>CM067856.1:39072592-44072592 GCA_034642435.1 Megalocaria dilatata | reverse complement strand
TCAAATCTTGTAGTTATGAATGTATTCGCTATCTGACGATTGGTAATTACCATGAAATACGTCCAATAACTTATACCCTGACGGAAGTATCTTATCATTTCTGTGGTCTTCTTTTGGTTCTTAACACTAATGGACAAATTTACGTATATAATGTTGCATACAGTCATGTAAAAAAAAATAAAGGTTTTCTAGGCGAAGATTAATTCTCTATTAATATCATTTTCAATATACAGAGTGAATCACAGGTTAGAGACAGGTGATTTGAATTAAAATTAGGCGATTGAACCAAACATGTCTTAATGAAATATTGAACATATAGAATTCTATTAATTGATGACGGACTTTTTACTGTAACTGCTGCCAATAGACATGTAGTCACTTTAGGATTTTCATGTACTCGGTGAATCATGGTAGTTCGTCACGACCTTGAAAAAAAAACCAAGTCGAAAATTATCCTCCGCTGTTCTAAAATATGTATTCCGTATCTACAAATTTGTTCGAAAAGTGATTTCGTTTTTTCCGACAGTGGATTTAATTGTATTTTTTCGAACCTAACCTCTCGAAATGTATAATATATCCGTCATTTCTGTGTTTGTGTAGACCGCCATCTTAATGGGTATGTGACAAAAATCTCAAAATCATAAGCCAGTTCAAAAAATAGTTATAACTGAATCAAAGTTAATCAAAACTAGTCAGTTGTCATAAAATGACATCCGCTTATTATATAAATTTTAGTTCAGAAATGATTCAAGCCTCTACGACTCACACTAACATGTTGATAAATTATTTTTTTCTCTAAAACCTTGAACTCCAGCAAGAAATTATGAGAGATCTTATTTTTTAAGAATAGATCAAGCTATCTAAAACTGATTTTATTATTGTAAAATAAGAACGTGAAAAAAATTTCTTGCGAAAGAAAATTTAGGGGAGGCTTTTTCTACCCCTTACAATGATAGAGGAACACCATCAAAAATTTATTTCAGTGCCTTCTCGCCCGCATAAAATGTCTGCTCAATTTTTTTCTTCTTAGTTTTTGGGTTGTTTTTCTGTCGCCATCTTTGGGAAGCTGTAACTAAGCAGGTGGGGGCTCAAAAGAATAAAGTTTATATGAAAGACCCACCCTGTTTTTTGACAAGGAATCATCTCCTAATTTTTTTTGCAACTATTCATATACAGCCTTTATATTGATTCAATGAGGGTCTATTTGGAGGCTCAGTTGCTTTTAGAATTTTCCTTGAAATTGAATTAGTAGCCTCGATGCGAAACCATCCAGTCTCCAATATCACTTCAACAATATTGTGAAAGTAAATACAAAAAAAAACCTTTCACAACATCTACTCGTCCTGCCGTCCTTATCTGAAAAAAAAAATTGCCGAAACGAACACGCCAGAAAAATAAGAACTAACAACCCAGAATAAATGTACAATCCGCTCCATTCTATTCAAGCAGATACTGGAGTGCGGATGTATTCGTTTACACAAAGATAACTTCTTCAGATTCTTTATAGTCGCAATAAAGCCGTCGAATGTGAGAGTTGACTAAACAACCCGCGGCTGTCATTTCGAGAATGGAATTGTATTCGAATTTATTTGTTATTATATCATCAATCATCGGAAAATGGAATTAAGTTTTTGCTCTATTGAACTTGAGTATCAATTTACTAGCCATTCTGTCAGTTGATCGATTTTTTCGTGGCCGACTTTGATGCAAACAGTTTAATATCCGTCAACGAGGTATAAATCACCTGGGTGAAATATCGTTCTTTCGATTCATTCTGTCTATATTTATTCAATCTTATTCTTTTGGAATTGGTTTTTGTTCGCTTTAAATTGTTGAAATGAGACACGAATGTAGAAATATCCGATTGCGACTTACGAAGGATGCTTCAAAAATGATATCTCAAAGCTAAGATTTGTGAATCTGATGCGTGAAATATTAGTAATTCGTAACAAATAACTCACACAAATCACTCAAAAACCTGGACATGTTTTTGCTGTTTTTCACGAACATCTTTAGGGAGATATGTTAATTGAAAATAATGAATGTTTTTTATTTATCCACTTTTGATAATATCGTATTTTCCAGTAAGAGATTTAATTTTGATATGAAAAAAATGGGTATATTTTGAGAGAAAATGATGGATAGGGCAGAGGATGGATCAGCTTTATGGACAGCAAGTTGGTGTTCATACTCTGTTAGTCACTCGTCTATTAGTTTGAACTATGTATGACCTAGGACATTCCGAGCATGGTTTTCATATATACCTTGAGAGTCATTTGAAATTTAATCTTTGGGAGATCGAAGAAGGGTGGATATTCAATTGCTTGTTGTGAAGATGGTCTTTATGTCTTGTTTCCTTAAGGTACGTATGAATTGTATTTGTATTTGCTGTATTTCCTTTTCTAAGGCTCCTTCTACAAACAAGTTTTAGGTGCGGCTAAGGGGTCACCCATTTCCATTGAAAAATTTCACCTCAAACCTACGTGTTGGAGAAGATACGTGGATGATGTGTTCGTTATATGGCCACATGGCATCGAAAGTGTGCATCAATTTCTTAACCATCGCAACAGTTGCCATCCGAACATCAATTTTACGATGGAACTTGAGACTTATAATTCCTTTCTATGTACTTGTCACCAAATCTGACACATTTTTCATCTACACTGTCTATAGAAAACCGACCCATACATGCCAACTTTCACCACCATCGGAAACAAAGCAACTCCGTTCTGAACTCCTTCGTCCACAGATCCATCCATCTCACCGATAGTAAACATGTCAAACATGAATTCAATAAGCTCAAATCTGCTTTACTTTAAAATGGATATAGCAGATACCAAATTCAGAAATCCTTCCAACGGAATCAGATACACTCTCAAGATTCCCAAAAGCCCATAGAGAATAACCATCACAAGGCGTTTCTTCCTTTGATCCGAGGTGTTACCGATAAAATAAGTCATATCTTAAGGAAACAAGATCCATCTTCACAGCAAGCAATAATATATCCACGTTTCTTCGATCTGCCAAAGATTCAATTTCAAACGAATCTCAAGATATATATGAAGTACCATGCACGGAAAGAGCCAGGTCATACATTGGGCAAATTAATGGACGAGTGACTAACAGAGTATTTGAACACCAACCTGATGTCCGTAAAGCTTATCCATTCTCTGCCCTATTTACATATCATGCAGGTACAGGTCATAAAATTGAATTTGATAGTTGCAAAACTATTGCAACGGAAAGACTGCTAACCAGTCGCATTATTCGTCAAACCCTCGAAATTGAGAAGAGACCAAACCGCCTCAACAAACGCGATGACAGCAAACCCCTACACAACACATGGAAACCTTCAATATGTCGTCTTCTCATAGGAACAGTCCCTTCACATAGGATTTCCCCAACCACTCCCACCCCCACTCCTGTCCCACCTTCATTTATTTATTACTCAATTGACTGATGTCCTCTCCAATGGAACGTACTCTTCTACAAATCTTCCACTGCAATGCCTCCTCAATTAATGTTCCTTCCCGTCGACATTTTCCTGATGTAACTCTAACTTCCAAAACCACTCTTCGATGGGAAGTCCATACTTTCAAGAGGTGTTTTATTCAAAACATCGACATGAATAGGTATTTTCAATCCACTCAACTTTTTCGTAAAATATTGTCCAGGCACGGCAAAATAGATGCAGGGGATTAAGATTTTCAGTCGGATCAACGTGCTATAAGAAAAACGCTGAACATGCATACATGGTGTTATGACGACTTAATCTTCACTTGTAAATTACTCAAAGTCTCGTGATCACGAACACCTAATGAGCACTATTGATATCGATCAGGCAGACAAAGTCTCTAGATCGAAAAAATTACGAATTGATCAGAATTTTTAGCGGTACTGGGGAGATAGAAAGCTTCAAAAATCAACGTACCAAGCGCACCCATCAATTCAATCAAGTCACCACTATTTCATATCTATTCGTAACACGTATTGAGCCCTTTTCAATTCATTCATGACTTGAACCGAACTTGACTTGAAGAATAAAACCAACCATTCATCATTCACAATCTCCTCTCCACGTTATTATATCAAAGTGAATGAACACATCAGGGCAGTCATTTGAGTTATCTCCACGACAGGACGACCCCATAAATTTCCCGAGAATTTTTGCAGTAAATTGTCCATGGGATCCTCACACTTACGGTGAAAAGGAGTCCAATTTAACTTTCTTCTCAATGTTCGGCATGATTAGCTTGTCAAAAATTGTATCGCTGCATTGAGCGTTGCCGAATTGCCTCGGGCTCTAAGGTTGCATGGAGTTAAGTATCTGGAAAATGGGTTATTACTTGTCTCTTACAGATTTTCCTGACGAGAAATGGATGGATCACGGAAAATAAATTGTCGATATTATGAACAAACGCGTCGGTACGAGGCAAGTTCTGCTTCTGGGAAATTGACGGAGCTAATTGATGTTAGTAACAACAAATTTCAGTTCGTATTTCAAATCCGGTTGAATTGGCTTGTAGAAAATGATCTCATCGACATTTGAAACAAATACTGAAAATCCATTCGGAATTCATCTCGACGGTTGGGAAGTATAAATTGAGAAGATTTCTGTATTCCGATGGTAAATTATTTCTATACTACATTAATGAAATGGTTTTCTTCAATACTATGATTATTTGAACGAACATTTGCGTTAAAACAAGTTGTAGAAATTACTATGATTTACTACCGATAAATTGATATTTTACGCATTTAATTGTGACTCGAGTTTCGGGAATTAACTATCCCATCTTCGGGCAACTGAAGACTCAACAAGCAGGGACATTGTATTTATGAATATCAGAGGTAGGAGAGGTAACAAAAATAGGTTAAAAAAGAGAGGATGCCTAACAATTATTAGAATAAAAGAAACAATGAGTGCCAAAAGCAAAAGTTTGTTTATTTTATATGAAATTCATTTTATATTCGTTGAACCTTGTCTTATATATTTATTACTGCACGTCGAGCAAGATAACACATAAACTCCCGATTTATGTATCTTTGGAGTTTGGTCCTTCGCGTTAAATAATAGGGATGATAATTTGTTTTGTGTTTTGAAAGCAATATTAACATCTTATTTTGAAAAACTATTGGCCACTTTTTGACTTATGCTACAAATTTGGTTTATGATTATTTTAGATTGTTTCTGTCGAATTAAATTATCCATTATATTGGGGTTGAAACCGTTGTTCGCGGATATTGATTTAATAGTTTGGACTTCAGCTTCGCGGTTACGTTTTGATGATGGTAATGAGAAAGCTCTATGGATCATCGATCAAAACGCTGAAATTTTTTGTGAATATGGGTGATTGGAGTCAATAGAAATACATTTATCAGTGAATGTGGAATTTCTGAATACGTTAAATTCTATTTTACTATTCGGATGTGATATCGAGAGTTGTTTTTTCAACCGGTTTTTATTACCTCTTCTTTCTCTGTATATGCATAAATACCCTGCTTGTTAAGTATTTAGTTGCCTGAAGATGGGATAGTTAATTCTTGAAACTCCAGTCACAATAAAATGTGTAAAATATCAATTTATTGGTGGTGAAACTTAGTAACTTCTACAACTTCTTCTCTTCTAGTAACGGCTGAAATAGATCAGTATCTAAATATTTGCGGATAAGCCAGAATCATTTTCCTATCAGTTCTGGTGAGTCAATTAATACCTAAGGAATTTAAAATAAAAATTCTACAATGGAATTAAATAATAATCTTCTTAGTTTTCAATCACTTTTCATTAACTGCGTATAGAGTGACTCTAGTTTCGTAGTATTTACTTATGTCTCGAAGATTATAAAGGGTTATCAATTTCGTGATCCGGATTTCACAGCCCTGTTTCAATGACATATGTCGAACAGAACTGTGATCCGAAACCTCATATGTTTAGTTGATGGTTGGCCGTTTAATAATATGGATCGTATATCTACTGCGGAAAGTGCGAAAATTGTGAAAACTTACTACAAAAACAATGATAGTAAGTTCCGTGCATTACGGGCAGACTATGGTCGTCATTATCGTCCATCTGAGCATACAATTGGTAACACAGTGAAAAAATTCGAAAAGGCTGATGTCTCACCCACACATCATCGAAATGCATGCTCGACCGAAAATATTATTATTGTAAGTGAAAGTGCTGAAGAAGATCCAAATTCATCAATTCATCGAAGCGCACAACATTTATGCCTCTCTTAGGGCACGCTATGGCGTATTTTGCATCTGGATTTGCATCTTCATCCTTAAAAGGTTCAGTTGACACAAATAACTAAAGCCAGTTGACCATAGAATGCGTAGAACATATGCCGATTGGGTGCTTGAACAGCAACGTTTGGATGACGATTTTTCGCATCGAATTCTCTTTAGCGACGAAGCACATTTTTCCCTCGGTGACTATGTAAACAAGCAAATGTGTCGCATCTGGGTCAGTGAAAAGCCTCATGTAACTGCTGCGATACCATTATATCCACAAAAAGTCACTATAGGTGTTCAATTTGGTCTGGTGGAGTGACTGGCCCGTACTTCTTTGAAAATAAAGAAAGTCTCACTCAATCGGCCAATTCTTATCGCTATAGCTAAATGATTATTGAATTTTTTTGGCCTGAAACCAATGATATAGAATTGAAAAAGATATGAATCTAGCAAGATGGTGCAACAAGCCATAGAAGACATAGCTTTATTGCAAGAAATATTCCCAGGACGCATCATTTCTCGTTACGGCGATGTTAATTGGCCACTAAGATCTTGTGATTTATCGCCTTTGGATTTTCTTATGAGGTTGTGCAAAGGATCGTGTTTATGCCGATGATCCTCAGATTATTGACGATCTGAAAACCAACACCCGTCAAGTTATTGGTGAGATATTGCCCGAAATATGCCGGCAAGTTATCGAAAATTACCTCACAAAGATCGAGTCCTGTAAGACATCACGTGGACAACATTTAAATGATATTGTATTCCACACATAATGGCAAGATGCTAGCATTATGCTAAAATAACAATTTAATGGATATTCCACATGATAGATTGGTTTAGTCACGTTTACTTTCGGTATCACAAAATGGATAACCTGTGTATACTACTCGTTGAAGGCTTCGAATTCTACAAAACTTCAAGAAGTGAAGTGTGCCAAAGGTCCGTCTCCCTAATTAATAGATTTATTTCTAAAACGTGCTTATGCTTGAATATTTCTATGGATTCGATGATGTCTATGTTTTCCTTGGCTTTTAGGTTTAATGTTTCAAGATTGTCCAAATTTGGGATTGGTTTCGAAAAAATGTTTCGCGAAATAAAAGTTATCTTTCCCGTTTCTATATGAAGATTAATATTCTCTGAATCTCTTTTGAGAAGATCTTCTGGTTTATCCTACCGGCTAGAATGCAATACTAGATTTACACTAGAAAACAGAATAAAAATACATTGAGTATTGTATACACTGTTCTAAAAGAATTTACTGAAAATTACCCTTGAATTCCTCATGTGAATAGAATATCGGATAATATCGCCGAGTATTTAAAAGAAAATTTTACTTTTATTAAGTTTTTAGGCCTAAACCTAATTAGTTAATTCTCATAAAAACAACAGAAATAAAAACTTATAAAGACAATAAATCTGAGTTGACTTATGATGGTACATATTGGTCAAACTGTTATTTTCTTCAAGAAAAGAACCGGAGGAGTTATGAGTCAGATACCTTATACTAACGCCAGACAATTGAAAGACAAGTAAAAAAAAAACTAATTCTCTGAGAACAACACAATTTTAGCAGGTGCGGAACCCTTTAAACTTTTTTGAATGAGTAAACAGATGTCCACAGATCTCCCTTATTACATATTTTTAATAAATTAGTACGATATTTCCAACAATTGACCTGAATATATTTTACTGTATCCCTTTTTCCAATTTTCTGCCTGAATGATATCATAGATGTATATCTGAAGAAGCCAGTGTTGGCGAAACAATTGTTGCTAATATTATGAATTCATGGAAATATTCTTCATTATTTCATTTTATAAGAATCACATGTCTTGCCGTGTTTTATTTCTGATATTTTGTTGTAAAATAATGAGCCTTTTTGTAGAAGCTCTTATTTTCCAGTTAATACGAAACACAATTACATCCCTAAGAAGCAGAGGAATGTATTTTTCTGTTAAAATTCTAAGAGGAATCAGACTTCAAATACTGTATCGATTCAATATTATTCCGAGAACTGAGGCACTGAATCATCAAAAAAATAGACGGAAATCGTAAACTATTCACGCTCTTTTTCTCAACACCTTTATTCCACGCCAAACTAAAACAAATCAACATTCGTTTTCCGTTTTGTTGACTTTGGAATAATATTTCCAACTCACTTGCGATCTTATCAGATACTTCTTGAATTATGTGGATCTTTAAAAGAAAAATATTCACGTTTTCGGAATTCGTTATTCAAGCAACGAACGCAAGCGCTGATTCATATCTAGCACCTCTAATTAACTTGGAAAAATGTTCGCTTCGCTTATAATGCCAAAAAGAGTAACAAGGTGAATATTTTCAACAGGCGCCCCACTATTAACTTATTATTCTATTTTTAGATTGTTGTGATATCTATTTTTACATATAATTTGTTTGTACTATTGAAGGAGTATTATGCTTATTTCAATTAAATTAATTAAATGTCACTGTAGTATCGATGGACTTTGATATTTGAATTTTTACGATTCTTTGTACAGTAAATATTTGTTAAAGATCCATTCTTAAGGTCATGGAGCAGACAAATTAGTTATGGTCTTCAGTGATGGAAGGGCTTATGTTTTCTTATCTTTATTTCCGTTTGTATCTGCCCCATTTTTCAAGTTTGAATATGAGAAATGTTGTTAATTTTCGAAGTAAGTTCAAAATGTAATCCTGAAGAAGCCTCAGTGTTGACGAAACCATTGTTGTTGGTAATAATTAATTGTGGAAACTTTCTTTATTATTTCATTTTATTGAAATGAACTTTCATAAAGTAAGAACCGATTCAATTAAATTATAGCTATAAGATTATTTCCTTAATCACCACGAATGAGGTGATTATCATGTATGTTGCTTTTTTCCAATTAAATTTTTTTTAATCCAAATTGAAATTCATTGTTTATCCATCAAACTTCATACATTTATACAATTTCCATGCTGATATGTAATATTTGTGCCCATTTCATCATTTGTTTGTTGATACTCCGTAGATATCAATTATTTGAAGCTTTTTGCATTTCTGCTTCTATAAGCCGGACAATAATTTAGCTACTCGTATAATAGTAAAAGTTTCGCTATCTGTGAAAGTTTAATTTCTGAAAATTATATGGTAATCCGATAGAAAATGGTTGAATTTGACGTCATATTTCAGCCAAGATTGTATAATTTCTGACAAGTGATCAATGATGTATGCGACTAAGTATCATATTTGTATAAAACAAATAAATTAACGATTCACTCATGTCGTTTGGTTTTTCGTTTGAGAATTCAATTTGCCCAAATAGCTCAAAATACACATCTTTTTAATAACCAAACTGAGCCTAATCGTCTTCTGGCGCCTTTCAACCTATGATGCTGATTGTGCGGGTTCACTTCCTTCTGGCCGCTTTCTTTTTTGTTTTTTCTAGAGTGATAGAACTTCAAATTAAAACAAAACACATTTAAATTAAGATTGAAGCCAATTTTTTTTATTTGAAAGATAATTTAATGACATTTATGCTTTAAAAATAATTTCCGGCATATGTCCACCACGACTAGCTCTGAGGAACCGCATTCGACCAGACCAATTTTGGACCACTTTTTCGAGTAATTAAGGCTTTTTTCATCAATAACACGAGTAATGCTGACTAAAAGCGTCTATTGTTTCTGGTTTGTCAGCATAAACCAATGACTTGACAGGTGAATTCTACCAGAATAGTTATTGGCTATTTGAGGAAGGCCTCTTTTCCAAGTGACTACCAAGCAGTCTCCACAGTCCACCCCTAGAGGTAGAAAGTGTGATAAGGATTACGCCATATCATCGCGCTCGGCGAGAACCCCTCCGAAGAGATGAACCCACCAGCTTCCAGTTTGGGCCCCGACTCGAAAGCCAGAACCGTCTGACTGGTAGCAGCGAAGCACTATCCAACCTCTACTGGCTCAGCAGGTCAGTACCCGAGTTGGTTTGAGACGCAACTCACCCGCCGGAGGGAATTCTTATCCATCCACCCGAACGCAGTCCCATAAACTAAGATAAACTCAAGATTGACGACTACAATTGATCCTGGTACGAGCACCGTCTAGCGGACTATACGTCCTGACCCACCGAACCCATGTGAAGTCATTTGATTGATCCTGGCGTCAAGCACTAATGGCGGAGCCATTTCGTCGAGATCCACAAACCCTAAATTGTTACGCACAGATCCAGGGGCCAGGACAGGCCGGTCGAACCGTCAAGTCCCGTTAAACCCCGAGTCGTTTCATGAGAATATCCCGAAAATGGGGGTCTGCGAACAGATAAATGAAATACCCCCCTAGTCCAGCCTGCGGACTTTCAACCACTGCCCCCTCGAGTCCAACACCAATTGGGGTGGCCAGGTGGTACAAGTAACACCTGAGGGCAAGACCACCCCCCCCGAGGTAACGCAGTATGCTACATAACGCACTCGGCCATTACACAGAATCCGGAGATTTATACTGCGATAGGGTAGAGTACGCCAGTTTTAAGGGAGAAGCCCTGTGCTGCGACAGACTCCCTTGTCACTGAGTTAATCAACCGGCTCAGCCCTCCATTTCACCTGAGTAAAACTAGGGCCCCATTCGGAGATCTTCCACCATACAGGTCCAGTGACTGGCGCAAATGGCATTACGTTAGACACCAAGACTTAACCCTCCAATTCGCCGTGACGAATCTAGGGTCCTAGTCAAGAGAGCGCCCCCATCACGTCAAGATCTAATGCCTGGGGGGCGCCAATGACATGACAACCCCAAAGAAAAAAAAAAAAAAATCTAGTGGAGTTATGTCGCATGATGTTGGAGGCCAATTAATTGGACTATTTCTAGAAATAATATTATCGCCAAATCTTTCTTTTGATAAATCAATTGTTACGGTAGCAGCATATTGTTAGACACTGAGTCGATACTATTCAAATTTTGAAACAAATAATCATTGATCATCGATCTGTAACGAGCATCATTTACTGTAACATTAGCTCCAGCATCGTTTTTGAAGAAATATGGACCGATGATGCCTCCAGCGTGTAAAGCACTTCTTGAGGATTGTTTTAACTCCATATACGGCAGTTTTGCTTGTTTACATAGCCGTTCAACCAGAAATGAGCTTCATCATCAAACACAATTTTACGATAAAAAAGTGGATCAACTTCAAGCTGTTCAAGCTTATTATGGTCAAGAGGTTTTAGTTTTTGAACCAGTTGGATCTTGTATGGGTGTAGACCAAGATGTTTACGCAAAATTTCCCATGTGGTGGATGCACAGAGTCCATCTTGTTGTGAACGTCAACGAATAGACAAATCTGGATCACCATTAAGACTATGGCTTATAGCAGCGATATTTTCTTCTGTACGAACAGTTCTTTGTCTTGTTGTTGTTGAATCGAGTAGAGATAATGTTGTCCGAAATCTATCGATACTTCGACGAATAAGCTGCTCTGATGGACGATTATGTAAACCATAAATTTCACGATGTGCTCTATAAGTTTGGCGGATAGAACACTGATTTCGAAAATAAATTTCAACAATTTGTAAACATTGTTGCGGCGTGAGTCTGTCCATGACAATTTGTCAATGCTTACTGAACAGAAATGTCAAAACAACATGGCTTCTTCCTTCTGTCAAATCACAGTTATCCCTATCGAAAGTGCTCCCACTCTAAAAAAAACACCCAATAATAATATTGAAATTTTTCATTGTTATTCACATCCGTTTCGAACAGTTTCGATTCACTGTGGAATACGAATCGAAGATATAAATTCGTTTTGTTAAATGCATTTCAGTCAACATTTTTCAGATGTATACCATACATTTTGCATAAATCTCTTTACTGTGCCATACATTTATTTTTTTATAATTCAGGGTGTTCTATAAGCTTTAAGACAAACTGACAATTAGCTGTGCTAATTCTAAATATATTTTCCTACGAACATAGTACAGATTCGAAATAACTTCTTATAAATTCAAACTCTAGATAGCCTACATATTATAAGTTGAATTTTCGATCTTGTGGTACTTCTATACTTTTTCTAAATAGTAAAGGAAATATGGCAAAACCGAAAGATTTTCCTCTACAATTCATAAGTGGATCTCACTGCTATCACAATAAATATGAGAACTCAATTTGGTAATGAAGAAATTTACAGCTGATTAACGTTAAAACCGTTGATATAACTCACTAAAAAAATTCAAATAATATATATCTTTGAGGCCATAACTTTGTTGCCAACCTTATATGAGGGCATTTTATCACTAGCAAGATATTCCGGATTCCGCATTTCAAACGATTGCATATTACTTGTGCTCTACTTTGCGCATTGAAATTAGTAATTCTCTGCAATTTTTCATTCTTGTTATTTCCCGAGGAATAAAGCATAAAACACCAATATATATCATTCAAGCTTTTGAAATTTTTTGGTGTCGTTAGCTCACGATCAGATCTGATTTATTCCGAAAATACGTCCAACTTTCAACACGTAATTCGTTCACGACGCGCATTTAGTTAAGCCCCCAAACTACCACCTCTTACAACAAGAAAATAAAAGGTTTCATTTGATTACAGCGAGGTTAATTAAATTGGACCCCAGATAATCCAGGCACGTGATAAAGCAGAAAAGATTAACGCCTTTGCGTGATTGGAAAAGTTGAGGAAACATTTATGGGCGTTATCGATATTAATTCAGTAATTAGCGAAACACTCGTTAAAATTTTGGGCCCTCTAGTGTTTTATTATCAGTATTCAGCATTTTATTATCTCATCGGGGACATTACTATGGAATTCCTGAGTGAAATAGGAACGAAGGTAATAAAACCGGGAGAGCGAGGAATAATAATTATTCGTTCTTCAGAACGGGAAGTTTGGTCGGTTATTTGAAGGTGAACATAATTTTCGGGAAATATTAGGGTATTAGGGATCAGGATCCTGGGGGAATGATTTTGTAGAAATTTGTTCACTGTGGATAAATGACGAGTTCTGTTGTGGCAGAAAAAGTGTTGGTTATTAGATAATGAGAATTGTTTTGCAGTGAAATGATTGACATTAAAATTCACAATTAAATGTCAGACTATTTCAGAAACAGTTTTAATCTGTTCTGTTCTATGAAGAGAAATTAGGAACAAAATTTGCAATAGACTAAAACAAAATAGTATTAATACTATTTGTACAAATAAGAAAAACTTTGGTTCAGTCTGAGTCAATAGCAAAAAATGTCGTGAAACGTGTGAAAAAAGCGACATATCAAAATTATATTGTAATGAATGCCCTGCATTTTACATAGGTCAGACAGGACGATCTAAAAACATGAGAGCAGAAGAACACAAGGAAAGTATATTGCTCTGTAAAAAACCATCTGGTTTTTCGTAACATTCTATAAATAAAAACCATTTTATACATTTCAGTAGAACTGATATATTTTACGAAGGTAATAAAAGCAGAAGAATCGACCTTTTAGAAAGTTTAGAAATTTGTTTAGCACATGGAAGGAAGCTTCCAATTACAAAGGAACAACTTGAATTTAATTTATCACTATTGCTCTAACCTGTAAAAGATCAAAACCGAACCAATATCTTATTTTTACGCTCTTCAAAATTCGATCTGTTATCTACCCTACTATTATGAATGGGATTTTACTTTCTGTTCTCTTCAGTTTTCAAAATGGGCTAAAAATCCGAAACATATATATCAACAGACATGAAATAATCAGTGGAACTTAAGCCAAGTTGTTATAATTTACCTTATTAATTCAAAAATGTTTCACCAAGTTATACACGAGAAATCAATACCAATACAATAAAAAAATTTAAAGAATCAAATTAGATTTATTCTGTTAGCCTCCTACAAAATAAAATTTATAGGCTAACAGAATAAATCTGTTTTGATATTTAAATTTTGTAATAATCCTTCTATCAAGCAGAAAAAAACCCTTCTTATTATTTTTTGTATATTTAATATATAATTGTATTTAGGTTTAATCTCATTATATGAAAATTATCTGGTTTAACAAAGATCATAAAATAATTTACAAGCTTTGTGTGATTTTTGTGATGAACACAGAACATAGAACACAGAATACCTTGGATTTTTAAAGGTCTCTTATTTTAGTGTTTGTTCTACAAGAACACTACGATGTCTTACGAGTAAGTTAATTATTGTTAATTGATTTTATTTCTTGATGGTGATGTTGGACTGACGAAGACCTTATGTTGATTTCTAATTGTTTTTTGAGGATGTGCTACAAGTTCTGAGATATTTTTGAAGTAATTTTCAAATATGTAAATATATTAAATATTTCAAATAAATTAGTTTTGGAGAGGTTCTCGAAATTATGTGTTGCATTTTTGAAAAGATTGAGTTTTCATAAATATAAGACCAGAAACAAAATTTTGCCTCCCTCAAATACTTATTTATTAGTTTTAATTGACAATTTATTTTTGTTTAATTTTTTTCATTCCATTCGATAATATATAATGAGTTTTGATTTTAAATGTCTATTAAATATAAGCAATGCTTATAAGACGTTTATTTAATTCTAAAAGATTATGAATGAAATTTTTTGAAATTAAAATTTATAGAAGGTTAACAGAATGTATCTGTTTTGATATTTAAATTTTGTAATGATCCTTCTATTAATTAAGAAAACCTCTTCTCGTAATTTTATTGTATATATAATATATATTTAGGTTTAATCTCATTATATAAATACCATGTGGTTTAACTAAGACCATAAAATATTATAACTTACATGCTTTGTGCGATTTTTGTGATGAACATAGAACATAGGACATAGAATACCTTGGGTTTTTAAAGGTCTCTAATTTTAGTGTTTGTTTTCAAGGATACCACGAGCTCCTACGAGTAAGTTATTTATTTTTGATTGATTTTATTTTTGAAATGTGATGTTGGACTGATGAAGACCTCAGATTGATTTCTAACTGTTTTTTGAGGACGTGCTACATGTTTTCGAAGATTTTTGAACTAACTTATTTAAATATATTAAATATTTCAAATAAATCAGTTTTGGTGAAATTCTCAAAAATATGTATCTCATTTTTGAAGAGGATTTTCATAAATATGAGATCAGAAATAAAATTTTGTCCCCCTCAAATACTTACTTATTAATTTCAATTGACAATTTATATTTGTTGGATTTTTTATTTCAATTGATATTATATGATGAGTTTTGATTTTATATGTCTATGAATCTGTTTTGATATTTAAATTTTGTAATAATCCTTCTATGAAGTAGAAAAACCTCTTCTTATTATTTTTAATACAATTAAGTTAAAAATATGGTGCGATACATGGATAACTTGACTTTTTTCGCGAAGGGATCCGTCAATTGTAAGGATGTTGGAAAAAAGTAGTGGCTAGAAACGGACAATACTTTGAACTTAGAATGTATGACAAACTTTTCAGAATAAAGCTTCAATATTCGACAATAAACCGCAAGAACTTATTTATACTCCTAATAAATACGGGGTGTTCCTAAAGTGAAGGCACAAAAGAAGAGGGGAGATTTATTGCATTATAAAAAAATTCCCCTGTACATGACCGCAAACGTTTCGTTTTCGAGATACAGGGTGTTAAAGTTTGAATTTTTTTTCAAGTTTTTTCTCATAGTATCTACAATTCAACCTGTAGATTTGCAATAAAAATTGGCATGTCACATGGTGTAAACTCTAAATTGTAATAACTAAGCCATAATTCAGTTGAATATCTTGTGAAAAGCAGATACTACGAAAATAAAACGTTTGCGTTCCCATGTTTGTAGGATTTTTTTCTTGATATTATTCAAGGAATCTTCCATCTCCAGTTATACTTCCAATTTAGGAATACTCTGTATGCTATTGCTAACTCTCTTTTGAAAAATAGTATTCAAAATGACGGTTCGTATAAAATCATAACACAGTATTCAATTATTTTTATACAAATGAATAAAAGTCGAAAACAAATAAAATTCCCTATACTCCTTCCAATAGATTAACCACAAAGATATTTCCCAAGAAAGAATGCTACCGTCATTAAACATAAAAATTCCGCCAACACAAATCCCCCCGAATAAATCCCAGAGAAACATTCTATACGATGCTTCGAAGGCATAGCCCGGGGAACAAGGTTTTTCAACCGTGTCAAACATAACACAAAATAAATATCGTAGAGTCTGAAAGCATTCATTTTCCGATTGTACGGAAAAATTTCCGTTGATTCGAAACAGATTGTGCAGGAAGAGATGGTTTTATCTGGATGAATCCCAATAAATATAATAGACTAGCTTTTTACCCGCGGCTTCGCCCGCAGTGGAGTCATTAAATAAGTATGAAAGATAAAGGGTAAGGGTATAATAATAGTAAAACTTCATTACTGAAGTAGCTAAATTTGACGATTTTTTGACAAACAATTGTTTTATCTTTCGTAAAAAAATTTTTTTTTTTAAATATAAAGTACCCTATGTTACTTCTAATACCTTCAAGAGTATATGTACAAAGTTTCATGATGATCGGTTCAGTAGTTTTTGCGTGAAAGCGTAACAAACAAACTTACATTCGCATTTATAATATTAGTAGGGATAGTAGGGATTATTATTATTATTATTATATTATTATATTATTATTATTATATTATTATATTATTATATTATTATAGTAGGGATAGGGATATAGGGATATAGGGATAGGGATAGGGATAGGGATAGTAGGGAAGTAGGGATAGGGATAGCTTTTTACCCGCGGCTTCGCCCGCAGTGGAGTCATTAAATAAGTATGAAAGATAAAGGGTAAGGGTATAATAATAGTAAAACTTCATTACTGAAGTAGCTAAATTTGACGATTTTTTGACAAACAATTGTTTTATCTTTCGTAAAAAATTTTTTTTTTTAAATATAAAGTACCCTATGTTACTTCTAGTACCTTCAAGAGTATATGTACAAAGTTTCATGATGATCGGTTCAGTAGTTTTTGCGTGAAAGCGTAACAAACAAACTTACATTCGCATTTATAATATTACTAGCTTTTTACCCGCGGCTTCGCCCGCAGTGGAGTCATTAAATAAGTATGAAAGATAAAGGGTAAGGGTATAATAATAGTAAAACTTCATTACTGAAGTAGCTAAATTTGACGATTTTTTGACAAACAATTGTTTTATCTTTCGTAAAAAAAATTTTTTTTTAAATATAAAGTACCCTATGTTACTTCTAATACCTTCAAGAGTATATGTACAAAGTTTCATGATGATCGGTTCAGTAGTTTTTGCGTGAAAGCGTAACAAACAAACTTACATTCGCATTTATAATATTATAGTAGGGATAGGGATTAGTAGGGATAGCTTTTTACCCGCGGCTTCGCCCGCAGTGGAGTCATTAAATAAGTATAAAAGATAAAGGGTAAGGGTATAATAATAGTAATGAGTCAATATGATAACTAAATTTTATTGTTTGGCTGAGATCAACAATTTTTAAAATCTACTACAGACAGAAGTTTCAACACTTTAATATATGCTTATTGAAATGCATCAACAAATGTTAAAATATATTTCACCGTAACACAAATAAATAATTCTGAATTCTAACAATTTAAAAAAATAAAATACAAAGTATTAATTTAAGATATTTTTGTAGACAATGTTATAAGTTTTCCTGTCGCGTGCAAATATGTGTAAATTCCTGGCATTAGATACACGTGAACAGGCTACATAATTTCGTAAAAAAAATTTTTTTTTAAATATAAAGTACCCTATGTTACTTCTAATACCTTCAAGAGTATATGTACAAAGTTTCATGATGATCGGTTCAGTAGTTTTTGCGTGAAAGCGTAACAAACAAACTTACATTCGCATTTATAATATTAGTAGGGAAGTAGGGATAGTAGGGAATTTTTTGACAAACAATTGTTTTATCTTTCGTAAAAAAATTTTTTTTTTTTAAATATAAAGTACCCTATGTTACTTCTAATACCTTCAAGAGTATATGTACAAAGTTTCATGATGATCGGTTCAGTAGTTTTTGCGTGAAAGCGTAACAAACAAACTTACATTCGCATTTATAATATTATAGGGATAAGTAGGGATAGTAGGGATTATTATTATTATTATTATATTATTATATTATTATTATTATATTATTATAGTAGGGATAGGGATATAGGGATATAGGGATAGGGATAGGGATAGGGATAGTAGGGAAGTAGGGATAGGGATAGCTTTTTACCCGCGGCTTCGCCCGCAGTGGAGTCATTAAATAAGTATGAAAGATAAAGGGTAAGGGTATAATAATAGTAAAACTTCATTACTGAAGTAGCTAAATTTGACGATTTTTTGACAAACAATTGTTTTATCTTTCGTAAAAAAATTTTTTTTTTTTAAATATAAAGTACCCTATGTTACTTCTAATACCTTCAAGAGTATATGTACAAAGTTTTATGATGATCGGTTCAGTAGTTTTTGCGTGAAAGCGTAACAAACAAACTTACATTCGCATTTATAATATTATAGGGATAAGTAGGGATAGTAGGGATTATTATTATTATTATTATATTATTATATTATTATTATTATATTATTATAGTAAGGATAGGGATATAGGGATATAGGGATAGGGATAGGGATAGGGATAGTAGGGAAGTAGGGATAGGGATAGCTTTTTACCCGCGGCTTCGCCCGCAGTGGAGTCATTAAATAAGTATGAAAGATAAAGGGTAAGGGTATAATAATAGTAAAACTTCATTACTGAAGTAGCTAAATTTGACGATTTTTTGACAAACAATTGTTTTATCTTTCGTAAAAAAATTTTTTTTTTTAAATATAAAGTACCCTATGTTACTTCTAATACCTTCAAGAGTATATGTACAAAGTTTCATGATGATCGGTTCAGTAGTTTTTGCGTGAAAGCGTAACAAACAAACTTACATTCGCATTTATAGTATTAGTAGGGATAGTAGGGATTTAAAAAAATAAAATACAAAGTATTAATTTAAGATATTTTTGTAGACAATGTTATAAGTTTTCCTGTCGCGTGCAAATATGTGTAAATTCCTGGCATTAGATACACGTGAACAGGCTACATAATTTCGTAAAAAAATTTTTTTTTTTAAATATAAAGTACCCTATGTTACTTTTAATACCTTCAAGAGTATATGTACAAAGTTTCATGATGATCGGTTCAGTAGTTTTTGCGTGAAAGCGTAACAAACAAACTTACATTCGCATTTATAATATTAGTAGGGATTATGAATTTTTCTTTCTATCGTTTCATATATAAATAAAGAAAATAAGTTTTCTGATTGAATATAATGGAGTTATTTCTATATAGTTGTTTCGGATTAAACTGTGGAAAATAAATATTGCTGTCTTAAAACTGTAAAACAGAAAATTGTTCAGAAAAGAGAAAAAACTATTCAAATTTGTCAGAATTATCTCTCTCAGGGTCCTAAGTATACATGGAGAAGAGGTACTGAATAATAACAGCGACAAATTAATAAATATATGTGAAGAATATGAACTACAAATGATGAATACCTTCTTTGCTCACAAGAATATACACAAGTATACTTGGTATCAACACACCAGAGGTTTAAAATCTATAATAGATCACATAATACTCAATCAAAGACCTGGCTTGGTAGTGAAAGATGTGAGGGTAAACAGAGGTGCTGAATGTAGATCTGATCATAGACTTTTAATAGTCAAAATTTATATACTATTTATTAGAAACACCACACAAAAAAACAGCAAGAGAAACTGATAGAATAGAATATCAAAAATACAATCTGGAAAGTTTACAACACTACAGTACAAGAGTATTATATTCATCGAGACTAGAACAGAAGCTAGCAGTTTCAAGTCGATTCATAGAAGACGAATATCAGCATATGAAAGACTGTATCAGCGAAGCTGCTGAAGAGGTCCTTGGAAAAGCCATAAAGAAATCTAATAAATCATTCTGGTGGGATAATGATACTAAGGGAAAAATTCTAGCTGAAAAAGAAACATACCTAAAGCTTTTATAGACAAACGACAATGAAACTCGAGCAGAATACAAACGATGAACAGGGAAATCAAACAACAAGTTGAAAGAAATAAAAATAACGAATGCCAGAAAAAATGCCAATATATCGATAATCAACTGAGATGTACTAGGAGCTCGAAGGTTTGGAAGACAATAAAAGCCATAACCTCAAAAAGAACCCCAGCATATTTCAATAACATACCAGAGACATTGTGGGTACAGCACTACAAGGATTTATTGGTGGAAACAAGCGACAGATTCATCGCATGTAAAGTCTGAATGGAAGTAACACAAGAGTTTCCTTTGCTTATTGAGATCGTTCAACAGACAGTAAAGGCTACAAAACTCCAGGCCCTGGAGGGATAAACCCAGAATTAATTAAGTATGGCCCTACTACTGACTTAAATGCTCAGAAAACTGTGCGAACGTTGTAAAAATGGTGAAGGACCTCCAGAAGAGTGGCGAACATCTTACATTTCTCCAATTCATAAAAAGGTAACAAGATCTGACACTAGAAAGTACAAGGGTGATTCCTACCATTGGAAGATTTTACTTCAGAATTTAAAAAACCTAAAAGAGGAAGAGATCAAGGCTAAGAAGTCTGAAGAGAGGGACGATCAACAGAAGACAACTTCTTCACAATAAAAATCGCTGCAGAGAAGGGGTACAACGCAATAGAGAAAGACACATAGCACTGATTGATCTTGAAAAGGCGTACGACAGCGTACCAGTCTGGCGAATGTGGCAGGCAATGAAAGATCTAGAGATAAGTGCCAATCTGATTAGTGCCACTAAAACCATTATAAACAGAACCATGTCAGAATAAAACTCAGAAATGAACTAGCTCTTCGATTTCAAACCTCAAAAGGCCTAAGATAGGGCTGTTGTTTATCCCCAACTCTCTTCAAGGTTTATTTGGAAAGTTCCTTAGTAAAATGGACAAGGCAGGAATAGGAGTGAAAGGGGGGGATGAAAGCCTATTCACGTTGTACTTTGCCGTTGATCAGAAAGTAGTAGCTGAAGACGAAGACGACCTCGCATATATAGTCCGAAATTAAAAAAGGAATATGAGCTGGCAAGATTTACCTTTAACATGTCAAAATGTGAATATCTAATAGTGAGCAATGAAGAAGTCAAAAATTCAAACCTGGATAATGACATAATCAAAGGAGGAGAAAAGTGCAAATATTCAGCTGCCATTCTGAATAAACAGGGGAACAGTAAAGACGAAATACAGGCAAGAATTAGTTGAGAAAGAACCATTACACGCACAATTAATTTCCTGCTGTGGGACAAAAATATAACTAAGAAACATATATACAAGAGTATGATACAAAGTGTAGCACTGTATGGGGCAGAAGTTTGAGATGTATGACAAGTAAATAAGAAAAAAGTTGATGACAACCGAAACGGCTTTGCTTAGAAGAAGCTGTAGACGATCAAGATTGGAAAGAGTTAGGAATGAAACTATAACAGCAGAAATGGATATGTATCGATCAATAGCAGAGGAGATTGAGAGAAGGCAATTGATTGGGTTTGGGCATGTAAAGAAAATGTGAGACGACAGATGTCCCCGAAGGATTTTAGAGTGGGTACCAGTAGAACGAATAAAGAGGGAAAGACGAAGACGAAGAAGTTGGAGGGACGATGTAGAAGAGCAGGCGGCTGAAATTGTGAATGGTGTTTATGTTCCCGAAACTGTAACAGCTAATAACGTACACTTCTGGTTTCGTCGATTCCGTTCAGGTATTTTGGATGTTGAAGAAGCACCTTGCACAGGCAGAAACGTTGTCTAAAATTTCGAATAATTACATTAATGATCGAAGTTGACCCTCATGTTAGTAATCGTAAAGATAGACTATAAAAACAGTTTCAAACTATTTGCGCAAGGCTGCAATCGAACCTTTTGCGGATGGTGACTGGGAATAAGAAATGCATCACATAAGACAATATTGTATAAAAACGATCGTGAACAAAGAGCGGTGAAGCAGATCAAACGGAGGCCAAACTAGGACCACGACCAGAGTTCTTCTATGTATTTGGTGAGACTGGAATGGAATCATTTGTAATGAGTTACTTCAATAAGGCCAAATAATAAACTCGTATCTCTTATTTTGATAACTGAACTGTTTGAAGCTAGCGATTGATCAGAAACGGCCGCCAACATTGACCAACAGAAAAAGTGTTGTATCCATCAGTACAACGCCAGGCCTCACACGACTCTAGTGACTCGCCAGAAACTCCAGGAGCTTGGCTTGAAGTTTTCATGCATACACCATTTAGTCCGAACTAAAGCATCAAGTCATTACCATATTTTCATCGCATTGCGAAACTTCCTGAGTGAGATTGTGAAAATCGATTGCTAGAGTTTTTCGCCAATAAGGACCAAGTCTTCCATGGGCAACATTTGGCAGCAAATTATAGAAACAAACGGTGCATACTTGACCTAAATCGGATAGTACGGAATATGTTCAGTAAAGACTTAAGTTCAGGCGAAAATAATGAATGTTTTTCCAAACTATCACAACCAGGAAGAATCTTGAATTTTTTAACAACTCTGTATATTCTAAAAAATTTCAGGTGGTGCTTGCCGTTAAATTTGTAGTTCATTTGTCATCTTGTTTCATAATTTATCAGCAAATTACTAATTTTACTTTGGAGTCGTTCCTCCTCTCATCCAAGTCAGCTAATGTATTCGCTGTATAATAGTTGGGACTTCCAAGGTACCTCAATTAAGTAATGCATTTTCTTCCTCAGTTAATAATCCCTGAAATTAAACCGATGTTTGAACTGGCTGAATATGAGGCCTGATTACGGCAGCCTTCATAACTTGTATATGAATTTCTCATTAACTAAAAGCTCACATTCAATGAAAACATTTCTAGAGCGAAAATTGACGTAATTAAGGAGAGATTCAAGACAGTGTAAGTTTTCGAAGGATTTCGACGATGTAATAGGTCAAGGACTGGGAGATTGTTTGGTCTGCAGACTGGCGTAGTTTTATTCTTCGTTATGTTTCTCCAGAAAGATATAATCAAGTTGTTGTATTTTGCTTTCATTCCTTCGTCTGATTCCAAACTTCGGTTCAAAACTAACGGTTTTTGTAGGTGACAGTTGGTTTCAAAACACATATATTTATCTTTATTTCGTTATTTCATTATCTTATTGGTGGAATTCTATTCCTGAATTTTCAGAATAGAATTGTTGTCTTAAGGATGGGGTAGTATAACTTTTCTGATGATTATATAACTCTTGTTTTGTTGGCCGGCAGCTCAGTAGTGGAGCTTAGGACCCGTAACCGGAAGTTCGCGGGTTCGAATCCTGTTCAGGTGGGAAAGAACTTTTCTAGATGAACCGGTTGTGGCTACCACTTCACTGTTGGGTCGAAAATTAACAGTTCTGTGACCGAAATTGTGGCGCAAGATCGCAGTAACAAAGCCTATCCAGAACACAACTGAACTCCTAACTTGCACAAGCTGAAAAAGCTTCTAAGGTATCTTCACAGAAGATCTAGGAGTATCAGGATAATAATAATAATAATGCTTTCGGGGATCTCGGTGGCATAGTGAGCATAGATGTTGGCTATGGTGACAGGGATTGCGGGTTCGAGTACCGCTGTGCCCATGGGTGTATTTGTGTACGTCAGGTAGTGGGGTATGGATAAATATCACAGCAGTCCATTCCATAAGTCACAACGCGAAAAAAAATGTTTTGAAGAACCACTAAAATGAGTGAATTCCCCTTAGTTACGGCGTATTGTTAAGTGAATATACTCTGGACGACGTGATATAATCGTTTTGGTGTTTCGCCTCCAGCCATATTGTAATCATTTCCATAGTAACGTTCTTGGTAGTTCGCCAAATAAAATAAAAGTCGAGCTCAAAGAAATGTCATTGAATTTTGCAAAACGCAGCGCTATTCCAGATAGAAAAAAGATAGCTCAGTTGCTCTTAACGAGAAAGAAATAACCAAAATTGTTTCAAGTTTCGATGAAAATACACCAGACGATTTAAAAAAAATGTTTAGGCTGTAGAATTGAAACGGCGTGGAAATGAAGCAGTCTTTTGCTTAATTGACTATTTTAAAAAGGAGTTCGACAATTACGGTAAAAATACGGAACGTATCAAGTACAATCCCATGTTTTCAAAAACAGAACAAGGTGGTGAACAAAGCACCACTGATTCTAAATAGTTGACACCCTATAAAGAGTCTGTAGATCAGTGCCCAGTACGTCTCTTAGAAAAATTGTTGAGCAAACGAACTCCAAGTATCCCAACTAATCGTCTCTTCCTAACACCTACTATTGATTGTCAGAAAACAGGAAAATGGTACAAAAATTGTCCTGTAGGTGAAAATCAGTTGAGTAAATGGACACATACAGCAGTTGAAAGTATCGTAATAGATACGAACAAACGAAAAATATCAAATCATTCAAATCACTCCTCCGCTGTGAGTATATTGGCACTCTCGGGAGCAAAATTAGAAAAAATTACTGAAATAACAGGCCACTCATCATCTGAATCTCTAAAATCTTATTTGAAACTCACCCAAGAATACCACCTCCAATGCTACCAACAGTACCAAAACTACAAATTCCCAAAACGACAATATATCAATTATCTATTATAATAATGGTACCTTCAATATTAATAATGATCAATGAAAAATTAGTAATATTATTCGTAATATAATCGTAACGAATACTAACTCGAGCATAGACAATATATTTCGATTATACGAACCTCTTCACTCGACGTACACCACTCGAGTGCGCTCTTGTGATGTTTCGCGAACGTCTCGTGACTCGGTGTATAATCGAATATTGTCCCTGCTCTTGTGATATTATAACTGATTATTTTGAGTACCACTAGTATTTATTCATTAAAATGCAGTTTATTCCACTTACCTTATTATTTATAAAAAAAAATTGATACATTCTTGCTAATATTCTCTCACATAGTCACAACAAATTGATAAAGTCCATGTTATTCACAGTAGTTTCTGTTGAAATTTCACAAACAGAAATAGCGGATTGGAATTATACTACACTATCGGTTAAACCAGTAGTCACAATCCTATTTCAAATCGAGCGGAATAGCCTGTGATATTTTTGAGGTCGAAATGACGATTCTTTCATAAATTTCAAGGCTCCAATAGTGATATTCCCATCTCCAGAAACTCAGGATGGGCCATCTAGAGTTTGCAATTTGAGGTAGTGGTTATTTCGAGTCCGGCAACATTTCTGTTTTGGCGGAAAGTTAGTTTAGTATTTGACGTTAACGAAATGGGTCGATTTACGCTTGAATAAAACTGGTAAATATTGAAAACTTATTTTCAGAATAGTGAATCTTATATCCAAACTGTTAGAAATTCACTTGCAAAATTCAATAGAAATACCCTCACAGTGACTTGTGGATCGATTTGTTCATGAAAACTGGATCATTATTTGATATAGCAACCCGTTTGTGCTTTCGTCCAGTGAGCACACCTTAAAACATTGCTGCTGCAGCCTGGAATGTGGCTGAACATCCATTGACATCAACTCGACTAATGCTCAAGAACTGAAAATTTCTCGCACTCCCCTGAGGAGAATTTTGCATGCAGACCTCGGTATGAAGGGTTACATAGTTCAGTTAGTGTAAGAAGTGAAGCCTCGTGACTATCATTGCAGTTACTGGTATGTGAGCATGGCTTTTTCACTAGGTGACCACTAAGCAGTCTCTACAAATGCTCGAAAGCAGATTATGTAATAAGGATACCCCTCATCAACACGCCAAGCGAGAACCCCTCCAATGAAGTTTATCCTACCTCGCTTCCAGTTAGTGCAATAGTGCAATATTTGCTTTTAATATTTTTACATGGTGTATACAGCGAAATATAGGAAATGGGATTGAAGGAAACATTGAGATTACATTTTTACTGGAAAGAAAATCGTAGTCAGCTGTTGCTCTTCAATTTGAGCTATTTCAGATAAATGAAATTTGCACTTGACATTGATTCACGTAGTAGCGAAATAGCTTAAGATAAACAGAAACATCATCAGAAATGCTCCAAAAGGTAAAGGTTCGATTTCAAAGAAGTTCAGCTCAGATCTGAACTTATCCGGCTCACGCATATGTCGCATGCCGCTAAATGAAATCAAACCCCACAAAAGGCAAAAGAACAAAGGATGACTAAAAGGATGTCCGCAGAGATGAAAAAAATTGGCTGTTAGCCTTTTTGAGAAGTCTAGAGGGAAGATGCAGAATTAGGTATTTTTGAATGACAAAATGTTTTGCTCAGCACTAAGGGAATAAACGCACTGATCGTGCGTGTGTGCAAAATGAATAGGATAATTTTTCCACAGTTTATTTCTTTGCAAGACTCGAATCGAATTCAATTCTGCAATGGTGCTATCTGAAGGCCTAACTGTAGAAAATGTCCGATTTTTGGAAACATTAAGCTCAGTACTTCGTTTGGAAAATTCACGAATTTCACTCGTTATATTTGTGGAGAGTTTAATGCCTTCATCAAGAATGTTGATGTCCCACGCTTGAGAAATGACAGAGACGTCATGGTTTTTATTAAATGAAATTTATTTTCAGTATAAAGTTAGAATACAAAATAAAACAATGATGAAAGTACAATACATATTCAAATAGGTAGAATTTAATTTTTCACATCTTTCACATTAAAATGTCAGTAAACATATTTTTATTAACTAAGAATAGGTTTTTAGTCATAGCTTTTCGTTCTAGCGATTCTCGATACAACAGTAATACTATAACACGGTCTTTCATATAAGAAGAGATAGATTCCGCTAGGTTTATGTAATAAAGGAATCAAGATTTTCTTACTTGTTTCAAGAAGATACAAACAGTTTATTTTAAAGCCATGAGTGGAGTCGTTTGAGCTCGATATACTTCAATATTCTCAAACCATTAAGCATAATTCTACATCAAAGATATTGATTCGATAGAAAAACTTGAAATACTACAAACCTCTCCCAAATCCTTCGCAACAATTCGATATGAATTTGACGGCACTCGTCCCTTCCTTTGGAAGGGATTCATGCATTTTAAATATGCATGAGGAAGAAGTAAGTTTTATTATTGCATTACTCATTTCTTCACATACCTCGGAAAAGTCAAGATATAAGGTAGTTCGGGAAGTAATTTGGTTTTTCCCTACAGAGGATTCAATTGTAATTTTTCTAACCCAACTTCACACTGAAGCCGCATAATCTACGCTAATTCTATGCAGTAGTTTTTGGTTGGTGCCCTTTTAAATATGGAGAGAAATAAGCAGCATTTTCGTCATATTTTATTTTTTTTACTATAGAAAAGGTGAAAAATAATGTTCAAGCTAGAAAGAAATTAACGGATGTGTATGGAGAAGATGTGTTGACAGCACTCCAGTGCCAGAACTGGTTTGCAAAATTTCGATCCGGCAATGTCGAAGATGCACCACATTTCGAAAGGCCGGTCGAAGCTGATAAAGATACGATAAAGAAATAAGTTGCTGCAAATCGGCGAATAGTTCAGTGAAAGGTTAAATTGATCGAATTTAACTGTTTATGATCACTGGGTTTATCCTCGAAGCTCGATATATGGGTTCCCCATAATCTCAGGCAGAAAAATTTGTGATGTTGCGTTGACGTCTGCGATTCGCTTCTCAAACATCACGAAAATTATCCATTTTTGAAGCATATTATTACTGGGGACGAAAACTCGGTTGTATATAATAATTTCAAATGCAAGAGATCATGGAGCAAAGAAGATGAACAGGCTCGAAGCAATTCGAATACTAATACCCATAAAAAAAGGTGAAGCTGTCTGTTTGGTGGAATTTTAAAGGAATCTTTTTTTTAGCTTCCTCAGGTTAACACAGTAATTAATTCGGAAGTCTTCTTTCATCAGCTAGACAAACTGAACGATGCACTTCAACAGAAAAGGCCAGAATTAATAAACAGAAAAGGTAAGGTGTCTCACCAAGTTAATTAGAGACCTTATACAAGTTTTATCACCTCGCCAAAAGCTTTTACTCGCATAGGATACATTGACACACCCACAATCTTCTCCCGATCTGGCGCCTTTGGATTATTATTTGTTTCGGTCACTGCAAAATTTTTGGACGACAAAACCTTCACTTCAAATGAAGAGGTCAAAATCACCTGGATCAGTTTTTTTCCAGCAAAGACCAAAAATTTTATGAGCGTGGAATCACGCTACTACCAGAAAGATGGCAAAAGGTGTTGAACCAGAATGGTCAATATATAATTCAATAAAATTGTTATTCATTATACGAAAACTGTCTTTCATTTTTCCAAAAAAAAAACGAGATTACTTTCGGAAAAATTTGAGTGCTTTTTTTCAGATTTGAGGAACGAGTCTATACATATCATATCCAATTTTCGAACTTATAAGATGTTCATGTTTAGTCTAGAAAGTATTCGGAAAAAGCAGAGCTTAATTGTAATTATTTAGTATATATTTTTGAGTCTTGAATTAGAGAATTATAACAGAATATTCATTTTATTTACTTATACAACCCCCATTCAACTGTAAACACTTGACTTAATGTCGAGGTACACCCAAAACTAGATCACGTCCATAATTTTCGGTGGTGGTAGTCCAGGACTGTGAAACTGACTGAATTAAATCATCTTTATTTTGTGGTGCTGCTCGTTCAACTTCAATCTTCATTAGTCCCCATATGTTTTCAATGAGACTAAGATCTGATGAAGCTGCTGGCCATATGAGGTTGGTAATATGGTTTGATGGTTGGAAAATGATATGGGATTTTTTGGCATGACATAAGCAAATAATATAATAATTAGACATAGGTGCCTCAACTTTCAGATATACTGGAAAACAGAAATAGAATTTGAACTCAGTATTTCAGAGTATCTAGAAAATGAATTATGGTGACGTATTTTTATAGGCCTTAAATATTTCATTCATTTGGTCTTTACTTGGTGGAAACTCATTTTAATTAGAAAATGTATAAGAGACAGTATTTTAATTTCCACAAAAATATTTATAATACAACAATTGTTTCACCGCGATGTGGCTTCTTCAGGTATCTACATTCTACTTGCCAGTATTTTGGTACAGTTTTTGGTTCTTGTGGAATTATATTGTTTATATTTCATTATTATTTTATTATAACCACAATAGGCATTACAATTCCTATTTGTCCAAATATCAAGAAATGGATTTGAATAAATTATGAACATATGAAATGAAAAAATACCAGATTCAAAATTTCTATATTCTAATTTTTGATAGCTTGAAAAAATTCATAGCAGTATAACTAAGATGGAAAATATTGGGTTAGGTACAAATAAATCACTCGATAGGGAAAAAATAATGTAGCTCAGAAATAAAATGCCAAAAAAAAATATAATA
Organism: Megalocaria dilatata; assembly: GCA_034642435.1. Lineage (NCBI taxonomy): Eukaryota > Metazoa > Arthropoda > Insecta > Coleoptera > Coccinellidae > Megalocaria > Megalocaria dilatata. Next base: position 44,042,958 of record CM067856.1, on the reverse strand, counting down.
TTATGCCCAAAGAATGAAAAAGTTGAAATTGATATTTGGTATTACTTAGCAGTTGATGATAAAATGAATGAAATATTGAAGAATATTTACACAAATTATTAATTCACAGGAATTGTTTCATCAACACTGTGGCTTCTTCAAGTTTATATTTTGAACTAACTCAAAAAATTACCATAGTTTTGCAAGAACTTGAATAAAAGGGGAAACAAATGAAAGATAACAAATATAGATAAGTAAAAATTCGCAAAAAAAGGATACAAATAATCATAAATATATGGATGTCAATTATCTGAAATACCTAACTAAGAAAGAGTATGCAACGTAGAAGATCTGTTGCCATCAGTTTGTTCGTTGGGAGCAATATTAATGTTTTTGTATCTATTCATTTCGACTGCTTGCCAATACTGTGAGTCTGTATGAATTTGAATGAATTTGAAATTATGTGCAAATTTTTTCAAATGACGTATGTTGAGTGTGAGATATCTCTCGTAACTTCTCTGGTGCTTATGAATTCATAGAGCAATCATTACTATCTATAAGCTGAAGATTTATTGTGTTTATTCGTCTTATGCTCATTGTTTTCATTTGAATTTTTCAATTATTAATCGTTCTAACAGCTACATTTGATTTAAATCGTATAAAAACTACTGTACCTGGTTTCAAAAGATTAAACTAGTAAACACATTCCTATCCTTCACGTGAATAAAACACCGAATATAATTGCAAAGTATTAAAAAATTTAATTTGACTCAAATGTATCTTTCAGAACCATTAATAATCAGGCAATTCATATAAAAAAAGTAAAGATAAAACATATATTTACAGTTTATGGGAAGTTTATAAGTTGACTTGTAATAATTGCCCTATGGCATGTATTGGTCAAACAGGTAGGTCATTTAAGAAAAGAATGCATGAACACCAGAGGAGTTATACGGCGAACATCTCGCAATGCACATGTGCCAGCCATTTGAAAGAATTTGGACATCACTCAACGATAACTATAATATGAAATTAACCTAATAATTTCTTAAAGAAGGTGCGGTGTATAAGACGAATAAATAAATACTTCAATTGAGATATTGAGGCCACAAACCTATCCCGAAAGTTTTTAGTCTAAATCTTTTTCCGCTAGAAAATTGTAGTGTTTAAAGTAACTCTGAACGCTAATCTAGTGAAAAAATCTTCTTTTTTGATGTTTAGAATCATACCGTACTCATAAAACTTTGCACGAATATGTGCCTTATTATTCTAATTCTAAATGCCGAATATCAGATCGATATAATCTGTACTTCCGAAAATATTGGAAAAAAAATTTAAAAATTTCAAAAGTGAATAACTGCGAAGCTGTCGAATCGATTCTTCATCAGTGGGTTAAAGACAATTTTCGTCTCAAAATTCAAAAGACATTTCAACAAAACGATAGCACGTTGTTCACTGTAAAAGGAGCGCAAAAGTTGAAGAATTTCGAGTTTTTGAGATTTTAGTGGAAATTGTGCATACAAATAAGAAAAATATGAACTCATTTTGAATGATACTTTATATCTACAGAAAAACATTTAATTAATTGGCACATTTTTTCAGGTATGTGGAAGCAAGTTCTTTAAACACGTTCAATAGCTGGTAAGTATGAAAAAACTGTAATTCAATTTATTCACATCAGTAATGATTGATTCCAGGGAAATTTAATGAGTCGCCTTAGTCTTTCGTTCGAATAGTCTTTGAAAAAAATGGAAAAAAAATTTGAGAAAATGAAATTTTATTGATTAAATAAATTATATTTCTCTATTATTTGGACTATAGATATATATAGGATATATGAGTGAAAAGATAATTGAACATCGTTTTCGATACCCCTAATTTTTCGTGAGGAAAAACTGTATTGATATTTTTTAATGATGATACTTGGTAATTATACTTACTGGACAAATTTTCTCAAACGGATAACTGAAGAGAGGATTTCTCAGAATAAAATGAAAGTAATAATGATTAATTATTGAGGAAGAACCGAAAGCAGTTAATACGATAGTTGCTAGTCGCTATGTTCAAAAATTAGCAATAAAATGCATCGAAATTCTATGAATTCCATAGATTATGGAACATCGCGTTGAACAAATTCAGTTTCCTAAAAGGAGTCAACATAATGATTAATTATTGGGGAAGAACTGAAAGCAGATAATATGATAGTTGCTAGCCGCGATGTTCAAAAATTAGCAATAAAATGCACCGAAATTCTATGAATTCCATAGTTTCGTTCATAGACTTTTGAGCATCCCGTTAAACGAATTCAGTTTCTCAAAAGAAGTCAATATAATTCAAACTATAGCTACAGAACTGAAATCATTGACAAAATGATTAAAAAGAAAACTTACCAGAATATTTTAAAACAATTTTGTATCAATATAAATGATCCCTATAATGAAAAGAAAATATTGTTTTCAATGGCTCATATAAAAGGTTTCAGCAGTAGAATATCCAATGGTCTTCATAAAATGGGAATTAATTCTTTAGTATTAGATATAAATAATTTAGCTAAGATGTTGGTGGACAATAAAAGAAATGAACCCTAATTTTTCCGAATCGGGCATTCATCAAATCGAATGTGACGATCGTAATGCTATATATGTAGAATAGACAGGCCGATGTTTACAACATAGAATCAAAGAACATCTATTTGGAAAAACCAGAAATCAACCTGTTTTGCAGAGCACTGTGAAGAAAATAATCATCTTTTCAATGAGAAAGATGTCACTTTACTGTATAATGTTGAAAATGGTAAATTGATGGACTATTTGGAGATTTTATCAATGAAAATAGCCACTAAGAAATAGGAAAATTCAACAAATTCACGAATACTCTTTGGGAACACCCCTATATATGATGCTGTTATTTACATGCGCCATAAAAATACACAGATGGTCCTAAGTATAATAAAATAACATTTTCTTAATTTCAAGTTAAGTTACTTTTTGTACTCAGGATTCTGAATAAAAGCTGTGTGAATTTATTAAATAAAATTGTTTTAATGTTCCAACAAGAGTTTACTCCATTAAATTAATAAAAATTTCAACATAGTTGAGCTTTACCTTTCAAAAAAAAACTCAATTTTAATACAGTACTTTTAGAATGGTTTGCATGGATATACTTCTATTAAAAAAAACTCACTCATGTATATACCTAGTGTAGATTTTAAGATGCCTCCGAAAAACACCTGCTGTAGAGATACATATCGGGATTTTTTTTTAGAATGATAGAACTTTCGATAGAGATAACTGTGATTTAAGAGAAGGTAGAGTCCATGTTGTTTTGACATTTCTGTTCACTAAGCATTGAAAAATTATCCTGGAAATACTCACGCCGCAAATTTATGGTTAACATAGTCAGTTCATTTCACGAAACTCGAGTCACAAGAAAATATTTTTTTGGTAGTAAAACATAGTAATTTCTACAATTTGTTTCGATTACGTTTACAAATTGTTGAAATTTATTTTCAAAATCAATGTTCTACTCGCGAAACTTATAGATCACTTTGTGAAATTTATAGTTTACATAGTCACCCATCAGAGCAGCTCATTCGTCGAACTATCGATAGATTTCGGACAACATTTTCTCTACTCGATGCAACAACAACAACAAGACAAAGAACTGTACGCACAGAAGGAAATATCGCTGCTGCAAGTCAGAGTATTAATGGTTATCCAGATTTGTCTATGCATCCACCACATGGAAAATTTTCCGTCAAGATCTTGGTCTACACCCATACAAGATCCAACTGGTTCAAGAACTAAAACCACTTGAACATAATAAGCGTCGTTTGTTTGCTGATTGGGCCCTAGATCAGCTTGAAGTTGATAATCCACTTTCTTAACGTAAAATTGCGTTTAGTGAAGAAGCTCAATTCTGGTTGAACGGCTATGTAAATAAGCAAAACTGCCGTATATGGAGTGAAAAAAATATTTTAGAAGTTCTGCTGGTTCCATTGCATCCTGAATAATGCACTGTATGGTGTGCTTTACACGCTGGAGGCATCATACGTCTATATTCCTTTAAAAACGATGCTGGAGCTAATGTTACAGTGAATGGTGCTCATTACAGATCGATGATTAATGATTATTTGTTTCAAAATCTGAATGGTATCGACCTAGAAGTGTTTTGGTTTCAACAAAATGGTGCTACACCTCATGCTGCTACCGTAACAATTGATTTATTGAAAGAAAAATTTGGCGATAAGATTATTTTGAGAAATGGTAATTTGCCTCCAAGATCATGCGACATAACTCCACTGGATTATTTTCTTTGGGGTTATGTCAAGTCATTAGTGCTGATAAACCAGAAACAATAGACGCTTTGGAAGCCAACATAACTCGTGTTATTGATGAAAAAAAGCCTTAATTACTCGAAAAGTGGACCAAAATTGGTCTGATCGAATGCGTTTCCTCAGAGCTAGTCGTGGTGGACATCTGCCGGAAATTATTTCTAAAACTTTCTGAAACATAAATGTCATAAAATTATCTTTCAAATAAAAAAGAAATTTGGCTTCAATCTTAATTAAAGTGTGTTTTATTTCAATTCAAAGTTCTATCACTCTAAAAAAAACACCCGATATTTCCAGACTATTTCTGAAAACCGTCTTCTACTCAGGAAAGAATTCTTTCATAAATTTTTTGATATGAATAATTTCGATACATCAGCATTATAAAATTTAGAAGCTCATAAAAATTAGTCTCAATTAACGTAACTGCAGGAATTGTGATATTGATATTATCCTGATACTCCCAGATCTTTGGTGAAGATCTCTCAAAAGCTTTTCCAGCTTATACACTGCGATCTTACGCCACTTCAGGTCACAGCACTGTTAATTTTTGACCCCACAATGGTGGTCAAAACGTGTCCAACTAAAATTTTTTGTTCCTACTAGAGGACTTGAGAACCCGGGACCTTTCGGTTCACAGCCCAATGCTAACCACTGAGCTATCGACACTCACTTACGTTGTAAATAGAATTACGTTAGGTTCCTTATTGTTGATCAAATTGCAGATCCATGATGATAATCGAAATTTATACATCCTTATAAAATGATTCGGAAATTTGATTGTGAAAGCAAATCAACAGTTAAATATTGCAGATTTCTTGTCCAACGATACTCCGCAAAACAAATTACACTCGAAACCAACCTGGCATTAAGATCTTTTTTAATAAAATCCCCAATTGCAAATTCAGATAAAATTAAACTCATCCGCCGAATTTAATTTCGAAATTCAATCTTTCCTCACTGAGATACATCCAGAAGATAATAAATCAATCTGTTTCGTGTTTAATCTTGCATTTTCTGTCATTTCTCATCCCGCCTTCTGTTTTGTGAGAAAACCTTATCGCTGGAGGAAGTATTCGAGATATAAAATGTCTGATTATTCGGCCCTCGCTAGAATATCATTAGATGAATTTATTTCATAAGGCCTGCAATAAAGGTTTCTTATTAAAAAAGTTTCGGATAATGGAAAACTCAACATGGGAACGGTAAACTTCCATACTTGGGTCGAAGGAGGTGTATAATTTGAACTAATGAAAAAAATTTCATTTCTTTCAGGATGAAGTTCTTGGAAAAATTGAAACATTGTCGCAATAGAGATCTTTTTTCGGGAATTATCTCACCCTTCCTTTTCTCGATTATTTCCGAATTCAGTTAACGGAAACAACTACAATATTTCATACTGCAATCAAGGGGTTAGTATTCAATGCAGAAGAATTTTTATCTCTTATGTACCAGGTTTTTCACTATAATTTGACCCCCCCCCTTTCAACTTTGTTACAAATGGCGATACTAAAAAAAATTATTCACAAAAGTTGTACGAAATCAATTGAATTTTTTCAAAATGATTCCAAAAAATTGAACATATAAAGGGTGGACAAGATATTGAGTGTAACTTCATTTTTTCAAATAGATCACCTGTATATTTTCTTATTTTTGGCTAGCTCTTTCTCTCTTGATTACGAATAATTATGCAGGTGTCGGTCTATCTTTCTTATTTAGAGGACTACAGAGTGTCAAATTCGAAGAACCACCCGACAGGCTCCGTAATCGCTTGTCAAGTGGTAGGCTGTGATAAATCAACAAACGATATTGGTCACAATACGACACACGTTGATATTCAATATAATTATTTCTGAAACATGCATTACACAGAAGTGAAAAAATGTGAAATATTTTTACCCTATGTGAAAAAAAAATAAAAGCAAAAAAGCTGCAACGGGATAATATATGGCATTACATCCGGGTTATCCAATTCATGTCAAAATACATTTCTTTATACTCACAACCATGTAAGAGAACCTAAAAGTTTAAGAGAAAGAGACGTAGTGGACTGAGAATCAAGAACTCGACATATTTCTTCATTTTGAGGGTAATGTTACTATAATTAATTGTTGATAAATGCTGAAACTTGAATATTACTGAAATTGAAATCGACTGCACAATTTCATATGAATTGTTTTAGAAAATTCAGCAAATGGATTAAAAGAAGCATACGTGAACTTGAAATAAGCTAGTCAAAGATTCATAGTGTTAAAAAAGAACAATTATAGGCCATACAAGTTACTACCAGCCCAACTCCTTTCAGAAGACCAAAATAAGAAGTGGTCCCAGGAGGGGAGCCTTGAGGCACCGGACATCACTGGCTAGGCCGAGGATGAAAAGGCGGCATGCCTAAACGCTATAAGCTGTTAGACAGAAAAGTTCATATCCAGTGCAGTAGCCTACTCCAGATACCCAGGTGCTCCAACACCATCAGTAAACGATCATGTGCAAACCGATTTCTGTTGGTTCAGTCGGATATGCAGAAGAGAAAATTGGTAATAGTGGAGCGACCAGGGTCAAAACCAAGCTGCTCGTCTGGTATATGGGCAAGAAATTATTCGCGAATATTTAAGAAGCTCCTAATTGATCACTCTTTCCAACTCTTTTGAATATTCTAAAGCAAGCTTATAAGGCAGTAGTGTTAAGGAGAAAGCTTGCCCCCTTCTTGAAAACTCATATAGCTCATACAGGCAAAAAGCTAGTGTGAGGTGAAGAAGAATATATTAAATATTTTGTTATGAAAAAGAATAAAAATTTCACAAGCTTCCAAGTATTTACGCTTTCTGTAATTCTATTCTACAACAAACATTTTTCAGATTGTCTATTTCAGGATGACGATTTTCCATGCAAATGTGAAGGTTTTTGAATTTAATTCATTTAGATAGCCCATAAAGTTTTAGTGTCAAACTTCAAAAGATACGTGAAAAAGATTTCATTGCATTCCGTTTAGTCAATGTCAAGATATTGAAGGTTAAGTGACACTTAGATAATCAAACACTATTTTTAATGGGAAAAAATACCGTTCGAGCTCAGCAGTGACTTGAAACGTGTTGGCAGAAAATGTTTCCATCAAGAACAACCATCATCCGACGGTATATGAGTTTTAGATACGGTCGAATAACCACAGAAGACGTGGAGTAACCAAGTCGTATAAGTAAGGAGGTTACGCCTGAAAACATCTGGAAAATTGTTATGTCCGATCGTAAAGTGAAGTTGCAAGAGACAGCTGCCATTCTGAAGATATCAAAAGGCATCGTATTCAAAATTGTGCAGTAAAATTTAAGTATGAAAAAATGTTTGCAAAGTGAACAAAAACAACTAATTAAGGATTAAGAGAGCTGCTTCAAGCTGTTAACGCATGATGAAAAGTTAGGAGCTTTCGCTTTTTTTGCGCTTGTCTATATCATCCAAGAACCTCACGAAATTTCATGTCGTCATTTTCAATGTAAATGTTGAATTCAAACTCCAACGTGGGACTGTCTATGGTATGGTCTCTTTAGCGTTCCACTCATAAAATGTTGGTCTTTATTTTGAATCTTCTAATTATACCTCACTAAATCGCGCTGGAACATGTGCTTTGCACTATCTTTCCGAACTTCAAATTCCAGATCAATCGAATTTGTAGTTTGGAAAATTGTTAAAAAAGAGAAAACTTTAAATGTGAATTATTTATAAATCATTCGAATGCGTGAATTATTTATAAATCGAATGCTTCAGCTCGATAAAAAGCTTAATCGAGATATTCAGGGTTTAAACCCACCCTGAAAGCTCTGTATCTTTCATTTCGTAAGTATTAGTATTTAAAATGGCGCTCAACGCCGATGCGCTGACCGTTTTTGAAGGAATAGATTTGTCTCCAATGATGAGGTTATAGCTTCAACTCAAGCTTATTTTAGAAGATGAATCGTTCTATATAAAAACATCAGAACGTTTGAAGAACATTGAAATGGTTGTATCTCTATGGAAGGTGACTATATTGACGAATGAAGTCGAATCTTGCAGAAAAATTTGCTTTTATTGAGTAGTCCAAGGAATCAATAGCCCAAGTGATATGTGCAGTCTGGCCTCTTAAGCTGAGCATCCTAACTCATAAAATCTAGATTTATGTGAATAAATAATACATATAAATAGCACATAAATCGGGGGTTTATGAGCTAACACGTGCAACTTGCAATAACAAATATATAGGTCAGACTGGACGTTCATTCGGAACGAGATTCAAGAAATATAAAATAAATTTCACAAAAAATCTATTTCCAATCTCTTGCATAGAACACTAGACAATCTAAAAAAATTTACATGTAGAATTACGCGGCGGAGAAGTAAATGAAGTCTGTTTAAATATTCAAACTAGTTCAAAACAAAAACAATATAAATATACTGGGAGTACAATTTAATTCGGTTCGTTGTCAAAAAATTTCTCTAACTATATTGAATAATTCGAATAGTAGCTCCTGATTGCCGTAGTTTTAGACAGACTGGACATTTTCCCATAACATTCAGTTTGAGTTGTTTTGAGTTTCATAGAATACATTATTATTACCAATAAGCACTTCTGCTTACTGCAAGAAAACTCTCAAAACTAATAGTATATATCGGGTGTTTTTTTTTAGAGTGATAGAACTTTAAATTGAAATACACATATAAATTAAAATTGAAGCCAAATTTTTCTTTATTTGAAAGATAATTTTATGACATTCATGTGTTAAAAATAATTTTCGGCATATGTCCACTACGACTAGCTTTGAGTAACTGCGTTCGACCATACCAATTTTGGACCACTTTTTCGAGTAATTCAGGCCTTATTTCATCAATAACACGAGTTATGTTGGCTTCCAAAGAGTCTATTGTTTCTGATTTATCAGCATAAACCAATGACTTGACATAACCCCAAAGAAAATAATCCAGTGGAGTTATGTCGCATGATCTTAAAGGCCAATTAATCGGACCATTTCTCGAAATAATATTATCGCCAACTCTTTCTTTCAATAAATCAATTGTCACGGTAGCAGCATGAGGCCTGGCACCATCTTGTTGGTATCAAAACACTTCTGGGTCGATACCATTCAAATTTTGAAACAAATAATCATTGATCATCGATCTGTAACGAGCACCATTCACTGAAACATTAGCTCCAGCATCGGTTTTAAAGAAATATGGACTGATGATGCCTCCAGCGTGTAAAGCACTCCATACGGTGCATTTTTCATGATCCAATGGAACCTGCAGAACTTCTTGAAAATTGTTTTTAATATACGGCAATTTTGCTTGTTTACATAGCTGTTGAACCATAAATGAGATTCATCACTAAACACAATTTTACGATAAAAAATTGGATCAACCTCAAGCTGTTCTAGGGCCCAATCAGCAAACAAACGACGCTTATTATGGTCAAGTGGCTTTAGTTCTTGAACCAGTTGGATCTTGTGTGGGTGTAGACCAAGATCTTTACGCAAAATTTTCCATGTGGTGGATGCACAGAGTCCAACTTGTGAACGTCGACGAATAGACAAATCTCGATCATTATTATCACTATGACTTACAGCAACGATATTTTCTTCTGTACGTACAGTTGTTTGTCTTTTTGTTGTTTTTGTATCGAGTAGAGAAAATGTTGTCCAAAATCTATCTATAGTTCGACGAATATGCTGCTCTGATGGACAATTATGTTAACCATAATTTTCACGAAGTGCTCTGTAAGTTTGGCCAATATAACACTGATTTTGAAAATGAATTTCAATAATTTGTAAACGTTGTTGAGGCGTTAGTTTTCCATGATTATTTGTCAATGCTTACTGAACAGAAATGTCAAAACAACATGGCTTCTACCTTCTGTCAAATCTCAGTTATCCCTGCCGAAAATTCTATCACTCTAAAACAAACACCCGATACACGGCCATTTCGTTTACGTCCTTTAGAGATAGGTATATTTTGCGACCCTGCACACTCGAACAATGACGTAGCTAGCAGACGTGGCTCAAGATTACGAACGAATGGGAATTAGAGACTGACAGTTTAGTCTTATACTTCAGAATACCCATTGAAGTTGTACAAGTTTTAGTGTGTGAGTACACATACCAAGTTTCTTACTTTTATTTATATTGAACGTCCGATGACGCATACAAGCACATAAGTAATTATTATGTAGAATATGAATTTTCAAACTTTTAAAATCACCATATCTTACAAATGGTGATTCGCACGAAAAAAGTATCTGAATAATTTTTATTGAGAATTGTAGAATCTACAACTTTCTTCTGATCTATTTTGACGACAAAACTTAACGTTTCAGAGAAAAATGGAAAAACCTGAATTTTTTCTTTTGACCTCGTATCAATTTTTATGCAGAAAAAGGATCGAAAGGGATTTTGGATATCTCATTTGTAATGAATGGATCATTTAACGTCTATACCAATTTTCAGCTTTTTGCGAATTTTGGCAAAGTTATTATTTTTCCTTCTATTTTGACTGGACTAAACACAAAATAAGAATTTAATCGAAGTCATAATTCATACCTCGAACGGGGAATATTTTTGGAGTGACAGAAGAAAGTTCATTCAAGTTTAATTCGACAATTTTTTTATGATAGAAAGTTCTATAAATCGTGACAGTGTAACATACATCTGTATACCAATTTTTTACTCAAACGAACTCGACAAGGTTCTGTTGATCACAATGGCAAATTGCAGACATGCGCACGTTTCAAACTGATTGATTTTCGTATAAATAGAGACACTAAGTTATTAATAATACACTAGCGACCATAATTTGCCGTAATGCGCATAATTAGCATATTCATATTCAAATAAATTAACTCGGCTGATCTGTACCAAAACTCATTAATAAGGAGTATGAGCTATGGTAATAGAAAGTTCTAGAAATCGAGACAGTATAACATATATTTGTATAACAATTCTATACTAAAACAAACTCGACAAGGTTCTGTTGATCACAGAGGCAAACTATCTCAATTTCTAGAACTTTCTATTGCCATAGCTCAGACTCCTTATTAATAATTTTTGGTACAGATCAGCCGAACTAATTTATTTGAATCCCTCTACTTTCTTGAGAGAAGGTAAGCTGTAAAGGATTCGAATACACTGGTGAGCAAAAAAAATTGGTTACTAAGATTTCACATTGTTTTTTCAAATAGACTCACGTGTTCGAATTGATTCAAGAATATTTTGTTCATCGTCTGTCTTTCATTAGAAAATCAACTAAATATGCACAAAATGTAGGCATATGTGCTAAAAAACTTGTTAACAGAAATCATCTTCGAATAATTCGTCACCATAAATTCATCGTTCATCAGTTGCGTTCAACATTGGTCATTGAAAAGTTTGTTGTCCACTCTCTGAAAGAAACAATTTCATAAGTTGAGTTTACTAATTGAAGATTATGCGAGAATAGTGGCACTTATTGAAAATGGGCTTAGCCAGAGATCTGTTGCTAGAAGAAGGAAAGTTACCCTATCTACAGTCCAAAGAATATTGACAGGGTATCAGGAGACATGTAGGCTGACCAGAAGACTTGTATCTGTAAGAAGACCCTGCAATTCGTTGAGAGATAACAGATTCATGGTTTCTACAAGTCTTCGAAATCGCTATCTTACTTTGAAGTTCGAAATCGATTGATGGAGGTACGTCAGGTAGTTCGAAGTTCTTGATTTTTTCAAAAAAAGCTCATTATTTTTATACAAATCTAACAAATAGTTTCATTTTTCTTTGGGCAATTCCCTTTTTCTTACTATTTCAGAAATTTCATGATTTTCGTAAAAATTTTCAACTAAGAAAGGTATTTGAACAGTAATGATCAAGTGACCCATTTTTTCTGCTCGCCAGTGTATTTTGAGATATATAAGAATTAATTATTCAAAATATAAAAATATTATTTCAAGGGAATCTTCCAATAGGTGATTAATTCACATGGGTCATTACGACATTCCTGGAGATTATTCGTTTTCTGGTTTTCATCGAACATTCAAGCTTGGTTCGAGTAATTCAAGTCCCCCCGAAGGCCTTCCAAAGAAGACGTTCGTCTGAAAGCCCCTGCAAATTGTGTTTGAAGAATGGGAGCAGGGACAGGACAGAACTGAAGTTTCCATTTCCGCAAAAGCAAATTCCTAGTGTGAAACAAGGACTCGCAAGAATATATCTATAAAATTCGAGAGGTTGTTCAGTATGTAACAGGAACCCGCAGTGGGGGTGGAAAGGGAACATAGAGGGGTATCTCGGGGCCTGTGCGACGTTTCGGAGTTGAAAAGTTGGTAAAACTACCCTTAAAATTTAACTCGAAATAAGTTTCATGGAACGTGACAACTGATTCGTTCAGTTTGTCTTGGCAAGTTAACTTCCTTGACTTCTTAACGGTTGGTCACCTTGCCATGTCGGTTAGTCAAGAACATTTGTCTTATATTTATGTAGTGAAACTGGTTACCATAGTCCCCTCCTTAACGTGATTTCGTTTTTCAATTCCATTTCCCCGTTTGTTACGTTTCGTGTATATAAATTTCATCATTTTAAAGTTTTCGTATGTCTTTGCGTTACAACACTTTACAATACAAGTTAATGCTTCTCATATTTGGAGAAAAACTATAAAAGTACTATGTCAACTTCAATAGTTCATTAAGTAATAGATATAAAACTCAATTTTTTTGTAAGCTTCAAAAAAGTGAGTGAATAAAAGTTTGGGGAAAAAGAAATCCATTATTTTCTCGGAGATGGCTTAAGACTTAGTGATCGATATCTCGTAAAGTATCGATCGAACAATTTCAGATTTATGCTCGCTGTCAATGTGACATTCCTTGCTGTAGGTATTCTGTTTGCTCCATTCAGTTGTGAGTTCTAAAATAGAAGTCGTAGATATAATACAGCACGTGATACGTGGCTCGTCAAGATCCTAACAGATGGACAAATAAGCTCACGAACTGACGACGAAGACAAACAAAATGCAGTGTTGGAAAACCGCAAAGAAGCTGCCTTGATGATATTAGGGCTCAGGCGGGAAATGGATGGTATCGGATGGCACAAGACAGGTCGGAATGGAGACATCTGAAAGAGGCCCACCTCTAGGAGTGTATGAACAATGGTTGAGAAAAAGAAAAAAGAAGAAGAAAACTAGGAAATATCAAGAACTCAGTTCCAAAGTGCTCAAACTTCTATCCTGTCACAAATTCACGTGGAAAATTTAATTGAAATAAAATGCCCTCACGGTAATTTGTGGGTCAAATTTTTGTGGAAACTATATCGTTATTTGATGAAAAAACTCGTTCACTTTCTCGTCGAGTAAACAGATCTGAAAAATTTACTGCTTCAGCCCAGAACGTGACTAGCACTTCTCTGAGTAGACCTTTGACATAAATACCTCGGTATAAAGTCCTACAAAGCTCAACTGGTGCAAGAAAAGAAGCCTCGTGACCATCCGATGCGTTTTTGGTTTCCTTGATATGAAGCCTTGTCTTTTCAGTGACATACGGGCGGTTTCTTTTATATTTAGATGATTTCAAAATCTGTTAGATGATTTGTGAAATCTCATACGCGAACTGTGTCGTCCTAAGGCCAATAAGGCGTTTAAATTTTTCCTTTAATCTAACGTGGTCTTCCTGAGACTGGTCTATGCCTCATATCTAGACCATTTTGTATCCTCTTTATTGTTTAATATACAGCACTTTTGCCCAGTTCAGTCAATTGCACTAATTTTTTAACGTTTCGAAAACATTTTCTATACAAATATTCTATCTGTTTTCTTATTTCTAGTTGCGACATTATTCCATATATTGTATACCTATTGACAATCAACAATATTTGACAAATAGTGTTGCCATGCAACTTTGACCAAAGTCGATTATGTGCACACCTTATTCTATACATAACTTTTGTCTTAGAATAAGAAATATATTAAAATTATGAAAAAAAATAAATAAATTCCGGATACTATCATCCGGACTATATATCAATTAAGTAGGTTAATGGTCTACTTATAAACGATGTGTTCGGATCCTTCCTCTTCATTGATGGGGGTCCGAAGCTGTATCTTGAAATTTTAAACTTCCTTTTGTTCAACGCACGGTGTCAAATGAGAACCAGTTATCAATTTCTTCATTAAGTCAATTATCATTCAACTGTTAGAAATATGTACTTGCTTAAAGTCAAAAATATACTGACCTTCAATCAAAATCTTACGAAATTAAAAGAAAAGGACCGGATTAACCAGGAGGTTAATGCGGAAAATATCGAGTTCATTGTCCCAATATAACTCAAAAAACTAAAATCTAAGGTAACAATAATAACTCCAGGTATAAACAATCATCTGAATAATCCAAAATTAATTTTATATTTTTTCGGACTTCGAATTGTGTTGCCTATACTTCATAGAAATTCATTGTACACTCAATTGAATAATACACAAATATGTTGATTTTTAAGAATTAATATGAGTTGAGCACATGACACGTTTCGGTAACACATGATTGTCTCAAAACTGAATATTGCATATTACCAAATTTTTGACTAGTTATTCAAAATTATTTGAAGAACTTACAATGTAATTAAACGTCTCACGAGTTCAACTGATAATAATACATAAAAATCAGCATATATGTGAATTATTTAATCAAATTATAGATCTTGTAAACAGAACCGACTTTCTGAATTATCTGTGGTAGCTAAGCCCTCAGTTGAATTCAAAGATTCGTGGGGAACAAGGAGCACCGAACTATGGTGTAGATTAAGAAACTGATTGGAAACTTGGCTGGAATACAAACGAACTCCCTTGGCAGCGAGATACCAGTAATTATTAGAATGATTCAGATAACGTACATCGTAATTACATGAACGAATGGCGAATTGATTGTTATTCACGAGTTGATTTGAATTAATACAAGGTACGTAAGGATAACTAAACTCATATCAAATTCCGGTTTCACATTCTTTCTGACTGCAGGTCAACTTTTCAGTCATCAATTTTCAGTATACAATGGAAAGAAACCTTGAATGAAAAAATGTGACACGGAGTTTTAATGCATCATTATTTGTTACTGCAGCTTTGTCTGCTTGAGGATCATCAATAGTCGTTCTTATTTCGGATATCCTCCATGAACCTAAAATATACTAATCCAGACAGGTGTATATTTAATAGCTCTTTAATCACGAAACCTTCCATATGCTCATAAGGAAATCCAATCTATGGAAAATTTATATAAACCTTCCTTTCTTGTTATATTAATGAATTTATATTTATTATGTAAAATCATTAGTGTTATTTAGTCATTTATTTATTTAATCTTTGGAATACAAACGAGGCTGACCCAAAATAGTATCCACATATTTTACATATTACCTACAAATATTATATAAACAATATCAGAGATACAAGATAAATATCATCGAAACAGAGCATTACACAAATACAACAGTATAATCAGTTTGAAGAGATGGCTTCCAGCAGCATGCATCAAACTGCTTGACCACCAAAATAACCGAACAGAATGGTTCGAAGCCTAACATATGTATTAGAAAACACATCTACATTTGAAACTTGAGATAAGCTATTATATGTCCTTATGGATCTCTGTGTTTGTCTTTCTTGTTTTAATTAGAAGACTTCATGGAATTAAGTGTTTATTCAAGAACTGATTTGACAATAATAACGTATTAATTGAGATTCAGATTAAACTTGTGAAATCTGACTGCCTTCAGTGAATGCTCGACTGGTACTACCCTCCATCGTCCCTCGGTCGTCGTGGGTAGAAGGGCGGTTCTCTTCGGGCTTACTCGGTCGTACCGAACATGCCCCCGGCCTTGAAAGGGTTGAATTTCAATTGGGAATGTCTGGTGATTCGATGGGTAGAGGACATATCTTCTGGAATGTCCTCTTTATAACTCCACCTTGTGTTCGGATAGAGGCAACTCTTGCTATACCATCGCCTCCACTATATATAGTTTCTACTCGTCCTAGTTTCCACTGCATGACAGTGGTATTATCCTCCTTCAAGAGGACAAGTAAACCAAGTTTTAGTGAATCGTGATTGGTCTTCCATTTCGTTCGTTGTTGAAGTTCGCTGACTTATTCTTTGCACCATCTCTTCCAAATGTGGTGTTTTAGTTGGGTAAGCTGTTGGTATAAAAACATTTTGTTGACTGGAAGATGTGTTACATCCAGTTCTTGTAAGTAAATGACGATCGTCCAATAAGTAAATGTGCGGGGGTTAAAGGAAGAAGATCATGGGACGAATCAGATAAGTGAAATAGTGGTCTTGAATTTAATATGGCCTCTTTTTCAACCAACAACGTATTTAATTGCTCGAAAGTTAATATCACATCTTTCGTAATACGACGCAAATGATATTTCATTCTTTTTACACCTATCTCCCACAAGCCACCGAAGTGAGGGTAATTAGGAGGTATGAAGGTATAAGTTGAGAGGATTACCTGAGAGATTGAACTGCATGCTGAAAGATTGATGCTTTGCTCGTTTTCCGCCGATTTTGATTCGATGGACTTTTCCTTGTCTTGTGAGGTGTTACTTTCGGTTTGAATATTTTTGTGTAAAAGAGTATTATGCTTTGCTCCGCATTTTCTGCAATTACCGCGGCGCCAAACTTTGTTGAAGTGTCCGTTTTTAGGCAATTTGTGCATAGTTTTAACGAGGGAATTTTTCTTTCTCTGTCGTTTGGAGATATATTTAAAAAGGTTTTACAGTTTTAAATGTAATGACTTTCCTTACATATCACGCAACAAACTTGGTTGGTTTCCGCATCGGTACTGACGAATCCTCTCGTTTGAGTATTCCGACCTGAGTTATAAGCTTTACGTCCGTCGGCCTGATTGTGAGTTACCATCTCCAGCATATCGGCTCTGTTTTTAACGAATATCTTGAAATTGCTGAATTTAGGAATTTCTAGATTTCCTTTGTAAATTTCCCATTCACGAAGGGTTACAAAGTCTAACTTCGTTGTTACAAGATAAACTAACGGAGTATCCCAATGGGATACCGGTTGCTTTAATTGTTCTAATGCTCGTAAGTTTTTGGAAAATACATCGACTAAATTTCTTAGCGAATGAGCGGATTCGTTTTGATTTGATTCGACTTAAAAGAGCGATTTTACATGATTAAATATTAGGAGTTTGTTATTATCGTAACGTTCTTTTAATGCATTCCAAGCTTGTTCATAATTTTTTGCAGAAATTTCCAATGACTTGACAATTAGGGCTGCTTCAGATTCGAGTGGAGCTCTCAAGTAGTGGAACTTTTGAATTTCACCAATTAACGCATTATCATGAATTAACGAACGAAACGTGTCACGAAATTCTAACCAATTCTGATAAGAACCGTCGAATTTGGGCAAGTTTATTGCTGTCAATTTCACACTATGATTTCGAATAAAATTATCTTCTTACATTCTATCAGATTTAGGACTAGTGCTGGCTTGAGAAGGATCGTATTTTTTATTTTCTTTGAGAATCTTTTTTGCGATTGAAATTTGTTAAAAATAACAAGATTCGAAGTTTTCTCGTTCTTTATATTGGTCTTGCAGGAGGCTATCTTCCGTGGCTGCCTCTATTACGTTTTGTACTTCATCCAACTCTGATTTTACTATCTGAATTGTGTTGAGTCTTTCTTCGATTTGAATGAGCTCAATATCATCAAAAGTAGAACTATCTTGTACAGATTTTAATAATTTCGTAAAGTAAGTTAGTCTAGCCTTTAAGGAACCGCGTTTTTTAATTTCACTATTTAATTGAGCCATCGTCAGCTACCGAATTAAAAGCAAATGATATGAAAAATTGATTTGAATAGACCAAACAACAAATGCAAGAAAAGAGAGCAGGAAAGGATGCACTTACTTGAACGATTTGTTAACAACTTTAGCGCTTGGTCCCAGCTGCAGGTACTTCCCGTCTCGACTGTGTGGAGCGAATCTCGACCTTGTTGGCTTGTTTGGCGTCTTTGTGTCCGCTTCTCGTTGAATTATCTTCTTCGGTTCCTTGTAAACCACGCTCTGCTAACAATTTTGTTTGTATTTCTTGTTTTAATTGGAAGACTTCATGAAAGTAAGTGTTTATTCAAAAACTGATTTGACAATAATAACGTATTGATGGAGATTCAGATTAAACTTGTGAAATCTGACTGCCTTCAGTGAATGATTGACTGGTACTACCCTCCATCGTCCCTCAGTCGTCGTGGGTAGAAGGGCGGTCCTCTTCGGGCTTACTCCGTCGTACCGAACACTCTGGGTGGATGAATACAGATAATAATAGGTACTAGCCTGCTCCATAAAAAAGGTGTTTCTGTGTCGATTTTTATAACGCAGAGTTACTAATCCTATATGGCGAGAAATATCTATACAATCAATTGTGTTATTGACTAATTTGAAGGCGAATGTAATATCTGCTATATTCCTGCGCTGCTTGAGAGATATTATATTCAATCTACGGTGCAACTCGGACACATTCACTACACAGGGGAAGAATCGTGCTTGGCAATGTCTGATGAATCTCCTCTGAATACCCTTCAGCCTGTCGATATATATTCCATAGCGAGAGTTCCATATCACTAAACCAAAACTCAAGACACTGTTAACATAGGCCAAGTATAATGTATGCAACACAATATGGTTCCTGAACTCGTACGCAGTTCTGAAAGTATACGATTAGCATTTTTCGTAATATGGTGAATATGCTGATCAAAAAGTAGTTTCCAGTCCAAGATAAACCCAAAATCGCACACTGAATGAACACGGGAGATGGTATCGTTGGAAATTTCGTATGTGTTCAGCATGGCTGTAGGAGGTTGAAGGTAATAAAACAACAGTTTTAAAAATTCCAAAATAAGTGAATTTGTCCACAGCAGTGGGCGAAACGGTCCAAGTTCTCCTGGACAAGTGATTGGTCAGAGGGATGGAAAATAGATCGTCAGCATATAAAAGGATCTTACAAAATCGGAAGCATTTAGCGACATCATTAATGTAGAGAAGGAATAGTAATGGGTCAAGATGTGAACCCTGCGGGATACCCGATGTTACATGTGTATCTCCAGACCTGAATCGACCTAAAGCAACTCGCTGAGATCTATTCCTGAAGCAAGACTCCCATGTACATCGATCCCAGCAAGTTTGGAAATCATGATGTAATGGTTAATTTTGCCACAAACCTTACTGAAATCAGTATACATGGAGTCATCCAAAAGCTCGGAGTCCATGCTACCCAGAATATATTTTGTGTAGGAAAATAAATTAGTATCTATTGAGTGGTTTTTAACGAATCCGTGTTGATCACCATTGAGTCAAATTCTTCATTCTTCACATCAAAAAAGAGCATATCAGTCACGATACTCTTGAAAAGTTTGCCGATCGCGCAAACTTTAGAGGTGGGCCTATAGTTCTCTACAACATTTTTATCGCCAGACTTGAAACTTGGAACCAAGTTAGCAAATTTCCACTTCTGAGGAAAACAACCTTGTTTTAGTGTTTTATTAAAAACTCATTACATTCAAATGCCAGATGCAATTTAGTAATTCCGTACCTCAAAATTGAAAGAACCACAGAAGTATGAACACGAAATCTTGAGTTCTTGAGCACGATGACGAGTTGATGTTGATGGCCTTTCAGCCACTTTCTGTCGAAACACGAATGACAGAAGTGTTAACAGATTCGAAATAATATCTACTTCAAAATACAAACTCTAGATGGCCCACGCTATAGCTAGTAGCAATTATTTCAGGAAGAAGAAATGACGTTCTCGTAACGTGTGCTACCAGCTGAATGTATTTCTGGATAAGATTGTCGATAATCATGTTGTTATTATTCTCTGTCCACGGTGAACTCAATATTATTATGTTTATTTCTCGTATTTCAGTGCTGCTCATAATTCTCTAAATTTCCTAGTGTAATAAAACTTACTGGGTCTAGACTTCTCAATTCCTATATTTAATGTAACATGCGAAGGGTGTCATGTTTATAATGGATTTTGAGCCGCCCCAGATAGTAAACTGAAAGATAGTAAACTGAAACAAAGCACTCTCGTTCCTCAAGGAGGTATCAAATTTATAACCTTCAGCACTTGCCGACAGATTATAAAATTTAACGACTTGAGTATACCAAATTTCATGCAACTGAGCATTTGAAATTCTTCCTAGGGCGAATAATACTGGAAACAACAAACTTATTTTGATGAATTTTGTATATGGGTTAATCCCCGCAGTGTTTCATTATCGCTAGATAATTTCGGAATCAATTAACAATAGATGTATAAGCTAATATTGATATACTACTCTGTCAAGAAAGTACCGGGAATTTTCAATTAAAACAACATTTTTACATTTACTCGTCAAAATTTATTGGGTCGCCTTCAAAATAGGCTCCATTTGCTCCAATACATCTATGCCAACGGCACTTCCAATTATCGAAACATTTTTTATAGGCGCTTTCCGGGATGGACTTTAGCTCTCGCGCCGAATTTTGTTTTTTGGCTTCAATCGACTCAAAACGAGTACCACGAAGGGGCAATTTTAGTTTTAGGAAGAGGAAAAAGTCGCAGGGAGCCAAATCCGGCGAATACGGTGATTGCTGAAGCACGTTTGTTGAGTTTTTGGCGAGAAAGTCAGTCACAATCGTAGCTCGGTGAGAAGGCGCGTTATCGTCATGCAAAATCCATGAGTTGTTTGCCCACAAATTTGCCCGCTTCTTACGGATACGCTCACGCAAACGTTTCATAACGCCTAGGTAATACTCCTTGTTTACCGTCTGACCCTCTGGAACGAATTCGTAGTGCACCACGCCACGGATATCGAAGAAAACAATGAGCATCACCTTCATTTTCGAGCGGCTTTGGCGTGGTTTTTTCGGTTTCGGCTCATTTTTTGCCACCCATTCCGATGATTGCTGGCTTGTTTGCATATCGTACTCGTAGACCCAGGTCTCATCACCAGTTATAATGCGTTCCATGAATGTAGAATCGGAATTACAGCGATCCAGCATGTCTGAAGCAACCTGTTCGCGATGACGTTTTTGAAGAAAATTCAGGTTTTTCGGTACGAGTCGTGCGGCCACCTTTCTCATGCCCAAAATATCAATCAAAATCGTACGTGCGGACTCGTGGGATATCTTAAGATCATGTGCTATCTGTCTCAAGCTGGTACGACGGTTTTCCAGAACCCTTTCCTTAATTTTATCGACGTTATCTTCGATCGAAGCCGTCGATGGGCGACCATGTATAGCAAATTGTAACAACTATAATTAGAAGCCAGTGAATAAAAAAGCGTCTCCGATATGTGTAAGAAGTTTTTCATGGATTATTGCGATTCATGATATAATAATAATTCTTTCGGTATAATAGCCACAATTATAATAATGTAATTTGAGTTTGAACAACTGCACAACCTTAGCTAATAGCTTGTATACCGCGCAGCGTCTTACAGTTACCGAATATATCCACCGTAAAAAATGAACCCAGCAATCGCCAATCCCACACATACGTACAATCATAACATTGAACTCAGGAAGAAGAGAATTAAACAAAGAACAGAGCATTTTATACCACTGCATTCAAAAATACTTTATAATTTTGTGTGATGTACTCCGCCAATACACGTCTATTACTTTTGTTCTTCAAGTTTAAATACTTCAGAGCTGGAGGCAGAATATTAAAAAACTTTATTCCAAAATATTGAAAACAGCGCTGTAAATAGCTCTTACAAATGAGTGGCACAAGCATTGATTTTCTACATCGATATCTCCTGGAGAAATTTTGTTCAACGTAATGACTATTGTAGCTCATCTGATGAATTATGAATTCCAAGACATATGGTTGTCTTATTTTCATTTTATTGCAATTGCTATGCAATAATTTGGTACTTTATGTTCTATTAACCCCCAAGATAACCTTCAATATATAATTCTTGCAAAAAATTGCTTGGTATATAGAAATACCTTTTTGAATTCTTCCTTGTAATTGATTAAACGCTAACCAATTAGTATGCAAATTCTTGGTTGAACATACTTCAAATGAGGTTGAGAGGCGAACGTATAATTGGCTTTAATAGTTTATTTTCAGCCTAAATACATAGATTACTAATTACAAGTTTGAATTACCCAAATTGAGGAAGATGTTTCGGTGTAGTTTTGAATCTAATTGCGGTGAAAGCACTATCTTGTTCGTGGAATAGTTCTTCTTTGTGATTCTTAACCATTGTTCACTTTCAACGAATTCACTTTTATTGGTTTCACTGTTGGGTTCACTTTTCACCAATTACGATCTAATTACAAATAATGTAGATAGTACATTCAATTCCAGGTCTTTAGTGCGTTATGGGTTATTAAGAGAGAAAGTTCCGTGGAAGGTAAAAGGAAAATGCGAATATAATATAATTCAAGAGTAGAGAGATATGTGTGATTATAACTTGAGGGAACATCAAAGCTAGCGAGCGGTTTATTTTGTGCTTTTTGGACAAGCGACAAAATGCGACTTTTTTGGAGATGTTTCTTCAAGGGTGCTTTGTGGCTAACTCAAATGAGAGAACTGTGTTTATAACTTACTTCTAGAGAATGTGTGTGGGATCAGAGCTTAATGTTTGAAGAGTAGAGAATATTGCGTGACCGTTTGGTCGAAGCACGAAAGGAGGACCAACGAGCGACTCCGAGGGGTGTCTTCAACTGAACTTTTTTGCAAACTGACTAGCAGAATGAGAGATTCTCTTAGGAATCGCAATGTGCTCGGGTGAATTCCGAGATGACATTTGACTCTGATCGTCTCGAATTGCCTGGGTTTCTAAAAAAACTGTGAAGGACAAATACTTTCGGTTGTTAACAGGCCCAAATGTTTCAAGGAAAAAATTCATCGATTCTATTAACAATGAAACGAATTGTTCTTTATCATCTTGGATTTATTTACCTTCTCGAAATCCGAATTGGTTATAGCTAAATGTGTAAAATAAAATAGAAAAAGGCATCTTTACTTGATAGAAGAAATATAACAAAATTTGAATACTAAAACAGATTTAATCTGTTAGTCTTCTTCAATTTTAATTTCAAAAAAAATTTTATTCAAAAAACTTTCACAATTAAATTAATGTCTACAACAAGCACCGCTAATATTTAATGGACTTATATAATGAAAACTCAATATACAATGTCAAATGGAATAAATAAACCAACAAATATAAAAAAGGGAATTAAAAAAAATAAATAAATATTTATTTTATTTATTAATTATATTATTTCTCAAAAACTATAATTCATTTGAAATATTCAATATATTCAAATAACTTAATTCAAAAATCTCTCAAAACATACACTACATCCTCAAAAAATAATTAGAATTCGGATAATCTCTTCATCGGCCCTAGATAATATCTAAAATATCAAAATCAACTAACAATCAGTATAGCAGTATATAAAGTTAGTCTTTTTTAAACAAGTTCCGGTTACACTCTAAGGTATGATATACTGTAAAGAGCCTTTTTCTTTTTTATTTTATACATAATATGTGATATTTAGGATTGAATAAATCTCATTATGGAATGTCAATGGTTTAAAAAAAACCTTATAATACCTTACAGTTTTCTGTGATTTTGTGACGAACTGACTACCTGGATTTTTAAAGTTAGTTCCGGTTACACTCTAAGGTATGATATACTGATTGTTAGATGGTTTTGATATTTTAAATATTATCTAGGGCCGATGAAGAGATTATCTGAATTCCAATTGTTTGTTGAAGATATAGTGTATGTTTTGAGAAATTTTTGAATTACCTTATTTGTATATTTAAAGGTATTAAATATTTCAAATAAATTATAATAATAATGATAATAGTAGCGGAAATAGAATATTGTTTTTTATTTATAATTTCAAGATGAATTTCCGTCAAGTAAAGACCAAAACAATAATAGATTAAATACCATCATCAGATATATCAATTGATTTTGCCTTAAGTATAGATACCAGAAGTAGTAGAAATAATAAGATACTATAAATAGTAGAAATCTTATATATGATATCATTTTATTCATAATTTCATTCTTCTAAAAATATCAATATTCCAAGCATGCTATAATATATTTTCTCTAAAGAAATAAAACAAGGAGTTATCATTCCGACAATTTCCGCCAACTTCGAAAACGTACCGAAAAGACACTCACTACGCTTTCATACAAATGTGATAAGAAAAAGGCATACAGTTCACGGGGAAAGTTTGGCATCAGGAGCACTTGTCACTCCCAGGAGGGTTGAAATAATAACGCATCCATCAGCGGGCTGACAGATATCAGAGAATTCCTCGGGCTTTCTTTTCAATTGAGGCTCGTGTTAGAAACATAATGTGGAAAGCGGAAAAATCGCAGCGCAGAGAAAAATTTCATACTTAAAACACGACGTTGAAATGATTATTTTCTATATATTTCATAGTGGAAAAAACGAACAAGCGCAAACCTCTCAAATATTTTTGAGCAGGATGAAACTCGAAACAATTCAATGATTTCAGAGCAATACTTTAAGAACGGACCGAATTAATTTGTACTCCCAATAGGCTTTCAATAAATTATCGTTTAATGAAATAAATTTAAGACGTTCGCTCATTTTTATGACGGCAGTTCCGAAGTATTCCTTCATATTCAGACAATTGAAAGGTTAACAAGAGGTCTAGATCACGCAGATATGAAATTATGATAATGAGAATGAAATATTAAAAATGTTACTGTAGAGAAAAGTGATTTACATATATTATAGAAATGTTTTTAATATTTTGGATTTTTATATATCTGTATGGTCACTCCTAATTTTTATATAATTTTTTATTATGTTTACTAATTCGAATATTTCAACTCCAAATAGAATATCTTGCTGCCTTTTTATTCTACGTACGAAATACTTAGAACATCTTATATAAATATAATAAAAACTTTGGTAGACATTTTCGATGTAATAGGCAGTAAAGGTTAATTCAGGTTGAAGTATGCAATTCATTCCAAGTTCTTCGAATATTTGATATTATTTGATTTAACGGAATCAGAGTCTATGAAATAGTGAACGTGGAGAGACAAACGCAATTAAAATCAACTAACAAGTAGAGAATAAATATTTCCATAAAACAATCAATTTGAAGTCAGGAATTCATACGTTGCTATGATAAACCTTTAACGTGTACGTTTATGAATATCTGAGATTAACACAATAGTAGCTGTAATATGGTGGTTCTAGAAATTTTTCTATTGAATGAAGAAGATGGAAATTGAAAATGTGAATATTCTGGGATCTCTCAACTAGGATATGTAGGGTGTTTTTTTTAGAGTGATAGAACTTTAAATTGAAATAAAACAAATTAAAATTGAGATTGAAGCCAAAAATTTTAAATTTAGAAGATAATTTTATGACATTTATTTTTTGAAAAAAAATTCCGGCATATGTTAATCACGACTAGCTCTGAAGAACCTTATTCGACCAGACCAATTTTGGACCACTTTTTCGAGTAATTCAGGCCTTATTTCATCAACAACACGAGTTATGTTCGCTTCCAAAGCGTCTAATGTTTCTGGCTTATCAGCATAATCAAGTGACTTGACATACACCCAAAGAAAATAATCCAGTGGAGTTATGTCGCATGATCTTGAAGGCCAATTAATTCGACTATTTCTCGAAATAATGTTATCGCCAAATCTTTCTTTCAATAAATCTATTGTAACGGTAGCAGCATGAAATGTACCACCATATTGTTGGAACTAAAACACTTCTGGATCGATACTATTCAAACTTTGAAACAAATAATCACTGATCATCGATCTGTGACGAGCACCATTCTAACATTAGCCCCAGCATGTAAAGCATACCATACAGTGCATTTTTCAGGATGCAATGGAACCTACAGAACTTCTCGAGGATTGTTTTCACTTCATACATGGCAATTTTGCTTGTTTACATGGCCGTTCAACCAGAAATGAGCTTCATCACTAAACACAATTTTACGATGAGAAAGTGGATCAACTTCAAGCTATTCTAGGGCACAATCAGCAAACAAACGACGCTTATTATTGTCAAGTGGCTTTAGTTCTTGAACCAGTCGGATCTTGTATGGGTGTAGACCAAGATCTTTACGCAAAATTTTCCATGTGGTGGATGCACAGAGTCTGTGAACGTCGACGAATAGACAAGTCTGAATCATCATTAACACTATGACTTACAGCAGCGATATTTCCTTCTGTACGTACAGTTCTTTGTCTTGTTGTTGTTGTTGCATTGAGTAGAGAAAATGTCCAAAATCTATCGATAGTTCGACGAATAAGCTGCTCTAATGGATGATTATGTAAACCATAAATTTGCGGCGTGAGTCTTTCCAGGGTAATTTGTCAATGTTTACTGAACAGAAATGTCAAATCACAGTTATCCATATCGAAAGTTCTACTGTTAGTGCAGCATTCAAGTTTCCCTAATTTATTTCTGAAATTGCGCATATATGCACCACTCATCTTTCAGATGACACTGTGCGCATGCGAGAGACTTTTTCTTCGACCAGAATCTTAATGATCACGGATCGACATTACGTTCGATATTTTTCCGGCTTATGAGTTTTTTAATTCTTTCAAAGCAAAAAGTGTTCAGAATTTCTTATTACAAGAACGATAGTTCAACAAGGTGTTGGTGTCAGAGTTCCAGACAAGGGGATCCCCAACTAACCAGGAATTCAGTGGATGAGGGTGAGTGTCCATCTGAGATTTGTGGTGTACTTCTAATCATTATCAAATTTACACATACAGTCTGCTAATTTTCTACCGAAGTGCTAACATTTTGGTCCATTCGAACCGGTTGACTAGTGATTTCTTATTTTCTTTCTTTTCATTTCGAGATTTCCACGTGGGTCACCATCAAATTATTATTAATTTTCATTCATATCGATTGTAGGAAATCGATAAATCCGTACAAACAGTATACGCTTATCGCTTCATACAAAAAAACCATATGTTCAACTTAGGTTCACTTCAATCGATATAAACATATTCTTTCATTCCGCATATTTCTTCTTTCAATTCATATTGGAAAATAATTAAAACTCAAATACGATTACAACTTCCAAAGTTTTCGTTGACACCCTTTCTGTTCTAATAAACTTTCTTTATATTATCTTTTCTTCGCATAATTTGGTTCTTTACATATATCACTTTATATTTACATTCATTCAATAAAATATTTCACAAAAAATGAGTAACATCAAAAGATTTGAAAGCAAACGTAAAATATACGTTAGTCGAATTTCGGCATTTTACATTATTGCAAAGCAAAGCTTAACTGATACGTCGAAAAGAGGGCAATTAAAGGCTAGGTATGATGATATTAAAAAATTATTTGAGCGGTTTTCAGAATGTCATAATGAGATTATAATGCTGATTGAGGATGAGGCGGAATTTGATACACATGAGAAAATAAGAAGGGAGACTGAAAACTTTTATTATGAAGGTTTGTCTATTTATCATAACATGAGTAAAAATGATACTTCTAATTCGTCGTCGGTTAGTGTTGAAGCTTCTGCAAAACTCCCACCTCTTAATATACCCACTTTTGACGGTGATCCAAAAATTTGGTCAACTTTTCATGATCTGTTCGAGAAATTAATTCATGATAATTCCAATCTTTCAAATGTTGAAAAGTTCAGATATTTATTTTCCTTCCTAAAAGACGAGCCTTTGAAATTACTAAATGGTATCGCCATAAATAACGACAATTATAACACCGCTTTCAAAAAACTTATTGACAGATATCAAAATAAAAGACTTATAGCTTCGAATGCATTAGATTCAATTTTTTTCATTTCACTAAAAGGCAATACTGCAAAAGATTTTCGTATTCTACTCAATACCTTTTCCGAATCATTGGCAGTTCTTAATGCTTTAAATTTCAGTACAGATCAGTGGGATTTTTTACTTTTCTATATACTTCTAGGGAAACTAGATATTGAGACTCGAACTAATTTTGAAATTCAAACTGATTCTAGCAAAATTCCAGAATATAAGGAACTTTATAATTTTGTTGAAATTAAATGCAAGGCCCTAGAATCCGTTCAACATTTGACTACTTCTAAAAATAAAGTATTTGCAGTAAGCAAAGAGAAGTGTAATAATAAATATAATTCCAAGACCAGCAATAGTTTTTCATTACAAACAAAAAATACTCATTATAATTCCAATGTTAAGTGTTACCTTTGCAAAGGTTCACATGGATTATCGAAATGCTCTGATTTCTTGTCAAAATCTCCGAATGATCGTTTTTCTTTCGTCAAACAAAATAAACTGTGTTTGAATTGCTTACATCATTCGCATAATCTAAATAATTGTCTTTCGTCGTACAAATGTCGCACTTGTAATAACCGTCATCACTCTCTGATCCATATTAATAGTTCAACTATCATAGAAAATATTCCACATTCTTCAACTGTATCAGGTAACACCTTTTCCGAACAAAATACAGTATTATTGGCTACTGCGGCGGTAGATATCCGTGATAGATATGGCACATTTCAACGTGTTCGCATTCTTATTGATTCAGGAAGTCAATCAAATTTCATAAGCGAAAAATGTTTTCGTAATCTTGGGTTACAGAGACATCAATTTTCTACAACTATTTTTGGTTTGAACGAAATGACTTCATTTTCTTCAAAAGGTATTACTGCATGCGATATCAAACCTACAAATTCCGACAGCCCTGTACTTTCTTTCGATGCTATTGTTGTTCCAAAATTATGTTCTAATATACCTGCTTTTTCTATTAAAAAGGGACAATGGGACCATTTACAGGGTTTACCTCTCGCAGATGAAAATTATTTTCTCTCAAGTCCAATAGACATTCTGATTGGTGCTGAGCTTTTCACTCATATTTTACTCAATGGACGTATCGTTGGAAAATTAGGCCAGCCTACCGCCCTTGAAACTATTTTCGGTTGGGTTCTTTTGGGTAAAGTTAACAATCCGTCTACAAGTTCAGAAACAAAAACTTTTCTTCTTCAATCCGATGTTCGTGTCGACATCTGTATTCCTAAGTTCTGGGAATTAGAGCAAATTCCTGATAAGCATTTTTACTCCGTCGAAGATGAAAAGTGTGAGACCTTTTTCAAAGAAACGACCACTCGTGATTCCACCGGTCGATTCATAGTTTCGCTTCCTTTCAGAAATTCGAAACCATTTCTAGGAGATACTTATACTCAAGCTTATCGTAGATTTTTCTTACTTGAAAAACGTTTATTAAAAAATCCATCTTTGTATTCTTCTTATTCCGATTTCATGAAAGAATATCTTGACAGTGGACATATGTCTTTAGCCACATCGGAAGCTATACCCAATGATAATTTTTGTTACTTACCCCATCATTGTGTTCTGAAGCCTGAGAGCGTAAGCACAAAACTTCGTGTAGTTTGGGATGGATCGGCAAAAGGCTCGAGAGGTGTGAGCTTAAATGACACTTTACTTCCTGGTCCAAAATTACAAAAGGATATAGTTTCTTTACTTTTACTTTTCCGTTTAGACGCAGTGGTATTCATAGCTGATATAAAGCAAATGTTCAGACAAATTTTAATATCTCCTTCTGATAGAAATTTCCAAAGAATTCTATGGCGTTTTAATCCAAACGATTCACTTTCAGAGTATACCTTAAATACAGTTACTTTCGGACTCAATTGTAGCCCGTATTTGGCAATGCGTACCGTTCGTGAGCTAGCTCTCCTAGAGAGAGAAAACTTTCCAATGGCTAGTAAGATACTAGAGGATCAAACTTATATTGATGATGTGCTGGGTAGTGCATCATCTGATTCTGAAGCTTTGTCTCTTCAAAAGGATTTAATCGATCTGCTTAGTCGCGGAGGTTTTATGTTGAGGAAGTGGGCTAGTAATTCTCCAGCATTGCTTTCTTCCTTAGACCATTCTGACTGTCAGATTCCTTTGTCCTTTGATAAGGATGAACCACCATTTCTGAAGGTTCTAGGTCTTCAGTGGTACCCTTCTCTCGATATATTTTCTTACAAGTGCCAAAATATATCAAAAGACCTCACAAAACGAGGCATCTTGTCCGATATAGGTCGGATTTTCGATCCATTGGGTTTTCTGTGTCCCATTCTTTTAAAGGCAAAATACATTATGCAATGTATTTGGTCCTTGAAAAAGGATTGGGACGAAGAACTTCCCGAGTCCATTAAAAATTCATGGACACAATTGAAGTGTGAACTTTCAGAACTCTCTGGATTACGTCTCCCTAGGCGAATCACCTTTGATCAATATGAGAGATGTGAGTTACATGGATTTTGTGACGCTTCAAGCATAGGTTACGCAGCGGTAATTTACCTCAGATTACAGAGAGGCGATTCTATTCACGTATTTCTAATCTGTTCTAAAGGGAGAGTAGCCCCCTTAAAAACAATTACTCTTCCTAAACTTGAGCTGACTGCTGCAAAGCTTTTGGCTGATTTGGTCAAATTTGTGACTGACACATTTTCTAGTCGACTCTTATTCGATCAAATCACTTGCTGGACTGATTCACAGGTAGTTCTTTCTTGGCTCAATGCTTCACCGAGCCGTTGGAAAACTTTTGTTGCCAATCGAGTACACCATATTCAGGAACTGGTATCTCCCGATTCATGGATGTATATTCCTTCATCTCTAAATGCTGCCGATTGTGCATCTAGAGGAATGAACCCATTGCAATTGATTCGTTTCGAAATGTGGTGGAATGGACCGGAATTCCTATCCAGCCCAAAAACCGAGTGGCCAAATTTTTCTGCTCAAACTTCAGAACTTAATAATGATGTAGTCTCTGCCGAAGAAAAAAGTATATCTTTATATGTAGATATTCCAATGGACGATTTAGATAACCTTTTAAATAAATTTTCCTCTCTTGAAAAAATAAAAAGAATTTTAAGTTACTGTTTACGATTTTCGAAAATTTCAAAACCCGGTTCCCTTAAACAAACAGGCATTTTAACAATTCATGAGTTGAATGAATCGTTGATGTGTTTAATAAAACATACGCAATATTCGGTATTTTCTGATATCATAGAAATTATTAACAAAAACAAAATTTTACCTAAACCCTTTCGGAAACTTTCACTCTTTCTAGATTCTCTAGGTTTTCTCAGGGTGGGCGGCCGCTTAAAGAAATCCAGTTATATTGAATATGCCGCAAAACACCCTCTTTTGATGCCTAGCTCACATAAATTAACGATTTTGATTGTAGAGTCGGTTCACAAGCAATATTTACATCCCGGTTCAAAAACGTTACATAATTTACTTCTTCAAAAATATTGGATACTATCAGCTCGTCGAACAATAAGAAAAGTTATTTCTAATTGTTTTCAATGTTTTCGTGCCCGTCCAAATACTTACAAACCACCTGAAATGGCTGATCTTCCAAGTTTCAGAATTTCTAAATTAAAGCCATTTTCTCACGTTGCTATTGATTTCTGCGGACCTTTCTTCGTAACTATGCATCGCATAAAGGGTGCAAAATATTTAAAATCTTATATATGCGTTTTTGTGTGCACTACAACCAAAGCTATTCACTTAGAATTAACGCAGGAGCTTTCTACGTGTAGTTTTATCGCGGCATTCCGTCGATTCATTTCTCGACGTGGCATGATTCATGCGTGCTACTCCGATAACGGTCGGAATTTCATTGGAGCTCAAAATGAATTTTTGAAGTTAGCTCAAGAAACTAAAAGGCAATACTGCAAAAGATTTTCGTATTCTACTCAATACCTTTTCCGAATCATTGGCAGTTCTTAATGCTTTAAATTTCAATACAGATCAGTGGGATTTTTTACTTTTCTATATACTTCTAGGGAAACTAGATATTGAGACTCGAACTAATTTTGAAATTCAAACTGATTCTAGCAAAATTCCAGAATATAAGGAACTTTATAATTTTGTTGAAATTAAATGCAAGGCCCTAGAATCCGTTCAACATTTGACTACTTCTAAAAATAAAGTATTTGCAGTAAGCAAAGAGAAGTGTAATAATAAATATAATTCCAAGACCAGCAATAGTTTTTCATTACAAACAAAAAATACTCATTATAATTCCAATGTTAAGTGTTACCTTTGCAAAGGTTCACATGGATTATCGAAATGCTCTGATTTCTTGTCAAAATCTCCGAATGATCGTTTTTCTTTCGTCAAACAAAATAAACTGTGTTTGAATTGCTTACATCATTCGCATAATCTAAATAATTGTCTTTCGTCGTACAAATGTCGCACTTGTAATAACCGTCATCACTCTCTGATCCATATTAATAGTTCAACTATCATAGAAAATATTCCACATTCTTCAACTGTATCAGGTAACACCTTTTCCGAACAAAATACAGTATTATTGGCTACTGCGGCGGTAGATATCCGTGATAGATATGGCACATTTCAACGTGTTCGCATTCTTATTGATTCAGGAAGTCAATCAAATTTCATAAGCGAAAAATGTTTTCGTAATCTTGGGTTACAGAGACATCAATTTTCTACAACTATTTTTGGTTTGAACGAAATGACTTCATTTTCTTCAAAAGGTATTACTGCATGCGATATCAAACCTACAATTTCCGACAGCCCTGTACTTTCTTTCGATGCTATTGTTGTTCCAAAATTATGTTCTAATATACCTGCTTTTTCTATTAAAAAGGGACAATGGGACCATTTACAGGGTTTACCTCTCGCAGATGAAAATTATTTTCTCTCAAGTCCAATAGACATTCTGATTGGTGCTGAGCTTTTCACTCATATTTTACTCAATGGACGTATCGTTGGAAAATTAGGCCAGCCTACCGCCCTTGAAACTATTTTCGGTTGGGTTCTTTTGGGTAAAGTTAACAATCCGTCTACAAGTTCAGAAACAAAAACTTTTCTTCTTCAATCCGATGTTCGTGTCGACATCTGTATTCCTAAGTTCTGGGAATTAGAGCAAATTCCTGATAAGCATTTTTACTCCGTCGAAGATGAAAAGTGTGAGACCTTTTTCAAAGAAACGACCACTCGTGATTCCACCGGTCGATTCATAGTTTCGCTTCCTTTCAGAAATTCGAAACCATTTCTAGGAGATACTTATACTCAAGCTTATCGTAGATTTTTCTTACTTGAAAAACGTTTATTAAAAAATCCATCTTTGTATTCTTCTTATTCCGATTTCATGAAAGAATATCTTGACAGTGGACATATGTCTTTAGCCACATCGGAAGCTATACCCAATGATAATTTTTGTTACTTACCCCATCATTGTGTTCTGAAGCCTGAGAGCGTAAGCACAAAACTTCGTGTAGTTTGGGATGGATCGGCAAAAGGCTCGAGAGGTGTGAGCTTAAATGACACTTTACTTCCTGGTCCAAAATTACAAAAGGATATAGTTTCTTTACTTTTACTTTTCCGTTTAGACGCAGTGGTATTCATAGCTGATATAAAGCAAATGTTCAGACAAATTTTAATATCTCCTTCTGATAGAAATTTCCAAAGAATTCTATGGCGTTTTAATCCAAACGATTCACTTTCAGAGTATACCTTAAATACAGTTACTTTCGGACTCAATTGTAGCCCGTATTTGGCAATGCGTACCGTTCGTGAGCTAGCTCTCCTAGAGAGAGAAAACTTTCCAATGGCTAGTAAGATACTAGAGGATCAAACTTATATTGATGATGTGCTGGGTAGTGCATCATCTGATTCTGAAGCTTTGTCTCTTCAAAAGGATTTAATCGATCTGCTTAGTCGCGGAGGTTTTATGTTGAGGAAGTGGGCTAGTAATTCTCCAGCATTGCTTTCTTCCTTAGACCATTCTGACTGTCAGATTCCTTTGTCCTTTGATAAGGATGAACCACCATTTCTGAAGGTTCTAGGTCTTCAGTGGTACCCTTCTCTCGATATATTTTCTTACAAGTGCCAAAATATATCAAAAGACCTCACAAAACGAGGCATCTTGTCCGATATAGGTCGGATTTTCGATCCATTGGGTTTTCTGTGTCCCATTCTTTTAAAGGCAAAATACATTATGCAATGTATTTGGTCCTTGAAAAAGGATTGGGACGAAGAACTTCCCGAGTCCATTAAAAATTCATGGACACAATTGAAGTGTGAACTTTCAGAACTCTCTGGATTACGTCTCCCTAGGCGAATCACCTTTGATCAATATGAGAGATGTGAGTTACATGGATTTTGTGACGCTTCAAGCATAGGTTACGCAGCGGTAATTTACCTCAGATTACAGAGAGGCGATTCTATTCACGTATTTCTAATCTGTTCTAAAGGGAGAGTTGCCCCCTTAAAAACAATTACTCTTCCTAAACTTGAGCTGACTGCTGCAAAGCTTTTGGCTGATTTGGTCAAATTTGTGACTGACACATTTTCTAGTCGACTCTTATTCGATCAAATCACTTGCTGGACTGATTCACAGGTAGTTCTTTCTTGGCTCAATGCTTCACCGAGCCGTTGGAAAACTTTTGTTGCCAATCGAGTACACCATATTCAGGAACTGGTATCTCCCGATTCATGGATGTATATTCCTTCATCTCTAAATGCTGCCGATTGTGTATCTAGAGGAATGAACCCATTGCAATTGATTCGTTTCGAAATGTGGTGGAATGGACCGGAATTCCTATCCAGCCCAAAAACCGAGTGGCCAAATTTTTCTGCTCAAACTTCAGAACTTAATAAGGATGTAGTCTCTGCCGAAGAAAAAAGTATATCTTTATATGTAGATATTCCAATGGACGATTTAGATAACCTTTTAAATAAATTTTCCTCTCTTGAAAAAATAAAAAGAATTTTAAGTTACTGTTTACGATTTTCGAAAATTTCAAAACCCGGTTCCCTTAAACAAACAGGCATTTTAACGATTCATGAGTTGAATGAATCGTTGATGTGTTTAATAAAACATACGCAATATTCGGTATTTTCTGATATCATAGAAATTATTAACAAAAACAAAATTTTACCTAAACCCTTTCGGAAACTTTCACTCTTTCTAGATTCTCTAGGTTTTCTCAGGGTGGGCGGCCGCTTAAAGAAATCCAGTTATATTGAATATGCCGCAAAACACCCTCTTTTGATGCCTAGCTCACATAAATTAACGATTTTGATTGTAGAGTCGGTTCACAAGCAATATTTACATCCCGGTTCAAAAACGTTACATAATTTACTTCTTCAAAAATATTGGATACTATCAGCTCGTCGAACAATAAGAAAAGTTATTTCTAATTGTTTTCAATGTTTTCGTGCCCGTCCAAATACTTACAAACCACCTGAAATGGCTGATCTTCCAAGTTTCAGAATTTCTAAATTAAAGCCATTTTCTCACGTTGTTATTGATTTCTGCGGACCTTTCTTCGTAACTATGCATCGCATAAAGGGTGCAAAATATTTAAAATCTTATATATGCGTTTTTGTGTGCACTACAACCAAAGCTATTCACTTAGAATTAACGCAGGAGCTTTCTACGTGTAGTTTTATCGCGGCATTCCGTCGATTCATTTCTCGACGTGGCATGATTCAGGCGTGCTACTCCGATAACGGTCGGAATTTCATTGGAGCTCAAAATGAATTTTTGAAGTTAGCTCAAGAAACTTCTGGAACTCTAAGTTTCCAGTGGCATTTCAATCCCCCTACGGGTGCACATTTTAATGGCCTTGCCGAAGCGGGTGTAAAAATGGTTAAATCTCATTTACTACGAGTGGTAGGAGATCAGCGACTATCCTATGAAGAATTTACAACTTTGATTTGTCAAATCGAAGCTGTTCTGAATTCGAGGCCATTATGTTCTCAGAGCTCAGATCCTAATGATTTAATTCCGCTCACACCAGGGCATTTTCTCACTTTAGAACCCTTGAATTCAACAATTCCTGATGTTGATGTTTCTCATTTGAAATTAAACAGACTGTCTAGATGGCAGCTTATACAGAAAATGCAGCGAGATTTTTGGAAAAGGTACTTCGCGGAATATGTTAATACACTTCAGCAGCGTTTCAAGTGGGCTGAGCCGGCCAAAGAAATTGAGCTCGACGACCTTGTTTTGATCAAAAGCGATGTCGTTTCGCCTTTTAAATGGCCGGTTGGTCGCATTGTGGAATTATTTCCGGGAGAGGATGGACACAATAGGGTAGCTGCGGTGAAAACAGCTAATGGTATTTTCCGTAGACCCGTTGTGAAGCTTTGTCCACTTCCGAGAAATTGATTTTCAAATTATTTTCCTTTATAAAAATAATGTATTTCTATATTTGTTATTATTTTTCTTTTCTATTATTTAAATTTAATTTTCTGGTGACTTACATGGTGTTCTTTTTAAAAGGAGGAAACTTTTTTTTTCTGTTTTCTTTAGAAAAACCCATAGGGGTTTTTGTGGGCGGCTATGTTAGTGCAGCATTCAAGTTTCCCTAATTTATTTCTGAAATTGCGCATATATGCACCACGCATCTTTCAGATGACACTGTGCGCATGCGAGAGACTTCTTCTTCGACCAGAATCTTAATGATCACGGATCGACATTACGTTCGATATTTTTCCGGCTTATGAGTTTTTTAATTCTTTCAAAGCAAAAGGTGTTCAGAATTTCTTATTACAAGAACGATAGTTCAACAAGGTGTTGGTGTCAGAGTTCCAGACAAGGGGATCCCCAACTAACCAGGAATTCAGTGGATGAGGGTGAGTGTCCATCTGAGATTTGTGGTGTATTTCTAATCATTATCAAAGTTACACATACAGTCTGCTAATTTTCTACCGAAGTGCTAACATTGCTAACCACTCTAAAAAAAATACCCGATAGTTTTGTAATGAGTGGTATTTCGAAGTTTTCAATTTTGTCAATGAATTTTTAATAGAAAACTATAGTTGAAATTCACAAAAAGTTCTAATGCTCTTTATAAAGAATTTAGAGAGTTTGTGATCTGGTGCTGTGTAGGTAATATGAAACTATTGGTCTTATCGGGTATTCTTATTTGAGGAGTTTTATCAAGGAATAACATTGTGGTACGTGAGGATTCATTGTTAGAAGTTTATTTGTATCTTTCTGTAAGATCGTTTTAATAGTGATTTGATTCCTTCATTGAATGTTCCTGTTGGGTCTTTTGTCAGTGTTTGAAATTCTCTTTTTTCTATGAACTATATTGTACGATACGAAGTATCTTCAATTTCCTTACTAAAATAAGCAAATAATATATCTGGTTCATTTGTGATGCTACCATAAATATATGATGTGTACGTGAAGAAAAATAAAAATGTACTGCATTCTACTGCACGTTCTTCAATTACCTTACTTCCGACTTATATTTCCGTCGACGATTTTATTTCGGCCGAAATCAGGGAGATTTCTATCACGTTGCCATTGTCTGTGCGGTGAAAGCTGCGAAACAAATTAAAGTATGCTAAAAGTAGCGGCATAATTAGAAATTTGCATATACCCCGAGAATGCGGGATCTGAAAATGACATTACCGGTAATGAAATCAGCACATAAAGGAGGAGAGGGAATCCGACTGAATAAAAATTGAAACGGAAATGCATTCCATGCCGCCTATTCTTCATATCGAGACCGAACGGATATTAATTGGTTTTTAACGGCAACTGCCGATCTTCATTCAATATTCGCAGGTTCCATTGTTTGCCTTTGTTATTTTCGCTGAGGTCCCGTGAGTTCGTTAAGCGAAGGGCTACGATGGGGCGCATATCGGGTTTCACAATGACAACTTTGGGTTTATTCATTTCGACCACCTCTTTTAGCAGCAGAGTCACGTAAACAGCTTCCCTGCTGATGGAATATAGGAGTTAGGTAAACAAAATGACCGGGTTCAAAGAGTGATTGATTATTTCACGGAATGGTACAGACTGTGTCATTCTTTCATGTGAAAATGACAATGT
This sequence comes from Megalocaria dilatata, assembly GCA_034642435.1. Lineage (NCBI taxonomy): Eukaryota > Metazoa > Arthropoda > Insecta > Coleoptera > Coccinellidae > Megalocaria > Megalocaria dilatata. The sequence goes on along the minus strand of CM067856.1, from coordinate 44,004,769 downwards.
GAAAGTGACTGACTAGAAAAACGTATTCAAATCGATTTAGAACTTTCTTGATGTAATAAGAAGAAATGGAATATTAGTGAACAGAGTAACGTATTCACCCATCAGCAACGTTTCGAAGTGAATTGAAAGCCATGATACAGTTAAGAAATATGTCTAACACTTCATTATTCATCCGCAGCTATCAGATTTCAATAAAAGAGATTTTAGCGTGAATTATAAAGTATTCATAGTGAGGAATAATTCTTCTTAACCTTCATATTCATTTTTGAGTACTGGATGAAGTAGTTCGGTTCTTTGGGATAGTTCATTGTCATTGTAAAATGGAACGAAATAGTGCTTTAATTTTTTGAACATAACATAACGAATAATAATGAAATTTCCTTCGATCTATTCAGAAAATCCACAGCGACAGATACAGAGAAACTCAACTTTTGAATCGAGCAATGACTGTTAGAGCATTTTCAATTTCCTTAAATAATATTTGGTTGAAGAGGGAACTGAATACAATTAACCATGTAACTACAAACAATAAATGTCACACAAAAACTATAAATCCTCTCATAAATAAATAAGAAATAGAACTTACTCTATTCTTCCAACAAATATGCCACACTTCAAAAACAGACAACAATAGCAAATTTTTTTCAAATTATTATTTATTAGACAAATCTCGCAAGAAAATAGCTCAAATAATTTCAACAACACACCCTCACATAAAATTTCCAATATTTTTTAATGCTAAAGACGAAAACAACCGGCTGAATAAAATTTCAGTTTTAGACGACAAACCGGGATATAATTCCAAAGAAACTTCAAAGACCATTAATCACCATTTAGAAACCGGAAAGATATCTCCAATTTTGCGAAACTAATCATGTCTTCCCAGAATGGACAATACTGAAATATTACACAAATATTCAATCGCAAGTTTTGTAAATAAAACTATTTAATGTGTAAATGGGCCTTTGACACACCCCACTGTTCCATTTATACAAAATTGAACCAGGTATTTTCGATCTTTAGAAACCAGATCCATTACAATGACGTTTCCAAGGTCCAGCAATCTATGCCTCATACAAATCTCTCATTTTTTTCCTAGAAATATAAATGGGATGGTAGAAACGAAAATAGCCAAAGTTTGCTTCGAACTTGGGGGTGAAAATTCTACCTGCCCCCGATTTCGGTCTCTTCTTGGGCTTTCGCTAAGCATCTAATAGTATACCTTTTAGCACTCGGTGAAGACACATCGACATCTAGGCACTCGGCCTAGAAACACACAAACAGTCCCTCTCTTTGACTTCACAAGGAACACCATAACGCAATAAAAGGCCTGGATATGAATGCATTACCTACACTATTTACTTATGAATTAGGTTGTACATGTGTAAAATGAACCCAGTAAAACTGAATTCAGTGAAAGTGAGCAACGTCGAAAAAGCTCATCGATCTACGAGCAAGATAGAGTTTTCACCGCATTTCAAGTTCAGAAATTTACCTCAAAAATTTCCTGAGTCTTAGGCTAAAACAACTCAAAATTGTACACTGTAATATATGTATTTGGGGTGTAGATAAACCCATCAAAGCCTATTAACATATCTCTACTATCCCCATGAAGCATGCTCATCCCAGAATTTGCATACAAATCGATTGATGTTAATCAATTACACCGATGGATTTAAAAAGGTATCTCGATATATCAAGCAATTCTTTCACCCACTTCTGGGAGTTTTGGAAAAGCCGAAGTCTTCAAGGAATATATACAGGATCTTACAATAGTGCGTTGCACTTTCATACCTGCCCAACCAGACAACACCAGACATTCATTTTTATATTTTCTAACTGACAGGGTTTTCCCACAAATATTCAAATAATGGGTGATTTTTCAAATGGATCACACCTTCTATTTTTAACGGCCCTTAATATATCTATCAAAATATAAGGTACATTTTTCGAATGTTGCAGTACTTATTCAGAGAAAACTGCAAGAAGTTGAGGCAACAGTAGCTCACTGAGACTCCTCTACCGATTGCGAGAAGCAATTGATAATCAAATTTGATAAGCTCATAGCGCAATCGCGACTTAATCTAATGTCCCTAGGAAATATATTCATGTACTATGATATAAATATTAGATGGAGTATTCCGTTATAATACATAATTACAAAAACAATTTTAGGTAATAACTAATCCAATGAGTTAGAGACATACGTATAATAAAACCAGGACGAAACATGCAAACCCTGAAATTACTAATGGAATACAATATCCGCCAAATGACCGGCTCGGATGTTCCTAGATACAGTCAATCTCTTGAAAAAATTTTTGGTCAAGTTCTCATATAAGTGTAGTTTTATTTCGTAAGTAACCAATAAATGCCTTCATTTTAAGAAAAAACGCATCCAGGAAATTTTCTACCCAATAGATAGATTGTTTCACGTGGCATGTTGTGCGATACTGCTGAAAATAAACGATCTCCCTATTCGTTTTATCCCTTTGGGGTCGAGAAGTGTTATTCAACTTCAAATTGGTGACAGTTCATTCACTGTAGCAGTTGCAGCAGCATCATTTTTGAAGAAATGCGGTTTAAGAATACAAACACCGCAGAAACTGTTACTTGTTGCTGATTTAGTGGTTGTCAAGATTCCCCATCTAAAGATTCTACTCATTGACATAACCAGAAAAATTAAAATACGCCTCATCATCAAGAATAATTTTGTTCAAAAAATCGTGATTTTGTGCATTCCAGGTAATTCCATTTAGCGAATTGATCAAATTTGCTATTGCAGTTTTAATTGAATTTTCACTGTTTCTTTGCGTCGTGCGAGCGTATATCGATTTATTTTTTGTTCCACATTTTCTAGTTGTCAATACCATATTTCTGTTTGTTATATTCTGACACATCAAATATGACGGGAAATTACAAATTTTGCCTCTGGAAAATACACTGCATCAAAAAAAGAGTTCCTCACATAGATTCGATACATCATGTGAATATTAATAAGGTAAATAAATACATTTGGCTTAAGTTTCACAAAAATTTGACTAATGTCGTTGACATATATGTTTAGGGCTTCAACCCATCTTCAAAACTCGAAACATGTATGTGAAAAACATGAATAAAATTTTTGTGAAACTTGACCCAAGTGTATTTGTTTACCTCAGTAATATCCAAAATGTTTCATCGAGTGGTTGATGACAAATCGATATATTTAATCCCTTGAATAGCTTCCTGGGAATTTTTTTTGCAATAAAGCCAAAACGGGTCGTTTTGTGTGCCTCGTTGCACCATCTTGCTGAAACCACATCTCTTCCAATTCCATATCATTAATTTCAGGCCAACAAAAAAAATCGGTAATCATTTGGCTATAGCTATGAGAATTGACGATTTGAGTGAAACCTTCTTCATTTTCAAAGAAATACGAGCCAATCACTCCACCAGACCAAATTGTATACTATACAGTAACTTTTTGTGGATGTAATGGTCTCTCAGCGATTATATAAAGATTTTCACTGCCCCAGATGCGACAATTTTGCTTGTTTACATAGCCACCGAGTGAAAAATGTGCTTCGTCCATAATGAAAATTCGATGCTGAAAATCATCGTCCAAAAGTTGTTGTTCAAGCACCCAATCGGCATATGTTCTACACCTTGTGTGGTCAGCTGGATTTAGATGCAAAATACGCCATAGCATGCTATAAAAGAGGCCCAAATATGGTGCGAGCCGATTAATTGATAACTTTGGATCTTCTTCACTTTCACTTATAGTAGAAATATTTTCGATCGGGCGTGCATTTCGTTGATGTATGAGCCTTAAGACATCAGTAACAGATCCACCCTCTTCAAATTTTTTCACTGAGTTATCTGTTATCAATTGTACGCTCAGATGGATGATTATGTGGATTATAATCTGCACCGAAATGCACGGAACGTACTTACTACAAAATCATTGTTTTTTGTATTAAGTTTTCATAATTTTTACAAGTTCACACGTAGGCAAGCGATCCACGTTGTTAAAGGGCTTACCTTCAGATAAACATATTTGGCTTTGGATCATAGTTCTGTTCGACATGTCATTGAGATAGGGCTGTTAAATCCGGACCACGAAATGGATAAACCGTTATATGCTGACAATGATGAATAATACTGATTTTAGTGGTGAATTGACCACTCTTTGATTAATAAAAGTATCGAAAAATTAATCAGCTTGGAAAAGCTTGAAATATTAAAATACATTCTGTCAAGAAAGTACCGGGAATTATCGATTTAAATCTGGCGGGGCATTGAGGCAGGTAAAAATTCTTTTTCCGAGGTTGGTACCACTGTCCTTAATTACTATGCCAAGCTTGAGCGGGATCTGTCAACTAGTGTGTTTGCAACAACTGATTAAGTCAGTCGATGTCAGAGTGCGTGCCGATTTTTACTATGGGTGATTACGTTGAGCAAAGAATTTGTTTAAAGTTTTGTGTTGCAAATGAATTTTCGTGTGCCGATGCATTGAAAATGTTGCAAAAGGCCTTTGGTGATAATGCTCTATCGAAAACTCGTGCATATCAGTGGTACATAGCCTTCAAGGACGGTCGTGAAGTGGTCGCCCATCGACGGCTTCGATCGAAGATAACGTCGATAAAATTAAGGAAAGGGTGCTGGAAAACCGTCGTACCAGCTTGAGAGAGATAGCACATGATCTTAAGATATCCCACGAGTCCGCACGTATGATTTTGATTGATATTTTGGGCATGAGAAAGGTGGCCGCACGACTCATACCGAAAGACCTGAATTTTCTTCAAAAACGTCATCGCGAACAGGTTGCTTCAGACATGCTGGATCGCTGTAATTCCGATTCTACATTCATGGAACGCATTATAACTGGTGATGAGACCTGGGTCTACGAGTACGATATGCAAACAAGCCAGCAATCATCGGAATGAGTGGCAAAAAATGAGCCGAAACCGAAAAAACCACGCCAAAGCCGCTCGAAAATGAAGGTGATGCTCATTGTTTTCTTCGATATCCGTGGCGTGGTGCACTACGAATTCGTTCCAGAGGGTCAGACGGTAAACAAGGAGTATTACCTAGGCGTTATGAAACGTTTGCGTGAGCGTATCCGTAAAAAGCGGCCAAATTTGTGGGCGAACAACTCATGGATTTTGCATGACGATAACGCGCCTTCTCACCGAGCTACGATTGTGACTGACTTTCTCGCCAAAAACTCAACAAACGTGCTTCAGCAACCACCGTATTCGCCGGATTTGGCTCCCTGCGACTTTTTCCTCTTTCCAAAACTAAAATTGCCCCTTCGTGGCATCCGTTTTGAGTCGATTGAAGCCATAAAACAAAATTCGGCGCGAGAGCTAAAGTCCATCCCGGAAAGCGCCTATAAAAAATGTTTCGATAATTGAAAGTGCCGTTGGCATAGATGTATTGGAGCAAATGGAGCCTATTTTGAAGGCGACCCAATAAATTTTGACGATTAAATGTAAAAATATTGTTTAAATTGAAAATTCCCGGTACTTTCTTGACAGAGTAGTATATAAACCAAGCGTATATATTTCAGCCAAGCTTTCTGTAGACCTACGCCAAACTTATATGTTCCAGGCAAGCTCCTGGTGAATCACCAGCTAAAACTGCAATACCGGATTTCAAGCTCCATTCTACCCATAGATTCGTTGTATGTATGTCTAGTGATGTGAAAAAAATGTCGGTTCTGAGTATAAATAAACGAGTAGGGATAATTGATGATTGCATTATTCTTACTAGAATAACCGGGGATACACATAGGTTCTTAAATCTTAGCTGAAGTATTTCTTTTTATACCTACTAGCTATCTGGACATACATAAAGTTTCATTTAACTCTTGTAACGAATCGAGGGCACCCACAAGAGAAATTAGGAAAGATTACTTTTCACATTTTCGAAAATTCATAAATTTTTTCGTTCGTTCCAAATTCATTCAATCCGACAATCCGGTGAATCGGGCTGAAAAAACAAGCTTGTTCGCCAAAACATTGAATTCGATGCACCCGAAAGCGGAGTTTTCATACTCTTTTTTTCACATCGAAAAAAATAGATCGTTCATTGTTATGCGGGACGAGATGATGTGGAATTTTATCAGCGCGTTATTAATCCTTTCAGGACGTGCTGTAAAACATCACAAGTGATCCAACGAACGTCCGTGCGGAATATACCCATCCCAAAAAAAGGGCATTTTTAATTGTCTGCCGCCCTGATATCGTCGAATTGAAACTACAGAATGAATGTATCTGGAGGACTTGCGGGCTCTCGGCGTACCTAGTTATTCCATCGCGCTTTGTCTGGTCAATTAGCTTGGCGTATGGAAATGTAACAATGCATTCACTGGTCATGATTCAAAAGGTTATTTCAGGTGATATATGGGGAATATCATGGTAGTTTTCATAAAACTTGCATTCAATTCTTTCCTTCAGATTTGAAAACTTACAACACCTTATTTCGTGAAACGAGTCTTGATTTTTTTTTATTCCACAAGACAGTAATTTCTGTTTTACACTGCATGTAGATTATAATTATTATGAGTGGTAACTAATATCATCAATGAGTGCCGATCAGTAGTTGAGCGCCGTTCTAGGGACAGAAATGTCCGAAGTCCTGTCCAGTAGAAGAAACATTTTCTGGTCACACGTTTTCAGTCACTATTTTTCTATTGGATTAAGAATTACCTGTGCCTAAGGTGGGGTCAGAACATACGAATAAAGTCTGACCAGAATACAACTGAAACTCGCACAAGCTGTATAAAGATTTTGAGGGATCTTCAGAGAAAATCTAGGAGTATTAGAACAATATCGAGTGCCCAATTCATTGATAGTGTATATATTGTTTGCAATTAAGTACCTGGTTGTTCACCGTAATTTGACCACACCTTCAACTTTGTTACACATAGAGATACAAAAAAAAGTTATTCACGAAAGTTCTACGAAATCAACTGATTTTTTTCAGAATGATTCCACTAAATGGAATATGTACAGGGTGGACAAGAGATTTTGAGAACTGCAGAGTCTCCAATTCGAAGAACCACCTGGCAGGCTCATTAATCGGTTGTCAAGTGGTAGGCTGTGATGAATCAACAAACGACATTGCTAACAAAATGATACACGTTGATATTCAATAAAATTATTTCTGAAACATGCATTACCCAGAAATGGTAAATTTTGCAATATTTTCGCCTTATTTGAAGAACAATAAAAGGAAGAAAGCTGCAAGAGAGATTACCTGGCATTACATCAATTCCTAGTGAAAATAAATTTCTTAATACTCACAACCGTGTGAGAGATTCCAAAAGTTTTAAGAGAAGGAGGCGTCTTACACAATGAGAATTAAGAACTCGACATATTGCTTTATTTTGAACGTAATGTTACTATAATTAATTGCTGATAAATGCTGAAATTTGAATATTATTGAATTTGAAATTAACCGCACAATTTCATGAAAATTGTTTTAGAAGATATAAGAAAGCATCACGCGAACTTGCAATGAGCTGTTCGAAGATTCATAGAGTGTTAAAAATGAAAAATTATAGGCCATACAGAAACGTTTAGAATACTGACAACATATACTGCAGAGACTGGATGAAGATCCTAATTTATTAAATTTTATGATGTGAACGTATGAATCATCGTTTTTCTGAGGAGGCGTGTTCAAGAGAAAAAATATACTTTCTTGGGAAAACAAAAATCGAAGCCAACGCAAAGTATTTCAAATTAGAAAATCTGGAAAGTCTGTTAACGTTTGGTGTGGCATTGTTTATAATGAAATTGTGGGGCCTATATTTTTTGACTAAACATTAACACGTGAAGCATATTCCGGAAAGATACTGCTAGAGGTAGCTCAACTTTTGAAGCTCAATTTTCTGCTGAAGAATTGGCTCAAATATTTGGCAACAGGATGGAGCACAGAAATTTGGTTCGAGAACATTTGAGTGGTCAATTTGATCTCTGGATCGATTATGGTGCACCTATTTCGTGACCATCGAATAGAATTTAACAACGTTGATAAATCTGATAATAATGAAAGTGTTGAAATCATTAAAAACAAAATTGATAATTCATGAACTCAATCAGAACGATAATAATGCTATCCCAAATAGTCTAACCAACATGAGAAAACGATATGAACTATGTAAGTATCAATAAATGTATTTTCGCTTGGAATTGGATGATCTGGATGAAAATACATATATTCTCCCCTTTCAGTTTTCATGTTTTTCATGTTCTCCACATAAAATATAGGATATATTTATGTATTAGTAATGATATCTTTGTATGTATTAATTTGTTGAAAAATATCTCATTTGATTCAGATTTTTTTCTGCTTCTGTGTAATGCATGTTTCATAAATAATTTTATTGAACATCAACGTAAGCCATATTGTTAGTAATGTCGTTTGTTGATTTATCACAGCCTACCACTTGACAACCGAATAATGAGCCTGCCAGGTGATTCTTCGAATTTGAGACTCTGTAGTTCTCAAAATAAGAGAGATAGACCAATATATGCATATATCGGGTATTTTTTTAGAGTGATAGAACTTTCGTTAAGGATAACTGTGATTTGACAAAAGGTAGAAGCCATGTTTTGACATTTCTGTTCAATAAGCATTGACAAATTATCATGGAAAGACTTACGTAACAACAACGTTCACAAATTGTTGGAATTTATTTTCAAAATCAGTGTTTTATTCGCCAAACTTATTAAGAGCACTTCGTGAAATTTATGTTCTACATAATAGTCCATCAGAGCAGCTTATTCGTCGAACTATCGATACATTTCGGACAACATTTTCTCTACTCGATGCAACAAAAACATCAAGAAAAATAACTATACGTACAGAAGAAAATATCGCTGCTGTAAGTCATAGTGTTAATGATGATCCAGATTTGTCTATTCCTCGGCGTTCACAACAAGTTGGACACTGTGCATCTACCACATGGAAAATTTTGCATGAAGATCTTGGTCTACGCCCATACAAGATCCACCTAATTCAAGAACTAAAGCCACTTGGCCATAATAAGCGGCCTTTGTTTGCTGATTGGGCCCTAGAACAGCTTGAAGTTGATCCAGTTTTTTATCAGAAAATTGTATTTAGTGGTGCATTTCTGGTTGAACGGCTATGTGAACAAGCAAAATTGCCATATATGGAGTGAAAACAATCCTCAAGAAGTTCTGCAGGTTCCATTGCATCCTAAAAATGCACTGTTTGGTGTGCTTTACACGCTGGAGGCATCATCGGTCCATATTTCTTTCAAAACGATGGTCGAGCTAATTACAGAGAATGGTGCTGGTTACAGATCGACGATCAATGATTATTTGTTTCAAAATTTGAATGGTATCGACCCAGAAGTGTTTTGTTTCCAACAAGATGGTGCTACACCTCATGCTGCTACCGTAACAATTGATTTATTGAAAGAAAGATTTGGCGATAACATTATTTCGAGAAATGGTCCAATTGGCCTCCAAAATCATGCGACATAACTCCACTGGATTATTTTTTTTTGAGAGATTTTTGAAGTTGCTTATTGAAATATATTAAATATTTCAAATAAATTTCATTTTCTGAGAAGTCCTCAAAATTATGTTCTGTATTTTTGAAAAGGAATTAGTTTTCATAATTTCAATATTAGAAACAAAATTCTCCTTCAAATATTTATTTTTTATTCGAATTGACAATTTATTTTTGTTGAGGTATTTATTCCATTCGATATTTTATTTTGAGTTTTGATTTTATACGCCTATCAAATATAAGCTGTGCTTATAAAACATTGATTTAATTCTAAAATTTTTTAAACAAATTTTTTGAAATTAAAATTGTAGGAGCCTACCAGATTAAATCCGTTTCCTTATTAAAATTGGGATAAAATTATTTAAATTTTTTTGAATATCACACAGATTTAACCTGCTACAAATTACTGTCACTGTACCCCGTTAACGTCTCTCTTGCAACTCTTTCATTCTCCCCCACTGTCAAGTTCGCTATTTCCAAACTCCATTTCTACAGAGAGGGTGAAGAACGTCCCTCTATCATTTAATTGGATAAGCAATAGACTCGGTGTGATTCAGAGGCCAATGACAATCTACTGCTAAATGTTTTTAAATCGTGGAAAACATTTTAAGATTCATGCTCGATTCAATCAACTCCTATCATCAATAACGATTTAGTTTAAAGCACGATCCAGCCTATCAACCCAAAAAAGGTGTGACTAAATGAATATAAACCAAACATTCAACATCTGAGAGTCAGATGTGGAACCAAACGACCTTTGAATGTTTACAGACCTTCAATATTTAGATCCTTTAAACCTCATTTAAACGTACCTCTTTTTGAATACTTGGAAGCACCACCAGATTTGATTCGAACTATATACAGCTAGAAATTAGACTTATTCATACGAGAAATCCAATTCCTACATAAGTATAAAAATATCTGAATTCATCAATCTATCAGTATAAATAATGCCGAAATCCGAATTCGACAAATCTCACGATTCCAGCTGCGCCACTTAAAAGTCACCGTTCAAAATATGATTTTTTTTTAAATATCAAAAGGAACTGAAAATCAACAGTTATCAAATGGGCCTGTCACTATTCATTCTCGATTTACTTTGTAGTTAGGAATACAATGTTGAACAGGGAGAATCCCTGGGGTAATATTGAGACCCAATAGCACACGTTCTCCAACACTTTCTTCTATCACGTGACATTTAATTTATTCCAATATGCCAACAGCACTGACATTCAGCAGGAATGAAATTCGTTTTCGTGCTACTGCAATATGCGGATTATTCCTTTGGCATTTCTGTGTATAAAACTCCGAGAAGGCTCAGATTCTGGAATGCGGCAGTAAAGAATTTTTAATTTTTCTAACGATATAAAGGAAGGAATGTGAGAATTCCGTCATACAACTTCAATTGTCAGTATTTTTCATGAAACCCTGTTTTAGAAATTGAGAAGGCAGCATTCATGTTTCTAAGCAGGTTCACTATCCTAAACATAAATGAAATATAAATATCCAACAAGATTGATTATGTTAGCCTACAATATATTTTAATTTCAAGAAATTTTATTCCAAAACTTTTAGAATTTAATTAACGTCTTATAAGCACTTCTTATATTCAATAGACATATAAAATCAAAACTCAGTATATAATATCAAATGGAATAAAAAAATCCAATAAATATAAATTTTAAATCAAAATTAATAAATAAATATTTGAGGGAGAAAAAATTTTGTTTCTGATCTTATATTTATGAAAACTTAATCCTTTTCAAAAATGCAGAACATAATTTTAAGAACTTCTCCAGAACTAATTCATTTGACATTTAACAATTCAAATGAGTTACTTCAAAAATCTCTCAAAACATGAAGCACATCTTCAAAAAACAATGAGAAATCAAAATAAGGTCTTCGTCAGTCCAACATCACATTCAAAAAATAAAATCATTCAAAAATGAGTAACTTACTCGTAAGATCTCGTGGCATCCTTGTAGAACAAACACTAAAATTAGAGATCTTGAAAATCCAAGGTATTCCATGTTCTATGTTCATCACAAAAATCACACAAAGCTTGTAAGGTATTTCATGGTCTTAAACCACATGATATTTATATAATGGGATTAAACCTAAATATAATTATATATTATATATACAATAAAAAAATAAGAAGAGGTTTTTTTACTTGATAGGAGGAATTCTTCCATCAAGTAAAAAAACCACTTCTTTTTATTTTATGAATGAAATACTCGATGATATCAGTAATGATCCAAAGCTTTTTCATAATTTCTTCGCTTCCATAAAAAATTAGATATTGACATTTGCCTTGTGAATCTCTTGAGGATTTTAATCCCACAGATGTATTTATTTTTTAGGCCGTAAATTCTCAGTTAAAATAAGATAAAAATACTCTTGAATTTCTCATTTTGGTTTTTTGAAAAAAATAATATTTATTCTAAAGAATTTGATATTCCGAATTGTATTGGTTTCTACTTCATACAAATCCATTGTTTACTCAATTATATAATATATATGTGTATAAGTTAAATTTCTTGAGCATAGAAATCAAGTTGTGCGAATAATTAATAAGTAGTTTGCAATGTGAATCTCTTGAGGGTTTCAATCTCACTGATGTATTTTTTATGTAGAAAATTATTAGTTAAAATAAGATATGAATACTCTTAAATTCCTCGTTTTGGTTTGTTGAAAAAAATAGCATTTATTCTAAGGAATTTGAAATTTTGAATCGTATTGGTTTTTACTTCATACAAATCCATTGTTTACTCAATTATATAATGAACATATATGAAGGAATTAAATTTCTTTAGCGTAGAAATTGAGTTTCTCTTTTGTGGATACTGTGGAAATAATTAATAGACTAAACTTTACGTTTATGGGTTACATTAGCCAAGGGTTATGGAAATACCAGAAGCGGTCCATTGTTGCAATACACGCCGCTCCAAGATGTTTCGAAATGGGACTTGTAATCCTAGAAAATTAAGTGGACAAAAAAGAGTAGAGATTTATTGCTGGACCAAAAAGCGTCAACAGTTTCCCGGAATAAGATATCGGGATATGGGGTGTCTTAAGAATCGTCCTCATTGTTATATTCTCGCCCTGATTGATATCGTATCTAACAGTTGTTCAATAAGTGGTAAGTTGAGCATGGCTGCGTACGCCACTGATTTAAGTATAGGTGGGGGGAATCCGGCTTTCAGATTGGAAGTGGCCACGGGCGGTTCACGATGGATAAAGTTCGAGGAAATGAGTTAGAAATCAAGTCCAGTCAGCGAAAAAGAAAGATGGCAGACACTTGAGTTCGCGAATAGAGAGTTGATACAGCGAACATTTTAGATGAGAGATAGGAAAAGAGATAAAGAAGGAATATTTCAGAATATTAGTAACTTTTTTTGCATTAAGTGTTGTCAGTGTTTTATTTCTGAGACGTCCAAGTATAATTTCAATCTTGTAAATGAACTATTTATAGTACGGTCTATGTTTATTTTATACTAAGAAACAGATAAGGCCTCAAATTAAGCAATCAATATCCTTAGACATTTTTATGAAAATGCTCCTTTATATGTTTATTTCTATTTAATTTTGAGAGTTACTCGCATAGCGCGTTTCGTTACATAGTTCAAATGCTCATAAAAAACTGGTTAAATATTTGGTATCGTTCATTAATCAAATGGTTTATATTTTGAGTTGAGGATACAATAATCATTAATAATATAATTTGTTTTATTCAGTCTAAGAATATAGTAAACCCTACGAAACTCGAGTCTGTTTATTCAGTTGATATAAAGTGATAGAAAGCACAAAAATTTCCTATTTCATTCCTGTTATTCAGAAAGTTGTAGTTCAACATAAGGATTCCTCATTGTCCAAGTTGCTGAGTGAGGAACAAATTTCATGATATTTGGAATTCCATAAACTAACTTTGTTTAATACCGATTAGGTTTTTCGTAAAATGGAAGAATTATATTTGGTTTTGAATACATAGATGAAAAATTGCTTGACTCTATGAGAAATTTATTATTGTTATTTGGGATACACAATATTTTTGCTGCACATCCGATACATTGGAAGTAAGGTCTATGAGAATATTCCGATGAACCTGATTCAATTGAAGTAAAATATTACGTCAGAAATGGCAGCAACATCGAGAGTTATGTGTCAGCGTGTGATCGCCAATCTTCGTTCCCGATTAGAAGAGTGCCAGCAGCGTAACAGTCACCATTTAAATATCATCATATTTTCCAAATAATTTTCCACTTTATATTTTGAAAATTTAAAATAAACTTTTTTTTATTCGAAGTTGTTTTTGTTTTATCGAAGTAACAAATACCCGATACTCTTTTTTCACCCTGTATTTTCAGCTTTAAATTAAAACGGATACCTAGATATTTAATATCATCAATGTCTTCAGCAAAAGAAGTATGCTTTATTTTTTTTGTTTCAGTCCAAAAATGAAGCTAGTTTAAGAAATCTTGCAGGAATTTAGTGATACGTTTTATATGAGCTCTTTCCAAAAATAAAACTGACTCGTCATGGATGAAAATTAATGCTATGGTAGAAAAGTTGAATACGGTAATAACGTAGCTAACAGTTACAAAAAAATTTAATTCTATGACGCTACCTTGGAAGGGATATTTGATTACACTCTCAGAAATAAACTACGGTCCTTTGAATCTGCCATTTTTTAGAAAGTTCTCAATTAATTCCATAATGTTACCAGCTATTTTCCATTCATAAAGTGTTGCGTTTAAAGAAACGATATTCAGTTATATTTTATTGAGGAATTTAAGATATTTTTCGCTTGGAAATAGTGAAATAAAGAAATTGTGAATTCAGGTGTCACTTCCTCTTATATCGACGATATGCATTCGAATTCTACCGTTCTCAACGAGCGTTTCGCATGCACAGTTTTCGCGTCAATGTCGTTCAGTCCTCATTATTTTTGCTCTACATTGAGAGCAGAACGAAGAAAATTAACAAGCACAACTGGTGTTGAGTGCTTTTAACGTTCGCGATAATAGCTTTCAGGTAAACGAGAGCGTTGGATGGCGCTGATCTTGAACTTTATCGATTAGACTCGCCGTTTTATAATTCTACCGCAAAACCGAATCAACCTTCGTCTGTCATTATAAGAAAAAGGAAGATGAAACTGAGAATTGAAGAAAATAGGATTTTTTGAAATTTTTCTATTTGATTTACAACAAATATTATATATCATTCTAGTTTGTTGAAATGAAACAGAAATCGACACTTACAAACATATTGTATATTCAAGATGAATGTTACAGTATCACTGGAATGCAGTAACACATTATGTGTTAAATTCTTCTTGGGTTCTCGCTCGTAAGTGTGAAGCGTTCCACTTGGGATTATGAGTTCGATATTTTTAGGTGTCGATGGATTGATTGATCGTCCAGCACCTGTCCACTTGTTATGAATTTTGTTCATGAGTTTTTCAATTAGAAGTATAATTTATTAGGAGATTTTGTTGGAATACTTTTCGTAACTTATTTTTATTATGGAATTTACTTCAAGAATATTTTGGCTGGTCTGAATACTTATTTGATCACCCGTGTAAGGAGTTAAGATTATCGTGTGCTGCTGAAAAGGGAATGCCGAAGCCATTTGAAACTATTGATAGAGAATGCATATCCACCAGATTGCATTATCACCCCATATCATCTCAAATCAATTTTATCGATAGATTGAAGCATAAATTTTCAATTTTGAGTCGAAAAGACGAACAAGGAAAAAAAGCAAGTTGAATCAAAAGTTGCAAGACCAAGTATAGGTAACTTTATCTTCAATAATTTTGTTTCGATCATAACATAGAAAAATTTGAGCTTGATACATCTCAAATAAATAAATTAAGCTTCAATAAATGACGTCAGAAGGTAAATCCAAGTATTGAGTGTTTTTTTTGCAACCACAGTACACAGATTATGCATTATATCGGGTATTTTTTATAGAGTGATAGAACTATAAATTGAAATAAACACATTTAAATTAAGATTAAAGCAATTTTTTTTATTTGAAAGATAATTTCATGACATTTATGTTTTGAAAATAATTTTCGGCATATGTCCACCGCGACTGGCCCTGAGAAACCGCATTCGACCAGACCTATTTTGGACCACTTTTTCGAGTAATTCAAGACGTTGAACCAGACATGAAATCATCACTAAACACAATTTTACGATAAAATGCTGTTCTAGGGTTCAATCAGCAAACAAACGACGCTGATTATGGTCAAGTGGCTTTAGTTCTCGAACCAGTTGGATCTTGTATGGGTGTAGACCAAGATCTTCACGCAAAATTTTCCATGTGGTGGATGCATAGAGTCCAAATTGTTGTGAATGTTGACAACAAGACAAATCTGTATCATCATTAACACTATGACTTACAGCAGCGATATTTTCTTCTGTACGTACAGTTCTTTGTTTTGTTGTTGTTGTTGCATCGAGTAGAGAAAATGTTGTCCGAAATCTATCGATAGATCGACGACTAAGCTGCTGTGATGGACGATTATGTAAAACATAAATTTCTTGAAGTACTCTATAAGTTTGGCGAATAGAACACTGATTTTGAAAATTAATTTCAACAATTTGCAAACTTTGTTCTATCACTCTGAAAAAAACACTCGATATATAAGCAAAAATGTTGAAAAAGTAATAAACATGGAATGCAAATAACGATGGCAACTGGGTTAAGAACAATGAAGAATATCATCCAAACTTAAAAATCTGAAATGTAAAATTGAAAAATTGTTGTATGGAATAGAATATGCAAAATGTTGAAGTTTATTTATTTTGAAGTGAAATTCAGTTTATGTCCATAGTATCTAGTTTCAAATGAACGACTGGTCTGTTTTATACATTTGCTGATGCATGTTGAACATGTTTACTCATAAACTCCCGATTTATTTACATTTGGGATAAGGTCTTTGGCATTAAATATTAATGACGATAAGAAGTTTGCGGTTTGAAGCCTTCAAATCGAATGATCGCGTAATTACTTTGTCAGAAACTAAACTTTTATTTGGTGAACTGAATTTTCTACCTTCCGTATCATTGCCATTGCTTCAAAATGATGGTAAATGACTGGTTGAGTGACTTCAAATGTTTTTGCGAGTACTTCTTGTGTTTGTGATGTATCTTCACTTTGGTAGCACCCCACGTCGTACGATGACTTTCGATAGCCTTTTTCTTCGTAATGAAGTAAAACTCCCCGCAAAAGCACTTATTCGGTACAAAAGTTGAGATATTCAGAGCACACAGAAACTATGTTGTTTGCACTTCAGTAAAATGACAGATACTGAAAAGAAAGCCTAATGATGACACTTCAAAATGATGGTATTAACAGATGAAATAATTTCATAATAAATAAGTAGCGATATCTGTTATCATAACCGGTCGAACTTATTTCAACTCCTAATAGATTCATTTAAATATTTTAATATTTACGGATATATTCTGTTAGCCTTCTACATATTTAATTTAAAAAAATTATATTTAATATTATAACTTCAGGAATTAAATTAATGTCATAATGTAATGATCAATGGTAAACCACAGAACTAATTATTTCGAGTCAACATTAGACTCCATTTAAATGTTCAGTATTCATTTGCCAAAAAGCTTTCTGAATTGTTAAAGGTGAGTAAATATTTTTTGTTGATTGATGTTATATTTTATTGAATAATATGATTGAGTACCGACGAAGCAAAGTCGTTTTTAAAACTGGTTTTTTAGTAATGTTTTTACATATCTTGAGATTTTCTAAAAAGTAACTTAGTTAGATATCCAATAATATTGAATATTCTAAGTAAGATAGTTTATATGATGAAATTCTCAAGATTATGTAGAATATTTCTTGAAAGATATCTGTTTCATAAGAGGAATGAACGGAAACAAAATTTTGTCTACTCAAAATATTCAATTTATAGGATTTTTGTTCAAAATTCATATTTTTGGATTTTGATATCTCAGTTGGATATCTTATAATGAATTTTTATTTTATATGTCGCTTGATATGGGCAGTGCTTAAATTACATTAATTCAATTCCTGAAGTTATAATATTAAAAATAATTTTTTGAAATTGAAAATGTAGAAGTCTAACAGAATACATCTGTTAATATGAAAATATTTAAATAATTTTATATACCTTTTATCAACTATAAACTTCCATTCAATTTATCCTAATAGATTCATTTGAAACTCATTGCCTGGAAAATGGCAATTCTTTTTCACAATGACCAATTTAAAAACCTTGCAAGTAGAATCGAAAGGTTGGAAACTTAATTAAATCGAATCTATTTATTATTTCGAATAAGTAAATAATGAAAATAATCTAAATACATTCTGTCAAGAAAGTACCGGGAATTATCGATTTAAATCTGGCGGGGCAATGAGGCAGGTAAAATTTTTTTTTCCTAGGTTGGTACCACTGTCCTTAATTACTATGCCAAGCTTGAGCGGGGTCTGTCAACTATTGTGTTTGCAACAGCTGATTAAGTCAGTCGATGTCAGAGTGCGTGCCGATTTTTACTATGGGTGATTACGTTGAGCAAAGAATTTGTTTAAAGTTTTGTGTTGCAAATGAATTTTCGTGTGCCAATGCATTGAAAATGTTGCAAAAGGCCTTTGGTGATAATGCTCTATCGAAAACTCGTGCATATCCGTGGTACAGAGCCTTCAAGGACGGTCGTGAAGTGGTCGACCATCGACGGCTTCGATAGAAGATAACGTCGATAAAATTAAGGAAAGGGTGCTGGAAAACCGTCGTACCAGCTTGAGAGAGATAGCACATGATCTTAAGATATCACACGAGTCCGCACGTACGATTTTAATTGATATTTTGGTCATGAGAAAGTCGGCCGCACGACTCGAACCGAAAGACCTGAATTATCTTCAAAAACGTCATGGCGAACAGGTTGCTTCAGACATGCTGGATCGCTGTAATTCCGATTCTACATTCATGGAACGCATTATAACTGGTGATGAGACTTGGGTCTACGAGTACGATATGCAAACAAGCCAGCAATCATCGGAATGGGTGGCAGAAAATGAGCCGAAACCGAAAAAACCACGCCAAAGCCGCTCGAAAATGAAGGTGATGCTCATTGTTTTCTTCGATATCCGTAGCGTGGTGCACTACGAATTCGTTCCAGAGGGTCAGACGGTAAACAAGGAGTATTACCTAGGCGTTATGAAACGTTTGCGTGAGCGTATCCGTAAGAAGCGGCCAAATTTGTGGGTGAATAACTCATGGATTTTGCATGACGATAACGCGCCTTCTCACCGAGCTACGATTGTGACTGACTTTCTCGCCAAAAACTCAACAAACGTGCTTCAGCAACCACCGTATTCGCCGGATTTGGCTCCCTGCGACTTTTTCCTCTTCCCAAAACTAAAATTGCCCCTTCGTGGCACCCGTTTTGAGTCGATTGAAGCCATAAAACAAAATTCGGCGCGAGAGCTAAAGTCCATCCCGGAAAGCGCCTATAAAAAATGTTTCGATAATTGGAAGTGCCGTTGACATAGATGTATTGGAGCAAATGGAGCCTATTTTGAAGGCGACCCAATAAATTTTGACGATTAAATGTAAAAATGTTGTTTTAATTGAAAATTCCCGGTACTTTCTTGACAGAGTAGTATAATAAATGAGCAGGCAGATCTATGCATAAATGAGCAGGCATGATCTAAACATTCAATAATATTTCAATAATATTTATAAAACCTCTAAACATCTATTGAGAACTTCTCTATAGCGTGCCACCATTTTATAACACTTGCATTATTGTCATCATTTTGTGAATCTGCTACTGTAGCTTCACGTGTTTTAATTCCAATTTCTGGTCATCCGGATAAAAGAACAGTTAAACATTTAGTCAAGAAGTTTGAAACAAATTTTACATTTCATGATGTGAGACAGAGGAATACAAGAAACGAGGAAAATATTGTTGCCGTACATGAAAGTGTTCGTGAAGACCAAAATTTATCGATTTCTCGACGTTCACAAGAACTAGATATCTCCCAGACGTCTCTGTGTAAAATTTTAGGAAAAGACCTTGGTTTACATCCATACAAAATTGTTTTTACCCAGGAACTCAAATCAACAGATCATTCAAAGCGTCGTGTACTCAGTAATTGGTGCTTGGAAAAAATCGGAAAGGATGGACCGATAATCCGTCTCGTTCCTGCGATTTAACTCCATTAGACTTCTTTCTTTGGGGTTACATTGAGTCATTGGTTTACAGCAATTATCCAGCAAATTTAAACGATTTACATATCAATATTGAACCAGTAATTGCTAACATACGAGCTGATTTATATGACAGACTTATTGAAAATTGGGTTCGACATTCCTGCCAGCGTTTTCGTGGTGGATATTTAAATGATGTTTTGTTTCGTAACTAAAGGTATCCATTTTACTTTATAAGGAAATGAAAATTTCAATAATTTTCAAATAAATAATTTTTTTCAGTTACAAAATAAAATGGGGCGCTGTTACTGAAAGACTCTTTACCTGAATAGTAATGAAGAAACGGTGTATCCTTTGTTCAGTTTTCACTTCGTCTGAGGATAAAGTGAAAATGCATTGAAATTTCAATAAAGAAGAATGTACATGTTTTAGAGTTTTTCAGTAATTTTCTAAAACTTGTTTCAATTATTGTGAAAGAATTTTTCACCCCGTCTATTACCAGGCCTGAGGAAAATATATACAGGTACTTCAATTCATTTATGAATAGGTCTTTCAAAATGAAAAGGGTAGGCGGACATTAGACGGAACGTGCCGTTGGAACAAAGGCAGTTGATGATCACTGGTCTAGACTCCTTTATAGATGCAATTATGCCAGGACAATCTGGATGAACCTGGCACAACGACATTCGAGGAGAATATGCGCGCATAGGTGGAGTCAACAATAAATAATTTATGCGTGAGTGGGACGTTGTATCTGAAGGGTATGTGTGCGAATATGTAGGCAACAACTGGAAATGTTACCTCTGAGGGAATAACTTATTACAGAATGTTTTTGAGGAGACATATCAGACGAGATTTTTTTCATATTATTCTGTTTGTTTCATGGCGTGTTTCTGAAAAATATAAAATGGAGGTTGTTTTATTTCCTTAATCAAATGAAAAACAAACAACTCTTTTGATTCAAATGAGCTACTGAAATGAGATTCTTGTCAACTTATATTTTTGTATCTCTGAACTCATTTGATGTATTTGGAGACAATTCGGTAAAAGGAGCAGTCATTTATCCCACCCAAAATATGTTTGTGAATGCTTGACATTACATGTTCACATAAAGAATGCAAAACTCTCATCCTTGATATAGCGATATAATTTGCCAGCAGAAGAGGTTGTTTCTAAGAATTTCTTAAGTTTATGCGTTTTTAATGTGGAATTCGATTTTCATAATACCGTTATGAAACAGTGCTCTATTTCCACTAAATGTTTGTTGGGTAATTTTGATAAAAATTCTAAATTATCTTTGCAACCGCGGTATACAGATTATGCATTATATCGGGTGTTTTTTATAGAGTGATAGAATTTCAGATTGAAATAAAACACATTTAAATTAAGTTTGAAGCCAAATTTTTTTTTATTTGAAAGATAATTTTATGAAATTTATGTTTTGAAAATAATTTCAGGCATATGTTACCCATGATTAGCTCGGAGGAACTGCATTCGACCAGAATAATTTTGAACCACTTTTTCGTGTAATTCTGGCCTTATTTCATCAATGACACGAGTTATGTTGGCTTCCAAAGCATCTACTGTTTCTGGTTTATCAGCATAAACCAATAACTTGACATAACCTCAAAGAAAATAATCCAGCGGAGTTATGTCGCATGATCTTGGGGGCCAATTAATTGTACCCTTTCTCGAAATAATGTTATCGCCAAATTTTTCTTCCAATAAATCAAATATTACGGTAGCAGCATGAGGTGTAGCACCATCTTGTTGGAAACCAAAACACTTCTGGGTCGATACATTCAAATTTTGAACTAAATAATCATTGATCATCGATCTGTAACGAGCACCATTCATTGTAACATTAGCTCCAGCATTGTTTTTAAAGAAATATGGACCGATAATGCCTCCAGCGTGTGAAGCACACCCTACAGGGCATTCTTTAGGATGCAATGGAACCTCCAGAAATTTAGGAGGATTGTTTTAACTCCATATACGGTAATTTTGCTTGTTTACATAACTGTTCAACCAGAAATGAGCTTGACCACTAAACAAAATTTTACGATCAAAAAGTGGATCAACTTCAAGCTGTTCTAGGGCCCAATCATCAAACAAACGACGCTCATTATGCTCAAGTGGCTTAAGTTCTTGAACCAGTTGGATCTTGTATGACTGTAGACCGAGATCTGTACGCCAAATTTTTTATGTGGTGGATGCACAGAATACAACTTTTTCTGAACATCGGCGAATAGACACATCTGGATCATCATCAACACTATGACTTACAGCAGCGATATTTTTCTCTATGCGTACAGTTCTTTGTCTTGTTGTTGTTGCATCGAGTAGAGAAAATGTTGTCCGAAATCTATCGATAGTTTGACGAATAAGCTGTTCTGATGGACGATTATGTAAACCATAAATTTCACGAAGTGCTCTATATGTTTGACGAATAGAACACTGATTTTGAAAATAAATTTCAACAATTTGTAAATGCTGTGGCGGCGTGAGCCTTTCGATGATAATTTGTCAATGCCTACTGAACAGAAATGTCAAAACAACATGGCTTCTACCTTCTGTCAAATCACAGTTATCTCTATCGCAAGTTCTATCACTCTTAAAAAACACCCGATACAATAATACTTAAATATTATAGGATGTACATGTGTAAGTGATTTGCACATGAGATCACATAGAGTAGATGGAGTTTGCGCCTTAACAGGCTTGAAATACGAAATCGAAGTTGCCTAGCATGAGACTGAACCCGAAACAATCGACAATGTACTGAAAAATTAGGATGATCGGCCAATCCTGTTGGCTCTTCGTAAATATGACAGGGTTCAGCCTTTCTAATTATTTCATAATTTTAACAAAATATTTGTTACTTTTTATTGATAGCCGATCAGAAATGCAAATTTCAATTGGCCTACTCCTTACCTGTCTTGTAGACAGGTAAGAGAGAATGGCTGGAGAAATAGCAAACGCCTCTAATGATAATTTAATCATTCAGAAATTTACAACTAATGCTTGTTCCCTCCCTTGCGCATAAATCAGGTTTCAACAAAGGCCATTCTAGTTATTTCATTTCATTATATGACAGTTTGGGTGATCATTTATATGCAAACACGCCAATATATTGAAAGACCAACGATTTTTCTCCCCATCAATGGGATTTGAGCGAAACATCGTTCGTATTATATTTCAGCTCCATTTGCATAAATAGAATAAATATCTAAAATCCAGACCCATTCGCTTTGTCATCAATTTCCACATACGGAATGAATCGAAACGGGCCAAATTGAAATCACTCAGAATTCGAGTTGTCAGATGATATATCAAATATGAAAAGCATATTATTATAACAACGAAATTAGGAGAACTGATTGATAAATGGCAATGATTCCATTTTAAATGGTAATTAATTTCGAATCTGGCCGACCATATGGGCCAACTGGAACGGGGACTGATGCTTTTTAGATGGAATATAGCATACGCAGAATTGTTGATGAATTAATTTTTCGGAAATTGAGTTTGCTCCAGTCCTTTCAGCAGCTATCGATCCTCATGTGAGGGTGTTGTTCGTTAGCAGGAAAAATTTATGACGAGTCTGGGTCTGTGACGCTGATGCTGGCGGTAATTGGCGTGAACGAGTTCTTTGAATACTCCAGTTGTTCGTTTTTCCGCTCTAGAAATTCCTGGAGCAGGTGTGATTTTTTAATAAAAAAAAAATATATATATATATATATATATATATATAATCACTGACGTGAGATCAAAAGTTTTAGCGCTCTTGTTCGTAGAGGATAGGCCATCTAGCGTTTGCATTTTGAAATAGTGATTATTTCGTGTATGACAACACTTCTGTCAATCGTGTTTTTGACAGAAAGGTGGTTAAATATTTAAAATTAATGAAATGGGTCGATTAATGCTTAAACAAACTCCTAAATATCCAAAACTTATTCCCAAAGTGGTGAATCTTTATCCAAACGTGGAAAATTCAATAGAAATGAAATCACTTTTTGATGAAACATCTCGTTCCTGTTCTCATTCAGAGAGCATACCTGTAAACACTGCTGCAGTAGCCCAGAATTTGACTGTATATTCATCATCATCAAATAGTTCTCGCACTTCTCTGTGGAGAATTGTGCATGGAGACCTCGGTGTGAACACTCTCAAAGTTCAAGTATTGCGAGAAGTGGAGCCCCTCGTGTCTATCCGATGCGTTTCCACTCCGCTCAATGTGCTAATGATTGAAGATGAGCATTATCCCAGAAAAATCATCTTTGGTGCTTATTTTTTATGGAGATCCGTTAAGGACGGTTAAGATTAATGTCTTTAAACACCAAATCAGTTAACATAAATAGAGTTCATTCTTGATAGAAGGTTTATAAAATAATATAAATATTTTTAAAAAAATTTTTAAACAATTTTAAAAAATTAGCCTTCTACATATTTAATTCCAAAAGATTATATTCAATGATTATAACTTCTGAAAATAAATTAAAATAATGTCGTATAAGTACCACTTATATCATGACATAAAATAAACATTCATTATAAGACATCCGAATGGTATAACAAAATCCAATAAATAAAAATTATTAACTAAAATCCCATAAATTAAACATTTTGAATAGACAAAATTTTGTTTCTGCTTATCAATCTTATGAAAACCAATATCTTTCAAGAATATCCAACATAATCTTAAGAATTTTATCACAAAACTATCTTACTTAGACTATTCAATATTATTGGATATCTAATCAAGGTACTTTATATAAAAACTCAAGATATGCAAAACATTACTAAAAAACAAGTTTTAAAATCGACTTTGCTCATCAGTATTCAAATATTCATATTCAATAAATATCTATCATATCTATCATATTTATTGAATATGAATATTTGAATACTGATGAGCAAAGTCGATTTTAAAACTTGTTTTTCAGTAATCTTTTGCATATCTTGAGTTTTTATATAAAGTACCTTGATTAGATATCCAATAATATTGAATAGTCTAAGTAAGATAGTTTTGTGATAAAATTCTTAAGATTATGTTGGATATTCTTGAAAGATATTGGTTTTCATAAGATTGATAAGCAGAAACAAAATTTTGTCTATTCAAAATGTTTAATTTATGGGATTTTAGTTAATAATTTTTATTTATTGGATTTTGTTATACCATTCGGATGTCTTATAATGAATGTTTATTTTATGTCATGATATAAGTGGTACTTATACGACATTATTTTAATTTATTTTCAGAAGTTATAATCATTGAATATAATCTTTTGGAATTAAATATGTAGAAGGCTAATTTTTTAAAATTGTTTAAAAAAATTTTTAAAAATATTTATATTACCAAATCAGTTGCCTTTCATGAGATTGAGTCCCAAACAATATACAATATGGGAGAAGGGATGGCAAGTTGGAAAGTCTAACTTTGGGTTGATGAAAATATAAGAAAACGTAACTTAAAAGTTTCATTTCATCCAGAATTGATAGAAAATACAACAAATAAAACAGACTTCTACTAAAGAAGAATTAATATTTGGACAAAATCGATTCGTAAACATAAATCTTGTCAAATTCCATTCTGACCTCACATTGAAGGCAAAATTGAATGTTCATGCAGGCAAAATCGAATATAAATAATAAACCTAATTTTTACAATTGCTGATTAAAAAACAACCATTTGCACCAGTACACAGCTCATGTGCCCATTCATAACACGAAGGACATTGTAACCAGTCTTCTATGGGTGCCTCCTCGTATTTTTCCCCACAAAACGGACGAAAATATCTCCTTGTGAAGGGTGCTTCGCATTGTCATTTTCATCATTGGCTTCAGCTTTTTTCTGTTTTCATTTTACGTTCATTTTCTATTTATTGTCGGTACTTTTATTTTCTTTATCTTTGCTATTTTGTGTGAAGTCTCATTTTGGTTTCTTCTTTAGCTCATCCTTCTCTTCAACCATTGCTTTAAATGGGGAACTGGTCAGAATTTCCGAATTTTGACTTCTTCTTTTCCGTCTTTTCAAGGTGGGGTTTGCTTTTGGAGAAGGAAGTATTTTCTTCGAAGATATGATGTATGAAGTTGATGGCTGTTCTGAATCAATGCAGTTTAAATACGATTCAGAAAGGTTTTCCTCATTCTTCTTTTCCGTCTTTTCAAAGTGGGGTCTGCTTTTGGAGAAGGAAGTATTTTCTTCGAAGATATGATGTATGAAGTTGATGGCTGTTCTGAATCAATGCAGTGTAAATACGATTCAGAAAGGTTTTCCTCATCCTGATAATTTTATCACAGTGTTTACTTTTACTCAAGATAACCATTTTTACACTTCTTTTCTCTTTTATTCCTGTATTTGTATGAATTCTGTTCAGGTCATGATTTATAAGGTTTTCGATAACGTCATTGTTTTCCACAGGAATAGCGATCTGTCCACTGCCTTCCGCTACTTACATTGTCTTTTTTGATGATCGCATTTTCTGTCTTTTTTGCGTTTTCACCTTTTGTGACTGATGCAATTTCATAAACAGTGGCCGCGGCAAAAACCAAATCAGTAAGTGAATTTCTATCCTGCGGAAAAATTCCAGTCTTTCTAAAGCCACTGGTGGCATTTTGATTGGTGGTACTCTTTTCGTAAGCAGTGCAAACCAGTCTACCAATATCGAACTGGGTCACTCTTCTCCCAGGATGATTCTTTTGAAAAGTATCAATAGTTTGTTCAAACGCCACTTTGAATGAACGGTAGACTTATACGTCCAAGGGTTATCGCTTATGACTTGTCTGTGGAGGAATGCTGATCATAATTACATGTTTTTCTCGTGTCAAGTTTGAAGCTTTCCGGTTCTGGTGTGTACTGTGATTGTCCAAAATTAGTGAAATTGGTCTTTTGGCAGTTGGTCTTGTTTTGTTAAGCTCCAGAGCCGTTTGGAGCTCTGTCCAAAAGACAATCGTTCATTTTCTTTCTTTGTTCAACTATAAAGCAAGTTGGAATGAAGCAACCTGAAGCATTGAAAGCATATATCACTGTAGTGATTTGTCCTTTTTCTGCTCTTGCAACAACCCCAACTTGCTTTTCACCTTTGGCTGAGATTACTGGAGGGGGTCAGGAAGCGCTTGTGTTAACGCCAGTTTCATTCATGTTGTAGATGTCGTCGGGTCTCGTTTGTAACTGATGTTGTGACATAATATCCCAAAGGTTGTCATAAAAGCGCTCAACCTGAGTACTGTTGAAGTCAGACCAGCGAACTATGGATGAGGGCTCTCTTTTTACCCATGTGTAGAAGCATCAATTTTATTTAGCAAAAGAGGTTATTTTTCCGGGACACAGTGAGAAATTTAACTGTGTCGATACTGTTGACAGATTTTCAAAATCGCCTGAAACCTTCTGTGTATGGGCAACTTTAGCACCTTCAGCAATGGCACAAGACAGAATCACATTGGGTTAACCAATATGTTATTCAGTATGACGGAAGGTTTACTTTTCGTCAACTTATTTGAGCAAAAATCGGTATTATGCACGGCCTAAGAACAGCCCCGCCATTCCCCGTTCAGTAGAAACTGAATATACGGTGGTTCAATATCTATAGTGTTTTAACGTTTTATCTCAGATGAGTTTTGTATTTTGAGCATTTCTCGTGTGTTGATGTATCTTTCATTTTATTATCGGTTTTACCTTGAAATTTTAATTTTTTTAAAAATTAACGAGTATCCGTTAACTGAAAAATTAACATCGAAAAGAAAGGTATACCCTCTCATATATTAATTTAAAAGCAGAAAAACACTCGTTGTTTTGTTTTGCCCGTGTACTTTTAAATGGTGCAAGATTGTAGTCGCAGAGGGGAGTAACTAACTCAATTGACCATTTGAGTGATAAAATGAAAGAACATGACAATTCGAAGAGTCGTTTTTTCAACCAAATAGAATTCTCATTATCAGGAAAAGTCAATATTGCAGAGCAACTTGTGTAAAGAATTGTTTGGTATGTAGACATACATTTTTGAATTCTTTTTTGTAATTGATTAAACGTTAACCAATCAGTATGCAAATTCTTGGTGAAGCATATTTTAAATGGGGTTGAGAGTAGAATATATAATTGCTTTTAATGGTTTATTTTCAGCCTAAATACAGATATTACAAATTACAAGTTTGGATTGTTCACCCAAATTGAGGGAGTTGTTTCAGTGTAGTCTAAACTCTAATTGCGGTGAAAACACTATCTTGTTCGTGAAATACTTCTTCTTTGAGCTTTTTTACCGTTGTTCACACTCACCGAATTCACTTTTATTGATTTCACTGTTTTTTTCACTTTTCAGAAAATACTATCTAATTACAAATAAATAATGTAGATGATACATTCACTTCCAGGCCTTTAGTGAGTTACTGTGTTATTAAGAGAGAGACGTGAAACTAGCGAGCGGTTTATTCTGTGCGTTGTGGGTAAGCGACTTTTTTTGGAATGTTTCTTCAAGTGTGCTTTGTGGCTAACTGACCAAAAAGTGAGACACTGTATTGAGGCTCGAAATGTGGCTCAGGTAGCGATAAATCTGTCTCTTCGTCTCGAAACGGCGTGGTTTTTATTGGGTTCCTACGAGAAATGTGAATGACAAATATTTTCGTTTCTTAATTGGTGTTTAGGTCCGTTTAGGTTTCTAGAAAAAAATTAGACTTATTTGAAAGGCCTTGTTCGATGTTATATCCAAACAACTTGATTCATCGTATTAGCTCAATACTAAGAAATACAATGAAGAAATCATACGAATTAGGCATGACCTTTCAAAAATTATAGACTGTATTTAGTTTTGTGGTGCTTTCGAGTCAGCGACTCATTTGAAAGTCCTGAAATTTTTCGTGGACTTGTTAATTTTTCGGTAGAATTTTTAAAAACTTTTAAAGAAAAATGTAGTTTTCAAAGGCACTTGATAAGAAATTTAATATGATTTACTTGATTTCATGCTTGCCATTTATCAAGAGCGAATATTTTCTGAAATAAGAAATCTTTATTTTTATAAATAACAATTAATAAAACAAATGTCTAATTGAAGTTCATCAATGAACCTCAATCCCACGAAAAAACGTCTTAGAAAAAAAATATATTTCATGAGTCACTGTTTAATCTTACAACAAGTATAATTATTACATCACGGACAAATGTGACGAGTTTGCCAACAACTGACAATGTATGAATTACTACGTTAATAGTACCCGCGATAATCTTGAGCCACAGTAGCCAAAAGGGGCAAGGGTGGTTACTACACAAATAATAAGGCCAATAAATCTTGAACGAGAGCATCCGCAAGCATCCAAGTTGGTTACTACTGAAATAATAATTATTTTACATGTGTTACAAGGTTCTTAAAATCTTGTGAATATTTGTGTCTGAATGCAAACGAAATTTATTGAAAATGATATTTAATGGTTGAATAAGAAAGTGAAATGAAGATTATGATTGAAAATAAATTTCTTAGAAGAGGAATTTTAGATTGGCTAGCTGAAATAGATAAGAAGAAAAGGCATGTTGTTATATTAATCCTCTTTTTAGGCATAACGCTCTGGCAGTTAATATATCTACACGCAAAATGTCTCTGCCTTTCAATTTAATCTACACGTTTTCTAAAAGTCATGCGCATGTTCAACGGAAAAAAGTTGAAATTGTCATGATTCATGAACAGAAAATTTAAGTGTCTACGTTTTCCAAAAGCTCTATTTCCTGATACAAAAAAATATCCCCATTGAACTATAACAAATAGCCCAATATATAGAATTTAATATGCAAATTGAATATCGTCACATAAGGCTCACGATGAATCGATTTTAAAAAAAAACATGTGTATAAATCTTTTAAATTATAATTTTAATTAAATATGAAGGTGACTGGGATGGTTTTTTCCATTGTTGCAGTGTTGTACAGTCGCAATTATTTCCAAATTGTGAGAATGTGAACAAGAAATATCAGTTGAACATTATGCGGCATTGGCGAGAAAAAATTATAATTATACTATACTCCAGACTCTGACACAGTATGTTAATATTAATTGAAGTGGCTTGAAAAGTAGCATACTTCGATCATCTGATATTTTCGATATTTTGGCATGTAAAGAAGGTACAAAATCGCTAAATACATTAATAGTTTCTTGTTGATTGTGTGTTGAAAAAGTTTGTAGCAAGTGTAATCATTATATTCTTATCATAAACCTACTACCATGCCCAAAAAGAAAGTCTGGGAAACTGTTAGTTGTCGGTGTAATACTGTGACATCATTTTTATTTTAAAATAAAACAATTGTGTTATATAGAGTTCACCTAATGAAATTAAATGAATGTCCTAAATAAGCAGTGCCAATTATTCTAATTATGGGAAAGATGCCTACTTTTGCAGGAGGAAAACAATTCCTCCGTGTTCTGAAGTTGCACAAATGTAATACTTCGAGACGTTCTTAAGTGGAAGACATCAAACTCGTACTTTCCATATCTTATCTTACCCACAATTTCTACTACCCAAGCCGGTTTATTTCACGACAGATGCAGTACGAACTTATCTGTAATTCTAAAGGAGCGAGAGATCTTGAGGAATCTCAGAAGATTATTATATCGATGAGTATCATTACCAAGAAGAGCCAGCAACAGCTTTTGGTTCCACGCATCCGTAAAACACCTATTGTTCCGAATATCTCTATAGAAATAACTGATTTGTCGAGAACAGCGGTGGAATCCGATTAGAGCAGACAGGTCTGGCATATCTGATGGCAAAATGTTCTTCCTTCCTCGAAAATTTAGTCGTAATAAAATTGATCTCGGTTATCATCAGGTAAAAATATATTATTTTTAAAAATGGTCAGTATTTTCTTACCGAAAAAAACGACATGAAATGTTAAAATATGCTACATAGGTATAGCCTAGCTAAGAAGCGTTTGAAATCAAATTCGTATAGTTGTAAATAAACATAATATTTCTTGAAAAATAATAGTCGAACATTTATAAGAAGGATCTAGAAACTTAAAATTTCAGATAGGATTGTGCATTATAACAATTTATAACATTTTCTTTATTGATTATTTATGTTCAGTCTAAATTTCACAAATTCTTGAGACTGAACTAGTTACTTAAAATGGCAGCATATAATATGAAAATATGAAAAAAAAACAACCGTGTAGTAGTGCTTGATCATCAGAGCACGACTACAATATTAACAAACACAAATTATGGGCTATATTTAGTAATTAAGATCATAATCTAAATGAATCAGGTGATAAAGTATTTCTGTTCGCTATTATCAACCTAACACCACTCAACGGCATCAACTTCTTCAGTGAAACCGATACGCTTCCATGATACCATATGTGACATTTGACACGATGTCTAATATCGACTATTCGGTCTTTCGTGTAATTAGATAATATTATCCTGCCTGGATCTGATTTGAATTTAATAGTATTTTCATTTTGTCTGATTTTCCCACAAATTTTCAATTTTCCGTTGTTCCTTTTATTTTCCAATTGAAACATTTTGTTGTAACTAGCTTTCTCCTACAGTTTGGTGTTTTTTTAGATTCGTTGATTTTCTCTGTTTTGTTTTGATTAGTGTTGTCATGAATTTTCTGCATCCAAAAGGTTTTTTCAGCTTAGAAAGCACAACATCATCTTCAGAGTCAGAATAGTAAACATGGCGGAAAAAGCTGTTTCTAGAAATAACTATTAGTTCCTCATTAACGGTTGCAGATGTTGATGCCAACGTTGTAATATTTTATTTCGATGGTGTTGCGTAAATGATTACTGAAATCGTTCGTTTCCTGGTCCACTAGCATTGGAGCTCCTATCAATATAGATGCAGTGAAAGCTATTTCCGGAATCACAACAGGATTCAAAGGATACAAGCTGGTGGCTTTGAAACTACTTTTTATATCACTATCCGTCAATTATTTTGGACTACACATTCTGGAGAATAACATTAAATCTATGTCCCAGTGGTGTTCAAAAGATCTGAAGACCGCTTTGTCTAATGGTTGGAGTTTATCAGTAGTGTTAGGTGGTACCAGTACACAAAATAGAAAGGTCTTTATTTCTTTTTGTTCAATGCAACACAGGCGAAGCTTAGTTTTAGGCTATTCTCACATAACCAATCTGATTAGTTTCAAACCAATCAGTTTGAAATGCGCATGTGTGCAATTTGCCTTTATGATCAACAAATCCTTGTCGAGTTTGTTTGAGTATAGAATTATTATACAGAGGTATATTACACTGTCTCGATTTTTAGAACATTCTATTATCATAGCTCATACTCCTTATTGATGATTTTTGGTACAGATCAGCCGAATAAATTTATTTGAGTAATCATGATTTGATGAATGTTTTAAGTAGATATATTCATTCAATAACTGTTAATTAACAGGAAAAATGCTCCATTATTTCGATATATTCTTACTCTATTTACTATACTTCTATCTCTTAATGTATAATTATGATATATACCAGGACTGTAAGCAAGGTGAGTAACTGTTGCAGCGTGTTCATGAGTTATTGGCACGCAATGCAACCGTTTTAATGTATAATTTAAATGCTGTGATTGGTTGATTCACCTCTAGTTACTTCCTTCCAATTAATAATGCAACACGTTACAGACATCATATGTAATACAGATTTGTTTTATCAATGCGCTGAAATACTGCTGGATGAAATAGCTGATAAATCTTCCCTTTCTCTTTTTTTCAAGATCTCTTGAAATTAACATTGTGGTAAAAGGAGTTTTAAGTATTTTCGAATTTTGTATTAATTTAAGTCAGATAAATTCTAAGAAAACGTCTTTGAAGGCGGTAAGTCTTTATATATCAAAATATTTTAAGGCAGCTGCTCTGCGCCGAGTTGCAAAATGGCGAAGGAGTTTTAAGCAACAATGTTACAGTGGTTGCAAAATCGCGAATGCGTTCATGCATGTTACGTTAATTTCAAGTAGTAAGGTTAAAGAAACATCAGAAGATTACAGTGCTTCCAAAGAGTGATAATTTTTCAGTGTTTTAGTCTATACACTGATGGACGAATCGCGAACAACACTCGAAAAATGACTCTTCACCCCGAACTGTCCGAAAAACGCCATGCACGAAAAACGTTTCCTCTGCAGTATCTGCCAAAGGTAATGCTCTCGCTCACTTGTATCGGTTTGAGTACGAGACTATGCCCAGCTTTTGTTGGCGAAATTAATATAAATGCTGCATTTCCGCTGGATAGTTATGTACATCAACTCCCGCCAATTTGCCTTTGTGTTAGTATTCAAGGTCTCTAAGATCACAATGCTTTGACGGCACCAGATGCCTCTAGTCGGTATCATAAATGAAAGAACCCTTATGACTTTGTTTGAGTATCGCGTTTCAAGGACAGAGACGAGTTCAGGCTGGTTTTATAGCATCTTATTCAAGTGATATATCTCTCCGAGGTCTCTAGGTTATGAGGGCCAAAAATTCCTCTGCTGTCTCTTATGCGTGGTTCCTCTTTTTTTGTCCAACCTTTTCTGTTGGCCATATTCTTTAGCCTCCTTGTTCTCATTGTATGCCCCAAGGCATACATTTGCACGACGTGAGGCAGACTTATCAGTCGGTTGCATCCTGCTCCGCACTCCTGTTCTTCGCAGGGATTATAGGGTAGAACTCTCGTTGACAGGCAATTTAAGCGCAAGTGGATGCCCTTGATGAAATCGGCTCCATTCCAGAATCTGGAGGGTTGTAAACCATTTCATTGGAAGAGCTGTTGTTTTGAAATTGCATGTCACCGCCTTAAAATGAACCCTTTATACTCATACTGTTGACTCTGTTAATCTGATTTTTGGTGATTATATAAGGTCTTATCACTCAGTTGATGCATGCCAGTCATTCCTTAGCCTCATTTGGAGGTAGCTGCATCTTGTGCTCAGGTTGGTAAGTTGCTGATTTATTATAAATGAGATCTTCCTCGTAAAGGAAAGAACTTCCATTAGATCCATTTTGACCAAGGCGTATATAGTGTAATCCGCTGTGTGTAGGGGTAAATAAAGGATTCTTGTCACGGCGAGCCGAATTCTTCTGCCGACATCCTTCAATATCATGATGATAATTGATGGATTATGCATTGAATTGATGTATAGAGGAATCAGCTCAATCTCAAAAAAAAGAGCTCATTCTGAGATTTGAGAGATGCTTTTTTTATTTTACCCAGTTGGCTAATCAAGTCACCTACGGTGCATCGGGTTGAACCGGAGCAAGAGAAGTGCAGTCCGAGGTATTTGACGGTATGGTCAACGTCAACATTATTAATTGTTTTTCCCTTTATTTAGAAAGAAGGGGTATTTACTACGGAAATTTTCTTCTTGGATGAAAGCGACCTAACAATAAAAAATCGCTCTTGCTAGGGTTGATTGTTGGACCGCGTTGGTCAAAGAACACGATGCTTGTTTTCAGTAAACTCTGGGTAATGTCTTTCTGATCGGCAAGTAAATTAAGTTGAGTTAGTATTTCATTTTGATTCTTAATTTTATAACTTATATGATTGAATTTCATAAATGAGGATACCATCATGCTAGAGCATCATCCACTAATATTTCAGCAATCCATACACATTCTTTATATTTAATTCCTCATATTTTTTGTTTCAAAAAAAACTTCCTATTTACCATAGCTCCTACTGTTTATCATATTTTGTATTTTTCTATTAGTTATGTTTATGTTGACTTTTTCACTTTTAGATATTGAATTGTTTCAGCCGTTACTATTTGGTAGTTGATCATAATTGAAACAAATTGTAGAAATTACTATCTTTTACTACCAATAAAAATAGATATTACATATTCTCTTGTGACTCGAGTTTCGGGAAATGAACTATCCCATCATCAGACAACTGAAGACCTAACAGTGGTACAGAGGTATTTAAACAAAAGTCATAAATATTTTGAATATTATATTTCAATAGATTCTAGATAACTCCTAATAGTGGTACAGAGGTTTACAAGCGGAACGTGATAAAAACCGGGGGGGCCTTCTAACAGATATCGGAATGTCGGCAATAAAGAAGGTTGTTAAACAGATGGTACCCATTTAAATATCTCAAATAATTTTGGAGTACAGTCGTTCATTATTTCTACGTTATTTTGTTGTACATCTCAAATATTTGGATTTACATAGCTCCATACAGTCATTCATTATTTTTTAAATTATTTTTATTGTGAACGAATTTGAAAATTTCAATAATCAAGTTCCTTTCCATTTGAATCTACATGTAAAATTTCCTTGAGATTTTCTTTTGTCGAAAGGAATTACTGTTTTCTAAAGAATGAGTGGCAAAAGTTGAATTTTTGTTTACTTTTCATTAAATTCATTTTATGTTCGTTGAAAGAGGTTTTAAACAGATGTTACTTTTTGAATATCTCAAATATTTTCGATTTACATAGCTCTGTACAGTCATTTATTATTTTTACATTATTGTTATTGTGAAATAATTCGAAAATTTCAACAGATCCTAAAGAATCGAGTTTCCTCCCTTTTGATTCTACATGTAAAATTTTAAGATTGTCTATTGTGGGAAAGGAATGACCGTTTTCTAGACAATGAGTGGCAAAAGTAGAATTTTGCTTATTTTTTATGAAACTCATTTTATGTTCGTTGAACCTCGTCTTGAAGGAGCGTCCTGTTTGTCCTATATATTTATTACTGCACGTAGAACAAGATAACTCATAAACTCCTGATTTGTGTGTGTTTCGAGTAGGGTCCTTTGCGTTAAATAAAACCAATGATAATTTGTTCTGCGTTTTGAAGGCAATATTAACATCTGATTTTGAAAAACTATTGGTCACTTTTTGACTTATACTAATGCCAGAGTACTATAAAGAAATAATTTTGTTTTTATTCCTCTCGAGTCTCGAGTCACAAGAAAATGTTTAATATATATTTTTATTGGTAGTAAAACATAGTAATTTCTACAATTTGTTTCAATTTTCACTTTTATATCAGATTATATATACACCATATTAAAACTATAAAAAAGCATATTACACAACTTCAGTTGGAAAATCCTGAACCTTGGAAGTAGGATGTGATGTGAGAGGTTAACTAAAAGCAAATTGTCAGTTCTAAGTTCCACTTTAAAGCACAGAATCCTACCAAAGTGAGCACGATTCAAACTTGAATATATAGAAGACAAGTTTTATGGATATCCTGGAAAAAACTCAAAATATCAATTCAATACTGACTATAAAATGAAACGGATTTAAAAGATATGAGTACACTGAATACACCCATTTAGTTCATATCTGTAAATATTATTGAAATTTCTGCTAATATAAGCGTCTACAATCGGGAATCGTGAAGCACTCCTTCTAGCTGATGCTATTTTGATCATGGGAGTTATTTAGAAACAAAAAATATAGGACTTATTCTACTCATAAAATATGGAACAGATCACATCTTCATTTTTGATAGTCAGATTTGTGAGTAAGCCCGTATATAACTTATACTGCATGGCACTACAGAAAGCAAAGTATCGCCACAATAGCTGGAGTAACCTTTGACAAAATTATTCCCAATTAAAATTTCTTTCATGCTTCATTGGTATTCTTCTTCATTTACAAATTTTCCATACAACATTGTCTGCAGAGTACGTTATTCGAACTCCAACAGGCATGAATATCAAACAAAGCGCAGAATAGCTGAGAAGGGGTGATGTAATCCGCGTGAGATAAAGCATGATTTCAGAGATCAAATTGAATGGTGCCTCCTCTTGTATTTAATGAAGGAAAACAGGATAACACGGGATCAGACCTTTAAATATCTGTTCCAGACCGATTTACTCTCCTGGATAATAGTGGTTTTCTGCAATAGAGGAATTGATTACTTTCATTGTTTTTCTTTCAACCAATTTCTGTCATTTGGGTCATATGGTCATAGCAGGTAGTTATATCTTTAAAGAGGAAATTATGACACTCGACTTAGTGACAGATTATTCTGATTTTAAGTAGATTTTTTAGGAAGACTAAAAAATTTTTATAAACCATTCAGATTCTGGAAAATTTTCATGGGATCGTATTCAGTGGTTTGATTGGTATTTAAATATTCGTGCCGTTTCCTCCAATCTAGACTAAACTTCAAATCATTTTGAAACATTGTCATGGGAGCATATCATCTCTGACATTAACTTCATATAAAGGTATATAGTGGAACTTCCTCATGCCCGAATATGAGATCTACATCAGTGACAGGTTACGGGCCAGATGACCGGGCAAATGCCTGAGGAAGTTTTATGTCACACTTCTCTCCCAAATGATCTAATACATCTTATTTCAGTTCACATGATTTAAGGACAAATTACAAAATAAAAGGTATTGAATGAATTATTTGAATCGGCGGAACTTTAATAGTAAATTTCATATACGCAGGAAGTTTTTTGAATGAATCGTAATAGTTCAACATATATTTGTGATACAGTTCGAAACTTAAATACAGCCGCAGAGGTTTGTTGATAGCCGGGCATAAGCAGAAGACATAAATGTTTCATACTTTTTTTGGCTAATTCTCAGTGCAATGCTGTAATGCCGACGAATGCACACAGTCACGTCATGCAGGAGAACACCAATGTTTTGACAAACAACACCGCCATTTAATGTACGCGAATACTCATACACAGCATACCACATCAGGCTAAGTCAAGAAACGTACTGCATTCCCGATTGCTTCAAGCGTGAAAAAATCGAAAAACTTCCCGGTAACCATTCTTACATTCCTTATTATATTTCGTAATAAATATTCGCCGATTCAATCAATTCGTTTGGAGAGCCAATCATTGGAATAGCGGTTTCATGGGATATTAATGAGCATAAGGGAAATTTCTGTGACACTCGAAGTAATCAGAAATGCAGTCCTCACATTCAAGTATGTAAACTTAAGAATTTTTGAATTTGTCCAGTACGGACTTTGAGTTTATTATTAATTGACCTAGGTTATAGTTTGTCTTGAATAAGATATTTCATTTTTTTTCTAAAGAAAACGACATATTTTGTTTGTAGGGTGCCCTAGATATATAAGACATGCATAGCGATAAATTCTTGTATTTAAAATTATGAATTTGTTTTTCCAGGTAATTTATAATTCTAATATATG
The DNA here is from genome assembly GCA_034642435.1 of Megalocaria dilatata. Classification (NCBI taxonomy): domain Eukaryota; kingdom Metazoa; phylum Arthropoda; class Insecta; order Coleoptera; family Coccinellidae; genus Megalocaria; species Megalocaria dilatata. Next base: position 43,966,917 of record CM067856.1, on the reverse strand, counting down.
CATTTGTTCAAATTTTGATATGATATGTCGATGATGTTTCTTTATTTAAATATATTAATATGAGCCTTCTACATATCTAATTTCAAAAAATTATATTTAATAATTATAACTTCAGGAATTAAATTAAATTAATGTCATATAAGTACCACTTATATCAAACGACATATGAAATAAATATTCATTATAAGACATCCAAATGATATAACAAAATCCAATAAATAAAAATTGTTAACCAAAATTCTATAAATTGAAGATTTTGAATAGACAAAATTTTGTTTCTGCTGATCAATCATATAAGTCATATAAGTGGTACTTATATGACATTATTTCAATTCAATTCCTGAAGTTATAAGTATTAAATATAATTTTTTGAAATTAAATATGTAGAAGGCTAATATTAAAATATTTAAATAATTTTATACACCTTCTATCAAATATTAACCTCTATTTATGGGATATATTTAGTTTGAAAAAATAGATTTTTAGTGATGATGGACTCAAAAATCTTTCCCAGATGATACAGCAGCGATATATATATATATATATATATATATATAAAATAAACAATCATTATAAGACATCCAAATGATATAACAAAATCCAGTAAATAAAAATTGTTAACCAAAATCCTATAAATTAAATATTTTGAGTAGACAAAGTTTTGTTTCTGCTGATCAATCTTATGAAAACAAATATCTTTCAGAAATGTTTAACATAATCTTGAGAATTTCATCATAAAACTATCTTACTTAGAATATTCAATATTATTGGATATCTAACTAAGTTACTTTCTATAGGATCTCAAGATATGTAAAAACATTACTGAAAAAAAAGTTTTAAGAGAGACTTTGCTTCGTCAGTACTCAAATAATTCATACTAATTACTTAGTATATTCAATATTATTGGATATCTAACTAAGTTACTTTCTATAGAATCTCAATATATGTAAAAACATTACTGAAAAACAAGTTTTTAGAGAGACTTTGCTTCGTCAGTACTCAAATAATTCATACCCAATAAAATATAACAATCAACAACAAATATTTACTTACCCTTCAACAATTTGGAAAACTTCTGGTAAATGAATACTGAAAAATTTAAAAGGAGTGTAATGTTAACTACAAATAAATAATTTTGTGGTTAACCCTTGATCTACAAGACTGAAAGACAATTAAACGGCCTCTGTTGAAGCACAAGGACAATTTGTATAAAGAATGTTAAGGAAACAAAATAATTATATATTATGAATAAAATAACATAAATAGGGGTTAATACTTGATAAAAGGTATATAAAATTATTTAAATATTTTAATATTAGCCTTCTACGGTGTTTTCATTTGGTTGAATAGTTTCCCCAATTAGTTGAACAGCTTAAACCCTAGCATCGAATTCACCTAGCTTTATTCATAAAAAAACTCTTAGTCCGTATGGGTTCTGAACTTCTACAAATCTCAAACTCAAATGTGACGTTTATAAGGATTGTGAGCTATCGTAAATAGAAATTTCTAGAGATCGAGACAGTGTAACATACATCTGTATAACAATTTTATACTCAAACAAACTCGACAGGGTTTTGTTGATCATAAAGGCAAATTGCAGACATGCGCACGTTTCAAACTTAGTTGGTTTTCATTAGTAACATGTATGCCAATGAGTACAAATCTGCCAAGTACCTATATTCGCTATACATAGAGACACTTAGATATTAATCTAAATCTAGCGCCATCTAGAGTATGAATATACATACCAGACACACCTTTGAGAACTAATCAAAGTGAAGAAATTTATTCTCGATATTCTCATGTCACAAACGCAGAAAAAATTTGCCCATGTGATCAACAAAACCTTACCGATATAAATATAGAATAAGAAAAAACCTTATCGAGTTTGTTTGGGTATGGCATACAGATTTATGTCTCGATTTGTAGAACTTTCTATTTATCGTAGCTTACAATCCTCATGAATGATATTTGGTACAAATCATCCGAAGTAATTTATTTGAATATGAATAAGCTAATTACGAGCATTACGACATATCATGGTCTGATTTGAGCATGTGGAGAGTTTCTTCTGCGTATGTAACGTGAAAATATCGAGAATACATTTCTTTACTTGAATCAGCTAATAATAAAGTTTATTTCATGAATAAATAGATTACATTACTGAGGTACATAATAAGGTATTATAACATTAAACATAATATAATATTCTGATAAACCAGTTCTATAAAGAGAGAGAAAAATGTGTTCATGTATATTTGCATACTCCAGATGGCAGTAGTGTACATTCTGTCAAGAAAGTACCGGGAATTATCGATTCAAATCTGGCGGGGCAATGAGGCAGGTAAAATTTTTTTTTCCTAGGTTGGTACCCCTGTCCTTAATTACTATGCCAAGCTTGAGCGGGATCTGTCAACTAATGTGTTTGCAATAGCTGATTAAGTCAGTCGATGTCAGAGTGCGTGCCGATTTTTACTATGGGTGATTACGTTGAGCAACGAATTTGTTTAAAGTTTTGTGTTGCAAATGAATTTTCGTATGCCGATGCATTAAAAATGTTGCAAAAGGCCTTTGGTGATAATGCTCTATCGAAAACTCGTGCATATCAGTGGTACAGAGCCTTCAAGGACGGTCGTGAAGTGGTCGCCCATCGACGGCTTCGATCGAAGATAACGTCGATAAAATTAAGGAAAGGGTGCTGGAAAACCGTCATACCAGCTTGAGAGAGATAGCACATGATCTTAAGATATCCCACGAGTCCGCACATACGATTTTGATCGATATTTTGGGCATGAGAAAGGTGGCCGCACGACTCGTACCGAAAGACCTGAATTTTCTTCAAAAACTTCATCGCGAACAGGTTGCTTCAGACATGCTGGATCGCTGTAATTCCGATTCTACATTCATGGAACGCATTATAACTGGTGATAAGACCTGGGTCTACGAGTACGATATGCAAACAAGCCAGCAATCATCGGAATGGGTGGCAAAAAATGAGCCGAAACCGAAAAAACCACGCCAAAGCCGCTCGAAAATGAAGGTGATGCTCATTGTTTTCTTCGATATCCGTGGCGTGGTGCACTACGAATTCATTCCAGAGGGTCAGACGGTAAACGAGGAGTATTACCTAGGCGTTATGAAACGTTTGCGTGAGCGTATCCGTAAGAAGCGGCCAAATTTGTGGGCGAACAACTCATGGATTTTGCATGACGATAACGCGCCTTCTCACCGAGCTACGATTGTGACTGACTTTCTCGCCAAAAACTCAACAAACGTGCTTCAGCAACCACTGTATTCGCCGGATTTGGCTCCCTGCGACTTTTTCCTCTTCTCAAAACTAAAATTGCCCCTTCGTGGCACCCGTTTGGAGTCGATTGAAGCCATAAAACAAAATTCGGCGCGAGAGCTAAAGTCCATCCCGGAAAGCGCCTATAAAAAATGTTCCGATAATTGGAAGTGCCGTTGGCATAGATGTATTGGAGCAAATGGAGCCTATTTTGAAGGCGACCCAATAAATTTTGACGATTAAATGTAAAAATGTTGTTTCAATTGAAAATTCCCGGTACTTTCTTGACAGAGTAGTATGTTTAATATCTTAGTGTCTCTGTGTATAGCGTATATTACTTAACAGATTTGTAGTCATTGGCATACATTGTACTGATGAAAACCAATTTAGTTTGAAACGCAAATATGCTAACATGCCCAATGTCTGTAATTTGCACCTGTGATCAACAAAACCATATCGAGTTTGTTCGACTATGTAATTGTTATATGGATGTATGTTACATTGTCTCGATTTGTGGAACTTTCCAGTCACCATGGCTGAGAATCCTTATTAATGATATCTGTTATAGATCAACGGAATTAATTAATTTCGAATTTAACGACTGAAATACCTTGCGGCAGATCGAATTTTCTGTCAGAGATTCGAAGAGTATTTGAGAAGTAATTGGCTGAATAAACGTGAATCCAATTGTGCAAAACATATTGGCGAACATAATTATAAATTCACAAAAAAAACTAAATTATCAATATCCAACCCATAGGTTTGATAAATTAAATATATAGGAATCGCTACAAAGTAGAAAATACTTAAGTGAAGTTGAAAATCTCATTCTGAATTTGTATGAATCACCTAGCATAAATAATATCACTTTCACAACAATCCCATATACCCCTGGACATGGACGCCGATACATTTTCCAGAAAATAAGTAATACTATTTAAGGAGACAATGTTTTTGTTGTAGTTAAGTTTTTAACTCCTTCAGATGACAGCACTGTGTGTTGAAACAATAAATGTCAGCTTCATGAATCCTCATTATATTAAATATATAGTGCAAATTGGAAATTATATTTTATTTTTCCCCTATTCATTATTTATCAATTGAAACATAAGTCGTGCGTTTTGTTGAAAGTTTTCACCTCTTTCTTACCTTTTCTTACCTCTTTCACTTCTACCGTATCTTTCCAAGATCTCCCAATTTCACACAAGGAAGCTGCTATGATGGTGTATTGTGTGAGAACATATGTTTCCTGAACGGTGCTCTCAGTTTCAATATACGAGTATGAGGATGAATGCCTCCCTGGATTCGTCTGGAAGTTGCCTAACTCTAATAAGCCCCAATGAAGGCGAAACTTGAGTCAGCTGGTACCTCGCAATTACAACGTGGGCTTCCGTTTCATGTGAGGAGTATCATGTTTGTCGAGAATTATTCCGTATCTGTGATATTCCATCCTATCGAGGTTCAATCGAATATATGAGAAAATTTGAAGTATACTTCAGTTTACCCTGTATATTTTGAGGGGTAGTCATATAGGAAACGATTTTTTGTGAAGTAAATAAGTGAATTCCGAATGTAGCAAATTGGCTGGTGAGTTTCTGGTTGGTTATTGATCAAATTTGACTATATTCATTTAAAAGGTCTTTCAATGGGAACCCCCCATTTTTAATTTGATATTACTCACGCATGACAGCCATTGTTTATTTGTGACATTGACAGTTGTATTTGCTTATGTCTACTATTTAATCATGGAAAGGCACACACTCTAAAATCGTTCACAAATAATCCAAATTTATTAGAAAATAGCGCGATTATTAGGAAATAGTGCTTTAACTCCAACTTTTGGTAGTTGAATTCGTCCGGATACAAGGACAGTTGAACGTTTAGTGAAGAAGTTTGAAACAAATTGCACACTTCATGCGGTTCCAGTGCCAGTGAGACAAAGAAATGCAATAAGTGAAGAGAATATTGCTGCCGAACGAGAAAGTGTTCGTGAAGAACAAAATTTATTGATTTCTCGACGTCTGCAGGTATCTTTCAGACTTCTTTTGGCGAATTTATCAGAAAAACCTTGGTTTGCATCCATACAAAATTATTTCAACCCAAGAACTCAAACCAACAGATCATTTTAAAGCACAATAACTTCTTTCTTTAGGGTTTCATTAAGTCATTGGTTTACAGCAATCATTCAGAAAATTTGGCCGATTAACAGCTCAATATTGAACGAGTAATTGCTAACATACGACTTGATTTGTGTGAGATAGCTATGGAAAATTGGTTTTAATGATTTCATTCCTGCCAGCTTTCCATTTAAATGATATTTTGTTTCATAACTAGTGGTATCCCCTGTACTTTATAACGAAATGAAAATTCTAGTAATTCTCAGATGAATAATGTGTTTTATTAGCATAACAACAAAATGAGGCGCTATTAACAAAAGACCCTTCACATAGACTCCTTCAAGAGAGATACAATCAAATCAGGGCTATATTGCGTTCCCTATATTTCAGAATTGAAAATGTATATCAGACAAAAAAATAATCTTTATTTTTAGAAAGAAAAGCGTGATTTGTCGATATATATTTTCGGATTTTTCGTTGATAATTAATTGAACTTTAATCTATCAATAAGCAATTTGTAGGATAAGCCCACTTTGAAGGAACTATAGAGACGCAGTAATAGTCTATAATTCGTTTATTCATAGTCTGAGTATTATACAGTATAGAGTTAAATTTCGAGTCGTTTATTTCGAAATCAAGGGAGTTAATGTAAAGAAGTTGTTATCTGCCGTTGTGGTGAGATACAAATCGTAGATGAGTAGATCGATGGGCTCTTTCACTACATTCACCTGAGTTCACTCCACAAATTTACTGAGCTTAATTCCGAATGTAAATATTATAGACATTCACCTTCAGGCCTTTTAATCACGTTATTTTATTATCGAGAGAGTGGACAAAAATGTTCCTTGAGATTGAAATTACGTTTGAACTCATTTGTGTTGTAGCAAGAGAAATGATTTTTTGTGTTAGAGATGTAACTTGAGTGAATTTTGACTAACTTGTTCGGCGGGCAGAGAGTTAATGCCGTGACCATTAGTCGCAGCGCAGGAGTTAATAATTTTTCTGCCTTGACTAAATGGAAGTTATATGGTGAGACAGGTAGAAATATCATTGGGACTAATGAAGAAGCGATATTTGTTTAATTGCTTTTTGGTTGACTACTCCTCCATCAAGATTGCGACGAAAAATGAGGGATTTTTGGGAGGATGGACGATATATGGTTTCAACGAGACAGGGTCTCTTGCACACAGCCAATGTAAGCATCTTTTTTTTTGTGTTTCGTTTTTGAAATTCAAATAATCAGTCGATAGGATGATGTTAACTGGCAGACTCGGAGCAGTGTTTTGACTCCGTTGGGCTATTTTTTGGGGGATCCGTTAATGATAAGTGTTACGCTAACCATCCAGAAACGACTGATGCCTTGAAACACGAAATCGAAGTTACAGGGTGTTTCACGAATGATTGTACAGGCTTTCAGGGCAGATGCAGGAAATTTTGGTGAGTCTGAATCAGTGCTCGAAATATGTCCTAACTATATTATTTTGAGAGATACAGGATGTTTTATGTATTTTATCATAAACTTTCAATTAGCATAACTCTTGAACGCCATCTTCATGAAAATTTGGGGGAATGAGTATAGGCCAATGCCTAATATTTACACCTAATCACTTGTTGATAGCGCCGGCCCGGACTGAGAAAATTATATTCTGTATACCACGCGATTCACAACATCGTTTTTCAGTCAATATTTGGTGTGGAATTTACAATAGTCGCCTAATTGGACCATATATTCTTCCACACAGTTCAAATGGAGTGACATATCTACAATTTTTAATCGAGTATTTGCCTGGGCTCTTGAATGATAGAAGCAATATTCCAAGAGGAATGTACTTCCAACATGATGGAGCTCCGGCACATTTTACCCCTGAAATTGTAGCGCATTTGAATTAAGTTGATCCAGATCAATGGTTTGGTAGAGGGAAACCTCATGTCAGGCCTGCAAGATCCCCAGATCTTACATGCTTGGATTATTTTCTCAGGGGTCACCTAGAAAATGAAGTTTACTCTGAAGAAATCATAGATAGGGAGCATCTGATTAATCGTATTCAAGCTGCATGTGAAGCAATACGAAACCGACTGGAAATTTTGAAGAAAGCTGTAGCTCATTTAAGAGGGGGTATTTTTGAAACCAAGTTATAATTTTTTCGCTTTTTGAAAATTGATGTACAGGGTGTTTTACAAGATGTAGGATAAAGAATGTAATTTTCTCAGTGCAAACCTGTGCTGTCGATAAGTCATTATGGGCAAATATTTAGAATTGGCCTATAGTCATTCCCTCAAGTTTTCATGAAGATCCGTGCAGGCATTCAAGACGTATGCCGATTGGAAGTTTTTGATTAAATACATAAAACATCCTGTAACTCTTAAACGAATAAAGTTAGGACATATTTCGAGCACTGATTCAGACTCAGCAATATGTCCTGCATCTGCCCTGAAAGCCTATACAATCATTCGTAAAACACCCTGTATATATTGTGAGAATTTGATTCCTGATACTTATTTTTGATTCTGCATTAGATTTTTCAGCAAAAAGACACAAATTTATAATTTATATTATTATTTGAATGAAAGTGTAAACGCCATAAGATTCAATTAATCCAGTGAAAAATATTAAGAATCAGAAAAGAAGATTTTAAATTTACGTATATATATATTACGAGTATATTAAAAAGGAGAATATAGATGCTTCTGTGAGTGGTGAAATATTTGTGAATGACCATGAAATAAAATAAAAATTATAATAATAATTAATTGATTCCTTTTTGACAATTGAATTTTGACATAAGAAAAGTAAAAAAATATAAGTATACAAAATTAACTACTCACTAATATGCCAGAAAGATAATCCTTCACTGAGTAATAACATTTACGCAACAAAATACAATAGTATTCTCAAATTCCTTGAAATTAAGAGATTCTAACACCATGCGGCAATTGATTATAAAGTTTAATGCACTAATTTATTTAAATTTCCAAAGTAATTTTCAGGTAGCGTCACGAGCGTAATAATTTTGAATTGTTTCACTCAAAATTAAGGGAAAATATTGTGGTGGGTTTTTTATCTGCAGTTGTGGTAAAAACACTATCTTACTCGTAGAAGAGTGGATATATGGGATTTTTGTTAATTTAACTTGGGTTCACTGAGTTGACAACATAAATTCACTAACCTTGATTAGAAGTATTATACATATAGATTTAATGGCGTTATTATATTATCACGAAAGGACGAACGGAAATTTTCTTTGAAATTGAATTTGCGAAGTGACAAATGAGTGCGAATAGTTTTCTTTCTTTGAGTGCGCAATGAAACAGTAATGTGTTATTGCGAGCGAGAGAGTAATTTCATAATCATATTTCATATTTCATTTATTGCCCTCAAAAAATACAGGGAATGTCACATAGTGTAAATAAATATAAACATTGTAATCTAGCTAAAATATCAACGATAATTTTAAATAACATCACATAATATACAATCGGACAAACAACTGAAAGACTGGATGATACACGTAGGATTTGGCTAGAACTGACAGGTCAACAATTCGTCCATTGCGTAAGCAGCGCGCTCGATGAGAAGGGACTTCATCTTTTTCTTGAAGGCTACACTATTTAACGAAGTAAGATGTTGGGGAAGCTTATTGTAGATTCTCATCCCATTGAATATATGAGTATTTTGAGTAGTTTGTAGCCTATGCTTTGATGTTATGTAGTTATTTTTGAATCTGGTGTTATGTTCATGAACTTCTGAGTGTTTTTGGAGACTGTTTTTATTACCGTGTATATACAAAAGACATTCCAATATATAGCAGCTTGGTACGGTCAATATGTTGAATCTTCGGAACAGTGGCCTGCAGCTGGTCAACTGACTTACTTCCGCTAATGCCCGTAGTGCTTTCTTTTGTTTTATTAGCACTTTCTCAGCCTCTGTTGATGCACCCCACAATATTATACCGTAAGTCATTTTACTGTGGAATTGAGCATGGTATGTGAGCAAGGCCTCTTTTTCTGTCAAAATTTCTTCAACTCACTTGGCCAGAGTGGAGAATGCGAGTGATAACTTACAGATGTCACTTGGGCCAAGTGAAGCGAGTTTCTGTGGGTTTCAAGAGTACCTCGGAATCAAATTAGTAGGAGAGGTAAAACTATACTGCGACTAATGTCGAAGCGACATTTGTCTGACTCCTTTTTCGTGACTAACATCGCATTAAGATTTCGACGAAAAATGACGGATTTTGAAGGAGTTAAGTTTGGAGAATCGATCGGCTTTTGTCCGAAAAGTAACGTCATTGTAACACCCAAAAGATCAGAGAAAGTGGAGTTGCACAAAATTATACTACCTGTCAGGTAAAAATCGGAAAATCATCTTCATTTCCGAAGAAATCGAACAACAATACGCGTGGAATGTGTTTTAGAGATGCGTTCTCAGGGATCAAACCTTTTCGAAATTGCGAAAAACTTTTTCGATTCTTCAAGCTCTTTAGTAATTCTCAGAAAAATTCCTTAAGAATAGCTGCATAATCCAATTTTTGGCATGACATTGCAGAAGTATCATTATTTCATAATTATACTACATAGTTCTCTTATTTTTCTCTGGTTTGAAAAAAGCTCCACTATTTTCAATATTCGTATGTATATTGTAACTTTAGCTGAATAATAATATCTACCTCAGTACACCACTAAAATAGTAAAAGACGTTAATAAATGAAGAATAAAATGAGTCAAAGATTAGAATTCTTTTGTAATCTTCATTTACTACGAGCTCAGAATTCAAGAATCGTGCTGTAAGAATGGTTTTTAATGTGGAAATGATCCATCAAGATTTCTGCCTGATTCTTAAATAAAGATTCCTCATTATTTTGTCGATATTCATTTATTATAACCTTTGCAGGCTCTTACTCTTAAGAAACGAGACAAGCAGTTTATAATTATATAATAAGTTGTCAAATACGGAAGAGAAAATTCATTGGAAACTCACAAATACTTCTATTTTGGCGTGCATTCATCATACATAAAGCCTAGCGAACAAAAAACCCTACATAAGCAGTAACAAAAATTTCATTCTATTCGTTATTGATCGAAATACAAACGAATCAATTTCGGAAAATGGAATCCTCCGCTATCCGGTCCTTCATTTAATGGGAGACGTAAGTTCCGTACAAAGGACACTCAGGAAGAATTCCCTGTGATGAAATCTTTTCAACTGTCGAACGTTAACAAGATATGCTTTATCGATTCGACCCAAGCGCGGCTGGCTGAGTTCCTAATAACTTAATCGGATAAAAAGAACTTGAGGAGACACTTCATAGCGTCGCTGGAATCAATATATTCAAACTTCCGATTCGGAAACGATTTGGATAATTTCCGATTCGGCACTATACCTGTGCTACCTTTGACGCTCTATGATTTTTGGTGTTCAAGATTCAAATTAGGTGATAAGATTAAGGTGATGAGGAGAAACTATCATCTGAAGAATATTCATTCGAGTTACTCGCATAATAATGGTGTTATGACATAAAGTCAAAATAATTACTTTATGTTTCATTTTCATGAAAATTCCTTCACACTATGAAAAATTCATGAATAAATAGCAGTTGGAAACTTTCTTTCTCAGTTTGTCCTGAAAGATGGAAAAGTTACATTTCTTACAAAAGTTTCATAAACGAAAACTTATTCTTATATGGCATAGTATATTAAGCATCAGGAACGGTGAATACATTTTATCGATCGAAGACAATTATTGTTCGAGATCTGTATCTTCTTTACGTTCGTTATGCTTACAGCGCTTTTTGCATAGCATTTTCTTCCTAATTTGAATAAATTAACTTCTACCTAATAGGTGAAAAGTTGAAGGTGATATTTAAGTAAGAGGAATAGTCGAATATTTGTGCTTTCTATTTTCACATTCCACACAACTTGCATTTTTGTCAAAAATTAATATTAAGACATTTCTGTGACATCATTTAGCGTTATTGGCAAACAAATAAAACATAAAAATGAAACTAATTGGTATTAATATCAGTTGTTGAATTCTTCACAGACTGGAGAATTTTCTACTGACTTATGTTTTAAACATGAGTGACTCTTAAGTTATAAGTAAAATGGAGAATATCTAGGAGAATGGTTATACTGCAGTTCTATCAGAAATGTCCACCAATGGGACTAAAGGGATCGCAGACATTTGTAACTGTATCAAATCGTATATGGCATAAATGATTTGGGAATTATAGTACTTACTGAATGATGATCATTGGACATCAGTTAACCTTGCAATAGTAATCCTGATATTTCAAGAAAATTATGACGATCAGCCAAGTTATTTTAGGGTTCCATTTTTTCTCAATTTGAAGAAAATTAATACATTTTTGAACAGATAATGTTGCTTCAGGTCTTAAAAATTTCCTCACCTTTCGTTAAGTGCAGAGTAAGTTATAAACTTGAATCTGTCGGGCAAGTGGAATCGAAACAAATACATCTTCCACCAATGAAGGAATTTTGAAAAAAAGCGATAAGACGACTCAGGCCTCTACACAAATCATTTTTGATGTTAATATCTTTCAGCTACAAATTTTTATTTACAAATTAATAGAATCTAATCATGATTATAACCAACGCCGAGAGAATGTGTACAAATTTCTCGAATGATCAAAAAACGTAGACTTTAAAGGATTTCATTGGCGGCATAGCAGTTAGTAGATTAAGTGAATCACTCGCATAAAGACATAAGAGGTAAAATGGATGAGCCATAAAATCTGAACGAGAAGAACACCAGGAAATTTTCAAATTAATTCTCGTTAATTTCGGAAACAAGTTCAGCTGTACAAAACTTCACAAGTGGTCACTGGTGCAATATAAAAGATGCGTTCCAACATTTATAATCCACTCCCCAAAAACCCACGCTAATTCCGAAAACATGAAAGTAATTGGCTTCTAGATCACAGAAATAAATACTCAGAGTTTCTGAGTTCCCCCCTTTCAAATAAGGTCTCCCAAAGTTAGTTTTGATGATACCAATTAACGCTTAATATGAAACAATATATTGAATAATGTTATTCAAACGAACTGGTGAACTTTTGAATCAATTATTCAATACTGCGTTTAATATGAAATTTTAGCAAGTGACCTACTAAACATAATACGGTTAGTTCAGAAATTTTCAACTTACCGAATGGTTCTGAATATTTACGATAAAAGATTCAACTTCAAGAACTGTAATGCGCTCGTAAGAAAAGTTTTCATGAGTTGAATTAATCAATTTATTTGCGGTATCTACCTATTCTCTCTGAAACTTCAATTTGTCAAAAAATTCAAACTCAATTCACATATAAGTAGACGTATTCAGAATTAAGGGATGTCATCAATAATGTGAAGTGTTCAAAATACATAATTCCGAATTCTTATCCGTGTAATATAGAACAATTTAATCGGGTCTCAAAGTTGCTTTGAAGACTAAAATCATAATACAGAAATAAACGATTCCGGAAATGACGTGAAAGATGGAAAATTTTAGATTCGACATGTTATAATCTGGTGTTAAGCTGCTGTGCAGTGGAAATAATCACAAATTCTTATCAAAAACAAAACAAGACATCATAAAACGATATTTTATCAGCCTTTGGAGTGATTGAGGCAAGTTGTTGTCACAACTGCTTTACAATCCAAAGCGTTATTTCTCGCCTCTGGAATCGATATCGTGAACGTGGTAACGTAAGAGTCTAATCGAATGTACTGATATTTTTAATTATACGCAATACACTAGTTACTGGAGATAGTGGAAAGCCCATTTTGTTAATATAGGTCCCTGGAGATATCAGCTCAAACTGAGGCAACCACGTCATTCGAATAACATGAGCTCAACAATTAGTATTGTGGGACAGGTGAATTCTACCAGGTTATCGTATTGGCATACGAGCATAGCTCTTTCACCAAGTGACTACTCAGCAGTCTCCACAGTCCACCCCAAGAGGTAGAAAGTGTGATAAGGATTACGCTATATCATCGCGCGAAGAGATAAACCCACCAGCTTCCAGTTTGGGCCCCGACTCGAAAGCCGGAACCGTCTGACTGGTAGCAGCGAAGCACTATTCAACCTCTACTGGCTCTGCAGGTCAGTACCCGAGTTGGGTTAGACTCAACTCACCCGCCTGAGGGAATTCTTATCCAAGCATCCGAACGCAGTCCCATGAACTAAGATAATCTCAAGATTGATGACTTCTATTGATCCTGGTACCGTCTAACGGCCTGTATCCTAACTCACCGAACCCATGAAGTGATTTGATTGATCCTGGCATCAAGCACTAATGGCTAAGCCATTTCGTCGAGATCCACAAACCCTAAAAATTTACGCATTGATCCAGGGCCAGGACAAGCCGGTCGAACCGTCAAGTCCCGTTAAACCCCGAGTCATTTCATGAAAATATCCGGAACATGGGGATCTGCGAACAGATAAATGAAATACCTCCCTAGTCCAGCATGCGGACTTTGAACCACTGCCCCCTCGAGTCCAACACCAATGAGGTGGCCAGGTGGTACAAGTAACACCTGAGGAAAAACCACCCCCCGAGGTAACGCAGTATGCTACATAACGCACTTGGCATTACACAGAAAAATCAGGAGATTAACTGCGATAGGGTAGAGTACGCCAGTTTTAAGGGAGAAGCCCTGTGCTGCGACAGACTCCCTGTCACTAAGTTTTCAACCTGCTCAGCTCTGCATTTCACCAGAACGGAAAAACTAGGGCCGCGTTCGGAGATTTTCCACAATACAGGTGCAGTGAATTGGCATTACGACACCAAGACTTAACCCTCCATTTAGCCCGGACGAAACTAGGGTCCTAGTCAAGGCAAGCACCCCCTTCACGACAAGATCTAATGCCTGGGGGGCGAGTATTGTGGGACAAAAATCAATAGGGTAACATTTTATTTACCAACTGATCTCGATTTGTTCTGTAATCAGATTCTAGAATAGTAGGCTTTCGGAGGACGCCAGCTGCGAGCGAAGAAATTAGTGTGTACAGGAAGAGTACAGCTACGAGGACGATTATGCTCTAGGGTTGAATTTCCCTTGGCTGGAGAATGTAACTCGTTTTGCTAGATCGTTTTTAATGGCCAGAGATTATATAAGGAAAGTTCTCGAACATTCCGTAAAAACAAACTGGAAGATCTTTCAGTATATATTTTTTCAACATATGTAACGAATATAATTCACCTGTTATGGTATCATGAATTTTTTTAAGTAATGGAATGAAAATCTAAAGCATTCAATTCTACAATTCATTTACATATTTTCATTGTTACGCATTTCAATATCCACGATTCCGTGGATTATAATCTTCAGTCTCTTTTCACGTAAAAATATTTGCACTTTAGAGTTTAGTATGTGTTTGCTGAAGGTTCAGTGACAAACTTGAGTCAGTATTACATTCTCACCTCCAGTCTCCGCCAAATAACAGGTGGTGGCTTCTATACTTAAACTTATATCATTATCATTAGAAAGATGTTTAGTTTCATTTTCAAACTGATTTCTACTATTTCCAACATTATTTTGACTTCATCAGTTGGAACAGTGAATGGGCTTATCGCGTCGTGGCAAATTAAAATATCAACATTCCATAGTGTAAATTCATAGACTTTCGAGCATCGCGTTGAAGGAAGTCGATTTACGACAAGAAGTCAATATAATTGAAACTATAGCGGTAAGCCATGGCTACAGAACTGAAATCATCGACAAAATGATTAATAGGAAAACTTACCACAACATTAAAAAAAAATTATATCAATATAAATGAACCTTATGAAGAAAAGAAAATATGGTTTTCAAGAGCTTATATAAAATGTTCTAACAGTATGATCTCTAATAGTTTTCATAAAATGGGAATTACTTTAGCAGTAAATAGAAATAATTTAGCTAAGACTTTGGTGAACAATAAAGAAAGGAATCCTAACTTTTCTGAATAAGGGATTCATCAAATTAATTGTGATGATCGTAATGCCGATTTTTACAACATAGAATCATAGAACATAGGATGTGTATTTTGAAAAACCAGACATCTACCGGTTTTTCAGAACATTTTATAGAAAATAATAATTTTTTTAATGAAGAGGATGTCACTTAACTATATAATATTAATACGGGTAAATTGATGGATTATTTGTAGATTCTTTCAATAAAGAAATCCATTGAGAAGAAGGAGGAATCAACAAATTCCCAAATACTATTCCGCAACACCCTTATATTGAATAATATTTAAATAAGTTTATTCTGATTTTCACCAATTTTTATTTTTATGTTTACAACAATCGTTTCGCTATCGCAGTAGCATCATCAGGCAAGATTACATTTTGAATAGTTATTCAAAATGTAACCTTATTTGAATATTATTTAATATGAATTTTCACCAAGTAAGGACAGATTCAGTTCAATAGCCTTATATTGGATGCTGTTATTTCCATGCGCCATAAAAATACATTTATGTCCTAAGTGTAATAAAAAAGGATGCAGAAAACAAGCTTGGGAAGCAGGTCTTCTTCTTGGGAGAGTGTGAGTCATGGTGTACCGCTAGGTTTTGTGCTGGTCCCCTTTTGTTCCTGATATATATATATATATATATTTATATATATATATATATATATATATATATATATATATATATGAATGATTTGCCAGCTAATGTGAAACCTCTTTACTGATTACACTTCTTTTCTGAATAAAGGGATGGACAACCAGGAATTGGAAGAGAAAGTCAAGAAGACAGTAAAGGAAGCCCAGGTATGGTTAAGCGCAAACAAAATGATGATGAACAGTGATAAAACACAGAGATTACTGTTTGAACCAAAGGTGTCTTCGAACAATCACACAAGGCTACTTGGTGTCTTTTTGCAATCAAATCTCATGTTTTCTGTCCATTGATGAAATGATTCCTTAGTTGTCAATAGCTACCTATGCAGTTAGGAGAATAAAGCAAATTGCGGTAGTTGAAGCAGCCAAAATTACTTACTTCAGCTACTTTCATAGTGTCCTTAACTTCGGCATTCTTTTCTGGGGAGATTTGTTTGAAAGTAAGAAAGTATTCATAAAACAGAAGCAGATACTGAGAATACTTTGTGACGTAAGTAGTAGATATAGCTGTAGAGAGCTATTTCCCAGAGAAAAAATTCTTACCATGACGTCCATTCTTATACTGTAATGTACATCCATGGTAATAAGGACATAATATTGAAAAACAACTATAATCAACTATGATACTAGAAACGAAAACAACTTCATCATACCATAACATCGTATAAAAGTATCACAGTTAAATGTAAGTCATCTAGCTATAAAATTTTTCAATAAACTGCCGTCCAGAATGAAGGAATCGAATCGAATAACGCTTAAGAATGAACTTAAATGTCTCCTAATGAATAAAGCATACTACTCAATACATAAATATATGAATGATACTTTCAGAAAAATATATATTTTTATGAAATACGTTGTCTGGCCATATTAATTTATTGTTTGTTTGACTAATGTTTTATACATTATACATTTTTTATTTATATATACTTATGTGTCTTTTTAGACAAAATTGTACCTGACTACCCATGAAATTTGTGATGGATTAAAAATTTATTAATATTCTATGATATGAACTGTATTGGGAATTAATAAATTATTGTTATTGTTATCATTTTTATTATTATTATAAAAGAAACCTTTCAATTTAGAGCTTAGTTTCTATTTGTACTCCTTTGAAGATGGTCGAAAGACTGAAACACGACTCTGAATAAATTGTGAAACATAAAAACTGTGTGATGTTTCTTTTCCAAATAAAATTGTTTTAATGCCGCCGCATACTACATTGATCTAACCAATGATAGTATTTTGATTTCCCGATTCTGAAATTTTTCATTTAAAGTGATGAACCAATATTTGTAATATTAGGTTTTACGCTTTTGTGACTATAAATCTTTTATAACTGATGAGCTTCATGCGTTGAAAAAGCACGCAACCGCTATAAAATATTTAATACAACCTACTCGCTGGAAACTTTGCGAAGTTTCACTTTATTCGAGATCTAAGAATTACGCATGTTTCTGTCGTGCCAAACAGAATCTTTGTGCTTCCTGCTTTACTCGAGCCTTCGAGATCCGTCCTGCCCTTTTATCTCGTATGTTGGACGTCAAACCATTGTATGAAATTTATGTCCTAGAAACAGATCGTCGAACGAAGTGTAAGCTCAGGACACGTTCAGATAAAGGTCCCGGAGTTGACTTATCATATTGTGGTAGGTAACTTTGGTGAAGGGATATTAATGGTAAAGGATTCCGAAAAGTCAGGAGTGTGGTCTGAAATACAGCGAAGAATAATATGTCTTGAAAATGTAAAGTAAAAGGGAAAATCCGTGATTATGATAAAATTCTGAGAAGACTCCATCTGAAATTATAAAGAAATAAAAAACACTATGGAGAATTTACGTAACCATTTTTGTCTATTGCAACATGAATATGGAAGTACTGGGAAATTTTTTTGAAACCATGCACAAGAATTGAACAGATATTCTGGGACACAGGTGTCCTAGAAGTGGACGCCAAGCCGGAATCAGGTAACAGGTCAAGTCATAATAGTCATCAGAAAAATGTCAAAAATGATCTTAGTCCTGTATTTTTCAAATTATATTGTACTTTCTTTTATTCAATAAAAATCACACCCTTTTTGAACTCCTGTTTGCTACAATTTCTTACTTTTTTAAATTTTTATTTTTCCTATGTTATCCCGAATAGTGCTTCTGCAACTTGTAATCTTCAATTCTAAGCCAATTGCTCCAGCTTGGAAAATAATGTCACTTTTTGTCGAACCAAGTATTCAAAATTAAAATTTCGCCCAACTGACTTGACTGTACTGAAAAAAAATTGTACTTCATCAATTTGGTAAGTTACTTCAAAAGTTAGCACATTTAATGAGAATTTTAAAATGCTGTAAAACTAACCACATGCTTTTTTAAATGGGACAAAAATAGGTTTTTCTTAAATTCAGTTCAGTTTTATAACAAGATTCAATAAATTCACCAAAGATGTTCAAACTGCCCTCCTTCAACCGCAATACATGCACGACATCTTCTTAAGAAAGATCGAGGTATCAGACGGGCGAATCTTATTGACGAATTGCATTACTTCTCTAATTATCTCCCGAAGCTCAGCTATATTTACAATTTGTTTTAAATAATTTTTTTCCTTCACTGCTCCCCAGTAAAAAAAATAAAAGGGATTCAAATCAGGTGAACGGGCTGGCCACGAGATTGTTACAGATCGACCTATCCATCTGGCCGTATATTCTTCATTTAGATGTTCTCTAACTGAGAGGGCATAGTGCCATCTTGCTGAAACCATATTTCTCTGAAAATACTAAGTGGCACGTCTTCAAGTAAATTTGGTAACTGATTTCGTAAAAAATCCAAGTAAATTTCAGCATTTAAAACCTCTGTCAAATAAAAAGCTCCTATGACTCCTCCATTCAAAATTCCAGACTATCTAGCCTCATTAAATTAGGATTTTTTACTTGCCACTCGTGTAAGATTCATGTCACCATCTTTTTTAAATGTTGTTTCATCCGATTACAAAATTTTTCCTAAGTATTGTGGGTCTTCCCGGTTTTTATGTAGTCTTATGTATGGTTTGGCAAAACGCAACCCGAGGATCATAATCCCGAGGTAACAGAGCTTGTATTCGCTGTACATGATATGGGTGGAGCTTATGTTTTTTCAATAGTCGGTGAACTGTACTTTTGGGCACTCCTGTGGTTCACTGAATTTCACGTAGCGAAGTAATTGGATCTTTCTCAACTGCTTGAAGCACAATATCGTCGTAAGATAAGGAAATTCTTCCTTCTCCATGCACTTTGTTCGGAATTCGGCCCGCTGTGAATACCAGACGGTACACAGTCGTAAAAAATCGATGATCTGGATAACGATCAGCTTTGGGGTATCTCTTGCGATACATTCTCGAAGCTGCACTGGCGTTACAACTGAGTTCCCCATAAATGAGGTGCATATTGGCATATTCCTGTGGGGTATACATACACATGATGGCAATATACAATCACAGGTTAGTCTAGGTAAAATCAAAGTTCATCGTAATGAGATCAAAAACATCCTAATCACAAGCAAATAAATCTAATAAACGGAGCCAGAAGTCGTAAGTACACAAATGTCAAGATCAAATACGGAAAGATGCGCGGCCTACCAGTAGTAGAAAGATGCGTACTGATATGTATTGCATTTACGTGTGCCAATATCAAATAGTGGCGTCACTATCTGTATCACTCACTCTTTATGGAAGGACTCGAATCTCATTCAAACCAGATTCTTATAGTATTGGATGCACTAGAATCATTTTTAGAAAGTTTGAAGAAATTGTTGGAAACTGTGTTTCTTCAATAAAGACCATTTTTTTGACCGATCTAAGAAATAATGTAGTGAGTATTATACCTTTGTAGAATCCCCAATAAATGCGCTAACTTTTAAAGTCATTTGCCAAACTGATATTCCACAGAGTTTTTCCAGTACAGTCAGTTAAATTTGTGCGAAAATTTAATTTTGAACACTTGAATTATCCATAAATAAATTTGAAGTACCTGACTCACGATTTTGAAAACAGTAAAAATTAGTAGGTACAAGAACTTTAAAATTCTTCGAAATGACTAATGACTACTAGTCAGAATTTTCGATAATTGTCCCTAACATATTTTATGGTTATTTATATCCAATTTCGCATATATTTCTGTAAATTAATGGTTATTTGTTCCTTTTTTTGCTTATGTCTTTTTCAGTTCCGAAAATTCTCACTAATTTTTACCTTCTCTTTTTTCAATTTTCAAGCTACATAAGAAGTGAAGATGTTATTTTTAGAGTTAGTTCAAAATGTAAGTATACCTGTATATGAAGATGCCACAAACTCGGCGAAGCAATTGTTGTTAAATTAATAAATTGTGGAAATGACCAAATTTTTTTATGTAATTAAAATGAATGTCCATCAATTAAAACCAAATTTTTAGGTCATACATTTTGTCAAATAAATCTGACACACATTCAAATATAAAAGCGCAGAATCGGAAAATATTACCATCCTTTGGAAAGTGAAACGAGAGAAAATTGATCTATTTTAAAACATGAATATTACGTTGTGCCGCATGTTTATTTTTTCTGAGAAGAACATAAATCAATCATCGATATAAATATCTCTGAGTACGTTTATTCCATGTGGAATAATTAGTTTTTGGTTGAATTTTTTTTAGTGAAGAACTGCCACCTGTGATGATGAGCAATATTCCCAATGAAAATCAGCAAACGTTTCACTCGATTTCATCAACTTGAGTACCAAACCTTTGAATTTAACTCAGCCTTCACAAAATGAAACATCTTCGCATTTTCCAGATAACACTCAGCATATTTGTCAAAGAAATCCGCAACTCCTTCAAATAAAATCTGTTTTGCCGCAAGATCCTCGAGCTACGAAATTTCCACTCAACTTAAAAGGGCTCTTCTGTCCCAATTCCTCAGATAAAACATCGTGATTTCGTGCAACGGCTACAAATGGCATTTGAGAATTCTTGTCTTTTCATTAAAAGCGCATTATAGTTCGGCCCAGAGAGCTCATAAGTAGCAGATAAATTGACGGGAGTGGGTACAACAAATAAAACATGAAAAAAGGAGGAGGAATTCCAGAAAAATCTGTTCCCAAGTCGCAGCATCTCTCTAGCACCCACTGACCTATTTTCCAGGTTTCTGGCTATCCATAAAATGTCGTGTTCTGTAAACATTCGCTTTAACGATGGAATACGTGAGTTCAACTTTAGTGGGAAAGTTCCGGTGGAAATATTTCAGTTTACTTGTCCGAAATAATTCGTCTCTCATGAACTTTGAGAAAAAGCAATTGGCGCTTTCCGGGGGAAGAAAATATTATACTGGCAGCGTTGATATTTTCGTCTTTAAAGGAGTTTTACTGAATGAAGTCACCGCTTCCAACGTGAAACATAATATATGGTATTGCTCTTTTGGGATACGAAAGTTTCGAGCCCCATACATCCATTCTCCTCAATTGTTATGTTACCTTTTTTGAACCAAATGATAATGTTACTGTACAAAGCAATGAGTCTGTTAGATACTTACAAGGTGTTCATTAGAATAAAGACCAAATTAATGCAAAACTATTTCGATTCTGATGATCATGCAGCAACCCTTTTATAGGAAACAAAATATAATTAAATATAAATTTAACAGGGTTTCTTTGAAATACATATTACAGATAATAAAGGATTTTCCAATAAGAGATTTCACTTCTAATAGCACGCTATCTGATTGATCAAGGAGTACAATGCAAAACTATCAGCTTTGTTCATACAAAATTGGCTTAAGGTGTTTTTTGAACGAAACAAAATGGGGTGAAAAAATATTCAAAGTTGTATTCATTAAACAAGAGAGTTAAATTTTTTGAAGCATCTATGTAAGGTTGAGTACAAAAGATTATTAGTATGACTTCTTCCCACAGTAAAAAGTTGTCGAGCTCTAACATTACAGGGGGCACAGTTTAGGTTAACCAAATTAAAACTGTAAGGAGAATCCACTATTTAAAACAAGTTGAAGAAATAACTATGTGTTAGTACCCATAAATTGATATTTTACACATTTAATTGTGACTAAAATTTCGGGAATCAACTATTCCATAACAGTTATCTGAAGATCGGATGGTTAATTCCCGAAACTCGAGTCATAATTGAATGTGCAAGATATCAATTTGTTAGTTGTAAAAAATAGTAATTTCTACAACTTGTTTTCATTATGATCACTACCAAATAGAAACGGCTGAAACAGTTCAGTAGAATCAACTAAATTATTGAGCAGTTTGTAAGAGAAGTACAGATCGAAATAGTAGCGTCTCAAACTCAAATTTCTAACTTGTATCAGATTTTTTTAGAGTGATAGAACTTTAAATTTAAATAAAACACATTTAAATTAAGATTGAAGTCAAACTTTTTTTTTATTTGAAAGATAATTTTATGACATTTATTTTTTGAAAATAATTTCCGGCATATGTCCACCGCGATTAACTCTGAGGAACCGCATTCGACCAGACCAATTTTGAACCACTCTTTCGAGTAACTCAGGCCTTATTTCATCAATAACACGGGTTATGTTGGCTTCCAAAGCGTCTATTGTTTCTATTATCAGCATAAACCAATGACTTGACATAACCCCAAAGAAAATAATCCAGTGGAGTTATGTCGCATGATCTTAGAGGCCAATTAATTGGACCATTTCTCGAAATAATGTTATCGCCAAATCTTTCTTTTAATAAATCAATTATTACGATAGCAGCATAAGGTGTAGTAGTATCTTGTTGAAACCATAACACTTCTGGATCGATACCGTTCAAATTTTGAAACAAATAATCATTGATTATCGATCTGTAACGAGCACCATGGACTGTAACATAAGCTCCAGCATTATTTTTGAAGAAATAAGGACCGATGATGCCTCCAGTGTGTAAAGCACACCATACAGTGCATTTTTCAGGACGCAATGGAATCTGCAGAACTTCTTGAGGATTGTTTTCACTCCATATACGGCAATTTTGTTTACATAGCCGTTCAACCAGAAATGAACTTGATCACTAAACACAATTTTACGATGAAAACGTGAACCAACTTCAAGCTGTTCTAGGGCCCAATCAGCAAACAAACGACGCTAATTATGGTTAAGCGGTTTTAGGTCTTAAACCAGTTGGATCTTGTGTGGGTGTAGACCAAGATCTTTACGCAAAATTTTCCATGTGGTGGATGCACAGATTCCAATTTGTTGTGAACGTCGACGAAAGGACAAATCTGGATCATCATTTACACCATGACTTATAGCAGTGATATTTTCTTCTGTACGTACAGTTCTATGTCTTGTTGATGCATCGAGTAGAGAAAATGTTGTCCGAAATCTATCGATACTTCGACGAATAAGCTGCTTGGATGGACGATTATGTGAACCATAAATTTCACGAAATGCTCTATAAGTTTGACGAATAGAACGCTGATTTTGAAAATAAATTTCAACAATTTGTAAACGTTGTTGCGGCGTGAGTCTTTACATGATGATTTGTCAATGCTTACTGAACACAAATGTCAAAACAACATGGCTTCTATCTTCTGCCAAATCACAGTTATCCCTTTCAAAGATTCTCACTCTAAAAAAAATACCCGATATTTACAAGGTGTTCATAAGGTTGAAGACCAAATTAATGCAAGACTATTTCGATTCTGATGATCATGGAACAACTCTGTCATAGGAAACAAATATAAATTGAACAGGGTTTTTTTGAAATACATATTACAGATAATAAAGGGTTTTCCAATAAGAGATTTCACTTCTAATAGCACGGTATCTGATTGATCAAGGAGTACAATGCAAAATTATCAGCTTTGTCCATACAAAATTCGCTTAAGGTGTTTTTTGAACGAAACAAAATGTTGTATTCATTAAACAAACAGAGTTGAATTTTTTGAACCATCTATGTAGGGGTGAGTACAAAAGATAATTAGTATGGCTTTTTCCCACAGTCAAAAGTTGTCTAGCTCTAACATTACAGGGGGCACAGTTTAGGTTTACCAAATTAGAATTGTAAGGTGAATCAACTATTTCAAACAATTTGTAGAAATAACTATGTTTCACTACCAATAAATTGATATTTTACACATTTAATTGTGACTCGAATTCCGGGAATGAACTATTCCATAACAGTTGTCTGAAAATGGGATAGTTAATTCCCGAAACTCGAGTCACAATTCAATGTGTAAAATATCAACTTGTTAGTACTAAAACATAGTAATTTCTACAACTTATTTCAATCATGATCAATTACCAAATAGGAGCGGCTGAAACAGTTCAGTAGAATCAACTAAATTGTTGAGCAGTTCATAAGAGAAGTACACATCGAAATAGTCGCTTCTCAAACTCAAATTTTCTAACTTGTATAATTTCATCTTGCTGTCATACTTAAAATGGTGACGATTTTTTTTGAATCGGAACCTTAGAGTGTTTATGAACGTTCGCTGCACTCTTTCTGTTCTGTTTATATGTATATTGTAGTAGGGGCTGCAAGTAACAGAGGCGCACTCTAATCGCGACCTTACAATAGAGTAGCACATTGAAACCACTGAGTTCGACCGACTGAAAAGTTTGTACAGAGTATATCCTCAAAAGAAAACTCATCGATTGTTAAGCCACCCTTTCAATGTGCAAATCAAAGCACATTTTAAAATCCAGCGTTACACCCAGATCTATCACAGAACTAACCTTCGATATACCTAACCTTCGATATACCACCAATCATCAAGTTGGACATAATAGGGTTCTTGTTTCAGGAGAAAAGAATTTTGTGGCACTTAGGTTAAGGTATAACCTGTTTACTCTACAGTACTCAGGGATCAAGGTCTTGTTGAAACAGGAGATAATCGGTGAAAGATTTTATTTCTTGAAAAATTTTGAGGTCATCAGCGTAGAGTTCTATATCAGTATTCTCAAAGCAGCCACAAACGTCATTAAGTAGAAGAGGAAAGTATCGGACTAAGATGAGATCCCTGGGGTACTCCCGAAGATACACCTGAAGATTCCGGTTTTATACCATCAATGGTCACATATTGTCTACAGTCATTCTAATACGAAATCAGCAATTTCAATAGGTTTCCATTTATGCCAAAGTTTTTCATCTAAGTAATAAAAGTCGGATGGTGGATCTTATAAAAAGCCTTCGAGCGGTCGGCGTACACAGCACTGATAGAAGAGACCTCTTCCTGAGACTGAAGAATGCCCTGCAACAAGCGGTAGCAAGTTTGTCACAACAGATCTTTTGCTGAGAAACACATGTTATTTCGAGTCATTGGGTTGTTTTTATTTAAATATTCTAATATTAGCCTTCTACATATTTAATTTCAAAAAATAATATTTAATTATTATAAATTGAAATAATGTCATATAAGTACCACTTATATCAAACGACATATAAAATAAACATTCATTATAAGACATCCAAATGATATAACAAAATCCAATAAATAAAAATTGTTAACCAAAATTCTATAAATTAAATATTTTGAATAGACAAAATTTTGTTTCTGCTGATCAATCATATAAGTAATATAAGTGGTACTTATATGACATTATTTCAATTCAATCCCTGAAGTTATAATTATTAAATATAATTTTTTAAAATTATATTCAATAATAATATTAGCCTGTGGAAGGCTAATATTAAAATATTTAAATAATTTTATACACCTTCTATCAAATATTAACCTCTATTTATGGTATATTTCTAGTTTTAAAAAATAGATTTTTAGTGATGATGGACTCAAAAATCTTTCCCAGATGATACAGCAGCGATATATAGGCCTGTAATTCCTCACATCACTTTTGTCACCGCACTTATAGACATCAACAATGTTGGTATATTTTATTGATTGTTTTTATTTAGCATCCAAATAACTTCCAACTGAGGAGAATAATGATAATGATAATAATGTTTTTTGACCAATTATCCCAAACGATATAGATTAAGGATCACAAAAGTTCCAGGCACTTTTTCATGGTAAGTATTTCATTTAACTATTTACACGTCTGGAGGTGAGAGTATTAAAAGAATTTCAGATTTATTTTTTGGAGAATGTGTTATCTATTTTTGGAAGCGAGGAAATAAAAGGGCCTTTTTTGAATTCAATGTGGAGCATTCGATTATTCACATCATTAAGTTGTCCGAACAGCTCAACTTTTTCCACCAGTTTCGCTATTGCTGGCCAAGAAGTTGCTTCACGACAATCCAAATGTGCTTTTGTTTTGCGAACTGTGACTGCAAAATTTTTACCATTTTTGTAGTGGTACAATTTGATTGCGTTGTTGAAGCATGTTTGTAACATTTTTAGGAATGGTGTAGTTTTCACTGGTCAAATGTCAAAATATGACAGCTGGAAAATTAACAGCTGCCCGGGTTATTCGAAATCAAACCTCTTATTGAGAAACCCTTTATTTGCTGGAAGAAAATTCTTCTTATAATTCCGAAGGATCAAAATATATCGTCAAAATTGCTCAAATAGTAGAGGGGTTCATTTCACAGGAATCTATAGAAAGGACATTTCCTGTCCAATACCCCCCGTGAATACACTGTAATACCTCGAATGAGTAACCATTCTGAAAAGAAATCATAGAAACGAAATCACTACGGCCTACTGGATAGCCAGAAATTCACCATAGGTGGCGGCTGTAATTTACACGATATCAGTTTCAGTTACTTGGAAACCCGGTATCCACTGAAAGTGGGATAGCGGATAGATATCCGTGTAAATTTACCACACAGATGGTTTTTGTTAGGGATGAAAGCAAGGAATTATCTATTAAATGCGACGGTAGGCCCGAGCCAAATGGCGTACCCATTTGGGCAGACAAGAAATAAATTATTTTCAATCAATGAAACAAGAAGATAAAAACTCGTTCCATATTCCGAAATACAAGATGGCGAAGAGGTCAGCGGATTGAAAGTGCCTATTTATCTTTTTTCGGGATCAGATTTTTTGCGCGTTTTCCACGTCATCTTTTCTGAACGTCTTGATCCTGTTCCATTCATGCGAAGTTATGCGCTCACTTTTTTTTCATTTGTTCTGTACAAGGAATCTTAAAAAGATCACTCTACCGGTTTTTCCGTACAGGGTGTATTCAAAGGAAAAATTCTCTCATCGATATAGAATTATTTGCGAGAAAATCGTTTGATATTAGATATTTCACAATCACTGCTCATATATACCTGAAATTACATTTTCGAGTCATTGAAATTTTTTTTTTAAGAAATTGGAACTGTTATAAACACTGAATAGAAAAACCAATCTCAGAATCGTTTAGTAACGACGTGCGTCCAGCAACTGTGACAAGAAACGTATAAAATAATAAATGAACTCAACTGAATTATATAAAATTTGATTTATGTTCAAACTGCAGTACCAATATCACAGTGTAAGTTGAAATTTATTTCAGAATTCCTAAATATTAGGAAGAAATGTGCAAGACATGAAAAATTAATTCCGAATTTACGTCTGATCTACTTTATATGAAGGCAATATTTGATTCAAATATTAAATTTAAAAAAATATTGAATTAGATATCTAAGTTTCTATTCCGATAGAATAGGAAAATTTTCAGGAAATGCACAACGTTTGGAAAAACATAAGGAAAATTTATAGAATAAAGATATTGATAAAATCAATATTCCCCAGGATCAATGATTGACAATAATTAGAACAATTCATAAAAATTACTATGTTTTACTACCAATTAATAGATATTTTACACATTGAAAAGTGACTTGAGGTTCAGGAATAAACTATCCCATCTTCAGAGAACTGAAGACTCAACAAGCAGAACAGGGTATTCATGCATGTACAGAGGTAGAAGAAGCAATAAAAACAGGTTGAAAAGATTCAAAATGAGAGGACGCCTAACTACTATCAGAATGTCGGCACGTCAAAAAAGATTGGTTAACAGATGGTACTTATTTAAATATCTCGAAAATTTTGGATTTACATAGGTCCGTATAGTCATTCATTATTTTCAAATGTGAATTATTTTGAAAATTTCAACAGATTTTAAATAATCAAGTTGAAGTTGAAATTCATCTTCTGGTCGTTGAACCTCGTCTTGAAGGAAAGTCCCGTCGGTCTTGTATATTTATTACTGCGCGTCAAACAAGATAACTCATAAACTACCGATTTATGTATTTTTGGAGTTGAGGCTTTTGCATGAAATAATACGAATGATAATTTATTTTGTGTTTTTAAAGCAATATTAACATCTAATTTTGAAAAAACTATTGGTCACTTTTTGACTTATGCAAGCGAAGTACGATAAAGAAATGAATTTTTTTTCTTTGGTTTTTAATATGGGATAAATTTGGGTAATAGCTATTTTAGCTTATTTCTGTCGAATTAGATTATCAATTATATTGGGATTAAAACCGTTGTTCGCGGCTATTCATTTTATAGTGTGGACTTCAGCTTCGCGGTTTTTTTTTTGATAAGAGTAATGCGGAAGCTCTATGGATCATCGATTGATACGCTGACATGAATATGGGTGATTGGTCAATATGAATACATACATACATATATATATATATATATATATATATATATATATATATATATATATATATATATATATATATATATATATATATATGTATGTGGGTTTTCTGATTACGTTGAATTCTATTTTACTATTCGAGTGGTCTAAAAATGCAATTTCATCATTTGATCCTTTTTATCAAACGGAAAGAAACTTGATTATTTAGAATGGGTCAAAATTTTCAAATTAATTCACAATAAAAATAATGTAAAGATAATTAATGACTGTACGGATCTATGTGAATCCAAAATTTATGAGATATTTAAATAAGTAAGTTTACTAATCTTCTTTGACGTGCCAACATTTTAATATTGAATTGAATCAGTCCTTACTTGGTGAAAATCCATATTGAATAATATTTAAATAAGGTTATTCTGATTTTCACAAATTTTTATGGTAATGTTCACATTAACGTTTCGCTATCACAGGAGCATCATTAGGCATGATTACATTTTGAATAACTAAGCTTGTTTCCCAAATCTGTTGCTATTTATATTACAGTAAGTACAATAAATTTGTATTGAGCACTAAAACCCAAAAAAGGGTCTCTGCAAATTCCAGCTTATCTGAATATATTTAACAGAGGTGAGTTATTTAAATCTATTTGTTCGTTAAGTAATATTCCAATTTCATTATGTTTATTTATCTCTAGGGATTCAAACAGATTTAAGGCATAACTTTTGCTTTCTATATGTAGAATTTCAAAATTATGGTTGAAAGTATGTCCTATTTCTAACAAATAGTTGGAATATGTAGAATTACTTTTATTATTGAGGAAACTCTTCAAATGTTCACAAATTCTATGTCGGAAAGTTCTTCCAGTCTGCCCTATTTAAATTTTAGGCAATCACCGCAGGTTAACTTATAAACCCCCGATTTTTCATCTTTATTATTTTTAATGAATTTACTCAAGTTTGAATTGGTTTTAAATGAAGTTCTTAAATTATATTTATTTTTAAGGAATGTAGCAATTTTCTCATACCTGGAGCAGTGGAAGAATCAAAACCTCAGCACGAATGACGAATAAAGAACTGTTTTCTCTCAATGCCATTGTGTAGTGGAGATTTGTCGATCGAAAGGCTGTGCAGTCTGATTTCAGCACCACCGAATCATTCGCACTTTCGATCTTCACAATGGCATTGAGAGAGAACAGTTGATTCTTCTGCTGTTCCACTGGGCCGAGGTTGTTAAAATATTTACATTGTATTTCCTATGTTTCCAACTGTATTTTCCATACCTGTATATAGTCTACACCCATCATGTATATGTAAGGAGTGGGCCATTTAAAATTTGCATTTTTGATCTACTGTAAATAAAAAACTATTATAATTAATATTTTTTTGACACTGTGAGTTATTAGAAAAGATGAACTTCAATATTTATGACTGCAAAACAATCTCATTTAAATGACCATCATGACTGACTCATTGACAAAAAAAATACATCTGCAGTAGAAACATATTCGTAGAAGCCACTTAATTTCTTTTTCAGATTTAGGCTGTTCCAAATTATATTTTCTCTCAATATATCTTTAGCAAATACTCTTCATTTAGACATTTCTGTCAGAAGTGGAAGTGAAGTGAAGAAATTGTCGAGAAATATTCGAAAATCTATGTTATGCTTGATATTTCAAAGTTGGGAAAACTTTTTGAAATCGTCTGGTCGTTTCTTCAAACGATTTTTTTCGATAAGGAGACAGTCTCAGCAATCCTCAGAATATTCTATAGAAGTATTTTTATCAGAATCTGGATACATTTCACTATGTATTATTTCCACTTCGGCATTCAGATGATTACAGGTAGATTGTGAACAGTATCTCCATCCACGAATCTTGATCTGGGGATCTTGATCTTGGGATGTCACTCTTCGAGTTTTCAGGTGGAAGCGATATTATTTCACGCAGTTTCTCGAAACAGTTTTTGATATTTTCAATTTCCTTTTATTTCAAGATACATATTACGTTTGCAATAATTGAGAAAGATTCACAAATTGTTGAGTCGTATCATAGAGAGATCATTATAGTGAAGCTCTCAAGTGACTTGGGTGTTACGAGGGAGCTTCAACGTCTTAGTTCGGGAGGTGGCGTTGTGTTTCAGGTTACACATCTGAACTCATCAGATATGCAATAGGCTGCAACTCTATCTATGACGCCAGTGATCTTGTTCCGCTTTGGAATTCGGCTGTCGGAACGCTTTAACTCTGCTTTACTTGAGAAAGGGTGAGCTCGGTATTCGGAAAGCGGTAGCGTGCTCTATATGTTACGCCGGAAAGCTGCAGCAGAGCCGAGTAGAATTCTGGGCGGAGAGCGAGCGAAACAAGTCGCTACATGCCATAAAATACCTCGGTCCTTCATGAAGTACGATAACATTGATGGGATTATTTCAAAAACACAAAGAAATAAAGGCAAATAAGTTCATATTGGTAATAAACCTCAAACTGTTTCCAATCACTACATGCAGAAATACAAGCAAATCATCATAAAATAATCTGATATTGCTTACCTTCAATTATAGGTATAATGAAATATGTGAATTATGCCGGCTAGGTAGCCGGCATATTTCACTTACTCTCATAAAACTTACACTTAATCCTTCAAAAACTGATGAAATGCATAATAAACAAACAGATGGATATACATTTTAGGAAGTGCCATCTCTGAAAAGAAAAAACTCTGATGTTTCTTTAAAAAGAACCTGGCATAAAGTGAGCTAAGAATCTACTTTTTTCGAGGTAGTTCAAAATATATTATAATAATATTAAATAAAATAATAATATAATATATTGTAAACCTGAAGAAGCCACACTATTTGCGAGATAATTCCTGTTTAATAAGAATTTCTAGAAATTATTCTTGCTCATTTTATTTGATTAACATAAATTTTCTTCATGTTAAAAACGAATCAATCAAATAAGAAATTATTTTATTCAGCTTATTGATCTGATGCTCCCGAATCATATTTTCGTAAGCAAATGAATCATCTCAGAATTAATGCGCGAAAATCTCAATTCATCTAAGATGTCTCACACAATGATATAGCACTCGACTAATTGTGGTATACGAGAATGAATTAAAAACCACATTGTAAGGACAGTGCACAGATTGAAATTAATGAAAAACTGCCGGAGAAAGCAATCTGGCTTTCTGCATAGTTAATTGAAATGGAGTACTCGAAAAATTAATGAGTGAAAAAGTTGCAATACAGAGAAGGAAGAATTTAATCAAGACTACTTTATTATTTAAGCCAGTGACATTTTAATGAGTGCTTTCTGACCACGTTCATTATCGTTAATCGGTTGGGTGAAAAGGGGTGAATTAGATATGGGCAGCTTCATTTCTCAGGATTTATACGAACTAGAGTAATCAGGAGGGTTTTATTAATGATTCATTAATAAATCTGAAGATTTTGTTTGGTGTGATGGTTTCACCAATAAGGACAATATTATATTGGAGATGAATGAAATATTTGATGAACGATATATTTCAAATGAAAATTCACTATTTTCGAAATTATAGTTTGAATGATACATCATTAATACTCAAATGTTGAGAAATTCGAAAAAGAATTAATGTTTGTTACAAAAAATTTCAATTTTAATTATTGTATCTTCGATTGTTCCGGCTTTTACTTGACGGAAATTCATATTGAAATTTATGAATGAAAGATTAATTTAAACTTCTGCTAAATTTTCTTGTTTACATGACAGTTGTTCCGTAATATGATGACTTCACCAGGTGAGGATTCAAACTGAGTATACATTGCGACAATTTTCAAGTACTGAGTTTTGTTGTATATTGGGGCGAGTTGAAAAAAAAGGAGTGAGGAAAATGAGTTTACAATCATCATCAGAATTATATCCGCTTCCTAGAGACTCTGTGGTGATCTCATAATAACTTTTATATTTTGTTCAGACCATATCTCTTATGATTTATCCAATTTTTTTCTGTGAACGATGATGTGCGGTTACGCGATCATAATTTAAAGTTGAGACAACAAAGCTAAAGTAAAAATGTGGGAAGAATCTTTATTCATAACAAAATTTCAAAGTTGGAGACATTTGTTTATAGAATATTAACCATTTTGTTTTCTCAGTCTTTGTTCATTTTTGTTTTGGGATATCATTTCCTCTGCTTTTTGATATTAGTATACTATACCATTTATTACTAGGGAACTACTGCATGTATTCTGTTTTTTCTTCGGATCTCACAAATACTGACCACAGGTTCACTTATATACTCATGATTTTCTGTTTTTGAAGTGGAGTCTGCTATGCTATTTTGCATTGAATTGTCTGATTAATTATTGATTTTCTGCCACATATCAAACTTTTGTTTTCTTTTTGATTATTATCAATCCTTTTAGTTTTCTTTCCTATGGTATGTAAGTCAAAGAAATATATTCTGTTTCATTTGAATTTTTGAATGTGAGGTATGATAGTGTTGATGCTGTTTTTTCCTTGATTTTGTTCCATAAGCTATATATAATTAACGGATCAACTTCACTAAGTTCTTTTTCAAAATTTTGTTTGGCCTTATACCAAGCAGAATCTTCCATATTCACAGAAACTGGCGTATAATAGAATGATTTCTAGATAGTTAGAATACCAAGAAGGCAAGAAAATTTCGACAAATAATATATTACATCACGCAGATAGCTTCAAATAATGAATTTAATCCGTCAACTACAGATAGTTTTTTTAACAAAATCGAGTAGACAATATCAATAAGTCTAGCATACCCCACAGGAATAAAAGAATACAAAGAAAATATAGAATCTTAATCAAACATATAAATAAATTCTTGAAGGATACAAACGTTTGTTTCGTTACGATGTATTATGAAAACCAAATTCCTCTCTAGAAATGCACAATATGACCTCAATAATTCTTTAGAAAATAACTCTCTTCACAAAATTTTTAAAAACTTCAAAAACATGCAGTACAACATTTATTTCATTTGTGTTCTGACAGAAAGTTAGTTTCGTATTTGACATTAACGAAATAGGTGGATTTACGCTTGAAAAAAAGTGAAACATATTAAAAACTTATTTCCAAAGTGGTGAATCTTCTATTCAAAGTATTAGAAAATTTAATACAAATGAAATGCCCTCAGGGCAATTTGTGTACCACTTTGTTCGTGAAAACTGGATCGTTATTTGATAAAACAACCCTTTCACGTTCTCGCCCAGTAAGCAGTAAGCATACCTGAAAACATTGCTGCTGTAATCCACGTCAACTCGTGAGACCTTTGACCATCCAATGTGTTTCCGCTTCGGCTGAAGATGAGCATTTTTCCAGAAAAATCATATTTAGCGATGATGCTGTGATTTGACTGCGTTGAACTATTTTTTGTTGAGATAAGAATAACCTTTTAAAAACGATTGATGCCTTGAAACACATACCCCTCCATTGTCTCTGTACCTTGACCCGCTGGGGGCGCTTGTTATGACTGAGATTCTAGTTTCATTACGATGAAATGGAGAATTAAGTCATGATGCCTAAAATAGAGACTTACTATTCCTATTTTACCTTTCTTTTTATTTTATTTATTGTATACCATTCCATCATGTTGTCCCATAACCAATACCTATCCTTAAATAAAGCTTGAAATCGTACGGGGTCCCTTTGTGATAACTACGTCGATAACTATTCAGTTGTACTTCTCATCCACAAAATAATAACAATCTCACCCTAGCAAATACGTTTTAGTCGACAAACATATCTATAGTGATTTTTTGTAAAAAGTAGTCCATGTTCGTCCATATAAATGACCCAAAATTTGTGAAGTGTTTCTAAGGACTCAGTTATATCCAAATGATACCATGTTTATGAGTGAAAAACCAAAATATAATTATTATATATAAAAGAAAATGATAAAAACTGCTTTTTACTCGACAGAAGTGTACAATCTCATTACAAATTTAAATTTTTGTCAAAAATTTTTTAGTTTTTATTGTTTGTTGTGCAATGATATGAGAAATATTTCAGAAAAAGGGAAATCGTGGATTTATAAGTTAGCCTGTTATAATTGATAGTATGTAGGCTTTTTTAACATTAAAATCGGCCTTTTTTTATATGAAATAAACGCAGACTGTACTTTATACAGTTTATTTGCAAGATTGAAATTACGCTCGAACGTCTTAGAAATACACTAACAACACTTAATGCAAAAACAGGTACTGAGTTTCTGTCTTTTCCGTTTTTATACTATATTTCGTTTAAATACGTTATCTTATACACGTCTTAATATACTATCTCATTGCTCTCAGCGATCTCTAACTCTCCTCTTAGTGTACTTTTTCTGCCTTTAGAGTTTCTTTTCGAACTCGGCTGCAGCCCCACCAATATTTATGTCGGAGGCGACTTCTGCTTATTGGACAACTCTCAGATACTCTACTAATCAGGGCAAGAAATAGATCTATGATCGAGATGAATCTTAAGGAAACTGTTGACATTTTTGGTTCAGCAATAAATCTCTATCCTTTATGACAACTAAACTTTCACGGTTACCTGTATCAATTCGAAACATCTTGACAACGCATAACGAATTTTGGCTAAAGCACAGGAAGTGCTTTCGATCTACTCATCACAGCAGAACCTGTATCCCAACAATTGAACACCCCAGAATTTCCATGCTCCTGGGTAAAGGTAATCCTCATACGTAAAGTTTTATCTGCACACTATTGAAAAACTAGGAACTCAATTTCCGCGCTCTATAAATTTAATTCCCACATGACAGACTGGACGTTCCGTCCAAACAAGAATCGAGCAACGGCGAATCAAAAAAATCAACATATGCAAATCACTTGCGAGAAACAGGAAATAAATTCAATAACCACTACAAAATATTACACATTGACAACAAAAGTCATCAACTTAGTCTCTTCTGAACCCTAGAAATCAATAGACACAATAAAATACACATGCTATTCTACGATCTAAATAGGCCTAAAAAATTCTCACTGCTTAATGATTTACTCGTCATATATTGTTTGTGAACAAAGTTTATAATATATATAAACATATTATATGTTTGAATATCAAAACAGACTCAAACTGTCAGTCTTCTACAATTTTAATTTCGAAAAAATTTTATTCAAAAAACTTTTAGAATTAATGTCTTATAAGCACAGATTATATTTAATAGACGTATAAAATCAAAACTCAATATACAGTATCAAATGGAATCAAATTTTAAATAGGAAATATAATATTTTATAGTATATGTGATATATTTTTATTGACTATCCTTATCTATTATTCAAAACAGTTCAGTGACGATTATGGACGAGAATTTCAAATGGTCAGAATAATATTTTCAATATTTTAAAATTGATGTAGAGCATTATCAGTTGTAGAAATTTTTATTAATGAAGTTAATATGAAATAGCTGTAATATCTAAGTATGTTACTTAATTTCAGTGAATATTTTGTACGCTTTTTAGATTTCTTTAAATTTTTTAATGTTGTATAATATTTAAGAATTCTATAATATATCTACTGGAATAGAAACAGTGTTTCTAAAACATTTCAATTGAGATTTGTTTGAAAAATTGAGTTTCGGGAATTAACTATCCCATCTTCGGAGAACTGAAGACTTAACCAACAGGACAGGTTATTTATGCATATACAGAGGTAGAAGAGGTAATTACAACAGCTTAAAAAAAAGGACGCCTAACGAATATTAGAATTAAGTGGAAAATATTTTTTCAAAATAAGATGTTAATATTGCTTTCAAAACAGAAAACAAATTATTATCGGTATTACTTAACGCAAAGGACCCAACTCCAAACATTCATAAATCGGGAGTTCATGAGTTATTTCGTTCGACTTACAGTATTAAATATGTAGGACAAAAGGAAAGAAACTTTATTGTCTAGAATCTGTTGAAGTCTTCAAATTCTTCAAAATCTTCAAACCTGTTTTTATTACTTCTTCTACCTCTGTATATGCATAAATATCCTGTCCTGCTTGTTAAGTCTTGCGTTGACTGAATGTGGGATAGATAATTCCTGGAAATCGAGTCACAATTTAATGTGTGAAACATCAATTTCTTGGTAGTAAAACAAAGTTATTCTACAACTTATTTTAATTAGAAATATGTTGAAAATAATTATATATGAATTGAAATTATCACCATGAATACTAGTGTTGGGTATTTTAATGTGTGTATGGTTGTTTGCATATCTCGGAGCTTTCAAAACTGTGAAGCTAACCAAGAATTACCAATATTGATTGTTTCTACTCAAAGTTAACAAAATTTCATTCGAAAATTTGTTTTCAAACTTCTGTCCTAAGTTTGAACTCTCAATCTCTTGAATGCATTACAACACTTTCTAATCGTCTCCAGTAAACATCAGAATCCATGTTTCAATCTATAATACTTCCGCATCGTAGGAGATAAACACGCCGAGAATTCGGTTTGAGGAAAGCGCAGATAGTGGTATGAGAAAAGTTCAAGTTTCATCCGCAATTCATTGTTGCCAGCCGTATTAATGTTTTCGATATTTGATCAACTGTATTTCAAATTATCAGAAGTATCCGGAACCTCATCCATTTTCTCGCATTTTGGCAACGAATCAATCAAACAAACAAACCATATCTCCAGAGCTTTCATCCTGGTAGAATTCGCTGATAAATGGAAGCAATTGAGTGATGCGCTGTTGACTCCAAGTAAATATTCCTCGAAATTAATGGTGTTCCAAGATGTTACCCCCAAGGATTATACTACCTGAATCAATATCGCAGTTGGCCAACCTCGTCTCATTATCTCATGGCAACCCCAATATACTCTTGCCTTTATGTCTACAAATTTCTGAAAAGGGCTCACTTGGTGTGCCTGTTAATTGGATAGGAATTTATGCTGATACCTGCCCGTACATCACCGGGTTACCCTATTGGTTGCTGACTCGAATTTCATCTTCATTATAACCGTGAGCGTAAAGGTGAAAAAACTCCTTATAATGTATTGAAGACGTTCGGTTTTCATTAGCCTCTTTATTATATCATAAGGCGGATATAATTTTTTAGCATAAAGCTAGCAAATTGAATCCAATGAATTCCCTATATCATACAGGATGTCCCAGAAGCCAATGTCAAACCAGAAGTGGGTGATAAGCCAAATCATAATGGTAATCAGAAAAATATATGAAAAATTCAGGTAAGGTATCTTAAAAAGGGTGATTATTTTCAAAAAATCGAGAAGACATTCACCTTGAGCAGAATGCTGAAACATAATATAAACCCCGTCCAACTCTCTAAATACCTAAGAATCACAGTAGATAATAAGAACAACTTCAAAATACATTCCTATAATAAAAAAGGAGAATAATTGCTCTATCAGAGCACTTTCAATCCTTACCTACAAAAACTAAGGCATAAACCACACAACAGCTTCAAAGATCTACCACACTATATGGAGACCTATATTATAATATGGACATCTAATATGTAACAACTTTAGAAGACCTTCCCTTAATAATATAGAAATAGCAGAACGCAGTAGTTTGAGCAAAGAGAGCCATCCAGGAAACCCACTTCATAATCCACCAAATGAATTCTATGAAAAAATGAAGATAGACCCGATACTAAGTGGACAGTAAACATTAGGAAAGAAATTTGTGAGCAGAACAAAACCTTCAATTCCTCCAGCCCGTTTTTCTACAAGATCTGAACAAAGAACAAATCAAAATAAAATACCCAATAAAATCCCTAATAGATGCAATAAGGAAGCTTTCTGGTGGAGGCGATATATAACACTATAAACGTCACACTTTGAATTATTTTTCTTTCATAAACATATACACTTCAATTTCAAAAAGTAACAAACTACGCATATAAAAAATTTATTTTATATTAGCAGCAAAACGCAAGTCGTTTGTCCCTTGCTAGAGCAACAAATATCATTTCTCCGTTTCACCCTCTATTCACCTTGGGATGGTCAGTACTGAAAAAAAAAATGTGTACGCTAGGTTGGCAAATGCCTTTAAAGTTAAGCGCATTCCAAAACATATACCATCCACTTGTAATTCATCAAGTTTCTCAGATAATTTTTTTCTGAAGAATCCTGTTCTGAGAAGATTTTGGAGAATATGTAAATTTAACATCATTTTTTGGATTCTAAGATTTATAACATTAAGACAAATGTTCAACCGGCCTTCATTTAATCGCCATACATGCTCGACATATTTTAAAAAAGATCTTAATATCACATACGCGAATCGTCCTTTATTTACAAAGTCGACAGCTTCCATAATTTTTTTCCGTATCTCAACTATATTTTCGATCGGCTCACAGTAGAATTTTTTCCATTGTTTCCCAGTAAAAATAATCAAAAAGTTTCTAGTCAGAATAACAAGCTGAGCACGAGATGGTACCAGACCCTATCCATCTTGCCCGCATATTCCTCATCTGTATATTCTCTAACTAAACGGACATAGTGCGTAGGGTAGCTATCTTTCTGGGACCACATATCTCTGTGGATGCTGAGTGCTATGTTTTCCATGAATTTCTTGAATGATTTCCTAAAAGTTCAAGAAAAATACGCCATTCAAGAGCTCTAGCAGCTCAAAAGGTTTAATGATTTTTCCATTTTAAATTCCGGTTCACATGTTCACTTTGAAACGATACTGTAGTCTATCTTGTCTCACGAATTAGGTATTGCCAAGTGTCCTTCGTGTAAATTGTGTAACTATCTTTTTTGAATGTAGACTCATCGGGCCGTAGAATTTTATCTATGAATCACAGATCTTCCTAAAGACTTTGTATTATCCTTGGGCGAAAGGCAACTCTTGGAAGATAATCCAATAAAGTTTCTACTCCTTTCGCGAGAAACCAGTTTCAAGATTCGTTGGGTTGCACTTTTGGGTATTCCTATGTTTGCTTCGATTGCATATTCTAATATACTCGGGTCTTTTTCGACTACTTGTAATACGACGTCCTCACGAGGGAAGGAAGTTCTTAACTCACCCCTAATTACGTTCAGAATTCAGTCCTCCGAGAATAAAGGCTGCACATTTGCAAAATCTCGATGATCCAGATAATGTCATTAATAAGGAGTGATTTGATAAAATCAATAATCTTGTTCAGGGGTAGTTTTTTCAGTTCGCAGTGGGCTACAAAAGCTTGATCAAAGACCTCGAATCTAATGCGACTCACCGCTGCGCACTCTGAGACGATTTGCATGGCTGTTTCAGTGTCCTCAAGACACAACTTACATTCATCGTCTTCCGCCAGACCGATTTTGTGCAAATGCCCTTTCAGCCTGCAGTGACCTGTCATAATTCCAGCAAGTGTTCTTAGTTTGGCACAATTCAGACCTAGCGTTAAGTCCGCCATATTTTTGTTCGAAGCTGTTTCAAGAAACATCTTCGAATGTTTCAGACGCCAGAATGGCTCTGCCAGAAAAACTCTAGTCTTGAGTTCATTCCGCCTGTTATCGTCCGCTTAGCCAAGTCATGTGGAATTCCCAGGAATAGTTCAGGGCAGCTTCAGCAAACTCTAGCCGATCCGCCTCTCCGTTACCCAATTAGTTTGACTGGCTCGGTATCCAAACAATAGTGAAATCTGTCAAGTATCTACATTTGCTCTACACAGTCACTAAGGTATTAATAATACACTAGCACCATCTAGAATATGCAAACATACATACAAGAAATACCTTTGCGATCTGATGCAAGTGAAGAAATATATTCCCTATATTCTCACTTTGCTCCTTCTATATACTAAAAGCAATAACTTCGCATTTACATAAGTTATGAAGACGTGTTGTACCACTTTGAAATCTGCATGAAGGGCGCAATTTTTTTTATGAGTTGGCCACTCAGGCTTCCTAAATTTTTTTTCCACCTTTCACATAATTAAATATTCATTACAATTTATGATTAGATTTGAAGATGGAATTCTTAACCAAAAAAATTACAGTTATTCATACGATTTTCTGTATATCTATTGGTAATTTAGTGAAGAATATTTCACCATGGAAAAACTGGGCCTGTTACAACTGTTAAACGCAACGTGGTATAGTAGAAATCATTATTGTGAAAAAACGCTATTTCCATCGGGGAAAGATTTTGTTTTGTATTATTTTCAGAGCTCCCAACAGCTCTTTCATGCAGTTTTTCATCAGGATTATACATTAATTTTGGGACAACCTGTATATATGAATATTGCATTGCTATATGGAAGTATGTCGCCAAAGTACCCCTAGTGGTGAAGCTGTACGGGGAATGCTCTGCATTACTAAACCAATTATTTCTTCTTCTTGCACATCTGATAATACCACAAATACTTTTTCTACAAATAATTCGTACAATTGTAATGAAAGAAATTTGCGATGTTACTTGTTGAATGATAACATCAACACTACGGTACGTATGTACTATTTTTTCAACTACGAAATTCTCATACAAATGAAACAACATTCTCTCATGTTCTAGTAAATTTTTCTAGGAGTACAAATGTTCCTGGAAAATAATCGAGGTGATTTCATGTACATTTGGTGTTGTATACTTAAGATGGGAGAATAGAACAAAAGAAGATAAATTACCAGAACTATTGATGGTTTTAATAATATACGGTGTGGTCCAACGAAACCTTAACACCTAGATTTTCCGGTTTTAAAATGAAAATGTGGAAAATCGCTCGGACCCGTCAATTTTTGATTCGACGGGGAACAACTTTTCCGCTCTCCGCATCCCCGTAACATCAACCCCCTAACAGGGGTGAGTACAACCCCTTGATTTTGAATAGGTATGAGGAGTGTTGCGATACCTCATTTTGAAGAACTTATGTAGGGCTATCTGGTCCTGAAATTTCGCTTCGAAATTTCCATCGATAAGGAAATGACAGGTAAAATAGTGGAAGAGTACTTACTTTTTTGATTAGTTCATCAAATGCTGGAAACGATCACCATTCACTTCCATGCAGTAATTTAGGTTTTGCTGAAAACGTTCACGTACGTTACTCCAGATTTTTGGTGTAATTTAATGGCATTCATTAATGATCTTAGTTCAAAAATCATCCAGTCACTCAGGCTGGGTAGCGTAAATCTTTATTTCAGGTGACCCAATAAAAAAAAAAGTCCAGTGGAACCAGGTCAGGTGATCTGGGTTTTCTTCTAAGAACTAATGCACCGGTTGAACGAAATTAGGTGGTACGCCATGTTGTTGGAAGATGATCGTTTGATGGTCTTCTGTATTCTCCATTACTTGCACGAGGGCTGGATAAATAGCTCTATTCTTAGAGAAAGCACTATAATTCCGACACCTTAGAGAACAATATTCCAGGATAACCTCAAAGATAAGTCCTTAAGTAATCTCGGACCTCAAGCTTACTGTAAAATTGTATTATATTGTGAATAAGAGTCACTATTTTAAATGTAAAGTTGAAATATATAGATGGAGAGTAAAAGTTTGCATTTTAACTATCAGGTTGACAATTTGCGTTTCATTCAGGAAAGACAAGTTCAATTTATCTTTTCGTTGGCGTAGTATGAGGCATTTTACGAAGTAGGATGTTTCAAGTGCGGACGGACAAAATCGCTAGCTCAAGCTAGAGCGTTTTTTCATTTCCTTTTATCTTTTTATCATAGCCTT
Source organism: Megalocaria dilatata (assembly GCA_034642435.1). Lineage (NCBI taxonomy): Eukaryota > Metazoa > Arthropoda > Insecta > Coleoptera > Coccinellidae > Megalocaria > Megalocaria dilatata. The sequence continues at coordinate 43,924,740 of CM067856.1, read as the reverse complement.
CGCTGTGGTGGGTAAGCTATTTTGGTTTCACTTCCACCCAACGTGCGATTAGCTATATATTAACATATAAGAAACAAATCTATGATTGTTACGGTCTTTACTTGACGGAAATTCATCTTGAAAATATGAATAAAAACAATATTCTAATTTCCGCTAAAATTTTATTGACACTACGATCGTTACGTCATACCATGACTTCTTCAGGTGAGTATTACGAGATATTGAGTATACCGTGAACAAGAACTTCATTTTATAGTACATGGATATAATAAAAATAGAAGAGGGGGTGAAGAGAGTTTTACAATACTTTTGGGAAACTGAAAAATGGTTCAAAAAAGATTCAACAAAGGGAAGTTACTTAATTCAGTAATTGAATAACCAAACTGAATTAAGTAACTCCCCTTTGTTGAATCTTTTTTGAACCATTTTTCAGTTTCCCAAAAGTATTGTAAAACTCTCTTCACCCCCTCTTCTATTTTTATTATATCCATGTACTATAAAATGAAGTTCTTGTTCACGGTATACTCAGTATTTTGTAATACTCAGCTGAAGAAGTCATGGTATGACGTAACGATCGTAGTGTCAATAAAATATTAGCGGAAATTAGAATATTGTTTTTATTTATATAAGAAACAATAAAAATTCAATATTCCACGATTTTCATGTATTACGTACGTTAATTCGATAAAAATACCACAATATGTGTCTTCGTGTAACCTCAGAATACAAAAAAATAAATCTGGGAAATTCTACACTTCTTGAAAACAATGCAACTCTACAGCGCATGCAATAACAGCGTCGACTTTCATTGCGGAAACTCCAAACTTTTAATGGTTTTAGTGTGATCACCATTATTGGAGCATTTTTACGCGTTTGTAATTCAAATCAACAATGAAGCGCTTTTGAACATTACACAATAAGGATTTTAGATGGTGTAACAGTCATTAGCAACTCAGTAAGTTTTTAAACTTTTTTCGTAAAGAAACACATTCTTGTTTTTGACCGAAATTGGAGAATTAAAGATATTTGAAGAAGATAAATATATCGCAAATATTCTAGTTACTACAAAGTTTTCCTTCATAAGCTGCATTATTAATTCCAATTAAGTTTAAAATTACCTCTAATACGAGAAACCTGATCTTTTAATCTTATTAATGGAGAATATTCATTTAATATGAAGTAGCACCAATGTGAGAAATTTTTTTTTATGTGATAATATTTTAGGGGTTATCATTCTGTCGTATATACTGGTCCAACGAAAACTTAACACCTCGATTTTCCGACTTTAAATTGAAAATGTGGAAAATTGCTCGGACCTGTCGATTTCTGATTCAAGGAGGAACAACTTTTACCCTTTTTGCATCCTCGTTAGTTCAACCCCCTAACGGGGGTGAGCACAACTCCTTGATTTCGAATAAGAATGAGGGATATTGTAATAACTAATTTTGAAGATCGTATCAAGTACTATCCAAGCCTTAAATTTCGCTTCAAAATATCCATCGATAATGAAATAACAGCGAAAATAGTGAATTTTGATTTACCTCAGTCTATGGTGAATTTAATGAACGGTACAAGTATGTCAAAGCGATTGTAAATTTGTAGTAGAATTAAAATATTACCTTAACGGCATTGTAAAATGATATAACTGTCGGTATTAGTCAGATGAAAATCCAAAATTATTTCGTGTGGTACATATTCAGCGTCCGCAAAAATTAAATGTGTGGGCAGTTATTTATGGAAATCACATAATCGTCCTTTTATATACGCGGTAATCTCACTGGCCAAATTTATTTAGATATTCAGATGGTTCGGTACTAAGACTCTTCTGATTAGACGTCTTATAAGAAACAAAAAAAATTCAATATTCCACGATTTTCATGGATTACGTACGTTACTTCGATAAAAAAAACCACCATGTGTGTCTTTGTATTACCTCACAATACGAAAAAAAAATCTTGGAAATTCTACGCTTCTTGAAAACAATGCAACTCTACAGCGCATGCTATAAAAACGTCGACTCTCATTGCGGAAACTCCAAACTTCTTAATGGTTTTAGTGTCATCACATTATCGGAGCATTTATTAGCGATTGTAATTCAAATCAACAGTGGAGCGTCTTTTAACGTTACAATTGAATGCGTCAACTTTTAAAGTTACTTGCCAAGCTAGTGTAGTACACTCTGTATATAAGATATTTAAAAAACTCTGATCATAAATATTACTGTGACGAAAAATTAAGGCTAGTAACTGTTGATCTGCTATTTAAAATCATGTTGAATATGACACATCTCTATTTTTCTGAATTTCAAATCGACAATAGTCTGAACCGATAACATTTGACCTACAGAAAATTGATTCATGGTAAGTAAAATTGTCTCCAGCAGTCCGTCTGATATTTTCGAAAAAACATTCAAAAACTTGAAGGTTGCAGAGCGTATTTAAGCTCGAATTGAACAAATTTTCACAGAAACGCAGAGCTTCATCTTATCACATGAAGACCAAATTTTAAAAATAAAGAATTAACGGCAACATATAATGAACCCTAAAAGATGGAAGACGGTTATTCATTTATCTACTTATTTATCGCCTTTTTCACAAAGTTCGTTGAGCACAAAGTTGCTTAAGCCTTCCGAGAAGCTAAGTTTAGTCAGCTGAGTACTCTCACACTTAACTTCTTCAAATGTCAAGCCGAGTGCAAATAATCTATTGAATTATGAAAGCCCTTATAAAATAGCTTCAAAGAAAGACACATGAAATGAACACACAAAATGAAGTAGGAGAAAAAATTATATGGGTGTGATTTCGGTAAGAAAAAAGGACAGTTGTGTTAACCCAATGAAAACCTTTTTAGGGGCTTTTCAAATGATCCTTTGCGTATTTTCTTGAAATAATTTATTTTGAAAATGAAATGGCTGAAATATTGTTACCCAATATACTATGTTAGGATATAATAAACTAAGTCAGATGGACTTACATACTCGAATATCAATCGACTAGAATATCCTAGCCGTGTCGCAAGATCTTCCATCGAAAAAAATAAGCACGTTTATGATAACGAGGAATCACACCCTATGCCAACCCCAGTTCGAGGAAGGCTATGAAAGATAGGTCGCAACGGGCGCAAGTGACCTGTGTTGAGGCGAAATATATGTGCGCCACCGGAAATTACAATCCCTGTGGAAGCCGAGCTGATAAGTGCCGACGAACACTGGCTTCTTTAAGTCCTTCGCTGGTAATCAACTTCCGCAAAGCTAAGACAGCAGACACTTAAGATAAACTTTTTTCTTACTATCTACCCCCATCTCCTTTTGTTTGTTGTCGGCCTGACGATTATAAAGCCTTCACCGTTTTTCGAGTTTCTTCGAGTAGTGTGCCCGTTATTTTTATCTGTAGTGGTGAGAATGGCGCAAAAGTTCTACATTACGAATAAATACTATACTTAAATTTTCGCGCTCACGTAAAATCTAAAAGATCTCGATATAATTATACTGAATTAGGAAAAAATAATTATGAGCATTCCGGGAAAAGTATGTTCAGTGCAAGAAGAATTCCATATATTAGTATTATGAAGTCAATAAGTGAAAGGATTTTCGATAAGCTAGATATATTTCCTATAATGAAATAAAATAGAAAATATCATTAATAAGGAGTGTGATTTATGGTGAGGAAGTTCTAAAAATCGAGACAGTATAACATACATCTGTATAAAAACTCTAAACTCAAACCAACTCGATAAGATTTTGTTGATCATAGGGACAAACTGCAGACATTCGCACCTTTCAAACTTGTTGATTTTCATCACTGTAATGAATGCCAGCTACTACAAATCTGTCAAGTATCCACATTCGTTATACACAGAGACACTAAGGAATTGATCATACTAGCGCCATTTAGAGTATGCAAACATACATACAGAACATATCGGGTGTTTTTCAAAGTGATAGAACTTTAAATTGAAATAAAACACATTTAAATTAAGATTGAAGCCGATTTCGGTTTTATTTGAAAGATAATTTTATAACATATATGTTTAAAAAATAATTTCCGGCATATGTCCACCATGACTAGCTCTGAGGAACCGCATTCGACCAGACCAATTGTACCACTTTTTCGAGTAACTCAGGCCTTATTCAATTAATAACATGAGTTATGTTGGCTTCAAAGGTGTCCATTGTTTCTGGTTTATCAACATAAACCAATGACTTAAGATAACCCCAAAGAAAATAATCCAGTGGAGTTATGTCGCATGACCTGGGAGTCCAATTAATTGGACCATTTCTCGAAATAATGTTATTGCTAAATCTTTTTTTCAATAAATCAATTGTTACGGTAGCAGCATGAGGTGCAGCACCATCTTGTTGGAACCAAAACACTTCTGGGTCGATACCATTCAAATTTTGAGACGAATACTCAGTGATCGTCGATCTGTAACGAGCACCATTCACTGTAACATTAGCTCCAGCATCGTTTTTAAAGAAATATGGATCGATAATGCCTCCAGCGTGTAAAGAATACCATACAGTGTATTTTTAAGGATGCAATGGAACCTGCAGAACTTCTTGAGGATTGTTTTCACTCCATATATGGCAATTTTGCTTGTTTACATAGCCGTGCAACCAGAAATGAGCTTCATCACTGAACACAATTTCACGATAAAAAAGTGAATCAACTTCTAACTATTCTAGGGCCAAATCAGCAAACAAACGACGCTTATTATGTTCAAGTGGCTTTAGTTCTTGAACCAATTGGATCTTGTATGGGTGCAGACCAAGATCTTTCCGCAAAATTTTCCATATGATGTGGTGGATGAACAGAGCCGAACTTGTTGTGAACGTCGACGAATAGACAAATCTGGATCATCATTATTACTATGACTTATAGCAGCGATATTTTCTTCTGTACGTACAGTTCTTCGTCTTTTTGTTGTTGTTGCATCGAATAAAGAAAATGTTATCCGAAATCTATCGATAGTTCGATGAATAAGCTGCTTTGATGGACAATTATGTAAACCATAAATTTCACGAAGTGCTCTATAAGTTTGGCGAATAGAGCACCGATTTTGAAAATGAATTTCAACAATTTGTAAACGTTGTTGCAGTGTGAGTCTTTCCATGATAATTTGTCAATGCTTACTGAACAGAAATGTCAAAACAACATGGCTTCTACCTTCTGTCAAATCACAGTTATCCCTATCGAAGGCTCTATCACTTAAAAAAAAAAACCCGATACCTTTGTGAGCTAATTCAAGTAAAGAAATATACTTTCGGTTTTTTCACGTTACGAACGCAGAAAAACTTTCCACAAACATACATACAAGGCATACTTTTGTGAGCTTATTCAAGTAAAGAAATACACTTCAGATATTTTCACGTTACAAACGCAGCAAAACTTTCCTCATGCTCAAGTCAGACTATAATAATGAGCATTACGGCATATCATGGTCTGACTTGAGCATGAGGAAAGTTTTTTCTGGGTTTGTAACGTGAAAATATCAGGAGTTCATTCATTTACTTGAATCAGCTTCATACTCTAGATAACGCCAGTGTATGATTAATACCTTAGTGTCTCTATGTATAGCGAATACAGATACCTACCCAATTTGTAGTCGCTGGCATTCATTGCACTGATGAAAACCAACAAGTTTGAAACTTTCGCACGTCTGCAATTTGCCCTTCTGATCAACAAAACCTTATCGAGTCAGTTTAAGTATGGAATTGTTATACAAATGTATTTTATACTGTCTCCATTTGCACAATTTTCTATTACCATAGCTCATTTATTTCTTTGGTCAATAAATTAACAGAAATTAAAAAAAAATATTCAATACATCATAGATAATGACAATTCAATATTTCGCCTCCTACCTACTACTTTTTATTGGGCGGAATCCTTGCTGATTTAATTGATTAATCTTCTAACCACTTCATATACATGTTTGCTACCATCCGTGATAGCGGAGAATCCATTGGAAGTCAGTCGTCTTTAGAATAGTACTTGTCGTTGACAGCAGGCTAACAATTCCATGATACCGTCACTTGGTAATGTTGTACGGTCAGAGAGGAAAGTGTCTTCTTCAATTCTGCTTCTGATGATCGAAAGTTCTCTCGTTGATCAGCACATTGGTGAAGAGGTTCTCCACATCGAAATTTATGAGGCGGTCTTCTGGTTTCAACTCGATGTTCTTGATGATTTCCCTGAAATGGCTGGAATTCTTCACAAAGGAGGTTCTTCTTCCCTGGAGAGGCTTGATGATTTGTAACAGAAAGGATGAAAGATAACTGGTAGCAGAATTACGTGAACTGGTAGCTAGCCTTTCGAAACAGGCAACTCATTTTTCGCCACTCTTGTATCTACCACACCAATTCCTTTTCAATACTGAAGGACGATAAGGTGTATTTTTTAGACCATGAATTGAAATATACTAATTATTTTTGTGAATATTGTCTCTTCCCAACATTTTTACTCACAAATGAGTGGCCTTCATTACCATAAATATTTCATTAATAAAGTAAATAAATCAACTTGGCTTAAGTTTATTTGATGTCTGTTGATATATACTATATACTGTATGTTTCGGGTTTTTAGCCCATTTTCAAAACTGTAGAGACGACAGACATCAAATAAACGGTTAAACTTAAGCCAGGTTATTTTCATTTACTTCATTAATTTAAAAATGTTTCACCAAGGGATATGCGAGAAATCAATATCAATATCATAAATATTTTCTAAAATTTTATTTTTAGATCTCAAGTGCGAGAGTATTCAAGACTTTTTAAAATGTATCTATTTTCAGTCCGCATCAAAAGTCGTCCCAGCAGCAGTCCCAATCAAAGAAACACGAACTTTCAAAAGGCATAAACTACCATAACTTATAAAGCATTCACGGTTCGCCGTTAAGGATCATCCACCGTTATTCCATTTGGTATCGGCTGAACTGGAGGAATCCACATTTAACAGAATTTTCTCGTACGCTCCAGAAACTGCTCGAAACTTTTCACCTCGGTATTCGTGTCTGGGAGTAGAACACACACTTTTAAATAAATTGAAATTGTTCAGAAATAAATTGACGCAATTTCCAGCAGCAAACTTGGAGCGAAGCGTGTCTAGAGAATATATCTTGAAATACTTGACTCGAAATCGAAATGTATTTACCTTCTGTCGTTACCAGCCAAGTAGCTGAGACGACGTTAGTGGGTGGATAATGGAGCGTGTGTGCTCGTGGCATAATTTCAAATGTTCTAGAAATGTTACTTCTTAGCGGCGTCTTGTGGATCTTATACAGTTATACTTGGCCTACTCAAGCGGAGCGTTAGAAAATGTGTTCCCTTATTGGTAGTTATGAATTCGGGGGTATTTTCTTTAGCAATATGGAGAAGCTTGAAGCAGTTATCGATTAAGTTTTGCACTCGAACTTAGGTTATTTCACAACAGTTAGGTATACCATCTTTTATGGGACTCCAAGAAATTCTCTAAGAGATTTACGAATATGACCTCGCATTTTAATCACTGCTAAAAATTGAAGTGGATAATTTGCGTACATAAAATAATATATGGAGGGAAATAGAAAAGCAATGTTAAATATGAGACACAATGTGAGAAAAACTTTTGATGAACTCAACATAATTCTTAATCAGTTAACTTTAGAGTTCGACATAATTGTATTGGCGGAAACGTTTGGTATATCCGACTACAAAGACATATTCAAAATTATGGCGTTGTTGTTTTTGTTAGAGACCAAATTTAATTTGATGACGAATTGGTATACATAGACAGATGCAGAGCAATACAGCTCAGAATAACCCTTGGAAAGGTAACAACTCTGGTGACATCGCTGTACAGACCTCGATCCACAAGAGCAGAAGGTTTTGTAGAGAACCTCGGAGATTATCTAGAAAAAACAAAAAATTTTAATATTGACCATTATGTTATTGTAGGTGATGTAAATTCGAATATACGGGATGAAAAGAAAGTGGTGTCAATTTATAGGGACTGCCTGAGCGAATATATATTTATGTCTATGATCAATAGATCCACAAGAGTGCAGGTCGGATCAGGAACATCCATTGACTATATGTTCTTAAGATCTCTATAATGAGGAGAATAGAACAAAGGAAAAAGAAATAGATGTCTGATGGGTTGGTTATATCTATGAACCGTAAAAACGCATTATACCGCGAGTACAAGATAGATTCTCAAAACAAGGCAAAAAAGACAACTTATCCTAATTGTAGAACCCACACCAGCAAGCTGATAGGGATTCCAAAACAGATGTACTATCAGAAAAGAATTCGAAGAACCCAAAATACATCGAAGCAACTATGAAAAATTGTAAACAAATTTAACGCTTCCGAGAAGATAGTCCACTAAAAGAAATTTCATAAGCTGATGGAACCAAAACTAACAATGGCAAAAGGCAGAAATATGCAATGCACATTTTACGAATATAGGTAAGAGTTTTGCGTAAAAAATGAACAAGCCTTCTAATAGAAAACCTAAAAAGAACATTATTATAATAGTAATTCTTTTTTTCTAAGTCCAGTCAAAGAGAAGGAAATTTCAGATATAATAAATTTCCTCTAATGTGGAAAATCCCCTGTATTTAATGGTATCAGAACTGAGCATCTCAAAAAACACCAAAAAAAATCACACCTCTATTAATACCCCTAATGAGTAGAATATGTGATACGTGCCAATGTACGAAGGCTTTCAAGACGTCCATTATTACTCCTATATTGAAAAAAGGTGATCCTGAGTTGGTAGATAACTACAGGCCAATATCGCTAATAACAAATTTCGCGAAGATTTTTGAGAAGCTGCTGCGATCTAGACTAATGACATTTGTTGAAAAGTACAATCTTATATCTAATAGGCAGGGTTTCAGAAAGAGTTTGTCAACAAGTGATGCGTATTATTATTTAAAAATTTTAATATATACAGTTATATTCTGTTAGCCTTCTACATATTTAATTTCAAAAAATTATATTTAATATTATAAGTTCAGGAATTAAATTAATGTGACATAAGCACCGCTTATATCCAGCGACATATAAAATAAACATTCATTATAAGACATCCGAATGAGATGAAAAATTCAATAAATATAAATTGTTAACAAAAATCCTATAAATAGAATATTTTGAGTAGACAAAATTTTGTTTCTGCTCATTCCTCTTATGAAAACAGATATCTTTCAAAAATATTTAACATGATCCTAAGAATTTCATCTTTTTCATCTTACTTAGAATTTTCAATATTATTGAATATCTAACTAACTTTTCAGAAAATCTCAAGATATGTGAAAACATTACTGAAAAACACATTTTAAGAGAGACTTTGGTCGTAAGTACCCAATCACTTTCAATAAAATATAATCTCAATCAATAAAAAATATTTACTAACCTTAACAATCCAGAAAGAATCTCTGCAAATGAATACTGAACATTTAAAAGGTGTCCACATATAAACTCAAATAAATAATTCTGTGGTTTAGCGTAGACCTTAAAGATTGGACGGCAATTTAACGGCCTATGTTATAGCACAAGAACATATTATATTTTATTAAATGTGATTGGGTACTGACGAGCAAAGTCTCTCTTGAAACGTGTTTTTTAGTAATCTTTTTACATATCTTGAGATTTTCTAAAAAGTAACTTAGTTAGATATTCAAAAATATCGAATATTCTAAGTAAGATAGTTTTATGATGAAATTCTTAGGATTATGTTAAACATTTTTGAAAGATATCTGTTTTCATAAGAGGGATGAGCAGAAACAAAATTTTGTCTACCCAAAATATTTCATTTATAGGATTTTTGTTAACAATTTATATTTATTGGATCTTGTAATCTCTTATAATGAATGTTTATTGGCTATAAGCAGTGCTTATATTACATTAATTTAATTCCTGAAGTTATTAGTGATGCGATAGCTGCTGTTATTGGTGGCCTATACGAACACGTAGATAATAAAAGGCCAGCAATATGTGTACTTTTAGATCTAGCCAAAGCTTTCGACACCGTTGATCATACCCAATTACGAAACGTCCTGAGTTGCTCTGGTATTAGAGGTTACCCCCAGAAGCTGTTCGAAAGCTACCTGAAAGACCATAGGGAAATAGTGAAAGTTAGCAATATTCTGAGCTCAAAATTGGAAGTGAATTATGGTATACCACAAGGTACGGGATTGGGCCCATTATTGTTTGCCCTATATGTAAACGATCTCTTTACCTTAAGGTTTGAGGGAACTATTGTCAGTTTCGCTGACGACACTGCCTTGCTCCTTACAGCGGATGGTTGAAGAGCAAAGGTGGAAGATCATATGAATGTAATGAACATTGTGTTGAGCATCGTGCGTGCGAACGGATGCAATCGGAGAAGTTCTCAAGGATTTTTGATTTACATTGGACCCAAACAACGAAAAATTTTTTTTTCTCGTTCAATAGTGAACGTTAGTGAAATAGGATACATGTGTGGGAATGGTAAATTCCTTTTACAGTTCTAAAACAGAAAAAGACTTAATGTTGGTGTGAATCATCGTCTAATCTTGTGGTCTGATAAATATTGTTATCAGTATTCAGCTGGAATTCCCATCTTAAAGTTCTCCATACTCACCAGAACTTGTTTGATATGCCTGGATCAGATCTTGTAGCTGTAATCAAAGGAGAATTGGCGAAGCAGACTGCTGTATTCAAAAAGGAATTGGAGGAACTAAAGAGGGAGATAAAAGAGATATGTAAAAGGACGCAGCAGAAAATCTTCGAGGTAGAGAAGCGTGTCGAGATTATTGAGGGGGATATACTCGAATTGAAGAGAAGGTCAAGAAAAAATAATGTTGTGATCAATGGGTTGGATCTAGATGATGACGATGTTGTCAATTCCTCTATTGTGGCATTAAACGATATACTGCAAACCGACGTAAAGTTGGAAAATATTGATAATATATATAAGTTGGGAAAATCTAAAACTGCCCCAATCAAGATTGAGTTTAAATCATACTTGACCAAGTCAGAAGTAACTTCCAAGAGATCTAGACTGAAGGGCACTAATGTTTACATAAACGATGATTTGTGTGAGGAAGATAGGCAAAAGGAGAGAATTTTGATAAAACATCTAAAGGAAGCAAGACAGAAAAATTATAGAGCCTACAGAAAAGGGTGGAATATTTATATAAACGGAGAGAAATACACTTTGAATGATCTGGTTGAGTTTGGGGATCAGAATATGCGAGAAGACATTGATGTGAATGAAACAGAGGTCGAACAAAGAAGCGCACCAAGCTCTCCATTTCCTGTCACTAGAGGTCAGCAATTACTCAGGGAAAACACACATATCCAGTTTCTCGAGCAGTCAGAAATTCAAAAGGAAATAAAGGGCATAGAAAAAGTATTAAAAAGCACATCTGATTTGGAGCAAAAACGTAAAACCAGGCTTAATTCCTCGAGTAAAGAAAGAGCATCCCCAAGCACAGCTTCTTCATCGTCCAAGACAGCAAGAAAGCTGGTAAAGTAGAAACCTTTTTTGGTGTATTATAATTGGGATTTTTTTTTCGTGTTGTTTTATGCTTCATTGTGTTTATTTTGTTGTTTTTTTTTTTTTTTTTTGTAATTCATCAGGATGAATCAATACATTAGAGATTACCGGGAAACAGTCGTAGACACTTTGATTGCCACAGATTGCTCGGAATTTGATAGATATATTGTGGGAGTAGAGCAATTCAAGATCATTCATTTAAATATAAGGAGTCTTCGAAAGAATTATGATGAGCTAGTATGTTTTCTACAGGGTTTCTCCAGTAGATTCGATGTGATAGTTCTGACTGAAACAAATCGAACTGATGACTTGAGTGTTTATGGAGTTGAGGGATACGAATGTTTTTATAATGAAGGAAATATTAATAAGTGTGATGGAGTAGTTGTCTATGTTAAAAACAGCTTGAGATTTTCTCAGAAAGTGATTAGCTTGGGTCCCATCAAGTGCGTAGAGATAGAAATTGTTGAAAACGATAGAAAAATATTGGTCACTTGTATTTATAGATCGCCCAGTCTGGATCCCCAGTTGTTTAATTCGGATTTTTTTCAATACCTAGAATGCAGGAATCGTATCCGAGACCACGTTATTGTTGGTGATTTAAACATAAACCTTTTATCGGAAGCTGACCATGTGGAGGAATACAAGAACATCCTTGGATATTTCAAATTTTCGTCTTACATTAATAAGTGTACAAGATTTAGTAGTAAAACTTGTTTAGATCACTTTTTTGTGAAATTGTCATGTCGGCCTGATTTTGGTAATATAAGATCATTTATTCTACAGAGAGACATAACAGACCACTTTCCTATTGCCCTCTTGTTCAATTTCTCAGCAAAGAAGAAGACACTGCAAGATGGAGAAAATAGAAAAACGAAAATCTATGTTGATCACGCCAAACTCAAAGTGGATTTGGGTTCGGAGACTTGGGAGTCTGTATATGCGTCGGACGATGTTGACACGGCCACCTCAGCACTTGTCGAAAGACTTCAATTCCATATAGAACAGCGTACAAGAAAGATCAGGAGCAATAGAAGGAATACAACAATTAAAGAGTGGATTACACCATCACTCCTTAGATCGATAAACAAAAAAAACCATCTCTTTATGCTCATACAAAAGGATAAAAGCGATGAATTGTTAAAGGACGAATACAGAAAATATAAGTCGACACTGGCGAAATTGATTAGGGTGACAAAGATAAAATATATTCAGGATAACATACAAATGAATGCATACAAGTCGGAAAACCTGTGGAGAAATGTTAATAAAATTTGTGGGAAAACTAAACTGAAAACGAATATTCAATGCATGCAGATGGAAAACGGTGAGGTAACAACGGAGAAAAAGGATATAGCAAATGAAATGAACGAATTTTTCGGGAAAATTGGCGAGAAAATTACTAACCGATTAGGGAATGCTGTTGAACGCACGGAGAAGAGAAATTTTAATGAAGAATCATTATTCATGTGGCCTACAGATGAATCCGAGGTTTCATTAGTCATCAAACAGCTGAAATCGGGTGGGTGTGCCGGTAAAGATAATATTCAATCGAAAACTTTAAAGGAGATATCGGATAAAATATGTTCACCACTGGTCCATATTGCAAACTTATGCTTTGTGAAAGGCAGATTTCCGAACATCTTGAAATTAGGTATAATCAAGCCAATATATAAAGGGGGCTCAAGAAATGAAGTGAATAACTACAGGCCGATTACTTTGATATCGAATGTGGCAAAGATTTTTGAAAAAATTATTAAAAGGAGGATAGTTCAATTTCTGGAGAAAAATAACATCATTTCGAATAACCAGTATGGATTCAGGGAAGGAAGATCGACAAGTGATGCCATTCTAAAGTTAACCACGGATATTTATGAAGCAATGGATAAAAAATTACAGGCTGCCTGTATATTTCTTGATATTACGAAGGCATTTGACACCATCAGCCACAATATATTGCTGGAAAGGCTGGAGGACTGTGGAATAAGGGGAGTTTCAAATCAATTGATAAAGAGCTACTTGTCTAAACGAACACAGATTGTTGACATCGATGGCATAACCAGTGACCCCGTAGTTGTTAAATCGGGAGTTCCACAAGGCACAGTTCTGGGTCCAATTCTATTTATCATATACATGAACAGTCTTTTGCAGCAGAATACAGCGGGAAGAATGATAAGTTTTGCAGACGACACGGCCATACTATACACTTCTAACTGTTGGAGGTCTCTGAAATTAAAAGCTGAGGAAGACCTAACCAGGATTCAACTCTGGTTACAAAACAATAAACTGGCTCTGAACTGTGGGAAAACTAAATATTTGGCTTTTACATCTTACGCCAACAACTTACCTGATGAAGCAGCTCTTAAGATAGGATCAGACACTGAGATTCCATCTGCCGAGTCAGTGAAATACCTCGGAGTTGTCATAGATAGACATCTCAGATGGGACATACACGTGAGAGATCTTAAGGGAAAGATGAGGGGACTTTTGCAGAGATTTAGATATCTGAGAGAATTTTTGGAGCTTGAACATCTTAGAATCCTTTACTGCGCGTTGGTGCAGTCACAGTTGCTCTATGGGATATCTGCTTGGGGAGGTATTAATGATTGTCACCTGAAAAGTTTGGAGACTCTGCAGAAGTGGGTTATAAAAATCATCTTCAATAAGGAAATCGGATACCCAACTGACCAACTTTATACAGAGACCGGGATATTGGATGTAAGACAACTCTACGCACTGAACCTTCTGATGAACGTAAGTAGGAGAAAGATCAGATTAAACCGTATCAAACATCAGCACGATACGAGAACGAGGGAAGATTGTGTAGCCGTGCCGAGAACTCTCAAGACAGTCGGGCAGAGGAGCGCACAATACCTTGCGCCCAAAATATTCAACATTCTACCAGAGGAAGAGAAACGTAATCTTTATGGGAGGAATTTTAAAGCAAGAATGAAGAAGTGGCTTCAGAACACAGAACGGGGAATAATTCATAACTTGATTAACAACAAGTAAATTCCTTGATCCACGGGTATAGAAAATGTTGATCTCTTTTGTTCTTTTTCTCATTGCTGTTTGTGATGTGAAATCTGTGTATTTTGGTATCATCCGGATCGCATGTCATAGAGATGTTAGAGTTAGCACACTAGGTCACATACAAGTAGCTAGTCTACTTCAGTGACGGACGTTTATTTTTTTTTCCTTGATGAACATGTAGGTATATAAAATGAATTAAATTTTGTTTTTGTAAATTTTCGAAAAAATAAACTTATTATTATTATTATTATTATATATTATTAATCAAAGACTGGGTCGATCACAAATAATTGGCAATTAACTTTGCTAAATCACATTTTGTGCCATAAGCGAGTTATGAAAACCGATTGCCAAATTATAATGAATTGATATATATTTAATAATTGTGGGAACACAATGAAGATCACCTGAGCAGAGCAAATGTTCAGAAGGTTTCAGAAAAGCTAAGATATATGTTGTATAAATTTGAATACTTGAGATCTTCTCTCGATAGCACTTACCTCAAGATGATATAATTCGCCTTGGTTCAGTCTCGACTACAGTATGCCATCCTCATTTGGGGCGGTTTCCTTGATATTCACCTTGAATAGATAAAAATATTACAGAAGAAAATACTGAAAATTATGTATCGCAAAAAATACACTATTCATCGGATTATATTTATGGGGATTCCTACTTGACATACCACAGCTGAACATGTATGATAATATAATTTGAATTCAAAAATTGAAGGCTCTCTGAGATTTGGAATATGGTTTCCATACCAGGAATAAAACTATGAAAAATTTACAGGTTACCTCTGTAAAGAAAAATATTGGACAACACAGATATAGATAAATCAGTAGTAAAATATTCAACGACTTACTTTAAAATGTATATACGACGAATAAACAATATCAACCTCGTGAAGAAAAATTTCAGTAGTTACATGCTTGAAATGGACCAAAATGTTGTTCACAAAATAATTCTCAATGATATGTTACCTAACTGCAATGTTTCTTACTATTTAAAGATCAAAATTGAATGATTTTACGCGTAAGAGTAGTTGCGTGTGATCTGTTTATTGGCTTTGTATTATCAGTTTTGGTTTTTATGTTACTGCTTATTTTATGTACACATAGATATTTGTAGATTGTAGAATATTTTAGCGGTACTTTAATACCTATGCACAACTTCGATTTTGGTAGGGAACTCATGTTTGTTTGTTAGAGATTCTTTAAATGTGTGAATATATTGTTTTATCTATTGTGTATTTATATAAAAGGCGTCTCAACGAAAATTTGACCCCCCCTGAATTCAGAAACGAAGAATTTTCGAAGATTTTGAAAAAACAGGTCAACAGTTTTGAGGGGGACGAATTTCCATCATGAGTTTGTTCCGAAAAAACCACCCCCATGAAGGAGGCATCAACCTTCAACATTTTCTAAATAGGGAGGAGATGCCGAGTGTTGATTAGTTTGAAAGTAATTTATATTCTGTACACAACCCAGTTGAAATTTTCAAAATCGTCTCATTCTTCCCGAAATAATGTGATATTGAACTTACCGTCAAAAGGTGATGTTCAACCGCCCAAACTCAAGAACCTAAGAGTTTTGATGAATCCAAATATAAATTTCAAGTTCATTATTAGGGAGAAAGTATTCCTATGACGACATTGTTCCGAAAAAACTACCTGAGGATGGCAACAACCCCCAACATTTTTTTAGTGGCAGAACAATTTGAGTTTTTAAATTTTTTTTTTCAAGAACATTCGATTTTCTCATCGTTAATGATGGGAAACACAAATTCGCAAAAATTAAATGTTTGGGTAGGAATATAAGGAAACCAAATTTTTGGACCAATTTTGATCGATGAGAATCTTGACTCACTATTCAGCAGGATGGTGCACCGCCATATTTCGATATCCATGTTCGACAATTTTTCACCGAACGTGTTCTAGGACCTTGGATTCGTAGAAGGGGTCCTATAGAGTGGCCAGCAAGATCACTCGATCTATCGCCATTAGATTTATTTGTGCGGACGTTTGAAGTCCCAAGTCTATGCAACTCTAACTGAAAATCTTGCAGAACTGCGACAAAGAATCATCAGGGATTGCCAATAACTGACACCAGGCATTTTCGAAAATGTCAGAGAAGGATTTGAAAGTAGACTTATATCATTGTATGGAGGTTGGTGGTGGTCATTTTGAACAATACATACGTTAGTGCTTGAAATAGTTTACATTTTTTTCTAGATGTCCCTATCATTACTTACCGATCTGGTGTATTTAAATGTATTGGGTTTCTGTTTGAGCTACCCTTCCGATAATGTTCAATTTCAAATTGCTTAAAAAAAATCATCGAATTTGAACATTTCAACTCGGATGTTTAGAGAACAAAAAAGCTTTTTAACTAAAACACATCACTCACCTCTTTCCTATTCACAAAAACTTGAAGGTTGCCACCCTCAGGTTTTTTTTCGGAACAATTTCGTCATAGGAATTCTTTCTCCCTAATACATACCTTGAAAATTATTTTTGGATTCTTCAAAACTATTAGTTCTGGAGTTTGGGCGGTCCAACTGTTCGATATCACCTTTGGACCGTAAGTTCAATATTACGGTTTCGTGAATAGTGAACCGATTTTGAAAATTTTAGCTGAGTTGTGCACAGAACATAAATAACTTTTAAACTAACCAATAATCGACATCTCTTCCCTATTCAAAAAATGTTGGGGGTTGATGCAACCTTCATGGGGGTTCTTTTCCATTCGCACGATGGAAATTTGTCCCCCTCAAAACAGAAGTTGACCTGTTTTTTAAATCTTCGAAAATTCTTCGTTTATGAGTTCTGGGGGCGTCAATTTTCGGTTGGGATACTCTGGATATTCAAATAAACATTATTAGTATTATATATTTTTATTGTTTATTTCGGTGTCTTCATACGGTTGAGCTGCCTGAAATTACGGTAATAACGGTAATCAAGACTGCCTTAAAACGACATCATAGTAGAGAAATAAAAAAAGAAATTCTTGACCTGGTGGAATTTGCAGGCTCGAAAAAAAGTACCTTGTGTTATAAAATGAAATCATGGTTTAATATCGGGTGGGGCTTCCTCTAGCTCTTCCGCTTTGTGTCAATGAGGTACCAATTAAATCTTGAGGAATGTTTGCCGAATGTCTGTCAAAGCATTGTGGAGCTGTTATAATGTCTGAGGTGGGTTAATGTAAGGAAAGCAATGTAATTGCTGTAACATTGCAGACCAGACATGTTCAATACAATTTTTGTCTGCAGGGAGAGCGGGCCAATTCTTTCGGTTAATACCATTCATTTCTATGCGGTAGTTGATAATTCTTGCCCGGTGTGAACAAGCATTATCGCTGATCAACGTTAAATTGTCGCCAACGGCTACAGCAAAGGAAACAATAATTAGTTCTACAATCAAATCACGATACCTCACCGCTGTCAAGGTTGCGTGAATAAAGATAATAAGATCTGTGCGTCCATTAAAACAAAATCTCACACTGAGCCGCCATCGAAAATAGTTGTTGGCGTCATGAAATGTTCATTATTCCTTTGACTCCGTTCTCGCCACAACATTCGCCCATTAGAATTATACAGACGAAATCTGTACCCATCCGTGAACAGACAGGATCTCCTGTGCGCGTTCTAGTTCTCATATTCAAGAGCCCAACGATATCCTACAGACCGGTGATCCCTACTCAATTGCGGGTGCTTGGTTGATCAACGTGTCAAAGTTTGGTGCTGTTTTTGGGCTGGCAGTGTGATTGGGCCTTACTTATTCGAAAATAGGGGTAGAACAACTGTTATCGGAAATGGATTGCACTACCGAGCTACAATTAACGATTTTTCATGCCAGAATTAGAAGATATTAATGCGAAGAATGTTTATTTTCAAGGAGACGGCGTTATGTACTACACAAACAACGAAACAATAGCAAATTTGCAAGGAAAGTTTCCTTGGCGTGTCATTTCTCGAAAAGGTTATCACAATTGGCCACCGAGATCTTGTGATTTAACACATTTAGACTATTTTCTTCACGTGAAAGAAAAGGTCAGTGCCAATATCCCTTAATCGATTCAAGACTTCAAAGATGCAATTCGTGAAGTTATTGAGGACAGCCGAAAATGTGCGAATGGGTCATGGAAGATTTCATGAAAAGAATATGGTGCTATAACCGAAGCCGTGGCGGCCGTTTGGCTGATATCGTTGTCTATTGTTAATGCCATACCTTTCTCTTTACAATGAAATAAACATCCATTGGTTTCTTTTAAAATATACTCGTTTTTTCAATATCAGAATGAAATCTGTTATTGATAAATCCTTTATAAGCCTATTCAGGTTATAAAAAATACCAGTGAGAAGAATATTGAACATCGTAAGGATCATAAATTGACGACAAAGTTCTTTTGTATACCCGTCAATAGTTACTTCCACTGCATTAATTCACAGTTGAGGGAATGATTTTAATTTTTATTTAAAAAGTTCCCACAACTCATCACAGAATATTTAAACCACGGTTCGAGAATTTTCAGCTGAGAAGCCCACAAAGCAGATCCATTTGATTAGGGAAGTCCCATTAAGCATGAACGGAATATAGAAATACATCCAATTTTCTTCTTATTGGTTAGGATAACCCCAAGACACGGGACGTAAACCTGTCTTTCCCTACCGAAATCTTAATTCGAGCAACAAATTGTCAAAAGGTAGCGACGGAAAAATTGAATTAATGCGTCAGTGATTACGAAGGCGTCGGGGCTGAACGTGATAAGTTCAATCGCTCGTTTTAATGGCGTTCCCGGACGACAAACAAATTGAAATTCTTCAACGAATTTGGCTCGGTTTAGTCCGGAGATATTTGTGAAATGAGGATTGTGTGGAGATTCATCTCGGAACTTCTCTAGAGAAATAATATTATTTTTTTATGCATGATAGAATATCATAGACAAAAACAGTGCCGGGACGAAGGTGCACATGTGCTAATCACCATAAACTTACGTTGAAATATTGGGATGATGTATAATTATCATGGAAGTCCTACCAGCCCTGCATCTACTCGTGCAGAGGGAGGCGGAACGGACCAAATACAAACTATATCAACTGGCGATCGACAGGCAGTGGTGATGAGAGGCTTAGGACTGCTGGATAAGCTTTTGACGAATAGTACACCTGTCGATGCCCTCGGATCTAATGTTGAAAGTTACGAGCTAAAAACGGCATTTCAATGTAATCGTCCCCAGCCGGGACGAATGGACCTAGCATGCTGAGGTTTTATTGAGGACCGACCTTGCCTTGTTCATAGATGACTCGCGAACGACGAACCGAATGACAGTGGAAGTCTATGGGAGCAAACCAACAATCAACATCTCATTGAGTCTCGGTCAAAACGTAACCATATTCCAGGTCTAACTATTTGCCATTGGGACCATGGCAGATCTGCTGATAAAACGGCAAATCAAGGGATTCACTGAAAGTCAGCCAGTACTAAAAGCTCTGGAGTCCAGCTTGTGTACATCGAAAAGTGTCTGGAGTTGCCGCACGGCCTTAAATAGACTCGATACGTATTACGGAATCACTCTTGTTTGAATACCGAGCCACTCAAACTATTTGGGTAACGAAGAAGCAGATCGGCTGGCGTTTGCTGGAGTTGCGCTGCCTTTGGAAGGCCCGAAACCATTCCTGGGAGTACTACATGACGTGGCTAAGCAGACGATAACAGAAAGAATGAACTCAAGACTAGAATCTTTATGGCTGAGCCATCCTGGCCTGAAAAATTCAAAGGTATTGCGTGGAACAGCTTCGAACAAAAAGATTGCGGACCTAGCGCTAGGTCTGGTCGGAATTACGAAAGGACACTGCAGGCTGAAAGTATATTTACACAAAATTGGTCTGACTGAAGACGATGAATGCAGGCTGTGTATTGAGGAGACTTAAATAGCCATTTGAATCTTCTGAGAGTGCCCAGCGGTGAGTTGCATAAGATTCGAGGTCTTTGGTCAGGATTTTAAAGTCCACTGGAAACTGAAAAAATTACCCCCGCACAAGATTGTCGGTTTTATCCAAAAATCTCGTCGGGGAAATATAAATTAAGGGTGAACCACAATAGTCCGTGTGGACGCAGTGATAGGGTGGACAGACGCCCCCTCACCATGAATAATAATAATAATAAATTTCAGCTAGCTTTTGCTTCATTATTAGGAGTAAAAATAAGTTCAGTTTCAGATGGCAACATCTTCCTTTTGAAGTATCTTCATTAGGATTTGTTTTCGGTATCTGTGATTTAGCTGAAGTCTAGACAACATAGTTTCTATAGTAAAGAACTAAAATATGAAGAAAATGCTGCTAATTGCACTACATATTTAAAAGGGCACCAATCAAAAACTACTACGTAGAATTAATTGAAGTTTTTCGCACACAAGCCTTGCTATATCAACTGTGAAAACATATAATGATTATGCGTCTTGAGTGTAAAGTTGGGTTCGAAAAAATTAAATCAAATTCTCTGTCGGGAAAAAACAAAATTAGTTGCCAAATAATCTTATAAATGCAAGAGAATCAACATCACGCAATACATCATAAGACTTTTCAACAGACTAGGATTATTACTTGACTCTTTTCTCTTTTCTTACGAGCTCAATAATTATTTCTTAAAAATTTCATCAAGAGTGACCACATCGTCAATGTAAATATTCATACACAATGATGTTATGTATGTTTGGTTATGCGCTTCAACAAAAGATTTCTCACACAAATTGTCTTCAGAATTTTGAGTACCCCCTGAAGGCACAGAATCGATTTTGCAAAAATTTTCTGAAATTTCTGTCAATAAATTGTCACTTAATTGATCATTGACGTTACGATGGAATTTGGAAATTATTTGTCCCTTTTCCCATAAAAACATAAGCGACATGGAGTAAGAGGCGCTAATATCATTTGATATACTGGACATAATTTACGAGGGGTATAGGCATGATAGAAAACTCTAAAATTTTGAAAAAATTTTTTTTTTCAATATTGTCTCTTATAACTTCAATATTGTTAGATCGATAGATCAGCTTCTCTAAACCTTGTGAAAAATAACATAAATAGAGGTCAATTCTTGATAGAAGGTATATAAAATAATATAAATATTTTAAAAAATTTTTAAAAAATTTTAAAAAATTAGCCTTCTACATATTTAATTCCAAAAGATTATATTCAATGATTATAACTTCTGAAAATAAATTAAAATAATGTCATATAAGTACCACTTATATCATGACATAAAATAAACATTCATTATAAGACATCCGAATGGTATAACAAAATCCAATAAATAAAAATTATTAACCAAAATCCTATAAATTAAATATTTTGAATAGACAAAATTTTGTTTCTGCTTATCAATCTTATAAAAACCAATATCTTTCAAGAATATCCAACATAATCTTAAGAATTTCATCACAAAACTATCTTACTTAGACTATTCAATATTATTGGATATCTAACCAAGGTACTTTATATAAAAACTCAAGATATGCAAAACATTACCGAAAAACAAGTTTTAAAAATCGACTTTGCTCATCAGTATTCAAATATTCATATTCAATAAATATAACATCAATTAATAATATATATTCAACTCACCTTTCACTCTCCAGAAAAAGTTCTACTTAAATGAGACCTTTAAATAGGTATTCACTACACACAGAAATATCTCTGTGGTTTAACCTGATCTAGGAGATTGAAAGACAAATTTAACGGCCTCTGCTATAGCACAAAGACTATCTGTATAAAGAATGTTGAGGAAACCAAATAATTATATATTATGAATAAAATAACATAAATAGAGGTCAATTCTTGATAGAAGGTATATAAAATAATATAAATATTTTAAAAAATTTTTAAAAAATTTTAAAAAATTAGCCTTCTACATATTTAATTCCAAAAGATTATATTCAATGATTATAACTTCTGAAAATAAATTAAAATAATGTCGTATAAGTACCGCGGCTGCTGGCACCAGACTTGCCCTCCAATGGATCCTCGTTAAAGGATTTAAAGTGTACTCATTCCGATTACGGGGCCTCGGATGAGTCCCGTATCGTTATTTTTCGTCACTACCTCCCCGAGCTGGGAGTGGGTAATTATTAATTATTAATTATTTTAATTTATTTTCAGAAGTTATAATCATTGAATATAATCTTTTGGAATTAAATAAGTAGAAGGCTAATTTTTTAAAATTTTTTAAAAAATTTTTAAAATATTTATATTATTTTATATACCTTCTATCAAGAATTGACCTCTATTTATGTTATTTTATTCATAATATATAATTATTTGGTTTCCTCAACATTCTTTATACAGATAGTCCTTGTGCTATAGCAGAGGCCGTTAAATTTGTCTTTCAATCTTCTAGATCAGGTTAAACCACAGAGATATTTCTGTGTGTTGTGAATACCTATTTAAAGGTCTCATTTAAGTAGAACTTTTTCTGGAGAGTGAAAGGTGAGTTGAATATATATTATTAATTGATGTTATATTTATTGAATATGAATATTTGAATACTGATGAGCAAAGTCGATTTTTAAAACTTGTTTTTCGGTAATGTTTTGCATATCTTGAGTTTTTATATAAAGTACCTTGGTTAGATATCCAATAATATTGAATAGTCTAAGTAAGATAGTTTTGTGATGAAATTCTTAAGATTATGTTGGATATTCTTGAAAGATATTGGTTTTTATAAGATTGATAAGCAGAAACAAAATTTTGTCTATTCAAAATATTTAATTTATAGGATTTTGGTTAATAATTTTTATTTATTGGATTTTGTTATACCATTTGGATGTCTTATAATGAATGTTTATTTTATGTCATGATATAAGTGGTACTTATATGACATTATTTTAATTTATTTTCAGAAGTTATAATCATTGAATATAATCTTTTGGAATTAAATATGTAGAAGGCTAATTTTTTAAAATTTTTTAAAAATTTTTTAAAATATTTATATTACTTGTGAAAAATATTCTTCCGGCTTCTCCTCAAATTAGGTATCAATTGCTACCGGCGCGCTGTCGTAAAGCGGCAACAACCCCGCTGTGAGTTTTTCGCGTCTTCTCTCTCTAAATGCTTCTCTTAAATTACGCGTGGTGGTTGCGAATGATTCCGCTGTGATACTTTCCCCTTTTTAGTGTATTCTTTCAATAAAATACCTTTAGAATCCCAAAAGACCGTAGGCATTATTTTTCCAGCGGATGGGTTGACTTTAAACTTCTTTGGAGGTTGTGCACTCTTTTCAATCCATTGCATGGACTCTTGTTTTCTCTGAGGGACATAATAATGAACTCACGTCTTATTACCAGTAATCAGACGGTTGAAAATAGTCGATGGGTCTTCTCCACGTAGCTCTTAAACCTCCTTACAGCACTCGACACTCACACTTGCTTTTCAGGTGCGGCGAGCATTCTCGTTACTCATATTTCACTGACCTTGGAGAGGTTAAGATGTTCATAAAGGATTATCATGAAAGCACCATATATTGTGCCCACGGATTCTTGATTTTTATTCTGGCATCTTCAAGTACCAGCTTTTCCACTTTTCTTCAGTGGTACCGCTAAGGAGCCCGCCCCAGCAAGAGTAATAATAATAATTTATTGATCCCTCTTTGACAATTAAATGTATAGGACAGGTCATTTTACAAAATCAACTACTCACTAATATGTCAGAAAGATAATCCTTTACTGAATAATAACATTTACGCAACAATATACGTTTAACAGTTTTCTTAAATTCCTTGAAATCAAGAGATCGAACACCATAGGGCAAATGATACATAGAAGACATCTCAAACTTGGCTGTATTGTGTTTTGGGATATACAATGTTCCCTCATTTCTGGTATTATAGCCATGAAAGCTGAATAACTCAACAAGGTTTTTTTCATCTTCCTTCACATATATAAGACATTTCGAAATGAAAATGGAGAACAATGTTAAAATATCATTTTCTAAAAACACGGGTCTACAGGACGAAAGTGGAGTTATATTGAACACCACCCGTTACATCCGTTTCTGTAATATGAAAGCCCTGCCAACCTCTGGAGAGTTTCCCCACAGCAATACATTATAGGAGAGGTGACTATAGACTAAACTATAATATTCTACTATGTCAAGAAAGTACCGGGAATTTTCAATTAAAACAACATTTTCACATTTAATCGTCAAAATTTATTGGGTCGCCTTCAATATAGGCTCCATTTGCTCCAATACATCTATGCCAACGGCACTTCCAATTATCGAAACATTTTTTATAGGCGCTTTCCGGGATGGACTTTAGCTCTCGCGCCGAATTTTGTTTTATGGCTTCAATCGACTCAAAACGGGTGCCACGAAGGGGCAATTTTAGTTTTGGGAAGAGGAAAAAGTCGCAGGGAGCCAAATCCGGCGAATACGGTGGTAGCTGAAGCACGTTTGTTGAGTTTTTGGCGAGAAAGTCAGTCACAATCGTAGCTCGGTGAGAAGGCGCGTTATCGTCATGCAAAATCCATGAGTTGTTCGCCCACAAATTTGGCCGCTTCTTACGGATACGCTCACGCAAACGTTTCATAACGCCTAGGTAATACTCCTTGTTTACCGTCTGACCCTCTGGAACGAATTCGTAGTGCACCACGCCACGGATATCGAAGAAAACAATGAGCATCACCTTCATTTTCGAGCGGCTTTGGCGTGGTTTTTTCGGTTTCGGCTCATTTTTTGCCACCCATTCCGATGATTGCTGGCTTGTTTGCATATCGTACTCGTAGACCCAGGTCTCATCACCAGTTATAATGCGTTCCATGAATGTAGAATCGGAATTACAGCGATCCAGCATGTTTGAAGCAACCTGTTCGCGATGACGTTTTTGAAGAAAATTCAGGTCTTTCGGTACGAGTCGTGCGGCCACCTTTCTCATGCCCAAAATATCAATCAAAATCGTACGTGCGGACTCGTGGGATATCTTAAGATCATATGCTATCTCTCTCAAGCCGGTACGACGGTTTTCCAGCACCCTTTCCTTAATTTCATCGACGTTATCTTCGATCGAAGCCGTCGATGGGCGACCACTTCACGACCGTCCTTGAAGGCTCTGTACTACTGATATGCACGAGTTTTCGATAGAGCATTATCACCAAAGACCTTTTGCAACATTTTCAATGCATCGGCACACGAAAATTCATTTGCAACACAAAACTTTAAACAAATTCTTTGCTCAACGTAATCACCCATAGTAAAAATCGGCACGCACTCTGACATCGACTGACTTAATCAGCTATTGCAAACACACTAGTTGACAGATCCCGCTCAAGCTTGGCATAGTAATTAAGGACAGTGGTACCAACCTAGGAAAAAAAAAATTTTACCTGCCTCATTGCCCCGCCAGATTTAAATCGATAATTCCCGGTACTTTCTTGACAGAATGTATATCAACAAGTGGTTCCAAAGGGAGTAAATGTTTCACTCTATTAATAACATAATATGGTAAGTATTCAAGTTCTTATACAAATATTCAATATGCATAGACCACTTCAAATTGTAAAATAATAAGAACCGGTTTTTTTCTCGATAGAAGGATAATTACAAAATGAATATCAAAACAGATTTAATCTGTTAGTCTTTTACAATTTCAATTTCAAAAAAATTTCTTGAAAAATTTTCAACATTAAATTAATGTCTATAATAAGCACTGCATATATTGAATAGACGTATAAAATCAAAATTCATTACACAATATCAACAAAAATAAATTGTTAATTAAAATTAAAAATTGAAAAATAAGTATTATTGAATGTTTCGTTCCAAACGTGCGCACCTGAACTCGTCAGACAGGCGTGGTACGTATGTTTTGCCTGTAACAAACATTTGACAAAATGTTTAGATTCTGGTCTTATATTTATGAAAATTAAATCTTTTTCAAAAATACACAACATACTTTTAAGAACTTCTCCAAAACTAATTCATTTGAAATATTTAATATGTTTGAATATTTCAATAAGTTACTTCAAAAACTCTCAAAACATGTAGCACATCCTCAAAAACAATTAGAATTCTGATAAGGTTAGTTCAACTTTACATTTGAAAAATAAAATCAAATAAAATAAAAATAAATAAACTTGCAATATTACGAAACAATTTGCATTCACAGAGTTTCCAGAAATTGTTTGGTAAAATTACAAGTTTATTTATTTTTATTTCATTGGATTTTATTTTTCAAATGTAGAGTCGAACTGACCTTATCTGAATTATAATTGTTTTTGAGGATGTGCTACATGTTTTTGCACTTTTTGAAGTAATTTATTTGAATATTCAAACATATTAAATATTTCAAATAAATTAGTTTTGGAGAAATTCTTAAAATTATGTTGTGTATTTTCGAAAAAGATTCAGTTTTCATAAATATAAGACCAGTAACTAAACATTTCGTCAAATGTTTGTTACAGGCAAAACATACGTACCACGCCTGTCTGACGAGTTAAGGTGCGCATGTTTCGAACGAAACATTAAATATTACTTACTTTTAAATTTTTAATTTTAATAAACAATTTATTTTTGTTGCGTTTTTTATTCCATTTGATATTGTATAATAAATTTTGAATTTATACGTCTATTAAATATATGCAGTACTTATTAGAGATATAAATTCAATTCTAAAAATTTTTTCAACAATTTTTTTGAAATTGAAATTGTAGAAGACTAACAGATTATTTACAGACATTGTTATCTGAATAGATACCAATAAATTTATTATAGTATTATCCGTAGATGGGCTGACAGTATCTGAATAGCGAATGGCAAATCTACGATTATTTTGGCCAATTGTAAAATGAATTCATACAGTTTTATCAAGGTTTTCCATCAAATTATTCCCCTGACACCAGTTCACAAAGCTCTGTACTAAAAGCTCACAAAGCATCTGAAGCTCTTCAAAAGTAGGCGCCGTAACTGCCAGTGATGCATCATCAGCGAATAGGCCAATACATAACTTTTTTGAGAGTGGAAATATACTGTGAAATCCCATACAGTTATATAAATTGATGAACATCCGTCGCAAATTATTGGGGAAATCATTTATAAAAAGTAGAAATAGAAGGGGCCAGAGGACGGACCCTTGTGGTACTCCCAAAGTTATATCGTACTCAGTAGATTAAGAGTTCTGAATTTTGACAAACATGGATCTACCCTCAAGATAGCTGACGATCCAATCCAAAAACACACCTTGGAAGCCCAAATTGTAACATTTATCAATTATGAATTTGAAGGACAAACTATCAAAAGCGAAAGAAAAGTAAAAGATCGAAAAATAAGCCCGCGACATATAAGCCGTTGTCAAGGCACTACTAAACGAACCCAACAAAATGAATTACCGCCGTTTGAATTGAGTGGCCAGAACGAAAGCCATGCTGGGCGGCATCAAGTACGTTGAATTTTTCTAGGTAGTCTAGTAGTCTTCAGCGCTTTATCTGCCTCTTTTGAATTCATTCACTTGACCACTTTTGGATGATGGATAACGACGGGCTTAGTCTTGGTAAACAGCAACCACCTCTTCATGAATGATTTTTTGACTTTTTTCCTGCTTAGTGAGGAACTTTATAATGGCGCGATCCTCGATCAGCCATTCTGGTCGTCTTTCACTGGGGATACCTATAAAGCTAATGACCGTAAATTAGTGAACTTTTATATTTATACCCTCAGATAGTTTCATTGGAAAATGAGATTATTTGATTATTCAAATTATTAGCAAATCACCTCGATACCCAGAATTCATTGAACGCCCCTCGTAACTCACCAATTGCTCCAGTTGAATTACGCAAATTGTTTGCGATAATTCGCGGGAATATCAAATAACTTAATTCTCCCTAAAAGACTAAAGCCGTCTGGTTCCTAATGAAACTAACCAGTTTTGATTCCGCAGTGAATACATAATCAGTTATTCCCACAAACGAGTCTCAGATGCGCTAACGTGATGCAAACTGAACGCTAAAGGCAATAATTCCTCTAGAAACGGGTTACCATCCGAGAACATCGGTAAACTTTGCAAAACTACGAATGCACAAGCACAAGTGACGAGCCTCGCTTCGGCACAAAACCTGACTCTGAATAAAACGGGATGTAATTACTGCGCCTGACTAGATCCCTGCAACGATTAGGTCGAAGACAGATGTTTGACTTGACACACATGACTGTTACTATTCGGGTGTTTCAATATTTGAATGTTTGAGTTAGTCGACCTACTCTTAGTTCTCATAGCTAAATGGCCATTTACATAATTCTGTGATATCAAGGAAAAGTTTTAGATGAACTAGAACCATCTATCAGACAATAAGATAAAAGCAGATAGATTGCATGTTAAGAAGAATACTATTCAGGAATATGTATATCTATTTCTTTGAAACTATAGTGTGTGGTGAGAAATTTATGCTTAACAGTTCATGACTTGAAGTAAAGTATGTTAAAAAAATTTGAATATTAAAAGAAATTGAAATATGTTTATCTTCTACAATTTTAATTTAAAAAAAAATTTTTTTATTCAAAAAACTTTTAGAAATAAATTTATGTCTACACAAGCACCGCTTACATTTAATAGACGTATATAATCAAAACTCAATATATAATGTCAAATGGAATAAATAACCCAACAGATATACGAAAGTAATTAAAGTTAATGAATAAATATTTAAAGGAGACAAAATTTTGTTCTGGTCTTACCTTTAAGAACACCAATTGCCTTTTAAAAACATGAACACACTTAGAGGACTTCTCAAAGAATATATTTCAATTGAAATATTTAATATATTTAAATATTCGAATAAATTATTTCAAAAATCTCTAAAAATGTACACTACATCTTCAAAAAACAAATATAATTCTAGACAATCCCGTCTTCAGTCCTCATTTAATATTCCAAATATCAAAATCAAAAACTTAACCTATATCTCTCACGTGTTAAAAAACTTAAGCTTCGAAATACAGATCAACTATATAATTCAAGATTGATCTATGTTCTAACAAAATCAAAGAACAGTGTGAGTTATTTTAAGGTTTATTTAAATTCATTGACATTCTATAATGAGATTTATTGAAGCCAAAATATAATTATATATTATATATAAAATAAAATAGAAAAGCCTTTTACTTGATAGAAGAAATATAACAAAATTTGAATATTAAAACAAATTGAAATATGTTTATCTTCTACAATTTTAATTTCAAAAAAATTTTCATTCAAAAAACTTTTAGAAATAAATTTATGTCTACACAAGCACCGATTACATTTAATAGACGTATATAATCAAAACTCAATATATTATGTCAAATGGAATAAATAACCCAACAGATATACGAAAGTTATTAAAATTAATAAATAAACATTTAAAGGAGACAAAATTTTGTTTCTGGTCTTACTGGATGGAGTAGTCCGTTACTTTGTGATAGTTCATTTTAATGGAATGAAATAAGGAATTACTTTGTTTTCTATCACTTTTTATTATAACTGATATACAGTGACTCGAGTTTCGTAGTGTTTACTACATTTTCAAACTGAACGAACAAATTAGATCTCAACTATTATATATGGGGATTGTAGGCTTCGGCAGAGCTTCGAAGAGAGGGGTTTTCCAAAGTTCCGTCTGTTCGTTAAGTAGATTTATTATTGGTACGTGCTTTTTATATTTTTCAATTTCTATGGATTCCAGGATGTCAAGTTTTTTCCCTTTCGCTTCCACGTGCAAGATAACAAGGTTGTTCAATTCTGGGAAGGTGTGATCGGTAGTGAAGAAATGGTTCGCAAAATTGGAATTATTCTTCCGGTTCCTAAAAGCAGATTCATGCTCTTTGTACCTTTTATGGAACGGTCGGCCCGTTTGACCTATATACACACTATTACACTCTTGACAACTTAATTTATAGACTCCAGAATTATTCAGTCGGTTCTCTTTGTCTTTCGGATTAAAAAAGAGATTAGAAATTTTATGGGAGGGTGTAAAAGCTGTTACTATGTTAATTTTTGATAAAATTCGAGCTATTTTTTGTGAAATTGGTCCACAATTTCACAAAAAATAGCTCGAATTTTATCAAAAATTAACATAGTAACAGCTTTTACACCCTCCCATAAAATTTCTAATCTCTTTTTTAATCCGAAAGACAAAGAGAACCGACTGAATAATTCTGGAGTCTATAAATTAAGTTGTCAAGAGTGTAATAGTGTGTATATAGGTCAAACGGGCCGACCGTTCCATAAAAGGTACAAAGAGCATGAATCTGCTTTTAGGAACCGGAAGAATAATTCCAATTTTGCGAACCATTTCTTCACTACCGATCACACCTTCCCAGAATTGAACAACCTTGTTATCTTGCACGTGGAAGCGAAAGGGAAAAAACTTGACATCCTGGAATCCATAGAAATTGAAAAATATAAAAAGCACGTACCAATAATAAATCTACTTAACGAACAGACGGAACTTTGGAAAACCCCTCTCTTCGAAGCTCTGCCGAAGCCTACAATCCCCATATATAATAGTTGAGATCTAATTTGTTCGTTCAGTTTGAAAATGTAGTAAACACTACGAAACTCGAGTCACTGTATATCAGTTATAATAAAAAGTGATAGAAAACAAAGTAATTCCTTATTTCATTCTGGTCTTACCTTTAAGAACACCAATTGCCTTTTAAAAACATGAACACACTTAATTGTCTCCTTTAAATATTTATTTATTAATTTTAATTACTTTCGTATATCTGTTGGGTTATTTATTCCATTTGACATTATATATTGAGTTTTGATTATATACGTCTATTAAATGTAAGCGGTGCTTGTGTAGACATAAATTTATTTCTAAAAGTCTTTTGAATAAAAATTTTTTTGAAATTAAAATTGTAGAAGATAAACATATTTCAATTTGTTTTAATATTAAAATTTTGTTATATTTCATCTATCAAGTCTATTTTATTTTATATAATTATAAATATTCCACATATTTCTTATGTGGAATATCCAGTGGAGGGTATTTTACAAAAAGTGTGCACAAATAATGCAATATGGGTGCAATATAGCGATGTTATAATATTCTAAGCAAAAACGTTTTATCTTCATTTAAGATATGTTATTCAATGCTTTGCAAATGCTAGCATTGAAATGATAAATGGGTTCAAAAAACTGCAGAGAACAGTTTCAAAAATTATATTTCCAAGAAACTGTAATACACTTAATGAAAATTTAAAAAAAACCCATTCCTAACAAATTTATTCGAAACAATGGACTGATCATTATGTACGAGTGTTTCAAACGCTGTTGAGGAATGTTTTATATTTTTGAATAAATATAGAGCGTCTTTTGTAACAGAATCTGTTATTCATAAGGTTTATATGAAACAACAAGTATATTTTGTAATTCTGGTCAATATTCTATATTTTTTATAGATTCTTTTATATTTCTCAGTTGCGTGATGTTGAGAATTATGTCTACTTGAATTGAAATCAATTAAAATGAGTTTCCACCAAGTAAAGACCGAATCAATCAAACATGAATAGAAACAGTTTTTCTGGAAATTTCGATTTGATTTTCTTGAAAATAAAAAAACTTACAGTGAATTATGTAGAGGTTTCACAGAAATATTCTGTTTTCATATTTTAACAGTACCCTTCAACAAATAGTGTGAAATGAACCTGGTTTCACCTCTTGTGATTATTTCCTGACGAACTGACGTGGCGATAAAAAAATTGTATTTAATGTAGATATCATTATGGAGACAAATACCTGTTGTGAAAGTCTTGAGAAAAGCTATTATTTGAAAGGAATAAAATATCTATTATTCAAAACTTCACTTACTATCAAGGATCATTTGTACTTGAATTCATTGTAGTGATAGCTCTTGTAATTTTATATAAAGATTTGGATTTCATTCCATTGATGTCACAGGTCTTAATTCCCAAATTTATTCAAACAGAGTACAAATTTAAATATGATGTTTGGAATTTCATAGAATATAGCGATTACAATAAAATTATATAAAAAAAAGTAATACAGCCCATAATATTAGATATATTTTGTTTCCAGAATATTGGACATTTTGGATCATGTTATATTTTCTTATATGAGATACTGAATTTGGTTCAGATCCAAAATTGAACTATTTGCGAACTACTTGAAAATATCATTTTACATCGTAACATGTTCCCAGTATCTTTCTGGCAGATATTTAAGGTTCCTTGCGTTTACCTCCAGTTCGACCGTCATATATATTCGTACGTATAGTGATGGAGAGAAATTGGTTCCCATTAAAATTTGTAACTTATAATGGATTGAATTTATATGAATTAAAATTAATCAATAGGGAAAATTCGCATTGCATACAAATATGAGAATTAAGTTGCTTATTTCAACGCGACTTATAAATCAAATTTTAATGAAATCCTTGAATTTTAATACTGCAGATTTGTGTCAAGCCCTATTTCATTCAAAAAAAAAATATTAATGACGGAATAACCCATAAATTGTTTGTACTATGGTAGTCGACTCTTGGGTAAAATCTATTCCATACAACTACATGCATTAGCATTTAACGCATTTCAGTTAGCCTAATTATGAAACTAATAATGTTATATTTTGTTCCAGGTACGCACAGACAGTTTCCAGAGATGAAATGAGCAGAAAGACTATTTCTCAACGGAAAAAGGGAAAGTAATTTGTATATCGAACTTTCCAGAAAAATAGACTTGAGGAATAATTAAGACAGGACAGTTCCCACACTTTTTACATCAACTACTATTCTGAATTCGAATTATAAATTTTAATTGAATTGGCTTCAAAAAATACTAGTTTTCCTGCATTATTGATAATGTACCATAAGTGACCCCTGACTAAGGGTTTAGCCACCAACGGTATTAAAAAGTTATACGAATCCTTCTGATAACAAATTTGTAATTCAATTAAGCTGTTTTACAAATAATTTCAATAAATTACCTTGTGCTATTTGCAGAGTGTATTAAAAACTCAATAATGGGAGGTACCTACTTGCTTAAGCATAATCGGACTTCTAGTTAGAAAAACTTATCACTTGAAATGTTGTGTCATTCATGAAGCAAAAAAACAAGAATTCGATGAAACCGAGTAGTTAGATTTTGTTTACATATTTAGGTGAGTATAAAATCAACACTCTCGACGGAGTGCAACCCCTTCAATAATCTTTAATGGCAATAGGATTTGAGCGATACTTTATTCTGAAGGTTATGAACCCTGTTGAAACTTATGAGTGAAATTCATTTGGTTTTTGAAAGAATTTTATTTGAAAAGATGTTCAAATCACCTACCGTTCATTTGTGAAGAGTAAAAGTCTCTTTGTTCAACATTTTCCCTTACGGTCTGTAAAATTTTAGGCATTATTTTGTTACATATTAACATTTTTCTGTGGCGAAGATCTTCTGGAGAAGAAGGTGCTGTCTTAAACACGACACACTTCAAATGACACCACAAGTAAAGTGTAAAAGTTAAAAACCAGGATATCTCGTGGACATTCACTAGGATCTCTTCTTGTAATATAATTCTCATGAAAATGATTTTCAGAGAATCTTTTCAACAAGATGGTGCTCCCCTATATTATGCAGCACTAGTACGTGATTTTCTGAATCACTATCTTCCGGGAATTGAAATTGGGAGGAGATGTCCTATTGTGTGGCCCTCAAGATCTTCTGATTTGTCACCTCTAGAGTTTTTTGTGGATTTATTTGCTGGATGTCGTGTTTAAGAAGATACCTACGTTCTGAGAAGACCTTCGCCAGAAAATAATGTTGTCATGTAATGAAATAACGCGTTGAATGTTACAGAATGTAAGGGAAAATGTTTGAAAAATGAACTATGGGCGATTTGAATATCTAAACGATGAAAATTCAGGGAATTAAAAAACTTCATCCATTATTTCCAACGAGGTATTTACATCAGAACGAACGTCAATCAGAAAATTTTCAACCTTTTCATACATAGGATTGCAAAATCTTCAAAAATATGTATTACTGGAGTTTTATTAACATTTAATATTCTTGGAGGAGTTGCCGCTCGGCATGATGGAATCGTACACACACAAATTTGTAGTAAGAAGATGAATGAAATATAAACGAACTAAATGAAATTATGTTATTTTTAAATGAACTGAAAATGTCTATCAATGTGAGGCTTCAACAAAATAGACTTTCAAAAATTAATTTCATTTTTGTCGTGGAATCAGGAAGTGGCCCTGATTTTGTCTGCAGGGTATTCAACATTTTGTTTTTATTAGCATTCGACTGTCTGAAGATAATTAGGATTGCGAACAAAGGATTTCTTTTCTACAATTCAAAAATTTCATTGAAAATGTAACTTTGAAAAAGTAACGGAAATTAAACGGTTGGAAAGCCCACTTGGAGTGATGTCGCATTTTTTGAATCGATATTGTATTGTCCGACCTAACAAATACACAATAATATGGATGATGTAAACAACATCCTTAGTACTTATAAAAATTGTTTGTTTATTCTGAATTATTTTATAGAATATATTACATAAAGTGCATGAAATAAATAATGCCTCCACAAGTCATACCTGAAATCTGAACTTTATGTACTTATTACTGGTTCGCAGCCATAGCAAGGGAAAATGGTATATTTTGTTTGAATTATTGATTTGTTCACGCCTAAATTATAAACTCGCTCTTCTATCGCATTGAAACCAACTCTTTAATGACTAATGTGTTTGACAGGCTATAATACACCCTTCGTCTGAACTATATCCCACAGCATTCTTCCCATTAACTTCGATTAGAATGACCGTTAAAATTTGTTTCTTTTATTTTCTGTTAACTCTAAATCTATTCTTTCAATAATAAATGGGTTTTTACTCAATAGAAAGATTATAAACACAATTTTGAGTATCATGCAGATGTATTCTGTTAACCTTATATAAATTTTAATTTCAGAAAAATTTTATTCAAAAACTTTGCAGAATTAAATCAATTCAATGTCTTAGAAAACATTGTTTAAATTTAATAGACATGTAAAATTGATACTCATCACACATTATCAAAAAAAAAAAAGAATTCCAATAAATATTAATTATTAATTAAAAATATCAAGAAAACACTTGAAGAATACAAAATTTTGTTTCGTATCTTGTATTTATAAAAATCAGATCCCTTTCCAAAAATGCAAAACATAACCTCAAAAACTTCTTCAAAACTAACTTACTTCGAATAGTTCCTTCGAAAAAAAAATTCCTAAAGCATGAAGCACATCCTCAAAAAATAATTCAGAAATACGACAAAATATTCGTAAGTCCAATTTCCTATTTAAAAAACAAAAGCAAAAAATATCTTACCAGGCAGACTTCGTGGTATCTTTTGAAGATTTACCAGAATTAGAGAACTTTAAAAAATCCTTCGTATTCTATGTTCGTCACAAAAATTACACAATACTTGCAAGGTATTTTATTGACACAGTTAAATACAAATGATAATATGCAATGAGTAATAAATTTTCCAAATTTTCATACATAAACATAACAATTTCCAAAAACTTATTTTCAATGATCATCAAATACAGAATAGTAATAGTTGAGACAATTCAATAAAGAAAATCTATCAGTTGATACAGGACTAGCAGTTTTTTCTATATCGGTCGGCCCACATGAAAAAATCCAGTTGGATATTTCCGTAAGTATGACTTCTTCCGAAACACGCCTTGACAATTTTAAGCGAGGTCACCACCTCCTCATAAAACTCAAATCGCAGTATGGATCGATTCGAACATCATTTTAAAGGCTTTGCAATTCTTATTACGAATAAGCTGACAAAAATCTGATTGGCATTAAGTGGTCTTGTCTTGCATTTTCGCCTTTATCCATAAAAAAATTGTAAATATTCTGAATTTTCTCTTTGTTGACTTTTACTTTTTTCAACATCCTGTACATCACGAATGAATGAACCAAGCAAAAAGCAGCAAAATAATGTATTTAGTGTGAAGTTTTTTATAGTCATCAGTTCACTTGCGCGGATTAAAGTATCTGAAAAACATAAATTTTTGAGTTGTGTACACATGCTGGCATAGATTGAAATAAAAACTTTTCAGAATTTCTATCAGACTCTCTCATGTCACCGACAATTTCAATTCTTACTTTCACAATTATATCGGGTATTTTTTTAGAGTGATAGAAATTTAAATTGAAGTAAAATACATTCGAATTAAGATTGAAGACAATTTTTTTTTTATTTCAAAGATATTTTGATAACATGTATGTTTTAAGAATAATTTCCGGCATATCTCCACCACGACTAGCTCTGAGGAACCGCATTCGACCAGACCAATTTTGGACCACTTTTTCGAGTTATTCAGTCCTTATTTCATCGATACCACGAGTTAAATAATCATTGATCACGGATCTGAAACGAGCACCATTCACTGTGACATTAGGTTCAACATCGTTTTTAAAAAAATATGGACCGATGATGCCTCCAGCGTGTAAAGCCCACCATACAGTGCATTTTTCAGGATGCAATGGAATCTGCAGAACTTCTTGAGGATAGTTTTCACTCCATATACGGTAATTTTACTTGTTTACATAGCCGTTCAACCAGAAATAATCTCCATCACTAAACACAATTTCATGCTAAAAAAGTGGATCAACTTCAAGCTGTTCTAGGGCTCAATCAGCCAACAAACGACGCTCATTATGGTAGAGTGGCTTTAGTTTTTGAACCAGTTGGATCTTGTATGGGTGTAAACCAAGATCTTTACGCAAAATTTTCTATGTGGTGGATCTACAGAGTCCAACTTGTTGTGAACGTCGACGAATAGACAAATCTGAATTATCAGTAACACTATGATTTACAGCAGCGATATTTTCTTCTGTTCGTACATTTCTTTGTCTTGTTGTCGTTGTTGTTGCATCGAGTAGAGAAAATGTGGTCCGAAATCTATCGATAGATCGACGAATAAGCTACTCTGATGGACGATTATGCAAACCATAAATTTCACGATGTGCTCTATAAATTTGGCGAAAATAACACTGATTTTGAAAATAAATATCAACAATTTGTAAACGTTGTTGCGGCGTGAGTCTTTCCATGATGATTTGTCCATGCCTACTGAACAGAAATGTCAAAACAACATGGCTTCTACCTTCTGTCGAATCAGTTATCTCTATCAAAAGTTCTATCACTCTAAAAAAAAGTAATAATTTTGAATTAAAATGTATTTCTATACATATAATGAAACTAGTTCGGCGGACTCTGATTCAATTGTTTATCCTGCTCGCAAAAAATACTTTTTGTTCATTTCCAACTATTTTAGAGATAGAGTAAAGTAAATTTTACCACCCAGTCTTCAATCAAGCCTGACGATGAAATGGGAAAATAAATTCAACCCTTTTCGGTTTCAACCCAACTCTGACGGTCCAAATGTTGAAACGTTCATTGAAATAACAACTCAGTATAATTTATCAATCGTACGAACTGTGTACCTATGTAAATGAATGTCCTGAGACCTATACCCAAAGTTTCAACACAAATCTATGTTAAATTATCTTTACCAAGTTCACCGTTCCGGACAGTCACCTTTGTCGTCAAGCTATTTCAATATCTTATGATGGATTGTAGTAATAACTTAGATAAATTAAATAGAGGTTTATACTTGATAGAAGGTATATAAAATTATTCAAATATTTCAATATTATCCTTCTACATATATAATTTCAAAAAATTATATTTAATAATTATAACTTCAGGAATTTAATTGAATTAATGTCATATAAGTATCACTTATACCAAATGAGATATAGAATGAATATTCATTATAAGACATCAAAATGATATAATAAAATTCAATAAATGAAAATTGTTAACCAAAATCCTAAAAATTAAACAATTTTGAGTAGATAAAATTTTGTTTCTGCTCATCAATCTTATGAAAACAGATATCTTTAAAAAAAGTTTAACATAATTTTAAGAATTTCATTATAAAACTATCTTACTCAGAATATTCAATATTATTGGATATCTAACTAAGTAACTTTTTACAAAATCTCAAGATATGTAAAAACATTACTGAAAAACAAGTTTTAAGAGAGACTTTGCTTCGTCAGTACTCAATTATATTCATATTCATATATAATAAAATATAACATCAATCAACAAAAATATTTTTTTACCTTTTAACAATTCAGAAAGCTTTTGGTAAATGAATACTGAAAATTCAAATGGAGTTCAATGCTAACTCCAATAAATAATTCAGTGGTTTACCATTGATCTAAAAGATTGAAGGGCAATTTAACGGCCTCTGTTTTAGCACAAGGACTATCTGTATGAAGAATAAATAAATAAATAAATTTATTGATCCTTTCAGACATTTACAATGTATAGGACAAGTCTTACGAAGAAACATAGGTAAAAATAAACACATATAAAAATTAACAAACGGCATCAGCCAGAAACTCATGGACAGTATAATAACACTTATTGAGTAAAAGGGATTTAACTTCCCTCTTGAAAAACTTTCCATTCATTGATTTTAGTCGACTAGGCAAATGGTTGAACAGTTTGATACCCATATAATCGGGTGAGGATTCAAACTTGGCCATAGAATGTCTAGGAAAGGCTATAATATCTGTTTTACGTGTTTCATACTTATGAAAGTCTGAACATCTCTTATACTTGCTTAAGTTTAGGTGGATATTCACAAGGCAGTTCAAAATGTACACGCATGGGAAGGGAAGTATACCAAATTCTCGGAAAGTCGGACGACATGAATCGCGAGGCCGAAGTTTGAAAATAAGGCGTATGATCCTTTTCTGAGAAATAAAAACTCGGTGAGATCCCCCCGCTGAACCCCAAAGAACTACGTTGTAGCTCAAGTGACTATATACCATGCTGTAGTAAACACTCAGCAATTCTTCGACTGGTAGACAGCCCCTGAGACGTGAAATAGCATAGCAAGCCTTGTTAAGCCTACCACAAACATGCTCTGCGTGATGACGCCACGCAAGGTTACCATCAACAAACAGCCCCTGAAACCTGACGACTTCCGTCGACTGCAAAAAACCTTTTTGGTGTTTAATAACAAGAGGTCCCGAAGTTTGGTTTTCCCGATTCTGAAACTTAATCAGAACTGTCTTCGATAAGTTGAGGATTAGAGAATTTCTGTGGCACCAATCCTCGAAACACAGAACAATTTTCTCGCAATGCAACCTCAACTCCTGCCAGCTGGAAGCTCTGATTGCGATGGAGGTATCATCGGCAAACATAATCAATATAGGTACAAGCAGATATGTAGGGAGATCATTAATGAATAAAAGGAACAGGAGCGGGCCCAAGACAGATCCTTGCGCAACACCCAGATCGCTGACGAACTCGTCGGATAAACACCCGTTCAGTCTTACGTACACTCTGCGATCTGAGACAAAGCTTCTGACCCACTCCAGAAATACACCTCTGAATCCCATCTGATACATTTTCTCGAATATGAACTTGTGTTGGAGCGTGTCAAACGCCCGGGATAAATCGAAGAATATACCTGCAACACAGTATCCGCTATCCAAGCTGGTGTAAACAAGGTCGAAAAACTCGCAACAGGCGGTCTGGGTTGACCTACCAAGCCTGAAGCCGTGTTGTCTGCTAGACAGAATCGAATATTTCGTCAAATAGTTGTACATTCTATTATATATGACCCTTTCCA
The DNA here is from genome assembly GCA_034642435.1 of Megalocaria dilatata. Lineage (NCBI taxonomy): Eukaryota > Metazoa > Arthropoda > Insecta > Coleoptera > Coccinellidae > Megalocaria > Megalocaria dilatata. Next base: position 43,884,484 of record CM067856.1, on the reverse strand, counting down.
AAACCTTCGAAATCTGGCTCAAGATGGAGATAGGCCGATAATTCGTTATATCCTCGATGTCGCCTTTTTTATGGATCGGTATAACTCTTGCCAATTTGAGGACAGACGGAAAGTATCCAGCAGAAATTGACTCGTTCAGCAGGCAGGTGATGGGCTCAGCAATTAGAGGAGCCAAAAATTTCAGAGACCTGGCTGAAACCATGTCAGGTCCGGCACCACTAGCGCTCTTCAGACCACGTATAGTAGAAGAAATTTCCTCTGCAGTAGCAGGAAAGAAGAAAAAATTATGGTCAAGGAGAACTTGCGTAGTGCACGAATCCGACAAGGAACCGCCGAAGTGCTCTTGGACAGAGACACGATTAACCTCGGTAAAGTATCGAGCAAAAGTTTCAGCTATCTTCTGAGGACTGGAAACAAGCAGATCATTGATCTTCAGTGAAATATTCTTAGGAATTTTAGCGTTGGTATTGATTTCATCACTGACCATCTTCCAAACAGTTCTGCAGGTATTGTCAGAATTGCATAGGATGTTTTTATTATAATTAAATTTGGACGACTTCAATAATTGATTGTACTGAGTTTTTGCCCCACTATACAAGTGAGATGCCTCGGGTGTCTTCAAGTTCTTTGAGAGCCAATGTAAGTCCTCAAATTGTTCCGTTCTCTACGTATTTTGGAATCAATCCAACCATGTTTCCGAGAAGTGGAAGAATGAATATATTTAAGTGGAAAGGCTTCGTCAACTGCAGACTTCAGCAAAGTGACGAAATGGTTGAACTTATCGTCAACTGGCAAATCAGAATAGATCACCCGAAAATCGCTGCTCCTGACCAATGAATAGAGAGTTTCCCAATTATCATCTGACATAACTCGCACCATCTCCCGTTTAGGGATACTGGGCTTAACATAATTACAAATGTATTCAAGCATAATCGCTCTATGGTCGCTTATAAACGGTTCAAACACATATGTATTGACAAGTTTTGAGTCAACATTAGTTGTTACGTAGTCAACTTTGGAGGACGAGGTAATACCGTTCTTATTAGTAACGACTCTTGTTGGCTCTGAGGAGCTGACCACCAAATTGAAACATACAAACAAATCTTTTAGGGATTGAGATTTTGATGAAGGAGACAGATAATCCACATTAAGATCTCCGCATAAGAATATAATTTCACACATGGAGCTGCAGTATGTTAGAGCATATTCTAGAGTTTTTAAAAATAATTTGAAATCACCTGAAGGAGGTCTATATACACTTATTACACAGAGAGTGGTCTCATAACATTTAACTTTTGCTGCACACACTTCACAATGCATCTCAATCGAGAATCTTGCTACATTAAGCTGGTGCACTTGATGTGTTGACTTGGTATAAATAACAACACCACCATGTTCACGAGTTGGTCTGCTATAAGAAGCCGCCATATGATAACCCGCTAATGACATGTAAGGTAACCGCTCGGCCGAACACCAGTGCTCGGCCACACTTATGACATCCGGCCCGAAAGAACTGAGCAAAACCTCGAAGGATGTTATTTTGTTTATAATACATTGTGCATTTAATTGCATTATCTTGAACTTGGTGGATCTAACTTGATTTATTTGGTCATTTCCATAGCCTGCGATGGAAATTTCGGAATGGGACGCTCGATGGGCGGGCGTCTCCGAAAAAACCTATTGACTGTAACTCCCTCTGGCCAAAATGCTGGATCCATTAGCTGAGAAAAATATTCAAGAGGAAAAGACAGTCTAAACGATGAGTAGATATCAGGCTGTTTAGAACTGAGCTTCTCGCAGATAGGATTTGGAACCTTTTCTCCGAGAAACTTTAGCACATCCTCAGCAGAAGTTTCGGGACTAAGTCTCGAAACATGGAGATGAGCCATGGATCTCTTCGGGGCACTTATCAAAGCTGTACTCTTCGATGAACCCACTACAGGTGACTTGGATTTACCCTGCTTTCTCGAATTGGTTACGGATTTTTCCCCATATTTTTTTTTCTTTTGTTTCTTCTCAACTATCTTCCATCCACAAGTGTTACCAGTTGCCTCTGGCGCTCTCGAGTCTTCATTTACGTAGACGGTATCTTTCTCCTTCTCATGTGGACCAACTGTAGATACGTGAAGTTTATCAGCATTTGATGTATGATTCACAATATTATCCGAAGGGAGACTCCGCATGCCAGATGTAGGTCCGCGCGATTCGCCCACATCATTTGATGTATCTAGAGTCGGCTTATCAACCGGGGGATCCCGCACAGCTGATGGTGTTTGTGCGTTTTTTCCCTCGGCTATTGTTTGAATTATTTCAAGCAGAAAATCGATCTGTTTGTTTTGAGAAATTACCTCGTTTCTCAATTTCGACAATTCGGAATTCAGAGGTCTTATAGCGTCCTCAACAGCTTCGCGGACGATCAATCTCAAATCATCAATCTTGCGATCATCTTGGGGGCTCACAATGGAAATACTTGGAGATTTTTCACAGGATTGACAAAGCCACTCATCATGACCTACCTCAGCCCTCATTTTATTGTAGTCCTCAATGGAGATATTCACACACTTAATGTGGAAATTACTTTCACATGATTTACAGAATATTGGATCGTCGTATCGATCAATCTTATTTGAACACAGAGAACAGCTTATTCCGCGTATTCTCGACATGACGGCTAGCATGTAACTGTGTTAATGTTAAGGAAACCAAATAAACCACAGAATTATTTATTTCAGTTAACATTACACTCCATTTAAATTTTCAGTATTCATTTACCAGAAGCTTTCTGAATTGTTAAAAGGTGAGAATATATTTTTGTTGATTGATGTTATATTCCATTGAATATGAATATAATTGAGTACTGACGAAGCAAAGTCTCGCTTGAAACTTGTTTTTTAGTAATGTTTTTACATATCTTGAGATTTTGTAAAAAGTTACTTAGTTAGATAGTTTTATGATGAAATTCTTAAGATTATATTGAACATTTTTGAAGGAGATCTGTTTTCATAAGATTGATGAGCAGAAACAAAATTTTGTCTAATCAAATTATTCAATTTATAGGATTTTGTTATATCATTTAAATGTCTTATAATGAATGTTTATTTTATATGTCGTTTGATATAGGTGGTGCTTATATGACAATAATTTAATTTAATTCCGGAAATTATAATTATACAATATAATTTTTTTAAATTAAATATGTAGAAACCGAATATTGAAATATTTGAATGAATAAGTAGTAGTAACTTGTGCGAGCAATGAGTTATCTTTAAGTTAGCTCGTCCAGTCGGTAATCTTACTACTGATATGGTTAATTTTACTTCAATAATGATATGTAGGATGAAAAATTGAAGAATAGTAACATCATACCATTCGAGTTACTTCTCCATTTTTTAGGAATACAACAATATATATATATATATATATATATATATATATATACATGTATATATATATATATATATATATATATATATATATATTGTTATGGTATTATATTAAAGGAATATTGTGAATGAATACTAATTTAAATATTTATTAGATCACCCTTGTATGTAAGTGATGTATTCTATGTTTCCGGCTAACTCTTAAGATTATAATTTTGAATAATTGAAAATTATATATAATTAATTCTGATTTAATATTTGAGGGAGGATTCAATTTGAATTTTAAAAGATTGAATTTTTTAAATTATATTATATGAAAGTAATTTGAAATATTATAATCAGTGATCCATAACCTAAATCTAATTCTATGATAACCTAACCTTATCTGAATATTCTAACGTAATTCTAATGTAAACAGTGATTATTATTTCTAAACTTCTTTGCGAAAAGATTAACAGTATTGAATTTTAATACCTTTGGTAAGTTTGTTCATCAATTTATGATTGTTCCTTTTACTGTCCTTCTAAGTTTCAGGAATAAAACTGGTTTCGTTGGAAACAACACTTCTAGAACGTTCTGAAATTCACAGGCTATTTTGTTGATTTTCTTCGATATATCCAATTCGTTTGAAACTTGATTTCTATGTGATATTTTTCCATTCACATTCAGGTAATGTATTTTCTGGATTCAATTTCCATTCACAATAACCAAATAATCTTCTTTTTTCAGATGATGATACTTTTTTGGCATTTTTTTAATTACGGACCGACAAGGATTCTACTCTGCATATAATTGGAGACTGCCGACTTTTTCTGTGTCTGCCCTATTTATAGTTTTCAAGAAAAGTTGAATTTCTAAGCTTACTAGCTTCTGTCAAAATTATATAAAAATGATGCTTTTGATGATTTTACAAAATTTACAATATTTCCTGGTTTGAAATTACTTTTGAAAATTAGCTTATTTTTTTAACTACATTTTGATGTATGTTTCATGTTAAACAGAACAGTGAAAGTCTTGCTTTTCGTTCGTAAAGTATTTCAAGTGTCAAAATTTAACAAATTTTAACTTCTAATGCTTTAACAAATTTTAACTTATAAAATGCTCAATATTACTAATGAAATTGATTAAATTTCTTTAGCTTAGATGCTATTACAATACTATTGATGCCTAAACCTTTTCAAGGATCTCTCTTACATTAATCATTTGAAAATATCTGACATAGATGCTATCTTTCATTGAATTCAGTGAATTTTGATCAAATTTGTCCTATTTACATAATTCTGGTGAGTTATATTTAATTTAGCTTGTTCTTTGTCAACAATTCCACTAAAGTTTATATGTGATTCATTTTAATAACAAATCCTTTCAACAAATTCTTCATCAATTTCAAATTGGATATCTAAATTCAAATTACTTCTATTTATTGCAACTTTGGCTGGTTTTATATTGAATAATTGTACATTGAAATCTCCCTGTAAATTCTTTTCATAAACTGTCAACAAAATTACTGTGTTTTGATTATCGTTCAAAGAATTTTAATTTGAGTAGTCATTATGTATCCTGAATATGCTTTTTCTTCATAATTTTTAGCTTGTGAGTATTTTAATGAATTGAATTATCAATATTTGTGTCAGAATGGATATTATTTAATGAATTTTGCTCTAGTTATACTCTAACGAGTCAACTTATATACAACGGTGAGTGTTTTTCTTTATATTGATGTAATTATTTATTTTAACTGTAAATACCATGACAATATATATATATATATATATATATATATATGTATATATATATATATATATATATATATATATATATATATATCTATTTATATATCGTAAATTTACTACGAAGGGTTAAGCTGAATTGATTCTTCGAAACATCTACAGATTTTATCTAAAAATCTAGTTCAAACAAAACTTGGCTATACCATATCAAATTTTTAAAATTTACACTTTTCTTGAGTCATTTGTCCGATTCTTTATCACATTTTTTCATCGGAGTAGTCTTTCAAATTTCAATTTGAATTATGGAAGCTTCATTCTAGATGAAATTGAATTCAGAATATTCTACTCACTTAATTCATCCGAATAATCTTCATTTTATTTCATTGTATTTTGCGCTAGATTAGGAAACAAACAACTTTGATGCAAAATGGCGAAAGCAGCGTATGATTTCAGAAATATTTACAATAATATTTTTTTAGAGAATTTTATATGTTTAATTCAATGACTTATTATACTATCGTCCTTTTAAGTGGTTGTGTAAAATTCTCATGAATGTTTAGCCTAAATAAAAATTTCGTTGTAAATTCTACATTTATTTATATTTCAATACACAGCGTTTAAATAGCGAATGAATAATTCTGCGATGGATAATTTTTTCCAGAATATAATAAATAACTGCTTCAATATTTTCGATGTTATGTAAGCTAAGAAGCATTATATAGCGCTCAGCTAAAAGAAATAAGGAAACTTAATTTAACAGATTAGGAATACGTTTAGTTGCATCATTTGTTTCTCCTGATTAACTCGCAATCTTGCAAAATCATTAGCTACACAGTAAGATTACTACTGAAGTAAATAAATGTCAATTAAGGGTTGAATTTTTTCGTCAATCAATTTTTATTCAGAATTATTCCAAGAAATGGGGATCAAAGAGACAAAATTGGAAGGAAATATTAAGTTGATAATATTTTTATATAACGAAAATATAATATAAAGTTTGATGCTTTCCACTTCCATGAAAATTTAGTTTGAATAATGTTCATTTGATAGAGTTTTTTGGAATATAAACAAATGTTCTATTTTCTGAATTGAGAATTTTCTTATGTCTATTTCACAAAACTTTTCTCTATCAAAAAGTTATATATCATTCAGAACAAATTTTCACTTAATTATTGACATGAACAATTATTCAAAAAACCATGTTAATTTGAAAATATTACAGAATATTCCTCAGCTCGTTCAATACTTTTCAATAAAATTCAATAATTCATTTCGATATTAGTAATTTTTATCCTTCTTTATTACTTGCAATAATTTTGTTCTTGAATGCTTTTGTTTGCTATTTACTTTTTTATGTATACAAAATCCATAATATCACACATTCTCATATGTAAGTGATGATCATTTGAAAAATCCAGACTTTTTATCATATTGGCCCCATGATCCTTATGTATATTCTCCAAGTTGACGTCTAAGAAAGCTCCAAATGTTGCTATCGCTCTGCAATCGACTAATTCGGCTCATCGATAACACTGGCCGCTGCAGATGCAATGTTTCATTGATTTCGCATGTTCAGTCGTCATTTTGGTGGCTTATTGTTTTGTCAAATTAGCTCTCGATCAACCTATTCTACAGTGCTGCATATAACCTGCACAGGGTACCGATGACGACGACAAAATTCTCGAAAAGATGAAATGAGCTACCATTTTCGTAATTGTAATGGAAATATGATATTCGGAAAAACGTGATGTGGACATTTTTAGGGAGTGAGTTTTCTGGAAAAACTGAATCAAGTTGAGGAATATTGTGATCCAGAATAATCATTGTTATAGGAGATTATATCTTCAATTTGAGAGTATCCTTCTGGTATATTTTGGATTTGGAATATTGATGGGATCAGCGTTTTATACGCGATAAAATTTTCCACGAGGCCGGTCTACAACTACCCTCTGAACATATAGAGGTTTTTAATCATGACAATTCTCGAACTTCGTGTGAGACTTTACACGAAGAATTCAAATTTGAAGTTATATCTTATATACATTTCCCCGAATAACAACCAAGAGGGTGCAAGTGCCGAGCAAAGTCGGTATCCAAGTGCTGGATGGATATTTATATCCTGAGTGAAATTCCATTTACTGGATTGTTATTGGGATCTACGTGTTGGATTTTTCTATTAGGCTGTCGGGTATTTGGTATCGTGTGTTGGCTTAACGACCGCTACTAAATTGTATCAGGTGTACCAATGCATTGCACTGAATTTTTGATCTTTATTTCATAATTATCTCTAATGATAGTTTATATATTTTACCATTGTGATATATAGTGTAAGCAATTACCTGAGGTGCATCCCACGCATTTTGCAGTAATAATACTATCCCTTCAGGATTTCTTTAAGGTCACATTAAATATCTTATTTTAATATTATTTAATTTATTCAATTATTTAATTTATTTATTACAACTTCAAAACAGTTAAAGGTTTTGTAAGGAATTGTTAGGTATGTAGAGATCCCTTTTTGAATTCTTCGAAAGTAATTGATTAAACGTTAACCAATTAGGAAGCAAATTCTTAGTTAGGCATACTTCAACTGGGGGTGAAAGGGGGATGTATATTAGACTTTAATGCTTTATTTACAACTTAAATACATATATTACAAGTTTACAGATTTGAATTATTTCCCCTAATTGAGGAAGTTGTTTCGGTGCGGTTTTAACTCTGAATGCGGCGAAAACACTATCTTGATCTTGGAATAGTTCTTCTTTGAGCTTTTTCACCGTTGATCACTTCATCGAATTCACTTTTATTGGTTTCACTTTTGGGTTCACTTCGCACAAATTGATATCTAATTACAAATAAACAATGTAGATAATACATTTACTTCCAGGTCTTCACTGTGTTATGGGTTACTAAGAGAGGGAGTTCCCTGGAAGGTTAAAGTGAAAGGAGAATATAAAAAAAATTTTTTTTAGAGAGCGAGCAATCTCTACCCCATACTGAAAGATGCTTTCCATAGATCAACCAAACTCGTAATTTTGCCTTCAAATATTCCATCTCTACCACATAAAAATGAGATTGATATGAGCCGTTTCAAACTCCAACACCGCGAAATATGGATACACATTACACCTAACTAAACTCGAACAAAACACGGTTGCAAACCATACAAGAGATTACTCACGAACACCTACCTAAATTATTGAATATCTTCCAACACGCCACTGTTTCCCGAGGCGAAAAAGCTTCCCGGTCCACTTAATCTAACTCGAGAGCGTCGGGAGCCCGAGTATTTGTTCTTATTTCAGTGTTCGAAGCGACGATTTAAACTAAAACGCCAGTAACGACCCACCGCAGAAAACTTTATCACTCAGACCGAATCAGTGTTTGGTGCAGAGGCACCTTTGAGACACTTTTCATTAATACATGAAGTGCAGCGCATTAAGTTAGGAATTCAATAGAATTCCGGGAATGATTTGATTAGGTCAGATTCGATACTGTGAGGAAATCTGTCCCTGATTTCCAAAATAATGTAACGAGTTGGTTTTAATTCTGAATGGGGGGTTGATGAGACAGGGTCGGTCCTGCTAATTTTGCCTAATATGCTTTTAATAATTGACAATTAAAACACCCAGAAATAGTTAAATCATGAATTAGTCTACAACAACAATAAACATCAAATACCTATGAGAAAATAAAACTTTGACATTGAATATAAAAAAAAAATATTATATGAGTAGTCTATTACTTGTGATAAGTTCATTTTAAAATGGAATGAAATAGGAAATTGCTTAGTTTTCCATCAGTTTTCATTAACTGAAGATACAGTAACTCAAGTTTTGGAGTGTTTACTACATTTCCAAACTGAATAAAATAAATTGTACCCCAACTATTGTTGAACACTGGTGTACTTCCGACAATGTTAAATCAATGACCATATCTGGGTGCATGCAAGCTGATGATTACTGTCGTCCCAATAGGATACATGGATTATCAATTTCAATACTATTGTTCATGATACAAAAAATAGAAATTTGTGGATAGCTTTTTCAAGAACAAACAAGAAAATAGGCATAAGATCTCATGCATACCTTACTCCTTTCAAATATAATAAGATATAGCCCAGATGATAGACTTAAAAATTCATGTCCATACATAAAAATAATATTTTAATGGGTCAGCCTTTACTTGATTAGAATCCATTCTGAATAAGGTTATTTTGATTTTTACAAATTTTTATTTGTCAATGAAATACATCCTTCAATATTATTCACTATGGAAATCGAACATAATGATTCTATTAATTTTCTTGGTTTTACAGTCACTAGAGTAAATAATTCACATGATTTTTCAATATTTCATAAACCAACATATATGGATACACAATAAATCAAACCATCCTTTCAATCAAAAATTATCAGCACTTGTATGATCTATTGATTTGTTAATATTCCCATGAATCGAGAAAATTATATTTCAGAACTTAACATCATTAAACAAATAGCTATTAATGATGACTATGATCTTAGGTTGATAGACAAATTGTTGAGAAATAAAAATGATAAAATAGCTTTAATATGGTATATCTCAATATGAAAGAAAATTTCAGATACATTTCCTCAATACTAAAGAAATTTCTGAGAAAATTGCTACATACCTCAAAAATAAATACGATTTAAGAACTTCACCAAAACCTATTCAAACCTGAGTGAATTAATTCATTGAAAATAATAGAAAGAGTACACATAAAGATGATAAATCGGGAGTTTATAAGTTAACCTGCGGTGATTGCCCAAAAGTTTATATAGCACAGACCTGAAGAACTTTCCGAAATATAGTTTGTGAACATTTGAAGAGTTTACTCAATAATAAAAGTAATTCCACATATTCTAACTATTTGTTAGAAACAGGCCATACTTTCAACCATAATTTTTAAATTCTAATATAGAAAGTAAAAGTTATGCCTTAAACTTGTTAGAGCCCCTTGAGATAAATAAACACAATAAAATTGGAATATTACTTATTTCAATACTTACTAGATTTAAATAATTCATCCCTGTATATATATATATATATATATATATATATATATATATATATATATATATCAAGATAAGCTGGAAGTTTTTGAGACCTTTTTCGGGTTTTAGTGCTCAATAAAAATTTTTTGTACCTACTGTAGTATAAATAGGAGGCCGATTTTGAACACAAATTTAGTTATTCAAAATGTAAACACACCTGAAGATGCTACCATGCGAAACAATTGTTGTATTAAATAACAATAAAAATTTGTGAAAATCTGAATAACCTTATTTAATTTGAATATCAAATCAAGATTTAATCTGTTAGTCTTCTACAAATTTAATTTCAAAAAATTTATTCAAGAAACTTTAAGAATTGAATAAATGTCTTTATAAGCACTGCTCATATTCAATAGACGTATAGAATCGGAACTCATTATACAATATCAAATGGAATTAAAAAAACCCAATGAATATAAATTGTCAATTGAAATAAATAAATAAATAAATATTTTTTGTTTCGTTCCAGGCTTGCTTACTGAACTCATCAGACAAGCGTACGAGCCCTGCTTGTAACAAAATGTATTGTTTTATGATCTTTTATTTATGAAAACTAAATCTTTCTCAAAAATATACAACATAATTTCAAGAACTTCTCAAAAACCAATTTATTTGACATATTTAATATATTTAAATAAATTACTCCAAAAACTCTCAAAACATGTAGCACATCCTCAAAAAATAATTAGAATTCAGATAAGACCAGTTCAACCAGTTATACGTCTATTCGATATGAGCACTGCTTATAAAGACATTAATTTAATTCTTAAAGTTTCTTGAATAAATTTTTCGAAATTGAAATTGTAGAAGACTAACAGATTAAATCTGTTTTGATATCCTTCTATCAAGTAAAAAACCATTTCCTATATTTTAACGTTATTTAATATTATGAAAATAATAGTTTTCATGATCTGCGAGATTGTCGTTTTAGATGTTTTAGATGTTTTTTTTCTGGTAGTATATGTATGTGAATTTATTTTTATTTCCCCATTTTCTATAATGACGCATACAATTTTCATACAAAACAATTGCCCCACAGAGGTTGCCTTTGGGAAAATATGTTATTATCCATGTTTGAACTGTTTTCTCTAATGAAATGAGATAATTGAAATTAAATTCGATTAATTGGTCATCATTAATTTGTATATTTGTTCCGTTGAATAAACATCTTTATTAGTAATGTGTGCATGACTAGGTATCGAAAAAATTAACCCATAGACGCTTGAAATACATGGCCCTCTCAATTGACCAAAAAGGCAACATGACACACCTCTTTTTCGATTCGACTGAAATATTTCATACTCGTCAACAAGAACAAGATCTCAACGGAAGACCTGAGTCTCATCTAGTGCTATAACGCTTTTAGTGCTCCGAGTGGATAGCGTAATTTTTAACAGTTTCCGTATATATCCATAAAGCGGAGTTTTTGCTTGGTATTCGACATCGGTTTCGCGTAAAATATTCATACAGATCGAGTTCGGTTTCAGCCGAGACCTAAAACATAGATACGTGGAAATACGCGAGGTAAAAAGAGAAAATCATTGCCGGATGGAGATAAAGTTATTTCAGGTTTTGATATATGCTAGGACGATAGTCGTTTCTCTTATTGAAGGTTTCATAGGTTTCTACTTTTTTCCGGATGCTGCAGGACATATATCACGTTATCAGTTGAGAAAGAAGTGCATCGATAATTTACACAAGAGCGGTCGGTTTGAGCCAATGCTGAAAAATTTTGTGTCATGACAAAGTATCAAATTATTTCTCTCGACGAAACTAAAACCGGATACCGAAAAATAGTTTTTTGGTATCTAACATATACGTTCTAATAGTGGGGTCGTTTATTTTATTGTAATCATGACAGATTTCTAACAATCGTATCTGGTTACCCAAAAAATTATTTAGATGCAAATTAAAACCAAAGCGTCTTATCTTTGTGGCAACATCTACTAGGTTGATTGATGCAGTTCGTAAGGAGCAAATAACCTCTTGGTTTCGAAATCGGCAAATGTATTCGCGTTTCGCACGGTTTTCTACTCAATAATGGGCTCATCAGTATGATATATTAATATAATATATAGCGCAGTTATTGATGTGTGAATTGGAATTAGCTATCTGCTCAATGACTACGGGTAGAAAAATCTGCGTTTGCTGTCAGCACCCTCTTGCGTCGAAAATGTATGAATGCCACAACACAATATATTGACTGGGCTCAAATTAAATCGGTTATTCTATTATTTTTCTGATGGTTGGCTTTGCATGGATTCAAATGTTTTCAATGTGTTGTATTGTGCTGGATTAGTATGAATTTAGTTAATATGTTCTCTTTGCTACTTTTGTTTTCTAACGTAGTTTTTCAGCTACATGATATGTATGCCATGAGTGATTCTTATATTGTGCTGTGAATTTTCACTTTGGTTCTTGTGTTCAATATGTTTTTCTTGGAAACCTTCTACCATTGGATTATATGGTTCTAATGTGCTCGTACGAATATAGTTTTCCGTCCACGTATATAATGCTTTTCGGTCTACCTGAAGAAGGTTTTACCATTCCACCCCGGAGACAGAACTATACTGAATATAATAATGAAAGAAGTCAAAATCAGGATTCGAGAATCATTCACAGATTGATGGGATAGAAAACCAGAAGAATTAGAAAAAGGAAATCGATCAAAATGGAGAATAGCATCAGTAGTCGAGGGAAAAAAACTTAAACAAAATCCCGAACTTGACGTATGAAAGCAAAACAGCAGTGACAAAGAAAAAGCAACAGATATGTTTGCCGGCCCCCTAGAGAAACAATTCAGGCCGAATATGAAACTCAAAGACGACAAATTTAAAACGACAGTAGATTACGTAGAAAACAATCCAGCAATATTGATAAACGTAATGGAAATTACCAAAGAGAAAATAATGGGCATAATGAAAAAACTCGGAAATAGAAAAGCGCCTGGGATTGATGATCATCAAAACCATGTACTCTTGTAATGTAAGCTTTCTTACAGAAGACTGGAAGATTTTTTATGAAATAGTAATACCAGATCAAGAATTTGGTTTTCACACTCAGCAATCTGTCAAGAGACACGGAAGCGCGTATTCCTGGACATAGAAAAAGCCTTCGACAAAATGTAGCATGAAGTACTGATATAGGATATATAAGAAGGAGAAAAATTTCCCGACAAAATGGACAAGGATAATAAAATCTTACTTGAGCAAGGAAAAGTTCAGATTTAACATAAATGTCACAAGACCGACAATAAGAAAAATTGAAGCCGGCGCACCACAGGAATCAGTACTAGGACGATTGATATTCATTTGCTATTTATCTGTCGGAATTCCTAAAAATGAAAATATGTGAAATTGCCCAGTTCGTAGACGATACTACAAGATACTGCAAAAAGTCAGGGAATGTAGAATCAAGATGAATCCAAAAACGGTAGCTGTCTACATCAGAGAAGAGAAATGGAAAAATGAAGGAGCAAGAAATGTGATGATAAACGATCGGAAAATTTAATGGAAAGAAGAAGCAGAATACCAAGAAGTACTCCTCGAAGAAAGAGTAAATTTCAACAGCTTGAAACGAATGGATCCAAATAACTCCACGGAAATTTACTCTCACTTGATACAGAAAAGTAGAAAAAATAAAAAATGAGAAACCCGAAGATCATATTCGAAGATTGTTACCGGATGACCATTTCTCACATTCACATTCACTTTGATATTACCCATCTATCACGACTTTCTGTATCAAAATATACTGTATAGTAAGTTTTTGTCCGAGGACTTCGCAGTATCAACGAAATACGACAAAATTCTCAATAGTTCAGTTTTTATAACTTGTTTTACTTCATATCGAGTAGTAATAGTGAAATATTCGTACACCCGATGAAATTTTATATAATTGTATTTACTGAAAATAGTGAAATATATATTATTCAGATGACAATATCTTGAAGGATTTATACAAACAAAAAGCACAACTCCAACTTTCTTATGTTGAACAAACAACCCTAAAAAGGCGCCAAATTATTTCTATTGGAGCCGCTGTTGATAAAATACTTGTCATCATCTATCTTCGAAATATGACGATAAGGATTCACTCTTGTAGTATCCCTAGTCCTTGTGGATATTGAATATTTATGTGACAGGATGAAACTATTTTTTATTAGGGTCGACAAGGAATTTCCCAGTATATATACCACGTGAATTTTGCAATTTTTTTCTTCACAATACTTGAGAATATATGATATACCTGCAAACTATTTTCCATACAGATATTCTCTTGCTGAAGATTAATGTTATATTATTTACTTTTTTCGGAATTATTAAAGAAAACGGCATCGATATGTTTATAACTTTTCACCCAAAAATTTTATCCAATGTCGAAAATTTCGAGAAAATTTCCAGCTTATATACATAATATCTACTTTCAAAAGGGCCAAAAATTCAAGGAGAGATCATGCAAACTGTTTCACAACAAAAAATGTCATAAAACACATGGTCGAAATTTTGATAGTTTTTCTTCAATTGCTTGATTCCACGAAGTATAATAAGTTTTTCCAAAAATCAATTATATTTCAGTTATCCTTGTAGCCTTATCAAATTCGACAATATATCTGGAAATCGCATTAAATTTGCTACAAGATTAGAAGTTCTGTGTGCCAAAAATTTCTTATTGGGTGCGTGGTAAGAAGAAGTGAACAATATCATTCATATTTCTCCAAACGTTTTATCGATTTAAAATAATTTTTTATGGACAAGTTTTATTTTCAGCGAAAATACCTCATTTAGAGTGCTTTCGAATGACATATCTTTTGTGCTAGCTGCTTGTCCTCTGCCATAATATCATGGCTAACAAGATAACAACAACTTGAAGTTTGGCCCTTATGAAAGTAGACACTCTTTATAGTGAAGAATGAATTTCACTTAAGAGAATCATTTTAATCTATAATTCCTCTTCTCAGTTGGCGCATCTCTTGAAATTGAAACCATTCGTTGTGGATTGCTTTAAAAATGGAGAGTACGGTCTCGCATCATCTGTTGACTCGTCAAAGGCTTTAGATTGAGTTCCACACGATATGGTGCTAACAAAATTGAGGATGTACAAAATGCGGTGAGACTTTTCCATTATTTTTTGAGCGGTAGATTAAATGTATTCTAAACTGAGACCAATAGAAATTGGAGTACCCCAGGGATCCACATTAGGATCTTTGCTTTACCGCATCTCTGATGAGGCTAGGATAGCCGCCTTGGACTGGTTTAGTGCAAATAGATAGTGCATATGAATAATTGGAAGACGCAGCAATTGATTCTGAGCTTGGGAAATCGGAACCAAGAAAATAATTCAATGTTATCAGTAAGATTTCATAGAGTGGATTTGGATGCTTTGATACACGAAAAAATTCGTGTATCAGAAAAGACTACCTAAGGCAGAAGCCAGACTACTGTGCAACTTCCCTCTACAATAGGTAACCTGATTTGATAGGAAAACTATCAAGGGCTGCATTTAGAGTAGGGATGAAGAAGTTTTTGAAAGAGAATTCTTTTTATTCATTGAATGAATTCAATGCTTTTGTCCATCGTTATTCAATATTTTATATGAGCGTTAGTATACATATTTGTTGTTTTTATTATATCCGCTATATTTATTGTTTGAATTATACATTAAATGTTTGCTTTTTCAGCTATACTTCATGCTTTGACTTGTGCAATTTGTATTACACTAGCACCAATAAACTTTCTTTCTCTCATTGTTATGTCATTTCATTACTTAACGAAAACAACATTATTTGCTGATCTGAAACTACTCTATAGAATTAGCTTGAATTGCCGTCTAAAGTTTAGTACCCATTTTACTTGATTTGGTTCAGTTTTAAACACAATATTATCAAAAATTTATCTACAATAGATGTCAAAAGTTTTCTAACTTCTAAGAATTCTGACCCAATGATTACCAACAGTTACCTATGAAAATTATTACAGTTCTTCAGCTTATGTCTTATAGCAAATTGATTCATACCAAAATATCTTACATAAAAAGTTTCAACATTGCTGGCTGTAGTCATATGCATAATAAATTTATTGAATTTTGGCAATATTACATTGCTTTTATAGATTTTTCATAATTAAGCTTCGATATTGTCAATATTTCCGGTAAATGAAATATACGTTTCATGATAAATAATAACGTTTTCAATAGTTTTCTTTGATAGTTTCAGAATAGATATTATATTCAAATTAATTTTATTTCTCGAAACTTTGGCTTTTTAAAGAATTTAATCACTGAAAAAATTTTCTGAATTATACTTACATTTCAAGAATTTTCAGTCGACTAGTCGATATGAACTCCAAACATGCTCTTTCAAAATTCTTTCTTGTAAGTGTTTTCAGGTTTTAAATTATAAATCGTTCTTTAAGAATTCATCTTATTTAAGTGATTATGATCTAATTACTCGCTAACGAATCAACTTGATAAGACTTTTTCTTCACACTTGAGTGATATATGTAGCATTGTTTTTTTTAACGATTTGTAATATTTGGTGTAAAGAGTTCTATCAAATACAATTCATGACGGTAGATACCCACACTGAAGCGGATATATGAGTGGAAATAGGGTCTAGTTTAGCACCTGTTTCAACGGGTTTTAAAACTCGCAAGAGCTCACTTTGATTATACAAACGAAATCGAACATCATAGTTAATTACATAAATGTTTAATATAGTTGAAATTAATTAGAGTTCAAAATTTAAAATATTTTGTAGCTAATGAGGAATATAAGCTATGACAACAGAAAGTTATTCGAATCGGAACAATGCAACATGCATCTGCATAACATTTCAAAACTCAAACAAGTTCGAATAGGTTTTGTTGAGCGCTGAGATATAAGCAGCAGACATTTGTATATTTCGAAGCTTATTTGCTCCATTCATCAGTGTGCTGTATTGTCCAACGAATACAAGTCAGCCACGCTCCTATATTCACCCTGCATAGGAAAACTAAGGTATTTATCATACACTTGTGCCATCACGTGCACGCAAATATATATACACGACATATCTAAGCGAGCCAACTCAAGCGAAGAACTTTATTCCCGATTTTTTCTATCCTTACAAATGCAGAAAACTTTTCTCATGCTCAAGTCATAACCAATTACGCCGCGATACTCACAGTTAGCATTTTTATTCTAATAAATTAATTCGGTTGTTCCAAATATGATCAATAGAAAGTTTGGGCTATGTTAATAATTAATCATATTCTATATTCATTCAAATCCCGAATTCTTCTCTTCTGTTTCAGAAAACATTCATCTCTGCGTTTTTCTTATAGATATATTGGTATAATTCAATTCCGCATCTGCCTTTATTGACCAACTATTTACTACTAAATTACAGAATACAAACCAAGTAGGGTTTCATGCAGAGCCACAGGAGACAGAACAATGTGCTCCGGAACTTCTGACGCACAGGACATCCTTGAAAGCATACACAATGTCTAACAGATATGATTTGATGCAAATTAAACGCCTTAAATCCAAAATAGTATGTCAGCAGTATTTCTCGACATACACACAAGTAAACTAAATTATCATATAACTCGGCGCCCTTTTGTTTTCAGTTAGGTTATTTATCTCCCTTCAGGGCAGTCATGGTTCCAACCCGATTCCTTGAGCGCTGTTTCGCGCTACACTCGAAGCTGAACTCCTTCAGGCTATGACTACGCTTTTTCCTAACATCACACCGATTACAGAAACTTCAAAATACCTCTTTACCACCGATTTAGTATAACTTATTGCCTTGTAATATTTAAGGGTAACTCAGATGATTTATTATCTTTAACTCTCGTGAACTACTACTCATTTTTGGGGAGCATTATCTTCCATCCTATAGAGGTGTATTAAAGTAGGGCGGGCTGAAGGATTCAGGTATGTGCACGGTGCTTTTTTATTGGAAGTGATTCGAGTTGTTCCTATTCATATCAATCATTATCAAAGTAGTAAGGAAGTTTACTAGTATACAGGGTGAATAGAAAAACTTCGGACAAATTTTACAGTGTTCTGGAAGAAGAGTATTTCAGCGCAGCCAAATAATTCTTATTCTATTGGATTTTCTACACTTTCTTGTACTAAAATGTGAATTTTCAGTTTGATATCACTTTATTTTGCAGAGTGTTAGAATGTCAAACAAACGTAGTGCAATTTTGTAGTTGTTTCGTCAAGGTAAGCGTCAATGCGAAATTGTTCGTTTGCTCAATGTACCTCAACAAACCGTTGTCGATACAATTTGCCGTTTCTAGGAGCTAAGCCATAAAGGTCGTCGTCCGGAGAGTGGGAGTAAACGCACTGTCAATACGCCTAGCAATCGCAACAACGTCAAGAAGCGAGTCAATCAAAACTCGAGGGTCTCCATGAGAAAAATAGCCCGTAAGACCGGTATCAACCGTGAATCCCTTCGTCAAATGTCCAAAAAGGAGCTCAACCTCAAGCCATACAACTATGTGAAGTTCAACTCCTCACGGATGAAAACAAGCGCGTACGACACCAAAGGTGCCCCCAACTCCTTCGTCTCGCCGCCGGTCAGCAATGGGAGTGCATTTTCTTCACAGACGAGAAGCTTTTCTCCGAAGAACAATCCCACAACCACCAAACCGATAGAGTCTGGTCCGCAGAGGCTCCCGGTATGTCGACCATCATCAAAATCCGCAATCCATCATGGAATTTGCGCCAGCGGCAAAACACCTTTGGTTTTCGTGGATCGAGTTAAAAATCAATCAAGAAGTCACCTATGAAAATATTCTGGGAAAACGATCGTGGCCAAACTAGAACTAACGGCCAGGAAGGTTCTAGTGTGTATTTGATGGGACTGTAAAGGAATAATTCATTATGAGTGGCTTCTATATGGACAAACAACCAATTCGTATCTCTAATGTGAACAACTGGACCGTTTGAAGTTAGCGGTTGACCAGAAACGGCCAGAATTGAACAACAGAATAGGTTTTGTATTTCATCAGGACAACGCCAGGCAACACACGTCTGTGGTGACTCGCCAAAAACTCCAGGAGCTTGTTTGGGAAGTTTTAATGGATCTAGTATATAGTCCAGATCTGGTATCAAGCGAATACCATGTTTTTCTCGCATTGAATGATAACAAATTGGCATCAAAATAATATTGTGAATTTTGATTACTAGAGTTTTTCAGAAATAAGGGCCAAGACTTCTATGAGAGAGTCATCATGAAGCTACCTTTAAAATTGCAACAAATCATAAAACAAAACGGCGCATATTTACCCAAATCGGACAATCCAAAAGATGATAAATGAAGTCTTGAAGTTCAGGCAAGAATAATGTATTTTTCCCAAACTCTTATCTTTATGATCTGCTGTTATTATGATATTATCCTGATACTCCTAGATCTTCGATGTAGATCCCTCAGAAGCATTTTTAGCTAGTGCGACCTAGGTGATCAGTTGTGTTCTACTTAAGCTTTTTCACTACATCCTTACGCCAGTTTAGACACAGCCCTGTTAATTTTCGACCTGAATGGGAAATTCTGGTCAGAACACGTCTAACTAGAACATTTCAAATGAAGAATTATTTCCCTAAGAGAAAAATATTCGTATTCCCGCCACTTTCAGTGAATTTGAAAATTTTTAACAAACAACATGAAGAAAATTAGATTCTCAAAATTGCGCTTCTTATGAGCTGAACAAAAATTCCTTAAATAGAGTGTAAACCTGTGAACACGAAAATAGTTTTCCATTCAATAAATTTGTATATCAATACATCAGTTGTCATCTGTACGAGCGCCAACCTTGACTCAAAATTTGTTGATTCAGCCCACATTATTTAACTATTTCAATAAAATATTTCCTCATAATTTAAAAAATACTTTTCGCGGAGCTATGATAAAGTTGAATGAAATAATACAGAAAATTTCCACAATTTATCAATTAACAACAATTGTGCCACCAAAAATGTTGCTTCCTCATGTTGACATTTTGAACTTTGCTGAATTGTTCAGATTACAAGCGATAGTAAATACCAAGTGTCTCTGCATCCTCAACCAGGCGTGCCAGCAAGTATGTACGACTCATGCGGATTTTTCTTACCCATGTCCAAAACACAACTCCTGTCACTATTAAGCGACAACAACTAGTTCTTTGTCTACTGAATGATAGTGTCATTATCGAGCTGATTAGTGTACAATGGTGCAACCCCTAAATTTTAGTATCATCAGCATGCAGCACCTGAACCCAACGAGATGAGAAAAATTAGCGGTATTCAAGAAGAAAAGAACTGGCCCTAGCACAGATCCCTGCGGCACACCGCACCGAATTTTCTTCTCCGTGGACGAAAAATCCCCACCTATCCTAACTCTGACAGTTCTCTGAGTCAGAAAAGATTCAATCAACAATAACAAGCGGCTACATTTTTCAATATTTTTCAATTTTTCAGCAAATGTTTGTGAAAGCTTTGAAGAAGTCTAAATATATGACATCAATTTGAGTTCTCTCACCGAGCGATCAACTTCAATCATTAATCGCAGAAAGAAGAAAACTGAGGTTTCAACGAGGTGGAAACACACTTTGTTGTTCTTTTGGGATCAATTTAGCCTTTGCCAACTCTAAAATTTGACCTGCTACGATACTCTCAAATATTTTAGCTTGTGTTGAGAACAAAACTTATGGGCCGGTAATTGGTAGACAAGGTCTTATCTCCATCCTTATCAATCGGAGTTTAGATAGCTGACTGCCAGTGCAAATATAAGTGAACACTTTAGTAATGAATGATCGTTCAAACACTCAATCGATTCAAACGAGGTACAGAGGTTAAGCGAAAGCTATGGAACATCATGAATTCAAAAGAGTTTTGTCCCATCAGCGCCTGGAACAAAAGAGGCATTCAGAGCTTACATAAGGAGTAAATAAAAATCCATTTTGATGAGGAAGCAGTAAACCAATCGTAAAATTTGCAGTATCTTTATGATATGAATTAGTATACTACAAGTAAGTGGTTTCCTATGAGAGGTTTCATTTTGATATTGAAAAAAATGAGTATATTTCAAGATAAATCAATGGGTGTTCATTTAATTGTAAAAAGTAGGTGTGCCATTAAGCTACGGTTGCAGCTCCTAATCCTTTTTATGAAATTTTCCATGACCAATTCACGCATTTGCGGCTGTACGTTCTCGATAACTACACGAATTCTATCTATATGATAGTGGAGCATTGACATATACCTTATCTTTCACATGGCCTCAAAGAAACATGTATATAGGTATTAAATTACAAGATCTCGGGGGCCTCTTCGAAAAACAACTCAGCCAGGAATATTTACTTGAACAATAGGGAATGTTTCCTTGCTTGTGTGGCACGTAGAGCCGTCTTATTGAAAATAAACATCTTCTGCATCAATATCTTTTAATTTCAACCATAAAAAACCATTAATTATAGATCTGTAGCGCAATCCATTCATCATAACAGTTGCACCAGCTCCATTTCCGAATAAGTAAGGTCCAATCATACCAGCAGCCCAAAAACCGCACCAAACAGAGACGTGTTGAGGATGGAGAAGCTTTTCAACAATCATTCTTGGATTTTAAGAGCCCTAAATGCAAAAATTCTGATTATTAGCGTAGCCTTCGAAGTGAAAATGTGCCTGAAGATGATTTTCCGATGAAAAGCCGGATGATTTTGATGCTTTCAAAGGATCAGCGAAGATACGACGTTGCTTCTGATCGATCGGCTTGAGTTCTTGTGTTCAGTGCGTTGTTGAAGTGTGTATCATTTGATTTTTAGTAGTGGCATAGTTTTTACTTGCCAAATGTCAGAAGATAACAGCTCCAAAAGTAAAAGCTGTCCAGATCCCAGGACATTCAAAATGAAACCTCTTATTGGAATACCCTTCATAATAAAATTTCTCCCAACACTCTAAACCCAATATAGGAAAACCTGAATTCCTATGATAAAAATAAACGCTATTAATGAACTCCATTGCATTTTGTGAATAAATGTTATAGGTTCAGTGTTAGAAATATAAGTTGCATCAACATAAATCCCGTTAACAGCAAACTGGAATGAAATTGCTGTTATTCGATTGAAGCCAATTATACAGAAATATTAATTTCATTCTGTCGATTCAATCGAAATTTATTTTCTAGATTATGACCAGTATTTTCAGATGCATTATAACTACATAGTTGCTACAATGTTATTCTGTTCAGTTCACAACTGAATTCGTAATCATTCTGAATTGATTGCAGTCTATGAAAAAAATTTATGGAAATTTACCGAAATAGGTCACATAATTGGTAAGAAAATTTTTCTTGAAGAGAATATGTAGTATTCTGCGACACTTTAATTTCGTCGTTGAAATTCGAGCATTTTGAAATATTCACTTACATATCTATCTATCGTACAGATTACCAAGTATCAATTATAAGTACCCCTAGTCCATATGGTTCAGTACCAAAAGCGCTGGGCTTCAGTTACGACGTAATTATGTTTTCTTTACCGACGAGATCGACGTCCATTTTGAACCTTTTTAGTTGAATCTGTTCGATTGATTGATGACTTAATGCAGTTGAATGAGCTAAGAGTCGATTTGCCCGACTTTCTTCCGAAGAATATGGTATCAATTAATTTTAGATTATTCGAAGAATTGTTTATACCCATAGAAAATTATTGGTGCCTTAGATTTTGGTTTTAGAGTTATATTGGGCCAATAAAGTTGATATTCTCGTATTAAGCAGAAGGTAATCTTCTTTTGCTTCGTTATTTGAAGCCATCATTTCATATCAAATAAGTTATCACCATCGAACTACAAAATTGTTTTTAAACTTGTCAAGAAGTTTTATTAATGGGTGATTCATGGGTTTTCTGTTAGCTGGAATTTCAGTGAATTTCCTGGAAAATAAAATTCATGAACACTCATCACAGAAAGATATTGTTGATGAGTACATCTACTAATTATAGTATGTTTCAAAAGTATACTCAGATAAATAATTGCGTTTGACAAAAGTATAATCTCTAATTGAAGAGAGTCTTCACTCCGAAATAGAACATAGTAAATCTATAACTTTTCGTTACAACATATCATAAACCATCCCACACAGATAAGGGGGTATGAGACGCTAGGTTATGCTGAAATGAGTCATAGTGAATAAGAGACGGTGAATTAGGTTTCCAAAAAGCAGTCCAGTCCTCTATGCGATACGTCAGGAAGCTGTAGCAGAGCAAAGCGGACTTCTTGATAATGGTCAAGGAGCGGACACATCGCCACAATAAAATAATACACCGATCATTAAATATTCTTGCAGATTATTTCAACTTCCAAAATGAAATGATGAATATTTAAGAACAAATTAGTAAAACTCTGGTCGACAAATAAGTTAATCAATGCAAATCATTCAGCATTTTAATGAAATAACTGTCCTAAGAATTTTGCAATCAGTATCTTTGAAGGCTGATATCACCAGATAGTATTCGATTAAGTAGCGTTTTTTTTAGAATTTAATGAAAGCTTGAAGTCTCCATTACTTATAAACTGAGGAAATACCTCTCCAGCTTTTCAATTTACAGTTGAAATTATGGGGTTTTTCAGTGTTATTCACCAATATTATAATATAAAAAAACAGGGTCGCTATTCTACAGTACATTGAACACGTGGAAATAAAGTAGTCAATCAAATATTTATATTTTAAATAAAGTTATTCTAATTTTCACCGCCTAAAAGCTCTACTGTGAGGTGCTTCATGATCATAATTTTCTCTAAAATAATCTCCATGGAGGTATAGCAATAGCTGAACTCGATTCTCATCGATACAATTATTTTGCTGAAGTCAACAAATCGGTTTCAAAATCTATGTATCGTACCACGGCTGGTTTACCGCCGTATTTTGCTTATTGTTTCAATATTTATAAACTACAAACAAGAGTAAATATTATAAATTTATTTCAATGATTAATTACATTAGGTTTTTTGGACTGTATCTAATGTAGTGTGGAGGAGATTTTAACTTCAGAGAGCACTTTGTATGTAGTTGTTACCAACTTCGTTTATTTAATAATGATGAACCGGAATGCCACAAACGACAAAGTTGACAATCAAAACGATAATGCAATAATTTTGGATCGAAGCCACAAAAGAAAAATGTTGATTATAAGCGAAATAATAATGCAATATCTTAGACCGAAAGGTCACAAGCAACAAAGTTGACCATCTCAAGAAATGAGTATAATATGTGCTGAAGCCACAAATGACAAAGTTTGATTATTAACAATGCAAAAGCTTGGACCGAAAGGCCACAGGCAACAAGGCTTGATTATTACTGAAGTAATAATGCAATATCTTGGACTAAAAGGCCACAAGCGATATACTTGACTATCATAGGGATAATGCAATGATTTGAGCCGAAGCCACAAGCGACAGAGGATAATTAATATCGAAATTTAATTCAAAGTCTTGGACCGAAAGGCCACAAGGAACAAGGTTGATTACCATAGAGATAATGGTTTTCGAGTGTATTTAACAACTGAATGTAAGAGGTATTTCAATGCATCCCTTCTAACAAAAAGAGAAAAATTAACGGAATAGATTGCAAAGCTTATTTGTGGGTGCACTGAATGAGTGAAATAAAGTTTTCCATTGGGTGAAGAAGAAATTATGAGATCAATACCAGTAGATAAGGATAGAATGAAACTTTATAATTTTCAATGTTGTGCCGTTGAATATAACTCATGAGTAGGCACTAAATGTATCAAGATCTTTAAAAACTTTCCATGTTTTTAAGAGCCATATTTTCATATGAGGACGGGTAAGCATTTGATTCAATAAAAACTTTAAAGTTCGCACGATAAAGCTCAAAACCTGCTTTGTTAAAAATATCAACATGGAAAGATTTATGTATCGCACCAGCGATAAGAAAATAATGAATTATGTTTTTACGTAGACAGGGTTTCTCTAAATGATAGCTCATAATGTATAATTCATGTTTACTCATAGTATAATTCAAAAAGATTGGTTTTAACATATATAAGTGACACAAATCAGTGAAATTATTTCAGTTATCTTCCAATGAATGAGTGCCTGAATAATTGGGCTTTTCAGGCGTCTAGCCGGTCCTGACCGAGACTGTTTGGTCTCTTCCTCTGAAATATTTCAGTTGGCACATTATAAGGGGACTCACTTCGGACGTTAATTCGAATTTATCTATTTTCTCATAACATAGCCAGAGATAAAAAAAAATCTTCTCATAAATTTATGGTTTTGCACTTTCCGCGAAAACCGGAAGGCTAAATTATGCGAGAGGGGTGTCGCTTACAGTTCATGATTTAGGTTTACGCAACAAACAAACACTTTTGAAGATTTATTCCCGCTGATAAGAAAAGGAAGTTGCCTGATTAGATTTGCATTTAAAGATTTTTCTCTCGACTTTATACTCGTATGCACATAAAGTTCTGATGACTAAGGTATTTATTAGAAAAACATTCGAGCTTTGAAAGATGTCTTTTCTCGTCGAGAGGACATTTTTAATTATATTTTTTATGAAAGCAAGCCATCCCTAATATTAATAATACTGTAAATATGAGAGTGTATCATTCCACGGTTGATTTACCGCCGCATTCTGCTTATTATTTCGGTAATTTCAAAAACAAAGAATTGCGAATAAATTAATCGCAATGATAAATTACGATAGATTTTGTGGAGAGTAGTTGAAGTGTAGCCGTGATTTTAACTTCAAAAGGCACCTTGTATTTAGTTGGTCAGGATCTGAAGTGAAACTGAAACACTCATAACAACAAAAATTGTATCACTGTATATGATACCAAGCTTGAATATGGACAATATGGATTACTACGTTTATAAGAATCGCGATAATCTTGTGCGGAGACACAAGCAACAAAGGTTGATTATAAGAGAGATAATGCAATAATCTTGAACCGAAGGGTCACAAGCGAAACGAATGACTACTACTGGAGTAATAAGTTCATACTATATTCAAAAACTGAATGCTAGAGTGGTCTCAATGCATGATTTCTAACAAAAAGGGGGTAATTATCGAAAATAATTGGAAAGTCCATTTGTCGGTGAACTGAGTTAATGAAATAAACTTTCTCATTGGTTATAGAGAAAATTGTGAGATAACTATTAATAGATATGAACAGAATGAAACAGATTATGATTCCGAATGCTTCGCCAAAGTACAAATTGCGGATTATACTGTATCTTATGTCCGAATTGCAATCAATCTGGGACTTCATGCATTGGTAAAGCTCCCGGAAATGCTCTATCGGCATAGACATTTTCTTACAATTCAGCTGATTATTTTGCTTACTGATGTACTAAAGCTGGCTCAATTCAATTTTTGTAAAACAATATATGGTCCATGTTTGATCGAGTTTGATAGCATTAGAATTCAAAAGATTCAGTGATCGTGTTTGAGAACTATTCACGCTATCAGAAAATATACTGAGAAAGAAACTGCAACACCCAAAAGGAGCTGTTTAAATTTTAATTTTTTTTTGGTAAAACATAGATAGTATAGCAAGGAGTAAATGATTGAAATTTGGAAAAAAAAATCGTGAAGGTCTTTTCATGTAAACATTTTTTATTGCTCAAATATGTAGTCATGTTTTGCAAATTTTTTAAATTTTACAACAAGCCAGCTATTGGAGGAGATCCAAAGTCGATGTTTAGTTGTTGTTAAAATGCCTAGAGCACGTGTACGCGGAATTTATCGCCAGCTAAGTGAATTTGAAAGAGGTCGAGTAGAAATCCAACTACTGTTATGAGATGTTGTCAAGCGTGGTTTGATAATGCCCAAAATCGAAGAAGAGTTATGGCTATTAGAGACCGATTTACGACAACTCGATCTTTGACTGATGAGTGGTTAGGAGAACAAGGCCACCCTGTAACTCTCCGAACGATTTACCATCGGATAAGGTCTTTTAGACTGCAGCATTAACGACCCCATCTTGTGTTACCTCTGACAGTTGCGCATCGCCGACAACGATTACAGTGATGCAGAGAACGTCAACATTGGAATGTGGAATGGCATCAGGTTGTCTTTTATGATGAATATCGATTCTCCTTGGGTGCACATGATGGCCGAAGAATGGTTAGACGACGTCGGGAAGAAAGACGTGATCCTCAGTTTGATTTTGAGCGTCATGTACACCAGACAGTAGGCGTTATGGTATGGGGTGCCATTGCACATGCAAGTAAGTCACCTTTAGTCTTTATTCGAGGTAACATGACAGCTCTGCGTTACCTTCAAGAAATAGTGGAGCCATATGTTCTCCCTTACCTTAACCGGCTCGAGAATCCAATATTTCAGCAAGATAATGCTCGACCTCAGGTTGCCAGAGTTAGTTTGAACTTTTTTGAAGCGACGCATGTGAATCTTTTGCCATGGCCACCCAGATCTCCCGATCTTTTGCCCATAGAGTATGTTTGGGACATAATGGTAGAAGGCTTGAAAATTTACCCCAGCCCCCACGAACTTTGGCGGCTCTGAGACATGAACTACAGGTAGCTTGGAATAGTATCCTTCAAGAAAAAACAGACCATCTTATTGGATCAATGCCAAGGCACGTTGGAGAGTGTTTAGATGATCGCGGTGGACAAACACATTATTAACAAATTCATTAAAAAAAATTGTAAACCCCCTCGTTTTTTTTCTTCAAATTTTAATCATTTACCACTTGCTATTCTATCTATGTTTTATCAAAAAAAAAAATTAAAATTTAAACAGCTCCTTCTGGGTGATGCAGTTTCTTTGTCAGGTAGTATATTATCCTGTTACTCATAAACTGAGAGATTGCGGATGGTGAGATATTAACAGATGTAGGTTTCATACATCCGTGTCGTTACATTCGATTATTATTCGAAAGAGGCCACCATATTTGTACCAGAACATATCGTTTTCGCTCAGATGTTCATACAATGAATGTGAGCATTGTTATCTCCTCCGCTTCATTCTACTTTGTTGTTAACAAAGGGGTACCTTCTCCTCTTTGAGAATTCTGGGTCTTACTATAATCAGATATAAGCTGAAAATATTCTTCTGGAGCATACGTAGCAGTCATGTATTTTATATAATGCTTCTGGTAAAAGGGGAGATATTCATGAATCACGAAGATAAATATTACTGAATTGAAGATAAAGTGTATTTATGTATATAACAATTATATTATGAATGTGATATTTCTATCTCTACAAAAAAATGTTTTCATCTAATCAGTAAATTCAGAAATATTTGATTTGAGATAGAGATCGTAAAAATGTGGTGATAACGAAAAGTTTTGAACTCGTTTGTTATCAAAATATAAACTTTGTTCGCCAGCCCAATTTGGAACCAGCGGTCATGGGTCGGTAGACAATGTTGTAGTTGTGAGAATGAACCAAGGGTGAAAGACGCCATCAAATTTCAGGGGTGGTTGCTTATTTTGTGCTTATAATTTTCAGCGAAAAATTAATTAATTTAGTATTTCTCTAATTAAAACTGCCTCTCAGTTGTTAAAAAAACATTCTCATGCTTTTCTTTCAACGACGGTCGAGATGATTATTATTTTCTCTTGTACAGCAGACGAATATTGCTGTTATGTAACAAAATAGAACTATATTCTCATAATATAATAATAATAATAATATTTATTCACCATAAAACCATTTACATAAAGTTGTAATAGAGCAATATGCATATCTATATATATGTGAACAAATAGATGATGACAGAAGCCCCGGCTAGCCCTCGCTTGTACGTGGTGTCATATCGAGAAAAGTCGCCCCCGATGATGAGTGAATAAAGTGAACTATACTGAAATACATAATTCACCTACAAAACAAAAAAGTTTTTTTTTTCATTATTTTTTTGTTCAATTTTTTTGCACTACATTTTTTGATGAATTCATTTTGAAATTATTTGAACGGAATAATTCTAATAAAAAATGGCACAAGATTCGACTATGTTGCTTGGAATGATGACAATAATTATTATAAAGTTATTAGTTTTATTTGGCACAACTAAATGCGTAAAGTTGATTCGATCAGATTGAATATTTACAAAATTGTTAAGGAAAATACTTGTGGCGTTATTTATTGAGTAATAAATAAGAATATTCTGAAAATCTTTGCCAAATAATCAATATCAAAGATTGATTCTATGTTAAGGAATTTTTTTCACCTTTAAGTGCAAACGTTATATCTACACGTAAATTTTTTCAGCCACAAGTTGACTTTATTTTACGGAGACCTTGATCTTGCTTATTCTGAATGAAGTCTTCAATGAATTTATATCTAATGAAACACTTAATCCCATTCAAATGTATGGTTGTTCAGAAAGTAATTTCGTTTTTTTTTGGTGCCCTCTTGAATATGGAAAGCGATGAGCAGCATTTTCTTCATTTTTTTATTTTTTCACTATAGAAAAGGTAAAAATGGTGTTCAAGCCAGAAAGAAATTAACCGATATATATGGAGAAGATGTGTTGACAGTACTCCATTGCCAGAACTGGTTTGCAAAATTTCGATCAAGCAATTTTGATGTCGAAGATGCATCACTTTCCAGAGGGCCGGTTGAAGCTGATAAAGACACGATAAAGGCATAAATTGATGCAAATCGACGAATAAAAATACGTAAGATAGGTGAGAGGTTAAATTTTTAAATTCAATTGTTTACACATTCACCATATTCTCCAGATCTGTCACCTTCGGATTATTATTTGTTCTGGTCATTGCAAAATTTTTTGGGCGGTAAAACATTAACTTCAAATGAAGAGGTCAAATATCACCTGGATCAGTTTTATGCCAACAAAGACCAAAAATGTTATGAGCGTGGAATCATGCTACTACCAGAAAGATGGCAAAGGTGTTGGGCCAGAGTGGCTAATATATAATGTAATGAAATATTTATTCGTTTCACGGAAATTGTCTTTCATTCTCCCAAAAAACAACGAAATTACTTTTCGAACAATCTTTTCAGCTCAGGTCATACCATAATACCTCAGGATTGGTTACAGTCAACATTCGGGCAAATTCCTGAATTATATGAAAAACTTTTTTATCATTTATCATTTCAACAATAGATTTTTTTATGAAAATAATTCGTCGTCGCATATATAGCAAATGGGAATCAGAAGCAGTAGAAATGCAGATTGGTTTCAGAAGAAATTTGGTACAAGAGAGGCCACCTTCGCATTGCAGGTGCTAACACACGATGTATAGTGTGACCGAGCGTGAATAGATGATCCTGAAACATTGTATAGAAGCAATTGGGCAAAAACTATTCAAAACAAAATCTATTCCCAATAGAAATATTTTTTTTTTTCATAACAATGATTTCTATTACACCACGTTGCGTTTTTGTGTGACACGCTCACAAATAACTTTAATCTATAAGTTTTCTATGGTAAAATATTCTTATTAAAATGCAAATGGATATGCAGAAAACCATATGAATTATGTGTTAATTTTTTTGGAAAAATATCCAATTTCAAATGTTATCATAAAATGTGATGAAAATTTCATTATGTTTGAACTGATTCTAGTAGTACCCAACGCGTGCTTGATCCTACCAGATACGCAGCATAAAATTCAAACAATTTGAACTTTGTTGTTAATGTTGAGATCGATGGCCGGGAAAAACGTAGAATTATTACAATTCTTACATTTGAAATTTGTTATTCAAAATGTAAGATACCACCCACCTGAAGATGCTTCTGTGATAGCGAAATAATTGTTGTATTAAATAACAATAAAAATTTGTGAAAATCAGAATAACCTTATTTAATATTACTCGACATTGATTTTCATCAAGTGGAGACTGATTCAAATAAACGTTTTGTTTGAAACTCAAAACAATTCCAACTGGATGTTATCAGTAGATGTCCAATCTGTCTAAAACAGAGGCAATCAGCTGCTACTATCAAAAATCTAATATTTTCCGAGCTATCACTTGAAAACTGACCAAATTAGTTTGTACTGCTAAAAATACGATCCTGCCATCGAGGCAAACCATGAATAACATATTTATTTCACTTCATCTTGCGAATAAACAATCCGCCATCTGATTTTGTTCCGGATGTTTTGATTTTTGACTAGGAATAAAAATTATTGGCAAATATGAATATCCCAACCTTTCTTATCTTGTAACTGTATTAATAGGCGTTTTTTTCTGAGATGGTTCATTCTGATGTCATTCACCCTGACATAAATGGAGAAATAACCTTTGAAAATACCCATATCAAGAAATTCAATATAATTAAGTTCGAATACTATCCATTAGACTGGGCCAGAAAAAGGTAAATTTTTTTTTAACGATACCTTGAAAATATCATTCATGATGATAAAAAAAATTATAGTGAAAGTTTGAGTCCTTAATAATATTATTAAGGGGTGTATCGTTACGATTATTGGTTTTTTAACAGTAATCGCATTTTTTTACTCAAAACTCGTCAATTAATAATTTGAAAGATTCAAGCGATACGTATTCTCGAAGGAAATTGAATTCCCTAGAAAAAAGATATCCTTGTGAATTTATGTAAAACTAGCCGTTTGCTTGTAATCGTGCCTTAAACATTGATTTCTTTTTTCAATTTGCGCTTCGATTTTGCATTTTTGTAACTACCAGAAATATCAATATTTTTATGGTTCAAAATACTTATTTTTAAAGGAAATTTAATACTCTACCTAAAAAGTTTCTTAACATTTTCAATTAAGTTCACTCCTTCCAAAGTTATTCGACGTTGAAGGTAAATTCAAAAGTAATTTATCGTTATTTTTCGCGTTACATATGATTTTTTCCACTTGTTCGAAAAATTTATCAATTAAATATTGTGAATAACTTCATTTTGTTGGAAATCTTCTTTTTGTAAAATCAATGTAAATGCAAATTAATACATTGATAAATTATGATTTCATAAAACAAAAATTAGTAGTCCAACAAAATGAAGTTATTCTCAATATTTAAGTGATAAATTTTTCGATCGAGTGGAAAAAATCATGTGTAACGAGAAAAAAAACGATAAATTACTTTTGAATTTACCTTCAACGTCGAATAACTTTGGAATGAGTAAACTTAATTAAAAATGTTATGAAACTTTTTTTGTAAAGTATTGAATTTCCTTTAAAAGTAAGTATTTTTAACCATAAAAATATTGATATTTCTGGTTGTTACAAAAATGCAAAATCGAAGCGCAAATTGAAAAAGTAAATCGATGTTTGAGGCACGATTACAAGCAAACGGCTAGTTTTACATGAATTCACAATGGGAGTTTTCTTCTAGGAAATTTAATTTCCCTCAAGAATACGCATTGCTGGAATTTTTCAAATTAATAATTGACCAGTTTTTAGTAAAAAAATGCGATTACTGTTAAAAAACCAATAATCGTAACGATACACCCCTTAATACTATTATTAGGGGCTCAAACTTTCACGATAATTTTTTTTTCTATTATCATGAATGATATTTTCACAGTATCGTTAAAAAAAATTGACGTTTCTTTTGGCCTAGTCTACAATCCATTCTATTCACATACATTTTTCGAAGCGTTGTCCTGAATTCACTAAACCTATACTGAGTATTTTCCAATGGATATCTTTCTGCTTTATTTTGCATAAAGTCTCTAAATATTCAATGATTGAGCAGATTGTGATGTCTTCCAATAAATTCATAAAAGTCAAAACAGTTGAAATTACCAGGAAATTGTTTGTTGTCACTGCATTGGTGTCTAGTGTTTGCCTGATATTTTAAATCACAAACGCCTTCAAAGTAACCTAACTAACAAAACCAGATTTGAAGTTTCCTGAGATTTTAAGATTTATAATTCAATTATTAGGTTGATATTAAATAAAATAAAGAAGAATTTTTCAGCAATTTATTGAACTTATTTCAATGGTTTCATAAGGTTTATATTTCAAACTCTAGAGTTACCTAAGCACTTATCTAATCTCAAAACTGAATCCATATAATGTATATTACCCAATTTTTGATTTATTATTCAGAAACATTTGAAGAATTTACAGTGTGACTAAACACGTTATATGTTAGACTCTGAAATGATGATTTATAATATTCATTTAAGTTCATCAGAATCATTTAAAAATTCGTATGTATTAAATCTTTAAAGCATCCGACAATATTTCATAAATCCATTTAAATATTTTATGTTACTAAAATTTTGACAAGTTAGTTAGAAGCACTTGAAGAACTTACAATGTAACGGAACGATTCATGTGAGCAACTCTTAATAATAAATATAAATTTACTTGAATTAGCTCATCAGACTGAATACCTCTGTAGAACCAGACTAAATTGAATATTTGTATGAATCAAATATTTAAAGCATTCATCAGCATTCCATAAAGGTATCATAATATTCCTCTTGTAGCATAATCTTGTGAAAATCACGCCTTTATAACATCGCTTCATCAGCATTTCCTAGCTGTACCAAAACATTGCGTCACTGCTGTAGCGAATAGCTTCTTGTACTCAGAGAGCAAGTTCATTTCTAACCACCAACTTAAGAAGATTATGCATTAGTGATCAAACAAAGCATGGAAGTGAACACATATTCCTATTGTTGAAGTAAATATTATTCCTTTACGAAATATCGAGATTCACCTGAGATTTATCTCAGTGTACCATAACTGAATAGGTAAAGTTTCCCTGATCCAACGACACAATGTTGCTTGAGGTGAAAATAATATTTGTATAAGTACATCTGACGAATTCATTAATCAAAACGCGACTACCAAATACGAAAATTATTACATATTAATAGAATTAGATACTAAGTATCATACTTTCAAAACTAAGAAGCTTTTTCTGGGAAAAAAATTCAACAAGTTCGATATTGAACCAGTAAATAAATCTTCTTCAAAGATGAGACATTTTTTAATAAATTCAAAAGTGGTGATTTTGACGTGAGAAATGAAGAGCGTGGGAAATCAGAATTTGCAAACGAAGAATTTTAAGCCTTATCGAATGAATATGATACTCAAATTCAACAAGAACACAAGAGAGCAATAAGCATCATTTTTGTCATATTTTGCTTTTTTACTATAGAAAGGTAAAAATCCTGTCAAGACAGAAAGAAATTAGCCGATGTATATGGAGAATATGTGTTGACAGTACGCCAGTGCCAGAACTTGTTTGCAAATTTCGATCCGGTAATTTCGATGTCTAAGATGCCCCACGTTCCGGAAGGCCGGTTGAGGCTGATATAGACATGATAAAGGCATCAGTTGATTTAAATCGGCGAATAACAATACGTGAGATCGGTGAGAGGTTAAATTTATCGAATACAACTCATTATGACCACTTGAAAGGCCTGCGTTCAACCATGTTCTCACGGAGAGAAATTATTTGTCGTCGCGTTGACAATAATGATAATAATATTTGATGTTAATTTCCCGCATATCACACATACTTGGTGAAACATTTTTAAATTAATAAAGTAAATAAAATCAACTTGGCTTAAGTTTCACTGTTAATTTCATGTCTGTTGACATATATGTTTCGGGTTTTTAGCCCATTTTCAAAATTGAAGGAAACAGAACTTGAAATTCTATTCATAATAGTAGGTTAGATAACAGATAGAATTTTGAAGAGTGTAAAAATAAGATCTTGTTTCGGTTTTAATCTTTAACAGATAAGAGCAATGGTGATAAATTAAATTCAAGTTTTTCATTTGTGATTGGTAGCTTCTTTCCATAAGATAAACCAATTTCTAAACTTTCTACAAGGTCCATTCTTCTGCTTTTAGTGCTTACGTGTAAGATCTCAGTTTTACTGAAATTTATAAAATGGTTGTTATTTATACAAGGTTGCAAAAAACCATATGTAATTTTATTGTGCAATATTTTTTTTGTATATAAATTGAAAATTACTACGAAGAAATATTTGAATATTACAGAGTAATAGTTGGAATTAATTCACCAGAACCTTTACATACTTGAATCTAAATGAATCTCATGAAAACTTTTAGAATTAAAGTTTAAAAAACATGTCCTAAATACAGTTATACACTATATAGACATATATATTATCATCACATGTGGTGAAAATGAACTAATAAAGAATCAAAAGAAATATAAAATAATGACGAAATTATTTAGACTTCACCTTATACATATATATATATATATATATATATATATACTAGCTGACCCGGCCACGCGTTGCTGTGGCTTAAGTTTTTGTTATATCACATTATAGTAAACAATCTAAGAGGAACAATAAGAGAACATCAGTCACGGAGTCCACTATGCTTTTTCATATTAATTTTATAGCGTCAACAACACGTGGTAATTATGCTGTTAAAATGTAGCTTATATGACACGTTCGTAGATTTACCATAGCATTCTATTGATTATTTACTCAATCCAGTCGAAAGGTATCGACATCTGTTAGAATCATTTGGAGTTAACAGATAATTGTGACTGTCAAATAATAACAGACAAGTAATTAGCAATAAATTAAAATTGCGACTATAATTTGAGATTAAACTATCCTATCTCTCAAGTTGGATCGAACTGCACATGGTGTGTGAATTTTATTATAATCGGTTAAGTGGTTTAGGAGTCCATTGAGGACAAACATTGTGACACGAGATTTATATATAGTAAGATATATATATCCCATCACCAAAAAAAGTTTAACATATAATTAAAAAAAGGCTTTTTTTATTTTCCTTTTTTAAAGAATATATAGCACATTCTCCAAAGAAAGAACCTGATACATTCGGACCCAAAATCTCGTTAAAATCTGTGGAGGTTCTGGTGAATTAATTCCAGCTATTATTCTCTAATACTTCTTTTGTATTCGTCTACGCTTAGGTTTATAGATCGTCCTGTCTGACCTATGTAAATTGACTCTTGGTCAATAGCAAATACTGTCGTGAAACGTGTGAAAAAAGCGATATATACCCATTATATTGTAATGAATGCCCTGCATTTTACATAGGTCAGACAAGACGATTTATATATATAAGGGTAGAAGATTTCAAAAAAAGTATATTGCACAATAAAATGACATCTGGGTCTTCGGAACATTGTAAAAATAACAACCATTTTATAGATTTCAGTAGAACTGAGATCTTACACGTAGGTAAGAAAAACAGAAGAATGGACCTTTTAGAAAATTTTGAAATTTGTTAAGCGCATGCAAAGATGCTACCAATCACAAATGAACAACTTGAATTTAATTTATCACCATTGCTCTTATCTGTAAAAGATTAAGACCGAACCAATATCTTATTTTCAGCTCTTCAAAATCCGATCTGTTAGGTACCCTACTATTATAAATAGGATTTTAATTTCTGGTCTCTTCAGTTTTGAAAATTTGGTAAAAACCCGAAACATATGTCAACAGACATGAAATAAACAGTGAAACTTAAGCCAATTTGTTTTTATTTACTTTATTGATAATAATAATATAAAATAAAATAAAAGGAGGTTCGAACTTGATTGAAGGTATATAAAATTATTTTAATATTTACAGATATATTCTGTTAGCCTTCTACATATTTAATTTAAAAAAATTATATTCAATATTATAACTTCAAGAATTATATTAATGTCAAGTACTACTTATATCAAACGACATATCAAATAAACATTTATTATGAGACATCCAAATGATAAAACAAAATCCAATAAATACAAATTGTTAACAAAATCTTATAAATTAAATATTTTGAGTAGACAAAATTTTGTTTCTGCTTATTCCTCTTATGAAAATAGATATATTTCAAGAATATTTAACATAATCTTGAGAATTTCATCATGAAGCTATCTTAGAATATTCAATATTATTGGATTTCTAACTAAATTACTTTTTATAAAATCTCAAGATATGTAAAAGCATTACTAAAAAACAAGTTTTAAGAGAGACTTTAGTTCGTCAGTACTCAATTATATTAATATTAAATAAAATATTATATCAATCAACAAAAAAATATTTTCTCACCTTCTAACAATTCAGAAAGCTTCTGGTAAATGAATACTGAAAATTCAAATGAAGTGTAATGTTAACTCAAATAAATAATTCTGTGCTTTACCATCTGTAAATATCGAAATATTCAAATAATTTTATATACTTTCTATCAAGTATGAACCTCCTTTTATTTTATTCATAATATATAATTATTTGGTTTCCTTAACATTCTTTATACGGATGGTTCTTATGCTATAAGAGGCCGTTAAATTGCCTTTGAATCTTTTAAATCAATGGTAAACCACAGTATTATTTAATTGAGTTCACATTACACTCCATTCAAATTTTCAGTATTCATTTACCAGAAGCTTTCTGAATTGTTTAAAGGTGAGAAGAT
Source organism: Megalocaria dilatata (assembly GCA_034642435.1). Classification (NCBI taxonomy): domain Eukaryota; kingdom Metazoa; phylum Arthropoda; class Insecta; order Coleoptera; family Coccinellidae; genus Megalocaria; species Megalocaria dilatata. The sequence continues at coordinate 43,846,968 of CM067856.1, read as the reverse complement.
ATTTTTTGTTGATTGATGTTATATTTTATTGAACATGAATACAATTGAGTACTGAAAAAGCAAAGTCTCTCTTAAAACTTGTTTTTAAGTAATGTTTTTACATATCTTGAGATTTTCTAAAAAGTAACTTAGTTAGATATCCAATAATATTGAATATTCTAAGTAAGATAGCTTTATGATGAAATTCTTTAGATTATTTTAAACATTTTTGAAAGATATCTGTTTTAATAAGAGGGATAAGTAGAAACAAAACTTTGTCTACACGAAATATTTAATTTATAGGATTTTTGTTAACAATTTATATGTATTGGATTTTGTTATATCTTTTGGATGTCTCATAATGAATGTTTATTTGATATCTCGTTTGATATAAATAGTTCTTATATGATATTAATTCCATTCCTGAAGTTATAATATTAAATTAAATTTTTTGGAATTAAATATGTAGAAGGCTCTTGTAGGATCACGTCAAAAATTGCTAAATTTAATAAAAGATTTTATCATTCCATACAAAATAGAATTGAAAAAAAATATCCCTAGATACACCATTCATCCCTAATGTCCTATCTAATAACCAGGCGGTAACATAAACACCGAATTTTTTTTCAGTAAAATGGACAATTTAAGAGAAGTCTGAAATATGCGGAATTTGAAGGCTACAATACTGACACATAATATCAAATAATCTTTATGGCTGACTGTTTCATCCTCAATTAAGGCCCATTTTACGCTTCCATCTAATCGTATCTATCGCATATTCCATTTAGCGGAAACGAGAAGGAAATATAATCGAATGTAAACAACAGATACTCTCACAAAATCTCTTTGTTTCATATTCGGTCGAACACCATCAATTCCAGTTGATGGTTCAAATTGCCCTGATGTTCCTGGCTTGATTTTATTACGGAAAGTGGTCCAGTAACTTTTTATGGAGATGAACTATTATAACCCAGCCACTGTCACCGAATAGTCCGTTGTTGAAACCAAATTACGGGTTACGCCTAAACCAAAGGCATGATAAAGTACCCATTCAAACTGATCAGAGTAGATCTATATATTTTCCGCATTTATGTATGTTATGCGTGTGTATATCAGCGAGTTATTGCGGATACTCTCCTAATTCAGTGAGGAATAGGGCGCCGCAAAAGGGTCGAGATGCCTATAACAATAAATTAAATCTATATCCGTGAAATGAGGCGATGGTTGTCAGAAACTCCAGTGACAAATGCGGTGAAACAGGAAGCTACGGTCAGAATTTGCGCGGTCTGTTGGCTGGACGGAAATGACGTTGTAGCACTAATGATGCATGTCGTGTTCAGATTCGACAATCGACCTAAGATTAAACCGTGAAATCATGTTCAATTTCAGATATTTCCCCAATAAATCTTCGAGGGTAGAAGGTTTTAGCGTTATTTGGATAAAACCTGGTTTGAGGTTTTTCTGCACGATTCTTCACGTGAGGCGTAGGAATGAATATCACTGTCACATTCAATTCTAAATCGGTTGAAATATACTCGCAGTCTACGATCAGTAAACGATCAAATATCTCCCTCCCCAGTCTATTCTCCTACGTACGGATATAGTGACGTCATGACGTTTGGCTTACTGTTATTGCCCATTCGTCTCTATATTTTGCTTTGTGACAGGCCTCTGGAAGTAAAATTGTTGTAAATCTCTTAATTTGATCAGACCACCGTAAAGGAACTCGGCCTCTTGATCTTCGACCTTCGACTTTCCCTTCATTAATCAGTCTTTCCATACCTTCTCTTCTCCTTGTGATAGGACCAAAATAACTCAGAATGTTCCTGTTTATTTTTGTAACGAGCCTGGTATTGATATTTAGTTCTTGGAGGACAGACTCATTTGTGCGTCGTGCTGTCCACGGGAATTTTAGTATCCTACTGTAGAGTCACATCTCAAAGGCGTTGATCTTTCTTGTGTCCGCTTTCTTAATTATGCATGTTTCACGAGAATATTATTATTATTTATTATTATTATTATTATCCTGATACTTCGAGATCTTTTGTGAAGATCCCTCAGAAGCTTTTTCAGCTTGTGCAGGTTAGGAGTTCAGTTATGTTCTGGGTAGGCTTTGTTACTGCGATCTTGCGCCACTTAAGGTCACAGCACTGTTAGTTTTTGACCCACCAGTGAAATGGTGGCAGACACCCATCCAACTAGAAAATTTCCTTTTCACCTGAACAGGATTCGAACACGGACCTTCCGGTCACGAGCCCGATGCTCTCCCATTGAGCTGTCCACACTCATGATGCAATGTGAAAGAGTAATCCATTTGCCAGACGAGTTTTTGTATAACATAAAATAGAAAAAGGCTTTTTACTTGATAGAAGAAATATAACAAAATTTGAATATCAAAACAGATTTAATCTGTTAGTCTTTTACAATTTCAATTTCAAAAAAATTTGTATTCAAAAAACTTTTAGAATTAAATTAATGTCTACAATAAGCACCGCTTATATTTAATAGACGTATATAACCAAACTCAATATACAATGTCAAATAGAATAAATAAACCAACAAATATAACAGAAGTCATTTAAAATCAATAAATAAATATTTGAAGGAGACAAAATTTTGTTTCTGATCTTACCATAATGAAACCAATTCCCTTTCAAAAACATAAAATACAACTTAAGGATTTCTCAAAAGATATAATTTATTTGAAATATTTAATATATTTAAATATTCAAATAAGTTAATTCAAAAATCTCTCAAAACATGCACTATATCTTCAAAAAACAAAAAGAATTTGGATAATCCCTTCATTGGCCCTAGACAATATTTAAAATATCAAAATCAACTAACAATCAGTATATCTTACCTTAGAGTGTAACCGGAGCGTTTTTGAAACAGAATAACTTTAAAAAAATATTTAAATATATTGAATATCTTAAATAAATTATATTTTTTGAGAAATCCTTAAGTTGTGTTTTATGTTTTTGAAAAGGAATTGGTTTCATTATGGTAATATCAGAAACAGAATTTTTTCTCCTTCAAATATTTATTTATTGATTTTAAATGACTTTTTTTATATTTGTTTGTTTACTTATTCTATTTGATATTGTATATTGAGTTTTGATTATATACGCCTATTAAATATAAGCGGTGCTTATTGTAGACATTAATTCAATTCTAAAAGTTTTTTGAATACAAATTTTTTTGAAATTAAAATTGTAGAAGACTAACAGATTCAATCTGTTTTGATATTCGAATTTTTGTATTTTTCGTTATATCGGTATGTTACCAAATTTTCACTGGATCAAAAATAAGGCAGTAATAATACACAATCAATAATTGATATACTTAACTGATGAGGTGGAGGATGTTGATCTGTAATACAGTTCTTTTATGCGAAATTATCTACTGATAAAGGGTTGTCCATCTAGATTTTGCAGTTTGAAGTAGTGGTTATTTCGAGTGTGGCAACACTTCAGTTATTCGGGTTTTGACATGAAGTTGTTTTGATATTTGAGATTAAAGAAATGGGTCGATTTATTCTTGAACAAAATTAGGAGATATTGAGAATTCGTTTCCGAAGGGATCTTTATCCAAACTGTTAGAAATTTACGTGCAAATTCAATAGAAATGAATTGCCCCAACAGAAATTTATGAATCAATTTATTCGTGGAAACTCAATCGTTATTCGACAAAACAACCCATTTACGTTTTCTTCCACCTGCCAATATCCCTGTTGTACCTTAGAATGAGGCTCAACATCCGTCAACATCTACTCGCCATGGTGTTCAAGAACTGAATATTTCTCGCACTTCTCTGAGAATAGTTTTGCATAAATACCTCAGTATGAAGTCAAAAAGGATGGCAACAAGTGAAGACAAGTTTGATTTACGTCTCGATAAAAATAAGAAGAAAATTAAACATAAATGTGCTCATTGTGGAAGAAAAGTGGTACAGAAGGTTCAATGTAAAAAATGCCTGGAAAATTTCCATCAATCCTGCATAGGCCGACCCGCAAACCGAAAAGATGCGATATGTAAACACCTACAAATCGAAAAGATGGAAGTTCAACCGGTGTCCGTACGAAGATCATACAATATAAAATCATAAATGTGAAGAATGAATACCTGAAGAAAATTCTGTAGGAATGTCAGGAAAATAATCGACTATTACGAGAAAATAATAATCTATTAAATGAAAAGGTTAGTTTCCTAAAGCAGAAATGAGATGAAAAATCGTATAGTCAATCTGTACAAAAAAATGTAAATACCACCGCGCCGATACAAAGTAGGCATACGGTCATCTGAACTACGAGTAGAAAGCGATACCGACTAAACCGCCTTAAAGTCAAGGCAATGTCAACCTCACAGAACAAAATAACCTCAAAACAGGGCCGGCGGTCGCCGAAAGTAAGCAAAGAAACTTATTGAATCCGGACAAAACAGAAGGGAAGAAACAAACAGAATGGAAATGCCATGTTATGGCAGAAACAATGGAAACAAAAAGGTGTTGTTCAAATTTACTTTGAACAAAGAATTTTTAATTCACTATGCAGGTAGATATAAGAATTACGTCCCCAGAATTCAACAATTTGAGCTTTTCGAATATGCCTCATTTAATCTAGAAACCTAAACGTTCATAAACACCAGTTCGGAATATTTGTCCCTCAGATTTTTCGTTGAAACCTATTAGAACCGTTTTAGGCGTTTCAAGACGACAACAGTCCAATGTCTCATCGGAATCTATCTGGGCTACCTTTTCAAGCCCAAATCCACTCTCTCATTCTGCAAGTTCATCAAAAAGTTTCAGTTGAAGACATTCCCTCGACCAGACGGTCACGCGATACTCAAGGTTGAAAACATTCCTTCGACCCTTCGAACGGTCACGCAATATTCTCTCCCCGAATATTAAGTTCCGATCCCACGCACATTCTCTAAAAGTAAGTTCTCTTAACTTATAAAACACTTTTATATCTACTCTTGAATTATTTTATATTCGCATTTCACTTAAACTTCCAAGGAGTTCTATCTATTAGTTACCCATAACGCACTAAAGGCATGGAAGTAAATGTATTATCCACATTATTTATTTGTGATTATATGTCAATTTGTGAAAATAAAAATAATAAAATTGAAGTCTGTGACGAGAACAACAGTCGAAAAAGCTCAAAGAAGAACTATTACACGATCAAGATAGTGTTTTCACCGCATTTAGTGTTAAACCGAAACAGCTACCACAATTTGGGTAAATAATTCAAATCTGTGAACATGTATTATATATATTTAGGCTGTGAATAAAGCATTTAAGTCTAATATACATTCCTCTTTCACCCCCTTTTGAAGTATGCTTAACAAAGTAGTATTTGCATACTAATTGGTTAACATTTAATCAATAACTTCCGAAGAATTCAAAAAGGTATCTCTATATACCAAGCAATTCTCTACAGGTGTGGCTCCTTCTCTCTAGATTATAAACCGGAGTAACATACCCTGAGGTATATGTCTCTGAAGGCAAATTGGAAATATCTGAGCAGGAAACCCTTACAGTGAAAAAAACAAGCACACATCACCAAATAAAAGATAACAAATGCTTCCAAATTGGTCTGGATTTCTTACATAGAGACCAAGTTTATGAGTGCAAGTTTAGGCTAGCTGGAGTTGCGTTTGTAATTTTCAAATTCTTCTATGGGAATAATCAAATGAATAACTAATTATCAAACACAAATTTTCCACAGGAATTAATTACTCCCCAATCAAATCAATAACAAATATCAAAGTACTCAATCTAAAGGGACAATGTCTGCAAAATAAACTGAACACATTTAATATAACACTGAATGAAATATGTCCTGACATTGTAATGCATAACAGAACATTGGTTTAGGCCTAATTTTCTACAAAGCAAAATTACGAACCAGTAAAAAGCGCACAGAAAAAATTGACAAAAATATATTTCATGGTTCAGTCGACATTGAACCTCATCAGCTAAACTAAAAACGAATCAAATGAATTACAATAAATACCCAACTATACGAAACACTGCACTGTTACTGAAATAATTTCAGAAAGCCAACTTTATCCACCCCATGTTTTTGAAATATCGATTAGCATAGCAAAGTTTCTGAAATTCTATGACAAAACAGGCACGTCGTAGCAGGACTATGTTCAGAAGCTTAACAAACACGAAAAACTGTAATATAATTGAGTTTAACTCAAAAATTAAATTATTTCACTATCACTCTCAAAAGTGATGGAAAACTAAGTAATTTCTTCTAACTGATTCTGAATCTCAGATCAGTTAGTGTAGAAGAAATTTTACAAATTTTGACAGATTTATCTCGAAAATGCAGAAATACTTTGGGCATGTTTCGGCTTTCAATTCGCAAGATATAAGTATTTCAATGAAGTGATTGTCGCTTTGATCAGAGCAGGATGATAATTTTGAAAGATAAAGATATAATAAGAATATATAATTTTTCAGTATTCCACTTCAGCATCCTATTGTATTGTTTCAAATAAATTGCCCGAATTGAACCGCATCACGATTCTGATTGAAATTAATTAAAAAGGGAGTATATCGATGTCAATATCAATGTCCGGAAAAACCTTCTCGTTACCATTCTACTGATGGAGGTTTTATACGTGGAGACTACTGGCGGCCATAATAAAATAGAAATCGAGGCTAATTTAAAATCATTGTTGGCTTACTGTAAAACTGTTCACCCAATCTAGTTAGCGGTGATGAGACAGCATTGAAATGGACGTTGTTTGCCATAAACCGCGTACTGATGTGATTCTGAAATGAGAAACTGCTGAAAGAGGCATTATGACTGATTGTTTTGAATAAATGTGTACGATGTAGTTGGTTCACACGTGTGTTAGTTAGTTGGACTTTCAAAAACATATTCCGGTGATTCATATCGGCAGTTTTTCGATGCTAATTCTATTTGATGGAAATGGAATTTTTAATGTTTTTAACTGCCACTCAGCAGGCTGCGTAATAAGGGTGGTAATAACAGAATTAAATAACAGTTTATGAAGCAATTTACTTGTCAAAGAAAAACTGCGCAAGATTGAATCTTTAGTCCATATTTATCTCCATGAAAATTTTCAGTTTGATTTCTTTCATCGATTTCCCATCTCATATGATTACGAAAACTGTAAAATCGGATTTTAGTCGATGACAATAAGGATTCTGAGTGGAAGGTGGTGCATCATAAAAGACCAATTCGGAAAGCTTGAAAAACTTTGGTCGCGAAAACATATTCATAAGTATTTGAGATTGAGAGTTCAGATAAGTTGACAGCTTTTTAAGTCTTAAATTTTACATTTAAATGCGAAAAAATAACATCAAACCTATATTCAGTTCATTTCATTCATAATATATAATTACTTGGTTTCCTAAACATTCTTTATACAAATGGTCCTTGTGCTATAACAGAGGCCGTTAAATTACCATTCAATCTTTTAGATCAATGGTGAACCACAGAATTATTTATTTGGGTTAACATTATACTCTATTGAAATTTTCAGTATTCATTTACCCGAAGCTTTCTGAAGTGTTAAAAGGTGAGAAAATATTTTTTGTTGATTGATATTTAATTTTATTGAATATGAATATAATTGTGTACTGACGAAGCAAAGTCTCTCTTAAAACTTGTTTTTTAGTAATGTTTTTACATATCTTGAGATTTTGTAAAAAGTAACTTAGTTATATATTCAATAATATTGAATATTCTAAGTAAGATAGTTTTATGATGAAATTCTTGAGATTATGTTAAACATTTTTGGAAGATATCTGTTTTCATAAGATTGATGAGCAGAAACAAAATTTTGTCTACTCAAAATACTCAATTTATAGGATTTTGGTTAACAATTTTCATTTATTGGATTTTGATATATCATTTGAATGTCTTATAATGAATGTTTATTCTATATGTCGTTTGATATAACGAGGTACTTATATGACAATAATTTAATTTAATTCCTGAAGTTATAATTATTAAATATAATTTTTTGAAATTAAATATGTAGAAGGCTAATAATAAAATATTTAAATAATTTCATATATTTTCTACCAAGTTTAAACCTCTATTCATTTTATTTACATTGAAATATTTTTTGTACGAATGTTTTGAGTACCGGAGAGTTGTTTCAACGATATTGATTATATTTTTTCATGCGGAAATTTGAATATTGACTACTTAGATATGAATTGTCACAAGTCTTAATTGTTAAATAACTGGCTTTATTGTTTTAATCTTAATGTTGCATCTGCAGATGCTACTAGAGTGTTTACTTATATAAAGGGGAACACTTCGTCCTCCAAGTGGATTATATAATTCCGAAATATTAGTGTTACGACTCTCGTTTTTGTTGCTTAAATAGGTGAGTAATCATAAAGCAATGGTAATTCCATCTAAATATTCATTCAACCTATCAAAGAAATGTAAATTTGCCAAAACTAACCAAATATGAATTAATTTAAGGAAGTACAATGAAAAAGTTAAAAATTATATGAGAACTATTTGATCTGAGATGCTTTTTACATGAATTAATTTATAAAAAGATATGAGCTGAAGAACTGTAATCATGTTTGTAGACAATTTTAATCAATTATCAAGTTAAGAGCATTAGATGTGAAAAACTTTGGCACATGATGAAATTCAAGAATTATTAGGATTAAAACAACCGAATGAAATGAAACCTTATTTAATACCTGTTTCCATTAACAAAAGGAAACAAAAACACAAATAACACAAGGCAAATAAAATCAAAGAAAAACATTCTGGATTACTTGCAGGTGGCATCTACATAAAAGCAGGAGTTGAAAAGCTGTTATAAATATAACAAGAAAAAATATTATGCTGCTATCACATAAACTAAACAATCAGCAAATTTCATAACAACAGCAGAAAATTTGAGGCCACTTGGAAAGTAGTGAAGGCTGGGAAAGAACAAGAAGTAACGAATAGAGAACAAAGAACTTAAACATTTGATTGGAGATTTCAAGAACTTTTTCACATCCATTGGATCAAATCAGGTTAAGAATCTCCAATCGGGAAAATCTATAAAGCAGCCAGGACAAATAAAAAAACTCCATCTTTGCATTTGACGTAACCGAAGCTGAGGTAATGTTAATGATTTCATTCAAGTGCATGAGTAATATAGTAGTAACACCAATAACCTATTATCTTGAATATTACTCTCAAGGAAAGTATTTTTCCTGATGCAGTGCAACTGCGATTAAGCCAATCTTTGAGGAAAAAGAGGAAGATGAAATTATAAACCAGAAAGTTTGTTGCAATTTTTTCAAAATATTTAACGTTATTTTAAGTGGTCAGCATGGATATATGAAAGAAAATAATTCTAAAATAGCACTACATATTTGATTTGAGTTCACTATGGTGGATGCTTTGGAGAGGGGAAAGTAGCTTTGGAGTTATGTCTGGATCTCTCTAAGGCGTTTGACTGTGTTTATCATGAAGAGCTCTTACTGAAACTGGAGGAGTGTGGCATTAGCGATAGACACCTGAATTTTCTGAAGAGTTACCTTCAGAATAGAAAATAGAGAGTAAGGATATCTATAGGGTATTCCGCAATGAGGCATACTAGGACTGCTTCCATTTCTTGTGTATATTAACGACCTTGACCCAATGTTGCCAGAAAATTTAAAATCATTAAATTTTGGTTACGATGCAAAAGCCTTCATTGAATGCGATAAAATCCCTTAATCGGTAGAGTACTTGGAATAAGTGCTAAGAGACAGATGCAACTTGTGCTGCAGTATCGAACTTATATTTAATCGACTCAAAACTGTGTGGAGTTATTGCTCTACAGAGAGATCAAAGCAAATTTTCACCCAAAGTATTAACAGTAAAGATCATCAAAATGAAGTGAAAAGTATTGTAGGGTTTTTGGGAGTTTCAATTGATGAAAATAAGAAGTGGAAGGAATCATTTAGAATAACTAAGAAAAAAATTGAACTGTTCTATAGTATAAATGTAGTAAAAAACAAGTTGATATAGATATACTGAGGACCATTTACTCTGCAAATTTTCAATCTTTAATATCCTATGGTATCAGTTCCTCATTCATTGATAGAATTTTTGTCATTCAAAACTTGGTAATGGGAATAATATTTAGCCTAAAACATGGAGAAATCTGTCAATTTTCATTCAGAAAAATTTTAAAAACTTATTTAGCGGCTTAATATATATATATATATATATATATATATATATATATATATATATATTAAGCCGCTAAATAAGTTTTTAAAATTTTTCTGAATGAAAATTGACAGATTTCTCCATGTTACTTTATGAATACTTTATGAATTATAAAAATATAAATACTGGACGTTTATTCCAAAGCTAGAATTAACGAAAAACATCTTCTCTGTAGGGCAATTAAGATATTCAATGCTTTACCTAAAAAGTTCCAAAATATTATAGAATAAAATAGTCTTAAAAAGTCCATATGTTCATGATACATTGTGAACCTTATGACATTAAAGAATACCTGCAATTTTGTGGTTATAACTGTAACTATTTTATCAACTATTACTTGTTTTATCTTTGTAGTTTGCTATAAAGGTTGAAATAAATGTTCGCTTACTTCTTTTCCAAAACTGAGTGTTATTAATAGCTTTCCTTTCAAGTTTTTGCCTAAAGCATAATAACACAATAGTGAAGTAGAAATGTTTAGAGTACGTTTAAAATGTAAACTTGAACAATCCACAATATTGCCAAAAACTTATTGTGAATCAATAGATTGAAGAAATATTCTTTATTATTTTATTTGATACGGATAGATTGAAAATCCGATGTTCGCGTTTCCTCAGCATCTGAATTGTGCAATTCAATCAAATTTTTATTTTAATCTTCTTACGAAATTTATCATTCTAGTTATTGAAGAACATTATTCTACGAGTTTATATTTTTAATATAAATATATTTTATACATTCTGCTTCTTATTATTTTATTTTATACATTTAATATGTTCTTTCTATGATAATCAACGAGAGGCATTGTCATGTCAATAATAATTTCGTTTTGTCTTTTTTCAACCACAATCCAAGAAAAGTTCATCTTGATATTTTCTAAGTTTTCTTTTGGCTGAGTTCATATTTCCACAAAAAATCTCCAGAGTAATCTTGAACGAAGCAAAAAGCGTTGCGGGAACCACTTACACACAATTTATCGAGGGACACAGTGGAAGGAAACCTTCCAACCCATTGAAATATGTGAAGTTTTTCGTTTCGTAGAGAGAGTGGAATGTATTTTTATCCCACTGGCTGTTTCCTGATGGAATGATTGATTATCTCCTGGTTTAGGTAATTGCCAACTTTGCCTAGAACAGCGAACTTCTGAACATGAACTAACTAATGGACATGGAAACACGCGATTTCTGCCTCCTCATTGGATGTATCTAAGCATTTGCTCTCCTCTTTGTATTACTGGGCGATTTTCACTATAGGTAATTTATATGTGTACACGCAATCGTCTAGTTCCTACAAATAAGTTGAAGGACGAGAAGAGGGAAACAGATTCTCGATTTATGATTGAATGATTTCTATGGCATACGAATTTCTGATCCATATATCCCTGAAACATACCACATTTCTCTCGTCTCTCTTTTATCACGATCTGAGATGTAGCATCTGATTACAATTAAAATACGTAAAGCAAGGAAATAGTATTTTTCCACTATCTTCCGAACTCACAATAAAAAAGAACGCTGGAAACAACTTGAATATATTTATATTGGAAATAAACAAAGCATCAATTAAATGTGAGCGATATGTGGGATTCTCTAAGAATGCAATATCATTGTTCGAAAGTTACCTCTCATGCAGAACACAGCGTGTTAAGAAAGTGGTTGTCTGTCAGATCCTTTACATGAATCTGTGGGTGTACCACAGTATTCACTTCTGGGGCCCCTGTTCTTCATTATTCATACCCATTATTTCTGTAAGATACATTTATAAGCTGACGAAACCTCATTTCATCTTTGATCCTAATACTGCAGAAGAGGGAATACAAATGGATCAAAATCTTGCATCCATTAAGAAGATATCAGTTCAGCACAATCAGTCTATAAACGCCGGTAAATCTTGTACTATCCTTTTGGTGATGGGGCAGTGTGTAATGGGTTGGTCGATACTGTACAGTTGGTTATTGACTGTTTGATCTCTTTGATAAATAAATAAAACCTCAAGGAAAAATTATTAAAATGTGAATTTTTGGCACACATGGATGAAGAATGATTAAACTTGATGAAAATCTGCTGCACGATGAACCATAAGAAGTTCCTATGATCGTTATGAGTTCATGTTATTGAAAAAAAATATCAAGACGACACGAAAAATATGCATATCCTTCAAATTTGACGAGCAGTTTCTTACATGCTATCAAAAATTCATCGAAATTTGACAAATGACTTTAAATTCAGAATTATATATTCTAACTTCTACAATATATATTGAAACTATATACAAAAACTATATCAGAAAAAATCTTTTTACATCTGGACATGAAATGTATTAACAAAAATTATATAATTATGTATAGTAACATATAAATATAAGAAAATCCACTCTTCTGAAATTATCTAGAAATCTCAAAATAAAGGATCATATAAAAATGTTTGAACAAGAATTACAACATTTGATAGCTATTTCGGTCTCTCTGACCCCGTCAGAAATGTATTGAATTCAGATTCAATATATATATATATATATATATATATATATATATATATATATATATATATATATATATATATATATATATATATATATATATATATATATACATATCTATCTATTGTAGAAGTTAGAATATATAATTCTGAATTTAAAGTCATTTAAATTTTACTTCTATGAAGTTTTTTGTATATTCTAACATCTACAATATATATTGAAACTATATACAAAAACTATCAAATTGATAGTTTTTGTCCAATTGTTCTATATATATATATATAGATATATAGAAAAGTTTTAATATACATATATATATTAAAACTATATACAAAAACTATCAATTTCATAGTTTTTGTATATAGTTATATATATATGTATATATATTGTATTAGGTAGAATATATAATTCTGAATTTAAAGTCATTTAAATTTTACTTCTATCAAGTTTTGACTCACAGTCGAATTGAACATTAGACAAGTATGCACAAAGATTGAAGGAGCACTTCGCGCAGGAATGATTTTTTCAGCTCAAGTGGAATTCGCGAATCTTTCCTTAAAATTGTCCATAATTTTAAGTGCACTCATGACTACTATTTATAATTGAAAGAAAATAATCTCCAACTGAATTGAAATGTTAGGATAAGAGATTTCACAAATGGATTATAAGTTTTGAACTAAGCGAAAATTCAACGTATAATAAACCTCACCAAGAAGCAGCTCATATCTTATCGTCCTCCTTGTACAGAATCAAAACAACCAAAATTTACGTCGTCATTTCCATAATCCGGAAAGCAAGTTAGAAACCGTGTAAGCAGACCGAATTTGGAACACTTCCTTTCTGAAGTATTCATGCAAGGAAAATAGATTGCAGTTCTGGTAACCTGCCACCGATATTCGATAACGTACAAGAATGTAATATATGGCAGCTGTGGATATTGTAAACCCTCAGATAGATCCTATACGTCGGACAAAAATCCGATGTCCATGCCACCCACATAGGAGGAAAATCTATCTCACTCGTAAATGGATTTTTCGGTCTCGAGGTTAAATAGCACAAGTATCTATAGATTGCTTTCAAAGACGATGACGCAGGTATGAAAGACATGTACAGATAAAAGGTTATCTTTATATAAAAATAAAATAGACAAGGAGGAGTTCTAGATTTGGTATTAAATTTATGGCAACAGCCCTTAGTATATCTAAACTTGAATATTAAAACATATTGAAATATGTTTGTCTTCTACAATTTTAATTTCAAAAACCTTTTATTCCAAGATTTTTAGAATTGAATTTATGTCTACAACAAGCACTGCTTGCATTTAATAGACGTATATAATCAAAACTCAATATATAATGTCAAATGGAATAAATAACCCAACAGATATACGAAAGTAATTAAAATTAATAAATAAATATTTAAAGGAGAAAAAATTTTGTTTCTGGTCTTACCTTTAATAACACCAATAACAAACATATTTCAATATGTTTTAATATTCAAATTTTGTTATATTTCTTCTAACAAGTAAAAGGCCTTTCTATTCTATTTTACTTAGTATATCTGTATTTTGATTATTCTTTCGGCTAGGCTTTCTTCCAAATGTCTTTATTTTTTGAAGTTTCAGATGATACTAAGAAATATCAAATATTAAGAATAATTCTACTGAAGTGTATTCCAATACATACCCCCAGGTGTGTGGTTTTCTCATTAAATAATGTAAAGGCTCTTTATGTTGCGTAAACAGTCAAATTACAACAGCGAAAAATAACGATATTTATACATGCGGAACCAGCGAGCTATCTTCATCATACTGATGAAGCGACCTTCACAAAAGATGGCATTTTAAATATGCACAATGCACATTTTTGGTCCAGAGTAAATCAGAAAGTGACTAGGAAACGCAATTCACAACATCGTTTTTCAGTCAATATTTCGTGTGGAATTCACAATAATCACCTAATTGGACTATATAACATAGGCTGAATGGACTGACATATCTACAATTTTTAATCGAGCATTTGCCAGGGCTCTTGAATGATGGAAGCAATATTCCAAGAGTAATGTAATGGAGCTCCGGCACATATTACCCGTGAAATTGTAGGGCATTTTAATGAAGTGTATTCAAATCATTGGTTTGGTAGAGGGGGACCTAATTACTGGCCTGCAAGATCGCTAAATCTTACATGCTTGGATTATTTTCTCTGGGGCCACTTAAAAAATGAAGTTTACTCTGAAGAAATTGTAGACAGGGAGCATCTGATTAATCGTATTCAAGCTGCACGTGAAGCAATATGAAATCGACCGGAAGTTTTGAAGAAAAATGTAGCTCATTTGATCACAAGAGCTGGAAAATGTTTAGAAGAGAAGATATTTCCGAAAACAAGTTATAATTTAATATAAGAAAAACAAATGTAAACTTCCACTATTTAACATTTGTTTTTCTTATATTGAAGATGAATTTCCGTCAAGTAAAGACCGAGACAATCAAAAAAAGTTATAATTTTTTCTCTTATTTATTATCAATTTTTTTCAGTTTCACACATGTTTATAATATACATTTTATATTTTTATTATGAAGTCCATTTTATAATAGTCCAATTAAATTAATTCGAGATTTCGGTTAAGTTTAGTTTTGCAAAAAATATTTGATGGCCCCTACACAATGCTTAAGTCATGTTACTGAGAATTTCAATCGATTCAATATGAATAGACGCATTATTCGGAGATTCACAGGTCCGTGTTTAATATAAATTTAAAATTCTTATTATTCAGTGGTTCATAAAGTGATGATGCGAAGTGTGTTATGGATCGTAATTGTTTGAAAGAGTATTTAAGATTCTGAAGAGAATTTTGTTTTTTCAAAATAAGATGTATCGGTTGTTTTACAAGATGTGGGATTAATTTATAAACTGCTTACTTGTCAAGCCGGTTGTTTTTGTCTTTAGCATTGAAAAATAAATTTGAAATTCTCTGTGAAGGTGTGAAAGCTATTTTTATAATGTTTGCTGAAATTATTTGAGCTATTTCTTGTGAAATTGGTCCAACATATACTAGTTTTATAAATTATTATATATCCTATAGAAACGGAAAAAAATGAATAACAATTTATAAAACTAACATATTTTGGACCAATTTCACAAAAAATAGCTCAAATAATTTCAGCACCAATATAAAAATAGCTCTCACACCTTCAAGTATCGGGTGTTTTTTTAGAATGATAAAACATTCGATAGGGATAACTGTGATTTGAAGGAAGGTAGAATGCATGTTGATTTGACATTTCTGTTCAGTAAGCTATGACAAATTATCATGGAAAAACTCACACCGCAACAACGTTCACAAATTGTTGAAAATTATTTTCAAAATCAGTGTTCTATTCGCCAAACTTATAGAGCACTTCGTAAAATTTATGGTTTACAGAATCGTCCACCAGAGCAGCTTATTCGTCTAACTTTCGATAGATTTCGGAGAACATTTTTTCCTCTCGATGGAACAACAACAAGACAAAGAACTGTACGTACAGAAGAAAATATCGTTGCTGTAAGTCATAGTGTTAATGATGATCCAGATTTATCTATTCGTCGACTTTCACAACAAGTTGGACTTTGTGCATCCACCACATGGACAATTTTGCGTAAAGACCTTGGTCTACACCCATACAAGATCCAACTGGTACAAGAGCTAAAGCCACTTGACCATAATAAGCGTCGTTTGTTTGCTGATCGGGCCCTAGAACAAGTTGATCCACTTTTTTAGCGTAAAATTGTGTTTGAAGTGATGAAGCTCATTTCTGGTTGAACGGCTATGGAGCAAGCAAAATGGCCGTATATGGAGTGAAAACAATCCTCAGGAAGTTCCGCAGGTTCCATTGCATCCTTGAAAATGCACTGTATGGTATGCCTTACACGCTGGAGGCATCATCGGTCCATATTTCGTTAAAAACGATGCTGGAGCTAATGTTACAGTGAATGGTGCTCGTTACAGATCGAAGATCAATGATTATTTGTATCAAAATTTCAATGGTATCGACCCAGAAGTATTTTGGTTACAACAAGATGGTGCTACACCTCATGCTGCTACCATAACAATTGATTTATTGAAGGAAATATTTGGCGATAACATTATTTCGAGAAGTGGTCCAATTAATTGGCCTCCAAGATCATGCGACATAACTCCACTGGATTATTTTCTTTGGGGTTATGTCAAGTCATTAGTTTATGCTTCTAAACCAGAAACAATAGACGTGTTGGAAGCCAACATAACTCGTGTTATTGATGAAATAAGGCCTGAATTACTCGAAAAAGTGGACCAAAATTGGTCCGGTCGAATGCGATTACTCAGAGCTAGTCGTGTTAGACCTTTGCCGGAAATTATTTTTTAAACATGAATGTCATAAAATTGTCTTTCAAATAAAAAAAATTTGGCTTCAATCATATTTTGAATGTGTTTTATTTCAACTTAAAGTTCTATCACTCTAAAAAAAACACCCGATATTCTCTTTATTTCTAGAACTACATTTATTTTTGTTCCTCATCACATTTTTTGGAGTTAAATTTTTTCCTCAGGCAGATTTCATATTACTCATTCACAGATGGAATTACATAATGAAAAAACAAGAAAAATCCTAAAAATATTTAAAAGTTTTGAAATAAATACTGCGAATATTGAATTCATTTGTTCATACCATTTCTCCTATTCCTGGAATATTTTTATAAGATATTTACTCAGTTTTCCAAAAACTGACTTCATCCTTCAGATGACCTTCAGTGTACTCAAGTAGAGAAAGAATTATCACCTGATAAGACATCTCGATTATAAAATATAAAAATATGATATTCCATTCTGTAATAAATTCTAAAACTGCGGTTATTTGTTTATACCCTCCTCTATATTTTCTTCCCATAAAACAATCATTGTTGGGAATGGGAAATGAAATGAATCAGGCGTGTATGGAACCCATAAAATATATTCCATTTTATAGCTTCCTCCATTTTATTCTGCGCGAACTTCGCCGCGTTTTTAGTAAATCGACATATATTTGAAAAATGAAAGGAATTTCCTGCAATATTATTTCCGTTATAAGAGAACTTTATGATGTCCTAAATATGAAACGATGAAAATTTTGAATTTTCCGGTATGCCATTCTAAGTTCCCGAAATACAATTGAAAGTTCTATGTAAAAGAGAATTAGGAACGGTATTAATTTAAAAAAAAAGAATTAAATTTATTCTATTTCAATCTGGGATAGATGTAGAGATTCAATAATATTCTTGAATGAGAAAAACTTCAATCTCTATAGTTAAGAAAATGGTATCCCACAATTTTGCCTTAAAAATAGTAATAGTTAAAATTAAATGAATAGTGAAATGACGTGAATACAGGTGCTTTAGAGTGACTGTTCATATTAACCACGATGGTAACTAAACTTTGCATAAATCTTGTTGTCGTTATTTTACATTTAAATGCTAATTAATAAGATAGGCTTAAGTTTCACAAAAATTTAGTTCTTGTTGTTGAAATATATGTTTCAGGTTTCAACCTATTTTCAAAACTAAGAATAATTCACTTAAAAATACAATTTAATATTTCGGACAACATATCGAAGTGACGGGTTTTTTTTATTTGAGGTTGCTAACAGTAAGTTATACCTGTTGAAGATATTTGCTTATTTTTCAAAGGAACTAGTTATCAACAGCTGCCAGTAATGGGGATATATAAAATTAAACTGATTGTTATCGATAAATGTTTTTTATGAGCCGAAGAGATTTCCTTATATCCTAGTAGGTCCAAATTTTTGCTTTTGTTACCCAAATGTGGAATTTCGGTTTTACAGAACTCATGAAGTGGTTTTCTTTTTAGTAGTGGACAAAAATTCAGTTGTTGTTTTATTGTGAAGTATATATTTTTCATGTTCGTCTACTCCCTGGTTGTTAAAATATTAGAATGATTACTAATCGAAGTAAAGAAATGTTGGCTTACATTTTAATTCCATACAGGTACTGGTATTACCGTTGGTTGTCACGTTTGCAAATGAAAATAATATTGACGTACTTCAGAGTTCTATTTGACATCGAAATAGTGTCGGGTTTATTAAACACAAATAAGGACTGACCTACACCAAGGGCTTATTCATCAAATTACAAAATAGTTAGTTCATCACCAGAATCCATAGTATTGCGTTGCGCTCACAGGTCGGGGCAACTTTCCATCACCTGTAGGGAAGATAGAACAGAATTAATTAATAACGTTATGAATTGCAACAACACTCGACACGAATGCAGGTGGCGTCTTGTTTATCTTCCAGGTTCCGTTTTAATTATAAAATAATATTATACCCCGCTATTTCGAACCCGCGGCGGTTATTATAAACTTAAGAATAACCCCAGTTAATAAGTGGTCGAAAAATGGTTGGTTAACTTTTATGTTTATTCTTTGATCTATTTAGTTTTATAATTATTACTTGAACGGAGAAGCGGTTTCTTCTTAATACCATTACTGTCAATATGCTGATTTTTATAGACGACTGATTATTACAGACAGTTCAATTTTTCCATAACTGTGTTGCATATTTATTTGTACTACTACAACAATTGTTTCACCACGATGTGGCTTCTTCAGGTATTACATTGTACTGTCTGATGGTATTCAGTGTAACCGAGTTTGAATACATTTTTAGATACGTGACCAAATAATGGAATCGCAAGTCATAAAAACTCTAGGTGTTTATTGGAGTTTGCCGCTAAAAATGCCATTAAGGAAAGATATTCAGTATTGGAGATTTATCAACATCTGTTTGTTCGTTCGAAAGGATTTTACGGGCATCATACCTGTTGATTTCAAGGAATTCTAAAAGTGTTAATCTAAAACTTTTGCTTTCAACGTGGATAATTTCATAATTTTTGTTGAAATTATGCCTGAATTCCTTAAGATGATTAGCATATATCGAATGTACAGAACTGGATATATAACCCCTTTGGTGTTCTTGGACACGTTTCTTTAATCATCTATCAGTCTGGCCAATGTATACTAAAGGGCAATTTTTGCGAGTCAACTTGTAGACTCCGGATTTATTTTCTTTATTTGTTCGATCTTTATTGTTTTTGATGTAGGTACTAATGTTATTAATTGTCTTAAAAGCCGCGTTCTAATTGAAACAACTTTTGAAATATTGAGCAATATTTTCAGATAATCCATTAACATAAGATAACGAAAAATATTTCTGTGTATTGTCCTCTTTTATGATTGGGTACACGAGATTTAATACCATTTTCTTTTGTTTCTTGAATACCGTTTTGTCTATAAGAAAGGGATTGAATACCATTTTGTCTATAAGAAAGGGATTGTAACCGTTGTTTGACGCTATTCGTTTGATAATATTTAATTCTTTAATTTCAAAGGGACATTCAATAATCTACGAATAAAACTTTTATATGCTGACATCTTTTAGTTGGTGGGGTGGTTTGAAGTTTTATGTATTGTAATGTCTGTATGTGTTGGTTTGTGGAAAATACTACATGATTTTAGTATCACAATAACAAGACTAAATAATTTACATGATTTTAGTATTTTCCACAAACCAACACATACAGACATCATAATACATAAAACTTCAAACCATCCCACCAACCAAAAGATGTCAGCATCTAATAGTTTTATTCATAGATTATTGAATGTCCCTTTGAAATTAAAGAATTAAATATTATCAAACGAATAGCGTCAAACAACGGTTACAATCTCCTTATAGACAAAATGGTATCCAATCCCTTTCTTATAGACAAAATGGTATACAATAAACAAAAGAAAATGGCATTAAATCTCGTGTACCTAATCATAAAAGGGGACAATACACAGAAATATTCTTCGTTATCTTATGTAAATGGATTATCTTAAAATATTGCTAAATATTTTAAAAGTTGTTTCAATTATAACGCGGCTTTTAAGACAATTAATAACCTTAATACCTACTTAAAAAACAATAAAGAACGAACAAATAAAGAAAATAAATCCGGAGTCTACAAGTTGATTTGCAAAGATTGCCCTTTAGTATACATTGGTCAGACTGGTAGATAATTCAAGAAGCGTGTCCAAGAACACCAAAGGGGTTATATATTCAGTTCTGTACATTCGACATACATTCTGTCAAGAAAGTACCGGGAATTATCGAATTTAAATCTGGCGGGGCAATAAGGCAGGTAAAAATTTTTTTTTCTAGGTTGGTACCACTGTCCTTAATTCCTATGCCAAGCTTGAGCGGGATCTGTCAACTAGTGTGTTTGCAACAGCTGATTAAGTCAGTCGATGTCAGAGTGCGTGCCGATTTTTACTATGGGTGATTACGTTGAGCAAAGAATTTGTTTAAAGTTTTGTGTTGCAAATGAATTTTCGTGTGCCGATGCATTGAAAATGTTGCAAAAGGCCTTTGGTGATAATGCTCTATCGAAAACTAGTGCATATCAGTGGTACAGAGCCTTCAAGGACGGTCGTGAAGTGGTCGCCCATCGACGGCTTCGATCGAAGATAACGTCGATAAAATTAAGGAAAGGGTGCTGGAAAACCGTCGTACCAGCTTGAGAGAGATAGCACATGATTTTAAGATATCCCACGAGTCCGCACGTACGATTTTGATTGATATTTTGGGCATGAGAAAGGTGGCCGCACGACTCGTACCGAAAGACCTGAATTTTCTTTAAAAACGTCATCGCGAACAGGTTGCTTCAGACATGCTGGATCGCTGTAATTCCGATTCTACATTCATGGAACGCATTATAACTTGTGATGAGACCTGGGTCTACGAGTACGATATGCAAACAAGCCAGCAATCATCGGAATGGGTGGCAAAAAATGAGCCGAAACCGAAAAAACCACGCCAAAGCCGCTAGAAAATGAAGGTGATGCTCATTGTTTTCTTCGATATCCGTGGCGTGGTGCACTACGAATTCGTTCCAGAGGGCCAGACGGTAAACAAGGAGTATTACCTAGGCGTTATGAAACGTTTGCGTGAGCGTATCCGTAAGAAGCGGTCAAATTTGTGGGCGAACAACTCATGGATTTTGCATGACGATAACGCGCCTTCTCACCGAGCTATGATTGTTACTGACTTTCTCGCCAAAAACTCAACAAACGTGCTTCAGCAACCACCGTATTCGCCGGATTTGGCTCCCTGCGACTTTTTCCTCTTTCCAAAACTAAAATTGCCCCTTCTTGGCACCCGTTCTGAGTCGATTGAAGCCATAAAACAAAATTCGGCGCGAGAGCTAAAGTCCATCCCGGAAAGCGCCTAAAAAAACGTTTTGATAATTGGAAGTGCCGTTGGCATAGATGTATTGGAGCAAATGGAGCCTATTTTGAAGGCGACCCAATAAATTTTGAAGATTAAATGTAAAAATGTTGTTTTAATTGAAAATTCCCGGTACTTTCTTGACAGAGTAGTATGCTAATCATCTTAAGGAATTCAGGCATAATTAAACAATATTTATGAAATTATCCGCGTTGAAAGCAAAAGTTCTAGATTAACGCCTTTAGAATTTCTTGAAATCAACAGTTATGAGGCCCGTTAAATCCTTTCGAACAAACAAACAGATGTTGATAAATCTCCATTACTGAATATCTTTCCTTAATGGCATTTTTAGCGGCAAACTCCAATAAACACCTAGAGTTTTTATGACTTGTGCTTCCATTATTTGGTCACGTAAATAAAAATGTATTTAAACTCGGTTACACTGAATACCATAAGACAGTACAATGTAATACCTGAAGAAGCCACATCATGACGGAACAATTGTTGTAGTAGTACAAACATTTTTGTGGAAATAAATTACTCTCTCATATCATTTTTTTTTCAATTAAAATGAATTTCCACCAAGTAGAGACCGAATCAATCAAATATTTAAAATATAAGGATCATTGAATCGGAAAAAATAATATTCATGTTATAATAAAAATCATATCACCTACGATCCTCACGACGTTTCGCACTAGCCTTCTTGTCAGTATTTTACATCTAAATGCTGAATTTAAACTCGACTGTAGGATTGTTATGGTTCCAGTAGCACGCAATGCTGATGTGCTAACAATTATTATCAAATAACCTAATTGGATGACCCCCCAAAATTTTACGTGAAGAGTCGCGTCCTCATTATATCTCTGGATATCAAATTTAAAATCGATCGGAAATATTAGGAGAAATTACAACAAATTTCGAATAAGAATTATTTCAGAACCCTTGGACCCTTGGACATTAATAAAAGTGTCCGAGACATTTAACTCCGAAAACTACTATGAGTCTCAGGCCTAGCTTTTTGCCGTTCGAAAGTTATAATGTTTTCGAAAGGATCGGCCGGACATAATTACATTTGACCTCGGATTCTTTATCAGTGAGACAGTTTTGAAGTAACTCATTTAAATATTCGAAAATATTAAATATTTCAAATGAATTAGTTTTGGAGAAGTTCTTGAAATTATGTTTTGCATTTTTGAAAAAGATTAGGAATTCATAAATATAAGATCAGAATCAAAATTTTATCCCCTTATTTAATAATTTCAATTGATGATTTATATATCGTTGGGTGTTCTTCATTTCATTTGTTATTATATAATGAGTTTTGATTTCATACGTCTGCTAAATTTAAGCATTTAAACATTTAATTATTATATTTTAAATTAAAATTTGTAAAATGCTAGCAGACCAAATCTGTTTTGATATTTAAATTATAATAGTGAATCAATTTTATAAGCAATTTGTGTTTTGTTTGGTCTTATTTCGTGGTGTTTTTATTTCTTTTTATTATTTTTTGTATTGTATTTCTCACTTTGAATTTATATTGAATTGAATATTATTTCACATATTCTATGCATTAGTGCTATGTCCTAAAGGAAGAATAAAAATTTGTTATTATGATTTTCGACAAAAAACTTTACGAACTTATTTATACTGCAATATCTTCAATTAATAAATTACCTTGCTGAGAAAGTTGTTGGGCATGATCAACGTGAGATATTCTGCCTGGCTTGTTCTTCCATCCCCAAGATCTGAGACAATCCTACCATCCAGGACCAGAAGTTATATTTTTCAAGCCCGAATTTTCGAACTTTTTCTAATAGTTTCTTTGTCTTCGTTTAGGTTTCACTTGAGTTTTCTACGCTTTTACCTAGACCATCATATTGATAGTCATATCGGGTGTTTTTTTTAGAGTGATAGAACTCTCGATAGGAATAACTGTGATTTGACAGGAGGTAGAAGCCAGGTTGTTTTGACATTACTGTTCAGTGAGCATTGACAAATTATCGTGGAAAGACTTACGACGCAACAACGTTTACAAATTGTTGAAATTTATTTTCAAAATCAGTTTTCTATTCGCCAAACTTATAGAGCAGTTCGTGAAATTTATGATTTACATAATCGTCCATCAGAGCAGCTTATTCGTCGAACTATCGATAGATTTCGGACAACATTTTCTCTACTCGATGCAACAAAAACAACAAGACAAAGAATTGTACGTACAGAAGGAAATATCGCGGCTGTAAGTCATAGTGGTAATGATGATCCAGATTTGTCTATTCGTCGACGTTCACAACAAGTTGGACTCTGTGCATCCACCACCTGAAAAATTTTGAGTAAACATCTTGGTCCACACCCATACAAGACCCAACTGGTTCAAGAACTAAAGCCACTTGACCATAATAAGCGTCGTTTGTTTGCTGATTGGGCCCTAGAACAGCTTGAAGTTGATCCACTTTTTTATCGTAAAATTGTGTTTAGTGATGAAGCTCATTTCTGGTTAAACGGCTATGTAAACAAGCAAAATTGCCCTACATGGAGTGAAAACAATCCTCAAGAAGTTCTGCAGATTCCATTGCATCCTGAAAAATGCACTGTATGGTGTGCTTTACAAGCTGGAGGAATCATCAGTCCATATTTCTTTAAAAACAATGCTGGAGCTAATGTTACAGTGAATGGTGCTCGTTACAGATCGATGATCAATGATTATTTGTTTCAAAAATTGAATGGTATCGACCCAGAGGTATTTTGGTTTCAACAAGATGGTGCTGCACCTCATGCTGCCACCGTAACAATTTATTTATTGAGAGAAATGGTCCAATTAATTGGCTTTCAAGATGAAGCGGCATAACTCCACTGGATTATTTTCTTTGTGGTTATGTCAAGTCATTGGTTTATGCTGATAAACCAGAAACAGTCGACGCTCTGGAAGCCAACATAACTCGTGTTATCGATGAAATAATGCCTGAATTATTCGAAAAAGTGGTGCAAAATTGGTCTGGTCGAATGCGGTTCCTCAGAGCTAGTCGTGGTGCACATATGCCGGAAATTATTTTCAAAATATAAATGTCATAAAATTATCTTTCAAATAAAAAAAAATTTGGTTTCAATCTTAATTTAAATGTGTTTTATTTCAATTTAAAGTTCTATCACTCTTATAAAAACACCCGATAGTTACGCTATTTACGTTCATAAAGGAAGGAATAGCGTAGTATGTTATTTAGAGAAATATGCAGCATTGTATTGTCTGAATTGAATAATTGATTAGATCGAGTCAGACTGATTTTAAGAGAAATATAAAGTGTCTCACCTCATAAGGTTATATGACTTTTAGGTTCGATATTGATCAACATTAGATATAAATATGGAGCAGCGATATTCCTTTTTATATCAATTCAATGTTTTAGGTTCACTACAGAAATGTAGTCCAAGCCGACAGAGAAATGCGGAACCCGTGGGATAATCTGTCAGATTAATTCAGAAGAAGCGCCGAAGATACCGGAGTAGCAAAGTTGATGAAGATAGCAACTGTCGCGTAAACAACCGAATAGGTTCGGGCACGCTCAGATAATATTTAAACTCGATATTCGTTTCCTTCCCAGAACTACCCTGATGTATGAGCAGGGAAATTGGATTTCACAAACAAATAGATAAATCAGCGAAGCTTCGATTCCGCCCAGACTGAAAAATCTCGATCCAGCGAAAAAATATCGTTATATTATTTTCCTTATTTCAGCTTCATTTGCGAGTTCTCCGGTTCGAATTTCTGGGAAAAGTGGAGGTGAAAATGGGGAAGAAATTAGGGTGAACTTTCGTGTTTCGGGAAATCAGGGCGGAATTCTTTCAATTGAAGCATGAGGCACACGTGCCGTTGGTCCCCTCATTTCTATGGAAAGAGCCTACGTTCCTGTTCCTCATGAATCCGTAAGACCGTTTTTGATACACAACGATGTTGCGGGGTCTTATTGAAACCGTGAATTGAACGTCAACATGCCTTGTGAATTTGAATACACGAGCTGAAACGGAATGCAAAGATTTTCGCGATATCTCGTACAATCTGGTATAACGAATGTTTTCAACAGTTGTTTTCAGTCATTCGTGCCGTAGCCCTATCAAATGACTATATTCTGTGGAGTGGCTGAAAGCAGTCCCGAAAATTCATGTAATATCCTGATGAGTAAACAGGGTAATGCACATAAGAGGTATAAAATATTTCCATTGGAGGAAAAAGTCAAGATAATTCAATTCCAACCTTGAACAGAACATTTTTTGATCATAAATCCTTTAACAGTCCGTCTACAAAGTATCCTTAATTTATTATTTTTCATAATTTCAATATATCTCTCTTTTGTAATATTCTAAGACAAAAGTAATATATAAAATGGGTTGTGCAGATAGTCGGTTATGGCAAAAGTTGCATGGCAACACAATTTGTCAAATATTGTTGATTATCAATAGGTATACAATGAATGAAATAATGTAGCAACTAGAAAAAGAAAACAGGTAGAATATTTGTATAGAAAAGGTTTTCGTAACCTTAAAAAATTAGTGCATTCGGGTGAACTGGAAAAAAGTGTTGTATATGAGACAATAAAGAGGATAAAATGGCATGGATACGAGGCATAGACCAGTTTCAGAAAGACCGTGTAAAATAAAAGGAAACAATTCATACGCTTTTTTGGCCTTAGGACGGCAAAATCTGTGCCTGGGGTTTCGCAAATTGGCTAACAGATTTGGAAATCAACGAAATATAAAAGGAATCACAAAAGGAATGAAGGATATAATTTTGTCAACGTTTTCAAGAAGATAATTTCAATAATGTCTTTATATCTGATGAAAGTTATTTCCAACTTGGTGGAAATCACTTAAAAATCCTGTCAAAACAACCTGTTATCCTTCAAATTTGCAAATTTCCCACCAAAATGATTGTTTGGGGAGCAATATTTCAGCGTGGTGCTACACTCTTTATAGTTGATGGTATCATTAGTAGTGAATAGTATTGTGGCATTCTAAACAATTCTCTCCTTGAAACCGTGCATACTTTATATCCAGTGTGGTGGCGTTTTCAACAGGATAATACAAAATGCCATACTTCGGCCTATACTCATGCTTGGATGCAAGAACACCAAGTGACAACCATTTCATGGCCAGCAGCTCCACCAGATCTCAGTCCCATTGAAACCATATGCGAACTAATGAATATTGAAGTTGAACGAGCAGCACCACGAAATGAAGATGATTTAATTCAGTCAGTTTTACAGTCCTGTACTACCATTGCCGAAAATTATGGAGTTAATCTAGTTTCGGGTGTACCTCGACGTTTAGTCAAGTGTTTCCGTTAAGTGGAGGTTGTATAACTGAATAAGATGAATATTTTGTTATAATTTTCTAATTCAAGAATTAAAAATATATACTATTATAAATAATTACAAATGGAGTTTTTTTTTCGAATACTTTCTAGACGGACTATATTATCCCTGGTTTGTGCATATTCACAAATCTTAAATGGCAAAGGCACGCAGGTTTTAATCTTCTGAGGAGATTATGAAGCTGCATGGTGTATCATTATGTAGAAAAATATATCTTGGATCTTATAATCGTTTCCTAAAATTTCCATGATGACGTGTCTGATTTCTTCGGAAATGATCAATATATTTGAGAGAATTGAGTGGTATGCAGATATACCTTTTTGAATTCTTCGGTGTAATTGATTGAACGTTAATCATTCAGTACGCGAATTCTAGGATGAGCATGCTGCAATGGGGATTAGTAGAAATATATTAGACTTTAATTGGTTTATTTATAGCCTAAATACATATATTACAAATGTGCAAGGTTGTGTTGTTTCATTCAAGATTGAGGGAATTTTGGCGGAGTAGTTTTGAACTGTAAGTGCGGTGAAAACACTATCTTGCTCGTAGAGGGATAGATCGATGGGCCTTTTCTTCGTCTTTCACTTTCACTGGGTTCACTTTACACACTTTACTACCTTATTTCAAGTAAATAATGCAGATAATACATTCACTTCCAGGTCTTTCAATGCGTTATTTAGTTATCACGAGAGGGTTCTCCTTGAGAAGTTGAAAGTGAATATGAATTGAGTGTTCTGTGAATTCGTTGAATGTGTAAATTATCGAGAGAGATGTGATTGTAACTTTAATGAATGTTAACTAGAGAACATACATAAGATGTGTCTTGGAATGAGTAACGAAAGACTCCAATGGTACTCAATTGTTCGAGAAGAGTCCAAGCATAACGAGAGAGTATGGAAGTGAATTAGCCGGATGCCAAAAAGATACTGTACAATATTCTTAGCGCAGGGTGCAAGAAAGAACTCGAAGTTATCTTGTGTAACAGGTCAAATTTAATTAATGTCGAAGTAGCGTTTGTTTGACTGCATTTCTGGTTCTGGTTTTACGAAATATGGGGGGTTAATATTTTCGAGCCCTAGCTGATGATATCCCCGAGAACGTGTAGGGCCCACTATAAACAGGTAGTTGAATTTGTTGTTTGGAGAATCGAACAATATCGTCGACTTTTACTTAGCAGGTAGTATGATCCATTGCACCTTCACTTTCACCGGCTCTCTTGCTGTTACAACATCTGATCGGATATTTTCATTTCACATCTGATCCCTCCAGCCAGCAAGAAATTTTCTGCACACTAAATCTCATTTGGACGGCCCAAAAATTTGGATAATTCGTGAAAAAATCCCATGAAGGAGCCCTTGGATACACAGCAGTTTAAATCAAAGATAAACAGCTCCAAAGCATCACACGGCGAATCAGCTGTTTAAAAACTATATGCAGAGGTATTTGTTATTTGGAAATTATTTGTATATTATGAAATTTTTACATTTTTATTGGTCATTTCAATTGATGAATGATTTTTATAATAATATCACTTTTTAGTCATGATATTATTTCACTAATTATTTCTCAAATGCACCTGTTCAAATCACATCACGTTTTATATATTTAGTTACATCTGATTATACTTAATTCACATAGCCGTTTTTTAGTTGATTCAGAAAACATAACTGATTATATTGTATAATAATATTGAAATAAGGTTATTCTGATTTTC
Source organism: Megalocaria dilatata (assembly GCA_034642435.1). NCBI lineage: Eukaryota > Metazoa > Arthropoda > Insecta > Coleoptera > Coccinellidae > Megalocaria > Megalocaria dilatata. The sequence goes on along the minus strand of CM067856.1, from coordinate 43,817,923 downwards.
ACAATCTTTTATTGTTATATTCACAACAATTGTTTCGCTATCACAGTAGCATCATCAGGCAAGATCACATTTTGAATAACTAAGCTTATTTCCGAAATCCGTTGCTATTTATATTACAGTAAGTACAATAAATTTTTATTGAGCACTAAAACCCAAAAAAGGGTCCCTGCAAATTCCAGCTTATCTGAATATATTTAACAGAGTTATTTAAATCTATTTGTTCGTTAAGTAATATTCCAATTTTATTATGTTTATTCATCTCTAGGGATTCTAACAGATTCAAGGCATAACTTTTGCTTTCTATATGTAGAATTTCAAAGTTATGGTTGAAAGTATGTCCTGTTTCTAACAAATGGTTGGAATATGTAGAATTACTTTTATTATTGAGGAAACTCTTCAAATGTTCACACATTCTATGACGGAAAGTTCTTTCAGTCTGACCTATGTAAACTTAAGGGCAATCACCGCAGGTTAACTTATAAACCCCAGATTTATCATCTTTATGTGTGCAGTCTTTATCATTTTTAATAAATTTACTCAAGTTTGAATGAGTTTTAAATGAAGTTCTCAAATTATATTTATTTTTGAGGTATGTAGCAATTTTCTCAGAAATACCTTTAGTGTATTTTAAATACACTAAAGGTATTTCTTTCATAGAATGTGTGAACATTTGAAGAGTTTCCTCAATAATAAAAGAAAATCTACATATTCCAACCATTTGTTAGAAACAGGACATACTTTCAACCATAACTTTGAAATTCTACATATAGAAAGCAAAAGTTATGCATTAAATCTGTTAGAATCCCTAGAGATAAATAAACATAATAAAATTGGAATATTACTTAACGAACAAATAGATTTAAATAACTCACCTCTGTTAAATATATTCAGATAAGCTGGAATTTGCAGGGACCCTCTTTTGGGTTTTAGTGCTCAATAAAAATTTATTGTACTTACTGTAATATAAATAGCAACGGATTTCGGAAACAAGCTTAGTTATTCAAAATGTGATCTTGCCTGATGATGCTACTGTGATAGCGAAACAATTGTTGTGAATATAACAATAAAAATTTGTGAAAATCAGAATAACCTTATTTCAATATTATTTAATATGGATTTTCACCAAGTAGGGACTGATACAATTCAATGATTATATTGTATCACTTTAACACCTTTCTTCTTATTATTAAGAGAATATTTGTATCACTACTCTAAACAATCTCATAATGTAAGTTTCAAAGTTGAAAGAAAAGATACCAAGTCTTTATATACTCGAACCACTTTACATGAATTCAAATTAATTACTCATAAAAAACACTCTCTGAAACATACGAAAAGTATGAAAACGCACAGGATGATATTCAAACTATTTTGGAAGAAGAACTAGATATTGATTCTGAAACGATAGAATATGACAGCTTTGCTGATCTATATCTAGATTATGTTACTATGGGTGAAAAGAAAATACATCCACTCTTAAGTGTACGCCCAAAGACAGGATTTCGAATGACTGAAATAAAAACAATGGGCATTAACATTAACTTGAACAACATATAATCTATAGATACTCATAAAAATTCAAACATTCTCAATCTGTTCATGTTGCAAATCGACGCCTCGTAAAATACATCAATGTCCAGAGTTTTGGTCATTCTCCCACTCTGAAAGGATCAAATCCGCTGATGGCATTGTGTCAGGAATAATTTATTATTATGGTTATCATTAATATTAATATTATTATTATCTTTTAATAAACTATCACACAAATGACGTAATTAGTTATATTAGAGACATGCAGAAATACGTGAAAACGCTCGAGATTCCCGACCAACCACCCTTATTTATCAGCTATAATGATTCACTACCCCATTCCCTGCATAAGAAGAAAAAATTATAACAATATATTCAACATCAATATTTACATGGTTCATGAATCATATATATATATATATATATATATATATATATATATATATATATGATATACATATATAAATATACTACTCTGTCAAGAAAGTACCGGGAATTTTCAATTAAAACAACATTTTTACATTTAATCGTCAAAATTTATTGGGTCGCCTTCAAAATAGGCTCCATTTGCTCCAATACATCTATGCCAACGGCACTTCCAACTATCGAAACATTTTTTATAGGCGCTTTGCGGGATGGACTCTAGCTCTCGCGCCAAATTTTCTTTTATGGCTTCAATCGACTCAAAACGGGTGCCACGAAGGGGCAATTTTAGTTTTGGGAAGAGGAAAAAATCGCAGGGAGCCAAATCCGGCGAATACGGTGGTTGCTGAAGCACGTTTGTTGAGTTTTTGGCGAGAAAGTCAGTCACAATCGTAGCTTGGTGAGAAGGCGCGTTATCGTCATGCAAAATCCATGAGTTGTTCGCCCACAAATTTGGCCGCTTCTTACGGATACGCTCACGCAAACGTTTCATAACGCCTAGGTAATACTCCTTGTTTACCGTCTGACCCTCTCGAACGAATTCGTAGTGCACCACGCCACGGATATCGAAGAAAACAATGAGCATCACCTTCATTTTCGAGCGGCTTTGGCGTGGTTTTTTCGGTTTCGGCTCATTTTTTGCCACCCATTCCGATGATTGCTGGCTTGTTTGCAAATCGTACTCGTAGACCCAGGTCTCATCACCAGTTATAATGCGTTCCATGAATGTAAAATCGGAATTACAGCGATCCAGCATGTCTGAAGCAACCTGTTCGCGATGACGTTTTTGAAGAAAATTCAGGTCTTTCGGTACGAGTCGTGCAGCCACCTTTCTCATGCCCAAAATATCAATCAAAATCGTACGTGCGGACTCGTGGGATATCTTAAGATCATGTGCTATCTCTTTCAAGCTGGTACGACGGTTTTCCATCACCCTTTCCTTAATTTTATCGACGTTATCTTCGATCGAAGCCGTCGATGGGCGACCACTTCACGACCGTCCTTGAAGGCTCTGTACCACTGATATGCACGAGTTTTCGATAGAGCATTATCACCAAAGGCCTTTTGCAACATTTTCAATGCATCGGCACACGAAAATTCATTTGCAACACAAAACTTTAAACAAATTCTTTGCTCAACGTAATCACCCATAGTAAAAATCGGCACGCACTCTGACATCGACTGACTTAATCAGTTGTTGCAAACACACTAGTTGACAGATCCCGCTCAAGCTTGGCATAGTAATTAAGGACAGTGGTACCAACCTAGGAAAAAAAAATTTTCCCTGCCTCATTGCCCCGCCACAGATTTAAATCGATAATTCCCGGTACTTTCTTGACAGAATGTATATATATATATATATATATACATTTGTATCTATCTATCTCAAATGCCAAATAACAAAAAAAAAATTGGTAGAAATAAAACTCACTGAAATATTTAATATCATTTCTCAAGTTTCTTTCTGGTCAGTCCGATAGTTCGACGGGCAACCTATTAAAAATTTTAATGCCCTAGCACCTTTAGATATTCTGCTTATTATTATGCAGTGGACTGAGGCAATCGTCTTTTTGTCTATTTCAAATAAGTGAAGTTACCATTTCCTAGCATATTGTGGTCATTCCGGAAAGGATGGGCCCCAATACGCATCCATGAATTACCCCATGGTATATATTTTTTTCTGCGGATGTAACACTATTTCAATAAACTTTCTGAACTATTCTGCCTAACTAAGGCTCTATTAATTCGCGTACACTGTCCCTGAAATCATCAGCATCCAGTTTCTTCAGTAACACTGCATATGAAACTGAATCAGAAGCTATGCTTAAGTAGAAATTAAGCATCTCCACAAATCTGCCATTATTCGTAGCATCAATAACTTTTTCATTGTATCCATGAAAGCTGTGGGGTCCTTCGGCCTTTTCTATATCTATGTTGGTCTTTCGTAACATATTTTTTCTTTTCCATTCAGTTCAATATACTGTTTTTAATAACTGATTCAAAAATTTTCGACAGTTCTGGCAGATAAGTAATAAGTTTGTAATCACAGTTATTTTATCTTCTCTTACTTTATTGATGGGATTCATTTCAGCAATTTTCAGCTCGTCAGAAAAATAACCTTAACGAAAACATTCATGTACAATTATAGAGTTGAGATCGGTGATTTCTTTTAAATAGGGTGGAATATAGACTTCAAACCTAAATAAAAATTTATTTTTCAATTCTTATCGCATTAGAGGCCACTTTTCAATTGATTTAATATAATTACTTCGGCCTAATTTTCATGCTAAGATCATTTTGAAATGACAGCTTACAATAATGACTCAAACACCACCTTTCTATTATGAAATATGTGTTTGAGAGTTCAAAAAACAAACTCATTCGAAATAGAGGTAAATTTACCAAGGCTTTGTCCTAAAGCTTATAGAAAAGTGAATAATTTCTGCAATATGTTTAACTTTCACATATTACTGCTGCATAATTAATTGAAAATTCCTATTAAGTGGAACTTGAATACATACATAAGTCAGAAAACCTATGTTTCATATGCATGATAATTTTCTAAAGGCCCATTAATTTCGCTATCATATAAACTCTTACTTTCACCAGAACTCGATGATCTTCCGCAGACTTGCGACAAAGGATGAAAATAGATAAGGATGTGGAAAATTACTTAACAATAAAACAGTAATTAAGATTGAATCAGAACCAGGGAGAATTACGAGGGTTGCTATTTTTTGAACAAAAGTAGCTAAATTGAAGCCCACTTTCGAAACAACCGGAAACTGTAGCTAACGATATCCGGATCCACTCAAGACTCGACACAATTCCTTGCCATTTCTCCCAATTAACAATGGCTTTGTTTCCTACCAGGTACAAGATACGTTTCCTTTCGGACAAATATTCCGCAAAAGAAGGTTGCTCAGGAGAAATCCTGATGTAATTTGTTTTTGTGTCGCGAACTGTCTTGTGTTTGGACTAAACAGGGGATAATTGGAACCGAGCCTTTCTTGGGAGATATTCTAGTGGATTTGACCGAAAGTCGTTCACCATCGTTCTAATCGTATTAAGAGTGACTCTGAGGATTCATTACCACGAATAATTTGCTCTTTCTTATCGAGATCTCATAACTGGAAGATGCAGTAGGCAGCTATTGATATAAGTATATTCTAGAAGTATGTGGGCGCTTTTTGCGTCATCTCGTCGATAGGCAGTGACTGATTTTCTTGATCTAAAGATTCCGTTATAAATATTGACCACTAGAGGTATTCGATTATCACATTTGCATCCGAAAGATTAGTATCGAGTTTATGAGAACATATCTACAGAAAATTTAAATATTTATACCAAATGAAGCTCGTCCGTGCCAATCGCTGTATCGTCCAAAAGACTGTTGAATAAAGTTTGTCCTATTGATGAGTGTTAGTTCTAAGTTGGAATAAAGATCAATAACTTTGAAATGCACGACCTACGCTCGGTGCATTTGATAAATAAAAGTAGGAGCAAAGCTGTGAAAATATCCCAAGTATGTCTAATTACGATTGGAAATCATGTGATCGTGCATTCTTCAAAAGTTTGAAGGCAACCAAACACTATATTTTATGCCAATACTCTGAAAATATTGGGCTATCAATTTGGAAAGAATACAGTTACTCAGCAATTCTGATTTTAACTTCCACTTGTATCACAATCTGCGACAAATGCCTAAGCACAGAAACTGAATAATATCTCAATTCATGACAAAGTTTTCAAATGAAATCAATCTCACTATCTCACCACCAAATAAAATAGAGTATCTTGAAGTGTATATAGACGTTCACTTGATATGAGATGCATATATTGACTTTTTGGTGGTTAACCCAAAACATATTTCAAATTCTATGTCAGTCCACAGAAAAATATATAAAGCAAGTAGTTGAGAGAATTCGGTGTTATATTGATCTGAAATATTGAATGAAAACTTAATTTTCATAAACTGTATACTTGAATATTCTTGATATGAAACAAATCCAAACATTTACCATTGTTGTTGCAGAGAATTCCGAATGAAATATTCCCACATGAGAATAGAAGATAATTCGAGCAGTTTTCTCAAATGAAACATGAATCTTAATGGAATGTTCACAGTAAAAGCGATTTTGTAGAATGGAGACGTGTTAGTTCTAGCACATACACGTGATAATATAAAACAAGCTTGGCTTTCAAGCCAGAAGAATAAGAATAGATGAATATTTTGTACAAAGCGGTGAACCACTACAGTTAAGGGAGATATTCTCCTTCAGCGAATTTTATTTTATTTGAGGGAAGGAGGAATCTGTAAAATCGAATCGAATTAAGTAGGCGTATTCTTGCCAGCTGAACTGAAAAATTTTCAGTTACTTCCTTTTTTCGAAGTGAATGTTTTGTTCAGCATTATATCAAGTCATAAAAATAAATCATTCTATATAACATTGAATATTGAATGGAGTAGTCCGCTACCTTGTGATAGTTCGTTTTTAAAATGGAATAAATAAGAAATTACTTCGTTTTCTATCACTATTTTGTCATTGAGGATACAGTGAACCGAGTTTTGTAGTCTTACTACATTTGAGTTGTATTTCAAAGGTTTGTATATATTCAAGTATGGCTTAAACAACAGTAAAACTATTAAACAAGCAGACTTACTTGTGGTATTCGTAAATTTTCGAAATTCTACACAAAACGAATCGCTCCTTGAATATTCAATAAACTTCGAAATACAACTTTTTATACACGAAATGTTGAAAGACTACAAAATTTGAATCACTACATTTTCCTTTTAAAATAATGATAGAAACCGCAGAAATTTATAACGTATTTAATTTTCAAACATTCATTTTTCCCAATTTTTAAAATGAAGGATGGTTCTTACGGAAAAGAAATTCATTCAATGACAAAATATTTGAATACTGGACTAAAACCAGCTCCTTTCATATTTTCTTTCGCTTCTTTATGTACCATCGATAAATATTAGGAATTTTCCTGAGATTGATGACATGCAATCAGAAAATATGATGGAGACTGTGCATGTCTCCATCAGTATCAAACGCTCAGATTCATCGATCGTCGATGAATATATTCGAGTATATCAAGTGAAATATTCTTTGTGTTTTCTAATTTGCATTGCCTCACAAATTTGGTGTATCTCAATCAGTTGAAAATTTCAAGATTAAAATATCGCCAATCTAGGTACAATCTGCAGTGGTATTCACAAAATCTGTTTCTAGGAGAATGTATTGTATTGTAAAAAAAAAATGGAAACAAACATTCATTGATGTATTGAAGGCGATAAAATGTAGAGATAGAAGGTTGCGTTCAAGTTCGTGAAGGTCATGTTGTTCATGTCTGTTGGATCTTCTCGAACGTGTCCTTTTCAGTCACTTGATGTTCAGAATCGTAGTTTAGAGGCTTCTAACTCAAACATGATTTCTGGTGTTCATTCCGCGACCAGATTCTTTCAATAACCCATGCATTTAGTTTGTCATATAACATTATGACTGTTTACCTGATTTTTGACGAAAGTACTTACTAGTATTATTTATGATATATATTCAAATAAACACTTGACAAACTTAAGGCGTTCAATATTTGAACTCAAAATAAAATAATTGAAAGGTATTTTTCACTAGTAATAGTTTTTTTCCAATACTTGAATATCAAGCTGAGTAATTCTGTGGTAGGTCTCTACAAATTTTACATTTACGAGAATTTCTTAAATATTTGTCAAAAATTAAATTGAAAAAGGCGTCTTAAAACCAAGGTTCATTTTAGTTAACATAAAGAATTAACACACATCGCTCAGCATCAAAAAGAGATGAAAATAATGTAAAAAATATAGAAGATTGACCGAACTTATTCAACAAATATTAGTGAATACTGATGTTTTATACTGGCTATACAAAAACAATTTCCACTCGAAGAACGCCCAATATTAACCTTAAAAAGAATTGAAAGTATAAATTTGAAGAAGCCACAGTTAGCGAAAACATTGTTTAAATAATTCATTGTGGAAATATTCTTTATTAGTTTCTTTAATCCTTTCATCATATCAAAAATTTTAGAATGAATATGTCAGCTATTACTGTCATTATTGATATCATCATTTATTCTTCTACTTTTTTTCAAAACTGTTATTTTTTCAGGTGAGCAATTCTGCCGATTCCACGATCGACATCCTAATTCGGGTAAGCTCAGTCAGCAACAGTTTTTATGAAAATGAAATCCCTAACAAGGATTTGATATTACAATGTTCCTGACTAATATCTCTGCTGTTTATTTGAAATTCCAAATTTTGCAATAATATATTTTTTTTTCTGAAAAATTGAGACAGCCTAATTTTTATCCCACTTCAGCCTAATATATATCTGAATAGAATCCGAATGTAACACTGAATAATCTACGTTATATTTTGATTCAATTCATTCTAAATGTACATGCAAACAATTGAATTTATGGTATTATATGGAATTTCAATGTTACCGATAATTACTGAGATATTTTGGAAGAAAATAAATGCAGGACATATCTACAATACGACATGATAAATTGGCGAAACAATATCTAGAAAATGATTAATTGTTTATCACTTTATTTCCTCATAACATGTGGTGTAATGTTTTACTGAACAAAATCAACCAAAAGAGCACCTGAATAATCTCAATTAACGGATTGCTAGTTTCAAATTATTTCTTCAGTTACGACGTATCGGGTGTTTTTTTTTAGAGTGATAGAACTTTCGATAGGGATAACTGGGATTTGACAGAAGGCAGAAGCCATGTTGTTTTGACATTTCTGTTCAGTAAGCATTGACAAATTGTCATGGAAACACTCACGTCGCAACAACGTTTACAAATTGTTGAGATTTATTTTCAAAATCAGTGTTCTATTCACCAAACTTATAGAGCACTTCGTGAAATTCATGGTTTACATAATCGTCCATCAGAGCAGCTTAATAGTCGAACTATCGATAGATTTCGGACAACATTTTCTCTACTCGATGCAACAACAACAACAAGACAAAACTATACGTACAGAAAAAAATAATGCTGCTGTAAGTCATAGTGTTAATGATGATCCAGATTTGTCTATTCGTCGAAGTTCACAACAAGTTGGACTCTGTGCATCCATCACATGGAAAATTTTGCGTAAGGATCTTGGTCTACACCCATACAAGATCCATTTGGTTCAAGAACTAAACCCACTTGACCATAATAAGAATCGTTTGTTGGTTGCTGATTGGGCCCCGAAAAAGCTTGAAGTTGATTCACTTTTTGAACGTAAAATTGTGTTTAGTGATGAAGCCCATTTCTGGTTGAACGGCTATGTAAACAAGCAAAATTGCCATATATGGAGTGAAAACAATCCTCAAGAAGGTCTGCAGGTTCCATTGCATACCGAAAAATGCATTTTATGGTGTGGTTTTCACGCTGGAGGCATCATCGGTCCATATTTCTTTAAAAACGATGCTGGAGCTAACGTTACAGTGAATGGTTTTCACGCTGGAGGCATCATCGGTCCATATTTCTTTAAAAACGATGCTGGAGCTAATGTTACAGTGAATGGTGAATGGTGCTCGTTACAGATCGATGATCAATGATTATTTGTTTCAAAATTTGAATGGTATCGAAGTATTTTGGTTCCAAAAAGATGGTGCTATACCTCATGCTGCTACCGTAACAATTGATTTATTGAAAGAAAGATTTGACGATAACATTATTTCGAGAAATGGTCCAATAAATTGGCCTCCAACATCATGCGACATAACTCCACTGGATTATTTTCTTTGAGGTTATGTCAAGTTATTTGTTTATGCTGATAAACCAGAAACAATAAACGCTTTGGAAGCGAACATAACTAGTGTTATTGTTTAAATAAGGCCTGAATTACTCGAAAAAAAGATCCAATATTTGTGTGGTCGAATGCGGTTCTTCAGGGCTAGTCGTGGTGGTCATATGCAGGAAATTATTTTTAAAACATTCCTAACAAAATCTCAAATGTTAAACACAATTACAACTAATAACAGAAAAATCAATTCAGAACTTAAGGAGCTAAATCCTAAATTCACAGAGAACTAATAATTATTAATTTTTATTAAATCCCAAATTGATGGTAACAATATCCAACAATATATCCATATGAAATGTATTAGTTGCCTTAGATTAATGAAATATAACTTATTTTGTGATTTGGTGCCAATTGATATATGCAGATGGCCTATGAAATGTAAATACCAAGGAAAAGATTAACAGAATTTTCAATGAAGCACGGAATTTGCCCCAAAGTGAAATGAAAAAAAAAGAATCAATATAATATAATAATAACTGCCTTTGAATATTTTATTATTCTCAATTTCTGAAAAAATTATCGCATGGTGACCTTATCAGGTCTGGTAGGATTTCGATCCATTTTCGCTTGAGAGCGGTCTTCAGCTCATCCACTATATCGTATTTTTTTACTTCAAACTTGCTCCCCAAATACTCTCAAATGCAGAAATCCGGGTACTTAGGTCTGAGGAATATGAAGGCCGTTGTCTGGTTGAAATGAAGGTTGGATTGTTGTTTTGAAGCCATTGGCCCATGTGCTGCTCTCTATGAGCTGGCACAGAGTCCTGCTGGAACATACAGCGTTCTTATTTGGACTGTTCACTGGCCTAAGGCTTCAACGAACCTCTCAATACTAACTGTCTCCATATTGAGGCATTAACTTTCTTTTCTTCTGATATGAAAACCAGTGTTTATTTCATGTGACTTCTGCTCAAACAATCAGTGAAACCAGCTTTTGTTTTTGATATGCTCGCAAATGTTTTCGATTGAGAGAACGACGATCACTTAAGTGGACCCGATAGTTTTGTTTATTCACAATTTACTGAATAATTAAAGTTATCTCATAGGGGAACACTAAATTGTCCAATCCATGATAAGCAATGTTTTGCTCATCATTTTAAATTTACAAACGAAATTCTGCCTTCCATTGTTTCGAGAATTACAAAAGTTCTTTACATAAACCTCTGTAACTTTCGAACAAAAGGTTAGATCATCAGAAATTGTCTACTGTTACCTTTCGAAGGTATTATTTTCTAACCAAATCATTAATTTTGTATTTGTGAGGTGTAACTGCACATTAAGCCGATAGATGGGTAGATCGTAAGATCAAGGACAAAGATGAAAAATTCTGCATCGGTAAACGTCATGTAGGTGATTCGAAGTAAAAGAAGAAAATACCAAAATGTTCAGTTTAGAGTTCACATGAAAAAATACCCAATAATCATTAATCATAATGAAATAGATAAAATAATATTTAACGACTCTCGAGACATTTTTAATATTGTGTTATATTTGAGATTGAAAATTTTCGTTCAGTGATCTGAAGAAAATGGTATTAACATCCAAATATTTCCTGAAATAAATACGATAAAAAGCAATTGGGGACACATAAAGAACATAGAACATACGGTCGTCGAATAAAAACTGTTTATTTTACAACCGAAATCATTACTCATTAATGATAATTAGAGGCGTTAAAATTACAGGCACATTCCTCGTTCGATGTGCTCCAATAACTAAATAATTTACGACAGTATGCCTTTTATGTCCGGAATTTATATCAGCGTAATTTTCCAAAATTGTATAGCCTGTATTGCTTCTCAACAAACGGTTATGTTCTCGACGTTATGGGGCAATTGAATAGAATACAGAAATGTGTAGCGTTTCATACTGCCGGCAATAGTTTCCGGAAATTCCAATACCTGTGGTTGTAAAGCCGACTGCAATTGATTGTATCCCAGAAACAAGAGAAATAATTAATGATTTCACGCAGTTGGATTCGATTTCCATTGAAAAGGCTCGGATTAAAACTGATTTGATGATTGCCGACGATGAAACTTATTGGTTATCTAATAGGACGCTTTCCATCTTTATCGAAGTGGGCAGTATTAAGTGAGTACATTCCGCACACATTCAACGTAACATGTAAAGGGTAAGGCACATAATTTGCCCCGGAATTCACTCCATTGTCAATTGATGGACATGACATAGAACACCATACCTTTGAAAGTTTGTCTATCATTCAAATATCTTTCAAAGGCGGATCTACTCGTGAGATTCGATCAAGAAAAACCGAAGTAATGGATAACAAAGCAAAAGGGAATGTATCAGTTCATTTTTTAATGGAAAAAAAACGCTAGTGAGATAGTAAAGCAGTTGAAACGTTTACATGTTTACAGAAAATTTTTCTGTCCTAACATCAAACGTATAACGAAACTAGCTCTATCGAACGTAACTATGTAAGTGGTGGACAAACGAGCTCTTGTATCCCTTAGAAGGTTCGTGAAGTGAAGAAACGATTGGAACAAAGTGGTTAATCAATTGGCAAAAGATATTGGAATATCACAACGCATACTGAAAAACATACTTCAAGTCAAAGCCTACAAAATACGTGAAGTTCAGGATCTGAATGATGAACTGAAAAAAGTTATAATCGATAAGATAAAACAGTTGGATATGATGGCTGCACAACATTAGTAGTACAATTTAGTGTTCACGGATGAAACAATTTTGAAAGTTCAGTAAGTTGTCAACGAACAAAATGATCGTGTTTACTTGAATGATCGTTCTTCTCTCAATGGAGGCCATTTGCGAGCATATCAAAAGCAAAGGCTGGCTTCGGTGATAGCTTGGGCAGCATTCACACGAAGTAAACTTTTTTCAGTGGTATTCATATCAGAAGGAGTTAAAGTTAATGCCGCAATCTGTAGGAGTTAATGTTAGATGGTTACTTTAAGCTTTGGGCAAGTAAGCAATTCAAATAAGAAACGCTGGTTATGCCAGCAGGACTCTACAGCAACCCACAGAAAGCAGAACATCGTCCAATGCCTTCAAAAAAATGTTCCAGCCTTCATTCAAACAAGAAAATTACTTAAACCTCCTTGATTTCTGCATTTGGGGTATTTGGAAAGCAAGTTGGGAGCGAAAAAATACGGTGAAATGCTAAAAGACTGCTTTCAAGAGAGAATGGACCAAAAACCAACCTGCCGTCATACGTTCCTAATGCCTATGATTTATTTGAAAGATTGAACATAATAAAATTGTTCAAGATCGGTTACATCGAAAACTATGGACTTCGTTTTATTTGTCAGTCTACAAGCAATAAATAGCAGAGAAGAATTTGGGAAAATATCTATTCATTTTTTCTTATTTTCACTTTAGTTTAGGACAAATTTCGTGCCTGACCTTGTATATGAAGGAAGTGGGTGATATATATATATATTTAGTCAATTGCTCGCACTATTGCATAGCTGCTTGCACAAGCATGTAACGTCATTGTCCGTGTTTTTTAGATCATGATATCGATATTTATTCTTTATGGAGGAGAGGGGTTCTCGGCAAATATTTTGATTAGATACAGATCTGTTATTCTATCAGAAAGAAATACATAATACATAATTTAAATATGGAGAGAGAATTATCCTGTGAAACCTCTACAAAATTTAATTTTTTTTCAACATTAAATTATAAATCTTAGAAAAATTGTTTCGTGTTAAGTGCTCATATAGAATTTTCGAATATCCTGCAATATTCCGAAACATGAAGGAGCCCATAGAAAATGAAGAAAATTGATAGAAATCAAATAACATACTTAGCCGTAACAACAAACTGTTTCATGTTAACCTTATGTATAACAAAATCTATACCAAAAAACGCCCATTATATATTTAAGAATATTGCACTGCAGGGTGTCACGCCCATTAATATAATGAGATTATCTTATTCCCAAACCTCTCACTTGACCTGTTGTTCTCGGTGATTTCAAATAGACGATTTATAGAATAACCCAAAAACAGTAAATACTTCTTTCTTGGTCTTAACTAGGTGGTACTTATCTCGAACTGACCAATAAAGGGTCAACTAAGAGCAGCTAAATTTTTTTTTGAAAGCGATAAGGCTTCTTCTTGTGCTGGATTGTCAATCTATTCGTTGTTTTGTGACTATAGTGGGTTCTACCATTGTACCATCTAATAAGGGATTTAGAAAGTCGCGTTGAATTAATATGATGTTGACAAGATAAGGGACCTGGTCAGAAAAAGTGTATATGTGGGTTTTTCTGGAATTATTACTCTCAAGACCCTGGGGCGCATGTGTTCAAACCAAACTTAGTAGGTAGCTTTGTGGAAGGGATCTTCAACTGAAGATACTGAGTAATTTCAAAATTATATAAAAAATCATTCAATAAATTTTCGCAGTCTAAAAATGCCGCTGATACTATTCTTCTCCTTTCGGTTATAATAAATACTCATAATTCAATACTTCAGAGCAACTATATTTCAATAGGAAGGCTGAAAATTATACTTTGCATATTACCTTCACTCGAATTATCTACAATAAAATAAATTACAGAATTTAGAAATAATATCTTTTATGTGGCATTATTCTGTGTAATGAATTAATGCCCTAGGACCTCAAGAAGTCCCGTTTTCGTTGAATAAATGACTGTAATTTCAATATTGAAAAATTTTTTGTCCATTTTATTATGCTTCATCTTGCTATGCTCTAATAGTTCACAATTAATAATTTGCAAGTTACAAAGACGATTGATTCGATTAATAATTCTAAACCATCGCTATTGAAGCCATGAGAGTGGCTCAATTTTATAATTTGATCCAGACGGTGCCAGGGTTCGAAGGCAGGGTTAATAGAGATCTGTTCTGGAATTTTATTCATAAATAAAAACTGGAAGAAATAGTCATTTATGTACATTCTCGATTAGTGTTTGTGAATTTCATAATTTCAAGTAGTTTTAGATGGCATACAAGCGGTTTTCGAATTTTGAAACCAGGTACGTTGGAGGCGAAAAATGCATGAGATGGTTAAAAATGCGTTGCTTATAATAAGAAGATAAAATATACAATTAATAATATTAAAATATATAATTATAAGCATAAATTACTATGGCAATACAATTAGTCAAACTAATACACAATTTTCCTTAATTACCATTCACTTCTCATATGATCCATTCTGAGCTCGTGGATCGATAATATACTACAGGAGAAGGGTGAAGCTTAACGCGATCAACTCTAATGAGATACAATGAGCGGATTTAGCAGAAATTGCTGCAGTATAGCTTGCAACGGAAAATTGGAAATGATTACATTTTTTTCAGAGCCTACATTTAGTTTGTAAATCTGAATATCAAGTCATAATTGCAGATATCGATCAAAGGATTTCGAAAAATAACTGTTACGTAAAAAAAGCTAGATGAATATAATTAGTTTTCAAATAAACTGCTACTCATAAGAAAGGTTGGGATATTATCATGAGAAAGATATTATCTTTCGAATGTAACAAAAAATTATGAGTTCTTAGAAATTTTGTACTCTATAAATAAATTAATCCTCACGTCCTTAAATAAAATCTATATTTATAATCTCAAGAACAACTCAGATTCAACATTTTGTTTAAACGAAATAAAAATAATAAAGCGTGTGAACACTATTGAATAAATATTAAAAAATTCATTTAAGTGGCATAAATTAGTAGTAATTTTTTTCCACTAATTGCTGGAATTTCATATAGGCATTATCTCTTAAATATCGAACAGAGTATTTCTATTATACCTTGCTACAAATTTTAATTTTTTTAAATTTCACACTATTTTTTTAGGAGACATAAAGAATTAATACTCATCACACAGCACCAAAAAGAGATAAAGCAATGCAAAGGAAATATGGAATATTGATCAAAATTTTTTCATACCGGTATTATGGAAAAAAAATTCCACTCTAAAAATGCCCAACATAAACATTAGAAACTCTCCGAAACAACCCTTCTTCGAGAAACTCTTCAAAAATGTGCAGCACATCTTCAAAAAGACGTTTAAGTCTCCAACCGATAATCAAACATATATCGGGTGTTTTTTTTAGAGTGATAGAACTTCAAATTGAAATAAAACACATTTAAGTTAAGATTGAAGCCAATTTTTTTTATTTGAAAGCTAATTTTATGACATTTATGTTTTAAAAATAATTTCTGACATATGTCCACCACGACTAGCGCTGAGAAACCGCAGACCAATTTTTTCGTGTTATTTCATCACTAACACAAGTTATGTTGGCTTCCAAAGCGTCTATTGTTTCTGGTTTATCAGCACTTGACCCAACCCCAAAGAAAATAATCCAGTGGAGTTATGTCGCATGATCTTGTAGGCCAATTAATTAGACCATTTCTCGAAATAATGTTATCGCCAAATCTTTTTTTCAGTATATCAATTGTTACGGTAGCAGCATTGGGTGTAGCACCATCTTCTGGGTCGATACCATTCAAATTTTGAAACAAATAATCAATTATCATCGATCTGCAACGAGCACCAATCACTGTAACATTAGCTTCAGCATCGTTTTCAAAGAAATATGGACCGATGATGCCTGTAGCGTGTAAAGCACACCATACCATTTTTAAGGATGCAATGAAACCTGCAGAACTTCTTGAGGATTGTTTTCACTCCATATACGGAAACTTTGCTTGTTTACATAGCCGTTCATCACCAAACACAATTTCACGATAAAAAAGTGGATCAACTTCAAGCTGTTCTAGGGCCCAATCAGCAAACAAACGACGAATATTATGGTCAAGTGGCTTTAGTTCTTGAACCAGTTGGATCTTGTATGGCTGTAAACCAAGATCATTACGCAAAATTTGCCATGTGGTGGATGCACAGAGTCCAACTTGTTGTGAACGTCGACGAATAGACAAATCTGGATCATCATTAACACTATGACTTACAGCAGCATTATTTCCTTCTGTGCGTACAGTTCTTTGTCTTGTTGTTGTTGCATCGAGTAGAGAAAATTTTGTCCGAAATCTATCGACAGTTCAACGTATTAGCTGCTGTGATGGACGATTATGTAAATCATAAATTTCACGAAGTGCTCTATAAGTTTGGTGAATAGAACACTGATTTTGAAAATAAATTTCAACAACTTGTAAACGTTGTTGCGACGTGAGTCTTTCCATGATAATTTGTCAATGCTTACTGAACAAAAATGTCAAAACAACATGGCTTCCACCTTCTGCCAAATCACAGTTATCCCTATCGAGAGTTCTATCACTCTAAAAAAAAACACCCGATATACCGGAATTACTCTGCTTGGTATTTAAGATATTGAAGAAATGTTTCTGTAGCGTTTATTACATAATGCCAGTTCGATCAATATTCTATATTTTCTTTGGATTTTTTTGAATTCATTTGATGCTGTATGTTTTAATTCTATATTAGGAATAAGGAGTACGAGTTATGCTGATAGAAAGTGCTAGAAATCGAGACAGTTTTTTCAATTTCTTTAATATCATACATAGTAATTCTGTTTTATCTTCCTACAAATTTTAACACTATAATATTTCGAGAAAACTTTTCATTATTAAATTGAACTGAACACTGTTTCCTTGTAGTAGGCATATAGAATTAAAATAGATTAATTCGGTTGATCTGTACCATATATCATCAATGAGGAGTATGAGCTATGGTAATACAAGGTGGTGTAAATCTAGACAGTGTAACATACATCTGTATAACATTTCTATACTCAAAGAAACTCGACACGGTTTTGTGGATCACAGAGGCAAATTGCAGACAAGCACACGTTTCAAACTGATTGGTTTTCGTCAGTACAATGTATGCTAGTGACTCCAAATCTGTCATCTAAGGTATTTATAATACACTAGAGCCATTAAGAGTATGCAAAATACATACAAGACATACCTTCGCGAGTTAATTCAAGTAAAGAAATGAATTCTAGACATTTTCACGTTACTAACGCAGAATAAACTTTCCTCATGCTCAAATCAGTCCATGATTTGCCGTAATGCTCATAATTAGCATATTCATATTCAACTAAATTAATTCGGCTGATCTGTACTAAAAATTATTGATAAGGAGTATGAGCTATGGTAACAGAAAGTGCTAGAAATCGAGACAGTGTAACATATATCGGTATAACATTTCTATACTCAAAGAATCTTCAATTTGCCTCTGTGATCAACAAAACATGCTCGAGTTTCTTTGAGTATAGAAATTTTATTCAGATGTATGTTACACTGTCTCGATTTCTAGCACTTTGTATTACAAAAGCTAATACTACTTATTGATAATTTTTGGTACAGATCATCCGAATTAATTTATTTTAATTCTATATGCCTACCACACAGAAACGGTGTTTAGTTCAATTTAATTTTAATTTTTTTTATTTTAATTTATATTTTTTTTTATATTTTCATTTTAATTTTAATTATGAAAAGTTTTCATGAAATTTATAGTTGAAATTTGTAGCGAGGTAAAACAGAAATAGTATATATGATATTGAAGATATTGAAGAAACTTTCTTTCAATTAAAAAATCCATACTTTTTAGGAGTTATTTATTAGCGGTGATGTAATGTCATCCTAAAAAAGTGCTATTGATGTGGACGATGTTTATTTTCAACATAACAGCGCTTACGTGCCACATAAACAACTAAATAATCGCAATTTTGTAAAAAAATTCCTGGCCGTGTAATTTCTCGAAGACTGTCCACCTAGACCTTGTGAATTATCACCTTTTGACTATTTTCTTTGAGACCACGTAAAAAATAAGGTCTATGCTGATGCTCCACAATCGATTCAAGTCTTTGAAATGGAAGTCGTGAATTTATCGAGGATACACAGCCGCAAATGTGCAAATTGGACATGAAAAATTTCATGAAAAAGGATATGATGCTGAGTGTGGATAGCTCAGCGGGAGAGCATCGGACTCGTGACCGGGAGGTCCAGGGTTCGAATCCTATTCAGGTAGAAAAGAAATTTTCTAGTTGGACGGGTATCTGCCACCATTTCACTGTTGGGTCAAAAATTAACAGTGCTGTGACCTAAAGTGGCGCAAGATCGCAGTAACAAAGCCTACACAGAACACAACTGAACTCCTAACTCGTACAAGCTGAAAAAGCTTCTGAGGGATCTTCACAGAAGATCTAGGAGTATCAGGATAATAATAATAATAATAATAATAATAATAACCATAGCCGTGGCGGTCATTTGGCTGATATCATTTTCCATTGTTAATTACGTACCTTCTTCTTCACAGTGAAATAAACATCTATTGATTTCCTTTGAAATAAACACGTTTTTTTCAATATCAAAATGAAAGCTCTCATTAGAAAACCCCTTTTTATCATTGGGTGCTGCGCGAATAGTTAAAATAACCAATTCAAAATGTTGTGTTTTCGAATATGACACACAATATCTGCATATGCGTTATAGGATAATCTCATTATTTTCCTCTGCTGTTATATATTTTGTGAAATCGAAATATACATAACCAAAAATTTCAATCTCTATATTTACATATAGATAGTAATAGAGTATTTCTAAATATTTCAATTCAACTGATAACTTTCAATCTGGGGTCTATAAAAATTTATCGACATCATGGAAAAATACATATATAATTCTGAAAGCTCTGGACGACAGCATATTCTATATGAAAATGATTGATCGTTGATAAAACTGGCAATAAAATACTTTAAACGTAGATTGTCATTCATGGTATCGCGAAATTGATGACATGTCAGATATCGTCGCTGAAAACGAAAAAAAAAAAGGCAGAAAGGTCGGAGATCAGCGAACTTTTGTTGCTCCATTCGATTCACACGAACGGTTTCAAACTAACCGTATTACGTAATTGCGGCTGCTTTGAAGTTCCAAATTTTCCCGATATAGAATTTTCACCTAATCTCCCCCGACTTATCGTCTTTGGTAGAAATATTTTCGCGTGAACCCCCGGGAATTCCTTTTACGTCTTCTTTGTGCGTTGGTCAGTCTGTGAAAGGAAATAAAAGCTCAATTTTCTCAGTAACGTTTCCTTGTCAGTTCGAAATTGATGGCAAAATCAAAAATGGGATAATAATTCTACGCGAAAGGAATAGTTTTTTCTGTGTTCGCTTTTCTAACGAAATTAGGGATATAAAATCGAATATATAAAGCATTAAGGTGAAACGATACATCTGGCTGTGTTGAACAGACTTGTTCAGAGAAATTTTTCACTGGAAAGTTTTCGATAAACTCATAATTTTTATTTATTATTTTATTAATAAGGAAAGCAAATACACTGGACTTAATTTTCACAAAAATTTGATTTATGTTGTTGACATCTATTTTTCGGGTTTAAATCCATTTTCGAAGCTAGGGAGAATAAACTCAACATTACAAGTTATATATTTCGAACAACAGATGGAAGTGACGGGATTTTTTTATTTGAGGTTGTTAACAGTCCACGTTGACGATATTTACTTATTTTTTAAAGAACTAGTTATGACTGCATTGCTACGTTTGAAGAATAATAGAAATACAGGGCCACATCTTGTTCCTGTAAAAATTCTTAAAATGTCATCAGAGATCCTATCTGAGCATCTGGCTCATCTTATCAATGAGTCTGTGTATTGTGGAGTTTTCACAGATTGTCGCAAGCTTGCAAATATGATTCCGATTTATAAAAAAGAAGATAATAGCGACATGGCTAACTACCGAACTATTTCTCTGACTAGTATATTCTCGAGGATTGTAGAGAGGGTGGTTATTGACCGAATGATGAGATTTCTAGAAAAATTCATTTAATTACTCATAGTCGGCATGGATTTAGAACTGGCCGTTCAACCCGGACAGTTGTCATTGAATTTGTCCAAACAAAATAGGATTCATTGGATGGTGGATTTCTGGTGGGTGGTCTGTTTTTTGATATGTCGCGGGCTTTTGATAGCATTGACTCTAGGTTTATTGAAAGTAAATTATATAACTTGGGCTTCAGGGTCAACTTTCTCAGCTGGATTGCAAGTTTCATAACAGATAGAAAAATATTAGTTGAAGTTGATACCTGTTATTCCAATGAGTACGGCTTAGACCTTAGTGTTCCACAGGGATCTGTTCTGGGGCCACTTTTATTTATTGTTTTTATGAACGATCTACCAAGACATTTAAAATAAGGGAAGGTTACAATTTTTGCTGATGATACGTCATTTTGAATAACAGCTTCAGAATTGAGGGAACTGAAAAAACTATCTGAACAACTCATTAATTTTTTCAATCAATGGTGTAGGGATAATTCTCTTGTACTAAATCAAAGCAAAACTGTTTGTTTAAAATTCGAATTGAGGAAAACTACCCCCCTAACTCTGAACAGTGGTATAACCACATTGTTATAACTTATCATGCAACTCAACTAAGTTCCTGGGTGTGTTTGTGGACAGCGGCTTGAGATGGACTGACCATGTTGAATATATTAGTAAAACACTCAGTTCCTCTTTCTATGCCATCAAAAGATTGAAACATTCCGTACTGGTGAATGCTTTAATTGGAGTGTACTATAGCCATGCATATAGTCCTATTGAGTACAATATTGAGACTTGGAATGTTTCTGCAGAGTTCAATAGAATCTTTGTAGCTCAGAAACGTGTTATAAGGATGATTTTTGGATTAGATCCACGTTATTCTTATGGGCCTATTTTCAAGAAGCATGAAATATTGAGCGCTCCTTGTATCTTTATTTATAAATGCCTTGTATACACTAGAGAAAATGTGCAAAAATATCTCAAACTTTCTAGTTTTCATGACTATGATACTAGAAATAAGGTAATTCTATCTGTACCGAGACATAGTATTAGTAGGTTTGAGACATCAACTACATATAGATGTATAATTCTTTATAACAAATTGCCTGAATATGTAAAATCCTGGAGCACTAAGAAATTATTTAAATCTGTGTTGTTGCTTGGTAAAGCTTATTTTAGTGTTGACGAGTATTTGTTAGATAGGTTTCAGTATTAGCTCTGTGAATCATGTGAATATTCTCTTTTTCTTTTGTATTATTGACGTGTCCTGTACATTGTAGAAATGTCTGGCAGGATGAATAAAGATTATTATTATTATTATTATCTACAGATGTCAGTAATGGAAATAGATAAAATTCCAACTGATCGTTTGTTATCGCCAAATGTTTTTTTTAAGCCAAAGAAATTTCCAAATATTCGAGTAGGTCCAACTTTTTGCTTTTGTCATCTAAATGTAGAATTTCGGCTTTACCGAAGTTTTCTGATTTACAATGGGCAGAAATACCAGTAGTTGTTTTATTTTGGATTTTAGACTTTTATGATCGTCTACTCTAATGTTGATGGAACCACCAGTTCAACATATATGAAAGGCAGTCGCTACAATGCAACTTTTATATGCCGCTTTTTTCTTCAAGTTTCAGACAATCTTTTTTTGTTAATCATAATTGCTCCTAGATTTTTCTTATTTGTACCTATGGTGTTGATGATTTTCATTGAGTCTTTTCCAAATTTGGGTACTAATTTTTGGAATATATTTGATACTGTGAAATTTTTCTTCATCTTTTTGAAGAGCCGGATATATGGTTGCTAGTGATTTATTATGCTGTTTTTGGAGATTAAATTTATCCATTATATTTTAGTTATTAACGTTAGTTGATTCTAATATATTTAGAACTTTAGTTTCTTTAAATTGAATGTGAGTCAATACTTAATGGAAGTAAAATTTGAACGACTTCAAATTCAGAATAATATATTCTAACTTCTGCAATAAACATGGAAACTATATACAAAAACTATTAAATTAATACCCCTATATATAATCAATATTAAATATTTTTTAAAGTCTCGGAAAGACCTTTTTAAGTCCCTACGTGAAACGTATTTATACAAATATACTACCAAAAACTATATAAATAAACATACAAATACAAGAAAATTCACTATTCCAAAATTATCTAAAATTATCAAAATAAAGAATCGAATACAAATAATTGAAAAAGAATTCCAACATTTGATAGCGCTATTTCGGTCTCTAGACATCTTCAAAATGTATTGATCAAATTCAAATAGATACAGGTTTTATCTTATTTGGTGAGTTAAATTTTGATCTTGTGATATATTTGAATATGAGTTCAATATATTTCTGAAGAGGTCTAGGGACCGAAATAGCGCTATCAAATTTTGGAATTCTTATTCAATTATTTTTTATTTTGAGAA
This sequence comes from Megalocaria dilatata, assembly GCA_034642435.1. Taxonomy (NCBI): domain Eukaryota; kingdom Metazoa; phylum Arthropoda; class Insecta; order Coleoptera; family Coccinellidae; genus Megalocaria; species Megalocaria dilatata. The sequence continues at coordinate 43,794,888 of CM067856.1, read as the reverse complement.
TTTTAGATAATTTTGGAATAGTGGATATTCTTGTATTTGTATGTTAATATACATACTCATATAGTTTTTGTTAATACATTTCATGTCGGGATGTAAAAAAGTTTGTTTTTCTGAGATATTTGAGAATATTTTATATTGATTATATATAAGAAAATCAATTTGATTGTTTTTGTATATAGTTGAATTGAAGGTTGATTTTCGGTAGATTTCGAGGAGATTATTCTTTCTTATGGTTTTAATATCTAGAAAATCTAATGAATTGTCGCGGTATTCTGTTTCCATGATAAAATTAATTCTTTTGCAAAATGAATTTAGAAAGTTCAGTTCCCTGATAGAGCCTGACCTGACCAAAAAGCATATCGACATGTCTCTTCCAATAAAGAACTTTTTTAATCAAATTGTTTTTTGTGGAAAAAATTTTTTTTCGAGATAAGTCATAGGAAGACCATCTAGTTGTTGAAAATTTCTGTTGTTAAATTGCAAATAATTTTCTTTCAGGCATATGTTGAGTATAATTTGAGTGGTCAGTGATAGATTCTCATGGAGAAGGTCTTTAATTCTGTTTTCCATTTCCATGTTTGGTATGAAGGAGATTAAATTGACAACATCGAAGGAAATAAGTTTTGGGTTAGAGGGGATTTTAACTCTTTCTCGTTTCTGGCTGCCTCTCAAATTATTGCATTATTCTCGTAATAGTCAAATTTGTCACTTATGTCTGCGCACAAGGTTATCGCCATTACTATAAACGTAGTAATTTACATTGTCGATGTTTTTTTAAAACTTCTAATCATACAATCCTCACAAAATTTCGCACAACATGGCGTTATCATTCAACTTATAAGTTATTTAAATATTTTAATATCAGCCTTCTACATATTTAATTTCAAAAAATTATATTTAATGATTATAACTTCTGAAAATAAATTAAAATAATGTCATATAAGTACCACTTATATCAATTGACATATAAAATAAACATTCATTATAAGACATCCGAATGGTATAACAAAATCCAATAAATAAAAATTATTAACCAAAATTCTATAAATTAAATATCTTGAATAGACAAAATTTTGTTTCTGCTGATCAATCTTATGAAAACCAATATCTCTCAAAAATATCCAACATAATCTTAAGAATTTCATCATAAAACTATCTTACTTAGACTATTCAATATTATGGGATATCTAACTAGGGTACTTTATATAAAAACTCAAGATATGTAAAACATTACTGAAAAACAAGTTTTAAGAGAGACTTTGCTTCTTCAGTATTCAAATAATTCATATTCAATAAATATAATATGAATTATTTGAATACTGAAGAAGCAAAGTCTCTCTTAAAACTTGTTTTTCAGTAATGTTTTACATATCTTGAGTTTTTATATAAAGTACCTCGGTTAGATATCCAATAATATTTAATAGTCTAAGTAAGATAGTTTTATGATGAAATTCTTAAGATTATGTTGGATATTTTTGAGAGATATTGGTTTTCATAAGATTGATCAGCAGAAACAAAATTTTGTCTATTCAAAATATTTAATTTATAGGATTTTGGTTAATAATTTTTATTTATTGGATTTTGTTATACCATTCGGATGTCTTATAATGAATGTTTATTTTATATGTCAGTTGATATAAGTGGTACTTATATGACATTATTTTAATTTATTTTCAGAAGTTATAATCATTAAATATAATTTTTTGAAATTAAATATGTAGAAGGCTAATATTAAAACATTTAAATAATTTTATATACCTTCTATCAAGAATTAACCTCTATTTATGTCAACTTACAAGTGTTGAATTTCAGATTGATTGAAGCATTTGTTACGAAAACCTCGCAAAAAACATGGAAATTTTCAAATTTAGATAAGTGTAGAATTATCAGCCCAATTTTGCCCATTAACGAATTAAACTGCGGCATTTAAACCGCAAACCCTCTCTGAAAATTTCAAGGCCCTTTCCTTTCGAAATTTAGCGTATTTACGGATAGTCGGTCGCATAGAATTGCTTTAGATCTCGTTCAAATCGCTCAAGACCATTTATGCTCAAAATTCTGAAATTTCGGACAATCCCGCTGTTTCCTAGAGCAACCGCCCAAAATCATTATTCATGCCGGTCCTGCGAATAGTCCGACGAGAGTTCCGTGAAAATCAGAGTAATTATACTATTTTTTTCATATATTTGAAACATACAGTTGAGAGAAACAATAACACGATATTCCATGGAACTAGCGTGCAAAAAATTATATCTGAGACTTCGTGTAGTTATTTCACATTTGAATGCTAATTTCGAACTTATCGGATTTTGCGGAATATTTCAAAAATAAAATTTCAAATGAAAATAACTCAGGAACCATTGAGCCGAATGTATTAAATTTTGGACATAACTGATACATTGAGACTCCACACCAACCCTCAGAAATTCATGTCTCTAGGTTTCTTCTTTCGGGAATTTAAGATTCCTTCGTTCCTAGAGTCTTAGATTCAATTTAGAACTACTTCGAGGAGATACTAATCATTATAATATCAGAGTCAAATATTTCAATATGATTACTCTCGAGATTCACGGAGTTGTGAGTGTTAATCTGTTCATTCGGAAATAATTCATCAACCACATGAACCTCTGAACATCATTTCACTAACAAACTTTTGAATTCTTGATTGTCTCGGTCTTTACTTGACGGAAATTCATCTTCAATATAAGAAAAACAAATGTTAACTTCCGCTATTTTATTGATTTACATGACAATTGTTTCTTCAAACCATGACTTCGTCAGGTGAATATTAAAAATGAGGTATACAATGCAAAACATGACCTTAAATACACAGCTCTGGTACAAGAGGGGTGGAAAGAGATGGTTTACAATCAATGAAAAATATTAAGTAGGGGGGATCTGCTTAAATCTATTAGAGCATTCAATAAAATTTGTCTTTTTTTATTTCTATTGATCTCTAAAGTTTCTAACAGATTTAGTTTCTGACTTTTGTTTTCGATATGTAATATTTCATAGTTCATATTTAAATTATAACCAGTCTCTAACAAATGGTTGGCATGAGTTGAATTTGGTTTATTATTAATATAACATTTTTCATGTTCTCGTATCCTTGTTTGGAATGAACGGCCTGTCTGTCCCACATATACACATGGGCAATCACTACAGGTTAACATGTAAACTCCTGATTTTTTGTTTTTAGTAATGACGTCTCTATTATTTTTCATTAAGCTGCCTAAAGAATTAATGGTTTTGAAAGATATGTTATAATTTTCTTTTTTCTTTATATCTAGCAATCTTTTCAGATTTTTGGCCTATGTAAGTTAATGAAATAAATTTTGTTTTGTTTGAATTTCGAAATTTTGGATATACAAGTGACATTGCTTTCTTGTAATTTATTTTATCAAGTAAATTATCCATAATTAACGGATAAAAATTACTATTGAAAGCTATTTGTCTAATGGTTTTATATTCTTTGTCAAAATTTTCTTTCGTCATAGATGTGTTGACCAATCTATAAAGCATACTATAATAAGCTGATAAGTTTTGTGAAAATGGATGGTTTGAAGTATAATGAATCGTACCACCTGTATGTGTAGGTTTCCTGTATATGAAAAAGTCGTGTCTATTATTAATTTTGGTAATTTTTGAATCTAAGAAATTGATGCTATTATTTACTTCAATTTCATTATATCAAACAATTGAATTCACACATGAAGATGAAGTGAATAATAGCATAAATTTTTCATATATATAAATTACCAAAATTTTTCTTCAAGTGTATATTTTTTCCTTATATTAAGACACTTTTGTTAAAATTGTTATCATTAGGCTAAGTCAGTACTCATCTGGAAATTGGACGGTCTGTACTTTTTATAAATAAATATATAGATAACTGAAAGTGACCCCAATGTGTATCTAATTTTTAGATCTACATTTTCAGGAATAATAATCGTTTTATCAATGATATGTTCTTTCATGTTTTTTCCTCGAAGAAACGAACAAATCAGGTGATCTCGGATATAATACCTATACAAGTTTCTAGAGCTTCTCCTGAGATATTCTCAAAAATAATCATCTTCAAATGAAAAATTTTGCTTCTCCTCTGAAGGAACATTCAAAATAGATAGGTTATCTAGGATAATAATCGATCGTTACTGAAAAGTTACTCAACTTTATCCATTTCTTTTTCACCATTCAGGATTCTTTCAAAATTAACTTTTGCTAAAGAAATGATTCATTAACGACCACTTCCAAAGTGATTAAACAGATATACTGCTTTGGCAGTTTATACATTGAACTTTGAAAAGCAGTTATTAACGATCACCAAATATGACCTCATATTGTAAAAAATGATAACCATTAATAGTGTTTTATAAAACCTGGCTTTTGACATTGTAATAATTTTATATTTGCTCCAAAAAAATTCATGAACTTCTGAAATAATTAACAATATCCCATAACTCGACTATTATCTTTTCCTGTATAATTCATCTTCGTATCAGTGTTATTCTCATCATATTACCATAGTTACTTGGTTGTACACCCACTGGAACTCGAGAAAGCGAGGATCCTCACACAAATAGCTGGCAATTTCATATGCTAATTTCATTTAGTTGCCTGTTTATGGTCGTTAGAAGCTAATGACAAGATAAATACTGGAACAACGAATATATTCCCAAAATGCGTTGACGAAAATTAATGAGTGGAATCTAAATAATCTACTCCGGAATAAGATAATTCAAATAACTTCTTTCTACGAAGACCTTAACGAATCAGTTTCTGTGAATATTTTCCATTTATTGATTTTATATCGAATTTTCTTCTCGAAAAAACTGTTCACACCTAATGAGTGTTGATAGCTCAGTGGTAAGATCTTTGTGCTCGTAACTGAAAGGTAGGTTCAGATGGAAAAGAAGTTTTCTAGTTGAACGGGTTTCGACCACCATTTCACTGTTAGGTAGAAAATTAACGATGAATTTTTTTGAACATAATTGAAAAAATTTCTCACTGGAGACTTTTTTCAAGCTCACGTATTGATTAGATATTATATATTTCATGTATTGAAATTTATTGAGTTCCGTTTCAAATTTCGAAAAGGTTCAGCATTCTATCAAAAATTACTATTATTGATCTGGAGAATTTTCCAGAAGATAAAAAATTATAGCTTGAGTTGGAGGAAAAAAATTTGCATTGATTTTCCGTAGTATGATGATCAATATGCCGCATTACATCAAAGGATTTTTATCAGTCGAAAAAGATAATATCAACATTATTATGTCCAAATATGATACTGGCGTATTTTGGGGTCAATGGAAATAAATTACACTTCATTCATATTTGAATTCATCCAATAATTTCATTTTGGTGTTTTACTAATCAATAGCAATACATTTTCATATTTTGTTGAATATTGCTTCACTGGCAGAATTTTGTAAATGATTATAGTATATACTGTTCCAACAATTCGTATTTATTTTGCAATAATTTCACCAAATGAAAGTTATTCAGATTCATTCTATTATAAAATTATCAGATCCTATTTCAATTATTTAATTTTAGGTCATAATTCCATTATTAAAATGAAATAATCTTGAAACTGCTGATGCTCAAGATCTATATCAAACTATATATGGTAGGTATAAAATTTATATTGGTATTGAAATAATAATAGTTCAGTGGAATTAGATAAAAATATAACCATTTCTTGATGAATGATTGTTGATACGCAGAGATGTTCAATGTGAATCAGTTGACTAAATACACTATGTGTTTTTCAATTTTCAATTTCAATTCATTTCAATTTCAATTTACAGACTGTAACAAAATAACATAAATCAGATCACATACTTTCAGTGAGAAAAAAATTTCAGTTATAATAGAAAAATATTCATTTAATTAATGTAACAGTTTGTATTGCACCTAGGTGTATGCTAACTAAATATCTGTTCAGCAATCTTTGTTATAACCCATTGACAGAATGTCCTTCTAGCTTGATGATCAGGAGGATTAAGAGCTTGCACGTGTTGAATATGGAATAGATAAAGAAGTTTTTGATGCATAGTTCTTCCTACTTCCGCTGCAATTCTTTTTACACTCGTGCCGGGATTTTCAGTTACAATGTTTAAAATTTGCTCTTCAATTTCTGGAGTACTTACAGGTCTTGGACGTCCAGTATTATGAGCGCTTTTTGTTAAGGAACCAGATTCCCTCAATCGTGCTTCAGGAGCATTTCCGTTGGCATGGTCATATATGAAAACCATATCACACATTGCAGTATTAAAATAAGGCATTTCAAATTCAGGAATAATAACTTTTTTTAACAACAATGTGAAAGAAAGTAAAGAACTCGAATAGGATGCAAAATACTCAATAAAAGTACGTAGCTGTGATTTTTTCTAACGAACCGACTGAAAAACATTTTAATTGTAAGTTCAGTAAACAAGACATCTGAAAGGTGAAAATAAATCGAATATCGTATTTGGTTGTGCTAGTAGTTAATTTGAAAACCGAAAATCGCTTATATCTTCAAAACGGCGCATTTTCGGACCCATGTTCATATGAAATTTTTTACTCATTTTTAGGTCTATAATCAGCTTCTTAAATATTAAAACTTTGTTCTTTAACAACCGGTATATTAACGAAGTTATTGCGTAGTAATTAGTTATTATTTCAATATTCAGATTAGCTGAGTTACACTAGGGTTTTCATAGGCATAAAAATATATTCAATATTTATTATTTTGTAAAGGTTTTGAGAATGTTTTCCTTTTCCAATTTGATAATATAGCTTTTATCAAGTAAATCTCAAAAACTATTAGAGAATTTATAAAAATTTTAAAATTATCGTTTTCATTCGTTCATACGAGAAAAAAGGTGCATATTGTATGATACATTTTACAATGAGGTCCCGTAACGATGTTTATAATGACAACTGTTTCGCTTTCCACTTCTTCAAATATTAACATTTTGCACTCTCTCAACATCGCATACAATCTCGTTTATAAATGCTGTGACGATAAACGAGCAGGAATAGCGTCTGTTTACATACCATTATAATAAGCGATTCCTAGATGATGAATCGACTAGCCCAATATCTATAGAGTATTGTAGTGATGTGTAGTCGAACCAGAATACTCTGTGACATTTGAATAGACAGCCAGTGCGATAATCATTTCTTGGTTCGAAAGATTTATAATTGATAGGTTCGCATTATCTGTGTACACAACAGTCCTAGAGCACATAAATATTGTGACATGAATGGGATGTGTAACCTTGTATGTCTGCGGGAATTATTGGGAATAAAGTTTATATTTAGTCTGTACTGCGAGCTTCGAATTATCTGATTTATTCGTGACACACAATTTCTCATTGCGTATATGTTGCTGATGAGATTGGACACATTTCCAGAATTTCTCCCAGGGTAATCATTCAAATGTGTACAAGTAGTCCACTAGCGTTGAAAGCATTGTTTCTTTTCAGTATCATCACATATTCATTAACTATCCTTTATCCTATTAGTAATGATAAATTCAAATTTTAACCCCACTCCACAAATAAGTTGACACTGATTGCTCCTTAACCAATATAAAAGTAAATTGAAAATAACTTTGAAGAAGTATCTGCATATTATAGATAATAGCTAGAATTAGTTCTACAGAACCTCTACAGATTTAAATCTGAATCAATCTCCTCAAAACATTTAGAATTAAATTTTAAAAAAACATGTCTTAGATACACTTTATCACTTTATAGACATATATATTATCATAACATGTGGTGGAAATTAAGTATTAAAGAATCAAAGGAAATGTGAAATAATGAACAAATTATATAGAAATCACCTTATACATATATGTTTCGATTGGATGTTCAAAAATCAAAAGTTCCATCCCTAAAATATGTTCAACATATAATTCAAAAGCTCTTTTTTTATTTTCCTCTTTAAAGAAAATGTACCACATTCTCTAGAGAAAAAACCTGATAAATTCGGACGCAAATCTCTTCAATAAGTAGTTATTTGAATAAACAAAATAATCATTAAAAAATATATAAAAATACTCTTTTTTCACCAGACATTTCAAAAACAACTAACCAATTTTTGGATAAGCATGGCCTATACGAAAATTAGGTTATACAGTTGTCACAGAAATGTCTGGTGAAAAAAGGTATTTTTATGTATTTTTTGATTATTATTTTGTTTATTCAAATAACTCCTTACTGAAGAGATTTGCGTCCAAATTTATCAGGTTCTTTCTCTAGAGAATGTGGTATATATTCTTTAAAAAGGAAAATGAAAAAGGGCCTTTTAAATTATATGCTGAACATATTTTAGTGATGGAACTTGTGATTCTTTAACATCCAATCCTAACATATAAGCATAAGGTAATGTTTAAATAATTTGGCCGTTATTTTACATTTGCTTTGATTCTTTATAAGTTCATTTCCACCACATGTGATGATAATATATATGTATATAAAGTGATCTAGGACATGGTTTTTAAAATTCAATTCTAAATGTTTTTACGGGATTTATTGAGATTTAAATCTGTAGAGGTTCTAGAGAGCTAATTCTAGCTATCATCTGCAATATAAAAGAATTTTTTTGCCCTTGTTTCAGGGAACAGTGTTCTATCGTTTTGCCCAATTGTTTATAATTACTGACTTGTGCGTCTTTTCCGTTGTTCAACACGTTCAAATTCTAGCGAAAAGAGCTAGAACCTTGAATTTTTCAACGTAGGTTTGAGGTCTAAATATCTCGGTCGAGTTCTTTAATGAGAACAATGGGTTCAACAGTTTCGCAGTAATTCACATTTAAATTTTTTCTCATTTTCCCAATGTTTTCGAAACCATGAATTTGATCGACCTGAAATAAGCATACGGAAAAAGAATAATCAAGTGAAAATTTCATGAGGATCTTCTGATTAGAAGTTCAAAAAAACAAAAACTCTGTTAGCGGATCAGCGTTGAGCAGCACTACCTTGAACACAATAACAATTGAACGGAAAGAAATAGAGACTTCAAACTTTCGAGCTAGGTTTGGGGCCTAAATATCTCAGCTGATTTCATATTTGGGCAAAATTAGTTCAGTGGTTTCGCAGTTATTCATTCACATTTGATATTTTCTCCTTTTTTATTGATATTTTTCAAACTACAAATCCGACTGATCTGAAATTTGGGGTTTAGATGGATAATGATCACTCACATGTTCCTGCAAGATTTTATAGGACTAGAAAATCCAAAACAGAACAAAAATGTTGTGACCGAAGCAGCTTTGACCGAAACAACTTTCGTAGGCAATAAAGTTAAACAATAACTAAACAGGAAAACCTTGAATTCAATATTCCCCATACAAAAAAACCGACCATCGCTATGCATGTCAAACATACCTAGGGCACCTCATAAACAAAATATTTCGTTTCCTTCAGAAACAAAATATGCATGTCGCATTCAAGACAAACAATAACCTGGCTTTATTCATAAAAAGCTCAAAGTCCGTATGATATAAATTAAAAAATTCTGAGATTTACAAACTTGAATATGAAGACTAATTAATTCCCCAGATATAGGCGAGACCGGTCGCAGTTTCTATCAGAGATTCGAAGAGCATATGAAATGTTATTTATTAAATAAACGTGATTCAAATTATGCAAGCATTCTTATTGAACATAAGTTTACAAAAATAATTGAAATTTGAATGTCCCACCTAAAGGTTTGAAGTTAAATATACAGCAATGGGTGCAAATTAGGAATCACTTAAATGAGGATAAGAATCTCGTTCTGAACGTTCAGTAGATTTGTATAATTCGCCTATCATTAATAGTCTCACTTAAAACAATCCTAGATGCCTCTGAAACATGAACACCGATACAATTTTCAGAAAATTCAAAGGAGTCTGCGGTAAGTAATGGAATAATGAATTTTCATTGAAATATAAAATTTGACTCTCAACAATTCAGTTCATTTAACCTCTAAGCTTTTTTAGAAACTCAAGGGATAAACCTCAAAATTCAATTATTTGTGAAGAATTATTGAAATCGGATAAACAAATATAAGTCTTTCTACGTCATTCAGTATACCTACAATTTATCTTACAATTTGAATATGAGTCAATACATGATAGGAGTAATATTTAAATAAGGTTATTCTGATTTTCACAAATTTTTATTGTTATGTTTACAACAATCGTTTCGCTATCACAGCAGCATCATCAGACAAGATTACATTTTGAATAACAGTTATTTAAAATGTAATCTTGCCTAAAATATTTTTTAATGTCTCGGAAAATACCTTTTGACATCCCGACATGAAACGTATTAATACAAATGTATCAACAAAACTATTTAAGCATGTATATTAACATACAAATACAAGAAAATCCACTATTCCAAAATTATCTAAAATTCTCAAAATAAAGAATCATAAAAAATAATTGAACGTGAACTCCAACGTTTTATAGCTTCTTCGGTCTTTAGACCTCTTCAAAAATGTATTAAATGCAGATTCAAATATATCACAAGATCCGATTCCAGATTTTTATCTCATTTGGTGAGTTAAATTTTGATCTTGTGATAATTTTGAATCTGAATTCAATAAATTTCTGAAGAGCTCGAAAGACCGAAAAAGCGATAAAATGTTAGAGTTCTCATTCAATTATTTTTATTTGATTTTTTATTCTGAGAATTTTAGATAATTTAGGAATAGTAAATTTTCTTTCATTTGTATGTTGATATCCATACATATATAGTTTTCGTTAATATATTTGTATTCATACCTTTCATGTCAAAATGTGAAAAAATTTTCTCCAAGACATTGAAAAATTTTTTATATTGATTATATATAAGGATATCATTTTGATAGTTTTTGTATATAATTTCAATATATATATTAGAAGTTGAAATATTTAATTCTGAATTTAAAATTATTTACAATTTATCTCCTACTCGTCTTGACCCTTTTTTATGCTTTCCAAATGCAGTAGTTTACAGGTACCAGAATTCGATGTTAAAAATGAATCGACGTAAAATCCATTTTAGAACCGTCGCTTCCTCTTGTATGATTGTACTCAAATTTTGTGGCACTACCTTCATTACTTTTAAATTTAATTTATTTCTCATTATTTTATAATTCTCCGGAAAGATACTAGTATAGTTAGTATATACGATAATAACTTCAATAAATCTACAGAATCTAATCTCGAGTATTTCACGTTCAACTAGGTTTCTTTTACGTGCAAAATATTCAAAAAATTTTCACTGCACCACGTACCAAGAGTGAATTATGTTAAATGCATAGAACCTAATGAAAGTGTAAAATAGAATGAAGTAAGCAAGCTCATGTCTCAAAGTTTCCATAATAAAATTTCTGGAACTTTTGATATATTGAGCATCTCAACTATTTTAACGACCGCATATTTTAAACTTTCGGATTCGCTTAAAGTTTTCTGACGACGAGTCCATTCTTTTGAGGCAAGGTATGCAAGGTGAGAAGAATTCAAATATAGGGATCTGTTCATAATGCTTTGTTGAGGAGAAGGAATTATGGCTCCGTAAAGTATCTGCGGTATAACGAATTTCGCGTTAAGTATTTCCGCTTAGTTCGATGATGCACCTGGCTTCCTGGATATGCTGTTGAAATAAGTGAAAATTTTGTAAATCTAGACAGTTCTTACCTTACTTATTTATATATATTATTTTTGGTTTCATTGTGAAATTTAAACGAACTCATTTTATTTGGTTAATATGAAACTTAATATAATCCTTTTTTGATGGCCTGAAAGATTATGAATAATATATAGAAAAAATGGACTGAAAAGCGTCAAATTTTTATAGTAGTGGTTAAAAAAATTACGTGGTATGTAGAGATACCTCTTGGAAATTTTCTTTGTAATTGATTAAACGTCAATCAGTTAGTATGCCAATTCTGGGATAAACATACTTCATGGAGACAATCGAGATATATATTAGACTTTAATGATTTATTTACCCCCTTAATACATATATTACAGTTTACAAGTTTGAGTTGTTTCATCCAAAATTGAAGAAATTGTTGCGGTTTAGTTTTACACTCTAATTGCGGTGAAAACACTATCTTTTTCGTAGAGAATAATAACGATTGAGCTTTTTCACCGTTGTTCACTGTAGAAATATTTTTTCTGAACAGCAGATCAAAAAGTATGCAACGTAATATTGAACTATATTCATAGTAATGAAAATTTGCTATTTTAATTCAAATTCATTTAAAAAAAATTAAAAAGATAATGATTCCGAACTATCATTGAAATTACAAATGAACCAGGGTACTGATAATAAATGAAAAGATTGCAAAATCAAGGTTTCATCAAACTAATTTAGTTTTGGAACACGAAAGGGCACAAGAGAAATTCGTTTGAACTGATAACGAATATTGTAAACAAGAAATTTTTCGAACTAGGACAGTGCATTTTGCAGCTATGTTATAGCTAAAAACTCAAATGCAGCTGGAAAGGTTTTGTTGATCACCAGGTATAAGCATCAGACTTGCATGTTTCAATGATTTTTAGCATATCTTCAATGCAACCCTGTAATACCAACAAATGCAACACAGCGACGCACCTATATTCGGCCTGAATATCTCTTTCTACTTTAAAAATATGAAATTAAAAATATGCTCTTTAGTATCATACAATTCTTGAGATATACATAAGTTTTAAATTTTTTTTTCATTATTTATTGATTAAATATTATGAAGAGCAGTAATTGTAATTCAAAGAAACTCTTTCCTTTCACATCGCCTTAATGTATAATTTGTTGAGACAAATTGTAAATAATATGTTTTCACACGCGATAACGAAAACTTCATATATACGGGTAACACGTAATGAAACTAAACATATCTCATAATCTATAAAACAGTATATCGGACAGAGCAGAATATTCATTTCCGTTTGCAACATTCAAAAGTGATGGCTAATAATTTGAATGATTATAAATCAAATGATATTCTTCACATACAAAAATTAGAAATGAAATGATATTCTTTACATACCTATACCATCGAGAACTACCAGAAAAATATGATATTTATTTGTATCTATTTTTGGATGACATAAGAGATATAAAAACAGAATTCTCCAGATTAAAGAAACGTCGCCTTTCATAACGGAACACGCTCTTCACCTTACATAGCAAGTGAAGCATTTTAAGCCAATTGGAGGCAATACATTGGAGTGCATTATAATATTCGCCAGGATTAAGAACGTAACAAGAACGTTTCAAAATAAAATTTGTAAAATTGATACTTCGGCCTTAAAAAATATATAAAATTGAATAGAAACATTAAGGATGCAAAAAAGAGTGTTATTTGAAAGGGTGAAGTAATCAAACTAATGTGATGGACTCATAGGAATCATTTCGTTGATATCGAATAACGTATGCTCTCGATAAATATGAATTTGTCATTTTTCCATATTGATGGGGTATCCATGGAATATAGGAAGAAATTCTTCCTCAAAATGATCAGCGGTGGCCAAGCAAACAAGTTTCACATTGAAACTAAAATCTGAATGTGAAATGAATTTTAAGATAACCCTGATTATGCTTGAACTGCAGAAGTGGTGTATTATGAGCTGCCACAATCATGATTACAGAAAAGGACCACAGATGACATTTGATGCGCTGGAGCTGAGCATTGCGAAAAAATCGGAGGCAATAAGCCAAAAAAATTTGAGAAAAGCACTTGAAGTCAGAAGTTTTTGTGCACTTTTGAGTAGTCCATATCACCTAAAAATTTCAAATTTTTGAATATTTCCTGAACAAGTTTCATATGCTGAATAATATCTGCAAAATCAATGTACTGATTTTACCTAATAATGGAATCAATCGAGATATTTAGGCCCCAAACCTATCCCGAAAGTTTCAAGTTTCTATCTCTTTCCGTCCGAAAGAAATTGAAATAGAAAAAGCCTTTTTATGATAGAAAAGATATAACAAAATTTTAATATCAGAACAGATTTAATCTGTCAGTCTTCTACAATTTTAATTTCAAAAAGTTTTTATTCAATAAACTTATATTTAATAGACGTATAAAAAGAAAACTCAATGTACAATAATATCAAATGGAATAAACCAACCATATAAAGGGAAACTTTTCGTGTTCAAAGTGGATTACATATTTATTCCATTTATGATAATAATAATAATAGTTTATTTATTTATTCCATTTATGATAATAATAATAGTTTATTTGCTCATAATTAATATACAAATATAAAGAATAAAAAGAAAAGAATTCCTGTATTTGATATTGTATATTGAATTACGTCTATTAAATATAAGCCGTGCTTATAAGACATTAATTTAATTCTAAAAGTTTTGAAATTAAAATTGTAGAAGACTGACAGATTAAACCTGTTTTGATATTCAAATTTCGAAAGATATTGTGTTGAAGATAGCGCTCCTCGCTGATCTGCACAGAACTTTTTTCGAACTTCTAATCAGACGATGCTCAATACCGAATTTCAGATCGATCGAATTCGTAGTTTCGTGAATATTGCTTCAGACATGAATAACTGTGAAGCTGTTGAATCCATTTAGTCCATAAACGATGTTAGTCGAGATCCCAATCCCAAACCCCTCCTGAAACTCTCAAGGCTCTAGTTCTTTCCGTTCTAAAGTTAGTGTGTTGACTTAGGATTCTTCATCAGTGTGTCCAACCTAGTCCTTTGAGATTTGAGAAACGGTAGCATGCTGTTCTCTGGAACAATGTATTGTGAATTAATACACAAAACTATCAAATATTTGAGAGCACAAAGGTGAAAATAACTAACGATACTTCCCAAATAATTTGGTTAGTCTTAAAGGCTAATGAATAAATAAAACAAATAAAAAATATAATAATAAATTCCTAATAGGCTCTTTCTCCCTCTACGCAGAATATCAGATTCATATTTCTAATCTTTATTTAAAAGTATTCAAATAAATTAATTCGGTTGATCTGTATCAAATATAATTAATGGGAGTGGGAGCTATGG
Source organism: Megalocaria dilatata (assembly GCA_034642435.1). Classification (NCBI taxonomy): domain Eukaryota; kingdom Metazoa; phylum Arthropoda; class Insecta; order Coleoptera; family Coccinellidae; genus Megalocaria; species Megalocaria dilatata. The sequence continues at coordinate 43,779,882 of CM067856.1, read as the reverse complement.
TAGAAGAATGTTCTACAAATCGAGACAGTGTAACATACATCTGTATAACAATTCCATATCACAAAAACTCGATAAGGTTTTGTTGATCACAGGGGCAAATTGCAGACATGCGAAAGTTTCAAACTGGTTGGCATCAGTACAATGTATGCCAGTGACTACAAATTTGTCAGGTATCTAGCTTTGCTATATACGGAGACACTAAGATATTAATCATACATACACCAGCACCATCTAGAGTATGCAAAAATACATTCAAGACATACCTTTGTGAGCTAATTCAAGTAAAGAATTAATTTATTTGAATATGAATATGCTAATTATGAGTATTACGGCATATTATGGTCTGACTTGAGCATGAAGAAAGTTTTTTATGCATTTGTAACATGAAAATATCGGGAATACATTCCTTCACTTGAATTAGCTCGCAAAGGTATGTCTTGCATGTAAGTTTGCATACTCTAAATGGCGCTAGTGTATGATTAATATCTTAGTGTCTCTGTGTATAGCGCATATAGATAGTTGACAGATTTTTAGTCACCTGTATGCATTGCACTGATGAAAACAAACTAGTTTGAAATGTGCGCATGTCTGCAATTTGCTCTTGGGAACAACAAAACCTTATCGAGTTTGTTTGAGTATGGAATTGTTATACAGATATATGTTACACTGTGTTGATTTGTAGAACTTTCTATTATCATAGCTCACACTACTCACTAAAGATATTTACTTAGAAGGAACTCTTCTGATTGGAAAATATCAATGCGTAAAAAAATGGACATAACCTGAAGGTATTGTCTAATAATTTCCAACTTCCATGATGAACAATTTCTCGCGAATTATTTATTTTGTTGCGTTTAACACCTCTTTTATACAAAAGTTACCTGTGTTTGGAATGATTTATGAGACATCAATATAAACATTATTTGCTGTTGAAAATATTCACAGATTTATTTGACTATTCCCTTTCTACAGAGGCAGCTAACATTCAAAATATGAAATATCTACCTCTGATTTAATTTTCCAACATCTACTCGCCTGAAGTCAAGCAGTATATCCGAACGATGTTATTTAGGGTAACCTGTTATTCATCCCCTATATGGACGACGCAACGAGAGCGTCGTGACATGCCATAAATATTAATGATTCAGAATGTTGATTCATAAAACATACCTGCAAAAAAAACCGACCGGTTATACTTTCGGCTGTGAAGCCTCTTTTCATTTCGTTCTAAAAGGCGCCATTGAAACCCCTACGCTGGCACTGGCCTCGCTCCTAGCCAATTACCCTACTGCACGCCTTATGAGAACTTATTTGAATCTGAAATTTCGTTTATGTATTATTTATTGCTGGATCACACTCAAATACGTCAATAGAATGGCTGGATTTCTGATCAATCCAATTCTATGGCTATAACACGTTTTCTTATTGCAATTTTCTCTTTATATCCAACGATATGATATTTATATAAGTGCTTGTTTTTGAAGATCAATTCCAACTTATGAAGTTAATCTCTTCAAATTAAAATTGAGATTGTTTATGTGAATCATTCTTTACTTGATGAAAATCCATATTAAAAAATATTAAATAAGGTTATTCTGATTGTCACAATTTTTTATTGTTATTCAATACAACAATTGCTTCGCTATCACAGTAGCACCTTCAGATAGGTTTATTATATTTTGACTAACTGAATTTATTTTTGAAATCGGGTACTATTATATTTATATTGGAGTAGATACAAAAAAATTTTATAGAGCACTAAAATCCGAAAAAGGTGTCTGTAAATTCCAGCTCATCTGAATATATTTAACAGGTGTGAGTTATTTTTATCTAATTGTTTGTTAAGTAATATTCCAATTTTGTTGTGTTTAATTATCTCAAGGGATTCTAATAGTTTCAAGGTATAACTTTTATTTTCTATATATAAAAAATTTCAAATTTATGGTTGAAAGTATCTGTTTCTAACGAATGGTTCGAATATGTCCTGTTGTTGAAGAAACTCTTCAAAAGTTCACGGATGTCTTTATTATTTTCAATGAATTCATGGAATTATGCTACTACCAGAAAGATGGCAAAAGATTTTGGACCAGAATGGCCAATATATAATTCAATAAAATTTGTATTCATTATACGACAATTGCCTTTCATTTTCCCAAAAAAAAAATGAAATAACTTTCGGAACAACCCAATATTTCGGCTTATCTGTACCAAATATCAGTTTTAAGGTGTATGAGCAATGCGTTCAGAATTTACACCGAACAATGAATTTAATTTACTATGCAGGTAGATATAACAATTACGTCCCCAGAGTTCAATAATTGAAGCCGTTCAAATATGTCTAATTTTTTCCTAGAATCCCAAACGGGCCTAAACACCAGTTAAGAAACGAAAATATTTTCTCCTTACGTTTTTTGTAGAACCGTTTTAGGCGTTTCAAGACGACAACAGTCGAATGTCGTATCAGAATCTACCTGGGCTACCATTTCGAGCCCCAATCCACTCTCTCATTCGGCCAGTTGAGGACCTCCCTCGAAGGCAAAGTTAGCAAAAAGGCACAGTTGCAGACATTCTCTCCACCAGACGATCACGCGATACTCACCCGGAATAAACCGGTTAGCCGAAGGGTACAGTTGAAGACATTCTCTCCACCAGACGGTCACGCAATATTCTCTCTTAGAACATTAAGTGCTGATCCCACGCACATTTTGTAGAAGTCTTAACTTATGAAACACATTCATCTCTACTCTTGAATTATTTTATATTCGCAATTCACTTTCAACTTCCAAGGAACTCTCTATCTTAGTAAGTCATTACGCAGTTAAAGCCTAATGGTGAATGTACATTACTCATTTGTAATCAGATATTAATTTGTGAAAAGTGAAACCAATAAAAATTAATTCGGTAAAGTGATCAACGGTGAAAAAAGCTCTGAAAAGAACTATTCTACGATCAAGATAGTGTTTTCACCGCATTTAGAGTTAAAACTACACCGAAACAACTCCCTCAATTTGGGTAAATAATTCAAATATGTAAACTTGTATTATATGTATTCAGGCTGTAAATAAAGCATTAAAGTCAATATACATCCCTCTTTCACCCCCATTTGAAGTATGGTTAACAAAGAATTTGCATACTAATAGGTTTAATCAACCACAAGGAAGAATTCAAAAAAGGAACTCTACATACTAAGCAATTCTTTACATTATGGTAATAGAAAGTTCTACAAATCGATACAGTGCAACATACTTCTGTATCATAATTCTAACCGCAAACAAGCCCAATTAGGTTTCGTTTCAGAACTTGCTGGTTTTTCGTCAGTGCCCTGGAATATCCAGCAACTAGAAACATTTCGAGTTTCATTGATCAATTTACTGTTCTTTTTTTGCACGGTACTATAATGCTCAAAATCAATTCAATTTATATTATGAGCCTTTTCAAACAGTGAACATTATCAATAAAGAAAATATAAAATTTCGTGAAAATTTTTTTTGCTACTATATCCTTCATTCTTGTGCCACAATGGAAAAATGCGATCCCACTTGCAACAAGAAATAATTTTTTAACATCAATCCAGGGTATAAATCTGTTCGGGAAGTTTAAAGGCCTCTCTCAGGTGCACAGATGGTAGAAAAAGAAAATTATAGTAGTTCCCCCTAAACGGAGAGTTTAGGTAAATGTGTGCCTCTATGCAGAATTTAAATCTCTTGGCTGGCATAATGGCCTTACATTACCCATATATCACGTTTGCAGGACAGAGAATTCCATATATACTACCTGACGTGTAACGGTCCTATTACATTTTGAGAGAAAATACGTGACAGTCCCTTGTAATCCTTTGCTCTCAAGGAAACAACGATACATATTAAATCCCTTGTTGTGCTGCTACTTAACGTACCTGAATTCTATACCTAAACCTGCTGTTCGAAATTTGGGTCTCTCAGTTCTTTTACGCTATCTTCAATTTGATATGATCCGTAAATTTATTCTCGAAAGTTCTAATTTGAATAATTGAGAATTAGACTCGTGGATTTTCTAGGCTGAAACAAAAAAATGCCTTTGCTGAGCATAAGTTTAAGTGTCTCCACACATAAATTGGGTTGTTCGAAAAGTAATTTCATTCTTTTGGTGAAAATGAAAGACAATTTTTGTATAATAAATTTATATTTTATTAAATTAAATATTGGCCATTCTGTTTCAACACCTTTTGCCATCTTTTTGTTTGTAGCATGGTGTAAATTTGCGATGAGTTTATTGCAAATCGAATTTCTGTGTGATCGAAATTGCCTAAGATTTGTCGCTGTTTAGAAATATTGCCAGTATATTATATATATTATTATATATATTATATATATTATATATTATATTATATATATTATTATATATATTATATATATATTATTATATATATATATATATATATATATATATATATATATATATATATATTGCCTGCGTATTTCACAATCAACGTAGGATTTGATTCCCTAAGATATACCCAATATAAGTAGTCTGTGTGTAGACTTGGTGTTGGAATTATTATTAGATATAACAAGTAATATAGAGCAACAAACTAGATGAGAGATAAGTGGACTGTATTTGAATGTTGAGCCTGGTTTCAGGGATTGAAAGAATACTACAAGTATAGAAAATATATTGAAGCATGAAATGTTGAAGTATAAAATATGTGTCATAAAATGTATACAAAATTAACTTACTGTACTTCTTCTGTGTGTGCTGGAAGCCACCGATGTAGTGGAACCGTTTGGGAATACTGACTACTCGTCAATAGTCTGGTTGTCGATATTGAATGAATAGTTGACTTGGTACATCAAGAATTACACGAAATTTCGTCTATGGTTTATATGGATGTTCTTCTTTCATAGAGAAATTAAGTTAAATTGGAAGCAAACACGGTAGAAAGATTATGATTCATACAACAATATTGAAATACTATAGAATGTACATGCGCAAACACTTTGCGCATGAGATTCCATGTTGTGGCGGCAGTTTGTGCCTTAACACATGGTTCCACGCTCATAAAATTTTTGGTCTTTGCTGGCAAAAAAAAGAAACAGGCAATATTTTGACCTCTTCATTGGAAATAAATATTTAACCTTCCAAAAAATTTTTGCAATGACCAGAACAAATAATAATCTGGAGCCTCCAGATCTGGAGAACATATGGCAGTCTATGCCATGCAAGCTATAAAAGCTTTTGGCGAGTGATCAAACTTGTATGAGGTCACGAATTATCATGGTGGAACACTATACCTTTTCTGTTGATTAATTCTGACCTGTTCTGTTTAAGTGTATCATTAATTTTGTCCATCTGATGACAGTAGACTTCCGAATTACTTGTTGTGTTATCCGACAAAAACTCGAAAAAACAATTGCTTCAAAATCCCACCAAACGTACAGCATCGCCTTTTTTTGACGGATATTGGTATTCGAAATGGTTTGAGCCGGTTCATCTTATTTGCTCCATGATCTCTTGCGTTTGATAACTCATTTTTCGTCCCCAGTAATGAAGCGCTTCAATAGTGTATCATTTTCGTGACATTTGAGAAGCGAATCACAGACGTCAACGCGACGATACAAATTTCTCCACGTGAGAACATGGGGAACCCATATATCGAGCTTCGAGGTTGAGCCGAGGCGTTTCAAGTGGTCATAAACAGTTGAATTTGATAAATTCAACCTCTCACCGATCTCATGTGTTGTTATTCGCAAATTTGTATAAACTTATGCCTTTAGCATGTATTTATCACTTTCAACCGGCTTTCCGGAACGGAGTGCATCTTCGATATCAAAATTGCCGGATCGAAATTTTGAAAGCCAGTTCTCGCATTGACGTACTGTCAACATATCTTTTTCTTACAGATCGATTAATTCCTTTCTGGCTTGAATAGCATTTTCACCTTTCATATAGTAAATAAGTACATATATACAAAATTCATAATCTTAGATACTTTCAGCAAGCATAAACTTGTTTATTATATAACTTAAAGAAATATAATAGTTTTCATACGTAATTGTTAGTAATTATTGAGTTAGGGGCATTAGAAGTAAAAAACTTCGGAAACTTAAGTAAGGCCAATGCTCCAGAGTAGTTCCAGATAAGCATAATTTGCGAAGAATTTTAACAAATGCAAGTAAGCTTTGGAAAATTCGATTTTTTCGGAAAGCTTTAAAAGAAAATGGTGTAGAAAACATCATCTAGTATAAAAATCACCAGAGTAGTGACCATGTCGGTTCTTCTAAAATACCCCTACATATAATTTATTTTCGATAACCTACAAATAATGATTGGCTAAATAGTATTCAAGACTTTCCTAAGGTTAAAAAATAAATGAGCTACTAACAAGTTGGAGACTTCAGAATAAATGAAGATTCCTAAAATAGAATGTGAAGAAGAATAAAAGGAACATTATTGTAGTAAAATTGAGAGTCACCAATGGTTCAAGCCATAAAATTCTGTGAAATATTTCAATTTTTGTAATGCATTGTATATATTCACATCATATCAGATGATTTCCTTTAGAATCAAGGTTAGGTTGAATAGAACATAGAAGTAGGTTAATTTGTTCATAAATTTTGTATTTCAAATTACATTCTTGCAATATAGTTTTCAGAAAAAAAATTAGAAATGAAAATTTGGGCCTGCCCTATTATATCAAAACTAATTAGATTTCAGAAATTTTTCATATACAATTAGAAAATTTGAAATACACTGCTAATTAGCCGGTGGCCTAGTATATAACTTTTATATTCAAGGGTAAGCAAAAAAAGTTTTGAAGTGAAAATTTTTTCCTATAAAATAATGGATATATTGAAAAATTCAAAAGTAAGAATCCATGATTATTTCCGCCCATTACGGTACTGTTCTTTCAAAAGCAACTGATTAATAAATATCGAAAACAAAAATAAATTGAATATACAAATTTATAACAGTACGTATATACTACTCTGTCAAGAAAGTACCGGGAATTTTCAATTAAAACAACATTTTTACATTTAATCGTCAAAATTTATGGGGTCGCCTTCAAAATAGGCTCCATTTGCTCCAATACATCTATGCCAACGACACTTCCAATTATCGAAACATTTTTTATAGGCGCTTTCCGGGATGGACTTTAGCTCCCGCACCGAATTTTGTTTTAAGGCTTCAATCGACTCAAAACGGGTGCCACGAAGGGGCAATTTTAGTTTTGGGAAGAGGAAAAAGTCGCAGGGAGCCAAATCCGGCGAATACGGTGGTTGCTGAAGCACGTTTGTTGAGTTTTTGGCGAGAAAGTCAGTCACAATCGTAGCTCGGTGAGAAGGCGCGTTATCGTCATGCAAAATCCATTAGTTGTTCGCCCACAAATTTGGCCGCTTCTTACGGATACGCTCACGCAAACGTTTCATAACGCCTACGTAATACTCCTTGTTTACCGTCTGACCCTCTGGAACGAATTCGTAGTGCACCACGCCACGGATATCGAAGAAAACAATGAGCATCACCTTCATTTTCGAGCGGCTTTGGCGTGTTTTTTTCGGTTTCGGCTCATTTTTTGCCACCCATTCCGATGATTGCTGGCTTGTTTGCATATCGTACTCGTAGACCCAGGTCTCATCATCAGTTTATAATGCGTTCCATGAATGTAGAATCGGAATTACAGCGATCCAGCATGTCTTAAGCAACCTGTTCGCGATGACATTTTTGAAGAAAATTCAGGTCTTTCGGTACGAGTCGTGCGGCCACCTTTCTCATGCCCAAAATATCAATCAAAATCGTACGTGCGGACACGTGGGATATCTTAAGATCATGTGCTATCTCTCTCAAGCTGGTACGACGGTTTTCCAGCACCCTTTCCTTAATTTTATCGACGTTATCTTCGATCGAAGCCGTCGATGGGCGACCACTTCACGACCGTCCTTGAAGCATTATCACCAAAGGCCTTTTGCAACATGTTCAATGCATTGGCACACGAAAATTCATTTGCAACACAAAACTTTAATACAAATTCTTTGCTCAACGTAATCACCCATAGTAAAAGTCGGCACGCACTCTGACATCGACTGACTTAATCAGCTGTTGCAAACACACTAGTTGACAGATCCCGCTCAAGCTTGGCATAGTAATTAAGGACAGTGGTACCAACCTAGGAAAAAAAAATTTTTCCTGCCTCATTGCCCCGCCAGATTTAAATCGATAATTCCCGGTACTTTCTTGACAGAATGTACATTTGTTTTCATATATTTTAGACATTAAAATAATATTTTTTATTAATTGAGTAGAAATAAGTTCGTGCAGTCTTGATAACAAATGCCGCTACATTTTTATTAGTCTATTATTTTATATGGAAACACTTTCATTCTGAAGTGTGATCATTAGGCTTTCTTTTCTGTATCTGTCATTTCGCTGCAGTATAAACAACAAATTTCTATAGCTCTCGTTTGAGTCAAGAATTGCGATGAAACGAGCGCAATAGGCTGAGTGACCCGACATAGTTATTGATATTGCATGCCATCAACATATTTCCCCCCATATACATTCTGTCAAGAAAGTACCGGGAATTATCGATTTAAATCTGGCGGGGCAATGAGGCAGGAAAAATTTTTTTTTCCTAGGTTGGTACCACTGTCCTTAATTACTATGCCAAGCTTGAGCGGGATCTGTCAACTAGTGTGTTTGCAACAGCTGATTAAGTCAGTCGATGTCAGAGTGCGTGCCGACTTTTACTATGGGTGATTACGTTGAGCAAAGAATTTGTATTAAAGTTTTGTGTTGCAAATGAATTTTCGTGTGCCAATGCATTGAACATGTTGCAAAAGGCCTTTGGTGATAATGCTTCAAGGACGGTCGTGAAGTGGTCGCCCATCGACGGCTTCGATCGAAGATAACGTCGATAAAATTAAGGAAAGGGTGCTGGAAAACCGTCGTACCAGCTTGAGAGAGATAGCACATGATCTTAAGATATCCCACGTGTCCGCACGTACGATTTTGATTGATATTTTGGGCATGAGAAAGGTGGCCGCACGACTCGTACCGAAAGACCTGAATTTTCTTCAAAAACGTCATGGCGAACAGGTTGCTTCAGACATGCTGGATCGCTGTAATTCCGATTCTACATTCATGGAACGCATTATAACTGGTGATGAGACCTGGGTCTACGAGTACGATATGCAAACAAGCCAGCAATCATCCGAATGGGTAGCAAAAATTGAGCCGAAACCGAAAAAACCACGCCAAAGCCGCTCGAAAATGAAGGTGATGCTCATTGTTTTCTTCGATATCCGTGGCGTGGTGCACTACGAATTCGTTCCAGAGGGTCAGACGGTAAACAAGGAGTATTATCTAGGCGTTTTGAAACGTTTGCGTGAGCGTATCCGTAAGAAGCGGCCAAATTTGTGGGCGAACAACTCATGGATTTTGCATGACGATAACGCGCCTTCTCACCGAGCTACGATTGTGACTGACTTTCTCGCCAAAAACTCAACAAACGTGCTTCAGCAACCACCGTTTTCGCCGGATTTGGCTCCCTGCGACTTTTTCCTCTTCCCAAAACTAAAATTGCCCCTTCGTGGCACCCGTTTTGAGTCGATTGAAGCCATAAAACAAAATTCGGGGCGAGAGCTAAAGTCCATCCCGGAAAGCGCCTATAAAAAATGTTTCTATAATTGGAAGTGCCGTTGGCATAGATGTATTGGAGCAAATGGAGCCTATTTTGAAGGCGACCCAATAAATTTTGACGATTAAATGTAAAAATGTTGTTTTAATTGAAAATTCCCGGTACTTTCTTGACAGAGTAGTATATATATATATATATATATATATATATATATATATATATATATATATATATATATATATATATATGTATATATATATATATATATATATATATATATATATATGTATAATAAATAGTATAGTAACGCGCAATGTCACATCGAAATACGAGGAGAGCCTCTATGGATTTTAGCCTATGCGAATATCAGGAAAGCAGCAAATAGAGCAGGTTTCACAGGATTTCATCAGTTACTCATATATTGTCCATCGGGATGTCCCAAAGCCAACGTTAGGCTAAATATTTGATGAGCAGAGTAGCAAAGTGTCCAACGCGCACTCCTCCGATAAAGCTGATGAATGCTTTTAGTCGAATACAATTCCACCAAATGAAAACACATTTATAATAACACTCGCTGGTGTTAATGCTTCGCCTGTTGTTCTGTCCAACATTGCAGATTCCATTTAAATGAAACAGTTAATTTGAGAATGACTAAGTGCATGAATTATTAGTCGATAAATTATGGCATTCCTATTGTCGACATAATAAACCACCTAACAAAATATGCATTCAAGACGATGTATATGTTTCAACTATTTTGAATATTGTTCTGTAGAGACACACAAGCATTCCCAAGAAATATCTTAGAAGAGATTACCTAGGTAATTCGAAAAATGAGTCAAAGAAGTGCTTTCAATTGAATCAAAATTTGAGTGATCATAGAAAAACTGATTTTCATAAATTGATAGGGTATGCGGTAAAAATTGCATTTATATGACATTTTCAAGATGAAGTGGAATTACAGGAAAGTACATATCATATATCATATCAGCACATATCAGTTTTACGATGTGATCTTGTAGCAGACAGTATAGATTTCCTCCGTGTGGTTCTTATCATCCTTTATTGATTTATATTAAGCATCAATTCTATGGTGTCCATATATTTTGAGATGGTACAGAATAGATCATCTCTCAAGTGTATGCGCTCTCAAATATCCATTTTAGTCTATATTCAGGAGATACTGATAATTATGCTATACGACTGATCACCACAGACGTGTGTGGCCTGACGTTGTCCTGGTGGAGCACAACACCTCTTCTGTTGGTCAATTCTGGTCATTTCTAGTCAATCGCGTAGCTTAAAACTTTCCAGTTGAGATGCGAATTAAGTGATTGGCCGTAACGTAACTCATAATAAATTATTCCTTTTCAGTCACGCCAAATGCACAGTAGAACCTTCCTGACCGTAAGTCCTGGTTTGGCCACGGTTTCAGCTGCTTCACCGCACTTAAATCACGATCATTTAAGCACAGTATTGTCTTATATGACCTTCAAGTCACCATCCGTTTAAGAAATTAATTATTTCCATTTGGTCAAAGCGTAGAAGATGGAAATTCGATACATCATATTTTTTTGGTCTCAATTTGTGTGGCACCCAAACATCGAGCTTCTTTTTGAATCCAGCTTCGCGCAAATGGTTTAAAACTTTTTTATAGCCGTTTTTGGGCTACTGGAAGATAATAAGAAGGGGGTAAGTTATTTATTTTTAATCGATTTTATTTTTTAAATGTGAAGATGGACTGACGAAGACCTTATGTTTTTCGAGAGATTTTTGAAGTATCTTATTTAAATATTGGAATAGATTGAATATTTCAAATAAATTAGTTCTGGAGAAACTCCTTAAAATTATGTTTTGTAATTTTGAAAAAATTTTCATAACTATAAAATCACAAACAAAATCTTGTCTCCTTCAAATATTTATTTATTTATTTTAATTGATAATTTATATTTGTTGGGTTTTTTTATTCCATTTGATATTATATAATGAGTTTTGATTTTATATATCTATTAAATCTAAGCAGGGCTCATAAGACATCGATTTAATCCCAAATGTTTTTGAATAAAAATTTTTCTGAAATTAAAATTTATAGAAGGCTAACAGATTAAATCTGTTTTGATATTCAAATCCTGGAAGATGCTATGACGCCTTTATCAAAGAAAACTATAAAATGTACATAATCTTCTCTTTGTTGATTTACTTTTTTAACAACCTGCAATTCACAACTGAAAAGACCAAACAAAAACGGCGAAAAGATTATTTCAGTGTGAAATATGAGCATAAATCGGAAATTTTTTAATCGGTACTTTATGCGACTACAATCATCTAACGAAGAATAATGGTGTTTTTTTCCGCAACCTTTGAAATAAATAAGTATATTAATTTGATTTTTTCAATGAATGCTTCCATAGAATGTTTGAATTTTAACGAATATAATAGGTATTAAGAACACACTAGTTTTATTCTATGTAATACTTTGGCGATCAATTTCGGTTCAATTTAGAACAATCATCAGGCCACCTGAAAGTACAATAGATTTACACGATTCAGAAAATTAAAAAATATATAATATGTGACAAAGTACATGTTAAAATTAATTTACGGTTAGAGTATGCAATCGAGTACCTACCGTTATAAAGGTAATTTCAGTATAATATTTTTATTCATTTATTGTTTTAATCTTCAGACTTTTATTTATACACAATCTATTTTGTGCAATGTGGAAAAAATTTTTCCGAATTATCTCCGTGAATTGCAGCGTATGGTAACTACAACAAACGTAAACAGAAGTGGAAGAAGGATGAAGTTGTCAACTGTCGCTTGTCATATTGGGGAGACGGATAGTTTGAAGGATCTGTCTCATTCATTCATTGGCGGGAGTCTATGAGTTTGAATATATTATTTTTCTATCATTAAAATCTGAAAGTTTATCCAGTAAAGACGGACTATCTTTGTGTCTTATGATCTCTTGTTGTTCAAACAATATCATTTTATGGTAGTTATGTTCTCTATATAAAATCGGCAAATTGTCAAAGTTGGTGTTATGATTTGATTCGTTCAAATGATATTCTAGCGCAAATAAATGTTGGTTTCTTTGATGTTCTTTGAACCGTTTCATAACATTGCGTATAGTCATGCCAATGTAAAAAGAGGGATAATCAGAACAATCTATTTTGTAAATTTCACTTTATTAATCTTGCGGGGTCTTTGTTCTATTATTTATTAATGTGTCTTCCAATGCGAGATGTCGTTTATTTGCCAATGTGTAATTGTATTTTTTCAAAATTTGGTCTCTATATTCGTGTAGTTTTCCATAATAGGGTATAGTAAAGAAATGTTTTTTAACTGAAATATGTGGCTAGGCTTTCTTTAGTAGCATACTTCTTTTTATGGATGTAAGTATTTGGTTAATCAATTATTCTGTATACTAGGAAACAAATAGCAAAAAAATCAGTTTACAGAAGAATTCATTGATTAAAAGAAAAATGCTACTAAAGGAAGTCTACCCACATATTTCAGTTGAAAAATATTTCTTAACTATACCCTATTATAAAAAACTACATGAAAATATAGAGCAAATTGTAAAAAAATACAATTATACATTGGCAAATAAACGACATCTCACATTGGAAGACACATTAATAAATAATAAAACAAAGACCCCGCAAGATTAATTAAGTGAAATTTACAAAATAGATTGTTCTGAATGTCCCTCTTTTTACATTGGCATAACTAGACGCAATGTTATGGAAAGGTTCAAAGAACATCAAAGAAACCAACCTAAATCTGCGCTAGGATATCATCTGAACGAATCAAATCATAACACCAACTTTGACAATGTGACGATTTTACATAGATAAGACAACTACCATAAAATGTTATTGCTTGAACAACACGAGATCTTAAGACTTAAAGATAGTCCGTATTTACTGAATGAACTTTCAGATTTTAATGATAGAAACAATAATATATTCAAACTCATAGACTCCCGCCAATGAGACAGATCCTTCAAACTCCCCAATACGACAAACGACAGTTGACAACTTCATCCTTCTCTCACTTCTGTTTACGTTTGTTGTAGTTATCATACGCTGTTTTTCACTAAGATAATTCGAAAGAATTTTTCCACATTGGAGAAAATAGATAGCATATAAATAAAAGTCTGAAAATTAAAACAATAAATGAATAAAAAGATTATACTGAAATTGCCTTTCTAACGGTTGGTACTCGATTGCATACTCTAACCTTAAATTCATTTTAACATGTACTTTGTCTCATATTATTATATATATTTTTGAATTTTCTGAATCATGTAAATCTATTGTATGTACTTTCAGCTGGCCTGATGATGGTTCTAAATTGAACCGAAATCGATCGCCAAAGTATTACATAGAATAAAACTTGTGTGTTTTTAAAACCTATTATATTCATTAAATTATTTTGAATTTATGTAAATTATTCTTTTTAGATATTCATACTGCCGATCTTGAAATGGTTTAATTTGATAATTTTTACTTTCTGTTCAAGAGAGATTCACCTTTGAAACCTCCATGAACCTACCGTTTCTATAGCCCACGTATTCGTACCCCACACTGACCCCAATCAACAGCTTCACGCTTTGTGGATTCCGGAAAGCTGTTGGGATAGATCTAATCGTCTAATTCAAAACTATTAAGAGCATGACCGAGTCGCCACTTGCAGCCTACGTTTGACTTCTAGCGCCACTGTATCGCTTCGTTCCCTTCCCTTCTCCTGTCCATTAGTCTTGGATTAGGCCTGTGAGACTTATCAGAAACGAAACAGGACATAAATCCTGTCCGGGAAAGGTCGGACTGAGGTTGAGACGTGTCCGTTATTCCGGTTCGGAAACAGTCGAGGTTTTGGAACAAATTATCTTTTAATTCAACTTGTATAATAACTATTAATCAGGCGAGTCTCAAGTTTGCCTTGGTTATCAGCTGTGGGTATATCCTTGAAAGTTGGGATATTCTCTGGTGATCCATACAGGGAGCTGAAGAAAAGTTCTAGAACACAATATACAGAGATAAGTCTATTCAACTATGAACCCCAAAAATCGAATGCATACAACAGGTTTCCCATTAGAAATTATACACTTTGTAATGGTTATAATGACAACACTGTAAATCTTTTTGACATTTTAAATGTCATTCGTATTCAGTAGGTAGTTACATTTAATCATGGAAAGATACACGCTTCAACAACGTTTGGAAATTGTTAAAGTTTTTATCAAAAAGATAAAATAATTTAATCAATGCTTATTTGTGAAAACTGTGAGAAATATAGGAATAATTCATGGACGATATTATTCAATTAATCTACTCACTATTCGTCGTATTATAGTGAATTTTTTTGAGACGATACAAGAGTACCAATACTAGAGGAAGTTCGACGCACACAAGGGAATATTGACCTGGTTACAACAAGAGTAAGAGAAAATCCAAATTTATATATTGCACGTCGTCCTCATCTTTCTCGAGCAACAACATGGGGATTTTTAAGAAAAGATTTAGGTTTACATTTTTACAAAATTCAACTATTTAAAGAAGTGAAGCCATTTGACCACCATAAACTTCGGTCATTTACTGATTTTGCTTTTGAACAATTTGAAAATGATGAACAATTTTATCGAAACATCTTATTCAATGACGAAGCTCATTGTTGGTTGAACGGTTATGTGAAAAAACAGAATTGTAGAACTTGGAATGATGAAAATCCGCACGAAAATATTCAGACACCATTATATACGGATAAAGTCACTGTATGCTGTGCAACTCATGCTGGAGGTGTCATTATCTTTGAAGAAAATGGTCAAAGAATAACAGTTAATGGAAAACGATACAAAACAACGTTGAATGATTTTTTTCCTTCCTATTCTTGAAGGAGATGTGATTTCAATAAGACGGTGCTACCTACCACACATCCACCTCAACAATCGATTAATTGAAAACAAAATTTGTTGATAAAATTATCTCAAGAGATGGTCCAGTTAATTATCCTCCCAGGTCGTGTGATTAAACACTTTGTGATTCCTGTCTTGAGGGCTATGTTGAATCACATGTTTATAATAATAATCCCTCAACAACTGAGCAATCAAAAATAAATAAGGAACAGTCAAATTTAGTGAGAGATTGAGGAAAAATTGAATTAACAAAATGCAGCACGTACGAAGAAGTCGTGGTGCATGGTTATTTGAATGATGATTTTTTCCTACATAATAGTATAATGTAACCTACCAAATGAAAAAATGTGTCTCACAGAATAACTCGGGTTTTTTTTCAACTTTTAACTTGTATCATCGCTATCGGAATGGATAGTTCATTTTAAAGGAAAAGGAATAGGAAGATTCGGACCGAATCCATGGCCTGCTCGAAGTCCCGACCTCACACCTAAAGACTTTTTTGTGCTTTTTTTAATAGATATGATGTATAGTATCCCAATTTGCTAAGGAAACGATAGGAGCAGTCGCGGAAAGCTGAGGATTCTATACAAAAAGGAGAACTCACTGTTTGTACATGTATTGTCCAATGAAAATGAAGACTTGATAGAATGTGTAATACGTCTTTAAGAAGCTCTATGAACAAGGCAGTTTTTGTATACGATTTCCATGGGGGTTTATGCGGCGCAAATTACATAATCATTTTTTTGGTGACCACCCTATTGAGTAATTCATAAAAATCTCCATAAAACCACCCAAGCCTAAGGAGACTTTTTCGTTATTTTCAATAGTGTACACTGAATTTTGATTAATATGATGGTTTTCAAGTTATGTTATGTTTCCAGTGAAAATATTGTCAAACGTTACAAAGTAGCAGAATCTTGAATAACTTAACAACAGAAAATAATTGGAACATACTCTATAGGAACTTTTTTCAGCAAATTGCCCGCAGAATTACGTTGTGAAATTTAGTCAGAGATAATTTGATCATCCGGTATATGGTAAAAGCAATAATTCACTCAGGCCACAATCCTGAAAAGAGAGCATATAATAGGAGTATAAATAATTTCATGCGGTTTTTATCGAGAATTGAAGCTATGTACATTCAAAGTTCGAAGTATTGTCTATCGCTAGTCACTATTCTTCCCGTATTTCTAGCAATTGAAGGATCCCATAGAAAAGAATTTTTGGCCGCTATCCATGCATCGATCTATTTAAAACAAATTGTAGAAATTACTATGTTTTACTACCAATAAAAATATATTTTACACATTTTCTTGAGACTCGAGTTTCGAGAAATGAACTATCCCATCATCAGACGACTGAAGACCTAACAGTGGTACAGAGGTATTTAAACAAAAGTCATACATATTTTGAATATTTCAATAGATTGACTGTACGGAGCTATGTAACCCCAAAAACTATTTGACATATTTAAATAGGTACCATCTGTTTAACAACCTTCTTTGTCGATTGCCGACATTCCGATATCTGTTAGAAGGCCCTTCTTTTTAACCCGTTTTTTTATCACGTTCCGCTTGTAAACCTCTGTACCACTATTAGTGATATACCACAAGTATGTTGTAACATCTCTGTAAAACCTTTTTCAACGAACATAAAATGAATTTAATGAAAAGTAAACAAAAATTCAACTTTTGTCACTCATTCTTTAGAAAACAGTAATTCCTTTCAACAAAAGAAAATCTTAAGAAAATTTTACATGTAGATTCAAAAGAAAAGAAACTTGATTATTGAAATTTTCAAATTCGCTCACAATAAAAATAATGTAAAAAATAATGAATGACTGTATGGAGCTCTGTAAATCGAAATATTTGAGATATACAACAAAATAATATAAAAATAATGAATGACTGTACGGAGCTATGTAACCCCAAAAATTATTTGATAATTTTTGATAATTATTTAATAAATGGGTACCATCTGTTTTACAACCTTCTTTGTCGATTGCCGACATTCCTATATCTGTTAGAAGGCCCCTCTTTTTTAACCCGGTTTTTTATCACGTTTCGATTGTAAACCTCTGTACCACTATTAGGTGTTACCGAGAATCTGTTGAAATATTCAAAATATTTATCACTTTTGTTTAAATACCACTATACCACTGTTAGGTCTTCAGTTGTCTGATGATGGGATAGTTCATTTCCCGAAACTCGAGTCACAAAAAAATGTGTAAAATATTAATTATTGGTAGTAAAACATAGTAATTTCTACAATTTGTTTCAATTATGATCAACTACCAAATAGTAACGGCTGAAAAAATTCAGTATCGATCTATTTTTTGACTACATCGTAATTGGAGAAGTGCTGGTCAACCAGTCCATGTTGCATCAATCGATCGAGGTGGTAATCGAAAGGAGCAACGTCTGGACTCTACGGTGGGTGGGGTAGGACTTCCCATGTGGGCGTTTTAACGGGCGACGCAACATCTGGTCGTGCATTGTCAATAACTTTGTTGTGTCTGTAGGCGTATTGCGCCCGTTTTGCACGCAATGCTCGGCTCAAACGCATCTATTGCCATCGGTGAACCTGGTCTGTAATCTTTTCGTTCGATTGAAGCAATACATAATACACCACCTAGCTGTTCCCACCAAATACACACCATGATCTTCTCGCCATGAACATTCTGCTTGACAGTTGATGATGAGGAATCCATAAGTAGCCCGACCTTTTGTATTATCGCCATAGAATCACTTTTCATCGACAGTCACAATTCAATGCAAAAACCCCCTTTACTCTTTGCCGTTGAAGCAGTTGTTCACACGTGAAAGATCAGCGTCCGACGTCTCTTCGCTTCAGTTTATACGTCACCCAATTTTCTACATTTCAGATCATTCTCATAGGTTTTAAATGATGACAAATATCTGGTTGAGTTATTCCAAGAGTTTTTGTGAGTTCCTCTTGTGTTTCTGCTGTATCTTCATTGAGCCTTGCCTCTAATTCTTCATCCTTGAACTTTGATGGCGCGCCAGGTCATTCTTCGTTCTACAAATCAAAAATCACTTTCAAATCAGGAAAACCACTTCTAACACGTTCGTTCAGCTAGATCATGGTCATCATGAATATTCACCGAATTACTATGACTTTTGGCGGCCTTTTTCTTCATATAGAAGTAATGGAGTAAAACTTCATGCAAAAACACATTATTTGGTACAAATGACATTTTCAGAGCACAAAGAACCTATGTTGTTTAAACTTCAGCGAATGACAGATACTGACAAGAAAGCCTAATGATGACATTTCAAACTGAAGGTATTTCTAGATAAAACAATTTGATATTGAACTAGTAGAGACATCTGTTATCCAAACGGTAAGAAGTTATTTCTAATCCTAATAATAGCACTAATGAATCATATATTCCCACTCAAAAGGGTTGAACGGACGCAACTGTATAGGATCGCCAAATCTAATCAAAATCTGGCTCCGGAATAGTTTAAAATTCACCCACTAATTCCGATTATTATTCACCTAGGACGGGAAAACCAAACTTGATTAATTTGAGGATACCGGACTATCGGATGTGAATAGTTTGGGGACAGGTGGCCAGAATAAATTTTCCGGAGAGATATGGCAGTCGGTTTAACGCACCCGGTCGGCATTATTGCCAATTGGCGGCTGGCGCTCTTTGTGTCCAATTCAATTTACTTAATCGCAAGTCGTCACTGAATGGTGTCAATTAGAAGGCTGGCTGTGGGGACAGCTAGATGCGGCGAAACGTCACGTGACACCGCATTTGTGCGGGAGGCGGCATGTGACCCACTCTCCGATGATTCCGGCATCAGACACCTTGCGCAAACAAGCTTTTACATCGGACTAATCACATCAATTATGAGCGGACCTGTCAAGAGATTTTGTTTTGCGTTATTGATTCTGATGTCGAGAGACGACGTCAAAAATATATGTTATGTAGGCGAGGTCGACATGAAACCGGCTATTTGATATGATCAATGACGGCTCGTGAATATTTATCATGGATCGGGTAGATTTTGCAGGTTTTCATATCACCATGAGAGGGGTGAGCATTGCAACACAGAACGCTTACCCATAAAACTGGCGTGGTTCTGCACGTACTCTGTCCATAAGAACGAATACGTCAGAAATAGATCGGAGCTATCTTTAAGAAGGGGGATACAATGACGTATTAGTCTCCTAGAGTTCGTGGATTCTGGCATCGGGTTGAAGTGTTCTTGGCCATCGTTAGCTTTCTTGGCTCATTTTGGAAACACGGCTACCACGGGAGGGTGGATGGACTTGCAGGAGTATTCATACCCCTGGCCACACAATTTGGGGTTGGACTCGTGAGACAGTGGTTAAAAGCCTGCATGCTAGGCTAGAAGGCTACTCTGTCGTTTAAAGTCGTAGTTCTAGAACCTGGGTAGTCCAGGACTGACCTGGAGGTTTAGGGGTCTCGACCATGCTTCGACTTGACTTGAACCCGGATCGACTGGGGTGTCTACGGCAGGTTCGGACCTGGAACGGTTGAATGGACGGTGGAGGTAAGAAGCCCCTTCGGCGTGTGAGTTACATCCCAAATAACTCGGGCACTGATAATCCATAGCCACCGCTACCCTGGTTTCCTGGCGCATCCTGGATCCTACAGTACTGACAGGTGTGGTAAGCAAATCTCAGCAATGACGCGATGATTGCTACCATGGTATGGCGGATACCCACAGGAGTAATCCTGGCCGCTCTACTAGAGGACTAGAGGATAGGTTTCCTACAGTACTGACAGGTGTGGTAAGCTGGCTTCAACAACACGTGGGTTTCCAAGGCCTTAAATTTGCAAGGGAATTCATTCTCGAAGCAAATCTCAGCAATGACGCGATGATTGCTACCATGGTATGGCGGATACCCACAGGAGTAATCCTGGCCGCTCTACTAGAGGATAGAGGATAGATTTCGTGAGGGCAGTGGATGAAAACCTACAAGCTGGGCTAGAGGGGTTCCGTCTCCTCGACGCGTGAGTTGCGTTTTCCAACTCGAGAGCTAACCTGCATAGTTAGAAGAAGTTAAGATAGTGCTTCGCCTTATGTCAGTGGCCTTAGTCTTGGAAACTGAAGTCAAAATGGAAGTTACGCTGATTGGGTGTATCCTAATCCCGAGCCCATGGGTTCGGCCTGACCTTAGGCTTGAGGTCAGGTAGGTCACATAAAGCAACCTTTACTTCCTTCCTGACAGTCCATACTAGAAGCATAGGGGAATTTCTGTTTAGTTTTACGTGCTGATTGGGCGTATCCCAATCCCGCGCCCATGGGGGCAGTGAATATAGGCCCAAGGGGCAGGTAGGCCACTTAAATCTCAACTGCGGAATACCACCAGGAGGTCCAGCACTCAACGAGTGACATTTTGCGATTGTTCTAGGAAACAGTGTGCCATCGTTTTGTGCAAATATCTGTTATTTTTTATTTTGATCCAAAAATGGTCTCAAACTGCTGCAAATGTTGAAGAATCTGAGATCAATAGTTATTCTATCCGACCAGTTCGCCCGTAAACATTTTAACTTTCGAACAGGAAGAGGTAGAGACTCAAAACTTCAGAGTATGTTGACACCAATTTGAGACATGTAAAAAGAATGTTTTTTGAATCGAGACAGTGTAGCTTACATATGTATTACAATTCGAAACTTTTCTTGAGCCAAATAGGTTTCGCTGATCGTGGGAATAACCATTACCTTATTGGCTACTCATTATATGAAACATGCATGTCTGCTGCTTATGCCCGATGATCAACAAATCCTTCTCGGCGGATCAACAGCACACCCAGCTGATCCCATCAAATGCACAGCATGATCTTCTTACCATTAATATTGGGCTTCACAGTTAATGATGAGGTATTCACACGTTGCTGGACGTTTTGAAATTTCGTTATGGACCCACCCAATATCCTACCTTTTGGGTCATTCTCTCATAATCATCTTCTGAACGATGGCAAATGGCTGGTTGAGTGATTTCAAGTATTTCACGAGTTCCTCTTGTATTTGTGATGGATCTTCATCTAGTCCGGCCTCTTATTCTCTTGAACTTCAGTGACTCACTGGGTCGACTTCGTCTGCCAAATCAAAAATGCCACTTTTAATTCAGGCAAACCACTTCTGACACTTTCGTTCGGCTAGAGCATGGTCACTCCATGCTCTAGCTGATTACGATTACTTTCGGCAGCCTTTTTCTTTCTACTGAAATAATGAAGTAAAACCGCAAAAACACATTATTCGGTATAAAAGATGACATTTTCAGAGCACACAGTAACTTTGCTGTTCAAACTTCAAGGAAATGACAGATATTGAAAGAAATGCCTAATGACGACACTTAAAAATGAAGGTGTAACAATGTAAACTTCTAGAGACATCAAATACAGAATTGCCAAACCTGTGTCGGCGTATCTTATCAGAAAGTATTGAAACAAGAACCTCAAGATAATATTGGTTACATTATTGATATCATGATCAAGTGAAAGCTACCAGAATTCAATCAAGGCAAAACTAAAAGGAACTTTACTGCACCCATACATAGCTCAAATAAGAACTGAATGGAACATATGGATGATCTGCTATCGAAGCACTAGAATTACATACCATAACGCTCATAATATAGTGAAAATGGCACTCACTATTGAATTATTGATGATGTCTTTCATCACGTCGCCTTTCTAACTTTATCCGACCATAACGCATCTCCAAACAGAAGCAGGTCTCGTCACTAAGGATCACTATTTCTAGCACCACTGAATTAATTATATTCCAGCACCAAAACCGATGGTTAGATGTTCTGTGAGAAAAAGAAATCCTAGCATGCTCTTCAAACCACCTATTTGCGATGATCTACTGCTGCCAAATTTGCCCCTAAGAGCTTTAAGTCTCCTCAATCTTCGATCTTGGGGCTGCGCAGTTTCTAAAAGATGCCCAGAGCTCCTCAATTCCCTTAACCTTTTTGTCTTCATGCTCGTCCATATTACAGTGAAGCGCTTAAAGTTCAATTGGTTCTTCTGGAACCTTCTCTTATCAATAGAGCAGGTTCCTACAATTTGACCTGCGTTGAAGTTGTTTTGGTAAAACTCTCCAGTAACAGTCAAGTGATACATATGAGTTAACGTAGTGAAACATTCAAATTACGGTAAAATTAACAAAAGTTTCACACTTATAATAACCTCAATTTTTAAGTTTCCACAACTTCGTAGGCTGCCAAACATCTTCGTGGATGTCAATACTGGAATAGTACAACAGTCTCACCGTTGCCAGCGTTCTCACCTACAACTGAAAGTCCTCACAACAGTCATTAAAACTTGAAAGTATAGTTCTCATCGCGAAGGGATGTGCTAGAGTTTGGCATTTGAAGTATGCTAAGTCGTATTTGAGAACAAGAAAAGTAAAGGAAGAACAAGAAAAGTAAAGGAGTGGAAATTAAAGATGTGGCTCTATCGGGGTTTATCGAAGTGGCCAGCATTGAATCAATCTACGATATCTGAAGTATTCCGAAAAATAATTCTAGGACAGCCTTCAATATCTCAAGAATGAGGAGTTTGTTATTCACGTATTACCAACCTGACTATGTATCCGTGGATATCCAGGATACTAACTGTTTCTACATAATATGTTTCAACTGCAGATATACTATCAATTAGATAGATATAGATTAAGTGTAAGGCCCTTCAGGTACACCCATTTTCCCTCTTAAATCTAGTTATATGCCAATAAATATTAACACAATATAATCAAAACAGGCGACTCAATGAAAACATGAAGAAGTTCATAATAGTCTCCTTGAAAGTATCCGGAAAAAACAAAGCTCAATTGTAATTATTCAATATATATTTTTAATTCATGAATTAGGAAATTATAACAAAATATTTGTCTTATTTACTTATACAACCTCCATCTAACTGTAAACACTTGACTAAACGTCAAGGTACATCCGAAAATAGATCCAGGACTCTAAAACTGACTGAATTAAATCATCTTTATTTCGTGGCGCTGCTTGTTCGACTTCAGTCTTCCTTAGTCCCCATATGTCTTCAACGGTACTAAGATCTGGTGAAGCTACTGAGCATGAAATGATTGTCACTTGGTGTTCTTGCATCCAAGCTTGAGTATAGGCCGAAGTATGGCATCTTGCATTACCCTGCTGAAATCGTCTCCCCTCTGGATATAAAGCATGCGCTGTTTCAAGGAAAAAATCCTTTAAAATGCCACATACTCTTCACTATTAATGGTACCATCAACTACACAGAGAGGCATAGCACCACGCTGAGATATTGCTCCTCAAGCCATTATTTTGGTGGATAATTTGGAAATTTGAACGTTAACAGGTTGTTTTGATAGGATTTTCAAATGATTTCCACCAAATTGGAAACAACTTTCATCAGATATAAAGACGTCATTAAAATTATCTTCTCGAAAATTATATTTTTTGGTTTCCTTGATTTGTAGCCTTGTCTTTTCATTGAGATACGGAGGGTTACTGGACATACTTTTATATTTCTTTGATTTCCAAATCTGTTCGCCAATTTGCGAAACCCCAAGCGCGGATTGTGTCGTCCTAAGGCCAATGAAGCATTTAAATTGTTTCCTTTAATATTACTTCTTCCTGAAACTGGTCTATGCCTCATATACATGCCATTTTTCATCTCTTTAATGTCTCATATACAGCACTTTTTCCCAGTTCAGTCAATTGCACAAATTTTTTAACGTTTCGAAAACCTTTTCTATACAAATATTCTACCTGTTTTATTCTTCCTAGTTGCGACATTATTTCATAAATTGTATATCTGTTGACAGTCAACAATATTTGAGAAATAGTGTTGCCATGCAACTTTGGCCACAGCCGATTATCTGCACAACCTATTTCATACATAACTCCTGTCTTTGAATATTACAAAAAAGAAATATATTAAAATTATGAAAAATAATGAATTATTTCAATATCTCTCCATATTTAGTAGTCTTATCTTCTGTCAGCTCGTGAAACGTCAAAATAAAATCAAAAAAGCACTTCATCATTGGAAGTCGGAAGGAAGCAACGTCCTGGGTTATGTTTACATGTCGCAGGTCTACATTATTCATCGTAGAACACGTTTGACATAATGACGCGGAACGCGTTACATGAGTCGCTAATACCGTGATATGTTCCATCTCATCTATTGTGAAATATAAGTCTATAAACAGGATAATCGCAATTGAATCGACGATAATGCACAAGCCATTATCGAAATTCTACTACATCCAGATGAAGTTTTCGGTTCGCATTTGAAATGTCCATAAGTTTCCAAAAAGGATTATGGTCGTCTTCAAAACTAATGATGGTCAGAAAATTACACTAAACAGTCAGTGATACACGTAAATGACAACTTTTTTTTTATGCATCAATATGAAGATATTTATGTCGCTGATATGTGACAAGCGCTCAAAAAATTTTGTTTAATCTTTCATTAAACTTTTGTTTAATCTTTCATTAAACTTTTGATGAACAAGTAATTTCATACAGTGGAGCCTTCATGAAGGCTTTCATTTTTCTTCCCACTTTGTACCGAGTACATACGTTATACTCAATATCACTTCTACAATGCATGGAATTTAATGTTTCTTAGGATAGCACAGAAGAATGTAATCGAATTTCGTAGAGCAATCCCAGTCATAAACCCAATAAATTAGGAGGAGCTCGAAAATTTTAACGAAACAAACAAGAACTGCAAATGAAGCATATCAAAATGTTCAATAAATAAGCAACTACATAAACCAAGACGATAAATTTCTGGAAGGACTTTCAGAATGTTTCGGTATATGACTCACAGAGCATTGAAAAAAAATTAGAACTTGAAAACTATTAAATCAGGAACTTCACTCTTGTTTAACGTTACTATCACCTTTTGAGAGGGGTAATATAATATATGTAAAAAATACACTCAAATTTAGAAAAAACACACAGAAGAATCTTAGTTTATCGGCCATATAATGGAGTTTTTAATCGATTCCTGGAAATCATACAATTCTGGATGAAATCATCAACGAACAGGCAATTATCATGGGAGTGGATGATTTTCATTTAATTTCCACATATACTATAGGGATAAGATTGAATTGATATGCTTATTCGAGTGATATAGGTTAAATCAGCATATTGATGAGTTTAGTAGAATTACAAGTACCACTTGAACCTGCAGTGATAACATATTTTCAAATTTAAGTGAGCATTACAATAAACATAATACTCATTGTGGACTTGCAGATCAATTGGCGTGAAAATTATCATTTTGACCACAAAAAAATATCTAGGTTATGTTAATGAAAGGAATTTCAATGAAGAAAATAAACAAAAATGTAAATTTTGTTTAGGAAATATAGGTTGGATAATAATTACCTTTGATGAATTGCTTTGAATATATTTACCACCATCTATTGTCAGGCCTTTTAACACTTTTTTTGTATTATATTTGAAAATGCATAAAAAAATGTGAAAAATTATATTAAAATGTTTTCGAAACACTGTTTCTCTTCAAGAAGACATCTAGAATCATCAAACTTGCACAACACTTAAAAAAAGGAATCTATAGAATCTATTGAAAATATGGACTATTGATCGAAATAACATAACAAACTTCAGCCGATGCAGTTGTTTCATATAAAATAAATTTGTAAAAAGTTTTTCAATGGAGTATTTAAATTTATGTGAAGCATATTGGAATAAAAATTGTTATTCATAAGGATTATATGAAACATCGTTGTGGGCTATTTTCTGAAGATTACTTCATGTTTTTGAGTGTTGAGAATTCCATATGTCTGCTTGAAGAGAAACATTTTGATTATTTTTTTCATTTCGCAAAAGTTTTCTTTTAAATTATGTAGTGCTTACTATTCTTCAATTAAGTTTTTTAATAATGTTCCACGTTCCATAGAGTATGATGTGAATTTCAAAACCTTCAACCAGAAACTATAAAAATACCTAAAGCCTTATTCATTCGAAGAAATTCTTTAATGAAAGATATAAAATGTGGTAAAAATATTTTCCATTATTTTATCTTTTCTGTAAGAATATTGAAATAAATTTACTGATAATTATTTTCACTCATGGAAACATTTCAAATTATATGATTTTTCAGATAATGATCCATTTGGCACTCGAAATTTTACTTTTTGTAGCCCTTTTAACTATTTATGAAATTATTCCACTGGCCGACAAAAAAAAATCTTTTCGGTTGTAACATAAAGATGAATAGCGCATTATAATAGAACTGACGTATCCGAATACTGAAATAAGAACAAAAAAGTTGTTACACGTAAGGTCTTTGTGTAACATTTATAAAACCACATTTAATGTTACAATATTTGATATGTATTAAAAAAAATTATTTCAGAATTTTTTATATCGAAGTTATTTAGTTTTACACCCTCTAAATGCACCTTACATTTAGGAAAAACATAAAGATTAAAAATATTGACTTAAAATAATAGTTGTATTCTATTTGTTCCTTTTACGGAGGGTTCATATCTTCTCTCTTCAAAAACCAGCAGTAATCACCTATCATGGCTGGATCCCATTGTCTTTGATTCCGAATTTCCATTGTCCTAATATCTTGGTGGAATCTTCCACGCTGCTCGTCACTGACAGCTCCCAAACTTTCAGAAAAACATTATGGATGTGAATGGAGGAAATGATTAGTTAAAGACATTTGGGCACCAAGCGATTTGTAGGCGTCTTGTAGTTCATTAACTAACTGTTGGTAGTTTGCATCCATATTGTTGCCCTAATATCCTCTCACTACACTAACAAATGAGTTTCATGCTCTCAGTTTCTGCCTGGTAAGCTTCTCTGTAAAATTAACGTCGTCCGGCAATTTTCTGATTTGTGGTCCAATAAAAATGCCCTCGTTTAATTTGGTACCACTTTACTTGCGAAAGACTTGTATTTGAATCCATCACCATCTGTATTCATAGCCTTTACAAAGTTTTCAGTCAGCCCAAGTTTAATGTGAAGAGGAGGCAGAAGGAAATTTTTGGGGTCTACGAATGATTTGAGTTTGAATGCAACGAATGCAGTAAAACAGAATGTGTTATTTTCCAACTATGAATTACCATGTGAAATAATGCTGGATGGTGTATGTGTTTCGGTAGGTAGCTCCACCAAACTTCTTGAGGTTCATGTGGACTGCAATGCGAAATGGAAGGTTCATATTGAATTTCTGGAGAAAAGACTTGACTCTGAAATTGATTCCATCAATGTACAAAAAAGTCAGTTGATATATCCACTTTGAAAACATTATATTTTGCAAAATTTTCAATCAATATTATCGTATGGTGATCTGCTGGGGAAATAGCTCATTTTCTGATTCTTTGTTTGTTAAACAAAAAATTGCTTTAAGAACTATGCTAGGTATGGAGTACAGACTTGTAAAGGTGTTTTCTTCATTATTCATAATTCAACTTTGACACAAAATAATGCAAGGTATATGTGTATCAGGTTGCTCAATTCCTTACCTGCACAATTTTATAGTTTATGTGTTGACAGAATGTTTTCGAGGAAGTTATTTTAGTTTTTAATTTAGTGTGAACCATATAATTTTCTTGAATATTTGGATTATTGTAGGGTGAACAAACACATTGTTGTTCAGAATTCTCATTTTTATCGACATTATTTCTTTGTATTTGTGAATACTGAGAAATGAATAAACTCTATCTATCTCCCAAAACAACATTTTGCGGATCTGAAGGTGCGATCGACACTGATAAATCTGCATTATGACGAACAGGTCATATTGCAGACTGCAAATTTGGATAGTCGATCTTGTGCTTTTCCTTTTTGGAATAAACTTCAGTCTTTGTCAGGCTAAAATAGCAATCTTCTAAATGTTTAGTTGGTTTTCGCCATACCTTAGGGTCTGCAATGTCATGCTTTTTATCTTTCCATTCATACACTGCAGCAATGATACGCTACAACG
Source organism: Megalocaria dilatata (assembly GCA_034642435.1). Taxonomy (NCBI): domain Eukaryota; kingdom Metazoa; phylum Arthropoda; class Insecta; order Coleoptera; family Coccinellidae; genus Megalocaria; species Megalocaria dilatata. Next base: position 43,751,371 of record CM067856.1, on the reverse strand, counting down.
AACACAGCACAAATGGGGAGCCAACAGCTTGTTTTGATCTCCAATTAAAACACCAAATTATTGGAAATAGGCTCTTTAACATTTTCAGATGATGGCCTGAATTGTGATTTAACCATAAATTCTCCACAAATAAAACAAAATTTGTCAGGAGAGATTTTGCAACTGCCCATCTGTCTCGACATTTTCGTCCTTAAAACATTTTCTTAACACTTCGAAACTCAACAGAAGACTGATTTTTAATCTTAATTTTATGTTTTTTATTGTGAACAACACAGTTTAGGACTCTTCCTGGTATAAAATGCATCCATTTTAACCGTTTCCTCATAAAATTGACTACTTGCTAATGTAAAATGGTCTTATCGAGCTATTGAGAAGTGGAACATGTTAGGACTTTAGGAATATTTTCCTATTATAAGAAGGGTATTTCCATGAAAAAATAAAGATCTCCTTTGTGATACAAAAATCTTGTCGACCAGTGATCAATCGAAATAACCAGGTGACTGATAATACGAGTTCAGTGTTACGGTAGATATTACGTATCCAACTTGTGATCAGAATGATTATATGCAGCAATTAGTGCAAGGCAATGTTTGGCCCAAGTTTGGAATAGCAACTAAGTTTGCAACATATAAGATAATCGGCGATCTGCACTTCTAAATGAAGAGAAAGAGTAATTCCCCTGTGATTTCTGGATATCACTCGACGCCAAACAAGATTATCCACTTTCGTAATAAATGGAGGCGTCGTTTGTAGCCCAGCATGTCAAAATAGGAAAGGGACCAGATGTTTGTCTGGGTGGATCTCACAGCTTTTAATCTTCAGTGAAGGAGTTGTATGGAGGGAGTGGCTGTCACAGAGTTTAATAAGCGGAAGAAATAGGGGAGACGAGGATTGGTAATTTTGGTGGAAGGTCGAATACATTTGTGTAAATTATAGGACTTCGATTGAAGTTGGACCTTGCTCCGAAACTGTTACCGTCTCAGGAAATATCTCTGTAGGTAATGATGTTTAGGTTGGATTTGCTTCAGTAATTTGGATTGGATTCAAAAATGTATTCAAACTGAGGAAGCAATTAATTTATTATAATGCTATAAAACGTTAATGAACAATTAAAATGTCTCCGAAACATCGTCAAATATCTCTTTCTTCGTAGAAATTTCAGAAGAAATCACTTAACTTTAAATTCAGGAATGACTATTCCCATAATGAATAACTGAGAGAAAAGTTACATGTTTGATTGGAATTGAAAAGTTGATCTGATCTTGCAATTTGAGAAGACTACAAAAGTACTTTTTCGACTCGATGAGGTTGTTACACTTTGTTCAGTATAAAAGCTAGTCCGTTGTTGAAATATCGACAACCATTTCTCTTCATTATTAACCAGACGATTTCTTTTCATTATTCTGATAAGGACGTTGAAAACATGTACTTTAATGCTTGATCAGATGTTTTTACTGATAATTTTTTTTAGAAACTCTCCTGAACGAAATCATAATCTGCGACATTGTCATCTGTAATGATGTTGCTTCCGAAATTTCGAAAGGATAAAAATAAAACTCATCAATTGACATTTTTCTGTATCCCATGAACACATTCTGCTATTCCACTCAAATATTTATTTCGAGAGTTATCATTCTAACAAACGAACGTATAGCGAAACAGAATCAATTTTCGCCACGAATTATCTACCAGTGTAATCTTTTCAGCCTATTTTCAGCTGAACATTCGAAAAGTATAGACATTTATATAAAATAATACAAAAAATACTGGAATTAGTGAGCACAAACCACCGAATTGAAGAGATTGTTCCTTTTGGGTGAAACACTCCATATATTTAATAAAAGGGGAAATAAAAACACTTGACTATACGTTTCACAATTTATAAAAATTAACATTAGTTGATATGCATGTTTAGGGTTTTATTTGATTTTCAAAACTGAATATAAAATACACAAGTACGCATACATATATTATTAAATAACACATGTTAAAACTAGGTACAGGCGGAAATCTAATTAATCGTTCACAATTGGGAGATTTTGTCGATATACCGTGGATATCTCCAGGAACTCCAACAGGTCTAAACGCTTACCCTTATCACCTTTGTGTAAAAGTTGTGTTTTATTGAAATCTATAAAATGGTTGGATGCGATACAATGATTGAAGAAGCCAGTTGTTGATTTATTTTGAAGAATCTGTCTTTTATGTTCTTCAATTCTGACTCCGAAAGATGGACCCGTCTGACCTATATAAAAAACAGGACATTCGTCACAGAACAGCTTATAGACACCACTCAGCTGTGAATTATTTAGTCGATTCTTACCACTAAAAAACACTAATCTCAAATTTTTCTTATTGGTACATATAACATAAATATCATTTTGTCTTATTCTTTTACAAAGTTTATCACTAAGAGATGGAATGTAATTGATGTAAACAAATTACTTTATTTGATTTTCAGATTGAGATGGACATACCAAAGTGAACAATCTATTTTGTTATTTTTTGAATATTAATCTGTCAATTATGTCAGGAGAGTAACTAATCTTGTGAGTTGCTACTAATTTTAGGATTCGGATCTCCTTTTCAAAGTTAATTTCTGACAGTGGAATCTGTGGAGTAGGGTATGAAATGCTGACATCTTGATCCTATAGGGGTGTGAACTACTATTCGGAATTAGAATATCAGAGAAAGTGGGCTTCCGATATATATCAAACTCAAGATAATAATTTATTCTGTTTATTTGAATGTCCAAGAACGCTTATTCTCGTCCTCCACTTCCAAAGTGAACTGAATGGAGCTATAAAAGGAATTTATTAATTCTAAAAATTATTGTAATTCTGAGGTTGAACCAGTCCATATACAAAAAATATAATCCACATATCGCCTCCAGTACGGTACCAGTCAAAGTAACATTCCCAGGAGAAATTTTGTTTTCTCTAAAGCTGTCATGAATATTTTACTGAATGAATTTGATGAAACCAATGATGATACTATCAAAGACGAGACCATCTGATTGTTGATAGACTTTATCATTCAACTTAAAATAGCTCTGCCCTAGACAAATCTTAAGAAGACTCATTGCCTCTTCCTTCATATCAATAGTGACTGAAGGGTTTTCATCAAGTTGTTGGTTTACTAATTACTCGACTTCTGTAGACGGTATAGATAGAAATAAATTTACTACATCGAATGAGGCCAGTTTTGCATTTGTGGGAATTTTGAGGGTTTTTAATTCATTAGTCAACTGAATATTATTTTTGATGGAATATGTAGCATCATGTTGAATCATACTAGGCAATACTGAGTTAAGATATTCACACAGTTTCGAAGTAGGTGCATTGGTGTAAGAAACAATGGGTCTCATTGGACAACCTTCTTTGTGTATTTTCGGAAGAGCATATAATAAAGTTATTGTTGGGTTCATTACGGTCAAAGGAATATTCACCTGGGATAACATATTAGGGCAATTTTTGATAGTCTTCTTGATCGCATTCAGGAATTTTGATGTGGGATCAGTTTTCTATTCTTTAAAATTGTTAGTTCAACAGAGATTCCGTTTTTCTAAATAATCATTTTTGTATGAAATAGTTACAGTATTGCCTTTGTCTTCTTTCGTTATTATTACGTCACTTTCTGAGTCTATTTTTTTATTTGTTTCAATATTTTAAACTCGGTCTTATTGTTCTCCAACGTTGAATTAGAGATTATTTCCGCACATAATGATTTTTCTAAATTTTGTTTGTTTGAATATTAAATTTTGTCCAAAGGTAGTTCAACGTTAATAGCAAGGTGTTTGAGGTAAGTGAAATAATAATTATTCTTGCAATACATTAAACCTTTCCCTAACAAGTTTATTTCAGATGTTTCGAAATGTTCATTTGTAAAATTCGTTACCCTATCATAAAAGTTTATATTTGCTTCACTCACATATAACGATGAAATATTCTCACAGATTTTCATCTTACCAAAAGATTGTCTAGTTTTCCATATATTCATTCGAATAGAACAATGATTCTGCTAAACAGTACCATATCTAAACATTGAGTATTTATGTTTAAATGAAGTATGAAAATCAAAACAGATTTAATCTGTTGTCTTCTACAATTTTAATTTCAAAAAATTCTTTGAAGAGACTTTAAGAATTAAATTAATGTCTTTATAAGCACTGCTCATATTTAATAGACGTCAAAATTCATCATACAATATCAAACGGAATTAAGAAAAACCAACGAATACAAACTGTCAATTAAAATTAGAATATAAATAAGAAAACATTTTTTGTTTCGTTCCAGGCATGCGTAATGAACTCTTCAGACAAACTTACGAAGCCCTGTTTGTTACAAAATGTTGTTTTCCGATCCCATATGAATGAAAAATAACCCTTTCTCAAAAATATAAAACATAATTTCAAGAACTTCTCAAAAACTAATTTATTTGAAATATTCAATATATTTAAATAAATTACTTCAAAAAATCTCAAAACATGTAGCACATTCTCAAGAAATAATTAAAGTTACGATAAGATCAGTTCAACATTACATATAAAAAATATAATAAAATCAAATAAACAATGTATAGACTTACTCGGCGAATCTTAGGAATACACGGCCCTCAATAGAAAATAAAAGTAAACACTTTCATAGATCCAAGGTACTTATGTTCCACGTTCACAGAATCATACAAAGCTTATAAGGCACTTGGCCTCAGTTGAAACCGTGCAAAGTCTCTTCAAAGAATTTTTTGAAATTAAAATTGTAGAAGACAACAGATTAAATCTGTTTTGATTTTCATATTTGTAATAATCCTTCTATCAAGTAAAAAACCATTCCTTCTTATTTTAGTTTAAATGAAGATTTTAATATACATAATTTGAGATATTGTTCAAGATGAATTTTTATCAAATGAAGATTGACATACACAAATGTTTCTTGTAATCCCTATTCCTCATAAATATGATTTGATATAACCCTGTATATACCCAATTTTCCACAGAAAATATAATCTGAATGCGAAAGTCCTGATTCGACACAAAAAATAAACAAGTCTAAACTTTTTCGTCGATTTTTTCTGGCATCGGAGCAGATATAACGAAACTTGGTTTGAGTCACGGGGCGATAAACAGCGTAACACTGAAGTTTCTGTAAACTGTCAAAGAAATAATTGAGGCTGCAGGCGTATAATTGGAAACAAGAAACTCCACAATCTCCAAATATTTCGGTTCAACCCTTCCCAAGTTTTATCTCTTGGGTGGTTGTTTCCTCTCACTTGTTTAAAGTAGTTGTTGAAGTTTCTACATCACTTGAGTATGTATGCAAATATTCAATATCAGAGCGACATTTTGATGATTGCTTCGAAAATATATTTGCACCTGTGTAATGAATTCTTTTTTAAGAAATCAAATATGTTTATAGGGTGGTCCAATTTTTATAGAATAACTTTAACAGTCGATAGAATATTCAATTTCAAGACAAAGCGTACTATATAATTCCACAAACGCTTTACAACCCAGCTACAGTGTGTTCAAGTTTCCAGCTTTTTTAGATTTTTCTCAATATCTCTTATATTTGCTTGCATGGAACTTGAGGATTAGTTGCTTTTTGTGGTTTAAAAAAAATGATAATCATAATGGCTGTGATAATCTACAGGGTTATTCTTTTTTCAAGGTGACTCTCCTGTTTTGAACCAGAAACGTAGTTGTCGTACGCCATTGACCATTTTCCACAATATGATTCAATTTTTTGCTTCTTCAAGAATTTTTTTGTATTTTGCTCATTATCAGTACTCGCGACCATTCACTAGGAAAATTCAGCTCGTCTGGTAAGATATTTTTTGTTAATTATTTTTATTTTTTGAATGGAAAGTAGGGCTGATTTTGAAGGAACTTATTCTGAGAAAGTTGTTCTTGAGGTTATATTTTGCATTTTTGGAAGGGAATTTGGTTTTAAATGAAACAAGGTACGAAACAAAATTTTGTACCCTTCAAGTATTTATTTGACAATTTTAAATAATAATTTATTTTTCTTTGAATTCTTTCATTTCCTTCAAGTACTGCGTAATAGGTGTTAATTCTTTTTGTCTACTTAATTAAAACAGGGTTTTTCTAAGACATATATTTATTTGATTTAATTCTTAAAATTTTTGAATACAAATTTTTTGAAATTAAAATTTGCACGAGGTTAACAGAATAAATCTGAATAAAATTTTTCAGTAAAATAATATCATATTATGAAATTTAAAATTTCATTTAGATTTATTCTGTCAACCTCCTAGAAATTTTGATTTCAAAAAATTTGTATTCAAGAGCTTTAAGAATTAAATCGGATATATGTCTTAGAAAAACATTGTTCCAATTAAGTAGATAAATAGAATTAATATCTATTACGCAGTACCTGAAGGAAATAAAAGAATTCAAAGAAATAAAAATTATTAATTAAAATTGAAAAATAAATACTTGAAGGGTACAAAATTTTGTTTCGTACCTTGTTTTATTAAAAACCAAATTCCTTTCCAAAAATGCAAAACATAACCTGAAGAACTTCTTCAATATCAACTTGCTCAGAATAAGTCCCTTGCAAAACAACTTCAAAATGCAATTCAAATTTCCCACAACGAAAAACTCATCAGCCCTACTTCACATTCAAAATTTAAGAATATCTTACCAGAGAAACACTAGAATGAAGTGAATCTTTGAAAATCCTACGTATTATATGTTCGTCACAGAAATTACACAAAGTTTGCAAGGTACTTTATGGATTCCTTTAAAACTAAATGATAATATGTGATAAGTGTAAACCCAAATATATAATTATTATTATGTACACAATAAAATAAAAAAAGGGGGATTTTTTACTTTATGGAAGGATTATTTAAAAAATTTTAAATATCATACAGATTTATTGTGTTAACCTCCTAAAAGTTTTAATTTCAAAAAATTTTCATTCAAAAACTTTTAGAATAAAATAAAATAAATGTCTTAGAATACATCGTGTCAATTCAGTAGACATATAGAATTAAATACTTATTACACAATACCAAGGGAAATGAAAGAATTCAAAGAAATATAAATTATCAATTAAATCTACTGAATAAATATTTGAACGGTACAAAATTTTGTTTCGTAACTTGTTTTATTAAAACCAAATCCTTTCCAAAAATGCAAAACATAACCTCAAGAACTTTTTCAGAAACAACTTGTTCAAAATAAATTCCTTCAAAACATCTTTAAAAAGCAATTTAGAATTATCACAAAAACTCATCAGTCCCACTTAACACTCAACATTTGATTCATTTTTTTTTGTGCAGTTCATAATGCAGTTTGGTTTGAATAATATTTTTCAATCAAAAAGCAATACTCAATCAAGCCAACAAATTATTTTTATTTATTGCCTTGAATATAATGAAAGTGGGGCACTGAAACTAATTGATATTTCAAATAATATCATTCAACTTACCATTCAAGGTACCAATTAAAATAACAGTAGTAGATATGCATGAAACAACGCATAATTTAATTGATTGAATTTGTTTCAAGTTTAACTTTGAATCCAAGTTATGTTTATTCTCACGCTATATTGAAATATCTGGGATAATGAAAAATGTATGTCGACGAAATCTTCATAGAAATACATTGGAGAATTTGAATATATTGCTGTAGAAACTTCCCTTATTCTCTAACGCAATGCAGAAGAAATGAGAGAAATTTTCAAAGACTATTACATTAAGAGATCACTCCCCAGTTTCACACTTAGGCTTTGTATTTAAATAACAAAACACTTAAACTCATACATTAGCCTACATCAATTATTAAGTGTTGACCACTACGGTACTACTAGATAACATGACAAAATCAAACGTTTTAGTAGTAATTTAAAATATAAAATACGAATGACATTTTTCTTGAGCAAACATATTATATAATTTATATATATATATATATATATATATATATATATATATATATATATATATATCGGTTTTAAAACGTCTTTCGTCGTTGTCCGATGCCTAATTTCCATGATCTCCTGTCACTCCAATGGTTTTCTGCCAGGTTCCTTGAGCTCGTCGCTTTAGAAACCCCCTCCATCCAAGTTTTTCTCGGTCTTCCTCGTTTTCTACGATGTGATGGTATCCACTCCATCATCTGCTTTGGTAGTCTAGCATCATCCATCCTCTGTACATGTCCGTACAAAACAAGTTGCCTGCGTTCAACGTCTGCCATGAGCGATTCTTCTATTCCCATTCTCATTCGAACATCTTCATTCCGTATTCGGTCCCTTCTAGATATCCCTAATGTTCGTCTAAACACATCCATTTCTGTGGCCTCCAGTTTCCTTTTGTAATTATCTGTGATTCGCCACGTTTCCGATCCATATAATAATGAGCTCTTAATCATTGTTTCGTAGATGTTGTATTATCGCTTTTTTCCTATTTCATTACTCCAAAAGACTTCGTTTAAACATGAGATAAGACCCCTGGCTTGGTTTATCCGTTTCTGAATTTCCCGATCGTCTTTGCCTGTAATATCCAATTCAACCCCCAAGTATGTGTAGCTAGTGCAGGAAGCGATTTCTTCTGTATCGAGTTGAATGTTTGCTAATTCCCCTCCGATTGGAAGATATTTGGTCTTTTCGGTGTTAAGTTCTAGGCCCCATTGTTTATACTCTTCCTGCAACTTTCGGGTCATATATTCCAAGTCATCCTTTTCACTAGCAATTATGACTTGGTCATCAGCGAACTGGAGCGTAAAAAGACAAGTGTTGCCCAGGTCTATTCCCATTCCCCTACATTTTCTCTTCCAAGGAGCAAGAGCTCTGGCAACATAGATTTTGAAGAGCGTGGTTGATACACAGCAGCCTTGACGCAATCCTTTGCTGACCGGAAAACTTCTTGATATTCTATTACCTACTTTTATTCTTGATTCTGAATTCTCATAAAGATTTTGTAGGGCCTTAATAAGAGTGTGTTTATTATTGGACTCTTGTAATACATTCCATAGTTTTTTAACGGGTACTGTATCATACGCTTTGTGAAGGTCTATGAACATAAGATGCGTTTATTGGTTTGTGCTCAGTCGTTTCTCTACCAGTTGTTTCAAGCAGAAAACGTTATCCGTGCATGTTCTACCAGCTCTGAACCCAGACTGTTCCTCTTCCTCTTGACAGCTGTATTCGAATTCTATAAGATCTCTGAGAATCCTTCCATAGAGGCGACTCATCGTGCTTGTCACTGAAATGCCCCTATAATTAGCACAATTTTGTTTAGTCCCTTTTTTATGGATTGAGGAAATGTAGGCTACTTTCGGTACTGGAGCGCCATTTATGAACTTATTCATGCACCAGGTCAGAGCCTCGAAGAGTTTTCTTGTTCCACATATAATTTTCATAGATATGAAATATGTACATACATTCTGTCAAGAAAGTACCGGGAATTATCGATTTAAATCTGGCGGGGCAATGAGGCAGGTAAATTTTTTTTTCCTAGGTTGGTACCACTGTCCTTAATTACTATACCAAGCTTGAGCGGGATCTGTCAACTAGTGTATTTGCAACAGCTGATTAAGTCAGTCGATGTCAGAGTGCGTGCCGATTTTTACTATGGGTGATTACGTTAAGCAAAGAATTTGTTTAAAGTTTTGTGTTGCAAATGAATTTTCGTATGCCGATGCATTGAAAATGTTGCAAAAGGCCTTTGGTGATAATGCTCTATCGAAAACTCGTGCATATCAGTGGTACAGAGCCTTCAAGGACGGTCGTGAAGTGGTCGCCCATCGACGGCTTCGATCGAAGATAACGTCGATAAAATTAAGGAAAGGGTGCTGGAAAACCATCGTACCAGCTTGAGAGAGATAGCACATGATCTTAAGATATCCCACGAGTCCGTACGTACGATTTTGATTGATATTTTGGGCATGAGAAAGGTGGCCGCACGACTCGTACCGAAAGACCTGAATTTTCTTCAAAAACGTCATCGCGAACAGGTTGCTTCAGACATGCTGGATCGCTGTAATTCCGATTCTACATTCATGGAACGCATTATAACTGCTGATGAGACCTGGGTCTACGAGAACGATATGCAAACAAGCCAGCAATCATCGGAAGCGGTGGCAAAAAATGAGCCGAAACCGAAAAAACCACGCCAAAGCCGCTCGAAAATGAAGGTGATGCTCATTGTTTTCTTCGATATCCGTGGCGTGGTGCACTACGAATTCGTTCCAGAGGGTCAGACGATAAACAAGGAGTATTACCTAGGCGTTATAAAACGTTTGCGTGAGCGTATCCGTAAGAAGCGGCCAAATTTGTGGGCGAACAACTCATGGATTTTGCATGACGATAACGCGCCTTCTCACCGAGCTACGATTGTGACTGACTTTCTCGTCAAAAACTCAACAAACGTGCTTCAGCAACCACCGTATTCGCCGGATTTGGCTCCCTGCGACTTTTTCCTCTTCCCAAAACTAAAATTGCCCCTTCGTGGCACCCGTTTTGAGTCGATTGAAGCCATAAAACAAAATTCGGCGCGAGAGCTAAAGTCCATCCCGGAAAACGCCTATAAAAAATGTTTCGATAATTGGAAGTGCCGTTGGCATAGATGTATTGGAGCAAATGGAGCCTATTTTGAAGGCGACCCAATAAATTTTGACGATTAAATGTGAAAATGTTGTTTTAATTGAAAATTCCCGGTACTTTCTTGACAGAGTAGTATATGTAAATATATAATATATATATATATTTATATTATATTATATTTTTTAATTCGATCTGTTACTTGTCGACCATATTTGTTGGTTATTCTATAAAATGAAACATTGTGTGTGAGACGTTGAATTCAATTAAATTACAATAAATTTTCAAGAGATGTTTAAGACTGAAATTTGTTGAGGTTTCCCGATACACGTTTAAATACGGAACGATTTTTCAAATTCGATGTGCATATTGTTTAACGAACTCCTTCCATCATTTTCATTTCTAAAATGAATTAAGTTGTATCCTTTTATTTACGTGTCAAGCAGCATCTTCCCTTTCAATTCTATTTATCCCATTTATCTTGATCATTATAATATCTGATGGAATACTGTCATATCATCCAGGTCATTCGGTAAGGATGTCACTTATCATATATAATATCGGGATACCTAAGTCCCTGACATCCTTGCTGCAATCGATATTCTCTGTGATATATTACCATTAAATTTAGCATCGTTTGTTTGAAGGAGTTTTCAATTACCTTGACCAATTATGAACATGAACCGCTTTTGATCATTATGAAGGTAATTTTCTCATAAAGCATGTAGTTCTTAGAATAAGTTGATCACTTCTGTTGATTAAATGACTTCAAAAAGTTTCAAAAATTATTTGTTAGTTGTGAAGAATGAGGCCAAATCATTTGCTTATTCAATAACTCAACTGAAATACAACTGATGGAGATGTGTATTTATTTTTTCCACACTTTCGAAGATGCTGTTTAACATATGGCGACGTTCGTTAATCTCAATGCACTGCGTTAAGCTTACTTTGAAATTTATTCAACTTCCCTGTTGTAAAATTTAAGTCTGAAGTCGACAGCTGTCTTTTTGCACTTGAATAAAATTTACAAGATTGACGTACATACCATGTGGGAAGGCGTATGTTTGCGTATTACAAAATATGGCACTCATGATACTGAATAGCTTAATTACAAAAAATCTTTATCTTGTAGATGTTTGGCTCAACTGTTATGACTCATTACCAACACGATTTCAGGGTTGATGTACGACTAACAATGACAAGATATGAAATTTTTGGACCGATAATAATTCCAAATCGTTTGAATTCTGCCCTTTTCAGAAATCTTTTGTAAAATTAAATTGAACCAAGGGCTCCAAATTTGGTTTCAGAAGGGCGGTTGTCCAATACAAGCAAGTTATAGCATATATGGAGGTTCATTTGAAGGAAAATGAATAGAAACATTTTAAACAATCAGATGACCTGCTTGAAGTCTCCACTTATAACTATAGCCTTCTTCCTTTGGGATGTTTTAAAATATATAGCGTATACTACCCTAATTCATACTCGTAACCAGTTTATCGGTTGTAGCTCTTGGTCTTTCAACCCATTGAGTATATAAAGAACTCCCAATAATAAGATAGCGATTCTACGCTCTACCAACCATACTTTGCGAATACCGGAGACAGTTAGCAGCTTCTTGTTGAATCAGCCTTCGTTTAACCAACACACTAATTATTCAAGTTGGATGGAAACACGTTTTAAACTCGTATTAATTGACAACAATAGATCGATTCCAAAGCGCATTATCGCACATACGCACCACAAAAAAAGATCAAACACCTACAAGAAATGAGTTTTTTGTAATTTTGTATTTTGTGTGCGTGTAACATGCAATCATAGGCCTTTCCACATGATATATATGTACAGTAATCCTGAAAATTTGATTCAAGTACAAAAAGTCAGTTTTCTCTCAAATATCCACTTCAATTTTCGAGCAGTGTATATTGTAGGAGAGTGATTTTTCCCGAAATATGTCTGATTCAGATTCACTATCTTGCCATGAAGATCTTGTCCTGATACCCTCATTTCCACTACTTCCGTTTTCATTTCGCCGCCCCTGCTTCCTTTCCTAAAAATTTGAGTCCTTTGGCAAGGATAACCCAAATCTCCTTTGAATCCCAAGAAAATCTCTGTGAATATTCAATAATTTTCCTCCGGGAAATATAGTCATATTTTGGGATGACATCTGTCGATTTATTTTTTCACGAAGTTATAACGTGTCATCTCCGAACATAAAATATCAGGCATGTTCATCACGCATTAGGAGATTTCTACTAGATTATTTTTCAAACTTTTGAAAACTCTATCTTGATTTGGTGCACTTTAAAATCAAAACAAGAAGGCTTTGTGAGAAAATAGAGTTAGTTAATTGAGATTTTTCTTCCCTCAAAGGAATCATTCATTCAAAAGTTGAAATCATCTCCAAGTACCTTTTATATATTATATTATTCTTCAAATTATTTAAAAATACTCTTCTAATTTGGGGAACTTTCAAAACGAAAACAAAAATACAGTGCAAGGAATTAAAGTTGATTGAAATTTTCTCCTCTTGTGAATTTGTAGGTTTTCCACGTGATATTGTGTTCGTTCTTGCAAACCAACAGTTTTTATTATATCTCGATCATAATAAGCCATGGTTTATTCACTTATTCGATTTTATTCAGGATCAGAATACCTTTGAAATCTAAAGACAGATTTCAAAGGGCTCCCTAATGACATCGAATTAATAAACATGTATGTATATAGGCTATTTTATATCAATGTCTAGGGGTATTGATAGATAAATCGGCCAATCTCTTCCTTAGCGTAAAAAAAAACCAGACTGTAAAATATACAGTTTATTCAACAAAGAAATAACACTTGAACGTCGATGTCAACATTAACTATACTACAAATAGTTACCGCGTCTTTATCTCCTTCTCTAAACTTCGTCTAAACGTTCGCTCTATCAACTCTAACTTTCGTCTCAGTTCTTTTCATGATCTTGACTCTCCTCAAACTGCACCCTTTTCTGACTAACCGTTTCTAACTGACTGCCGCGAACTTCCTTCTTCGACAACTCTCGTAAACCAAGCCCGACGACTACCTCTTATACTTAAGTCGAAGATACTATAACAGGAAACCATTGACGTTTTTATTTCTGCAATAAATCTCTACTCTTGATAACCACTGAACATTCTATGGTAACCCGTCCCATTTCGAACATCTTGAAGTGGCATTGCTAAAGGACAGGGTACTTTCGATCTAGCCGTTATTAGGGGGCCGACATTCCAAGAATTGACCGCTGCAGGTATTTCCATAGACCTTAGATAAAGTAATCCATACACGTAAAGTTCGATGTACTACTCTGTCAAGAAAGTACCGGGAATTTTCAATTCAAACAACATTTTTACATTTAATCGTCAAAATTTATTGGGTCCCTTCAAAATAGGCTCCATTTGCTCCAATACATCTATGCCAACGGCACTTCCAATTATCGAAACATTTTTTATAGGCGCTTTCCGGGATGGACTTTAGCTCTCGCGCCGAATTTTGTTTTATGGCTTCAATCGACTCAAAACGGGTGCCACGAAGGGGCAATTTTAGTTTTGGGAAGAGGAAAAAGTCGCAGGGAGCCAAATCCGGCGAATACGGTGGTTGCTGAAGCACATTTGTTGAGTTTTTGGCGAGAAAGTCAGTCACAATCGTAGCTCGGTGAGAAGGCGCGTTATCGTCATGCAAAATCCATGAGTTGTTCGCCCACAAATTTGGCCGCTTCTTACGTATACGCTCATAGTCCAATCAAGAAGATCGTGAAATCGGGTTTTTCGCTAATAGGGCTGAATTTACATGAAAATAATCAGAAAAAAGCGTATAAAACTGTGGGCAAAGTAAAAATATTTTCAAACCGTGGGAAGGGGGTGAAAAAAATGAAAAACTACCCCAAAATACGATTTTTGGGTTAAATTTCGAAAATATCAAAAAAAGTTTCAACTAAAAGTTGTAGAGCATAAAATTTTAGGTCTACCTCTCTCCGACCATTTTTTCCCTAAAACGCATTCTTTTACCCCTAGGACGGTATAAAGGGTTTAAAAAATAAAAATTTTATAAAAAATGTAAAAATTGGACTTTTTGAATTTTTTTTTTCATTCTCCTAAAAAAATTATAAACAACAATTGTAGAGAAAAAAAAATTTTTTTTCATCCCTTCTATGACGAATACATAAATTACCTGTCTTCAAAAGGTTTTATTACCTGCAGGTATAAATCTACAAATATAAATATTACATTAAAATTTATAAAAAAAATTTAAAAATCAATTGAAAAAATTTTGTTTTAAATATTACCCGTTTTAAGTGAAATATTGAGGTGAATCCGTTTTCACCTCTTCAGTTTTAATAGAAGGGATGAGAAAAAAAATTTTTTCTCTACGATTGTTGTTTATAGTTTTTTTAAGAGAATGAAAAAAAAAATTCAAAAAGTCCAATTTTTACATTTTTTATTAAATTTTTATTTTTTAAACCCTTTATACCGTCCTAGGGGTAAAAGAATGCGTTTTAGGGAAAAAATGGTCAGAGAGAGGTAGACCTAAAATTTTATGTTCTACAACTTTTAGTTGAAACTTTTTTTGCTATTTTCGAAATTTAACCCAAAAATCGTATTTTGGGGTAGTTTTTCATTTTTTTCACCCCCTTCCCGGGGTTTGAAAATTTTTTTACTTTGCCCACAGTTTTATACGCTTTTTCTGATTATTGCCATATAAATTCAGCCCTATTAGCGAAAAACCCGATTGCACGATCTTCTTCATTGTACTACTCATGCAAACGTTTCATAACGCCTAGGTAATACTCCTTGTTTACCTTCTGACCCTCTGGAACGAATTCGTAGTGCACCACGCCACGGATATCGAAGAAAACAATGAGCTTCACCTTCATTTTCGAGCGGCTTTGGCGTGATTTTTTCGGTTTCGGCTCATTTTTTGCCATCCATTTCGATGATTGCTGGCTTGTTTGCATATCGTACTCGTAGACTCAGGTCTCATCACCAGTTATAATGCGTTCCTTGAATGTAGAATCGGAATTACAGCGATCCAGCAGGTCTGAAGCAACCTGTTCGCGATGACGTTTTTGAAGAAAATTCAGGTCTTTCGGTACGAGTCGTGCGGCCACGTTTCTCATGCCCAAAATATCAATCAAAATCGTACGTGCGGACTCGTGGGATATCTTAAGATCATGTGCTATCTCTCTCAAGCTGGTACGACGGTTTTTCAGCACCCTTTCCTTAATTTTATCGACGTTATCTTCGATCGATGCCGTCGATGGTCGACCACTTCACGACCGTCCTTGAAGGCTCTGTACCACTGATATGCACGAGTTTTCGATAGAGCATTATCACCAAAGGCCTTTTGCAACATTTTCAATGCATCGGCACACAAAAATTCATTTGCAACGCAAAACTTTAAACAAATTCTTTGCTCAACGTAATCACCCATAGTAAAAATCGGCACGCACTCTGACATCGACTGACTTAATCAGCTGTTGAAAACACACTAGTTGACAGATCCCGCTCAAGCTTGGCATAGTAATTAAGGACAGTGGTACCAACCTAGGAAAAAAAAATTTTGCCTGCCTCATTACCCCGCCAGATTTAAATCGATAATTCCCGGTACTTTCTTGACAGAATGTATAAATCACATTATTTACAAAGTAAAAACTCAATTTCTAGGCTCAAGAAATTGAATTCCTACATGTATATTGCTTCTAATTGAAGTTACGAGGAATGCAATAAGCTAGAAATTTTTTACATTTGCTTTGCAAAAAGCTGATTTGTAATGAAACTTACTAAGTGAAATCTTATCATATAATAATTCTTCATCAAGACATTTAAATTTATTGCACAAGAAATTGAAGACGAATCGGAAATAATCTAATCACTAAGTGTCTGATTAAGAATTAATATAACATCAAAAAGTGCCGAAATGAACATCAAGCCAACCATGAACGTCCTCCGCTTCACATCGAATTTCTTGTTTGTCTGAAAATAATTTCAGGAATTTAGGTAAAAGCAAATGATGAGTAAATAGAAAACGCGACTTCATTAACAGGTTTAATACAATTTATTCCGCGCTAATGAGCTTTCTCGCTGAAAGAAGTTAATAGGATTTGAAGCTGGCTTCTCCTCGAGAAGAATTTATCTAACTTTATGATATAATTTGAATACATCAGAATATTCCTCCCGCCTTTCTTCAAGTTCTTTGGAAATTACAACGCGCTTGCTTTTCGTGCGCCTCTGTGAATTTCAAATTTTTAACATGTTGTTTTTCAGCTTTTTTAGGTATACTGCGAAATAATTTCACCAGAAGTATGGTACTTGTTCTCAGAAAAATATTTGACATTCTAATTGATTGCAAGATTTGTAATTGTTTATGTTTAGGATGACTTGAATAGAGCGTTTTTCTTACCGACAGCAAAACTGGGGGTTGAAATTTTAATTTTGATTTTTCATGCAATTTAAAAAATCTAAAACTCTATATTGGAAGATATCCTGTGAGAATCTCTGGAAGTATTTACAGTGGAAAACGTTTTCGAGAAAATAACTGTTTCGAAGGAAGCTTTCATGGATTAAGGGAACAGAATATTCGCCATAATGCTTATACTCGCAAAATATAAGCATCCCTTGGCTCTGAATAGGAGAAGTAAAAGTTATGAGATAAAACCGTAAACTACATATTGATACGTAAAGGTTATATCTATATATCAACTTTATGGAATTCTGTTTTGGGAATTTTATAGAGGATTCTCCAAGAATGGTTTCAAGAAACCTGTTATCTTGGGGTATTTATGGTGGTAGATGTTACGAATTCTTATAAAAAAATATGTGTTTTTCAGTGTTTACGCACAGAAACTAGAAAAACCCCGAGAAACGCATCTCCAAGTGTTTAAATTTCATGAAATTCAAGTTGATTGTATCAGACTTACCGACAAACATTCCGTTGTCGATTTAATTTCAGTCGCTCCTTACGATAATTATCGAATGGTATTACCTAAAACCTGAAACCAACAATGGCCAAATAAGCCATAAGATGGGAAATATTACACCTTGAAATTTGGTTTACCGAATATTTTAAAAGGAATGAACATATATATATATATATATATATATATATATATATATATATATATATATATATATATATATATATGTATGTATATAAATATTACTCCAATTTTTAGAATTTGTTCAAAATGTAAACCTGAAGAAGCCACAGTTCTGGCGAAATAATTGTTCAAATAAGTGAATACTTATTTTATTTTATACCTTTTTGAATTCTTCGTTCTATTTTATTGAACGTTAATAAATTCTAGAATGAGCATACTTCATGAGGATTGAGAGAGATATAAATAGATTTTAATCAGTTTATTGACAGCCTAAATATATGAAATATTATATTGCAGTAAACAGTTTTGAGGTTTTCCGTCCAAAATTGAGGAAATTTTTGCGGTGTAGTTTTAATCTGTACTGGTAATGAGTAGATCGAAGGGCTTTTTCGCCGTTGTTCTCTTTCGCTGGTTTTACTTTTGGGTTAACTTCGAACTTGTATTACATAATGACAAGTAAATGTAATAGATAACACATTCACTTCCAAGCATTTTATTGCGATAATCTTATTATCACAAGAGGGTGAATGAAAATATTCCTTGAGACTAAACTTGTGAAGTGAATGCGAATAGAGAGTTATTTCGTTAAATGCGTATCCAGATTATCCGGAGAGTTGAGAATGTGTAAGTAATTATGAATGTTAACTTGACCAAGAGCAGAGAGAGAGAGAGAGAGACACTTATAAAATCTATACGGGGTCCAACCCGGATTCTTCATATTCCTAATATGACCAACCGCAGAAACTTATGTTTCTTGGAAAACCTTTCACCCTCTAGTCGCATATACTACTCATTTAACACTGCGACATATAAAGTCTGTTAACGATGGTAACGATGATAGGCATTCGAGGCCCGGCAGATTCCACAAATAAAGTCAATATCCTCGTTGAAATAACGAATATTCATTTCCAGATAGAGCTATCATCCAAACTGATAATAAAATGAATGTGATTCGATCGTCAGTAGATACAT
This sequence comes from Megalocaria dilatata, assembly GCA_034642435.1. Classification (NCBI taxonomy): domain Eukaryota; kingdom Metazoa; phylum Arthropoda; class Insecta; order Coleoptera; family Coccinellidae; genus Megalocaria; species Megalocaria dilatata. The sequence continues at coordinate 43,732,717 of CM067856.1, read as the reverse complement.
ATTCACACAGCGATTTCTGCTTTTGTGGTTTGCCTATTCGAATTCGTTCGAAAGCAGAACAGTACACCACAATTTCCATACCAGTTCAATCTCTTTTCGTTATTTCACGAATATCCAGCAAATATTGACCATTTCCGTTTCGACCTGTTAGTAAAAAGATTCAAATTGGGCTCGGTCCATTCTATATTCAAATAAATGTGCATAGAATGAAAGAGTAAAAGATCCGAATGGTCGGACAAAATATCGCCAGGGGACCAACTACCGAATGTCCGGCGAATGGCGGCAACCTTTTCCTAAAGTTCATCTCCAAATAGAATATATATGCCCATGAAACAATCGTGGGTTATTTTTCCCTGGGGGACGCCATTAGGAAAAAGTTCCATAAAATTAGCGTGGGATATTTCTGAACCAAAGATTACAGTTTCATTTTGTTCCAGACGGTTCCCAATTGATTTATCAGTCCTCAACTATAAATTTCATATGAAAAAAATCATTTTTCAATTTATATGAATCGAGACTATTCAGGAACATAAGACTCCTCATAGTTAGTTTTGCTGCGCGCTTGTTTCAGGAAACAGCTTGCTATCGTTTCGCCCAAATGTCTACAATTCTCGAATTTTGAACAGAAAATGGTCAAAAGCGACAAATTGGACTCACTGATGAAGAACACAAGATCAAAAGTTAACTTTCTCTAGGAAAAAGTTTGTAAGGTATTTTATGGACTCTTTTGAAACCAAATGATAATATGTATAAGTACAAATCAAAATATAGAATTATTACATATACAATAATATACTAAAACAAGGTTTTTTCTTGATAGAAGGATAATCACAAATTTATAAATATCATTCAGATTTATTCCATTAATCTGTTCGATATTTATAATTTTGTAATAATCCCTCTATCAAGAAAGAACCTCTTTTCATTATTCTATTATAATAATTCTATATTTTGGTTTCACTTATACATAATATCATTAGGTTTTAAAGAAGTCCATAAAATACCTTAAAAACTTTGTGTAATTTCTGTGACGAACATAGAATAGGTAGAATTTTTAAAAGTTCACTTAATTCTTGTTTTGTTTATATAAATATATTCAGCTTGTCTGATATAATTTTTGTTAATTATTTTCATTTTTTAAATATGAAGTTATTAAGAGAATTCTAAATTGTGTGTTGAAAATGTTTTGCATGTTTTAGGAATTTCTTGAAGGAACTTATTTTGGGGAAGTTGTTTCTGAAGAAGTTCTTGAGGTTATGTTTTGTATTTTTGGAATTTGATTTTCATAAAACTAGGTACGAAACAAAATTTTTTATTCCTCAAGTATTTTTTGAGTTATTTTAATTAATAAATTATTTTTATTTGAATTCTTTTATTCTCTTTTGGTACTGTGTAATAAGTTCTAATTTCTTAATATCTACTAAATTGAAAGAGTGTGACTTTTATTCAACTAATTTAATTCCAAAAGTTTTTGAATGGAAATTAAAATTCATAGGGGGTAAACAGAATAAATCTGTATCATCTTCATAATTTTGTAATAATATTCTATGAAGAAAAAACCTCTTTTTATTATTTGAAGCAAATCTGGTTCATCATCGAGATAACTACATATAATTGCATGTTAAAGTTTAACATCACAGTATTTCAGTACAGTCCATATCAACACAGTATAATTAATCATTGCGTTTAATACATTAAAATTAGTTTCTTGTTTCTGAATATTGAAACCATAAGCAAAATATGGCGATAAAATAACCATGGTAGGGTACAGTCTCGATTGAATTCATCAACAGGCAGAATTGTTCTAATGGTACCGCAGTTATGCACATTTGAAATAGTTTAAGATTTTTCCCATATTTTCGAAACTGCAGATATTACTGATCTGAAATTTGGTATTTGGAACTTATGTTATGACGCGCCTACTTGAGAAAAGTTTTGTAATGATGGTATTGCTAAAAGGCTTAAAAAAATGGTTAGGCAACTTTGGGTGCAAGCGTAACCAAAGCAATTATTTAGCTTAAATTTAGCATCCAGATGTACAATAACGACAAGACGGCAGGTGCGAAATATCGTGAGAATCGTGGGCGATATTAACGACGGCGCAAAAGCTCAGTCAGAGCTTTCCACCATTTCATTCAGGTTTTCATTTTAACAAAATCTGATATAAAACCGAATTTTCCATGTTCCTTCTTGCCTTGAATTTAACACAAATAGTTCTCTCTCTTTTTCCGGCTTTCCAAACGGGATAAATCAACAATCACTGCTGACCCCTCCAAATTGTTTTCTCAAAAAACGTTTCCCTTTAATTTTTCCCGGCAGCTCCGTGCTAACAAACAAACTACGAATTGATTCATCTGGATGAAGAATTTCATTTCCTCATTAATCACGAACCCTGGATTTCGGCTCAAATTTCCGGGTTCATTAATTCTTCCATTAAATATACCTACCTACCAAAGTAATCCCCCATCATTCATTATATGCCAACGCGCTTTGCCCCGTTGAAATGAGGGAAGTTTGACCATTCATGACATCATTATAAATAGGCTGGTTGAAATTAAAATATAATCTGCTTGATACGAATAAGGCTTGACCAGAAATTTCCAAAATTACTCAGATTTCAAATAGTACAATTATTAAGATATATTTGTAACAAACTATTGGCGTAATGAGTATTGAAGAATCAAAATTAAAAAAAAGCTATGAAGCTTCCTCAACGAACGTAAAAGTGAAACAGTTTCTAGTTTATTCGAAAATGGCATTATAAAAACATTATTCATACCAATGTAGAGTCTAATTGGTAACACCAATACCCCTCCGCGCTTTTATCGACCAGGGCGTTAAATCACAAAGTGTACTCGCAAAGATGTGAGTTGAAGAGGGATATAACAAATTCGGACATACCAACGAGATACCGTCTTACAAAGTTTGTCTGACGCGACACACTCATGTTCAGCTTTTCATTTCTTCGAAACAATAGCCTTCATACTGACCAAACTTGAATCCATTGGACTTTTTCATATGGTCTGTTTCTAAATCACATTATTAATTTCAAATTCATACTACTTCATTCAGCATTATTCAAGTTTCCGTAATTTTCAGTTTTTTATCAATATCTCTTAGAGTTTTCGAAATATTCGAATCAAATTTGAAAGATGAGGTGCTTTTTGTGGTATAAACAGAACTATAATCCAATTGTTGGTAATAATTGACGAGGTTATACGTTTTCTAGGTAACTTCTCTTTTTTAAAACAAGAATATTGTTGTCATACACCACAGAAAAACACAAAGATCAAAAATATTGACTAAAAATACTAATTAAATTCTACTTTTTCCTTTTATGAGGGGCCATATCTTCTCTGTTCAGAAACCAGCGGTCCTACCCATGGTAGGATCTCATCGTCTTTCCTAGCGAATTTCCATTGTCCTAATATCCTGGTGGAATCTTCCACCCTGCTCGTCATTGACAGCTCCCAAATTTTCAGGATAGATGTGAATAGAGGCAATTAATTTTTAATACATTCGGGCACTAAGCGAGTTGTAGGCATCTTATAGTTCCTTGTTTGTATCCATATCCTCCTGCCTGAAGCTTCTCTGTACAATTAACGTCATCCAGCAGCTTTCTGATTTGTGATCCAATAAAAATGCCTCTCTTTAATTCGGCATCACTTAACTTGAGAAGGACTTCTTTTAGTTATTTGAATCTATCACCATCTTTATTCATAGCCTTCACAAAATTTTTCATCAGTCCAAGTTTAATGTAAAGAGGAGACAGAAGGACTTTTTGGGCTCTACAAGAGGTCTAAACTTAACATTTTGAGATCTCGGTTTAAATATACTTCTTTCTGACCAAATTTTTGTTACATAATGCTAATTTACTGCACGACTGCCCATAGACGGAGAAAGCAGCAATATTTTGTTAATCCTCTAGGAAGACCCACTCAAATCCTATAAATTTCAAGTCCCCACATATCTGCCATTTGTTGTAATTTATTTTATCCAAGAGCATATTTTCATAACTTTCTTTCATCGTCACTGAATGGGCAACTGGTATAAAGGGTTTAATATTTCCATTAGGCAATAACACAGCTTTTAAACTGTATTAAGACTAATCTATAAATAAACGCCACTCGGAGGGGAAATACTCAATATCAATTTCCTGCATTAAATCATCAATATCACGCAGACAGCGAATTTTCTATACTGTAGAATGCAGAAAGCGGAGCATTTCTTCTGAAATTTTATATCTAATATTATAAACAACACAGTTTAGATACTTATCCTGTTATAAAATGCATCCATTTTAACCGTCCCCTCACAAAATTGCCTACCTGCTAAGATAAAATGGTCTTACTGAGTTGTTGAAAAGTAATACGTGCTAGGGCTTTAGGAATATGTTTCCTATTTTCGTCAAAAAATAAAGATCTGCTTTGTGTTACAAAAATATTATCGACCAGTGTTTTTAACGAAAGTAAAATATGAAGACTTCCTCTTCAGAAAATATCTGGTAGTTCTTATTTTCTGCTTTTATGAATTTATTGCATTATAGTGAGCTTAATTCGATATCGAAAGATCTAGCAGCTTCTCAATGATAATTTGGAGCGGTTTAATTACTGCCAGAATCTAAGTGTGCCTTGTCCCTTTATTACGCTATAGGTATATATCTACAGGGTCATTATTTTTAATTGGGAAAGTTCACGAGTTTTCCGCCTTTGTACGTTTTCGGAAACAATTGAGCGGACATTTTTCTCGCGGAGAATTATTGGCTGAAATATATCACCAACGAAAAATTGCCTCGGAGAAGGAAATAAACGAAGCGAATCACAAAACTTCAAGGGGTGGAAATATAATGCGATCTTAATTTTCAGTTATGGGGGATTTAAGGATTTTTCGCAGTCTGTTCGTGAAAGTGCCTATTTGCTTAGCATCCGCAGCAGTTTTTTGTTTAAGGTATTATCCTCGTTTCTTCGTTTAGATTTGAAACGGATACCGAAAAAGTAAACAGATTATGGGATTTACCGCTTACGAGCATGATCTGGAAGAAAAATAGAATCTGACTTTTAATATTTTATTGCATTGTGTGCATCGGATGTTTTCTAAAAGTGGTTCTACTTTCAGTACTGTTTCACAAATTTTATTTTTCCATACAGAAAGTAACCTTTTCATTGAAATTTACTTTGGAACGAATGGAAATGCACGTACTGGGCTCATTCTCATGTTTTTTTCACTAGCTACTGTCCGAAAGTAGACTAGTGCTTTTCAAGCGAATTGTTGTTTTTACACTTAGAGTGTTCTACATACTTAACGTTCTATTTAATCATAGAAGTAATCAATAGGATCACTATGTACACTGAATTTAATTAACATGGGCAATAACATTGACAAAATGCAAAATATTCTGTTACTTTTATGAATTATTGGATATATGAAGAAATATTTATGTAAACGACAAATTGAAAATTAGATTTTTTCAATACATAAAAAGAGAAGTCTCAAAAAAAGTATAGAACTGAATTATGATTTGTATCAATAGATTCCTGATAAGAAAAATTATTTAATAATGAAAGAGTGTTTCAATGACACTTAGTAAAATGTGAAAGTTACAAAATGATATTGTTATTTACACATTTTTTCCACCTCCCCGGTAAGTTATGAATGCCACGCTGAAAGAACTTATCGAGCCAGTTTCATACGAACTGAAGCGTCGTTCAACGAGAGAGTGGCCCAGATGATAATCGGACAGAGCCAAGTCTGTAGAGATAAGTGTTAATGATTTCACCAGATTTGACTAGCTCATAATAGATTATACCCCTATAAACTCACCAAACACAGGAAAGTGTCTTCTTTCCAAAGCGATTACGTCTTGTAGTGGATGTCGATGCTTCGCCGGCGTTCACCCACGATTCACGACGCTTAGCATTCACAAAATAAAGACAATTTTCATCACATGATACGGATCAATGAAGGAATAACTTTCCCTTGTGTTTGTCGATTAGAATTGTTCAAGTGGTTTTCCAATTTTCTTGCTGTCTTTCATTCATTTCATTTTCCCTTTTTCCTGAATCTTTTCCACAATTTTCAAAGGAATGGAGACGACTTTTGTATCACATATGATTCATCCGCTAGTTCTTGTTAAATTTGAATATCATCTTCATCCAATAAGTCTCGCAAGTTTTTGTATGTGAACTTTTTTAGTGGTTTCTAACGCTCTTTGATTCTCACGTCAAAATCACAAATTTTGAATTTTCGAACCACTTGGAACATTGTGTTTCGCAAGAGCATATACATTCTGTCATGAAAGTACCGGGAATTATCGATTTAAATCTGGCGGGGCAATGAGGCAGGTAAAATTTTTTTTTCCTAGGTTAGTACCACTGTCCCTAATTACTATGCCAAGCTTGAGCGGGATCTGTCAACTAGTGTGTTTGCAACACCTGATTAAGTCAGTCGATGTCAGAGTGCGTGCCGATTTTTACTATGGGTGATTACGTTGAGCAAAGAATTTGTTTAAAGTTTTGTGTTGCAAATGAATTTTCGTGTGCCGATGCATTGAAAATGTTGCAAAAGGCCTTTGGTGATAATGATCTATCGAAAACTCGTGCATATCAGTGGTACAGAGCCTTCAAGGACGGTCGTGAAGTGGCCTCGTTCCGGACGCCCATCGACGGCTTCGATCGAAGATAACGTCGATAAAATTAAGGAAAGGGTGCTGGAAAACCGTCGTACCAGCTTGAGAGAGATAGCACATGATCTTAAGATATCCCACGAGTCCGCACGTACGATTTTGATTGATATTTTGGGCATGAGAAAGGTGGCCGCACGACTCGTACCGAAAGACCTGAATTTTCTTCAAAAACGTCATCGCGAACAGGTTGCTTCAGACATGAGGGATCGCTGTAATTCCGATTCTACATTCATGAAACGCATTATAACTGGTGATTAGACCTGGGTCTACGAGTACGATATGCAAACAAGCCAGCAATCATCGAAATGGGTGGCAAAAAATGAGCCGAAACCGAAAAAACCACGCCAAAGTCGCTCGAAAATGAAGGTGATGCTCATTGTTTTCTTCGATATCCGTGGCGTGGTGCACTACGAATTGGTTCCAGAGGGTCAGACGGTAAACAAGGAGTATTACCTAGGCGTTATGAAACGTTTGCGTGAGCGTATCCGTAAGAAGCGGCCAAATTTGTGGGCGAACAACTCATGGATTTTGCATGACGATAACGCGCCTTCTCACCGAGCTACGATTGTGACTGACTTTCTCGCCAAAAACTCAACAAACGTGCTTCAGCAACCACCGTATTCGCCGGATTTGGCTCCCTGCGACTTTTTCCTCTTCCCAAAACTAAAATTGCCCCTTCTTGGCACCCGTTTTGAGTCGATTGAAGCCATAAAACAAAATTCGGCGCGAGAGCTAAAGTCCATCCCGGAAAGCGCCTATAAAAAATGTTTCGATAATTGGAAGTGCCGTTGGCATAGATGTATTGGAGCAAATGGAGCCTATTTTGAAGGCTACCCAATAAATTTTGACGATTAAATGTAAAAATGTTGTTTTAATTGAAAATTCCCGGTACTTTCTTGACAGAATAGTAATCACATAAATGTATGACTAACTTCCTAACGATTCAACACACCTTCATTCCCAAATATACAATTCATTAATGCTATCATCATAATGATATCACATCTTGTTTACTTTAAATTATATTCAGATTCATTTACTTTAGATATCACTTTGTTCTTATTCTTAGACTTTCACATCAAATAATAGATAACGCTACCAATATCATCAACCCCTATATACAATTCATTAGATTACTTTTATCATTTATACTTGTAAGAATTGTAAATACTTGGTTCATGTATTATTGAAAGCAGTCATCTTATTAGTTCCATACTAGAGAGTACTCATATTTGTAAACTTGTGAAATAAATCTTTTTAAAGTCAATTCTACAAAGTTTTACTTAATTATATGTAAGTTTTGACAAGTGTTGGACGCGATTCTGCAGTAGGTTTCTTCAAATGGTAATAGGCCAATTCGAATGATGTATTGAAGGAATAGTTTTATGCAGAGATTGAATGTGAGAAGAAAATAATTCCATAATTCCAAGACAGGAACAGGGGAGTTTCCATTGAAAATTGAAATTAATTATTTCAGAATTTAAGCTTAGAATCGACATTCCCATCAGAATGAAAATTATAAAACCGGTATCTTAACTTGAAATTTGAATCATTCGAGCTGAAAATAGCTTATTATCTTTTTTGTTAACAGTAAACATCATTCATTATTCAAAAAAATGTACGATGTAAATGAAGGTTATATCTAGCAAAATGACCAACGTAGTGGCTATAATGATAGTTAATATAGTTTTTTCTACTACCCCAACAGAAAATGATGAAATTTGTACAACTCAACAACTGTGTAACTGTCTATTTAAGCACTGCACAAGATAAAACTGTACGATTTATTTTTACCGTAAATCAAGAGCACGATCATCAACCAATACGGTAGCATCTGTAGAGTAAATCGCACAGCGTATAACTAATAAGATAGACCCATCACTAGTTGCCATATAAACGAGTAGCAGGCCGTGTAGCCAATCACATTTTGACATTTGGTCACTTAATCGATAACATTTTGACGTTTCGTCAATTAATAGAATCCCAAGTTTTTATGGGAATGAATGCCGTCGTAGAAAAAGTGTAGTACATAACTCGAGTTGAAAGACACTTCTAGAATTACGCACTCGCCGCTTTGCGGCTCATGGGTAACTAGTCGTACGCAATATGTTTCTCAAATCTCACAGATTTTTCAATCGGACAATCTCAAAATATTTTACGTGGAAGCGAAAGAAAAAACTAGACATCCTGGAATCCGTAGAAATCCACAAATACAAAAAGCACGTACCGATAATGAAACTATTAAATAAGCAGACGATATACTATATATATATATATATATATATATATATATATATATATATATATATATATATATATACATATAATAGTTGAGATATAATTTGTTTATTCGGTCTGAAAATGTAGTAATACTACGAAACTCGAGTCACTGTATAATCAGTAAATGCTAGAAAACAAAGTAATTTCTCATTTCATTCGGATGTTACTGTATTTTCCATACCTACTCCAAAAATGTGTTTGAAAATTGTGTCCTGAAATAACTATTTTTGATGCAGAATCTAACAAATTGTACAATGAATTAACAAAACTGTGAGAGGTTCAATTTTTGCCAAATTTTTTTCAATTATTTTTATTACCAAAATAAGTGGAACATTATTATAAAGAGATACCACATCCAATGAAATCATTATGTAGTTTTCAGGAATGGTGACAGTTTTCAAAAAGTCTGCAAGCTCGAAAGAATTCCGTGTGTATCTATTATTTTTCTCAAAGGTATGATTTAGAAGTTCTGCTAAATATTTACTAAGAGCATATAAGGGTCTTCCAATGAATGAGAATATTTGTCTTAGAGGGTTATTCACTTTATGAATTTTTGGTAGGAAGTTAATCTTAGGACATTAATCATTAAGGCATTTTAAACATTTGTAGGAGCTGCCTCCAATTTTTTTATCTTTATAGAGTTTTTTCATGATTCTATTATATTAATTTTAATTTAAATACTTCTGATTGAATCCTTATAAATTTTGAAGTAAGTTGTGTTATAATTCAAAATATCTGAAGATTTTTTGTCATATTCTTGTTTGAATATAGCTTCGGTTGTCTTATTTCTATTAGCTTTTGTTATAATGATATTATTGTTAGTTTCAAGTAATTGTTGTGTTTCCCTGATCCATTTCATCAAACTGTTGTTTAATTTATTTGTTTTTTGATCTTTTGATTTGACGAAATTAGTGATCCAATTCATCAGCGAATTACGAATTCGTTACAAGTTGAATGGATGTCTTCTTTATCTATTAGTATTTCCTTTAAATGATGTTTGTTATTAGCATAAGGTAGATTGAATTTTTCTTCCAAGCTGAGCAAATATCTGATATTTATTGGGAATTCTACATCTGTTAAATTCACGAACCATTTTTCCTCACTTTTAACACTGTCAATTACTTTGAAAGAAGCAGATTTTAAGTTTGCAAATTTTTCAATTTGTTCTGCCCTTAATTTTGAATATTCCTGCTTCAAAAGAGCTGTGTTATTCGCGACAAATATTTGCATTATATCTTCAGTCATATGGTCAGTTAATTTTGACTTTCATTTAACTTTATTGAACGAAAGAAATTGAACAAAACAACAACAAATAATAATAGAATATACATTTGGTAATAATATATTTGAGAGGTTTTGAAGTGGCTTATTGCCCTTGGCGGCATTAAATAGCTTCAGACGCTTCTTGAAATTTTCGGCAATGGGCCGAAGCTCTTCGGGCGTTATCGGTCCCATTCCCAGCGCAGGGATTGCTCCAGAGACTCCACATGTCTGTGGTGTTTAGCGCACGCCCTGAGCTCCAAAATCGACCACACGCTGTAGTCCATTGGGTTGAGATGCGAAGAGTGGGGCGGCCATTCTGCAAATGGGTCTAACACCATTCTTGCATCATTTTCATTTCGTGAACCGAAGCAGAGTCCTGTTGAAAGGTCCAATGCGTATCGCCAAAGTACTGCTGGATCCACGGAAGTACTTCGGCCTTGAGAATGTCACAGCTGTACACTTCTTGATTGATTTTGATTCCTTGATCCACGAAAACCTAGGGTGTTTTGCCCCTGGCGCAAATTCTGCCAGCGAATTGCAGATTTTGACGATGTTCAAGAATTTCCGACGTACCAGGCCAGACTCTGCCGTTTTGGTGGTTGTGGTATGTTTCTACGATCCAAAAAGTTCTCGTCTGTGAAAAGAGTGAGCTTCCATTGCTGACCGGCGGAGAGACGAAGAATTTGGCGGCACCTTTGGAGTCGTAAGCGCTTGTTTTCATCCGTGAGGAGTTGAACTATTTGGAGGTTGTATGGCTTAAGATTGAGTTCCTTTTTGGACATATGACGAACAGATTCACTGTATATACCAGTCTCACTGGCTATTTTCCTCATGGAGACCCTCGGATTTCGATTGACTCGCTTCTTGTCGATGTTGTGATTGCTGGGCGTATTGACAGTGCGTTTTCTCTCACTCCCTGGACGACGACCATCATGGCCAAGCTGGTTGAAACGGCAAATTGCATCGGACACAGTTTGTCGAGGCGCATTGAGCAAACGAATAATTTCGCATTGACGCTGACCTTGACGAAACAGCTCCGAAATTGTACTACGTTTGTTTGACATTCAAACACTCTGTAGAATAAAGTAATGTCAAACTGAAAATTCACATCTTGATACAAGAAAGTGTAGAGAATCTAATAGAATAAAATTTATTTGTCTGCGCTAAAATATTATAGCAATTCGCAACTAGACGCCAAGAACGCAGAGGTACACTGCAATGATAGACGTGTTGTTTACTACAGTGTGACATCACCGTATATGGATACTTAGTATCGCTACTCATGGCATTAAAGCTTGGCACGCTGGGGGTGCTTATCTTGACTAGGACCCTAGTTTCGTCTCGGCGAAATGGAGGGTAAAGTCTCGATGCCTAAAGTAATGCCATTCGCGCCAGTCACTGGATCTGTGTCGTGGAAGATCTCCGAATGGGGCCCTAGTTTTGCCGTTCTGGTGGAATGGAGGGCTGAGCCAGTTGATTAACTCAGTGACAGCGAGTCTGTCGCAGCACAGGGCTTTTCCCTTAAAACTAGCGTACTCTACACTATTACGGTAAATCTCCGGATTTTTCTGTCCAATGGCCGAGTGCATTATGTAGCATACCTACTGCGTTACCTCGGGGGGGCGGGTGGATGCCCACAGGTGTTACTTGTACTACCTAGCCACCCCATTGGTGTTGGACTCGAGGGGGCAGTGGTTGAAAGTTCGCATGCTGGACTAGGGAGGTATTTCATTTATTTGTTCGCAGACCCACATGTCGAGATATTCTCATGAAATTACTCAGGGTTTAGCAGGACTTGACGGTTCGACCGGCCTTGTCCTGAACCTGAATCAATGCGTAACATTTAAGAGTTTGTGGATCTCGACGAAATGGCTTAGCCGTTAGTGCTTGACACCAGGTTCAATCAAAGGACTTCACATTGGTTCGTGGGTCATGACGTACAGGGCGTGTGGACGGTGCTCGTACCAGGATCTATTGAGACATCAATCTTGGGTTAATCTTAGTTCATGGGACTGCATTCGGGTGCTTGGATAAGAAGCCCTTCCGGCGAGTGAGTTGCGTCACAAGCTAACTAGCCAATCTGCAGAGCCAAAAGAGGTTAGATAGTGCTTCGCTGCTACCAGTCAGACGGTTTTGGCTTTCGAGCCAAGGCTCACACTAGAAGCTGGTGAGTTCATCACTTCGGAGGGGTTCTCGGATCGCGCGATGATATGGCGTAATCCTTATCACACTTTCTGCCTCTGGGGGCAGAGTAGGCTGAGTAGTCACTTGGTAAAAGAGACATGCTCACATGCCAATACGAAAACCTGGTAGAATTCACACATCATGTATAGTAAGACAATTTAGATTTTTTCGGTAAAGTGGTTACAGATAAAAATAAATCAAATTTGAAGGAATTTTTCATATGTTGAATAAAATAATTTCATTGTTAAATAACTGCATGATACTTTTAAAACTATGCGCAAGTCAATAAAAAAGACAATATTTGTCATACTGCCAAATAGCTTACTGAATATCGCATAATAACACTGTTATACTGATGATATAATGAGTCGACAATGTATCTCAGAATGAAATCACCCTGTATTTATAGTTTACAAACAAATCCCACAATCGAATATATCCAAGACTCAATTCCCAACCTCGGCACCACCGTAGACTTCTTTATTTGATAATTTGATACCATCTAATGGACATGAAATCTTTCTGTGAAAATGTTATTATGATTGTAATTTCAACAACAGTTGTTTCTGGCACGTAACGAGCCCCAGCTAATACGTGACTGCGTTCCAAAACAGGCGGCAAGCCGAATAGCTTTCCGAAGTCGTATCTGTACCGAAATTCACCGGAATATAACTGCCATGCCGACCAAATACGGAAAAAAGACTAATTACAAATTTCGGAAAAATGCGTGACTTCCATCACAATTTCAAGATGATAATTTTTTGTTTTCTTACGAATTTTTCTCTCGTTTGGTGGGGTTTTTCCTCGTTCGAATCGTCGACGTAATTACGAGGGCTTTGCGGTATTATTATGGAATGTGCACCCTTGCATGCTCTGAATTTTCATGGCGATTACATATTTTACTACCGAATTTCACAAAGCATGTTCATATGTGGAAAAATCCTTCAGCTACAACTTTCATTTTCTTGCTCTGCCTATTATTTCTCTAACCACAAATATCTTCAAACATTAATGAATTTTTAATCACTCTCATGAAAAGACAGAGCCGACCTTGATATAATCACAGAATTACTTATTCAAATACTTTTGTTGTGAAGGTCTGAATATTTCCAAGAAAAGCAATTATAAAATTATGATTCCGAAGGAAAGATTATTTATTTAAATATTTTAATATTAGCCTTCTACATAGTTAATTTCAAAAAATTATATTTGATGATTATAACTTCAGGAATTAAATTAAAATAATGTCGTATAAGTACCACTTATATGACATTCTATAAAATCTCAAGATATGTAGAAACATTACTGAAAAACAAGTCTTAAGAGGGACTTTGCTTCGTCAGTATTCAAATATTCTTTTTACAGATAGTCCCTGTGCTATAACAGAGGCCGTTTAATTGTCTTTCGACCTTCAAGACCAGGGGTAAACCACAGAATTATTTATTTGTAGTTAACCTTACTCCATTTGAATTTTTCAGTAATCATTTACCAGAAGTTTTCTAAATTGTTGAAGGGTAAGTAAATATTTGTTGTTGATTGATGTTATATTTTATTGAATATGAATTACTTGGATACTGACGAAGGAAAGTCTCTCTTAAAACTTGTTTTTCAGTAATTTTTTACATATCTTGAGATTTTATAGAAACTAACTAAGTTAGATATCCAATTATATTGAATATTCTAAGTAAGATAGTTTTATGATGAAATTCTTAAGATTATGTTAAACAGTTTTGAAAGATATTTGTTTTCATAAGATCTATCAATCTTATGAAAACAGAAACAAAATCTTGTCTATTCAAAATATTCCATTTATAGGATTTTGGTTAACAATTTTTATTTATTGAATTTTGTTTTATCATTTGGATGTCTTATAATGAATGTATATTTTATATGTCGTTTGATGTAAGTGGTACTTATATGACATTATTTTAATTTAATTCCTGAAGTTATAATTATTAAATATAATTTTTTGGAATTGAATATGAAGAAGTCTAATATTAAAATATTTAAATAATTTTATATACCTTATATCAAGTATTAAACTCTATTTATGAAAGATTATTTGGTGAACATGTATATCAATATGAGCATAGGAATTGATGTACCAATTATATTGGTCTGTTCGAAAAGTAGTTTTATTTTTTTTTTTTTTTGGAGAAATGAAAGACAATTTTCATATAATGAATAAATTTTTTAATGAATTATATATTGGCCATTCTTGTCCAACAACTTTTGCCATCTTTCTGGTAGTAGCATGATTCTATGCTTATAAAAGTTTTGGTCTTGGCTGACAAAAAACTGATCGAGATGATTTTAGACCTTTTCATTTTAAGTAAAGTTTTTACCGTCCAAATAATTTTGCAATGACCGGGGCACAGAACAATTCGAAGGTGGCAGATCGGGAGAATATGGTGGGTGTGGCAGTGTATCCGATCCAAACTGTAAAAGCTTTTAGCGAGTGAACAAACTTGTATCATCTCTCACATTATCTTGGTGGAACACTACACATTTTCTAATGATTAATTCTGGCCTCGTCTGTTGAAGTGCACCATTCAATTTGTCCAGCTGATGACAGAAGACCGAATTAATTGTTGTGGTATCCGGTAAAAGCTCAGAATAAACGATTCCTTTGAAATTCCAAACTACTTCTGTCACTGGCATACTGTCAACACATCTTCTCCATATTTATCGGTTAATTTCCTTCTGGCTGGAACAGCATTTTCTATAGTGAAATAGTGAAACATGCTGCTTATTGCTCTCCATATTCAAAAGAGCACCAAGAAAAAATTACTGCATAGAATTAATTGAACTTTTTCAAACACAGGCCTTGGTATATAAGCTCTCAAAGCACATAATGATTATATTATATTAGAATTTGATAATAACCATAACTTAAATTCGCAAAATTTCCTTTGAAATATTTTGGAAATTTATTTCCACATTATTTATGGATAATCAATTCTCGAGAGAGATATTCAAAAAATCTTGATATTATCTATAATTTTTATTCGAAAATTTACACTATTTTTCATCTACCCTTATATTCCGATTTGAGAGAAATTATTTTGAAATCTAATAAATCACATAAAAATAATAAATTCTCGAACCTGAAAAATTTCTATTCCTTTCTTCAAAATCCCCAAAATCTCTAATTCCCCTTTCATGAAAACGAAACCAAAGTTACTTTGTTTTGATCCAGAGACTCAAAATAATCTTTAGATTCACAAACTTGTATTTTTTTCAGTTCATTTTTTTTCCCAGTTACTGCGAGAATTTCTAACTTCATCAATTTCTTCGTGAAACCATCGTGATACAAAATATTATGGTTAGTCAAACTTAAAGATAAAATGCATGCATGACATAGGGAATTGCAGTTGTTTTCTACCCATGTGCTGCAGAGCTGCAGAACGACTAATTTTTTTATCAAAATAGGTAATAGAAATATTTTGAGCAACAGTATTAACATTTTATGACTTCCAACTTCTTAACTGTTATTTGATACGCTCAATAATAATAAGTTATTCAGCTCATCATCATCAATTATTAAATTTCATTTCATTCAAAATAATTCAAACAGTTTTTATGTATCACAATTTTTTCAGAAATCTGACACGTGTTTCGGTATTTCGACCGTCTTCACAGGAATATAAAAATGGAATGAACTTAAAATTGAAAAATATTCTTTTATTACACTTAGGATATGTGTATTTTCATGGCGCATGGAAATAACGACATCCAATATAGGGGTGTTGCCGAATAGTATTTGTGAATTGATAGAATCTCCAAATAGTCCATCAATTTACCCTTATTAACATTATATAGTAAAATGACATCTTTCTCATTAAAAAATGATTATTTTCTATACAATGTTCTGCAAAACTGATTGATTTCTGGTTTTTCAAAATAGACATTCTATGTTCTTTGATCCTATAATGTAAACATCGGCCAATCTCTCCTATATATGTAGCATTACAATCATCACATTTAATTTGATAAATCCCCGTTTCGGAAAAGTTGGGATTCGTTTCTTTATTGTTCACCAAAATCTTAGCTTAATTATTCCTATTTACTGCTAAAAAATTGGTTCCTATTTTATGAATACCATTATTACAGATCCTACTGCTGAAACCTTTCATATTATGATCTTCATAAAATGGGAATTAACTCTTTAGGAGTAAATAGAAATGATTCAGCTAAGATTTTGGTGAACAATAAAGAAAGAAATAAACTGTTCCGAATCGGCGATTGATCGAATCAATTGTGATGATTGTAATGCTACATATATAGGACAGACAGGCCGATGTTTACAGCATAAAATCAAAGAACATAGGATGTCTATTTTTAAAAACCAGAAATCAACCGGTTTTGCAGAACATTCTATAGAAAATAATCATTTTCTTAATGAGAAAGATGTCACTTTACTATATAATGTTAATAAGGGTAGATTGATCGACTATTTGGAGATTCTTTCAATCAAAAAAGCCATTGATAAAAAGGGGAATTTGACAAATTTCCAAATACTATTCGGCAACACCCCTAGATTGTATGCTGTTATTTCCATGCGCCATAAACATAAACAGATGTTCTAAGTGTAATTAAAGAACCTTTTTCTATTTTAAGTTTAGTTCCTTTTTGTACTCTTTTTAAGATGGTCGAAAGACCGAAAGTGTAAGGAGTCTGAATAAATTGTGAAACATGAAAACTGTGTGAATTATTTTAAACAAAATTGGTATAATGTTGCACCTAGAGCCAACCGCATACTCCACTTAGGTTATATTCAATTTTATCAAAAAAATTTTTCGGTTGTTCATTATTTTACATTTAAAGAACTCATTTGCAATTGATTATTTGTGTATTTCCATAGATATAAAAAAAATGTATTCATTAAATAGTGGTGATCATAATTGAAACATGTTTTTGAAAATTACTAGGTTTTACTACCAACTAATTGAGATGTTTCATATGTCAAATGAGGATTCGCATTTTTTCACTTCAGTTCCTTTATTGGTAATGAAAACGTACCAAACTTGAGAAGTATATGTGCAGGATCAAGTACGAAACAATGATAAAACGATACAAGTTTTTTGAAATGTTAGCACAATGAAAAGAAGTGATTAACAGGTGTCACTCAAATGTGTTGCAGATTTGGAATTTTCATTGTAATCTGTATTTAATAAATGACCATATTTATTTATGTAAATTAAAAATAGTCGAAACATTTAAGCAATGCATGTCCAATACTTCTTTCTATTGTATTGACATTAGACAACTCTTATAATTTTGTCTTTTGTGCCTGAATCTCAATAAATACTTTGTACGTTTGTGAAGATTTCAGTTGTCTGAAAAATAAGTGATAATTCGTAACTGAAGCCGAAAAAATGTGCACCCTCTTTTAACATATTTGAGCATCTGAATTATGTTGCTACTTGAACTTAGTCATTTCTAAAAACATGTGAGATTAGAATTTTGGTGAATAAGTTAATGCTACAATTTGGAACAAACCACTTGAAATTCCAAGAGGACTCCTTAGCTTCTCGATAATCTTGCAGACAAGACAATTTCTTTAAGTTGACGTACAGTTGTTCATTTCTTGCAAGAGTTGCCAGGCTTGAATGTGATGGTCAAATTAATAACAAATATGAGAAAATTACTAGATATGGTTTCTTCAAATATTACACACATAAACTGGATCAATTCTCTGAAACGTCTACAAATTAAACCTAAAATATCTCTCAATATTAAATTGAATTTCTTAGAAACACTGTTTTATCTTGTAGACATAGAAAAAGTATGTTGATCAATAAAATGCGAATATATTTGAATGTGTGATTTGACCCTTTGAATGTCCGGAACTGTTCTGTTTTCTTCGGTTTGACTTTATCAATACTTCATATCGAAAATCTTAAAAGCCCCACCTTCATCTTTTCAGAATAAGTCGAGGGTGCCTTCATCGTGAGAAGGAAATAAACTTAAAACAGGGATGGGAACAACAATAGGGATAATTGCCAAATAACGTCTATATTGTTTGGACCAGGATTCAGTTTCCTGCCTAGCCGTTGTTCAAGGTTGACAAATTCTCAGTACTTGTGTGTTGTATTAATCGTGCCTGCGCAACGTCATGAAAGAGAAGAGGGTGGCTGGGCTGGAAAGTTTGATAATTTCCTATTGTTTATTGTACGCTACTGTCCCGCTCGCGAACTTTATCCAACTTGGAATTATTGTCATTTGTCTGTATTTCTCAGAGTGCTTGGAAGAAGGGGGACTCGAATAACGAGACGAGAAATTGGCGTCTCTTTGGGAAAGTTCACAGAAGGTATTTTATTACAGTTTTCGATTTTATCACCTACTTATTGGGCGACCGATGCCTATTATGTAATTCCTAGAGAATTGCACTAAAAATGGCGTCTTGATCTGATTTTTATAGCTTTTCACTTCGTCAGTTTTCATGAGAGGTTCTCATTTCAGCTTCATACCGTGGTCTCTACACGAGCAGTTCTGAGACTTAATGCGTAATAAGAGGAAATTCTTCATTTTTATTGAGTAGAGTTTACCAGTACAAATATATTTATATAAATACATTAATAGCCTTGAGACTCAAACTATAAAAATGAAGTAAGCCGTTTCACATATGTTAAGGAAGTTCACAAATATTTAGGTTTATTTTGAAAGCAGCCGATTTGTAGTCATAAAGTATACCAAACAAGAATGCGAAGTATTCCATAAAATAATAAGAAGAGGTTTTTTACTGGATAGAAGGATTATATATAATAATAATAAATAATAAATGTATATTGGTTACAAACAATTACACCATTTGGAATAAAGGATGAAACAGGTCAACAAACAACATTAAAGTAAGAACAAAAATATAAACTACCTCTTACAAAACTCCTTGAATTCAGCCAGACTATATGGCTCACAATCCCGAATGAAACTATACAACAATTTTTTGAATTTCTTGTGACACATCATATTTCTGAGTTTTCTAGGTAGAACATTAAATAAATTCACAGCCATACACTCCACAGATTTACCTCTCGTTACTGTACTATGTAAAGGTAATATATAAGGACACATTCTCCTGGTGTTATTTGAATTTTTGAAATCTGTGAAGTAATGGTTATTTTTGCTGAAGAATATCAATAACTTATAGACATATACACCGTAAACAGTTAAAATATTATTTCTCTTGAAAACTCCCCTACAGCTATTTCTATAACCTAAACTTAACATGGTACGTATTGCTCTTTTCTGCGTTAAAAAAATAGTTTCCACATAAGAGGAACTACCCCAAAAAATGATTCCATAGGAAATCAACGAATGAAAGTTCGCATAATATACTAACTTCAGGAGCTCGAAATCAACCTGACTCCTACAAAATTTGAATATCAAAACGGATCTAATCCTCCTATAATTTTAATTTCAGAAAATTTTATTAAAAAGCTTTTATAGAGAATCAAAACTCGTTATATAATATCAAATGGAATAAAAACAAAACAAATATGAGTTGTCAATAAAAATTAATAAATATATATTTGAAGAAGACAAAATTTTGTTTCTGCTCTTATATTTATGAAAACTAACTCTTTTTCAAAAATAAAAAATCACAAAAATCATACAAAATTTATAAGGTATTTTATGGTCTTAGTCAAACCACATGATATTTATATAATGTTTTTTTTTTTTTTTTTTTTTTTTTTTTTTTAATTTAAAAGGGATTAAATAAAAACATATTTAATAAAATTTCCACATTTATTGTGTTTCAACAATATTGTAACACTACATTTGCAACAATTGTTTCGCCAAATTCTTGGCTTCTTCAGGCGAGTTCGATGTTAAACTACTCTAAAAATTTTTATTTTTTCTCCTTATATATTTCTCAAGATGGAAGAGGGGGGAACGGTATTCTAAATGCTTCTGGGAATTTTTATGGCATGTTTATCAATGGTGATCTGTTGACATCGGTTTGGTCATTAAGTAATATATTCTGCCTGTTATATCTGTTAATTTCCATTGCTTCTAGAATATTAAGTCTTCTACTTTTGTTTTCTATGTGTAGAATTTCTATTTTTGGTCTTGAGATTTATATAATTCGGGATGACATCGTGTTTCAAACATTTGGTTAGAAACCAAATATTCTGTGTGGTCTTCTTGCACTTAAGTAGTAGTTTGAAATACCATAGGACCAAAAAACTGGTTTCAGCTTTAATCAAATCTTGAATGGTGGAGGTCCTCACTTGATGGAAATCCATTTTCATTTAATTTAAAAGGGATTAAATAAAAACATATTTAATAAAATTTCCACATTTATTGTGTTTCAACAATATTGTAACACTACATTTGCAACAATTGTTTCGCCAAATTCTTGGCTTCTTCAGGCGAGTTCGATGTTAAACTACTCTAAAAATTTTTATTTTTTCTCCTTATATATTTCTCAAGATGGAAAACAAAAGTAGAAGACTTAATATTCTAGAAGCAATGGAAATTAACAGATATAACAGGCAGAATATATTACTTAATGACCAAACCGATGTCAACAGATCACCATTGATAAACATGCCATAAAAATTCCCAGAAGCATTTAGAATACCGTTCCCCCCTCTTCCATCTTGAGAAATATATAAGGAGAAAAAATAAAAATTTTTAGAGTAGTTTAACATCGAACTCGCCTGAAGAAGCCAAGAATTTGGCGAAACAATTGTTGCAAATGTAGTGTTACAATATTGTTGAAACACAATAAATGTGGAAATTTTATTAAATATGTTTTTATTTAATCCCTTTTAAATTAAATGAAAATGGATTTCCATCAAGTGAGGACCTCCACCATTCAAGATTTATATAATGAAATTTTAAAAACCTAAATATAATTATATATTATATATAAAATGAAATAATAAGGTTTGATATTATATAATGAGCTTTGATTTTATATATCTATAAAATATAAGCAGTTTTTGAATAAATTTTTCTGAAATTAAAATTATAGGAGGCCAACAGATTAAATCTATTTTGATATTCAAAATTTGTAATAAATCTTCTGTCAAGTAAAAATCCTCTTCTTACTATTTTATTTTATATATTATATATACTTATACTTAGGTTTTTAAGGTTTCATTATATAAATATCATGAGGTAAGACCTTAAAATACCTTACAAGCTTTGTGTGACTTTGGTGATAAGCCTAAAACATTGATTTTATTTTTTAAATATATTTATTCATTAATTTTTATTGACAATTTATATTTGTTGGGTTTTTTATTCCATTTGATATTATATAATGAGTTTTGATTTTATATGTCTATTAAATATAAGCAGCGCTTATAAGACATTAATTTAATCCTAAAAGTTTTTGAATATAAATTTTTTAAATTAAAATTATAGGAGGCTAACACATTAAATCTGTTTTGATATACAAATTTCGAAGTATTTTATTCGTATGCTTCATTTGCCCCTCCATATGGAAATATATGAAATTTCAAACGGAACTTTTGTCTGAATACAGAAAAATTCATTTTCTATTACAAAACACAAAGAGAGTCAGTTACATCCCTACAATGCATCTTGAGACTTTAGATCACGTTTTTGAGTGGCCTTCATCAATTTTTCTTCAGACCTGAGGTAAAAGTTACCACAGTTGTTATAGGGCCTGTGGAAATACAGGCAAAATTAACACTTGATTTAAAAGATCTTTCATTAAAAATGATAGGATTTTAATTTTGAATAAAACAACGAAGGCTTGACATAACAACTTAATTTTGGGTTTGTTCTTTAACTTGAACAATGTATTTGTGTCGTATTAAGAGATAGTGTAAATGTTCACCACGGCTTTGTTGACTCTGACGTACCTAATCGCTCCAACATTTTATCCTTCCGTGCAATACTTCCAGAGGTGTCAAATCACATGACGTTGATGGCCAATTCACAAATCCTTCTCGTGAAATGATCATATGATCAAACATTTTCCTCAACAAAACGAGCCTAGAATCTGCTGTATGGCATGGAGCATCAACTTGTTAAAACCATATCCATTCACTATTGATATTCTCAAGTTCTGTCCATAGAGTCACATTGTTTTCAAGAAGCGTAGAATTTTCCAGATTTCCTTCTTTTCGTATTATGAGGTTACATGAAGACACACATAGTGATATTTTTATAGAATTAACGTACCTAATTCATGAAAATCGTGAAATATTGAATTCTTATTGTTTCTTATAAGACGTCTAATCAAGAGGCGTCTTAGTACCGGACAATCTTGCTGGAGTGCCTTTTTGCTTGGATTATCTTAATAGCAGACAATCTTCCTTATGCCTGATTTAGAGTATATTGTTACTGAATCATCTTAGTTCTGGATGCTCTACTGGTTATTTGGAACAAATTGAAACTACGTATTATATGAAGAATAGTAAGTATTCTTGAAGAAAGTACCATCACTCCGACATCTTGGAAAACAATATTCCAGGAGAACCTCAAGCTAACTGTAAGACTGTATTATATTGTAAATAGGAGTCACTATTTTAATTGGAAAGTTGAAATAAAAAGATAGGAAGTAAGAGATTGTATTTTCACTATCAGGTTGATAATTTGGGATTCATTCAGGAAAGACAAGTTTAATTAATTTTTCATTGGCGCACTATGAGGCATTTTACATAGTGGGATGTTTCATGTGCGGACGAACAAAATCCCTAGCGCAAGTTATAGCATTTTAGTTTCACCACTCCTTATCTTTTTATCATAGCCTTCGCTGTGGTGGGTTAGCGATTTTGGATGTTCTTCTCACAATGCTCGGCTCAAACTCATCAATTGTCGTCGGTAGATCTCTCCTTAAATCCTTTCGTTCGATTGTAGCGGCTCATAATACACCACACCTAGCTGATCGCACCAAATATACAGCATGATCTTCTCGGCATGAATATTCGCAAAAATACATTATTCGGTACAAAATTTTAAATTTTCAAAGCATACAGAAACTATGTTGTTTACACGTCAGTGAAATGACAAATACTGACAAAAAAGCCTAATGATGACACTTCAAAATGAAGGTATTAAATAGTTTACTAGTAGCGACATATGTTACCAAAACCGCAAAAACTTATTCCTATTTTAATAAATAACGATTACTTTTTTAACTTTCAAATCATTGAAAACGGACTTTTAAAGCGAGAGCTAGAGGTCTAACGAGTCGTGCATCGAAATTTGCCATTATTTGGAAGAAAGTTAGGTATACTCTGATACAATCGTATAAACATTAATCTCCAAATCATTCTGTCTAGAATTCGAATAGAAAGCGACAGCTCTTCCAAAATAAAAACTGATTTTATCATACATATGCTATGTAGGTAAGCCCTTATTATCGTTCATTTTATCTCTATGCAAAAGTCCCTCATAAGTTCGTGTCATGCCGGTTTTATAATAAATAGGTACATTCAGGAATACCACATCTCATCCAATTTAAATTGTTTGAAGAAGAGGAAAAGTGGTGGAATTCTTACGTATGCCTCCTCGAATACGTTTTTCCTTTTTTCTGTTTTCTTACGCAGAAGTGAAAACGTGACCGTCATAGCAATGGTTAGAAAGGTCTTAGGGCATAAAACACGAGGTGCTGAGGTGAAATAAGGATGTCGCTAGCAATCTATTGAGCACATTCAAATAACGAGAATATATCTTTTGCTAACATTCCTTTCCTGAATAATGAACGTTTTCCACTTATAAGAAAATATTCTGTATGTCATTGGAATACACAGTTAATATAATCAAATAAATGAATAAATAAATATCAACCCCATCGAGGAGTAATATCAAAGAACAAAATTTAAAATAATTCCCTATGAAAAAAATTACAGATTACAGCTGCACTGACCAACCGAGGGTGAGATCTAGCATAGCTTTTCAATCTCAACCCCTGACAAAACAATATCAGCTTATATCATTAATAAGGAGTATGAGCAATGGTAATAGAAAGTTCTACAAATCGAGACAGTGCAACATACATCTGTATAACAATCCGATACTCAACCAAACTCGATAAGGTTTTTCTGATTACAGGGGAATATTGCAGAAATGCGCACGTTTGAAACTTGTTGGTTTTCATCAAGGCAATGAATACCAGCGACCATAAGTCTGTTCAGTGGCTACATCCGTTATACACGGAGACACCAAGGTATTAATCATACACCAGCGCCATCTTGAGTATGCAAACATACATACAAGACTTACCTTCGCGAGTAAATTCAATTAGAGAAATGTATTCCTGATAGTTTCACGTAACAAACGCAGAAAAAGCTTTTCTCATGCTCAAGTCAGACCATAATATGCCGTAAAGCTCTTAATTACCATAATTCAGAAACCATTGAACTGATTCTTTCCATTTCTGAACATAACAGATATATACGTGCTGTAAACACACCCTAAAATTTCAAGTCTCTAGGTGTTTTCGTTCAGAAATGAGTATTTTTACCTTTAGTCATCAAACCGCATGGCCAATCTTCAAAAACTTTCACACAGATCTTTGTGTCGTCATTATACATCTAAATGTCGTATTTCATTTCGATCGAGTTGTTGCGGAACTATTAGGAAAATGAAAAAGTTTCACATGTAAATAATTGCATAAAGTAATACTTTTTTTTACTTGTAAGAAGGAATATTACTAAATTTGAATATCAGAACAGATTTAATCTGTAAGTCTGCTAAAATTTGAATTCAAAAAAAAATTTATTCTTAAATTTTTATGATTAAATTAATGTCCTATAAGCACAGCTTATATTTAATAGACGTAATATAATAAATTTTTTTTAAATGTGAAGTAGGACCGATGAACACCTTATCGAAATTCTAATGGAGATATTCAGGATCCAAACCTACTATATTTCAATATTGGATTCGACATAATAATAACGGGCCAATGGTGAGTTTGATACCATTTCGAAAAAGTAGAGATATTCTAAGGAAATTATAGTGCCTCGGTACGAGCTCACAATAAACAACGTAACTGTATCGCTTCAACGGGAAAAACTATTGTTATACACCTTATACATCGTATGAAGGAATAACGAAGTACAAAAAGAAAACAACGAAATTTTCTTTTGTTCGACTACAAACCTCGCTTTAGCGAAGTGTATTTCTTGGAAAATTTCCATTTTTGCGGCGCATTGCCTTTTTGCTTAATAAAATGCATATGAGAACATATAGTGGCATTCTAAATAGGAGGGAGTCGAACATTAAGTGTATTACTTTCCACAGGAATGAAATTTTCCAATATGATAGCAATCCGATACTTTGAAAGCATGATTTATTCCTCAGCAGCTAGTGATAGAGTTTGGTAAACGATATGACAAAATTGAGTAGTCTCACGATTTTCGTTTTCACTTGTTTTTTTCAAGTACGAAAATGAATGATTCCAAATTGAATCACACTTAAAAAAATGACAAATTTTTTTTATAAATTATATACTGAGTATTTTAAAATTTGAGTTCTCCTAAATTCCATTCTTGCGACTTGAGTCAACGACACCATCGAGGAACTACATGAGTTATGACGAAACATTTTCTCTTCTCCTATTTTTTATGTAATTCGTGTTGTATTTTAAAAAGAATGAATAAACAATACCTGTAATATTTTTATTTTATCCAAGATAGAGGTTCTTCAGATTTTTTGTGCAATGTTTGATGATTTTATACGTTTTTTCAAAGAAAGAGTGTTTCATTCATTTCAATTTAATTATAATAATAAACGTCTTTATTTGGTGAATGTTTAACTTCATAGCTATTTTTACATTTTGACAACAATAAGTAGAATATTCATCGAAATTAATCTGAGTGTCACAATTTTCCACAGTTCTCAACTTTTCATGCTACTAACCGAATAATTACTAACAATTACCCAAGTAAATATACCTCCTTCCTAAAATTGATTAAATTTTATTATTTTTGAAAAATTGACATCGCACGGATGAGTTGAATATTATCTAGCTTGCACATTGTCAATCTCTTATCTGAAATTAACGTACGTTTCACGACAATAATGAAGTTCTCAATCAGAATATGAATTAGAATTCAAATTTCTTTGATTTCTAAAGACTGTAGCTGTTTTCTTAAATTGACTCATTATGAAAGGAGTGCTCCCTTTCAGTTTTATTTATATTCCTCAGCACATTTTCTAACTTTGACTAACGTTTTAATAAATTTTCAATCTACTACTTTATGTGTACCCCGAACAGGTTTTCGCTTCGACATTTTGACTTGAGTTTTTATGTGTTGAGTTATGAATATTTCTGTCAGAATTGATCTTATTTGAGGGACTTTGATCTAGTTACTTTCTAACGAGAATACATCGATAAGTCTTCTCCTTGACATTTTTATATGATAGTTTGTTTTACTGATAAATTTCATGATGAAATTATGAATAAAAAACAATATTCTATTCCCGCTAATATTTTATTTCATAACTATTGTTTTGTCATACAATGAATTCATCAGGTGTTAATTTCTGTTTATACAATTCTCTAAAATGTCTATACACATTCTGTCAAGAAAGTACCGGGAATTATCGATTTAAATCTGGCGGGGCAATGAGGCAGGTAAAATTTTTTCTTCCTAGGTTGGTACCACTGTCCCTAATTACTATGCCAAGCTTGAGCGGGATCTGTCAACTAGTGTGTTTGCAAAGGCTGATTAAGTCAGTCGGTGTCAGAGTGCGTGCCGATTTTTACTATGGGTGATTACGTTGAGCAAAGAATTTGTTTAAAGTTTTGTGTTGCGAATGAATTTTCGTGTGCCGATGCATTGAAAATGTTGCAAAAGGCCTTTGGTGATAATGCTCTATCGAAAACTCGTGCATATCAGTGGTACAGAGCCTTCAAGAACGGTCGTGAAGTGGTCGCCCATCGACGGCTTCGATCGAAGATAACGTCGATAAAATTAAGGAAAAGGTGCTAGAAAACCGTCGTACCAGCTTGAGAGAGATAGCACATGATCTTAAGATATCCCACGAGTCCGCACGTACGATTTTGATTGATATTTTGGGCATGAGAAAGGTGGACGCACGACTCGTACCGAAAGACCTGAATTTTCTTCAAAAACGTCATCGCAAACAGGTTGCTTCAGACATGCTGGATCGCTGTAATTCCGATTCTACATTCATGGAACTCATTATAACTGGTGATGAGACCTGGGTCTACGAGTACGATATGCAAACAAGCCAGCAATCATCGGAATGGGTGGCAAAAAATGAACCAAAACCGAAAAAACCACGCCAAAGCCGCTCGAAAATGAAGGTGATGCTCATTGTTTTCTTCGATATCCGTGGCGTGGTGCACTACGAATTCGTTCCAGAGGGTCAGACGGTAAACAAGGAGTATTACCTAGGCGTTATGAAACGTTTGCGTGAGCGTATCCGTAAGAAGCGGCCAAATTTGTGGGCGAACAACTCATGGATTTTGCATGACGATAACGCGCCTTCTCACCGAGCTACGATTGTGACTGACTTTCTCGCCAAAAACTCAACAAACGTGCTTCAGCAACCACCGTATTCGCCGGATTTGGCTCCCTGCGACTTTTTCCTCTTCCCAAAACTAAAATTGCTGCTTCGTGGCACCCGTTTTGTGTCGATTGAAGCCATAAAACAAAATTCGGCGCGAGAGCTAAAGTCCATCCCGGAAAGCGCCTATAAAAAATGTTTCGATAATTGGAAGTGCCGTTGGCATAGATGTATTGGAGCAAATGGAGCCTATTTTGAAGGCGACCCAATAAATTTTGACGATTAAATGTAAAAATGTTGTTTTAATTGAAAATTCCTGGTACTTTCTTGTCAGAGTAGTATATAGCACAGGTTGCATAACAGAGAATAGAGGGGATGAAGTAAGTTTGACATTTCTTTGGGAATTCCGAAATATTTCAAAAGAAGTTCAATAGGGAGGATCTGTATAATTCCGTTTGGCCATTCAATAAAATTTATTTCTTATAATACCTATTATTTTCTAGCCTTTCTAATAGGTTTAGTCCAAGACTTTTGTTTTCACCGGGTAGAATTTCATAATTACTATACAAAATATGTCCTGTGGGCAATATGTGTTCTGCATAAGTCTGGTCTTGCAAGATCTGTTTGACCAAAATATACAAACAGGCAAGTACCGCAAGGTAGCTCATAGACACCTGATTTTTTTTTCTTAGATATTTTATCTTTAATTATACTTTCTTTATTAATTTTCTAATACTAATAGATTATTGGTTTTGTAAGAGATGTTGAAGTAATGATTCATCAATAAATATCTAGCTACCTTTTCTGTTTGTGATCCTAACATGTCCATGTCCATGTATGTCCATGTTCCGTCTAAAGAAAGACCCAAACAATCATAAATTCCTTGATGAATAATACTTGGGTGGTTACTAACCTAATCATCAATTTTTGTTGGTGTAGGTACATTAGTTTTTTGTTACCGTCTACGTAATTCTTATTAATAGTGTTGAATAAATATTACCTAAATTATTTTTCGGTTGAGTCTTTAAAACTTTGTAGAAAAAATGTTTTCAATAACTCATGGGTAAAGTGCCTTTTCCGCATTTGTACTGAAAATAACCGTATGATATAATTTTCAGTTCAAAAAGCTTTGAGTGATAGCTTGAGCATGGATTTTCATAAAAAAGATAACCTTAATATTTCATTGGATTGATTGTTTTTCTATCTATTAACATCAGCATCAATTTTTAGTGAACCTGTAGAGGTTGCTGTACCCATTATATCAGTGTTGAGTCATCGGAAATACATACGAATTTTTTTCAGAAACACCTGAAAGTATATTTATTACCTTCAGAATATCTTCTGGGCAATAAATTTAAGTGAAGACAGGTCTTGCAGAAAATTCCGTTTCTGGAAAGAATTCCATTCCAGGCCAGAAAATGCATTTCAGACCGTAGACCTGCATCAGAAGTCGCCGGCAGCAGTTATTAAGTGTTATGACTCAGGGTACACATAAAAATGTCAAATCGGTTCTCGCATGGGCCTACCTACAGCATGCGCTATTATTTTCAGCGCCGTTATATGTATGGTCGGCAGTGGCGCTATAAATGATACGAATGGCCAAATAATTGTCGAATATCGCTCACATATTCTCTATAAATCTCGTAAACAAAATTGGATTTGGTTCTGTTCATATCGGCGCATTCCATATTGTTTCAGGCATTCTTTATTGGCCAGCTTTATGACCTGACCGCGAACTATTTTATTCGGCTGTCAGATCTTAATAACTCCGACAGATGGCGCAGGTGCAATTCCGGTAATTAAAAATGTTTTGACGGTGGATTTGATAAATCTGGTTTATTAGCTTTTTACTTCGTTTGAAGGGGGCTGGAGTTAAAGCATTTTTCGCTGATTTACGACTGGAAGAAATAAAACTTTAAGAATTGAAAAAACTTCATTACAGATGTTTTTGCTTTGATAAGTATAAGGTGTTTTTTGACGAACTGTATCGTGTTCGAGAATGAATAAAACAGTTCAGGAAAATTATTTTTTATGTCGGAAATTAATTAATGATTTCTCCGATGTGCCGATTTCGAAATATGCTCCTTTCATCTCTAGTTTACTACTTTGCTGACTCGAATGAGTTTTGACAAAAACAATAATCAAATATGTAAATATGTCTTTCGAGGTCAAATGAAAATACCTATTTAACCTCTGCGTAGTGTCATGTTATCTTATTATCTTCTATATTTAACTTGGCCTTAACTGGTTCATCGTGTTATTGAGTTTTCGTAAGCAAAGTTGTGCTATAATTCTGTACATATTTCGGGCGTTGTGCATCATTGAAACACTGAACTGAAACACTTATAAATGCGTACGTAGCTCTGAAGAAAGTTTTAGGTCAAGTACAAAACCTATTTCTGCTATCTTTTCTCCCAAATGTCTATAATCTTTTAAATTTGAGCCGAAAATGTTCTTGAACGTTTAGATTGGACCTACTAATGAAGAATCCGAGGTCAAAAATAATGAGGTTAACACGCAAACTTTCGAGCGAAATAAACTAGAGACTTGAAACCTTCAGGGAAGGTGTGAATATCTCAGCCGAGTCCACCAATGATCAAAATTGATTCAATAGTTTCACAGTTATTTATCTTTTCGGTATTTTGAAGAAGAATAAAAAATTGCATGTTCATGCGAAATCACATTGTGAATGTCATCCATTACTCTCGTATATTTTTTTATTCAGCTAGATGGAAAAGAAAAGATAGATTAAGTACCTCCAGTTAAAGAGAACATTGAGTTCAGTAATTCAGTAATTCAAATAACTATACCTGAGAAATATTAATTTGCTCAATGCTACAAAACAGCGTGATTCATATGAAACTACAGGGGAATGAAAGAACACTTCTGTCTAGAAAGTCACAACTTTTAAACGGATCCAGAACTAATGACAAAGAAAATAATATGTCGAATTATGTAATATATTTCAGAAAATAGTTTTACATCTCTCCGTGTATAACCTACTAACACATAGACAATGTTGCGTACCAGCAAATAATAGGTCAATACTTGATGATGGTTTAATTTCGAAATAATATTGATTTTCTGCTTAGAACTCTCATATGACTGAGAAAATTTTGATTCTTCTACCAATAAAATTGAAAATGTTCTTAACCGAGGACGCAACGTCTTTTCAATATAAATAGTACTTTCTTTCTGTTTTGATGCTCCGAAACCATCGAATCAATTTCATCCACTGTCTAACTTAACCCAGATAGTTGGAGCTTAAATTATCGTCTTCATACAGGAACCAGTGGGATAGAATTACTTTCGACCTTGGATTCTTTATCAACTTATACTTGATGAAGGTGAAAATTCTGGAAATATTCTGTAACCTCCATAGAACTATTTAATTAAAGCAAAAATTTAATCAAAACAGTAAAAGTTTGTCGTCATTCTTGAGGGTTTTGAATTTTTTCGATGGTTTTTATATTTCATTAGTTGACATTGGTTGGTGCACCGATTCAATATTAAAAAGAGTCAGACATTCAAGAAAAAAAAATTGAAAATAATGATGTATTCTGAAATCATAGGAGAAAATGATTGGAAATTCCATTATTATCAGCTAAAGTATGTTATATTGCGGGAAAAAATGACAATATGTAACCAGTATCACATAAAGCCTATCAAAAAATTTAGTTTTGCCAAAAATAACAAATTTTTAATGAATTTTAGGAATTTATACTACCGAAACCAACGCTGTTGAAAATTTCATACAAAATCTTAGATTCGAGATGCTTTCTGCATATTTATAATGAGTTCTAAGTAAAAGAATTGTAATTTTTTCCGTAGGAAATATTCGGTAATTATTAAATTCTAGGCATTAAATATGCGAAAATTTTTAAACTCTCAACACCTGGATGAGTATTTCATGCATATTATAATGGAAAATTGAGCAAATTCAGAAAAAGTGTTATCAAGATATAAATAAAAATTAAGGCTGATTTTTTTACCCTGAGAGATTCCAATTTTTATGAAAATAGCATAGTCACTCAACAAAATGAAATTTATGAAGTGAAATTATATTACGAAATACATAACGATAAATTCAACATCTAAATTAAGATTCAACGAAGTGAACCCATAAATGAATATGGACGACCAGATTGAAATACAAATTTTTTACAAGATAAGAGTTCAATGTTGAAATTGCAACATTGAAACTTAAATTTTTCGTGGAATAAAATGTAGAAGACAATTTTTTTTTCATTTATATTATTCTGATACTCCTAGATCTTCTGTGAAGACCCCTCAGAAGGTTTTTGAACTTGTGCGAGTTAGGTGCTCAGTTGTGCTCTGGGTAGACTTTGTTACTGCGATCTTACGCCTCGTTAGGTCACAGCATTGTAAATTTTCGATTCAACAGTTATATAGTGGCCGAAATCCGTCTAACTAGAAAATTTCTTTCCGACCTGAAGAGGATTTGAACCCGGGACCTTTCAGTTCCGAGCAGAAATCTCTAACTACTGAGCTATCCACACTAATTTGTTGAAAAAGAACATTCAGTAGAATTGATAGCATAACATAAACTGTATTCTCATAATCAATGTAATCATACAAATGAAAAGGAAAAACTTTCAAAAAATATCACAATTTCAACAAGATCTGAAAGAATATTCAATAAATTCCCTAATCGAATATGGTTTTATATCTAAAATAATCTTAGTTACTTCGATTTTATACTTTCTTATATTAGATATATTGATGATCTCCTTAGATAGTACATGGAACAATCTTATACACATATACTTTGCGTTTCTTTCAGTAAGTGTCAAGGAATGCCTCGGAAAGTGGTATAGAACAGTAGGTCTTATGTTGTTTTTATCCAACAAATCATTCAAATAGTGGGAATATTTTCTCACAAATAGAAGACATTCCAAAACATATAGTCCCGTGTGAGCATGGAATTATTTCTAAAATGTTTGATTGTATTGGTCTCTACTTGTAGAAAATACATCTCGATGATTAAAGTAAAACAATTTAATTTCCGCTAAATTATTTAATTTCACAACAATTGTTTCGTCATGACAACATGACTTCGTAAGGTGAGTATGGTACTAACTACATATTTGAGATTGAGTTCTTTAAATATTCAAAATGTACAGAAAATGAGGTAGGAATGTACAGAAAATGAGGTGGGAATTTACAGTAATTTGTTGTTTTATCATTACACAATGTTTCAGAAAAGGTTAAGTAAGGAGGTTTATTGAGGTCCGTATGGTCGTTGGTTATTTCTAAAATAACCTCTGCATGATTCTTTATATTTCATTCCTCTTATTGCCCTCAAAGCGTATTTCTGCGGAATGACTAATCTATTTATATCTCTGCTTCCCCACCATATGACAAGTCCGTACCTCAGAAGTGAAACAAAATTTGCATAGTAAATTGTTTTTAAAAGTTCCATGTACAAAACTCCGTTGAGTTTTTTGCTAACCTGACTCACATGATCTTTCAGGTGACAATCAAACGAAACTCCAAGAAATTTTGTCAACGACAAATATCTGACCTGGGTGTTATCGAGGGTTAATGACTGAGGATACATATTTTAAGGCTTAATCGTTCTAAAAATCACTCAGTCTTTCTGACAAGTAACTCATTTTGAGTGTACCAATGCTGTACCGAATCAAAGACTAATCCAGTTTGTTCAATACTCGTTTTAAGATTGCTGTTACGCAGCAAAGCACTCGCATCGTCAACAAACAACAAGAGGTTGAGTTCATTGATGTATATCAGAAATAAAAAGGGTCTCAGATTAATTCCTTGGGGAACTCCTATGTTGACTTATTTATTCTCTGAGATAAAAATTAGTCCTTCACTATCAACACAAATCCTCTGAACTCGATCAAAAAAGTAGCTCCTGTGTAACTCCAGTTGACAATCGCGAATACCAAATAAAGAGAGTTTCTTCAAAAGGCATTCATGAAATGTAAAAAAGCCCAACAGGTACTTCATCACTCTCCAAAGCATCAACAATATCACATACTAATACATACTAATTCATACGTCGCTGTAGTAATACTTCTGATTTTTAGATAGCCATGTTTTTTCTTAGAGAAAATTTTGAACTTATACATGAATGAGCAAAGCTTACCGACCAGAAGTTTCCCTTTTTGCATAATTAGTAAACTAATTGGATTGAAATTATTGACATCATGTATTTTATTATTTCTCATGCATCTTTTACCTATGTTGATGAGCTTTCTCTCATAATAGGAAAACCGTAAAATGAGCTACTATTAACATTATTTACTATTTGATTCTGATTTGTTTGTTCTCCATCTTGTACAAAGCTTGCATTTCCAGAAAAAAAATCACAGAAAGTATTCAATACTGCTGAAAATGTTCTGCTCAAAGTTACCTCCTACAGTTAATCTATTGAGTATGTTCCAAGTTGTTTTACTTTTATTTTTACGATTGTTAATTAATGTCCTGAAATAATTTTGATTCATTCTTCTTAGTTCCCTATAATACAGAAATTTCATTTTCATATTATTTTACATATTCAGAATGATAATACGAAATGACAAATAAAGCATCTAATTATTTTTTGAATTCTTGATCCTTCGGTGTGGAAGGAACTCTATTTATATTATTTTCATCACTTCATCACGGAATTATCCCCCAATGATTCATTCAACATGAGTTGCCCTCTACGAGAAATCTTGCCCTTAGTTCTTGTTTCATCATTTACTGAAATATTGATTTTTTGGGTTCTGCTTTTTTTGTTCTTGACTTCAGATTGTGATTCATTAGTTTCACCCTTTTTAATGTATTCTATTAATTTCATTTTTTCTTCTCTTAAGTTTGAGACTTTTCATATCTAAGATAAGAAATCTGAAGTTTAAATTCTCTATCTCAGGTAGCAACAGATCTTTGAAGGATTTGATAATAACTTCCTCAATACCATGGATAGATTCAGTAGAAAATTGTTTCATATCAGATAAATTCTTTTTTTCAGCATTTGCTTTCGAGGTTATGTCGGATGATAAACATTCAACACACTTCGAACACTTAATTGCTCCTGATTTTTTTATTGCCTCTAGTTTATCCAGATTTACGTCAACACACTGAAACAATTGAAAACTGTCATTAAAATAGTGAATTGAATCATCGTAATGACTCAGTGATTTCAGGCTCTTGTTAAACATAAAGGCCATTTTATAATAAATCGTCGATAATATCAACAATTATTCTGAAATTTTACAGATTTCCAGATAATCTGCTCGATCAATCCAAGTTTTTAAACTTGGAGTCGGTGGCTGATTACTGTTTCAACAAAGTATGATTTTACTTAAAGAGAATGTCGACACAACCTTACCGGTTGTCATCTGTGACTGAGATAATAAATAATCACCATAAAGGTACAAATAATAATTTTGTATAAATTTTCCACTGGAATTTAACATTGATGTTTTTGATCAGAATGTGATGTTTAGTTACGTAGAACATGAAATCATATCAATTTGTCACTATCTTCATTTCAGATTACTTTTCATTCAAACATAGATTTCAGAACTAAGTGAAAAAACTTAGATTAGAACCCTTTCCTTTATTTGAACTCCAAATTTATAAAGTTCAATTTCAAAATTTAAATTAAAAAATTAGTTACTTAGTCAGTTAATCAGTCCAAAATCAATCCAACATACAAGGACAAGCAAGCAAATTTTATACCGAATAATTCATATGATGTGTTGAAATTTATAATCAATACATTATTCCATAAAAGGTTGACGTCCAATGCGGGGCTAAATAATTCATAAAGCTAATTCGATTACAATATATACATATAAAACACTGCCGTATTTCAAATCCAAACTATAAATTTCCGAGTATTTGTAGTATTTCTAAATTTTCACCACGTGAGGTATTTTACACCTAATATTAATCACTCTGTCTATTTAGCCAGAGTATTGGATTTATCCTTTATTCACAAGCTTTTCTGAATTATATCCTAAATACAGTAATTTTAAATGACGAGTATTAGAAAATATGACCCCAAGACCGCTGTTGGAGAATCATGTAAAACCTATAATTCCCCAGCTCGTGTTGTATGTTTCGTACCCTTCTATTGTTATGATTTAAATGTTTGCTTTGCTTTTACGGACAAGAACCAGTAAGTACTATATGCTGGTGAATACTCAGTGGTAGAAATTCTAACCTTTATCTTGAAATCCATAAATAAAACTCTCTTCTCTTTTATTCCCGTCTCTTCTGATCTCTCTCTAGTTTGTTTTGATTACAACAAACGCCTCCTAGAATCATGTGTTTCTATGAGGTATTGTAACAACATGTTTTGATTCTCTGAAGAATTAGGAGTGTCTATGAGGTATTTCAAGGTAAAATTTAGTCAAGTCTTGTTATTTTTGCTTCATCCAAGGTCGACCGGTAATTAAAACCAAAAATTGCCGAAGTGTAGTGTCAATCAAACTGAGGAGTTCATTTGAAATTGATCCACTGCGAAAAACGCAGTATATATTCAAAAAGTGGAGCAACATATGCTCACCAGTACAGGGTGAACCATGAATATCAAATAAACCTGCTAACTGTTTCTTGTGTTTTATCCACCTCCCCAGCACCTGTGTAATAAAAGGTGAAACATTTACAGTTTGCATTTTGAAGTAGTGAGCCTGGAAATACTCCTGTCATTTGCATTTTGACATAAAGTTAGTTTAATATTTGATATTAACGAAATGGATCGATTTACGTTAGAACAAATCTAGTAAATATCGAACACTTACTTACTAAGTGGTGAATCTCCTATCGAAACTATTAGAAATTTATGTGGAAAATTCAATACAAATGAAATATCCCTAAGACAATTTCAGCATAATTTGTTCGTGAAAACTGTATCGTTATTTGATGAAATGGCCCGTTCATGATCTCGTTCAGTAAGCACACCTGAAAACATTACTGCCCAGAATGTGGCCGAAAATCCATCCACTTACTCGTCATCATGCTTAAGAAGTGAACATTTCCCGTACTTCTCTGAGGAAAATATCACATAAAAAAGACCTCGGTATTCTTATAATGTACAAGAAGTGGAGCTTTTGACCATCCAATGCGTTTGCACTATTTTTTTGGGGATTCGACAAGGATAAGTGGTACGCTTACCATCCAGAAACGATTAATGTCTTGAAAGATGAAATCGAAGTTGCCAGTCATTAGATTGAGCCCCAAACAATCAACAATGTACTGAAAAAGTGGGTTCATCGGATAAAGTACTGTAGCCAGTTGGGGTGGTCATTTGAGTGATATTGTTTTCAATTTGTGAATGTCATGGTTCAGTCTTTTTAATAAACTTATTACTTCAAGAAAATATTCGTTAGTTTTCTTTATTTTTAGCCGATTAAAAAGCTAATTTTGAATGGCCCACCACTTATACCCATCTCAAATAAATAACGGTCCATAATCTAAGGTAGATAGATCTGCGAATGACCTGCCTAAGGATTGAGGAAACTTCTGAACATGTTCCTATCGACCGCGAGTGAACCTAGAAAACAATAATACAATACAGCGTGTCCAAAAAGCGTATGCGGTATTTGTTTTAGAGCTGCATTTGTAACTGAGAGACGAAGAGGAATAGGAAGGTGATCGTGATGTCCACCATTTTGTGGAGCTTTAGTCACGATGGAGCAATACCCGGGAACGTATCGCGCTTTTTGCGTACGGGCGATAATCGCAACGGTGATTCAATAGTGGCTTCTCAACGCTAGTATCATGCGAAATATCGCACAAACCATGCATGAAGTGAGGACAGCATTAGAAAATAGATCCCGATATTCGAGAATACAGCTACGACGGTAATAATTCAACATTCTGGCATTCCTCGTTCAATCCGCGACTAAGAAACGATTCGATAAGTCGAGGCGTCAGTTCGTCAAAATTCCTCTTTATTCATCCGAAAGCGAGGCCAATCATTAAACATAAAAAAATCGTCTTTGCATTTGATTTTAATGAAAAATTTGCATTTGAAAACCTATAAAATTCAATTGGAGCAAGAATTGATGGTTACATACTATGCAGATCGATTAAATTTTGCCAACGAAGTTTTATGGCGGCTCAATAATTTAGATACACCTCAGTGATGAAGCAAATTTTCATCTGAATGGTCATGTCGATAAACAGAATTGTTAGTACTGGGTAGAGGAAAGTGCGAAACGAAAGCATGAACGACCCCTACATAGCTCAAAGGTCGTTATTTGGGACTCTATGTCTTCCAGGGGCATTATCGGTCCTTATTTCCATGAAGATCGACGAGGTTGGCCGCTCAATGTGAATAGTGACCGTTATTGCGATATGCTGCGAAACTTTCTGAGTCCAGAGTTACAGGAATTTCAAGGTTTCAAATCAAGAACGTGGTTTCAAAAAGATGGAGCCACTTGCCATTAAACAGTGGAAGCTGTTAACGAATTCTTTCCTCTTAAGGTCATTTCGCGTAGGGGTAACATCAACTGGCCTCCCAGAAGCCCCGACCTTAATCCACATGACTATTTTGCATGGGGACACCTTAAAAGTGAGGTCTATAAGAATAATCCGACGAACCTGATACAATTGAAGCAAAACATCAGGTCAGAAATGGAAGCAATATCGAGAGCTATGTGTCAGCGTTTGATCGCCAATTAGATCCCAACCAGCAGCGTAACGTTGACCATTTGGATAACTTCATCTTTTCCAAATAATTATCTGCTTTATATTGTAATAATTTACAATGAACTTCCTTTTTTGGGTTCAAGTAGTTTCGGTTTTATCGAAGTAACAAATACGCGATACTCTCTTTGGAAACCTTGTATGTCCAACAAAATTAATTCGGCTGATCTGTACCAATCATTAATGAGGAGTATGAGCTATGGTAATAGAAAGTTCTAGAAATCGAGACAGTGTAGCATACATCTGTAAAACAATTCTATACTCAAACAAACTCGACAAGGTTTAATTGATCACAAAAGCAAATTGCTCACAAACTGATTGGTTTTCGTCAGTGCAAAATATGCTAGTGACTCTAAATCTGTAAAGTTTCTATATTCGCTATACACAGAGACACTAAGGTATTAATAATACACTAGCGTCATCTAGAGTATGAAAAAATACATATCTTTGCGAGTTAATTCAAGTGAAGAAATGTATTGTCGATATTTTCAATTTACTAATGCAGAAGAAACTTTGAATTTTTATACAGATGTATGTTACACTGTCTCGAGTTCTAGCACCATAGCTCATATTCCTTATTAATGACCTTGTATATCATCAAATCTTTCTGAGAATTCCACACAGATGCTTTCACGTGCCTGATGGAAAACGAGCGAGGCCAATTGTTTTTCGAGTTGTTCTGTGTCAGGCAGCTGAAAGGTAAAAACTAATATAATGCTACCTGGGGTGAAACGTAAATGAGAGAATGTCGTGCGAGCGGCGGTTTCTAGAATTGGGGTTAAGCTGATTTTCAGCACCTGTTTTTTCACGTAGAAGAATGCTAATTGGCGTAACCAGAAGAGAGCTGAGTATACATAATTAAGGAAATTCAATGAAAACGGTTATTTTCCATGCTCAATCACCATAACAATTTGTTCGGGGAGCACACCGTAAATACAAATAATCAATCTGGCTGTCTCTGTTTCGTTCGCGTATTTGGCTGATGTTATTGACGAATGAGCTTGGTCGAGATGGAATTGAATACGTTCGAATATTGAAATCTAGTGAGCCTTGCAATTTTAGGACGCAAAAAATGAACCTTTCGGAATACGACGTGTACTTTTCCAATTTGCCGCTTATGACCGCGGAAGGATGTTGAGAATAATTGAAGAGTTATGAAACACTTCATCGAATTAGAAAGTACAAATCGAAGCAAAATTTTAACATCTTTCATAAAGAGTAATACATGATCACTTCTGATTCATGGAGTATACATTCTTAGTGAGATGTTATTTCAGTAACTGTATGATGGATGTTAAATACACATGGTCAAAAGTATTGACCACCTCTATCAACTCTCAACTTGTTGAATCTAACATGACAATTTTTTGTTTGTGGAAGCTTCACTATCTTATCACTTAAATGGAAAAAATAAACCAGCAAAAAATGTTTCTTGTTCCGAAAAATACAGGTGTATTCGAAGTTAATCACCTTTCAGCGAATAACGAGAGTTTTAATATTGAGAATATTTGTGGAAAATGGCGGGACATTCAATTTCTCAGTTTGATCTGACCAGAATAGTAGACATAATTCAAAAAGCTTTGTCGAACCACCAGATTGCGCAACGTTTGAATATTCTATGTATTTCAGTAAGGCGCATAGTGGCCCTTTTCCTAGAAACCGGCAGCGTTGGCTAAAGATCGGTGCCTGGTCGACCCCGAGTAACATCTGCAAAGGAAGACTATATCGCAAATTTTACTCGAAGGAATCGAACGGTATCTGTAACAGCCCTTCAAAGTATTTTTTGAGGACCTATAGACGGGCAGTCTCAATCAGTACCATAAGGAGACGGTTGCATTCCTCAAATTTAAGGGCAAGAAGACCTTTAAGAGTACCTCAGCTATCACCTGGACATAGAGCTACCCGTCGGCAATGGACAGAACACCACCAAGAATGACGCAACGTACTTTTTTCGAACGAGTCACGATTCTGTTTACAAAGTGACAGTCAATGAGAAAGAGTTTGAAGAGGTCCAGGCAGACTAGAGCGACTCAATTTCGCCCGGGAAGTTGTGCCCTTTCAAGGCAGATCAATAATGTGCTGGGGGGATATAATGTTCGGTCGCAGTACCCTTATTATCATTGAACGGACAATGACTGGTGCCACCTACGTAGAAAACATCATTGAACCAATCATTGTTCTTTTCCGCAACGAATTTGGGGATAATTTCATTCATCAGGATGATAACGCCCGACTACACCGCACACGGAGGGTTCAAAACATTATTCAAGATAACAATATCCAGAGAATGAACTGGCCAGTAAACTCACCAGACATAAATCCAATTGAGCACGTATGGGATTACTTAGGGAGAACAATATCCTATCGACAAAACCCACCTTCATCTTTTCAGGAATTGAGTTTAGCCCTTCAGGAAGAATGGAATGAAAATTTCAGTAATGACTTGATTCGTGGGATGCCTAGGCATATTGGGGAGTGGATTGAAAAAATAGGTGGTAATACGGACTAATGAATTTGGATTCAGTTTTGGAATAACTATCATTAATAAAAAATAAATAATCAATAAATTTAGATTTTTTCTCATTTTTCCTTTTTTGTCTCATCCCGCATAAAGCAAAGAGTAACAAACAAAGATTTTCTATCAAATATATTGCAGTTGCAATAAAGGAAAATATTCGTCTCATTTCTAGAACATAGATTGTTTATTTCTTGAGAAACCTATGGGGGCCAAGTCTTTCGACGATGTGTGTATATTGATTTTTTGCGAACTTCATAACATATAGAAGAGACCCTTCATGCTATTTCCTATTACTCCAGGCATTCAACTCATCTGGAAGCAATTTTAAGAAAAGCATACTGAATGTGAAAATTCAAAACATTTTCTCTTTGTTGTTCACAATATTGTACTCGCCGATTAGGATTGTCTTGAGTTCTTTGAAAAGGTGAATTTCGGGTAGGCAATCTAATCTTTACATTTTGAAGAAGTGGTTATTTCGAGTTTGGCAAGAGTCCTCTCATTCGTGTTTTAACAAAAAGTTAGTTGACATTAACGAAATGGATCGATAAATGCTCGAACAAAACTGGGAAATATTAAAAACTCATTTCCAAAGTGGTGAATATCCTATCCAAACTGTTAGAAACTTACATGAAAAATTCAATAAAAATAAAATGGTCCTAGGGTAATTCGGTCGTGAAAGCTAGATCGTCATTTGATAAAAGAACCCTTTCACGCTCTTGTCCAGTGAGTACACATGAAAACATTGCTGCTGTAGCCCAGAATGTGTTTGAACATCCATCAACATCAACTCGTCATCCTGCTCAAGAACTAAACATTTCCCGCACTTGTATCAAGAGAATTTCACATGAAGACCTCGGTATAAAGGTACAAAGTTCAACTAGGGCAAGAAAAAAAGCCTCGGGGCATTCCGATGCGTTTTCACTTCAATGAGGTAATGATCGCATGGCCGAAGATGAGCATTTTCCCAGAAAAATCATTCTTAGCGATGAAGCTCATTTGCACCTAGAAGGGCTATTTTTTCAGAGATGGAAAAATTTTGACAAAGAATCCAATTCGATATGTCCGAGAATTGCAGCTTCGGCGGCTTCGTCAGTACTACGATGATGCTTCATATGTTTTTGTAAGCAAGAGAGCCAGTATATATGAATGTGATAATTTAATTACTCACAACTATGTTATTACTATGGTGCTGATAGCTCAGTGGTAAGAGCATTGGGCTAGGAACTGAAAGGTCTCGGGTTCAAATCCTCAAATGCGAAAGAAATTTTCTAGTTGGATAGGTTTCTGTCACCATATTACTGTTGGATCGAAAATCAACATTGCTGTGACCTAAAGTGGCGCAAGATCGCAGTAACAAAGCCTACCCAGAACACAATCGAACTCCCAACTCGCATAACCTGAAAAAGATTCTGAGGGATCTTCACAGAAGATCTAGGAGTATCAGGATAATAATAATAATAATAATTCTCACAACTTGTAGAACAATATTCCAGGAAAACCTCAGAGATAAGTCCTTACGTAAATCTCGGACCTCAAGCTAACTGTAAAATTGTATTATATTGTAATTAAGAGTCACTATTTTGATTTTAAAGTTGAAATAAATAGGTAGGGAGTAAAGGTTTGCATTTTTGCTATCAGCTTGACAATTAGGGATTCATTCAGGAAGGACAAGTTTCATTCATCTTTTCATTGGCGCACTATGAGGAATTTTACGAAGTAGGATGTTTCATGTGCGGACGGATAAAATTGCTAGGGCAAATTAGAGTGTTTTAGCTGAATTTCCTTTCATCTTATCACCATAGTTTTCGCTGTGGTGGGTTAGCGATTTTGTTTTCACCATTTAAATTGAATTATGGTATAAGTTTTCTTGATAGAAGAAATATAACAAAATTTGAATAT
The DNA here is from genome assembly GCA_034642435.1 of Megalocaria dilatata. Classification (NCBI taxonomy): domain Eukaryota; kingdom Metazoa; phylum Arthropoda; class Insecta; order Coleoptera; family Coccinellidae; genus Megalocaria; species Megalocaria dilatata. Next base: position 43,689,734 of record CM067856.1, on the reverse strand, counting down.
TAAAACAAATTGAAATATGTTTATCTTCTACAATTTTAATTTCAAAAAAAATTTTTATTCAAAAAACTTTTAGAAATAAATTTATGTCTAAAAAGCACCGCTTACATTTAATAGACGTATATAATCAAAACTCAATATATAATGTCAAATGGAATAAATAACCCAACAGATATACGAAAGTAATTGAAATTAATAAATAAATATTTAAAGGAGACAAAATTTTGTTACTGGTCTTACCGTTAAGAACACCAATTGCCTTTTAAAAACATGAACACACTTAAAGGATTTCTCAAAGAATATAATTTATTTGAAATATTTAATATATTTAAATATTCGAATAAATTATTTCAAAAAACCTAAAAAGATGTGCACTATATCTTCAAAAAACAAATATAATTCTAGACAATCCCGTCTTCAGTCCTCTTTTAACATTCCAAATATCAAAATCAAAAACATAACTTATATCACTCACGTGTTAAAAGACTTAAGCTTCGAAATACAGATCAACTATATAATTCAAGATTGATCTATGTTCTAACAAAATCGAAGAACAGTGTGAGTTATTTTAAGGTTTATTTAAATTCATTGACATTCTATAATGAGATTTATTGAAGCCAAAATATAATTATATATTATATATAAAATAAAATAGAAAGGCCTTTTACTTGATAGAAGGAATATAACAAAATTTGAATATTAAAACAAATTGAAATGTGTTTATCTTCTACAATTTTAATTTCAAAAAAAATTTTTATTCAAAAAACTTTTAGAAATAAATTTGAGTCTAACAAGCACCGCTTACATTTAATAGACGTATATAATCATATATATTGAGTTTTGATTATATACGTCTATTAAATGTAAGCGGTGCTTGTTAGACATAAATTTATTTCTAAAAGTTTTTTGAATAAAATTTTTTTTTGAAATTAAAATTGTAGAAGATAAACATATTTCAATTTGTTTTAATATTCAAATTTTGTTATATTTCTTCTATCAAGTAAAAGGCCTTTTTCTATTTTATTTTATATATAATATATAATTATATTTTGGCTTCAATAAATCTCATTATAGAATGTCAAATGAATTTAAGTAAACCTTAAAATAACTCACACTGTTCTTTGATTTTGTTAGAACATAGATCAATCTTGAATTATATAGTTGATCTGTATTTCTAAGCTTAAGTCTTTTTACACGTGAGTGATATAGGTTATGTTTTTGATTTTGATATTTGGAATGTTAAAAGAGGACTGAAGACGGGATTGTCTAGAATTATATTTGTTTTTTGAAGATATAGTGCACATTTTTTTAGAGATTTTTGAAATAATTTATTCGAATATTTAAATATTTCAAATAAATTATATTCTTTGAGAAATCCTTTAAGTGTGTTCATGTTTTTAAAAGGCAATTGGTGTTCTTAACGGTAAGACCAGAAACAAAATTTTGTCTCCTTTAAATATTTATTTATTGATTTTAATTACTTTCGTATATCTGTTGGGTTATTTATTCCATTTGACATTAGATATTGAGTTTTGATTATATACGTCTATTAAATGTAAGCGGTGCTTTTTAGACATAAATTTATTTCTGAAAGTTTTTTGAATAAAATTTTTTTTTGAAATTAAAATTGTAGAAGATGAGCATATTTCAATTTGTTTTAATATTCAAAAAAAAATTTTTTTTTTATAAGTTTTCGCCTCTGCAATGATCCTGAATACAACCTTGCTACAACTTGTTTGGTGTATATGGATGATTTAACTTTATTATCATTAACGTTAGTAATAATAATTTTTCGTGTTGGTATTAGAATGAATTTTTATGAAATTTAAATGTCAACCATTTAATCTTGGAAATGTACACACTTCAACAACTTTTACAAATAATCAAAATTTATCGATTTGTTGCTCTTACTTTACGTACTTTAACTCCAATATTTGGTTGTTATAATCGTCCTGATAAAAGAACACTTGAATGTTTAGTGAAGAAATTTCATTTTCACCATGTTTTATACTTCATGATGTTACAGAGCCAGTGCGACAAAGAAATGCAAGAACTGAAGAGAATATTGCTGCCATACGTGAAACTGTTCGTGAAGACCAAAGTATATCGATTTTTCGGCGTTCTTGTCGACGTATTCGTGGCGAATTTTACATTCATACAAAATTGTTTTAACCCAAGAACTCAAACCAACAGATAATTATTGAAAAAAAATTCGGTGATTCGGCTATTTCAAGAAATGGACCGATAAATTATCCGCCTCGTTCCTGCGATTTAACTTCATTGGGACTTCTTTCTTTGGGATTACATAAAGTCGTTGGTTTACAGCAATCATCCAGAAAATTTAGACGATTTACAGATCAATATTGAACAGGCAATTGCTAACACACAATCCGATTAGTGTGAGAAAATTGGGTTCAACGACATCATTCCTGCCAGCGTTTCCGTGGTGGACCTTTGAGGTTTTGTTTCATAACTTATGGTATCCATTGTGATTTATAATGAAATAAAAATTTCAATAATTTTCAAATAAATAATTTGTGTTTAATTTACAAAACAAAATGAGTCGCTGTTAATGAAAGATCCTTTATATATTTACATATTATCATAATAATACCAAAAATAGTTGATGATTGTGAAAAAATTCACAGTTGATACAAAATAAAAGAATATATTTTTTTAATGAAGAGTATGTGGTAAATGATTACACGAATTATTTTTTTTTCACAATGCATTTCACTAAATGGTGAATGCGCCGGTCTAATCTTACGGAGCACGAATGTATTTTCACTTTAATTCGCTAAGGGACATTGTGTTTTATGCCGTTCTGTGCTTTAACAGTATTAAATTTAAGTTAATTGTTTATTACTTCAGAAAAAGTTAATTTCAATATCTTGAATATCAAGCTGAATAAGTCTGTCATACCTCCACAAGATTTAATTTTAGAAAATTTTAAAATTGAAATAAATCGGATGCCTTAGAAACACTGTTTCTTCCGAGTAGATGAATAGAATTATCAAACATTTAAAGAATCTGAAGGAAATATAAAATATTGATCGAAATTACCTTGCAAACATTAGTCTATACGGCTGTTTCATCCTGCTTGGTATTTAAAATATTAAAATAAACCCTTTCATTATTCACATTTTCATTTTAAAAATTATAATTTGGTTTTTCGCAAATACGCTTAGCATCTCATTGATATAGTTGAATCTGCAACATGCCTTTTCTACTTCTGTATATATTCTTTAGACAGACAGAGAATGTACAGGAATGTTTAACCTTCAATGGTCAGTGTTGTTCTATCCTGGTTAAGCCTATATACAGTATATATAGGAGTGACATAATTTGTATTGATTTGCTCCATTTTTTATTCAGAAAAGTCGACTGATGGGTATCGAAAAGAGTTTCAAACACTGTTCTGAAAGTATGCTGAAAATTTTTGAAGCGTTTTCTGAAGGAGCTATATCAATTGAGATTTATTGAGAAATTTTTCAAGTTTATGGGCAATGCTTTTTGGTATTCATAAGGTCGATATTAAGTGGCTATATCAGCTAGAGTTTGCTAGGTAATTTCGTTTAGTATTCTATAATTTATTCAGATTCTTCTTTTTTTTTAAAGTTTATGCAACATTTGATAATTCTATATGTCTCTTGAAAAAACAGTATTTTAGGACATTTTATTCAATTTAGTTCTTGAAAATTTTTGAGGAATTCTTCAAAATTACTTGTAAAGGTGTGACAACTATACTGCTTGATGTTCAAGATATTGAATTGATGTGAAAATCAATTTCTTTTTTTTACTTTGAAATGCTTTGTTCGACGCTTGATGGAAATTGTTCATATTTGACCTAAACACATGTTCCTATTTCTACCATTTGTTATTGGTACTGAAAAACGTTTCGTGCATACTGCTCGATTTAATCAGATTCCTTTCAGACTCCTCGAATGTATTAGGCACATTCAAGGAAGACATTATTAGACAAGCAATAATCGTAACTCTAATTCAGACTGCACGAACATCAATAATTGATATCCCCCATACAGTTAAAGTTTTATATCTTCCTCCAGTTATATTTCCCTTTCAAATAGAATTTTTATTTCAGGGTTATCTAACGCTCCCTGCAAATGTTACACACATAGTTTCATTACCGGATTCGGCAAATTGAGAGTTGTTTTCCGAAGGCAGGAAAGTTGTAAACATCAACATTTCTATGTTTGTGCTCAGACCATAAGTTGTCCAGCGTTTTCGACAAAGGCACTCCGAACTTTGTAATTTGATTTCGTGGTCTAATAGGGCTGTTATTTCTGAACAGACCGTTCGACGAATTCCTGTTAATGTTACGGAATAGGGAAAAGTTACTTTCGCATCACTTTTGTTCGAGAATCACCGACCTTTCAGTTCCACAACATTTGTTACCTACTTATAATTCATATGATGTGGGTTAATTATTATTTATATTTGACATATAAAATATTATTGAAGATTTTCACTTGAGTTCAAATGCAGTGTATGTTCTTCATTTCGTACTCAAGTTATTTCAAAATTTTTCAATTGAATATTTAAATAGGAAATAATCAATTTATTGAGTTTAATTAAAAAGGCAACGTACCATCAATATATAGAAAACACTCACGTGAATTCAGGAGCTTTTTTGCGTTGGCTCAATAGTCCATTTTTCCTGAAAACTGAAATTGTGAATAACTCTTGGACGAAGCTGCATAGGATGAATATTTCTTTTAGAATAATTTCCAAGAAACTTCACATAAATATGCGCGTTATTATTCACCTCTAACTGCTGAATTTCATATCCATCGAGTCTGTAGTTTAGAAAAAATTTTCAAACTTGAATAACTGCGAAACTATTGAATCGGTTTTACCCACCACCAAACTGAGTGAAAAATATTTAGACCTCAAATATTCCCTGAAAGTTTCAAGGCTCTGTCTCTTCTGTTCGAAAGTAAGCGTGTTCACGGACGGCCAGACGGAATTATTTTTCACCTACGAATTTTCATCAATCCAGCCTAGTCGTTTACTACCATATTCGGCTCAAAATTCTAAAATAACAAACACTTAGGCAAAACGGTAGTTCTCTGGATCAAACGTACAAATATAGAAAGAAATGTATACCTTTTACATATTTCATTTTGAGAAAATTTAATCAATAATATGTTAGAAAATGAAGTAATTTTCTAGACAATGAAATTTTTCAAAGAATGCTCAAAATTCTCAGAAACGTGAGTGAAATCTATCGAATAAAGAAATTTATTAACTATTTACTTACATTCCTTGAGATCGAGACAGATTGGTAAACTGCTTGGTTCGCAAAAACTTTTAATTACTTATTTCTGATAACCAATTAAATTAGCTGTAGGACTCCTGCCACATATACATATATATATACTCTGTCAAGAAAGTACCGGGAATTATCTTATATGCTCTTAGTAAATATTTAGCAGAACTTCTAAACCATACCTTTGAGAAAAATAATAGATACACACGGAATTCTTTCGAGCTTGTAGACTTTTTGAAAACTGTCACCATTCCCGAAAACTACATACTGATTTCATTGGATGTGGTATCTCTTTATACTAATGTTCCACTTATTTTGGTAATAAAAATAATTGAAAAAAATTTGGTAAAAATTGAACCTCCCACAGTTTTGTTAATTCATTCTACAATTTGTTAGATTCTGCATCGAAAATAGTTATTTCATATTTAAGGACACAATTTCAAAACACATTTTTGGAGTAGCTATGGAAAATACAGTAACATCCGAATGAAATGAGAAATTACTTTGTTTTCTAGCATTTACTGATTATACAGTGACTCGAGTTTCGTAGTATTACTACATTTTCAGACCGAATAAACAAATTATATCTCAACTATTATATGTATATATATATATACTACTCTGTCAAGAAAGTACCGGGAATTTTTAATTAAATAAAGACGAAATCAAATTTAATAATATTTAAATTTCAATTATTCAACAACAAGATTATAATCTTAAGAGCTAGCTGGCAACATTGAATACAAGCAACTATTACAAGGGTGATCTAACTAGCGTTCATTCTGAAATTATATATTTAAACCATATCAAATTGACTCAACTAAAGTGGGGTGAAGTAAATTAAAAAATTTTATTTGTTATATTCCATAACAATATATATATATATATATTTATTTCATATTTATATATATATATATATATATATATGTATATATATATATATTTCATATTTCATATATATATATATATATATATGAATATATATATATATATATATGAATATATATATATATATATATATATATATTCATATATATATATATATATATATATATATTTCATATTTCATATATATATATATTTCATATATTCATTTAGTATTCCATACATTTAATTTAACAGTATACAGATGGTTGTAATTTCGAGGTGTTGTTTGTTTTTGGTGATAACTTTCAAATTATGTTTTCAAGTGTTATTTAGTGATATGTATTCAATTTGTATTCTGCATGTTTCAGATCAGATTTGTATATATATATATATAAAATTTTATCTATATTCAAATCACAGAATCACGGAGTAAATTCCATACTTCACAAATATTTCAAAGCGCTACGCAAGACAGGAAGGACAAAAACTTGAATTTATTATGTGAGGGCAAGAGTCACTATGAATTTGAAAACGTGAATAAATGTATGTTGTCTTAACAATTTGATTTGTAAAAATTCGAAATTTCGATTATATTCAGTTCTGAACAATATCCTGCACATTCGGAAATACATAATTGTTCTATATAAAATGATAATAACACAGTATCAAAATGGATTCACAGAATCCAAACAAAATAGAGAGTATTGATCGAACGTTATTTCATATCGGCATTATGTAAAAACAAATCTCACTATAAGAATGTCCAACATAAAACCAACAATTTTTTCGAAACAACTTCTTTTTGAAAAGTTGTTTAAAAAATCCTTCAATATGTAACACATTTTCAGAAAGAACCTTCAAATAACTCACCGGTAATCATCGGTCATCTTCAATTCCACCATATAAAAACAATCAATAAAAATATATTCAATGCTATATGGCTCGTGTATAATTTTATGATTTATCCGCAAAATATACATAAAGGTTATATGAAGTATTTTTCAAAATTTAGTCATATCCAAACAATAATGTGTGCAAATTGTAATCATATATGAAACTAGCTGTGCCCGCTACTTCGTCCGCGTGGAATGTAATAAAAAAAAATTAGTTTATTTAGTTGATACTATATATGGTTGGTCAGTGTAACGGCACAATGGTGGCATGCACGTGAGCTGCGCGCGGTACTGGACAGTACTTAGATATTGCCACAATACTTCTTTTTCTTAAAATAAAAGAATTTTTCTGAAATAGAAGTAGCGTAAGTTACTCCTTATTACATAAGCTATCTGCCAGTGAAAGTCACTTCCAAATCAGTCCAGCCGTTCCAGAGATTAGCCAGAACAAACAGACAGGCATACAGACAAAGAATTTTAAAATATATGTTTTGGTATGTGCACCGTATATACATTTATATGCATGTAGTAGAAAGCGGTTATTTTAATATTACAAACAGACACTCCAATTTTATTTATTTGTATAGATAAGCGGTATTTCATACTTGATAGAAGATTTTTTCAATATCTTGAATATCGAGTAGTGAAATTCTGAAATACCTACTACAAATTTTAATTACAAGAATTTTTTTAAATTTTTTAAAATTAAATGAGTTAAAATGTCTTAGAGAACACTGTTCACTTTTTAACAGACATAAGAATTAACACAGTATCCTTTAACTTCTGTGTATATATAAATCATAGAATGAAACACTAGGCATGGACATTGGTGATATTGTAGATAGACTGATCACCGTAAAGTTTTTTCAATGGACTTTTTGAAGATGTGTTACATATTATTGAAGGATTTTTGAGAGAACTTTTTTGAAGTGAAATTATTTCGAAGAATTGATTAATTTCATGTTGGACATTCCTTGTTTTTACATAATGCTGATATAAAACAACATTGTCTCCACCAAAATTTTTGTTGAATGAGTTTGATCAATATTCTTTATTTTCTTTGGATTCTTTAACCTTCTTTTGATATTGTGTGATTACTCTTAATTTTTATGTCTCTTGAAAAATAAACAGTATCCTTTCAGATTTCATTTAATCTTGACAGTTCTTAAGAAATTTCGTGAAAATAAAATTTGTAGTATTTTAGAATTTCTCTGTTTGATATTCAAGATATTCAGAAATAATCATTCTGATTGAAACGTCCTCTTATTATATTTGCAGCAGGCTCTATCTAGGTATTAGTAAAAGGCCACTTTGTTTCGACAGGATTTCCTTTTTGGAGTTCAACAAAAAAGCTTCAGCATATTCAACAGAAACAGCGTGGCTTATTCATAACACAACAAAAATTATTTACATCCGACGACACTTGAAGGATGTCACGATATTTTCGGGGTTTTGTTATGATTCAAAACACAACTCTGCCTCCCCTAACTGCACCACTCATAATCACAAGCAAGCAAAATTTGATTCTCCCCATTACATCAAATGATAGCGATAATTACTACATTTGTTCCTCGACTTCAACATTTGCCGATCCGCCAGCGAAGGACCATAACGTTAACAGCGGGCGCTATCACCGTCGCAGCATCGGAACGACTTTCATCAACGTCGCGTTTCACGCCCAGGTATTCATTTCGTAAAATAATTAATCTCAGAGAAATATTCTATCGGGTCTCTAATTACCCGAATAAGTTGGAGGCGTCTCGTACATAATCAAGTAATTTATTTCAAGAGGAAAACAAGAGACCTGAATTGTGATTGCAGTAATAAGTGGGGCCCTCCCGTTGCCTTTTGAGATCTTCGTCGCGAAAATAGTATAAATAACGGATGAGGCTGTAATTAAAAGGCATGAAAGAGCCCATGAGATGTCACCCGAGCAACTTTCAGCACGTACGCTTGTCACTTCTTCCCGTGAGAGGAATTCATAACTGAAAAGGATTTCTAAAATATGACAACTGGATTTTCTTTTCAGTCATGGATGGAAGAAATATGGCTTGTTTCAGCAACAGGTCACTTACCCCTTTAATTTTCAATTCCTTTTATTGGTTTCAAATACCTAATATTCTTTTGACATTTTCATATTATCTGATATCCTGATTGAGGAGTCTGCAATTTTAATATTTCAGAGAGAACTTCAAATGTAAGAACAGAACATTCTGTAGCTCTTAAAGAAATTTTTTATATTAAATTAATAATTAAAATGTCTTAAATAATATGTAAATAAGGTTATTCTGATTTTCACAATTTTTGTATTGTTATGTTTACAACAATCGTTTCGCTGTCACAGTAGCATCATACGACAGGTTCACATTTTGAATAACTAAGCTTGTTTTAGAAATCCGTTGCTATTTATATTACAGTAAGTACAATAAATTTTTATTGAGCACTAAAACCCAAAAAAGGGTCTCTGCAAATTCCAGCTTATCTGAATATATTCAACAGAGGTGAGTTATTTAAATCTATTTTAAGTTAAGTGATATTCCAATTTTATTGTAATATAAATATTTTAAAAAATTTTAAACAAATTTTAAAAAATTAGCCTTCTACATATTTAATTCCAAAAGATTATATTCAATGATTATAACTTCTGAAAATAAATTAAAATAATGTCGTATAAGTACCACTTATATCATGACATAAAATAAACATTCATTATAAGACATCCGAATGGTATAACAAAATCCAATAAATAAAAATTATTAACCAAAATCCTATAAATTAAACATTTTGAATAGACAAAATTTTGTTTCTGCTTATCAATCTTATGAAAACCAATATCTTTCAAGAATATCCAACATAATCTTAAGAATTTCATCACAAAACTATCTTACTTAGACTATTCAATATTATTGGATATCTAACCAAGGTACTTTATATAAAAACTCAAGATATGTAAAACATTACCGAAAAACAAGTTTTAAAATCGACTTTGCTCATCAGTATTCAAATATTCATATTCAATAAATATAACATCAATTAATAATATATATTCAACTCACCATTCACTCTCCAGAAAAAGTTCTACTTAAATGAGACCTTTAAATAGGTATTCACTACACACCTAAGTAGGAAGTAAGTACCTTGGTTAGATATCCAATAATATTGAATAGTCTAAGTAAGATAGTTTTGTGATGAAATTCTTAAGATTATGTTGGATATTCTTGAAAGATATTGGTTTTCATAAGATTGATAAGCAGAAACAAAATTTTGTCTATTCAAAATGTTTAATTTATAGGATTTTGGTTCATAATTTTTATTTATTGGATTTTGTTATACCATTCGGATGTCTTATAATGAATGTTTATTTTATGTCATGATATAAGTGGTACTTATACGACATTATTTTAATTTATTTTCAGATGTTATAATCATTGAATATAATCTTTTGGAATTAAATATGTAGAAGGCTAATTTTTTAAAATTTTTTAAAATATTTATATTATTTTATATACCTTCTATCAAGAATTGACCCCTATTTATGCAATTTTATTGTGTTTATTTATTTCTGGGGGTTTGGGTACTACCTATGCCATAGTTGAAAACGCTGTACTTCGCTCTCGTAGAGAGTCATTTCCGATATGCTATGACTTGTTGGGGAGTTGCTGTGAAAACGCATACTGAACCACTGGAAATTCTACAGAAGAGAATCTTACAGTTGATGATATTCAAGAAACCTAAGCGATATGGAAGCGACGCTTTGTTCCAGAAACCGAGTGTGTAAGATTTAAGAAAACTCTATTACTTATAAGCTGCTATTACATACCACCGGACGAGAGTTCCTGATATCGTTGGAAAATATTTGACTCGTGCACGAAACCATGATAGGGCCTCTTTGATGCTAACGAGCCTTACACAAAGGCTCGCTTTCCTTGAGTCAACTGTATATAACACAATTCCGAAATCAATAAGAATGTTCAAAAATATATGTGGTTATGAAAGAGAAATGAGAAGATTTATATTGTCAGTGCCCAGAGAGAGATTTCACGATCTGATAGAAACTAGGCGGTTTTTACATTGTAAAATGTGTGGTGCACCCTTCTCATATCTAATGCGTATTTCAGTTCCTTCGTGATTTTTAAAGTAATTTTGAGGATTTCCTCTGAACTTGAGTAATGTATAAGTAGGTATGTCCAAATTCACTGTCAAAGAAAAAAATTGTTTATATTGTTTGTGTTAAATCGTAAAATTGTATATCAAATAGCCCAAAACAAAGTGTGTATTCACTACCAGAGTTTTTGCTGCTTTATTCCTGGCTCTATTATAACCTTTATATCTACATAAAAAGTCTTGTGAATATGTTTTCGGAAATGAAGTTATTATTTTTATTAATAGGAATCTATTCAAGAGACGTCGAACGACTACTAATTTCATAATATCGCTAATTCCATAAGTCGAAAAAAAGCAATTCGAAACATTCAGTATTATTCTCAATATTCTTTTAGTAGATAATTTAATTGTTTCATGTTACTGCTATGTATGGCATCTTCACCTGAAATAATATCGTATTTGTGATTCTAAAAGATTGTGAAAATTTAAACATGTTTCGAAAAATTATTCCGTTTTGAGATCGAAAAATTCGAAGACTACACATTATTATGTGATAGATTGTATGTAAAATCTGAATATTGTTATATCTATAATCCCATCTTCACTCAGAAATTTTCTATGTGAAAGAGGGTATTTATGAATACCAGAAGGATCTATTTCCGTAGATATAATAACTTTGCTGAGCAATTTAGAAAAATATTTCCTCGATATTTAAATGATAATTGTAAATATTTGAACGCAGTTTAACTTGTACTGAGAATTAAGAGTAAATGGAATTAGTTCAACTCTATATCAATCTGCGAATGTTAAAAATGTATTTCTGTTATAAGTTTCTCATACAATTAACTTTATTATGAAACAACTTACACTGCTTTGTAGGCAGGAAAAAAGGTTTATATCAATATTTTCAATAATAGCGAATCTTTCCAATTAAACTTATGAGACTCTACCTACCAGACTAGCCGGACAAGTTTCAAAGTTAAAGAATAGTTGAAACGAACGACAAAGAGGTTACTGACAATCCTGAATCTAAGAGACCTTCGAAAATGAATTCATTGCTAAGATTGTCAATTATTATAATAATGTATAATAATGTTGGTATCTATATCATCTTGCGCGTTTATAATTTTAAGGTGCTGAACACTGCCTTCTACAGTTGTAATCTTAACTAGATTTTTCTTCAATATCATTTGGATACATAGATGGTACAGCGACATTGCCTAGAAAAACAAACATACTACTCTGTCAAGAAAGTACCGGGAATTTTCAATTATAACAACTTTTTTACATTTAATCGTCAAAATTTATTGCGTCGCCTTCAAAATAGGCTCCATTTGCTCCAATACATCTATGCCAACGGCACTTTCAATTATCGAAACATTTTTTATAGGCGCTTTCCGGGATGGACTTTAGCTCTCGCGCCGAATTTTGTTTTATGGCTTCAATAGACTCAAAACGGGTGCCACGATGGGGCAATTTTAGTTTTGGGAAGAGGAAAAAGTCGCAGGGAGCCAAATCCGGCGAATACGGTGGTTGCTGAAGCACGTTTGTTGAGTTTTTGGCGAGAAAGTCAGTCACAATCGTAGCTCGGTGAGAAGGCGCGTTATCGTCATGCAAAATCCATGAGTTGTTCGCCCACAAATTTGGCCGCTTCTTACGGATACGCTCACGCAAACGTTTCATAACGCCTAGGTAATACTCCTTGTTTACCGTCTGACCCTCTGGAACGAATTCGTAGTGCACCACGCCACGGATATCGAAGAAAACAATGAGCATCACCTTCATTTTCGAGCGGCTTTGGCGTGGTTTTTTCGGTTTCGGCTCATTTTTTGCCACCCATTCCGATGATTGCTGGCTTGTTTGCATATCGTACTCGTAGACCCAGGTCTCATCACCAGTTATAATGCGTTCCATGACTGTAGAATCAGAATTACAGCGTTCCAGCATGTCTGAAGCAACCTGTTCGCGATGACCTTTTTGAAGAAAATTCAGGTCTTTCGGTACGAGTCGTGCGGCCACCTTTCTCATGCCCAAAATATCAATCAAAATCATACGTGCGGACTCGTGGGATATCTTAAGATCATGTGCTATCTCTCTCAAGCTGGTACGACGGTTTTCCAGCACCCTTTCCTTAATTTTATCGACGTTATCTTCGATCGAAGCCGTCGATGGGCGACCACTTCACGACCGTCCTTGAAGGCTCTGTACCACTAATATGCACGAGTTTTCGATAGAGCATTATCACCAAAAGCCTTTTGCAACATTTTCAATGCATCGGCACACGAAAATTCATTTGCAACACAAAACTTTAAACAAATTCTTTGCTCAACGTAATCACCCATAGTAAAAATCGGCACGCACTCTGACATCGACTGACTTAATCAGCTGTTGCAAACACACTAGTTGACAGATCCCGCTCAAGCTTGGCATAGTAATTAAGGACAGTGGTACCAACCTAGGAAAAAAATTTTTTACCTGCCTCATTGCCCCGCCAGATTTAAATCGATAATTCCCGGTACTTTCTTGACAGAATGTACAGAGCCTTCCAGAAGTAAAATATATTCCACAATGAAAAGGTCCCATGATGGAGATAAATACGCTGTTTGAAGTTGAGAGAACATAGTCCTCGACAATTCTGTTCCGAAATTTTCATATGGATTTGTATAGACTTCGATTTGTCATACAATCAACCACAATCTTCGAAGTACGAATGTCCTTCGATCCAAATGCTTAGTTATTACAGATTCGATAATTAATCGTTAAGATTTGTCGGTAGATTGTACCGTAATATTTATATACTTGGATATAGTATGAGGGAACACAACCGTTCTAAAGTCTGAAATTATCAACTTAAAAATTATCACTTCCTAATTGAAAACTAAACACTCGCGTTTCAAACTTTTAAACCACTGAAGATCGGATCAATGTTAAATCCATTGATCAACATGTTCTTTCTCAAGAGAAACAAGTATTCATACTTGTGTGCAGAACATTGATCCTCGAATGAATTCGAATAAACCGGCTTTCACCATATTGTTAGGAATGTTTCTTGCGTGATTTCATGCGTAGTTTCATGCGTTAGACGATAATTTCGGACGAATCCCTATATAATCCAACTTTAGGCCTAGGCATAATTTATACCCCGAAGAAAGAAACATATCATAAAAAAATAAATAAACGTGAACGAATAAAGAGCAGAAGAAGCAGATGAAATAATTGTAACCCATCAACTCACAAATTGTCAAATATTCGTGGGATTATACAGTGAAGTCTATAGTTGTATATAATTTCATTCCTTATTCTAGGAATGAATAATTTCTCTCCACTATCTCCGCATAAGAGGGTTTAGTATAAATTTACACAGGTCGTCAAAGCGGATTGTGGGGTTCAAATAGACCGTTCAATATACTCCAATATTTGCTTAGTATTCAATATTAATCGACGGATCCAATCCTAAACAGCCCGGTAAAGGCTTTGACCCTTATACTGCTAGAAATGATGCAACTCGAATTTCTAGGAAAGGTTCTTAAACCTGAGAAATGAACATGGATTTGTCTAATAAGTAATATTTAGAAACTTACTATTATGGAAAATAAGATTAAGTTTTTGGCTGCCCAATTCAAGCAAGCGAGAATATGAAACTTAAATGATGATTAAGGGGAAAATCTGAATGAGTTTATAACACATGATAGTATCCATGTGTTGAAACAATTTTCAGCTTCATAAAGACTGATTATATTGAATATATTAGTGTATATTTACAAATTATATTTTAGTAGTAGAAGCAATCAACTTAATTGATAGTAATCCTCGACCAAGGTCAGTTAAATTCATAATTAATGTTAAATAAGGTTTAATGTACGGAAAACAAGTTTACTCTAAAGAAAACAGTTATTCAAGAATTAGTAGAGCTGGTCGTTTAGCCTTTGGTGTTCTTTCTATGTCATAATGGTGTACCAATGGTTCCATATTAGCCCTGTTGGTGTGCTTCTTGACGAATTTTTTGCTAGTCTTTATAATCTTATTTTTGTTGATTTGTATGAAAGTTGATTTGCATGATTACGCAACGAGTTGTTAGGGTGTCTAACTTTGGTAATTTTTCTCGAATTTGTTCTTTCGGCTACTTCTAAATTATAAAACGTTGATCTAGACGAGTTAAGAAAATTTTGTGTGTGCTTTGAAGATGAACTTGTCGTCTATGTGTATTCCCAAATAGATACTTGTATTGTTTATTTCAATACACGGAGAATAGGTATTATTTTTGTGATTGAATAGGACAAGGTTTGATTTTTCTGGATTTACCTAATAAGTGTCCTATTGAGTCTTTATTGTTATATATGCCGTAGCAAATAAATTATAAAGAAAGGGCGATAGGGGTGGGAAGCCTTGTTGCGGTGTAAATAATTATATGTTATTTTCTTCCAATTCATCATATACGATGAATTTACGCGTTTTAAATTCCAAAACTAGAATATGAAACTTAATTCGTTGATCGTTCTTTCCAAAGTGTTTCTGTTCAATCGGTTATCATAGCCCAAAATAATGTAAGATTCATATCAGACAATTAAATGCCACTTACATCATATATGCGTAATATTTCAATCAACTTTCACCGAAAAATTACCCGAATTTAACTGCTGAGCTTCCTCCTCATTACGTTTGCCATACCTGACTGAATCTATTGCAGCCCTTACTTATTATATTCTACCTCATATTCACATTGTTAACTCTATAATGAATAAAAGCTTCATAAGCTTCCTTTAGTACGATGTCGTCCGCTCATGCTCTACCTCTCCTTGTCTTTTTACCCCATTCTTTGAATCCTTTTTCTATTTGTTCTTCCTAATTTGACTGTGAGTCAATACTTGATAGAAGTAAAATTTGAATGACTTTAAATTCAGAAAAATATATCCTAACTTAAATATATATATATATATATATATATATATATATATATATATATATATATATATATATATATATATATGACTCACATTCAATCAATTGAGGCATTTAATCTTGAAACTATCTTGGTTAATGCGACTGAGTGCAGGTGGGTGGATAAGGAGCCCCTTCGACCAGTGAGTTGCGCCACAAAACAACTTAGAAACTGACACTGCAGGGCCAGTAGAGGTTGGATAGTGCTTCGCCGCTACCAGTCACGGTGTAGGTTTTCGGATTGAGGCCGAAACTGTAAGCTTGGTGGGTTCAACTCTTCGGAGTGGTTCTCGCTATTGCGCGATGATCACACTTTCTGATTTCTGGGCAGATTATGGAGACTGTTGAGTAGTCTCTTGGTGAAAGAGCCATGTTCACATACCAGTAACGTAACCAATAGAATTCAAGATGTTTACCATAGCTCATAGTCCTCACTATATTTCGGAATAAATATCGTTCACATTAATTTATATATAATAGACTTTTCTTACTCCTTCTTTTCGTATTCCAAAATTTGCTGGGTACCAGACTGTCGTTGTATCCAGAAGCAGAATTTTGAAGTTAGTATAATAATATCAACTTTATTTAGCACCTGGCTAGCAAAAATATTACAAAAAAAAAAAATAATTCACTTCACATTTACAAATCTTCACCTTACGAAGAAACAATAAAATCCTCTATATTGTAACGGTCTGCCTAATGTAGCTAATACATGCCCTTTTAAAACTCCTAAGACTAACACTACTCTTCACAATATCGGGTAACCCATTATATAATTTCAATCCCTCATAAAAAACACTCTTCCCACCAAAAGTAGTACCCAATCTCCCCAAATAAAAATTTTCTCTTGTTCGAGTATCATACCCATGTACATCTTTGACAAACTTGCAATTACTCAAAAGGTGTTGAGGAGTTAATCGATTTATCATCTTATATACAAATAAAATAGTGTTAAGGATTACTGTTTGCTTCACACTTAATAGATTTGTAACATCCAACATATCAGTCCTTCTAGTATATTTATTACATCTCAATATAATTCGCATTGCTTCATTTTGTAGCTTTTGTAAACTATCTATTTCAGTCTTATTCAACAGGAAAAGCAGAGTAGGACAGCAATAAAGATGTGGTGCAACAATTGTCTTATACAATGTCAGTTTGGCCCATGAACTCAGGTCCCTTGATGAACGCCCCAGCATATTAATTTTCTTCGACATTTTGTTTGTAATGTACCCGTAATGTTCAGAAAAAGTCAAATTCTCATCAATTACACAGCCAAGATACCTAAAACACTCCACAATCTCTATGTTTTCATTATTGACTTGTACATTTAAATTTGGTCTATTAATAGTCTTATTTTTATTTCTAATAAACATAGCTTTGGTTTTATTCACATTTAGATGAAGATAGTTATTGTTCAACCATTGAAATATATTATCAAGTTCATTATTTATTATGCTAACAATATCATCAATATTTTCCCCTGATATATATAGAACAGTATCATCCGCGAAAAGTTGAATGCTACAATTTTGAACTGTCTTTACAATGTCATTGATGTACAATATAAAAAGGGAGGGGCCAAGAACGGTTCCCTGGGGTACACCCCATTTTGAATCTCTCTCACTTGATGTTTCAACATACCTTGTAACTTGTGTTCTAGTACTCAAATATTCCCCGAACCATTTAAAAATTGACCGACCAAACCCATATTTTTTCAACTTAAGGAGGAGCAACTGTCGATGAATCGTCTCAAAAGCACGCTTGAAGTCTAAAAAAACCACTCCAATCATCTTCCCATCCCCCAATGCAGTTTTCCAGTCAAACAAAACCGTCTGTAGGGCACTTTCACACGAGTTTTTTCTCCGGAAGCCAGCTTGTCTTTCACTCAGTAAACCATTACCTTCCAAATAATCAATTATCTGGTCATTGACACACATTTCCAGTAACTTTTCGTATGGTGGAACCATATTAACTGGCCTGAATTCTTCCGCTTTTGTAGTACCCATTTTTTTTTCAATTGGCACCACTGTGCTTTTTTTCCATTTATCTGGAAATTCTCCTTGATCCAAACTTTGATTGAGGACATTTAAGAATTTATCTCCGATTGTTTCAAACGCCAATTTAAGAAGTTTCACTGTTATACCATCTGTACTACTTTCCTTGTTTTCCATTCTGTTCATAATTTTTCTCAACTCTGACATCTCCACTTTGCGAAACTTTTCCATTCGATGCTCATTATTCTCTATTAGTTGAGCAGTTGATTCCAAGGATTTAGTCGGTACAATATTTTCAGAAATTTTTCGAATGCTATCCACGAAGAATTCATTAAATTTTTCGCATATCTGATTGCCTGATACTATTCTGCCATCAAAGTTTATCTCATTTTTTTTATTTCCATATGCCCTTTTATTAACCATAATTTTTAGTGTCTTCCACATTGCTGCAGGATTGCTTTTCACATTGTCTAATTTGTTACTAAAGTAATGAGTTCTGGCGTTCCTTATAAGTGATACCACTCTGTTTCTTTGTGTTTTAAAATTGTTCCAGTCCTCGTTCAAGTGAATAATTGTGGCTCTTTGATATAGTTGGTCTCTTTTATTTATTTGCTGTTGTATTTCAGGATTCCACCATAATTTACTACCCCAACCCTCTGCTATAACCTTTTCCTGTAGCGGAGCAAATTCGTCCACAGCAGATGTTAAATTTCTTACTAAATTATCCGCCTGGTTATTTGTAGGCATCGAATTATTCATCCAACGCATATCCATTAAGCTTAGCTGAAATGCGGTTACGTCCATATTTGAGTAATCTCTATATATTTTTGTTCTGTAGTCCTTTTTATGTTCATCATCAAGGTATAACTCGATAATGGAATGATCCGTTACCTTAGGTGTCTTAAGTACTTTATGTTTTATTTCTTTATTATTGGTGAGTACGAGATCAATTTTTGTAGCTGACCTATTGGTTATGCGGGTACATGAATCTACCAGTTGATAGAAACCATATTTGTTAATCAATTCGTTTAATTTGCCAGCATAAAAACTGTTACCCTGCAGGTCAATATTAAAGTCACCTATCATCATAAATGTGCTGTCCAGATCAAAATCCTCAAAAAAGTCATCCAGTATATTCAGAAATTCTCTATCACCAGCGTTTGGTGAATGATACACACAGTACAGATAATATTTTTGCCCTCCTATACTAATTTCGATTCCACATAACCATACATTTCTATCCTTGACCATATTCACGATTTCTTTATACCTATATCCGTGTTTAACGTAAATCAGTGTCCCGCCTGTATGCACACTCGACGAAAAGCAGCAAATTGCCTCGTAACCCCGAATATCTATTTCGTTCTTGGTGAAATCTTCTGTTACATGACTTTCAGACAGACAGATAAGTACAGGTTTTCTTTTATGTACAATCCATTCCCATTCAGTCTTATGAGTACCTAGGCCCTGAATATTCAAATACATAATTACATTTTGTGATTGCTATAACACATCTTTACTCACATTTCTGCTTGCAATGCGGTTACTATATATTTCTGGATAGTCGATTCCTTCCTGGAGACGTCCAACTACCCTTTTATATGCCTCACAGTTTCTATCATCAGCTCTATGTTTATAGTCTATCGATGGTATCTTTAATATCTCCGAGGCATATTTACAGTTCACGCAACACTTCTCATCCGATTTACAGTCCTCTTCCTTGTGATCCCCTGCACACTTCTGACAAAATGGATTTACTTTCCTGCACTCTTTTGCAATATGCCCATATTTCCAACAGTTGAAGCACTGTATAATTCTAACACTGTCCTTGTAATAATAGGATCTCCATCCAATATGGAGTTTATCCTTCATTTTCACACATTCGTACGTTTTTGCATCCATTTGAAGAATTACGTTCATCATATTCTTCTTATTTTTATACTGATGAATTATTTTTAATTCTCTCACATTAGTGTCCGTGTTTATGGTGTTTTGTATAACCAATTTATTCAGAAGGCTCTCCTCATTTTCTAATTCTCTTTGATTCAAGTTGAACATAATTATCCGTGGATTTCTCTTTTCAGGGATCTTCACTACATAATTTTTACCCAATGAACTCTTGATATTATCGAACACATCTTGGAACCCTTCTTCCGGTTTATCTTTATTGTATTTGATTGCGACTCCCCCATCTCGTACATATTTTATTTTTGATACACCAACTCCCAGATCGCAAGGATTAATTTTTTCTTCAATTTTTCTTTTTGTGTCTTCACTTGTTTGTGCTGAATTCCTTGGTTTCACTATAATTACTTCGTCTTTGTGTTTTCTTGTTGACTTTAACACTTGGCTGTAACTACACGGTTGTATCATGGTATCCTTTTTGAGTGATTCTATTTCTTTATTGAGCAAATCAATAATTGACATTTTATCTGCAATTAACGATTCCTTGCACTTTACGATCTGTTTTATTAATTCCAAAGAGTCCCCATCACAACAGTGCGGGCAATGAAATTTCAATACTCTTCCAGCTGACAGTTGCAAAACTTTGACCTCCGAAGAAGTTAGATTTCCGCATTCTTTGCATACTAGCTTGCTACACCCATCACACGGAAAAACATCCTTATTTTTCACTTTAATTTGCTTACAAATTGAACAGTTCATTTTATGTCGGGACACTCCTGAGGATACGCCACTGGTTTGCAGTTCCACCTTGACCGATGTCTGACACACACGTAGCTTATGTTCAAATCAAAATACACCAGGCTACCTCCTGCGATAAGAAATTTCTTTTTAGAATGGAAATTTCACCTAATTATAAATTATATAAAGTCAAATATTTCACGTATTTTGTTGTTTCGAAAATATTCTTCTGCACTTAATTAACGTTCGCTTTTATGGCTACATTTTGATACCAGATTCGATTATTTTCACTTGCTATAACACTCCGTAAAGGCGAGGTTATCATATTATTATCATACTAGTGTCATATTTTCTTGTCCAAAAAATGAAAAAGTCTGACAAGAGTTTATCAGCTGTATGTTAGGTATGCCACAGTGAAAGTGTTTGAAACGTGATCAATTTTTCAGACAATACAGATAAGATAATTTTAAATGAGTAACAAATTGAAATATGTCTTGATACGTATAATGTATAGTTATTTGTAATCGAAACACAGAAAAAAATAACAAAACTTATTCACCCCAAATAATGTGCCTTGATGAGAAAAATAACCAGAATTTCAAAAATAATAAATAATTTAGGAATATATTGTGAATATGAAGACTCTATATGATTTTATTTCATAATTTGAAAATTAATTTGAATGTGAGTCATATATATATATATATATATATATATATTGCGTAGTATAGGTTATCGACCAGACTAATAATAAATCTATTACCTTGTTTTCGGGAATGTGGTCTGTATATCAAGAAAACTCCAATTTTCTTCAAATATCTCAATATTTCGTTGATATAATTTTCAACATCATCAGGAGATAAACTGAAAACAGCAAACAAAAAAGGGCAACATCATTTACAGGAAACAAACAAAGATTTTTTTATACAGCACTACAGCATATAATTTGGCAAAGTTTTTGGCCAATATGTTGAGGGAGTCATTCGAAGATCGCACGGACTATAATGTAAAAGATACCTTCACCTTCGTCAATGCGGTTAGTGGATTACGGCTACCAGATGGGTACATTTTATTGTCGCTAGACGTTGTCTCCCTGTTCACAAATATACCGGTCAAATCAGCTTTAAAAATTTTAGATG
The DNA here is from genome assembly GCA_034642435.1 of Megalocaria dilatata. Classification (NCBI taxonomy): domain Eukaryota; kingdom Metazoa; phylum Arthropoda; class Insecta; order Coleoptera; family Coccinellidae; genus Megalocaria; species Megalocaria dilatata. Next base: position 43,667,866 of record CM067856.1, on the reverse strand, counting down.
ACCGTTGGGACCAAATAGCTGATCATACTTGCTTAACCAAACAGAATTTCATGACTCTGATAGCTTTTGTTTTCAACAATACTTATTTTTCATTTGATGATCGTTTTTACAAGCAGATATTCGGTACACCAATGGGTTCCCCGTTGAGCCCTATAATTGCAATGATTGTCCTCGATGATTTGTTGGATAATGTTATTCCGAGGATCCCTTTCAGTTTTCCTTTTATATATAAGTACGTGGATGATTTGATTTGTAGTGTACCGTGTGATAAAATTGACATCGTTCAGCAGGTTTTCATCCTCAGGTCGTTTTTTGAATTTTTATTCAAATCATCCTCGTAATCAAAAGTTGAACACAGTCTTAGCTTTAAAGAATAGAGTCACTCACATTTCAGATCAGAGGTTTTTAAGTGAAAATTTGAACACACTCTTCGATATTTTTGTCAACAATGGATACCCAAGGAATATCTTAAGGAGGTTAATTTTCAGTGCGAGTTTTTATGATGGTCCCACGGATGACAACCCACCGCAGCAAAAGTTCAAAAAATTACCGCAAATGAACGAACTAACTCATAGGGTAGTTAATTTGTTTAAAGATTATCCGCAGGTTAAAATCGCGAGATATAATGTAATGAATAACTCAAGGTTATTCTCGAAACTGAAGGACAAAACTCCGACTGATTTCATGAGTAATACTATATATAGGGTGCCATGTATGGAATGCCCGGGAGCTTACATTGGCCAATCACAGCAGTGGCTCAAAAATCGAATAACTCAGCATAAGAGTGATTGCCGAATAGGGAAAAACTCTTGTGCGTTGGTTGACCATCATAAAAAAACTGGTCACAATTTTGATTTTGACAGCGTTAGTATATTGCAACAAGAGAATGATTACAGGAAACGATTATTTCTCGAGATGCTACACATTAAAAAGGAGAACAATGCAGTAAACTATAAATCAGATACAGAAGGCCTCAATACAATTTACTGTAATATTCTAAGTAAACTTTAGTACATATACTGTAGATGTCACATATTTCCCATATTGTTTCTTTGTTTCATATCGGTTATTGGAGAGCAATTTAAAACACCTGCAATATTTGGGATATTAGAAGTTTCTCTTTTGAATGTAATATAGTTGCTGATTTTTGATGTTTGATTTTTCGAGTAAAGAATTTTGTAATGTTTGATTCTGTGTTTTGGAAGTGAAGCTCTGATCTTGTAAGTGCTGTATAAAAAAATCTTTGTTTGTTTCCTGTAAATGATGTTGCCCTTTTTTGTTTGCTGTTTTCAGTTTATCTCCTGATGATGTTGAAAATTATATCAACGAAATATTGAGATATTTGAAGAAAATTGGAGTTTTCTTGATATACAGACCACATTCCCGAAAACAAGGTAATAGTATATATATATATATATATATATATATATATATATATATATATAGTGAGGACTATGAGCTATGGTAAACATCTTGAATTCTATTGGTTACGCTACTGGTATGTGAACATGGCTCTTTCACCAAGAGACTACTCAACAGTCTCCATAATCTGCCCAGAAATCAGAAAGTGTGATCACCGCGCAATAGCGAGAACCACTCCGAAGAAATGAACCCACCAAGCTTCCAGTTTTGGCCTCAATCCGAAAACCTACACCGTGACTGGTAGCGGCGAAGCACTATCCAACCTCTACTAGCCCTGCAGTGTCAGTAGCTGAGTTGTTTTGTGGCGCAACCCACTGGTCGAAGGGGCTCCTTATCCACCCACCTGAACTCAGTCGCATTAACCAAGATAGTTTCAAGATTAAATGCCTCAATTTATTCTGGTAAGAGCATCGTTAATTCGGGCTGTACGTCAAGACCCACGAACCCTTGTGATTTCTTTCATTTAATCCTGGCTTGAACCACCAACGGTCTAGCCACATCTTTGAGATTCACAAACCCCTGAAGCATCTCGCAAACGATCCTGGTTCAGAACGAGGCCGGTCGAACCGTCAAGTCCCGCTAAATCCTGAAGCATATCTAGGGATATCCTCAACATAAGTTTCTGCGAAAAGATAGATGTAATACCCTTCTAGTCCAGCATGCGGACTTCCAACCACTGCCCCCTCGAGTCCAAAACCAATTGGGTGGCCAGGTCGTACGAATACTTCCCGAGAGCCTCCATCCTTCCGAGGTAACGCAATATGCTACATAACGCACTCGGCCATTAGACAGAAAAATCCGGAGTTTTTCTGTAATAGGGTAAAGTACGTTATTTTTAAAGGTGAAGCCCTGTGCTATTACAGACACCCTTTTCACTGAGTTGAAGAACGCGGCTCATACCTCCATTCCACCTTTACGGTAAAACTAGGACCCCATTCGGTTGAACTTCCACCACACGGGTCCAGTGACTGGCACGAGTAACATTGCTTTAGGCATCAAGACTTTATCCTCCATGCCTCCGGAATAAAACTAGGATCTTAGACAGGAAAAGCACCCTCAGCGCGTCAAGCTACAATGTCATGGGGGACGAGCTATGGTAAATAGGAAGTTTTTCGCATTAGGGCAGTGCAACTTACAGCTATGTAATGGCTAAAAACTCAAAAACAGCTGAATAACTTTTGTTAATCGACGAGCATAAGCAGTAGACGTGCATGTTTCAATGCTTCTTGGCATATATTCAGTGGAATGCTGTTTAATTTTTGGAAGAGCGAAAAGTTACCGTCTTAGAGATTTGACTGAACCGGATGGCAAAGAGAGACTATGGGCTTCAATACTGACTGATTTATATCCGCGAGCTAGATAAAATTATACTGCCTAATGTCGAAGCGATATTTGTCTAATTCCTCACTGAGTAACTACGATTTGATTAAGATTTCTACGAACAATGATGGTATTTTGAGAAGTTTAGATTTGATTTGTTAAGCAAAACATTAACATTTCCATATATAAATAATAAGATTATTCTGATTTTCACAAATTTTTATTGTTATTTAATACAACAATTGTTTCGCTACAGATAGGTTCACATTTTGAATAACTAAGTTTCTTTCCGAAATCCGTTGCTATTTATATTACAGTAGGTACACAAAATTTTTATTGAGCACTAAAACCCAAAAAACGTCGCTGTAAATTCCAGCTTATCCAAATATATTCAACAGGGGTGAGTTACTTAAATCTGATTGTTCGTTATGTAATATTCCAATTTTATTCTGTTCATTTATCTCAAGCGGCAGTGGAAGAAATTTGGAGAGGCCCTAGCTCCGGATGGTGATTGTACGGGCTCATGATAATGATGACTAGATCGTCTGTGAATAGATTCAAGAAGCTGAGAATATTAAAAAAAATTAAGTATCAAAACAGATTTATTCTGTTCTTTTTATTATTTTAGCTGTGAATATGTTTAATGCTTTGTTACTGTGCAACCTCATATATGGAAATATTTAATTGAATCAGTCCTTACTTGATGAAAATCCATATTAAATAAGGTTATTCTGGTTGTCACAAATTTTTATTGTTTCGCCATCATAGTAGCATCAGCAGATAGGTTTACATTTTGACTAACTGAGCTTGTTTCCGAAATCCGATTCTATTTATACTACAGTAGGTACAAATATCTTATTGTTCCTTAAGTATTATTCCAATTTTATTGTATTTATTTATCTTAAGGGACTCTAACATGTTTGAGGCATAACTTTTACTTTTTATATGTAGAATTTCAAAATTATGGTTGAAAGTATACCCTGTTTCTGAGAAATGGTTATAATATGTGTAATTACTTTTATTATTGAGGAAAGTCTCCAAATGTTCACAAACTATTTGTCGGAAAGTTCTTCCAGTCTGTCCTATGTAAACTTTTGTTCAATAACCGCAGGTTAACTCATAAACCCCCGATTTTTCATCTTTGTACTGTCTTTATAATTATTTTTTTTAATATAAGGACAGTACACATAAAGATGATTATTATTATTATTATTATTATTATCCTGATACTCCTAGATCTTCTGTGAAGATCTCTCAGAAGCTTTTTCAGCTTGTGCGAGTTAGGAGTTCAGTTGTGTTCTGTGTAGGCTTTGTTACTGCGATCTTGCGCCACTTTAGGTCACAGCACTGTTAATTTTTGACCCAACTGTGAAATGGTGGCAGATACCCGTCCAACTAGAAAATTTCTTTTCTACCTGAACAGGACTCGAACCTGGACCTCCCGGTCACGAGTCCGATGCTCTCCCGCTGAGCTATCCACACTCATGATAAATCGTAGGTTTGTAAGTTAACCTGCGGTGATTGCCAAAAGTTTACAAAGGCAGACTGGAAGAACTTCCCGACATAGAATTTATGAACGTTCGAAGAGTTTCCTCAATAATGAAAGTGATTCCACATATTCTAACCATTTGTTAGAAACAGGACATACTTTCAACCATAATTTTGAAATTCTACATAGAGAAAGTGCAAAATATCCCTTAAACCCGTTAGAGTCCCTTAAGAAAAATAAACAATAAAATTGGAATAATAATTAAGGAAAAATAAGAGAAATAGAATAAGATCTACTGTAGTATAAATAGAAACGGATTTCGGAAACAAGCTCAGTTAGTCAAAATGTAAACCTATCTGATGATGCTACTGGGATAGCGAAACAATAAAAATTTGTGACAATCAGAATAACCCTATTCAATATGGATTTTCATATTTCAAGTAAGGACTGATTCTATTAATTATTTCCATATATGAGGTGGCACGGTAACAAAGCATTAAACATATTCACAGCTAAAATAATAGAAAGAACAGAATAAATCTATTTTGATATTTAATTTTTTTAAATATTCACAGCTTCTGGAATATATTCACAGAAGATCTAGTCATCATTACATCATCATGAGCCCGGACAATCACCATCCGGAGCTAGGGCCTCTCCAAATTTCTTCCACTATTCCCTATTTTGAGCGAGTTGTGTACATATTATTTCTTTCTTTTTTTTAATAGAATCCTGCCAATTTGTTTCTGGACTACTACTACTACTAGATCTTCTACATCTTCACACACACAGAAGATCTAGTAGTATAATAGTATAATATCAAATATCAAAAAGAAACATTGGAATAGTACAGAGTCCTTTTTTCTTGCTTTTGAAAGATATTACGCTGAAGAAAATACAAAGTTCTCAAGAAGATCCATATTGAGTAGCCTTTGAAACGCACATGCATTTCTTTTCTTTCTCTCAATAGAAGAGCCTGAAAACAATAAACAAAAGAACAACTGTAGTAACGATCAAATATTTATAACATGTAAACCGAATCTTCTTTGAATAAGAGTAGGACAGTGATCGATGGTCACATTTCTATGGCTTGGATGTATTATTCATAGAAAATTTGAAGTCGCGAGCGGAACGAAAGAGCCCTAGGCTACGGCTAGATCCCACGTTCTTCTCTTATCCAAATCTGCCGCACTCCCCGATTCTTCGGCGTGTTTATTTGGATATTCCGGTAAAGTCAAATTTATTTCCGAAGTATTGAATACGAATCAGCTTTCTATGGTAACAAGGAGGAATAGGACGGACACAAACATCGTTTCCTATGCGATTGTTCCGTTGAGCAGTCCCGAATAAATTACGCTTTTCCCGATGCTGTGTGTACGGCGAATTTATTGGGACTAGGGCTTTTCTACTGGTGGGTCGTATGTGAGCGCTGACCTGATTTCGTCTATATGCTATTGATGATTGACTAAGAACCGGGACGTATAGGTGGTTCTTTTGTTGTGAAGTCGCTCGGAATGAATTTACTTCCGAATCTGATGTCATTCAGATGCTGAAGATTCAGGAATGCAGTCCTGAAAGTCGATAGGATGTACTCTCGTTACCTCGTTGCTTCATGTGTTTTTTACGGAGAACTGCTGCACAGAACTTCTTTCGTCTGTGTGCATATCGAGTATCGAAATATGATCTTGTGTACAATTTCAGTGATGTTGAACGATGCTTAAAAAGTTTCCAATCCATGTTCTATTCAAATTGCATCACGAGACTGAGATCCGCAGGTTCATTCTTTTGTTCGCACTGCTAATCCCAGACAAGATCGAGTTTCAGAAAGAGAATCAAAAAATTCTCACAGATCTAGATCAATTTCATCCTTATAAACATTTTTCCCCTGAAAAGAAATATGTTAGACAGGTAATTTGTTGTTAGAGGAAACAGTCAGATATCTTTTCAGATACTGAACAAATTGAAGAAATTACTATCTGATGAAAAATGATGATTTGATTTAAACAAAGAGATATCTGACAAAGTTTGAATTTTTTTTTATGGGTTTAAATCTGTAAAAAAGTCAATCTAACGATCTTGCCGTCATCAAAGCAGATAAATCAGATGCCACAGTTATCCTTTCTAAAACGAAGTACATAGAGAAAATGATTGATTTCATTAAAATTCAAGATATCATAAGAATTCTTTTGTTGTGAAGTCGCTTGGAATGAATTTACTTCCGAATCTGATGTCATTCAGATGCTGAAGATTCAGGAATGCAGTCCTGAAAGTCGATAGGATGTAATCTCGTTACCTCGTTGCTTCATGTGTTTTTTACGGAGAACTGCTGCACAGAACTTCTTTCGTCTGTGTGCATATCGAGTATCGAAATAAGATCTTGTGTACAATTTCATAATGTTGAACGATGCTTAAAAAGTTTCCAATCCATGTTCTATTCAAATTGCATCACGAGACTGAGATCCGCAGGTTCATTCTTTTGTTCGCACTGTTAATCCCAGACAAGATCGAGTTTCAGAAAGGGAATCAAAAAATTCTCACAGATCTAGATCAATTTCATCCTTATAAACATTTTTTCCCTGAAAAGAATTATGTTATACGGGTAATTTGTTGTTAGAGGAAACAGTCAAACAGATATCTTTTCAGATACTGAACAAATTGAAGAAATTATTATCTGATGAAAAATGATAATTTGATTTAAACAAAGAGATATCTGACTAAGTTCGAATTTTTTTTTATGGGTTTAAATCTGTAAAAAAGTCAATCTAACGATCTCGCCGTCATCAAAGCAGATAAATCAGATGCCACAGTTATCCTTTCTAGATCGAACTACATAGAGAAAATGATTGATTTCATTAAAATTCAAGATATCATAAAAATTCTTTTGTTGTGAAGTCGCTTGAAAAGAATTTACTTCCGAATCTGATGTCATTCAGATGCTGAAGATTCAGGAATGTAGTCCTGAAAGTCGATAGGATGTAATCTCGTTACCTCGTTGCTTCATGTGTTTTTTACGGAGAACTGCTGCACAGAATTTCTTTCGTCTGTGTGCATATCGAGTATCGAAATATGATCTTGTGTACAATTTCAGTGATGTTGAACGATGCTTAAAAAGTTTCCAATCCATGTTCTATTCAAATTGCATCACGAGACTGAGATCCGCAGGTTCATTCTTTTGTTCGCACTGTTAATCCCAGACAAGATCGAGTTTCAGAAAGGGAATCAAAAAATTCTCACAGATCTAGATCAATCTCATCCTTATAAACATTTTTTCCCTGAAAAGAATTATGTTATACAGGTAATTTGTTGTTAGAGGAAACAGTCAAACAGACATCTTTTCAGATACTGAACAAATTGAAGAAATTACTATCTGATGAAAAATGATAATTTGATTTAAACAAAGAGATATCTGACTAAGTTCGAATTTTTTTTTATGGGTTTAAATCTGTAAAAAAGTCAATCTAACGATCTAGCCGTCATCAAAGCAGATAAATCAGATGCCACAGTTATCCTTTCTAGATCGAACTACATAGAGAAAATGATTGATTTCATTAAAATTCAAGATATCATAAAAATTCTTTTGTTGTGAAGTCGCTTGAAAAGAATTTACTTCCGAATCTGATGTCATTCAGATGCTGAAGATTCAGGAATGTAGTCCTGAAAGTCGATAGGATGTAATCTCGTTACCTCGTTGCTTCATGTGTTTTTTACGGAGAACTGCTGCACAGAACTTCTTTCGTCTGTGTGCATATCGAGTATCGAAATATGATCTTGTGTACAATTTCAGTGATGTTGAACGATGCTTAAAAAGTTTCCAATCCATGTTCTATTCAAATTGCATCACGAGACTGAGATCCGCAGGTTCATTCTTTTGTTCGCACTGTTAATCCCAGACAAGATCGAGTTTCAGAAAGGGAATCAAAAAATTCTCACAGATCTAGATCAATTTCATCCTTATAAACATTTTTTCCCTGAAAAGAATTATGTTATACAGGTAATTTGTTGTTAGAGGAAACAGTCAAACAGATATCATTTCAGATACTGAACAAATTGAAGAAATTACTATCTGATGAAAAATGATAATTTGATTTAAACAAAGAGATATCTGACTAAGTTCGAATTTTTTTTTATGGGTTTAAATCTGTAAAAAAGTCAATCTAACGATCTAGCCGTCATCAAAGCAGATAAATCAGATGCCACAGTTATCCTTTCTAGATCGAACTACATAGAGAAAATGATTGATTTCATTAAAATTCAAGATATCATAAAAATTCTTTTGTTGTGAAGTCGCTTGAAAAGAATTTACTTCCGAATCTGATGTCATTCAGATGCTGAAGATTCAGGAATGTAGTCCTGAAAGTCGATAGGATGTAATCTCGTTACCTCGTTGCTTCATGTGTTTTTTACGGAGAACTGCTGCACAGAACTTCTTTCGTCTGTGTGCATATCGAGTATCGAAATATGATCTTGTGTACAATTTCAGTGATGTTGAACGATGCTTAAAAAGTTTCCAATCCATGTTCTATTCAAATTGCCTCACGAGACTGAGATCCGCAGGTTCATTCTTTTGTTCGCACTGTTAATCCCAGACAAGATCGAGTTTCAGAAAGGGAATCAAAAAATTCTCACAGATCTAGATCAATTTCATCCTTATAAACATTTTTTTCCCTGAAAAGAATTATGTTATACAGGTAATTTGTTGTTAGAGGAAACAGTCAAACAGATATCTTTTCAGATACTGAACAAATTGAAGAAATTACTATCTGATGAAAAATGATAATTTGATTTAAACAAAGAGATATCTGACTAAGTTCGATTTTTTTTTTATGGGTTTAAATCTGTAAAAAAGTCAATCTAACGATCTCGCCGTCATCAAAGCAGATAAATCAGATGCCAAAGTTATCCTTTCTAGATCGAACTACATAGAGAAAATGATTGATTTCATTAAAATTCAAGATATCATAAAAATTCTTTTGTTGTGAAGTCGCTTGAAAAGAATTTACTTCCGAATCTGATGTCATTCAGATGCTGAAGATTCAGGAATGTAGTCCTGAAAGTCGATAGGATGTAATCTCGTTACCTCGTTGCTTCATGTGTTTTTTACGGAGAACTGCTGCACAGAACTTCTTTCGTCTGTGTGCATATCGAGTATCGAAATATGATCTTGTGTACAATTTCAGTGATGTTGAACGATGCTTAAAAAGTTTCCAATCCATGTTCTATTCAAATTGCATCACGAGACTGAGATCCGCAGGTTCATTCTTTTGTTCGCACTGTTAATCCCAGACAAGATCGAGTTTCAGAAAGGGAATCAAAAAATTCTCACAGATCTAGATCAATTTCATCCCTATAAACATTTTTTCCCTGAAAAGATTTATGTTAGACAGGTAATTTGTTGTTAGAGGAAACAGTCAAACAGATATCTTTTCAGATACTGAACAAATTGAAGAAATTACTATCTGATGAAAAATGATAATTTGATTTAAATAAAGAGATATCTTACATAGTTCGAATTTTTTTATGGGTTTAAATCTGTAAATAAGTCAATCTAACGATCTTGCCGTCATCAAAGCAGATAAATCAGATGCCACAGTTATCCTTTCTAGATCGAAGTACATAAAGAAAATGATTGATTTCATTAAAATTCAAGATATCATAAAAATTCTCTTTGACTCGTTTAGTTTCAGAATATGTTGAAAAATCACATGTGAATCCCGTGATACACAGTGATTTAATCGCCCGTTTAGAACAATGCGTGCTAAAAAATTATTTTTAATTCAACAATAAAATATACATTCTGTCAAGAAAGTACCGGGAATTATCGATTTAAATCTGGCGGGGCAATGAGGCAGGTAAAAAATTTTTTTCCTAGGTTGGTACCACTGTCCTTAATTACTATGCCAAGCTTGAGCGGGATCTGTCAACTAGTGTGTTTGCAACAGCTGATTAAGTCAGTCGATGTCAGAGTGCGTGCCGTTTTTTACTATGGGTGATTACGTTGAGCAAAGAAAAGTTTTGTGTTGCAAATGAATATTCGTGTGCCGATGCATTGAAAATGTTGCAAAAGGCCTTTGGTGATAATGCTCTATCGAAAACTCGTGCATATCAGTGGTACGGAGCCTTCAAGGACGGTCGTGAAGTGGTCGCCCATCGACGGCTTCGATCGAAGATAACGTCGATAAAATTAAGGAAAGGGTGCTGGAAAACCGTCGTACTAGCTTGAGAGAGATAGCACATGATCTTAAGATATCCCACGAGTCCGCACGTACGATTTTGATTGATATTTTGGGCATGAGAAAGGTGGCCGCACGACTCGTACCGAAAGACCTGAATTTTCTTCAAAAACGTCATCGCGAACAGGTTGCTTCAGACATGCTGGATCGCTGTAATTCCGATTCTACATTCATGGAACGCATTATAACTGGTGATGAGACCTGGGTCTACGAGTACGATATGCAAACAAGCCAGCAATCATCGGAATGGGTGGCAAAAAATGAGCCGAAACCGAAAAAACCACGCCAATGCCGCTCGAAAATGAAGGTGATGCTCATTGTTTTCTTCGATATCCGTGGGGTGGTGCACTACGAATTCGTTCCAGAGGGTCAGACGGTAAACAAGGAGTATTACCTAGGCGTTATGAAACGCTTACGTGAGCGTATCCGTAAGAAGCGGCCAAATTTGTGGGCGAACAACTCATGGATTTTGCATGACGATAACGCGCCTTCTCACCGAGCTACGATTGTGACTGACTTTCTCGCCAAAAACTCAACAAACGTGCTTCAGCAACCACCGTATTCGCCGGATTTGGCTCCCTGCGACTTTTTCCTCTTCCCAAAACTAAAATTGCCCCTTCGTGGCACCCGTTTTGAGTCGATTGAAGCCATAAAACAAAATTCGGCGCGAGAGCTAAAGTCCATCCCGGAAAGCGCCTATAAAAAATGTTTCGATAATTGGAAGTGCCGTTGGCATAGATGTATTGGAGCAAATGGAGCCTATTTTGAAGGCGACCCAATAAATTTTGACGATTAAATTTAAAAATGTTGTTTTAATTGAAAATTCCCGGTACTTTCTTGACAGAGTAGTAATAACAATTAAACGGCCTCACCACTGATTCCACTCCTCGCAGATATATCTATGTCCGAAATAGAATATAAAATTTTCACCTCAAAATTACCCGTGAATATTCATTTCTGGTAAATATACGTAGACGTTATACTCACGTGTATTTCCGGAACATCCAGAAAACTGAGTCAATTTTTGAATTTCTTAAATGATATTCATCCGAAAATTAAATTCAAGTTGAAAAGAGAATCAAACAATAGAATTATATGTTTAGACCTCTCGATATCGAACTCGAATAGTAAAATAGAATTTAACAGGTTCAGAGAACCCACAACCATTGATGTATTCCTATTGACTTCAATCACCCATATTCACAAAAAATGTCAGCGTATCGATCAATGATCCATAGAGCTTTCACATTACCCTTATCAAAAATATAACCGCGAAGTTGAAGTCCAAACTATTAAATCAATAGCCGCAAACAAGGGATTCAACCCCAATATAATAGGTAATTTAATTGGACAGAAACAATCTAAAATAGCTATAAACCAAATTTATCCCATCATAAAAACTAAAGAAAACAAAAAATTAATTTATTTATCTTACTAAGGTAGCATAAGTCTAAACGTGGCGAACAGTTTTTCAAAATCAGATGTTAATATTGCTTTCAAAACACAAAACCAATTATCATCAGTAATATTCAACGCAAAGGACCCAACTTCAAGCAAACATAAATCGGGAGTTTATGAGTTATCTTATTCGACGTGCAGTAATAAATATAAAGGATACACAGGACGTTCCTTTAAGATGAAGTTCAACGAAGATGAAATGAATTCCATGAAGAATAAACAAACTTCTACTTTTGCCACTCATTGTTTAAAAAACAGCCATACTTTTCTGACAATAGATAATCTCAAAATTTTACATGTCAAATCAAAAGAAAAGAAACTTGATAATTTAAAATATGTTGAAATTTTCATATAAGTTCACAATAAAAATAATGTAGAAATAATTAATAACTGTACAGATCTATGTAAATCTCTTTTTTAACCTATTTTTATCACCTCTTCTACCCCTGTAAATATTTGCATGAATACTCTGTCTAGTTTTTTAAGTATTCAGTTGTCTTAAGATGGGATAGTTACTTCTCGAAACTCGAGTCACAATTAAATGTGTAAAATATCAGATATAGTTGTTCAAATATCTAAAAATTGGTGAGAAGCACTGACATATAGTCAGAATATATTGCACAGTTCATTCCCCTGAAATTGTTAAAACCGGAAATTTCTTCCTAAAGAAGTTACGAAGGATGAATGATAATAATAAGGGATGTTATCAACTCTCACAGTTGCTAGATTAAGAACCTTCAAGAATTTTTCTTCAGATGACAAAAACTTCCAATCTCCACAAGTTTGTAGCATTGACTAATGGAGAGATTACACCTTTAACAAATAGGAACAATGGTCAAGAAAGGAACTATGTGGGCAACATCAGCATGTAAAGAATCAGCAGCAAATCGACGATAACAACAAATTATTGTCGAAAGGAGGAAAGGAGAGTTTATTCCGAAAACAGGAGGATTTGTGATGTCAATATTAGAGCATGACTGTTTCAGATTGTACTATGATGGATCTTTCATCACTGATCGGATGGTGACGAATAAGAGTCCGAAGAAAATATTATACTACAAGAGGGACAAAAAAATTTAATACTGGTGAATGTTTCCATATAACAACAATATATTGAACAAATAAGAAGAGAAGAAGTCAAAGTACATATATCTGGCCTTTGAGATAAAATTAATTTGGCATCATAAGGCGGAAATAATTCCTATCATAATCTCGTTGACTGGATTGCTACCAAGGAGCCTATACCTTAGTTTACTCAAATAAGGATTACATAGTAACATCTATACAGGGTGTCCCAACGGAAATTTGACACCCCATAACTGAGAAACGGAGAATTTTCGAAGATTTAAAAAAAACAGATCAACTTCTATTTTGAGGCGGACGAATTTCCATCATGAGTTTGTTCCGAAAAAACCACCCCCATGAATGTGGCATCAACGCCCAACATTTTTGGAATAGGGGAGAGATGTCGAGTATTGGTTAGGAAAGTTATTTATGTACTGTGCACAACCCAGTTGAAATTCTCAAAATCAGTTCACTATTCACGAAATAATATAATATTGAACTTACCATCAGAAGGTGATGTTAAACATACAGTTGAACCTAAGAGTTTTGAAGAGTCCAAGAAGAATTTTCAAGTTCTGTATTAGGGAGAAAGAATTCCTAAGACGGCATTGTGTTTTTTTCGGAACATTGGCGTCATAGGAATTCTTTCTCGCTAATACAAAACTTGAAAATTATTTTTGGATTATTCAAAACTCTTAGGTTCTTGAGTTTGGGTGGTCAATTGTCTGTTCAACATCACCTTTTGAAGGTAAGTTCAATATTACATTATTTCATAAATAATGATACGATGCTGAAAGTTTTAACTGGGTTGTGTACAGAACATAAATAACTTTCAATCTAACCAACACTCGACATTTGTTACCTATTCAAAAAATGTTGGGGTTGATGCCACCTTCATGCTTGCAAGGTCGCAGAGGATTGGATTATTCAGATGTATGTCTAACTTTTTCAAACTGGGTAAAAATTGTTTCTTGCAGATGAAAATTCAATAATTGGAGTACGAAATGACACCTAAAAAAATTAAATGTGAACGTAAGTTGCAAAATGGCGAATGCTCTGTAAAATTCGCCTCTCAATTCGCTTATTTTGCGATTCGAATTTTTTGTGGTACCATGGTACTGATACCATAGTACAATTGAGAGATCATCTGAATAGTCTCTCAGTTGTTTTTCTATCTAAAGCTCATAGTCTTCACCTACTGTGGTACAAAAGCATGTCTCTTCGACTTTGTGCTCTAAAACTACGGTAAAATGCATAACATGCATACCCGAAAATACACACAGATACAACATATGCGGAACTCACCAAGGCAATCGAGTTACCTGTTTGAGAGTTCGATTTAAAAGTCAACCACATATGTACACAATAATCAAAATAGAAATACAAAATTGACAAAAATTATTAAAAACAATATTTCTATATAATGATAAATAAACAATTCCTATCAAAAATGAACTGTTCCTTTTCAATCTATTTTCTCTGAAATATCCACCATTCAAAATTTCAAGTTTGTTTGGGAGTGTGTTGTATATACTTATGGCCCTTATAATACTACTCTTACTACTGACAGTCCTGAATCTCATTGGCAACTGAATTCTTTTGTTCCCAATGATACTTGTGGACTGTGAAAATTCATTCTTAAGTTTGTCATAATGATATTTCAGTGTTTCAAGTGAGAACAATTGTTCAATATTTAAAGGGCAGTTTTGAGCAACTGTATTCTAATTAACTATTTTCAAGATTATTTTTTTTATTCTTCAAAAGATTCAAATAGTCACAATAAGCTCCACCTCAAGCAATGATTCCATAAATTATGATACTATGGAACAATGCATAATACAGCAGTAGATGAACCTCATTGTTCATTATTTTGGAAAGTTTGTGAAAAAACCAAAAAATACTTCGTCTTATCCAGCAAATATTCAATATGTTTATCCCATCTCATGTTCTAATCCAAAATTATTCCCAAATATTTAACCGAGTCAACCCTATTTATCAATTTTCCATTTATACAGATATTTTAAAGACTCCGGAACGCTATCACAGTAATTACCAGAAGTTATCTAGACTCACTTATCTATATTTAAGGAGAGTTTGCTAAGAGTTAACTAAACATTTTTATTCTGTAGATAATTATTTCTTGCATTTCGCGCAATCTTCTGTCCTTCTACAACTATTGAGAACAAATGTGGTTTTCCATAATTTCGGAGAAATTATTTGGATCCAATTCATCCACAAATTCCAACAACCAGGAGAAATATCCCATGAGTTTCTCTTTGCTGTTGAAATCCATGATCTATATCTTTTACTATTTCTACAAAATAAAAGTTTTAAATTGGTGTTTTTCCCACTTAAATAATACTAAATGTCGGAGCGGTACTAGAAACAACCTTCACACATAAAGTAGCATTTCATTTACCTATGTGGGAATTCAATTTCTAGAGCGTAAAAAAAATTAATTTTTTTCTTCATGAATAATAGGTTGATAATTTATAGATAAGTCCTTAAGTGTATGGGTTACTTCAACCCAAGGGTATGGAAGTACTGGGGTGGTAAATTTTTGGGATCGAGGCTCTCTTGGGGCGACTATATCGACTCGATTTATTGGTATGATAAGCAAAGAAAGGAACAGTTTCCGGGAAGAATATATCCTCGATGGGCTGTCTTGAGATTCATCCTCATTATTCTATTTCTCACCCTGATGAGTTGAATATCCAAAAGCTGTTCAAAAAGCGGCAAGCGGGGCTGCAGACGCCTCCGACTAAACTACAGGTGGGGTACGTCCTGATTTGGAGGCAGCAAAGAAACTCTAAGGGCAGAATTGAGACAGAGTATAATTACACGAGAGCAAGAGAACGCAGTTAAATGAAATATTGTATAATATAATAATAATAAAGGCCTTCATTCAATCAATATTATTTCAGTAAATTACATTATTATTTACAAAAGGAAAGGGCGAGATCCAGTGCATTAAGAAAGTGCACTGTTCAATCTAACCCTCAATTCATTGAAAAAAAAAACGAACAAAAAATTCAAGCTCGATTAACAGAATTAAGTATCAGAAATAAATACAAATTTCATTGATTTGCAATCATTACCCTGGTAATCAAATTAAAATAGAAAAAGTATTCTTCAATTCACCAAGTTCAGAAACTCGGTGACTGTTCTTGCATTAAGTGTTGTTAGCGTAGTATTTCTAAGAAGTTCGGGTGTAATTTCAATTTTGTAAATAAACTATGCATTCATTTTACGCTAAAGAAGAGAAAGAGCGATTTATATTGATTCAAAAAAGCTTACATCATAAAGTAATATGAATAGCCCCAGAGGTGCTGTGCCGCTTGAAATTAATTCTTGAGTCATTCAGTACAATAAATAATATTTAAATAAGGTTATTCTGATTTTCACAAATTTTTATTGTTATGTTTACAGCAATCGTTTCGCTATCACAGTAGCATCATCAGGCAAGATTACATTTTGAATCACTGAGCTTGTTTCCGAAATCCGTTGCTATTTATATTACATTAAGTACAATACAATTTCATTGATCACTAAAACCCAAAAAAGGACCTCTGCAAATTCCAGCTTATCTGAATATATTTAACAGAGATGAGTTATTTAAATCTATTTTTTCGTTAAGTAATATTCCAATTTTATTATGTTAATTTATCTCTAGGGATTCTAACAGATTTAAGACATAACTTTTATTTTCTATATATAGAATTTCAAAATTATGGTTGAAAGTATGTCCTGTTTCTAACAAATGGTTATAATATGTAGAATTACTTTTATTATTTTTGAGGTCTGTAGCAATTTTCTCAGACTAATCTATGGATCATACAATGTGAAAGCTGATATTTTTGATTTGAAGGATGATTTAATTTATTATATATATATATATATATATATATATATATATATATATATATATATATATATATATATTATATTATAATAGAATCCGTATAGGTTGGTTTGTGAAATATTGAAAAATCATGTGAATTATTTATTCGAGTAACAGTTAAATCAAGAAAATTAATAAAATTATTATGTTCAGTTTCCCTAATGAATTTAATTGAAGGACGTATTTCATTGATGAATAAAAAGAATTTTTTTAAAAGTCTGTCTGTACCTGTTGTGCAACGAAAAATAACATCTACATATCTATACCAATATAAAGATTATTTCTTGAGGGGATTTTGGTGAGCTTTGGTTTCAATATTGTCCATGAATATTTCTTCTAATAAAGGACTTATGGGATTTCCCATAATCAAACCGTTTTCAGATTTATTAATTTTACTTTTGAATTGAAAATAATTTTGTTTAGCGCAAATATCTAGACATTCTAAAATATCTTCTTTGATAATTGTATTACATCTGTTGTTGATTAATAGATTATCTACTAGTTCAATTGCTTCGTGTGGTGGTATACTCGGAAATAAATTTTGTACGTCAAATGAAATTAATTTAGCATTATGTGGTAGGTGCATATTCTTTATTTTATTTGTTAGCTGTAGTGAATTTTTTATCGAGAATTTAGCTTGGAATTTAGTTTCTTTCAAAATAATCTGAATGATAAGTTCTTTCGAAAGTTTAAATGAAGGTGCACTAACGAACGAAACAACCGGTCTAATAGGATAATCTTCCTTGTGTAATTTAAGCAAAAAATACATTTTTGGAGGTATTGGATTCATTAAAGTTAATTTATTTTGTTGGTTGTTCCGAAAGAGGCTGGATTCCGGGGTTATTAGGGATTTAATTTGATTTTGGAAAATTGTCGTTGGATTGTGTTCGATTAATTGAAAATTATTTAATTCTAGGAAAGTAACTGATTTGCTAATATAATCACTTTCCGTTAAAGCAATAATAATGTTACCCTTATCGGCTCGGGTGAAAATTAAATTATTTTCAGTGATTTTCTGATTTATAATTTTGTTAGTTTTATATTCTTCTTTCATTCTGAAATTTCTATTAGGTAATTTATGATCGTTTGTAATCAACTTGCTAATGATATGTTTGTCGATATTTGCGTTCTTGTAATTTTTAAGTGCTTGTTCACCCGAGTCGATAAAGGTAACACTATTATTGCTTTAACGGAAAGTGATTATATTAGCAAATCAGTTACTTTCCTAGAATTAAATAATTTTCAATTAATCAAACACAATCCAAGGACAATTTTCCAAAATCAAATTAAATCCCTAATGACCCCGGAATCCAGTCTCTTTCGGAACACCCCAACAATTAAATTAATTTTAATGAATCCACAACCTCCAAAAATGTATTCTTTGATTAAATTACACAAGGAAGATTATCCTATTAGACCGGTTGTTTCGTTCGTTAGTGCACCTTCATTTAAACTTTCGAAATAACTCATTCAGATTATTTTGAAAGAAACTAAATTCCAAGCTAAATAGTCGATAAAAAATTCACTACAGCTAATAATTAAAATAAAGAATATCCACTTACCACATAATGCTAAATTCATTTCATTTAAGGTACAAAATTTATTTCCAAGTGTACCACCAAACGAAACAATTGAACTAGAAGATAATCTATTAATCAACAACAGATGTAATACAATTAACAAAGGAGATATTTTAGAATGTCTAGATATTTACACTAAACAAAATTATTTTCAATTCAAAAATAAAATTTATAAATCTGAAAACGGTTTGATTATGGAAAATACCTTAAGTCCTTTATTAGCAGAAATATTCATTAGCAGAAATATTCATGAAACTTAAATTCACCAAAATCTCCTTAAGAAATACTTTTTATATTGGTATGTAGACGATATTTTCTGTTGCTTCACAGGTACAGACAGACTTTTAAAAAAATTCTTTTTATTCATCAATGAAAAAATACATCCTTCAATTAGATTCACTATGGAAACTGAACATAAAATTTGTATTAATTTTCTTGATTTATCTGTCACTCGAATAAATAATTCACATGATTTTTCAATATTTCACAAACCAACCTATTAGTCCGGTCTATTTACACATTCAAGTTTACATAAATTCCCATAAAGCTGAATATTGGCATAGTTGTTCAAAACATCATTATAAAGAAAATCTCAAAAGTTCTCATCGTTCCGAGGTGTGCTAAAAATTTGGCACGGGGTCAAAGGTCAAAAAAATGAGTTTTTTGCGATTTTTAGCGAAACGGTGAGTTTTTTCGCAAAATTACCCCAGTACAAAATTGTAGATCACAAAATTCTCTACAAAAAATATATCTATAATTTTTTTCCTAAAAGCCACCATTTTGGAGATATAACGTTCCGAAAAGTTGGATCAGTCGTAATCCCTCTATTTTGCACACGTTTCCACGCCACCTATGAGGTAGTGTACAAAGCGCGTTTTTTTTAACGTGGTTTCCCCAGTAGGCCTATTCCACGGGTCTGCTGAGATTTTATATGTTTTAAAACTATTGCAAAATAATATTATATATTATAGTGGGCAAAAACAACGGCGGTGTAATTAAATAAAATACTTAAAATAAAAAGTTAGTCGTCTGATTCATAACTGTCCAAGATTTCTGTTTCTTCTTCTTCTTGATCTTCTTCTCCTTCTTCTTCCTGTTCATCCTCTTGTTCTTCTTCTTCTTCTTGTTCTATTTCACACGTAAACTGCCCCAATAGCGATTCCTGATCGGTATCAAACGAATCTTCAAGAGTTGGTGACTCAACATTCGAGCATGATCGGCCTTGACAGTGTGTGCATGCCAGGGAACAAAACAGTCCAACTTTTCTGCAACCACATTTTGCACTACAACGTTTCTTGCAGTTGCAAAATATTGTGTTGAGAAGTTTCTCAGGTGCTGGTGGAAGTAAAGTTTGAACTGGCTCTAGTGTATTGTCGATCAACTTCCAACCCCAGTCTTTAGGGTCCAGCTGATTACCAAGCCACACTTGAACTTGGTAATATACCCGAAACAGATGTTGATGAGCAGCTACTGAGGTTGGAGGAAGAGAAGCTAAGTTGACTTGTTTTTTATTACGCGTATTTTTCACGAAAGATGTGTATCGCAACTTATCTAAGCAAGTGGTTTTTTTGGGGGCTCCGTACATAGCAAGAAGAAATTGAACTCCGTTGGTGATAACATGTTGTTGAGTTGAATTACTATTTTTAAAAACTTCAGCACATTGTAGTAAATCTTTTTTTTCAAACATTTTGAAAACTGTTGTTTTTCCTCTCCTGTAAAAAGCAGATGTCGTATCGCAGCCAGTTATTGCGTGTAGAAACAATACATGATTTTGACATTTAGGAAAATTGGATAAACTGTTTGATGAATATATTTCCGATTGATTTTGGGCTTTTCCGGGTTTAAAAAAATAAATAATTTTTTCAGTTGGAGTTCGAGCAGTAAGCAAGACGAGTAAATCAACATCCTCACCAACAACAACAGTTGTATTTGTCACACTGAATTTCTTTATCGCTGTTTCAATAATCAATACATCAGCATCATCATTAGCTTGTTCAACGGATATATTCTCAGCAGTAAATTTGTATGTATTTCATATATTGGGCATGCCAACATAAAGCAGGTATACGACCCTAGCCACGCGGACAATAGAATAAAAGACAGATGTTATCCCAAGGTTATACTGACGTACAAATTTAGGAACGGGGTTTCATTATACCTGAGATTCTCGTAGTTTAACTTATATTTTACATAAGCAAGTTACAATAAATAATAGCGAACTTATTTTAGTTCTATTACACCTTTAGTGACTTTCATATGTGGCGTACGTGTGCAAAATAGAGGGATTACGACTGATCCAACTTTTCGGAACGTTATATCTCCAAAATGGTGGCTTTTAGGAAAAAAATTATAAATATATTTTTTGTAGAGAATTTCGTGATCTACAATTTTGTACTGGGGTAATTTTGCGAAAAAACTCACCGTTTCGCTAAAAATCGCAAAAAACTCATTTTTTTGACCTTTGACCCCGTGCCAAATTTTTAGCACACCTCGAAACGATGAGGACTTTTGAGATTTTCTTTATAATGATGTTTTGAACAACTATGCCAATATTCAGCTTTATGGGAATTTATGTAACCTTCCTCCTGATTTTAGGCTTAAATAGACCGGACTATATACGGATTCTATTATACACAATAAATCAAATCATCCTTAAAATCAAAAATTATCAGCATTTGATTGTATGATCTATAGATTAGTTAATATTCCCATGAATCGAGAAAATTATATTTCAGAACTTAACATAATTCAACAAATAGCTATTAATAATGACTAGTAATAATGACTATTGATAGATAAATTGTGGATGAATAAAATTAATAAAATACCTTCAAGTATGGTGTTTCTCAATATGAAAGAAAATTTTGAATACATTTCCTTAAAATACACTAAGGGTATTCCTGAGAAAATTCCTACATACCTCAAAAATAAATATAATTTAGGAACTTCATTTAAAACCAATTCAAACTTGAGAAAATTTATTGAAAATAATAAAGACTGTACACATAAAGATGATAAATCGGGGGTTTATAAGTTAACCTGCGGTGATTGCCCTAAAGTTTACATAGGACAGACTGGAAGAACTTTCCGACATAGAATTTGTGAACATTCGAAGAGTTTTCTCAATAATAAAAGTAATTCTACATATTCCAACCATTTGTTAGAAACAGGACACACTTTCAACCATAATTACGAAATTCTACATATAGAAAGCAAATGTTATGCCTTAAATCTGTTAGAATCCCTAGAGATAAATAAACATAATAAAATTGGAATATTACTTAACGAACAAATTGATTTAAATAACTCACCTCTGTTAAATATATTCAGATAAGCTGGAATTTGCAGAGACCTTTTTTTGGGTTTTAGTGCTCAATAAAAATTTATTGTACTCACTGTAATATAAATAGTAACGGATTTCGGAAACAAGCTTAGTTATTCAAAATGTAATATTCCATGATGATAATACTGTGTTAGCGAAACGATTGTTGTAAACATAACAATAACAATTTGTGAAAATCAGAATAACCCCATTTATATATTATTTAATATGGATTTTTACCAAGTAAGGACTGATTCAATTCAACATTCTGTACAATATATTTCTAATGAACAAGGAATATTCCAAATAAAAACCTCCGATTCCATAATACGTGAAAATAAACATATAATCTATTTCAAATGAGTAAAGGATGAACTTTGTGGAAACTCCCATTTCATTTAACGTGAAAAAAGAAGATAATGGTCTGTGAAATTGCATACTAAACAACCGCCATTCAAAACAAACCTTGATAATATTATGACATGACCACACAAACCATGAATACCTCATAAAACGGACCCGAGAGCTGAATATGATTTATATCATAATCAACTGACCGCGAAACATATTTTAATGAACTATACTAACTTCCGTATTCGGAATCGACCATAATATCCCGCAAGATCCTACATAATCTTTAGAAACAACTCATGTGATTTCAAAAACGCTGCCTTTTCTTGAAATTATTGCTTTACTTGAAGAATATTGAGTTAGAAGCGAAAAATTGGATTCCTTTCACAGATAAATTCGCAGTATAAATGTTTGAATAGGATTCCGGGCACGTAGCCACCGTGGATGGTGTGTACGCGGTATAATCCAGCGATTGAGTTTTCAATTTTCAGGGAATATTGTGATAAAAGCTTGTCAACTATTGGTTTTAAAGTGTACAGCTTTTTTATTTTATCGACGTAGACATGTGACACTACATATTCCCAGAAAAAATTATTTAATGACTCCAAATTTTAGAATCTATATAGCCTGTAGACAGATTTATTTCGTGAAATCAAAGGTTCCTCGAATGTTTTCTTTAGTGAATTCCAATTTGGGCATAAAATGTAGCCTATAATTTTTCTTAGGTTATGGAATTCCACAAACAAAACAAAATATTATTCAAATTAGACAGTAATTTCGTCCTTGGCTGAGGACATTCTCCTTTTCATTAAAACTCTCTCAGTCATGTGGAAATTCTAAGCAGAAAGTTAGTACTATCTCGAAATTTATATGTCGAGCAATGATTTATTTTTTTGGTGGTCCGAAGTATCAGGTCTTCTATGTTTATCAGACAATTTCATGCAAATAACGCGATCTGAAAGTATTGGAAAGTTAGAAAATAAACCACTTTATTAATTCGGGAAATTCAATGAATTCATTCAAGCTGAGTTATCTGATTCACTTTTTTTGGGACATGGTGATTTTACCAAAAGTATTGAAAATTTTTTATTGTACCCTTATCACAAAACAGAAAATATTTATATACAGTATGTTAACAAATTTCAGACAAGTTCTTTATAAGCATTTAGAGAAGTTATATGTTAACGAACCGCGACACGTGAGCAATTCACGATAATAAACAGAAATCAATATGCATGTGTATCATTCAATTGAAGTTTATATTGGATCTTGATGATTTACTTGATTTCCATCAAGTAAAGGCCAACACTATACGAAGTTTCAAAAATATGAAACGTTAGATACCGCACCTGCATATATGTAACTTATATTGAATAAAAATTATGAAGTTAATCTATATTTCTTCCGAACGTGATGGATTTAATCCCTGTCTCTTGTATACACAGTTTGTCAGTGTTGACTCTTTCATTCTCATGCCATGCCAAACGGTTACAAAGTCAAAGAGTAAAGTGCAAACTCAATGAACTTAGTTTTCAAATTGTGCCAACTGAACTTTTTCTATTAGAATTCGTTTCGTCGTCAGCTGATGACATTCCCCATTTTATTAAAACTCTCTCAGTCATGTGAAAATTCTAAGCAGAAATATAATAAACAGAAGCGGTTTTTTTACTTGATAGAAGGATAAACTTTGAATATCAAAACAGGTCTATTCTGTTAGTCGTCTACAATTTTCATTTCAAAAAAATTTCTTATAACAAGTACTGCTTATATTTAATAGAAGTATAAAATCACAGTTCATTATACAATATCAAATTGAATAAATAATGTAACAAAAATAAATTGTAAATTAAAAAGAAGTAATATCGAATGTATCGTTCCAAACCTGAACTCCTGAACACCTGAACTCGTCAGATAGGTGTGGTACGTTTGTTATGCTTATGACAAACATTCGACAAAATGTTTAGTTTCTGGTCTTACATTTATAAAAACTAAATCTCTTTCAAAAATACACAACATTTACTGAATTGTTTCAGCCGTTGCTATTTGGTAGCTGATCATAATTAAAACAAATTGTAGAAATTACTATCTCTTACTACTAATAAAAATATATATTACACATTTTCTTGTGACTCGAGTTTCGGGAAATGAACTATCCCATCATCAGACAACTGAAGACCTAACAGTGGTACAGAGATATTTAAACAAAAGTGATAAAGATTTTGAATATTTCAATAGATTCTAGATAACACCTAATAGTGGTACAGAGGTTTTACAAGCGGAACGTGATAAAAAACCGGGTTAAAAAAGAGGGGCCTTCTAAAAGATATCGGAATGTCGGCAATCGAAAAAGAAGGTTGTTAAACAGATGGTACCCATTTGAATATCTCAAATAATTTTTGGGGTTACATAGCTCCGTACAATCATTCATTATTTTTATGTTATTCTGTTGTACATCTCAAATATTTGGATTTACATAGCTCCATACAGTCATTCATAATTTTTTAAATTATTTTTATTGTGAACGAATTTGAAAAAAATAATAATAATTTAAAAAATAATGAATGACTCTATGGAGCTATGTAAATCCAAATATTTGAGATGTACAACAAAATAACGTGAAAATAATGAA
This sequence comes from Megalocaria dilatata, assembly GCA_034642435.1. NCBI lineage: Eukaryota > Metazoa > Arthropoda > Insecta > Coleoptera > Coccinellidae > Megalocaria > Megalocaria dilatata. The sequence goes on along the minus strand of CM067856.1, from coordinate 43,643,099 downwards.
TGACTGTACGGAGCTATGTAACCCCAAAAATTATTTGAGATATTTAAATGGGTACCATCTGTTTAACAACCTTCTTTGTCGATTGCCGACATTTCGATATCTGTTAGAAGGTCCCTTCTTTTTTAACCCGGTTTTTTATCACGTTCCGCTTGTAAACCTCTGTACCACTATTAGGTGTTATCTAGAATCTATTGAAATAATTAAAATATTTATCACTTTTGTTTAAATACCTCTGTACCACTGTTAGGTCTTCAGTTGTCTGATGATGGGATAGTTCGTTTCCCGAAACTCGAGTCACAAGAAAATGTGTAATATATATTTTTATTGGTAGTAAAACATAGTAATTTCTACAATTTGTTTTAATACACAACATAATTTCAAGAACTTCTCCAAAACTAATATATTTAAAATATTTGATATGTTTAAATATATAATTAAGTTACTTCAAAAACTGTCAAAACATGTAGCACATACTCAAAAACAATTAGAATTCAGATAAGGTCAGTTCAACTTTACATTTATAGAAAAAAGTCAATTTAAAAATAAACTTGTAATCTTACCAAACAATTTCTGGATACTCTGTGAATGCAATTAGAACTAGGTAGGTACATCTAATATCCCATGTACTCTATGTTCTATGCTAAACACAGAAATCACACAAAGTTCGTAAGGCATTTTATGGCCTTCATTAAACAACTGGAAACTGTATAATAAATTTTAAGGAAAAATTAAATTAAAATTGTAGAAAACTTAACAGATTAAATCTGTTATCAAGTAAAAAAACCGCTTCTTATTATTTTATTTCATATATAATAATATATACTTATATTAGGTTTTTGAATTATGAAATTTATTATACAGTTTCCAGTGGTTTAATGAAAGTCATAAAAAGCCTTGCAAACTCTTTGTGATTTCTGTGATTGGCATAGAACATAGAGTAACTGGGATTGGAGAAGTTCTTAAAATTATGTTGTGTATGTTTGAAAAAGATTTATTATAGTTTTCATAAATATAAGACCAGAAACTAAACATTTTCTCAAATGTTTGTTATAGGCAAAACATACGTACCACGCCTATCTGACGAGTTCAGGTGCGTATGTTTGGAACGAAACATTCGATATTACTTATTTTTAATTTTAATTAACAATTAATCTTTGTTGGGTTTTTTATTTCATTTGATATTGTATAGTGAATTTCGATTTTGTACGTCTATTAAATAATAGCAGTCCTTATTATAAGACATTAATTTTATTTATAAAAGTTTTCAAAAAAATTTTTTTTAAATTAAAATTGTAGAAGACTAATAGATTAAATCTGTTTTGATATTCAAAGTTTCTATGCATAAAGTTAGTATTATCTGAAAATTGATATGTCAGGCAATGATTTATTTTTTTATGTTTTATCAGAAATTTTCATGCAAATGAGGCAATCTGACGTGAAATATTCAACAAAATTTAAATATTCTAATATTGTATCTTTAGCTTGCTTCACTTTCACTAGAATAGTCACTAGCTACCGAAAAAGTAATGCAAAAATTTCGATTAAAAAATCTATATTCAGAGAATATTCTTCATGTAACACCCCGAATGAAAAGCTGAATTAGTATTCTTAAATTCACTTAACAAAATAGATTGAAGTTTTCTCACCCAAATTTAACATTTTTATGTCTACCATGATTTTCGAAAGGTACCGATCTGGTGAAATAATGGAAATCTCGGACATTAATTTCGGCGATCCTATTTGCTCAATAAATCAGACCAGACACTCATGAAACATGTTATAAATCCTCCAAATAAACTGCGAATCAAGCACGTATGTGCCTTGAGGCGGAAGAAGCCAATATCGAAATATAAATATTTTCCGAGAACAGGTCGCTGATTACAACGAACTTGAGAGAATCATTAGGAGAAGAAAGCCTTCCTCAATAACAACGAGCAGCTTTCCTCTAATGTAAAAAAATGAATTGAGATGAATGTGGCCAGACGGGGAAAAAGAAAAGTAATTAAAAGCGGAAAATAATATTAGAGGTTCCGTAAATAAAAAATTTATTCACTAAACCTACTTCTTTGAGAGAAGTATAAGACGAACACGGTGTAATTGAGTTTTTGGAGAATATTGGAGAAGAGGTGAAAAGTTTTATGACGGCTAACTGAAATATGAAAAGAAATCAAGAAAATTGATACTTCATTCAGACACTCGGCTTTGAAGTTGGGAAGCTTAGAAATTATACTATGTTCATTTTTTGTTTTTTGACTGCACATACATTAGTTTCCCGCATGATTTGAGTGTTTTTTCCTACTATACAATAAGCTTAAATAATTCCATCTAGTAGTTACTTGCAAAAAACCGGCGAAAAAATTATTATTCACCACAGAATGGTTATCAAAAACACATAAGTTCTTCAAAATTTCTGCTATTCAACAAATATTCAATATAGGCGCGAAAGTTTATAGGAAATTTGGAGAACTGAATCTTAAATGATATTGATTTCTCGCACATCACTTTGTGAAACATTTTTGAATTAATAAAATATATAAAAACAACTTGGCTTAAGTTTCATTGTTTATTTGATGTCTGATAAATTTATCACCATTGCTCGTATCTGTAAAAGATTAGGACCGAACTAACACCATATTTTTACACTCTTCAAAATTGTACCTGTGATCTACCCTACCATTATAAATAGGATTTTATGTTTTGTTCTCTTCAGTTCTGAAAATGGGCTAAAAACCCGAAACATATATGTCAACAGACATCAAATAAACAGTGAAACTTAAGCCAAGTTGTTTTTATTTACTTTACGAATCTTAAGTGTAAAATAAATAACAAAGTTTGAATAAAATTGAATCATTTTGATCAAAGATCAAACTTAAAACAAATTGTAGAAATTACTATGTTTTACTACCAAAAAAATATATATTTCACATTTTCTTGTGACTCGAGTTTCGGGAAATGAACTATCCTATCATCAGACAACTGAAAAACTAACAGTGGTACAGTGGTATTTAAACAAAAGTGATAAATATTTTGAATATTTCACCAGATTCTCAGTAACACCTAATAATGGTACAGAGGTTTACAATCGGAACGTGATAAAAAGCGGGTTAAAAAAGAGGGGCCTTCTAACAGATATCGGAATGTCGGCAATCGACAAAGAAAGTTGTTAAACAGATGTGAGCATTTAAATATCTCAGATAATTTTTGGGGTTACATAGCTCCGTACAGTCGTCATTCATTATTTTTACATTATTTTGTTGTATATCTCAAATATTTGGATTTACAAAGCTCCATACAGTCATTCATTATTTTTTACATTATTTTTATTGTGAACGAATTTGAAAATTTCAATAATCAAGTTTCTTTTCTTTTGAATCTACATGTAAAATTTTCTTAAGATTTTCTTTTGTCGAAAGGAATTACTGTTTTCTAAAGAATGAATGGCAAAAGTTGAATTTTTGTTTACTTTTCATTAAATTCATTTCATGTTCGTTGAAAAAGGTTTTTAAACAGATGTTACTTTTTAAATATCTCAAATATTTTCGATTTTCATTACATTTACATCATTTTTACATTATTGTTATTGTGAACTAATTTGAAAATTTCATCGAGATTCTTCCCTTTTGATTCATTTCCCGAAACTCGAGTCACAAGAAAATGTGTAATATATATATTTTTTTTGGTAAAATATAGTAATTTCTACAATTTGTTTCAATTATTATCAACTACCAAATAGTAACGGCTGAAATAATTCAGTATCTGAAAAGATCAAACTTTTGATTAAATATCAAACTTTTGAGAAATTATTTCCATTATACAATAAATATTTTTATTGCATAGATCTAAATCTATGATTTTGTGAATTGATATTCTTCAGTTTGTAACACAGTATCAATATAAATGCAAAATTTGCTCTTCAGTTGAATAAAATTTGAATGACAATGAAAATAGACAAAATAAATTATCGTTATATATTTCAAAAAATGATGTTTATAAAATAAAAGTTTCAGGATTATTTGAATTGAACTTGTAAAACGAGATCGAAAAACTTGATACTTTCATAAATAAATATAACAGATCAAAATTGATCTTAAAACGGTTATCAAAATCATGTTTATATTTCATTAGATATTCTGCATACGTGATGAATATATAATATATAGAATATTTATTTACAGTATGTTTTACTTGGTTTTTAGCATAGAGTATATTTCGTTGATAGTATATTGTTTTTTAGAGCTTTTACTTTCTATCATTAACCACTTTTTGTTTAATTGAATTCATTTCATCATTAAAATTATTCGGAGATGAAGAAATTCAATTGAGCAAATAGCAACTAATAACGTTTATTTCTCATCACAATAAAGAGTATAATAGGCAGAAAAATAATTGAAAATAGTATTAGCGAAACATACCCTATGTTAAAAACCAGCTAAAAACATACAATTCTCTCACTATGGAAAACCATCATTAATCAGAAATTTTTTTGGAAAATGCAAAACCTAAAAGGAACAAATCACATTTTTCAGGCGTACACCAATTATCATGAGGTCGAAAACTTATATTGGACAAACTCGAAGATCTTTCGATACGAAGAATTAAGGAATGCCGACGTTCCTTCCTCATTATTAAGTTGAATTCTACATGTGAGGAACATCTAATGAAAGAGAAACATGACTTTGATGAACGTTTTAAGATTTTGCATAAAGCAAATAAGGGTATGAAATTGAATGTATTGGAAAGTGAGGAAATCAACCACTTCATAAATTCGGGAAATTTATTGAATGATCAAACTGAATTATTTGTAATTCAGTTTGATCACTTTTATTGGATCAATTCAACTAGGGACCCGGTTGTTTTACCAAATGTAATGAAAAAATATTATTGTAACCTTATCTCAAAACAGAAAACGTTTATATACAGTATGTTAACAAATTTCAGACTCGTTGTTTATAAGCACTTAAAGAAGTTACAATGTTAACAAATCGTGTCACGTGAGCAACTCATGATAATAAATAGAAATCAACATATATGTGTATCATTTAACTAAAGTTTATATTGAGTTTCTATCAAATAAAGGCCAACACGATAAGAAGTTTGAAAAATATGCAAAGTTAGATATCGCACCTGCATATATGGAACTTATGTTGAATAAAAATTATGAAGTTGATCTATCGGACGTGATGGATTTAATCCCTGTCTCTTGAGTACACAGTTTATCGGTGTTGATCCTTTCATTCTCATGCCATGTCTAACGGTTACAAAGTCAAAGAGTAAAGTGCAATCTCAATGAACTCAGTGTTCGAATTCTGTCAACTGACCTAATTCTATTAGAATTGTGCGAGTAACCAGCCTAATTATACACAGAATACAATTTTCATCACGAATGTATACGAAACGTTCTAAATCAGATGGATCATGTCTGTTTGAACGCGGACTACTTATTGTACTAGTATAATACAGGTAGACTGCGATCAGATTCTATTTATCTAGGTAAGTTTGTTAATGACCCTTCCTGTGTATATGATGAAATTTCACATGAATAGGAAAAACAGTTGTTCTACGGGGATAGCACCTTTATAGACCGTAATTAATTTGATATATACCTGAACCTTCAAGGGTGAATCTCTGTGTGCTACTGAAAGTGGAATCATGAATGAATATAATAATAATAATTAAGGCCTTTTATTTAGAATCAAATTGATACGGAAATTTCAACGTTTTTATAGAGGCTGAGGTTTAGTTCGTTCTAAGTATTTCAAATACCGTGAACGTCTGTTCAACTAACCCTACCAGCACTGAAATATTTCAAAAACAACACAATCATTATATCTATCACCATAAAAAAAAGAAAAACCAATAAAATTTGGAATAAACTTGTAAACAAAAAATTTCAAATATAAAAAATGCAGAGGTGATATTGTGCACGTCACATCAGAACCTGATTCTGTTGTATTGAAAACAAAATCGTTAACGCACCACAGCGAAAGGCTAGGATAAAAATATAGAAGGAAATGAACCTTAAACGCTCTGGTTTGCGCTAGCGATTTTGTCCGTCCGCACATCAAACATCCTACTTCGTAAAAGGCCTCATAGTGCACCAATGAAAAGATAAATAAAACTTGTCTTTCCTGAATGAGTCCCGAATTGTCAACCTGATAGTGAAAATGCAAACTCTTACTCCCTATCTATTTATTTCAATTTTACAATTAAAATAATGTCTCTTATTAAAAATATAATACAGTTTTACAGTTAGCTTGAGGTCCGAGATTTACATAAGGACTTATCTTTGAAATTTTCCTGGACTAGTGTTTTCCAAGGTATCGAAGTGATAGTTGTTTCTCCAAGGATAGTTACTATTCCTCATATAATCAGTAGGTCTAAGAAAGATTGTCTGGTAATAAGATAATCCGAGCAAAATTGTTCAGTTCTGAGATCTTCCGATACTAAGAGCATCCAGTACTAAGATCTCCGGTACTAAGATCTCCGGTACTAAGATCTCCAGTACTAAGATCATCTGGTACTAAGATCATCCGGTACTAAGATCTTCGGTACTAAGATCTCCTGTACTAAGATCTTCGGTACTAAGATCATCCGGTACTAAGATCATCCGGTACTAAGATCTTCCAGTACTAAGATCTCCGGTACTAAGACTGTGAATTTCAAATCTATAAGATAGTGCTTGTAACACGTGATCTCATTCCCAGTGACCGTAGATATTATTAAAATTATTTACATGAGATGAAATATTCAGAACACAAGAATAAGGGCACGATATTCGATCATGAGCATGATAAGAGAAATTAAATGCATAATATAATATAAAGAAACATGTGTAATCTGCAGAGAATGAAATAGAACAAAAATAATAATTGGCATTAATAAATGCAGAAAATATTAATCGGGATCTGATAAGACGTTTAATATAATAATCGCCTTCTGATAAGACGTCTTATAAGAAACAATAAAAATTCAATATTCCACGATTTTCATGGATTAGGTACTTTGACACAACGTGTGTCTTCTTGTAACCTCACGATACGAAAGAAAGAAATCTGGGAAATTCTACGCTTCTTTAAAATAATGCAATTCTACAGCGCATGAGATAACAGCGTCGACTTTCATTGCGGAAACTCCAAACTTCTTAATGGTCTTAGTTTAATCACATTATTGGAATATTTTTTAGCGCTGGAAATTCAAATCAACAGTGGAGCGTTTTCTAACATTACAGTATAAGTATGGTGGTGAATTCTGAACCATCAAAGAAAAGTACTGACAGACTACCAGAGTGAAGCCAGCGTCCCTGTGCCATATTCAGTCAAGAAATCTCCTTTCTCTAAAATCTACTGTACTGGCCTCTTGGAATGTTTCAATATGATTTGTTCGTGTTGATCTCTTCAGGATGTTTCAATGGGAAAAAAACAGTATATTATCTTCGAACAACGAATTTCACCCTGAATACAACTTTATCCGGGAGCCACTTCAGACACGTTCAATCTCTGTGGTAACATATACCAAATGTTTATTCCGTTAAATATTAACAATGATATTTTGTTCATTATTTGAGAAAAAAAATTTCCGATCAAAATGAAATTTTTCGAATTTTCATTTTTGATCATATAGGTTTCAGAAATAGAATGGAAAATTCATTCTTTTACCGTCCGGAGTTGTTCTCCGAAAAATTTAAATTGGTATAAATATCAAATAATATAAATATAAGATTGAAATGCATGAAATATATTTCCTAGAAATTCAGAAAGCAATTTTCGTGGAACTTCATGCTGGAATAGGATTCTATTCGATACTGATGCTCCTCCATACTTTTCACTGTAACAGTTCAATAGTAAGCAAAATTAATATATCGTACCAAAACCTATTACCGTGTTCATGAAATTTTATGCGGAATAGTGCAGAATTTACATACGAGTGAATTATTTTCTGCATGGCATATAAAAGAATTTCAAGTTTTCCTTCGAAATTAGTTATTAGGAGTATAGAAAATCTGGTGAGGTTTTTTATCGAAAATTGAAGCTTCAATGTGAAAAGTTGGGTATACATTCAAAGTTTAAATAAAGTATTGTTTATCGCTAGGTACTCCTTTTTTCCATCTTTTTGGCGAATAACAGAGTTCATTGCGAAAAAAAGGCCGACACTTTTATCGATATTCATCGATAAATGAATATGTCGGTGATAAATTATATGTTGATGAAACTGTGTTCTATTCACTCAAAGAAGACTACAATAATATTTTTGGTGTATCCTCGTTTCAGTGAGTCTGTCTCAATGTCTATTCCTCTCGTCAGAATGAAAGTATCCGTCACATGTTGAACCTAAAACTGATTTAGCACAATTATATAAGATCTGTGAATGAATTATCCATAATAAAATTCAATTCTGTCCGTCCGTCTGGCCAGCCATTTGATAGCACGATAACTTTCGGAAGGAACAACTTGAAGAACTAAAATTTGCAGGATACGTTTTGAACTGAACGGAATTCGTAAATGGAGAAGATCTATGGGCTCCAGAAATATGTCGATTGAAAATATTCTCGAAAACCAATATTATTACAGATTAAAGAGGAAAAAGAGAGATTGATATTAATAGTTTTCTTCTTCATTCGGCAGATTATTTTCTCAACATGTTGTCGATAATTTGGTTTGAAGACTATCCAAAATTAGGAAGAAATATTCCTTTGTCAGAGGTTCTAATTTGTTTGATTTCCGAAAAATAATTTATAACCATTTTAAACAATATTTTGTAAGAATTGTTCTATTGACGACTCTGAATACACGAAAAAGCAAACCCTGAAAATCTTCCGCTATTATTGAAATTCCTTGACTGATTAAATTTTTCCTTCCTCTAGTCTGAACGATTAAATCGAGACGAACATTAATTCAGTATTGTTTTTTCGTACAACATCAATAGAAATACTCATACAATAAATTTGAATAGTTCTGGTGAAATTTCTATCTAAAATTTCAATTATATTACGATGAAATATCGTTATACGAATGGCTGAATTAGTATGATATTTCGGATGACCTATCCCTCGATAAGAAAAAATGTTATTTGACAGGATGGATTAAACACATAAAAATGCAGCAGTTACTGCCATACTTCAAATTTTGCTACTATAATAATAACTAATGCTCGTTATGTATCATAAAAAAAGGAAAATTTATGATTCAAGCAAGGACTGTTTTAAAATTTCAACCACAGTTTATTTAAATATTCTATATCTCATTTTTCAGCTGAGTCTAACCATAACTAGATAGATTCTAATATCGATCCCCGGTTTCATCTATTCAGACTGATATGTTTTCCACTTCAGCATTACTATCGAAAGATCTCAAAAATATAGATTTAACCACCAACAAATATGAAGTTTATATGATTTGAAGTAAAATACTTTATTTCCGCTCATTTTTATTTTTCAACGACAATTGTTTCGTCAACTACATATTGACTTCGTCAGCTGAGTATGGTAACTAACTACTTTTACAAAATATTTCTCCTTAAATACAAGTTTTACCAAAAATACGTGATAAAATGAATTTTACAAGGAATTTATTGAAAAAGGTTCAACAACGGAGAACAGTTCACATCTGTTTGGTCGTTCAACAAAATATTAATTTTATGATGCCGGTTTATTTCCATTGCTTCTAAAAGGTCCAATCTATTGCATTTGTTTTCAAAATGGAGAACTTCAAAGTTATGGTCAAAATCATGTCCGGATTCTTGTAGATCTCTGGCATACGTGGAGTTTGATTTATTCTTAACGAATGAATTCCGGTGTTCCTGGATCCTACTCTCAAAAGATCTACCCGTTTGACCAATGTATACATATGGACATGTACCACAATTTAACCTATATACGCCTGATCTCTTGTTCTTATTGACGATATCTTTATTATTTTTTATTAATTTACCTAAAGAATTTATTGTTTGATATGAGATATTGACATTTCGTTTTTTCTTTAAATATTTAGCTATTTGTGCAGATTTTTGTCCTATGTATGGTAAGCAAATAAACTTTTCATTTTTTCTGATATGTGGATAAACTAATGACATAGATTGTTTCAGTTTTATTTTATTCAATATTTGATCAATAATTGATGGGTTATACCCATTATTTACTGTTATTTGTTTTATTATATTCAATTCTATTCCAAAATTCTCTTGTGACATAGGTACATTAACTAGTCTATACACCATACTATTGTATGCTGCTAATTTATGGGATAAAGAATGATTTGAGGAAGAATGTATTGTGCCGTCTGTGTGTGTTGGTTTGCGGTAAATCGAAAAATTATGCCTATTGTTAATTTTAATTATTTTCAAGTCTAAAAAATTTATGCTGTCATTTTGTTCTTCTTCGTGAGTAAATTTTATCGTAGGGTATACCTGTTTGATAAATTCTAAGAATAACGAAAATTGTCTAGACGTACCGACGAACAAGCAAATAATATCATCTACAAAACGGTACCAATAAATAAATTGCTTAAAAAGCGGGTGCTTTTGTATTTTGTCTTCTAGGAAATCAATAAATATTTCAGCTAATATAGGACTTAGTGGATTTCCCATCGTGAGGCTTTCGTTATCCTCATAAAATATTCCATTAAACAAGAAATAGTTTTGTGCAATACATATGTTGAGGATATCCATTATTTCTTGTTTAATTACCGGGTTTGTGTGATTTTTCAATAGTAGCCTTTCTAGTATTTGACGCAAAAGAAAAAATTAAAGAATTTAGTAACCAAAAAGAAATATCAAATCTCTAATTTGCAAAGAAAAACAATATTTTCGAATCACGTTTTTTATCCTAAATTCAGGAATTTATCTAATGTAAAGTTCGCTAAAGATGAAATTGAATTATTGGAAAAAGGTTTTGAATTTAATTTAAATAGTAAGAATCAGAAATTCTCAGAATATCTAGCTGTAGATGCAGAAAACGCAATAAAAGGTTATCAAAATTCAGATATAGATAGGTATAATTTAACTAGTATATTGAAAAATAGAACAACGCCATATGAAAACACATTTAATACTACGGTTAGAACAATACGAAAAAAAAACTTTAGAAAACAATGTAGTTTTTACTAGAGCTGACAAAGGAAATACAGTTATTGCAATCAATAGAAATGATTATATAACCAAAACAACCTCATTTTTAGATCCTAATAAATACATAACTATTAAGAAAGATCCTACTACAAAATACCAAAATCAAGTAAAAACAGTAATAAAACATTCAACAGCACTATTTGAAAAAACTCCAAATTTTAAATTAGTGCAAATGAACCCTCAACCACCAATTCTATATTCACTCATCAAGTTACACAAAGAGAACAAACCAATAAGACCAGTAGTTTCCTTTGTTACAGCTCCGTCATATAAATTGTCTAAAGAATTAATTAAAATTATTCAAAAAGAAACCAATTTTCGGGCAAAATTATACATAAAAAATTCATATGATCTAATGAATAAAATAAAGGATATTCATATCCCAGATAATGCTAAACTAATGTCTTTTGACGTGAAGAACCTGTTTCCTAGCGTATCTGTAAAACTAACAATAAAATTAGTAGAAAGGCTACTATTGAAAAATCACACAAACCCGGTAATTAAACAAGAAATAATGGATATCCTCAACATATGTATTGCTCAAAACTATTTCTTGTTTAATGGAATATTTTATGAGGATAACGAAAGCCTCACGATGGGAAATCCACTAAGTCCTATATTAGCTGAAATATTTATGGATTTCCTAGAAGACAAAATACAAGAGCACCCGCTTTTTAAGCAATTTATTTATTGGTACCGTTTTGTAGATGATATTATTTGCTTGTTCGTCGGTACGTCTAGACAACTTTCGTTAATCTTAGAATTTATCAACCAGGTATACCCTACGATAAAATTTACTCACGAAGAAGAACAAAATGACGGCATAAATTTTTTAGACTTGAAAATAATTAAAATTGATAATAGACATAATTTTTCGATTTACCGCAAACCAACACAGACGGCACAATACATTCTTCCTCAAATCATCCTTTATCCCATAAATTAGCAGCGTACAATAGTATGGTGTATGTACCTATGTCACAAGAGAATTTTGGAATAGAATTGAATATAATAAAACAAATAAGAGTATATAAAGGGTAAAACCCATCAGTTATTGATCAACTATTGAATAAAATTAAACTGAAACAATCTATGTCATTAGTTTATCCACATATCAGAAAAAATGAAAAGTTTATTTGCTTACCATACATAGGACAAAAATCTGCACACATAGCTAGATATTTAAAGGAAAAACGAAATGTCAATATCTCATATCAAACAATAAATTCTTTAGGTAAATTAATAAAATATAATAAAGATATCGTCAACAAGAACAAGAGATCAGGCGTATATAGGTTAAATTGTGGTACATGTCCATATGTATACATTGGTGAAATGGGTAGATCTTTTGAGAGTAGGATCCAGGAACACCGGAATTCATTCGTTAAGAATAAATCAAACTCCACGTATGCCAGACATCAACAAGAATCCGGACATGATTTTGACCATAACTTCGAAGTTCTCCATTTTGAAAACAAATGCAATAGATTGGACCTTTTAGAAGCAATGGAAATAAACCGGCATCATAAAATGAATATTTTGTTGAACGACCAAACAGATGTGAACCGTTCTCCGTTGTTGAACCTCTTTCAATAAATTCCTTGTAAACTTCATTTTATCACGTATTTTTAGTGAAACTTGTATTTAAGGAGAAAGATTTTGTAAAAGTGGTTAGTTACAATACTCACCTGACGAAGTCAATATGTAGTTGACGAAACAATTGTCGTTGAAAAATAAAAATAAGCGGAAATAAAGTGTTTTACTTCAAATCATTTACGATGAATTTCCGTCAAGTAAAGACCGAAACAATCAAGAATTTGAAGTTTATATATTGAGCAAACATAACTAGTGAATGGCTGATTAATAATAATATAATTTTGACCGTGTTCTAGAACTTCGTTATTCTTTTTGTTTGTTAATTACATTTTTGGATGCTCTTCACAACTTTTATGTAACTCTGATTTTTATTATTTCCCTGAAATTTCTCTTTTGTCTTCCGCGCGCCACAGCAATATGTGGCAAGTCTATATTTTTCGGAATTCAACTAATCCAGAATAATCCAGAAGAGATATCATAACTACAATGTTTTTCATCATAATTGGGGAATGTTGGATGTTTGAGGCGTTATGGTTAGGAACGCATAGAGACTCTTCAAAGAATTTTCTGATCGCGAGTTTATAATTTTTATGTTTTTACTATGTTCCTTCAGTTTACTATAATTTTCTCGTTTCGCTCAGAACTTTAAGAGCAATCAGAATGAAAGCAGTTGACAGGCAGTTCAATTGAGAGAGAATGACAGAGACATGTAGACGAGAGTTAAAAAGCGTACTTAGTCGAGATAGAGTATAAAGACGGAAAAATTCAGAAGCTCAGTAACTATTTTTGCATTGAGTGTTGTTAATGTTGTAGTTCTAAGATATTCAAGTATTCAATCTTGTGAATAAACTGTATATAGTAGAGTTTGTGAATATTTTACACCAAAGAAGAGATAGGCCGATTCATCAATCATAAACTCTAGACATTGATATAAAATAGTCTATATAAATAAGATTTTGTTACTAATATACAAAGCGAACTTTCGTCATATCTTGACCTAGTTGTCATATATTTGATATCTTTCCTATATTGTACGACACTGAATTCAGAAAAATTGATTTTTCTCCTCGTTTCTAGAAATCTTTTATAGAAACATAAACTTACACCTTTACCAAGAAGAGGCATCCATGCAACCATTATATGATTTGACGAATTGAAGATTAAAAGTTTATATAAGGCCTGGATCAAATATAGGAATAAAGTAAAATAAATCTTCTGCATTTGGCATCACGATTCATTTTACTATGCTTAATTCATTAAGTTCATGAAAACTAGATCAAATATTAATTTGCTTAGCGTATATATATATATATATATATATATATATATATATATATATATTTATATATATATTTAATTTATTAATGATTCAGCACTATCCGAAGTTTATAGAATACCCTCAAAATGAAATAGAAAAGTAGAGCTTCGTTAATTTGCAACCTTGCGGTGAATGACTTCAGAAACTAATCAACTCGGGAAAATGAAATTTTGTAACTCGATATGAAATTAATAATGGATACTTTAAGCAAATCGATTTCCGAGTCGTGAGACTGTTCTTAAGTTTCAATCAATTTTCGTAGTATCATTACTTAATCCACAAAGTTTGATTGATGGGATAATTTAAAAGTTTTGTGAGACATATAATCTTATTCAAATTTTGAATACGAACACTGAATATATTTTCCTATATCGTTAGACTTGAAAGATAACAAAGGATATGTGGAAAATATCTTTATATTTATCTCGGATTACTTTTTTCTCCGTTAATATATCAAATGTATAATTCATTAAAACATATTTATTTTCTGAATTGGATAAACAAACATATCTGCTTATTGAAAGTTGAAATTTGATTAGTGATACAGAATGATTTATGTTTTTATCTTTTGAGCAAAATTTGTAGCAGATTATCCTGTTCATTAGACTCAGATGAAAATGTAAATCAAAGGCCTAATATGTACTTCATTATTTTATGAATATCATTAACCTTGACCAAATATAAACTAAATGAAATCATATTTATTTTTTTTATTTCAAATGTCATACAGATTCATTTTGTAAATCTCCTACAAATTTTAATTTAAAAAAAAATTAATTCAAAAATTTTTAGAATTAAATTGAATGAATGTCTTCAGAACACAGTTTCAATTCTATTCAAAAATTTTTAGAATCATGTAAAATAAATGTCTTCAGAACACACTGTGTCAATTTGGTAGACTTATAGAATCAATACTTATTACACAGTACCAAAGGAAATGAAAGAAATTCAAAGAAACATAAATTGTCAACTGAAAATTATTAAATAAATACTTGAAGAGTACAAAATTTTGTTTCTTTCCTTGTTTTATTAAAACTAAATTCCTTTCCAAAAATGCAAAACATTATCACAAGAACTTCTTCAACAACAACTTGCACAAAATAAGTTCCTTTAAAAAAATTCCTAAAACATCTTTGAAAAATAATTTAGATTTATTTCAACGGTAACTCATCAGCTCAACTTCATATTTAAAAAATAAAAATAATTAACAAAGATATCTTACCCAACCAACTGAATGTTGTTTACTTCACAAACACTAGAATAATGTGAACTTACAAACATCCTACGTATTACAGGTATGTCACAGAAATAACATAAAATTTGCAAGGTACTTTATAGACTCCTTTTAAACCAAATTATAATATGTAATAAGCGTAAACCAAAATATATTATTATTATATATACAATAAAATAATAAAAGGGGGTTTCAATTCTAAAAATTTATGAATAATTTTTTTTTATTTAAATTTGTATGATGTTTGCAGAATAAATCTGTATGGTATAATACTCCCAGCTCGAATAAGAATCAATGGAAATGATTTTACCAAGTTTGTAAAAAGTGTATAAATCAAGTACTTTATTCGTTTTTCGAACAGACCAAGTAAAAGAATAACTCAGCGTTTTCTTGAACGAAGCATCATCACTTCCAATAATCTCCATAATTCAGATTCCGCTTGCCAGGATAATTTGAAATATGTCCGTTCTAACTGGGGCACCTCGTCCTGAAATAAATAATGTCTAACCGGGACCAGCAAGGAATATCACTGTGTTAGAGCCGATATGTGGTCTAAGAAATTGCGTCTATATTTCAAATATCGGCCTGCCAAAAACTTTATTCGTCCAGGCCAAATTGATATATCTGAAATGTTGGAACAGTATTTCACCTACTTTATTTCGTAGAGTGGTGAATATATTTGAGAAATGAGGCTTTTTATTCATGCTGCAGTCTTTGGAGAATATACTGAACACAGAATTTCTTTGAGCAATATAAAAAGATTGCGAAGATTATATTGGTCCATACAAGAAATGTCCATTTTGTACCGTGATGTTTCAATTTATTGGATTCAATGTTAGTAGTCCAGAGTAGATATAAAGAGTGGTCCAGTCTACTAAATTTTGTAACATTCAGGTTCAACTTCAAAAATTGGAGAAGTTTTAGAACAATGCGTCTAGTGACGTCAAACCAACACCATATTTGATTTTCAATTCAGAATTATATCTTTTAACTTCTAGAATATGTATTGAAACTTTATACCAAAACTATCAAAATGATATCCTTATATATAATCAATATAAAATATTTTTCAATGTCTTGGAAAAACCTTTTAACATCCCGACATGAAACGTTTCAATACAAATATATTAGCAAAACTATATAAGTATGTATAGTTACATACAAATATTAAAAAAATCCACTATTCCAAAATTATCTAAAATTCTCGAAATGAAGGATTAAATACAAATAACTAAACAAGAACTCCAACATTTTATAGCTATTTCGGTCTCTAGACCTCTTAAGAAATGTGTTGAATTTAGATTCAAACATATCAACAAGATCAAAATTTAACTCGCCAAATAAGATAAAACCTGGAACGAATAAACTCAAAGTAAATTTTAGAGTGTCCAAAGTAAAACAGAAATGACCACCTTGTGGTTAGCGAATCATCAACCATTCATTAACCATTTGTACTCGGTACACCGAAAAACATAACAAAAAATTTTCACCCAAAATAATGTCCCATGATGAGAAAAATAACCAGAATTTCAAAACTAATAATAATATAGTAATAATATCTTTCTTCATTTTACCCAACAGTAATATCCCAATTACAGGGTAAGATGTTACAGAATGCGGAATATTACAACTTAATAATGAATAAAAACATAAAATAATCAATAGTTCACAAAACTAACCAAATATATTCACTCGAAATTTATCAGCACATTTACACATACAATTCACCGGTGCCTGCTCCGACAAGTTTGTACGAGCTGTACGCAAATAAAAAGTTGATATACACCTCGGTGCCAATCTTGGAACATTGAAATTTATTTTCGATAGCAGATAAGGTGAGTCGATCCTTCCGGTCAACAGTCTCTGAGCAAACTTTGCACATTGATTCTCATGCCTAGCAAGCAACGATGATATACTCATCTCATCCATGATAAAAGACAGATCAGTACCACGGTCGGGAAATATGCTAGTCCGCCTAAACAACATAAACTTGAAAAACTTTCTGTGAATGCGCTCCAGTGATATCAAATGACAGTCGTAAATAGGAAACCATATCAAGTGTGCATACTCCAACTTACTGATGAGCAGCGTGAAATACAAATTCCTCAAAATTGACAGATCACTGAAGTCCCTGCTACACCTCAACACAAAGCTTAAAGTGCGGCTAGCAGATGCACATAACTCTTCAATATGTGGAATGAAACTAAACCTGGAATCAAGCAGGACTCCAAGGTCATATATTTGATCTTTATCGCCAACATAGTTGTTAACTATATGATAGCTATAAGTCAACCGATGTGACTTTCTACTGAATGTAACTTTAAAACACTTCTCCATATTCAGCATGAGTTTGTTGCATAAACACCAACTATGAATATGCTCCGAGCTTGGCTGGAGCAGCATCAAATCATCAGGACTGCGTATTCTCATGTAAATCTTCAAGTCATCGGCAAACGCTAAAACAGGACACCTAAGAGAAGTGAGAAGATCTTTTATTTACACGATAAAAAATAATGGTCCCAAATTTGATACTTGAGACACTCCACATGAAAGAACATGCTCAAGTGATCTATAACCATTGTAGAAGACATAATTTATCCTATCCTCCAAGTAGGATCTGATGAGCTTCACATATGCCGGACTGAAACCGAAGGACGAGATCTTCATCAGTAGAATATCGTGATCGTCAGAGTCGAAGGCTCGTGATAAGTCAGCCTACACCATATCAACCTGACCTCCGACATCTAAACATTCAGTAATATACTGTGCGATTGTTGCCAAGTAAGGCACCGTAGATCTTGCTTTAACAAAACCGTGCTGCTCCTTGGAAAAATATGAACTAGCTCCAAAATACATATGTCCATATAACAGCTCTTCATAAACCTTCGTAAAATTGGACAATATCGAAATTGGTCTATAATTTTCAATCTGGGAGCCATCTCCCTTCTTGAATACAGAGACCACACGAGCTCTTTTCTATTTCTTAGGGAAGATACATGATTTTAGACTTAAATTAATAATATGATATGATATATGCTTTGCAAGCACGAAACTGTAATCCCTTATCACATATGATGGAATGCCATCTAATCTAATAACTAATAAATAATTAAGGAACATACAATATAGAATAGTATATTGGATATTTAGACTCTATATGAATTTAATTCCTGATTTAAATAACAAATCAAAATGTGAGTCAATTCTTGATTGAAGTAATTTAAATGACTTTAAACTCAGAGATATATCTTCTAACTTCTACAATATTCTTCTATATGCAAAAACTATCAAAATGATATCCTTATATATATATTCAATATAAAATATTTTTCAATGTCTCGGGAAAAAAACTTTTTACATCCCAACATGAAAAGTATTAATACAAATGTATTACAAACTGTTAATTCTACGTCTACTCAATTGACCCAGTGTTTTCAAGAGACATTTATTTAATTTAATTCTAAAAGTTTTTGAATGAAAATTTTTTTAAATTAAAATTTGTAATTTTGTAATAATCCTTCAAGAAAACACCTATTTTTATTATTTTATTGTATGTATAATAGTTATATACTTTGGTTTACCCTTATTACATATGATCATTTGGTTTAAAAGGAGTCCATAATATACCTTGCAAACTTTAAGTAATTCCTGTGATGAATATAGAATACGTAGGATATTTAAAAGTTCACTTCATTCTAGTGTTGGATTTCAGTTGTTTTGGTAAGATATTTTTTGTTTTTTATGTTTATTTTATTTTTTAACTATGAAGTAGAGCTGATGAGTTTCCGTTGTAATAATTCTAAATTGACTTTTGAAGATGTTCTGTATGTTTTAGGAATTTTGTTGAAAGAATTGTTTCATTTAATAATTTTTAGTTGATAATTTATATTTCTTTGAATTTCTTTTATTCTATTTGGAACTATGTAATGTGTATTAATTCTATATATCTAGTTAATTGGCACAGTGTGTTCTAAAGACATTTATTTAATTCTATAACTTTTGAAATTAAAATTTGTAGGAGGAATCAGAAAATAAATCTGTATGATATTTAAAATTTTGTATTAACAAACTCTATAAGTATTTATAATATACAAATACAAGAAAATCCACTATTCAAAAATAATCTGAAATTCTCAAAATAAAGTATCAAATGAAAATAACTGAACGAGAATTCTAAAACTTCATAGCTATTTCGGTCTCTAGACTTCTTCAGAAATGTATTGAATTCAGATTCAAATATATAGATATCTACAATAGCAATTAATTTAACTCACCAAATAATAGGATATTATTTTGATTGTTTTTGTATATAGTTTCAATATAAATTGTAGAAGTTAGAAGATATAATTCGGAATTTTAAGTTATTTAAATTACATCGTATCAATATTATTAAGAATAAGATTGATGTGAATTTGAAGAAATATTATAATTTTTCTCATATATACAGATCTTATTATTTTTTGTTTTATTTTTTAACTAAAGCGAAACTTTCGATTCAGATTCACATGCAGTGTTACTGAAGAAACTACATGCTTATGGCTTTAGGGGAAATGTACTAAAATTAATAGAGTCTTACTTAAGCGAAAGAACTCGCAGAGTTCACTGGAATCGTATTCACTCCGTAGAGGAATTTATGTCATTAGGTACCTCAGGGATGCCGATTTGGGCCAATACTATTTCTGATTTAAATTAACGATCTGAACATCATAAATTATAATTGCTTGTGCTTGTGCTTGTAATGTGATGACGCGTTCATAATTATACTTTCAGCAATACAATGGTGATTTTATTGAAAAGATACAACTCACCTTGAAACAAGTAATGATGTTTAAGTTGAATTCACTCAGGCTGTATTCAAATAAAACTGCCAACTTGATACTAGTCGGCAGAGAGAATCAGGCAAGTACCAATGTTCTTGGGGATGGTCATGGACCATAAATTGAATTGGGCAAAACACAGCGATTCTCTGTGGAAAATTATCCGAAACTCTCTCTCTTCTGAGGAAATTGGAATATTTACTGCTGATATTGAAACAGCATATTTTGCGGTACTTACTTTTCTATCGCATTGTATTCCTTGGAATAATTTTTTCCTAGAGTAATTTTTGCATGTAGTGTATTTTTACCTATATCATTGCTTTCTGGATAAAAACTTTGGTTAAGCCTGAATTTTTTAGCTTGGAAATTTTTTTTCTGGAACAAGTAAACTCAAATATTAGCTATCGCAATAACTTTGTAAGATCAAGTGACTTATAATACTTCAAGTATTCTATTATTGTCTTATATTGTCGAATCACGAGGAAATATGAATGTAGCTTATCAAACAAAATAGAGTTAATTCTTTAAATAAATTATATGTTGCACTGTGTTTTCCACTTTTGTCAAAAGAATGTTGGAATTAGAGTAGGATCGAAAACACTATTATTTTGATGCTATGGCTATATTCAACTCAAGTTGGTTTCGATATAGTTGAATGTTCGAAAAAAAATGGACATAATCTAAGTGAAGAATTGAACTAGGCTTAGAGATATAAAATTAACTACAGATTTGAGAATTATCGATCATAATGGAGAATTACTTAACCTGATAAATTCGGTGCGTATCAAAATCATTGAAGTTAACACAAGAGCAGTAGTTATAGTTAATAAAAGAGTAGAATCTCTTAAGGTATCAAAATTCTTAAAATAGTACTCATATCATGCACGAACGTGATATTGTCTAGGTTACTTCTTCAGAAAATTATCGTGATTGAAATCTGTTGGACGGAAGAACCGATATAATTTAATTTGACCATTAATTTTTCATATGTAGCATTTGAAACCAACTTCGGCGCAATCTTCGTGAAGTAAAAAGTTCTTTACGAACGACAATGTCCTAGACGGGCGCACTGAAACAATCAAAATATATCATTATCAGATAAGCTTCTTTTACGAGATCCTAACTGAAACGGAATAGCAACGAAAACACCCCTACGAATCCAAGAAACGGAATCGCGACTTGTTTCTCAAGAAGGCGAACTTCCTATTGAATAAACAATACTGTTATCTCAGCCATTAGCGGTAACTGCCCGAGAATGATCGCAAGATGAGATCCAGTAATAGTCGCTTCTGGTGATTCTTAGTTAGATTATATTGCCAAACTTGGTATTAACATCCTCAAGAGAAACGTGTTAATTCGTTGGAGTCCTATATTCATTAAGTATGTATAACAATTATCATACTCCACTCAATTTCCCCTGCTGACACCTTTGAGTATGGTTTGAGTGAGTTAGATTGATATCAAGGATAAGAAAGTAGCTCTGCTCACAATGAATGGAAATAATTTAAAGTAGTAATGTTTATGAGCCTTACTTGATAAAGGTTGCTGATAAATAATAAATCAGAATATTCTGAAGACATTTAATACATGCTTTTGTTAGAATTATTAATTCTTCTTCAGTATAGGCATAGCTGTCCCTTTTTTCTTCGTAAATCGTCTTATTTCAATCGATAGTAAGCTCCACCTCTTCTGCTTCTTTTTTCACATTGTTGATTATCACTTGTAATCCTTAGCATTTTTATTGATTCAATCTGCCTATTTGTGCATTCCATTCTCACGCTCTCTGTCTAACAGTGTGCTTTTTGCTATTACTGGAAGAACTTTTGCATCCTTTGTAAATTCTTGATCGGATCTCAATAAATAAGTATTTGTTGTATCGTTCAAGTACCCAGCTATATTCTTCGCTTTATCCCAGCTACACAATTTGCTTTATTAATTAGTTGTTTTACCCCTGATTCCAACACACAATTCGCAAAGCTCATTTCAAGGTATTGGAATGGTCAAATGAATAATTTGACCATTAAACACGCGTTTAGTTCTGATAGATGTCATAGACGTCGTTAAGGCAGAGGTCATTATATTTGAGTATATCGCTTATATCTGAGCCTCTTCCGGCATTTTTAGTGTTTTGTTGGCGCTACCTCAATTGAGTTGTAGACTATCTGATTAGATAGTACAAATTTGTACGAAATCTTATAGTCAGACCCTACCCTTTCTGATGATTAATGAAACACATAAATGCAGGTTTGTTAAATTGGAAATAAAATAAATGGAGGTTCATACTTGATAGAAGGTATATACAATTATTTAAATATTTTAATATTTAAAGATACATTCTGTTAGCCTTCTATATTCAATTTCCAAAAATTATATTTAATATTATAAGTTCAGGAATTATATTGATGTCATATAAGTACTACTTATATCAAACGACATATCAAATAAACATTCATTATAAGACATCCAAATGATGTAACAAAATCCGATAAATATAAATTTATACCAAAAATCCTCAAATTAAATATTTTGAGTAAACAAATTTTTTTTTTGCTTATCCTTCTTATGAAAACAGATATCTTTCAAAAATATTCAACATAATCTCAAGAATTTCATCATAAAGCTATCTTACTTAGAATATTCAATATTACTGGATATCTAACTAAGTTACTTTCTAAAAAATCTCATGATATGTAGAAACATCACTAAAAAACAAGTTTTAAGAGAGACTTTGCTTCGCAATATGTCGTTTGATATAAGTAGTACTTATATGACATTAATTTAATTCCTGAAGTTATAATATTAAATATAATTTTTTGAAATTAAATATGTAGAAGGGCTAACAGAATATATCTGTAAATATTAAAATATTTGAATGATTTTGTTAAATGAAATTTTAAAGAATTTAGTTTACAGAATTATTTTATTCTTTCAATTATTTTATTAAGAGGACTTCATTGCTTATGGTTTTTTTTTCAATATTTTAAATCAGGTGGAGTTATTCAGTCACACCTCTTTACAAATTTTAATTCCAGAAAATTTTCTGAGAATTTCGAATGATAGATTGAATAAAATCTCTTAGAAACACCGTTTTTCTTTCAAGACCTACATAAATAAGTAACAAACATCGTACAATATCAAAATAAGATAAAAAGAATCTGAATTTAGTAAAGGATATTGACGAAAATTATCTAGCAGACTTCCTAAAAAGCGCCTCGATGTAAGATTGGCTTCATGGAGACGTTTTCTGAATGTGCTTAGGAAAACTGAAGTATCTGTGCCATCTCGAAAACGTTGTGTTCTCATCGAAAGAGTTGAAAAATCGTCTTCTACTGGTGCTATAGCACGTAGTTTATCAGTTTTGGGTCTTTGACGAACTCTTCCAGTGTCAAAGTATCGGGCCAGTAAACCTGATATCACAGTTTGGATAACACCAAAGAAAATAGCCACTTACACTTGTGTTCGACCAGCCTGAAGTATGCCAAGAGTTCTGTTGGCATCGTCTTTGGATGAAACTTCTCTTGATATAATGAAATTTCAATTTTTAATTGAGTAGAACCGATTGATTATATTGAAAATTCATTTACATACTCAAAAAAACATGTGATTCATTAAAATGATGTTTGGCTCAAGAAGTTGTATCCATCTACAATGCTTAGTCTGGCAATCATTCTTGTGTTATTTAATTGTATACTAACTGACAAAGAAACTGCAACACCCAGAAGAAGCTGTTTAAATTTTAATTTCTTTTGGTGAAACATAGATAGAATAGCAAGGAGTAAATGATTAAAATTTGGAAAAAAAATCGTGAAGGTCTTTTCATGTAAACATTTTTTGTTACTTAAATATGTAGTCGTTTTTTGCAAATTTTTTGAATTTTACAATAAAACTAGCTGTTCGGGGAGATCCAAAGTCGATGTTTAGTTAGTTAAAATGCCTAGATGGCGATAAATTCCGTGTACACGTGAATTTATCGCCACCTAAGTGAATTCGAAAGAGGTCGAATTATTGGTCTACGGGGGGCGGGGTTGTCATTTCGAGAAATCGCTAACCGTACGAACAGAAATTCAGCTACTGTTATGAGATGTTGTCAAGCGTGGTTTGATAAAGCCGAAAATCGAAGAAGAGTAGGCACCGAACGTCGAAGGGTAACTAATGAAGTTCAAGATCGACGTTTAAGACTTATGGCTATTAGAGACCGATTTGCGACAACTCGATCTTTGGCTGATGAGTGGTTAGGAGAACAAGGGCATCCTATAACTGTCCGAACGATTTACTGCCGTATAAGGTCTTTTGGACTGCAGCATTATCGACCCCGTCTTGTGTTACCTCTGATGGTTGAGCATCGCCGGCAACGATTACAGTGATGCAGAGAACGTCAACATTGAAATGTGGAATGGCATCAGGTCGTCTTTTCTGATGAATATCGATTCTCCTTGGGTGCACATGATGGCCAAAGAAGAGTTAGATGATGTCAGGGAGAAAGACGTGTGCTTCAGTTTGATATTGTGCGTCATGCACACCGGAAAGTAGGCGTTATGGTATGGTGTGCTATTGCACATGCAAGTAGGTCACCTTTAGTCTTTATTCGAGGTACCATGACAGCTCTGCATTACCTTCAAGAAATAGTGGAGCCATATGTTCTCCCTTACCTTAATCGGCTCGAGAATCCAATATTTCAGCAAGATAATGATCGAGCTCATGTTGCCAGAGTTAGTTTAAACTTTTTTGAAGCGACCCATTAGAATCTTTCGCCATGGCAGATCCCCCGATCTTTCGCCCATAGAGCATGTTTGGGACATCATGGGTAGAAGGCTTGGAAATTTACCCCAGCCCCCACGGACTTTGGCGGCTCTGAGACATGAACTACAGGAAGCTTGGAATAGTATCCCCCAAGAAGAAAGATGCCATCTTATTGCATCAATGCCAAGACGTCTTGGGAAGTGTATAGATAATCATGGTGGACAAACACATTATTAAAAAATTTATTAAAAAAAACTGTGAACCCCTCAATTCAATCATCTACTCCTTGCTATAATATCAATGTTTTACCAAAAAATATTTAAAATTTAAATAGCTCCTTCTGGGTGTTGCAGTTTCTTTGTCAGTTAGTATATTTTACAAATATTGCTTAGTCTGTCCTTTATAACTTTTATCACACTTCATGCAGGGTACTTGGCAGATTATATTGGACCATTGGAGAAAAGGTCGTTTATCTTCCAGTTTAGAAAACAATGCGCCCATACGCTTGAGAAAGAAGTAAACGGAAAAATTCCTTTCCTTGGTGTGATGCTACATCGACGTGATGATGTAGAGCTACTAACAAGTTGGTATAAAAAAGCCTACAGTTGAGGAATATTATTAAATTATTTTTTCAACCACGATTTTAAACACAGAACGTAATTAAGAGATTGATTCGCTTTTTCTCCAACGGTCCAATGTAATCTACAAAGTTCCCTGCATAAACTGTGATAAAAGTTATAGATTCTGTCAAGAAAGTACCGGGAATTATCGATTTAAATCTGGCGGGGCAATGAGGCAGGTAAAAATTTTTTTTCCTAGGTTGGTACCACTGTCCTTAATTACTATGCCAAGCTTGAGCGGGATCTGTCAACTAGTGTGTTTGCAACAGCTGATTAAGTCAGTCGATGTCAGAGTGCGTTCCGATTTTTACTATGGGTAAACGTTGAGCAAAGAATTTGTTTAAAGTTTTGTGTTGCAAATGAATTTTCGTGTGCAGATGCATTGAAAATGTTGCAAAAGGCCTTTGGTGATAATGCTCTATCGAAAACTCGTGCATATCAGTGGTACAGAGCCTTCAAGGACGGTCGTGAAGTGATCGCCCATCGACGGCTTCGATCGAAGATAAGTCGATAAAATTAAGGAAAGGGTGCTGGAATACCGTCGTACAAGCTTGAGAGAGATAGCACATGATCTTAAGATATCCGACGAGTCCGCACGTACGATTTTGATTGATATTTTGGGCATGAGAAAGGTGGCCGCACGACTCGTACCGAAAGACCTGAATTTTCTTCAAAAACGTCATCGCGAACAGGTTGCTTCAGACATGCTGGATCGCTGTAATTCCGATTCTACATTCATGGAACGCATTATAACTGGTGATGAGACCTGGGTCTACGAGTACGATATGCAAACAAGCCAGCAATCATCGGAATGGGTGGCAAAAAATGAGCCGAAACCGAAAAAAAGCCGCTCGAAAATGAAGGTGATGCTCATAGTTTTCTTCGATATCCGTGGCGTGGTGCACTACGAATTCGTTCCAGAGGGTCAGACGGTAAACAAGGAGTATTACCTAGGCGTTATGAAACGTTTGCGTGAGCGTATCCGTAAGAAGCGGCCAAATTTGTGGACGAACAACTCATGGATTTTGCATGACGATAACGCGCCTTCTCACCGAGCTACGATTGTGACTGACTTTCTCGCCAAAAACTCAACAAACGTGCTTCAGCAACCACCGTATTCACCGGATTTGGCTCCCTGCGACTTTCTCCTCTTCCCAAAACTAAAATTGCCCCTCCGTGGCACCCGTTTTGAGTCGATTGAAGTCATAAAACAAAATTCGGCGCGAGAGCTAAAGTCAATCCCGGAAAGCGCCTATAAAAAATGTTTCGATAATTGGAAGTGCCGTTGGCATAGATGTATTGGAGCAAATGGAGCCTATTTTGAAGGCGACCCAATAAATTTTGACGATTAAATGTAAAAATGTTGTTTTAATTGAAAATTCCCGTTACTTTCTTGACAGAGTAGTACATACGGCAATATTTGCGAAATAGAATTAGACAACACAAGTATGATTGCCAGACTGAGCACTGTAATAGAACGGATAAAACAGCTTCAGCCAAACATAATTTTAATGAATTACATGTTTTTGATTTTAAATATGTCAAGTTGTTAGATTATGAGGATATTTATTCCAAAAGATGTATCAGCTAAATGTTCTATATTAACTCTGCAGTAAATGATAGAACAGATAAATTAAGTTTAAGTACGACATATAGTAGCCTTTTCGATAGGAATAAGACCAATAGATGCCAACGAAGAAAAGGAATAAAATAAACATATGTATTTTGTGTTCGGATTCGAATACTTCTGTTGTTATTTTATATTATTTTAGGATCGATATAATTATTTTTTTAAATTTTATGATCCCTGATGTATTGTTCTTTGACAATTTCATTGGAATTGTGAATGTTGACTCAATTTCATGTATACACTGTATGTTCAATGACTTGATTACACCATAAACCTCCAACAATTAATTCTGTGTGAGTCTCTAGTATGTGTTGAATATTCTGTAATATTTTGTTGTAACGTCTCATTATTAAAGTGTTGTGACTCTGAAAAGGCTGTCCTAACCCCACTGTCCTTTATTTGATTAATTTGAAGAGGACGTGAATTATATTCTTATTGTTAAACTACTGTCCAAACACTAACAACAGATATGTTGCCAGACTTAAAATAACCACTACTTCAAAATGTAAACTCTAGATGGCCTTCATGTCATTATTGTAATGCTTATTTGAAACATTTAACCACTAACTTTCTGTGTTTGAGTTAGAGCTACATGTTCGAATTTACATCGAACAAGAAATTTTTAATTTATTATTCAGGTAGATATAACAATTACGTCCCCGTTAAACAATTTAGGACTTTCAAATATATCTCATTTTTTCCTAGAAACCTAAACGGGCCTAAACACCAGTTAAGAAACGAAAATTTTTGTCCTTCATATTTTTCGTAGTAACTCATTGAAAACCAACGCCGTGTCTAGACTAAGGGATAGATTTCTCGCTACCTGGGCCACCTTTTCCAGCTCCAACTCACTCCCTCATTCGGCCAGTTAACCGAAAGGTTCCGTTGAAGACATTCCTCGGAGTGGTGCGTTGGCCCTCTCTTCGTGCTTCAACGAAACGCTCACGCAGAATTCTCTCTTCGAACATTTAGTTCTGATCGCACACATATTCTCTGTAAGTAAGTTCTAATTACATGTCTCTATCTGTCAAGTTACAATGAAACAGTTCTGTCACTACAGTTAGTCAAACGGTTTACAGTTGAAGACATTCCCTCGACCAGACGATCTCGCAATACTCACCGTCTACAAACAATTAAGCTCTGAACAGATTTTTCTCTTCGTACCAACTCAATTTATAATCTTACATCTCTCTCTGAATTATTTTATATTCGCATTTCGCTTTATCCGTCCAAGGCAAATCCTGTCTCAATAACACAGTAACGCACTAAAGGCCTGGAAGTGGAAGTATTATCTACATAACTATTTCTTATTGGATAGTCATTTGTGAAAAGAGAACCCAACAGTGAAAACAATAAAAGTGAATTCGGTGAAACTAAACAACGGTGAAAAATACCAAGTAACTGGTAATCCACGAACGAGATAGTATTTTCAGTGCATTTAGAATTCAATACTACACCAGAACATCTCCCTCAATTTGGGTAAACAAATCATACTTGTAAACTTGTATTAAAATATATGTATTTAGGCTATAAATAAACCATTAAAGTCTAATATACATTCCTCGTTCACTCCCATTTGAAGTATGCTTAACCAGGAATTTCCATACTAATTGGTTAATGTTTAATCAATTACGAGCAAGAATTCAGAAAGGTATCTCTACATATCAAGCAATTCTTTAAAGTACCTAAGCGGAGACAAAATTTTTGGCAATAAAAGATAGAGGCCGAGGCAGATAATGGATTGTCTGTTTGTTGAAATTTTTCTTTATTTTAGAATTATGTAGATTGATCTGATACCCAAACTGCAGAATGCCCATGAACTAGTGAGAACTTTGCATATGAACCTCCGGAGTTCTCCAAAGACGTACATCTCCACAAATCAGAACAGGTTCTCCGAAATTTATTTCTGAGAATCGCCAGATGCTCCTGGCATCTCTGCATAGACCGCATATTGGAAACTTTCCACCAACGAATGGTTATATATAAAGCAGTATATAAGAAAACAGATCACAACGATGATCCCAATCTCTCACGCGACGACACAGTCGGATTTCCGGAAACGCTGACCCGATTCCAATCACGACTTAATGTGACTGCGGCACCGAAAGCTTCTCTACCCATTCCTCCTGAGACGGAAGTGAGAAAGGATAAAGATTTCAGTTCCGGCCAGAGACCAGACAGAGATGTTGCAATTTTGGTGTGATTCCCTTTATTTTCGGGGGATTATTTTTGGGGCAACTGTCTTCACTTTAATTCTAGGATTGGTGTTGACTCATCCTTGATGGCCAAATTCCTTTTAGAAGAGAATATGCCTCACGAGCAGGGAGCACTGCGAAAAAAGGCAGTAAATATTGTCCATCTAGAAAGTATCCGGAAAAAATAAAGCTTTGTTGTAATTATTTAGTAAATATTTTCAATTCTTGAATTATAGAATTATAACGAAATATTCATCTTATTTACTTATACAACCTCCATTTAACTGTAAACACTTGACTAAACGTCGAGGTACACCCGAAACTAGATCACTTTCATAATTTTCGGTGGTTGTAGACCAACCAAGTCTTTAAAACTGACTGAATAAAATCATCTTTATTTCATGGCGCTGCTCGTTAAACTTAAATCTTCTTTAGTCTCCATATGTTTTCAAAGGAACTAAGGTCTGGTGAACTTGCTGGCCATGAAATGGTTGTTACTTGGTGTTCTTGCATCCAAGCTTGAGTATAGGCCGAAGTATGGAATTTTTCATTATCCTGCTGAAAACATGCATCATTTTAAGGAGAAAATCGTTCAGAATGCCACAATATTTTTCACTATAAATGGTACCATCAACTATACAGAGAGGCGTAGCACCACGCTGAGATATTACTCCCCAAACCATTATTCTGGTGGGAAACTTGGAAATTTGAACGGTACCAGGTTGTTTTAATGGGATTTTTAAGTGATTTCTACCAAAATTGATAAAACTTGCATCAGATATAAAGACATTATTAAAATTATCTTCTTGAAAACGTTGACAAAATTCTATCCCTTGTTCCTTTTGTAAAGGTATCATTATAGGGTTTTTTTTGGTTTCCTTGATATGTATTATGGCTTTGTCGTTTCAACGACATACGGACGATTTCTAGACATAATTTTATATTTCGTTGATCCAAATCTGTTAGCCAATTTGAGAAACCCCAGGCAAGGATTGTGTCGTCCTAAGGCCAATAGAGCGTTTGAATTGTTTTCTTTAATATTACGCGGTTTTCCTGAAACTGGTCCATGCCTCATATCCACGCCATTTTTTAGTCTCTTTATTGTCTCTCACTTTTGTCCAGTTCAGTGAAATGCACTAACTTTTTAACGTTTTGAAAACCTTTTTCATACAAATATTCTATCTGCTTTCTTTATTCTAATTGCGACATTATTTCATAAATTTTAAACCTGTTAACAATCAACGATATTTGACCAATAGTGTTGCCATGCAACATTGGCGATAGCACAATCTATTTTATACATTACTTTCGTCTTAGGATGTTACAAAAACAAGTATATTAAAATTTTGAAAAATAATAAATTTCAGATACTTTCTAGATGGACTATATCCAAAATAATGTAGACAAATATAAAATGGTCATCAGAAAAACCCAATTTCCTTTTGAAATATGTAAAAGGTTTTCAAATAAGAGATTTCGTTTTAAAATTTAAAAAAATTAGTCTATTTCAAGATAAATCAATAGATGTGTATCTCATTGCGAAGAGAAAGCTATACCATTGACAATGGAAAACCATTTCAGGCAAATGGTCGCCACGGCAACGGTTGCAGCATCATATCCTTCCCGAGAAATTTTCCATGGCCAATTCGCACATTTGCGGCTGTACGTCCTCGATAACTTAACGCATTCCATATTCAAGATCTTGAATCGATTGTGGAGCATTCGCATAGACCTCATCTTCAACGTGACTTCAAATAAAAATTTCTAAATGTTTTAAATCACAAGATCTAGGTGACCAATTTTGATCACTTCTTCGAGAAATAACACGGCCAGGAAACTTTTCTTGCAAAATTGCGATTTTTTCGTCGCTTGTGTGGCACGGAGCAGCGTCTTGTTGAAAGTAAATCAATATTTTCCAATTCCGGTCATAAAAAATCATTAACTATAGCTCGGTTGCGTAATCCATTCATGCTGCACCAGCCTCATTTTCGAATAAGTGAGGTCGAATCAAACCACCACCCCAAAAAATCACAGTGACACATTGAGGCTTGAGAGGCTTTTAAAAAATCATTTTTGGATTTTCCGAGCCCCGAATACGACCATACTACTTCATTTTCTTCATCACTTGCTTTTCATGTTGTATGCACCTCTTAGTTAACAGGTTGTTTTATCAGAAGTGTAGTATGGAAAATTGTGAAAATGTTTATTTTATCGAGTAAACGAAGCTACAGGTTTAAGAAGGAGTTGAAAGTAGAAGAAATGAGATTTTTCTGTTGATTTTTCTTGACCTTTTAACACCGCTAGTGAGTGACGCGGTAGCTTCATGTTCATAGAAGTTATTTTTGCATTTTCAAATTTGCCGTTACTTTTTCTTGTTTCAGGTGTCTCTTGGGTTAGGTAGTCAACACTAAGTCCTCCTGTTTTGTTGATCTCGCACTTTATGATTATCATCAATGAACTCGACCTCTTTTTATTTGTTGACGATGAGAATGCTTTGCTGCGTAGCAGGAATCTTAATTCGAGTATTGAACAAATTAGATTAGCCTTCGATTCAGTATAGAATTGGTGCACTCAAAATGAGTTACTTCTCAATGTCAGTAAGACTGAGTGTGTGATTTTTATAACGATTCAGTCTAAAAATATGTATCCTCAGTCAATAACTCTGGATAACACCCAGATCAGATTTTTGTTGTCGACAGAATTTCTTGGAGTTTCGTTTGATTGTCACCTGAAATGGAATGATCATGTGACTCAGGTCAGCAAAAAACTCAATATAGTTCTGTACATGATCAGTAGACTGGGCCAAACAAAACGTCATTTTTTTAACGATACTGTGAAAATATCATTCATGATGATAAAAAAAATTATCGTGAAAGTTTTAGCCCTTAATAATAGTATTAAGGGGTGTATCGTTACGATTATTGGTTTTTTAACAGTATTCGCATTTTTTTACTGAAAACTCGTCAATTATTAATCTGCAACATTCGAACGATGCGTATTCTTAAAGGAAATTAAAGTCCCTAGAAAAAAGCTTTCTTTGTGAATTTATGTTTAACTAGCCGTTCGCTTGTAATCGTGCCTTAAACATTGATTTTATCAATTTTGCATTTTTGTAACTACCAGAAATATCAATATTTTTATGTTTCAAAATACTTATTTTTAAAGGAAATTTAATACTCTACAAAAAAAGTTCCTTAACATTTTAATTAAGTTCACTCCTTCCAAAGTTATTAGACGTTGAAGGTAAATTCAAAAGTAATTTATCGTTTTTTTTTCGCGTTACACATGATTTTTTCTACTTGATCGAAAAATTTATCACTTAAATATTGAGAATAACTTCATTTTGTTGGACAACTAAATTTTGTTTTTAAAAAACATAATTTATCAATGTATTATTTTACTTTTTAACGATTAGTTATCTGAATAAATTCATTTTTAATGTATTTAAGCGACTACAATAACGAAAAAAATTAGTTTCTTAATCATAATTCATTTATTTGAGAAGAGACAGAGTTTAATTTCCGGAAAAAAATTGAATAATAAGTCAAAACAAATAGAAGTGATAGAAGGGATAAAAAATCATTTTATTTTCACTCATAATTTATATTTCACAAGAAAAAAGCTTATATTGCTTTAATTATTATCAAGTCATGAAGAATGATCAATTGAAAAAATAATTATTCAATCAAATTACTTTTCTTACAATTTGGAAACTTTTTTCGATGATCACTAACGGCTAGCAACAAACATTGAAGTTGTTCTTCGTTTTCAGTGAGACACTTATTGTAATCTTCAATCAATGTTTAAGGCACGATTACAAGCAAACGGCTAGTTTTACATACATTTATAAGGATAGATTTTTTCTAGATAATTCAAATTCCTTCAAGAATACGCATCGCTCGAATGCTTCAGATTAATAATTGACGAGTTTTGAGTGAAAAAATGCAATTACTGTTAAAAAACCAATAGTCGTAACGATACACCCCTTAATACTATTATTAAGGGCTCACACTTTCACGAAATTTTTTTTTATCATTATGAATGATATTTCCAAAGTATCGTTAAAAAAAATAGTCGTTTTTTTAGCCCGGTCTAATGATCAGGGTATTGTCACGTAGAATGAACATGGAACTTTTAAAAAGAGTCTATCATGCAAATTTGTTTCACTTCTGAGGTACGGGCTTGTCATATGGGGTGGAAGCAGTGATATAAATAGATTATTCATTCTGCAGAAATACGCCTTGAGGCAATAATAGGATTGAAATATAAACAATCATGCAAAGGTCATTTTAGAAATAATTCCATGCTCTCACTTTCGGTACTATATGTTTTGGAATGTCTGGTATTTGTGAAAGTATTTTAGTTATCTGTTGAATAAAAACAACACAAGACGTAATGTTGCATATCACTTTCAGAGGCATTCCTTGACACCTACTGAAAGAAACACAAAATATATGGGTATATGATTGTTCAATGTACTACCTAGGGAGTTCATCAATGTATCTAATATAAGAAAATTTAAAATTGAAATAACTAAGGTTATTGTAGATATAGAACTATATTCGATTGGGGAAATTATGGAATAATCTTTCAGATCTTGTTGAAGTTGTGATATTTTTTGACGGTTTCCTCTTTTCATTTGTATGATTGCATTGATTATGAGAATAAAGTTTATGTTATGTTATTTGCTCCATAGTTACAAAAAATTTCACATTTTAACCACCAAACAGCCTGTATCTGCGTTAGTGCAGGATGTTGTTTGATCTTGCACTCGTTTCCGATACCCTTTCTCAACAATGACACAAATCGAATTTCACCATTCGCCATCGACCTCTTAAGCACGCAGCCAGCGATATTACAGACTCTAACTTGCCCCGATAAGTGGGCAATCGAATATGCTAAGGGGCCGTTCTCCTTCCATAAATTTCGGATGGCGAAATCGGCGAGCTGTCGCTATCTGACTACAAAAAACCATGACGATCATTTATCGGTTCAGTGCGACCGTACCGGAAATTAAACTGCTGTTCGAATTGAACAGGAAATTCACATATTCGACCGGGTGCACGTATTTCGCGAGAGGAGCATTACAATTTTTTGTCGGTTTTTCGTTTTGGATTCCGGCCGTTCCGAACAGGCATTATGTGTGCTATGAACGGGCGTGTTTCGAAAATTGGAAAAACACGTCGGTGTTACGTTTTATTGCCGCCAGACAGTGAATGTGTGGCGTTTCAATGATGATTTTATCGCAAATCGTTATTTTTGAGCTATGATAATGTAACGAATTCTAATTTTACGTAATTTCAATCTTTGCTCGCTATATGCGTGATCAAAGGATGAGATCATTTTTTTGTTTTGGCTTCGCAAATACTATGAACTTATGGGTTTTAATGTTTGTGGTTATGTCTTCAAACTCTCAGTGCACAGGGTGAATAATAACTATTGGAATGTAGGTTGAAGATTATTTTAATCAAAATATGGCGATTGGACCAAATATGTGGAAGAAGACCAATTTTAGAAAAATAAATGCACCCTTTTCTGCATTCTACAGTATGGAAAATTCGTTGTGTGTGTGTACTGATATTGATGGTTTAATCCAGGAACTTGATATTGAGCTTTCCCCCTGCGAGTAGTATTTATTTATAGATTCGTCTTAATACTGTTTAAAAGCTGTGTTATTGCATTAAAGCGATTCAAAACCCTCTATACCTTTTGCCCATTCAGTGCCGATGAAAGGAAGTTTTGAAAATATGCGCACTCTATTGGATGAAATAAACTACAACACGTATAAATGGCAGATATGTGGGGACTTAAAAAACTATAAGAAATTTGAAAATCAAAACAGATTTAATCTGTTGTCTTCTACAATTTTAATTTCAAAAAATTCTTTGAAGAAACTTTAAGAATTAAATTAATGTCTTTATAAGCACTGCTCATATTTAATAGACGTCAAAATTCATCATACAATATCAAACGGAATTAAGAAAAACCAACGAACATAAACTGTCAATTAAAATTAAAATATAAATAAGCAAACATTATTTGTTTCGTTCTAGGCATGCGTAATGAACTCTTCTGACAAACTTATGAAGCCCTGTTTGTTACAAAATGTTACAAAATGTATTGTTTTCCGATCCCATATGAATGAAAAATAACTCTTTCTCAAAAATATAAAACATAATTTCAAGAACTTCTCAAAAACTAATTTATTTGAAATATTCAATATATTTAAATAAATTACTTCAAAAAATCTCAAAACATGTAGCACATTCTCAAGAAATAATTAAAGTTACGATAAGATCAGTTCAACTTTGCATATAAAAAATAATAAAATCAATTAAACAATGTATAGACTTACTCAGTGAATCTTAGGAATACACGGTCCTCAACAGAAATAAAAGTGAACACCTTTATATATCCAAGGTACTTATGTTCCAAGTTCACAGAAAATCATTCAAAGCTCATAAGGCACTTGGCCTCAGTTAAAACCGTTCAACACTGTATAATGAATTTCTTTATTTAAAAAACCTAATATAATTATATATTATATATAAAATAAAATAAGAAGGAACGGAGAATTTTTGGCCAACAATATGGATGCAAACTACGAACAGTTAGTTAATGAACTATTAGATGTCTACAAAACGCTTGGAGTCCGAATGTCATTTCCTCCATTCACATCTGCAATTTTTGCTAAAAATTTGAGAGCTGTCAGTGATGAGCAGAGTGAAAGATTCCACAGTACTCAAGTACAGTATTCAAGTAGAAGTTGCCGTACCTCTCTGTTTCATTTTCAAGCCCACCTTTAGGGCAAATAGTTCTTTACTGTAAATAAATAAAATATTGTCTTACAAGCAGTATTTTCATTTCAACATAGCAGAAAGAGGTACATTACATTCATTACATCATGAATGGAATTTTAAAACCGGAGTCACTGGATCCCTATTGTTATTTAGGATTTCTTAGGGGTTAGCTATCCCGCTTAAGGGGATAATCGAACACTCACAAATTTGCAATTAGAAGATGTCCCCTCTCCAAATAAAAATCAACTGGTCTCGCGTTTTCCAGAAGAACACATACGTACGAAATATCCGTCTGGACTCTATTACGTGGACGTCCCGGTAATATATATATATATATATATATATATATATATATAGTATACACCGGGACGTCCATATATATATATATATATATATTTCAAATGAAATATTCGCCCACAGAATCCGTTCGTAGATAGAAACAAATGCTACTCAGGAGAGGTGGACTAAGGATTTCTTCAAGGGTAACGAATCAGTGTGAAATGAAAGACCAATGCTGAATTGTTCGGAACTGAGTAGAACGATATGAAGCTAGCGGAGAAATTCCATTGAGAAGCGAAATCATGGATTGTATCTCGAACAGCTTGAGGAATCTAATTTCTAATATGTTCCCTCAAATTGGATTATTGTCAGCGCCAAATGTAAGTGAACATATTTGTTGCCTAATCGAATTCAGATCGAATACAAGCATCCTTGTAGACTTGTATGGAGAACATGGAGATGCTGATGGATTTTATTAGTTAAACAACAGTTATGGGTTAACCTCTGCTATTGGAGAGAATTTGAGCAGTTGGCAAAGACGTCATGGTGATAATATCAATATGGATTTTAATTAATGAAAGGGAAATTTCATACCGCAAACCTTAATGCAACTACGTCTTTTTTATCATTCATGTGAAGGGTTTTCCAACAAAAGGTCTCATGTTGAATAGCACGCTATCTGAGCAGCTTGTCACTTTTGAAGCTGATATTTTTTACATTTGACAAGTGAAAACTACGCCGTTACTAAGAACAGAACGACAAACGCTTCAACAACGCATTTAAATTGTTAAAATTTAGTACAAAAATGCTGAAAATTTTGCAGTCGCAGTTCGCAAAACTAAAGCACTTTGAATATCAAAACAGATCTAATCTGTAAGTCTTCTACAATTTTAATTTCAAAAAAAGAAAAAAAAACTTTTAGAATTAAATTAATGTCTTATAATAAGCACTGCTTATATTTAATTGACGTATAAAGTCAAAATTAATTATATAATATCAAATGGAATAAGAAAACCCAACAATAATAAATTGTTAATTAAAATTAAAAAATAAGGAATATTGAATGTTTCGTTCCAAACATGAGCACCTGAACCCGTCAGACAGGCGACCCTAATCATACCCCGTTTAACTTCATCTGACAGGATATTGTTCAGATCTGGTTCTGGCCAAGCAGTAAGATGTCTACCAATCTGAAAGTGAGAAAGAGTGATAGGGTTTAGGTCAGTTGGATCTGCTGATAATGGCGACAGGGGTCTAGAATTTGAAATTGCTTCTTTGCGCACAAACCGTTTGAAAATCTTCATGAACAAGATTTGCATTTTCTATGACTCTTTACAAATGAAATTTCATGGATTTCACACCGGCCTCCCACAAACCGCCGAAATGAGAAGAATTCGCGGGATTTAGCTTCCAATCTTTATTCTCATTACAACTAAAGGACTTGAAATTGTCATTCTTTAAAAATGTAGTTAGAGCTTCAAGTTCGTTTTTAGCACCAATGAAGTTTGTTCCACTATCTGAACATCCTTTGTTGTGGAGCAGATAGATAAACAAACATAACCATGTCTTGTCGTTTTATTGCCTTGCGCTCCTTTGAAATGAATGGACTCTCGTAATCAACTCCTGTGATGTAGAATGGGGGTGTCGGAACTAAACTATCTCGCGGTATATGTCCCATCAATGGGTGAACTGTTTTGGTACTTAATCTTACACATTTAATGCAGTCATGAACTTTTTTTCTGGCTGTATTTCTGCCAGAGATTGGCCAAAAGTTTTTCTGTATTGATGCCAATAGAAGCTGAGGACCAGCGGGAAACCATTTGATATGTTTGTCTCTGAAGATAAGGACTGTAAAGTGATTGCTAGATGGGAGCAGTACAGAATGAATTTTATCGTACACAAAATTTGCTCCACTCAACCTGCCACCTATTTCAAAAATTCCGTCATCATCTTAGAAGGGAGCGATACTAAGAATTTCACTTTTTGTGTGAATCGCCTTACCTTTGTTGAAAGATGCTAATTCTAATGAAAAATGTTTTTCCTGGACGATCTTAATCAGTAAATTCATACCCCGTTTAACTTCATCTTTACTTAATGATCCCAATAATCTTTGACTCTTTGAATGATTATTTATGAATCTCAAGCAGTATGCAGTCGACCACTTCAATCGTGTGAATGAAGCGAAATTGTTAATGGGAAACGTGCTTTGTGTATTTGATGTTATGCTGAAATGGTTTTGTTGCTTGAGTTCAGGTAGTTCTTTATTGGCTCCGTTAAAGGCTGTTGGCCATTTGCTTTTATTTCGTTTAAGCCAATTTGGACCATACCACCTTAATTCAGATGAAATAATTGTAACCAAGACTGGCTTTTACCACAATGGCGCAGCGTACTTTATTCGGACGAGTTATGATTCGGTTTACAAAGTGAAAGTCGACGAGAAAGGGTTTGGAGAGGTCCAAGCACACTGGAGCTACCCAGTTTTACCTGGAAAGTTGTGCCCTTTCAAGGCGGATCAATAATCTGCTGGGAGGTATAATGTTCGGTCTCTTATTATCGTTGAACGAACAATGACTGGTGCCATCTGCGTAGAAAACATCATTGAACCAATCATTGTTCCTCTGCGCAAGGAATTATGGGATAATTTCATTTATCAGGATGATAACGCTCCACCACACCGCACACGAAGGGTTCAAAACATTCTTCAAAAGAACAATATCCAGATAATAAACTGGCCAGCAAACTCACCAGACATGAATCCAATTTAGCGCGCATGGGATTACTTAGGGAGAGCAATATCCAATCACCAAAACCCACCTTCAACTTTTCAGTAATTTAATTTAGCCCTTCAGGAAGAATGAAACTATAATTAATCAAAAATGAATAATCGATAAATTTAGATTTTTTCTCATTTTTCCTATTTTGTCTCATACTGCATAAAGCAAAGGGTAACAAATAGAGATTTTCTATCAAATATATTGCAGTTGAAATAGAGGAAAATATTCATCTCATTTCCAGAACATAGATTGTTTATTTCTTGAGAAACCTAAGGGGGCCATGACTTTTGACAATGTGTGTATTGCTGCAACAGTCGCGTTGGCGGTTATTTGGCTGATATCTTTTTCCATTGTTAAGAGCATACCTTCCTCTTCACAACGAAATAAACATTTGTTGATTTCTCCTAAAATATGGCCATTTTTCCCCAATATCAAAATGAAACCTCTCATTGGAGAACCCTTCAGTAACACAATTCCATTGACCCACAACATGGGTCAGAAAGACCGGCAAATATTAGACTTCAAATCGAGTTGGCCTTTACTTGATAGAAATCCATTGCACATTTCAATTGAATAATATACATTCTGTCAAGAAATTACCGGGAATTATCGATTTAAATCTGGCGGAGCAATGAGGCAGGCAAATTTTTTTTTCCTAGGTTGGTACCACTGTCCTTAATTACTATGCCAAGCTTGAGTGGGATCTGTCAACTAGTGTGTTTGCAACAGCTGATTAAGTCAGTCGATGTCAGAGTGCGTGCCGATTTTTACTATGGGTGATTACGTTGAGCAAAGAATTTGTTTAAAGTTTTGTGTTGCAAATGAATTTTCGTGTGCCGATGCATTGAAAATGTTGCAAAAAGTCTTTGGTGATAATGCTCTATCGAAAACTCGTGCATATCAGTGGTAAAGAGCCTTCAAGGACGGTCGTGAAGTGGTCGCCCATCGACGGCTTCGATCGAAGATAACGTCGATAAAATTAAGGAAAGGGTGCTGGAAAACCGTCGTACCAGCTTGAGAGAGATAGCACATGATCTTAAGATATCCCACGAGTCCGCACGTACGATTTTGATTGATATTTTGGGCATGAGAAAGGTGGCCGCACGACTCGTACCGAAAGACCTGAATTTTCTTCAAAAACGTCATCGCGAACAGGTTGCTTCAGACATGCTGGATCGCTGTAATTCCGATTCTACATTCATGGAACGCATTATAACTGGTGATGAGACCTGGGTCTACGAGTACGATTTGCAAACAAGCCAGCAATCATCGAAATGGGTGGCAAAAAATGAGCCGAAACCGAAAAAACCACGCCAAAGCCGCTCGAAAATGAAGGTGATGCTCATTGTTTTCTTCGATATCCGTGGCGTGGTGCACTACGAATTCGTTCCAGAGGGTCGGACAGTAAACAAGGAGTATTACCTAGGCGTTATGAAACGTTTGCGTGAGCGTATCCGTAAGAAGCGGCCA
Organism: Megalocaria dilatata; assembly: GCA_034642435.1. Classification (NCBI taxonomy): domain Eukaryota; kingdom Metazoa; phylum Arthropoda; class Insecta; order Coleoptera; family Coccinellidae; genus Megalocaria; species Megalocaria dilatata. Next base: position 43,602,505 of record CM067856.1, on the reverse strand, counting down.
AATTTGTGGGCCAACAACTCATGGATTTTGCATGACGATAACGCGCCTTCTCACCGAGCTACGATTGTGACTGACTTTCTCGCCAAAAACTCAACAAACGTGCTTCAGCAACCACCGTATTCGCCGGATTTGGCTCCCTGCGACTTTTTTCTCTTCCCAAAACTAAAATTGCCCCTTCGTGGCACCCGTTTTGAGTCGATTGAAGCCATAAAACAAAATTCGGCGCGAGAGCTAAAGTCCATCCCGGAAAGCGCCTATAAAAAATGTTTCGATAATAGGAAGTGCCGTTGGCATAGATGTATTGAAGCAAATGGAGCCTATTTTGAAGGCGACCCAATAAATTTTGACGATTAAATGTAAAAATGTTGTTTTAATTGAAAATTCCCGGTACTTTCTTGACAGAGTAGTACATATATATGTTGATTTTAGTTTATATACAAATTATCAAAATTTAAAAATAAATATTTTTTTTCGAATCTAAGGACTAATTGAAGCTAGTTGGGTGAATAATATTTGTTGTATTTTTTTGTGTTTTGAGTACAAATGATTTATGGTTTTCAATTCGTTTCTCATTTGTCTTGTACTTTGGATACTTAATTATATATTTTGAGTTTATTCGTTCCAAGTTTCATTTTTTTTTTGATAAGTTAAATTTTGATTTCTCATGAAGTCTAGAGACTGAAAATATCGAACGATAAAATGTTGGAATTTTCGTTTAATTATTTCATTTGATCCTTTATTTTGAGAATTTAGATAAATTTGGTATGGTGGATTTTCTGGTATTTCTATGTTAACTACTATCTACTTATATATTTTTGTTAATATATTTGTCTTAATACGTTTCATGTCATTAACTAAAATTTTTTTCAGAGCTATTGAAAAATATTTTATATTGATAATATGAAAGGATATCATTTTGATAGTTTTTGTATATTATTTCAATACATATTGAAGAAGTTGGAAGATATAATTCTGAAATAAAACTTGGCAAAAACAATATATTGCTATTGATAAGGTAAATGGACACACTTGACTTAAGTGCCACAAAAGTTTAACTATGTTGTTAACATATATGTCTCGGGTTTCGCCCCATTATAAAAAGTAAGGAGAATTTACCTTACAATGCTATTTTCATATTTTTCGGACTACAGATGGAAGTGAGAGGATTTGTTTATTTTAGGTTGTTAACAGGAAGTTATACCTGTTGACGGCATCTGCTTATTTTCATCAGCACTTGTTATCAACAGATGTCAGCAATGGAGATAAATGGAATTCCAACTTATCGTTTGCAATGGCCAGTTTTTTTATAAGCCGAGTGGATTTCTACATTTTGGAGTAGCTCTAACTTTTTGCTCTTGATAACTGAATGTAAAATTTCGGTTTTACCGAAGTTTATGAAATGGTTTTCTTTTATACATGGGGCAGAAAAACCGGTAGTTGTTTTATTTTGTAATATCAATTTTTCATATTCGTCAACCCTAATCTTGATTGAACGACCAGTTTTACCTATGTAAAAAGCAGGGCACTCACTACAATGCAATTTGTATATTCTCCAATTTTCAGGCAATCCTCGTTTTTAACGAAAATTGATCTTAGGTTTTTCTTGTTTGTACATATATAGTGGAATGTAGAAATCCACACGGCTTATAAAAAACATCGGGCCATTACAAACCATAAGTTGGAAGTCCATTTATCTCCATTGCTGACATCTGTTGATAACAAGTGCCTTTGAAAATAAGCAAATGCCGTCAACAGGTATAACGTTAACAATCTAAAATAAACAAATCCCGTCACTTCCATCTGTTGACACATGAAAATAGTATATGGTTAAGTATATTCTCCTTAGTTTTGATAATGGCGTGAAACCCGAAACATATATGTTAACAACATAAACTTTTGTGAAACTTAAGTCAAGTGTATTCATTTACCTTATCAATATCCAAAATGTTTCATCAAGTGGTTTGCGAGAAATCAATATATTTATTATAATATATTGAATTCTCGTAAATTAATCGATGAAAAATTTTCGTTATTAATAAGGCAGACAGTTTTGAAAATGGGTCGAAACTCAAAACATATATGTAAACAACATAAATTAATTTCTTGTGAAACTTAGGGCAAATGTATTTGCCTACCTTATTGATAGGAAAAACAATGTTCAAAATTAGCACAGCCATCATCCGCCAAAATTTATCATAGAGCCTATAAAACATCCTTTATAATGAAACAGTCATAATAAAATGAGTCTAAAAACGATTGAATTATCCTTGTAACGAATATACCAACTCAATCCTGAAATTTGAACTCTATAGAGCTCGGTATAAATCTGATCGAATATACCGGGAAGTCGTTGATACAATTTTCAGCAATGTGCTTCTAGTTTCTATGGAGTCGAGTCCGCAAACACTTCAGTAAATATTCCATCTGGAGGTCGAGAGCTCTTCACAGTAGTCTGGGAATGTTCGGTACATAAGATGTAAGTTTCATTCAGCTCCACGCGATTTATTCCTTCAAGTGGGTATTGTTTGTTTGATTGCGAAGAATTCAATCAGATGAAACTCACGGAAAAATTCATTGTTCAATGGTGTTGAATTCTTTCAGCAAAAGCTTGTACACTTGTTTATATAAAAACTTGTGATAACTAATGATCTGAATTATATTCTACTCGTCACATTTAAGAACGCGAGGACTATTTTTTATTGAACGCGAACAATGAATTAAAGGAAAAATATCAAAAACCTCTCCTTCAATATCGGCATAGGATGTAAATAACAATGTAATATTTAACCTATTCACAAACTAAGAAAACTCTATATATTGGAGAACTCAGTACGTTAAATTCAGTTTTTCATTAATATAAGAACAATAGTTATGGACTTAACTGTGGTAGTCGATACCGCAGAATAATGGTAAAGGAAGGGGGATTCAAACCTTTCCGGGTTTGTTTTTTCTGTGGCCTGGTAACCAGATATTTCCGATCGAAATGGGGAGTCCTCTTATAGCGGTGTAGAGCATGAACGTAAAGGAAAGGAGAAAATTTCTTTCTAAAATATCTAAATTTCAAGACCATATTGCACTGAGAGTGGTACATGGAATATTCAATATACCTGTATTTTCTCTGAAATCCGTAAATAATAAAAAGCAACTAACAAAACTAGTGCACAAAACCATGATAAGGTCATTTTGATGCTGACGAGACTTACACAAAGGAGTTACCCTTTCCTTGCGCTCAATATATACAGCACAATTCCAAAATCAATAAAATCCTCAAAAATATATGTGGTTATAAAAGAAAAATAAAAAGATTCATATTGTCAGTGCCCAGAGAGAGATGTCACGATCTGATAGAAACTAGGCGTTTTACATTGTAAAATGTATGGGTACACCCGTTCTCATATCTGATATGCGCGTTTCAGTTCCTTCGTTATTTTCAATGTCATTTTGGGGATTGCCTCTCCTGTTTAATAATGTATAAGTAGGCATGTTTAAATTCGCTGTCAAACAAGAAATAGTTTATTTTGTTTGTGTTAAATTGTAAAATGGTACAGCAAATAGCTCCAAACAAGTATGTATTCACTTCCATAGTTTTGCTGCTTTATTTATGGCTCTAATAGAAATTTTATACCTATATAAAAAAATCATTTGTATATGTTGCAGAAATTAAGTTATTATTATCCAAGATCTCCAAGCATATTTTGCGCTCTGTCACACAAGTGTACTGAATAAATTTTCTGTGGCAGGTATCTATGATAACAACCTTCTGCATTTTGCTCAGTACTTCTGGTTTCAGATGTAGTAAAGCCAGGGTCTCCCTCAGATTCCTGGAAATGCGACCGATACCGGTAATACAATAGGGACTATCCGTACGCTGTTTAGTTTCCACATTGTTTTTATCTCTACTGCAAGCTCGGAGTATTTGGAAATTTTCCCGTGTGCAGTTCTTGTCATGTTGCGGCTAAGCGGGATGGCGACATCGATTAATATGGCGGACTTTCTTTTTTGTCAATCACAGTAATGTCTGGTCTGTTATCTTCTTGAATGCGGTCTGTTTGAATAGATCTACCGTAGTATATCTTCAAATGGTCGTTCTCTAAAATAGGTTCTGAAGAATACGAGTAATAACAGTCTGTGCTTTCCGACAGTTGGTAGTTTTTATCACATTTTTGTATCTTTTAAGGTATTCAATTTTAGTAAGAGTTGGACATGCTGATACTATTATCAGCATGTCCAACTCTTTATATGGTTAATAGACCATATAAATGGTATATTGTTTGTCCTGGTAACCCACATCTCCTACAGCGATCTTCTGGTGCATTTCGATCTTCAATTATATGCTTCACATAGTTCTGGGCTGCAATTACTTCATCTTGTTTGGCCAGCATGAATCCTTTCGTCTCGACAAAGAGTCCACCAGCCCTCAACTATCTGTTTGACAATTTTTGATCCATATTCATGAAGTGCAGGGAGTGGAGATATCTGCCGTGACAGATTTGTTGTGCCAATCTGTTTTCTTCCTCGTGCATCGTAAGACCAGAGGGTTTAAATTCCCCATACCTAAGGTTTGAAGGTGTCAGTCGCTGATCTGCTTCCAATATTGCACTAATGAGATCTGATATTTTTGACTTACCAGTGAAATACTTTCTGAGACTCTCTATGTGCCTGTTATGTAGTAGCTGAAAGTCAAGCAATCATCTGCCGCCTTGCCTACGTGGAAGTGTCATTCTCTCACTACAAGATTTTGGGTGATGGACGTTTAACTTAGTCATAATAGTCCTAATGGTTCTTTGAAAAGTCTTGAGGTCGGTTTGCGTCCATTTTATGATTCTTGAGCTGTAAGTTATGACAGGGATGGCAAAAATGTTTTTAGTGTTTTTCAGCTTTCATCAGATTTTTTACATTGTGTTTGGATTTTGAAAGTTTATGAAAGCGGCTTTTCAATTCATTTCAGAGTCTTATTTGATTTCAACCTGTACTATTTATCTACTCTGCATCATTCCAAGGTAATTATAGAGCTCGCCAGTTTTCATTCCTTGTATTGACACAGGTTCTGGTTCTATTGGGTTCATTTTACCAGCTCGAATTACGAATGTCCTGCATTTTTCTATCCCGAACTTCATTTCTATATCATTGCTAAACTTGGCTATAATGCGAATAAGTTCTTCAAGTTGACTCCTATTCGCAGCGTAGAGTTTAAGGTCGTCCATGTATATCAGATGATTAATTCTAAAGATTGGTTTTCTGTCTGATCTTATGTGTAATCCAATATTTGTTGTCCTCAGTAGATAGCTTAAAGTATTTAGTGCCATACAGAACCATAACGCACTCTGATAATCACCCTGAAAACTCACCTTTTTAATTGATAAAGCGTTGGTTCTAGATGTTCCAAGGGTACTTCTTATAGGCAAAGTTTGGACTGTTGTAGTAGGTGAGTTTCCCCTATGATTCACCCCTATTATAGTTTGCCAGTTCTTCATTATGAATGTGAGGAAGTTTATAATAGCCGGGCTTATTTTGGATATGGACAGGACTTTAAGGAGCCATGAATGAGGAAGCGAATCGAAACATTTTTGGTAGTCGATGTAGCTGGCATGGATTCTTGGTTGCCTGTTCAAGTATCACCTGATCTATTGTTGATTATTATTATTATTATATTCTTGAATCAAACTCTTAACCCCACTTTAGTGGATTTTCAAACACTTCTCCGCACTTTTGATTACTTCTATATACATGCCTTAATATGATAATGTTTGCTCCAATCTCGATATATGGGTTCCCCATAATCTCACGGAGAGAATTTTGTGTCGTCGCGTTGATGAAGTGATTCGCTCATCAAAAGTCACGAAAATGATCCAGTTTTTAAGCGTATCATTACTGGGGACGAAGAATGGGTTTTATATAACAATGTCAAACGCAAGAGATCATGAAGCAAGTAAGATAAACCGGCTCAAAGCATTTCGAAAGCCAATATCCATAAAAAAATGGTGCTGCCTATTTGGTGGAATTTTAAAGGAAACATTTTCTTTTTCTTTTACCGTATAACACAACTATTAATTCGGAAGTCTTCAGTCATAAGCTGGATAAACAGAAAATGATAGAATTAATCAACAGAAAAGGTGTGGTGTTTCACCAAGATAATGCGAGACCTCATACAGGTTTGGTCACTCGCCAAAAGCTCTTATAGCTTGAGTGGGATAAACTGCCACACCCACCATATTATTCAGATTTGGCGCCTTCGGATTATTATTTTTTTTGGTCATTGCAAAATTTTTGGACGGTGAAATCTTTACTTCAAATGAAGAGATCGAAAATCACCTAGCTCAGTTTTTTGCCAGCAAAGACCATAAATTTTATGAGCGTGGAATCAATGTATTACCAGAAAGATGGCAAAAAGTGTTAGACCAGAATGGCCAATATATAATTTAAGGAAGTGTTTATTCATTATACAAAAATTGTTTTTCATTTTCTAAAAAAAAAACAAAAATACTCTGAACAACCCAATATAATCGTACTAGACTATTTTCCGCAAATTCGGATAGAATTTCCCGAAAGAATCCACTTCTATAGAAAGTTCAACATTACTACAACTCCCTAGAGAATCCAAAATATGTAACAGTTTTCTTTAGAGATTCATTGCCAAAATATGCGTATCGTTCTCGAAATTATGAAACAAGATTCCCAGGGTGGTGATATCATTAGTTTTCCCTGCGCTGAATAACAGTGGCTCGAAAATAATTGACTTTTATTAAACGAAAATTAATAACCCCAAAGTAGGCCAATTTATTCAGCAGAATTCTCGGAATTTATAGTGGTAATTTTATTCGTTATAATGCTTTTGCTTGATAATAAATTGTTTCAGTTTTTTGCTTCGGTTCCCATATTCCCGTACACTGAGCTTCGCCATAACAGGAATAGTTGTAATTTCATGAAATGATTGAATTACCCATTTCTAGAAATTGAGTTCACGATACATCACTATTTTAGAAGGATTTTCATGTTCCGATTCATTGTAATTTTTGATTAATTTCTATATCCGGATTGGTTTACTACAATTTGTTCGATGTCCTCATAAAATACCGAATTAAAGTTATTGGAGCTATCAATTATATGAATGATTTCGATAAATTAATAGGTATCAGAGCTTTTTATATCAATTCGTTGTTTTAATTCATTTATTTCACAAATTGATAATGGGATGTTTTGATCTACACTATACAGTGGTAATAATAAATTATATAATGACCCTGAAATTAATGAAAGGAAATGTTAAACTGCAACTGTCGGTTAGTAGGAATTAATGAATTTAACTCATTTTGTGATATTCTAATTCAATGAAATACTTCAGCAGAAGCTTCTCGAGGAATTAAAGATAGTTTCAATCAAAAATATTATAAAGGGACTTTCATTAACAGCGCCCCATTTTGTTTTGTGAATAAAACACATTATTCATCTGAAAATTATTTAAATTTTCACTCAAGCATAAAGTACAACGGATACCATTAGTTACGAAACAAAACATCATTTAAATTTCCACCACAAAAACGCAAAACGCTGGCAGGAATGAAGTCGTTGAACCCAATTTTCCAAGACTCTCTTACACAAATCAGATCGTATGTTAGCAATTACTCGTTTGCTGGATGATTGCTGTGAACCAATGACTTAATGTAACTCCAAAGGAAGACGTCCAATGGAGTTGAAGCGCTGAGAATAATTTTCTTATGAAAATAAATCATTTCCAATTTTTTCGAAGCACCAATTACGACATTCACGACCCTTTAAGTGATTTAACGGTTTGAGTTCTTCAGTTAAAACAATTTTGTATGGATGTAAATCAAGGTGTTTTCGTGAAATTCGCCACAAAGACGTCTGGGAGATGCTAGTTCCTGTAAACATCGAGAAATCGATAAATTTTGGTCTTTACGAACACTCTGACATACGGCAGCAATATCCTCTTCGCTTCTTGCATTTCTTTATCTAACTGGCACTGTCACATCATGCAGTGTAAAATTTGTTTCAAAATTCTTCACTAAACGTTCAATTGTTCTTTTATCAGGACGATTATAACAACCAAAAATTGTAGTTGAAGCACGTAAAGTCAGAGGAACAGATAGCGATTTTTTATGATAAATTTTGATTATTTGTAAATGTTGTTGGAGTGTGTACCTTTCCAAGATTAAATAGTAGGTGTTGTCAAATACATCTGTCAATGTCACAAATAAACACTGCTTTGCGTGAGTAATGCAATTTAAAAATGAGGCCTTTAATGGCCCTTTAATATTTCAACAGATGATAGAATTCAGCAAAAAGCCTAGGAAGAAGTTGCCCATATGTCTTTTCAACTGGAAATTTCAATTATCAAAATGGTAAAAAGTACTGACATAAGATCAGGAGCTTTTGCGTACTAGTTCAGGTCACCCACGATCCTCAGAAATAATGTTCTGTTTGTTTCTTGTCGTTATTTTACATTTAAATACTGAATTTAAATTTGATCATGGGACTGTTGCTATAGTTTCTTTAGCAATCCACGCTGCTCCGCTCACAAAATTTTTGTCTTTGTTATGAATCTTCTGGTCATATGATTCTCATAGAATTTTGGAGGAACATGTGCGTTAGATCAAAATTTTAAACCCCAAATTTCAGATGAATCAGATTCGTAGAAAATATTCATAAAAATAAGATAAAATTTTACATGTGAATAATTACGAAACCATCAAACTATTTCTACCCACTAACGGATTCAACCAAATCTAATCAAGAAGTTTCAGGTTTCTATCTCTTTCCGTTCCAAATGTATAGTGTTCAAGGTTGTTTTATCTAATAGTGATCCAGTTTTTACGAAAAGACTGTTCCCCGAATTTCCGTGGGGTCATTTCATTTCCATTACATTGTCCACATTAATTTGCAGCAGTTTGAATAGAAGGAAAAATTTTCTGTCAAAACACGAATGACAGTAGGATTTCCAGACACGAACTAACAACTTCAAAATGCAAACTCTAGATGTGCCACCCTTTTTGTAAAGCATTAGGACAGATAATTTTTATTATTAGTATAATTATTATTATTCTTCTGGAACTCATAGATCTTCTATGAAAATCCCTCAGAATCCTTCAGGTTGTGCGAAAGAACCTTCTGAGGAATCTTCACAGAAGATCTAGGAGTATCAGGATAATAATAATGTAGTGATATCTCGAAGCTGGCGCAACAAAAATGTGTGAAAATTTCAGTTTCCTTAGTAGTAAACATAGTCAATTCGGAAACACTTGTTTTAATTGTTGCAATATTCCATTTATCACAAAATAGAATATTTTCAACATTCCGTTTTAAAATTCTAGAGCTATCACTATCAGATTAACTCTTCTCCACCGTCAAGATTGCTTCACAACTATTCGTTCTTATGTTTGGTAAGTACACAACTAAATCTCAGCTAAATGTCTTTTTTCTTATCACCTCAAGAATAGATAACATTTCTGTTGTGTTATGCTCAACTATTATGTATATATCCTTTAATTTGTTTATAAGATTAAACGATGTTTTCCAGCTTTACTTATATTTTGAGAATTGATTATTAAATTGTTTACGCATAGACTGAATATAAATTTTTTATGAGTCTTATATAATGATTCATCTGATTCTCAGTTCTATAATAATTTCAATTAAAATAGGTTCGTTTCGAAAGAAAATATGTAATATTGTATTGCACATTGGTTTATCATATTTTATAAATTTATTATTTCACATTAGGTCAGACTAAATTATGTTTCCCTTAATATTTTCTCCTCCTTCGATAATAGATTGTTAAATTGCTTACATATTGACCAAATATACATTTTCAATTGTATGTCTTAGGTACTTTTTGATTTGTATATTATATAATAAATAAGATAAGTTCCTTTACAAGGAAAATATGAATTTTATTCATTATTAGGTCATATATTTCTCCTACACCATAATGCGAAAATAGTTTCTTCCCTCCCCATAAAATTTAGGATGAATGAAATATAAACAAAATCCTCAGTGTCCCTTACGCCAGCCCTTCAGACAACCGTCCGAAGGGAAACTTTAGGGGTGCAGCAAATTGCTACTTATGTTGTCGCTACTGATACAAAAAACCAGAACATGGTAAGATAGGTCCGCATGGCATGAGAAAAGGCTGTACAAATAACACTTGTTTTGTTTATCCCTGCCATTATCTAGGCCGTTTGGGAAATGTTTGATGTTGTCTCAACTATAAGAACAAACTCGGAAGAAAATCAAAGTGTCCGAAATTTGTATTTTGTGTGAAAGGTCGAGCAAAAACGAATGAGATAATTTCGTCTTATTTTATCTTCAGGAGAGCTTTGCAGTAAAAACTGTAATTTATAAAGTGAATACTTGGAAAATACTTCGAATAGTGATAGATTTCACTTGATGAAAATCCTTGGTACACTTCAATTATATTGTTCATATATATGTTGATTTCTATTTATTATTGTGAAATGCTCACATACAATGAAAAAACTATATAACAATATATTCCTGAATATATTGATCGATTTATTACTAAGCTTTCTAACAGATTTAGCTCTTATTTGATTTTGGGAAGTGGCAGAATCTACCCCATTATTTTATAAAGAGCATTTGTATGTGTGACCTTTCGCTTTGTCCGAAATACGTTTTTGAACAGATCGTAGCATTGAAGCTCCAGGTAGGAAATGCGGTATTGAGAGGGAGCTTCCACCTCTTGATTCGGGAGACGGCGTTTCGTTTTCGATTCTGCGCATCTGAAACTCGTCAGACAGGCGTGATGCGCAGGCTTTGCCTGTGACGCCGGTGACCATGCGTGCCGCTTGGGACGGTGATCGTCAAACGCTGTGTCTTGCCTTACTTGAACTCGGCGGGGACGGTTAGTCACGAATCTTTTTACTGGTCGGGTCCTCTATTGGTACGCCGATGAAGCTGCGACAGAGCAAAGCAGGTTTCTGGACGAGGAGTGAAGAAATTGTTCGCTACATCATCATAGCATGACACATAGCATATTAACACTTCCTTTATCTCCAAATAATTTTAATCAAAAATGGAATTTTATTGAACAAATGTCAACTAATAACGGTTATTCGTCATCAATTAAATACAGTAGGATAGCCATAGGGGGGGGGTGAATAGCGACTGGGCATTATTTCTTCGAAAATACTGTAGCTACAACTGTTACTGTGAAAGGATTCCATTACTTACGTGAAGAATTTCTTTGAACGCGTTATTTCTCGCAATGGAGATATTAAGATCGTACGATTGAATACCATCATATTTTTCTGTGAAGCTGTGTCGAAGATAAGGTCTACGCCAATGCTTCAGCAACTATTTTAATTCTGAAAGATAACATATGAGTAGTGATTCGCCGAATAGGACCCCAATTGTATGAAAACATGAGGAAAAATAGCACTAAGAGAATGACCGACTATAATAACAGCCAAGGCGGATATTAAGCAAATATTTTGTTCCATTTATTTACTCTACTCTTACGAGCTGCGCCGCAGACTTTGCAGAAGCTGGTGAAGACATCGCATCAAAAAGATAGGCTCGTCTTATTTCGAGATCCTTTTTATGGAGGGAGTTGTAGAGCTTACATTGCAGCTGATGGTCTTATGTCTTACTGTGGTAGCACAATGCTCTTGGCAGCCATCTTGTTGGTACCACATGCTGTCATAAATGTTCAGTGGAACTTCCTTGTAAATTTTAATTCAATCAAAAACTTGAGGAATCCACTGAATTTTATTTTAAAAGCACCTTTAAAAGGCACATTAGAATAATTCTTTAACTGAAGTGGATAAATTTGTTAAAAACGAGATTACTTCCAAAGAAAAAATTGTCTACAACAGCAAGAATTTACCAAGTGTCATACCATTTGGGAATCCTACAGTCATTTTAAACTAGGCAAATTTTTTCTGGGAAAAATGTGTCTTTTTCATCCAAGCTAGAGCAACCGCTTTTGAAATTTTGATAAAAGTTTAGAGAAACATTATTCGGTGTTACATAACGAATAAAATATTTGGAAAAAGTAAAAATTACCTCACAAGGATCGAATCATGTGAGAGATCACGCGGAAGATATTTAAATAATGTTTTATTCTACACATAATGGCAAGGACCAGAATCATAGTGAAATAAAAATTTGATCTATATTCTAACTGAAAGAGTTTTATTTACGTTTATACTTTTACTTTGGGAAGCACAAATGGATAAATTTAAAGTGATTAATGATTGTGTTAAAAATGTCTTTTCCCAGATTAAGACCTAAACAGAATCCATTCTGTAAATCTGATTTATTAAGGTCTTTTGTGGATCACAGAAAGATTGCTTGTTATTTTATATTTGCCAATAATTTTCCGTAAATTTTTGTCTCATGTCAACAATAAAAATAATAATAATAATAATTGTTAGTATCATATTGAAAATATCTTCGAAACATAGTAACAAATAGTTATGGTTGTCTTCAGATTAGTTATTTCGAAACATTTGTTTTGTTATTCACAGCTTTTCTCGAATTATTCTGGTCTCAGCTATTCATTAAATTCGCATTATTTGAACAGAAGTTGATGAATATTCCTTCAGTTCAAGTAGAAATGTAAGGAAAGGATTATCTCTTGAGATAACATTTCAGTTCAATCTCATATCTCGACGAAATCATTCTCAGTGGGTACTGGATAATTTTCATTCTATCGAAAGGCACCTAAAAGGCTGACAGTATATAAGTTATGGTTCGCAAAGCTCCTCCTTTTCGAGCAACTAATTTTCGACGCCTTTGGCGTCATTCCAGACAGAGATTTATCATTATTGTTGATTTCTTAGTACGTATAATGAATCCCCTTGGGAAGAAGATGAGAAAGATCTCGATTCAAGTGTCACTCTGTTTGAGAAATTGTACGTATAGTATTGCTTTTCTCATAATATTCTCACACGATCGTCCGTTTTTTGTTAACTTTATCAGAGGTGAAATGAAACAGTGAACATACTAAGCTCATCGGAGGAAAATTGAATGATTTACATAAATTTTTAAATTAGTGTCTGAAGGAAAGTTTTTTTTATCAAATATGTATGTATGTGTCCATATACAGAAACTTGAATCATGAGGAGTGTAAATAAGTTCGTGCGGGTTTTCGTCGAAAATTGAAACTTTATTATGAGAAATTAGTTATGCATTCAAATTTCAAAGTATTGTCTGCCGCTAGCCAGTATTTTTTCCCACCTTTCTAGCAGTTGATTCCGTCGTGAAAAAAGGCTGTTTATTTGGCTGCTATCCATGCATCATCGTAATAGGAAAAGTGCTGGTCAGCCAGACCATATTGCATCGATCAGAAGGGATGGTAATCGGAAGGAGCAATTTCTAGTTTTTACGGTGGGTGGGGTAGGGCTCTCCATTTGAGTATTTGTAGGTACGATTTAACGGGTGACGCAATATGTGTCAAGCTGCAAAATAACTGTTTGTGTCCGTCGGCGTATTGCGACCGTTCATTTCACAAGGCTCGGCACAAACACATCAATTGTCATCGGTAGACCTCCCCTATGATTCTTTCGTTCGATTTTATCACTTTATACACTACATCAAGCTGGTCCCACCAAATATAAAGAATAATCTTCTCGTCATAATTCTTCGGCTTTACAGTTGATGATGAGGCATCATGTACGTTGTCCGAGGTTTTGGATACTCTTTATGGACCCACTTCTCATCGCCAGTGACAATTCATGCAGAAACGCCTTTCTTTCTTGCCGCTGGAGCAGTTGTACACATGTGAAAATCGGAGTTCTACGTCTCTTGGCTTCAGTTCATACGGCACTCAATTTTATACTTTTCAGATCATTCCCATTGCTATTTAACGATGGTAAATGGCAGGTTGAGTGACTCCGAATGTTTTTGCAAGTCCCTGTTGCATTTGTGATAGATATTCATCCTTGCCTCTAATTCTTCATCCTTAAACTTTGTTGTCGCTCCAGGTAGTTCTTCGTCTTCCAATTAAAAAATGCCCATTTTTAAATCGGAAAAACCACTTCTGACACGTTCGTTCAACTAGAGCATGGTCACCATAATCATCCACTAAAGTACGATAACTTTCGGTAGCCCTTTCCTTCATATTGAAGTAATGAAATAAAGCTTCCCGCAAAAACACATTATTTGGTACAAAAGTTAACTTTTTCAAAGCACACGGAACTATGTTGTTTAAAATTCAGTGAAATAATAGATACTGAAAAGAAAGCCTAATGAGGCCACTTCGAAAGGAAAATGTTGCAAGATGAAACAATCAAATAATAAACTAGAAGCAACATCTGTTATCAAAACTGCACGATTTTATTTCTGCCCCTAATAAATTCTATTATAATTAGTATTCTACTATAGAGTTGTCTCAAATTCGGATCGAAATTGAATATATCGGGGAGAAAGTTTGTGAAGAAGGTGGTCCGGACTCTACTCGATATCAAAAATATATTTTTAAATCCTTTATATGGTATAAAAATTATTTCATGATATAATTAATTATTCGGTTAAATTACCAGTCCAACTTCTTTAAGGAAGTACATATGCTAATTGAAACATAGAATTCTGTGCTTTGTGGTCCAAGAGTCAAACATATACTTGTTTCTCAACTATAAAACTGTATTCCTTAAAAAAACAGGAAATCTTTTGAAAAAGAAAAATACTTGATTGAAATAGTGGATAGATTAGTCCGTTACTTGTTTATTTAAAAATAGGAGAAATAAGAAATTATTTGTATTACTTTTTATTACATAATTACTATATATTTATTGACTCGAATTTCCTAGTGTTTCCTACCTACTTTTTCAAACTGAATAAAACAAATTCTTTCCCAACGATAATATTTATATAATCGTTACGGGTGACCCAACAAGCAGTATCTATGGGCCTGATTCGACAGAAAGTCAAAAAAATGATGAGGCGATTGTTTTCTTGTAGGAAGGTGCTTCAAAGGCAAAAATCAAAGGGTTTTTTACACCAAGTAAACACAAGATCCACGAAAACCAATTTGAATGTTAACACCAGTAAGGAATATTGACGAGCAGTGGAAATCTCTGAAGCAATACTTACTTTATCCATCCAAGGAAATGCTGACTGATTCTACAAAGTATTTTTCTTTTTCAAAAGATTTCCTGTTTTTTTAAGGAACTTTCAATGACTTTTTATATTCGTTGGTTTATTTATTCCATTTGACATTGCAAATTGAGTTTTGATTATATACGTCTATTCAATATGAGCGGTGCTTATGTAGACATTAATTTAATTCTGAAAGTTTTCTGAATAAAAATTATGTTTTGTATTTTTGAAAAGGAATTAGTTTTCATAATGGTAAGATCAGAAACAAAATTTTGTCTCCTTCAAATATTTATTTATTAATTTTAATTGACAATTTATATTTGTTGGTTTACTTATTCCATTTGATATTGTATTTTGAGTATTGATTTTATATAAGCCGTGCTTATAAGACATTAATTTTATTCTAAAAGTTTTCTGAATAAAAATTTTTTGAAATTGAAATTGTAGAAGACTGACAGATCAAATCTGTTTTGATATTCAAATTTTGTTATATTTCCTCTATCAAGTAAAAAAACTGTTTCTATTTTATTTAGATATGTAGTGAGACAGGGCTGCGTATTATCGCCAGTCCTCTTCAATGTATATTCTTAGGAAATCATGAAAGAAACTCTCGAACGTGAAGAGACAGGAATAAAAGTCAATGGAACTGCTATCAACAATACAAGATATGCAAATGATACAGTTATATTAGCGGAAAATCTCGAAGATCTTCAAAGACTTGTGACTAAAATAGTTTAATGCAGCCAAAAATACGGACATTACAACAAACATAAAAAAGCAAGATTCATGACTATCTCAAAGATTAATTCATGAACTCAGTCAGAACCATAATAATGCTATCCTAAATAATCTAACCCACAGGAGAGAATGACATGAACCATGTATATTAAATAATGGTGGCCATTTCGAGAAATTTTATAAGTTGTAACTGTTCATTTCATACCAACATATATACCCAACAATGTCGAATTATTGATTCCCATTCCGTATGCCTGCCTCTTTCTCTAAGAACTTTTCGAATCTTTTACAAGGTTGTAAGTATTAATAAATGTATTGCCACTTGGAATTGGATGATTGGTCCTCCCTGTAAATATTTCATTTTGTGAAATAATTTTGAAAAAATTCAGTTGACTTCGTACAACTTTTGTGAATAACTTTTTTATACCTCCATTTGTAACAAAGTGTTAAAGGGGGGGTCAAATTATAGTGAAAAACCTGGTACATCGAAGGATGATACATGAAGAAGAAGAACTGTACAGACTGCAATTACTTAAATTAAATCGTGCATTACGAGAATAACGGCCGAATTATAAGGACAGACATCTTAAAGTTATTTTTTTGCAAGATAACAATCGACCTTAGGTTGCAAAACTTGTCAAAAATATTTAAAAACGATCAACGCTATTATCTTTCGAAATAAATGCATTTTTTAAGCAAAAAAATGGATCTTATTAATTTGAACTCCTAATATATGTAACAAAAGCATTACAATTGCTATACCTAAATAAACATATAAAAATTTCATTTCATAATACTAAATATTAATTTCGGATTAAAATGCAAATTAGTTTGAGAATCCATCACTGTCAAACATATGTAAAAGCAAAATAAAATAACGGTACAAAAAAATCATTTCATGTAAGTACTATGTTCATCACTGCTCTTATTTTAACAATGAGAACACTTAACTATACAAACACTTCTCCGAACTCACTTGCAATTGCAACAAACTCCAGTCTGACCTCGTTCAGGCAAACCTCTTAAGATAATCAAACAATGAACTTGTCGCAAAATGTAATAATGTCCTCCTGTTTCCTGAGACAATAATGGACTAATATCTCGGAAAGCTCACATACACCTTCTTCGCTCATAAAGTAAACGTTTGATTGGGTCATTTGTTGCAACTCATGCAGTTTAATCAGCATATTGTGATTCCAGACAGAGTGCGCAATTAAGCGCTTCAGGGTAGGGATTGGGACGACGAAGAATTGCAACACTGTAATTATGTGATTAAGTTTGAAAATTAGATTCCAAATTCACGGAAATTGAGATGTTAGCACCTTGAACATGCTCCGCTGATCGCAGTCATCAGCTAATGGAATTTGAATAGTCCTTTCGATCGGGTTTGCAGGGTTTTTCGGGAACCGATTGGCGGTTGGAATATCGCAGGAATTCTAAGTGGTGAATAGTTGTATGAGACTTCCTTGTCTTAGAGTAACTTTCGTCACAGTTTCTGTGTATCAATTCGCATGAAACGAGATGATAGTTAAACAATTTTCATTTATATATCAAAAGTAGAAATTAGACAATTGAAAATGTTATACCACTCACTAGTAGAAAGCCATATCCGATGCGGAATATGTTCATCTAAGACACACTTGAAGTACTGCAAAAAAGATAGGTCGGACTTACCCTACAGATTGTCTCTGTGGAGAATCAGGTGTTCAAGATGTTAGACAACTCTTTGCACATAATATTATTTGTCATTATCATCAAAAAAAAAACAAAAAATCAGATTGTTACTCAAACAAGACAAAGGTGCAACTATGTAGTCACTTTCATGAGAAGAGCGCTCGAGCAGAAATCTTATGAATTTATTGCTCCAAAACTTCATAACTATATATCCGGAAAACTGAACGAGATCAGCATTCATGTCTTCAAAAAAAGGTACTTTATTTATACAATTTACCACCATTTTACCTCCATCAATGTTATATGTTTATATATTTATCATATTTTATCATAGTTCTCTCGTTTATAAGTTAATTACTCCTTGTCCGTGCCATTATCTTATCTACAGTTTACTTCTGTTTTATATTTGTCAGTATTATATTGTTTATATATTGTTTTATTGTATTTTTACTATTATTTCATCTTTATAATTTACCACTATTTTATCTTTGTATTTATTATTCTGGGATCCGTACAAGAATTATAAGTTCTTTTGGATCATCCCATCCATTGTTTTATTGTTCCACATTTTTTGTTTCTTGTTATAAGCTGTATTTCTTTGAAGCAATAAATAAAAAAAAAATAAGTTCGTGTGGCTTTGATAACAGCTGTGACTACCAGTTTATGGTTCCATTGTTTCATCTGGCAACACCATCATTTTTTGGTGCCATCGTTAGGCTTTCTTTTCAGTATATGTCATTTCGTTGAAGTGTAAACCACATTGTTTCTGTGTGCTCTGAAAATGTCAATTTTTGAACCGATAAATTTTTTTTACGGGGGTTTTACATCATTACTTCAATATGAAGAAAAAGGCTGTTGAAAGTCGACGTATTTTAGTAGATGTTTATGGTGACCATGCTCTAGCTAAACGAACGTGTCAGAACTGATTTGACCGATTTAAAAAATGGTGTGGATAGCTCAGCGAGAGAGCATCGGACTTGTGACCGGGAGGTCCGGGTTCGAATCCTGTTCAGGTAGAAGAGAAATTTTCTAGTTGGACGGGTGTCTACTACCATTTTACTGTTGAGTCAAAATTAACAGTTCTGTGACCTAAAGTGGCGCAAGATCGCAGTAACAAAGCCTAACTCGCACAAGCCGAAAAAAGCTTCTGAGGGATCTTCACAGAAGATCTAGAGTATCAGGATAATAATAATAATAATAAAAACGTCGGCAACGTATCTATGCTTCATCATGAACTTGTCAAGTCGAATATTCATGTCGGGAAGATCACGGTGTGTATTCGGTGGGACTAGATGGCTGGGTGTGGCGTATTATGAGCTTCTAAAATCGAGAGAAAGGATTACAGAGAATATCTATCGATGACAATTGATGCGTTTGAGCTGAGCATTTTGAGCAAATGGCATTAAAATGCCGTCAGACACGACAAAGTTATTTTCCAGCACGGCCACATGTTGAGTCGCTTGCTAAAACATACTTAGACACGCAAATGGGAAGTCCCTCCCCACCCGCCGTACAGCCTAGATATTGTTCCTTCCGATTATCATCTCTTTCGATCGTTTCAACATGGCCTGGCTGACCAGCACTTCTCCAATTACGATGAAGTCAAAAAATGGATCAATGTATGTATAGCGGTAGGGCATGGGTTGGTGATTCCGCATCTGCTAAAATTATTTAGAACAAGTCTAGCTTGGGGGTTATCCCTACAAGCTGGGGATTAACTAAAGTGGTCTATATACCAGAGGTGGGACGAACAGAATCGCAATCCTCATCGTTCATACCGATAAGTTTGACATCTTTCTTGAGAGAGTCTGGAAAAGGTAATTGATATCCATATTAGGGAGAAGGTTCTAATTGACAGTCCCCCTAGTCCTTATGAATACTCCTACCAGGTCGGAAGGCCGGAAAATCAGCAGAACTTGTATTACACAATTTGGTCGGAAAATTAAACCAATCTCTCAATAATCAAGGGATAGCACTAATTGCATTTCTAGACATTGGAGGTGCTTTTAACAATACGCTGCCGGCTTCTCTCGCTGAGGCTATCTCTGCGAGAGGAATCGACGAATTTGTAAATGGATACAGATAATGCTATGCGGCAGAATAATAATGACCTCATACCAGGGTGAGGTATTCGAGTTCAAGGCTCCAAAGGGCTATCGGCAGGGGGGTATTCTCCCATCCTTACTGTGAACCCTCCTTGTCGAGGACCTGCTAGCTATCATCTACAATTATGATTGCAGTGTTCACTTTCTTTATAATGCAGAACACATTGAACATTATGCTACAAATAATCGCACAGTAGAAGGATGCCCTCTTTTAGATCAATAAATTGTTAATGGTTTCAGACTAAAAGTGCTTGATATCATAATGAACATCAGTGCGAAATCAAATGATAGCTGACATGTTCAAAAATATAAATTGATCATAGCTGATTACGAAATTATAGTATCTTGCTGTGGGGAGTCGATGTTCAAGCATTTACTGATCACCTGGCCATCGTAGTGAGAGATAAACCGGAGGTGATGATATCGGCCGTCCTTCAAGAGATACTGGACACTATCGACAAATAATGTATAGGGAAAGATATGTCTCTTAACCCACCAAAGTTAATTATAGTACCATTCACCAAGAAACGGAAGCTGGATTGTTTAGAACCGCCGAAAATCCTTGGTAAAACAATACAATTCTCTTATTAGGCAAAATACCTCGAATAGTCCTGAACAAAACTCTCTGATGGAATGCATACCTAAAAAAAATGTGTCGTAATGCCAGAATGGGATTTTGAACCTGCAGGCGAATCTTCTGTGAAACCTGGGGTAAAAACCCAGGCAGATGTATTGGGTATAATACGCTATAGTAATTAGACCACAGATAAAGGCGCTGTAGCGTGGTGTAAGAAGGGGCAACAAAGGATTGGCCAATGTAAGCTCACCGGACTATACAGACAAGCTTGCCTTGCAATTACAGGTGCATTTCGCACCACACCCACGGCAGTTATGAACTTCCTACTAAATCTACCATTCCTGCACCTGCTCGTACAGAGGGTGACGGAAAGGACCACATACTAACTATATCAACTGGCAATCGACAGGCCAGAGGCAATAGTGATGGGAGGTTCAGGACTGCTGGCCGAGCTTTTAACGAACAGCACCTTATTGATGCCCTCGGATCTAATGTCAAAAGACACGAGCCAAGAACGGAATTGCAATGTAATCGGCCTCAGCCGGGGCGCATGGACCCAGCATACTGAGGTTCTATTGAGGACTGACCTTGGCTTGTTCACAGGCAGCTCGCGAAGGACGAACGGAACGGGAGCGGGAATCTATGAAAGCAAACCGAGAATCAACATCTTTGAGTCTCGGTCAATACGCAACCATATTCCAGGCGGAACTAATTGCCATCGAAACCGTGGTATATCTGATAAAACTGCAAATCCACCTCGGCAAAATCAAAATATTACTGATAGTCAGTCTGTACTAAAAGCTCTGAAATCTAGCTGTTGTATATCGAAAACAGCTGGATTTGCGCTAGGTCTGGATAGGTCAAACTAAGAGCACTTATCGGACAGGTCACTGCAGGCTGAAAGTGCATTTGCACAAAATCAGTCTGGCTGAAGACGATGAATGCAGGCTGTGTCTTGACGACACTTAAACAGCCATGCACATCGTCTCAGAGTGTCCAGCGGTGATTCAAGGTCTTTGGTCAGGCTTTTATAGCCCACTACGAACTAAAATAATGACCGCCGAACAAGATTATCGGTTTTATCCCAAAAACTAGATCTCTTCGGAAAAATATAAATTGGGGATTAACCAAAATAGTACCCGCGGACGCAGTGATAGGGTAGACAAATGCCTGCTCACTATAAATAATAATAATAATGTATAGGTCCAAAGAGCTGGCCTTTTATGCGATGTGATCCATCAATTGTCAGAATGATGGAAACGACGGACAATACTCTTAACTATGAATGTATAACCAATTTTACGACCAAACAGATTTAAACCGATCCCCGTTATTGAATCTTCTTGAATAAATATCTGCAACTTGTATTTAAGGAGACTGATTTTATAGAAGTAGTTAGTTACCATACTCACCTGATGAAGTGAAAATGTAATTAACGAAACAATTGTTGTGTAAACAATAAATATTCGCGGAAATAAAGTGTTTTACTTTTAATCATAATCTACAATATACTGAAGATTTGGGTTGATCGGATGGGGTACTGCATGGCCACTCGTGGCTCGTTTGAATGCTATTGGTGTTTATTCGTAAATATCAAGGTTCAGCCTCCCTAACAATTCCAAAATTTAAAGAAATTTTCATTAGTTATTTATTCATGTCGTTCAAACATGCAAATTTTAAATGACCCATGAGCTATGTCAAGTGGGAGGTTTTCCTTCTAAGCATGCATATTAATTAATTTGAAAATAAATCATGTGGTGTAGGTGAATACATGGTATTTCTAATATTTTAGTTTGATTTGAAATCTTGTTGCGTTACAAATCGAAATTTCACATCCTCACTATAACATCCTTTACATTCAAAGTTTACTCAACTCAGTTGTCGCTCTGCGCTGAACCTCTGACAGATGTTCCAATAAAGGAGCCGAACTTATGCAAAAAGGAGATGCATTTTGCGAATAACGAACGATTTCTGGAACTTCCCTCGGTAGGAACTCCGACAGTGCTATGATCAATATCTCCAACTACTGAGTGGAGGAAATTGATGGAACTCCATTCTTGGGAAAAAAGGCTGACACTGAAAGAGCCCGTATGCTTCACCGTCGAGCTGAAATAAAATAAGCTACACCGTTGCCCGGATATGTATCCGGCTGTAATTCCGAAGTCCGGAGGGAATATTTCAATTGGGTCAAAATGAAATCTTCCCCCGTTCATGTGCTCGGCCCGGGATGGGAGTTCCCCAATTCCATTTTCCTTATTATAATATTACTTACTTATGCCATCGGCTTCGCCATCGCTGCAGGTAACATCCAGAAGGCTATCCGTTACGGCATCCAATTATCGAACATTTCACCGAAAGGTTCCTCTAATTATGAAATTAGTGACCACATTTATCTTAATACGATTCAGTTGTCACTTTAAAGAGAAACTGTTTGAGAATGATGCATTCTCTTTATTCTTGTGTCTGCAGAATCTCGAACTAAATAAATCCTTTCAAGAGAAAGCCCACCGACTGCCTTAATTTCGAGTTTATTCTGGCTAAGTTATACAGCCTCGGATTGAGAGGTGTTTTTACTGAGTAGATTGAGGATTTTTTAAATAAAAAGGTTCTTCTATGTCTGTGTAGGCCAAATATCCAGTTGAATTGGGTATCCCACAGGCTTCTGTTTTGGGACCTCTTTTATTCATTCTGTTCGTCAATGATCTTCCTCTTTACGTAATCTCATGTATTCGTCAATATCAGCCTAAATCAAGATAGTTCTGTCTGCTGGCGATACATCCTTTATAATTTCCGCATCCAGTCTTGTGGAACTCACAGCCAGGTGTGAACTTGTGGTCCGCTGTTTCACTGATTGGTGGTTTCGAAACTCCATAATTCTGAATGTCAACAAATCTCATCTTTCGTAAAAAATTTGAATATCGAAACAGATTCGATCTGTTAGTCTCCTATATTTTCAATTTCAAAAAATTTCATTCAAAAATTTTTTGAATTAAATTAATGTCTTATAAGCAGAACTTATATATAATAGACGTTTAAAATCTAACCCCAATATACAATATCAAATAGAATAAATAACCCAACAAATATAAATTGTCATAAGAATTATTAATTATTAAAATTATTTTGCTGTTTTTCGTTGAGTCCATTCGGTTGCGAGTTACAGGATGTTATAAATGGAAGAAAATTCGGTGTATTTTACAGTTTTTCGATAAAGGCGAAAATGCAAGCCAGGTGGCTGAAATTGTGAATGGTATTTATGGTTCTGATACTATAACAGCTGATCACGTGCAATTTTAGTTTCGTCGATTATTTTCAGTTATTTTTTATGTTAAATTCACACCTCATACATGCAGGCCAATCATCGGGAATGTCGATAAAATCACAGAAATAATCGAAGTTGACCGGCATGTTAGTAATCGTAGCATCACATAGGAGCTAAAGATCTACCATAAAACAATTTTAAACTATTTGCGCAACGCTGGAGTCAGTGCCTCACCAATTAACACCAAAAACATGATGGATCGAATTTCCATCTGTAGAGCATCAAAACTTAATCGAACGTATTATAGTTTTTAAATGTTTCACAGATGCAAGCTGCACTTTCCCGAACCTTTTGTTCACCATACTTCAACCTCGTAATAAATAGCCACCTTATTATTCAATCCATTTGAATTTGTAAATTATTGTAACGATCAAGCCCTCTACGCCACTGCTTGTGTCCCTGACGATCGAGAATAGTGCTGGAAGTTCGATAGTATTTCAGAAACCTCCCGACATCTTTATAAGTGCACGCTGCAGTCCCATGTCGTTCCGTGATTAGTCATCTACAGTGCCGTACGATGTAGTGCAATAGAGATAAATTCTATAAATTAACTCTGTGAATATATGTTTCGTATTCAGGGGGAAGGTGCTAATTGACAGTTCCCCTAGCCCTTATCAATACGCCTATCAGGCCGGCAAATCGGCAGAACTTGCATTGCATAATCTGGTCGGGAAATTAAACCAATCTCTCGATAATCGAGAGATAACACTAACAGCGTTTCTGGACATTGAAGGTGCTTTTAACAATACGCTGCCGGCTTTTCTCGCTGAGGCTATCGCTGCGAGAGGAATCGACCCACTAATCTGTAGATGGACACGGGCATTGCTATGCGGCAGAACAATAACGACATCATACCAGGATGAGGTCTTTGAGTTCAAGGCTGCGAAGGGCTGTCCGCAGGGAGGTATTCTCTCACCCTTACTGTGGACCCTTCTCGTTGATGACCTGCTAGCGATCATTTCGCTGTGGGGAGTCGACGTTCAAGCATTTGCTGATGACTTGGCAATCATAGTGATAGGTAAATCGGAGGTGACGATATCGGCCTTCCTTCAAGAGATACTGAACACTATTGACAAATGGTGTATAAGGGAAGACATGTCTCTTAGCCCGCAAATGGTAGTTATAGTACCATTCACTAAAAAACGGAAGTTGAATGGTTTAAAACCGCCGACTATCCGTGGTAAAATAATACAATTCTCCTTTGAGGCAAAATACCTGAGAATAGTCCTGGACAAGACCCTAAGTTGGAGTGTACACCTAGATAAAGTGTATCATAAAGCCAGAATGGGTTTCTGGACTTGCAGGCGGATCTGTGGTAAAACCTGGGGCCTAAAGCCCAGGCAGATGTACTGGTTATACACTATGGTAATTAGACCACGGATAGTGTATGGCGTTGTAGCGTGGTGGAAGAAAGGCTAACAAACGGTTGGCGAACAAAAGCTCATCCGACAATAGAGACAGGCTTGCCTTGCAATAACAGGTGCGTTTCGCACCACACCCACGGCAGCCATGGAGGTCCTACTAAATCTACCACCCCTGCACCTACTTGTGCAGAGGGAGGCGAAACGGACCACATACAAACTATATCAACTGGCGATTGACAGGCCAGAGGCAATACTGATGGGAGGCTCAGGACTCCTGTACGAGCTTTTAACGAACGGTATCCTATCGATGCCCTCGGATCTAATGTCAAAAGTTACGAGCCAAGAACGGAGTTTCAATGTAATCGTTCCCAGCCGGGACGAATGGACTCAGTATGCTGAGGTTCTATTGAGAACCGATCTTGGCCTGTTCACAGATGGCTCGCAAACGACGAACGGAACAGGAGCGGGAGTCTATGGGAGCAAACTGAGAATTAACATCTCATTGAGTCTCGGTCAAAACGCAACCATATTCCAGGCAGAACTATTTGCCATTGAGACCGCGACAGAACTGCAGATAAAACAAACGGCAAATCCACCACTGTAGAATCAAAATATTCACTGATAGTCAGTCAGTACTAAAAGCTTTGGAATCCAGCTCTTGTACCTCATGAACAGTCTGGAGTTGCCGCACGGCTTTAAACAGGCTCGGTATGTATAACGAAGTCTGGTTTGGATACCAAGCCACTCAAACTATTTGGGTAACGAGGAGGCAGATCGGCTGGCGTTTGCTGAAGCTGCGCTGCCTCTGGTAGGACCGGAACCATTCCTGGGAATACCACATGACGCGGCTAACGAGGCGATAACAGGCAGAATGAACTCAAGTCTAGAGTCTTTCTGGCGGAGCCATTCTGGCCTGAAACATTCGAAGTTGTTCCTTGGAACAGCTTCGAACAAAAAGATGGCGAACCTAGCGCTAGGTCTGGCTAGGGCCAAACTAAGATCACTTGTCAGAATTATGACAGGTCACTGCCGACTGAAAGCGCATTTGCACAAAATCGGTTTGGCTGAAGACGATGAATGCAGACTGCGTCTTGAGGATACTGAAACAGCCATGCACATCGTCTCAGAGTGGCCAGCGGTGAGTCGCATCAGATTCGAGGTCTTTGGCCAGGCTTTTATAGCCCACTGCGAACTGAAAAAATTACCCCTGAACAAGATTATCAGTTTTATACAAAAACTGGATCTGGTCGGGGAGATATAAATTAGAGGTGAACCACAAAAGTCCGTGCGGACGCAGTGGTATGGTGGACAGACGCCCGCTCGCCATGAATAACATAACATAATAACATATGTTTCGTATAGTGGAAAATAAATTAGTATGGTGGACCTTAGACAATTTGATTAATTGAAAACGTAACATTATTCCTTTTCGAAAACTTTGTTCGTTCAGAATTCAGCAACCAGATTATCCAACCTTTCCACACAAAAACAAACCACCACCGAATCTCCCTCTATCGTCGCAAAAACAAAACCAGCGGAGCGAAGATCATTCGATAAGACACCCCTATTCGGTAACTCGTCTCGAAATTTATTCAAGATGACGTCACACCCGATATCCATAATTGAAAGAGTTTCCACGTACGTTCCGTCCTTTATTTGTGGCTTTAATCCCGTTGATTTTTCCAGGTGATGCGGAGTCGACGTCTTCGTATTTGGACGAGGGGTTCTTCAATAGCAACGTCAGCAGCTACCCCTACTTTGAATTCAACGTGCCCCGTAACGTTACAACGGCGGTGGGTCAGACCGCTTTCCTTCACTGCAGGGTCGAGCAGCTAGGAGACAAAGCGGTGAGTTCTTTTGTATTCATATTATGTTTGTTCTTCGACGGGCAGAAATGAAAGATGAGAAAGTTGGAATTTCACTTTGAAGAAGTGAGATTTGCGGGGACACCACCAGGTCAGGTCTATCGTCGATAATATTATTGCGGGAGATGGGGTCCCGGATGATCTTTGGGGTTTCGACTTTGAAGTTTTTGCGGGTTGGGAAATATTGGATCGAGGAGTCACCAAGCGCGGAAAGTTGGGAAATTGGTTTTATTTATGGGGAATTTGGGTTCGAATGGAATTTTTTCACAGGAAAGTATTTCAAGCGTATTGAATTAGTACGATCGACTGCTTTTAGATATAAAAAAAATATTTTCAATTGATTCTTTCACATTTTTCGACAGTCTGACTGACTATGGTCTTGAACTATTCAATAACTTAACGAGAGTAAAGGTGATCATGTAGCATAAACAGAGGAAATAGGAACGAAATATGAATAAATTCATAAGAGATTTTAAACCAGATTTGATAGAAACTCTTCATTGTGACATCGTAGAAAATTATGAACTGAACTTAAGGCAGGGGAGAATTCATTTTACACTATCACATAATAATATAAGGAGCATCTTTAAAAACTTTGATATATTTCAGGTATTTCTCAAGCAACTAAATTTCGAAATGGATTCAATAATACTCACAGAAACGTGGAAGTTTCACGATGTCAGCTCATTCACACTTAGAGGATATAACACTATTTATAACGGAGATGATCATAATCAAAATGATGGAATAGAAGTGCATATAAAGAACAAATACAATTATACCTCCGAATTTCAATATTTTGCACAGACTAAAGTCGATAAAATAACAATAAGCTCAGACAACAACCATTTCTTGATAGTAACATGCATATATAGATCTCCATCATCCTGGTCTCGTGAATTTTGTGAAAACTTAGAATAATATATTGTGCAACTAGTGCGAGTTGCACATACTATTTTTTATTAAGAATGCGGGGATAATGGGAGTATAAAATATTTTTATTTAAATGCCAACCTTACTTATTTAGTATTCGCAGTTCGACTGTCTTATTTTAATTTTGTCAATTTGCGTGTGCCAATGATAATTTGCGTGCGAGAAGTTTACTTGTCGCACTTGTCGCATTACTTGTGGTAATTGTGAAGTGGGCAATTAGCGTCTTTCGACCCCAAAAGCAAGCGCAAAGATAGTACTTTCCCCGCATGAGTAATAAAAAGATATATAAAAAATCAATTAATTGATAGTGGAAACTACAAACACATAAAAGTCGGAGATACGAACATAAATTTACAGTCACAAAATGAGATGAGTCAGGATTATCTTAATATCGGAGGTATTTTTTTAGATTGATAGAACTTTCGATAGAGATAACTGTGATTTCACAGAAGGTAGAAGCCGTGTTGTTTGACATTTCTGTATAGTAAACATTGACAAATTATTGTTGAAATTTATTTTCAAAATCAGTATTCTATTCGCTAAACTTATAGCACTTCGCGACATTTATGGTTCACTAATCGTCCATCAGAGCAGCCTATTCGTCGAACTAGCGATAGATTTCGGACAACATTTTCTCTACTCGATGCAACAACAACAAGACAAAGAACTGTACGTACAGAAGAAAATATCGCTGCTGTAAGTCAAAGTTCTAATGATGATCCAGATTTGTGTATTCTTCGACGTTCACAGCAATTTGGATTCTGTGCAGCCAACACATGGAAAATTTTGCGTGAAGATCTTGGTCTACACCCATACAAGATCCAACTGGTTCAAGAACTGAAGCCACTTGACCATAACAAGCGTCGTTTGTTTGCTGATTGGGCCCTAGAACAGCTTGAAGTCGATCCACTTTCTTATCGTAAAATTGTGTTTAGTGCTGAAGCTCATTTCTGGTTGAACGGCTATGCACACAAGCAAAATTGCCGTATATGGAGTGAAAACAATCCTCAAGAAGTTTCTGCAGGTCCTGAAAAATGCGCTGTATGGTGTGCTTTACACGCTGAAAGCATCATCGGTCCATATTTCTTTGAAAACGATGCTGAAGCTACTGTTACAGTGAACGGTGCTCGTTACAGATCGATGATCAATGATTATTGTTTCATAATTTGAAAGGTATCGAACCAGAAGTGTTTTGGTTCCAACAAGACGGTGCTGCACTTCTTGCTGCTACCATAACAATCGATTAGTTGAAAGAAAGATTTGGGGATAACATTATTTCGAGAAATGGTCCAATTAATTGGCCTCCAAAATCATACGACATTACTTTACTGGATTATTTTCTTTGGGGTTATGTCAAGTCATTGATTTATGCTGATAAACCAGAAACAATTTGGAAGCCAACATAACTCGTGTAGTTGATGAAATAAGAAAAGCAAATGTTAACTTCCGCTATTTTTCATTATATTGAAGATGAATTTTCGTCAAGTGAAGACCAAGACAATCAAAAATTTGATGAAATAAGGCCTGAATTACTCGAAAAAGTGGTCCGAAATTGGTCTGGTCGAATGCGGTTCCTCAGAGCTAGTGGTGATTGACATATGCCGGAAATTATTTTCAAAACATAAATGTCATAAAAATATCTTTCAAATAAAAGAAAAATTTGGCTCCAATCTTAATTTGAATGTGTTTTATTTCAATTTAAAGTATTATCACTCTAAAAAAAACACCAGATACATTGAACTGGAAATGTTTCGAGTCATCCATTAATGTTAGTACTAGAGTACAGGATTATTCTCTATCATGTATAGATCATGTTTTCTTATATAATATTCACGGGGAATTAGGAGCAATAGTTGCGGAGAGCAATATAACAGATCACAATTCTCTGGTTTTTCAGTTCAACACAAAAACTAATCTTAGGCAGGAAACTCGTAATACAATCATTGATTATTCTGAGTTGAGGAAAAGACTGGAGAAACAAGGATGGAAAAGCATTTACGGTCACATTCATCCGGATGATGGTATTGATGAAATAATGGCGATACTACAGAAAAATATTGAAGGTTGTAAGAATAAAAACAATTAAAAAGAGCTGGATAACAGAGGGCATTATAAACTCAATGAAAACTCGAGACACACTTATACAGAACATGGAAGAAGAATAAAGACGACAAAAATCTAATTCATACATACAAAAGGTATAGGAATGTTCTGAGTAATTTGATAAGGAAATCTAAATCTGAATATTTCAACAACAAGATCATAGGCAAAGAAAATGGCTCGGCAATTATGTGGCATACTATAAGGGAACTCTGTCCTGGTTACCAGAAGAAAAAAAAATATCAAACGAATTGAAGACAAAACCGGAAAAGTCATTCATGATAAACAGAAAATAATAAATGGATTCAATAACTTCTTTTCAAATGTCGGTAGAAATATGGATCTCAAAATAAAAAAACCGAGAAATTACACAGAAAAGGCCAAACCAGTGGCAAATTCTTTATATTTTCCTGAAATCCCTGAAGACGATGTGAAAAACATATACTCAATTTGAAGCCAAAGAAGGCTCCAGGAATATATTAAATTCAATCAGAAACATTATATATTTGTGGATCCAGCGAAGTCTTTCGACTTAGTGAGTCGTACAGATTCGACCAGATCGATGGAAGAAATCGGAATTAGGGCAAATATTCTGAAAATACTAGAAAGTTACATAGCAGTCAGACAACAATGTGTAACTATAGACAATATCAAAAGTGAAATGAAAGATGTTGATTTTGGAGTTCCACAAAGAACACTATTGGGACCAGTTTTGTTCACGATATATCTGGACAAATTATTTTACCAGAAGAGTACAGGTATAATAATCAGCTTTGCCGATGACACTGCTTTCTTGCATACCGCAGAATCCTGAGACTTACTTTTTGAAAACGCTCGAACTGATATCAACAACATAAAAAAATGGTTTCATTCTCGTCTCCTAACAATAGAAAAAACTAAATATATTCCATTCTCATCCAGACCACTGCAACTTTTGCCCAATTTATTTATCGCTGAACAGACTACTCCTATAAGACCTGTGCAACATATTAAATACCTCGGGTTTATGATTGATTCAAGAATCAAATGGAATATTCATGTACAGAATTTAATCAAGAAGATCAGGAGTTTACTATCTAAATTTAACCTTGGACAATTTCTCAATAGAGAACAATTGATGACAATATATTAAGCACTAGTGGAATCTCAACTGCGATATGGTATGGTTTCATGGGGAGGTGCCTACAACTATCAAATAAAACCATTGATGACCGTTCAAAAGTGAATCTTAAAAAAAATATACGAAAGAGAAAAAACTAACCTATCTGATTTACTGCATGCAGGAGCTAATGTATTAGATATTCGACAAATTTATTAATAAAGTAAATGAAAAACAACTTGGCTTAAGTTTCACTGTTTATTTGATGTCTATTGACATATATGTTTCGGGTTTTTAGCCCATTTTCAAAACTGACAAATTCATTGTCTCGCCATTCTTGTGGAACAGAAGAAAGTGTGGGAAACTTTTGAGCCATGATTATAAAACAAGATCTGGTAGTAGTTGCCTCTCTATACCACAAGCAAATACAACATTAGCACAAAGATGTTATACATGTCTGGGTCCTCTAACGTACAATGAAATACCCCCTGAAACAAAACAGATAAATTCAATTAATTTGTTCAAGAAGTATGCCCAATATTTGATTTTAAACCTACCCAGATCCACGGTTCATGCTTTTATTGATCTGAAGAACGACTAGACTTTCCTTATACATATTTTCAAATTTGAATATCAGAACAGATTTAATCTGTCAGTCTTTTACAATTTTAATTTCCGAAAACTTTTCACTCAAAAAACTTTTAGAATTAAATTAATGTCTTATAAGCACGGCTTATATTTAATAGACGTATAAAATTTAAACTCAAAATACAAAGTCACATGGAATGAATAAACCAACAAATATAAATTGTCAATTAAAATTAATAAATAATTATTTGAAGGAGACAAAACTTTGTTTCTGATCTTACAATTATGAAAACTAATTCCGTTTCAAAATACCAAACATAATTTGAGGACTCCTCAAAAGATATAATTTATTTTAATTAATTAATATATTCAAATATTTAAATTAGTTCATTCAAAAATCTCTCAAAACATGCATTAAATCTTCAAAAAACAATTAGAATTCCGATAATATCTTCATCGGCTTGTGTAAGAATCTCATAATGGAATGTCTATGGTTCAAAGAAGACTATAATACCTTACAACTTTCTGTGATCTTTGTGACGAACATAGAATATCTTGGATTTTGAAGTAAGTTGTTCAAAGCTATGATCCCAGGACGACTTTCAGGTGAGTTATATTCATTGTTAGTTGATTTTATTTTTCAAATTTGATTTAGGGCCGATGAAGATATTATCGGAATTCTAATTGTTTTTTGAAGATATAATGCGTGTTATGAAAGATTTTTTAATTAACTTATTTAAATATACTAAATATTTCAAATAAATTATATTTTCTTAGAATTTCCCAAATTATGTTTTGTATTTTTGAAAAGGAATTAGTTTTCATAATGGTAAGATCAGAAACAAAATTTTGTCTCCTTCAAATATTTTTTCATTGGTTTTAATTGACAATTTATGTTTGTTGGTTTACTTATTCTATTTGACATTGTATTTTGAGTGTTGATTTTATATAAGCCGTGCTTATAAGACATTAATTTTATTCTAAATGTTTATTGAATTAAATTTTTCTTTAATTAAAATTATTGAGAGATTAAATTTGTTTTGATATTCAAATTTTGTTATATTTCTTTTGTCAAGTTAAAGCCTTTTCCTATTTTATATTTTTAAACAGCTGTCTCCTCCTTCTTTTTTCTTACTATATACATTCTGTCAAGAAAGTACCGGGAATTATCGATTTTAATCTGGCGGGGCAATGAGGCAGGTAAAAAATTTTTTTCCTAGGTTGGTACCACTGTCCTTAATTACAATGCCAAGCTTGAGCGGGATCTGTCAACTAGTGTGTTTGCAACAGCTGATTAAGTCAGTCGATGTCAGAGTGCGTGCCGATTTTTACTATGGGTGATTACGTTGAGCAAATAATTTGTTTGAAGTTTTGTGTTGCAAATGAATTTTCGTGTGCCGATGCATTGAAAATTTTGCAAAAGGCCTTTGGTGATAATGCTCTATCGAAAACTCGTGCATATCAGTGGTACAGAGCCTTCAAGGACGGTCGTGAAGTGGTCGCCCATCGACGGCTTCGATCGAAGATAACGTCGATAAAATTAAGGAAAGGGTGCTGGAAAACCGTCGTACCAGCTTGAGAGAGATAGCACATGCTCTTAAGATATCCCACGAGTCCGCACGTACGATTTTGATTGATATTTTGGGCATGAGAAAGGTGGCCACACGACTCGTACCGAAAGACCCGAATTTTCTTCAAAAACGTCATCGCGAACAGGTTGCTTCAGACACGCTGGATCGCTGTAATTGCGATTCTACATTCATGGAACGCGTTATAACTGGGGATGAGACCTGGGTCTACGAGTACGATATGCAAACAAGCCAGCAATCATCGGAATGGGTGGCAAAAAATGAGCCGAAACCGAAAAAACCACGCCAAAGCCGCTCGAAAATGAAGGTGATGCTCATTGTTTTCTTCGATATCCGTGGCGTGGTGCACTACGAATTCATTCCAGAGGATCAGACGGTAAACAAGGAGTATTACCTTGGCGTTATGAAACGTTTGCGTGAGCGTATCCGTAAGAAGCGGCCAAATTTGTGGGCGAACATCTAATGGATTTTGCATGACGATAACGCGCCTTCTCACCGAGCTACGATTGTGACTGACTTTCTCGCCAAAAACTCAACAAACGTGCTTCAGCAACCACCGTATTCGCCGGATTTGGCTCCCTGCGACTTTTTCCTCTTCCCAAAACTAAAATTGCCCCTTCGTGGCACCCGTTTTGAGTCGATTGAAGCCATAAAACAAAATTCGGCGCGAGAGCTAAAGTTCATCCCGGAAAGCGCCTATAAAAAATGTTTCGATAATTGGAAGTGCCGTTGGCATAGATGTATTGGAGCAAATGGAGCCTATTTTGAAGGCGACCCAATAAATTTTGACGATTAAATTTAAAATGTTGTTTTAATTGAAAATTCTCGGTACTTTCTTGACAGAGTAGTATGCTGCTTCATTGTACTTATTTCACCTTCATCTTCAATATAATATTTTTGTGAGCATTATCGCCGACCAAATCCAGCTTACGCGGTTTTGTCTGTAAAATTGTTTCTTCTTTGTTGACACTTCATTTCGTGTAATGATTTAGGTCAAATATAGTTTATTATTATTGATGTTTTTTAAAGATTTCTTTATATTTTATCTGTAAACGTTTCGGAGAATAATTCCAGCTATTATCGGAAGGAATTATTAGTAATTCAATATGAATGAATGTATCAACAACCTTCATAAATATTATACTCATTTAAATCATAACACAATAAATCATTCATATCTCCCCTCGCATTGCAGAGGCCCAGAATTAGTGAATTAATGCGTCGCATCCTGGTTTCAAACAGAATCTATTTAAGGCCAGTGAATCGTACGTAGGATCTCATTTAGCTTAGTTTGTTTTCACTCACTACAAACCTGCTGCGGCCTCCAATCGACCGTCTCCAAATAAACCGCAAGTAACAACGTCCTCATCGAAAAATAACAACGGCATCAGTCACATTGTGGATCGCAATAATCTCCGAGGCAGTTAAACACATCCGCGATGTTAAGACTGATAAATTCATCCCTTTTTGTCGGATGAGAATGATTGCGTTTTTCAGACTCATTCATTCTCGCTATCCTACCGTCTCCCTCCCATCACCCCACATTCACTCCTCCAGAATCCTCCTCATTGTGAAGAAAAGAAAATGTAT
Organism: Megalocaria dilatata; assembly: GCA_034642435.1. NCBI lineage: Eukaryota > Metazoa > Arthropoda > Insecta > Coleoptera > Coccinellidae > Megalocaria > Megalocaria dilatata. The sequence goes on along the minus strand of CM067856.1, from coordinate 43,567,883 downwards.
TCTTTTGTGTATCATGAAGTATTTCTACTCTCGCGATTTTTAGATCCTGAATAAAAATGAACACATCCTTTTGAACCATGAAATTATGAATGCCACGGGAAGGTTAAAATGTTTGTCCCTCTTTCCGTTGGCATGTTTCTTTTTCTGTCTATGCACAGTACACTCCGGATTCTTGGAACTCCTTTTCTTGAGGCAGTTTTTGAACAATGTGATCATCATTAGAATTAGGTTCAAGTATTCTGTAGTTCTCAGGAAGATACATTTTTTATCCTTTTATGACATCATGTTCATTTTATAGACATTCAGCATCAACTTCGTTTGTATCGTTTTACGCTTTATTCAAAAATATATTCCTTTGAAATCGTGTACATATTTCTTTCTTATTCTGATATAATTTTATGCTTAGCACAATAAAGAAATTCATGTTCCTCAGCATCTAAGTACTAGAAGTATACAAAAACTTAAAATGTCATTATAGCACTTCTTTTTAGTAGATAAAGTATCACTTTAACAGCAAGGGTAGATAAAGTAACACTTTAACAGCAAGGGTAAATAAAATATTTCAACTTTTTCTATTCAGTTAAATTTACAAATTCAAACACATTAATTTGAAGGATTAACATTAGCATTATTAGAAACATCTATTTTTGGAACACCACAACTTGTACACGGGCCTTATTCTCGTCATTCTTCAGCTACCATGTGATATTCTTGATGCTTTTCCACTTATTAAAGGACTGGTATTCTTTTTCTTACATCATCCTAGATTTTTGGGGTAACAATAAACTTACTGCTTTCAACGCTGCACCTTCTACATCTGATGGCAGATTTTCTTCTTGTGTTAATTCTTTTTCGTATATATCGTATTCGCTTCGTACACAAAAGGCAAAAATACTACACGCTCGCAAAATCCAGAATGAAAAATTTGTTTTACATTTGTTGACAGAGTAATTCATATCTCTAGTAACGGAGCAACATAGTTGCGATTTTTGTTTCAAAAATTACAATTTTCTTTGAAATTTTATTTTTCACCTAAAATTGAAATCTAGCTATAGAACAAAATGTTGTATTGCACACGACGATAAAATCGCTTTATCTTCTCCAGCGTAATAAGCATCTCGACTGAAGTCTCGACGCTTAAGGACACTCTCAAAGATAAAGTACAAATTTATCGTCTTGTGCTATAAATAATCGTGAACTGATCACTAGAATTGTCCACAAACTTCCATATAAACTAGGTGTATTTGATGAATTATCTAAAAAATCTTGTATATAGCCATTCCAATAACGTTTTCTGCAAGATTTACTTCATTCAAATTCCTTATTGCTGAATTTTCTACTCAACTTTAATAAAATGTTAATGCCAGAAATCCTTGAGATTTTGCATTTATCATAAATATGTCGAAGCTTCTTGCTCAAAGGCAGAACTTCTATAAATTTGTATAATATAATTTTTATATTCAAAATAGACCATGCGGTTGGCAATTTGAAACTAAATGACGGTCTATTTGAAATGTGCATTTTTGATCTGCTATAAATAAAGAACCAATGAATATTTTTTCAATATTCAAGTTTATTCAAAAGGTTGCACCCTGACATTTACGAATGGAAAAAGATTTCATTCAAATGACCGTCACAACTGGTTTTAGTATCCCATCTGATCGACCGAATTTTTCAGTACATTGTCGATTGTTTTGGGTTCAATCTCATGTACGGCAAATCTGATTTCGTGTATAAGGGCATCAAACGTTTCTGTAACATTCACCTGTAACGAATTCTCACAAAAAGTATTCCTCCGAGGTGAAAATGAGCTTCATCGCTAAAGATGATATTTCTGGGAAAATGCTCATCTTCGGCCATGCGATCATTAGGCCATTGAACGAAGTGTTAACACATAGGATGGTCACGAGGCTCCACTTCCGGCACCAGTTGAACTTTTTAAGGCTTCATACCGAGGTCATCATACAAAATTCCCCTCAAGGAAGTGCGAGAAATATTCAGTTCTTTACCACGATGACAAGTTAATGTTGATGGTCACATTCTGGCTACAGCATCAATATTTTTAGGTGTGCTCACTTGACGAGAACGTGAACAGGTTGTTTTATCAAATAACGATCCAGTTTCAGGAACTCGTTTTAGAGACTGATCCACGAATTGCCGTGAAGGCATTTCGTAATGAATTTTTCACGTAAATTTCTAAGAGTTTGGATAGAAGATTCACCACTTTGGAAATCAGTTTTTAAAATTTTCCAGTTTTGTTCGAGCGTAAATCGACCCATTCTGTCAATGTCAAATACCAAACTAACTTTCTGTCAAAACAAGAATGGCAGAAGTATCGAGAAACTCGAAATAACTTGTACTTCAAAAAGCAAAATCAAGATGGGCCACACTTTATATTCCTTAAAATTCGTGCAAAATCCATTTTCCTCAGAATATAAGTTCAAGAAGTATGTAAAAACTAATATGAATAATATTATCAATCTCTCGTGAAATGTTCACTAGAATTTTCTGCAAGTTTTTATATGAACTAGGTGTCTATAGGATGATTTTCCTGAAAAATCTGGTATATAGATAATTGAATGATGTTTCCTGTAAGATTTATTGAATTTAAAATGTTGATTTTTGCCGAATATTCTACTCAAATTTAATTAAAGATAAATAGCAGAAATCCTCGAGATTTCTTCAGTTATCATTGAGCTTCTTGTTCAAATGCTTCTTCTATAGATTTCGAATCGCATTCAATAATACACATATATATGTTGATTTCTATTCATTATTGTGAGTTGCTCATATCACGCGTTTCGTTAAGATAGCAACTTCTTCAATTGTTTATAAACGACTGGTCTAGAATTTGGTGAATAACTGTATTTAAATATTTTTTTTGTATAATTGTACAATGAAAAATTTATTATTATGGTATGGAATAGAAACAAATGAATATATTCTCTAAATTCAGAATTAAAATTGCTTTAAATTCAGAATTATATATTCTAACAGACAATGTCTCGGAAAAAACCTTTTTACATCTCGACATGAAACGTATTAATACAAATGTAAATATTTTCTAAACTGACCGCCAAGACTAATACCCTTTCTATTATATGTTATCTATAGGATATTAATACTCAGCAACCTCCTCTATCAATGACACACAATTACCCTGAATACAACTTTTTTTTCTCCGGAAAGGAACCTTACTTGTTTTAAATACGCTTCGATGGGTTAACACGATATAAAACAACACATATTTTCAATTAACGGCGTTCTAGTAGCGAATTCAAAGGCATTCGCTCATAGGAATACATATGCTGTTTTGAAAATTTATATTCGGTAAATGAAATATTATATTTATACATTTCCTTTTTTACATTGAACGCATAATCTCCACATCTTAATAATGAATAAACCCTGCTTGATAAAAATAGCCTACGAGTATTCTATATATACTACATACTGCCACCTCAAACACCCATCTAATCAATACCAACTTATATGTCTATATGTCTATCGATGTCGTTGTTGAATGGATACGTGAAAAGTTTAAATATAAGTAATGTTTTTATTAATGGAAAGCAGTTTGTTGCAAAATGGCGAATGTGCCGGTTTCTTGTTTGATGTTAGGACAGCATTCATGGCCGAAGTGATGGGGAGATCAGAGGTTATAGGCTGCTCAAGTAAATATACGATATTTAGTATTTAGTTGATGATCAAACTCATTATTATTATAATCTATAGAAGAGTCCTTTCTTTTTTTAATCTGTCCTTACTGGATGACAATACATTTTAATCAAATAAAATAATAACAAATATTTCCACATTTTTTGTCAATTATTGATAATATTTTTTGATATTTTATTCAATTTAATCAGAATGCTTATACACTTGGGATTATAAATGGTTGGAACCGATAGATTCCTTTCATTTTTTCGCCATCATTTTTTCAATTTCTGTTGTGTCAATTAATAGGATTTTTTTAATGAAATGATTTATCAAAATGCTTGTTTATTCGATCACACAATAATTTCTCACAACATTCCTGTGAACAAATATTCATCGTGTGAAAATAAGAAATAGCCCAAGCTCAAAATCATACGAATTTCTGGTGTATATTAAAAATGAAAATTTGATGAATTGTTGAGACTCAAGTTTGGTTTTGGTTTTTTCCTGAATTTTCCATCATGGGAAGAAAATGAATCATTTCATCCTAGAAATGAACCTACACGTATAAACCTTTGTTTAAATAAGGGGTGGATGCATTAACCCCTACCCTACAGTACAATAACAAGAATAGTTATTCAACATAGGGATTCTTAATATGCATTCCTTAATATCCATGGATACAAAAACTTTCACACTAGTTATCTAATTTCCCAACTGCAATATCATTTTTTTTTTAATAAATAATCTACAAAAAAAAAAAGATAAATCTCTTCTAATGGGTATATTTCTGATGTTCATTTACAAGTCTCTAAATTGCTTCTCTCGAAATTTATCGTGCTTACAAATGACCGTACTGCTGAAAGAAGTGGATTTTGAACAAGTATCATTTATACGTAGGTCTAATATAATAATTTGAAGCCAGTTTCGGCTTCAAACGCGAAAAATAAAACATTAAATAATAAACGCAATGAGCACGTGAAAACAATGTTGGATAAACCAATGTTGTCTATTTTTGTTACAGATGAATATAATTTCGAAACGAATTCTTCTCCAATAATATTGAACTAGCAGAAAATATCGAAAATTAATAGCATGGGTGTTTTAATTAATTAGTTTATTTCGGAATACGTACGCAAAATATGAATTTTCATGCAGTGAAAAAAGTCCCACGGATTATTGGAATGGAATCATGGAAAATATTGAAAACAAAGTTATTTTCTAGATTATTTCAAAAACTTTTTATAGGCAACCCATTTCTTCGTTCAATTATGGTCTTTTATTTTCTCAAATAATAAACCTTTGCGATTGACCAAAAATTTAACCTGATGAAAATTCCATATTTAGCGTGTGGAATATTTGAAAAGATGAATTTCTAACAATCAAATAAAAATGATACTTTCGTTTACCCTACGACTTCTTAGCTATTCTCGGAAAATATTAAACAGAAATTTATTAAACTTTTCGGTTTCGGCTTCACAAATTGTGGTTTTGTCAATATACGCAAAAAAAAGTACCGAATATTACCTTAATAATTTCGACCAAAATTTTCATTGTTTCGACTATTTTTAATATCCGTTAGTTATAATATTGATTATTAAGATAAATTTTTCAGTTTTGATGTCATTTTTCGTGTCTGCTTAAATAAAGTGTAGAAATAGCGCTAAGGTTACTTATTAAAAAATGTGAGGTATTAAATTCTCTACATTGTCGTGGAAAAAATGCAGGATGTTACATTCGGAATTATCAAGAATTAATGATTTTAATTTCTTCATATTTGGCCGTTAATAATGGACAATCTGTACAAGAAAGATTGATCATTCAGGTGTGGTAAAAAGGTAAATTTTTCAGTCAACAAAATTTCTAAATCAATTCATGTTAGAATTGTTTCTGGCAATCGGTAGATAACTTTAAGCGATTTACTGTTCCCTCAACTTTTTGCAGTTTTCTCTGAATAAGAGATAAAATCATACATACTGTTCGAATTTACATCGAACAAAGAATTTTTCATTTACTATGCAGGTACATAACAATTATAAGCTCCGAGTCAGGAATCGGCCTTTCAAATATGTCTCATTTTTTCCTAGAAACTTTTGGGCCTGTTAAAGACCGGAAGCATTTGTCCTTCACAGTTTTCTTAGAAACCCATTAGAACCGACGACAACTACCGAATGTCGTTATGGAATTTGGACCAAACGGTCAAGCAATATTCTCTACTCTTCGAATATTAAGTTCTAATCCCGCACACATTCTCTAGAAGTAAGTTCTCATCACATTTCTCTTTGTCTCTCAAGTTATAATCTAACAGTTCTCTCATTTAAGTTAGCCACTAAGCACCCTTGAAGAAATATTCCCAAAAAAGTCTCATTTTGTCGCTTGCCCAAAAAGCACAAAATAAACCACTCGCTAATTACACATCTCTCTCTACTCTTGAATTATTTTATATTCGCATTTCACTTCACACCCTGTCTCAATAACACAGTAACAAAGTGAAGGCTTGGAAGTGAATGTATTTTCTACATTAAATGTAATTAGATAGTAATTTATGGAAAGTGAACCCAACAGTGAAACCAATGAAAGTGAATTCGGTGAAAAAGCTCAAAAAAGAACTTTTCCACGAACAAGATAGTGTTTTCATCGCAATTAGAGTTAAAAGTACATCGAAACAGCTCCCTCAATTTGGGTAAACACTAAAAACTTTTGATTGGTAATATATGTATTCAGGCTGAAAATAAACCATTAATGCCAATTATACATTCCTCTCTTAACCACTTGAAGTATGCTTAACCAAGAATTAACATAATGATTGTTTAACGGTTAATCAATTACTTTCGAAGAAATCAAAAAAGGGTCTCTACATAACAAGCTATTCTTTACACATACATAGAAAACTTCTCAAATAATTAGTGTATTAGAAAAGAACTCTTGAGATGCAGAAATGAAAATACAAGGAGCCTGCTCTCGAAGGAAAGGTGGCAATTATGGAAGCGCAACGCACTATTGCAGGGCCCTGTATACAAAAAATATCATATATATAAAAGTTTGTTGTAAACCATTCGATATTAATAATGGTCGAAATAGAGTTTCGGCTTTGCATCCACTACATATCGTTCAAAACTGAATGAGGCTTTCCTTAAAAATTAAAATTAACTCTCCTTGAACTTTGAGCACATCAGTTGTACCCTCATTATAATAAAATTAATACGCAAAAACATCAACTAACAATCTATCCTACTTTACATTTCATCAAACATTTAATCTCTGGCCGCAGATAATAAATTATATAAAATCAAACCGCTAAAACGTTTCTCCTTTGGAGTCTATCAAAACATTCCTCCTGACAGGTAGATAACCATTTCTCAAACGGATAGGAGACTAATGACGACATTTCAATTAATATCTCCATTAATAACGTAGTCAATCCCTTTATAGGACTGAATACAATATCCACAATCTGCTCTTTCAGGACTGGATTCTGAGCCACCTCAATCCACCTAAATTCCGACGACAACGGGCACGTCGAACAGTTTGTGAAATATTAATTTCGGATCTCATAAAACGAGGCCGGGAATGCTGGAGTTGGAACTTAGTTGTCGGCCTGAAAGTGCTCAAAGGGGAACGATGCAGTGGTCAGAGTAGACTTTGGGTTCAACTTGAATGGATTGCTGTGGAGATATCGCGCGCTATTTTAGACTTCTGAGGCCAAAATTTATTCGTTTGGGGCCCCAATAATCTTTCAAATTCTCAGCGTCGACAGACAGGAACAAACGTTAGGTATTGTTGTTGGAATCGTGAGCACCGGTGATGCTGAAGTCCGGGTTCATAATGATGTCTACCAACATTCATGTGTTGGTATTGATTCCGACCGAATGTTGAAGGATTTCTTTGATTGGAACATAGGACAAGCTGTCCTATGTTTGGATCAAAATATGTCGATTGGACTAAATATGCCTTGATAAAAAATACGACGAAAAAATCATTTTTACGAAAGATTGGTACTTCTGTTTAAACACTTGCCGCTGCAGTTCTCCTTAATACGTCGTATTTTTGTGACTTATTTTCTTATGAATTGAACTCGTGTCCAAACTTTTTCACAGTCCAGCGTAGAACCTCCATAAAGTACCGATGACGGTGACCCAATTCTCTAATAAATAAATGTTGAGTACCCACACCATTACCACTTTGCTGATTTTATTCATACAAGTTATCTGCAATAAAAAATGTCATATAAAACATGGTCGAAATACTGATGGTTATTCTTCAATTTAACATTTCTTAATTTCACGATTTGTTTCAAGTTTCTCCATAAAATCAATCATACTTCAGTTATCCTTGTAGTCTCATCAATTTTCCACATATCTGGAAACGGCACTGAAGTTGCTACAAGAGAAATTAGCAGCGCAAATTTGAGGCAGACATACTTCAAAAATATACCCATTAGAAAAGGAATGCCTTAAGATTCATCTTCAGTTTTTGTAGAGTATTAATAAAAAATGATATTGCAGTTAGGACATCAGATAATTAGAGTACAAGTTTTTGTTTCCATAGATATCAAGTAAAGCATATTAAGAATCATTATGTTGAATAACTATTCTTGTGATTGCACAAACGTCTGAAGGGTAGTGGTTCATGCATTCACTTATTTAAACAAAGGTTAATTATTGTTGGTTGATTTACAGCCAGGATAAAATGATTCTTTTTCTTCAGATGACGGAAAATTCAGGAAAAAACCAAAACCAAACTTGAGTTTAAACAATTCATCGAACTGAACAAATCTTCAATTCAATATACACCAGAAATTCGTATAATTTTTGGGTTGCGCTATTTCTTATATTCACTCGACAAATATTTGTTCACAAAAATGTTGTGAGAAATTATTTTGTAATAATCAATTTTAATTTGAGTCAATACTTGCTAGAAGTGAAATTTAAATGACTTTATATTCAGAATTTTGTATTCTAACTTCTACAATATATATTGAAACTATGTACAAAAACTATCAAAATGATATCCTCACATATAATCAATATAAAATATTTTTCACTGTCTCGGAAAAAACCTTTCTAAGTCCCGACATGAAACGTATTAACAAAAACTATATGAGTATTCATATTAACATACAAATATAAGAAAATCCACTATTCTAAAATTATCTGAAATTCTCAAAATAAAGAATCACATAAAAATAATTGAATGAGAATTCCAACATTTGATAGCTATTTCGGTCTCTAGACCTCTTCAGAAATGTATTGAATTCAGATTCAAATATATCACGAGATCAAAATTTAACTCACCAAATAAGATAAAACCTGGAATGAAATGAAACGTATTATTACAAATGTATTAGCAAGAACTTTATGAGTACAAATAGTTGTATAATAGATTAAACGTAACAACGCATTGATCATTTCTATTTTATTTTGGATTCATTAAAGCTTACTTCGAGTTTATTCGTTCCAGGTTTCATCTTATTTGGTTAGTTGAATTTTGATCTTATGCTGTATTTGAATCTGAATTGAACACATTTCTGAAGAGGTCTAGAGACCGAAAGAGCTATCAAATGTTGGAATTCTCGTTCATTTATTTTTATTTGATCCTTTATTTTGAGAATTTTAGATAACTTTGGAATAGTGGATATTCTTGTATTTGTATGTTAATATACATACCTATATAGTTTTTGTTAATACATTTGTATTAATACGTTTCATGTCTGGATGTAAAAATATTTTTACCGAGACATTGAAAAATATTTTATATCGATTATATTATAAGGATATCATTGTGATAGTTTTTGTATATAGTTCCAATATATATTGTAGAAGTTAGAATATATAATTCTGAATTTAAAGTCATTTATTTTGTAATTCTGATAACTCTTTTTATTGAAAATAAATCCGATCAATTACCAGAACAGAAATTGAAAAAATTGTATTTCAAATAATTCACACAGCTTTTATGTTTCTTGAAAGGAGTACAAAATGGAACTGTGTGAATTATTTCAAATTAAATTGTTATAATGTTTCACCTAGTACCAACCGCGTACTCCATTCATGTTGTTAATTGAAAAAAATGATAGGGACAAGAAATAAAAGAAACCTATCTGCTTCAACCGTTTATAATCTCAAGTATAGAAGCATTTTGGTTGAATTATATAAAATATTAGAAATATGCTCAAAATTCAATAATTCACAACAATCGTGGAATTATTTTTTATTATTTTATTCGGTTGAAAAGAATTGTCATCCAGTAAGGACAGTTTGAAAAAAGGGATAAAATAGGAATAGGTCTTTTTCTTGAGAAGGAATATAACAAAATTTGAATATCATACCAGATTAAATCTGTCAGTCTTCTACAATTTTAATTTCAAAAAACTTTTATTCAAAAAACTTTTAGAATTAAACTAATGTCTTATAAGTTAATTGGTCAATAGACATATAAAATCAAATCTCAATATACAACATCGAATGAAATGAATACACCAACAAATATAAATTGTCAATTAAAATTGATAAATAAATATTTGAAGGAGACAAAATTTTGTTTCTGATCTTACAATTATAAAAACTAATACCTCTTCAAAAATACAAAACATAATTCAACGACTTCTCAGAAAATATAATTTATTTGGAATATTTAATATATTTAAATAAGTTGATCCAAAAATCTCTCAAAACATGCATTATATCTTCAGAAAACAATATGAATTCCGGTAATATATGCATCGGTCATAAATCATATTTAAAAATGAAATCAACCAACAATAAATATAACTCACCTAAAAGACGTCCTGGGATCATCGCTGTGAACAACTAACTTTAAAATGCAAGATATTCTATGTTCGTCATAAAGATCACAGAAAACTGTATGGTATTATAAGGTCTTCTTTAAACTATTGATATTCTATAATGAGATCTTTATTCAAGTCTAAATATAATTATATATTATGTATAAAATAAAATAGGAGAATGTTTTTTACTTGATAGAAGGAATATAACAAAATTTGAATATCAAAACAGATTTTATTTATTTTATTTCATTTTATACATAATATATATTTATATTAAGCCTTGAATAAAAATCTCATTATGGAATATCAATAATTCAAAGAAGACCTTATATTACCCGTGAAGATTTGCTTGGTATGTAAAGATACCTTTTTGAATTCTTCTAAAGTAAATGATTAAACGTTAACCAATTAGTATGCAAATTCTGTGTTGAGCAAACTTCAAATGGGGGTGAAAAATACATATAATACAAGTTCAGAGAGTTGAACTATTCTACCCAAATTCAGGGCGTCGCTTTGTGGAATGTAATCCAGCTCGTAGATACCATGTAGAGAATTGTCAGCAGAAGTACATATAATACAAGTGTTCAATTTTGAGTTGTTGACCCAGATTGTAGTAAATACACCATCTTGATCCTGGGACAGTTCTTGCTTGAGTTTTTCTATTGTTGTTCACGACACAGACTTCAATTTTATTGGTTTCACTTTTGAGTTCACTTTTCACAACTTAATATCTAATTACAAATGAATAGTGTAGATAATTCATTCACTTCCAGGCCTTTAGTGCGTTATGGGTAACTGAGAGATAGAGTTCCTTGGAAGTTTTAAGTGAAAAATGCGAATGTAAAATAATTCGAGCGTAGAGATAACAATGTTTCACAAGTTAAGAGAGCTTACTTCAAATAAATGTGCGTGGGATCAGAACTTGTCTTCAACTGAACCTTCTTAACTGACTTTTTTTACAGGGTGAGTATCGCGTGACCTGTCTGGCGCAGGGGATGTGTTCAACTGCTGCCTTTTTGCTAACTGGCGAATGAGAGAGTGGGTTTGGGTCCGAAAAGGTAGCCCAGGTAATTCCGGTACGACAATCGTATTGAAACAGCTAAAACGGTTCTAATGGGTTTCTAGGGATAATCTAAGGGAGAAATATATTCGTTTCTTAATTGGTGTTTAGGCCCGTTTAGGTTTCTAGGAAATGAATGATTCATATTTGAAAGGCCTAAATTGTTGAACTCGGGGAGGTAATTGTTACGCACCTGCAAAGTGAATTAAAAATTCTTTGTTCAAAGTAAATTTGAACAATAACTTACAGCTTTCTGTGATCTTTCTGTGGCGAACATAGAATACCTTGGATTTTATATTCAGTTATTCACAGGGATGATCCCAGGACGTCTTTTAAGTGAGTTATTTTAATTGTTGGTTCATTTTATTTTTAAATATGATTTAGGACCGATGAAGATATGGCCGGAATTCTAATTGTTTTCCATTAATAAAAACATTACTAATGTTTAAACTCTTCACATATCCATTCAACAACGACAACGACAGACTATAATATAAGTTGGGTGAAATATTGATTATATCAGAGGCTGAGGTGATAGATATAGAATAGAAACTATGTAGGATATATACAGCGTGTCTACCTTTGAAATGGTCAAACATCAAGGGAAGATCATACAAGTTATTCGCAACAAAAAATGCCAATAACACATGGTCGAAAGCTTGATGGTTATTCTTCAATTTGATATTTCTTGTTTTCACGAAATATTTAAAGTTTTTCCATAAAATCAATTATACTTCAGTTATCCTTATAGCCGTAGCTAATTTGACCACACATCTGGAAATGGCATTAAATTTGCTACAAGATAAGAAGTTTTCATTGCGGGCGTGGTAAGGAGATGAATATCACGATTCTGAAGTAAACAAGATCATTCATATTTCTCCTATGGTTTTATAGATGAAAAATTTCAACTTATGTACATGTTTTCGTTTCAGCAAAGAATACCTCATTTAATGTGCTTTCGATTGATATATCAACTTTTGTGCTAGCTGCTTATCCCTGCCATAATATCATGGCTAAGAAGATAAAAGCACCCCAGAATATTGATTTATTGAGTTCCGTACATTTCGGCCATTATGAGCTGGGCAGCAATCCATTTGAAACCAGACATTTTATCTATTAGCCAGCTTTTAAGCTGCTTTGGATTAATCTAATGAATTCTTTGGTGTTGAGGTGATCAAGTATTACTGGTTCGAAAAGTTCACCTCTCATGACTCCCCACCACACATTGACCCTTAACTCATGTTGGAAATCATAGTCACGTGGGGGTTTTCTCTTTTCTATACATGGCTATTTCGCAAATTTATCATACTCGATTTCGTGAAAGTGGTATTCAGCCTATAATATACTTTCGCCCTCCACTATCCTAACGTATTAAGGTACCACCTACAAAATGTTAGTCTCGTCTCAACATCTACAGGTAACAGATTCTGCACCTTCTTCAAATAATATGGATGTAACTTATTTTGATGTTTTCGGTGAATTGTAAAATGATGAATACTCATTGTACAACCAATTCGACGAGTACTTGTTGAAGGGTCCTCCTGGACAGCTTGAAGTGTAGCAGGTGCATGCTGGCCTTGCTGACTGTTTCGACCACCTTCTGTGATTCGGATCGGAAACCACCAAAGGAGCCTTTTTCACCTAATCTCCTCGTACAAATGTCTTTCTATTTGATTCTTGGGAAAACGCAAACCGTACTCTCGAACTTCTGGGCGAGCATTTCCATTAGCAAATCCATAAATGAACAACATATCGCGATATTCGAAGTTTGAAAAAACAGGCAGTGTTTCTCAAGACATTTATTTTATTTAATTCTGAAAGTTTTTGAATAAATTTGTAGGAGGTTAGTAGAATAAATATGTATGATATTTAAAATTTTTAATAATCTTTCTATCAAGCAAAAACCTCTTTCATGCCCCTAATAAACTTTTATGCTCATGTAAGGAGATTTAGACAATCGGATACTCTTATTTGCCTCATAAGTACACTAACAGTGCTAAAAACCAGCCGATACACAGGTTGCTGGTGCTTAATTCTTTATTATAATTTTCTTTAGATAGAGGTATGCTCAGAAGACGGTTGAATAAAAATCTAAAAGCTGTTCTTTTGATTGGAGAGGAATGATAAGAATGAAAGGGGATGATTGTGTCTATTTGACTTGGTTTTCTGTAGACGTCGAATAAAAAATTATTATTATCTTCAACTCAATCTTCAGATCCAAAAAAATTATGGAATTATTGATGGATTTTTCCAGGGTGAAGTGAATTTTGAAATTTGTATTCAAGCTATTGAAAAATGTTGTGAGTTCATCCTCAGTTTCAACCCATATACAAAATATGTCATCTACGTATCTCCTCCTAAGTCTTATATATTTTCCAAACGGTAATTGCATGATTTTTCGTTCAATATAACTGACATAAATGTCAGCCATCAGTCCACTGAATGGAGAGCCCATGGGTACACCGTCTTGCATTGTGTATATTATGTCATCGAAAATAAAGGAATTTTATTCAGTAATTAGTTCGACTTGCATCATAATATTGTCTTTTTCTGTTGTTTTCAATTCAAAATCATTATGCAATTCACCGTATTCATTCAAAAAATCATTGAGTATCGCAAAAGTGTCCACTATTGGTACATTCTGTCAAGAAAGTACCGGGAATTATCGATTTAAATCTGGCGGGGCAATGAGGTAGGTAAATTTTTTTTTCCTAGGTTGGTACCACTGTCCTTAATTACTGTGCCAAGCTTGAGCGGGATCTGTCAACTAGTGTGTTTGCAACAGCTGATTAAGTCAGTCGATGTCAGAGTGCGTGCCGATTTTTACTATGGGTGATTACTATGGGACGATAACGCGCCTTCTCACCGAGCTACGATTGTGACTGACTTCTCGCCAAAAACTCAACAAACGTGCTTCAGCAACCACCGTATTCGCCAGATTTGCCTCCCTGCGACTTTTTCCTCTTCCCAAAACTAAAATTGCCCCTTCGTGGCACCCGTTTTGAGTCGATTGAAGCCATAAAACAAAATTCGGCGCGAGAGCTAAAGTCCATCCCGGAAAGCGCCTATAAAAAATGTTTCGATAATTGGAAGTGCCGTTGGCATAGATGTATTGGAGCAAATGGAGCCTATTTTGAAGGCGACCCAATAAATTTTGACGATTAAATGTAAAAATGTTGTTTTAATTGAAAATTCCCGGTACTTTCTTGGCAGAGTAAGTGGGGGTGTAATTTGACGAAAAGTATATCATTCATGAGTTCAAGTGAATTTTTACTGAAAATTCTGATTTAAATTCAAATTTCTTATTCATTAGGTTGTTTAAAAATTTGGAAATCTTATGGACTGGTGAGTTGATGGCAGATGTGATGGGTCTTATACTCTTTTCAGGTTTGTGTAGTTTAATTAAGCTGTACATTATTGGAATTTGCGGATTTTTTCCTTCTATACTGTATAAAGATTCTTTTAATTTTTGTAATGTTGGTAAAGTGATCTTGAGGGTGTTGTTCACTTTAGTAGTGAATTTTAAGAGGGGGTTAGTTTTACTTTTCAAAATGTTGATTTCACTGAAAAAATTGAGCATCTTCTCTAAATATAGGTTTTTCTCCAGTATGACCAGACCTGCATTCTTATCTGCCTTTGTAACGATTAAATTGTTTTCTTGGAATTTTTCTCGAAACATTTTAATTGTATTCTGAAGTTGTTGATTTCCAGTTGCTCACAGTTACACACTTCCAATTTTCTATTCTTGAAAAGTTTGAGAGTTCGAATTGTTTCCTCAGCTATTATGTTCTTATTCATTAGGTTGCTTAAAAATTTGGAAATCTTATGGACTGGTGAGTTGATGGCAGATGTGATGGGTCTTATACTCTTTTCAGGTTTGTGTAGTTTAATTAAGCTGTACATTATTGGAATTTGCGGATTTTTTCCTTCGATACTGTATAAAGATTCTTTTAATTTTTGTAATGTTGGTAAAGTGATCTTGAGGGTGTTGTTCACTTTAGTAGTGAATTTTAAGAGGGGGTTAGTTTTACTTTTCAAAATGTTGATTTCACTGAAAAAATTGAGCATCTTCTCTAAATATAGGTTTTTCTCCAGTATGACCAGACCTGCATTCTTATCTGCCTTTGTAACGATTAAATTGTTTTCTTGGAATTTTTCTCGAAACATTTTAATTGTATTCTGAAGTTGTTGATTTCCAGTTGCTCACAGTTACACACTTCCAATTTTCTATTCTTGAAAAGTTTGATAGTTCGAATTGTTTCCTCAGCTATTATGTTGTAGTCATGATCTTTCTTTATCTGTTATTCGATATTTATTGCCATTTCATGAATATTCAGCGACCTAGGTATTGGTGTAAACTTGTGACCTAAATTCAAAGCTTTCATCTCTCCCTCAGCAAAGTTGATACTACTTAGATTGCTGAATCTGTCGTGAAAAATGTGGGTCTGCCTGGTGTGATCATTTTGGAGTGAGGATCTTGTATTTTTGGTATTGACAGAATGATGTTTATTCTTGTTGTTGATGAGGTTTGTGATCTTTAAACTTCTTTTTCTATCGGAATCGTAATTACTGCACCATATCTCCTCTAAAGACCTTCAACTAATATCTGGTATTCATTTGTATGTAAATATTTGTGAAGATTGTGGTGAAAAAACTTGAGTTTCATATCTATGATTCCAGATTCATGATATTGTCTTCTAAGTTCTTTCAAGTAAAGTTGATTGTATTTGATGTTTTGTCTCCAATTATAATTATTTATTGAGGGTAATTTGATTTTCAAGAACTTTGGAATTACGTCATGTGTTTACGTTGTTGAAGGAAATTTATGTGTTGTCTTTAGCGATGTCGTTCGTCCATTGTATATTTCAGCTGTTGGAAGACATTAGATATCTCCAATATTTCAATTTTCGTTGTAAATTCTTCCTTAAGTGTGCGAAAGTTATAATGAGGGTCAATATAGAAAAATACATTTTTTTGTTGAATAGTAATCTATTGGCGATCGATTTTGTCACTAAGCCATCATCAGGCCAGCTGAAATAAAGGCATATATAAAAATAAAAATGTACACTTTATAGTAAAAACACAGACAATCATTGTTAAAAATGTTTTGGAGGTATTTTTTTAGAATTTATTTATTGTTGTTATTTTATCATTCATTATTAAATTAAAATTGTGTCATTCGGACTCACTGTCAGCAATAAATTACAATATACAATATTCTGAGCATACCTCTATCTAAAGAAAATTATAATAAAGAATTAAACACCATATACCACATTGGGGAAAATAATCAATACTAGATATCATACATGGACAATATTTTGAAATCTATAAAGATTTCATCAATAAAATATACCCACACCGATCTATCAATCAACGATACATTTCTCTGCCATTTTATAAAGGATTGAATGAAAAAATAAATGCAACTCTCAGATGACTACACATTAATTAACAAACGAAATCAGACCCTAGAAAGCATCTTGATTAAGAACAAGAAGAAAATAAGCAACGTTCAATATAGTGGCATATATTAAATAACTTGTGCTGACTATCTTTTCTTTTATATAGGCAAATTCAACGTTGGGAAATCATTTGATGGAACTGAATCCTCACAGAGAAAATAACTATCGGAGACTATTACTCCTTGAACAATATGAAATTTTGAAGAACAAACAAAGCGAACACTTATTGAATGAAATCTGAGAATTTCCAGATAGAAATCTCTTTAAATTCCTAGGAACGCTCACATAATAACTGTTTTAGTTTTGTTCATATTTCGCGCCGTTTGAATAGTATCCATCACATGCCAGACGTTAGCATGCACATATTGTTATCTGCTCCCTGCTCTTTCATATCATACTTGTATGTTTTCTTCATTGTTTACTGTTTTCGAGGGTTATACATAAAATATAACATCAACAAAAAAGCTACCCCCCTGTATACACCTATCTGTATATTTTTAATATTTTTGACAAAATTGTAATTTACTGCTGACAGTGAGTTCGAATGACACAATTTCAGTTCAATAATGAACGAAAAAATAACAACAATAAATAAATTTCAAAAAAATAGTTGTAACAATGACTGTCTGTGTTTTTACTATAAAGTGTACATTTTTATTTTTATATATGTGTTTATTCCAGCTGGTCTGATGATGGCTTTGTGCCGATATCGATCGCCAATAGATTACTATTCAACAAAAAAGTGTGTTTTTCTATATTGACCCTTATTATAACTTCCACAAACTTATGGAAGAATTCACAACCAAAAATCTATTTATTTCTTTGGTTGACTAATTTTTGGATTTTTATTTTGTTCCTCTGGTTCAAATGATGCTATATTTTTCTTTAAGTGTATATTTTTTCTTAAGATTAGGTGACTTTCGTTGAAATTGTTATAAATAAGCTGTGAGGACTCATCTGGTTATTGAATTACCTCCATGTGTTCCTCAGTAAATAAATGAATAGAAATAAAATAAATAAATACTGACGAATCCCCTATATTCCTTCTAAAATAAATCTCCAATGGGAAATAGAAACTTTAGTAGCTGTCGACCAAGTTTCAATTATTTGACAAATATCCATGACCTACATGTAAAACAGATATCGAACTCTGAAAACGGAGAGGAAAGCCTGTAATCCTTGGAGGACTTATCTTCTCCCGCCTCAAGGAACATCCAGACACATTCTTCCTAACACCAAAAAATTAAAGTATTATCTGTGCGAAAGAAAGCGGCCAGAAAATCAATTTACAACCGTGATCGGACCAGAATGGGATACGCGGAGACTGGCCCTAATCCCTGACAATTTTGGATTAGACCGGGGCCCAGAATCGGCATTCGATATATAAAAATTTGGCGCATTGGAGCTGTCAAGTAAATCTTGTTACAGGGGCTTTCAGTTTGAGAAATAACGCCTCTATTGTGTTTTCCTTTTCTTGCTATATTCTGCATGTATTATTCGGGGTTTATTTATTGTTCGCAGTAACGTTTATGTAGGTTTGTTATTTTTCATAAATATCGACGTAGGGACTGGATGACACATCGGGTTTTTCCGGCGGTTGAATGCTTTTATTTCCTGCTCCATCAAAAAATGCGTTCGAGATTTTCTTCCAGTTTCATATCCGGCAATTCTTCTTGTTGAACTAATGGAATCGAAAAATTGCATTGCAGGATTTTATCTTCAGTCGAAATAAAATATAAATTCTCTTCTCTAACTCCGTATCATAAAAGATATTGATTTCTCACAAATCTCTTGGTGAAGCATTTCCAAAATGAATGCACATAAAAACACGTGGATTAAATTTCATCATTTATTTCTGTTGACGTACAAGTTTCGGGTTTTAATTAATTGTCCTTTATCCTTTTCCTCAATTTCATCTAAATTATTATTACTATCATTATTTTTAGTGAGCGGGCGTGTGTCCACTGCGTCCGCACGGACTATTGTGGTTCATCCCTAATTTATATTTCCCCGACGAGATCCAGTTTTTGGGTGAAACCGATAAGCTTGTTGTGGGCTATAAAAACCTAACCAATACCTCGAATCTGATGCGACTCACCGCTGGGCACTCTGAGACGATTTGCAAGGCTGTTGCATTAATCGTCTTCAGCCAGACCGATTTTGTGCAAATGCGCTTTCAGCCTGCAGTGCCCTCCCATATTTCCGACAAGTATTCTTAGCCTTTGGAATTTACCTGTAATTGCTTGTAAGCTTGTTTCTGTAGACAGGTAAGCTTATATTGGCCAATCGTTTGTTGGCCCTTCTTCCACCACGATACAGCACTATACATTATCTGTGTTCTAATTACCATAGTGTATAGTCAATACATCTGCCTGGGCTTTAAACCCCAAGTTTTACTTTACATTCGCCTGCAGGTCCTATTCTGGCTTTATGGCACATTTAGTCTAGGTGTGCATTCCAACTGAGAGTTTTGTCCCGGACTTTTCCCAGATATTTTGCCTCATTAGAAAAT
This sequence comes from Megalocaria dilatata, assembly GCA_034642435.1. NCBI lineage: Eukaryota > Metazoa > Arthropoda > Insecta > Coleoptera > Coccinellidae > Megalocaria > Megalocaria dilatata. Next base: position 43,548,402 of record CM067856.1, on the reverse strand, counting down.
TGTATTATTTCACCACGTATTGTCGGCAGTTCTAAACTGCCAGCTTCAGTTTCTTGGTAAATAGTACTATAACTCCTCTTTGTGGGTTAAGAGACATATCTTCCTTTATACACCTTTTGTCGATAGTGACCAGTATCTCTTGAAGGACGGCCGATATTGTCACTTCCGATTCACCTTTCACGATGATTGCCATGTCATCAGTAAATGCTTGAACGCCGACTCCACACAGTGAAATGATTGCTAACAGATTATCGACGAGAAGGGTGCACAGTAAGGGTGAGAGAATAACCCCTTACCGACAGCCCTTCGCAGCCTTGACCTCGAAGGCTTCAATCTCAAGTATAAATTGTATTGTTTAGTATATTCCTCTATTTTTTTTAAATGAATTGAAACTCAAAATATATACTTTAGTTAAATGGTACACATATACATTCTGTCAAGAAAGTACCGGGAATTATCGATTTAAATCTGGCGGGGCAATGAGGCAGGTAATTTTTTTTTTCCTAGGTTGGTACCACTGTCCTTAATTACTATGCCAAGCTTGAGCGGGATCTGTCAACTAGTGTGTTTGCAACAGCTGATTAAGTCAGTCGATGTCAGAGTGCGTGCCGCTTTTTACTATGGGTGATTACGTTGAGCAAAGAATTTGTTTAAAGTTTTGTGTTGCAAATGAATTTTCGTGTGCCGATGCATTGAAAATGTTGCAAAAGGCCTTTGGTGATAATGCTCTATCGAAAACTCGTGCATATCAGTGGTACAGAGCCTTCAAGGACGGTCGTGAAGTGGTCGCCCATTGACGGCTTCGATCGAAGATAACGTCGATAAAATTAAGGAAAGGGTGCTAGAAAACCGTCGTACTAGCTTGAGAGAGATAGCACATGATCTTAAGATATCCCACGAGTCCGCACGTACGATTTTGATTGATATTTTGGGCATGAGAAAGGTGGCCGCACGACTCGTACCGAAAGACCTGAATTTTCTTCAAAAACGTCATCGCGAACAGGTTGCTTCAGACATGCTGGATCGTTGTAATTCCGATTCTACATTCATGGAACGCATTATAACTGGTGATGAGACCTGGGTCTACGAGTACGATATGCAAACAAGCCAGCAATCATCGGAATGGGTGGCAAAAAATGAGCCGAAACCGAAAAAACCACGCCAAAGCTGCTCGAAAATGAAGGTGATGCTCATTGTTTTCTTCGATATCCGTGGCGTGGTGCATTACGAATTCGTTCCAGAGGGTCAGACGGTAAACAAGGAGTATTACCTAGGTGTTATGAAACGTTTGCTTGAGCGTATCCGTAAGAAGCGGCCAAATTTGTGTGCGAACAACTCATGGATTTTGCATGACGATAACGCGCCTTCTCACCAAGCTACGATCGTGACTGACTTTCTCGCCAAAAACTCAACAAACGTGCTTCAGCAACCACCGTATTCGCCGGATTTGGCTCCCTGCGACTTTTTCCTCTTCCCAAAACTAAAATTGAAATTGGAAAGCGCCTATACAAAATGTTTCGATAATTGGAAGTGCCGTTGGCATAGATGTATTGGAGCAAATGGAGCCTATTTTGAAGGCGACCCAATAAATTTTGACGATTAAATGTAAAAATGTTGTTTTAATTGAAAATTCCCGGTACTTTCTTGACAGAGTAGTATATGTTAATTTCAATTTATTTTCCTGAGTAGCTCACATAACGCGTTTCGTTTACATAGTAAGTTCTTCAAATGCGCATAAACAAGAGGTCTGAAATTTGGCAACATGCCATATTTAATATTTCATGTTTCGCGCTGAGTAGACGCATTCTACCGCTCCCGAATATAAAATTGTTACATTTGAGTGGAATCGAGACGTAGAAAACGAGTGAATCATCACCTTTCTTTTCTTTTGTTGTTAACACAATAGTGTGGAAAATTTTGAGAGGAAATAACCACTATAAGGAGCATGCCATTAATCAAAAATCAGAAAGACGAAATCAAGCATAGTATCATGGAATGTTTATCCGACAAGGAATTCTTATCGGCATTAACAAACAAAGTTGCAGAATTTATTACACAGGTGATAAATGACCGGCTCGATGAGATGGACGAGAGAATAACAGAAGTCCAAAAACAATTCTCGAAACAGGCCACTGAAATCCATAATTTGAAGGATGAAATTGAAAAATTGGAGCAGGAAAATAAGCTCAAATAATTGCGTCTTTATGGACCAGAAGAAGTGAGAGGAGAAAAATTGAGAGAGCGGGTCATGGAACTATTTAATCAAAGGTTCAAACTGCAGGATTTCCAAATTGATAAATGTTATAGAGTGGGCTCGAAAAGCAAAAATCCAAAAAGACCAATATTGATTTATTTTAACTCAATGAGTTCTAGAAATGAGGTTTTCTATAACAAAAAGCAATTAAAAGGTACGAAATTTGTATTGGCAGAAGAATTAACTAAAGAGAACTTCAATCTGCTCATTGCAGCTAAAAAAAAGGTTGGCTTGAAGAAAGCGTGGTCGAAGATGGGAAGAATTTTCATTGAGCTGTCCGGAAAAGGACACATAGATAATTCCATTGAAGATTTAAATAAACTTGTTATTAAGAATTAGGGAGTATGGTGCTTGCAAGCAGTTTGCATTACACTTGTCGATTTTGTTTTTGCAAAGAATTAATTTTTTGTTTTTTTTAGATAATTGGATCTGTAAAAGTTTTCAAATATTTTTTCTGTTTTTCACTTATTATACCTGTAAATTTTACATATATATTGCAATAAATTCTTGGAAGTGAGCACACATGGATTAGAATGGGTAAATTTTCTTTTGCGTTTTTCAATATCAGATCAATACTTCCACATTTCACAGATTTCAAGTCGGTTGTGTTAGATAAAAAGTTCGATTTTGTTGGTCTTTGCGAGTCGTGGCTGAATAGTTCTGTTCCAACTAATTCGATAATTATTGAAGGTAATAACTGTGTCAGAGCGGATCGCGGTTCGAGAAGAGGTGGATTTGTTCTGTATTTGTCGGAAAGATTCTCATATGAAGTGTTATTAAGTAACTGTGCGATACATTTGGAGCAAATTTGGGTAAAATTCAAACTAAACAGAAGAATTTTTATCATAGGCACGCTTTATGGACCTCCAGGGGGAAGTTTTCCCAATTTTTCAGAAACATTCGAGGATACTGTTTTGAATTGATTTGCGGCGGAGAAATAAATATTGATTTTTTGAGTCAGTTTGACAATAAAAAGTTGGGTTTTGAAAGGTCTATCGCTTTATTTGATCCGGTGCAAGTTATAGCGAGACCTACACGGTTCGACAATACGTCCTCTACTCTACTGGACGTTATCTTGGTCGGAAATGACATGAAATAAAATTTTAAGTTCGGATCAACAAATATGGATTCAATTTCGGATCACTGTTTGGTTTATGGTGATGCTACTAATGATGGCTTGAACAGAGATGTGGTGGTTCTTAGGGCTAGGTGCATGCGCTGGATGGATCATGATGTTCTCAGCGCTTGTTGGACGACAACTTCATTTGAAAACATTTTGTATATAAACGATATTAATACTAAAGTTAAAGTGTTTCACTTACTTGATAATAGGTCTGTTCGATGAGGTGGCGCCCATAAAAACCATAAAATGCCGAAAGAATTATAAACCGTGTTTCACATCTACCATTAAGGTGATGACTTGTCACAAACACAAGGCGCTTGAAAGATTCCAAAGAAACAAAATAGCTGAGAATTGGGAAAATTATAAAAATATCCGTAATGAGACTGGTGCCGCTGTCAATTGTGAGAAGCAGGCTTATGTGCAATTTTCAATTGAGAACGAGAAAAATCGTAAAGTTTTCTGGAGGAGACTCTGAACTTAACATACATAATAGATCGTCAAATAAGAGAATACCGGCGAGCATGGATTTGCCGGAGGAGTTGAACAAATTTTTCCTTCAGCTGTCACACGGTCAAAATTTCAACGATGCTTCAATGATTGATTTTTATAACGCAAGTAGTTTCACGTCTTTTGAGGAGGAACTAATTTTTACATTAACCGATGAGGAGGAAGTTACGGAGTTCTTGAGATCTACCAATCAAATGCTACGGGTGCGGATGGGTTGAATATTGAAATGCTGCTTAAGTGCAGTCTGCATATTCTGAAGTTTTTGGTTAACATTTTCAACAGTTGTTTGCTGGATTCAAAGTTTCCAGAGATGTGGAAGATTTCGAGGGTTTTACCGCTTCCAAAGGTTACTGACCCTGCTATAATAGTTGGAATGACCTCCGCCCAATTTCTATTTTATCGCCGTGTGCTAAGATTTTTGAAAAAGATTTGGTAAATACAATTGTGTCACACCTGGAGAGATATAATATTTTACCACCTCGTCAGTCTGGTTTTAGGAGGGGATATAGTTGTTGCACAGCACTCCTTGATGTTATCGACTCTATCATCGCTTAGGTAAATTGTGATGAAATCTGTGTTTTGACATTATTGGATTACTCCGAGGCATTTGATAGAGTGGACCATGAGATACTCATTGCGATTCTAAAGCATATAGGTTTCTCTGCATCTGCTGCTGACTTAGTGGTTGATTATCTTAAGAACCGGTGCCAGTTCATTGAAACATCATCAGATAGATCTGAGATTGGCACTATAAGATGTGGAGTGCCACAGGGCTCTGTCCTTGCTCCTGATTTGTTTTGCATTTACACTTTTTTCATTACGAAAGGACTAAGATTTTGCACTGATTATTAGTACGCTGACGACACTCAGCTTTTATATTCGTTTAGGGCATCAGATTTTGAGCGAGCAGCTGAGGAGATCAACGCTGATCTGGCTTGCTTGGGGGATAATTCTCTGAAACACCATTTATTGTTAAATCCGGATAAAACTAAGGTTCTTGTTTTTGGCAGGGTGGTAGAGTCTGTCACTGATAAGTTGGATTTGAGGGTTAATGGAACTAGGGTTGCTACTGTAAAATCTGCTCGTAATTTGGGAGTTATTCTGGATACAGACCTTCGGTTCACTGGACATGTACCATCCTGTGTTCAAAAAGCTTATGTTGCATTAAGATGGTTGTGGCCACATAGGCACAGAACAAAATAAAACATTACTTACGGATTCTCTGGTTCTGAGTCATTTTAACTTTTGTGACACTGTTTACGGTCCCTGCTTGCGTCTGGCGGATAAGATGAGAATTCACAGAGTTCAGCGCTCATGTTTGAGATTCATATTTGGCATCAGAAAGTTTGAACCAGTTTTTCATAAACTGAAGTCCTGTCGCTGGTTGAGCATGGAGCAAAGACGTGAGCTACACTCGGCGGTTTTGTTCCATTCAATTGTATGGTTTAAATCTCATCCCTATTTATATAATAAGATACGGTTTAGGTTTGATGTACATAACGTAAATGTAAGGTTCAGGGACATGCTTTCCCCACCTGTGTTCAGGACTGCCTTGTTCCGACGATCATTTTCTTTTTCTATATACTCCTTATATAATCGCGTTTTGGCTCCTCTCAAACTTTATAGACCGTTGAGTTTTAAGTTTAAGTATAAGAAGTTTTTACTAGGTTCAAATAACTGATTGTGATTTTGATATTGACAATTTTCCGTTTTAGTTGGTGTATAGTCCTATGATCTGTGTGTGCTTATTCCGTATGAATAATATTAAATCAATTGTGGAACATGGATAAAATAGTATGGTTCTTTTTTTTTCTAGTCTTGTAACCATGGGTCCTACAATAATAACAGTTTTGCTGATGTAGGTCCTTTTGGAGTGTATATTTTTGATATAGTAGAAGCGTGATTTTTTTGTATTCAATTTCTGCAATGGACATATCATTATTATTATTTAAATATTTTCTGTTTAGAGACAAGGGTCCAATAAAAATTTTTATTACTTTTGGCGGAACAACCTTGTACTTAGTTGAATAGATCACATAAAGATGAATTAGATAACACAGTTTGTTCATTTAAATTTCTAAATCTGTTCATTTCCAAACTTTCCAACCGGTTCAGTTTAATACCTTTGTTTTATTCATGAGAAATCTGAAAACGTTCATCGAAATCATGTTTCTCCTTTATTCGATGTTATGCATACGTAGAATCTAACTTATAATTGATGAAAGAACGTCGGTGCTTCTTTATTCTTGTATGGAAAGATCTTCCGGATTGTCCACTATTAGTTTTTGAGCAGGTAACGACTGACAAATGTAATTTGTTCCTTTCAGGTTTTCCGTTATTGGAAAATTCCTAATGAATTAATGGTTCTATCAAATATGTTTATATTTATGTTATTGAGGAATTTTTTGATTTGAAATTATAGTTTTCGAAAGAAGATTCAAAATTTTTTTATTTTAACCTTATCCCAAAACAGAAAATATATATATAAGTACAGCATGTTACTTACTTTGAGATTAGTTGTTCATAAACATTTGAAGAAGTTATTATGTAAACGAAAGGTGTCATGTGAGGAACTCAAGTTGATAAACACAACGGAACATATATGTAGGGGGTGTTTTCTTTTAGAGTGATAGAACTCCAAATTGAAATAAAACACATTTAAATTAAGATTGAAGCCAATTTTCTTTATTTGAAAGAAAATTTTGTGATATTCATGTTGTAAAAATAATTTCCGGCATATGTCCACCACGACTACTAGCTCTGAGGAACCGGATTCGACCAGACCAATTTTAAACTACTTTTTCGAGTAATTCAGACCTTATTTCATCAATAATACGAGTTATGTTGGCTTCCAAAGCGTCTATTGTTTCTAGTTTATCAGCATGAACCAATGACTTGACTCAACCCCAAAGAAAATAATCCAGTGGAGTTATGTCGCATGATCTTGGAGGTCAATTAATTGGACCATTTTTCGAAATAATGTTATCGCCAAATCTTTCTTTCAATAAATCAATTCTTACGGTAGCAGCATGAGGTGTAGCACCAGCTTGTTGGAACCAAAACACTTCTGAGTCGATACTATTCAAATTTTGAAACAAATAATCATTGATCATCGATCTGTAACGAGCACCATTCACTGTAACATTAGCTCCAGCATCGTTTTTAAATAAATATGGACCGATGATGCCTCCAGCGTTTAAAACCATACAGTGCATTTTTCAGGATACAATGGAAATTGAAGAACTTCTTGAGGATTGTTTTCACTCCATATTCGGCAATTTTGCTTGTTTACATAGCCGTTCAACCAGAAATGAGCTTCATCACTAAACACAATTTCACGATAAAAAAATGGATCAACCAGTTGGATCTTGTATGGGTGTAGACTAAGATCTTTACGCAAAATTTTCCATATGGTGGATGCACTAAGTCAAACTTGTTGTGAACGTCGACGAATATACAAATCTGGATCATCATTAACACTTTGACTTACAGCAGCGATATATTCTTCTGTACGTGCAGTTCTTTGTCTTGTTGTTGTTGCATCGAGTAGAGAAAATGTTGTCCGAAATCTATCGAGAGTTCTACAAATAAGCTGCTCTGATGGACGATTATGTAAACCATAAATTTCACTAATTGCTCTATGAGTTCAACGAAAAGAACACTGATTTTGAAGATAAATTTCAACAATTTGTAAACGTTGTTGCGGCGTGAGTCTGTGAGTCTTTCCATGATAATTTTTCAATGCTTACTGAACAGAAGTGTCAAAACAACATGGCTTCTACCTTCTGTCAAATCACAGTTATTCCTATCGAAAGTTCTATCACTCTAAAACAAATAAACAAATACCCGATATGTATCATTTGACTAAAGTGTAAAATTGATTATACACACCTATATATATATATATATATATATATATATATATATGTGTGTGTGTGTGTGTATCAACAACATAAATAAATAGTCCACCTCAAGGCAATTCTTTTTATTCACGTTATTAATCTCTATCATAAGTAAGATACATGCTATATAATAATAGTTATATATACAAACAATGAAGTCCAGGGCTAGTCAAGAAACTTGCCTTCTGAGTTGTGTATCATATTTATTTTCTACAAAAGTTGATTTTCAATTACTTTTCTCTTGATGATTTAAGTTTGTAATTTATCTACATTCAATAAAATATCGGTTTGCCTTGGGTTACTAAAGTTTTCATCTGACATTAAAAGTGTTTGTCAAAACTACATTTCCTTCTCTAAGATAAAATTCAAGAAGCAGAAAATGCTGCATATGAATTCCGTTTACTGGAAAAGTCTAAGAAACGTTTTCAAACAGCATATAAATGTATCAAAAAGTGGTTGGTGCCTAAAGATGAATTCAACCTCAGTATCAGAAACAACAATGCTGGCATATTTACTTCCCTAGGAAAGTGAGTTTTCACCTACTTCCTGTTGTGAATAGTAACCCAAGCTATCTCAGTGAGTAGTAGTTACTTCAATCAAATCATTGTAACAGACTACTTACTATGCCAGTAGTGGAAAAAATTTATTGTACCTCGTACATTTCAGACATAGAAACAATTTTCTGATATAGTTAAAATTTCTCAACTGTATTCATATTTATAGTCAATTTCCAGTAAAAGATTTTTTTGAGTTTTAAGCATTTCAATGTGTCCTAACTGAAATAACTTTCAATCCAGACTTGAATAGATGATTTTAACTCACGACTATATTCAATACCATAAGTGTTGACGCTTAAATGGTAAAGTACACTGAATTATATGGACATTCAGTAACTGTTTGATATTATGTGGATGTTGGATAAAAAGTTTTTTCTACTCCCCTTACAGAAAATGACGAAATTTGTAAAACTCGCCAGCTCTGTAACTGTCTATTTACGCACTTTGCAACATAAAACTGTACGATTTAACTTTACCGTAAACAAAAGACAACAACCAATACGGTAGCACCTGTAAAGTAAATCGCACGGCGCATAGTCTATAGAATAGACCCTTCAGTACTTGCCATGAAAACGAATATCATGCCGCGCAGCCGCTAACATTTTGACGTTTCGTCACATAATGGATAAAATTTTGACATTTGGCACTTAATAAAATCCTAAGTTTACATAGGAATGAATGCGGTCGTAGAAAAAGTATAATACACAACTCAAGTTGTAAAACTATTACGCATTTTTAGAATTACGCACGAGCCGCTTTGCGGCTCATGCGTAACTTTTTCTAGTCTATCATAATATGCTTATTACTATTCTTGTTATGTAATATACTATCAAATGCTTCTAAATGTATCTATATAAAGTACATCAGGTATTTAAATAGGTAGAAGCGAGTATAAAAATGTAATGTTAGGCGAGAAATCAATCATAACTTATACAAATGACATAAAAAGTCTACGTATGTGTATTATTCAATCAACTATACTCTTTCATATAAAACATATTCCTTAATGAAATATTCAAGAATCAAATCAAGTAAATGTTTACAGATATTCCATAAGTAATATAGATACGTAGGAAACAATCAAGAGCAATTGCCAGTTCCAAATTTCCATTGAACCGAGGCGAACATGAATATTTTCGGACCGAACGTTCATCAAAATTTATATCTTATTCATGACATTTCCAGCTGAAATCTTCCTCAAACTCATTTATCCCCTTCAGTGGGTAATTTGGAGTTGATAAATATTCATTAGCACGCCCGGCGTCACTCACTTCATCCTACATTTGGGGATATTGTTACGAGTTTGAACAACAATCGGTTGTTTCCGGAACTTACGCCAGATTATTTTTTTAGGATTCTACAGAAACAGATAGAAAGCAATTTTTAAGTTTTTTTGTCTATTTTGTCAAAAAATTTCATGAACCACGATATTTTTAATTTTTCATTTTCTCTGAGAATCAAGATTCGAAGGAATTTTTGTCCCAACTGAAACTTCACGCTTTAGAATTTGAAGTCCTTAGAATTCGAAAAAGCAGAAAAACATATGTCCATCCACCACCAAAAGCTTCTTTGAGAAACTTCTTGATATTGCTAATCCGTTATGGGATCTAGACCAGCATTCTGGCGATTATGAACTTGCTGCTTGATGTAGTAGACCCAATGTTGAGAGTCAATTCAACCCAGCCGGACCGTCGGTAAACACTCTTACTTTTCAAAAGAAAGGCTAGAGTCTTGAAAGTTTTAGAATAGCTTTTACGCCTAAATATAACAGTTGAGTTCGTTGAAAGAACAAGTCGTTCCTAAAGTTCCGGAACAATTCACGTTTGAAGTATTTCCTTAGTTTTCCCAATATTTTCGAAACTACAGACCCAATCTATCAAAATTTGATATCTAGAAGAAGAATAATGTCGTGCATGTACGTCAAGATTGTATAATAAGAAGATCAAATAAAGGCTGGTCCATCTAGCGTTTGCATTTTGAAGTAGTCTGGCAACACTTCTGTCATTCGTGTTTTGACAGAAAGTTAGTTTAATATTTGACATTAACGGAATGGGCTGATTTACGCTTGAACAAAACTGGGAAATATCAACCATATTTCTAAAGTGGTGAAACTTTTAACCGAACTGTTTGAAATTCATGTAGAAAATTCAATAGAAATTAAATGCCCTCACGGCGATTTACGGATCAATTTGTTCTTGAAAACTTGGTCGCTATTCGATGAAACAACCTTTTCATGTTCTTGTGCAGTGAGCACACCTGAAAATATTGTTGCTGTAACCTAGAATGCCACTGAACATCCATCAACATCAACTCGTCATCGTGCTCAAGAAAAAAACATTTTTCGCACTTCTCTGAGGATAATTTTGTATAAACTCCTCGATATAAAGGTATAGAAAGTTCAATTAATGCAAGAAGTGAAGCGATGCAGCTCATTTTCCTCCTATTTTCATCCAGAAACAATTGATGCCTTGAAATACGACATCAAAGTTTCCATTCATGAGATTGAGCCCCAAACAATCGACTATGTATTGAGAAATTGGATTTATAGAATCAGTTACTGTATGGCCAGTCATAGCGGTCATTTTATGATATTGTCAACCTTTTTAATGAAGCCATAACTATGAAAATTATATTATATATTTATCTGTTTTTTATTGATAACCGATCAAATATACAAATTTTAAATGACTTTTATATATTTTGTGGGCAGAGCAGCGTTGAGCACTACCGAAACCATAATGAACAATGAGTATCAAAACAGATTTAATCTGTTAGTCTTCTACGATTTTAATTTAAAAAAAAATTTTTTTTTGATCCTTTCGGGATGGTTAGCGTAATACTTATCCTTAACGGATCCCCACAAAAGATAGTTCAACGAAGTCAAATAACAGCTTTATCGCTAAAGATGATTTTTCTGGGGAAATGCTCATCTTGACCAGACGATCGTTAGCCCATTGAGTAAAGTAGAAACGCATCCGATGGTCACGAGACTTCACTTCTTGCACTAGTTGAACTTTGTGAGTCTGCATACACATGTCTTAATGCAAAATTCTTCTCAGAGAAGTGCGATAAATGTTTAGTTCTTGAGTACGATGACGACTTGATGTTGATGAATGTTCAGCCACATTCTGGACTACAGCAGCAACGTTTTCAGGTGTGTGAGAACTTCAACGGTTTGTTTCATTAAATAATGATCCAGTTTCACGAACTCGCTTCACAAGTTTCAGTAAGGACATTTTATTTCTATGGAATTTTTCACGTAAATTTCTAGCAGATTGGATAATTGATTCACCACTTTGGAAATAAATGTTTAATATTTCCCAGTTTTTCTGGAGCTCAAATCGACCCATTTCGTCAATTTTAAATCTTCAACTAACTGTTTGACAAAACACGAATGACAAAAGTGACTCCAAATAACCACTACTTCAAAATGCAAACTCTAGATGAACCAGCCTTTATATTTAGCCAATTTGAAATAATTGCAGAGTTATTCTTTCCCACACCAATTGTCTATGAACTGAAAAGTGTTAGTAGTCTCTACTCTACCAGTTTTTAACATTAACAGCCAGTTTCATGAACGAAATTAAAGTCTCCTTCTTCCAAAAAAGTCTCCTTTAATGATAAAACGTATTTCATAGCAAATTTTTAGGTTAAAGGGAAATTGAAAGCGTCCTTTATCTTAAAGTGATCGGCTCTTTACGGCTAGAGAAGAATACTTTTACAAGAAGCACGATACTGCGCAGATGCTCGGAAATCACAAAAACAGTGGACACAATCTTCCTCTGTCAGATTTCCCATTTTGCTGATTTTAGCGTACTTCGAAATGTGTTGCACCTAATATTGAATGCTGATTCAAGCTCTAGTTCTTCATCAGTTGATGAAGAAATAATTGTGAGAAGACCAAAAATTTACAGGAGGGAGCAACATTTTTGCACGTTAGGTGATTTAGATTTCTTCGATCGTTTTCGCCTGACAAAACCAACTGTTTTATCTTTGCTTCAAAAGATTGCAGATCAATCACCTAACAGGTAAACAGATTTCGATTTATTATTCTGTTGATATTTTTCTGTATACCAAATCATTAAACTGGCAATTTTCAGAGGCAGCTGTATTAAACCGATGAACCAACTACTTTTGACATTGAGATTCTATAGAAATATGCTGATAACAAACAGCCAAAGATTTCAAAGGAATTTCTAAACCTTCTGCTTCTAGAATTATTCAAAGAGTTTCTTTCGCAATCGCACCCTTTGGCCACAATATATAAAGATGTGTGAAGGTAATCATGAAATGCAAGCAGCAGAAAAGTTTTATGCAATTGCTAGGTTCCACGTGTCATTGGTACTATAGCTTGCACATTCATTCAAATCACTTCTCCGGCTGGTGAAGATGCAGAGATCTTTCGATGTCGAAAACATTATTTTGCCCTTAATTTTCAAACCGTGTGTGATTCGGACTTGAGAATCAGAAATATTGTAGCTAGATAACATGATAAAACCATCTTTGATAACAGTGTCTTGAAAAGACAGAGTGGTAAATATAGAGTGGTATGGAGTTTGGAAACGTCGTTTTTCTATACTTTCTAAAGGAATGAGTGTTAAGTTAACGATCATAAGGGCAATTATTGTTGCTACCGCTGTATTGCACAATATAGCTGATATGAATGAAATATTTCCGAATGAATGATTGCATGATGTGCAGGAGGAAGAGGACCTTCAAACAAATTCAACCAATGTTAATGCAGCTTGTCAAGTGAGACAGTCGATTATTAATGAACATTCTGCTAATGTACAATTTATATTTGTGAGATAATTGAAAATAAATTTGCTTGTCCCTTGTGAAATTATTCTTCATATTCAATTTGTGCCTTCAACATGACAAGATTTCATATAATTCTCATAAAATTGTACTTAAGGTGTGTATTTAATTTGATGCACCCTGTCAAATGAGTCAGTTAATTATTAATGAACATTTTGCTACTTTTTATCTGTATGATAATTGAAAATAATTTTTTGTCGAAAGTGAGAATAAAGAAATAAAAATATTATGTGTTATTGAAATTTCTGTTTTTAATTCAAATTTGAGGGGATTTCATAGTCTGCTATGCTGATAGAATACTAATACCGCTTTTCCGAGAAAGTGCATTCAAAATTCAAAAAAATATAACTATTATTTAATTTTCTCTTCATCTCCATAATTTGCAAATCTAATAATATTTTAAACTTTGAATACTCCACTTCTTTTCTTCTATTCTCTTCCTTGATAGCCATTATCTGAGCTTCTACTAGAGTTTTTTTTCATAATACATCTCCTTCGCTTTGTGAAATAGGTTCGTAACAGTTGGGCTCAACTATTTGGAAATTGGCTCCCTCAATTTCAATGGAGCCCCACCACCATTCCCTTCAATATGACTGCGTTAAGCAGCTAACACCTTCCTGGTTTTAGTTTTTATATTGTCATATTTGGATTTGATCTGGTCTCTATTTCTCCAATGAGGAGCTGTTGCATTGAGAGCAGTTGCTATTCTCTGCCAGACTATCCTATAACATTAAGATTCTCTTTTTCAATCAATTCCAAGAGTTGTAGTTCCTCCTCAGGTTTAAAAGGAATACTTTTTTTCTCTTCGCTTCCGTATTAACTCATATAACTCACGTTTACAAAAATATAGCAATTTTCATGTAATAATGATTTAAGTTTCAATATACTGACTTCTGAACATAACCATGTTTATGCAGAGACTTATGCTTCTTTTCTTTCTCTTTTACAAGTTCCAACGAATAACTCAAAATTTTTTCAGGGTATCACCAATAATTATATTCGTAAAATCACTAGTTCTCAGGATAGCCAACAGTCAGGAGCATATGATCGGCGCATTAAAGAAAGCTTTAAGTAAAGGACGGTTGATGTGCGTTTATGAAACTGATATGTGGCATTGGTTTCATTTAAAAGATCCATTTTCATAAAGGGCATCATAAAGGAGCCTTTAGATGTTGTTTATGAAACTGGCCGTAACTCTAGAACACCTTGTATTCGAATTTTTAATATCGTTCATAGAAAACTGATTAGAAAATATTCAAACCTTTCAGCATCATCTACCAGATATTTTATGTACTCGCACGTATATAGAAACCAGGATGTTTATATGCCAAAGCTCAGCTTTGACCTTTAGTTGGTGGTTGCGCCATCAGCCTCTTGTTCGTTGGTTAATTAGATTTAAATAATAGAGGACCCCCTAGTGTCGAATTTCCAAATTAGAACAGTTTACCATCCTAACTTCCGCGTTAATTAGTTGACGAGTCTTCAAGGCGCCGCTTTTGAATCGGGAACGTTGAAATCGTATTGACGGATACTACGAAGCTATTTCGTCATTCCTGTTCCAATTACTTGCGGTATTCCGATTCATTACTTAGCGCCTTCTACTTAATTAGAAATTGCTGTTCCTTCAACAACGGAAGGTATTCCGCCTCTAACCTACTGTTATTCGAAATGGATTTCAGGGTTTATAAGATTTCTCGATCGGAATGGTGGATGATATAATCGGTAGAAGCGTTAATATTTCATCATCAATCAAATACATCCCTTTCTCGATAATTCCTGTATCAATATGTTAATTTCCTTGTTTCACTTTTGGGTTTATTAAAAATGAGCAGATTATATAAAGCATCTATATTCAGTCATGATTTCAAAAGTTATATTGTAATCGAAGTGTTAAAACGTCCAGACGGAACTGTAGAATTATTGCCAAAAGCCGATGATGAATTTTCCAAAATTGATATGAAGTTACCCAATATATATATATTTTTCATGAAGTCGATGAAGATATTATTATTATTTTAAAATTCTTTTTATTATCCTGATACTCCTAGATCTTCTGTCAAGATCCTTCAGAAGCTTTTTCAGCCTGTGCGAGTTAGGAGTTCAGTTGTTCTGGGTAGGCTTTGTTACTGCGATCTTTCGCTACTTTAGGTCAATTATTCATTTGAACCAGAATCTCCGATCTGCGTCTGACTTGGTTACGTCGTTGAGACATCCCGAAACATTGTGCAGTAATGAAAATAGTAACTATGTAAAAAAGAAAGCGCTCAAAACAATGGGTTTCAAAATTGTTGCTGAAATACAAATATCAAGTTATGGAAAAGTCATTGAAGCTAAACATTATAAGAGACGTGCATCGAATCGTAGAAAATGGTATACCTACTCGTGCAGAGGGAGGTGGAACGGACTACATACAAACTACATCAACTGGCGACCTACAGGCCAGAAGCAAAAGTGATGGGAGGCTCAGAACTACTGGACCAGCTTCTAACAAACAGCACCCTCTCGATGCCCTCAGATCTAATGTTAAAAGTTACGAGCCAAGAACAGCAATTTAATGTAATCATCCCCAGCTGGGACGAATGGACCCAACCTGCTGAAATTCTATTGGGGACCGACCTTGGCTTGATCAAAAAAGTCTCGCGAACGACGAACGCAACCGAAGCTGGAGTCTATGGGAGCAAACCGAGAATCTACATCTCATTGACTCACGGTCAATACGCAACCATATTCCAGGCAGAACTATTTGCCATTGAGACCGCGGCTGATAAAACGGCAAATCCACCATAGCAAAATCAAAATATTTGCAGATGCTCAGTCAGTACTCAAAGCTCTGGAATCTAGCTGTTGTACATCGAAAACAATCTGGAGTTGCCGCACGGCTTCAAACATGTATTATAGAATAACTCTTGTTTGAATACCGAGCCACTCAAACTATTTGGGTAACGAAGAGGCAGATCGGGTGGCGTTTGCTGGAGGCACGCCACGTCAGTGGACGATAACAGGCAGAATGAACTCAAGACCTAAGTCTTTCTGGCTGAGCCATCCTGGCCTGAAACATTCGAAGGTGTTCCTTGGAACAGCTATCCGCATTTAGCAAAAGTTGGTGTTTGGATTAAATATGCAGCAGTCTATCAAAATCAGCATTAACCTCATTATTTACTCGTTCTATTTCCGCAGCTTTGAATGAATAGAGGAGCTGAGTGTCATTTGCGTATCTGAACTCTGTACAGAATTTCATCCCATCGATGATGAAAAATGTGTAGATGCAGATCAAAATTGGAGCAAGCACTGGGCTCTGTAGTACGCCACTTCCGACCTACCACACAATGCTTCAACATACTGACATCGTGGAAATAGCTCTCGATCAGTTTAACGACGGCTTCTGACAATCCAATGTGCTGTAAAATCGCTCCTATTTTATCATTCACTCTATCAAAGGCCTTGGAGTAATATAAAAGCACCAACATACAATTCTTGCCTGAATCTATATCAGCAATGATAGAGTCAACTACATCGAGCACGGCCGTACAACAACTGTAACCCGTCCGAAACCCATATTGACGAGAAGGTAACATTTTTTACTGCCACAAATGAGATTTGTTTTAAAGAGCTAAAATTATTTCGAATATCTTTGCACAAGGGGATATAATATATATCGGGGGATGTCGTTGAACCTTAGGCAGCGGAAAAACCCTTAAGACTTTCAAAAGTTTGGGAAATTTTGAATACAGAATGCAACTTCTGAAAATATATCTATATCCAAACTAACACTTGTTTTTGACGTAATCACATCGATTATGTCATTCCAGGTTCCGAGAAATAATATATCTCACCCTACTTTGGGTCTATTGCTACAAAAGAATACATTTTTGATCCCCAGTTGTAAGTACTGCAATATTTATTATCCTTGTTGAATCCCTTGAAAGGATTTATGTTTTGTAATGTTTTTGTTCTATTTCATCTCGCCTTTCCAAGCCTATCCCAAAACTTTAATCTTTTCAGGAGGGACAATCCTCTATATCGAAAAGCAATCAGCGTTTATAATTTCTCATTTGCCGAATTGAGAAATATCCCGCTCAATATTTCTAACTGTTCAGATCTATTGTATTGAGCTATACCGTACTATACAGAGTACTCTAAAACATTCGGGACTTCACGAAGATATCTGGGATTATACGGAGTACTCTAAATAACGCTAACCTTTTTATCGTGATTATCTAAAGGCGGGAGAATGGGACGTTACGTTGTGTAGGCATCCCAAATTTCACCTAAAGAGAGCAAGGAAACAGTGAAGAGAGGTTCAAATATTCAAAACACAGTAACGTCAGAATAATATATTTATATTAGTAATATTGAAAAGCAACAACCCTCAATAAATGGAATCAGCCTGCAGTTAAATCTACTGTACTCAGGGGTTCCTAAAACTCCACACTGAACCTAATAGTGCCCCGGGTGTAAATGACTTATTTCTACATATCTTTCGGTCGGTAACTTGCTCGAATCAGATATCATTTTTATACAGCGGAAAGGGTTAGAGAGGACAGGATACAGCCAGCATGCACCTTCAACTGCACTTCCAGTAACTAGTGCGGAACCCAACAGTTACGAGGGGTAAGTTTGAATGGACAGTATGGTAAGTATAACGTGGTATGCCCAGGAAATCTCCTTGAAGAGGGGATCTAACAGAATTCGAGTCTACCGGAAAAGTTACTATCAAATGGACTGTATCTGGCCTCCTCGGGGTGTCCAAGACCCAGGAAGACTCAGATATTGCTAAAGAACGCACCGAACACTACCTTAAGGGTCACACAAACTAGATCTGGGGATATCACAATACCTTAGAACTATGATCCAGTAATCACTCACACATTCTCACAATAGCGTTGGATATCCGGAACTATTTTTACTGTCTCTAAACGATACGTCGTCCTTTACCAGGACTACTCAGCGATTTACCCTAAAGAGCGCCACTGGTTCACAAGTAATAGAAACTCTCAAAATGAGCAGGCACATGTATATGGCAAATATGTAACACAAACTGACTAGGACTTTATAAAATAGATACAGTACCTCATCGCGTGTTAATGGACGTTACAATAAAAGAAACAAAGAAAAAGGTAACCAAGGATTACATAAGAGTACATGCAAATCAGTCACATATCAGACACTACGAATACCATGAACAATGCAAATAAAGAACCACTATTGATAAATACAACAGACAATAACTAGACACCGAGAGAAAGTATACAATATAAATCGATAACTTGTAAGGGTCGTGCCGCTTTAGTTATATACAAAGGAAATGCATTTTAGTAAAACATTCCGCTCGGATTAAATAACACTGAAGCAAAAATACAAGAATGAAAAGCGATGGGTGTAAGTGCAATGAATGAGCGTGCAATCACTAATCTTACATTAAAACTAAGGTAGTATTCAAAGCGTAAAGCATGCAATTAATCAGGAGCATTTAGAAGAAGTTTAGTTGCTAAGAGTTACCAGGAAAGACAGGCATAAGTACTTTTATTCCGAGTATGTTTTTAAGTCGTTTTAAAGTAGGGTTTATTTCCAAAAAGCTTCTTTTCGCCGCTTCAAAATGCAATGGGAACGCCATGAGGACATTGTTCACTTTGTTATTGTCTCCGATCACATACGTGTCAAGTTACAGTGAACAGAATATTTGACACATAAATAACGCGTGATGTAATGATGTGATTTATATAATCTATGAGGGATTTTGTCACTCGTATGATCCTTAGAGAATACGGATCTCAGTACACTCACTACTTGGGCTTCATATAGGATTACTACAATACTCTGTAACATTTTTAGAAATATAATTCTTAGAAGCGACAAACAGTGATTTCTACCCTAATAGTGATGACAAATACTTTCACTGGAAAAGGGTTAACTTAACCACGCAGTCTGCCGACGATGAACTGATGGTATCTCCATGTAAAATAAATACTCTTACATATTTGACGTCCCCCTTTAAACTCCTCTTTTAAACCTCTTTCATGAACCTGCACAGACTGCCATCGCTTAACCTCAGTTATTTCCCTGAAAACGACATGAATACCAACTGACCCGCCCCATAGAGAACGTAAAATCCCCTTACTTGAAAGGACAGAATAAACAGTCTTATTTCGCGGGGCCTTTTCTGCCGAGAATATCGCAATTTCAGCGTTGCAGATGTACTATAAAATGATACATTCGGGCATTTGTTGTGCGGAACCCCGTAATGCGAAATCCGGTCTAACTGAAAGAGACCGATGCTTCTCCAGGCTGGAGATTCGACCGCTGTGTAGTTGAACCCTCACAGTTTTTACGAGCTGCCAGCCTGTCCGTCGTTTCGGATACTAAAACCCGGTAATAAAGGTGCTCCGTTATTTAGTTTTTATACTTGAGGCAACCGCCCGTTATGCATAAACCCGGATTCTGGACTAATTCGATTTCGAGCGGAGCAACTGTGAAGATTTTACTCAGTTTGTGTTTTCTCGAAAATCTGTTTTGAACTGAGGAGATTACAATCCTTGCATTCAATACAAATGCGTTCCAATCCGCCATCATTTTAAATTCGCACGTATGGATCTGAATTGCCGAAAACTCAATTAAACAACTAAACCCCCTCTCGATATTCTATGGAGGCTGCACTGCGATAAGCTGTGAGAGACAATTATTGTAAAATGAATAAATATTTCATTAAATTATATTTTGACCATTCTGGTCCAACACCTTTTGCCATCTTTCAGGTAGTAGCATGATTTCACGCTCACAAAATGTTTGGTCTTTGCTGACAAATAACTGATTCAGGTGATTTTTGACCTCTTTGAAGTATAAAGGTTTTACCGTCCAAAAAATTTTGCAATGACCGGAACAAATAATAATCCGAAGACGCCAGATCTAGAAAATATGGTGGATGTGGCCGTGAAAGTTTTTTTCGAGTGACCAAACTTGTATATGGTCTCACATCATCTTGGTGGAACACTACTCCTTTTCTGTTGATTCATTCTGGCCTTTTCTGTTGAAGTCATCATTCACTTTCCTTGCTGATGACAGTAGACTTTCCAATTAATCGTTGTGTTATCCAGTAAAAGCTCAAAAAAACGATTCCTTTGAAATCCAACCAAACAGACAGCATTACCTTTTTCATGGATATTTGTTTTCGAAATACTTTGAGACGGTTCATCTTTTTTGCTCCATGATCTCTTGCGTTTGACTTTGTTATATACAACCCACTTTTCATCCCCAGTGGTGATGCGCTTCAAAAATGGATCATTTTCGTGAAGTTTGAGAAGCAAAACACAGACCTCAACGCGACGACACAAATTTCTCTCCGTGAGAATATGAGGAACACATATATCGTACTTCGAGGTTGAATCCAGTCCTTCCAAGTGGTCATAAACAATTGAATTCGATAAATTTAACCTCTCACCGATCTCACGTCAATTTGCATCAACTAATGACTTTATCGTGTCTGTATCAGCTTCAACGGGCCTTTCGGAACGTAGTGCATCTTCGACATCCAAATTGCCAGATAGAAGTTTTTCAAACCAGTTCTGGCTCTGTCGTACTGTCAAAACAGCCTTATACATTGATCTGCCTTTGTTCAGAATTCAGTGATTATTTCGAGTGTCAACAATTTTGTCATTCATATTTTGGGGAGAAAGTTTGTTTTGTATTTGATATCAACGAAATAGGTCGATTTATGCTTGAAAAAAACTTGGAAATAACTTATTTCCAAAGTGGTGAATCTTCTATCCAAACTCATATAAATTTACTTGGAACATTCAGTAGAAATTGGACACCCTCAAGACATTTTGTGGATCAATTTGTGCATCGTTATTGAATACATCCCGTTCAAGATCTGCATACGAACGAGTGGAGACGAAGATACAACCAGGAACTGGAGGAACTCTACGGGAAAGA
Source organism: Megalocaria dilatata (assembly GCA_034642435.1). Taxonomy (NCBI): domain Eukaryota; kingdom Metazoa; phylum Arthropoda; class Insecta; order Coleoptera; family Coccinellidae; genus Megalocaria; species Megalocaria dilatata. The sequence goes on along the minus strand of CM067856.1, from coordinate 43,527,312 downwards.
GAATAACGTGAGATATATTAAAGCCAATAGATTGAGATGAGCCGAACATGTTGTGAGAAGTGGAGATCAACGCCTCATTATTACAATATATTGGGATAGACCAGAGGGGAGACAATCGGTGGGTTGACCCAGAAGAAAATGGAAGGATGCTGTCACTGACGGTATTAGCAAGATGATTGTAGGGCAGTGGGAGATTATAGCACAAGACCGGGAGAGTTGGAAGGCTATAGTAGGCGCGGCTAACACTCACCAGGAATTGTGAAGCCAATGATGATTATGATGATTATTTCACAACATTTGTACAATTTATCTCGTGTCCTTCTTGTCTTTTTCTTCGCCCATCAGGCATTAGACCTTGTCGTGATGGGGATGCTTGCCATAACTAGGAACAGTTTCATCACGGCGAAATGGAGGGTTAAGCCTTGGTGCCTAACGTAATGCAATTCGCGCCAGTCACTGGACCTGTATGGTGGAAGATCTCCGAAAGGGGCCCTGGTTTTGGCGTTCTGCTTAAATGGAGGGCTGAGCCGGTTAATTAACTCAGTGACAGGGAGTCTGTCGCAGCACAGGGCTTCTTCTCCCTTAAAACTGGCGTACTCTACCCTATCGCAGTATAAGTCTCCGGATTCTGTGTAATGACAGAGTGCGTTACCTCGGAGGGGTGGATTGCCCTCAGGTGTTACTTGTACCACCTGGCCACCCGATTGTTGTTGGACTCGAGGCAGTAGTTGAAATTCCACATGCTGGACTAGGGAGGTGTTTCATTTATCTGTTCGCAGACCCCCATATTCTGGATATTCTCATAAAATGAATCGGGGTTTAACGAGACTTGATCCTTCGACCGGCTTGTCTTGGCCCTGGATCAATGCGTAACTATTTAGGGTTTGTGGATCTAGACGAAATGGCTTAGCCGTTAGTGCTTGACGCCAGGATCAATCAAATAACTTCACATGGGTTCGGTGGGTCTGGACGTACAGGCCGTTAGACGATGATCGTACCAGGATCAATAGAAGTCATCAATCTTGAGATTATCTTAGTTCATGGGACTGCGTTCGGGTGCTTGGATAAGAATTCCTTCCGGCGGGTGAGTTGCATCACAAACCAACTTGGGTACTGACCTGCAGAGCCAATATAGGTTGAATAGTGCTTCGCTGCTTCCAGTCGGACGGTTCTGGCTTTCGAGTCGGGGCCCAAACTGGAAGCTGGTGGGTTCGTCTCTCCGGAGGGGTTCTCGCTTCGCGCGATGATATGGCGTAATCCTTATCATACTTTCTACCTCTAGGAGTGGACTGTGGAGACTGCTGAGTAGTCACTTGGTGAAAGAGCTATGCTCGTCATGCCAATACGAAAACCTGGTAGAATTCACGTGGCCTTTCTCTTCCCTATTCAACTTGATCTCTCAGATTCTATCCCATTGACATCTTTTGACATCAATACTTTCGCTACTTATTGTCTTAACAAAATGTATATAAAATTGTTCTCCTTCGTCGGAGCAGATTTTTTCCAAGCACGAACCGTATATTGAATTTAATTCTTCTCTTTGCACTACTACCACAGATGAATTGTAGCTCAGTATAATAATGAACATGTCCCTAAGAGTAACGTTATTTGAGTTATATGTATAATAAAAAACATCAAACGGAAAAAACAATAGATATGTATGATGAGACAAGTATATTTTTTTGAGAGCACTTAAATGGTGAAAGATATTACGGTCCTTTCTTCCGCAAAGATAACAAAAAGTACAATAGCAGACTGGAATGTCAAGAAACAAGGGGGTTAAGTTTGAGATTACCGATGATTTGAACCCATATCCTTCATTTTGTATCCATGATATACACATCACAAATGGGGGTACAGGTGTAATTCTAGGAACACTTGTTGACTGGTGACACATCTTTTCTTCTTATACTTTCAAATCCGAAGGTGAAGAAATATCGTAACTTGTAAATTATTTTTGATTTGAAAAAATTTTCGGTCTATTTATTTATTTTAAAATGTATCCAGAAACTCTATATGTTTTTCGGTAATTTTTAATACAATCTTCAAGGAGATAAATTCGAAGGTCGGAGTTTCTATTCATTTATATTTCAAACATCTGTTTAATATTTATAACGCATGGCATCCGATATGGCTGTTTCCGGAGAGATTTTGTGAATTCCTTGAATTTTCTTTGAAATATCCATCACATTACTATTTTGCATCTCATATGTTCAGATCATACCTTCTTCCTTAAAAAAAATTATTTCCTAAACGGTGTTCTGCTAAAACGATAATTTTTTATAGATTCTATTTTTTAAGCTACCTACTTAAATTCACATTCATTTTGAGGTTAAGGCACCCACATGATCACCATTTAAAACTAATGGATGTTATTTCAAGCTCTTTTTACCTCTCTTCATTAATTATCTAAACGGTGCCTTAGTTGACCTAAAATTTTGCAGATATATATAAACACCAGAGTTTTAAACATCTCATGAACATCTGATTCATATTAGAAATTATTCTTAGCTAATACTATGAGCTCATCTTGCTAAATATTAGTGGAATTCCGATATTGTGGGTAATTTCGATTCTGCAATAAATTCGGATCATATGAGATGATAAAGTGTGTTTCAAATATTTTTCACTGTGTTATTCTCCCAAGAAACAGAACAGAATCTTTGCTTCGGTTTGGCATAAACGACAGAAGAAACATCGATTTTGACACATTACTGGACCAATCAAAAACTGACAAGATGTCCGAATCAGTTTGAGTATGTCTAAAGATGAAGAAGACAAGAGAACCTCTAGAATATCTGCCATCGACATTGAAACTAACACAATATCTACCAGTGGTGCTGGAAAATCATTTACCAATTCCATTCATTCGCTGAAATTCCCGTTCTTGTCATTATCTAGGAGTAGCACGAAACTTCAGGATGAGTCAAGTAGTTCCACTTCTGGACCATCTGACAAATCAAAGGACTATCACTACATTACCAGAATCCAGCCCAACTATATTTCATGTTCTTTTCAACCTTTGGAGTTGGATGAATTAGTATTACCCGAAGAAAACGTAGAATATGTATGTGAGCTCAGAAAAGAAATGTTTGTTCAGAATGCATGTGCATCAACAGAATCCAATGTAAAAATTTTCAATTCGATTCTCAATGCTGAAAATAATTGTCATTTCGAAGTTATACCACTTAGAGATTTTCCAGCTGAAATTATCCCAACGCCAAATGATGATGAATCTTCAATCAATTCTAGTATTGATTCCATTCGGAAAAACATATGCACTAAACCAGAATTAATCAAGACTTTGTCAGGACCAAGAATGACAACATCAGATTCTTTCATTTCAGTCAACAGGAAACATTTACAAGATATTGGTAGAAAATATATTCTGCCAGCTGGAACAAGAATACAAGCTTGTCAAAAACCAGGCTCGTCTGAGAAAGCTACAACTATAAAAATCCAGACTAAATCGAATATCGAATCTGATCACACTTCCAGTGTAACACCTGTAAGTTTATTCGAAAACGAGAAATATAAGACTTTCACAGACTCGAATTCACATGATGAAGATATCATAGAATCCATGAAGTCCGAAAAACGTCAGAATAAATCTACGACTGGGAACGTCGGGTTCAAGAAGGGGATGGAATTGAAAAACAGCTCACTCCTTTCCATACCTTCTACTGTATGTAGAATTTGCCACACTAATACGGCGAATGAGAGGCTGTTATCTCCCTGTTATTGCAAAGGAAGTCTTGCCTACGTTCATTTATCTTGTCTGGAGAGATGGCTGAACCAGTCTAGCCGGAGTTACTGCGAGCTCTGTCTCTACCAATATAACGCCGTTGAAACCCTTAGATACGGCTTTTTCGAGGGTATTAGACTGTGGATTCGACACCCGCGTAACAGGAATCACGTGAGGTCAGACTGCCTTATAGCCTTTCTCCTGACCCTGATTACCTTGGGTTTAGTGGTAATTTGTTTCATAGGAATGGATTACTTTATGATTGAAGGGATTAAATTGGGACTATCGAAACTGTGGACGAAAAGCTTCATTGTTTCATTTTTGAGTGTCATCATGATGGGATATATAGTCACTATGTATCTTATAGCTAAGGATCAGTTTGTGCCTTGGTACACTTGGTGGAAAAATACCCTAAATATTCGACTTTTATTGAGTCCTACAGTAATGCAAACACAACGAATTTGATGAGCTAGAAATTCATAATGATTTTATAACATTTTCTTCCAATCAAATAGTATTTTTAAATGCGACTATGTAAGAACCACGAAGTAAAGGGATAATTTGTTGGTTTGTTTGTTGAATCACGATGTTTTAGACATTTCAATTCAGAATAATGAAATCCAATATTGACCTAGGATCTTTATGGGGCCACTAGTTGATGAGAAATGTTGACCTCATGATTTTTTGATGAAAAATAATGTGAAGATACTCTTTTAATGTTCCTATACCTAGTGAAATAAAATCTTGTATATCACACTGGAATTTATACATATCTTAAGTCAAGATGGAGTTCAAATTTAGCATTCATACGTAAAATTACGACAAGAAAGATGTACAAAATTTCGTGAAGATCGAATGATTAGAAGACAAGAAGAAAAATTATACTGTGGGATATGAACTAGCGCGCAAAAGCTCCTTCCTGACTTCATATCAGTGCTTTTCCCTTTTTTCTAGAAAGAATCTTTTTAGAATCTATCTAATAATCTCCATACAAATATTAATCGTCCTGAAAAAAATATGGGAGGATTTTGCTGATCGATATATCTGATATACAGTACGTACGTAACCTCACCGACGTACAATCCATCATTTCACGACAAGGATTTGTTAGGTGAAAGAATTGCTCGGTATCTAGGAATACCTTTTTGAATTCTTCCTAGTAATTGATTAACGTTAATCAATTAGTATGCAAATTCTGGGATATGGAATATTATTAAGAATAATATATTTTATTAAGAAAATAAATTGTCAATAGAGCTAAATAATAAAAATATGATAATGGAGAATAATGCAAAATTTTAAAATATGAAGGGATATTTTCGGAACAACAAATACGTTTGCATTTCTTATCAGTTGATTCATCACGGGATGAACTGGAGATGAATGTCTGCAAATTGAACAGATCAAGAGCTTGTTTTTTCTTTCTTGAGATTTCGAAGGAACGTGGTGTGGAAAGATCCGGCTGGTACCGATCAGGTGTGGAATATAATATCCGGCTCATATGGACCAATGAAAAAATTGCTTAGTATGTTTTGAATTTGAATTCATCCTAAGTAATTTATTACACGTCAATCAATTACTATGCAAATTCGTGGATAAGCATACTTCAATGAGGATTAGGAAAAATGTATATTAGACTTTAATGGTTTATTTGCAGCCTAAATACATAATTACAAATGTACAATTGTGGGATTGTTCTTTGAGCTTTTTCACCTTTGTTCACCTTCACTGAGTTCACTGTTGAGTGCACTTTTCGATTCACTCTACACAATTAATATTTAATTACAAACAAATAATATAGATAATACATGCGCTTCTAGGCCTTTAGGTGCTTTGTGGGTTATTAAGAGAGAGTGTTCCTCAGAAGTTCAAAGTGAATGCGAATATAAACTTATTCAAGAGCAGTAGGAATGTGTCATTATAATTTGGGATTTGAAACGAAGAGAAAATGTGATTAGAGCTTACTTTTTTATACAGAATATGTGTGTGTATGTTGCGTGACCGTCTGGTCGAAAAACGGCGGGAGAGAGTCTTTTAATTGTGTGTTTGTAGGCCGAGTACCAACTGTCGACTTCGAGGGATGTTTCTTCAACAGCTATTCTTTTCGATATTCAACGCGAGCAGGTAGAATTTCGAAACGTCATTTGGCTATTTTCATTTAGGTTTCTAGGAAAAAATGAGATATTTTTGAGAGGTCTAGATCGCTGAACCTTGGAAATGTAACTGCCGAGTAAAATTACAAATTCCTTGTTCGTTGTAGAATACAACAAATTGAACACCATAGTCATGTGATTTGACATCTCTGGATTTTTTTTGTGTCATATGAATTCACAAGTCTACGCCAACAAGCCACGGACTTTGGATCACTTGAAAGAAAATATTCGTCGAGTTAGTAGAAAAATACAGCCGGAATTATTATAAGGGGTGAACAAAAATTGGAGCGATCGGGTGCGTCAATGTGCCGTGATGACATTTGCACGATATTTTCTTCCGTGTATAACTGTATTGTTCAAACTTCAAAGTAAAGCAAAAATTTGATTGATATGTCAGAACTTTATTGTTTTATTTCAAATTGAAATCCCATCATTCTTAATGAAGCCTCTTCATAAATATTACATCAGCAATCTCCTTTAAACAAAACAAATATTTAACTACAGCTAAGAAAGAAGAAACTCCATCAATCTCATCCTTGTAACCGCAATTCACAATACAAGAAATACCTTTTATGTTTCTCTTGATTTATAATTCTGAGAATATATACGACGAAGGGTACTAGTAATAAAGTCCAATTATCATCAAATTCCAGAATTTAAATTCAAATTCTCTCCACATAAATCAGTCAAATTTGCACCAAGGGATTATAAAGTTATTCCCGTTTCGACCGAGGAAGCGGCACCGTAACATTAACATATTCTTCGTGACCATTTTCTCGAGCAAATTCGAACCGAGGAAACTATTTCGGCTCTCGCTTTCAGCGACTTCAAAGTTTAATTAACATCGTCCAATCTGTCACTGAGGCGGTGAATCATTTATTGTAACCTTCGGGATGTTTGACGGATTGTGGTATTCCGGATCCAGGTCGAGAAGACCTCATTCCTGATGGAATATCCATGCATAGAAGAAGATGCTTTCTAATTTGCTTAGGATGTTGCAAAACGTGGGGTGGAGTGCGAAATAATGTTGCGCTTGATTAAATATTTTCCCAACTAAACACTGATATACTTTCTGAATCAAACTTGGTTCAATATATTTGTATAAAATAATTCCGAGGTTATTTGAATCAATGGTTTTCATGAGTATTTTAAAAATTAAGCAGAATAATTCTCTGAAAAATTTTCAAATTTCAATTTGAGAAAATTATCCGAAATTGTTCAAAATTAAATGAATAAAAAATATTTTAAAATCATTAATTTTTTTAGTAGGCATAAATAATTGATGATTAAAGTAAAACAACTTAATTTCCGCTAATGTACGACGAAATGACGGAACAATTGTTGTGAAATTAAATAAATTAGCGGAAATTAAGTTGTTTTACTTTAATCATCAAGATGTATTTCCGACAAGTAGAGACCGATACAATCAAGCATAAATAATTATCAAATATTGCATAGCATCCAAATAAGATAAAAGATTTCAAAGAAAATATAGAATATTGATAAAAATTATTAGATTTTCGTATAGTGAAAAAATATTTCATTAAATTGTATATCGACCATTCTGGTCCAACACATTTTGCCATTTTTCTGGTAGAGGCATGATTCCACGAGTCTTTGCTGACAAAAAACTGTTCCAAGTGATTTTTTACCTCTTCATTTGAAGTAAAGGTTTTACCATTCAAAAAATTTTGCAATGACCGGAACAAATAATAATCCGAAAGCGCCAGATCTAGGGAATATGGTGGATGTGGCAGTGTATCCCATTCAATCTTCAAAAGCTTTTAGCGAGTGACCAAACTTGTATAAGGTCTCACATTATCTTGGTGGAACACTACACCTGTTCTCTTGATTAATTTTGGCCTTTTCTGTTGAAGTGCATCATTCAGTTGTCCAGCTGATGATTGTAGACTTCTGAGTTAATTGTTGTGTTGTCCGGTAAAAACTCAAAAAAAAAACGATTCCTTCAAAATCAAACCAAACAGACAGCATCACCTTTTTTATGGATATTGGTTTTCGAAATACTTTGAGACAGTTCATCTTTTTTACTCCATGATCTCTTGCATTTGACATTGTTATATACAACCCACTTTTCATCCCCAGTGGTGATGCGCTTCAAAAATGGATCATTTTCGTGAAGTTTGAGAAGCGGAACATAGACCTTAACGTGACGACACAAATTTCTATCCTTGTGAACATGAAGAACCCATATATGAAGCCTCGAGGTTAAACGCAGGCCTTTTATGTGGTCATAAACAGTTTAATTCGATGAATTTAATCTCTCACCGATCTCACGTGTTATTATTTGCCGATTTGTATCAATTATTGCCTTTATAATGCCTGTATCAGCTTCAACCGGCCTTCCGGAACGTGGTACGAAAAATGTTCAGTTCTTGAGCACAATGACGAGTTCATGTTGATGGATGCCACATTCTGGGGTACAGCAGCAAAATTTTCAGGTGTGGTTACTGGTCGAGAATGTGAGCGGGTTGCTTTATCAAATAAGGATACAGTTTCACGAACTTGTTTCACAAATTGATCCACAAATTGCCGTGAGGGCATTTCATTTCTATTGAATTTTCCACGTAAATTTCTAATCATTTTGATAGAAGATTCACCACTTTCGAAATGAGTTTTTAATATTTCCTTGTTTTTCTCAAGCGTAGATTGGCCCCATTTCATTAATGTCAAATATTTAACGAACTTTCTGACAAAACACAAGTGATAGAAGTGTTTCCAGACTCGAAAAAAACACTTCAAAATACAAACTCTAGATGGTCCTCTTCTCCTTCTTCTTCCATTGGACCTTAAGACCTGTTTGTTGTGAAGGTTGCCTCATTGGGGTACGGCTTCCTGGGAGATAGAACTCCATATATCTTTCCATCGTTTGGATGGTATTCCTATTGGTTTTTGGCTTGTTTGATCCCCGTTCTTAGCGATGTATGCTAATCTAATGTAGTCCATTCTTTCTACTAACTCGCCAATATCTTCTTCTCTACCTTTCCCATCTCATTATATCTTCCATTTTACAAATAGATCCTATATCGCTGTTTCTCACTCTGTCTCTTAATGTTTGTCTCGGGATGGTTCTGAGACATCTCCGCTGTTTTTTGGATGCTCTTCATTTTATTCGTGTGAACCCGAGTCTCGATAAGATATGTTAGGACTGATCTAACACAGGATTTATATATTCGCACTTCACCATCAACACGCATATCCTTGTTTACCCAAACGACATCTCTTAGAGAGCCAGATATTACTGAGACTTAGTTGACCTGTGATTTGATGTATTCCATCGGATTTTTATTGTTGCATATGTAAAATTTAAATGACTTTAAATTCAGAATTATATATTCTAACTTCTACATTATATATTGAAACTATATACAAAAACTATCAAATTGATATCCTTATATATAATCAATATAAAATATTTTTCAATGTCTCGGAAAAAACCTTTTTACATCCCGACTTGAAATGCATTAATACAAATGTATTAACAAGAACTATATAAGTATGTATATTAACATACAAATACAAAAAAGTCCCCTATTCAAAAATTATCTAAAATTATCAATTATTTGATCCTTTATTTTGATAATTTCAGATAATTTTGGAATAGTAGATTTTTTTGTATTTGTATGTTTATATACATACTTATATAGTTTTTGTTAATACATTTGTATTAATACATTTCAAGTCGGGATGTAAAAAGGTTTTTTCCGAGACATTGAAAAATATTTTATATTGATTATATATAAGGATATCAATCTGATAGTTTTTGTATATAGTTTCAATATATAATGTAGAAGTTAGAATATATAATTCTGAATTTGAAGTCATCAAAATATTACTGTCTTGATTGATGGATCATAAATTTCCAATTTTATTCAAAAATATCTTCCTACTTCAACAAGACAATTAAGAAATGAAAATTGCCTACGATTACTTTATGAATACTATGGCTGCTCAATGTAATTCCCAATATTCCTCAATAGACCTATCGGTGTAGTTACATCTCTTCATGCGGAAAATAAGAAAATTTCAGGAACTCCGAATCACTGAACAAAATGCCATGCAATTCCATCTCGTGGAGTATTCTCATAAATCTAGATTGCGATTCTGTCGCCTTCATTCAAACTTTGTAAATATAAGGAAAGTTCGGCTGTTTTATTACAAAAGGAAAGGAAAATTAGATATAACCGGTGCATTGTAGCCGAGTTCTAGTCGGAAGTGTTTGGCGCCAAAAACTTTTAGTAGTGATGAATTCACGAATAGTTGACTGTCAAATGATTATTTGATGGTTTTCGTTAATTGCCATCTATATAAGTCGATTTCGAAGTGGCATTTTTGAATTGGCAATTGAATTGGAGAGTTTTTATTGAATATTCTCTGATTGAATTTTAATATTGATAATTTAATTCAACAAATTTCTTTCTAAATACGCCCACCATTATAAAATCATCATGATTATAAGATTATAGAAAAATTTACAGGTATATGAAACTTAGGTTTTTGGGCATTGAAAATCATCGTCAGCTGTTAGGGAGAAAGAGATGATGATGGTGCAGAAGCGGTCTTATGTTTCCGAAACTGATATCTAGCAGCATCTTCAAGGAAATTTCGTTTTCATACTTCTACTTCTTGTACGGAAGTTTTTTTTAGAGTGATAGAACTTTCGATAGAGATAACTGTGATTTGACAGAAGGTAGCAGCCATGTTCTTTTAACATTTCTGTTCAGTAGGCATTGACAAATTATCATGGAAAGATAATCTAAACCAATTAGCTAAACCTATAGAGCATTTCCTGAAATTTATGATTTACATAATCGACCAACAGAGCAGCTTATTCGTCGAACTATCGTTAGATTTCGGACAACATTTTCTCTTCTAGATGCAACAACAACAAGACAAAGGACTATACGTACAGAAGAAAATATCGCTGCTGTAAGTCATAGTGTAAATGATTATCCAAATTTTTCTATTCGTCGACGTTCACAATAAGTTGGACTCTGTGCATCCACCACATGGAAAATTTTGCCTAAAAATTTTGGTCTACACCCATACAAGATGGTTCAAGAACTAAAGCCACTTGACCATAATAAGCATCGTTTGTTTGCTAATTTAGCCCTGGAAAGGTTTAAAGTTGATCCACTTTTTTTTATCGTAAAATTGTGTCATTTAGTGATGAAGCTCATTTCTGGTTGAACGGCTATGTAAACAAGCAAAATTGCCGTATATGGAGTGAAAAAAATCCTCGCCTTGTTTTTCGATTATTTCCATACTTTAACTTTAATATTCTCTTAAATATTTTATTATGTCTTTTTATATTTTTGCCAATGTCTTTTAATTCTTGCAATGAAAATTGGCATTACAAGTTTACAAGTTAGATTTGTATACCCAAATTGGGGGAGTTATGTCGGTGTAGTTTAACCCTAATTGCGATGGAAACACTATCTTGTTCGTGGAATAGTTCTTCTCTGAGCTTTTTCACCGTTGTTCACTTTGACCGAATTCACTTTTTCTGGGTTCACTTTTGGGTTCACCTTTCACAGATTACTATCTAATTACAAATAAATAATGTAGAAAATACATTCACTTCCAAGCCTTTAGTTTAAGAGAGAGAGAAAGAGGGACCTGTGTTAAAAGTTAAGAGAACTTAAAACTATCGAATGATTTATTTTGTGCTTTTTAGGCAAGCGAAAAAATGCGACTTTTCTGGGAATGTTTCTTCAAGGTTTCCTTGTGGTTAACTGGCGACTTCGAGCGATGTCTTCAACTGAACCTTTTTTGCTAACTTTTTTGTACAGGGTGAGTATTGCGTGACCGTCTGGTCGATGAAATGTATTCAACAGTAAACTTTTTGGCCAAATGAGAGACTCTCTCAGAGCTTGAAATGAGATCAGCTAAATTCCGATACGACATTCGACTATTATCGTCTTCAAACGGCTTCCGTTCTAATGGGTTTCTAAGAAATCTGTGAAGGACGAATATTTTTGGTCCTTAACATGCCCAAAGGTTTCTAGGAAAAAATGAGACATATTTGAAAGGCCTAGGTTCCTGACTCAGTGTTCATATTGTTACCCGATTCGTAAATTAAAGAATTTCTTGTTCGATGTAATTTGGCACAACCTAGATAGAATTAATCAAAAAAGAATCCAGCCAGAGTGAGATCCTATGAGAGTAATGTAAGAAGGATTATTGTTAAACTGAGGAAAAGATAGACAAAGATACCTAAAACCTGCAGTGGAGAAGAAGAAGATCGTAAGAGAGGGTATAACGCTAACAAAACACAGGATCATTTTTCAAGAAAATATGGTATTTCACATTGCATCTCCAAAATAATTAATAATCTTTCATATCTTCAGTTGTATTATAGATAATAGCTGGATTGGTTCTACGAAACCCTTACAAATCAAAAGAAAACAACAAATACTGACCGTGATCATCCAGAAACCATCATCCAAGACAAGCTTGATTCGATTGGATATTCAGAAATAACATATTCCATGAAAAAAAACTTCTACAGATAGAATTACGTGGTCAACTAGTTGATCACATAAACTCAATATCTGAAAACTTCTACGCGCATGTGTGAAAAAATGTTTTGGACTATTGATCCAGCTATTATCAGTAATATTTCGAAAAACCCTGCCAATTTATATATATATATATATATATATATATATCAGCTGCATATGATATAATTGATAGACCATCGTTCCTACTCACATGTTAAAGATTTTCATTTTTTTTATTTTACGTACTATCCAAAATAGATTGGAATACACCTTGTTTACCAGTTAAAATCTCTGTAAACCAGAAATTGTCGCATTGCGGTCAGTTGTCTTCGTAAAAAGAATCATTCCAAATAATGAAATTATTGTAACAATAACACCAAAAAATCGAAACCAATTTCTATACACATGAAAACGCTTTTTCTGGACCCAGTTAGTTTTCCTCGCTAGAGGTACGAGAATGCGCCGGAAGAACAGCGTTCCAATGTAATCCAGAATGCAATTAAAAATCTGACCCGATATTTTTGAATCAGATTACCTCCAGTCGGATTATCGAAGCAGGCACCGCTTACTGGGAAACAGCCTTTTTCCAAATGAACTTTATAATTACGGAACAGCATTCGGGACATGGCAGACAACAATTTTCCACGGACATTTATTAATTTTCTAATCCAGTGGTTTAAATTTATTGCGCCAGTCGTCCGTACGTGGAAAAAGGGTAAATTAAGCCCTCTTACTCCGTTAAATTTAGTGAGAGGAACAAAATAAGCATGCAGCTTATGAATGCATCCGTATAGGTTACTCTGCTTCATTGTTACAGAAAAGTATCAGCTCTTATCTTTTAATAGAGATCAGGGTTATTCTTCTATAAAATACGCTTCCATAAAACCCGCTTATATTCAGTTTTTAGATTAAATGAACGAAAAACTTTGCATTAAAATCTCCTTCGATTGATTCGTTTATTATTATAAACGTTATATAACGTTTATATTATTATAACCTAAGCAAAACGTTATGACAGCAATGCTTAAATGTTATATATCCATTTAAATAAATTAATTCAGCTAATATTATGTACCAAATATGATTAATAAGTAGTAGTATGAGCTATGGTAATAGAAAGTTCTATAAGTCGAGACATCTGTATGACAATTCTGAACGCAAACAAGCCCGATTAGGTTTTGTGGGTCGCTGGGACATAAGTTGCTTTGTCGTCAGTGCCCTATAATGTCCAATGTCGTTGGATATTACAGTATGTATGGTTGCACTGTCTCGATTTGTAGAACTTTCTATTACCATAGCGCATACTCTTTATTTATAATTGATACAGATTACGAGCCGAATTGATTTATTTGAATATAAATATGCTAATTATGACATCACGGTGTAACAGGATTTGACTTGAGCATGGGGAACTTTTCTGCATTTGTAACATTAGAAAAAATGGGGATTACAATTCTTTGCTTGAATTGACTCACAAGAGTCAATTTTAGCATACATGTATCTAAATTTGCGTGCAATGGGGTTAGTGTATGATTAATATGCTGGTGTTCTTGTGCAGAGCGAATATAGGCGCGTGGCAGATTTTGATCGTTTTACATTACAGGACACTGACGAAAAAGCTACAACTTTCGAAACATACGCATGTCTGCTACTTATATCCCTGCAATCAACAAAACCTTATCGGGCTTGTTTGAGTTTAGAATTGTTGTACGGATGTAGGTTGCACTGTCTCGATTTGTAGAACATTCTATTACCATAGCTCATTATTTATATTTGATACAGATTACCAGCCAAATTGATTTATTTGAATATGAGTATGCTTATTATGAGCATCATGAGGATTTGACATGAGTATGGGAAAGTTTCTGCGTTTGTAACGTTAGAAAAAATCCGGAATACAATTTTTTGCTTGAATTGACTCACTAGGATTACTTGGGAATGAGAGAGCAGAAGGGATACAGATTTTCTGGTCACTTCTCCAATGTACGAGAGAAGTTGGTAAGATTAGTGGGCTGCTTGGGAAGAGTTTTGTGGCGTGAATGGGGATTGCAGAAAAAGGCTATGAATGTAATATATAGTGGCAGGTTTAATGCGTGCGTCATGTATGGAGTAAATATAGGGTATGAATCAATGAATTATGGGTATGTAAGAAAGGCTTTGACTAGGTGTCAGAGGGTGGTCATGTATGCATGCCTAAAAGTATGTCGGGCAGTATTCACGGATGCCATGAATGTTTTGATGGGTGTCCCTCCATGGGATCTTGCAGCGAAATAAATGTGAGTGGAGTACAAACTGAAGAAAGGTTTGGCACTGAATGAATTTGATCGACTGATAGTTGATAAAAGGAATCAAGACCCTGAGAGGGCTGTGATTGAGCTAGAAGAAATAATGAAGGCGAAGTGTCAGAAAAGATGAGATGAGAGTGAAGCTGGGCGAGTCACTCATAGGTTCATCCTGAGAGTAGATTTTTCCAGCCATAATAAATGGTTCTCCCTTGGCCCATATCTAGGATACTTAATTTCGGGTCATGGGAGACTGAATGAATTTTTGTACAGAATGGCAGATGTGCATATGGAGAGGTTGAGAGTTGGAGCCATGTCCTGTATGAATGTACAGAGTACTTGAAAGAACGAATGGTGTTATTAGGGGGAATGATGAGAGGAGAAAATCAAAGTGTATGAGATACAAGCTAGATGCTAGAGACGTATGTAAGGTTTCAAAAAATGGAAAGCTTCTCTAAGGCAGTCTTCTCAAAGAGAAGATAATTTGTCTTGAGGTGTCTGTTTCGGGGCGATCTGAGGCTGAAGGCTGAGTTTATCGTTACTTTGGAACGAGATTGGATTTGGTGTTGATAGGTGGTTGCATGCAGGGCGGTCACTGTGGGTTGAAAGGTCGATGTTCGGGTCTCTGGTGGTGGTGTTTTGTCCCCTAGCTGGCTTCAGCAAGGCTT
The DNA here is from genome assembly GCA_034642435.1 of Megalocaria dilatata. Taxonomy (NCBI): domain Eukaryota; kingdom Metazoa; phylum Arthropoda; class Insecta; order Coleoptera; family Coccinellidae; genus Megalocaria; species Megalocaria dilatata. Next base: position 43,511,943 of record CM067856.1, on the reverse strand, counting down.
GGATTTCCAAAGCCCAAAACATACAAGGGAAAGCGTTCCCGAAGCAAGTCCCAGCAATGACGCGATGATTTCTACCACGGGAGGGCGGATGCCCACAGGAGTAATCCTAGCCGCTCTACTTGAGGATAGGTTTCGTGGGGGCAGTGGTTGAAAGCCCGCATGCTGGGCTAAAGGGGTTCTGCTTCCCATATGCTTGGATATGTGAGTTGCGTTTTCCAACTCGGAAGCTAACCAGCATAGTTAAAAGAGGTTTGAATAGTGCTTCGCCTTATGCCAATGGGGGCCTAATTCTTGGAAACTGAAGCTAAACTGGAAGTTACGATTCTATCGCGGCGCGCTGAGTCGGCGTATCCTAATCCCGCGCCCATGGGGGCGGTGAGGGCAGGTAGGTCACATAAAGCAACCTTTACTTCCTGCCTTACTAGGGTATGTCGTGTACTGGATGGCGGTAGTGTATGATTAATACATTGGTGATCTTGTGCAGAGCGAATATAGGTGCGTAGCAAATTTACGGGGCACTGACGAGAAATCAACAACTTTCGAAACTTACGCATGTCTGCTGCTTATATCCCTATTCACGTTGAATCCATCAATGAGTTAAGATGATACCTATAAAAATTGAGAGGTCGGAAGGAATTTTCCCTGAAAATTTCAGATCTGTGAACTTCTTCTCAAAGGAGCTACAAAGGTTGAATAAAATAAATAATTTTGTATTCTGTTATACGGAATTCAGTCAAACAAATATCGTTTTCTGCAAATTACATAGTTGAATGTCTCCATCGTTCTCCCTTCGTTATGCATCGTTACATACTGGCAAAAAGGAATGGAAAAAATATATTGGAGCTAACTTCATACGCTCAATACTTTTTGACGGAATGAGATAATTATAATTGTCTGAGCGGAATTATATTTGATGGATTCGGTCTTTACTTGATGGAAATCCATTTTCAACTAGTAATAAATGAAATTCAATTTCCACACAAACTACAACTAATTGTTGAAGGACATTTGCTCCGCCACACTGTGACTTAATCATTTCATTCTACAGTTGAACTGATAACAGAAAAAAATAAAAAACTAGACAACCTGGAATCCATTGAAATATTTATACACAAAAATCACGTTTCAATAATAAAACTATTAAATGAGCAGACGGACCTTTGGCACACCCCACTTATTGAATTTTTGCACCAGCGTAAGTCTTCAACGTATATACAGTTAAGTCCAACAAAAACTTAACAATTCGATTTTCCGACTTCAAAATCAAAATGTGGAGAATCGCACGGACCAATCAATTTCTGAATCGAGGAGGAACAACTTTCCCGCTCTTCGCATTCACGTAACAGCAACCCCCTAACGGGGGTGAGTATAACTCCTTGATTTTGAAAGGAATGCGATACCTCATTTTGAAGATCTTATCGAGTACTATCTGAAATTCCGCTTCAAAATTTCCATAGATTTCGAAATGTCAGGTAAAATAGTAGAAGAGAACTTACTTTTGTGATTAGATTATTAAATGCTGTAAATGGGCACCATTCACTACCATGTAGTAATTCAAGTTTTGCTGAAAACGTTCACGTACGTTACTCAAGATTTTTGGTGTGATTTGACGGCATTCATTAATGATTTCGCAAATCATCCAGTGACTCAGGCTGGGTTTCAATTTCAAAAAATTATATTTAATAATTATAACTTTAGGAATAAAATTAATGTCATACAAGTACCACTTATATCAAACGACATATAAAATACACTTACATTATAAGACATCCAAATGAAAATCCAATAAATGAAAATTGTTAACCAAACTCCTATAAATTACATATTTTGAGTTAACATAATCTTAAGAATTTCATCATAAAACTATCTTACTTAGAATATTCAATATTATTGGATATCTAACTAAGTTACTTTCTATAAAATCTCAAGATATGTAAAAACTTTACTGAAAATAAGTTTCAAGAGAGACTTTGCTTCGTCAGTACTGAAATAATTCATATTCAATAAAATATAACATCAATCAATAACAAATATTTCCTCACCCTTCAACAATTTAGAAAACTTCTGGTAAATGAATACTGAAAAATTCAAATGGAGTGTAATGTTAACTACAAATAAATAATTCTGTGGTTTACCCTTGATCTAAAATATTGAAAGTCAATTTAAGGGCCTCTGTTATAGCACAAGAACTATATGTATAAAGAATATTAAGGAAACCAAATAATCACATATTATGAATAAAATAACATAAATAGAGGTCAATACTTGATAGAAGGTACATAAAATTATTTAAATATTTTAATATTAGCCTTCTACATATTTAATTTCAAATAACAGAGGCCGTCAAATTGTCTTTCAATCGTTTAGATCAAGGGTAATCCACAGAATTATTTATTTAACAATTTGCATTTATTGGATTTTGTGATATCATTTGGATGTCTTATAATGAATGTGTATTTTATATGTCGTTTGATATAAGTGGTACTTATATGACATTAATTTAATTCCTGTAGTTATAGTTATTAAGTATAATTTTTTGAAATTAAATATGTAGAAGGCTAATATTAAAATATTTAAATGATTTTATTTACCTTCTATCAAGTATTAACCTCTATTTATGTTATGTTATTCATAATATATAATTATTTGGTTTCCTCAACATTCTTTATATAGATAGTATAAATTTTCAACTTTATCATTTTAAAGTGGGAAAATCGAGGTGTTAAGTTTTCGTTGGACCAGCCCCTGTATAAGAGTTAAAACACATTTTGTTTTTATTCAGTTTGAAAATGTAGTAAACACTACAGAACTCGAATCACTGTATACTCAGTTAATAAAAAGATGATAGAAAACAAAGTTATTTCTTATTTCATTCCACCTAAAAATGAACTATCACAAAGTAACAGACTACTTCATCTAATACGGATAAGAAATTCTTTATGTATAAATTTCTAGCAGATATTCGGACGAAGTTATAGCTGAAATACGAACGTGAATAAAAAACTGAATGTTTCATGTCCACCATAGACCTCACTGATAATTCATCCTTAACCATATTTATTTTCACAGCAGGCGGTTGTTGATTTTCGGCGTTTTGTCTGGACAAACGGGCGTTGTTTATCAAACTATCATTTCGGTATTACGTGACAGAAATGGTTGATCGGATCCAACTCTGTGACAAACATTTATAATTCCCACAGAAATGAAAAACAAGAACTGGGCCAGGCCTGAAGGACGAAGGCTGCTAGCTAACCCGACGAGTGTATACATAATTTCGGACCGGTAACAATATAAAATAATTCAGTTAGTTATTGGTCTGTGGCTCGTACGATCCCAATTAGCAGGTTTCGGTTTGCGTTTTGCAAGCGAGATGAAGTTGGACCCGGTTGGCAGGCATTGATAACCTGGTTTTCCTGTTTACGTTCCAGGCGTCAAACGACCGTAGGACCTGAGGACAAATGACCGGACCGAATTATTCCTGTATTGTTCGCCATAAGTATTACTAGTTTCCACCCCATACGCTGACCGTGAATCAGGAATGATAAGCATTAGTAGCCATGACATATATGTTCATATATAATTTATTCGTATTGAAACGGTATTTGGGGGAAAACGGAAACACTTTATATAAAAGTGATCCTTATGGTGTTTCGTTTTATTTTATTGTTTGTTCACACATCCATTTCATTCCCTATAGAGTTTCCATCTAAGAAATACATTCGATTTAAGTATATACTACTCCACCAAATTTATTCAAATCACAATTTGGAAAGTGTTTTTAAAATAAGACAGTTTTTGGTCACCTAGTGGTCATATCTTTTATATTTATGATAATACCCCATTTTTCTCTGTTGAATTCTGTTTTAGCTTCTTATATTAAGAGTATAAATAAGTTCGTGTAGTTTTTTTTTAACTGAAGCTTCATTGTGAAAAATTGGTCATACAAGGGGTCCAAAAAGTGTATTGCGTATTTGTTAGTTCGATAAAACAAAAACTACTTAAAATTTAAAAAAGTTTAATTATATTTATAACAATATAAAGTGAAAAATTATTTGGAAAAGATGATGACCGTTAGACTGCTGGAACTTTTCTAATCGGGAACGAAGATTGGAGATCACACGGTGACACACCCTAGCTCTTAATATTGCTGCCATTTCGGACCTGATTTTTTGCTTTAATTGCGTCAGGTTCATCGGATTATTCTCATAGACCTTACTTTTGAGGTATTCCCATGCAAAATAGTCAAGTGGACTAAGGTCGGGGCTTCTGGGAGGCCAGTTTGTATTACCCCAACGAGAAATGATCTTATTAGAGAATAATTCGTTAACAGCTTCCATTGCTTGATTTCATGTATGGCAATTGGCCCCATCTTGTTAAAACCACGTTGTTGAGTAGAAACCTTGAAATTCCTGTAACTCTGGACCCAAAAAATTTCACAGCATTTCGCAATAATGGTCAATAGAGTGGTCTAGCCTGTAGTGCCTCTAGCAGATATAGTGGCCAAACCAACGACATTTTGGCTGTGCATGGATCGTTCATGCTTTCGTCTCCGATTTTCCTCTGCCAATACCGACAGCTCTGTTTATTGGCATGAAAGTTTGCTTCATCACTGCAGAGTATGTTATCAAAATTGTTGATCCGCCGTAACATTTCGTTGGCAAATTTCAATCGATTATCATAGTCTTTCCTTCAATTCTTGAACCAATTGAATTTTAAAGGCTTTTAAATGCAAATGTTTCTTTAAAATTAAATGCATAGACGATTTTTTGATGTTTAAGGATTGGCTTCGCTTTCGAATAGATAAAGACGGATTTTGACGAACTGACGCCTCCACTCCTCGAATCATTTCTTCGTCGCGAAATGAACGAAGGCGGCCAGCGTGTTGAATTTTTACCCCTTCGATCCTTTCGTTTAATTGTAGCAGCTTATAATACGCCATATCCAGCTGATCCCACCATATTCAGTTTGATAGTATTTATGCGTTACCGGACATTTTCGATTATCGTAATGGATCCGCTTTTCATCGACAGTCACAATTCGATGCTAAAACTTCTATCTTTTTTGCCAATGGAGCAGTCGTTCTCAAGTGAAAAAACGTCTTTCGACGTCCCTTGGCTTCAGTTTATACAGCACCTAATTTCCGACCTGTCGGATCATTCCCATTGCTTTAAAATGATGACATATGGCTGGTTGAGTGACTCCAGGTGTTTTTGTGAGTTCCTCTTGCGTTTGTGATGGATTTTCATCGAGTCTTGTCTGTAATTCTTCATCCTTAAACTTTGATGGCGCTTCGCGTCGTTCTTTGTCTTTTAAATCAAAATTTCCACTTTTAAATCGAGCAAACCACTTCTGACACGTTCGTTCAGTATGGTCACCATAAACATCCATTAAAATATGATGACTTTCGGCAGCTTTTTTCTTCAAATTGAAGTAATTAAGTAAAACTTCACTCAAAATCACATTATATGGTACAAAAGTTGACATTTTCAGATCACGCAGAAACTATGTTGTTTACACTTCAGCAAAATGACAGATACTGAAAAATAAAACTTATGATGACACTTCGAAATAAGATGTTGCCAGATGAAACAATCGAATAATAAACTAGTAGCGTCATCTGTTATAAAAACCGCACGAAGTGATTTATATTCCTAATATATTTTTTTCTATTCGAATGAATATCTGGACTCAAGTTCTTTACGATCACTTAACTCTCTTATTCCTCATAAAGATTACATAAAATTTATTGTTGGAGTTCTGCACCTACATTCCATATATTGTAATCGTGTTTTCTATTTAGGATACTATTGAAATGTTTAAAAAATTTGAATATCAAAACAGATTTACTGTGTTAGTGTTCTACAATTTTAATTTCGAAAAAATTATTCAAGAAACTTTTAGTAGTAAATTGATGTCTCATAAGCACTCTCTATATTTAATTGATGTATAAAATCGAAACTCATTATACAATATCAAATGGAATTAAAAAAACCCAACAAATATAAATTGTCAATTAAAATTAATGAATAAATGAATGTTTGTTTGTTTCATTCCAAGCATGCGTACTGAACTCACCAGACAAGCGTACACAGCACTGCTTGTGACAAAACGTTTTTTTTTTCTGATTTTATATTTATGAAAACTGAATCTTTCTCAACAATATACAACATTATTTCAAGAACTTCTCAAAAACTAATTTATTTGAAATATTTAATATATTTATTTATATAAGTTACCTCAAAACTCTCAAAACATGTAGCTCGTCTTCAAAAAATAATTAGAATTCAGATAAGACCAGTTCAACTTCACATTTAAAAGATAAAATCAATTTACATTAAATAAACTTACCCAATACGACCTCATGGAATATCTGTTTTGATATTCAAAATTTGTAATAATCCTTCTATCAAGTAAAAAACCGCTTCTTATTATTTCATTCTATATATAATATATAATTATATTAGGTTTTCGAATGAAGAAATTTATTATGTAGTGTCGAATGTTTTAACCAAGACCATTAAAGTGCCTTGTAAACTTTTTGTGATTTTGTTGTGAGCATAGAACATAGAGTACCTTGGATATAGATGAAGTAATATTCAACAAACAGATATTTCTAATTATTTTTTGAGGATGTCCTATATGTTTGGAGAGTTTTTGAAGTAACTTTTTCAAATATTTTAAATATTTCAAATAAATCAGTTTTTGAGAAGTTCTTAAAATTATGTTGTATATTTTCAAGAAAGATTTAGTTTTCATAAATATAAAATCAGAAAACAAAACATTTTGTCACAATCAGGGCTGTGGACGCTTGTCTGATGAGTTCAGTATGGGTGCTTGGAACGAAACAAACAAACATTCATATGTTTATCAATTTTAATTGACAATTTATATTTGTTGGGTTCTTTTAATTCCATTTGATATTATATAATGAGTTTCGATTTTATATGTCTATTAAATGGAAGCAGTGCTTATAATACATTAATTTAATTCAAGAAATTGTGAATAGAATTTTTTGAAATTAAAATTTGTAGAAGACTAACAGATTAAATCTGTTTTGATATTCAAATTTTGTAATAATCCTTCTATCAAGTAAAAAACCGCTTCTTTTTATTTTAAAATGTTTGAATTTCATAATTTTTTAAAATATAATTGAGCTAGCTGATGACTTTTTTTAAATAAATCATAGAATATTGAGTAAAAACTTTTAGGTTGATAATGGAAGTTTTCGACACATTTTTCCATTATTGTGGTTTTATGTTGCGAATGACAGCTTTTATGCTATCCTTCGGTACTTGAGTCGTTGCTTCAGCATTAGCAGAGATCTCTTCTTCATCTTCATTGTACCGTAACAGAAGCACAATGGCATTCACGCATTCTAATCGTGGAATTTTCACCATTTTCATTGTTAATTTTCACTACTTCAGTGCGTGTATGATGAATGAACGTTTACTTTTTATTTATATAAGTGTTTGTTTGTCTTTTTCTCTGAAAATTCATCAGTTGCAAACAAAATTTTATTTATTATGTATACGCTAAAATTTAATTCTTGTTGCATAACTCAAAATAACCGAATGATTAAGATATATGACTCCCTTGAGCATTCAGAAAAACTTACCCTAGGTTCTCGACTATTTTCGATTCTAAGGAGAAGAGAAAGGTAATAGATTGGAAGAATCACCAATTTCACCTGTAGGTCTACAAGAGCATCTGGTCAATCTTATTATCAAATAATTTCAGTATGAGATCTTAACCCCCAATATAATTCTCTCAGGTTATGAGGTATTATTGCATCTTGGTTATTAATAAACGAACAATTCAAAATTATTATTTTCACATAAAAAAGGAAGTATTTAGATTTTCAATAAATTTTCTTATGGTTGTTAATGCAGAATGGTCTTTCAGTTAGACTCAAAGAAATTTCTGTTTAGGACATCCACGGTCCAAGTATTCGTAAAATATTTTTCGTCATCATCTAGGATCTAAAGGAATTATCATATCGAAGAGCCGAATCAATTCAATAACCGCAGCTATACCATCGAAACCGGGCTCATCCACTCTGCATACATCGACAATCCTATCTCAGAAACCTGATCATGTGTATTCTCGGCTAGGGATTTCCCATGAGAGCGATAATCTACCTGGATTATATAAGATTTCTGGATCCGAGCAGCCTTCGAAAATGCCTCAGAGAATCTGCCTAATGGGAAATTCGACTTGATTTAGGTATTCGAATTAATTCATACCATAAATAACTCCTTAATGAACTGCCAGACACACATCGCTCAACGTTTGCTCTTTCCATTTTATCTGTTCTCAATGAAATTGTACATTTCGTTTAATCCCCAGATCGATGCCAGCAATTTAACCGGTGAAAAGATATGTGACTGTCAGGCTCTGAAACAACACACGAGTGAATAAGAGCTCCTTCCTAATATACTTGTAAGCCTTCCTTTAACTTGTCTATAATTCTTTCTACCAAAAACCTCGACTATTAGATTTTCTAGGTTTTCACTTAATACTACCTTCAATTTAAAGAAGAAAATAATTTTTGATTTCTACAATATTTCGATGCAACAAAAATTGTTTCGTCATACCATAATTTCATCGAGTGACTATAACTTCAGATCACAGAATGATAAGTACCTAACTTGGTGCACAAATGTGCGAAAAAGAGAAGATTAAGGTATTTTTGACAATTACTTTATAATTTCTTAAAAAGCAGAGAAAACCTGTCGGTTCAATCATTCAATTCAAAAGGAAAACATATTTGTAATAACAGTTCTTTAATAAGATTTAAATATCAAAAGAGATCTATTGTCTTAGCCTCCTACAAATTTTAATTTAAAAAAAGTCTATTCAAAACTTTTAGAATTAAACTAATATCTTATAAACTCAGCATCAGTTAAATAGCTATATAAAATCAACACTCATTTTATATAATAATATCAAATGGAATAAAAAGAACCAACGAAATATAAATTATCAATTAAAATTTCTAAATAAATACTTGAAAGAGACAAAATTTTGTTTCTTATCTTATATTTATGAAAACCAAATTTTTCATCTAAAATATAATTAAATAAGATTATCGTCAGTTTTAATTCACATTCAAAAAATAAAATCAGTCAACAAAAAATATCTTAAAATAAAATAGAAAGGCTTTTTACTTGATAGAAGAAATATAACAAAATTTGAATATCAAAACAAATTGAAATATGTTTATCTTCTACAATTTTAATTTCCAAAAGAATTTTTTTATTCAAAAACTTTTAGAATTAAATTAATGTCTAAAACAAGCACCGCTTACATTTAATAGACGTATATAATCAAAACTCAATATACAATGTCAAATGAAATAAATAACCCAATAGATATACGAAAGTAATTAAAATTAATAAATAAATATTTAAAGGAGACAAAATTTTGTTTCTGGTTTTATCTTAAGAAATACTACTTGCCTTATAAAAACATGAACACACTTAAAGGACTTCCCAAAGAATATAATTTATTTGAAATATTTAATACATTTAAATATTCGAACAAATTATTTCAAAAATCTCCAAAAAAATGTGCACTATATCTTCAAAAAACAAATATAATTCTAGATAATCCCTTCATCAGCCCTTTTTTAATAATCCAAATATCAAAATCAATAACATAACCTACATCACTCACGTGTTAAAAGACTTAAGCTTCGAACTACAGATCAACTATATATTCAAGATTGATCTATGTTCTAACAAAATCAAAGAACAAAGTGAGTTATTTTAAGGTTTACCTAAATTCATTGACACCCTATAATGAGATTTATTGAAGCCAAAATATAATTATATATTATATATAAAATAAAATAGAAAGGCTTTTTACTTGATAGAAGAAATATAACAAAATTTGAATATCAAAACAAATTGAAATATGTTTATCTTCTACAATTTTAATTTCCAGCCTGACCTCGTAGTATCCTTGTTGAACAAATCCTTAAATTAGAGAACACTAATTTTAGTATTTGTTCAACAAGAATACCACGAGGTCTGGTTGACAAGATATTTTTTGTTAATTGATTTAATGTTTTAAATGAAAATTAGGACTGACTACAATCTTATTCAATTTTTAATTGTTTTTTGAGGATGTACAACATGTTTTGAGAGATTTTTTGAAGTAACTTATTCAAATACACACATCGTCAAAAGTCTTTTCCCCCCTAGGTTTCTCAAGAAATAAACAATCTATGTTGTGGAAATGAGATGAATATTTTCCTCTATTTCAACTGCAATATATTTGATAGAAAATCTTTGTTTGTTACTCTTTGCTTCATGCAGGATGAGACAAAATAAGGAAATTGATAAAAAATCTAAAATTATCGACATTTTATTTTTGATTAATTATAGTTATGCCACAACTGAATCCAAATTCAATAGTCCGTATTACCACCTCTTCTTTCAGTCAACTACCCAATACGCCTAGGCATCCCCCGAATCAAGTCATAAATGAAGTTTTCAGGCATATCCTTCTATTCTTCCTGAAGGGCTTAACTCAATTCCTGAAAAGTTGAAGGTGGGCTTTGGCCATTGGATATTGCTCTTCCTAAGTAATCCTATACGTGCTCAATTGGATTCATGTCTGATGAGTTTGCTGGCCAGTTCATTCTTTGGATATTATTCTCTGAAAGAATGTTTTTAACCCTTCATGTGCGGTGCGGTGGGACGTTATCCTGATAAATGAAATTACTTCCAAATTCGTTGCGCAGAGGGACAATTATTGGATCAATGATGTTTTCTACATAGATGGCACCAGTCATTATTCATTCAACTATAATAAGCGGGTACGGCGACCGAACATTATACCTCCTAGCACATTATTGATCCACCTTATAGAGGCACAACTTCCCGGGCGAAATTGAGTCGCTCTAGTCTGCCTCGACCTCTCCAAACCCTTTCCCGTCGACTATCACTTTATAAACCGAATCGTGACTCTTCCGAAAAAAGGACGTTGCGCCATTGTGGTAGAAGCCAGTCTTGGTGGTGTTCGGCCCATTGCCGACGGGTAGCTCTATGTCCAGGTGATAGCCGAGGTACTCTTAAAGATCTTCTTGCCCTTAATTTTGAGGAATGCAACCGTCTCCAAATGGTACTGGTTGAGACTACCCGTCTATGGATCCTCAAAAAATGACTTCGAAGGGCCGTTACAGATACCGCTCGATTCCTTCGAGTAAATTTTGCGTTATAGTATTCTTCCCTTGCAGATGTTACTCCGGGTCGACCAGGTCTGGTCTCCGGGCAACGCTGCCGGTTTCCAGGAAAAGGGCCACTATGCGCCTCACTGAAGTCCGTGGAATATTCAAACGTTGCGCAATCTGGTGGTTCGAGAAAGCTTCTTGATGTAGGGCTACTATTCTTGCCCGGTCAAACTGAGAAATTAGATGTTCGGGCATTTTCCACGGAATATTCTCAATATTAAACTCTCGTTATTTTTCCGGTTAGTTGTTTTCATTTAAGTTATAAGATAGTGAAGATTCCACACACAAAAACTTGTCATATTACATTCAACAAGTTGAGAGTTGATAGGGGGGGGCAAGACTTTTTACGATGTGTGTATATGGAATATTTAAAATAAGTTAGTTTTGGAGGATTCTTAAAACACCGTTTTGCGTTTTTGAAAAAGATTTGGTCTTCATAAATATAAGATTAGAAACAAAATTTTGTCTCCTTCAATTATTTATTCAGTAATTTCAATTAATAATTCATATTTCGTTGGTTTTTTGATTCCATTTGATATTATATAATGACTGTTGATTTTATATGCCTACTAAATGAAAGCTGTGCTTATAAGACATTAATTTAATTCTAAAAGTTGTGAATGAAATTTTTTGAAATAAAAATTTGTAGGAGGCTAACAGAATAAATCTGTTTTGATATTTAAATTTTGTAATAATCCTTCTATAAAGTAAAAAGAATTATTCAACTGATTGTTTCAATATTGATAAGGAGTATAAGCTATGGTTACATAAATCCTTCGAATAAGGACAGTTCAACTTGCATTTTCGTAACAGTTCAGAATTCAAATACACCCGGTTGTGTTCTGCTGATCACAAGAACATAAACAGCGGACATCTACATGTTTCGAAGCTTATTGGCTTCAACCGTCAGTACCTACTATTAGTATTGGGTAAATCTTTAACATTCCTATGGGGGCGAATAAATTTGCATATCTGTATTGCATTTATTGTTTGTTACAGCTGCCACTGATGATTGAAGCCAATAATCTTTAAAATATGCACATGACTGCTGCTTATAACCCAACGTTCAACAAAACTAACACCGATGTATTGGAGTATTGAAGAAGAACACAGATGCAGTTTGCACTGTTTCGATTCGAGGAACTTTTTTATCTAACCTTATGATGCCTTTTATATTTAGAAAATAAATATTAGCCGCTTTTATTAAATTCATTTAAAGATACCCAATCTAAATTTACAGAGGTCCCAAAAATAATGTCAAGCAGAAGTCCAGAGCTAGAGCACCCCTAAGTCTACCCATATTACTCGTACGCGATGCGATTGTTCGTTGTTTTTGTTATTATAATTTTAATCTTTAACCTTGTCTTAAAAAACATAATTGGTCACAAAGCAATAAACTATTTCGATGCATGCTAAAGTTGGCTTCAAAATAACTGAGTACATGTCATGCTAAACAGAAACAATTGAGAGACAATCTAATAACATTGCACATTAAGAGTTTAATGTCCGGCGCATTCGCCATTTTGCAACAGGTCATTATTTGTAATATAATTATTTCATGGATAATGTATCAAATAATTATCTAATTATTTTTATATCTACAAAGCATACTTATCACCTATTTTGAAGAAAAATCGTGCACGTATCTCAATAATTCATGACTCTGTGACGTATCACCAAAAAAATCATCAACTCGAAGTCACATAACCTACAAGGAATGATTCAAGTAGCCATTAGGGTGCTCAATTTCTACTTTATACTCTTTTTGAGGCACCTGTAAATAATAATGAACTCTTCTTCCATTTGTATTTTTTCGTTTCCAGCAAAAAAGTCAGCATTAAAATTGAAACGGTAGTAGAGGTTGCAAATCCATTATATAATTTGATATATTTGGACAAACAAGGACTGTATTATTTTCTAGTATTGAAGAACTCAAAAGATCGACTTGTTGTTTCCTGTAGAAATAACTAGCGATATCAAAAATAGAGAGAATTTTTACTTAACTAGTTCTAATGAACCATTAATGCCATAAAATTGTCTGTCAAATAAAGCAACCTTTATGAATATTGAAAATATTCTTGTGTTATCTATTTCAATTGTAAGTTTATCGGTTTCACAACCTGGACATAGATATAGTCCGTCTTGAATGTATCCGGGAAAAACTAAACTCAATTGTAATTTTTTAGTATATATATTTAACTCTTGAATTAGAAAATTACAAGAAAATATTCATCTTATTTACTTATACAACCTCCATTTAACTATAAACACTTGACTAAACTTCGAGGTACACTCGAAACTAGATCACCTCCATAATTTTCGGTGATGGTAGTCCAGGACTGTAGAACTGACAGAATTCAATCATCTTCATTTCATGGCGCTACTCGTTCAACTTCAATTTTCATTAGTCCCCACAAGTTTTCCATGGGACTAAGATCTGATGAAGCTGCTGTCCATGAAATGGTTGTTACTTGGTGTTCCTGCATCCAAGCTTGAGTATAGGCCAAAGTATGGCATCTTGAATTATCCTGCTGAAAACGCCACCCTCTGAACATGAAGCATCAGCCGTTTCAAGAAAAAAATCATTTAGAAATCCACAATACTTTTCATTATTAATGGTACCATTAACTATACAGAGAGGAATAGCACCACGCTATTGCTTCCCAAACCATTTTTTTGGTGGAAATTTTTAAATTTGAACAGTAACAGGTTCTTTTGATAGGATTTTTAAGTTGAAAACAACTTTCATCAGAGATAAAGACATCAAAATTATCTTCTTGAAAACGTTGACAAAATCCTTCATTCCTTTTGTAAATGATTTTTTTTGTTTCCTTGATATGTAGTATCTTTTCAGTGATATACCGAAGTTTTCTGGACATACTTTTAAGGCCAATAATTATAATAACCGTTCTTTATTGACCCCACTCAAAGACCATCGACCGAAGTCCTTCAACCCTAGCCAATAAAGCATTTAAATTGCTTCCTTTAATCTTACGCGGTCTTCCTGAAACAGGTCTATGCCTTATACCCATGCCATTTTTTATCATCTTTATTGTCTCACATACAGCACTTTTTTCCCGTTTAGTCAATTCCATTAATTTTTTAACGTTTCGAAAACCTTTTCCATACAAATATTCTACCTGTTTTCTATTTTCTAGTCGCGACATTATTTCATAAATTGTATACCTGTTGACAATCAACAATATTTGACAAAATGTGTTGCCATGCAACTTTGGCCATACTGACTATCTGCACAATCTATTTCATACATTACTTTCGTCTAAGAATGTTACAAAAAAGAAGTATATTGAAATTATGAAAAATAATAAATTCCGGATAATTTCTAGACAGACTAATTTGTAGTTAAATTACACAGACGTTATTTAAGGTATACATTCTGTCAAGAAAGTACCGGGAATTATCGATTTAAATCTGGCAGGGCAATGAGGCAGGTAAATTTTTTTTTCCTAGGTTGGTACCACTGTCCTAAATTACTATGCCAAGCTTGAGCGGGATCTGTCAACTAGTGTGTTTGCAACAGCTGATTAAGTCAGTCGATGTCAGAGTGCGTGCCAATTTTTACTATGGCTGATTACGTTGAGCAAAGAATTTGTTTAAAGTTTTGTGTTGCAAATGAATTTTCGTGTGCCGATGCATTGAAAATGTTGCAAAAGGCCTTTGGTGATAATGCTCTATCGAAAACTCGTGCATATCAGTGGTACAGAGCCTTCAAGGACGGTCGTGAAGTGGTCGCCCATCGACGGCTTCGATCGAAGATAACGTCGATAAAATTAAGGAAAGGGTGCTGGAAAACCGTCGTACCAGCTTGAGAGAGATAGCACATGATCTTAAGATATCCCACGAGTCCGCACGTATGATTTTGATTGATATTTTGGGCATGAGAAAGGTGGCCGCACGACTCGTACCGAAAGACCTGAATTTTCTTCAAAAACGTCATAGCGAACAGGTTGCTTCAGACATGCTGGATCCCTGTAATTCCGATTCTACATTCATGGAACGCATTATAACTGGTGATGAGACCTGGGTCTACGAGTACGATATGCAAACAAGCCAGCAATCATCGGAATGGGTGGTAAAAAATGAGCCGAAACCGAAAAAACCACGCCAAAGCCGCTCGAAAATGAAGGCGATGCTCATTGTTTTCTTCGATATCCGTGGCGTGATGCACTATGAATTCGTTCCAGAGGGTCAGACGGTAAACAAGGAGTATTACCTAGGCGTTATGAAACGTTTGCGTGAGCGTATCCGTAAGAAGCGGCCAAATTTGTGGGCGAACAACTCATGGACTTTGCATGACGATAACGCGCCTTCTCACCGAGCTACGATTGTGACTGACTTTCTCGCCAAAAACTCAACGAACGTGCTTCAGCAACCACCGTTTTCGCCGGATTTGGCTCCCTGCGACTTTTTCCTCTTCCCAAAACTAAAATTGCCCCTTCGTGGCACCCGTTTTGAGTCGATTGAAGCCATAAAACAAAATTCGGCGCGAGAGCTAAAGTCCATCCCGGAAAGCGCCTATAAAAAATGTTTCGATAATTGGAAGTGCCGTTGGCATAGATGTATTGGAGCAAATGGAGCCTATTTTGAAGGCGAACCAATGAATTTTGACGATTAAATGTAAAAATGTTGTTTTAATTGAAAATTCCCGGTACTTTCTTGACAGAGTAGTACATATTGATGTTCCAATCTCAGATCGTTATGCCGAAATATCTGTAATTCTCGAATTTTGAGCCGAAAATTATCTCAAACGACTATCTTGGACTCAGTGATGAAGAATTCGATGTCGAAAGTCATTCTGTCTGGCTGGTCCGTAATTCAACATTCTTACTTTTGAATGAAGAGAGATAGAGACTTGAGACTTTCATAAATATCTCGGTTGAATTCGTTAATGAGCACAATTGGTCTATTGGTTTCGAAGGTATTCATATTTAATATTTTTTTTATTTTCCAAAAAGTTTCGGAACTACTGATGTGATCAAAACAAGTTTAGCTTTTTCGATTTTTAGGAAAGGCACGAATAGCCGTGCCAAATTTTGTGAGGATCAACCGTCTAGGTGGATCACTAAAGGTTGAAATGCTAACATTCTACCTGAAAGAGTGAGAAACTTGATATTTTCAGGAGAGGTTCAAAGTCTAAATATATCAGTTTGTGGGCAAAATCGGCCGAATGGTTGCTGATTTCAAATTTTTTCAGTTATAAATTCGATGGAGTTATGTATAGTATTCAAATTAATCTTTTTCATTTAATACCAGTAGAAATATGAAAATTATATGAATTTGTGTGTTTTTTCACCCTTTTCTACCGATATATTATAAAACGCTGCGGATAGAAGAGAGAGGTATAGAGCCTTTTAGCTATATATTTTATATAACAGTTCTAGAACTGCAAAAAATTGTGATTATTTGACTTTCGGATGATAGAACACACACAGAGGGTGTATTTTATTGATCAAATGTAACTTCGTCAAAAATTGGTTCACAGATTCGAAATTTTCAGGGGAAATGGACAACAGAATAAGCGCTCAAAAGCTTTTGACTTCACGTCGGTGCTTTTCAGCAAATTTATGTAGAAAATTTGAATATCGAATCCTCTGACAATCAAACTGTTGATAAAGTTTATAGGAGCATGCATGTCATGATTCGTTGATGAGTCTGGGAGGTGATATATCTTTCAGCTGCACTCTTTATTTCGAGTATTAATAATTAGAAAAGTTTGTGGGTTTTAAACGTTTTAATTACTTTTATAATGAACAACTGCACTCAAAGCAGCAGGAAGAGATAAGTTGTTAACAGCCATTTGGGGTTTATTAACATATTGGAGAACACAGAGGTGAACTTTTTGTAACTAGAAATTTCAGACCTGAATATTTGAATGTTTATTACCTGTTAGTTAATTTTTCAATCCTCTACAATGTTTACCTACATCCATTAATTTCTGATCGCTGCACTTATTTTTTCTTCTATAGCTGTATTCTATGCTAGGATGTTTCGAATATTTTGACTTAAATATTCAAATAAAAGAAAGTTTTTAACTCAGCGATGAGTTACGTTAGGTATGTTATTTCGAATATATCCAGAGCTTGACTCACTGGGTCTTCGTCAATCGGCTTCGGACAGATACGCCGAAACTTGATGATCTCCGTCAGGGCTACTCTTAAAGAAATGAGAGTTTTTAGTGATCTGTTCCCCGCTCGAAGAAGAATAATGAATAATTTTTCTTTTTTTCCATTCTTGGGGGACCGGCCTCTCTTTCGAACCTGGACAACTGTTCTTGTTCAGCAGGCCTGTCGTGTGGATGCAACGACCTGATATGATAAACTCCTAATGGTTCCTCTAGGGCATCTGGAGCTGCTACCTGGTAACTAACAGGTGATATCATTTTCATAATGACATATGGATCATATAGTTTTGGGTCAAACTTCTTTGTGGTTCTTTTGACACTACAGTTTTGGTTATGGATAGTGTCACCCACACTTCATCTAGCACTATTTGGAAGAAAATATCCGCCGTTTTTATTCATTTGAAGGTATACCTCTGCCAAAATTTATTTAACTACGTTGGTAAGATTTAAATAAACGTATGTTCATTCAACAAGGGTTTATCTCTACTTTTTCGACCCAATTATCCTAAGTAAAAAGTATGGAAGTGCATTTCACCATGAGACAGACAATGATATATGTAACAAGTTTCATAAATGTATCTAGAGAAGTTTCATAGATCGGACTTTTTCTCGCTTTCCTAATTATTTCTGTCTCAAGACGTGAAATATATTAATTTTGTTTCACAGGACGTATCATAGTAATCACTGAGATTTAAAATGAAAAATAAAAAAATTTATAATAATAATATTCATTATGATTATTCTTGAAGATTTTATGACAACTATTGGTAAAATTGAACAAGTTTATATTTCAGGCGGGCCCAAGCGATTCATCATCCATAGAAATACTAACAACATTCCAGGCTGTTTCATTTGAATATATGAGAAAGCGTCTGCGAGCGCCTTCAATGAAAGTTTATTAATTCGAAAAACTATGAATCGATTTCACAATATATTCATTCAAAATGATAAAACGCATTCTGTAAGATGTCGCATCATACACAACAAACAATAGATGATGGGTAGCGTAGTTTTTTTTTTGATAAAACAAATGTATCATACCATTATCCTACATTTGTTAAATAAACCGAGAAAAGATTGCATGGGTTAATTCAATATTATTTGATTCTGTTCAGTAATGAAGCACCATTTTAATTGAAGAACATGCCAAAAGAAGAAATTGGCGCATTTGTACCAATGCTAATACCTACACCTTCGTCGAATCACTCATGCATTCAGAAAGACACCATGAGCTTTATAGTTCGATGGATTCATTTTTCCTATGTCTTTAAAAATGTTTATGCTCAAAATGTAACGATTAACGGTACAATTGCATAATTACTTACATTTGTTCACTCAATTCGAAAGCATCAATGTTTTTAATGTGTGGATTCAGCATAATGACGCCATTTGCCTCAGAATATGCGATAAAATTAATTCAGAAAGAAAAACTCATTTTAATTAAAAAAATATATATATTTTTTAAGCAAAAGTGGAGACTAATTGCCCGAATATAGCCCCTAATGATAGTATGTGAAAATTAGACCACCAACTTACGCCATGTACGAACATGCAACGTAGCGTTCACATGCCCGAATTCATATTAAAGTATTCTCTCAATAAAATAATATGTAAAATAACCAATGTTATTTCGTGAATATCAAAAACATACTTTTGTTTCTATTTCAGTTTTTGTTAAATTTTTTCCTCAAGAATTGCCCAACCTCGCTTAACTTGACATGAGAAATATCTTCAACGCTCAATTTTGTCTAAAGCAGTAGTATGATTATTTTATTTCCACATGCTCGTACTGGAGACCTAGAAAATCTAAATTGAGGTTAGAATCAGGTGTATTAAATTTTTGATGATCAATATATGCGCCAGATATATCTACTAATTTATTCACTAGGGGACAAAACAACATATTTACTACCTAGAATAACATCTTCTATGACATAAAAGTAGACTTAGCGTGATCCTCCTTTCAGATGTGAAATTTATTTTTCTCTAGCGATATACTGGTTTACGGTGCCGTAAAATACGATTCTCACAAATTTGACCTAGTACTAAAAATTATTTACAGCCCTATGCTATGAGAAATTCATTCTCCTTTCAGTTCAATCTTATCAGCTTTATCATATGCCATTAATTAATTTTTTCTTCTGCTTCATTGTAGAATGAAACAAGAAATTTTCCTTGGAAACGGTTTTGTTTAAAATAAATTTTTCCCCTAAAAATTAAAGGAAATGGGTAGTTTGAAAACGATATATTTGTTTCCACTATCTGTGAATTTCACGAAAATAATTTTCTCAAAATAATATAGATATATGTAATAAATATAGATATTTATTGAAAAGGAAAACAATAGTATTGTAGCGAACAACTTCTTGGCTTCTCATCCTAAAACCTGCCTTGCTCTGTCGAAGCTTGACCGGCGTACCAATAGAGGGCCCGACCTGTCTAAAGATTCGTGACTAACCGACCCCACCGAGTTCAAATAGAGCAAAGCATAGAGCGTTTGACGATCAGCGTTCCAAGGGAACACATGGTCACTGATGTCATAGGCAGAGCTGCGCATCACGCCTGTCTGATGAGTTTCAGATGCGCAGATTCGGAAACGAAACGCCGTCTTCTGAATTAAGAAATGGAGAAGCTCCCTCACAACTCCACATTTCCTTCGAGAGCTTCAGTATATTAAGTGCACCTGAAAAACCCCATTGGATAAATAAATATCAAGAAATTTATTCTTTTAAAAGCATAATGCCTTTATATACAGAATTAAGAGTATTCCAGAAATATGTTAAATTAACAACAATTATTTCCTCAATAGTTATTTTTCACTCTCTATATTGGGGTCAATTATTGGAAATAGATAGCTAACCAAGTAAATATGCTCTGCAAGGGAGATCTATCGACATCTGTTTGCACATTCAAAAGAATTTTAAGTGCTTCTACCATCGTAGTCTGGTACCTTTTTATCTTCGTGGATACTTTCAAAGTTGTTGAAATAATGTTAAATTCTGTTGAATGAGTGAAGTATGTTGACTTTGAATCATCTGATGCATAAGTCCTCTCTCTCATATTCTGTCCTCGAAGGATCACCCAGTTTATTTAATATATTACAAATTAACCTTGAAACTCCAGATTCCTTGTCTTTACTAGTTTTTTTTGTTGTTTTCCATAATAATTCCTGAGTTCTGAATTGTTTCAAAATCTACATTATAGTTATTTTTTCTTTGAAATACTCGGCAATTTCATGCGATGCAATTTTCATTCATTTTAGTTAAATAGTGTTAAATAAAGTTGTTCTGATTTTCGCAAATTTTTATTGTTATTCAATACAACATACATTTTGAATAACTTTTTGAATAAGTTATTCAAAATGTAAACCTATCTGAAGATGCACTGTGATAGCGAAACAGTTGTTGTATTAAATTATAATGAAAATTGGGTCAAATCGTAATAACCTTATTTAATATGGATTTTCAACAATTAAAGACCGATTCAAACAAATAATTTATTTAAAAAATTTTCTATAATAATTGCGCTGAACTGTCGGCAAAACAGTTGTTATTGATGTATGAATTCAGATTATTGATCCTAGAAATTGAGTTTATAAATATTGTGTGAATGGTTTATAGATGGAACTTTACGTGTATGGGTTACCAAGAGTTACGGAAATACCAGGATTGATCAATTCTTGGGATACTGGCCTCGTAGCGGCTAGATCGAAAGCATTTCTTGTCGTTTACCAATGCCGCTTCAAGATGTTTTAAAATGGTATGCGTTTCCATGGAAAGTTTAGTCTTCATAATGAGAAGAGATTTATTGCTGAACCAAAAAAACGTTAAAAGTTTTATGGAAGAAGATATCGGGATGTGACGTGTCTTGAGATTCGTCCCCATTGTTATATTTCTCGCGCTGTATCCAAGTATCCAAGAGTTGTCGAATACACGGAAGTCGAGCGTGGCTGGGTACGCCACCGACTTAAGTATAGGTGGGGTCGGGGTTGGAGTTTGGCAGCGACTAGAACTCTAGCAATCAGTCAGAAGGAATCAGTCGGTTAAGAGGAAAGTTTGCGCTAGTTCGCGGAAGAGGCAGTTGGCAGACAGTTCAGTTCACGAATAGAGTTGATAGAGCAAACGCTTCAGACGAGAGTTCAAGTTAGAGTTTAAAGACGGAGAAAATCAGAAGCTCAGTTACTGTTTTTGGGTTAAATGTAGATATTTATATTTCTGAGAGGTTAAAGTATAATTTCAATCTTGTATATAAACTGTATATAGTTTAGTCTGCGTTTATTTTACACTAAAGAAGAGATTGGCCGATTTATCAATCAATAACCCCAGACATTGATATTGTTATTACTTTACTGAATGTGTGGAAATATTCATCACTAATTCATATATTTTGAATGAATTCCCATCAATTAAACATGGATTGCAACTAAATGTATTATTTTTTGCCGACATTAAAATATGGTCCATGTGGAATCCACTTTTTTGTAATTCAAGACTCGAGGTCAACAAATTTCATCAAAGGAAAGGGTGAAGATATGGTCTTATTGTGTTCCACATTATTTATGAACATCAGTGGTCGCCAGAATTCCATTAATCCAATTTTCTATGACATAATAAAATGTTTCGTTCCCAACCCTCTGTTGAAAAAATAGCGACAGAGGAGATGACAAAATATATCTCAATATCAACAAAACCCTACTGGTTGAGTGTCGAAACATTCCAATTGATCTATGGTCGCTATCCGTGCAGAATACATCATAAAAGAGTTGAGATAAGTTCAGAATGGGCATTAATGGACGAGGGAAAATACGTAGTCTCGAATAGAGCGATTATATTGTACTTCTGAAACCTGCCTGCATGAAATATGGCGTTTTTCTTTGCATCGATCCCACTTTGATGTCGCCTACGAACGCGCTTTTAACCAGTCGCAAGCTTCTAAGTCTCTACGTGGTCCTTTTGCCTCGATATCGCCATTTTTGCTGGGTCTCAGTATGAATGTTTCTGCTTTTTCATTATAATACACCTGTAAGGGGCCATTCTTTTCAACGAATAACGGCACTGAACATACGTAGGTACCTACGTGGAGTTCAAGTTTTCTCATTTCCGCTCTCAGTGGCTGTTTCGCGATTAGTTTTTCATTTAATTTGATTTTTCCTTTTGTCCGCAACAAAATTGCTGACAGCCAGCATGGATTCATGCCCAAAAGATCGACGACAACTAATCTCGTTTCATTTTTCGAGGAGGTACTAGGTACATTGGATAGATCAGGTCAGGTAGACGTCATATATACTGACTTTACGAAAGCCTTCGACAAGATTGATCATAGTATCTTAGTCAACAAATTGGAGAATAAGTTTGGTTTCAGCCATAAATTAGTCAATTTGATCGGGTCATATCTGTCAGACAGAATTTGTCGTGTTGAGATTGAAGGTTATTGTTCTGTTGAATTTTGTGCGACATCTGGAATCCCTCAGGGCTCCAACCTTGGGCCTTTACTTTTTCTTTTGTTTGTCAATGATGTAGTGGATGTGATTGATGTATCGGTATTGTTATTCGCAGACGACCTAAAACTTTTTCATCGGATACTCAGTCTCCTTGATTGTGCTAAGCTACAAGCAGCACTCGATAGCCTCTCAATATGGTGCGAAGACAATAGATTGAGTTTGAATATATCTAAATGCTGTGCTATGACATACACGAAGAAGAAAATGGTCATTAATTTCGATTATAGCATCAGTGACACAGCGCTGTCTCGTATAACTGAGATAAGGGATCTGGGGATTGTATGTGACAGTGGTTGTTCCTTTGTACCTCATATGAGTCAGTTGATACTCTCATCAAATAGAACATATGGGTTCATAGTCCGAAACACTAGGAACTTCCAGAATTCGGATACCTTGATAGCCCTGTTCAATTGTTTAATAAGAAGTCGATTGGAATACTGTAGCATCGTTTGGAGACCTATATATAACTGTCATAGGAAGAGCATTGAGTCGGTGCAGCGAAAATATTACAAGTTTTTGATGTGGAGGGAGGAAGGTGTGTATCCTCCCATAGGCTATGACAACAATCTTTTGCTCTCCAGGTTCGGTACCATATCCACTACCGACAGGGTGAATATAAGTGCACTAATGTTTATGTTCAAGATTGTTAATGGAAAAATTGATTGTCCGGACCTTTTGTCAGGTCTTCCGTTTCTGGTTCCCCGTTTGGGTTCCAGAGGCGAGATGGTCTTTTACTGTGGGACGGGGAGAACGAATGCCAGTTTTCGGTCTCCCATAGGTTATGCATGTGGTATAATAAATGCGCTCGGCAATGCATGCGACATTTTCTTCGACTCTCCTCGGACCATAGTGAATGCCTATTTGTCACAACGCACCTGAATTTTATGGGGATTGTTTTTTATTTTTCATTGTGGTACTTTGTGCACCATGTCAATATGAAACTGTATTCTGATTTTTTGTGATTTCCTGTAATTGGGAGTGTATCCTGTAGGAAATAAATTACTTATTATTATTATTATTATTATTATTATTTAGGTCAAAGTAATGTTCATTCTGAGGGATAATATACAGATCCCGTCAAAGAAACTTATTAGAACTTTTTTTTATAATAATTACTAATCTTACTATTACTCTGAATTTCAAACAACGTTAATGATTTGTAAATAAAATTTTTTCTTACAACTATCAAACCTCGTATAGGTATGCATTGAATTTTTGCATTGTCGTACCGAAGTGCAAAAATTTTATTGAATAAGGTCTTGTTTGAAGGATATTCATTTCAATTAAATAAAATAATAAATATTATTTCCACAATTCACTAATTGCACGGCAATTGTTTCGCCAACAAAGTGACTTAGTCAAGTTCACATTTTGAATTAATTAAAAAAGAAAACAAGCTCAAAATATAAATTTGACCAAGCCACAATGTTGAGAAAACAATCGTCGTCGAATGAAAAAGTTTTGAAAATAATCTGTATCATTTCATTTAATGCTAATAATTTCATCTAATATACCAATTTCGTCTAAATATTAGAACGAAATTAAAATTGAATGTGAGAAATATTAAACGGAAATTATTTCTTGAAGTAATAAACACTTTAGACAACAACAAGTATCCAGATCAAATATGAGACTTTGAGAGTTCAACCAAAATAAAAAGTATAATAATGTATGCAAAAATTTCACACATATAACGGGTATTCACAATTACGAAAATTAAGTCCAGTTCCAGAGAAATCATACTGTTCTTCTGTAGCTATATTTTTACAAAATAAATTCTCCAATCTAGAAAATTTCTCCAATTTCGAGGGCAAACTTTCAGATACAAAGAAACGGCCTTTCAAGAAACATCCATTTCCAGTAGAGTATTGGAGAAATGTGTAGACAATCAAGTTAGAGTCAAACGTAATATTTTTGTAGTGGGAATATTACAGTCCTTGTATTAAATATTATCCAAACATTCACATTATTTTACAAAAAAAAGTCAGAAATATATGAAAGAATGTTACTATAATTCAAACATCAGTACAGTATCAAATAGAAATCAAAGCGCTCAAAATGAAATACAAATAATGAGTAAGATATGGGCCATTAAAAATTTGCATTTTTGAATTTAATTTCCTACTAATCACCTTTATATCCTTTCAATTTAAATTTGTTTACTAGCTGTGATGCATATGGAAGGTTATATGGTAAATACTGGTTGTATAAATAGATTTGTGTTAGTATCAATTGCTACTAACTACAAAATAATTAATTTACCACTCAAATTCGAGTTGAAGTTTATCCTCTTAAATAGAACATCATAGGTGTTCAATGAGCGTCAAACCATTATTCAAAAAATCTTTTTTTGAACATTTCAATCCCTTCTAGAGAACTCACGTACAATTTTTGAGAGCTTTAATGAGTTATTGAAAGTTTGATTGTTTGAAAATTGACATTCCTAAATTTTCTAACAATATATATTGAAAATTAATTATGAAGAGTTTTCTGAATATTGCAGATAATATCTGGATTAATTTACCGAATCTACAGATTTAACCTTAATTCCATTTGTTTTCGTGAATTTCTGAATTAATTTTATATTTGTCTTCATAAATTTCAATGGTTGATTTGAAGGCTCATCTATAATATTCTATGAAATATATAGCACTCTAAACAATCACAAGAATAAAACACATTTCAGAATCGATAATCGAAAAAATAATGGATGAAATAAGAACGGGCATATATGAAACTAAATGTTTAGATTATAAATAAAGTAAAGTTTGACAAAGCACACCGAATGTTACCAATAGTTTTAAAAATACTAAAGCCATTTTTGGAATAACTTCAGTGAAGAATCAGCATTTGAAAAACTTGTTTATTATATCTAAATTCACAGGAGGAGATGTAAATGTTCTTAAAAAAATATTTTTTTTAAGTTATAAGTTTACCGTAATCAAAAAGTTATTTTCACAATGGGCAAGATGAACCTGAAGTTAAGTAGTATATCAATTTGATTTTAGTTGGTAGCAATTGTCTCATAATGAAGGCTTTCTCTCAACGAGTGTCAGTCGCTAAATGTATTCATGGATGAGAAGTGAGTTAGTTTTCTGTTCGCAGTGAACTTGAGATCATTTGGATATATTTTACATCGTTTGAAGCTATTGGGAAAGAATGTTCCTCTTGGTTTTCATAAAAGTTAATCTTGATTCACAATATTGTTCATATCAGGCTCGGATAAAAAATTTAGATTATAAGTTCATTCAATGGGCTTCAACAAGCCTTCGCAAACCTCAGACTCAGGCTGTGAAAGGCAAAGTGATGAAGGTTTGTCTTCCAATTTCCCTATTGTTTCAGTCTTAGGGCATAATCACGCCCTCTCAGACATCTTGGAGATGCTCGGATCATAATAATATAGACGTTAAAGGAATCTATATTGCTTTTTGATGCGGTTTCCCTCAAACGCCGGGAAGATATTGTCGTCTGAAACGTCCCTAATGCTCCGAATTCGCTATTTTGCTCTTTAGGTGCATTATCCTGTACCATCAGATATTATCTCCCATTATGTCTTGTGCAAGAGAAGAGGTTCTACTTGCGTAAACAAAAATTGTTGCGCTTTCTTTGTAACTTGATAACGTCTCAGTTTGAAAGCAGAAATTGCGGCTGAAACTCAGGATGTTATCATTTATATTAAGTTTTGTCAATATTTACTCCAACTTATCTAACTTTTTGGGTGTTTCGATACGTAGTTAGGTGGTTTGCAATTTTCCTCCAAGCATGAGGCATAATTTTCCGCTGGAATGATCTTGATTACGTACGAATGTTCCGTTGAAATTTGGTGATTTATTCCGACTTGCGAAAGAGGAAGGTGGAAGTACGAGAGCACTTTGATAAGTCAATGACTTTTCGAATGAAAAAACTTCTTTCCCAACGTTTTCTCTTTTTAGCACAATATGTTTAGTACAGCGTTTTTCCAATTCTTTATTCTTTCTAAATGAAAGTTTTGTCAAAGTGTTCAAAATAAGCATTTTTGATGATGATCCCTTCATTTGATTCTGATCTTTCAGTGTTTGGCTCGCGTAGTCAGTAGGCAAAATTTTTATTTTGAATTTTTTTTGGAAAAAATTTCTCTTTATCCTTTATCCTTTTTGAAATAGTTTTCAGATGCATTATTCAGAGTTACACAGCAAAAAAAATTTTTGGATAAAGTGAAGATTTGTGGCAACAGAAGTAAAAAGACAGTCACAGGGTGTAGATTTTTTTTAAATGCCTATCATTTTGAAAGCATGCCACAGATTTTGTTTGGATATTTTTCTGATAATCAGTACGACTTGCCTCGTTTAAATATTATTAACTTCAATAATAATTTTTGTATAACTCTTAGAATTAATTTCATTCATTCCAACAATATTAATGGACGCCAATTACTGTTTACAAGAATTCTCCATCGTATTATGAACTCCTGAAATAGTTGTTTTCACTCCGAAACGCAACCAGATATACGTAGAGATTATAAATACGTGAATTCTAGTTTCCTATCGGGTGTTTTTTTTAGAGTGATAAAACGTTAAATTGAAATAAATTACATTTAAATTAAGATTGAAGCCAAATTTTGTTTTATTCCAAAGATAATTTTATGACATTTATGTTTTAAAAATAATTTCTGGCATATGTCCAACACGACTAGTTCTGAGGAACTGCATTCGAAAAGTCCAATTTTGGACCACTTTTTCGAGTGATTCGGGCCTTATTTCATCAATAACACGAGTTATTTTGGCTTCCAAAGCGTCTATTGTTTCTTGTTTATCACCATAAACCAATGACTTGACATAACCCCAAAGAAAATAAACCAGTGGAGTGGTCGCATGATCTTGGAGGCCAATCAATTGGACCATTTCTCGAAATAATGTTATCGCCAAATCTTTCTTTCAATAAATCAATTGTTACGGTAGCAGCATGAGGTGTAGCATCATATTGTTGGAACCAAAATACTTCTTGGTCGATACCATTCAAATTTTGAGACAAATAATCATCGATCTCTAAAGAGCATCATTCACTGTAACTTTAGCTCCAACATTGTTTTTAAAGAAATATGGACCGATGATGCCTTCAGCGTGTAAAGAACACCATACGGTGCATTTTTCAGGATGCAATTGAACCTGCAGAACTTCTTGAGAATTGTTTTCACTCCATATACGGCAATTTTGCTTGTTTACATAGCCGTTCAACTAGAAATGAGCTTCATCACTAAACACAATTTTACGATAAATAAGTGGATCAACTTCAAGCTGCTCTAGGGCCCAATCAGCAAACAAACGACGCTTATTATGGTCAAGTGGCTTTAGTTCTTGAACCAGTTGGATCTTGTATGGGTGTGAACTAAGATCTTTACGCAAAATCCACCATGCGGTGGATACGCAGAGTCCAGCTTGTTGTGAACGTCGACGAATAGACAAATCTGGATCATCATTAATACTATGACTTACAGCAGCGATATTTTCTTCGGTACGTACAGTTCTTTGTCTTGTTGTAGTTGTTGTTGTATCGAGTAGAGAAAATGTTGTCCGAAATCTATTGATAGTTCAACGAATAAACTGCTCTGGTGGACGATTATGTAAACCATAAATTTCACAAAGTGCTCTGTAAGTTTGGGGAATAGAACACTGATTTTGAAAATAAATTTCAACAATTTGTAAACGTTGTTGCTGGCGTGAGTCTTTCTATGATAATTTGTGAATGCTTTTTGAGCAGAAATGTCAAAACAACATTTCTGTTCAGTCAAACCTTCTGTCAAATCACAGTTGTCCCTATCGAAAGTTCTATCACTCTAAAAAACTCGATAGCTTTGAACTTACCCCTTGTTATATAACTTTGACATTCATTTCAAATGATTAACTAAGCTCACCTGCAGAAGCACATTTATATTGTTTCATTAGACTACAAAAGCATACCTTCAGAGCATAGTTGTTGAATGTTTGAATAACATTTCCTTTCTTACAAAAAGTATTTTTGTATTTTTGAAGTAGCAGAAAAAAGTGCATATTACAAGCAACAAAATAGGTATATTTATTGCTCCTTGCGAAATTCAATTGGTATATCGTGAAATATTTTCACGTTCAAGTCGGTTGAGATAGTTCAAGAAAATGTGAGTGGAATTATACCCCAGCCTAAACGCAATAAACTGGCCTTTTTGGTCATTCTTCAGACCTCCATTAGTCAGATAAATTGCTTCGAACTGACTTCTTGATGTCAACAAAAAGGTGGTGCTCTAATGAAATGCCATTATATGACTTGCAAACTTCTTTTATTATCCTTTTTGTGACTTCATTCCACTGGTTTGCCCTGAAGATATGAGGCCAATTCACTGTCATTTGGAAAGATTATATCTTATGAACTGCTCTCGGCTGTACAGCCGAGCAAGAGAATTTCTCGTTGTGGATTATGCTGCCTGAAAGTTATTATGAAGAGACCGAACATCTGGTTTTTTATTGGCTCAAAAAATCACAATCTCCTTCAATAAATATTCACTCCATTTTCATTTCCTGTAATTTAGAAATAGAGGCTGAAGTTATTGTAGGATTCTGAGTATGGTCAGGTTATATTATTCTTCTCCTTGAAGCTACAAAACTGATTTCATATTTACTTTACATAACTTTTGTTAGATGTGCATTTGAAGTTATAAACAATTAGAATAATTCCCCTTATAATTATAGATTTATATACATATTCCATTAATCGATAATAACCTATTATGTATAGGTCAATGTGGTGGAAGCACAGAGTTCAACTTGTTGTGAACGTCGACGGATAGACAAATCTGGATCATCATTAACAAACACTATGACTTACAGCAGCGACATTTTCTTCTGTATGTACAGTTCTTTGTCTTGTTGTTATTGTTGCATCGAGTAGAGAAAATTTTGTCCGAAATCTATCGATGGTTCGACGAATAAGCTGCTCTGATGGACGACCATAAATTTCACGAAATGTTCTATAAGTTTGGCGAATAGAACACTGAATTTAAAAATAAATTTCAACAATTTGTAAACGTTGCTGCGGCGTGAGTCTTTCCATGATAATTTGTCAATGCTTACTGAACAGAAATGTCAAAACAACATGGCTTCTTACTTCTGTCAGATAACAATTATTCCTATCGAAAGTTCTATCACTTCAAAAATTCACCCGATATACATTCTGTCAAGAAAGTACCGGGAATTATCCATTTAAATCTGGCGGGGCAATGAGGCAGGTAAAATTTTTTTTTCCTAGGTTGGTACCACTGTCCTTAATTACTATGCCAAGCTTGAGCGGGATCTGTCAACTAGTGTGTTTGCAACAACTGATTAAGTCAGTCGATGTCAGGGTGCGTGCCGATTTTTACTATGGGTGATTACTATGGGACGATAACGCGCCTTCTCACCGAGCTACGATTGTGACTGACTTTCTCGCCAAAAACTCAACAAACGTGCTTCAGCAACCACCGTATTCGCCGGATTTGGCTCCCTGCGACTTTTTCCTCTTCCCAAAACTAAAATTGCCCCTTCGTGGCACCCGTTTTGAGTCGATTGAAGCCATAAAACAAAATTCGGCGCGAGAGCTAAAGTCCATCCCGGAAAGCGCCTATAAAAATTGTTTCGATAATTGGAAGTGCCGTTGGCATAGATGTATTGGAGCAAATGGAGCCTATTTTGAAGGCGACCCCATAAATTTTGACGATTAAAGGTAAAAATGTTGTTTTAATTGAAAATTCCCGGTACTTTCTTGACAGAGTAGTATATTGAACCACCTCTGTATAATCGTATTTAAGAAAACAAAATCCAGCAATTTTCAATTTTAAGATGAGGATCAAAGCATATATAGTGAGTCAGTTTGAGCAATGTATAGCGAATAGAGTGATGTTTTAAGATAGACGGAATGACTTCCTGTTGGACTGTATACTTGAGAGGCTTTTCATATGCCATACTTATAACGATACAGATTTACGAAATAGTTTACAGTCGAACTCAAATTTTCTCCTCCTAATGTTTCCGGGAAATCACATTCCAGAAGATTCTGTCCATTCTGTGAATTATTAGGAGTAAAACTAAGGTCGTGCTATTTTGATAATATATATCGCTACTTATTCATTATTTCATTGTTTCATCTGGCAACATGTTCATTTTGGAGTATCCTAATTGGACTTCATTTTCAGAATCTGTCATTTTGCTGGAGTGTAAACAACATAGTTTCTGTGTGCTCTGAAAATGTCAATTTTTGTAACGAATAATGCGTTTTTGCGGGGAATTTTACTTCGATACTTCAATATGTGATATGTGTTATTATTATCCTGATACTTCTAGATCTTCCGTGAAGATCTCTCTGAAGTTATTTCAGCTTGTGCGAGTTAGGAGTTTAGTTATGTTCTGGATAGGCTTTATTACTGCGATCTTGCGCCACTTTCGGTCACATCACTGTTAATTTTTAACCCTACAGTGAAATGGTGGCAGATACCCGTCCAACTAGAAAATTTCTTTTCCACCTGAACAGGATCCGATCCCGGACCTTCCGGCTACGAGCTCAATGCTCTACCACTGAGCTTTCCACGCTCATAAAATAATAATATGAAGTAAAAAGACGAAAGTCATCGTATTTTAGTGAATGTTTATGGTGACCATACTTCAGCTCAACGAACGTGTCAGTCTCGTTAATCTATGGTCTACCGCTACTCTCTACTTGACAGCCTCTGAATGACTCGCGTGATAAGCATTTTTGAGTGAATTACGGAAAAAACATATTCTTCAATCACAGTACCTATTTTTAAACTAAAAATATGGTTTCTTCACGGAGAAATTTCACTTAGTTACCCCCCTATAACACCAAGAATCTCTGATTAGAATCTCTGCCATAAAAGCATGATCAATTAAAACATTGAAAATTCGTAACAGGCGCAATTTGGATGCTTTATAATAGGAATGAAAATAAGAACATTTATTTTTATTCCTCCAGAAAATCCTATCCAATTTCGCCCACTTCATGCAACAAACATTTCACGAATCCTATAATAGGCAGACAAATAATTATCAAGACCTTTCAAGAGAAACATCATAAATCATCTTTTCTGCACAACTTTCGATTTTTCAATTCTAAGATAAAAATAATAAGGAGATTAGTTCTTATTATTTGAATAGGTACACCAGAAGCTTCTAGACTGTCACTGTATAAACTTGATGTGACGCGAAATACCCAAGTGAAAAAACTGATAAAACAATACCCAGAACTACATGTTTCGAAAGAATGGAATGATAATCGATCTCCAGAATGAAAACTTTATAATTCTCTCTGGGAAAACTTCAGGAAAATCTTGAAGTTTGAACTCCCATAATGATCAGTAACAATAACTTGTAAGAAAATAGGGCAAGACAGGTTCACTTAATCCCCATTGTTCCATTTATCCTCGCCCACATTATGTACTCCAAAACTTTCATCGATTGGAATTGCAGGTCTTTATCGCAACTCCGTTTTGCAGAGCATTATCTGGGAATTCTGTGTTTGTTCCCCTTCGAAACAGCTGATGCAAGATTGATATTATGTCTTTGGCTGAAACTCGCTTTTAAATGGATTATCGAACTGTTAAAAGCCATTCTGAATGCATAATACAAAAGGTATTAGAGAAAGGTTTCAAATTTAACCATAAAAATTTTTCTCAAAAACATCTAAAATATTTGGCATGGGCGTACCCAGCGAGGGGCAGAGGAGCGCAGCTGCCTCCTCCTGGAAGCAAAAAAATTTAATCGTTAATAAATTTTGTTGCTGGAATACATTACAGTTCTTGAAATTATTATTTTAATATTAAAAAAAAATATTCGATAGAGTATTTCCTTACTTTGTGATGGATCATTTTAGTTAGAAAAACGAAATTACTTTATTTACTATCACTAGCTTTATTTAATTACAGTTACTCGAGTTTCGTAGTATCACTACATTTTCAAACTGAAAGATTCAGTATTTTTTTCTTTATAATTTAAAGTCTACACGTTCAATAGATTTTATTGCCGGTTCATTTTGGTGTTTATGAATTTCTTGAGCTTCGAAAATATTCATTTTATTGCTCTTTTTCGCATGATGTTGCTCTATACAGGGATCGAATAGTGTGGAATTTTACAGATCCGTCTGCTCGTTCAATAGATTTTTGCCGGGTCATTTTCGTGTTTATGAATTTCTTGAGCTTCGAAAATATTCATTTTATTGTCCTTTGTCACAAGATGTAGAATTTCCATATCTTCTAGTTCAGGGAATGTCTGGTTCATTTCAAAGAATTGGCTAGCAAAATCGGACTTGTCTCTTCTATATTTGAAGGCAGCTAGGTGTTCTTTGTTTCTGGTTTCGATACTTCTATAAAAAAAAAATTACTCACAATATTGAAAACTATGAAATTACGGTAATATATCCTTATTTTATGGTCGATCTAAATTATCGTACAATCGTACTCAGTTATTTTCTGTAGTATGGCAGAAAAATAATACTACTAATATGTAGAATTATCGATATTTTTTCAGAAAATAATCAATAAATATTGTTGTAGTCTACACTTCACCAAAAATTCAGGAAAAAATTATAGGATTATGTGATGAAGTTTTCGAAGAATGACTGTGAAAGAGTAAAAGCTTACGCTGTAATGAACGATGAAACAGCAGATATCGCTGCAAAAAACAGCTTTCTATCGGATTGCGATTTTATAATGAGAATCAATAAAAAATCAGGAAGGAATTTGTAGGCTTTGTTGAGCTGAAATCTCAAGCTAACAAAGAAGGTGGCATACAGGCCAGTTTGAGGAAAAGTACAATTTCTTTATCTTTATTATTCCATTGCTCAAGCCACAAACTAAATATTGTGGTCAATGATGCTAGCAAACTACCGGAAATAAGAAACTTGATTGCAACTGTTAAGGATACAATATCCTTCTTTTGTGAATCGCCAACCCGCAAGACTTCGGCTCCTAATTTGTCAAGGCTCTGTGGGATCAGATGGTCTGAGAAATACAAGAGCATCAGAAAGTTTTCAAACAGCTTTCATGAAATCGTCAATGCGCTAGAACATCTCTCGATCGAACGAAACTATGCTACAAGAAAATTGGCCTATCAATTGCACTGTGCAGTAACTAAACCAATTTTCATTATACGTTTAGTCATGATTACAAAGTACTCTGCGATTTTGGAACCCGTTCTACAAGGTAAAAATATGGATTCGATTATGGTGAGGAAATATATTGATGAAATCTTTGATGTCATCAATAAGGATCGACAAGAAATTGAACATGTTTCTGAGGAAGTACTTAAAAAATCACATGATATCGCAGAGAAAATCGGCGTTGAGTTAACAGTTCCACGAATTGTTGAAAAGCAAATACACAGAAGTAATCAGTCATCTGAGACTGCGATTGAATACTGGAGACGATCGATGATTATCCCTTATCTTGACTCTTTAACCTTATCATTGAATATTAGATTCCCACACGAGAATACACCTGCTTTTGTCTTATCCCATCTTCATCACTCATACATGCTCTAAAGTACTTCAAAAAATTTGGAGAAAAAACGCAAAATCTTGCATGGAATTTTTTGAGTTGGGTAATATCACTGCAGAATTAGATTTGTAGTAGATCTGTGGAAAAAGAAAGATGTAGCCTGGGACAAATTAAAGGATATTGAAGTGGCAGCACTTTTGGAGGAGGCTAATATTTTTTCCCTGCAACAAGGTATGCACTCCTAATTTTAAGTGCTCCCCCATTCACTACGGCTACTGTTGAACGATCTTTCGGCTTATCCTTCGAAGGGTAAAGATCTGGCTGAGAAGTACAGTGGGAGAGGACAGATTGACTGGATTGAGTTTGATGAGCGTCCATAGTAAATTTTTTAAGGAAAATCAGGAATGGATTGAAACGAAAGTTTTGAACAAGTTTTCTACAAATCCAAGAAAAATGATAATAGTATAAGGCATGTAACTAGAATACATTTTTTTTCAAGCAAATAATTGTAATAACTTAGTTGATGAAGCACTCTTATAATTATAGATATTTTTCTGAAATTTTGGTTTCATTCACCTTCGAAAAAAAAAATTTCGTGATAAAATGTTCCCGACCATGGTTTGCTCCCCCCCTTATATTTTATCCTTGGTACGCCCTTGATACTTGGCAATACATTCAGAAATCGCCATCAACTTAGAAAAACATATTATAGCTGACAAGATTAAAAACAGTAATAAAACTGAAGTTCGCTCTTCAAAGCAACAAAAACTTTTTAATCAATAATATAATCACCTTCCTTATCAACAACCTTTTGCCATTTAGTGTGGAAATTTAATGTGCTTGTATCTTTTTTCCTATAAGTATTTCATTTACTGACTGATGAAAGTATTGGGTGCTACAAGTGCTTGAACTACATGAATTGTTCGATGTTTTGGCAAGCAATAACTATTCAACATATCACTAGTTAAATATATTGACTCACAAGTTATCGGGAAATTTCCCAACCAATGGGTAAAACCGTATTATATTTTTCTGCAAATTGATCAAATCGATATCCTCTGGAAACTAATGAATTGAATAATTGGATTAACATACTAAGCAAAACGATATGTTATGGAAATTGTATGCCAAAATAAGTGAGACAAATTTTTTAATGATTCAAGTTGAAAAGAATATCATACTGTCATCTTGGCTTATAACGTCAGATATTGGTATATATCCTATTGACCTATTGTCCACTTTGAGTAATAAAAAATATTTAAGTGATAAACAGAGATATCCATGCATTTCCAAAAATGAATAACAAAGTATTTTATAGAATGGATACCATTACAAAACTACGAGTAAGAGTGTGTAAAGTAAAGACTTCTCGAAGAAATGTATGTTATTTTCCAAGTCTTCGGAAATAAATGACAATTTCCAAAGTAACTCGAACTCATTGTTGGAATCACCGATATTACCGATCCGCTATACGGTAATATCTCTGGAAACCCACCCGATTTCGGTAGAATTCTCCTAGGTATTCACATCGGAAACTCAGCGAGCAACCCTCATGTTATTAACTACCCCATTCTGCAGAGATAGGGATAATAAAGATTTCTAAGGTTTCTCATTTGTCTTTCAGGTTTCATGGATCCGAAAAAGGGACCTACACATTTTAACTGCCGGCATCTTAACCTACACTTCGGACCAGAGGTTCCAGGTAATCAGGCCGGACAAATCAGACAATTGGACGCTCCAGATAAAATTTCCGCAGTTGAGGGACAGTGGCATCTATGAATGTCAAGTGAACACCGAGCCTAAAATGTCTCTTCCTTTCAGACTGAATGTTATCGGTAAGGAACTGTCGATTTCATTCTATCGTGATCGTTAATTGATCTTGTTAGCACGCGAGAAGATTCTGATTTTATATATCACTATAGCCATTCTAAGATAGTTAATCATTTCAAACAAACAAGACTACAAAATAACTATTATGAAATGCCTCATTTCACCTGAATACAATATTTAAAGAAGATTGTTCTGTTTTCTTCTATATAAGCTAAATTCTCGAAAACAACGCAACCTATTTTTATTGACCACAGATGACACATACGTTTAATCAATATAATTACCAAAAGTATTGAATAAAACAAAAATTTTACATTCAAATATTGAGTATTACAGGGTGTCCCAAGGCGAATTTGATCCCTCAGAACTCATTAACGAATAGTTTTCGAAGATTTAAAAAAACAGGCCAACTTCTGTTTTGGGGAGGAAACATTTCTATCATGAGTTCGTTCCAAAAAACTACCACCATGAAGGTGGCATCAACCCCCAACATTTTTGAATAGCGAAAAGATGCCGAATGTTGGTTGGTTTGAAAGTTATTTATGTTCTGTGCACAACCCAGTTAAAATTTTCAAAATCGGTTCATTATTCACGAAATAATGTGATATTGAACTTACCGTCAAAAGGTGATGTTGAACAGACAATTGAACCGCAGAAACTCAAGAATCTAGGAGTTTGCAGAATCCAAAAATAATTTTCAAGTTCTGTATTAGGGAGAAAAAATTCACCTCTTGACAGTAAGTTCAATACATTATTTCGTGAACCGATTTTGAAAATTTTAACTGGGTTGTGCACAGAATATAAATAACTTTCAAAGTAACCAACACTCAACATCTCTTCCCTATTCAGAAAATGTTGCGGGTTGATGCCACCTTGATGTGGGTGGCTTTTTCGGAACAAATTCATGATGGAAATGCGTCCCCCTCAAAACAGAAGTCGACCTGTTTTTTTAAAATTTTCGATAATTCTTGAGTTCTGGGAGGCTCAAATTTACGTTGCGACACCTTGTAATTCATCGGAGTCAAAATATTCCCACTCATGGATTTACACATTATTACACTAGTGCCATAACCAACTATTAAAATTATATCAATTATGGATTTTGAGTGTATACCTAGAAAAAAACCTAAAAAGAATACAGAAAGGATAAAATACCCAATTCAAAATATAAGCCATTATGAGTATTTCATGATTATTTTCAATCTTCAGATGACTCCGACATTTAGAATTAAACGCGATTACAAGATTAAAATAATTCCGAAATAAAATTCAAGTGCAGTTAAGATTGCGAGTTTTAGAGATGTCGTCAGCAAAACCACGTGCCATAGTTAATTAATTATACTTGGATTTTGTTTCTAAACTTTTTCAACTTGGTGAATTTTTAACCTTCTTATTATATAAAAAGTTATATTATGATTATTATTTTATTATATTGAATTTTAAATGTAAGAGTCATCTGAGAAGAGAAATATCTTGGCGTATAATGGCTTATATTTTTAATTATGTATTTAGTCATTTCTATTCTATTTTTGCGTTCTATACCATATCCTAATGTGAAAAATAATGATTTTCCAGTTAGGTATTAATTTTATATCAATCTCACTTATATTTTGTAATATGTGTAGTGAAAAATCTTTCAGAACATTAAGTTAGAACGGCTTTAATAAAATAAAAAAAGTTTCACGAAGTGGCAAGTTAATTC
Organism: Megalocaria dilatata; assembly: GCA_034642435.1. NCBI lineage: Eukaryota > Metazoa > Arthropoda > Insecta > Coleoptera > Coccinellidae > Megalocaria > Megalocaria dilatata. The sequence goes on along the minus strand of CM067856.1, from coordinate 43,474,045 downwards.
TGATGATAAAGAACATGGCATAGGGTTTTGAATCAGGTAAATATTTGGGTTTTATCGGTCGTATTCATTAAGTTCTTGGCCTTAATCAGCCTATTATTCGTAGCTGGGAGTGATGGCACGTTAGCGTAACATAAAGAAATCGTTTACGTGTGATTCTGTGTACAGTGTTTTTCAAGCAGATGAAGGAGCAGGATGAACTGGAGTTTATGTATAATTTATTCTTAATTCTGAAAGCACTTACTTGAGAAGCTTCAGTGCACTCGCATATTAATCAAAGTCAACTTAAATAAATCTATCAATCCAAATTTTTGAGAATTTTTATAATAAAACATATGTTAAAAATAGTTCAATCCGAATCCTAACCTACGACACGTTTCGATATTTATGGATCATCTTCAGATAGGTGCTGCATTCAGACTCAAAAGAATCAAAAAAATTCAGATAACCAAAACAAATAAGCTTGGAAAAAACATCTCAGGATGTTTTCCTCCTTAGCTTCAAAGAAGCTATCATTTTATTTCTTTTTATTTTTTATTAAAGTTGGTTTGAATGCACAAGAAATTTGTTAGTCGCTAACATCAATCTATTTCCAGTAAAAGCTCATGGAAAATGAATATACACTCATTTTCAAATGTCTTGCACCCCCTGGTACTTCACACACGGTAAGTGAAAAGAACCTTTTTCGGAATATTGATATGGTGGATGTGATAATAAAAATCAAAACAAAAGCATTAAATCGTTCAAATTAAATCACATTTATAATATAGCAAAAATTTAAGAATTCAAATTGTCAAAAATCTGAAAATTTCAATTTAATCTTTCTGAAAAAGAGCACAGTTGATGATAAACTAATATTCCGTGTTAAACTATCCCCTTCTTTGAATCCTCAAACTTTGTATACTTATAATTTAATCATTTATTGTTTCGTGGAACATTCCTTGTTCCAAAGATCACCATATAACTCTTGTGCAATGCTGTACGGTATTATTATCTATAAAGATGAATCTTTCTCATAATTAGGCGCACAGCGAGATAATTGTAGGCTTAATGATATTTTGGAGTCGTTTTTCTTGCTACATGCATCAACTGAGTTCTTCGGTTGAAGCGTATACTACAAAAAAAATTGTTCCACCACAGTAGGAAACAATTTTAATAGCATTTAAGTATTTGAATCCTTGGACGTTCTGTCTCCTTCAGAATCTGATAGAGTAATCATCAGTAACTTCTGGATATGTTGGCCCAATTTTCAGTCTTTTCATTTCGTTCAATAGTATTAGTGACCGTTCTTCTAAACCTACTACTAACCACAATGTAATACGTACTTATCTTAGAATGTTTGATTGATTCGGTATTTACTCGGTGGAAACTCATTTTAATTGAAAAATATATAGGGGACAGTATTTTAGTTCCACAATAATGTTTGTGATACAACAAATGTTTCACCACAATGTGGCTTCTTCAGGTATCTACATTCTACTGGCTGATGGTGTTCAGTGTAACCGAGTTTAAATATATTGTTAGGTACGTTACAAAATAATGAAAGAACAAGTTATAAAAACCTCGGGTGTTTATTGGAGTTTGCCGCTAAAAAACGCCATTAGGGAAAGATATTCAGTAATGGAGACTAGTCAGCATATGTTAGTACGCTAAAATGGATTTTACGAGCATTGTACCTGTTTATTTCAAGAAATTCTGAAAGTGTTAATCTAGAACTTTTGCTTTCAACGCGGGTAATTTCATAGTTATTGTTGAAATTATGCCAGAATTCCTTAAGATGATTAACATATGTCGAAAGTACGGAATCAGATATATAACTCCTTTGGTGTTCTTGGATTCTTTCCTTGAATGATCTACCTGTCCGGCCAATGTATACTGAAGAGCTATCGTTGCAAGTCAACTTGTAGACTCCAGATTTATTTTCTTTAATTGTTCGATCCTTATTATTTTTTATGTAGGTACTAAGGTATGTTTTTAAAAAAGCATTAATAAATTTTTTTTTCTGTATTTCGTAACTCGGCAGTATTTATTTCACACCCGTTTGTCGTGTTTCAATCATGTTTTAATAACTGACTACTTCCAGAAAAATACGTCAAATAAAAAACCTGATATTTGCTATTTTGAGCAGGAGCAAATTCGACCCAAGTATACGTAGTACATCAGTTAGATTTTAGTTAGCAGCGAATGCTAGAAATGCGAGTTGGATTATTAATTTATATATTGATAACTAATAACTACTTGTTGTATTGAAATTTGCAAACGTGTGGAATAGATTTTCTATGATTTTTCAGTAATAAATTTTTCAACTTGTTAGTGGAAAAATAGAATATCTTTAATATTTTATACAGTTTTCTATCGATATTTATACATTCTGTTAAGAAAGTACCGGGAATTATCGATTTAAATCTGGCGGGGCAATAAGGCAGGTAAAAATTATTTTTCCTAGGTTGGTACCACTGTCCTTAATTACTATGCCAAGCTTGAGCGGGATCTGTCAACTAGTGTGTTTGCAACAGCTTATTAAGTCAGTCGATGTCAGAGTGCGTGCCGATTTTTACTATGGGTGATTACGTTGAGCAAAGAATTTGTTTAAAGTTTTGTGTTGCAAATGAATTTTCGTGTGCCGATGCATTGAAAATGTTGCAAAAGGCCTTTGGTGATAATGCTCTATCGAGAACTCGTGCATATCAGTGGTACAGAGCCTTCAAGGACGGTCGTGAAGTGGTCGCCCATCGACGGCTTCGATCGAAGATAACGTCGATAAAATTAAGGAAAGGGTGCTGGAAAACCGTCGTAACAGCTTGAGAGAGATAGCACACGATCTTAAGATATCCCACGAGTCCGCACGTACGATTTTGATTGATATTTTGGGCATGAGAAAGGTGGCCGCACGACTCGTACCGAAAGACCTGAATTTTCTTCAAAAACGTCATCGCGAACAGGTTGCTTCCGACATGCTGGATCGCTGTAATTCCGATTCTACATTCATGGAACGCATTATAACTAGTGATGAGACCTGGGTCTACGAGTACGATATGCAAACAAGCCAGCAATCATCGGAATGGGTGGCAAAAAATGAACCGAAACCGAAAAAACCACGCCAAAGCCGCTCGAAAATGAAGGTGATGCTCATTGTTTTCTTCGATATCCGTGGCGTGGTGCACTACGAATTCGTTCCAGAGGGTCAGACGGTAAACAAGGAGTATTACCTAGGCGTTATGAAACGTTTGTGTGAGCGTATCCGTAAGAAGCGGCCAAATTTGTGGGCGAACAACTCATGGATTTTGCATGACGATAACGCGCCTTCTCACCGAGCTACGATTGTGACTGACTTTCTCGCCAAAAACTCAACAAACGTGCTTCAGCAACCACCGTATTCGCCGGATTTGGCTCCCTGCGACTTTTTCCTCTTCCCAAAACTAAAATTGCCCCTTCGTGGCACCCGTTTTCAGTCGATTGAAGCCATAAAACAAAATTCGGCGCGAGAGCTAAAGTCCATCCCGGAAAGCGCCTATAAAAAATGTTTCGATAATTGGAAGTGCCGTTGGCATAGATGTATTGGAGCAAATGGAGCCTATTTTGAAGGCGACCCAATAAATTTTGACGATTAAATGTAAAAATGTTGTTTTAATTGAAAATTCCCGGTACTTTCTTGACAGAGTAGTATAATCATTCATATATTCATTTCTATTTTGTTCTTTTCATAATTTCCAGTTTCTCACTCCCCCAGCTGAAATTCATGAAATTTATAAATCAGTTTCGTTAGCTCTCATCAGATTTGTCCTACTTTCTCTTCGTTCTTAGTCCAGAAACATTTATTTCTCATTTTCCTGACATCGGTTCATTGATCTTCCCAACCCTTCAGCTTTTTACTCCTTTTACCAGAGGTAATAGAATGAGAGGTAAACATCCGATTTTTTGTTTTCCCATTCGGTAAGAGCCGCTGTCGAAAAAGGTATATGCGTTCTTTTACGGCAGTTTAGCGTCCTCCTCGGGATTTGAGTTGTTCCTGAATTCTCGGTCTTAGCACGGCGAAATCGACCACAAAATTCCAGTAGAGTATAACGCGAAGGACATAACGGCAACCTGCTTGGGCTACACTGATTCAGAAATATTATATTTGTTTCGTTTTATCTGCGAGGGTAAATTTATTACGTTCAGCATTTATGAACGGTATAAAATGTAGAACTTGGTATTCATATCTGTGCTCTAAATCGTCCGAGGTTTTTCGGAAAATCACTTTCAGCTCTAATTATAAAAACTCGAGTTTCTTTTAGGCCGAATATTCACGGTAAACATCGAGTGATAACAATTTTGTCAACAAAGATTTTTTGTATCTTTTTCACGTAATGTCATGTCTCACTAATTGAGAACAGTTTTTCCAAAATAGTCCCAAAATAACTGTAGATATCAATGAATCCCTCTCTCCACTTCTCTTGTCCAAACTAATTAAAACGGCTGATATTTTTTTCCAAATATAATAAAAACTATAGGCTATAGATTCTTGGAATAGTAGCAGTACAATTTGTATCTGTGTAACAGTTCAAATCTCAACAAAAAAAATTCAGAAAGATTTTTCGAGTTTATGTGAAGCATTTTTTGGAATAGAAATTGTCATAGATAATGTTTATACAAAAGATAGGTAAAGGCTGAGTTTTGTTATATAATTTCGGTCAATATTCTATATTTTCTTTAAATTCCTTTATGTTTCTGAGTGTTGTGTTATGGTGAGTATTTAATTTGTCCACATAGATAGAAACAGATGGGTTTTACTCATTATTTACTGCAATTTGTTTAATTATATTTAACTCTATCTCAAAATTTTTCTGTGACAGAAATAAGTTAATCAGTCGATACAACGTACTATTGTATGTTCCTAATTTATATGATAAGGGGTGATTTGAAGAGGAATGTATTGTGCAGTCTATTTGTGTTTGTTTGCGGTAAATCGAAAAATCATGTCTTTTAAAATATTAAAAGAGGTTTTCTTCTTGATAGAAGGATTATTACAAACTTCAAATATCAAAACAGACTTATTCTGTTAGCCTCCTACAAATTTTAATTTCAAAAAAATTCTAAAACTTTTAGAATTAAATAAATGTCTTATAAGCACTGCTTCAACTTAGTGGACATATAAAATCAACACTCATTATATAATATAAAATGGAATGAAAAACTCAACGAAATATAAATTATCAATTGAAATTACTAAATAAATACTTGAACCGGACAAAATTTTGTTTCTAATCTTGTATTTATAAAAACCAAATTTTTCTTCAAGAATTCGAACCATAACCTTAAGGAATTCTTCTAAAACTAACATATTTCAAATATTTAAATAAGATTCTTCACGAAATTTATCAAAACGTGTAGCACATCCTCAAAAACAATTTGAAATTAAATAAGATCGTCGTCAGTACTAATTCGCATTTAAAAAATAAAATCAGTTAACAATAATTACCTTACCAGAAAGACCTCGTGGTATAATTGTTAAATAAATATTAAAATGAGAGAACTTTAAAAATCTTACGTATTCTGTATTCGTCAGAAAAATCACACAATGCTTGTAAAGTATTTTATGGCCCTTAGTTGAATCCAAATGACATTCATATGATGAGTGAGGAAAACCAAAATATACTTATATATTATATCTACAATAAAATAATAAGGAGAGGTTTTTTACTTAATAGGAGGATCATTACAAAATTCAAATATCCAAACAGAATTATTCTTTTAGCCTCCTACAAATTTTATTTTCAAAAAAATTTTAATTCAAAAACTTTTAGAATTAAATTAATATCTTCTAAGTACTGCTTCAAATTTAGTAAATATAAAAAATCAACACTCATTATATAATATCAAATGGAATAAAAAAACCCAACGAAATATAAATCATCAATTGTAAATACTAAATAAATACTTGAAGGAAACAAAATTTTGTTTTCAATCTTATATTTATGAAAACCAAATTTTTCTTAAAAACCGCAAAACTAAACCTTAAGGACTTCTTCCAAAACTAACGTATTTCAAATATTTAATATATTTGAATAAGTTACTTCAAAAAATCTCTCAAAACATGTAGCACATCGGAAAAACAATTTGAAATTAAATAAGATCGTCGTCAGTCCTAATTGGCATTCAAAAAATAAAATCAATTAACAATAAATATCTTACCAGACAGATCTCGTGGTATTCTTGTTGAACAAATACTAAAATTGAAGAACTTTAAAAATCCTACGCATTCTATGTTCGTCACAAAATGTACACAATGCTTGTAAGGTATTTTATGGCCTTAAGTTAAAACCAGGAGGCTAACAGAATAAATCTGTTTGGATATTTAAATTTGAATTTAAATCATAATAATAATAATAATAGTGCCTTTATTCATACATTTACAATATATAAACATAGGGCGAAGTCTAGCTTAAAGCTACTCCACTCAACCCTGAAAAAAAAAAAAACATGTCTTTGCTTAATTTTTCGATTAGCTGCAAACAAACACTAACCGACTGCACAATACATTCCTCTTCAAATCACCCCTTGTATGTTGTATAGTTGTTAACATACATATGTCACAGACGAATTTTGAGATAGAGTTAAATATAATCAAACGAATTTCAGTAAATAATGAGTATAAACCATCAATTATCGACAAACTATCAAATAAAATTCAACAAAAACAATCCATTTCATAAGTTTACCCACAAATTAGAATAAAAAATGAAATCTATATTTACTTACCGTATATTGGACGAAAATTTGAACTACTAGCTAGATATTTGAAGAAAAATCGAAATATCAATATTTCATAAATTCCTTACGTAAACCGATAAAAAATAATAATGATAACATCAATAAGAACAAGAGATCGGGACTATATAGGTTAACCTGTAGTACACGTCCATATGCATACATTAAATTAACGACCAGACAGATTCAAACTGATCCCCGTTATTGAACCTATTTGAATACATTCCGAAAATTCTCAAAACAAACCTTCATGTTATCACGTTTCTTTTTGCTCAGACTTGTATTTAAGGAGACCGATTTTGTAAAAGTCGTTAGTTACCATACTCACTTGATGAAGTCAAAATGTAATTGACGAAACAAATGTTGTGTAAACAATCAATATGAGCGGAAATAAAGTGTTTTACTCTAAATCATATACGATGAATTTTTGTCAAGTAGAGGCAAAAACAAGGATTGAACTTAGTACTAATAGGGGGTTCCATTTGTAGGATCAGCTTTATATATTTTCGACTAATCGGCAAATTCCAAGAAAAATCAGATGAGAATTAAATATAATATGAAAACCATAAACGTCAATATACGAGAACACTTAAGCTTCTTACATCAAGTAGTAAGTTATTATATATTTTCCAAAGGAGAATCGTTGAATCGTTATAGTTTCAATGGAGCAAGAATATCAATCAGTCTTATTCTTCCGAACGCCTTGCACAATATGTGACATACAACTTCCTCTCAAACCGGAGAGAAATAAAATTTTCTCTATTAGATTCCACATCATCGATACGGCAAAATTGCCTGTTATATTTCGCCTATATGAGAACTCCCTTTGTTCTCAAATTTTGCTCGGAGATCATCGAAAAAAAGTAACGAGAAATTGAAAATTCGATGTCTGCAGGAAATTAATCGCGAAATGGTGTTCTTCCAACGCAAAATATCAGCAAAATGTCACTTTCAATGGGTGCGATACAAATGGATACCGGAAATTACTCTCTATTAAATTTGCCACTTATGATTTCAGAGAATCCTGTTCTCGATTTATCATGTTATTTAATTTCTTTTTTCAGAATGCAAAAGGATTCAAAGCATTTTTATTTCTCAGCATCAAGTGTCAACACCTATATATCTATTATTTATATATATATATATATATATATATATAAATATATATATATATATATATATATAAATCTTTCTAGTGGTCATAAACAGTTGAATTCTATAAATAACCTTTCACCGATCTCACGTATTGTTACTCGCCGATTTGCATCAACTTATACCTTTGTCGTGTCTCTATCAGCTTCAATCGGTCTTGCGGAACGTGGTGCATCTTCGACATCAAAATTGCCAGATCGAAATTTCACAAACCAGTTTTAGCACTGGCGTACTGTCAACACATCTTCTCCATACACATCGCGTAATTTCTTTCTGGCTTGAACAGCATTTTCACCTTTTCTATAATAAAAACTAAAATATGACGAAAATGCTGCTCATTACTCTCCATATTAAGAGGGCACCAACCAAAGACTACAGCGTGGAATTAATTGAACTTTTTCACACACAAGCCTTGCTATATCAGCTCTCAAAACATATAATGACCATGCGACTTAAGTGCAAAATTAGGTTCGAAAAAACTATCAAATCCTCTGTCGGTATAAAACGAAATTACTTTCGGAACAACCTTATAAATAGTGTAACTGCTCCAAATACGAACATTTGAACCACATAAATATGTTAGATTTCATCGGAGTCCAATTTGTTTCGGGTTGAAGATATCGGGATGAAACTGAAAAATATGAGAAATAACGGTGAAATATAGACAAATATCAGATGAAATATAGATTCAAATTTTATTTCTTTAACCCCCCTATCTCCTGGGATTATTTCAGCTTATTGAAGTAACGAATAAAAATAATTTGTTTTCTTTCATCCCCTGGGACACAAGTTCCAATTCAGTTCTTACGGAAAAAGGAAAGTTCTTTCTCGAATTTCAACTGGAGCTGAATGAAGGAAAACCACGATGGATGAGAGTAAATTATTGAGAGCATTTTCACTTTGAAAAGTTTAGAATGCTGACATATTTTCCATGAAAAAGCAGTCGATTTAATTGCAATGTCATATTCAAAACGAAGTATGGAACGAACCATTTGGGAAAAACGATATTCTGAAGGTAACCCTTACTTCCTTTATAAGCCCGAGAAGGTTTAAAACTTTGTTCGGTTTAAGAGTTTTGAACTTTCTAACAACAGGCGCTTTGCGTTCCTGGGAAAAATCGCATTTTGGAAGGATTTTCGAGAAATTTGACCCACTTAGCTTTGAATGATTCATGAAATAAATTCAAAGGTACATGTTTATATATATTTCTGTTTCTGCTGGAAGTGAATCAAAACGATCTCATATTTGTTTGATAACTCTATTTTTAGATGCCGAAGCAATGTCATTGAATAATGTCTCGAAGAATTCCTTTTCGCATGTCATGAATATGTCAACATAATAATTTATTTCATCTTCATTCGGATTAACGCTAAAACCTTATTCAAAATTAAATAAAAATATATTTCGAATGGAATGACCGAAATACTTCATTTCTATCACTTTTCATTAAAAAAAAACCTCTCTAAAATTTTATATTGCAAAACAAATACAAGAGAGCACTCATCCGATGATATTTCTTCAGATTTCTTTCCAGATTCTGGATTTATAGTCGCATGGACAATTTTTCGGATTATTTTGTGAGGTTCGAAAAATTCCCAGAATGTTTATTTCTATATGCTTAAGGATGATTGTAATTTTCCTTCTCGATGAACTGATTTGTACAGTTAAATTGTATTTAAACTGAGCGAATTATTTGTTGGCTTATCTCTGTTTTGTTCGTATTCTGATGTGTAATAAATAAATATACAGGGTTCTGCGATAAAATGCTATCAAATGATTATGTTGAGTGTTCTGAAGAAGAATTTATGGTCAAATTGAATTTTGCCTGAGTATATTATCTCCAGATGTTTAACTAATAAGTGGCATCCCAGACATTTTGATTTTTAAAGATTTTGGATCTGTTTTAGGGGGGTCAACCTCAACTCTGAACTTGCTTTGAGTCACAAAAAATTTGGTACATTAACTTCGTTTCTACTAAAAGTGGTAAACCTTCAAATAACGTACAATAAGACAAATAACTGCAATAAGTTTCTGTAAAATAAATAATAATTACTTTTATGTCAGATATTCTTAATTTTATTTAGTTTTCAAGATATACTATAAAGACTAAATGGCGAATGCGCCGGTTATCTGGAAGTCTAGCTCGGTTCGTTCATATTGAGATATTACATATAATCTCAGGGCAGGGCAAAGCCCACGCCAAGTCGAACAAGCAGCACAGTCGTACTATCCTTATTCATTCGACTTTCGGATGACAGGAAACAGAATTATGTGCTTTTATTCATTATATATAGCTTCTGCACGAAGTATAAAAATGAAAGTAGAAATTTTCAGGAAAATGTGACTGTTGAACAAGGATGCGAAAGCTTTTTTACGATTTTTCAATCCCGAATGACTCAAATAATTATATTGAGCGCTCTAATGAAATATCTGTGGTCTAGTCCAAAAGTTTTTGGCCTACAAATTGAAAGAATAATAAATTTCCAAAACAGACTTGAGATTATTCATAATTTATGAATCATTTATAATGCAGACACTAAAATTTTGCGATAAGTCAATATATCCGAATGTTCACTTGGCTCTATACTTGATATCTATAATGCCTATAAATGTGAAGAGCACTGAGAGGTGTTTTTTATCATTAAAGAGGTTAAAACCTTGGCTCAGATTCAGAATTGTCAAGAAAGATTGGTAGGTTAGGTCTTATTGTACGTCCATAGGGAAAGTGAACTACTTATATATTAATTCTGTAATAGACAGGTTTCCGAATATGAAGAGAAGATTCTTGGAATTGGTGTAATAAAAACACGAAAAAGATAATATCTAACGAGTAAATAAAAGAGAAAGGCTTTTTACTTGATAGAAGAAATATAACAAAATTTGAATATCAAAACAAATTGTAATATGTTTATCTTCTACAATTTTAATTTCCAAAAGAATTTTTTATTCAAAAAACTTTTAGAATTAAATTAATGTCTAAAACAAGCACCGCTCACATTTAATAGACGTATATAATCAAAACTCAATATACAATGTCAAATGAAATAAATAACCCAACAGATATACGAAAGTAATTAAAATTAATAAATAAATATTCAAAGGAGACAAAATTTTGTTTCTGGTTTTATCTTTAAGAAATACTACTTGCCTTATAAGTGTGTTCATGTTTTTATAAGGCAAGTAGTATTTCTTAAAGATAAAACCAGAAACAAAATTTTGTCTCCTTTGAATATTTATTCATTAATTTTAATTACTTTCGTATATCTGTTGGGTTATTTATTTCATTTGACATTGTATATTGAGTTTTGATTATATACGTCTATTAAATGTGAGCGGTGCTTGTTTTAGACATTAATTTAATTCTAAAAGTTTTTTGAATAAAAAATTCTTTTGGAAATTAAAATTGTAGAAGATAAACATATTACAATTTGTTTTGATATTCAAATTTTTTTTAACGAGTAAATGATTTCATTTTCATATCATAATAATTGTTTTTGAGTCATTATAATAGTTTGTAGGTTTATATGTTATATTTATTTGAATATCAAAATAGATTTGATCTGTTAGTCTTCTACAATTTTAATTTCAAAAGAATTTTTATTCAAAAAACTTTTAGAATCAAATGAATGTCTACAATAAACACCGCTTATATTTAATAGACGTATATAATCAAAACTCAATATACAATGTCAAATAGAATAAATAAACCACAAATATAATAAAAGTCATTTAAAATCAATAAATAATTATTTGAAGGAGACAAAATTTTGTTTCTGAGCTTACCATAATGAAACCAATTCCTTTTCAAAAACATAAAACACAACTTAAGGATTTCTCAAAAAATATAATTTATTTGAAATATTTAATATATTTGAATATTCAAATAAGTTAATTCAAAAATCTTTCAAAACATGCACTATATCTTCAAAAAACAATTAGAATTCGGATAATCTCTTCATCGGCCCTATATAATATTTAAAATATCAAAATCAACTAACAATCAGTATATCTTACCTAAGAGTGTAACTGGAGCTTCTTTAAAACAGACTAACTTTAAAAATCCAGATAGTCCATGTTCGTCACAAAATCACAGAAAACTGTAAGGTATTACAGGTTTTCTTTAAACCAATGACATTCCATAATGAGATTTATTTAAGCCTAAATATAATTATATATTATGTATAAAATAAAATAGAAAAAGGCTTTTTACTTGAGAGAAGAAATATAACGAAATTTGAATATCAAAACAGATTTAATCTGTTATTCTTCTACAATTTAAATTTTTAATTTTTAGTCATAAAACTTTTAGAATTAAATTAATGTCTACAATAAGCACCACTTATATTTAATAGACGTAATTAATCAAAACTCAATATAATATGTCAAATAGAATAAATAAACCAACAAATATAAAAAAGTCATTTAAAATGAATAAATGAATATTTGAAGGAGACAAAATTTTGTTTCTGATCTTATCATATTAAATATTTCAAATAAATTATATTTTTTGAGAAATCCTCAAGTTGTGTTTTATGTTTCTGAAAAGGAATTGGTTTATTATGGTAAGATCAGAAACAAAATTTTGTCTCCTTCAAATATTTATTTATTCATTTTGAATAACTTTTTTATCTTTGTTGGTTTATTTATTCTATTTGAGATTGTATATTGAGTTTTGATTATATACGTCTATTAAATATAAGCGGTGCTCATGGTAGACATTAATTTAATTCTTTAAGTTTTTTGAATAAAAATTTCTTTGAAATTAAAATTGTAGAAGACTAACAGATTAAATCTGTTTTGATATTCAAATTTTGTTATATCTTCTATCAAGTAAAAAGCCTTTTTCTATTTTATGTTATATTTATGACTATATTATTTGTATCTATTTTGATCAAAAATTGATTTTCCTACAAGAAACATATTTGTTGTTTTGAAAAGTAAATGTCCCTTTTTATCTATGTATTTCATGTTTTATTAATATTTATTTTGGATAAAATAATCGATGTATACCTGAAGATTTTTTTTCGATTACCCCCCCTAAGGAAAATAATTATCTACGCCCTTGCGAAGTTGTGGAAGTGAGAAGGTAGTGGTAGAGTAATATTTAATACTAAATAAACACAAATTTTTTATTTCAAAATCTCAAGACACTTATCAGATCTTAAATTAAGATTAGTAGCATTGATGCCACATTCCTTTCTTGGTAGTGTAATAACCGGTCCATAATCCTAGAAAATACTGTGAAGGATACTAACATCTCTATGTTTCAATCTCTTGATGATGGATAACAAATTGTCTGGTTGCATGAAATCTAACATTGTCTTATTTGACAACACCAATTTTTCGTCTCCAAAAACTGATCGTAGCTTGTTAAACTTGCAGGCAGTACAAGTAAAAAAACGAAAAAAGATGAGAAAGAGTGCAATTCCGAGTTATATCCAACTCTGTCCAAACTTTCTGAACTTTTGAGTTATGAGCTGGGGAGTAATCTCTCCAAATCTGGAGGCAATACTACCCGTGGCTTTCAAATGAACGTTCCTAACCTCCGAGTTCGGTCCCCAGTTTGAATTGTTCTGAAGGAAAAAAGATTGAAATGGTGAACGCCTGACCCAGTCTGATCCTTGGGCATAAATCTCAAGGTGGGAAATATCATGTGCGGATTTGCCCAAAATCCACATTCCGGTCATTTCTCATTCTATTCTCGATAGACCATAATTTACTGGCGATGCCTCGTATCCCGCGAGGGGCAAACACGTAGAATATTTGGGGGTTTCTGTACTTGAATAACTTCTAGCATTATGAATAAAATTCTGTTTTCTATTTTGTTAAAAGATTTATTGTAAATTAACACGACATTATTGTGAACTAAGCCTTTTGGAGTATATGGAGGAGAATCGAAACTATGAAAACAGAAGAATCCTCGAATCGGGCTAGTATAACGTACATCTATGTACAGTTCACTATTCAAAACGATCCAATAATACCAAGTGTTAAAAATCAACGTTTCAATAATTTGCGAACTATTTCCACACCTCAAAATAAGTAAAAAGTTTCATATAAAGATGGGTCCACAAATGAGCCGTTTTGCAAATATGAGCGATTTTCGGTTTTAAAAATATTAACTACTAGTGCAACCAAATACGAAAAATTACAGAAGATATTCGATTTATTTTTGACTTCTAGTGTTTTACAGAAGATGTTCTATATAACCACCGTCCATTTCAATGCAGGAAGTACATCATCATATGGGGGAATTACGTACTCTTTCGAATAGACCTGGTTGTGTTTGAATCGTTTGACAGGATAATTCAATCCGATATTGCAACTCTTCGATGTTTTTCACTGACGTTGCATACACTAAACTTTTCAAATAATCCCAAATACAAGAGTCTAAAGGATTCAAATCGGGAGATCTAGTGAGCCAAGGAAGTTGACGATCCGGATAATGCTTGGCATAAACACTTCAGGACCACTTCCGTTGGCACGGCCATACATGCTTCATCAGTGAAAAGGATATTAGTAGTAAAATGCGGATGTTCAGCAATCTTTGATGCCAACTGTGATTTTTTTTTAATGAACCGACTGAAAAAAATTTTAATTGTAAGTTCAGTAAATAAGACATCTAAAAGATGAAAATAAATCGAATATCGTATTTAGTTGAGCTAGTAGTTAATTTGAAAACCGAAAATCGCTTATGTCTCCAAAACGGCTTTTATTTATATGAAATTTTCTACTTATTTTGAGGTCTATAATCAGCTCCCAAAATATTGAAACTTTGTTTTTTAACACCCGGTATATCAATTGTCGAGACAGCAGCAGACATTCATATTTCGAATTTTGTCGAATTCATCATCTCCAATTGATACAATGGTGCTGTGTACATATTTTCACCCCGTATGGAAAGGCCAGAGTTTTACCAAAATCTTACGCCATCTAAGCACGTGAATACACATTACAGTATTCTCCACCGAGTTAATTCAAGCAGTGAACTGTACTCACGATTACACAGTCACAATCCGGAATCGAATAATCGTCTGTTGCTTTAGCCCGATTTTCTTCACATATCCGTCTACTTCAGTTCATCTAATGTATGCTAATACTAAGATTTTCGATATATTCAGATAGAGTGAGTAAATGTATCGTGTATGTGAAGGGTCTTCCAATAGAAACGCCCCTTTTTTAAATTGATATTACTCACGCATGGCAGCCACTGTTTATTTGTGATATTAACAGTTGTATTTGTCAATGTCTACCATTTAATCCTAAAAAGGTACACATATCAACAACGTTTACAAATAATCCAAATTTATTATGTAAAATATCGATCTGTAACACTAACTTTACTTGCTTTAACTCCAATTTTTGTTCGTTAAAATCGTCCGGATGAAAGAACAATTGAACGTTTAGTCAAGAAATTTGAAAGAAATTTTACACTTCATGATGTTATAAGGCCAGTGAGATAAAGAAATGTAAGAAGTGAAAAGGATATTGCTGCCGTACGCGAAAGTGTTCGTAAAGAGAAAAATTCATCGATCATCGAAAAGACCTTGGTTTGCATCCAAACAAAATTGTTCTGACCCAAGAACTCCATCCAACAGATCATTTAAAGCGTCGTTTATTCAGTAATTGGTGCTAGAAAAAATCGGTTGTGATGCAGATTTTTCTAAGAAAATCAGTCTCAGCGATGAGATTCATTTCTGGTTAAACGGTTATGTTAACAAGCAGAATGGTCGTATTTGGAGTGGTGATAAACCTGAAGAACTGCCATTACATTCTGACAAACTTACTATGCGGATTTTATGCTGGAGGAGTTATTTGACCTTATTTTTTTTCCAACAAAGTTCATGAGGCGGTAACTGTCAATGGAAGTCGTTATCGTTCAATGTCGGTTGATTTTTATAGCCTGAGTTGGTTCGTCTTGATTTGCATAACATGTGGTTTCTACAGGACGGTGCCACTTGTCATACTGCAAATGACGCAATGACTTTATTGAAAACAAATTTCGGTGATTCAATTATTTCAACAAATGGGCCGATAAATAATTTGCCTCGTTTCTGCGATTTAACTCCATTGAACTTCTTTCTTTGGAGTTACATTATGTCATTGGTTTACAGCAAATTTAGATGATTTACAGATCAATATTGAACGAGTAATTGGTAACATACGACCTGATTTGTGTGAGTCTTGGAAAATTGGGTTCAACGACTTCGTTTCTGCCAACGTTTCTGAGATGGACATTTAAATGATGTTTTATTTCATAACTAATGGTATCAATTTTACTTCATGATGAAATAAAAATTTCAATAATTTTCGAATAATGTGTTTTATTCACAGAACAAAATGGGGAGCTGTTAATGAAAGACCCTTTATATTCAGAAGAGATTTGCTTTTTATTGTTTTATATTGCAATGTGCAATTGAGAAAGACTCCATTCATGAAAAAATTATTAACTGCAACAAATAGAATTATCTTTTATTCTGGTTTGTTTATAGGAATTTGTGTAGGAAATATTTGAAACGATACTTATATTTTATATTTTTATTGATCAGGTTCAAGTCATATTAGAAATTAATAATTTACTTTCTCGGATGTGCAGGAATTGGAGAAGCCATTACAACCCTGGAATAAAATAGCATATATGAAGGAATTGGAGATCTAATTTCAAATTATATATCATTCATAATTTGAAATAAGGTTATTCTGATTTTCACAAATTTTTATTGTTAAACTCACAACAATTGTTTCGCTATCACAGTAGCATCATCAGGTAAGATCACATTTTGAATAACTAAGCTTGTTTCCGAAATCCGTGGCTATTTATATTACAGTAACTACAATAAATTTTTATTAGGCACTAAAACCCAAAAAAGGGTCCCTGCAAATTCCAGCTTATCTGAATATATTTAACAGAGGTGAGCTATTTAAATCTATTTGTTCGTTAAGTAATATTCCAATTTTATTATGTTTATTGGAATATTACTTAACGAACAAATAGATTTAAATAGCTCACCTCTGTTAAATATATTCAGATAAGCTGGAATTTGCAGGGACCCTTTTTTGGGTTTTAGTGCCTAATAAAAATTTATTGTAGTTACTGTAATATAAATAGCCACGGATTTCGGAAACAAGCTTAGTTATTCAAAATGTGATCTTACCTGATGATGCTACTGTGATAGCGAAACAATTGTTGTGAGTTTAACAATAAAAATTTGTGAAAATCAGAATAACCTTATTTCAAATTATTTAATATGGATTTTCACCAAGTAAGGACTGATACAATTCAATATATATCATTCAAATCAAATCAGATATGGTGCTTGGATGCCTTTTATCAACAGAAAATTTGAATGAAGTTTTGGACTAGCGGACTGTTGAATGTCCGCTACCAAATCATTTTGTTATACTTCTTTTGGATTGACAGTTTGGAAGAGGCTTTGTATAGGGTATTATTATTTATAAAGGAACTAATTGATCCGAACTATAAATCTTCAAGCATTTCCCATAATTCGAAACATTTCAAAGTAGATTCCTATTAGCCCCTGAATTACGCAAAGTCTATTGCTTGTCGTCAATGCGTCACTGGTGTCTCTCTTTCATCGGCTAATACATTCTGAACCTATTATTTCAGTCGAGCTCATTTATTCTTGCAAAAATATTGCTTTACTGGAGCGAAGATATCACTTTGAAATGTGTTTCTAAATATGTAGAGCTTGTGGAATATAAAGTTCCCAGATTATATGGAGCAATCTGCATATCTAGATTAAAAAAATCACCTTCATTTTCGAGCGGCTTTGGCGTGGTTTTTTCGGTTTCGGCTCATTTTTTGCCACCCATTCCGATGATTGCTGGCTTGTTTGCATATCGTACTCGTAGACCCAGGTCTCATCACCAGTTATAATGCGTTCCATGAATGTAGAATCGGAATTACAGTGATCCAGCATGTCTGAAGCAACCTGTTCGCGATGACGTTTTTGAAGAAAATTCAGGTCTTTCGGTACGAGTCGTGCGGCCACCTTTCTCATGCCCAAAATATCAATCAAAATCGTACGTGCGGACTCGTGGGATATCTTAAGATCATGTGCTATCTCTCTCAAGCTGGTACGACGGTTTTCCAGCACCTTTTCCTCAATTTTATGGACGTTATCTTCGATCGAAGCCGTCGATGGGCGACCACTTCACGACCGTCCTTGAAGGCTCTGTACCACTGATATGCACGAGTTTTCGATAGAGCATTATCACCAAAGGCCTTTTGCAACATTTTCAATGCATCGGCACACGAAAATTCATTTGAACACAAAACTTTGAACAAATTCTTTGCTCAACGTAATCACCCATAGTAAAAATCGGCACGCACTCTGACATCGACTGACTTAATCAGTCAGATGTCAGAGTCAACACACGGGATCTGTCAACACACTAGTTGACAGATCCCGCTCAAGCTTGGCATAGTAATTAAGGACAGTGGTACCAACCTAGGAAAAAACTTTTGCCTGCCTCATTGCCCCGCCAGATTTAAATCGATGATTCCCGGTACTTTCTTGACAGAATGTATATGTCTACTAAATTGACACAGTGTGTTCTTAAGACATTTATTTAATTTAACCGTAAAAGTTATGGAATACAAATTTTTTTTAATCAAAATTAGTTGTAGATTAACAGAATAAATCTGTATGGTATTTAAAAAAAATTTTAATAATCCTTTTGTCAAGAAAAAACCTCTTATTTCTTTTGTAATATTCAGATTAGTTTGAATAGATATTAGTATTTGAAAACATTACTTACATTTTACTGGTCAGAAGCATGACCGTGGCTGCGGCTAAAGTGAAAACATAGAAAATTTTCATTTTGTGAACTCTCTCGATCATTCATTGATCACAACTCCGAAAAAACAAGCCTCTTATAAATTTGAAAAGTTATTTCACTATTACGGTTTCAACGACTTAATGATAATAATTAGAGAATGTTATAATGAAAGGAAATTTTCATTCATTTTCTCGAAATGATAACGATAATAATAGTCGTAATGCATTTCAAATAATTATACCTTTTAGTAAAAATTATCTTTAAAGTGTTTGGTGAAATAATATAAATGCTGTGTATGAATAGTTACGAAAAAATTTAGGGGGTGATTCATTGTTAAAAATTTGGGTGGATTTTTCATAAAAGCTTTATGTATGATAGTATGGTAGTAACCAACAAATTTGTTGATTTCTATCGATGAATTTTTTCTTACTATTTGTGATTATATTAAATGTTCGAAGTGACTACCGTCAGCCGTTACACAAGAGTCTAAACGTCGACGCATAGATTGGGTTACCCACTCAAAAAATCCGGAAGTATTTTGAATAACCCTGCATGAAAGAACAATACGATTCCTTATGTCTTCTATATATATATATATATATATATATATATCTAACGGTTACTTCCGGGACTTTTTTTATTTTCGTTGTATATAGGTTCATTCGGTCATACATAAGGTACTCTTTTCAATGGTAGTTGAATTTTGAAAAATAGACCGGTTGTTTAGATTTTATTTCGATTTTTTGAATAACCATCAGTTCCAAGACATTTCAGAGTATATATTCAGTTCATTCGTTGATTGTCTTTAATTTTGATTCGATGGGTCATATATCGAAATCTTGTGTTACTGTTTGAATCATTGACCTATTTTCGTTCAATATCGATAATTTCTTATGCAATATTGGGTCACTTCATGTTGCTGATCATTGGCATTTTTCCCGCTTGGATCGAATAATACTCAAAACTTGTGGGTAAATTCAACTCTGTACATCCGACCTGATGGTTTAGGAGTTATTAACAATACAAATTAATCTAAAAAATTCAGTAGATTAAAACAATTGTAGAAATTACTATGTTTTACTACCAATAAATTGAAATTTTACACATTTTATTGTGACTCGAGTTTCGGGAATTACTATCTCATCTTCAAAGTAGTATATCCTCATATCTTTCTGTATGAGCTATGGAATCATTACTTCTGCATCAAATTGATAGTTTCTGTAAAACCTGATTTTTTTAGATACTGTCTGTTTCAGCCGTTACTATTTGGTAGTTGATCATAATTAAAACAAGTTGTAGAGATTACTATGTTTCACTACAAATAAATTGATATTTTACACATTCTAATGTGATTCGAGTTTCGGGAATGAATTATCCCATCTTCAGACAACTGAAAACTTAATAAGCGGTACAGGGTATTTATGTATAGAAGAAGTGATAAAAACAGGTTAAAAAAGAGAGGGCTCCTAACAACTGTTGGAATATCGGCACGGCAAATAAATTTGGTAAGATGTTACTTATTTAGGTATTAAGATTGGTAAACAGATGTTACTTATTTAAATATCTCAAATATTTTGGATTTACATAGATCCATAGTCATTCATTATTTCTATTGTGAACTTATTTGAAAATTTCAGCAGATTCTAAATAATCAAGTTTCTTTCCTTTTGTGTCTTCATGTAAAATTTTAAGATTATCTATTGTCGGAAAAGGATGGCCGATTTCTAAACAATGAGTGGCAACAGTAGAAGTTT
Source organism: Megalocaria dilatata (assembly GCA_034642435.1). NCBI lineage: Eukaryota > Metazoa > Arthropoda > Insecta > Coleoptera > Coccinellidae > Megalocaria > Megalocaria dilatata. Next base: position 43,453,589 of record CM067856.1, on the reverse strand, counting down.
GGTGTATTATCTATAATACCGGGTGAAGTAATGAAATTAGTAATTTGTCACGTGTTAAATAATGGTATTTTTTTAATAACCTGAATACAGATTTATGAAATTTCTGAACTAACTAATAAATTAAGTTGGGAAATAAGTTGAGAAATGTTCAAAAATCAATTCTCTATAAGCTCATGGATCTTGGTTTTGTCAATATTTTTTGTTATGAATACCTAAAAAAGTATCTACATATGCTGATAAATAAAGAAAATCTGCAAATAATGTGGATTGTTATCAGGTAGATGTTTGGGTGTTGAAATGTACATTGAAATAGTGGATTATTGATTGAAAACGTATTTCTGGTAGAAGTAATAATGAGATATTTAACTGAGAATCAATGAATTGAGATTCTAATGATGATCGGTTATGGGGATAATTGCAGAAGTCAAGTTGAAGTGTCAAACTCATATAATCAGAGGTATCAGTTGCCTTATATTTCACGAGCTGTTATGTCTAAAATGCATTCACAATTCACAGAACTTGGACATGTCAAACCATTAAAAAGAAAACCGCAATGACCAGAAATAAAATAGCTCTTGAAACAATCCTTTTTTCTGATGAATCAATATTTATATTGAACGGGGAAGTAAACCGACAAAATTGTAGATATTGGTCAGTGGAGAATCCTCATTGTGTGAGACACATACGCAGTATCCTCAAAAGGTGAACGCTTGGGAAGGTATCATAGGTGACCATATTATTGATCCTTTAATTATAGATAGGAATTTGACAACGGAAAAATATTTGAGTTTGGTTAGAAATGAAGTTGTTCTTGTGCTAGTCAACTTATTTCCTCGTGCCAACCGAATGAAAATGCCTGGTTCTAGCAGGATGGAGCCCAAGCTTATTATGATTCAATGGTCAGAACTTACTTAATCGCAATCTTCCCCAATAAATGGATTGGACGAAGAGGTACTATTGAGTGACCAGCTAGATCGTCAGCCACCACGTCGTTGGACTTTTTTCTGTGGGCTTATCTCAAGAACAAAGTTATGCAACACATCCGACGAGCATCGCAGACCTCAAAGTAAGGATAACTACAGAAATGTGGAATATTTTAACTCAACCTTTAAACAACGTTAACAACGAGTTTCATAGGAAATTGTGTAGCAGGTGGAGAACATTATAAGCATTTATTTTAATGTATCAAAATCAATTACATCATGTAATTTAAGTATGCAGTTTCTTGAAATCAATCATAAATACTTTCGAAATTTCATCCAGTATTATTCATAATAGACCATACAAGTTCGATGAAATCGGGTTTTTAAGGAGCATTAAAAAATATGAAAATATACAGGGTGTTCAATTTAAAATAAAAAGGACGGACTAAGCTGGACGTGCGCGAATCACCCTGTCTATTTAAATTTATGTTTAAAATGTGCACTATTGAATTTAAAAGTTGACGTGTCTCAGTGTTTTTTATATTTTTTCAACATAAGAACACCAATAATATTATTCCATAAGTGGTTTCTACACTCTATATTCTTACTGCGTAATTGAGAATTATCCCTGTGTTCCCATATGTTAGATATCTAACATTTTTTGCTCTTATTACAGCTTTCTTTATTGACTGTTTGGGGACTTGACATTTATTTTATTTTCAAATAAGATTCCCAGGTTTTCATAGAGATTGTTGGTTTTTGATTGTCTCGGTCTTTACTTGACGGAAATTCATCTTCAATATAAGAAAAACAAATGTTAACTTCCGCTATTTTATTGATTTACGAAGTTTAAATACTCACCTGATGAAGTCATGGTATGACGAAACAATTGTCGTGTAAATCAATAAAATAGCGGAAGTTAACATTTGTTTTTCTTATATTGAGATTGTTGGTGTTTTACCCATTCCGTTTATTGTTACTATCAGTGAATTTTGTATGATCTCATGGATGTGAATAACGTATTGGCACTCATTTAGATTTGGTTTTAGGTGCCACTTTGAAAACCATGCGTTTGTTTTGTCCATGAGCCGTAATTCGATAACACCTAGAAACTTCAAAATTTCGGATAGATTTAAGGCCTAAATATCTGGGCTATGTTCATTAATGGGCGAAACCGGACGGGAAGCTTAGGATTTGTTGACGTTGTAGATTTTATTTTCCCCATAATTTCTAAAATATTTATCCGATCGAATTGAAATTTAATATTTAGGAAAGGACAGTGCGAAGGCTAATGCATAATTATTTGTCCCTTATGTTATTATACTTTTTCAAATTTGAAAATTACCGATTTAACGATTGATACCTATAAATATATCAAGCGGTCTTTTCATTACTCCAGTAAATTCGTCTGGCTGAGTTAGTAGAGGGATTAAAATTTTTGCAGCTAGGGAGGAAGATTGTTTTTCGTTCTCTTCTTGCGGAATAATTGAGCTACATATCAAGTTGTAACCAAAGATAATTGAGGTTAGTTATTTTCATAATTTTCTGTGCCGTGTTATAATTTGTTGTGCGAGTAGACTGACGAACATGCGCGCAACAGCTCCATACACAACGTTAGTGCTCTTCCCTAATTTTTTGACATGAATCCAATTAGTCGAGATGGCTAGGATATCTGAATATTAAAAATAATCTCCACTTTTGTTATATTGAATTGAGTGGATCAATTATATTACTACCACATTCGGAATACCAATGCTAAATATGATAGGAATTATTATTTTCTAAAGTTGTCTATTCATACGTGGAAGGTATGATTGTCCTGGAAGTATTGGTGAAACGAATATATTAATGACTCGGCTGTTTTTTTCGGTAAATTGCAGTAATCCGTTACTGGTCTATTTATAAAAAGAGGATAATTGAATTTTTCTCGAAATAAAATGGAAGTCTTCAATAATTTCAGATTATACTTCATTCGTATGGTTGTAAAAATTTTGCTTTATCATATAATTACAAATGAATATTTGATGGATACGGTCTTTATTTGATGGTTATTCATTTGCAACTAGTAATAAATGAAATTCAATTTCCACAAACCTTTTATTGTTCAATGATAATGGTTTCGCCACACTGTGGCTTAATCATATTCTACATTTGAACTGATTCTGTATGAAAACTTACATAGGTTCTTATATATGTATTGACAGGAATTACAGCAAATGGGACTAAAAGTAGAATGGCAATTATTTTGGTATTCCCAGTTAGGCGGACAGATAACGCCAATGGCAATTAAAGTTATTGGGGTTGTCGTTGGTTTTTCCAAATTACATGAAGATATTCCATAGAGGTGCCGTTTCGTGTCCATTTGTTCGTTTAGGAGAATCTTCTGAGAATTATATCGGTCTATTTCAAGCAGTTCTAAGAATCTTAATCTAGACCCTTTAATTTCGATATGTATAATTTCATATTCGTTATTGAATTTATGTTCAAATTTTATTAGATGGTGGGCATATGTGGAATGTGCTGAATTTTAGGTATAGCTCTTTTGATGTTCGTGGATTCTTTTCTTGAACGATCTCCCGTTCTGACCAATAAAAACCATTGGGCAATCCTTATACTCGTAAGTCAACTTACAGACTCCTGATTTATTATCCTTGTTTGATATATCTTTATTATTTTCAATATATTTATCAATGTTATTAATGGTTCTGAAAGCTGCGAGATAATTAAAATTTTTCTTAAAATATAATAATTGGCAGTGTCTTCGGATATTCTATTTATATATAAAATTTATATCAATTCTTTCGGAATGGGGTCTTTTGTGGTAGGATAAACATAACTCAATGCTTTTTTTCAGTTCATTGTTTATCATTTTATCTATGAGGGTTGGGACGAAACGATTGTTAAATGCTATTTGTTTGATTAAGTTCTTTGAAAAAATTTTGGAGGTTCGTCGGTACTTCTAATAATCATCTATGGATAAAGCTATTAAAGGCAGACATTTTTTGATTGAAGGGATGATTCGAAGTTTTGTAATAATAATAATAATGATTTCATTTCACCAACAACGATCTACACTATGTATTGTTATATATGTGTGTAGGCTAAATTCATGTGAGTTATTTAATATTGTGATATTTAAGTCTAGGAAATTGATACTTCGCCTTCTCTTCTTCATAGGTGAATTTGCAAGACGGGTGTAGATTATTAATGAAAATTGAAAAGGAGTTTAGTTGTCTATTTGTTCCTCTGAAGCAACATAGAATGTCATCTACAAATCTGAACCAATGAAGGAAATATTTGTTCATTGGGTTTGAATGAATTTTTGATTCTCAATCATCCATAATCATTTCTGCTAAATAGAGCTAAGTGGATTTCCCATATAAGTAATACCATTGAATTGGAAGTATTTCTGTTCGAGACATATTTTAAGACAATTCAGAATATCATTAATTTTTATAGGATTAGTATTTTTTTCAATAACAATAAAGTTATTAATAAAAAATAAATTTTTCGAAAGAACTCAATATAATTAACCAAATAGCATTTAACAATTGTTTCAACTCAACCCTTACAGATAAAATGATAAACCATACACAGAAAAAAATTGCATTAAATTATGTTTATCTATAAATATTCTCTAAACAGAATATCCACAGACATTGCCAATTATTTGAAGAAAACTTTCAATATCATAGCCGTTTTCAGAACCATTGATATATTAAAAATAATGAAGATAAATCAAACAAAGATAATAAATCAGGAGTCTATAAGTTGACTTCTTAAGATTGCCCATTGGTTTATATTGATCAGGTTGGGAGATCGTCCATGAAAAGTTTACACGAACATCAAAAGAGCTATATCAGCAGCACGGAGAAAAACAGCTAGTTGCGCACATACATCCGTAGTTTCGTCACAGGCAACAGAAAATGCAATGAAAGAATACAATTTTCTTTTAATCTGAATACTTATATTGGCAGACATTTGAGTAACTCTCTTAGGTGCAGTATTCCGGAACAAGAATATATTTTGAAAAAACTTCACGCTCCCGGGACTTACAATTTCAGCGGCCCCTATAAGACATTATCTCGTTAGAACAGCAAATTCATTTTCTTGCTTTGGAGAAATAAATATTAGCTGTTGATTTTTCAACTGCACTTTTAACTGACTTAACTTTTCGTTTCTGCTCATGCCTCTAAACTGGTCTTACTTCTATGGCAATTATAGTGACATTTAATATTATATAATTTTGGGAAACTAGTTGTACTGTTACTAATCAAGCAAATAATTTAGTCTTCTACTTCACAACATAAAAACTCCAATTCCCACTTTTCTTGAAAGATACGATGCTCATCTGCGAGTTTTCTCTTACGTGCACTAACTTGTTGTTGAAAAAGACATGTTGAAAACAACTACGTCCCCTGTATTCGTGAGAGCGATTTTGATGAAGATCTTGGATATATGCTTATGTTAAGCCTACTTTAGAATAAAAGAAGAAAATACTGCGTTCTTCCGATAAATAACCTCAGGGAGGCTCGAAGTGAGTTTCATTTACTGGTGAAGGAACTAGAGAGTGATGAACAGAAATTCCATCAATATTTCAGGATGTTTGGTTGATTCGGCCACTAGTGGAACCTCATTTTAATTAAAAAATATATAAGAGACAGAATTTCAATTTCCACAAAAATGTTTATGATACAACAATTGTTTCACCACGACGTCGCTTCTTCAGGTATCTACATTCTACTGGCTGATGGTGTCTAGTGTAACCGAGTGTAAATACAGTGTTAAGTATATGACAAAATGATGGAAAAACAAATCATAAAAAATCAAGGTGTTTTTTTGATTTTGCCACTACAAAAAGCCATTAGGGAAAGATATTCAGTAATGGAGACTTGTGAACAGCTGTTTGTTCATATAAAGGATTTTACGGGCATTGTACCTGTTGATTTCAACAAATTCTAAAAGAGTTAATCTAGAACTTTTGCTTTCGACGTGGATAATTTCATAGCTATTGTTGAAATTATGCCTGAATTCCTTAAGATCATTAGCAGTAGATACCTGAAGAAGCCACATCGTGGTGAAACAATTGTTGTATTACAAATATCTTTGTGGAAATTAAAATACTGTCTCGTATATAGTTTTTAATATTCCAGGATGACGAAAATGCTATTCGAGGAAATCCATTCTATGATCGAAAATGGCATAAAAATGCATTTTAAGTTTCTTCGACCTATCGGATGTATCTTGGATAACTTAGTTCTGCATTTAATCCCGTACAAATCGCACACACGCACGCAGTGTCACATCGGAGCACCTCGGATCCTCGAGTGTCTATCCGCGCCCCGTCATGACGTGGGGTGTGTGAGTAGTACAATCGCCCGCATCAGGAATATACGTATTCGATAAGCTACTGACGCGAGTCGTCACGGCACGAACTACAAATATAATTCCGCCTTTATACAAGATTTATTTCATCCGTGTTCATAGGTTAGCATTGAATGAAAAAGGTCCTCATTTATTAAAATATTAAACTACCTAAAATGCCGTGATCCTAGTAAATAGTAAGAAAGTTAAGAAAATGTTAATTCATTTGGAATCTTTACAACTCTTGTGATTATTTTGGTTCTGAAATTCTATTAATTCATTCTGACGTCATTCCATTTTTATATAGCAATTGTCTATTGCTTGAAATAAAGGAATTTATCTATCTCCGACCCAAGATGAAAGCATGCCGCGTCTTTTCAAAGAACGCCGGCGCGTGGCTACCCATGTTCAGTTTCAGTAGTGGAGCCTCACAAGCCATAAAGTATAGCGTTTTTATTCATTATATCAAGTTCCTTGGGAAAATGATGTTTTTGTGTTTGTTTATGCCTTTGATGATTTACTGCTGGCGTAGAAGGAATTGGCCGTGATGTGTCTGGGAACAACAGTGAATTTAAAATTCATGGAAACTACTACTTGAAGATGTTTTTTTTCCTAAAAACTTCAATCATTTAAGAACTATCCATCAAAATGAGCTGAAATTTTGTTTGTACAACAAAGGACAACATTATTGATTTACCCAGAAATATGCTCTAGCATTATCAATTGAATTAAAAAAGGGAAATATTGAATCCTGGATGCCTACTTTTGTTGTAATTTTCTAGAGGAATTTCTCAAAGTTAGAGTTTGCGGCGTAGATAGGCGATGAACGAGAGTACCATTTTTCTCTTCAATTTTTTCTCTCGAACTTTCATGTATTAACGAACAGACTGACGGACAGAATGGAATTTTGGGCGTAAATTTCGCAAATAACAGCTAGTGAGGCGAAGTTATGAGAGTCTCTTTCCTAGAAGCGCTCAGAGCTAATAAAGCTAGTCTAAAAAAATTAAGAAAAGCACTGACGTGGTGTCAGGAGCATTTGCGCGTTTCGTCATCCATATCCTAATTCGTTTAAATTACCTCACTAGAGAATTCAAACAATGAAATTTAATTTTGTACTCCTAAGCCGGTAGCTCCGGTGTTTGAAATCTCCTTATACCATCCTCACGAATTTTCGAAAGAACATGCGCGTCATTGTTTTAATTCTAATTACCGAATTTAAAATCGATACGATTAGAAATCGATACGATATTAGCACGAAATGGATAACCCCTTATTACCATTTCTTGGTTTTTTTCTACATATAACAGGTTTTCCAACGGGAATGAAACAATTTGAAATGATTATGAAAGTATATTATTTTTAACATTTTCCATGTCATTTGTTTTCACTAGGCTATGCCATTCAATCATCGAATTATACACGCTTCAACAACGTTTGGAAATTGTTAAATTATTTCATCAAAATCATTGCCCATTTGTGAAAATTATGGGAAATTTAAGAATAATTCCTGGGCGACATGGTCCAGTTAGGCAACTCACTATTCATCGTATTGAAATTGAATTTTCTTTACACGATACAAAAGTACCAGTAGGACAAAGAAATGCGCTCGCACATGGGAATATTGAATTAGTTGCAGCAAGTGTAAGAGAAAATCCAAATTAATCGGTTCCACGTTGTCCTCAACAATCAAATCTTTCTCAAACAACAACTTGAAGAACTTAAAGAAGGGATTTGGGTTTACATCCTTACAAAATTTAACTGGTTCAAGAACTGCCATATGACCACCATAAATGTCGCTTATTTTCTTATTCTTCTCTTGTACAATTCGAAAATTATGAAAAATTTTAGTGAAAAATTTTATTCAGTGATTTAGCTCATTTTTGATTGAATGATTATATAAAAAAAATATGGTCAAAAAATATCAGTTAATAGATAACCAACAATGTTAGATGAATTTTTTTCCTGCTGCTGTTGAGAATAATCTGGAGGACATGTAGATTCAACAAAATGATGTTACCTGCCACACAGCCACCTCAACAATCGCTTTATTGAAAACAAAATACGATGATAAAATTATCTCAAGAAATGGTCAAGTTACTTATGCTCCCGGCTCGTGTGATATAACACCTTGGGGATATGCTAAGTCATATGCTGATAATCCAATAACTAAATAATTGAAAATAAACATCGAACGTACCATTGATTATATACAGCCAAATTTATATGAGTGAGTGCTGAAAAATTGGGTTGACAAATTGCGGTACGTACGGAGAAATTTTGGTGGTAATTGAGTACAATTATTTTCCATACATAATGGTATGAGGTACCTTTTCAAATAAAAACAAATTGTGTCTCAGTGAGTGACCTATGTGCTTTTTCAATTTTTAAATTGCATCATCGCTATTGGAAAACCCTTTATCAAGTGATTCAAACGTCACATTTAAAGATTTGCAATTTGAAAAATTATGGCATATATTCGCACGAAGTTATGCGTGAGTGTTCTCGCTCAATTTTATCCCAAATACAACAATTGTGTTCGATTGGATTTGCTGATAAAAAAATATTGAAGAATAAAATTTCGAATTGACATAACTCACGAACCATTTGGCCGATTTTGACCATTTCACGACACAACGGATATATTCAGACTTCCAACATAATATGAAAATTTCAAGTCTCTAGGTCCTTCAGTTCGGAAGTTTGCAGTTCAACTTTGTCTTCGGACCGGCTAGCCCATCCTTCATTCTGATCTGATAAGTAGTTTCGGAACTATTGATAAAATAAAAAAAGAGATTCAATTGCTCTCCGGAATCCTTAAATAGATTGTGCCCATTAAAAAACTTAGGCGAGATAATCAGGTCCTAAATCTACCCCAAAAATTTCAAATCTCTATCACTTTTAGTTCGAGACTCAAATCAGTTTTAATATGCGGGCTCCACAGGTACTAATAAAATATTTTTTAAGTATCTTCTTATTATACGACCTTGTGGAAATTTGGCAAAACATGCATATCACTGTTCGATTCCTTAATACCAAATTTGATGTTGATCGGATTCGTAGTTTCAAAAGTATTTGGAGAAAAGAAGACAACATTTCAAATCTTAATGAAACTAACCTAAAAATTTAAATATTTCCATTTGATAGTTCAATTCAATTTCAGATTTTTGTACTGCACCGTATCCAAAATGTACGAAAAAAAATTTTAAAAAAGCTTTCTTATCCTACGATCCTCATGACATTTTGCACAATTTTGCGCGTAATTACCGTCTTTCTGACTGCTAAAGTTCAGTTCGATCGAAAATATACTTTGGGAATTATTGGGAAAAATATGAAAAAATTCGAATTGAAATAACTACGAAACCATTAGAGCGGTTTGACCCATTACGAACTAAGCCGAGATATTTGGAACCCAAATCGCCTCAGAAAATTTCAAGTCTCTAGCCTTATCCGTTAGAAAGCTTGCGTGTTCACGGCCGGTCGGACAGAATTAGTTTTGACCCCGGATTTTTCATCAGGGTGTACAACCCTGTTATTTGAGACCATTCTCTGCTCAGAATTAGAAAATTACAGACATTCGGGCAAAACGATAGCACGCTATTCCTTAAAAGAAGTGCACAAAACGATGAAAAACATGCTCTTGATTAAGTATTTCTGTTCGGTTGAGGATTATTTTTCTGACCCTTGAATGTTTAGAATTTAACTTATTTTGTATTTTTCTTGGAACTTGAATTATCCAGTACACTGTGTAGTGTTTTGAAGGATTAAAAAATTATTATTTAAATAGCAAGACCAGTAAATACTTCTGTTCGAATTCATTTTACCCAGGCGATGATATTGTTATATGCAATCAGTTCTGTTCAGTTTCGTTAAGTTGAGTTCTGTTCATTTCGACTCTTTGTTCTGTTAATCTCTGTTCAGTTCCATTCGGTTCTGCTCAGGCCTTCTATTTCAGGTTCTATTTAATTCTGTTCAGTTTCTACTGATTTTGTTCAGTTCCGTACAATGCTGTTTCGTTCTCTCTAGTTTCTTTTAATTCTGTTCAGTTAATGTTCTGATACAACTATTAGTAGCTTATGATCCGTTATTCAATTTCTCTATAGATCTAATCAGTTTCTTTCAGTCTCCGTTCAGTAGTGTTCAGTTGTTCAATCATGTTCCGTTCAGTTCAATTTCTTTCAGTTCTGTTCAGTTTTTTAACGTTCTGTTACAAATATTTGTACATTTCGGTCATTTCTGTTCAGTTCCGTGCCGTTCATCTGTTATATATAAATATTCATACGTTATGTTCCGTCCTGTTTAATTTCTTCCAGTTCTAATCAGTTTCTTTCAGTTTCTGTTGAGTTTTATATTGTTCTGTTGAACTTTGTTCAATTCTGAACATTTCAGTTTTGTTCAGTTCTGTTCTGTAAGTGTGGCTTCAGAAATTCCCTATTTATGTACCTACCTATTGAAAAAATAATAATAATACTAATAATGGTCTTAATTAGGAAAAAATTCACAATACAAATTGAATTACACTATTGGGGCGAGATTTAGCTCGCATAAATTAGGTAGAGTATATTATTGTGTACTTGTTATTAATATGAATATTCCATGAAAAATTGGAATGAAGCAGAAAAATTTCACCTAACTGCTGAAATGATCTGAACATTTTTGTACTTCGAACTTCATACTTTGAGATGAAGGTCTGCTAAAAATTTATATATTACCTCAAAATGCCCCTTTTGTTATATCACCAAAGGACGGCAGTATAGATGATAAGACGGAATGGTATTTGACTACGATTTAATATTTCAAATCATTAAATTGTTTGAAAATACTTTCAGCTGAAAATTCGATATTTTCATGTTGGCAGAACACGGTAGCGTTCAATCCCCTGATACTAGCTGACATGAAGATTTCAAATGTCCGAGAAGTAATCGAATCACTGCTGAGCAGAATTGTGATAGTTCCAAGACATGATACTTCCAAGACTGTCTTGGAAGTAACCATTAGATATAAAAAACTTCCAAGACCGTCTTGGAACTCAACAATTGTCTCGGAAGTATACAATAGATAACTAAAAATGTCTTGGAAGCAACCCTTAGATATATATATATATATATATATATATATATATATATATATATTATATATATATATATATATATATATATATATAATTATATATATAATTATATTTTTCTCTCTCAGATCACTTTTTTAAAAATAAACAATTTAATCTGATGCAAGTTTATTCTAAGTTGGTTAAAATAATAATGTCTAACATAAAATATATACATGTATACATTCTGTCAAGAAAGTACCGGGAATTATCGATTTAAATCTGGCGGGGCAATGAGGCAGGTAAAAAATTTTTTTCCTAGGTTAGTACCACTGTCCTTAATTACTATGCTAAGCTTGAGCGGGATCTGTCAACTAGTGTGTTTGCAACAGCTGATTAAGTCAGTCGATGTCAGAGTGCGTGCCGATTTTTACTATGGGTGATTACGTTGAGCAAAGAATTTGTTTCGAGTTTTGTGTTGCAAATGAATTTTCGTGTGCCGATGCATTGAAAATGTTGCAAAAGGCCTTTGGTAATAATGCTCTATCGAAAACTCGTGCATATCAGTGGTACAGAGCCTTCAAAGACGGTCGTGAAGTGGTCGCCCATCGACGGCTTCGATCGAAGATAACGTCGATAAAATTAAGGAAAGGGTTCTGGAAAACCGTCGTACCAGCTTGAGAGAGATAGCACATGATCTTAAGATATCCCACGAGTCCGCACGTACGATTTTGATTGATATTTTGGGCATGAGAAAGGTGACCGCACGACTCGTACCGAAAGACCTGAATTTTCTTCAAAAATGTCATCGCGAACAGGTTGCTACAGACATGCTGGATCGCTGTAATTCCGATTCTACATTCATGGAACGCATTAGAACTGGTGATGAGACCTGGGTCTACGAGTACGATATGCAAACAAGCCAGCAATCATCGGAATGGGTGGCAAAAAATGAGCCGAAACCGAAAAAACCACGCCAAAGCCGCTCGAAAATGAAGGTCATGCTCATTGTTTTCTTCGATATCCGTGGCGTTGTGCACTACGAATTTGTTTCAGAGGGTCAGACGGTAAACAAGGAGTATTACCTAGGCGTTATGAAACGTTTGCGTGAGCGTATCCGTAAGAAGCGGCCAAATTTGTGGGCGAACAACTCATGGATTTTGCATGACGATAACGGGCCTTCTCACCGAGCTACGATTGTGACTGACTTTCTCGCCAAAAACTCAACAAACGTGCTTCAGCAACCACCGTATTCGCCGGATTTGGCTCCCTGCGACTTTTTCCTCTTCCCAAAACTAAAATTGCCCCTTCGTGGCACCCGTTTTGAGTCGATTGAAGCCATAAAACAAAATTCGGCGCGAGAGCTAAAGTCCATCCCGGAAAGCGCCTATAAAAAATGTTTCGATAATTGAAAGTGCCGTTGGCATAGATGTATTGGAGCAAATGGAGCCTATTTTGAAGGCGACCCAATAAATTTTGACGATTAAATGTAAAAATGTTGTTTTAATTGAAAATTCCCGGTACTTTCTTGACAGAGTAGTATATATATAATTTTTTATTGTAAAATAGGAATATCGAAAAAAGTTTCTTGCAAAAAAGAAGAAAAAGTTTAGGAGTGGCTTCTTCTACCCCTTGTGATCATAGAGGAACACCACCAAAAATTTTTTGAGTGCCTTTTCTCCCGCATATGATGACTACTTAATTTCATTCTTGTCGGTTCTTTGAGTTTTAAGAAAAAAATTAAAAACTTTTTTTCGGGCGCCATCTTAAGGAGGCTGTAACAAAGCAGGGGGGCTCAAAAAATAAAGTTTATATGAAAGAATAAAACAATAAGAAGCGGTTTTTCACTTGATAGAAGGATTATTCTAAAATTTGAATATCAAAACAGGTTTAGTTTATTTTCAAAAATTTATTCCAGAAACTGTTAGAATTAAATTAATGTCTTATTAGCACTGCTTAAATTTAATAGACGCATAAAATCGAAACCCATTGAACAATATCAAATGAAATTAAAAAACCCAACAAATATAAATTTTCAATGATGGATGATATCTGGATGATTTTATAGTATGTTTCACTTCTACAATGAGACAAATAATTCCATGAAAATCTTGCATCCGAGAATAGATTTCATATCAAGAATAGAACAAAACAAATCTATAAACTTTTTAGACCTCCCAATTACTAGACTAAACAATAAATCACTTACAGATAATAGCTGAATTAATTCTCCTGAACCTCTACAGATTTATAATCTAAATAAATCTCTTGAAAACATTTAGAATTAAATTTTAAACATGCCCTAGATAACATCCTATCACTGTTATCATCACAAGTGGTGGTAATTAACTAATAAAAAATCAAGGAAATAAAGTATTGACTAAATTATTCAAAGTCATCACCTATTAGAAATTTGTTTCGATTGGACATTAAGAAATAACAAGTTCAATCGCCAAAAAATGCTCCACATAGAATTCAAAAAGACGATTGACTTTGTTATTCCTTAATACCCAATGGAAACAAATTTCTATTAGGTGATTAATTCAAATAATTTGGTCAATACTTCATATTTCTCCTGATTCTTTGTTAGTTAATGACCACCACATGTGATGATAATATATATGTATATAAAGTGAAACAGTGTTATCTAGGTCATGTTTAAAATTTAATTTCAAAGATTTATTCAGGTTAAAAATCTGTACAGGTTCCACAGAATTAATCCAGCTATTATTTGTAATCTTCAAATAACTCTTCCTACTAAATTTTCGATATATATATATATATATATATATATATATATATATATATATATATATACTGTTTGAATAAATAACTTTGCAATATTCCATAAACCATCCCAAATAGATACCACTATCCATTGTAAATCATTCCAACCATTTCAATATAAGTATTCCACTAGATAATTTTGATTTCCAAAAAGAAAAATATGAAAAAAAAAGATTTAGCAAAGGCTATGATAATTATCTGATAGAAAAATAGAATAAAACAACGTAAATTAAGTAAAATTCATCCAATCGGTTTTTTGTTGAAGAATAAATAGGTTAGTATAACTTATTTAGGAAATATCAGTATACAATTAAAAACACTATTCTCTAAAAATATATTAAAGTCGCCTTCGAAATAACAACAATATCCGTATTTTTAACAAAAATAATAAAACAAAAATGGATACATTTCAGCTACCAGCTATATATAAACTAAATTGCTCAGATTGCTCAAAAATTAATATCGGTAGAACGGAACACAAAAAAAGTTTTGATGAAGATAAAAAAGACTCGCGTTATGCAGAACAATTTTTTTGGAAAATAATTTTGATATTTCATAAGTTAAATGAGAGGTCTGAAATTGATTTTATGGGAATTACACGGCATAAATGAGCATAAGGACCTTTTTGAACGACCAGACCAACTTTCATTATACCCCTCTTTTTAATATTTTTGAGGGAGTTTGAAAAATGATTCTGAATATCTTTCCGTTATAAATCACTAAAAATAGAAAACTATAATTTCAGAAACGAAAAATTTATACCTTGTACTCTGGGAAAGTTCTTCAAGATGGATGAAATGAACATTAGTACCTATTCGATTACTTCAAAAATTAACAGAATATTGTCGACTTTCATGCAAAAGGTACTAGAATCCCTTGCAGCACTTTTTCTGTTACAATGTCGTCACTTTTTGGACAAAGCCCGACCGGCTCTCTGAACTCAATCTCCTAAAAATCCGTCATTTCTGGTATAAATTTTAATGCAACCTTAGTCATTCCAAATGTAGTTAGACAAAAACTTTATCTCCAAAATTAATCACCCCAAAAGCCTGTAGACAATAAATGTCTCCCTGACTAACTCACAAGGCCCACTAGATCATTTACTTCTCTCGTATTAACTCTACCGCTATCGAAATGCTAAGTGAGTTGAAATGGGCATATCTATGGCATTAATCAAAAAGAATTCGCGACAGTACGTCGAAAAATCTTCATCTTTGTCGCACTTTCTTCACTTCGGTGCGGTAAGTTGAGAAAGTACTCTTTCGCAATAACACAAAACTGCACTCATTGTGCACTCCAAGAACTTCTCGAATTCAACTCCAAGGAACATTTTCGTTCACCCTCTCGTTACAATATAAATCCGCATCGAAAATGACTGAAAGTCAATGTATCAGTGAATCCATGTGAAAAACGATGGAAATGCTAATCGATCTACTCTTCTACGAGCAAGAAAGTAGTAGCAGTACGATTTAAATAAAATAGAAATAGAAACATGTGTTCCATTAAGAAGTTAACCTCAACTTCAGGTTGATATTTCTCTTCAACATCGTTATTATCATTCTAGGGAATTTCCATATATTCTGAATAAAACTCAATGTATACATCACATCTTTTATTGATATGTTTCTAGATATGTTATGGGAAACACTATTTTTTTGATGGTGGTGGTGTTGTGGGCGGAGTGGCGGTTACAATCCTGAAATGAAACATTATATTAATAAATTGGCTAACTTGATATTCACGCGTTACCGATAAACCCGAATGAGTTTTCTCAAATAATAAAACAAAATGTTTTTTAATTTTTTCAGTTGAATTGAATTTTTCGGAAAATTACTCAACATCAGTAAGGATTGCAGAAGCTAAAAACTAGTATGTGAAGTTATAGATGATTATTCTCCAATATATATTGAATTTGTCAATTCCTTCTGTACCTTAAATCAAGTATTTGAAAATAATTATGTTTCACTACCAAAAATCCAAAAGTTACACTTTTTTATGACTGTAGTTTCGAAATTTTACCCTATCTGAAAACTCAACAAAAGATACAAAATATTTAAACAGGCAAGTTTACAGTAATAGGTAGGTAGAAAAGATGGTAACATGAATGAAAATGTTATAAAATATTGACAGAGTAAAGAGAAGTAGTCAACAAATATCACTCATGTCACTCATTGAATTTTAGATTATGCTTATGATGGACTCCAAATAGTTGAACTTCCTGTCTTTAGATTCTACATGTAACATTTTAAAATTGTCTATTGTAGAAAAATGATTACCATGTTCTAAGCAATAGATTGCAAATGCGTGAATTTGCTTATTTTTCCTGAAATTCATTTTTATGTTCAGCGTATATAGTTTCGAATTAACTACAGGTCTGACTTTTATACTTGCTATCGCATGTTGAACAAGTTGCCTCATAAACTCCCAATTAATTTATGTTTGAAATAAAAAAATTAAAATCAGTGTTAGGAGAAAATATTTTTGAAAAAATTTGATTTACCTATTATATATAAAATTAATATGTATTGAAAAACATTCATTTTTCATTTAACAATGTTTTAATTAAACATTATACCGAAAATTCATTAAAAAGGGTGCAGAGATGAAAAAATACTTCATTCAAAATATCATATATATTTCATGATTACTAGGATGAAAGTTTATTTATCCTATCTGCCTTTATTCGATCTAATTTATGACTGAGCTTTTTCTTCTATACATGGAAAAATGAAATTTATTAGGATGTTTATAAAATATTGCTCTACAAGTTATCATACAATAAAATAAATGGAAGTTTATACTTGATAGAAGGTATATAAAATTATTAAAATATTTTACTATAACAGAGGCCGTTAAATTGCCTTTCAATCTTTAAGATCAATGGTAAACCACAGAACTATTTATTTGAGTCAACATTGGACTCCATTTAAATGTTCAGTATTCATTGGCCAAGACGCTTTCTGGATTGTTAAAGGTGAGTAAATATTTTTTGTTGATTGATGTTATATTTTGTTGAATATGATTGAGTACTAACGAGCAAAGTCTCTCTTGAAACTTGTTTTTTAGAAATGTTTTTACATATCTTGAGATTTTCTCAAAAGTAACTCAGTTAGATATTCAATAATATTGAATATTCTAAGTAAGATAGTTTTATATGATTTTAAGATTATGTTAAACATTCTTGAAAGATATCTGTTTTCATAAGAGGGATAAGTAGAAACAAAATTTTGTCTACTCAAAATATTTAATTTATAGGAATTTTGTTAACAATTTATATTTATGGGATTTTGTTATCTCATTTGGATGTCTTATAATGAATGTTTATTTTATATGTCTTTGATATAAGTAGTACTTATATGACATTAATTTAATTCCTGACGTTATGATATTGAATTTAATTTTTTGAAATCAAATATTTAGAAGGCTAACAATATATCTGCAATATTAAAATAAAGTTATCATGCTTTCCTCTTGGCTACTAGGCTGGAATAAACACGAAAAAACAGAGGAAAATTTTATATAAAATTATAATAACGAATAAAAGTAGTAATAGTACTTACAATGGACTAGCCAGAAGCATAAACATGGCTGCGACTAAAGCAAAAAGTGAGAAGTACTTCATTTTATTGACTCTTTCAATTGTTGATTAGTCGGAAGTGAAACAAACCTTTTATACCATTTGGAGAATTACTATCGCTACAGTTTTTCATTGAGCTAATGGAAATAAATGCTTAAAACATTATTGATAGTATCAATTTTCAGGGAATGATTATTTCTTTTTGTGAAAATAATTTGGGAACTTTCCATAAAATGACATCATTTTTTTTCCAGAATTCTATCCTCAAAATCGAAATTAAACCACTAAGATTTTCAATCTAATTGATTTCTCTGAACGAAGATAATATGAAAATATTTTTTTTTCATTAGTTTAAAAAAAAATTCTCACTAACCGGAGATGATTTTGAATGCTTTCAGGTAAGAATCACTCGAAGTATAGAAAATTTGGATTTGATGGTTCTGAAAAACTGATTAACGATGCTTTTCAAAAGCTGTTATAAAATTTCGGCAGTATATAAATTGGATACCTCTGGTTTTCCAGGTGGATCGATTCTATCCAAAGATTGAAACTAAGTTGAATTCAAGGTACAGTCTTCAGAATCCTATTGAGGAAATCACATGAAAATTGTTGCAAAAGTCGTGTTCCCTTCAGTATCAGGGTTGCAAATTGATTGACTAAAATTTAAAATAAATATTTTCTGAAAACTAATTAACAATGAAATTGAGTACAAACCCCCCTGATAGTGATCTTCCAACTTGAAATTAAATGAAGATTTATCTGAAACTCATCAACAAATTATCAAAAAATTTTGTACATATCGGGTGTTTTTTTTTAGAGTGATAGAAATTTAAATTGAAATAAAACACATTTAAAATAAAATTGAAACCAGATTTTTTTTTATTTTAAAGATAATTTTATGACATTTAAGTTTCAAAATAATTTCCGGCATATGTCCACTATGACTAACTCTGAGGAACCGCATTCGACCAGACCAATTTTTCGAATAATTCAAGCCTTATTTCATCAATAACAAGAGTTATGTTGGCTTCCAAAGCGTCTATTGTTTCTGGTTTATCAGCATAAACCAATGTCTTGACTTAACCCCAAAGAAAATAATCCAGTGGAGTTATGTCGCATTATCTTGGAGGCCACTTAATTGGACCATTTCTCAAAATAATGTTATCGTCAAATCTTTCTTTCAATAAATCAATTGTTAGGGTAGCAGTATGAGGTGTAGCACCATCTTGTTGGAACCAAAACACTTCTGGGTCGATACCGTTCAAATTTTGAAACAAGTAGTCATTGATCATCGATCTGTGACGAGCACCATTCACTGTACCATTAGCTCCAGCATTTTTTTAAAAGAAATATAGACCGATGATACCTCCAGCGTGTAAAGCACACCATACAGTGCATTTTTCAGGATGCAATGGAACTTGCAGAACTTCTTGAGGATTGTTTTTACTCCATATACAGCAATTTTGCTTGTTTACATAGCCGTTCAACCAGAAACGAGCTTCATCACTAAACACAATTTTACGAAAAAAAAGTTGATCAACTTCAAGCTGTTCTAGAGCCCAATCAGCAAACAGACGACGTTTATTATGGTCAAATGGCTTTAGTTCTTGAACCAGTTGGATCTTGTATGGGTGTAGACCAAGATCTTCACGCAAATTTTTCCATGTTGTGGATGCATAGAGTCCAACTTGTTGTGAACGTCGACGAATGGACAAATCTGGATCATCATTAACACTATGACTTACAGCAGAGATATTTTCTTCTTTGTCTTGTTGTTGTTGCAATGAGTAGAGAAAATGTTGTCCGAAATCTATCGATATTTCGACGAATAAGCTGCTCTGATTGACGATTATATAAACCATAAATTTCACGAAGTTCTCTATAAGTTTGGCGAATAGAACAGTGATAATTTGTCAATGCTTACTGAATAGAAATGTCAAAACAACATGGCTTCTACCTTCTGTCAAATCACAGTTATCCCTATCGAAAGTTCTATCCCTCTAAAAAAACACACCCGAAATATTGTTTATCAGTCTCCGGATCTATTTGACCTTAGACTGGGAATACTGTATTCACTTTAATACAGTATTCACTTGAAAACTATCAGAGATATCGCATTGAGTAAAGCGTTGTGAAACACACAATATATATTTGAAAATTTCTAAAGGTTGGATTTTGGAGTAGGGGTTCATTTTGAAGTTATGGCAACACTCCTGTCATTCGTTTTTTTTTGCAGAGAGTTAGTTTAATATTTGACATTAACGAATTAGGTCGTTTAATGCTTGAACAAATTTGGTAAATATGAAATATCTATTTCCAATGTGAAGAATCTTGTTTCCAAACTGTAAGAAATTTACGTGGAAAATTCAATAGAAATGAAATGCCCTCACAGCAATTTGTAGATCGATTTGCTCGTGAAAACTGGATCGTTATTCGATCAAATGACCCGTTCACGTTTTCGTTCAGTGAGCACACCTAAAACATTGCTGCTGTAGCATAGAATGTGGCTGAACATTTATCAACATCAACTCGTCATCGTGCTCAAGAACTGAATATTTCTCGCACTTCTCGGAGGAAAATTTTGAATAGAGACTTTGGTATGAAGGCTTACAAAGTTGAACTAGTGCAAGGAGCGAAGCCTTGTGATCATCCGATGGGTTTCCACTTTGCTGAATGGGCTAATGATCGCAGGGCCGAAGATGGCATTTTTCCAGAAAAGTTATTTTTAATAATGAAGTTCATTTTCACCTCGATGGACTATTTTTTGTGGGAATCTGTTGAGCATAAGTATTACGCTATCGATCCAGAAACGATTGATGCCTTGAAAGGCAAAAACGAAGTTGCCATTTATGAGATTGAGCCCCAAACAATGGACAATGTACTGAAGAATTAGGTTGACTGCATGGGGTACTGTAGCCAGTCGTGGCGGTCGTTTGAATGATATTGTATTCAATTCATACATGTCAAGATTTAACCTTTCCACTAAACTCATAACTTTGGAGAAATATTCTTTAGTTTTTTTATTTATAGCCGATGACAAATATAAATTTGAAATGGCTCACCCTTTATTACATACGTACCTAAATAATATCTTAATAATTTCTTATAAATTTTCTGGTTTCAGATACAATCCATAGTAAAATAGAAAAAGGCTTGTTACTTTATAGAAGGGATAAAACAAAATTTGAATATCAAAACAGATTTGATCTGTCAGTCTTCTACAATTTTAATTTCAAAAAATTTTCATTCAAAATACTTTTAGAATTAAATTAATGTCTCATAAGCACCACTTATATTCAATAGACGTATACAATCAAAACTCAATAAACAATTTCAAATGGAATAAATAAACCAACAAAAATGAATTGTCAATTAAAATTAATAAATTAAAATTTGAAGGAGACAAAATTTAGTTTCTAATCTTCAAATATATATTTATTAATTTTAATTGGAAATTTATATTTGTTGGTTTATTAATTCCTTTTGATATTGTATATTGAGTTTTTCAATAAGACTTTTTTTGAAATTAAAATTGTAGAAGACTGACAGATAAAATCTGTTTTTATATTCAAAAAACAATCCATAGTAATTAGTGTATTTATTCCAGGATATACTTAAACAATTTGTCATATTATTTTCTTTTTAGAATTGCTTCCATGATCATTCAATCTACGTATATGTAATAATAATAATAATAATATCTTCTAGAAATGAAAAAGGCAGTGGTCCTGAGTACAGCTCATATAGCACGCAAAGTACTTTAATACTTACCTGACATCCGGACGCAGAAGGTGCACATTGTGCATTCGGTGTTGCTCAGTTAAGGAAATTAATCCTTAGAAAATTAAGCCGTAAAAATAAACCATAATGATAATAATAACTCTGTCTCACGATATATTTCAAAATTTTTGACTCTTTCACAACAAGTTTTGTTTTTCATTCCGCAAGTTTTGTTCTTGTCCTTCTTTTTCTTCGAAGTTTTTGTTTTAGGTTTTGTTCACATTGAAGAATATTGTGTACAAAAAATTCAGGCTACGGAAGTCCGAAATCAATATAATCTAATATAGTTCTGAGTACGGAGGAAGATTTATCTTTCAACCTCAAAAACAATAAATACAAAATAAACAAAGACAGAAATCAACGTCAAGCCGGAACTAGGTGATGAGGCAAGTCGTACTAGTTATCAGAAAAATATATAAAAAATCTATGTGGCATGCTTCAAAAGGAATTTAAAGAAAATTCTTCACCCTGTGACGATCTTTTTAGTCCTGTTGCCACAAATCTTCACTTTTCCAAAAAATGTTTTGTTACCTAACCCTGAATAATGCTTTTCTGAACTGTTATCAAAATTTCAAAACCATCTGCTCCAGCAAAGAATTAAAAAGAGACATTTTTCTCAAAAAAATTTGCTCAGTTCAAACTGACTGTACAAAACAAAAATTATACTACGCAAGTGATATCATAATTTAGCGCATTTAGTAAGGATTCCAAAGCGGTATAATACTTGGTAAATTTTTGCTGAAATTGTAGACAATTTTTTTTCAAGAATACCCCAATCCAACCTATATGCGCTGGGCAGCCATTTTGTTGGTACCATATGCTGGCTTAAATGTTCAGTGGAACTTCCTTGCAGATCTTGATTTAATTAAAAATGAAAACTTAAGGAATTCACTGTATTTTATTTCAAACGCACCTTAAAATGGCACATTAGAATAATTTTTAAGGTAAATAAATTTGTAAAAAACGGGATTATTTCCAAAAAAAATTGTCTACAATTTCAGCAAGAATTTACCAAGTATCGTAGCATTTAGGAATTCCTACTAAATGCGCTAAATTTTGACTTAAATTGCCGAACTCGCGTAGTACATTTTTTTTTTCAGTACAGTCAGTGTAAACTCGGCAAAATTTTTTTGGGAAAAATGTCTCTTTTCAATCCAAGTTGGAGCAGCTGGTTTTGAAATTTTGATAACAGTTTAGTGATGATTTGTGGCAACAGGAGTAAAAAGACTGCCACAGGGAAGTTTCAGAATTTTTTTAAATGTCTGTCATTTTGAAAGCATGCCACATAGCTTGTTTTTCTGATAGCCAGTACGACTTGCCTCGGCACTCAGTTCCGGATTGACGTTGATTTCTGGGACACCTGAAAAAGACATACCCTTATATTTTTCAATAGGAAATGAGGGCTGTACGATGATGAATTATATAGAAACTTTTTTCAATGTGACTATAAATGTGCATGTATTTCACATAAGAATAATGAAATTATATGAAAAAATTATTAACTCTTTAGTCAAATCTATTACTTCCAAAAATTGCAACATCAACTTCAGATATAAATTCCTCTGCAAATGTATTTTTGAAATGATATTGCGTGAAAAATGCTACTTTTATTCAATTATTTAGAACAGTTCATAGGTTTTTCTTCAAAATATCCCTTATCCACCTCCAAGTCAAAATAACTCTTTTTTATTATCGGTCCAAGTTCAATCAAACACTTACATGATGTTTACACATATCATCTGCTAGAGTTTTATTAATTATTTAATCTTGTTTAATGAATGACGACATTAGAATATTAAATGAAGAACTATGGTTGGACCAAAGAGTTAAAGTTGTAAAAATGTATTATCAAAATACAATCTAACAGTTGAAGGACATAAATTAAATTCTTAATAGTAGCCATTTGGGAAGTATTTTGTCATCCTCAATATAAACTCACAAAGATCCTTCACTTTCACTAATATCGTGACGAGAAAAAAAAATTAATAATTCATATGTTGGGTCTAATAATAAACAAAATGTATTTTGTTATTTACATTATTACAGCATGATATACATAGATCACTCTTCGGAACAATTAAGTGGCTAATAGGTAAATAGGAATTCACGGCATTACAGAAAAGACATATCTGATTTATCTTTGTTTCTTTTAATTAACTTGAAAGGGTCTGAGTTTGGATATTTTCGGATGAAATTCCAAAAACTCATACCCATTGAACCAACAACATCTTCGTGAAAAGACATACTTTTTTGGAAAAGGCATCATATACTAAGTGTTCACGTACACTGAGATACAAAAATTACAAAAAAACA
Organism: Megalocaria dilatata; assembly: GCA_034642435.1. Taxonomy (NCBI): domain Eukaryota; kingdom Metazoa; phylum Arthropoda; class Insecta; order Coleoptera; family Coccinellidae; genus Megalocaria; species Megalocaria dilatata. The sequence goes on along the minus strand of CM067856.1, from coordinate 43,429,801 downwards.
GAAAAAATTGACCATACTCATGGAAAACTCAAGATAAACTCTTCCTTAGACTTTTTTTTATTTTGCTCAATCTATCAGCGAACAAATCACCAGCAATTAGGTATTTAGTCATGGCAGTCATTGTCCTATAAAATGTTAAATTTTTGCCCTAGTTGACTAACACATATACAACCTGATACTGCGTACCAGCGAAAAAATAAATTATTGCCCGAATTTTTAATTTCGAGATACATATATCATATATCCACCATGTTTTTGCGTAGACAAGTAAAAATATACAGCCTGAGTATAACTGTTCAAAGTTGCAGATTCGACACTTTGATCCTCACGCCAGTATCCCACTATATTAACTACAGCAGTAGAGTAGTTTTTCACTCATTCTAGGAGGTAGGCCATATAACATTTGCATTTTTGCAAAATGAAAAACTAAAAAATATTTTCTCAGAGTTGTTAGTTAATTGGAAAGGCTGAATCTCAACATTTACGAATGGAATACAATATCATTAAAATGACTGGCTACAGTACCCCATACGACCAACCTAATTTTTCAGTAATTGTGGATTGCTTTGAACTCAATCTCATGAACTTCGATTTCGTCTTTCATGTCATTAATCGTTTCTGGATGGTTCGCGTAACTCTTATCCTTAACGAATCTGTACAAAAAATTTGAGGTGGAAATGAGCTTACTGTTAAAGAGGCTTCACTTCTTGCACTAGTTGACCTTTGTAAGCCCTTATACAAAGGTCTTTACGCAAAATTCTCCTCGGAGAGGTGGAGAAATGTTCAGTTCTTGAGCACGATGATGAGTGGACTCTGTTGGATTATCAGTCACATTCTGGACTACAGCAGCAATTTTTTTAAGTGTACTCACTAGACAGTTTGATCAACTCTTCAATGCCATGTTTTCGTTCAAATACCCTGCATGACCATCCTTACCAATCAAAAATTGAACTCTTACAAACCTATTGTCAAAAAACTCCGCTTAAAGAGATTGTCCAAATTCTTTTGATTGCTAATTTGGCACAACTGTCCACTATGCTCATGCGAAGTTCATCATCTGTATTTATTCTTTTTATAGTTTATAAGAATGTATGTATAATAATGTATAAAAATATTGAACAAACAATAAGTCTTAACTTTTGTATCGCAAATGGAATTTCGAGCGTATGAATGAAACAGTGCATTCAAAAGCGATCGAGTTGTGCTGGAAGATTTTCCTCACTTTGACCAGCCATCAACGTGTTCAACTGAATTTACCACTGCTAAGTTATGGCGACACACGGCTCAACTCTCTACTACGAGCTTTATTTCTTCGAAACGTGAGGGCACGTTAAGCACCCTCGAGAAATCTACTCTGCTCTATTGCAGTGTGTTCCTCACAGAAGGCGCAACCGCTCTGCATGTCGCTCAGTCCATCGTTATCTCCAGTTTCAAATAGCACCAGTACCCAGCGTTCAATACCTCACAGGCGTCATTGGCAGGTTTGCGCCCATATAGCGAATCTGAAGAGTCCATAGCTGTGTAAACCAGACACAACGTCTACCTTTCCAAACAAGAGGTGAGAAAACTTCTTCACGATGTCACTCCTTAAAGAGCATCAGTTATAGGTTTGATCTGATTGTGCAACTCCTCAAACAAAATTTCGCGTGTTTCTGCGTTTTGGATGCAGATAGTTTTGTCGAAATGTTTTCGCATCCTTGTCATTGGAATGCAAATATTTATTACTAGCTTTTTACCCGCGGCTTCGCCCGCAGTGGAGTCATTAAATAAGTATGAAAGATAAAGGGTAAGGGTATAATAATAGTAAAACTTCATTACTGAAGTAGCTAAATTTGACGATTTTTTGACAAACAATTGTTTTATCTTTCGTAAAAATTTTTTTTTTTTTTAAATATAAAGTACCCTATGTTACTTCTAATACCTTCAAGAGTATATGTACAAAGTTTCATGATGATCGGTTCAGTAGTTTTTGCGTTAAAGCGTAACAAACAAACTTACATTCGCATTTATAATATTAGTAGGGATAGTTGTTACTTTCTTGATTCGAAGATTTTCAAATTTTTTAATATTAAGCTTGATTTTAGGGTTTATGGGTTCGCCCCTCCCTTTGTTTGTGTATTAATAATAATAATATTGATATTCTAAACTGTTTCTACTGTAGCTGTACTGTTTAGCTCATTTCCGTATATTGTAAATGAAACTCGAATTTACATCACATGTTTTATTGACATGATTCAAGATATATTACAAACAAATCTATTTTTTGGATGGTGGTGGTGTGGTGGGCATCGGCGAAGCAGTCACAATCCTGAAATTAAACATTATAATAATAAATTAGCTAATTAAATATTTGCGAATTACTGTAGGAGAAGTTTCTCAACGATTAAACAGCCTAAATAACTCCTTTAGTTCTAAAAAAAAGTTATTTCATATTATGTGCAAAATCCATCCATCTATCTATTATGTGCAAAATCCATCCTCGTCTATTAAAAATACAGAAACTCGAAAAAAGAATGAGAAATTATTTTCCAATGGATACAAAAATTTTGAATACTCATATATTGAACACATTCAAATCGAGTTAGTTACTTGACAATGAGTAAACTAAAGGTAAATAGTATACCAGAGTATTTTTACTGGCGCCCATAATAATTTTAATTATATCCTGTCAACTCCAATTCATTAATTAGTACTTGGTATTTTGAATTTGAAGGATTATAATTCTTTGTCGTTGTGTTGAAAAACAACAAAAAATATGGCAGATTTTATTAATTTAATAATTTCATCTGAAGAAAATTTCAATATATCAGTTTTCACAAGAGGGATGAACAGAAACAAAATTTTGTCTACTCAAAATATTTAATTTATAGAATTTTTGGTCAACAATGTATATTTATTGGATTTTGTTATCTCATTTTGGATGTCTCATAATGAATGTTTATTTTATATCTCGTTTGATATGAGTAGTACTTATATGACATCAATTTAATTCCTGAAGTTATAATAATAAATATAATTTTTTGAAATTAAATATGTAGAAGGCTAACAGAATATACCTGTAAATATTAAAATATTTAAATAATTTTATATAACTTCTATCGAGTATAAACCTCCATTTATTTTATTTTATTCATAAGATATAATTTCCTTAACATTCTTTATACATATGGTCCTTGTACTATAACAGAGGCCGTTAAATTGCCTTTAGAACTTTAAGATCAATGGTAAAACCACTGAACTATTTATTTCGAGTCAACATTAGACTCCAATGTTCAGCATTCATTTACCAAGACGCTTTCTGAATTGTTAAAGGTGAGTAAGTATATTTTTTATTGATTGATGTTATATTTTATTGAATATGATTGAGTACTGACGAAGCAAAGTCTCTCTCTTAAAACTTGTTTTTTAGTAATGTTTTTACATATCTTGAGATTTTCTAAAAAGTAACTTAGTTAGATATCCAATAATATTGAATATTCTGAGTAAGATTCTGAGTTAAACATTTTTTAAAGAAATCTGTTTTCATGAGAGGCATGATCAGAAACAAAATTTTGTCTACACAAAATATTTAATTCATAGAATTTTTGGTTAACAATTTATATTTATTGGATTTTGTTATCTCATTTGGATGTCTTATAATGAATGTTTTTTTTATATGTCGTTTGATATGAGTAGTACTTATATGACATTAATTTAATTCCTGAAGTTATAATATTAAATATAATTTTTTGAAATTAAATATGTAAAGGATAACAGAATATATCTGTTAATATTAAAATATTTAAATGAAATTTCAAATGTAGAGGAGAATAAATAATTGTTCCATACAGCGGTTGTTTTTCTCACTGTGATATAACGAAACTTATTCAAGATTTCTGCATCAGGAAATCGGAAAAATAGACAAATAAGTCACCGTAGGGTTTATACCAAAACAAAAAATTGATGTTGTGGAGTAACCCTCATACCCATCAATTACAATTTCTATAGTGTAATCGGTGCTGCTAGAGATTTGATTGTTAATTCCGTGTCTAAACTTCTAACTGAATCTAGACCACGACTTCTTTATCTTTATGTATTTTCTGTGGAAGAACACAAAACTTGACTAATGTTTTAGGTTAACCTCAAACATTCTGTCTTCATTTCCAATTCTAACCTTGTGAGTATATATGGAGGAGGGCAAGGTATGTGATATTGATTGTTTTTATTTATCACCCAAAAAAGAAAATGGACTGACTAGTATGGTCGAAAGAGTGAAAGATTTTTTTAGAATATTATGAAGCATTTTTTGGAAAAGAATTTGTTATTCATAAGTTTCATATAAAACAACTATCGGCTAAAGTTTATTATCTAATTTCGGTCAGTATTCTATATTTTCTATAGATTGCCTTATGTTTTTTCGTGTTGTGTGATGTTGAGAATTATACGTCTATCATTAATAAGGAGAATGAGCTATGGTAATAGAAAGTTCTAGGAATCGAAATAAATGTAACATACATCTGTATAACAATTCTTTACTCAAACAAACTTGACAAGGTTTTATTGATCATGGAGGCAAATTGCAGACATGCGCAACTTTTCAAACTAGTTGGTTTTCATCAGTGCAATGTTTGCTACTGATTACAAATCTGTTATGTATACACAGAGACACTAAGGAATTAATCATACTCTAGCGCCATCTAGAGTATGACAATGTAGCATACATGAAAACTGATGAAAACCAACCAGCTCGAAACGTGTGCATGTCTGCAATTTGCCTCTGTGATCAACAAAACCTTGTCGATTTTGTTTGAGTATAGAATTGTTATACAGATGTATGTTACACTGTCTCGATTTCTAAAACGTTCTAACCATAACACATACGCCTTATTAATGATAGTTGTTACAGATTAGGTGATTTAATTTAGTTGTTTATATGTCTACTTGAATAGAAAAGGGTTTCGAAGACATTTAAATTCAATTTTTGTTTAATTTTTAGGAAATATTTTTGAATTAAACTTTGATAAGGTCCTAGAGAATTAAAATTATCAGAAGAGGTTTTTTACTTGATAGAAGAAATATTACAATATTTGAATATCAAAACAGATTAATCTGTTAGTCTCTTACAATTTTAATTTCAAAAAATTTTATTCAAAAATTTTCAAAATTAAATTAATGTCTTATGAGCACAGCTTATATTTAATAGACGTATAAAATCAAACCTCAATATAAAATATCAAATGTAATAAATAACCCAACAAATATAAATTGTCAATTAAAATAAAAAAATAAATATTCGAAATAAGTAATATGAAGTGGATATGTTACTTACAGTGTACTAGCCAGAAGCATAACCATGATTGCGGCTAAGGTAAATACTGAGAAGTACTTCATTTTGTTGATTCTTTCAGTTACTGCTTACTCCGAATGAAACAGGCCTTTTATACCACTTTGTCAATTACTATCGCTACATTTTTTTTCAATGCGCTAATGGACATAATTGCAGAGACAGATTATCGATGGTAACCATAGTGTAAGTGGAATGGCATGGATAACAGCATTTTCGAGCAAATAGCTTTAGAACTTTTCACAGAATAACTACATTTTCTTTCAGAAACTAATACTCTAAATCAAAACTTATGGCAAATAATACAAAATCAAAACACTGAGATGTTCAGTCTTATCGATTATCGATCGAATATGTATTTTCGAAACTATCGAAAAAATGTAATAAACTCTCGAACGTGAATAACTGAGAAACTATAGATCCGATTTTGTCATTAACAAACTTAGGTGCGGTATTCAGACATTAAATCTTCCCTGAAAGTTTCAAGCCTCTTTCCGTTTGAAAATTAGCGTGTTTAGGGAGGAACAGAATTACTTTTGACCACGAATTCTTCATCAATGAGTCCATCCTAGTCGTTTCATACCTATTTCGCACAAAATTCGAAAATTACAGGTATTTGGCCGAAACGATAGTACGTTGTTCCCCTGGAACTAGCGCGCAAAAATACTAGGAAAGGATCAATGAAACCAAATGTATGCATTATTCATCTAAAATCATTTTATCGCCTTCAAAGTAGGCTTCCTTCCGTAAAGTAATACGATTACGCCATTAAATAATCATGAGTATTTACATTCAGAAATTAATCTGATAGCTTAGCGAATCTTGCTCAGTTTCTTCAGCAAATATCTATTTTCTTGCCAGTTCAGAATTTCATCAATATAGAGATCATCAGATAGAAATCACTTGGAAACTGCAAAACCTTTCATCCCAAAATTTAGATTTCTGGGCTTCGTTTCACAAAAATTTTTGGTATCAACTACCACTAGATCCTCATTTAGTATCAGTGTGTACTGATCAAACCATAGCTTTGCTCTCTGAAAAATCTAACATCTCCTTTTTATTTCTGCAATATCTGCTCTTCCTATCACTACATCATACCAGTATACAGTACATCATACCAGTATACAATACATCATACCAGTATACAATACATCATACCAGTATACAATACATCATACCAATATACAATACATCATACCAGTATACAATACATCATACCAGTATACAATACATCATACCAGTATACAATACATCATACCAGTATACAATACATAATAACAGTATACAATACATAATAACAGTATACAATACATAATAACAGTATACAATACATAATAACAGTATACAATACATCATACCAGTATACAATACATCATTCCAGTATACAATAGATCATACCAGTATACAATACATCATTCCAGTATACAATAGATCATACCAGTATACAATAGATCATACCAGTATACAATACATTATGCCAGTATACAATACATCATACCAGGATACAATACATAATAACAGTATACAATACATCATACCAGTCTGTCTAGAAAGTACCCGGAATTTATTATTTTTCATAATTTTAAGATATTTATTTTTTCTAACATTCTAAAACAAAAGTAATGTATGAAATAGGTTGTGCAGATAGTCGGATATGGCCAAATTTGCATGGCCACACTATTTGTCAAATATTGTTGATTGTCAACAGTTATACAATGTATGAAATAATGGTAGAATATTTGTATAGAAAACGTTTTCGAAACGTTAAAGAATTAGTGCAATTGACTGAACTGGGAAAAAGTGCTGTATATGAGACAATAAAGAGGATAAAAATGGCATGGATATGAGGCATAGACCAGTTTCAGGCAGACCCCGTAAGATTAAAGAAAACAATTCAAATGCTTTATTGGTTTTAGGACGACACCGCGCTTGGGGTTTCGCAAATTGGCTAACGCATTTGAAAATCGACGAAATATAAAAGTATGTCCAGAAACCGTCCGTATGTCACTGAAAAGACAAGGATACATATCAAGGAAACCAAAAAAAAATCCCTATAATGACAACTTTACAAAAAGAACGAAGGATAGAATTTTATCAAAGTTTTTAAGAAGATAATTTGAATAATGTCTTTATATCTGATGAAAGTTTTTTAACTTAGTGGAAATTACTTAAAAACTCTATAAAAATGTTCAAATTTCCCACCGAAATAATGGTTTGAGGAGCAATATCTCAGCGTAGTACTACACCTCTCTGTATGTACTGTTGATGGTTCCATTAATAGTGAAAAGTATTTTGGCGTTCTTAACAATTTTCCCCTTAAAACGGCACATGCTTCATATCCAGAGGGGTGGCGTTTTTAAAGCAGGATAATGCAAGATGCCATACTTCGGCCTGTACTCAAGCTTGGATGCAAGAACACCAAGTGACAACCATTTCAAGGCCAGCAGCTTCACCAGATCTTAGTCCCATTGAAAACATGATGGTAATGAAGATAGAAGTTGAACAATCAGTGCCACGAAATGAAGATGATTTAATTCAGTCAGTTTTACAGTCCTGGACTACCATCATCGAAAATTTTAGAGGTGATCTAGCTTCTGGTGTACTTCGATGTTAAGTCAAGTGTTTACAGTTGAATGGAGGTTGTACAAGTAAATAAAATGATAATTTTGTTATAATTTTCTAATGCAAGATTTAAAAATATATACTGAATAATTACAATTGAGCTTTGTTTTGTCCGGATACTTTCTAGACGGACTATATAATAAAGGATATAATTCTCGAAGTTTACAATATGTCCTTCTCCATTCTCAGTAACACTCATTAGATCATTTATAATAACCAAGGCTAATATAGGCCCTTTTATACTCCTCTGATCAACATCCAGGATGTTACCCAGCACCGATGACCGAAAAGTAATACCTTCTTTCTAAACCATAGCTCATTCCTGCAGATATGCATGTTCGTATCTTGGGAAAATAGTACATGATAGAAGGAATTCAAAATTTTCGTACGCGCAATAACACAAAATATTTCTGAGAAGCTCGGCAATAGACAAATTGGTCTATAGTAATCAAGAACTTCAAGTTCGCCACCCTTGAATAGAGGTTTGATCAAAGCAAGCTTTAGTGCATCTGGAAACCTGTATACTTGAAAGAATAATTGATAATGTAGGACACGAGCCTGCACCGAGTGATAATTTTACTATTTTTGTCCCCACTATTAATTCAAATTTTCATATTTTCCATTAGTGATTTTATTTTCTTTGGATAGGTTGGTTTTAAATATAAATATTTGTCATGTGTGTTTATGAAACTATAGTCAATCGGAAGGAGTATCAAGTATTTTCTCTAAATCATTTGCTACTGACTCATTGAAATAAACATCTCAGCAACTTCTTTTATTCCACTCGATACCTTACAATTCTCAGAAAGTCGAGATTTTCCCCTAATTTCGTGGATTATTTTTCCGACCCAAATATCGACCAATAGAATTGCACCATTCGACGTCACGTGGTACAACCTACATGGTATTATACTGATAATTTTTTGATTATTTTCTCTGGTAGTTGCTATATATAAAGAACAAAACATGATCCAGTCAAATTAACCACACGTCAAACTGACAGGTTGAATTCAATTGTGAAAATTGGAGATTTTGCATGAAAATGAGTCGATTTGGAGTTTGTTCTCTGTCCACCATCGATAAAAAAGTCAAAGGAAATGTTCCCATTAATACGGAGAAGGCAAAAAAAACAGTTTGGAACCAATTTACTACTTTTTGTACTGAGAGGGAATACACATTGAGTGCTGAAACGAGTGAAGCGCAATTGGCAAACATTATGAAAGATTACGCTTACAATATGAAGAAAATGGATGGAGAAGACTATAAGGAAGGTACAATAAAAACAATGTGGAATCAGACTGCCAAATCACTTCAAGAAAAGTATTTGAACGATTTCGACATCAAAATCAACCCATTTTCAGATGCTGCATTCAAGACCGCTCGAGGAGCTCGTGATGCCAAGCGTAAGGCTTTATAATCTTTTCCTGAATCTTAATTAAATGTTGTTTTATTCATTATGAAATTCTTATTTGTTAACTGTTCATTTCATCTCATGGTGCAATTCTATTGGCCGACATTTGGGACGGAAAAATAATCCCCCGAATACCACACGAGCTTCAAAATTATCTGGCATTTCCCTCAAGGTTCCCTGCAAACAAATAAAGTCGTCAAGTTTTTCAGGAAAAATCACTCGCGCTTCGCGCTCGTGGTTTTTTAACCTGAAAAACTTGACTCCTTCATTTGTTTGCAACGAACCTATCGGGAAATACCCGATAATTTTGAAGCTCTTGTGGTATTATAAGTGAAAATTTGCCACATCTGATCTTTTATCAAACTTGTTTATACTGTCCCCATATTGTGCAGCTCTCTGTTTTTTAGGTAATGTATCACATATTTTTTTTAGTATTTGTAAACATCATTTAAACCTTGATTACTTTACTTGGTGTAATTTTTTTCTTTCTCTAGAGATTTGTTACTTTATGTTCATTGAATATAAATGTAAGTATTGCCATGAAAGTATACTACTAGTGGTTCATATTTTTCTTTTCGGTGTTTAAGATCGTTTTATTCATTCATCTTTTATAGAAATAAATTCTCCTTATCTTCACTGAAAAATCTTTTGAATTATTTTGATTTTTTATGTGATGTAAAAAGCTGAACTTCAGAGCTTTATGATCCAAAATATGCATAACCAAGACCGAAAATGCCCATCCTTCTATGTGTATAAATATAAAGTCCATCTAGAAAGTATCCGGAAAAAACAAAGTTCAGTAATTACTGACTATATATATTTTTAATTCTTGAATTAGAAAATTATAACGAAATATTCATCTTATTTAATTATAGAACTACCATTCAACTGTAAACAAGTATTCACTTGTGTACCTCGACGTTTAACGTCGAGGTACACCCGAAATTACATCACCTACATAATTTTCGGTGTTGGTACTCCAGGACGGTAAAACTGACTGAATTAAATCAACTTCATTTCATGGCTCTGCTCGTTCAGCTGCAATCTTCATTAGTTTCAATATTTTTTCAATGGGAATCAGATCTGATGAATCGTCTGGATATAAAATGGTTGTGACTTGGTGTTCTTGCATCCACGCTTGAGTATAGGCCGAAAAATGGCATCTTGCATTATCCTGTTGAGAACGCCACCTCTCTGGATATAAAACATGTGCCGTTTCAAGGAGAAAATCGTTTAGAATGCCACAATACTATTCACTATTAATGGTACCATCAACTATACAGAGAGGCGTACCACCACGCTGAGATATTACTCCCCAAATCATTATTTTGGTGGGAAACTTGGAAATTTGAACGCTAACGAGTTGTTTTGATAGGATTTTTAAGTGATTTCCACCAAGTTGGGGATAACTTTCATCAGATATAAAGACATTATTAAAATTATGTTCGTGAAAACGTTATGTAAAAATATCATTATAGAGTTTTTTTTTTGTTTCCTTGATATGTAACTTTGTCTTTTCAGTGATATATGCACGATTTCTGGACAAACTTTTATATTTCGTCGATTCACAAATCTGTTAACCTATTTGCGAAACCCCAGGTGCGAATTGTATTGCCTTAGGCTAATAAAGCGTTTAAACTGTTTTTTTTTTAATCTTACGCGGACTTGAAATAGACCTATGCCTCATATCCATGCTATTTTTTATCCTCTTTAATGTCCCATATACAGCACTTTTTCCCAGTTCAGTCAATTGCACTAATCTTTCAACGTTTCGAAAACCTTTTCTATACAAATATTCTACCTGCTTTCTTTTTTCTATTTGCGACATTATTTCATAAATTGTATACCTGTTGACAATTAACAATATCTGACAAATAGTGTTGCCATGCAACTTCGGCCATAGCCGACTATCTGCACAATCAATTATATACATTACTTTTGTCTTAGAATGTTTAAAAAAAATTTTATTAAAATTATGCAAAATAATAAATTCCGGAACTTTCTAAACGGACTATGTTATCGGTGCAGCTTTTTTTGTTTTTACCAATTCTAGTTTATTCGTCCTATTCAAATTGCAGCCCAAAGTGTCAAATTTTCCCGAAGTAATCCACGAAACTTCGTATTTTGATATCGCCCCGGATGAGGAAATACATTTTCCACGTCCAAATATATGAGATTAAGTCCCTGCTCCGCCTGCTTGCTCATATCCGGTCCGGCGCCGATTCATCATCTTTACCGGAAATAGGTAAACAGCAAATGAAGCATGTTCGTGACCAAGTTAGATACCGGGCAGATTCGTTCAGTCGTAATCCGACGTGGTTTCTGGAATAATTTATTAATGAGGACTGCTTCTGCAAAAGCCCACCGAATGGCCTAATTCTAACTATTCTATTTGCAGAGGCGAAAGCCAGAATCCTCGGTCCAAGCGATCTACACGTCAAGGCAGGAAGTTCTGTGACGTTATCCTGTGTAATTAATCAAGGACCACATAATCTAGGAACTATACACTGGTACAAAGGTGATGAAATATTGGAGCTCCCACAAGAGAATTCCCAGAATGATATTGAAGCTAGTGCTAGAATCAGAGAAGAGGTGAGTTTATACTGATTTGCAAGTTTCTTGGGACTAAATCACCCCTGTTATTGATGCAAGGTAAAAGATGAGCCATTTAAAATTTGAAAATTTGATTGGCTATAAATAAAAAACTAATAAATATTTTTTCAAAATTTTAGTTGGTTGAACCTTGACATTCACGAATGGAAAACAACATTATTCAAATGACCGCCACAGTATTTTATCTGACCACCCCAATTTTTCACTACATTGTCGATTGTTTGGGGTTCAATTCTCGTGAATGGAAACTTTCGTATTTCAAGGCATCAGTCCCGGAGTTGAGATTGAAGTGGTCAACCTGCCCATTGGGTCACTGTCCCCATGGGCACGGAATAGGGTTACGCCTAATCAGCACGCAAAACGAAACAGTAGTCCCCCTTTGGTCCCAGTATAGACTTCGAAGCACTACCTCTACTGGCTATGCAGTGCCCGAGTTGTTCGGGACGCAACTCACACGCCGAAGGGGTTTCATTGCATCCACCGTCATTCGACCGCTCAAGCCCCAGATTTGCCATGGCCACCTCAATCAATCAGGGTTCAAGCCCAGCATAAAGCATGGTCAAGACCCCTAAATATCCGTGCGAGTCCAGGTTATCCAGACGCAAGAACAGTGCCGAAAGGGGCTTCATGCCTCCACAGTCCATTTGACCGCTCGAGGGCCGGACTCGCCGTAGACCCCAGTCGATCCGGCTTCAAGCCCAACATGAAGAATGATCAAGACGCCTGCACGGCAGAGTACCCTTCTAGCCTAGCATGCAGGCTTTCTACCACTGACCCCACGAGTCCAACACCACTTAGGGTGTCCAGAAGTACGAATACCTTTGCGGGCCAAACCACCCACCCGTGTTAACCTTGTTTCCAAAAGGAGCCATTGAAGGCTAACGGTCGCCAAGAAGAGTTCATATCGATGCCAGAATCTACGAACTCGAGGAGACTAACACGTGATAGTATCCCTTTCCTTAAAGCTAGATATAGTTTTGACGCATTGTCCCTTATGAACAGATAACCTGCAATTATGTAGAACCACGCCAGTGGTTCAAGGCATCAATAGGTTCTGGACGGTTAGCGTAATATTTATCCTTAACGGATTCCCACAAAAAATAGTCCTCCGTGGTGAAAATGAGCTTCATCGCTAAAGATGATTTTTTTAGGAAAATTTTCATCTTCGGCCAAGCTATCATTAGCCTATTGAGTGAGTTCATTTTTTACACTAGTTGAACTTTGTAAGCCTTCATACCGAGGTCTTTATGCAAAATTTTCATCAGAGAAGTGCTAGAAATTTTCTGTTCTTGAGCACGATGACGAGTTGATGTTGATAGATGTTCAGCCACACTACCAATGTTTTCAAATGTGCTCACCGGCCGAGAACGTGAACGAGTTATTTTATCAAATAACGATCAAGTTTCACGAATTGGCTTCACAAATTGATCCAGTTTGGACAGAAGATTCACCACTTTGGAAATAAATTTTTAATATTTCCCACTTTTTTCTAGCGTAAGTTCACTCATTTCATTAATGTCAAATATTAAGCTAACTTTCTTTCAAAACACGAATGACAGAAGTGTTGCCTGACTCAAAATAACCACTACTTCAAATTGCAAACTATATATGGCCCATCCTTTATAATTCACAATGAGGAATGAGAACCCATTGTTTAATTTTCACCAAACTTTATCATTGAACATTATTTCCTCTGAAGAGCTGCAATCGTTCCAATGCTTTTCTGAAATAAACAGGATCTTTCTAAATTGGTGCGAATTATAGATATTAAGAGGTAGTTCTTTTTCTTCCGTGAAAATTGTTGGGGATTTTTCATATCACCGGCACACAAAAAAAATTAAGTAGAATGTGCATTTGACCGGACCTACCTACGGGTACGTATTTTGGTCCGCTGAATCCGAATTCGAGGTCAGTTTGACCCCTACACCCTCGAAATTTCGAGAAAACTTCAAAAAACCATAGAAATGATGAAAATTCGTACTTTTAATGATAAAAAAAATGATTTGGAACTAAACTAAGCGTGATTTTCATGCATTTCGATCCGCTGAATATGAATCGAAACGCCAGGTAAGTACTCTTCATCTTCTGAATATTCTTCTTCCGAACTTTCTTCAACCAGCGTACCGTCTTCTTCTACATCCATTTCTTCAACCGTATTAATTTCCTTGACAACTTCTATTTTTTGTGGCTTAATAGCTGATGAAACCTTGGCGTATACAATTTTGTTTTTTGTATTCCAGGTGAACCCGGTAGTATCTCTCATACAGAAATAACAATTCTGTAAACCAGTTGGTGAAGACCATATCATTGGTGTTGTGAATTTCAAGTTGACCTGTTTCTAGTTTTTTTTTCCCACCGAGTTAACATCATGTTACATCGACTACAAATCGTATGTGGAACCCATGCTGAATCCAAATTAGTAATTTGGAGACCAAAACATTCTTCATAAATTTGTTTGATCTTATCAAATAACGATCTTCGATTCCTTTTCAAATTAAATTCTCCACATATGTAACAAAATGAATCAGGACTTTTATTACACAGATGACAATTACTTCTTGTAATAGTATACTCTCCAGTAGCCAAGTTTCCCACTTCTGAAGAGCTGCAGTCGCATGATGACGACGCCTGCGAGCCTGCTTTCTCACCCTGACCAGACGCCGATACTGGGTTTCCGAATCCCTGCATCGTAAAGTACTTATCACTTGTACCTGCCATGACAGCACAGGCCGTTAACCCAGGCACTCTGCCAGATGGTTCTGTTGCCCACCGTCACCACGTGGAGGTGCCCTGGTTAGACCCACAAGCAATTAAGTCTTCAAAAGTCAAAACCGAGAGTAAAAAAACAAAAAAAATTACTTTTTTCGGAATTTTGGAGGGTTTGTGTGATTTTTTTACATTTAAAACGGCTCGTGGTCTCAATAAAGTTTCGATTCATATTCAGCGGATCGAAATACATGAAAATCACGCTTAGTTTAATTCCAAAACATTTGTCTATCATTAAAACTGCCAATTTTCATCATTTTTACGGTTTTTTTGAAGTTTTCTCGAAATTTCGAGGGTGTAGGGGTCAAACTGACCTCGAATTCGGATTCAGCGGACCAAAATACGTACCCGTAGGTAGGTCAGGTCACATGCACATTCTACTTAATTTTTTTGTGTGCCGGTGAATTGTTTCTTTTAAGCCAACCCCAAACCAACTCACAAGTTTGCCCTTTGAAATTGGAGAAAAAATTTTCTTTTATTGAATATTTCCTATATGACGTAATTGAGGAGAATGAAATCTGGTTTTTTTGATACTGAAATTTTATCAGGGGATTCAAGGACATAAATTCAATAAGCAACTTTTTCGTCTCTTGACTTTCTATACTGAAATTGTTAGTTTTATCATAAATGAAATAATAAAACCCTTATACTCTCTCCATATAAATTCACAAGCATTATAATTTATTGATAGGCAGTTGTCAAATATAGTTATAATGACAAATATTTTCATTGTTGTGATTTCATCTTCCTCTGGTACAAATGAAAATTCAATGAATATAATAGAAAATTATACAAATAAAATAATAAAAAGTTTTTCACTTGATAGAAGGTTTATTACAAAATTTAAATATCAACAGAGTTTATTCTGGTAGCCTTCTATGAATTTTAAGTTCAAAAAAGTTTATTCAGAAGCTTTTAGAATTAAATTAATATCTTTAAGCACTGCTTAAATTTATTACACATATAAAATCAAAACTCATTATATAATAAAAAATGGAATAAACAAACCCAACGAATATAAATTGTCAATTAAAATTAATAAATAAATGTTTGAAGAATACCTTATTTGATTTCTAATAGTTTTTTGAGAATGTGCTACATGTTTTGAGAGATTTTTGAATTAACTTACTCAAATATTTGAATATGAAAAATAATTTAAATAAATTAGTTTTGGAGAAGTTCTTTAAATTATGTTTTGCAATCTTGAAATAAATTCAGTTTTCAGAAATATAAAATCAGAAACAAAATTTTGTCTCCTTCAAATATTTATTTATTAATTTTAATTGACAATTTACATTTGTTGGGTCCTTCATTCCATTCTATGTGTCTACTAAATTTAAGCAGTGTTTATAAATCTGTTTTGATATTAAAATTTTTTAATTAGGCAATTCTTACATGGCCGCGCAAATGGAAATGGGTTAAAAGCTTGTACGCTGTACGCTGAATTTTATCCAGAAATGACATAACCCCATTATAGCATATTTTCTGGTGTTGTTCAATACAAATTTCTCTAGAATTTTCATCGATAGTCAATGTTCTCTAGAAGTAGGAAGAGAAGTAGAAGAGAAGTTGTTCTCAATTCAATGGAAGTATCTCTCGGTTATTTGAAAAATATTGTTTTCTATTCGTAAATGCCAAGGTTCAACTTTGCTAATAAACAAAAACTTTGAAAAAATATTCATTAGTTTTTCTATTTATAACCGATCGAGTATGCAAATTTTAAATGACCCACCTGCTATCATATTCAACATTAGTCAATCATTTGAAAGAATTTGAACATAATTTCAACAATGACTATGAAATTGTACATATCGAGAATGAAGGATTAAGACTGACACTCTGAATCACTTGAAATAAACAGATGTAATTCCCAAAAAATTCCCTTGAGTGAACAAACAGATCGCTCTTACTTAATATCATCCTGAATTTAGAAATATCAGCGACAAACCCCAATAAATTTCATCACCATGTTCAGTTCCTTTTATCTTCTTTACGAAGTTCATTCCGAACTTCGCAAAAAACCCCAATTAACCCCTTTTTTTGCAATAGGTATCTACTCGCATATGATCCTATTATACCTACTCAACTCAGAGGTAGAACCCGATGGAGCACAATGTGGTGAAACAGTTGTTGTTAATTTATAAAATATTTATGAAAATTCAATTTGAAAATGAGTTTCCATTAGGTAAAAAGAGAATCCATTAATAAAATTCTTAATAAAATCTTTCCAGATGCTAATTCTGAAAATCAAAAAAGTGAATCACTTTTTGTTATTTCTAAGAAAAATATATAAAAATATATATTTTTTGCAGTCTTTATTCATGGGATAGCTGATAATAATTATAACAAGTTTTGATAGTTGTCAAAATGGGATTAAAACGAAAAATATATCAATTACACAATATAACAACTTGTGAGGCTGAAGTTTTAGTTCAATTCAG
Organism: Megalocaria dilatata; assembly: GCA_034642435.1. Taxonomy (NCBI): domain Eukaryota; kingdom Metazoa; phylum Arthropoda; class Insecta; order Coleoptera; family Coccinellidae; genus Megalocaria; species Megalocaria dilatata. The sequence goes on along the minus strand of CM067856.1, from coordinate 43,412,625 downwards.
TTTTATACCTTACTACCAATACTTTCCTTTCCAAGGTTCGTTGTCCTATTATTTGGCCATTAATCTCAGATCTTTTAATTAACCTAATTCTTGAACCACTTAATAGACGCTATCTTTTCGTTTGTCATCTCCGACTTATGTTCAATACAGGTTACCATAGGTGGCTAAAGGGTTTCAGGTTCTAAGTATAAGAATTAGGTACTATGCAATACTTTTAATAAATATCTCACGATATGTTGTATATCTTTCGATACCTACACATTATTACCTCAGGAGGACTCTGGAATGACAAATTTCAAATTTTATCAACTGACAGTTGATGAAATTTGTCATTTACGAAACAGTGCTTCTTTGAGAATAAGAGAAATTAGAAAGATATAAAAAATATCGTATGATATTTATTGAAATTATTGCACAGTGATTCATATTATTTAAATGTTTTAACGCCTTCATTAGTAAGACTGATTTCACTTTGATATACAGGTTTGTTATCTCGTGTACAAAATATAAATTTGAAATATTATTTTCTACACAGTCTTCCTTGACTTTCCTTTAATTCTGTTCGAAAAACATGGAAGTAAACGGAAAATCCTGATATGAGTATAACAGAGCTTAACATTCTGGAAAAAAATTTTTACCGTCAAGGTTTTATATTATCCCCAATTCTAAACCCAATACAATAAAAAGTTTGAGATATCCTTGAGTTGAACATTGTTTTGATTTTTCCAACACTTCAGAAAAAGAAAGGTTCTTTATTTGAAAAAAAAAATTTGTCCATTTCATCACAAACCTTTCATTTTTATCACTTGAAGCTGAATCGATGAAATTTGGTAAAAAGTCTTTTTTTTCCATGTCTTGATAAAAAACTAAATCCAATTGATGCATTTTGTACCACCACTGATTTAAAAGATGAATTGATTGAAATTGTAGTCGACGAAGCGCTTAATCTACTTCATCAGTCCTTATTTCCGATAGAGAAATGCAGTCCCATCGATATCACATTCTTTTATTTCGATACCGTGTAGGATAAATCGAACCTGACCTACGTCAACATGAAAATATCTAGTTTACCTTGACTATCTCTTTTTGGTGGTCTCTGTGTCAAGGTTCCTGCTTATTTACATTTGGTCTTGGCTTTCACTGCTACATTTCTTGACCTACACCATTATCTATGAATGGTTTAATCTTTTCCTTTCATCTAAAAATTCATTCATTTGAATGGACTCTACAATTTTTCAATTTATATTTTTCGAATTTATTATTTCATCTTTTTTTTCATTCAATGAGTTGAAAGTAAAAACAATGTTGAACTGTTTCAGCCGATTCTACTCAGTAGTTGATCAAAATTAAAACCAGTTTCTAGAAATGACTATGTTTCACTACCAAACAATTAAAACTTTACACATATCAAATGATGTAACACCTCGAATGCGGTCAGAAAAAATATGTAAACTTAAAATTTTTTGTAGTAAAACATAATAATTTCGAAAACTTTGTTTTAAATTAAAGCAATATAAAGTTTTGTTGACTGAAATAGCATTTTGTTCTTGAATGAAAAAGGTATTATGTAGAAAGAGTCATTTCTGTCGTACTTTGAAAAATTATTATTCACTAACACTACAATTGATAAGCTGGTAAAACTCGTTCACTTTTGGGCTAAATATGTAGATGACGTATTTTGCATTTGGACGGGAACTGACAGGCTGCTATCGCAATTTTTGAATTTTCTGAATAGCATAAATGAAAATATTAAATTCACTATAGAAATAGAAAAAAAATTCCTTGATCAACTTCTTAGATCTTAATATAAGTCATAGTAATAATAAGTTCGAATTCGACATTTTTAGAAAACCTACCACTTTTGATATCATAATCCATTCAAAATCCAATCAGTCATAGCAAATTGAAATGTCATTTTTGAGATTCCCGCTGAACGAAGTTAATTTCCGAAAAGTAGTCAATATAATTGCAACTATAGCGGTGAACAATGCCTATATAACTGAAATATCAAAACAAAATGATTAATAAGAAAACTTACCACAATATTTAAAAAAAAATTATATCAATGTAAATGATCCTTATGAAGAAAATATATATATATATATATATATATATATATATATATATATATATATATATATATATATATATATGGAAATTAATTCTTTAGCAGTAAATAGAAATAATTCAGCTAAGAAGTTGGTTAACAATAAAGAAAGGAACCCCAACTTTTCCGAATCAGGGATTTATCAACTTAATTGTGATGATTGTAATGCTACGTATTTAGGACGGGCAAGACGGTGTTTACAACATAGAATCAAAGAACATAGGATGTCTATTTTGAAAAACCAGAAATCAACCCGTTTTGCAGAACATTGTATAGAAAATAATCATTTTATTAATGAGAAGATGTCACTTTACTATATAATGTTAATGAGGGTAAATTGATGGACTATTTGAAGATTCTTCTAATCAAAAAAGCCATTGAGAAAGAGGAGAATATAACAAATTCCCAAATACTCTTTGGCAACACCCCTATATTGTCTGCTGTTATTTCCATGCGCCATAAAAATATACAGTTGTCCTAAGTGTAGTAAAAGAACCTTTTCAATTTTAAGTTTAGTTCCTTTTTGTTCTCCTTTGAAGATGGTCGAAAGTCCAAAACACATGTCAGGATTCTGAATAAATTGTAAAACATAAAAACTGTGTGAATTTTTTTTAAATAAAATTGACTTTATCGTACTGATCCCTAGAACAAGGACGCAAAAATGAAATCTGACAAAAGAAATCGAAAGTTTTTCAATTCTTTTTTGCAAATAAGGAAACAATATTATGATGAGATATACCTAAGTATATTTCCGCCGTGGTATTTCGCTGAATCGTAAAGTTATTCTCATGCCCTTGCATGCTGAATAAATTATAACTGTATAAGATCTCACAAAAGAATTTTTAAGCGGATGACTTCAAGCAGGATGAGATATTTTTGCTTGAAAGCAACAGGAAACATATTATTGCAACGTTGTTGTATATAATACTCAGGGGTCTTCAAAGATAAAACAGGATGCTCACGTAACTACAAAATTGTCTATTTGAAAGTAATAAGTATATGGATTTATTCATGATTTTATTTGATCTGTTTCATTTTGTAATGTATAATTCGAACACTGTTATGGGGAAAAACTCGGGCAAAAAAATCAATCTTTTTGAATGTACGGGTTATTATTCATTTTTATTTCAAATTATCCTGATACTCCAGATCTTCTGTGAAGAATTAACTTGTTAATAATTAATAATGGGTTGAAACTACAGTACATGGTAGTTTGAACTAGGAAATAGTAATAGTTGGGACAATTCAGTATGACATATAATAATAATAATAATAATAATAATAATAATCGTCTTTATTTCAAAAAAAAAAAAAAAAAAAAAGTATGTGCATACATAGATTTGAAAACAAATTTGTAGATCTTACAAGGACCAATCTGGAGCGAAGTTTAGTCGAGGACTATTCTTACACTTAACTCACAGAATGTACCCATTCATGTCGCATGTGGACTTACAAAAAAAAAAAAACGAATATCCGCTCCCTAAAAATATAATACTTAACCTAAACAAAATAAAAATCGAAAATTGAGAATAACTAAGTACTTGAATGAATTAAAAAAAAAAAAAAAAAAATAATAGGTATACAAAGGTTTCGATCGATTCATTGAAACTTAATAAAAAAAAAAAAATATATATATATAGTACGAACTATCAGATAAGAAAAGCGAAAAAATAAAAGTAAAACAAGTTTGAATAAAGCAACACTTAAAGAATTTGACTACAAAAAAGGAGACCTCTCACATATGACCTATACTGATAAAAGTTGACCAAATGGAGACCGGACTGAAATTGGTTGGACACCTTGACAGCAATGTAGGAAAAACATTTTTGAAATCTGGCAGTTCTATGCAAAGGAACAGTGAGTTCACCCCTATTACGAACCACTCTATCGTGTGCGACCGATCTAGGCACGAGTTTGTCTTTCAGCACTGTAGAAGACGGCGTATTCTGAATTTTGAAAACGAAACAAGCAAGATGTAGTTTCACTCTGTTCTCCATACGTAGCCATCCCAACTCGTTAATTTTATGAGAAATATGATCGAACTTACGTAAACCGAAGACAAACCTACAGCAGTAATTTTGAACAAGCTGAATACGACGCCGGAAGAACGAGTTCAAACATGGGCCAAACACTACATCGCAATAATTAAACCTCGAAAGAACTAAGGACTCAACAAGATTTCTACGCATATTGAATGTGAGCAAACGTCTAGCAGAATAAAGAGCCTTCAACCTATAATGCGCACTCCTCACCAATTCCATTACATGTTGAGAAAAGCAAAGCTCGTCATCCAACATGAGACCAAGATTTCTAGCCGAATTCACCACATTTATGCGAACACCATCGACTTGAATATCCAGCATGGATGAAATCGAAGCCCTACATCGTTTTTTCGAATAAACCAGAAGCCTGGATTTAGATGCATTTATCGAAAGATTATGCGCAGTAGCACACGATAATAAAACCTTCAGATCGTCATTTACTCTTGAAGATGCTAGATGGATATCTTCGACAGGGCAACAATAAATAAGTTCGGTATCATCCGCATAAGTCACAGGTTTACAATATTTAAGACCAGATAACAAGTCGGAGGTGTAAATAATAAATAACAAAGGGCCGAGAATAGACCCCTGGGGTACTCCCGCACAAACCCGAGCTGAATCTGAGAGTCTTCCACCCGCCCTTATCCTCTGGGTACGCAATGAAAGAAATGACCTGATCATAGTTACAGCAGCACAAGAAAAGCCGAAGTAAGACGCCTTGGCGCACATCAAATTATGGTTGATGGTGTCAAAGGCTTTTGAAAAGTCCAACAACAACAGCAGGACAACCGATCCCTTATCTAGGCCGGAAAAAACATCATCAGTAACGGATGCCAAAGCAGTAGCGGTACTGAAATACTTCCTGAAACCATTCTGATAAGCAGGCAATAAATCACAATTCACAACATATTCATATACCTGATCATACAAAATCCTCTCCAAAATCTTTGACACCACCGGAAGTATACTGATAATACGTAACTCGGAATGAGCAGTCGGATTGATGACTTTGGGCAGAGGAACACCAATTGCTTCCTTCCATTGCATGGGAAAACTATTACAAAGTATACAACTATTAATTAGATGTAAAATCATAGAATCGATAAAGGGTCTGGCGTGACCCAACATCGCCAGGGAAATACCGTCGCAACCAAAGGATCTACTCTCAATACCACCCAAAACAACCAAAAGAGCATTCATATCAACAATCCTGAATTCAAAAATCGACGAATTGGGGAATTGATTCTTCTGATAAAATTCTATCCTCTCCGAGCATACAGCATCATTAACCGAACCATTAAGTTTAGCAAAGAAGTTATTAATTTCATCCGGATCAGAAAGTGTATCCGGAAGGAGACGGTGAGGTCTCCTGTGGACGTAAAGAGACCTAAGAGCATCCCAAGATTTTTTACAGCCACCATGACTAGCCTCGAACAGAAAGGATTTTTTACTCTTACGAATTTCGGATAACACTCGATTGCGAAGTGACCTGTAAGTAAGTTGGTCGTGATTAGAGCCCGATCTCTTAAACTTATTCAATGCTATATCACGTGTCTTCATTAAGGCCCTAATTGTTTCGGTAAGCCATTCAGCTTTAGGTTTCGTTACTCTCTTTCTCCTCAAGGGAGCATGGCGACCGTAAGTATCGATCAAAAATCCATTGAACATATCCACCTTTTTATTCACATTCAACTCGGAGAGGAATCTGTGCCATGGGTTAGCCTGTAAGTCTGCCAAAAAGGACGCGGGATCGAAACCACTAAAATCCCTTACTTCAATTATTTTCGACTGCCTCTTGAACGGTTTCAGGACTAGCTCACAAAAGGGCATTGCGTGATCACTAATATGATCTGTGCAGATAACTCCGCATTTTCCAATCAGATTGGAGGCACAGTTGACGAAAATAGGGTCAATTAGAGAGCTCGATTTATAAGTGACGCGTGTAGGCTCCGAAATAACCTGTGTAAATCCATAAGACGATAAGCATTCACTGACCGGATTACTAACATTCATCATATTCACATTGACGTCTCCCAAACACACAACATAATCAGCCATAGGGCATATATAATTCAACATATTGTCAATATCGCGTATGAATGATTCCAACCTGGAATTCCTACTCTTTCGATTGGGAGGCCTATACATCACACCCACTACAATAACAAAACCTCTTACCACAAGCTTCACCCAAATACACTCAGTGAGACTTTCCAATGCGAAATCAAGAGTCACCAACTCGGCGCGAAAGCAATCTCTTACATACAAGCCTACACCTCCTCCCCGACTACCCCTATCCTGCCGAAACAAGCTATAACCATTCAGAGCCACTACATCAGATGATATGCCCTCATCCAGCCAAGTCTCAGATATTCCAACAATATCAAATTCTCTTTGATGGACAATTGCTGATAAATCGCACATTTTTGCAAAAAGCGAACGGACGTTAATGTGAGAGATCTTCATTATTTAGAGGAGTTACTGAAAAAAAAAACAATTAAAAAAAAATATTGACGTACAATTATACAATGCTCTAATAACTATTAAATAATACACTATATTGGGATATAATAAAAAAATAAAAAAATTACAATATGAAACAGAAAGGATAAGAAATTTAAACAATATATTGAAATTATTTTTTGTTTTTCATAGAACGTGTGGCAGCTCTACCATCTGCTGAGCTCTGAGAATTCTTGCGAATAGGGACCAAATTCACTGCACTATTCAAAACCTTCCCCTGCAGCGCAATTTCCTTGTTTAAATTACAAGAATCAATCAATTTAATGTGATCGTACTCTGAAGACAATCTTGAAAGTCTCGAAACCGGATCGGGCGCACCTGGTGCACTGTTCGAAGCAAGTTCCACCGATCTATCTTCCTCCACCTCACACATATCACCGTCAATACTGCCCTGGTCTCTCAGATCAGCAGCTGTGAACTTTTCCCCATTAACAAACAAGTTCAATCCTCTAATAAAGCTACGGAGATTTTTCTCTTTAGCCTGTTTCAAATGCTGCTTCAAAAGCCTGAGATCAGCCCTGTCGTGTTCGCCAAGGTCTTCATTAATGTACACTTTGGTACCACGTAACTTAGATTTATTCTTAAAAATGATATTCTTCGTGAGAAAGGATGTGAATTCAACCTTTATCAGACCTGGTTTAGAGTTATTCAATCTAAAAATATTATTAATCTTATCCTCCGACACGGACACTCCCAGGCTCTGGTTCAAGAAATCCAGAGCAGACAGTACGAGATCATCACCTCCTGTGTTGAGACCTGAGATTACCAAGTTGTTTTCACGCAAAATACGATCAAAATCGCGGACACTATTTTCAACTTTAGTGAGTCTACCTCTGAAACCAGTAATAGCGTTCCTGGTTTCCTCGCCCTCCTGCTTGACTTTGACCTCCAGCTTATTTATCTCCCTGCTCAAAGTAGCCGTCTGCTTAGATAATTCCTTTTTCAAAATTTCAATTAAATTTTTCGTATCTGACATGATAGAGAACAGCAGGTTTGTCGTAATGTCGGTACCACTCCTTAGACGCGATGTATTGGGAGCTACAGAATAATAATTTATATCGTATGTTTGTAACAATACGATAAATTGGAAGAAAAAACTTCAGCTGGACAGCCGGCGATTAAGATTGCTGAGATCGAGAAGAATATTCAGTCAGATATAGATACTAATGAATACCGTTCCAGCCAGTAAGTAAATGGAAAATTTCGAATGTTCTATCAAACACAACCCATCCACAGTGACTGTTCATCAAGTATAGAGAAATTAAATCTTACTCAGACACTTTAAACTTCAATCTAGTTAGGAGCAGAACAACACAGCAACCATACAGGTTAAAGCGTCCACACACGATGTTACACATATCACATATGCATCTTGATCTCTCTTGAATAACCATAGATAAAGTAACTTGAAAAATTATAAGGAAAATAATAATAGTTTATTAATTCTTTAATATACATTCTGTCAAGAAAGTACCGGAAATTATCGATTTAAATCTGGCGGGGCAATGAGGCAGGTAAAAATTTTTCCTAGGTTGGTACCACTGTCCTTAATTACTATGCCAAGGTTGAGCGGGATCTGTCAACTAGTGTGTTTGCAACAGCTGATTAAGTCAGTCGATGTCAGAGTGCGTGCCGATTTTTACTATGGGTGATTACGTTGAGCAAAGAATTTGTTTAAAGTTTTGTGTTGCAAATGAATTTTCGTGTGCCGATGCATTGAAAATGTTGCAGAAGGCCTTTGGTGATAATGCTCTATCGAAAACTCGTGCATATCAGTGGTACAGAGCCTTCAAGGACGGTCGTGAAGTGGTCGCCCATCGACAGCTTCGATCGAAGATAACGTTGATAAAATTAAGGAAAGGGTGCTGTAAAACCATCGTACCAGCTTGAGAGAGATAGCACATGATCTTAAGATATCCCACGAGTCCGCACGTACGATTTTGATTGATATTTTGGGCATCTAAAATGGTGTAACACTTACTATCTTATTTCTTAGATCGGTCAAAAAAACGGACTTTCTTAAAGAAATATAGTTTCGAACAATTTCTTCGAACTTTCTAAAAATGATTCTAGTGCATCCAATACTTAAAAATCTGGTTTGAATGAGATGGAGCGAGTCCTTCCATAAAGTGTGAGTGAGAGAGATAGTGACGCCACTATTTGGTATTGACACTTGTAAACGCAATAGAGATCAGTACGCTACGCCCCTTGGTTTACTGCGCATTTTTCCGTATTTGATCTTGTTATTTGTGTACTTACGACTTTTGGCTTTGTTTATTACATTTATTTGCTTGTGATTTGGATAGTTTTGATCCCTTTTCGTCGAACTTTGATTTTACCTAGACTAACCTGTAATTGTGTATTGCCATCATGTCTGTGTATACCACACAGGAATATGCCAACATGCACCTCATTTATGCGGAATGCAGATTTAACGCTATTGCAGCTTCGAGAATGTGTCGCCAGAGATATCCTAATGTTGATCATTATACAGATCATCGAGTTTTTACGAATGTGCACCGTCTACTCTTCACAGCGAGCCGACTCTAAACAAAGTGTATGGTGAAGGAAGAGTTTCCTTACCTAACGACGATAATGTGCTTCAAGCAGTTAAGGAAAATCTAAGTACTTCCCTACGTGAAATAAAATACAAGCTCTGTTACCTCGGGATTATAAACCTCGGGTTGAGTTTTGCCAAACCATGCTACAAAAAAACCAGAAAGACCCACAATTCAAAATTTTGTGGTCGGATGAATCAACATTTAAAAAAGAAGGTAACATGAACCTACACAATTTACACGAGTGGCACGTAGAAAATCCGAATTTAATGAGACAAGATAGAACTCAATATCGTTTTAAAGTGAACATGTGGACTGGAATTTTGAACGTCATAGGACCTTTTGAATTGCTATAGGTTTAAATGCTGAAATTTATTCAGATATTTCACGTAATCAGTTGCCAAATTTACTTGAAGACGTGCCTCTTAGTATTTTCAGAGAAATATGATTTCAGCAAGATGGCTGCCCAGCGCACTATGCCCTTCTCAGTTAGAGAATATCTGAATGAAGAATACCGAGCAGATGGATAGGGCGATCTGGTACAATCTCGTGGCCAGTCCGTTCACCAGATTTGAACCTCTTAGATTTTTTTTTTACTGGGGAGCAGTGAAGGTAAACATTTATTCAAACAAATTGAAAATGTAGCTGAGCTTCGGGAGCGAATTAGGGAAGCAATGCAATTCGTCAATAACGGAAGATTCGCCCATCTGATATCCCGATCTTTTTTAAGAAGATGTCGTGCATCTATTGCGGCTGAAGGGGGGAGGTTTGAACATCTTTTGTAAATTTATTAAATCTTGTCATAAAACGAAACTGAATTTCTTTAATAAAAATCTTTTTTTGTCCAATCTAAAGAAGAATGTAGTTAATGTTATATCATTTTAGAATCCTTATTGAATGTGGTTTTGTACTTTTGAAATAACTTGCCAAACTGATGAAGTACAATTTTTGTTCAGTACAGTTAATTGAAGTTGTGCGAAATATTAATTTTGAATACTTGGTTCGGCAAAAAGTAATATTATTTTTCCAATCTGAAGCAATTGGCTTAGAATTGAAGATTACAGGTTACAGAAGCACTATTCGAGATAACATAGGAAAAATAAAATTTGAAAAAAGTGAAAAATTCAAGCAACAGTGCGTTTTATTGAATAAAAGAAAGTGCAATATAATTTGAAAAATACAGGACTTGGATTTTCTTTTTAATTTTTTGATGACTATTATGACTATATCAATAAATATTGGTCTGAAGTGAATAGCTATTATATTGCGAAGTGAAGTAAAGGTGCTATTTCTGCGAGTTTTCTGAAACCTATTTTTCTGAAAGTGATGTGACATGTTATTTTTGATGCCAGTATCAGTGTGAGCTAGTTGTTTATATCGTATTATTTTATTTGAGTGAGATATTTTCATTTCAAATATCATTTCCTTCACCTGAGTTTTCATTTATCGTGGAACATCTGCTTCTGTATACATGTGATATTGAATGCGAAATTGATAACTATAACTCATTGATTATATCGGAGATTCCGTTTGTCTGACTGATTGTTTTGTTTCTTTTTTTCCGCGGCTTACCTTTGTTTTTGTTTTGGAAAGTCTCGTAAGAGTGAAGCCTGTGCTCCAATTCCTGTTATCCCTACCATCCTATGTATTTACCGCTTTAGCAAGGTAAGGTGAAGTAAGTAAGAAACTATTTTTTTTTTTTTAATCTACGGAATATCGGTTGAGAATCGGAAGGAATATTTTGAAAATTATACGCTTCAGAACGATAACCACAACAAACATCGCTACTTTAACTGTCGTGGTCCCTGATGATGTCTGTCACAAATGAGATTATTTTAGAAGAATTAAAGAAAAATAAGCAGGAGCTGAGATCACTCATTGAGGCTGTGGAGGTGAGGATAACACTGAGAATTGAGGATTTAAGTCGAAGAATAAACACGCTAGAGTCAAAAAACGCTGAAGTCACGAACAGAATCGAGAGACTGGAAAGAAAATCAAAGGAAAATAACATCGTCATTTTTGGTTTGGAAAGCAAACCAGACGACATAACGGTCAATTTCGTCAGAGGTGAAATTAAGAAACTGGTCGATGTGGATGTGAATGAAGGAGATCTGAATAACTCTTACCCGCTCGGGAAAAAGAACAACCCTCCAATAAAAGTAGAGTTCACGTCTATTCTGAAGAAAGCAGCGGTGCTAAAAAACGAGAGAAACTTAAAGGGGAAGAAAGTTTCAATAGCTCGAGACCTCACGCTCAAACAACGCCAAGAATATAGAATACTAAGAAAACATTTAAACATGGCTAAAGAAAACTGAGAGGAAAACTGTTATATAAAAGGAAATCGGTTGTATGTGAACGGTAGAATATACAAACCGGAAGATCTGGAAAATACAGAATATGTTGAAAAAGATTTTCTAGAAAAACCCCATAGTGCACCTGGAACACTGATACAAAGAGATCCCAAAGAACTCCAGCGTCGAGTAACTAAACCCCCTGAAACATCGGCAAAAAACCTTCAACAGAAAACTTACACTTACTGGCCGGATCGTTAAGGAGGTAGGTGACAAACAGAAAATAAAAACCCGTAGCGTCACTGGAAAGTAAATTTTCCTGCAATAGTGACTGGTGGACTTGATATGAGTTAGAATAAGATGCTCGACCATATCTAGTCGATTAGTCATTCATAAAATTATAAATTGTGCGTAACTTGGGCGTAATGGATCCATTCATTGGAGATTATAGCTGCTCGGAATTTCCTTCCAAACTTCTAAGAGATGTTTCGGAATATAACGAAATCATAAGATACCAACTGTAGTTTTAAGCTGATCCATCAGAATATCAGAAGCATTTCAAAGAATCTAGATAACTTCGAGATAACACTAAGTCAGTTTGATGATCCTTTTGAATGTATAATTCTAACTGAAACTCGGGATGATTTTGACATAGATTTCATGCAGAGGCGAGGGTATGACTTGTTGTATAATTTTGGTGACATAAATAAATGTGATGGAACTGTTGTTTATATGAAAGATGATATTAACTATACATCCAGGATTGTAACAATCTCAGAATGTAAAGCAATTGAGATCATCTGTAAAAAGGAACAGAAAATTATAAAAATTACAGCCCTATATAGAGCACCTGCAACCAATGAAAAAGAATTTGTAAATCGACTATACGATTACCTCTGCGATAATGATATGGAGAATACTGATATTCATGTAATTATAGGCGATATAAACATTGACTTACTCTTTAAGGACAACATAATTGTATCCGAGTATCTGGACATAATAAGCATGTTTAACTTCATCTCAACTGTTAACACCCATACCAGAGTCCAAGGAGACTCTAAAAGCTGCTTGGATCATATGTTTGTACGAAGAAAAAAAGGCGAATTCAGCGACTACTTTTCAAGCTTTATTTTGGATCCTCTTGTCACAGATCATAGAGCTACTATATTGAATGCGGACATTTTCGAGGATATTGAACCCAACTACAGGAATAACATGTTGGAAAGGATAAATATTACAGGGTTGAAGGACGATTTGAGTAAACTGAACTGGGATTCATTATATAACATTAAAGACGCACAAAAAGCTACAACCTACTTTATTGCTAAAATTAAACAAAATATTGAAAAAAATACCAAAACTTTGAGGAAAAACAGAAATTATTTGAATAAACTCATCTATATTACCGAAAATATTAAATACCTGGGGATTATTATTGATTCTTCGTTGGAATAATCACGTTAATAACATTGTTAATATAATCAGAACATTTTTGGGCCGCTTCAGGTTTCTTGCTAAGATCTTACCTCTAAACCATCTCAAAATGCTCTATTTTGCTCTTGTAGACTCCCGTATAGCATTATCGGATGGGGTGGCATTATGAATGTATATCTAAAAAAGTTGAACACACTACAGAAATATTTCTTAAAAATTGTTCTCAAGAAAGAAAGAACTTACCCATCGGATAACTTATACATGGAAGCTAGGATACTAGATGTTCGACAGATCTTCTTTCTTAAGGCAGTGTGTTTTCTGCACAAAAATAGGGAACATATTGAATTTTTATCTCATAATAATCCAACCAGATCTAGATATTCAAATAAGATTAAAACTCCATCAGCAAATAAGACAGTGGGAACAAAATGTCTTGCGTTCCTGGGGCCAAGATTCATGAATGCTCTTTCGCAGGACTTCCTCTTCAGCAGTTCTAATTCTGATGTACATTATAGAAATAACGTTAGGTCATTTCTACTGAGTAACCGAAGACAGATTGTAGATGCTTTCTTTAACTGATATAATTGAAAAAACTTATGAATGTGAATGTGTATCGTTGTAACTCAATGCTTTTCCGAAATGTATTGTTTTGTTTGGCATTTCAGACTTTCAGACATAAGTGAGTAAATGAGATATGACACGGACAGCGAAAGCTTTGTGTTCATTCTCCTTATTTGTTTGTGTCAGACTACTATGTTTATATTAATATTAGGGTTACTATATCTAGTGTACGTATTTCTGGTGCGAATAAATTATTATTATTATTACTCAACCTGTTACCTGATTCCGGCTTGACTTCGACTTTTGGGACACTCTGTCTAAATATTTTCTATTTAGAGATAAGGGTATAATAAAATATTTTTATTACTTAAAACCACCGGGTCCCTAGTTGAATAGATCCAATGAAGGTGAATTAGATAACTCATTTTATTCATTATTTCTTTATGCTTCAGCAGGTTCAGATGAATTGTAACCTCAAGTCCTGCACACAACATCTATCTCATTGCATAACAAGTATAAAAAATGTACTGAACCAAATATCGATCAGTAACTCAGAATCGAATAAGAAGCGCTGACACAGAAAAATTGTCATTATCTTCCAATTCGGAACCTTTCAGCGAACAGAAGAAACTGAAAGAACTGGATTAGAAAGAAACATTCCCAAATTCCACCTATTCAGTAAGCACTCCAGCCTCTTAATGATCTTTAAAGTCCAACTCGCACAATTGTTATGATCCACGTAGCCCCAAAACCCTTTTCGAATGCGAAATAAACTAATTCTCCCCTTAATAAAACGTGAACGGGAAGTTATCTTCCGCTAAAACACCCAAAAAATTTCTTTAACCCGTCTCGTCAGCCTACCGCATGCGTTGCTGCTAAATAAATATTCCTTATCCTTGCATCTGCATTCCTGGCACGTTCTTTTCAGCTGTGCAGCACTACATTTCTACATGTGTTTCGGCTAAAAAAGATGGATGGAGTATCCCGACCCTGTCAGAAATTCGAATCGGAAAAATTATTATCGCACCGTTAGGCATCTCAAACTGACTTCGTCGGAATGGGGTATTTGACGATATTATTATTACTATTATCCACATATACACAACTAAACTTATGTGAGTTTTAAATGATCCAGTATTTCACAAAAGTACTATTCTTCTTATTCTTCTAGGAGACTTAATGGTCTGTTTCATTTGGGTGGTCTTCCTAGGGGACGCCTGCCTGGGCTTCTACCATGCTTCACTGCATATGATATTCTGCTCTTTTCCATTCTCTCCTTATGTTCGTTCCAATATCTTCTCCTCTCTCTTCTCCATCTTACTATGTCATCGATTCCACAAGTTCTCCTAACTGTGTCGCTCCTCTCCCTGTCACGAAATGTCTTCCCTGATATTGTTCGAAGTGTTCTCATCTCGGCCGTTCTCAGCATGCTTTTCGTCTTGCTTGGACGGCTAGTTTCGGCCCTAGTTTCTATGCAGTATATGAGTATTGGCCTCAAACATGTTTTATATAAGCGTGATTTGTTCTCTATGTGCATATACTCATTATTCCAAACAATATCCCTTAGACATTCCAATATAAGGAACGCCTTTTTAACCTGTGAATTCAGTTCCTTCACTTCACCGCTCTTAATGTCTGCTTCCAGATACTTAATGGAACCTGCTCGTTCATCTTGTCTTTTATCACTGGCTTACATCTTATTGATTCTTTCGAGAATGTCATACATTTGGTCTTACTAGTGGAGATTTGCATATTCAAGGTCTCAGTTGCCTGAAGTAGCCTCTGTCAGCTCAGACTATGTTTCCGCGAGTACTGTACTGCATAACAAATTATGCTGATCAAACGGCTATTCGTTCTATACCCCAATGCACCATAATAAGGTTGCAAAGAACGGGCTAAGGCTGTCTTCTCATTTTATCCCTGTGTGAAGTTGGACTAAACTCTGTTAATTGTTCTGTTTTAGTTCTTGTTTTATTTCCAGAATCGAGATCACGAATTATGTTTATAATTCCGTTACAGGCTTTATTCTCCCTAAGTATTCTGAGGATATCTGAAAGCTTCACCCTGTCGAATGCCTTAATTAGATCTACGAAGTATGAAAATGTAGAATAATCATATTCGATGGCGTTTATTTTAATTTAGCGAGTTATAAATAAACCGTCCGTTATAGATCTATGTCTTGGAAAGCCTTGTTGTTCATGCTTGTTCACTATTACTTTATTTATAATACAAAAGTACTCATTCTGTAAAAATTTTAATAAAGGAGATATCTATTCAGGTCTCTTCGATCATTAAGCAAAATGTGTTTTATATTGCGCCTATTCATTTCCAGTTTCTCTAACAGGTTCAGTCTATAACATTTGTTTTCTATGCAAAGAAGTCTGAAATTATAGTCTTTTTTCTAAAAGGTGGTTAGCAGATATTTGCTATGATTAAAGGAATATCCTATTTTCGAAAGCCCTACCGGTTTGGCCAACGTATATATACTAACACCTGCCTGGCTGTCTGCTTACAACTAATCCAATATAACCTAAAGGGTGGGCCATCTAGAGTTTGTATTTTGAAGTAGTGGTTATTTCTAATCTTGCAACACTTCTGTCATTCGTTCAATAGTTAATTTGTTTCATGTTTGGCACTGTCAGAAATTTACGTGGAAAATTCAAAAGAAATGAAATGCCCTCACAGCAATTTGTAGATCAATTTGTTCGTGGAAGCTGAATCGTTATTTGACTAACAACCTGTTCTCGTCCAGTGAGCGCACCTCAAAACATTGCTGCTGTAGCACAGAATGTGGCTGAACATCCATCAACATCCACTGATCATCGTGTTCATGAACTGAACATTTCTCGTATTTCTCTGAGGAGAATTTTGCAAAAAGAACTCGGTATAAAGGCTTACAAAGTTCAACTAGTGGAAGAATTGAAGTCTCGTGATCATCCGATGCGTTTCCACTTCGCTCAATAGGCTAATGATCACATGGCGGCAGATGAGCATTTTTTTAGAAAAACCATCTTCAGCGATGAAGCTCATGTTGTTTCGGAGGACTATTTTTTGTGGGAATCCGTTAAGGATAAGAGTTACACTAACCATACAAAAACGATTGATGTCTTAAAACACGAAATCGAATTTTCTATTAATGAGGTTGAGCCCCAAACAATCGACAAAGTACTGAAAATTTTGAATTATATTGGTTTTCATTCGTGAATTTAAAGGTTCAACCTTTCTAATAAACTTACAACTCTGAAAAAATATTCATTAGTTTTTTATTTATAACCGATCAAAAATGCAAATTTTTAATTATCTAACCCTTACATCACCGGCATTCTTAGAGATATTCACTCCTTCAGGAATAAAAAGTTAGAAGGAGTGATAAAGGTATCATCAATGATTGGGTTTTAACAATGAGGGAAGAGAGCCAACTTTTAGAATTGAATTAATGTCTACATAAGCACCGCTCATATTTAATAGACGTATATAATCAAAACTCAATATACAATGTCAAATGGAATAAATAAACCAACAAATATAAATAGTCATTAAAAATTAATAAATAAATATTTGAAGGAGACAAAATTTTGTTTCTTATTTTACTATTATGAACACCAATTCCTTTTCAAGAACATGAGAAGTTCTGAAGTTGTGTTTTATGTTTTTGAAAAGGAATATTAAATATTTCAAATAAATTATAATTTCTGAGAGGACCTTGAATTATGTTTTGTATTTTTGAAAAGGAATTAAGTTTCATAATGGTAAGACAAGAAACAAAATTTTTTCTCCTAATATTTATTCATTAATTTTAAATGACTATTTATATTTGTTGATTTATTTATTCCATTTGACATTGTATATTGAGTTTTGATTAAATACGTCTATTAAATATGAGCGGTGCTTATGTAGACATTAATTTAATTCTAAAAGTTTTTTGAATAGAATTTCTTTGAAATTAAAATTGTAGAAGACTGATAGATTAAATCTGTTTTTTTCAAATTTTGTTATATGTCTTCCATCAAGTAAAAAGCCTTTTTCTATTTAATTTTATACATAATATATTATTATATTTAGGCTTGAAGAAATCTCATACTGGGATGTCAATGGTTTAAAGAAAACCTTATAATACCTTACAGTTTTCTGTGACTTTATGACGAACATAGACTATCTTGATTTTTAAAGTTGGTTTGTTTAAGCAATTATCCGGTTACCACTTTGAGGTAAGATATACTGATTGTTAGTTGATTTTGATATTTTAAATATTATTTAGGGCCGATGAAGAGATTCTAATTATTCTAATTATTTTTTGAAAATATAGTGCATATTTTGAGAGATTTTTTAATTAACTTATTTGATTATTTGAATATATTGAATATTTCAAATAAATTATATTTTTTGAGAAGTCCTTAAGTTGTTAAGTATGTTTTTGAAAAGGAATTGGTGTTCACAATGGTAAGATCAGAAACAAAATGTTGTCTCCTTCAAATATTTATTTATTAATTTTAAATGACTATTTATATTTGTTGGTTTATTCATTCCATTTGGCATTGTATATTGAGTTTTGATTATATAAGTCTATTAAATATGAGCGGTGCTTATGTAGACATTAATTCAATTCTAAAAGTTTTGTTAATACAAATTTTTTTGAAATAAAAATTGTAGAAGACTGATAGATTAAATCTGTTTTGATATTCAAATTTTATTATATTTCTTCTATCAAGTAAAAAGCCTTTTTCTATTTTACAAAATAATACTAACTTTGGAATTAAAATAGGAACTTCTACAGTAGAAGCTGATACAATGATCAATATCTTGGACAACCGATAAAAGAATGATCTCGTTCTATTTCCTAATATTCAACGTAATAAGATCAAAAAAGATATTTCATAGTGCAACTGATTAAAATTATTTAAACCAGAACTGAAATAATCAGGAACTAGCGAGAAGAATTAATTGACCTTATGCTAAAATTTAAAAAATGCGATAACACAAGCTAAAGGAAGACATGCTCACTTGATAACACACTGCTCAAAAATTGAAGAGAAAACCGACTTTTGCACTTGAATCAAATTTTCAGGATTGGTGTACATACCACGTGGAGAGGCGTATGTTTGGGTATTACACACACACAAATTTGGTCCCTTTGACACTGAATAACTTTATTACAAAAAATACAAAAAACTCATTTCTTGTAGGTATAGAATCGTCTTTTTTTGTGCTCCTTATGTGCGATATAATACAATCGATCTCATATTATCTAGTATCAGTTGTGCATTGATTGTCACGCGTTTAACATGCGTTTAGAAGACGTACAACTTGAACAATTAGTGACAAACGAAGGTTTGACTCGGCAAGAAGTTGCTAACGTCTCCGTGTTTCGCAAAGTATAGTTAGAAGAGCGTGGAATCGCAATCGTTTTGAGTAGGGAGCACTGTAAGATATCCTTGGGTTCTTGAATCTAAGAACTGGAACGCACACAGATGGAGTTCTGCCTGTTCGCGGATGATTACAGATTTCGTCTGTACAGTCTGATGGGCGAATGTTGGTGTGGCGAGAACATAATTCGAGTCGACCGGAAAAGTTACTATCAAATGGACTGTATCTGGCCTCCTCGGGGTGGTCAAGGCCAAGGAAGGGTCAGATATTACTGAAGAACGAACCGAACACTGCCTGAAGGTTCACTCAAATTAATCCCTGGGGATATCACAATACCTCGGAATAATAATCTAGCAATCACTCACACATTCTCACAATATTGTTGGATATCCGGAGCTACTTACTGTCCCTATACGATATGTTATCCTCCTCCAGGCTACTCAGTGATTTACCCTAAAGAACGCCACTGGTTCACAAGGAATACAATCTCTCAAAGTGAGAGGGCACATGCATATGGCAAATATGTAACACAAACTGACTAGGACATCATAAAATAGATACAGTACCCCATCACCTAGGCGTGTTAATGCACGTTATAAAAAGAACAAACAAAAAAATAGGTAACCGAGGGATCGCACAAGAATACATGGAAATCAGTTACATATCAAGCACAGTTATTAGTAAGAACAGATAATAAAAAATCCCTATTAGCAAGTATTACGCAGATAAAGAACTACTATTTACAAATGCAGCAAAAAGGAACAAGGCACCGAGAGAAAGTATACAATACAAATAGATAACTTGTGAGGGTCGTGCCGCTTTAGTTATATACAAAGGCAATGCATTTTAGTTAAAACATTCCAGTCGGATTAAATAACACTAAAGCAAAAATACAAGAATGAAAGGAGATGAATGGAAGTACAATAAACGAGCGTGCAATCGCTAATTTCACATTAACTAAGGTGGTATTCAAAAATGTAAAGCATGCAATTAATCAGAAGCATTCAAAAGAAGTTTACTTACTGAGAGTTACCAAGGGGGACTGTTGTAAGTACTATTATCTCGAGTATGTTTCTAAGTTGCTCAGGAGGTTTATTTTCAAGAACCTACCTCTCGACTACTTCAAAACACCATGGACATGCTATCAGGACATTGTTCTCCTTTGGTATTGTCACCAATCACATACGGGTAACTACAATGACGTAATGGTGGAATTTATATAATCTATGGGGGATTCTGTGACTCGTATGATCCTTAGATCCGGATCTCTTCAAAGTGAATAAAGAGTTTTATAAATTCAACTGTGTTTTAAATATCCACGCTCTGTCCAGCGATATAATTCCAACAGTGGGCAATTGGTTAAATTTAAAACAGCACTCCAAGAAAAGAGGCCTGCGATATTCAATAGGAATCATTTCATTTCATTCGTGACAATGCCAGGCCACTTGCTGCTTTGGGGTCCGAAAGTCGCACAGCTAAGCTGGGAAATTATGTCGCATCTACCATACTCCCCGAACCTAGCACCTTTCGATTATCACTTGTTTCTGTACTTACAACATTTTTTGCAGGGAAAACAATTCAAGAACGGAAAAGATATCAGTCAAGCAGTGGTTCCATTTTTGGTCTCTAGAGATAAGACACTTTTTAAAAATTGGATATACGCCAGCACGCTGGCAAGAAGTCATAAATAATGATGGCAGTTATTCATTCAAATTATTTTTTTTTTAATTTTATTTATTTAAAGTATGAGAATTTTATTCATTTGTTTCATTATAAAAACGATCAGAACTTTGCGGTAGACCTATTATTATATTTACGCAAATTATTAACTTTCAGTTTGTATCGAGCAACAGCCATGATCACATCTCCACATCACATTATTCTGAACTGAAGTTAAACATATTTTTGTAACATATATCTACAAAGAATAATTCGAGTCCTTTTGAACCCGAAATGTCTCAAGCTAGCGGTACTTCATCAATAATCAATTCGCATGTAGAAGAGAGTGCATCGCAAAAGGGTAAACGTTAAGAAGGTGGCAAGAACAACCCAGCACCCAAGAAAAAAAATTAATGCAAAACACCGGATATCGTATTCAAAGAGCCACAAATAATAACAAATAAAAATCAAAACGATGCCGAACAAATAGAGGTCGAAAAATCCAATGAACCACAAACAACAGGTTATATGAATCGTTAACAACAACAACATACAAATTCCACAACAAAAATCGCAAACAAAAACTATTCTGCTAAAATGAATGAAATTAAAAATATGGATTTCACAAATTTATTCTATATAGATACGGAAAAAGAAATAGACAGAATCGAAATGGCGTCCCTATGGGGATCTAAATTCCCTAATTCAAAATATATAATTCTTAAAACTAAATTGGAATTTGTCTTGAAATCTAATAACGAGAAATATACAATAGAAAAAGGACTCGAAGAACTCAAGAAGGAAAACAAAATATTCAAATATAAAGAAACATATAACCAAAAAGAACCAAATGAGCGAAGAGAGCCGCTGCAAACCTACTCGGTGGTGATTGCATCGGTCGAAATTATATTAAAGAGGAAAGTATAAGTCAAAATTTAACATCCATTGATATAAAGCACAGATACTGCATAAGAATAATTTCAAGAAACCACAATCCTACCAAATTCATAAGAATGATCACTGGTGAAATCGAATCATTTGAATACCTTCTGAACAATGATTTTTTCTACTTGAATCGACACTACTTAGTTTACCCAGTCACCCGCCTGAACCAACCCCAGTACTGTGTGGAAAATGTATGCAATTTGATCATACAACCTAAAATTGTCAAAATTCACCAAAATGTTTGAAATGCCATGGTCCCCACAAAATGTCGATGTGTCAAACTAACAACGCACCAAAATGTCTGGGTTGGGATGCAGAGGACCATATGGCCTGGTCCTTAAAGTGTACGCAACACCCGAAAAAACCTATTTAAGGAATACCTAACATAAATATCAAACCACTCAATAAAAGGATTAGAGAAAGCGAAGATTTATCCAAGAAAACTAACAGGATCCACGCACCTATCACAGTACATGATGATATCATAAATACATACTGCCGTAAAATAAATAATCCCAAGAACATCAACAGAACCGAACTCATATTCAAATTAAAAAAACGTTTCATTAGCCAATACAACATTGACACTACAGTCGTTTTCTCTGGGAACAGATTTTATCTACTGATGTTTAACTTTGAAGATCCAGACGAACCCTCGTCCACAGAACCAACAAACAACAAGGTGAATATACAAATTCATATCGAAAATTAAAATACTATACAACAATATTAACAGTTATATCCCAAAGAAACATCTAATCAACTATTTTATAGAACAAAATGATATTACGTGTGCTATGTTTGTGGAGGCGGAAATTTATAAATGCCATAATGTTGACTATAAAGATTGGACTTTAATAAAAGGACACAAGGGCCAAAATGTGAGAGGGGGAACTATAATTCAATGTCACCCTTCTTTAAAAGTCAGTAAAGACAACCCACCTGTAGCTAACGACCCTATGAATGAGGTAACACATTTCTCGATCCCATTTAAAAATGACAAGCTTCATATATTCTTAGTATAGTTCCACCCAAACAGCAAAATAGAAGAAACAGTTGTACAAGTATGCACTCATTATTTGCGATTTTTGATGCTACCACGTCCAAAAAAATAGATCAAATTAATAAATTCCTGAACAACAGCAACTTCTCTAGGGCTGCGACAACACCAACTTTTCTGATGAATCAAAATGCCGACAGTACTCCTGATCTTTTACTATTCACAAATAACATCAAACAAAATATTTCAAAAATAGGCGTGTCTCCTA
The DNA here is from genome assembly GCA_034642435.1 of Megalocaria dilatata. NCBI lineage: Eukaryota > Metazoa > Arthropoda > Insecta > Coleoptera > Coccinellidae > Megalocaria > Megalocaria dilatata. The sequence continues at coordinate 43,389,870 of CM067856.1, read as the reverse complement.
ATTTGGGCTCTGACTACCTTGCCATAATTCTAGACTCCGACATAACCTTAGATCCAGAAATAACGACATCTAGAGTAGCATAAAATTACAAACTATGCAAAATCAAATGAGCCAATGAGGAAATGAGTTATTTTATAACAAAAAATGAGAACACTACTCGGAATGAGATATACATAGAATCCTTCAATAACAGATTATCAAACACCATAAAAAAATATACTCCCATTATAAACAAGCATGCGTTTCTACACGCACCATAAAATTAATTAAGCACAAAAGGAAGATATACAGGCAATATTGTCAAAATCGAAAACCGGAATATAAGAAGGAATTAAATAGGTACAACAAAAACATCCAAAGAATGATACAGCAGTACAGAAAACACAATTGTATTACAGCTTGCAACAATATGAACGAGCCTAGGGATAGGAAATTTTATCAATAAATAAACAAATTATCCAGATACAAACAATTTCCACATTTGCCAACCTTGATCGAGAATGGAAAAAAATATAAAACGGACTCACAAAAGGTCAATTTCTTTCAGGAACACTACAAGAAAAAAATTCAGCAAAGACAAATATTTCGACAAAAAGAACTTGGAACACATTAATGAATGATATAATGAGTATTTCAACAAGCAAGCTGACAGTACAGAACGAATGACAATCGATAAAGCATATTATTATGAACTATTGAATAGAACAAAAAACAGCACCCCACGAGAAGACAATATACCGTGGATTATATTGAAACAGCTAGACAAAGACATGCATACACACATAATAAAAATCTGTGAACACTGTTTGAACGAGTGCATATTCTCAGCAATATGGAAAAATGAACATATAATAAATATTGCAAAATCTTACTTGAATGGACAAAAGGTACAAATTTAATTTCAATTCGGCTTCAAGAACAAAAAATCAACAAGGCACCCTCTTACTATCCTAATTTCAAATATTCAAAATGCAACACTCTGCATTGCTGAGTTTGGATAAACAAAAAGCTTTTAACTGCATGTGCCATAAGGGACTTCTATATAAGTTGAATAAAATAAGTCTTCCGATTCAACTCATCGAGCTAATCAGACGTTTTCTAGAGAACAGAAAATTGGCAATAAGAATAGGTACCACTACTTCAGAATACTTTTGTCCTAAACAAGGCACTCCTCAGGGATCTCCACTTTCAACCTTACTATTAAACTTTTTTTGCTATGACATTATTATCGATATCACAAAGGATCTATACATTTTACAATTCGCCGACGACACAACACTGATAGCACATGACAGATTACTAAGAAAATGTATTGAAACACTACAGTCCCTACTAGAGGAAGTTTCCAACTGGTTCAGAAAGTGGAGAATGCAAATAAATCCAGACAAATCTCAATATGTGATAAGAGACCACAGAATTTCCCCTACATCACCTATATTACACATAAACGGAAAGATTATAAAGTCACCACCTAATATGAAATACCTTGGAGTACATATTGATAACAAACTAAACTTCAACCTACATACAGAGACAGCAAAAAAATACAATTTCAAGAGCAAAACACTTTGCCAAACTGACATACAGGAAATAAGGGATAACCGTGCAAGATGCGATAAAAATTTACAAGACAATATGCCGACCATTATTAGAGTACGCTCACCCAATAATCGCTAATTGTAAAAATCCAGCAATCAGATATATTGAAATAGCCGAGACAACATCACTACGGATAATAACCAGAATGAGACATACCCACAACATCCTACATAATCCATCTAACCAACTGTTGTGCTCAAGAACCAATGCTGAACCAATAAAAACAACACTGAACACCCTAAATGAAAAATTTTTCAAAAAACTCACAATCTACCCGAACGAACACATTACCAGGAGAAAACATCCGAAGGACACCCTATTCAAAATATTACAAAACAGAAATATATAACTTTTTCTTTTTGTACTCTAAAGAATTCATTACCGTATTTAAAGTGTATATTATAAAGATATGTATTAGCACTGATTAACAACATTAGGCTGGACCCAAGCTCGATGGATGTTTGCTTGGCAATAAATTACGGTTATTATTATTATTCACTTTAAATATTGATTCTTGTATTTTAATATCATGGCTATTTTTTTCTAATAATAAATAGCATATTCACCATGTGAAATAACTCATTTGCAAAATAGTCTAGTAATAACAGCCTCCTTTTGATAGATAGAGAAAATGACTGAAAATCCCGCCAAATATGTCTCATCCCTTGCTCATCATTCGAAGCACGTTCTTTTCTCCCACACTGCATTTCTACATGTGTTTCAGATCGAATGGACGGATGGATTAACGTCACGACTGCACATCACAAACGTCCACTTATCAGACTCCGGGAACTATTCCTGTGTGCCCACCACTGCGGCGGCGACAAGTGTGAACGTTCATGTAATTAATGGTAAGCATCGACCGAATCAATTAATTTGTTTGTCTAATCCTCCCCCTAGGGGACTGGAACCGGCATCCAATTTAATATGGATTTTATCTTGTGACGAGGTTGTTGGTACAGAGGGATAACACTGGCCGACAAAAAATTTTTTTTTGGTTGTAACAGAGCTGAATAGCATATTTTGGTAGAATTGACGTATCCAAATACGAAAATGAGAAAAAAGTTGTAACACGTAAGGTTTTCTTGTTACATTTATAGAACCACATTCAATGTTACAATAAGATGTTGTAATACACCAATTTATCTGCAACCCACTCAGGTCGATTCCCTTGATATATAAGGTGTGTTATCTTATTATAAAAGAGGGTAACTGTGTGAAACTTTTTTATTTCCTACTTTCAAAAAAATATAGTTAAGTTAAATTTCCGAATAATGAAACAAGAAAAAAAACGAAATAATGAAATAATGAAATTCCCCCTCGCGGATACCCCTTTTAGACGGACACCTCCCTTGAACGGACAGTTTTTCATAGTTCGGACTGACTCCCATATAATTTACATTGTGTAAGTTGTCTCTTGAACGGACATTCCCTTGAACGGACGCGGACACTAAGGTATGTTCTATTAACCAAACCGAAATAAAAAATATTGGTTCTGTTTCAATTCTCTGTGGAAAGTATCGCTGTGAGTTCATTGCCTCAAATGGGACGCAATGGGAAAGAAGAAGAGGTTTCTGTGTCGCGCGCCAACATTAGTACCAGCCTTCACTGGGGGACTTCCCCGAGTGAACCAGAGATTTACCGATCTCAACTGCGGCACGAAACTCCCGAGAATTTAATTAGTGTTAGTCTGAATTCTGACGTTGACTCAGTGAAAGAAATGGCTCCAAAAAGAAAAATACTCACTCTCAAACAGAAAATTAAGATAATTGAAGTGTACAATAAGGAAAAATTGAGTGTACGGAATTTATCTAAGCGTTTTGATATCGGAAAAATACAAGCTGCTGATACAATTAGACATAAAGATATCCTTATGAATAAGTGGATGTCGAAAACCAATGTGAATGAAAAGAGAAGCTTTCTCTTTTTCTTCTGGTGATGGTACCAAAATTGATATGTTGTGTTATGAATGGTTTACAGTAACTCGCCATAAAGGGATTCCTCTGAAAGATATGCACATAAATAATTTTTTTTTGAGGTGTTTTGAATGTGTGGAATTTTATTTTCTCATTGATTCAAAAATTAATGAAGTGTTGGCATTATGCTCAAATAGAAGAGAACTTGGTTAAAATTTTTTCAGGTCCGTTAATACGCTGCAAAGCAAAAGAAATCACCTTGTCCTTAGGACATTCACCATTCAGTGCTTTTTCTAGTTGGCTTAATAAATTCGGAAAACGCCACAACATAAGTTTTAAAACAATTTCAGGGGAAGGAGCCTCGTTAATTGCTGAAAGTGTCTCATCATTCTAGGTAAATGCCCTCTTCTTATCAAAAAATATTCACCCAGGGACATCTTTAATGCTGATGAAATAGGTCTATATTTCAGAGCGCTGCCTAACAAAACGCTAACATAAAAAAAAGAGAAATGGTGGTAAATGTAATAGATATTTACAATTTTGCATTGTGCAAATATGGGAGGGGAAAAAGAAAAACTTTTAGTCATTGGTCAAGCAGCTAAACCCAGAGCATTCAAAAATATAAATGTAAACAACTTGCCTGTAACTTGGAAGTGGAATAAGAAAGCTTGGATGACCAGACAAATTATGACAGAGTGGTTGAATGAACTAGATTAGAAAATGGCAAAAGAAAAAAGGAAAATTTTTTTGTTTTTGGATAATGCTGGATCTGATTCAAAAGAAATTCAACTGAAAAATATAAAACTTATGTTCCTACCCCCTAATTGTACATCAGCTTGCGAACCACTTGACCAGGGAATCATAAAAAATTTCAAAACCCATTACCGAAGTCTCATACTGAATCACCTGCTAGTAAACATTGAGACTGCTAGTACAGCTTTTGAATTGACAAAAAAAAAACTCGCCATTGGACGCAATTTACTTTGCGAAAACCTCTTGGGAACAAGTAACAAAGGAAACCATCAAAAATTGCTTCCGCAAAGCCGGTTTTAAACATGAAAATATGCAAAAAGACGACCAATTAAGTCAGACTGTTACATATGATCCTGAAGATGACTTGCCACTTAGTGCTATTGCAGAGATTCTCAGAGAAAAGAATTTCTTGGATATGAGTTTCAATGAAAACCTAAACGAATTTTTGAACCTTGATGATAATTTATATTTTGAAGATCCTGATTCTGAGCATGAAATTGGGAATTCACATGACATTCAAGGATTTTCCGGAGATTCTGATAACGATGAAATGCCAGGGCAAGCAGATGTTGCCCAAAATTATGGGGAAGCTTGACTTCAACCAAGCAACTAAAAAGTTTTGCCCAGGATCACGGAGATTCAGAGACTTTAGAGATTCTCTCCAAATTAGAATTGATATTTCTTGATTACATATTGAGGAAAAAGATGACAAAAAGAATTTGGAATTTTTCGTAATTAAAGTGTTTCCTTTTTATCAAAATTTTTGTTTATCCGAATGATTCCTCACCTTGAGTTTTCAGTTATTGTTTACTTTGAGAAATTTTACATTCCTATACCTACATTTATAGATTTTTTACGTCCAATATTCTCCAATTATTATTTCCATTAATTTTTTTCTTTGTACATATGTACTTCTTCTAAGCGGACACTCCTCTTGAACGGACACCATCGGGCGGTCCCGTGAGTGTCCGTCCATGGGAGATTTCACACTTACTTTACTAAACTCTCTTTTTGGAAAGAACTTGGGTTCGTGTTCGTCGCACAAAGGACAATTCTTTTGTTTCAAATGTATTTTCTGAGGAGATGGATAGAGCAAAAATAACATAATTAGCATTCAAATAAATTTTTTGGAGGACTTCAGGACCCTGGACTGTCAATTTCAATAAGTCATACTTTCGTTCTCGCTTCTAAACAATTTATATATAATACCAGTAAAAAGATGTTAGTGAGGTTACAAATACAATCCTACCTTTTTCGTGACACCGATCCACAAAACCAGATACCATGATCAATAGCTGAACCCTCTACACGAGGGTGTTGGCCTCAGCCCAAAGGCACAACACCCCTTCAGGAACCAACACTATAATTTAGCCCTTTATTTTTCAACCTGAATTAAACTGAACTATCCCGACCACGAATCGATTAGTCCCTGTCTGTCACCAATGCCTGACTACGACTCTCCTTTTTTTTCGAACTTCCAAAACGTTGGCTTCTATACTCCTGCTGAAAATTTTCCTACGTCGGCTTTTTTTAAGTTCCCATGCTTCAACACCTACATATGTCTAGACTCTCCGGATTTTTTGACTTGTCGATTTCTTATCTCGACTTTACTGAGAATTTCCAATCTTAGCCTTGAAGTCCTTTGTGTCGTCTGCAGTAAAATCATAATCGCGAACTTCCGTTCGCAAGACCTCCTCGTTGAAATTTAAATGAATCTATCTATTGATTAATACATTGTTAAAACAAATTGTAGAAATTACTATGTTTTACTACCAAAAAATATATATATTACACATTTTCTTGTGACTCGAATTTCGGGAAATGAACTATCCCATCATCAGACAACTAAGTAAGACCTTACAGTGGTAGAGTGGTATTTGAACAAAAGTGATAAATATTTTGAATATTTCAATAGATTCTCGGTAACACCTAATAGTGGTACAGAGATTTACAATCGGAACGTGATAAAAAACCGGGTTAAAAAGAGGGGCCTTCTAACAGATATCGGAATGTCGGCAATCGACAAAGAAAGTTGTAAAACAGATGGTACCCATTTAAATATCTCAAATAATTTTTGGGGTTACATAGCTCCGTACGGTCATTCATTATTTTTACATTATTTTGTTGTTTAACAACCTTCTTTGTCGATTGCCGACATTCCGATATCTGTTAGAAGGCCCCTCTTTTTAACCCGGTTTTTTATCACGTTCCGATTGTAAACCTCTGTACCACTATTAGGTGTTACCGATAATCTGTTGAAATATTCAAAATATTTATCACTTTTGTTTAAATACCACTGTTAGGTCTTCAGTTGTCTGATGATGGGATAGTTCATTTCCCGAAACTCGAGTCACAAGAAAATGTGTAATATATATTTTTTGGTAGTAAAACATAGTAATTTCTACAATTTGTTTTAATTATGATCAACTACCAAATAGTAACTGCTGGAACAATTCAGTATCTAATACATTGTTGCTTTAAGATTCTCATCCGTTGTTTACGCAACTATTAATGCCGCTTCGCTGCCGCGGTCTTCTCAAGTCCCCGAGTTTTATTATAATAGACTTCTTTGGATCCAAATTTATTGCCCTATTTCTAAGTGAAACATAGGCCCTTTATTACAGTGTATTGAAATAAATTATTTCAGAATTTTTACCGTATATATCGACTTCATTTAGTTTTACACCTACTAAACGTACCTTTCATTTAGGAAAAACACAAAGATTAAAAATATTGACTAAAATACTAATTAAATTCTATTTTTTCCTTTTATGAGGGGTTATATCTTCTCTCTTCAAAAACCAGCAGTAATCACCGATCATGGCTGGATCCCAAGGTCCTTGATAACGAATTTCCATTGTCCTAATATCTTGATGTAATCTTTCATCCTGCTCGTCACTGACAGCTCCTAAATTTTCAGGAAAAAATGACAGATGTGAATGGGGGAAATTAATTTTTAATGACATTCAGGCACCAAGTGATTTGTAGGCATCTAATAGTTCATTAAGTAACTGTTAATAGTTTGCATCCATATTGTTGCCTCTTACTGCACTAACAAATGAGTTCCATGCTCTAAGTTCCTGCCTGGTAAGCTGTAAAATTAACGTCGTCCAGAAATTTTCTGATTTGTGGTCCAATAAAAATGTCTTCCTTTAATTTGGCATCGCTTAACTTGGGAAAGACTTGTTTTAAGTATTTGAATCCATCACCATCTTTATTCATAGCTTTCACAAAGTTTCTCATCAGCCCAAGTTTAATGTGAAGAGAAGGCAGAAGGACATTTTTGGGGTCTACAAGACCCCAAAGACATTTTGAGACCCCAGTTGAAATGCACTTCTTTCTGGTCAAATTTTTGTTATATAATGCTGATTTACTTCACGACTGTCCCATAGACAGAGAAAACAGCAACATTTTGTAAATCCTCCCTTAAGTCCCACTAAAATTTCTATAACTTTAAAGACCCCACATATCTGACATTTATACGTGTTATAGTTTATTTTAACCAAAAGAGTGCGCATATTTTCATAACTTTCTTTCATCGTCACTGAATGGGCAACTGATATAGGGGGTTTGAAATTTTCATTATGCAATAATACACCTTTTAAAATGTATTTAGACGAATCTATAAATAAACGCCACTCAGAGTGGAAATGCTCAATATCAAATTACTGCATTAAACCATCGATATCAGTACACGCACACAACGAATTTTTCATACTGTAAAATGCGGAAAACGGAACATTTATTTTTCTGAAATTCGTAATTTTCGTTTCGTTGCCTAATAAGTTCCATTCCTTAAGACGGGAACCAAGAAGTTCGGACTGTTGCTTTGAGCACCCCAAATCACGTACTAAATCGTTTAACTCACTTTGAACATTAAATGTGGCTCGCCGGAACTGGGACCTGGAGTGAAAGTAGGGTCGGTGCACTATTCTTCGGAACTCCCTGATGATGCGTTGTCTAATATCTTCCAAAACAATATTTTGCTGATCTAAAGGTGCGATTGGCACTAGTAAATTTGCATAATGAGGAACAGATCGTATAGCAGACTGCAAATTTGAATAGACGATCTTGTGCTTTATATTTTTGGAATTACCTTCAGCCTTTGTCAGGCAAAAATAGCAATCGTCTAAATGATTAGTGGATTCTCGACCTACTATAGGGACTGCAAAAGACATGTTTTTTCTCTTCCCATTCATCCACTGCACCAATGATACGCTACAACTAACAAAGCACACATGGGGAGCCCACTGCTTGTCTTGATCTCCAATTAAAACACCAAAATATTGGAAATAGGCTTTTTTAACATTTTCAGAAAATGGCCTGGCTTGTGATTTCACCATAAATTCTCCACAAATATGAATGTATCACATAGTGTCGTTTACCCTTGATATATAAAGGAGTTTATCTCAATATAATAAGGGTAACTGTGTAAACCTTTTCAAATTTCTTACTTTCAAAAAAATATAGTTAATTTCACTTTTTAAATAATGAACATTCTTTTCTCAAAAATTTCGAAAATAACATACATAAAATAAACCTAACTATTATACCTTACCGCTGTCACCATTTTGTACATTCTACTCATAATTTCTGAGTTCCCAACATACTTACTTTACTAAGCTCTCTTTTCGAAAAAAACTTGGCTTCGTGCTCGTCGCACGAAGAACAAATCTTTTGTTTCAAAAGTAGTTTCTGCGGAGATGGATAGAGCATAAATAACACATTTAAACGAAATATCACATATAATGAACTAATATGGTGTAAAACGATATAATATTAAATTATTACAATTTTTCACGATATTCTGAAAAGCCATTAATGTGAAACGATATTCTAAAATCTATTCCAAAGTATTATTCATATAAATTTTTGAAAGACTGCAAGACACTGGACTGTTGATTTTATTAAGTCAAATTGTCGTTGTTACTTGTAAACAAGTTCCATTTAAAGCCAATAAAGATGTTAGTGAAGTTGGAGACGGAAGGAATCCTACATTTTTCGGGATACCTATTCATAAAACCAGAACCAGATACCATGTTCCAAAAGCTGAACCCTCTACATGGGGGTATTGACCTCAGCCCAAAGGCACAACACTCTCTCAAAAACAGGCACTATATTTTTAGCTCTCTAATTTTCCAACAGGGTTAAACTAAACTACCACGAAATGATTAGTGACTGTCTTTCACTAGTGACTAAAGACGACTCCCCTTTTTTTCCCAACTTCAAAAGGTTGTGTTCTTTCCTCCTACCCAAAATTATTCCACGTCAACATTTTTCGAAGTTCCCATCGCTTCAAAATACCTACAAGAAGATTTTCCTTTGTGTCGTCTGCACTAAAATCATATTCACAAACTTCTGTTCTCAAGATCTCTTGGTCTAAATTTAAATGAATCGATTCAATGGTTAATACACTGCTGCTTTAAAATTTTCGCCCATTGTTTATGCTAACTTTCAACTTCAACTGCTAACCCCGCTTGTCGGCTGCGATCCTCAAGTCTTCGAGTTTTATTGAATAATCAAAATTTATTTCTCTATTCCTAAGTTTAAAATAGGCCCTTTATTACATGAATATCATGATAGATTGCGTTATTGAGCAAAATCAGGCCAATCGTTTCATAGTTATTATTCATCATATTCTTTTAGAAGTAATTGACAAATTTAACACTTGAATAAAATATTACACATGCTTTTTCAAATACTTATAAACAACTAATCTGAAATTTGGTATCATACTGTATTTAAATGGTTTCTGTCTTGAGATAAGGGTACAATAAAAAAAAAATTCTTTTGTAATCCTCCGAGTCCTTAGGTGAGTAGATTCAATAGAGATTTATTAGATAACTCAGTTTGTTCATTCAAAAAAATCCTCAAATTTCTAAATCGGTTCATATCTAAACTTTCTAACAGGTTCGTTGTGAAGTTATTCAAGATTCTACTATTTTGTAGCGTTTCAAAATTGTTTCATTAAAATCATAGCATAACTTGAAAACCATCATCTTAATCATAATTCAATGGACACCATTGGAAAGAGCGGAAAATTCTTCTCAGACTAGGTCAGTTTCATGGAGATTTTTAGGAAATACTTATTATAGGGAAACAATGATTATGAAATATTCTTCAGCCATAGTCTTTGGTCAAAGTTTACTCCAAATTAAGCCTCGTAAACCAAATCATGTGCAAAAACTACCTTATTTATATAGCTTTTCAACGACGTATTATACATTCTATTAAATCTTCATTTCATCGAACAATAGATGTGAAACTGTGAAAGTACAAATAGTGAGATATACACCATATGAGGAATAATTATTATTTATTTGTTCTTTATTATTAATACAAGTTTTAAACTCATCACAAAAAATTCTGAAAATGCCTGCCACCGTCTCTAATGCAATGCTTACATCGTTTTCGGATAGAATCCACAGCTTTCCGCAACTTCCCCCCTCGTTCCCTTAGCATATTGCAGCAGTTATGTAATCTTTCGATAAGCTAGTCGCGATTATGAATAAGGGTTGTGAAAACCATATCTTTTAAAACTCCCTAAAGTAAGATATCAAGAGGTGTAAGATCGGGACTTGGAGCAGGAAAATGAAAATCTCCATAAAAGCATCCTAATCTAAGAAGAATTTTCCATTCTCTTCAATGGTGTATACTGAATTTTGATAAAGATGATATTTTTCAAGATATGCTATGTCTTTAGTGAAAAAATTGTGAAAAGTTACAAAATAGCATAATCTTGAATAACTTCACAATGAAAGTTAATTGGACCATACACTATGGGAACTTTTGTGTTGCAAATTGTCAGTAGAATCACCTTATGAAATTTAACAAGAGGTAACTTATACAGGTATAAAATCTACATTTCCTTTCACTTTCCCTTCCAGATTTATCCTTGTTACACCTGTGTTTCAATAATTTATCACAAATCAACTTTCCGATAAAATGGAGTTCAATAATTCCAATCTGATATTCCATATCTGACTTTGAATGCATTAAGTGACAATTGAACAACACGTTTTATCGTTCACAGATCTAGATTTTCTCTAACTGCCTCCTAATTTCCATATAAATTCAGAACACCTATAATGTAAGGTCCCTCATTAAGGGATATATGGCCTAGTAGTTGATTTTGTTAATGGGAAGAAATTAAATAAATTAAAATAAAGACGTTAGAAAATCTAAATCTGGGATCGTGAATTCGAAAGTTGGAGTAGAAAGTGACCTTCAACGGCATTCCTTATTAAACCAACGCTGATAACCAGAATAACAGAAATTGTTGAAGAATTCATTGAAATTAACATCAGTTTTAAAAAACAGATACAGTGTGTGGGAAAATATCTCCTTTATGACCCACCATTCTCGAATTCCTACACATTTTGCAAATCATTTTTCCAATACGTATTCTTATTTTTGTAGTATCGATAATGAATAATAGTTTTCTGGTTGATAAGAACGTGCAGTTCGAAAGAAAAATGTTTATATGAGTTTTTTGGTACTAATGTTTTTGGGCAATATTAAAATAATTTTCTCGACAATAATAACAGAACATACACATTCTGATATTCAATAAACCACATTTCTCATTTGCACACACTTCTACACACGTCTAGACCATCCGAATCTTTTGACTTTTTGACGTTTTCTCATCTCGACATTACTGAGAATTCCCAATCTGATCCTTGAACGTTGTCCTTTGTGTCGTCTGCACTAAAATCATAATCGCCAACTTCCGTTCTCAATATCTCCTGGTGTAAATTTAAATAAATCAATCCATTGTCGCTTTAAAATTCTCGCCCGTTGTTTATGCTAACTTTCAACTTCAAAAATTAACGGCGCTTGTCGGCTGCGTTCCTCAAATCTTCGAGTTTTATTAAATAGACTTTTTTTCAGATCAAAATTTATTTCTTTATTCCTAAGTATAACAAAGGTCCTTTGTTACAGTCATCAACAATAATAACAGAACACACACACATTCTGATATTCAATAAACCACATTCCTCCATATTAAAGAATGATATTTACAACCACATTAATTGCCACGGAAGAACCAATAAATAAATACATGGTTTGACTTTCGGAAATAATTTAAATGCTAACATTCACTTGTTTTCGAGAATGTTGAAAAAAATCTTTTCACCTACAGTTCTATATGAGTTGTAATATCTAATGATCATATTTCCGGACCCAAGTATCCAACTCTTTTTTCGAAAGTTATTATGCCTGAAGGTAGTTCAAACTAACAGAAATTAATTTTGCCACGAAATTCTAATTACTCTTAACTTATATGTAATATTTTAAGACTATTTTCGGCTTGAAATTCAGAAAATATGAGTACATCTTTTTGGACGGAGTGATAAGTGGTAGATGAGGAATTGTATTTGTTCCTCAATCATGGGCTTACTCACGATTGAATGAGGATTATCAGAAGGAATTACTTATTTGTTATTCAGAATAAATATAGTCTAGATAGGTTTAAAAAGCTATCCTGGGTTATCACAAACTCCTGCTTTTGCAGGATGTGTCGCATTCATCACTTGCTACAATATTCGGAAATCAAATATAGATTGAAAATTTACTCCGAATGGTTTTTTTGGAATATTACAGATAATAGATGGAAAAATTTCCGAAACCTCAATAAATTCAATCTAAATATCTCTTAAAAACTTTTTAGAATTAAATTGAATAATGCCTTAGAAACACCTTTACTTTATATACACATACAGGGTGTAAATAAATAGTTGCGAAAAATTTAGGGGGTGATTCCTTGTCAAAAAATAGCGTAGGTCTTTCATATAACCTTCATTTTTGTAAGCCCCCCTGCTTATTTACAGCCCCTAAAGATTGTGCCCGAAAAACAGTTTTTAATATTTTCTTAAAAACCAAAAAACTGACAAGAATAAAATCAAGCAAACATTATATGCGGGCGAGAAGGCACTCAAAAGAATTTTGGTGGTGTTCCTCTAATTACAAGGGGTAGAAAAAGCCACCCCTAAACCTTCTTTCGCAAGAAACTTTTTCCATATTCCTATTTCACAATAAAAAAAAATATTTTGGATAGCTTGATCCATTCTTAACAAATAAGGTCTCTTGTAATTTCTTGCTAAAATTCAAGGTTTTTAAGAAAAAAAAAATTATCAACATGAGAACGTGTGTCGTAGAGGCTGGAATTATTTCCGAACTGGAATTTATCTAGTAAGCGGATGTCATTTTGTTATGACAACTGAATAGTTTTTATTAACTTTGATTCAGGTACAATTTTTGTTAGTTTTTTGGTTTTTAAGCCAAAGATTAAAAACTATTTTTCGGGCGCCATCTTTAGGGGGCTGTAACTAAGCAGGGGGGCTCAAAAAAATAAAGTTTATATGAAAGATCCACCCTATTTTTTGACAAGGAATCACTCCCTAAATTTTTTGGCAACTATTCATATACACCCTGTAGAATCATTAACACGTATGAGCAACAGTTAACCAATGAAGAATCAAAACAAAATATAAAATAATGAAGTTGATCGTCCAGAAGCCATCATCCTGTTTCGACTGGATATTCACATATAAATTAAAAGGTTCTTTTTTATTCCCATTTTTAAAAAATATATAGTAAATTCTCCAGAATAAGGATCTGAAATTCTTACCTATATTCTGCTCAGTTTGGAGTTATTTGGATGTTAAATAAAAACAATCAATAAAATATATGTTTCACCAACTATACTTTGAAAGCGAACTTTAATAAACGTGGTCAACCAGATGAACACCATTTAAAAGAAATCTAAGAAAAGATACGATCATAGATTCAATATCTAAAAACTACCAAGTAAATGTGTGAAAATACAAATTATAAATATATCAAACAAATATAGATCGAAAATTTACAACGAAGGTTTTTTTTTGAAATATTACAGATAATAGCTAATAATAATTCTCCGAAACCTCTTCAAATTGTATCTGAAAAAATCTCTTAAAAACCTCTAAGAATCAAGTTAAATAAGTGAAACAGGCATTTTATTCAATTCAAAAAAATTTTTTTCAAATTGAATTGAATAAAATACCTTAGGAAAACTGTTTCACTCATTCAACTTGATTCTTAGTTTTTAAGAGATTTTTCAGATTAAATTTATAGAGGTTTCGGAGAATTAATTCAGTAATTATCAATAATATTTGAATAAAATTTTTAATTTATATTTGATATAATGATAATTTGTATTTTCACACGTGTGCGTATTTCATATATTGAGTCTATGGTCGTATCTTCTTTTCGACATTTTTCTGTGAAATAGCGAATTTTTTTAAATGGTGCTCATCTGGTTGACCACGTTTATTAAAATCCGTTTTCAAACAGAATATTTGGTGAATTAAAGTATATTTTATTATTTTTTTATTTAGCAGCCAAATAACTTCTTGACTTTTTCAAATTATATGTGGAACATTTTTTCGTGATGGAATTTATTATTCCTGAATATCCAATCGAAACAAATTGGTCTTGGATGATGGATCTGGATGATTATAGTCAGTCAGTACTTAATTTTTTCTTTTGATTTTTATTGGTTAACTGCCCCTCATATGTGTAAATAATTATATATTTCTATAAAGTGAAACAATATTTCTAAGGCATTTTATTCAATTTAATGTTGAAAAGTTTTGAAGAGATTTTTTTAGATTAAATTTGTAGAGGTTTCGGAGAATTAATCCAGCTATTATCTGCAAAAGTCTGAAGTTAATTTCACCATTAATAGTTGAAAGATCCATTCAGTTCATTGCAATGAAATGAGTTATTGATATTCGATAAAAATTGTTCAAGGTTATCATGTCTCAAAGGGGCTAAAATATCATAATACACTTTTTGCGCGGTTGTTCTAGTGTATTATCATTTCGCCCAAATGTCTGTAATTTTCGAATTCTGAGCCGAAAACAGCTCAAACGACTAGGATAGACTCGCTAGTGTAGAATTCGAGGTCAAAAATAATTTATCCGAACGTCCGTGAACACTCTAGCTTTCGACTGGAAAGAGCTATAGACTTTAAACTTTCAAGTAAGTTTGGGGCCGAAATATCTCAGTTCACTTCGCTAATTGGCAAACTCGGTCAAATGATTCCGTAATTATTGACATTTCAAATTTTCTCTCATTTTCCCCAATTTTCAAAACTTTAGTTCCGTTCGGTCTGAATTTTTATTGTTAGAAGAAGAATAATAACGCTCATGTCCGTGCAAAATTTCGTGAGCATCGTGTCATTAAAAGAATTTTAAAGAAATTTTGTGAGTAGCATAATAAAGGGACTATGTTATACTTAGGAATACAGAAATAAATGTTGATCTTAAGAAGTCTATTAAATAAAATTCGATGACTTGAGGATCGTAGCCGATGAGCGACGTTAATAGTTGCATAAACAACGGGTGAGAATCTTAAAGCAACAATATATTAATCAATGGATCGATTCATTTAAATTTGCACAGGGAGGTCCAGGGAACGGAAGTTCTCACACTAGATAAGGGTAGTTTACTCTGAAATATCGTTTATAAGCAAGAACGACAATATGACTTATTAAAATTAACAGTCCAGGGTCCTGAAGTCTTCCAAAAAATTGATTTGAATAGTACTTTATATTGAAAATTTTTATGAAGAAGTATTTGCATATTACGGATAATAGCTGGAATTAATTCTCCAGAACTTCTACAAATTTAAATCTAAATAGATCTCATGAAAATATTCACAATTAATTTTTTTTTTAAATTATACGGTGTATCTAGGACATGTTTTTTAAAATTTAATTCTAAATGTTTTCATGAGATTTATTTAGATTTAAATCTGTAGGGGTTCTGGAGAATTAATTTCAGTTAAATAATAGATTCTATTGTGGAAAATTGTAATATTTTAATATTATATCGATTAACACCATATTAGTTCATTTTAGGTGTTATCTCATTTAATGTGTTATTTTTTGCTCTATCCATCTCCTCAGAAAATACTTTTGAAACAAAAGACTTGTCCTTCGTACGACGAACACGAACCCAAATTCTTTCCAAAATGAGAGTAGAGTAAACTAGGTAGAATGAAGTGAATGGTGACAGTGGTAAGATATAATAGAAAAAGTTCATTTCATGCTAAAAAATGTATTATTTTGTTTTTCTATCTTTTCGGAAATTTTGAGAAAAAATTTTTCATTATTTAGAAAGTGAAATAACTGTATCTTTTTTTGAAAGTAAGAAATATTAAAAGTTTCACACTCCTATGTATCAAGGATAAACTACCCTGAGAGTATTTCAGCAGATCAGCATTAGAAGCTACCAAAACTAAAGCAACACTCCTACGATGGAGTTTAAATTTAGCATTCAGATGTAAAATAACGACACAAAGGTTTATGGCGAATTTTGTGAGGATCAGCTGGTCGACCGGAGGTAAACTTGCTAACTTCAGAATGAAACGACCTGAAGACTTGAACTTTTGAGGGCACTTTTGGGTCCTAAATATTCCGCTAAGGTTTAGATAAAGTATAAATGTAATATAATATTTCATAAATAAAACTTATTATTTGTTGAAAATTTGTAGATAAAAATCTTTTTTTTGTTTCAGGAGAGCATCCGGCAGCGATGCAGCATGGAAACAAAAATACAGCCCCCCTATCATCTTTACATTGCACCCTTGTATATAGTATCTCTGTCTTCATAATAAAACACATCAGATGAAACATCTTGTATATTAGACTTTCATTTACCATACTTACAGTCCTATATAAAAACCAGGTTTACGGCACAATCTCCCTTCTGCCCTCATATAAGAGCATCGTAAAATGACTACTAACGCTTTATAGTTTGAACAAATTGTTTATGACATTTCAGCTCCGTAAAAGAGTCGTAAAGGTGGAGAAGATTACACTGCCGCGAAGCAGTCGCACATACTGCTTATCGAGATATGTCTTGGGCTAAATTATGGTCGAAATTGGTCTTCAGGCAGAGATATATTATTCCATTTACACACATAGCAGATAACTGTTTAGTCAAAATATAAAATGATAAGGCATATGTTTATGAGTAAGACTCCAACTCATGTATAGTAAAGGGTTTTCTGAAAGGGTCAACTTGATTTTGAATCTTCATATCTGCCATATTTAAAATATTAGAGACATCACATTTGGAGATGGAAGTGTTGAGGAATTCCTAAAATATTGTGGGAAAACAAACTATTAGATATAGTCCGTCTAGAAAGTATCCGGAATTTATTATTTTTCATAATTTTGATATACTTCTTTTTTGTAACATTTTAGGACAAAAGTTATGTATAAAATAGGTTGTGCAGATAGTCGGCTATGGCCAAAGTTGCATGGCAACATAATTTGTTGATTGTCAACAGGTATACAATTTATGAAATAATTTCGCAACTAGAAAACAGGTAAAATATTTGAATAGAAAAGGTTTTCGAAACGTTAAAAATTTGTGCAATTGACTGAACTGGGAAAAAGTGCTGTAAAAGAGGATGAAAAATGATATGGATATGAGGCATAGACCAGTTTGAGGAAGAGCGCGTATGATTAAAGGAAACAATTTAAAGGCTTTATTGGCCTTAAGACGACGCCTGGGGTTTAGCGAATTGGCTGACAGATTTGGAAATCAACAAAATATAAAAGTATGTCCAGAAACCGTCCGTATGTCACTGAAAAAACAAGGCTACATATCAAGGAAACCAAAAAAAACCCTATAATGACACCTTCATAAAAGGAACGGAAGATAGAATTTTAATTTAATTAATTAAATTGATTAATTGATAATGTGATGATAATGTCTTTACATCTGATGAAAGTTGTTTCCAACTTGGTGGAAATCACTTAAATATCCTATCAAAACAACCTGTAACCGTTAAAATTTCCAAATTTTCCACCAAAATAATGGTTTTGGAAACAACATTTCAGCGTGGTGCTACGCCTCTCTATATAGTTGATGGTACCATTAATGGTGAAAAGTATTGTGGCATTCTAAACGATTTTCTTCCTGAAACGGCGCATATTTTATCTCCAGAGGGGTGGCGTTTTCAGCAGGATAATGCAAGATGCCATACTTCAGCCTATACTCAAGCTTGAATGCAAGTACACCAAGTGTACTGGCCAGCAGCTTGACAAGATCTTAGTCCCATTGACTAATGGGGACTAATGAAGATTGATGTTGAACGAGCAGCGCCACGAAAAAAAGAGGATTTAATTCAGTCAGTTTTACAGTTCTGGACTACCATCACTGAAAATTATGGAGCTGATCTAGTTTCGGGTGAACTCGACGTTTAGTCAAGTGTTTACATCTAAATAGAGGTTGTATAAGTAAATAAGATGAATATTTTGTTAGAATTTTCTAATTCAAGAATTAAAAATATATGCTAAATAATTACAATTGAGCTTTATTTTTTCCGGATACTTTCTACTCGTAGACGGACTATAAAAGCGTATACTCCAGTAGCTAGAATGACAGATGTTAGTTTCATTCTGGCAACATAAAATACATTTATTTTAGAATTGAAATTAGATATTAAAACATAATTTTTGAATGGATGCCTAAAAAAAGAAGTTCACATGGAGATTCCTGAAGGTCTTAATATATATGGAGGACGAGATTCCCATGTTTGTAAATCGAATAAAGCATTGTACTGACTCAAGATGGTATGATTGATTTAAAAATTAATATGCTGTTCTCACCCTATGTATTTCATTCATACTTGTTTATATAGAGAAAAGGTGATAAGTTTGTTATTTTGTTGTTGTACTTTGATGATATTTTGTTGATTAGTCTTAATGTCAAAAGAAAATTAACCAGTCGATTTGAAATTGAAGACTTGGGAACTCCAGAAAAATTTCTAGATATCGCAATAATTACAGATAGGGACAAGAAAATTATGTATTTTGCATCAATGAAAATTTATTTTAAAATGTGTGAGAAATTTGAAATGAAATATTGTAACATTTCAAGTACATTCTGTCAAGAAAGTACCAGGAATTATAGATTTAAATCTGGCGGGGCAATGAGGCAGGTAAAAATTTTTTTTCCTAGGTTGGTACCACTGTCCTTAATGACTATGCCAAGCTTGAGCGGGATCTGTCAACTAGTGTGTTTGCAACAGCTGATTAAGTCAGTCGATGTCAGAGTGCGTGCCGATTTTTACTATGGGTGATTACGTTGAGCAAAGAATTTGTTTAAAGTTTTGTGTTGCAAATGAATTTTCGTGTGCCGATGCATTGAAAATGTTGCAAAAGGCCTTTGGTGATAATGCTCCATCGAAAACTCGTGCATATCAGTGGTACAGAGCCTTCAAGGACGGTCGTGAAGTGGTCCAAGACTTGCCTCGTTCGACGGCTTCGATCGAAGATAACGTCGATAAAATTAAGGAAAGTGTGCTGGAAAACCGTCGTACCAGCTCGAGAGAGATAGCACATGATCTTAAAATATCCCACGAGTCCGCACGTACGATTTTGATTGATATTTTGGGCATGAGAAAGGTGGCCGCACGACTCGTACCGAAAGACCTGAATTTTCTTCAAAAACGTCATCGCAAACAGGTTGCTTCAGACATGCTGGATCGCTGTAATTCCGATTCTACATTCATGGAACGCATTATAACTGCTGATGAGACCTGGGTCTACGAGTACGATATGCAAACAAGCCAGCAATCATCGGAATGGGTGGCAAAAAATGAGCCGAAACCGAAAAAACCACGCCAAAGCCGCTCGAAAATGAAGGTGATGCTCATTGTTTTCTTCGATATCCGTGGCGTGGTGCACTACGAATTCGTTCCAGAGGGTCAGACGGTAAACAAGGAATATTACCTAGGCGTTATGAAACGTTTGCGTGAGCGTATCCGTAAGAAGCGGCCAAATTTGTGGGCGAACAACTCATGGATTTTGTATGACGATAATGCGCCTTCTCACCGAGCTACGATTGTGACTGACTTTCTCGCCAAAAACTCAACAAACGTGTTTCAGCAACCACCGTATTCGCCGGATTTGGCTCCCTGCGACTTTTTCCTCTTCCCAAAACTAAAATTGCCCCTTCGTGGCACCCGTTTTGAGTCGATTGAAGCCATAAAACAAAATTCGGCGCGAGAGCTTAAGTCCATCCCGGAAAGCGCCTATAAAAAATGTTTCGATAATTGGAAGTGCCGTTGGCATAGATGTATTGGAGCAAATGTAGCCTATTTTGAAGGCGACCCAATAAATTTTGACGATTAAATGTAAAAATGTTGTTTTAATTGAAAATTCCCGGTACTTTCTTGACAGAGTAGTATACCAATGATTACTAGTGACGCAGAGAAGAAAAAAATAAAATATTCGCTCAAAAAATGGAACAAACAACAATATAAAGGAGCTATAGGGAGCTTGACATAACATATGCTCTTAATGTAGAAAACAGGCGAATTTTACTGGAGCAGACTGGGTAAAAGTCAACATAGTATTCAGATATCTAAAAGGAACTCTTGATTTAGGCTTAAAATATACAGGTGAAGGTGAATTACTTGAATGTTTTGTTGATGCTTCTCTAGGCAACGGTGATCCTATTGGGAAATCTAGCAGTGGTTTGGTAATTAAACTGTTTAATATAATAAATTATATATTGGAAACGAAATGACAAACACACATTGCGTTTTCATCAGGAAGGCTTGAGTTCATAGCAATGTCTGCTCCATGTAGGGAGTTGATATGTTTGAAATAAATGTGTACTAGGTTGTTAAAAATTGACAGACTGACAATTATTTACTAAGATATTACAGCAGCTATAAAATTGGCTAAGTCTGATGAAATGTTTAAAGAATATAGTAAAACTTTACATTTAACAATAATGTTAAATGCAAGTCTAACATAGGTTAGACTTGCAGTTTCTGAAGTATATTCAATAAGTGAGTAGATGAGTACAAATGACCTAACAGATCTGAGGAAGCTTTGGGTAGAAATAAATTTAAACAATTTTGAGACAAATTGTTGCACAACATTAAAAAATAATCATTTCTGTTTTAATGATAATAATCAGATATTTGAATAAGTGAAACATACAATTATGGTTGTGTAAAAGTAGGTTGAAGGAAATAAATCAATATGTTACATTATTGCAAGTTGATTTAAGGGGTTAGATAGAGAATTAAGTTATTGAATTGTAGAAAAAAGAGAAAGTTTTTGAGGGTTTATTAGACATTATGGAGGAAGTCTATTAGATTACTTTATCTAATGAAATTTTTAAAAACAACAATGAATATTGAAGTTGCTTGAGGGTATAAATGAAATACGAGGGTGGTTCAAAATGATCGAGACAAACTCTGTAGATGACGCGCATGTATGTTTCGAAAGTCGTGGTTTGAGTATGTGATATCTGGGTCTCTTACGGGCAGTGTGTCATTTGTTTTCGTCGGAGCACGTGTTTCACGCGTTTCACTACGACCATGAATGAACGTCAAGTGCCTACTGCCGTTGCGCAACGTATTATCATTCGTTTTTTACTGGGAGAAGACGTTAAAAACATGGATATTTTGTGCGTTTGCAAAAGCAGTTCGGTAGTGAGTGCCTGAGTAGGGCTGCCGCGTTTAAATGGGCCAAAGCATTCAAGGATGGCCGCAAAACCGTCGAGAATAAGCCACATGATCGTCGACCGCGAACCAGCATCACACCAGACAACATTCGCCGCGTAGAACATTTCATTTTGGAGAACCGTAGGATGAATGTTCGAGACATTTCGGCTGAAGTCGGCATCAGTATTGGTAGTGTAGAGTCTACCATCCACGAACGCCTTCATTATCGCAAAATAAACGCGATGGGTTCCTAAACCATTGAACTTTGAGCAAAAATTAACGCGGTTGGAAGTTTATCGCCGCTTACTGACGCGATACGAGGCGGAGGGGGATGGTTTTTTAACGCGAATCTTCACTACAGACGAAACATGGGTACACTATTACACTCCCGAAACCAAGGTGTCAAGTAAAGAGTGGAGGAAGAAGGAGGAAGGGGCGCCAGTCAAAGCGAAGACAACCTGGACCGCGGGTAAGGTAATGTGTACTGTGTTCTGGGACCGACAGGGCGTGCTGTACGTCGATTTCCTGCGCAATCAATGCTGCATACTTCTCATACATTCTGAAAGCACATGTGAAACCCGCTTATCGCTCGAAACGGAGGAGCATTCCAGTACGAAGTGCGATTCTCCTCCAGGATAACCCGCGCTCTCATACCGCGCGTCTCACGCTCGATACAATATCGGAATTGGGGTGGAAGGTACTGGAACACCCTCCCTACAGTCCGAATTTATCGCCCTGCTACTACCACATGTTTGGACCCATGAAAGAGGCCCTCGGAGGTCAAAAGTTCAACACCGACGACGAGGTAGAGGGGTTCGTGCGCACATGGCTGTCCGAGTTGCCCAAGGAATTTTTCGATACCGGCATCAAAAAACTTCCGCAAAGGTGGACAGAATGTGTAAATAGTGAGGGGAATTACCTAGAAAAAATGTGATTTTTTTGTAAATATTTCGATAATAAATAAACGAGTTAGAGTATTTGTCTCGATCATATTTGAACCACCCTCGTATATGAGTCATAAGATATTGTAGGCCCAATATAAATATAAAAATAGATAAAATACATCTGCTTAATTACTCCTGGAGGCTTCCATTTCTATTTTTTGAAATATTCAGATATTTCTGAAATTTTTCCTGTATTATTTGAATGTTACCTCATCGTTACTAGGAAACCCACTTCATTATTTTCATTACTAGGTACAAGTAATTACTGACAGCTGGTAATATGCATGCTTGGCCGGCACGTTAACTGTTAGTAACATATGGATTTCGTACAAACCGAAATGGCCTTATTATAAAATTAAATACATTTCCAGATAGACGAAAATTCTAATCGAACACTCGCATGTCTCCCGGTAACTCATACCCGTTGTATTGGGATAATTTGTTGTATTTTTGGAGATTTATATGTTCGTGATAGAATATCGTAATGGCAGGAACAAACACCATTTTGATATTAATAGTTTGGATATTGTTTTACGGAAAATTTATGTAAACTACAGTTATACCAAAGTCGTAAAAGATGTGGTACTAGGCATTAATTCAATAATTTTTCAAAGACATCTAGGGATTTTACAAAAAAAATTTACTTAATCAAAAGATTAATCAGTCAGCCTATTAGTTCAACTTCGCCAAAGTTGTTCCGACCTCTTTATATGAATTTTTCGATGAAACGCTCGAATTTAGATAAATACGAATCGTTTTGGTTTTTATCAAGCACATTTCAACGACCAATGCTTGAACACGGGTAATCAAAAGAAAGTTTTAAAAACTTGTATAAATTTCATCCTTAATATTGTAAGCTTCTTCTTCTTCTTTGCGGAAGCTTAAAGCTTGTTCTACACTTCCCAGTTCTCTTCTTTTCGCTCTTGTGATATCGATGTCCAACTGTACTTCCATCTTTTTGGTGGTCTTCCTGGAAGTCATTTTTGCCAGTCTATCCTCATCCATCCTCGATACATGATCTTTGCCGAATCTGCTTCTCACTACGTCTTCAGTCTGGCATTCCTCTCTGATCTCTTTGCTCCTCCTCTGATCCCTCAAATGTGTTCCCTGTTATTGCTTTTTGAACTTTAGAATTTCATTTGTTCTTGCCATCCTCTTAGTTTCAACCGTATCAGCCCGCATTTCCGCCGTATAAGTCATAACAGGTCTAACACATGCCTTATACAGGTACGGAAAAGACAGTCGGAAACATGGGAAATTCAGTATCAATCAAGAATGCAGTAGAGCAGTGGGAGAATCAAAATCTCAGCGCGATGCGATGACAAACAAACGATTGATCTCTCTCAATGTAGTGGTTAATGAAAGCAGACGGCACAGCCTTTCGATCGAAGCATCAACACTGAGCACTGCCATTGAGAGAGAACTATCATTTATTCGTTATCACATCGCGCTGAGGTTTTGATTCTTCCACTGCTCCACTAAATTTTTGATCAACACTGAATTTTTTATGTTTCCGACTGTCTTTTCCATACCTGTATATTATCACTTTGCTGGCGGTTGACATATGGTTATTTCTCCAGATTGTTTTTCTAAGCACGCCCGCTATTCTGCCTGCTTTATTCATCTTGTGTTTTACACTTTGAACTCGGATACCTGTTCGTCATTCTGTTGTTCAGCTCCACCTTACATTGACATGGTTCCTGAACAATTACGATGCTTTTAGTTTTAGAAGTTGATATTTCCATGTTGAGCATCTGAGCTTCCTTGTTGAATTCTTGTAGTAATCACTGCAGAACACTTTCACTATCCGCAAATAGCACGGCGTCATCCGCATAACACAAGATCTTAATTAGTTTTGAGCTATCCCGTATTATACGGAGTACTGTAAGATATCCGGGATTATATAGAGTACTTTAAAGATATCCGGTATTATACGGAGTACTCTAAAGAACACTAACCTTTTTATAGTAATCATCTGGTGGCAGGAGAATAGAACGTTACGTTGTGTAGACAACCCAAATTACACCTAACAAGAGCAAGGAAACAATAACAGGAGGTTCAAATATTGAAAACACAGTAACGTCACAATAATATATTTATATTGGTATTATTTAAAAGCAACAACCCTCAATAAACGGAAACATTTATCAGCCTGCTGCTAAATTTACTCAACTCAGTGGTTCGTAAAGCTACAAAGTGAACCCAGTACCGACCCGGGTCTAAATGACTTAATTCTACATATCATTAGGTCGGTAACTTGATGGAATCGGATATCATTCTTATACAGCGGAGAGGGTTAGAGAGGACGGGATACAGCCAGCATGCATCTACAATTGCACTTCCGGTAACCAGTGCAGAACCTGCATTTACAAGGGATGAGAATTTGAATGGACAATAAGGTGGGTAACCTGATATGCCCAGGAGATTACCTTGAAGGGGGAGCCTAACATTACTCGAGTCAACCTGAAAATTAACTATCAAATGGACAGTATCTGGCCTCCTCGGGATGGCCAAGGCCCAGGAGGGCTCAGGTATTACTAAAGAACAAACCGAACACTCCTTGAAGGATCACGCGAACTAATCCTGGGGATATCACAATACCTCGGAACAATGATCTAGCAATCACTCACACATTCTCACAGCAGCGTTGGATTTCCGGAGCAATTTACTGTCTCTACGATACGTCGTCCTCTATCAGGACTACTAAGTGATTTACCCTAAAGAACGCCAGCGGTTCACAAGGGATACAATTTACAATAAAGGCAAACAAAGAAATAGGTAACCGGGGAATCACACAAGAGTACATGCAAATCAGTTTCATATCAGGCACTGCGAATACCATAAATAGCACAAATAAAGAACCACTGTTAATAACTACAACAAACAACAACCAGGCACCGAAAGAAAGTATACAGTATAAATAGGTAAGTTGTGAGGATCGTGCCACTTTATTTATATACAAAGGCAGTGCATTAAAATTAAAACAAATTGTAAAAATTACTATGTTTTACTACTTACAATAAAAATATATATTACACATATCATAAAGTTGTCTGATGATGGGATAGTTCATTTCCCGAAACTCGAGTCACAAGAAAATGTATAATATATATTTTTATTGGTAGTAAAACATAGTAATTTCTACAATTTGTTTTAATTATGATCAACTACCAAATAGTAACAGCTGAAACAATTCAGTATATGAAAGGCAATGCATTTTACTAAAACATTCTGGTCGGATTAAATAACATTGAAGCAAAAATATGAAAAGCGATGAGTGGAAGTATAAATGAACGAGCGAGCAATCACTGAGACTCTATATTGAAACTAAAG
This sequence comes from Megalocaria dilatata, assembly GCA_034642435.1. Classification (NCBI taxonomy): domain Eukaryota; kingdom Metazoa; phylum Arthropoda; class Insecta; order Coleoptera; family Coccinellidae; genus Megalocaria; species Megalocaria dilatata. The sequence goes on along the minus strand of CM067856.1, from coordinate 43,363,799 downwards.
TGGTATTCAAAAACGTAAAGCATGCAATTAATCAGAAGCATTTAAAATAAGTTCACTCACTAAGAGTTACCAAGGGGTACTATTATTTCGATTATGTTTTTAAGTCGCTCAGTGAATTTCCAAGAACCTTCATGTCTGCCGCTTCAAAATACAATGGGGACTCCATAAGGGCGTGCCTCCTCTTTGTTATTGTCACCGAGCACATACGTCAAGTTACAGTGCCACATAATATTTGACGAAGAAAAAGGCGGGTAAATACCGTGATGTAGTGATGTAATTTATATAATCTATGAGGGATTCTGTCACTCGTATAATCCTTAGAGAATACGGATCTCTTCAGTTTGTTTCCCATTCTGTATCCGTGGTTCACATTCCTTACTTTGTTTATTATTTTAACAGGTTGAAGAGCAATGGACTGAGGTCACCTCCTTGTCTTATTCCCCTAGTAATTTCTATATCGTCGATTGTTTCATTATTGCAACGATATTTGGATGTATTCCTCTGTGCTTCAATTCGCTCTCAACATCCTCCAGCTGTTTTTTGTCAAAGGCCTTAGTCAAATCTATGAAGCACAGGAATACCGATTTTTCATATTCAATGGCCTTCTCTACTACTTGACTGACGACACATTGCATCGACCGATTTTCCGAAAGCCCTATTGTGCTTCATTCAATGAAGTGTGACGTAAGATGAACTGACGTAGTATGCGATTGAATAGTTTCATCGAGGTGTGATTCCCCGGTAGTTTACCGGATCCGATGTTTTTCCTTTCTTGAAAAGCGGTATTGTGAAGCTCTTTTCCCATTCATCTGGTGTTGTCGCATTCCTTAGTATTTTCTTGAACAGTCTTGTGAGCTGCTTTGCCAATTTTTCTCCTCTGAATTTCAACAATGAATTGAGTAGGTTGTCCGGCCCTGGAGTTTTACCATTTTGAGGTGTTTCATCTCGGCCATCACTTCATCCACTGTAATCTCCCCAGCTTCCTCGATGTCTATACTGTCATCTTGTCTTAGCACATGTCGCTTTTCTAGTTCTTTATTTCTTTTTCGGGAATGCAGGCCCACGAAATTACTTTTCCACTTGTCTGCAGAGATGTTGCTTATACGAACTGTTTCGTTTACCTGTTTTTTCGCGGCTCTGGGCATTTTCCATATGCGTTTCTGGGTTCCATATAGGTCACCTTCTATTTCTTGGCTGTAGTTTTCCCAGTACTCCTTCTTTATTTCTCGCATTCTATTATTTACTTTGTTTCTGGTTTGCTAGTGTACTCTGTGCTCAGTGTTGACTTTATTGCTGTCCCACAAGGCTTATCTTCCTCGACTGGTTTTCTTATCCCAGCAATTTTTCCCAGTACTAAATTGTAAATTGATCAGATGTTCGTTGATATAAGAGCTTTTTTGTCTAGTGTTTGCTCCGGCCTGATGGCTCTATTCGTAAGAATGTACTGTATCATGGATTCTACCTCTCTGTTTTCCCGAAAGGTGATTTTATATTGAGGTTTGTACTGGAAATAGGTGTTATTAATCCTCAACTCGTTGTAAGTACAAAACTTATTGAGCATCTCTTCTCGTTTATTAATGATTTATTCATTGAACGAGTTCTTGATTCCTGGTATCACTTCATTTCCCACTCATATCACCCAAAATAACCACCTGATCCTGCCCAAGCAACCTGTCACCTGCAAATTGTAACTGTTCGTAGAAATCTTGGACCTTCTGAACTGGCCTTCCCGCATCTATTGGATATACTGATATTATGTGTAGGAAATGTTTTTCCAGCTTTAAAGGTGTTCTTAATATTTGGTAGTTCTGGTGGTCAATATCCTTAATGTTGTTGAAATCTCTGATTAGTTTGAATTCCTACCCCCGACGATGCTCCATTTTCCTTTGGTCTTCCGAAGTAGACCAAGATGTAGTTGCCATACTGTTCCGTTCCTTTCCACTTCCTTTTCGTTTCGGAAATTGCACAGATATCTATTTTGTTATTTTAGAGTTCCAGAACAATTTCCTGGTATTCCATTGAAGGATCTCACATTTCAGCATCCTATTCGTAGTTGGCTTCTTTTCACCTTCTTTCTCATTTTCATAATCCTTGTTCTCACTTTAGTCGTCACTCTTAAATCCGTCCTGTTCCGAGACCCCGTTTGGGTTCTGTGAGAAATAGTTTAAATTTTACGGAAGGTAGCTTGCTAGTCTCGCCCTCCAACTCTCCTTCTTTATCCGGGCTTGACACCAGCAAGTCACAGACGGAGTTAATGTCATCATAAGAAACCATATGAATTCCATTTGAAATTCTATTGATCTCATTTAATCAAGAATGCGAATGCCACTTATTTTGATCAGTTATACCTGCACACATAAAATTTTATATGGTAATAAAGCACTATATTTCGGTATCATAGTGTTACTGACATAGAACATATCCGCAATTTTAATTGTAATATCTTCTGACGAAAAACAGAATATTGTATATAGGTATTCTATTGTAAGTAACAAAGCTGCTACTAATATCTTATTAGGTAGAATACATAAAAATATACAACATACTCCACATAAAATAGTTCAGCCGCATATTTCCGTGAGTATGAGTTTTTCCGAAAAATTACGAGACATACCATCCCGCTAAGCGGGGAAGCAACCTCCTCGAGAATCTTAAAGAACAATAGGAGTCGAGTGACATATCATTTTGAAGGTTTTATGAATATGGCACCTTCATAAGTTAGATAAAGCATGTATTGAAGTATTTGCAAAATAGATCGTCAGAAACATCTACTGCAGCATCCCCTTATAGCACCCTATCTAATCATACTTCAAAGTGATGGTTGAGTTCTTTACATGAAAGGACAAGTAACTAATTTTTTGGTATTTCCATAAGTTTCGCTATCATGAAAAAAATCGTAGTGAAAACTGATCGAACAAATACGTTTGAGAGCATGTAACGTTCCCATTTTACGAAAATGTATAATCTATTCCTAACGCCTGTTATAAACACCGTCGTTTTAATTAGTAGCTGATCTAAGTCATTCATTCATTTTGAATATTCTGGAACGTATCTCCACCAACATAACCTGTATCTGTTATGTCAAATTGTGTTGGTCAAGGTCATCCCCTTCAGTAGTTTATCGAACGCTAGTTTTCTAACAAGAAGTGGGGCCTTATTGGAAGTTACATCATGTGGAAATATTATATGAGCAGGTACTTTCTCCTTTTCATTCATTTCTGGGTTGTGTTGAAACCCAGGAGTACTGTCAATGATTCAACTGCAGGGCAAAATTAAAATTTATCAAAAATGTTTGGCAGAGTCACTTTTGTGCCCACACTTGTTTATAACATGGTGATGGAGAAATGTTCGGCTAGAAAATGGTACAACAGAATCGATGAAAATGTTATTTTGGGAGCATTACCTTTTCCAAAGTTTACAAAACAGGTAAGAGTATCCTTTTTATATCAAATATTACAATGGATTTCACATACATCAAATTAAAATTACGGTAAATTTCGCTCAGGTGTTTATAATTTTTTTGTCAATATGTATAAAATTCCCTATTTTTTGTCACCTTTCATTCATTACTTTTAACCTATTCACTCCAACCTTTCTTAATGAACTGTCGAGTACAGCATTGCAATGAAAAAGTTCTATTTAGGATGCGGAAATTAACATATGTTCCAAATTTCATATCAGTACATCAATTGATTCGTAAATAATGGTTGTGTTAAATTTTTAATCCTTTTATTCGATTGATCTATTGAAACTTCGAAAGAACATGTTAGATAGCACGATCACTTTTTAATAGTTAAAGGGAAAATTTCTTGTTAAACAGATTCAATTTGTTAATTCTATTTTGGTTATTCCAGAAGGTGTAAATTGTTGCTTGATTCTATACCTATGGGTTTTGTATTTGAAGATAATAACCTAAAAAAGGATAAAAACTAGAATATAGCATCAGGAATGCAATCATACATGAAAAAATTTCACTGATTTGTAAAATCTTAACCAATTGATATTAAATTGATCGCGAATTCAAGTAAAATATTGAAAAAATTGATAACACTTAATTGTTATCAGGAGCTTTAGCATGTTCATATATTAATAGTTAAAAAAAGTTCATTGATAAGTATTCTTATTGCAGTTTTGTTTCTGGTTGTTACAAAACATTATTTTCAGTATATATCAAACTATATTCGAAATGTTTCACGAAGGGGAACTCAGCCATGAGATGAAATAGATATATGTATCTTTTTTCAACTTTATCTGCCAATGAAAATGAAACATGAGTGATAGCTCCCAAGCTATTCATCATTCATTCCTTTTATGGTCAAGATTGGCTTTGCAAATACTTCTCAAGTATATATGGTATATATTATTCTTGTGCTAAAATAGCTGTTGTTTCTCAGATATTTATTTCATCGGCACTTTTTGTTTATATACAAATTTATGGCTACATATAATAAATGGGATTTTTTAAACTATTTGAAATGTCTTTTTCCATACTCATCGTATTTTGATTCTCCCTAAATTTTTCATAAACAATTCTACATCTAACTTCACAATTTTAATTTGGTCGAATTTTTATTATTTCTGCTATCAGCAATATAAATTTTTAATGAGGATATTTTGGAAGAGTGTGGACAGATTTTTATTCATACACAAACTGAATTTTTGCATTTCGGTTTACAATCCACCCTTCACATTTCAAGCTTCTTTCTAGACTTGTGATACATACAGTCAGAATTGAATCTCATTAAGAATTATTTATCTGTAGGCCAAATATAATGGTTTAAGATTTTTTGGTTCATAATTCGGAGAGTGTTGACATTGGACGAAATGAAGGCGCTCTGGTATAAGCATGCAAAGGAAAAAATGTAGTGGTGAGAGATTTGATCATAAAACCTCCCAACCAAATTACGCAGGCAACTAAACTTCTCGGATATTATTATTGCTCCATTTCTTCCTATAACAATGAATTGATCTACTGAGGAAATGCATTTTTTCAAAGGCAATTCAAAAAATCATTATCTGACAAAGATACAAATCAGAATTTACATTTATGTTCATGTATTCTTTCTCTAACTAACATAATTTCTTTTTTTTTTTTGTTAAGATATTGAGGAAACTAAATTTCAAATGACAATATTTTCAGAACCACATAAGTTCATTCTACCCACTCACAAACTTAATCCAAATAATCTTCAAATAATTTTATCAAGGGTTTCATACTTGCAAAAGGATGACCAGGTTGACAGAATTTATATATCACTCAATATAAAAGTTCATATTTGTCTAAAAATTCGCAAAATGTAGACATTTGGAAGAAATTAAACCAACACTGCAAACTGATATAAACATGTAAAAAAGGAGTTTCTCAGTTTCTATACTGAAACTTTTATCCTATTGTGATATCTTATATTTTTATTATTCTTCTGTATTTATGAGATTCTTATTTCAACAAGTGTTTTTTTTTTCAGTTAACCGAACAAGAAAATGTCAAAGCTGTTATATCAATGAATGAAGATTATGAATTATGGTTTGCTAATGACAAAAAGGTAAATTTGTAAAACTGCAACCTTTCATGTAATATGATATCCCATCCATATTTCAGAGGTGGAATGAGTTAGGCATTGATTTTTTACAACTATCAACAGCAGATATCTTTGACACACCCTCACAAACAAAATTACTAGTTGGAGTAGCGCTCATTAATCGATATATTGATAGGAATGATGGTTCAACCGTTTATGTGCACTGTAAAGCAGGAAGAACAAGAAGTGCTACTCTAGTTGGGTGTTACTTAATGAAGGTACGTGTTGAGAAAACTACTCTTAGATATAGAACATAAATTCAATATAATTTATGAAAAATACATAGAATTTATACATATACTATAAAAATACTGAGAAAAAATAGACCGAAGCACAGAAAAGTAACTTTTATGTAATGCGCAATAAGAACATATTGAATAAAAAAACTGAATATCTCCTACCTAATAGCTTTATTGAGCTTCATCTTAGATATTTAATACCATGTTATAGAAATGCAGATTCTGAGTCCCTAAATAAGACTTCTGAGTCCCTAAAGAATACAAAATAAAGCTATCTAAATAATATTTGGAATTAACTATTATGTATGTACTGAAACTGAAAGAAATTTTAAGAAACAAAGCTCATCTACAAAATAAATAACTTAATTAAGATAAAATAAGATATTGAAACATAATAGAGACTATGTGGTCATCAATTTAGAGAATGTGAAAGATTGAGAAATAAATATCCAACAACTACAAAAAATCAAAAATTTCCCCTATTTGGAAGTATGGAATATGATGTGAAATTAAAGGCTTGATGTTTATTCGTAAGAACTGATTTAAGGTAATATACAAATAAAAAAAACAATACAATAAGGGTACTAAGTAAAAGTTGGAATATTTTAATCATTTCCAAAAAAGACCCTTATTTCTGGAGAAAAATAATACTTTTGTGTACAGGTCCCACCGTACAATTTGGGGATAAAACAATTTGTGCAGTGTACATAATTTGTAAATACCATCAAATAAAATGCTACAGGTCTATGGTTTACACTTAGCTCACGATTGGATATTAAGAAAATACTTTCTTCAATATACATCTTTAACCTATGCTTATCAGAACTGTCTCTCGACAAGTTATATGGCAAGATCTCTACGCAGAATGATTTTAATTTATTTTTACTGTATTATTTAAAGCTGCGCCCTTGACTATTTTCATCATATCATTCCTTCGTTTGTTTTAGTAGGCACCAAATAAGAAAATTGTTTTGTTTTTCAGAGATGGGGTTGGACTCCAGATGAGGCTGTGAACTTTATGCAATTAAAACGACCACATATCTTACTACATACCCCACAATGGAAAGCTCTGAGGCAGTTTTACCAAGAACAAGTATTAATAGGCAATAAGAATTTTTCTTGATGAGATATGAAAAATGAAGAGTTATTTAATTTAAACCCTAGTTGCAAGACAATAATTCGAAATTAGTACTTTTTAATAAGGTTGGTAGGAACTTAATATTGTAGACTGAAAAAATACTTGAGAGTTTTTTTATAATCGATAAAATATTAATTTTTGCTATAAAAGAATCAAATCTCGGAAATAGTTCAATAGAAAAGGCATATATAGAGTTAGATATAATCTTTCAATGGAAGAAAGATTATTTTCATATCAGGAATGGAAAATGAGTCAATTCCTATCATTCCAGGTTATCAATACTCAATATATATTGTTCCCAATACTGAAATGCTCCATTTTATAGTAGAAAAACATTTTTAACCTTTTTGATAAATGCATAGTGATGCTTTATTGAAAATTTAGTCTACCCTAAATGAGTTGTACTTGTCTTGATAATATTTATTGTTATTTTATTGAATAAAATTGATCTTTATACATTTTTTATATCCTTCTTAGATAAATCCAACAGATCATTAACATAGAAAATTATAATAAGCTAGGGTATGTGATAATAGATAGACGGTAATAGCAGTAGATATAATACTTCCAGACAAATAACAATAACCTATTAATTTAGGATGATATATTACGATTCCAATACAGAATCAGAATGCAGGATCATCGCAAGAATTTCAAAAAAGTAAAACAGAATTCAAAATGCATACCAATTTAATATGACCCTATGGCAACAATACACTTTCTCATTATCATACATTTGAATATAGAGGTCTTTCATGGAGCTTAATACTTAATACCTTCAAACCAATTATGTACAAATGTTGAAAAGCACTAAATGTGAAGTTAGAAGCTTTTGTGCGCTTGTCCAATTCCCCTGAAATTTCACATCTGTGAATTAATTAGAATTAAAAGCTACATAGGATGAATAAAAACACAGAAGTCAAATTAACATAATTTTTTGCAATTTAATACAGGAGAAAAACATTGCATGTCTACTATTGGCCCAGTGATCCAATCAAAAAACAAGATTTAGACTTTTTCATTGTAAGCGATATATCATCAAATTATAAAGAAAATGGAATTTCAGTAGGAACGCTCGCCCTTGCAAGGAGATCTAAACAAAAGTTACACAATAGCAGAACCAATTAGGAAAGTGCAAAGCGGACGAGGCAGCTAGAAACAGTACTCCAAAAAGCAATAAAAATGAGGTTAAATCAGTTCCTATTGAAACTAAACAATTGATTGCTGAAAAAAGATGGGAAAGAACACATGCTCCAAGCGATTAAAGGACATACACTCAAATAAATAGTAAACTTTATAAAAATTAGGACAAACAAAAAAATCATTTACTGATTATATAACCAGCTTAAATAGGTATGAGTGGTATGACAACATAATCCGGAGGCTAATGAAATTAAAGAAGAAAAATAAAAAATAAATCACTCGACTCAAAAATTCAAAAAATCCTAACGCCACATTGCCCAGAAGCGAAAAAGAGAAGACTAATTTATTTGCAGAACATCTTGCTGTCAACAAATCATTTCATTTTTCAATAAAATTGAAAATTTTCAACATCTCTGATCAATCAAAGATAAAATCATTCACAGTAAAAGAAGTACAGAAGGAAATTAGTTATTTCAACATTCGAAAAAGCCTCTGGTATAGATGGAGTAACACAAAAAATAATTAGAGAACTACCTAGGAGATAAGTACAATTGTTAACTTTTATCTTTAACTTTTTTATTATAAATTATAAAACTGAATCACTGGCCAAATATGGTAAAGACACCTGAAATCATTGTGCTACTAAAACCAGGAAAATAACCAAACAAGGTGTCATCATATAGACTAATAAGTCTACCTTCGGTGATCTCCAAAGTTCTTGCTACATAGAATTGATTTAAATACTCCTACTCACGATTGGACTCCTTATCAGTTTGGATTCCGACAAGTTGTTCAACAAACTCTCCGACTCGAGTCATCAATCGTGCGTTCCCACAGAAGTTGTACTGGACCTTCAGTATTTTATTATTATCATTACATTTGGCAAAAAATATTGTCAAGTCATGCTCTTGAAAATATCCCTTCTCAGCTTCAGCAAGTGCCCTTAAAAAGCAATTGTCATTAGCCACCTGGAAGAGATGTCTGGTGGAAGAGTTCAGTCATTGAAAGTTGCAATGAGGTAACCTCTCAATTGTTTGTGCGCCATAGTGGGAATATGGCTTCTAAGGCATGAATATAACACTAGGGGTAAACCTTACTATGTGCAGAAAATATAGACTAAACCTATATACAAAGAAATGCTAATTATTTTATGTTTAAAATCTGGAATACATTACCCCATAATCTTAAAAATAAACATGCTGTATTACAAAACAATCTCCTGAAAAAGTTTTCAATGCTATTTGTTGAATAATTTCTGTGAAAGAAAGACTTTAATGGACTCTAATTTTTCTGAATTGTGAGATCGAAGCAAGAAGGATATTTTATTGCTTGCTGTGAAGATGGTCTTTATATCTAGTTTCCGTAAGATGCGACTTATTTTATCAGTAACACTTCGAATGAAAAGAAGAAAGGTTTGATATATCTGATTCCATCTGAACTTGATATCTGTTATATCTATTTTTAAGTAAAGCAGATTTGAGTTCATTGAATTCAGTGTGGGCAATAGATGTATATGATTTGGTGATAAGTACATCTAGAAAAGGAATCGAATTGTTAGTCTCAAGTTCCATCGTGAAATTGATGTTCGGAAGCAGTTGTTGAGATGGTCAAGAAATATATTATCTTCTCTTCCCAAAACTACGTAGCTCTAATACACATCCTTTCATCACTGAAGAAATGACGATTCATTGATTTCCTAGAAAAATCCTGTTTGAAAAAACGAAGAATTTTCAATCTACAAGTTAATAGAAGGAATTTATATTGTTTTCAAAAATTTTTAATTATATTAAAATAACATACTTCAGTGCAGTGAATTAATTATGTAATAAGTTAAAAACTGTCATCAAATGACAGATAGTCGGTTTTATATGAATTTAAATTTTACTTTGAGGAAGTTTATAAACTTTTAAAAATGGCAGAAGATAAGCTCCAAAATGATGAAGAAGTAGAAGAAAAAGAGGTAGAAGCATATTGTTCTGACAGTATTGATGAAGAAGTTCCTACAGATGAACAAAAAAGGAAAGATATTCACTTTATAAAACTATTAATTACTGAAGTGAAACAGACATATTGTTATATTAAGATTCACTCAAAGACATAATACTTTGAGATATTACTGACTGAACAAGACAAATGTTGATAGAAAAGTGAATCGGCATCATAAAAATAATTTATCAATTATTACTTGCAGATCTTCAATAGATGACCATATATTTAGATTAACCAGTGATATAGTACAGGAAAAAACCTACTTACTGGAAATCACTCCCTTTAATGAGTGAGTTTTTCACTAACAAATCCCCTGGATTTTCAACTTATCCATATGTATTTTTACAGAAAAATTAACTTCCAAGAAAAAATTGATCATATGATCACACAAATGAGAGATATATCGCAATTTGTGAATGTAAAGTGTGGAATGATCGATAAAATGAATATCTTGATGTGCATCCTAACATTTAAAATATTTGATATTCAACACAACTTCAACGTCAAACTGGACCTACTGAAAGAGAAAAGGGAAAATATTATCATGAGTAAAACTGACGAAAGTATGATACCAGTGGAACTTCTCCATTTGGACAGAGTAATGAGAGAACTGCAGTACCGTCATCACGAGATATCTAGAAGTTATAAACAACAGAAAATTGTGAGTTTCAGAAATGCATATTTTTATACTCATTCATATGAATTCCTCACAAATAATCCAATGTTTACATAGACTAGTATAGGCCTGATAATCAAGATCCAGAGATTGGCATTGAGCTGAAAATTGGTATTTTCATTACAAATGAATGTCAAAAATCCTCTTTGATCCTATTTTTGCAAAAAAATTTATCCAAGGTCAAAGCTAAAAAATTCAGGCTTTTTCCATTTTTTCTGAAACGATAAGTTTTATTTTAAAAATAAGTCAGGTAAAAGTTGTAGATCATACAATTCTCTACAAAAATTATTCGAATACTTTTTTCGTACGAATCACCATAAGTGAGATATCGCGGTTTTAAAAGTTTAAAAATTCTAGATAATATGCACTTATATGCAGCCTTTATACATCATTGGACGTTCAACAGAAGTGAAATTAAGAAACTATTGGTTTGTGTTTCTCACACACTAAAGCTTGTACAAATGGGATGAGTATTTTAATGTATGAAACTATACATTCCTGTCAGTTTCTAATTCCCTTTGTCCGTAACCTTGAGCAACATATGCCAGTTACGTCATTGTTCGAGTGTGGAGGGCCGCATACTTGCCTATTTTTGAAGGACGTAAACGAAATAAGTATGTACCATTGGTTTTAAAAGTTTCTTTGCATTGAGCAGACTTGCTCATTGGTAATATTTTCAATTTCAATATGTGCTATTAAATAATTTCAACAAAATGTCATAAGTTTGCTTCATTTATGATAAACCTTTGAAAGAAAGTTAAGTTGTTGTTGATTGTGGAATGAAGACTTTGATTGATGCAAATGTTGAAAGAAATTAAGTTTTTTGAATACTTGAAAGACAAGCAATCTGTGATATTTTATGTGCATTATCATAAAATGTACACTCGAGTAGTATTGCTGCAGCTAAAAGACCGCGCGAGACAGAAGATCGTACATCTACGATGAAAAGTCCAGCTAAAATGGAATCTCCTACTAGAGCACGAGCAAGTGAGCCAGATTTCTGTTTTGAAAGATATTACTCATTTTGCGGCGATGAAGCAAATTAAGAAAGCGCAGAATGTTCGTAGTAAAATATATGTATCTTCACTTATTATATAGATGTATGTTGCACTGCCCTGATTCAAAGAACTTTCTGTTACCATAGCTCATACTCCTTATTAATCATATTTGGTATATATTAATTCATTTGTACAAATTATTTATTTTATTGTGAGATTTCAATACTGTATTCTTTTAAAACCTGTTATGTCCCTCATCAAGAAATTGTGAACTTCTTAGGCCTAAATGCAGCGTTTTTAATTGATTGCCGAATCAAAACATTTTCCGAAAATACTGAAAAACTGTAACGTTTTAAAAATATCTTCAAATAAAGCTATAAATAAATACATTTCTTAAAATCTCTTTTCTCTTTGCAAATATGAGAAAAGTAAATATTTTCAGGATACACAATTGGAATATGAAAAAATTACAACCTTCCTAGATCACCAACTCGAAGTCTTAAAGAATAATCTTGGAATATTGAAGGAAGAACATGAAAAATTCACCAGGGATACAAAACGAGCCGAACCAATTCTTATAGACTTTATAATACAAACTGCAGTGGAAGAATTTACTATTATTATTGAACAGTTTGAAGAAAAACAAAAGAAAGGATGGAAGTCTTTATATGGGGATGAGGAGATGTTAGGTCACTATATATATACCTAGATGAGTCATTAAGTCTCGGGACTGGCACTGCCAATGCCAGCCATGGAACTTTTTTTTCCTTCCTCTCTTTTTTAACCTTCCAAAGATACAAGTAATGAATAAAAATTTCCTGACATTTGCTTTTGAGATATTCTTAAGATTAAGTGACAGTACATTAATTTTTGCTTAAACAATGGAGAAAAACGAATTCGTGCGTTAATCAAACACAGTTTTTTTTATGGTAAAAACACCGGCTAAGCTCAACAATGGCTTGAAATGTATTACAGGGAAAAATAACCACTTGCGGATTTTAAGCGCGGTCGGACAACCACCAAAGACGTGGATCGCCCGGGTTTCCGAAAACATCCAAACCTAAACCATCCTAAATCATTCTGTCAAGAAAGTACCGGGAATTATCGATTTAAATCTGACGGGGCAATGAGGCAGGTAAAATTTTTTTTTCCTAGGTTGGTACCACTGTCCTTAATTACTATGCCAAGCTTGAGCGGGATCTGTCAACTAGTGTGTTTGCAACAGCTGATTAAGTCAGTCGATGTCAGAGTGCGTGCCGATTTTTACTATGGGTGATTACGTTGAGCAAAGAATTTGTTTAAAGTTTTGTGTTACAAATGAATTTTCGTGTGCCGATGCATTGAAAATGTTGCAAAAGGCCTTTGGTGATAATGCTCTATCGAAAACTCGTGCATATCAGTGGTACAGAGCCTTCAAGGACGGTCGTGAAGTGATCGAAGATAACGTCGATAAAATTAAGGAAAGGGTGCTGGAAAACCGTCGTACCAGCTTGAGAGAGATAGCACATGATCTTAAGATATCCCACGAGTCCGCACGTACGATTTTGATTGATATTTTGGGCATGAGAAAGGTGGCCGCACGACTCGTACCGAAAGACCTGAATTTTCTTCAAAAACGTCATCGCGAACAGGTTGCTTCAGACATGCTGGATCGCTGTAATTCCGATTCTACATTCATGGAACGCATTATAACTGCTGATGAGATCTGGGTCTACGAGTACGATATGCAAACAAGCCAGCAATCATCGGAATGGGTGGCAAAAAATGAGCCGAAACCGAAAAAACCACGCCAAAGCCGCTCGAAAATGAAGGTGATGCTCATTGTTTTCTTCGATATCCGTGGCGTGGTGCACTACGAATTCGTTCCAGAGGGTCAGACGGTAAACAAGGAGTATTACCTAGGCGTTATGAAACGTTTGCGTGAGCGTATCCGTAAGAAGCGGCCAAATTTGTGGGCGATCAACTCATGGATTTTGCATGACGATAACGCGCCTTCTCACCGAGCTACTATTGTGACTGACTTTCTCGCCAAAAACTCAACGAACGTGCTTCAGCAACCACCGTATTCGCCGGATTTGGCTCCCTGCGACTTTTTCCTCTTCCCAAAACTAAAATTGCCCCTTCGTGGCACCCGTTTTCAGTCGATTGAAGCCATAAAACAAAATTCGGCGCGAGAGCTAAAGTCCATCCCGGAAAGCGCCTGTAAAAAATGTTTCGATAATTGGAAGTGCCGTTGGCATAGATGTATTGGAGCAAATGGAGCCTATTTTGAAGGCGACCCAATAAATTTTGACGATTAAATGTAAAAATGTTGTTTTAATTGAAAATTCACGGTACTTTCTTGACAGAGTAGTATATCAAGAGTTATCGTGATCAAAATTGGGCATGAAAATTTGGGTAAGAAGAATCTTTTTAGATGTGGGTGCCGCGTTTTCTCACCAGAGGAACAAAAGCAACAATGAATTGATGATTTGGAGCGCTGTTTACGCTTCAAACAATAACAATAATTTTTTTGCATCTGTACATAACAATGGATGAATATCAGGGATTCATCACTATACGCCGGAGTCGGAAAGAGCGTCAGCTGAGTGGAGCAGAGAGAAAAATGGCAAGAGTGCCCGAAGACACAACAGTCAGTAAGCAAGATCATGATTTCTGTATTTTGGGACGTGCACGGAATTTTTCTCATCGACTATATTCCAAAGGGCCAGACGATCAACAAAGACTACTTCATTGCCTTATGGAATCAATTGAATGACACAATCAAGCAGAAAAAGCTTTACATGACAAGCAAAAAAACTGCTGTTTCACCAAGATAATGCACTGATTCACAAAATGATGAAAACGATGGTTAAATTGACCTATTTACGATTCAAATTGATTCCACATCCCCCATATTCACCTGATCTTGCCCCATCTAACTTCTATCTGTCCGTATGTCTCAAAAAAGCTCTAATGATGAGGTAATAGCCGCAACTGAAGCCTTTTTTTAGGACAAATTGTTCTATAAAGCATCGAGTTTGGAAAAAAATTGAAATGATTGTGAAATTTTGCAAATAGAAATGTGTTTTTAGTGGTTTGTCCCTGAACTTAATGACCCATGTGTATTTAGCCTTCTCGTTGCTCGAAAATATAATTTGTAATATCAATGAGGCTTAATATTTCGTTTATATTTATTTCAGATAAATTGCAATCTAGGGGCCTCGCTGTTTCCAAGTCCGGTTATATCCTCACAGAAGCCGGTGAAAAATTCAGTTACGATGAAGCTGAGAAACGGGAATTATTAGAAGGTCTAGATTTTCGTAGTAGAATCTTCAATAAAGACCAGGTACGGCAAAATGACGACTTAGTAGAAACAACGTCATCGACAAAGACTTTCGAAGAATCTGAAAAAGGTGAGTTGACTTGGGAAATTTTCAAGCAGTTACAGAACCAAAGATAAGTAAATCTTTAGGGGCTGTGTGGAAAGTATGAAGCAAAAAACACAAAAATTATTGCAAAATTTAAAGTTTTATCGAATATGATAATCTAAAAATATAAAAGTATTTATGGATTCAACACTTCTGGTGATCCATTTGTGTACTTTATTTTGCTAGACTTAGTACCTGAGTATTTAATCCATCGAACTTAATTTTCAGTAAACTAAAATGACTAAAGACAATTAATAAGCTCGCCATGCTGTTGGCAAGGTTATGGCATCCGTATTTTGAGATGCAGGTACTTTGTTTATCGGCTACTTTGAAAAGAGCAAGACGGGTCGATCGGACATTACGTTTGACCTCGGATTCTTCATCTGCGAATCTAATCAGTCATTGAAAACCATTTTCGGCTTAAAATTCGAAAATTATAGACATTTGGGCGAAACGATAGCACGCTTTTCCTTGGAACAAGTGCGCAAAAATTTGGTTACTTCGAGTAAATGTTATTTCAAATTAAAAATTTAAGAAATCAACTGTCATGTTGACATTCATATTAAAACGTCTACAGTTTTAATAGAGAGATGGTAATATCAGAAAAAAGCATAAATGCTATTAGTTCCAGTGTTACAGAATTAATTGGTGAGGAAAATCTTTTACATCGAAAACATACAAATGATTATTAATATCAACATTGTCTTTCAAAGCAGCGATTTTAAAATCATTAACTTTCCAGAAAGTTTAGCTAGTCAAATCTCATCAGACGATGTTTCATATCTCAAGGAAACACTTGGAAAACCGTTAACTCTGGCTATAGCGGAGATAACTGCAAAACAACCGAGAGATCCAATACATTACCTAGGTCATTGGTTATTTAAATACCGCTACAACCAAGAGTTAGATGAAACACAAAAACAAGAATATGAATCTCTTATGCTTGAAAGAAATAGACTATTAAAGGAAAAATTGGTGAGAAAGAAAAAACTAATACAAACAATATTTTCAATTGAATTTTTTCAGCAACGGTTGTATGAAGAAGAAGCCAAATTAGTTATTTTTGAAATGATAAACAATGCTGAGAATGAAGCTATCAGAAAAGAACTGGAAAGAATTTTGAGGGAGCAGGTGATGGGAGCTGAAGATGAAGAAAATAATCAGGCAACTAAGGAATATGAAGAACTGAAGAAGCTACTGAAAATGGTCCAGACAACATCTGAAAATCATTGAAAATTGGATGTCAATTATATTTGAAAGACTTATTAATCTGGTTATTAAAAAAGATTGAGAAAAATACATGAAAAAATTGTGCTTAAGTAATTTTTTTCATAATTTGATTCAAATAATTTTATTTAGGACATACCATGTGTAAATTTTCCTATATATGGTAAATAATCAATTTAGGGATCACTTTGACAGCGCCATCATCTCTCTTTAACAGCCGATAAAGAATTTCAACACACAGAAACCCAAGTTCCATATATCAGTATATCTTTCTATAAACTTAAACATGTTGACAAACTGCGATTTGTGGACAGCATTGGTTTTCTGTTATCATTTGAAGAAAACTGCTGCAAAATCGCATAGAATGCTTGTCCAAGCTTAAGGTAAGAACATGATTTTGGTAAAACAGTGTTTGGAGTGGTTCAAAAATTCAAAATTCAGAATTTGACGTAAGAAACGAAGAGCGTGGAAACCACCGAAAACAACGATTTGCAAGTCTTATTGGATGAAGATGATACTAAAATTCGCTGATCAATTGAATGTGAGGCAAAAAGCTGTCTCCATTTGTTCAAAAGTTGTGGCAAAGATTCAGAAAGTGGGATAACAGACCTGTATGAACTAAATGAAAGGCAGCAAAAAAATTGAAAAACCACTTGTGCTGGACAGATGTCATTTCCCCATTGAATAGTGCCAGATGGCAAATGTTCTTGCGATGATTGACCAAGGTTGGTTAAGAATGTATTATAGTACCCAGATTGTCTGACATTGATTTATTTCCTCTTCGTCCCTTTGCAATTCATTGTCTCAAGTTGTTGGTCTTTCTGATCAGTATGAAGAAAAATCGAGATTACCTGATTGGAAATTAGCAAACCACATTTGGCAAGAAATGTCTAATGTGTTTGAATAAACAATAGTAAGTGTTTATTATGCATTACGTGAAACTCAAAAGCATACAATGCTGGATAATATGTACCTTTTCTGGTGTTTGCCTGGCTAAATTAAAATTGAATTTTTTAAGAGTAAACAAGTCCCTCTAAAATATCTGGCACAACAATGAACTGATAATTGACAGACGAATATCCACATGCTCAGAAACAACATTATTTCCATGAGCCCAGGTTATGATTAAATGGATGAGTATCAAAAATATTTCTCCAATATCTTTCAGTTGGAGAATTCGTAGGCAACTTAAAAAATCATATTACTTTTATCTATTTTGAAGGAAAATAGGCAATACTTACAAGAATGACATAAGTTCCTCTTAATAGTGTTCCTATATTTCTTCATCTCAAGTTTTTTTTTTTCAGTATTATCCAGGGAACATTATTAAAATTGAAGGAAAATTTAGAGTTGGAGATAATGCAAAAAAATCTTTGAAATAATTAATTTAATTATATTAAATCTTTAAAATAATTAATGTAATTTATTTGTTATCTAAATCTACCATTATTATTCATAGAAACAAATAAAAATGAATTTCTTATTTGCAAGCCTGTACTTTTTTTATGATCACTTATAAGGTGAAATTGAATTACTTTAGGGTCATCTGAAATAACAAATGTATCAGTTTTTCATTATTAAAGTTGATTTAAAAGCCTTATTCTTTAAAAAAAGCTAGATAATTTAATTCAAGCATGAAAAAAGCATGTCAAAGATCAGCAATAAAAACACGTTTTATTACATTACCAGGATTGAAATAATTAATTTCTCTTGAAACTGAAAAATTTATTATATTAAAATAGAAATGTTTTTTAAAATATTGGAGAATTTCCCAAATTATTATCTATCAACTTTTTTGTCTGCTTAAATCTCAAATGTCTTGAATTTATTCTTCAACGTTGACTTCTACAACTGTCTCCTCTTCAATAGAAATTTCCTCTTGTGGGTTGAAATCATGGCTAACACCCCCATTTGTAATCTTCAAACTTGGAACCTTTTCCACACTCCATATTGTCTATCCACCATATTACAGGTTCTTCTTACTTGGTATTCGTTAAATAGGTTTTCAGCAGCAGTGTTTGGATTTTCAAATAATCATTACATGATTGTTCAGAGTATTATACCCCGAGTCACCTACCACCCCATCATCGAGATGAGACTACAATAGGCCATTACTGCAATTCAGATCAGATAGTTTGCACATTAATTCAAAATGGGCCTTTCCTGTTACGAAAATTTTTCTCATTTTGTCCACCTGAAAAAAAATGTTATTCAATTATTCAGCCTATTCCTAGACAAATATATGCCAATTTGTTGAATTGATATCCCTACAGATGCTTTTGAAATCTTGAACCTATTGATAAATGCCTGGTCTTATCAAGTCTAGAATGTGTTGATTCGGGGACAAAAACTTTGCGTCTTCTTGGGTTTTCCATTAAATTCATAATATCTATACCGTATTTATCATTAATTGAATTAATAATAATTATCATTAATATTGAATTGTATCAGTCCTTACTTGGTGAAAATCCATATTAAATAATATTTAAATAAGGTTAATCTGATTTTCACAAATTTTCATTGTTATGTTCACAACAATGGTTTCGCTATGACAGTAGCATCATCAGGCAAGATCACATTTTGAATAACAGTTATTCAAAATGTGATCTTGCCTGATGATGCTACTGTGATAGCAAAACAATTGTTGTGAACATAACAATGAAAATTTGTGAAAATCAGAATAACCTTATTTAAATATTATTCATTAATTATGTCTTCAAATACATCCAGTTCGAAAAATTTTCAAAGAGAATAACGAATATTTATAGGTTAAATAGGTGTAGAAAATGAAAACACATCAAAATTTCAACTGGCGCAATCTGTTTAAACGAAGCTTGAAGTTTAACTGGTACTCCAGCCTTTACTTCACGGATAAACTTCGAGTGGCAGTCACAGATACCTTTGCAACAAACTTCATTCATTAAACTAAAATTCAACTCACACTTGAAGTTTAAATAGAACTTATTCAACTAGGCATAATTGGGACAAACTGGATCTAAAATAGCAGGTTCAGCTTTTCGTCTTTAAATTCTCTCTTGAATTCTCAACTGATTCTACATGGACTAGTGCTATGAATCAATGAAATTCATTTTTTATGGAATCACTAAAGCTCCAAAATGGTTTTATAACTAATATAGTAGTATTTTTCAAATTAATTTCTTCTAATTGTATGTTTTTATATAATGTTGATCACCTTTTTCAAGTATTCATAGATTTTGGAACTCATTCTAAAAATATATATAATTTTTTATTAAGTCTTACCTTGCATAATGAATATGTCCTTCAGAATGAAGTACCCGAATACAGTCACAGGGAACACTCCATCATTTCAGATCAACACCTACAGACAGAAAAGTAAGTCACTTCAAAAATCCACATCGCACTTTTTTGTATCAATTTAAATTACTAAATTCAATTAAAATTGAAAACAACTAACAAAACCAAGATATGAATGAAAAAGTGTGGAATTTTACCAAACCCTAAAAAATCCAAACCAGGAATTTTCCAACATAATTCATCAGACACATCACCAGGAATCAAAATGCTACAGCAAAACTTTAAACCAGTTCAAACACAAAATACTTCAGAATCACTTCAATTTCAAATTCCACATCAAAAAGAAAATAAGTGAAGCCAAACACTTTCGATCCTTAGCCCAACACATCCAATTTCTATTATAAGCAGACCATAGAATACAGATACCTGCTCTACATTTATTTCAGAAAACCTACTCTGTTAAACATAGAGGTAGCAGAATGTAGCAGTTTGACAGTTGAGTTTAATATGTCATCCAAATAACCCGCTCCACAACCCACCTAACACTCTTCTTTATGAAAATACCTCCATTACTGAGCCGATTTCAGACTCTTAATAACTTCCCCAAAAACTCCCTCAACACATCCAATCTACAGCTGGTCAACATATAATGAGAACCAAAAAGAAACACCCATCCAAACCCCTCATCAAAGCTATATAAGACCAAACTTCAATTTAATATTTATATTGAACTCAACTTACTTTTTATTTCCGTAGAACTTAATTAAAATGTTTTGTTTTTTTTTGCTTTTATACTGATACTCCTGTGAAGAAGCTATAGTGTAGCTTATGTGAGTTATGAGATCAATTGTTTTCTGGTTAGACTTTGTTAATGTTTCCTTACGCCCTAGCACTGTTAATTTTTGACCTAACAGCGAAATGGTGGCTAGACAGAAAATTTCTTCCCCCACCAAAATGCAAACCCGCACAAAATTGAATCTCCACTCGAGCGTTTGAACCACCTCCTCAATCCTTTTATCATTCTATATTTGGATTTTTTTAATTGCTTTTTGGTAACTTTGTTTAAATTACGGTTGATATAACTGTTAACAGATTTTGTTATTCATTCTTAAAATATTTATTATCTTTTTTTTTAAATCTTACCTTGCAATTAATGAACATGTCCTTCCGACTAGAGTTTCGTACAGCAGTAGAGATCACAGGAAATGTTCCATCTCTTCATATCAGTACCTATAGACAGAAAAGTCATTTCAATAACACACATTGTACTTTTTTTGTAGTAAGTTCAGGTACCAATTTATTAAATTCAATTAAAATTCAAAACTGAAAAACCAATTGGAAATTTTATATAAAAAACGGGAATTCAATGCAGAACTATGAACTTTTTTCATTATCCAATACGTAGGAATTTGTTTCTGTTTTATCGTCAGAGTACAAATTGAAGAAATCAATATATTCAATTGTGTACCCTTTCAAACGAACACTAAAAAATTAAAATTTCCGAACTGAACATATGTTTAATACGTAGATTTGAGGGAGCAAAGATGAAATTGGACCAATACTTGCAATTCAAATATCTCACCTGTTGAGCGCTAGTTAGAACAACGTCCGCATGGCGATGGTCTTCGATAAGCGCATGGTATTTTCTTGAGAGTTATATAATGGATGCGTGCGCACAGGGCCGTGCTAGTCGGACGCAAAAACGTATTCGCAGCAGTCAGTTTCCATATGTCTTGGATTGGAAGAACGCTATAACTTTCTATGAAGAGACGTTAAATACGTGCAAAACGTTCAACTAGCTACCTAACAAAATTTGTCGAGAACAAATTTAGAAGATTGGTATCCACACAAACAAAATTCAGATGGGTTTTGCAACATTAAACCTAAAATTATTAATTTCAAAAAACATAGCTGATAAAATGTCACTTTACCTCCATAGAACGAAAATGACACTTTACTACCTGCCTGCTGTTAATATAACCACAGCTTACTTAAGATACAAACCATAAATAAGGTACATCTGACAATTTTTTTTTTGCTCTTACATAGTGTCAAAGAACAGTCCTAAAATAGGGATCATAAAGTAAGCTGTAAGCTTACTGAACCAATCTGGATAATAACTTATTTACAAACTTCAAAAATACAACATAACCTAGGACAGTTTCCATGATTTTACTTTATATACTTTTTATATCACTTGGTGTAGTCATTTAACTTCTGTGAAGAAAAAAATGTTCTGCCTATGAATAGCGTCTAGTCAATTTAATTAATTATATATATAAGATAAGTGCAGTAACAAAATATTATTATGCTATTAATTTCAAATCATAATGCTAATGTTTTTTCATTTAAAAGAAAGAAAGAAAAAGAACAGAAAATCGTGGACCAAAGTTATTATTGATGCCGCATTTCCGGTAAATACAATGACTTTTCCTGAATAAACTTCAAGCAAATGTAAAATATGAAAAATGTTTTCTCTAAAACAATCAATGGGTCAACGATGTAATAAGAACTTAAAAACGATATCGACGATTTCACGTTCGTTTCAGATAATCTTTAAACCTTATATTTTTCTAAGATATAATTCAATAATTAGATGAGTGTTTCTTGAACACATAAGAAAACAGGAAAAAGTTGGGTTAAGTTGGATGAGGATTTACAAAAAGAGTTACAATTAGCAAATAATTTCAAAGACTTTCACAATCATTGAATTTATTTCTTTTATGTCAATAAATGATTTAGTTTTAGGTTATTAATTTCGAATAACACATTGTTTCGAATTCAATTTTACTTCAACTGTTGTAAATGTTGTAAACGAATGTATTTACCAAGGATACAAAATTCACTAGATACAAGTTTCATTGCTACCTTGAATTTAATGATGATTTGAGTCAATAATAATTTCACATACATTATTCAACAAAATAGATGATCTTTCATACCCTTCCATTAGTCTTTATTGAACGAAAAACTGAATTACATAAATCTTGTTGTCTTGTTTTGCTATGCCAAGATTGAATAATTACTTCCAAATTTTTCCGAATGATAAATCACTTCAATTTATTGAATAAGATGCATTAAGCACTTCAACTACCTCATCATTGCTAGACAAGTAATAGAAGTTGGAAAACATAGTTCAAGAAAATCGCCCTGCTTCTTTTTAGTTCAGAATGATTCTTTCCAATAGTCAACACGCGAGACTAGACAATATGAGGTGATACAATATTGTGTTGATGTGCTTTATAAAGTTGTGTGAAAATAAAAAAAAAAAAGTAATCAATGGAGGATAATCAACCAGGTATTTCGTAAATCATAACTTGGACTCGTCTCTACTATGCAAAAACACTTTAGCCTTTTTTATAAATTATAAGAAAAACCTTGTGATTGTATCCTTGGTAAATTTGACTAAAAATTTTTAGTAGTCATTCATTTAAGTAAACCAAATATACCCACAATATATATGTTTCCTACTAAGAGTTTCAAAAAGTAATTATTTTCAATAAGGCAAAATAAAAGCCTTAAACTGAAAATGAAGTGTCCGAGTTTTATATCATTGTAAAATACTGAGGACTATTTCAGTTCCTTATTTTTATATCATTTCAACGTCAATCATTCATAAACTTTAAATACTAAGTCGCATAAAAAAATGTTAATTCCTTTATTAATTCTTTTATTTCAAAATATTTATAACGGCTACAAGACACCTTTTAAATAATATAAAATTGAATATTTTCATTTTTAGTGCAAAATTATTATGTTCAATAGAATAAACGTTTTAGCGTTTTGGTTTTGAAGAATACAAAATTTTATATTTTTGGTTGTTTTAAATTTCAACAAATTGCATTACACTCAAATTTATTATTTGAAAGAGATATGCAAAATTTGGTACAAAATGATATACATTAACCCAATGTAAAATAAATCGCCTGCAACATTTCCCTCATGTTCAATCTGGACTATTGCTTATATCCAAAAATATAAACTAATTTGTACTGTGCTGTTCCAAAAGTGGAAAGAGATAATTTTTTTACGAGAGGCGCTTAACAGTATCAAATAAATTAAGGACTTTGTCGAGGTTGTACATAAAATTAATGCAAGCTAAAGTGTATCATAATTCACACAACCCTAAACATTCCAAAAACAACAAATGAGTTTATTTCCAAAATCTATCCTATGTCTACAGTCGCCATTTTAGTAAGACAGCCAAGATGTCTTCAATTGGAAATTTTACTGAATAACCTAAGTAAATGCAGTAAACTGTCAAGATCACAACGCCTATTTTCAAAATCCACAATCCAGATGCACCTCTATAATCCTGACGCAGATTGTTGGGGCCCAGCGTTCGCTTAGTGTGTTATTAGTGATTTTATGTGCAGTGTACACTGTACACAACGTTGCTTTAAATATTTTGTAATTTTTGTTCTCGTATTTAGTGCATTACTTACAAAACTTTTATTGTTTGAAAATGCTAAAACGACGTGATTATATTCGTTGAGTCCAGGGAAAGTGTCGGAACAGTAAATACCAAATTCAATGATATACATATCTTACATATGTAATAAGGATATCATAACCAACTATGTAGCTGAAGAAACGAATCTAGATTTATAGAAAAATCTTTACTTTATGCATACCCAGTAATGGAAAAAGATTTCTACACTCGGTTTGTTGAGGAGAGAACTAAAAGAACCAGGGGCGAAAAAGCGAAATTTTTCTATTAAGAATAAAATTTAACTGGAGTGAGTGAAACGAAAATTCAAACAAAAAAAATATATATGTGGTATCAGGCAGTTAACTATTACTGATGAAATTCTCTAAAGCATGTTGATGCAGTGGAGCCATTTAACAAAGTCTGCTCTCCAAAATCAGAGAAATGGATCCTCAAGTAAGATAACAGCATTAAATTTGCCATCAAAAGCTCTCTTAATACACTTGAGCAATAAGTGACATAAGTGACAACAATCAAATTTGTGTTATTTAGCCACTACCTAACTGAACCCATTATTACAACCAATGGATCAACACGTTATCCAAGCTGTAAAACTATTCTGCAGACAAGAACTGATCAAGAAGGTTGTATCATCTGATATTGAAACGTTGGTGAATAGCATAAATCTTAAAGAGGTTTTTTTCATAAGGTGAAGCATGTCGCAAAGTAAATACAGAATTCATAAGAACATCATAGATCATTGTTGTATACTGATCAAGGTATTGTTCAGAAAAGAAATAATATGTAAACCAATGTTCATCTAGTGACTATGATGATTTACAGTGACAAATTTTAAAAACGAAAATGGCAGTATTTCATTCAACAAATATATAAAATGAGAGCCGGAAAATATTCCAGAGAAACAAATAGACTCTTTAAATTGAAAAACATTACTGTGAAAAAGAAGCTGAATCAAAAATTTAAAAAAGCATTACAAATTATTTCAAGGTTTCTTCTTAAAAGGAATAAGTACATATGTAGTAATATAAGTTTAATTTTTTTTCATGACTTTATATTTGCTGTTATTCCCATGAAGAAATTATTTCATTTAATAAACAAACTACGAGTGTAAATGAGTTTTTCTGTAATCTGGACAAATCACTAATCCAGACTCCATAACACCTTGCAATCAATTGTCCGGATTATAGAGGTTGAACTGTAGCATTCCCCACACCACATGTATCTGCCGAGCAAAATTCAGACACTAAATCAAGGTTACAGTGAACCTGAGTTCTTAAAACTATTTGCATGCATTCATTCGAATTTTGATCTGAGTGCATATGAAACCTAGCAAACTTTCATAAGACATCCATATCACAGGGCATAGATTGTGAATATTCAAATAATCCAAGAAAGGAATGAGCCTATTTGGAGTCATACAGCAAAACTACTAAGTCATAATTATGGGTTATTGGGATTCAAACAAAAAAGTTTCTCTTGAAACATTACAAACATTAAGTAGACCATCTGCTTAGATTTGAATTAAAACAAATTGTAGAAATTACTATGTTTTACTACCAATAAAAATATATTTTACACATTTTCTTGTGACTCGAGTTTCGGGAAATGAACTATCCCATCATCAGACAACTGAAGACCTAACAGTGGTACAGAGGTATTTAAACAAAAGTGATAAATATTTTGAATATTTCAATAGATTCTAGGTAACACCTAATAGTGGTACAGAGGTTTATAAGCAGAACGTGATAAAAACCCGGTTAAAAAAGAGGGGCCTTCTAACAGATATCGGAATGTCGGCAATCGACTAAAGAAGGTTATTAAACAGATGGTACCCAAATATCTCAAATAATTTTTTGCGGTTACATAGCTCCGTACAGTTATTCCTTATTTTTACGTTATTTTGTTGCACATCTCAAATATTTGGATTTACATAGCTCCATACAGTCATTCATTATTTTTTAAATTATTTTTATCACGTTCCGCTCGTAAACCTCTGTACCACTATAAGGTGTTATCTATTGAAATATTCAAAATATTTATCACTTTTGTTTAAATACCTCTGTACCACTGTTAGGTCTTCAGTTGTCTGATGATGGGATAGTTCATTTTCCGAAACTCGAGTCACAAGAAAATGTGTGAAATATATTTTTATTGGTAGTAAAACATAGTAATTTCTACAATTTGTTTTAATTATGATCAACTACCAAATAGTAACGTCTGAATCAATTCAGTATTTGAATTTAAGTTTATTTTAAAAAAATGTATTAAAAGTAACAAGTAATTCTTGCTAAATTCTTCATTTTCAATTCTGAATTGCAAAAATTGTTGAACCCATTATCTATCTATACATATAAAGGGAAGAATTGGAAAAATGATTTTTAAAGTTTCCATCTGTCTGTTAAGGGTAATCTCCAAAACTTCTAGACAGATTTTCATATGGTTTTCACAGGTAGATCATGGAAAAAAAGCCTGGAGCATCATTAAGATTTTATTTCATCAAAAACATGTCGGGAAAAACGAATAAAAAGTTTTGCCCCATTCATAATAAAACAGTATATCGTAATGGTTGTACATTAAATATATTTGCCGGAAACTGAAGGGGAATGATCGAAAGAATAAAGTGCAAACTACAAAAAAAAAATTACTCTTAAAATGTTTGTCCCTTTGTTATGGCTAATATTCAAAACAGATTTTCATGCAGTTTTCACATGTTCACATGCAATGTTGAAGCCACACATAGTTTGTTTCAAATTCTGGGAAATGGTCATTTCTTTATCTTCATATGAATTACATTGCAAACTGGCAAATGACGGATTTTTATTGCTAGGTTTGAAAGGTATACAATCATTTGTCTGCAAGCATCATTCCTCAGTAGTTGCCTGATAATTATAATTGTTTGAAATAAAATACTAGAGGGAAGAAATACTGAAATGTTCCCAATTTATGCGTGAGCTAGATGAAAGTATAGACTGATTGTATGATAGAAAAAGTGAGCTGAAGATGAAACATTTTTTATCTCAGAAAATCCACAACTTCTAAACTAAGACTGAGTTTTCACTTCATACAGATCAAATCAAGTAAACATAAACACCATTTGTTATATCTACACACAATGTACCAGGAAACATATGTATTTTAAATAAGTAATTCAGGTAAACAAAAATTACCTATTACAAATTTTGTTGCGTGCAAAAAGGATCGCTTCTTTCCCTTTTAGTACAATGTTGAAGGATAGCTTTCTGTTTCAACATAATACTGAAGAACCTAATCACAGAATTTTCTGACATTTCTTTAGGCTTGCTATTAATTTCTTAGTATATAGCTTTAGTATAGAGAGCAGTTTGTATATTTTATAAACCCCATAGAGAAAAATCTAGAATTCTAAGGTCTGGTCAGACAATCACCAAAATGAGAAATCTTTGCCGAAATGTATTATGGAATGATCCTCGATCTTTCAGAAACATTACACTAGGTATCATAATGCGGCGATAAGGGACAGTGACACCATGCGCATTTACCACCTTTTATATACTCCATGTACTACACAAATGAAAAACAGGCGTTTTCTTATATCGCCTTGTATACCTCTTTTGTGTTCCTTTTAACCAACATGGGGCGAATATAGGCGTGAATCGATCTTTAAAATGATACAAAAGTACAGTAACTTCGAATTTGAGCTATAGAATAAAAATAAATTAAAAATCCGCAGAATAAATGAGGTATATTCCAAATAACTAAATATAGCGGAAGCCTTTTTGCTCTATGCAAATTTTGATGACAGGACAAAAAAATTCAAAAAAGAGGATCTAAAAGTAATTTGAAATTTCTTAAAATTTTCTTTTTGCAAATTCATCGAAATATGTCGTATAGTTGGGCTTGGCCCTATGCAAGTTTCAAAATAACCGAAGTTCTACTTAACATATCAGTAGACAATTCCAGTTTTGTGAACATGAATGCTGAATGAGATGAGAAGGTTGTCGCAATAAATAAATTTTTGGTTATATCTTTATTTCCATACACACGTTAAAACAGGTACGCTTTAAAATGAGTATATAGAAAAAAAAAATTTTTGTACATAAATAAACTAAATATTATGAATGGGAATTTTCTTACAAATCAATAATTCAAATGGAATATCAATCCCAATTTCGAATCGATTTCAAAGAAAAGTAAGATTTCCCATTATTTCAATTAATTAAAATACTTATGAAATATGAATGTACAGAAAATTAACCCAACATGATGGGATGAAGTTTATTTATGTTGGCCTAATAGCCAAGAGTCTTTATTCTTGTAACTAAAATTTTCGTCCACCTGGTCCAGCCGACATTCGTGGTCCGCTTCCGCTTCCGAAGCTAAAATAAATAACGAAAACGCTACAATGATGGACAAATAATATTCTCGTATTTCTCATCAAATAAAAACCGCACAACCTCTAAGTACTGGACTAATCCTTAAAGCAAAATCTGAAATATTCCTTCATAACAAACTCATGAACATAAAGAACTAAAACCAGGTTATAAAACCACTAGTTGATATAGAACATACACAATTTCACAAGTAGGACCAAACGGAAAATTTTTGAGGGAATATTTTGCAAACAGAATAACTAGTTAAAACAAATCCGCTGACCAAAATGACGACTTTATATAAAATTTCAACTCCAATTAAAAAACTCATCTTTGAAAACATACTGTATATACAAGGTGTTTTCGAAGTTGAAACTATTTTCAACAGAAGGCCGAACTCATCAAAATAAAGTATTTCACCAAAAATGTATGAAATATTTAAGGGGACAAAGTTGTTAGTTCAAGTTGAATTCGAAATCTTGAAATTTCAATCTCAAGCCCCGTTCTGTTGTTCAGGTTAATTTAAAAGTGATATATTTTTCATTTTTCATTCATTATTTATTAGCAATCAAAAATACAATATTTCCATAAGCTAATCTGCTATCTATAAGAACATTGTGTTGTTTACATGAGCCTCAAGTTTGATGTGGTGTGATATGACATGTCAAATGTCAGTTCAGGGTAAACAAACAATCCCCTGGTAATTGAGAGTGTTATGACTTTCGCAAATTTATTGAAAGACTCCACATATTTATTTAAATATTGAATATTAGAAGAGTATGTGATTGAATTGGCAAGTATTCGAAATTCATTATTTTAATTTTTATTTATTTGGGTATTTTCAAAGGTTACTCTTTACATTTCTGGGGGTGTAACTCATGAGAATGAAATATTTCAGAACAAGATAAAAAAGGTTTGGATATTCAAATTGAACAAGTAGATATTTTGAACAAAATCATATGGAGGATTAATTTATCGCAAGATAAAGTGAAATATGTTACTACTGATTTTACATGGACACATGCAAGATTGTATCAGCTCTTTGTATTAAAATAAATATGTAGTATCTTTTAATGAGTCGAAAAAACTCACAAGTCAGTTGAATGTTTCCATTGAACTTGTAATTGATTCAGAGTTTGAATTGACACATGCCGTCAATCAAGTCCGCATGCTTGCCGGCGTCGCCAGAATTAACAGAACTGGACTTACAATTGCATGGTATCAAATATGAATTAAAATATTATTATAGAGGCAATTTTTGTTAAGATGGTTTATTTTGACGACTACTACCTTCTGTAAAATAAAGTATTGAAGGAAAAATAGCTCAGGTTTAAATAAAACTGTTTCTCAGTGATTTCTTGTACTATGAGCCCGTTTTCTCATCTTTCCATTCTATAAAAATACGAATTCATTTGAGAATTAAATTTTTTTAATTGCATAAAATGGGCTAAATACATGACATTTCCAATTCCAGTAATGGTCCTTACATGTAGATATATAAGTACTGTAGGTCATTAGTGTTTAATAAGTGGTAGTACTGACCAAAATAAATAATTTCACAAATCTAGTTTAACTATATATTAATATCTGGTATTAATTTAGTAATAAATCCACAAATCCCTTAGTGTATTTACTGATTGATCCTCTACTTGGTCGAGACAGATAAGTTATCTAAAAATATTTGTTTCTTTAGAGTGATTTTTTCATTACATTTTCTTATTTATAATATAAAGCAGGGATTGCTGCTGAATCACACTTGGAAAAATATGTGCCAGGGTTCAACAATTAATACTGCAGTCCTGTATCCATAAACACTTGCAGATTTTGCCTTAAGGACTGTCCTTAAATATAAGATAAAGTCATCAAACAAGAGCGCTTAGGTGTTGAACAATCAATTGTGACCTTGAGTAAAATTTAATATAGTAATGACCATTTTAGACCTTCATATCACTGCAACAATACTACACATTGTTTAGTTCAATTTCAAAGACCAATATTTGAAATGAATAAAAAATTTATTTTCGAGAAGAAAGTAAAAGCTACGGACCAAATTTATCAAGAATATGTTGAAGGATTTCAAAAACGGAAAAGCTAACCTTCAATATATTTCCCCCAAATATTGAAAACAATAATTTTTTCGAACAGCTACAAACTAAATTGGTCGTGGAAACAAGAGTGCGATGGGACAAGCTTGTCAATGTGTTGGGGGGTTGAAAGGCATGTTGCAAAAAATCACGACATAGAAAACGTATGGTCAACATAAATAATTCATCAATAACAATTCATTGGCAGAATTTGTATTTCAAATAGTAACATAACCCTCTTATTTGACTCGTTAACTCATGATATGCGAATTCGAATGCAGCCGAAAACCTTAGTTTTCCCAACTTCCATAAAAACCCAGGTAAACGCATTTCAATTTTATTAAACTATTCAACGCAAATTGGATAATTGTCCTAAAAATTCTAGTTATTTTTCAGAAATAATAAATTATTATTATGACTTACCCTCCTCTCTGTTGTGGCAATGGTGGATATGCGCTGTCATAAGAACCACCTCCACCTCGTGGACCATTTCCATAGGAGTCTCCGTATCCACCACCATAACTTCCCCTGTCACCACCATAGCCGCCTCCTTGGCCACCTCCATATCGATCACCGCCTCCGAATGCACCTCCTGGGCCACCTCCATAGCCGCCATTGCTGTAACCATTGGGACCATCGTTAAAATTACCACCCCTACAAGAACTTTTGTTAAAAATGTACCCTCGAATTTTTAAACCAGAATCCAGCTAATTCTCAAAATGCCTAAGATTTGCTGTTATGGCTGATGCAATAAATACCATTTTTGTAAAAACCAACCTTCGAAAGGCACATGTGAAAATTTCAATTCAATTTAGTTGTTATGCAAAAATTGAAGGTAAGTAACACATTTGTTTTTGTTCAAACGATGAATAAAAATGAATAAAAATTTGTGTCAGCAGGGTGAAGAGGAGAGCGAAAGCTGACCAAACGCAAGAGTCAGCAGACAAGGTTATGGCTTCAGTAATTTAGCACACGCACGGAATTTTGCTCATTGACTTTCTCCTCCGAAGGGCCAGACTACAACAGAGACTAACACTGCCTTATTGGATACATTGGATGATACAATCAAGCAGAAAATGCCTTAACAAAGAAAAAACCGCTTGTTTATCAAGATAATTCACTGATTCACAAGCTGATCAAAACGATGGTGATTTTAAATTTACGTGGAGATAAATATTATATTTTTACTTTGAAGTTTTGGTAAGGCAGGCCATGTTTTCATAGCTAACTATACTTAAAAACATAAGTATAGTTTCAAACCTCTTTGAATGAGTTTCTAATCGTGTTCAAATTTAAATGTTAGAATGATCTGAAGATTGAGAATAATCATAAAATAGGCTTATATTTTGAATTATGTAGTTTTTGTAATCTTTTTTTAATTTTTATTCTAGTTATACCTTAATGGATAAATTTACATATACATATATGTATACAATGTCATAAAATGAAAAATTAAATTTTTATGAAAAAGTATTAAACATTAATCTCATATATTTTTCGATATATATAGTGAAAGTTTTTTCAGAATTCTGATTTCAATTCAAAGTCATCAAGTAAACTCAAAATTTATAATTTATATAATTGGAGACTGGTTGAAAATTCAGTAGAGATTAAAAAGTGAAATTGAATAAAAGATAGTAATTGTGTTAAATTCAATATTATGCAAAAAAAATTTCAAAATGGTAGAAGAATGAGCAAATAATTAACGAATTTTTTTTATTTATATCTACCACTTGAAAACAAATTCTTTAAAATCAAATTATCTACAAATAAAACAAAAACACAAGAATTCTACAATTATTATTTGATATTTAGTCTTTTTATTTAAAATGTACAAAATGATATTCAGCAAATTGAAAATACTCTGAAAATGGAAAAAAAATGGTAGCAAAAAACCTTTTTTACTTTTTCAATTTTTGTTTTAATTTCTTGGAAAAGATTAGTTCAAAAATTTACCAATGTCTTATTTATAAAAAACACTTCAGCATCCTCATTTATTTGATTTCATTATTATACTGCAGCAAATCTTAGTCAGGGTGTTATAATGCACTTAAAAAAAATTGCCTGAAAATTAATGAAAAAAAAAAAAACATCAATTTACCTAATCTGTCGAAAATCACTATTCTTCTGAACTAGAAGTAAAAAAAAATTGAAAATCTTTTACTCACTTAGGACCATTGTCTCTACGGCTGTATAAATCACCACCTCTGTCAAAACCGCCAGGACCACTTCTTGGACCACCTGGACCACCTTGGTCCATCATCGGAGGTCTTCTATCGCCCCCCATAGGCGGTCTTCTCTCATCAAATCCTCCTCGTCTGTCATCAAATCCTCTATCTTCGCCGAAAGACCTGGATCCACGTTCTAAAAATGTTTTCAAAGGCATTTATTATTATTTTCGGGAGTATTCAAATTAAAAGTTATTTCTCTTGAAGAAGATTTATAGTTATACGGCAATGTTCAAAAACACATCATGCCAGAAAAACAAGACTGCTTTCAATAGCTTTCTTGAATTCAGAGTTTATAACTGATGATCAATATTTATTATAACCAGATAAATAAAGTTGGCGAAACCCTTAACAATGATCGCTACCAACATCAAATGATAGATTCAAATCGAGCATTACGTGAAAAACGACCGGATTATGGAAAAAACAGTCATTTTTCTCCATAAAATGTCCTATCACACAGCCAAACGGGTCAGGGAAAGGATAGATGAGGCGTTCAGTTGGGAAATAATACGTATTCTCCAGACTTAGCTCTATCTCGCTAAAGAATACTTTTTTGTATGAAAATGGCTAGATAAGTACTTCAAAAAGAAGAAGAGCTGTTCTTTTGACGTGGTACTCATAAACTGCCTCAGAGATAGGAAAAATGTATGAATAGCAATAGAGATTATTTTGAATAAAATATGTTTTAACATTTTCAAACAACAGATTATGTTGTTTTCAAAACAATTCCAGTTTCACATTTCTATATTTGGTAAAGCAAGAGAGAAAAGCTTCTGCTGTTTCACCAAAAGTATTCTGCTCGCTTTCAACTAAACAGAACTTATTTATGTAATATAAAAAGAAGAGTGCCAAACCATTGAATTGACATTTCATAACAGTAAAAGAAAACTTATCAGAACAGTTCAAGAAAGCTTTCAGTCTGAATACTCACACGATGTATTTAGGAATATATAGATTTTAAATCGTATTTATTGAATTTCACTTCAAAAATTTAAGAGTAAAATTGAGGGGTAAGAAAAACGTCGTACTTTCTTCAATGAGGGCAAGAGTTTCATTTTAATAATAAATGTAACAATTTATACATAATATATGATAAATTGTCCTTATTACGTTTACTAATACTACAACTTCCAAATTGCTGTTCAAAATATCAACAATCCACTAATGTAACAAGAAAATACCCCAGAAATCAAGACAACATCTAAAGTGATCATGTGATTGTTGGAATCTCACATGACGCATCTCTCAAAATGTCAGTTATTGAAATCATTTTAATATGGCCTCCTCTAATACTTAATTTGATACTTTGCCTATTTTGTACCGATTGGAGTAAAACACTCAATTTTTGTTTTTACTCATTGTAATAATAATAATCATAAGTGATAGTGTATTAAGGAAATAATTGAAAGTTTAATTCTAAATGTTTTCACAAGATTTATTCCTGTCTGACCAACATATACAAAATGGCAAGTACCGCAAATTAACTTATAAACACCTGATTTCTTGTTCTTAGATGTTTTATCTTTATTATTTTTTATTAGTTTTCCTAGGGAATTATTCGTTTTATAAGAAATTCTAAAATTGTGGTTCTTCTTTAAATATCCAGCTACCTTTTCTATTTTTGGTCCCAAGTATGTCAACGAAATGTATTTACTTTCAATTGGATCATTATGGGATATACTAATTTCAAAGCCAGCTTTAATTGTATTTTTGAGAAAAGATTCTCAATAATCGGGACGTTGAAACCGTTTTTCAACGCAATCTGTTTGATGTTATATTCTTTGTCCAAATTCTCACGTGACATGGGTATGTTGGCTAATCTATATAACATACTATTGTATGCTGCTAATTTTTGTGAGTATGGGTGGTTTGATGTGAAGTGAATCTGTATGGGTTGGTTTGGTATTCATAAGTGAATTGTATGGTTGGGGATAATTTGTTTATTTATGTTTATTCAATGGCACCGATAGACAATTTTGTTTGTTTGTGGATTTCATAAACAAATTATCCCCAACCATACAATTCACTTATGAATGGGAAAAAAACAATAGTATAAACTTTTTAGAGTTAACTATCACAAAAATTAATAATAAACACGTTTTTTCAATATAACGGAAACCAACCCATACAGATAGCACAAATCACTCCACATCAAACCACCCATACTCACAAAAATTAGCAGCATACAATACTATGTTATATAGATTAGCCAACATACCCATGTCACGTGAGAATTTTGACAAAGAATATAACATTATCAAACAGATTGCGTTGAACAACGGTTTCAACGTCCCGATTATTGAGAATCTTTTCACAAAAATACAATTAAAGCTGGCTTTGAAATTAGTATATCCCATAAATAATGATTCAATTGAAAGTAAATGCATTTCGTTGACATTCTTGGGACCAAAAACAGAAAAGGTAGCTGGATATTTAAAGAAGAACCACAATGTTAGAATTTCTTATAAAACGAATAACTCCCTAGGAAAACTAATAAAAAATAATAAAGATAAAACATCTAAGAACAAGAAATCAGGTGTTTATAAGTTAACTTGCGGTATTTGCCATTTTGTATATGTTGGTCAGACAGGAAGATCGTTCCAGACGAGACTTAGGGAACATGAAAAATGTTATTGTAACAAAAAGAGAAATGCAACCAACGTAGAGCACCTTCTAGACACAGGACATAGTTTTAATGGTAACTTTGAAATTTTACACTCAGAAAACAAAAGTTTTAGATTAAACTTGTTAGAGACTTTAGAGATTAATAGATATCATAAAAGAAAAATGTTATTGAATAACCAAACAGAATTAAGTAGCTCCCCTTTGTTGAATCTTTTTTGAATCATTTTTCAGATTTCCAAAAGAAGAATTGTAAAACTCTCTTCACCCCCTCTATTTTTGTTATATCCATGTACTATAAAATGAATTTCTTGTTCATGGTATACTCAGTATCTTGTAATACTGACCTGAAGAAGTCATGGTATGACGTAACGATCGTAGTGTTAATAAAATATTAGCGGAAATTAGAATATTGTTTTTATTCATATATTCATTGTTTTGTCAATTACATATTGATTTCTTCAGGCGAGTGATAACTAATTATTTTACATTTGTCTTCTTGAAAAAAGGTGGTGAGGTTTTTGGGAACGCTCTCAATGTCTAAGTAAAATGTTTTTTGCATTCAAGGGAACAGATAATTGTCTGCCACCACTAGTGTAGAATGAAGAAGATGAAGAATCAAAAGTTGAAAGTAATTCTATCTGGCCAGTCAGGTCTACGGGGCCTTTCGAAAGGAAAGAGGTAGAGAATTGAAATCTTCAAGGTAGACGGATAATTCCGTTAATGAACGAAATCGGTTGGATCGTTTCGTAGTTTTTCTTATTTTTCCAACAGTTCCGAAACCACTGATTCAATCGAAATGAAATTTGATATCAAGTGTAATAACGACGCGAAAACTAATGCCAAACTTCGTGAAGATCAGCCATCCGGGCGGACGACTGGAGGTGAAAGGCTAATTCAGATCAGAAAACCTATAGACTTAAAATTTTCAGGCCACATTTGGCTATGTTAAAAAATGGGCAGAATCAGTTTAGTGGTTCTCAAGTAAATTTTTGTATTTAGATGTAAAATAACAACTTATGCATAATGAAATCTGTAAATATATCCATGAAGAAACAAACATATTCGAATACCTCATGTAGTAGGATTGACTAATAAGCCATACTTCAAAATTTTGAATACCCTTGTGTAACATAGGGCAACAGCTTCTTTCTGCAGTGTGAAGTTTTTTCTTGATCCTTTGCATCACTGCTTTTCACAATTTTTCAGTGTAAAATTCGATTTTTTATCTTTTCAAAACGTAAGATGGCTCTGATAAGTTATCGTCTAGTTTCATCAACAAGCATAATTAGTTG
Organism: Megalocaria dilatata; assembly: GCA_034642435.1. Classification (NCBI taxonomy): domain Eukaryota; kingdom Metazoa; phylum Arthropoda; class Insecta; order Coleoptera; family Coccinellidae; genus Megalocaria; species Megalocaria dilatata. Next base: position 43,327,093 of record CM067856.1, on the reverse strand, counting down.
TTGAATTCAACTCTAATAAAACTTGAGATTAATGATAATGACTATTTCAAACATGAGCAACTCTGAAGATAGAAACTGGATTCTCTGTACCACAATTATACCAGAAAAAATCAAACATGATTACTCAAAAAATTCATATAATTGATATGCGCTCAAACCCAACCAAAGGATCCGAAATATATAAGCACCATCTTAACTGGGACAAAAGTTGGAAAAAAACAACTAGATATTTAAATAAGAACAATTGAAATATCTCTAAAAATTGAAAATTTCTTAAAGATCAATGAAAAATAATTGTCCCCATAGAAAAAAAATTCGTAAGATGTAGGTTAAGATAAGACCGCCATATACAGTATGTCCCATAATTAGACTAACAAGCTTCTAGTGGATATTCTAGACATTATTTTAGACACAATCATATAATGCAAAAATGCTTCGTTAAGGAGCTTGAGTTCTCTGAAGATGACGTCCACTTCTTTAAAAAATAAAATTTAAGTAAATTAAATGATTTCGTATGAATTGTTTTATAAAGCTTTTATAAAATAAATGAAATCAAGTACAAGAAATTGATATTTCACTTCTTTGGAAGTAGTGCATGGGGATAAATTTCAAATCAATTTTTCTGAAAACTGGTGCAACTGGGCGATCTCACACAAGAGTATCTTTTTTCAAGAAAAAATATTAGAGTTTATGAATTTGATGTATAACTTGTAAGATAAAGAAAGATAGAAGAGTTGTCACTAAAAATACCGTTTATGAAAAATTTGGGGCTGCTACAGAATAAGAGTTGCTACTTAAATTGGGTGGCTTTTGCTTACTGTGTATGATTAGGATTTACATACCAAAAGAATTATTAAATGGGCGCCTATCACCTCCAGCAAATCCTCCTCTACCACCGCCAAAACCGCCACCAGGCCCAAAGTCTCTAGGTGGTCTGTCATAACCGCCTCCTCCATATCTATCACCACCTCCATAGGAACCAAAATCTCTACCACCTCCATATCCATTTCTTGGACCTCCACGGAAATCACCACCTCTCGAGTATGGACCTCCGCGGTCACCTCCTCTACCACCCCTCATGGGGCCACCACCTCCTCTGGGGCCACCACGACTTCCTCGAGACTTTACTCTTCCTTTCTCAACGGATATTTTTCCTCCCATAAAATCTGTCCCATTCAAATCTTCTATAGCTTTAACTGCCAAATCGGCATCCTCCAAGTGCAAGAATCCGCATCTATTCGCGATATCGCACTCGGCAATAGCCCCATAATTTTCGAATAATTTGCGAAGGTCATCGGTCGTTGCTTGAGGAGGTAAACTCCCTACGAAAACTTTAGTGGTAGTCGCCGAACGCCGACTCTTGAATAGAAATTTCATTATCAAAACATTTTACTTATACATAATATATTTAAATTCGGAACATATGGAAAAAAATTAACTTACCATGGTGTTCACTATTATTACACTTTGAGATTAAAAATGAAGCACAAAAAAACAATGGCTGCTAGTTGAAGCTTAATACAACCGATGTGACGCTATCGATAAGAGGCTTGGCTTCCCGCGTTGAACATGCAGGTAGAGTTTTCGATCATAGAATATCTGTCATATAAAGAACATAGTGTAGCATATTTCCACGTCACAAACAACATAGAAGAAATGAGAATTTACAAATTGATGAGAAACTCCCCATCTGATGACAGGGTGTCCATCAAATATTTTTAATTAATATTTGAAGCTATTGAGTGAATCAACTAGTATCCTCTAAGGATCATACGAGTCACAGAGCCCCTCATAGATTATAAAAATTCCACGGTTATGTCATTATTATTATTGTATTTACCTGCGTTATTTCTGTGTCAAATATACTCTGTGGCACTGTAACACTTGACACGTAGGTGAATAGTGACAATAACAAAGGAGAACAATGTTCTTACAAGGGGATCTCGGTGGCATAGTGAGCATAGACGCGAGCTATGGTATCAGGGATTGCGGGTTCGAATCCAGCTGCGCCCATGGGTGTGTTTGTGTATGTTGTGTATGAATGGGAAAAATACAAAGAGATGAATGAATGAATTTGAATAACATAATATAAAAACTTACACTGTGTAGATGGTTACGAAGCCTAGCACATATAAAGGAAAAAAAAAAAAAAACAATGTTCTTATAGCATTCCCATTGTATTTTAAATCATTCAAGAGGAAGGTTTTTCTCCTGAGCAACAGTCACCCTTGGTAACTCTTATCAGTTGTGTTACCTATTTGCCATATGCACTTGCCCACTTACTTTGAGAGAATGTATTCCATGTGAACCGGTGGCGTTCTTTAGGGTAAATTGCCTGAGTAGTCCTGGTACAGGACAACATATCATATAGAGACAGTAAATAGGATATCCAACGCTATTGTGAGAATGTGTGAGTGATAGCTAGATAATTGTTCCGAGGTATTGTGATATCCCCAGGGATTAGTTTGCGTGACTCTTCAGGTAGTGTTCTGTTCGTTCTTCAGTAATATTTGAGCCTTCCTGGGCCTTGTCACTCCGAGAAGACCAGATACATTTCCTTCGGTAGTCACTTTTCCGGTCGACTCGAATTATGTTAGATCCCTTCTTCAAGATCTCCTGGGCATGCCACAGTTACCCGTACCTTACTGTCCATTTAAACTTACCCCTTGTAACGGAAGGTTCTGCACTGGTTACCGGAAGTACAGTTGAAGGTGCGAATGCTGACTGTATCCCCTTTTTCTGCATAACTCTAACCCCTGCCGCTGCATAAGAATGATATCTGATTTGAGCGAGTTACTGACCTAACAATATGTAGTAATAAGTCATTTAGACCCGGGGCGCTATTGGGTTCACTGGGGCGCTTTGTGAACCACTACGTAGAGTAGATCTAACCACAGGCTGATGAATGTGTTTCCATTTATTGAGGGTTGTTTCTTTTAAATATTACTAATAGAAATATATTATTCTGGTATTACTGTTTCGAATATTTGAACCTCCCGTCACTGTTTCCTTACTCTCGTTAGGTGTAATTTGGGTTATCTACACAACGTAACGTCCTATTCGCCCGCCACTAGACGATCACGATAAAAAGGTTAGCGCTCTTTTAGAGTACTCCGTAAAACCCCCGGATCTTTTAGAGTACGCCATATAGTACAGGATAGATCACAACATTAATTAAAATAACCTGAACAGAAAGGGTTCGTGTCTAACGTGAGATATGACAGTTTACATCTCTGTCAATCGTAAGAAGTTTAAAACAGAAATGAAATTTAAATTAGAAGCCAATTGATCACGCGCCAAACATTTTTAATGCTTTAAATCCGAGGACCTCCGTGGCATAGTGAGCATAGACGCTTGTATCAGAGATTGTGGGTTCGAATCCCGCTGCGCCCGTGGGTGTGTCTGTGTGTGTGTTAGGAAATTATATATACCAGTGAATCGTATAATAATATAAATTGTCTAAAGTCAGTGAATGAATGAGTATGAAAAATTAATTAATTGAAGAATACTATAATCTGGCTACATAACCTGAGAGTTAAGGCCAATAAAGAGTGAATGAATGAAGTTTTAAAATCCAACGCAAATTAATATATGCTACTATAGACGAACTATTTATATAGTCCCCCAACTGAGGCAAATTTCATGTGACGCTTCCTTAGTTAAGATATTATAGATAATAGCTTGTTGCAGAAAAGAGCAGTATGACTCATTTATAGATGAACATATATGGACTCATTAACTGACCAACTATAACAGCCAGTTTGCAGTCCGCAAGCGGCACTAGGGCTGCACAACCTTAGACAGTTGAATTAACACTTCCGAGAATTTCTGTTTATCAGAAGTCTTTTTTCCACCGAACTAACTAGTTGTGGAAAACACTTCCGGCTGCTGTGTTTCCTACAGTGTATAATCTGCAGTAGTTCAAGACGAGAATAAATAACACACAAATTTCCGCTCGGGACACCAACTAGACGACATAGGTTTCCCTTTTTTTGGGAGGCGGCGTTTCGTTCTGAGCATGCGCACTTGAACTCTTCAGACAGGCGTAGTGTGCATGTCTGCCTGGGATGCCAGTTACCCTGTGTTTCACGTCGAAACGATCGTCAAACGTTACGTGCTTTGCCCTACTTGAACCTGGCGGGGACGGTCAGTCAGGTATTGTCTAAGACTAGTCGTGTCCTCTATATGCTACGTAGGGAAGCAGAGCAGAGCAGAATTCTTGGCTAGGAAGGTCGCTACAGTATAATAGATTAATCAGTAACATTGTATAAAGAGACGAGTAATTAACTATCTTCTCTTTAAATAATAATAGCATTGTCACAGAGCAATTTATGGCACTTGTGAAAGCTATAGATTATGGAGGATCACGGTGGCATAGCGGGTAGAGATGTGCGCTATTGTGCCGATGATTGTGGATCTGATTTCCGTTCTTGCCTACAGGTGTGTTGTTTGTGTCTTCTAGTTTGCTTAATTTTTATTAGATTCTGCGTGCATGTCCAAGGGTCAAACCAAATAATCACAGATTACTGAATTATTTCCGCAATCTGTGATCCATTCACTTGTCTTGTTTCAAACGATCGCTCTGATATCGGAACGTTTGAAAGAAACGCATGAAATACGTATGTACCGTAACTATAGAGCGTAACGCTTGGGTACGATGGAGATAGTTAACTCGACTATCCCAGCGCAAACTCTAGTCATTGTTTAAAGAAGCTCCTTAAATAATACTCTTATAGACCTTGTGTGCGGTAAATGCAGTGATCGCCTCCCTCGTTTCATTTGAAAACTCTTCGACTCTTTGAGCCATGTGCGGGGGTTCCAGAGAAATATCTATATCCATAGACAAACAAAATAGTTTGTCTATATCATATACAAACTGAAGAGATCCGGATCCTCTAAGGATCATACGAGTCACAGAGTCTCTCATAGATTATATAAATTCCACCATTATGTCATTGTATTTACCCGCGTTATTTCTGTGTCATAATGCTCTGTGTTGCGGTAACTTGACAAGTGATTAGTGAGAATAACAAAGGAGAACAAAGTCCTTATAGCGTCCCCATTGTATTTGAATTCGTTCGAGAGGAAGGTTCTTGGAAATAAACCTCCTGAGCAACTTAGTAACATCTTCGAGATAATAGTAATTATAACAGCGCCCCTTGGTAACTCTTAGTAAGTAAACTTCTTTTAAATGCTTTTGATTAATTGCATGCTTTAGATTTTTAAATACCACCTTTGTGTTAATGTGAAATTAATGACTGCACGCTCGTTCATTGTACTTCGCTTTCCATTCTTGTATTTTTGCTTCGCTGTTATTTAATCCAACCGGAATGTTTAACTAATTTGCATTGCCTTTGTACACAACTAAAGCGACCCTCACAAGTTTTCTGTTTGTATTGTATACTTTCTCTCGGTGCCTGATTGCTTTTTGCTGTATTTGTAAAAAGTGGTTCTTTATCTGCGTAATACTTGCCAATAGGGATTTGTATTGTCTTTTCTTACTAATTGCAGTGCTTGATATGTAACTGATTTGTATGTACTCTTGTGTGATCCCCGGATACCCATTTCTTTGTTCTTATTGTAACGTCCATTAACACGCCTGGGTGATGGGGTACTGTATCTATGTATTATGTCCTAGTCGGTTTGTGTTACCTATTTGTCATATGCATGTGCCCGCTTACTTTGAGAGATTGTATTCCATGTGAACCAGTGGCGTTCTTTAGGGTAAATTGCTGGGTAGTCCTGGTAGAGGACGACATATCGTATAGAGAAAGTAAATAACTCCAGATATCCTGATTGCTAGATAATTGTTCCGAGGTATTGTGATATCCCCAGGGATTAGTTTACGTGACCCTTCAGGTAGTGTTCGGTTCGTTCTTCAGTAATATCTGAGCCTTCCTGGGCCCGAGAAGGTCAGATACAGTTCCTTTGATAGTAACTTCTCCGGTCGACTCGAATCAGGTTAGATCCCCTCTTCAAGGAGATCTCCTGGGAATGCCACAATTACCCTTACCTTACTGTCCATTTAAACTTACCCCCTGTAATTGAGGTTCAGCACTGATTACCGGAAGTACAGTCGAAGGTGCGCATGCTGGCTGTATCCCCCATTTCCTGCATAACTTTGCCCTTTCTGCTGCGCAAGAATGATATCTGATTTGAACGAATATCGACCTAACGATATGTAGTAATAAGTCATTTAGACCCGGGGCGCTATTGGTTTCACAGGGCCGCTTTGCGAACCACTGCGTAGAGTAGATTTAACCACAGGCTGATGAATGTGTTTCCATTTATTGAGGGTTGTTGCTTTTGAACATTATTAATAAAAATATATTATTCTGGTATTATTGTGTTTCGAATATTGAACCTCCCGTCACTGTTTCCTTGCTCTCGTTAGATGTAATTTGGGTTGCCTACACAACGTAACGTCCTATTCGCCCGCCACTAGACGATCATGATAAAAAGGTTAGCGCTCTTTAGATTACTCCGTATAATTCCAGATCTTTAAGAGTACTCGTTAAACCCCTAGATCTTTTAGAGTACTCCGTAAACCCCCAGATCTTAGAGTACTATGTAACATCCCGGATCTTTTAGAGTACCCTGTAATGTACGGGATAGCTCAATATGATTAAGGATTTGGAATTTTGAGGCATGTCCAATCGCCGAGCCCAAAGTTACCCCTAGGAATAAGGGAAGCACAGTAGTAGAAATCCACCATAAATCACATTATAATATATCTATCACCGACATAGACGTATTAGGATCATAAGTCTATGATCACAGATTACTGCTGAGTATCTGTGATACTAATGTCAGTAATCTGTCATATCTATAGTAGTAGTTTGTCTATGAAATCGACATTATTCCTATAAATTCAAAAGTTCTGAATAAAATAAAGTACAAAAATACTTTCATGAGTGTTAATCAATCATATTTTATAAAATGGCAGTTAAATACACCTACTTTGACAGATTAGTATCTGAATTGTTGGATATTATAGAATGTCATGATGAACTCAAAGGATCTATCAAAGATCTTAATTATCACATCAGTTTAATGTTAGATCAGTGTCTAGATGAATGTTTAAATCTTAAGAAACACATTACTGTTAATTCAATGTTTAAGATAAACAGCATAATTGATGTCATTGATGATGAAATAAATATTGGACATTGGAGTGAAATATCAATTACACTCCGAAAATCGTATACTTTAGCGAGTTTTATAAAAGCTCTGTTTTATTTGAGATCCAATAAAGCAAATATTAATGTGGAAATTTTAAGAGAGACATTGAAATACATTGATAAAGGATTACTTATGGGTGCTCCATTTGAAAAAAACCATGAACTTTTGACAAAAGTAGCAACAACTTTAACAAATTATGTGAGAAAACATTTTGAGGAGAAAACTTCGCTTCCAAATGAGGATTTAGAAAAAAATAATGATACTATCCAGTACCAGTTGTTATTCGAAAATATTAAGGCCTCTGAAGTAGATATTTTATTTTTACCATCCTTACAGCAATTTGATAATTTGTATTTCATGATCCAACATCCAGTTAAGTTGCAAGGTCTGGTGTAGTTTTAATTAACTATTTTGAGGATAGGAAAAAATATGATTATTTCTATATTATAGGCTGCATTGAACACTGGCCTGCAAAAAAGAAGTGGAGAAACCTAGACTATCTGCTTCAAATAGGTGGTGATAGAACTGTGCCTGTTGAAATTGGCAAACAATATATTGATGAAAATTGGTCTCAAGAACTGATGACTATTCGCGAATTTATTGAAAAATATTACTCAAATAAGAATATTGAGAAAACAATTGGGTATCTTGCCCAACATAATCTGTTTGATCAGGTGATTAAATGTAGTTTTTTTGTTTTAATTTAACTTTCAATGAAGAAAATTCATAAAATAACTGATATGTCGTACACAGATTCCAGAACTCAGGGAAGATATATGCATACCAGAATATTGTTCATTAAGTACAGATTATGATAAATCTTGTGATCCAGATATTAACTGTTGGTTTGGACCAGCAGGGACTGTGTCTTCTCTACATTATGACCCAAAAAACAATTTATTAGTTCAGGTAATAATTGTATTTTCCTAAGAAAAATTGTTGAAAATTTTAATTCTTGTAGGTGTATGGGACCAAACAATTATTGCTGTTCCCCCCACAAGATACTCAGTATTTATACCCTTTTGAAGAAACTATGTTGAATAACACATCTCAAGTAGATCCTTTAATTCCTAACTTGAAATTATATCCAAAATTTACTAATGCTACCATGTACAAATGTTTGTTGAAGGAGGGAGAAATGCTTTTTATACCCAAAAGATGGTGGCATCATGTTGTAGCCTTAGAAAAAAGCTTTTCAGTAAGTTTTTGGTGGCAGTAATAGAAGCACTATCTATTTAGAATGTGATTAAATCATTCATATAGTCTACTTAAATGAATTGATAAATGATTGAACCTAATGATAATTTTTATTTTGTTAAAAAATTAGATTCTGTAAATATTGCAATTGTTTGAGTCTTCACTTGATGGAAATCTATATTAAATAAGGTAATTCTGATTTTCAATATTTTAATATTGAATTATATCCCAAAACAAGAGAATTTCAAATAAATTTCCTTAAGATATATTAAAGGTATTTCTGAGAAAATTGCCACATACCTCAAAAATAAATATGATTCAATAACTTCATTCAAACCTCAGTAAATTCACTAAAAATAATATAGAGATTATACATAAAGATGATAAATCATGAATTGAAGAATTTATTGTTAAACATTGTTTCAACATAATATATATAAAATAATAAAATTCTAACAAGACTGAAGTTCATAATTACGCTGTTTCTTTTTGCCCCTTTCCAATAGACCAAATTTGTTTTCCAGCAGCTCCAATTCCAATATTATGATGATTAAAATACAATAAACTTCCCAGAGTAGTAGCTGTTAGTACATATACTACACCTACTGCAATTTTTGAAAGAGCAGGTCCAACTACAATTGGTCTCATATAATCTCTCGCAATTGCTTCCAAACCACTAGAAAGTTCAACGATAATGATTGGAGTCTAATACAAACACAGTATTTCTTACAAATGTGCATGTGTTGTAAGTATTATGGCAAATAAGTTATCTAATATTTCAGTTCCAGGATTATTAAAGGTTGCTGGTATAATTGGTAACAATGCAACAGTCAATATCTTTTCCATTTTCCACTTCTGAGCATGATTTCCACTCATCATTCTCTTTGTTATCGTTTGTGAAATGGGTTTAGATCGAAATAAATTTGGTTGTTTAAGACTATTTGATATTCCTCTATTGACATTCATACCAGATTGCATGAAAATGTTTTGTGAATTTTGTGCTAGAGCTGAAAAAAATTATGTAATGAAAAGTTACCTCAAAATGAATGCCAAATTGGAAATATTCTTTTATTGAATAAGTATTAGTTTAATAACCTGGGAACTTAATAAGTTGTCTGAACAATAAAGAGGAACTCATTTTTCTTAATTAGATCAATTTTTAATATTACGTTCAATAAGGTGATATTTACGAAAATTGTCACCTGTGACCACAAAATACGATACATAACACAGAACTTTTCAGTATATAGAAGTCGTCTAACTATGGTTTCATTTTATTCATTCATTCTCTTTATTTGTCCTTAGCAACTTAGGCTATGCAGACAGTTGATCATAGATTAACAAGATATATTCCTTTATCTATGGTTATAATAATCATCGTTCTCATACATATCAACATAGACACCCATTCGATCAGCAGAATTCGAACCAAAAACTCGTCTCCATTGCAACGTTGCCAGACGAAAATCCTGAGACGAAAAATTACCGCATTTGGAACACTTGGCTCTAATTTGGGACATTTTTACCGTACGCCGTACAACAGAACTTCATAGAGAAACAATTCTTACTATTCTGTGGTCAAATCTAACCTTCAAACTTGTACAAAGGATATTTAGTAAGCAAGATATATGTATAATAATTATATTTATTGTACAAAAAAGATATAATCTAAGTTTCCATAACAAACTCATGTCCATCAACATCGATACAAGAAGTGGAAGAATACATGTCCGCTTTATTCATTCTTGCGTACATATTCTGGGTAGGTGTAAATTTAACGCAATTTCCTTTTTTTTTCACACACTGCGAAGTTAATAGACGACCGTTTATGGTTTTTGTTATCAACTTATTTCTTGATTTCGTTTTTATTAACACTCTTTCACATTCAGCATTTGAGTAAATTCAGTATGAACTTTGATAAATTCTGAAATTCAGAAACACCTGGTTCATTATCATATTTCTGCATTTTTCCCCAGAATATGTCAATATCCTCGTCGACATCTTTTTTCTTTCTGTAGTAAAATGGTAATCTGGCAGCAACCATACCATTTTGTAATTTCCACACAGAGACATGAGTAGAAAAGCTGGCATCTTCCAAAAAACATTTCTAATAACTCGCGCATTCCTGAAATAATTGGCTTCGAAATTTAATTCATTACCTCTATGCAAACATAAACATTTTTCTTTGATAGAAACGAAGTTTTGTTTGATGGATCTATTTCAGATATTGCAGATTTTGTTACTTATTGTCTTTCCATGTAGCATAACAGAAAACTGCTATAAGCATCCTCGATCATTTTATGCAAATACGGCAGACTACCTTTTCTGGCTGAAAATGTTGATTTAAATTTGAAATTTTAGGCAAAATATAATCAAGGAAAAGATAATATAACTCAACTAAAGGATCCTTCAACAAATAATGAATTTGCTCTACTGATAGAAGACGTTCATCTAAATATTTAGAGTTAGCCAGTGATAGCCAACGTGTCTGTGAAGCCTCCCCGAGGAAGCCAGATACAGTCCATTTGATAGTAACTTTTCCGGTTGACCTGAATTATGTTTGATCCTCTCTTCAACGAGATCTCCTGGGCATGCCACAGTTACCCTTACCTTACTGTCCATTTAAACTTATGCCTTGTAACGGTTAGGTTCTGCTATGGTTACCAGAAGTGCAGTTGTAGGTGCATGCTGGCTGTATCCTGTCCTTTCTAACCCCTTCCGCTGCATAAGAATGATATCCGATTTTAGTGAATTTCTGACCTAACGATATGTAGAAATAAGTCATTCAGATCCGTGGCGCTATTAGGTTCACTGTGGAGCTTTGTGAACCACTGTATAGAGTATATTTAACCACAGGCTGATAAATGTACCAACACAATCATAAATGTATTATTGTCCCTCAGAGCCCAAAGTCAAAGGCAAAGATCTTCGTGTTTTGAGGTACTATATGCTGTGCTCCCTGCTCGCTCTTCTAAAAACATGCTTGGCAAGCATCCATCACAAAATTTAAGATAATGTTTGTCAGAGTGACAACTTGTTTGAAAAACAAACTGGCTTCCATCAAATTCACTATTATACTTCTATTCAACTCGCCAATCTACTTACTTCAGGTGTAATCCTTTAAATAGATTTTCTAATAAAGCATCACTCTGTGATAAAACCATCATTTGAAGTAGAAACGTGGTTTCACCTACTGTGATAACTCTATTAAAACTAGGATAATAAATAATAATTTTATTTACCCAACGGGAAGATTCCCAATTACTAAATAACAGTTTTATATTTCAGCAGCAACTTTTCAGTAACAAGTAAATTGATTAAAAGTTACTTCACGCACGATTTTTCAGGTGTAAGTCGAATTTCATTATATTTTTCACTTTTATCTAACACTTATGACAATTATTTATAAGGATTCCAGGCTCGCTTCCTCGACAGAAGTATATTTTCAGTCAATTCTGTACTTTTCACTAACGCCAACGAATACTCTACATGTATATCCCACGCTTGATTTTTTCGATAAATTCATTTCACTCCATTTTTCATTTTCACAACTTGAATAGGTTCACTGGATATTTTAGAAATTTTGTTCAACTCGTCAACAAAACTCGCGAAAATCGTTTTTCACGTAAGATTCAACCGAATACATTCGAATGTAGTACCACATTAATCACTTTACTTATCACTAGGTTTCTCGTCACTATTGGAAATTAAACTAGAAAGAGTACCTAATTGCGATCCGTTCTACGCGCTCTCTCTTATAAAACTGACTAAACATAAATAAATATTATAAATATATTCTTTTATCTATGCTGACTAAATACTTCCTTACGAATGACCAGTCCCTGAATCACGGTATTAGGTAACTGACCAGTCCAATATTCTAGCAACATATACGGGGTGCATCCGATAGTATATCGGTAAGTTTAATTAAGATTTTTACTTCAAATCTAGAAAAACATTATTTCGAGTTGAAATTGTACGAGGGGTATTCAAAAAATTTTGTTTTTAAATTTAAGTCATTTAATTCATTTTCTTGATTGTTTCGTACTTTACTTGACGAAAATTCATCGTATATGATTTAAAGTGAAACACTTTATTTCCGCTAATATTTATTGTTTACACAACAATTGTTTCGTCAATTACATTTAGACTTCATCAGGTGAGTATGGTACTTTTACAAAATAGGTCCCCTTAAATACAATTTTGAGCAAAAAGACACGTGATAACATGAAGGTTTGTTTTGGGAATTTTCAGAATTTATTCAAAAAGGTTCATTAACAGGGATCGGTTTAAATCTGTCTGGTCGTTAAGTGGAATGTTTTTTATGATGCGGCTTTATATTTAGTGCTTCTAAAAGGCCAGTTTGTTCTCTATGTGGAAAACTTCGAAATTATGGTCAAAATAATGTCCTATTTCTTGAAGATGGTTGACATAGGTAGAATTTTATTTATTTGTAACGAATGAATTCTGATGTTCTTTCATCCTATTTTCGAAAGTGCCTGTTTGACCAATGTACCGCAGGTTAACGATATCTTTATTTTTTATCCATTTACCTAAAGAATTTATGATTTTATATGAAAGATTTCGATTTTTCTAATACCTAGCTATGAGTTCAAATTTTCGTCCTACATACGTAAGCAAGTGTAGTGTTTATTTTTCATCTAATTTGTGGTTAAACTAATGACATGGATTGTTTTTGTTGGAGTTGATTTAATAGTTTTTCGATAATTGATGGTTTCTGCTACTCATTATTTACTGCAATTTGTTTGTTTATATTTATCTCTATCAAAATTCTTCTGTTGCATAGGTACGTTAACCAGTCTATACAACATACTATTGTATGGTGCTCATTTATGTGATAAGGGGTGATTTGAAAAGTATTGTGCAGCCTGTTTGTTTCTGTTTACGGTACATCGAAAAATCATGACTATTGTTAATTTTGGTTATTTTTAAGTCTAAAAAATTTATGCTATCATTTTGTATATAGTTTGTTGAATGGAATTGTGAAGTGCAGAGTTTCATTGAAGTCTTTATTCAAAGTAGGAGAATTGTTCTTATCCATTTTTAAGGTGGGATGGCACTGCACGCAGATTTTATTTATTTGTTTTTGTTTAAGTGCGTGATTCACCACGTGGCTGATTCTGACTTTGTAGCAGTTCTGTGAGCTGCCCGAAACCTGAACTGATGATGTTGGCATTCATTGCTCTATGTTTGAATATGTGTTAATTCTTATCAGGTATTGGATATTGTTAGTTATCTAGAGTAGGGGTGTATGTTGTATTCGTGTTGTTGAGGATTTTTGGTATTCTCCTGTTCTGTTGGATGTTTTGTCTTCATTGATACTTATTAGTTTTTAATAGTTTGTGATAAAATTCACATTACTTATGTTTCTTCAGTCTGTTTGTTCCTAGTGTTGATTGTTCCTGACTTGATGTTGATGTGTTTTATTTGCTAATTATTGCCTAATTTTATTAGTGTCTGTTGTAATGAAGATATTTCATCATTATTGTGTAAGCACGTTTTTTCTTAGGTTGGTATGCATGGTGGGACTATGTTGTTATTGTAATGCATAAACTTTTCTGCAAGTGTCTGGTCCAGTATTATTTATTTTAATGTTGTCTGCTGAATATTTTATTTATCGTTGTTCTTCTGCACTGTTTTTACCATTTTTTCGTAGTGAATAACTCCATAGATGAATATTGCATGTGGTTTGAGATTTTTATTCGGACTGCTCTTAGGTTGTTCGATATCTTTGTTCAGGCTACTCAGAGCATTATATTTGTCTTAGGTTGTGATGGGGGTTGTGTTGTTGACTTTTATTTTTATTTTTTGTATTAGTGGTTCCTACTACCTACCCTTTATTATTTCCTGTTTCATTCTCCTCCAAAGTCTTCGCCACTTGATGACATTTGGTGGTAGTAAACATTGGTTTCATTCGTTAGGGCAGTTGAGTTTGTAGTATAAAACTCATCGCTGCTAGATAATAAGTTCGTCAAGACTTCGTCTGATCCTCCAGGATCTCGGATCAAGAATAATGACACAAAAAAAGTAACTTGTGCAAATAGTTTTGAAATGTTAGAAACTGTCAAACAAAAATCAAACTAAGGAAACAACCAATTGCAGAAAGTCATGCAAATCCTATCAGTGTTGTAAGTCTTGTAAATCAAGAGTTTTTTATAAGAACATGTTAATAAAAATTATATTGCCTGACATTAATCAGAGATAATCTTTCGGCTTTGAATATTTTTCATTATACCTTATATTTCTTGATATCTTTGGATACTGAATTGTTTCAGCCGTTACTATTTGGTAGTTGATCATAATTAAAACAAATTGTAGAAATTACTATTTTTACTACCAAAATATATATATATATATATATATATATATATATATATATATATATATATATATATTATACATTTTTTTGTGGCTCGAGTTTCGGGAAATGAACTATCCCATCATCAGACAACTGAAGACCTAACAGTGGTACAGTGGTATTTAAACAAAAGTGATAAATATTTTGAATATTTTAATGGATTCTAGGTAACACCTAATGGTGCTACAGAGGTTTACAATCGGAACGTGATAAAAAACCAGGTTAAAAAAAGAGGGGCCTTCTAACAGATATCGGAATGTCGGCAATCGACAAAGAAGGTTGTTAAACAGATGGTACCCATTTAAATATCTCAAATAATTTTTGGGGTTACATAGCTCCGTACAGTTATTCGAGGTTCAGCGAACATAAAATGAGTTTCAGGAAAAATAAACAAAATTCTACTTTTGCCACTCATTGTCTAGAAAACGGTCATTCCTTTCCCACAATAGTTAATCTTGAAATTTTACATGTAGAATCAAAAGGGAAGAAACTCGATTATCTAGAATCTGTTGAAATTTTCAAATTAGTTCACAATAACAATAATGTAAAAATAATGAATGACTGTACGGAGCTATGTAAATCGAAAATATTTGAGATATTTAAAGAGAAACATCTGTTTAAAACCTTTTTCAACGAATATAAAATGAATTTAATGAAAAGTAAACAAAAATTCAACTTTTGCCACTCATTCTTTAGAAAACAGTTATTCCTTTCGACAAGAGAAAATCTTAAGAAAATTTTACATGTAGATTCAAAAGAGAAGAAACTTGATTATTGAAATTTTCAAATTGGTTCACAATAAAAATACTGTAAAAAATAATTAATGACTGCATTGAGCTTTGTAAATCCAAATATTTGAGATATACAACAAAATAATGTAAAAATAATGAATAACTGTACGGAGCTATGTAACCCCAAAAATTATTTGAGATATTTAAATGGGTACCAACTGTTTAACAACCTTCTTTGTCGATTGCCGACATTCCGATATCTATTAGAAGGCCCCTCTTTTTTAACCCGGGTTTTTATCACGTTCCGATTGTAAACCTCTGTACCCAGGGCCGTCTTTAAACTATTTGAGGCCCTGAACACATTAGGATCATGGGGCCCCTATGACCTTGAGAAAACACTATTTAGTTACAATAGATAAAGAAAGACAAACAAGGTTCTAAATTTATTTTTATTTAATTACTAACTATAAAAAAATAGGAAATATAAAAAATAATCTACCAAAGTAACTCGCTGTCTCGCTTAACTTAAAATCCTTAGATTAATTCTATGTTGATTGCAAAGGTACCCTTCTAGATTTAAGATGAGCAAAATCGTTAATCACTTCTTCAAAATCTATGGTATTGAGAATATCACATTCTATGGACATAAGCGACAAACTAGTTAATCTCTCTTGAAGCATTGTACTTCTTAATTCAGTTTTTATTCGTTTCAATTTGGAGAAGGAGCGTTCTCCGCTGCAGTTAGTTACCATCATGCTTAAAAATATTCTCAATGCAATTTCTACGTTAGGAAATGTATCTTCAATTTTGTTTTGCTTTAATAGATTATATACTTCCTGTACACTGTTAGATGCTTCATTTTCACTCCGAACATTTTTTAAGTATTCTTTTAAATGTTGACATTCTATTTCTAACTCTTTTTCATTTACATCTTCGTGATAGATTTGAGAAAATTCTTTGCATCCTTGTCGTATCTCTTCGGAATTCTGAGTTTTTAAGTGAAAAAATAAACTAAAACGTTGACTGACGGTCTCATATGAACTTTGTCACTGTTTTAGATGAACACTCAAGGTATCGATTATTGGCAAAAAGGTTTCTACGTTGAATCGCTCTTTTCCATTCAATTGGACTGATGGCGCAGAGCCATCAAAAAAACTCTGCCGTGAGCTTCTATGTCTTGTTCTTTGAGATAGATCCTTGTAGTCAGATTCTGGGTTATTTTCTTTGGCAGATGATTCGAAATTATAAAATTTATCCCTGAGGTTAGTAATAAAATCATAAAGTGAAGTCAACAAATTGGTTGCAACGTCCAGTGTTATTGTTTCTTTCTGAAGATAATTACTTGTTTTGTCTATTCTTTCCAATATAGTGCTCCAGATTTCCGTCAGTATAATAAATTCTAGATTTCCCATTTTTCTAGACAGACTAAGGGCTGCGTCTCTTGTTTCTCGTGCCTGTTCAGTATCGATTGTGATGGTGATTAAAGCTTCTAATATTCTTTTATTATTATTTATTATTATCATTTGGTAATCTGGCAGGAACTAGGGGGCCCCATTCGATCGCAGGGCCCTGGGCACTTGCCCATAGTGCCCAGTGGGGAAGAGGGGCCTGTCTGTACCACTATTAGGTGTTACCCAGAATCCATTGAAATATTCAAAATATTTATCACTTTTGTTTAAATACCACTGTACCACTGTTAGGTCTTCAGTTGTCTGATGATGGGATAGTTCATTTCCCGAAACTCGAGTCACAAGAAAATAAGTTATACATATATTTTTTGGTAATGAAACATAGTAATTTCTACAATTTGTTTTAATTGATATCTTTGATTGTGTGCATAGCAAATACATTACGAAACTTGCAGTTTTTGGGCAGGGATAATGGGTTGAGGAAAGTTCCCCAATAAAAAATTAACCTTAAAATATCAATATTTCATTGAAATGAATATACAAACTGAACTCTTTTTTATAGTGAGTATTAATTCACAAAAATTTCACTGTTTATAGATTATAACTTCTCTAAATGTACTTCAAACAGCATCTAATATGTAATCCAATAGTAGTTATAAAATACGCGAATATTTTTAACATAAAGCTTAAAAATAAAATATGTTTGAAATTAGTTCAGTAAGGGTTCTTCAGTATATTTTTTCTTGTGACTTATGGCATCGACTGCTGTGGTCATTAGCCATACCCCATTACCTGACGTGCATAAATACACTCATGGGCGCAGTGGGACTCGAACCAGCAATCCCTGGCACCATAGCCAGCATCTATGCTCACTATGCCACCGAGATCAATATCAAACAGATTAATTCTGCTAACCGCACTACAAAATTTAATTTGTTAATCTCCATTTTGCAAGTGTCTCAGACATCACCACTTTGTTTAAATGTTCTTAAAAACTGGGGTTGCAGACAATCAGGTCAGAAGTAGTATCTTTCACAATCTGTGAAATGTGTTTCAAGAAGTACTTTTCTCAAGTCGCATCTGACATTGTATTATGTTACATGTTTCTTTAAATTTAAATGAACTCTATCTGTATGTTTTTGAGAGAATCTTTCCGATTTGTAGCATAATCGCAGAATTTGCATTTATGTTGCTCTAAATTTAAATGAATTTAATCTGTATGATTTTTTAGAGTAGCTTTTAAATTTGTTGATTATTCACATAGGTTACACTTATGATGCTTCAAATTTAAATGAACTGAATCTATATGATTTTTCAGAGTAGCTTTTAGATTTGAGGAATATTCACATTGGTTGCATCTATGATGTTTCAAATTTAAATGAATTGAATCTATATGATCTTTAAGATAATTTTCACGATTTGTGGCATAGTCACATAGATTACATTTATGATCCTTCAAATTTAAATGAAATGTTTTTATATGATATTTTAGAGTAGCCTTTAGATTTGGAGAATACACACATAATTTGCATTTCTGATGCTTCAAATTCAAATGAACTGAATCTATATGATTTCTAAAATCCTTTTTATAATTTGTAGAATATTCACATAAGTTACATTTATGTTGTTTAAAATTTAAGTGAACTGAATCTGTATGATTTTTGAAGTCCATTTTACATTCTGTCAAGAAAGTACCGGGAATTATCGATTTAAATCTGGCGGGGCAATGAGGCAGGTAAAAAATTTTTTTCCTAGGTTGGTACCACTGTCCTTAATTACTATGCCAAGCTTGAGCGGGATTTGTCAACTAGTGTGTTTGCAACAGCTGATTAAGTCAGTCGATCAGAGTGCGTGCCGATTTTTACTATGGGTGATTACGTTGAGCAAAGAATTTGTTTAAAGTTTTGTGTTGCAAATGAATTTTCGTGTGCCGATGCATTGAAAATGTTGCAAAAGGCCTTTGGTGATAATGCTCTATCGAAAACTCGTGCATATCAGTGGTACAGAGCCTTCAAGGACGGTCGTGAAGTGATCGCGCATCGACGGCTTCGATCGAAGATAATGTCGATAAAATTAAGGAAAGGGTGCTGGAAAACCGTCGTACCAGCTTGAGAGAGATAGCACATGATCTTAAGATATCCCACGAGTCCGCACGTACGATTTTGATTGATATTTTGGGCATGAGAAAGGTGGCCGCACGACTCGTACCGAAAGACCTGAATTTTCTTCAAAAACGTCATCGCGAACAGGTTGCTTCAGACATGCTGGATCGCTCTAATTCCGATTCTACATTCATGGAACGCATTATAACTGGTGATGAGACCTGGGTCTACGAGTACGATATGCAAACAAGCCAGCAATCATCGGAATGGGTGGCAAAAAATGAGCCGAAACCGAAAAAACCACGCCAAAGCCGCTCGAAAATGAAGGTGATGCTCATTGTTTTCTTCGATATCCGTGGCGTGGTGCACTACGAATTCGTTCCAGAGGTTCAGACAGTAAACAAGGAGTATTACCTAGGCGTTATGAAACGTTTGCGTGAGCGTATCCGTAAGAAGCGGCCAAATTTGTGGGCAAACAACTCATGGATTTTGCATGACGATAACGCGCCTTCTCACCGAGCTACGATTGTGACTGACTTTCTCGCCAAAAACTCAACAAACGTGCTTCAGCAACCACCGTATTCGCCGGGTTTGGCTCCCTGCGACTTTTTCCTCTTCCCAAAACTAAAATTGCCCCTTCGTGGCACCCGTTTTGAGTCGATTAAAGCCATAAAACAAAATTCGGCGCGAGAGCTAAAGTCCATCCCGGAAAGTGCCTATAAAAAATGTTTCGATAATTGGAAGTGCCGTTGGCATAGATGTATTGGAGCAAATGGAGCCTATTTTGAAGGCGACCCAATAAATTTTGACGATTAAATGTAAAAATGTTGTTTTAATTGAAAATTCCCGGTACTTTCTTGACAGAGTAGTATACTTCGTGGAATATTCACATAAATGACATTTATGCTGTTTAAAATTTAAATGAACTGTAACTATATGTTTTTTGAGACTCGATTTATCATTTGTAGAATAATCACAATGGTCACATGTATGTTCCTTGAAATTTAAATGAGCTGAATCAATATGTCTTTTCAAGCTGGCTTTATTAGTTCCAGTATAATCACAAAGCAACATTTATATTTCTTCGAATTGAAATGAACTGAATCAATATGATATTCAAAATGATTTTTAATCTGTAACCTATTGACATAGGTTGCATTTATGTTGCTTCAAGTTTAAATGAACTGAATCTGAATGTCTTTTAAGATTCACTTTTTGATTTGTAGAATAGTCACACAAATGAAATACATGTTGATTCTGCTTTGAAGGAGAATCTTTGCATTTGTCCATTATGTTTTCATTAACTAAATTGAGATAATAAATGTTAGAATTGTTGATTTTCTTTTGACACTCACCTTCCAATTTGGGAGAGCAAAATACCTTGTTATCAATTGGATAATATTCATTTTTAGCATAGAATTCTTCTTTGTCAAGAACTCTATCCAAATCTTCAATCTTCACCTGGAGGTTTCCAACTTTCTCTTCCTTATCTGAATGAAAGGCACTCGAACTAATCATTTTAAGCTTTACTTTAAAAGATAAAATTGATGAATTTTTATTTTGGAAATATATATTTTAAACATTACTAGAGAAATATATTTTATCGAATTTTAGTTAAATGAAACACATATATATGTTGATTTCCATTTATTATCTTGAATTGTTCACATGACGCGTTTCGTTAAGCATAGTTAATTTCTTCAGATGCTTACAAACAACTAGTCTGAAATTTGGTAACATACAGTATATAAATATTTTAAATTAACAATTCCTTTATATTCAAATAATTTTAATCAAGAATTGAATTTAATTAAAAAATTAGCAACTTATAACAGTTATTCGTCATTAATAATAGATAGTACGATAGACAAAAAAAGAATATAACAATTCTATTAATTAAATATACCCTATGCTAAAAACTGCTGAAAAACATACAATTCCCTCACTTCTTATGAAAAAACATCATCACAAATGAAAAAATTCCTCAATAAAACAGATATAAAAATATCTTATAGAACCAAAAATTCATTAGGAATTCTTGTATTAAAAATAATAAAATAATAAAAAACGCAAAACCTGAAAGGAACAAATCACATTTGTCAGATGTTTGTCAATTATAATGCCTGCTCAAACATTTATATTGGACAAACCGGATGATGTTTCGAAATTAGAATAAAGGAACATAGACGTTCCTTCCTCAATAATAGTAAAAAGTTGGATTCTATGTATGCGGAACATCTAATAAAAGAGAAACATGATTTTGACGAACGTTTTAGGATGGGAATAAACCGATTTATATATTCGGGGAATTTATTGAATGAACAGAGTGAGTTATCTAATTCATCTTGGATCTATTTAAGTAGGGACCCGGTGGTTTTACCAAAATTAATGAAAATATTTTATTGTACCCTTACCTCAAAGCAGAAAATATTTATATACTGTTTATTAGCAAACTTCAGACTAGTTGATTGGAAGCTTCTGAAGAAGTTAACTATGTGAACAACTCAAGATGATAAATAGAAATCAACATATGAATTGATTCTGAAAATTCCAGAAACGAACATTCATATGTTTCTTTGTACTCAAAATTGTATTTAAGGAGACCGATTTTTGTAAAAGTACCATACTCACCTGATGAAGTCAAAATATAATTGACGAAACAATTGTTGTGTAAACAATAAATATTAGCGGAAATAAAGTGTTTTACTTTAATCATATACGATGAATTTCCGTCAAGTAAAGTCTGAAACAATCAAGAAAATAAATTAAATGACATCAATCTAATAACAAAATTTATTGAATACCCCTCGTACAATTTCAACTCGAAATAATGTTTTTCTAGATTTGAAGTAAAAATCTTAATTAAACTTACCGATATACTTTCGGATGCACCCCGAATATTGCTAGACTGATCAGTTACATAACTGACCAGTTATGTCTAGAATGTTGCTAGAATATTGGATTAGTCAGTTACCTAACACCGTGCGACAGGGGTGATTCGGGGACTGGTCATTCGTTAAAGAAAGTATTTAGTCAGTTTTATACGAGAGAGCGCGAAGAACGGATCGCAATTATGTACTCTTTCTAGTTTAATTTCGAAAAGTGACGTGAAACCTAGTGATAAGTGAGCGTGATTAATGTGGTACTGCATTCCAATGTATTCGGTTGCATAAATCTTACGTAAAAAACGATTTTCGCGAGTTTTGGCGAAGAATTGAACTAAATTTCTAAAATATCAAGTAAACATAATGATCCTATTCAAGTTGTGAAAATGAAAAATGGAGTGAAACGAATTTATCGAAAAAATCAAGCCTGGGATATGTATGTACAGTATTCGTTGGCGTTAGTGAAAAGTACAGAATTGACTGAAAATATACTTCTATCGAAAAAGCGGGCCTGGAAAATTTATAAATAAGTGTCAGATAAAAGTGGAAAATATAATGAAATTCGACTTACACCTGAAGAATCGTGTGTGAAACAACTTGTAAACAATTTATTTGTTACTGAAAAGTGGATAGTCTAGTGAAAATGGAAAATTCAGAGTGAAAATGGACAATTACCTTACGTGCTGCTGAAATATAAAAATATTATTTAATAATTGGGAATCTTTCCGTTGGGTAAATAAAGTTATTATTATTTATTATCCTAGTTTTAATAGAGTTATCACAGTAGGTCAAACCACGTTTCAACTTCAAATGATGGTTTTATCACAGAGTGATTCTTTGTTAGAAAATCTGTTTAAACGATTAATTACACCTGAAGTAAGTAGATGGTCAAATATATCTATTAGCTTGGCGAATGAATTTGATGGAAGCCAGTTTGTATTTCAAACAAGTTGCCACTATGACCAACATTATCTTAAATTTTAAGATGGATGCCTGCCAAGCATGTTTTCGGAAGACCAGTGGCGGATTATCCGTAAGGCAAACTAGGCACGTGCCTAGGGGCGCGTAGTTACAAGGGGCGCGCGAGCTCAGAATTTTTAATTAAGATGGCCATTTATGGCCGGTACAGGTGCGCCGACAAAGTTATTGCCTAGGGCGCTCTGGACCTTTAATTCGCCACTGCGGAAGACCGAGTAGGGAGCACAGGATATAGTACCTCAAAACACGAAGATCTCTGCCTTCGACTTTGGGCTCCGAGGGACCATAACACATTTCTGATTGTGGTACAGTGGTACGCAGAACATGTGAATTTTATTATTCCACTCTTTTAAGACCAATTTCGCCTCAAATGAAAACTTAGATATCTGGGCAAAACGATAGCACATTGTTCCCCAGAACGAATGCGCAGAAAATATCATTTCCATGGTTATATCTTCGAGTCTCATGGGTGGATTTTGCATATTCTCGAACTTTATCTTTCCATTTAGTCTTAAAGTCTGCCCTGTAAATCGAAAGTCTTTCCTTTTAATCGTTTGAGTTCATTTTTGGCTGAAAATTTAAAAAATATACAGGCATTGTAGTGTGTTCTGGGACAGTGCACAAAAGTAAAATTGAATTATAGAGATCAAAAATATATAAAAAATAATATTTAGTAACAAATTAGAATTTCATGTTTTTTATTAAATCTTTGAAATATCAGAAATTCAAAACATAAGCTGGAAAAATTTCTAGAAATTACAAGTTAATTTTTTCAAAATAATAATAATAATATTTATTCACTGAGTAAATTACACATAAACAATAATTCAATACCACATTCACAAATTGAAATACAGAAGGTGAATAAATAAATGATATCACACTTGTACATGATGCAACTATTCTGTTTGGATGCCTTTTTCCTACGATGGGTGAACAAATACATACAAAAAATAACCATAAAATTAAAATACGCATTTTTCAAATTTTTCTTCCGTAAGAGAGAATCAATTGTTTCAAGTTTTTCCTGATAATATAATGATCATTTGAAAATTATGGATGAGTTTCATTTTTCTCTGAAAAGTAATCAATACAAATCAATAATATAGAGAGAGAGAGAGAGATTAACTTTATTGAACAATCAGAACAATTATTAAATTTAAATAAACATATGAAAATTCAAATTATTTTTTCTCGGATCAAATGGCTATCGATTGAAGTCTTCCAAAGAGTAATATACATTTTAATTGATGTTAATGTAAAGACATTAAATGTTCAAATAGTGCGAGTGCTGGTAGTTTTGCCTTTTTAGTTCTCTATTGTAAGGGTATTAGCGTGAAGCTCTCTAAGGAAAAGCGGTGTTGTGAGGGAGCTGCCACCTCAGTGGCGGGAGGTTGAAATAACCAAAACACAGTAACAGCAGAAGAATATATTTATATTAGTAATATTGAAAAGCAACAACCCTAAATGAATGGAAACAAACATTTATCAGCCTGTGGTTAAATCTACTATATAAATAAGAATTAATATATATATATATATATATATATATATATATATATATATATATATTAATATATATATATATATATATATATATATATATATATATATATATATATAAATATATATGAGAATTTTCCATAATTTCGGAATATGACAAATATTCTATATCATTTATTCATAGTAATTTTTTGTATTATACTTATTAGATTATCACAGATTCTTCAATTGTTATTGTATTGTAGCGAACAACTTCTTCGCTCCTCGTCCAGAAACCTACCTTGTTCTGTCGCAGCTTGACTGGCGTATCAATAGAGGACACGACCTGTCTAAAGAGTTCTGACTAACCGTCCTTGCCGAGTTCAAATAAAGCAAGGCATATAGCGTTTGACGACCACCGTTCCAAGCGGAACACATGGTCATGGTGTCACAGACAGAGCTACGCATCACGCCTGTCTGACGAGTTTCAGATGCGCAGACTCCGAACGAAACGCTGTCTCCCGAATTAAGAGGTGGAAGCTCTCTCGCAACACTGAATTTCACCCGAGAGCTTCAGTATCATGTGATTTTTATTTAGTGACCAAAACAATTTACAATTGTGTTGTACATCTACAATTTTTTGGATCCCTTTGGTAAGGAATTCCTCATTCACACACCTACTATATAATTAGATTATTATAATCTGGGCGCATAATATCGTTGTCGAGGAATGTCTTGTTGCGACATTCTGAAGACACAGGGGTTGTGGTGTTTTTTATTTAACTACCTATTCATTATAACATTCATATCTAATAATAGTTGTTCAGGAAGGCCTTGTTGCGGCCCTCTGAAAGACACAGGGTTGTTGTGTCAGTATTTAATTGTGGATTCACATTTCATTCACTCTAAATACTCTGAATTATCAAACAAAGTACCACTGTTAACCACCTCTTAGATCCCAATAAATGATGTGAAGATAAAGACGCTTACATGTATGAAATATGTTAAATGGTTAATTCAGATTAAAGTAACCAGGTCGCCCCTAGCTGGAGCATCAATACAGTAAAATCCACCAATGGATAAAGAATGCATGATACAAATAACACTCACGTTGACCTCAGGTAATTCAAAACAATACAATAACTTTACATGCTAGGGCAGCTCAGTCGACTTTCCTTTGTGTCTAACACTTTTAATAAATAATGGACAATGGCGTTCTATTTCTAACAAAGGAAAACTGGACTCTCTGAAACCGACGTTCAGTCGCGGAGGATTACCACCAATCTTCCGGAGCACCAAGGATCATCTCCCAGGGTTATGTTTACATTTTCAAACGCGCGCGCAAGTCAAAGAAGCGACCATAGACTCTTAAACCTGGCATCGACAGTGACAAGAAGGCATAAAATTCCCTAGGTGGTTCTTCCCGCCTAATCTTCCTTTATAAAAATATGTGAATCTCTTCTATAGAAATAACAGTATCCAATATAGGCGTGTTCA
This sequence comes from Megalocaria dilatata, assembly GCA_034642435.1. Classification (NCBI taxonomy): domain Eukaryota; kingdom Metazoa; phylum Arthropoda; class Insecta; order Coleoptera; family Coccinellidae; genus Megalocaria; species Megalocaria dilatata. The sequence goes on along the minus strand of CM067856.1, from coordinate 43,301,251 downwards.
AACTCAAGAAACAGAGAATTTGTTAAATTCTCCTTTTTCTCAATGGATTTTTTGATTGATAGAATCTCCAAATAGTCCATCAGTTTAGCCTTTTTAACATTATACAGTAAAGTGAAATCTTTCTCATTAAAAAAAAAGATTATTTTCTATACAATGTTCTACAAAACTGGTCAATTTCTAGTTTGTCAAAATAGACATCCTATGTTCTTTGAATCTATGTTGATGTGAATATCGGCCTGCCTGTCTGTCTCATGTATTTGATGATTGCAATGCTACATATATAGGATAGACAGGCCGATGTTTACAATATAGAATCAAAGAACATATCTTTTTTGAAAAACCAGAAATCAACCTGTTTTGCAGAACATTGTATAGAAAATAATCATATATTTAATGAGAAAGATGCCACTTAACTATAAAATTTTAAAAAGGATAAATTGATGAACTATTTGGAGATTCTATCAATCAAAAATTCCATTGAAAAAAAGGAGAATTTAACAAATTCCCAAACAGTCTTTGGGAACACCCCTATATTGGATGCTATTATTTCCATGGGCCATAAAAATGCACAGATGTCCAAAGTGAAAAAAAAAGAACCTTTTTTCAATTTTAAGTTTAGTTACTTTTTGTACTCCTTTGAAGATAGTCGACCGACTAAAACACTTCTGAGGATTTTGAATAAACTGTGAAATATAAAAACTGTGTGAATTTTTTAAATAAAATGGTTAATATGTTTCACCTAGAGCCAACCACATACCTCATTCATTTTACTCACAGACTTATTTTCCTAATTAATACGTCTATAATTTTATTACATTACACCACCTACACAACCATAGACTTATTATCCAATTAAAACGTCTATGTAAATAACGTGTGTTGTTCAGATTACCCTTTTTTCCGTAATCTGTGGTCTTCAGTAGTCTGTGATTTTGTCAGTTAAAATACAAAATATACTTTTGAGTCAGTAATTTACGTTCAGGTGTGAGCATTCTTATACTGTGTTAAATAAATATTGAATACTAAAAATTGGTTTTTAGTTCAATCATGGAACTGGAAATTGAATGTGGTTTCAATACTAATGATGAAACAATTAATTTTGGAAGTAGGGGTTTAGCGGATAACGAACCCTATGAATCAGTTACATTTGCTTCCATAAGAATAAAAGCAAACAGTTCTGTATGTATTTAATTTTTTTTCTTGTCTTGAGATAGTAGAAGCTATTCATAATTCGATTGTAGTGATTAATTTGAATTCCTGAATTTAACTAGGAAGTTATGTATCCAGTTTGTCAGTTTCGTTGTTACATTGAATTAAAAGTATTTCTTATTTCAAAGGGATTGATGATAATCCTATATTTTTTTTTGATGTGGTGAGAATATCAAACGAAAAAATATGTAACAAATAACCAAAATGATTATTATCAGCCTGATCTTGGAAGGTTCCCGGGTTACAGATTTATTGACTCCCAAAGAAAAATTTCTATATGAAAATGAATATTTTGGCTTAAGCATAAATAATATCAAAGGAAAAGGCAAAAACAACTATAAAGATCTAATAATTTCGTTGAAAAAGCAAATTTTAAAGATTGCAATGTATATATACCACCTACATATATAATGGGAGTTATCTCCAATATTGATATAAGTATTGGGGACGATGAAATTCTCAAAATGTCAAATTCTCATGTGAAATCTTAAGGGTTAGACATCTAAAAAAGAAAGATAAGAAAAGACACCATTCCTTCAAATGTTATATTATACCACAATATATTGGAAGTACAGCAATACATGAATTCAGTAGTTCGTGTTTTAGTTGTCTCAGATACAGCCCTACTTCCAAAATATCAGTCAAACAATATGGTAATAATGCAGTTAAAAACACACTGAATTGCAATGCGAACATACTGACCATAAATGCTTATTCTGTAACTTGAGACAAAGACAACTGACAGAACAAGCAAAGAATATGAACGTCAAAAGAAAGAATCAAAGATTTAATGGCAGTGTTCAAATATGAACGTCAAAGGAAAGAATCAAAGATTTAATGGCATTAATATACAAATTTTGAAGCTGATATAGTATTAAAAAATAAAAACACCCACTAAGAAATTAATATTAGGAGGTAACAAACAAATCCCTTAACTACCAAATACACAATCAATAGTAAATCAATCCCAGTTACCATCTACGATAACAGAACCTTCCTATGTACAGGCTATCAAAAACAAAACATCGCCCTCAAGAGAAAAAAAATACCAGAAACAGTCACAAATAAAAAAAAATGTGCTAAATTTAGTTAATGTATCACTAAAAATAAACCTACCAGAACTAGACCCGCCTATAATCAAGCAGAATTAGAAGAATGCTTTATTCAATATACTCTAGATTCCAAAAATTCAATTATCAGATTGGAATGAAAGAACCTCAATTATTCAAAATAGATTGTTAGCACTAGCAACTATAAGTTCCATAAATACTCTTATGGAGTTTGAAATCCATAATATCTCTGATTCATTACATTACAATTATGGAAGTATATAATGAACCAAAATAATAATAATAAATTAACCTATATTCATAATCACACATAACAAACAAAGTCAAAAATATGGTATTAATTAGGTTTACATTTATTTAATTCATGTAAAAGTTGTATTCAGTTATATTAACATTTTTGATTTGTTTCAGGAATGTTTCCGATAGTGGCATAACTGATTGTTTAAAAAATTATAATTTTCCCATGAGATCTAGCCAATTAAGACTTAACGATTTAATATTAATGAAATTGTGATATTTTTATGGCTCTATTGTTCGTTGAATATCATTTAAAGTTGAATGTAAATTTTATAGAAAGACCGAGTCTCACAGAGAAACTATTTGATATCACTAATATTTTTCTTTATACATGAATTTAAATATATATATATATATATATATATATATATATATATATATATTTAAAAAATAAATGAATAAATAAATATTTATGATATCAATGTAGTTTCCCTGTGGAGCTCAGTCATTCTATACAATTTACTTTCAACTTTAAATGATATTCAGCGACTAACAGAGCCATAAGTATATTACAATTTTATTAATATTATATCGTTAAGTGTTAATTGTTTAGATCGCATGGGAAAATTACAATTTTTCAAACTATTTCTTGGGGCACTATAGGAAACATTCCTGAAACAAAACAAAAATGTGAATATACGTAACTATATTCTCAGAGATGACCGAAATGATGGCAGAGGAGCAATTGCATTTTTTCTCAAAAATGATATAAAATTTGAAAAAGTTTTCTTGCAATTCAACAATAAACCTTTCAGTGGTGGTTCATATATATAATCCTCCAATTTTAACCATTAAAACGGAGATAATGAATCAAAATTCTTGATCTTTGGATACCCCAATGCACAAAGCCCTCAACGGGGTTCAGGCAGTATTTATACAAATAGTAAAGTGATAAAAGATTTTATAGACGCAAGAATTAATTATCTTAAATGACGGTTCAGTAACAAAGAAAAAGCGCTCCAGACCTGAGCATATGTTCACCCTCAATATCAAATCTTTGTCATTGGTGGCTATATTTTGGCCCAGGACAAAACGACCATTACCGGTTATTAACATAATCTCCCTGGGTGATATTCCCTCAATAACCATTCTACTCACAAATTTGATACAGACGAGGCAAACTACACTGAATTCAATCAATTTATAGAAACTAAGTTATGAAACTCAAATGTTCAAAACTTGAAGGAATTTGATAAAGTTATCAAAGAAAGCACTGAAATTTATATACCATCAAAAAAAGTAAATTTTAAAAATCATAAAAATAATATTAAATAAGGTTATTCAGATTTTTACCAATTTTTATTGTTATTTAATACCACAATTGTTTCGCTGTCACAGCAGCATCTTCAGGTAGGTGGTATCTTACATTTTGAATAACTGTTATTCAAAATGTAAGAAACAACACTTAGAACAAAATTCCCTCATGTTCGGTTTCCATGGAGGCTAATCTGTAACCAATATACATATACACCGCTTTTGCAGAAAAAAAGATTGTGATAGTTACTTTTCTAGACATCCAGGCCGTATTTGATAAAATCAATATTAGCATACTAAAAGAAGATATGGAAGAAATAAATCTGCCAGGAAACCTTTTGAACTTCTATACAAAGGATTTACCATAGAGAGCAATATGAGGATGATACTGCGAGAAAGGATATTATTATTATTATCCTGATACTCCTAGATGTTCTGTGAAGATTCCTCAGAAGCTTTTTCAGGTTGTGCGAGTTAGGAGTTCAGGTAGTATATATGAGAAAATATCAAACACCTTAGATTTTTTAAATCTAAACAGAACAATGAGGAAGGGAATATATTCACGAACGCTAAAAATAGAATCCTCCTATAAATTACCAGAGATTTGGTCCATTTTTTTGTCAGAAATGTTGGCAATAGGTGAAGCTCTAAAGTATATCCAACAAAAAAACATAACTAAAGCTGTGATTTTCACTGACTCAATGAGCATACTAAAGTATCAAAATTGGAAAACGTATTCACATGTTTATATAATAAGGGCATTAGTCAAAAAGTAATGGGCAGCACTAACAAACAGGGGATTCATCATATATGGTATTTGGGTGCCAGGACACTATAAAATAGCAGGAAATAAATATGAAGACTGATTTATTGAATGAAGGTAGGGAAAAAGAACAGAATGTAGATTACGAGGGAGGACCCTGGCAAATATTTGACATCATCAAACGGGAGATTCAGACGCAATGCAAAAATTAGTTATTAACATGTGGTCGGACAGAGACTATACATACATGAGAAATGTGACAAACTTAGCATAATCAATGCTTATGTCAGATTTTCCAAGAAAACATCTAACAACAATGATGAAAATCAATTCTGGCCATTGCCTGACTACAGAACATCTAAATAAAATAAAAATATTATCCAGTCCAAACTTTGAGTGTGGATAGCTGGTAAATTTACAGTACAGTATATATACACTATATATATACTGAAATATTTAATTTCCACAATTCCCATGATTGGGCCCATAATAATCCACACGTAATATAAAATGAAAAGTTTATAATTTAAAATTGGAATTCAATATTAACCAGAAAACAGTTACTTGAAAACTTTTCAAATGAAAATATTTTGTCCAGGAAAAAATCTAAAATGAAAAGTTAATAATTTAAAATTGGAATTCAATATTAAACAGAAAACAGTTACTTGAAAACTTTTCAAATGAAAATATTTTGTTCAGGAAAAAATCTAATATTTTACTATACTTCAAATTGCTTTACCGTGTTCCTTATGATAATAGATTTATAACATAATAGTACTGAAATAATTTTATTTTGTAATAAAACAAGTTTTACAAGGAGAAGGTTGGCAGTAATCCTCAAGTAATATTTATAAAATCTAAATTATTTTAATATATACATTTTATGAATAAATTCGATTCAATTTAAACAATAAGGGTTAATTTATGTAGGCGTAAACTGTAAAAATTAAACATTCAATGTAATTTTTTATGTTGCACTTAAACAACACATAGGCACTACAAAAATAACTTCGGTCCAGTGTGTGCTGCATTAACTGGTGAATTATATAATAAATAATAATAGTCCAAGACAGTTTGTACCTATTTCATGAAAATTTAACAATGCAGGATGCCATACTTCCTCATTTTATCATTATTCTTTGAACATGGATGAAAAATATATAGCTGTGTTTTTGGTTTTGGCAAAGGGACATGATATGGAGAAAATCGAGAAAAGGTGTGAATATTGGAAAACTGCTAGCAACTAGTTAAAAATTATTCAACTGATCAATTCAAGAGAGCTGAACTTAACAGTGAGATAAGTAATGTATGGAGTATGGAGACAGCACAGGATACTGTTTTCTTATTTATATTAAGGGTTAATAATTAAGATTGTGCTGTCTGAGGATGGCACTAATATTAGTATTAAGGTGTGGTATTTCGGAAGAGATTCATCATCAAATGAAAAAGAGTCTGAAGTTAGGACAGAAATGAGTATCTGAAAAGTTGCTAAGTTTGACCATGTTAATGATTTGTTCTTTGATGAGACACAAAACCAAATTTCTCAATACACAAGCCAGACTGTGAGAGCTTATCCTGCTCATGCTCAAAAATAATAAGGGTTATGTCAGTAAAATGTTTAAGAGTTTCTATAAACCATCGTGAGATCGGATGCACATACACAATATTTGAATAATCGTCAGAAAGGATGAAAATGAATTCTGCATGAACTGAATGGAAGGCAGTAAGAAAATCGAAAAACCACTTATGAAATGCTGCTCGATAGATACAGGAAAGTTATTTCTCCATAATATTGTAACATCTTAGATAAAAATGGCTATTTTTGGACTTGTACTGTTCTTCAACTGACCGATTATATTGTATATTCTTATTTTGGATTTTGAATAATTATTTCAACTATTCAATGATAAATTTAATCACTTTCTACGTCCCATAGTTTTGAAATCATCGGAGGAAACTCTTCTACATTCCAAGAGGTAGAACCACTTTACAAAATCATTCAGTATTCTTGAGGGTAATGCGTTTTTATAATTGGCATATAAGCGTACGGATATTTTCAGCATGAACATAGACTAATAATAAATAAAATTTAGGGTATTATAATATATTGTTTACTATAGCTTTAAGAAATACTCGTCTGCTGGATTGTTAGAAAACCACTTATTTTTTGATCATTTATGAATCATTGTTAAATTTGTGAACTTCTGTAATAAATAAACTTTTAAGCTAGTTGATTTCATGTTAGATTTGATTAAAATCTGAAAATACCCCCTTTTCACATGCTGTCATCAATATTAAGCATAAACTACTATTGCTGGCATAAAACTGTCTTTTATGTCCAGAACGATTACTAAGAAACTCACATGAATAACATTGAATGTGTTTTTGGTAGAGGGATAAGATAGTGAGTCTGATAAAATTAAAAAAACAGTTTACAATGCAGGCGAAATTTTTTTTCTTAAGAATTTTGAAACTTGGATAACTACATAAAAGTAATTGATTTCATTATTGTTTTTTCCAGAGTACATCTTCAGTTATATCCAAATTGCATGGAGATCAAGTATTTTTTAGTGTTGATAAATTTTTTGGAGTATTTCAAGGTGAAGAATATGGAACTCTTAAATTTTCTTGCAACTGTGATCATATCTTTGATGATATTTTTTACTGTTCTATCAAGAAATACCTTTTCTTATTTTTGCGAGATGGTTCTCTTCAAATCTTGAAGGATAAATTAGGAGAGTTTATCCTCCTGAAAAAAGTGTGAGTGAATTTACATGATAGATTTGTTGTTATATAATCTATTAATATATATATATGTTATATCTTTCAGACAAATAGTGACAGAAGAAGAGCCCAAAAATAAAAAAGTTTTCATCAGTACTCATCTTGTAGAATATGAACAGAATAAGAACATGTTCCTGATAGTAACTTCAGGTGGACTTATATTCAGGTATATTTCATTTTAGATTCTTCAAGCAAATATTTTTCATGTTACTCTTTGAAGAGTACAAGTATTTTTACAGTCCCAGGTCATTGCCTTACAGCCAACTGCCTCCAGATGTCTTACTGCTTTCTGGTTTTGAAATAATGTTAATGCTTTGTACTCCTGGGATAGGCAGACCTGAGTACATTATTTCACCACCAGAATTTCAGCAATCTATATAGCAAATTATAAATAGTTTTTGTCACAGTTAAGCTGCCCAAACCTCACTTTGTTCTCGATATTATATTATTTTTAAATTTGACATATTTTTGTTGATGAAGTAAATTTACTGCTGCATATACTCACACTTCTGGTATTTGATGGAGTAGTAAGCAAGTAAGTAATTATTTCATCTCCATATTCTTCATCAAGGACAGCTGAACAAGCAACAAACTATTCAACTTTATTTGCTATGATTTGGAAGAAATCTGGAAGAGAATTAGAGTCAGCTGTATCTTCCTTCATTACTTTATCTGTACTTTTTTCATGCTCCCATAGTGGAAGCTTTTCTGGACTAAGTGTTATAAAAATTGATGATGAAAGCTATGTATACGAAGTGTTTTAATAGGTGGAAAATCTTCAGGTAAATTTATAAGTCTTTCCTCCTTATTTAACGAATTGTAAACGTTTATTTCAGCTTTGATATCAAGTAAATATATTTTCCTGGAGAATTCAGAATAGAATATCCTATATGTTAAAAATTTAGAGATGAATTTGATATTTTAATTGCAGACTGGATATTAATGAAGATGATGGTTCTGAAACCACTGTAACTCACAAACTAATTCGTGACATTAAGGGAACTATTGAGCACTCCACTTATTGTAATTCAATATTGTTTCTCAGTGGCTCGAAGCTGTGGGTTCTGAATATTCTCACCAACGAACTGAATTCATCGAATGCGCTGGATCTAAAATATGTGCAGTTTACTGGACAGTAAGTTGAAGTTTTCAAAAAGATAATAACTTTTTATTAGAATTGAAGGGATTTAAGCAGTATATTTTTGTATAAAATCGCATTTTACAAGGAACTGTTATTGAAAGGAATTAATTCTCAAAATAATTGTTTCAAGAATGTAGATAGGCCATCGGTAGATTCGATGCCTAAAGTCAACTGTCTACGACCCAGAAGATAGACAAGCACCAATTTATATTTGCTGATATAAATAATATTTTTAAAAACAACTTGAATATTGTTGAAATATATTTTACATAAACAACTGCAGTGATATAAGGACACTCTGTAAATTGTCTGTTTAAGCAACAGAGTACCTACTTGGCCAATGTACTGTGCTGTTATAAGTCAGATTTACTCTGCAAGTAATTGTTATTTAACACTAATAGATATTAAAGTCAAAATTCTGAAAGAAATTATCAACATTATACAAGAGATAATTATACTTGAAATACCATGGAAACACAAGATAATAAAAATTAAAAAAAGATCTGAATAGTCACAGTGCAAGAAAGTTTCCTTGAAACTAAATGACCAATATTAATCTAAAACAAGTTTTTAGAATATTGGATGGATTAGTCTGTTACTTTGTGATAAGTTATTTTACAAATGGAATAAATGGGAAATTACTTTGTTTTCTAACACTATTTTATTATTGAAATATAGTGACATGAGTTTGGTAGTCTTTTTTCTAACTTGTGTATAACAAGTTTTATTTCAAAGATTTTTTTATTTAAGAAATGCTTCGGACATGTTCCCTAATATATCATGTGCCATAAATATGGTTGAAAATATACAACATTTACATCAATCTGGTCATAAAATATGAAATTTTAGCCCTTTTTGAATTTTGCGCCGTGAAAAGAAACTATTTTCAATACATTAACTTTTGTGAACAAAAAAATTGATGAGCAATGGGCTCACTTCTCATCCAACTGTTTGCTAAAATCTTTATCTCCTTCCCCATAAGAAAAGGTCTAAAATCCACATACACAAGGCATATCATATTTTGGCAGGCACATATATATATATATATATATATATATATATAGACGATATATTAGTTCGCCTCTGTGGAACATACAACTCAAATATCTTAAATAGGTTAACACCATAAGGTCAAATTTACTAGGGAGGTACAATCTAATAATAAAATAAAATTTTTTGACATATCTTTAATTAAGAAGAATAATGAGATTTCCTTTGATATAATTAGAAAACTCACAACATATATTTAGAAAATTCTCATGAACTTGCTGCCTATACATCAATGATGGAGCAGCTTTTCCATTTTCTTAAAGTTTATAGCTTTATAGTAAAAATAATGGAAAAATAACATGTAATATTTGGATATTTTGGGAATTTGGGGATTTTTTATTCCGTTTCTTGAATTTTTCCCTTATCTCAGTATCTTTCCTTATAGAATTGTAATTAACTTTTGTTTTAAGTATTGTAATTATGATATTGTAACATTATACTCTATTACAGATTCATTTTATCTCTCCTAAGTTCTGGGGAATTAGCTTATATTTGTCCAATCACTCTACAACATTTTCCAAGAGATTTTGACCATCTAATAAGTGCCATATCTATTATAAAAAATGAAAGAGATGATATAAAATGTATCACTACCCTGTCCATGAAAGATTCTTCTGGAAATAACCGGCTTTCTGTATATCGACCAGGTGAGTTTAAATGGGTTATTTTTGGTACAATCTTTAATTACAACTCCAATTGTGTTTATTTGTTTGTATCGCAAAGGATGCAAGCGCCGCACTCAAGGTCTATTGGAGCCTGCTGGTATACCCAGGTTAACTATCTGCATGACACTCAAGCTTTCCATATGATCCATAAAATTCACTCGAACCTTCTGCTTCCTAACTGTGAACTTGAAATTTGAATCGAGCCTAACTAAGGAATTGGAAAAATGTGCAGCATTTGCATCCTTTGCATTATAAATGCAAAGGACGGGTTTCAAAACCTTCATAACGTTTGTTGAGGCTCCAAGTATTCAAATCTTGCAGGTGAGTTTGAAACCATTTTCCGACATAGAGCTAAAATTTAACATGCTTGTCTACTTCTGATAATAGCAAACATATTTTCAAATTCCAAGTCCTATCTTTTCCTCTAAAAGGTAAGGGTAATCATTTGAGCAAAGAAACAAAATTAATACTTATGTTCAAAAAATTGTCTATCACCATGTATTGTCCAACTCTTCTAAAAACCAAGGCTCTTGGGAACTTAGTGGTCTCTTTTTAGGCCATAACAAAATTTGATGAGGTATAAATTTTAAATCTCTTTTCCCTGAGCTATTTTTCACATTACCGTTTTTGTATACACTGTATACGGCAGATATGCCCACAAATGCGAATACGATAATGGGAACTTTTGCTGATGATGCTGCAATTCTTGCAAGCCATGAAGATCCCAAAGAGGCATCTAATAGATTGCAAATTCATCTTGATGAAATAAAAGAATGGCTGCATAAGTGGAAGATAAAATTTAATGAAACCAAGTCAGTTCAAGTAAATTATACTCTTCGAAGAGACCAGTGTCCACCCATCTTTATAAACAATATAAAGATACCAAATTCCCCAACTGTTAAATATTTGGGAGTGCATTTAGATAGCAGACTAACCTGGAAGGAGCATATTATTTGAAAAAGGAAGCAAATAGACCTTAGAACTAAAGAACTGAATTGGCTTATAGGTAGAAAATCGAAACTCTCATTAGAAAACAAGCTACTGATATATAAAATGGTCATAAAGCCCATATGGACATACGGAATTGAACTTTGGGGATGTACAAGTAAGTCCAATGTAACTCTAGTCCAGAGATGTCAATCGAAAATACTGAGATTGCTAACAAATGCTCCATGGTATGTATCAAATCAAACCCTGCATGAAGATTTGAAAATACCTTATGTGAAGGATGTCATCAAGGAACAGAGCCAAAAACATCACACCAAGTTAGATGGTCATATAAACGACTTACTACAACCGTTGCTTCAACCTCAAGACATGAGAAGACTCAAAAGGACCTGGCCAGCTGATATGAAGTAGATTTAAAATGGTCTTTTCACTGGAGAAGACCATATCAAATCATTTGAGAGCTCAAAGCTTTGTAGACAGCAAATTAGCTCATAGAATTGTTGTATTCTGATTGCTAATGAATAAATGATAAAAAAAAAAAAAATTTTTCACATTATTTGCTCTTGAATCAGTATAACAACTGGTTCATACTTTTTCTGGTAGGTCTGTTATGTCACAAAATGGTTAACTAATGAAATCTTATTGGCCATATTCTTATGGTCTAATATTCTGTGTATTCAAAGGTTTATACCAACAAATCCAATGCTCTTGATGAACTCGAAATGTAGGTTTATAGCACTTAAAGTATAACAATAGAATTGCTACAAAAAGTCGCTGAATATTGACATGATCCAATTGAACAGTGCAACAAAAGTCATTGTGGCTATTTTGAACGATATGTTGTTTAAATCATACTTTGCTATTTAATGCAACCAACTTGCAGCATATTTGAAATTCACTCTATTTCATTTCAAGTCCAATAGTTCTTATTGGGAAACCTAATAAGGACACCGTATTAACTTTGCAGTATTATTATTTAAATATTTTAATATTAGCCTTCTACATATTTAATTTCAAAAAATTATATTTAATGATTATAACTTCTGAAAATAAATTGAAATAAAGTCATATAAGTACTACTTATATGAAATGACATATAAAATAAACATTCATTATAAGACATCCAAATAGTATATATAACAAAATCCAATAAATAAAAATTGTTAACCAAAATCCTATAAATTAAATATTTTTAATTAACTATTTATGTTATTTGCAGTATTAATTCTAAAAAATAAACCCTCCTGAAAATCTTAATTTTTTTCAGATTTTTCACTGGTATATACTTTACCAGTAGCCAACATTATCTTGATCAATCCAGAATCTGAAATCCATGAAACCCGATTTATTTCTTTAATCAAAACCAATGGTGAATTGAAAGAACTGCGCTTCCAATGTGTTATTGAAACAGATCCCCAGAAACGTCTTAAAAGACTGCTACGTAGAAATATGTTCGATGAAGCCGAGCAATTTGCTAGAAATCAGAATTTAGATGTGAATATTGTTAGTAAGGAGAAAGCTAAATTGATTGTAGAAAAATGGAGAATCAACCATCAAGATATAGATACGCTCATTAATATTTTTAACTCTTTGAATGATCACTCATTCATTTTAGATTGCTGTTTGTTAGTAGATGATACCTGTGAGAAAGCAGAAGATCTTTCAAGGATGTTGACTTATGCCTGCAACTTAGAAATATCTAAGGTAAATATTGTAGTCATTAAGCATAATAGGAATCCATTTATTTTTAATTTGTTCAATCCTGAATTTTCATTTTCAGTATTTATTATGCTTTGATTAGCATAGTAGTTAGTTTTTTTTAACATGTTCAACAAGTACAAAAATATTCCAAGAAGTACCTGATCTAACAAAAAAAAATAAAAATTCGGGAAGAACCTATATTTCCTTATATTGGGTGTTCCAAACTTTTTTAACAGGCGATGGAACTCGTCAAAATAAATCATTTTTATAAAAATCGTTCATATAAATGTTGAAAATTAATTGCCTCAAATTTAACATAAATTTCTAATCAGGACAATTATCGTCATATTCAAATACAAGATGAATATCCGCCAAGTAAAGACTGAAAGAATCAAATAAGTTATAGTCATATTTACTTCACAACACCTGTTAGTATGACAATTAAACTTAGGGTTATTGCACATTATGTAAATGCTATGTTTAGGGTTTATACTTTTGACAAATATTTTATTAGTAACATTTCCGCAGATATTCGCCTAGTCTAAATGGAAGCAATAAAAAGCTTATACAATGATAATGTTGCTGAAAATAGTTATCTAGCAGTAGAATTTTATCAGTGTATCTTGAATTACCCTCAAAATCATGATATATTCACGAAATCTATTTTGGTTACAGATCTAGTTGCATTTGCCCTTATAATTGGGTCAATTTATTATGTTTGGATAATAGAAAAATGTCAAGGTTCCCAACTTTTTATAAAAGAAAAAACAAGAAACTTCTTATGGTATATGATGACTAGATTATTCTTTTTTATTTCAACTTCAGGTGAAATTTTCATTTATTTTCTTCGTTACATTATTAGGAGGTTCCACTTCTTTATTATTGGAAGATCATTCACCAACTACCCCCATTTTTTATAATGTAGAAACCAAGCTTCCTTTGCTGCCAAATATGTTTTTTTCTTTTTTGAATGATTGTCCTATTTCATCCATAATTATGAATTTATTAAAAAAATGGGTTTTGACGAAGTGAAAGTTCAGCAAATATTCAGTAGATAGAAACATTGAAACAATGAGGGTCGTTTTGTTCCATTTTGAGTAATTGCGGAACCCATATTTTGCAAAGCTCTTTTATGTAAAGATTTTCAGTCAAATGCAGTATTCCTAAGATCTTTCAATCGATAGTATATAATATTTATAACTTTTATTTTATGAAAATCTATTGTACATTGGAGAAAAACATTATTAAGGTATTTTCTAATTATGGTACATAACTTCTAGAGCGTAATCTGCCAGTTCAATTAAAGTCACTTTGCTATATGAACTCTGCCTTAAAAATTCTTCACATGCTGTGAAAATTTAATTGAAAAATTAAAATTTTTTTCAATATTTCCATAGCCACTTGAGATATTTCAATAAAATTTTGCATATTTCTTTACTTTTATTATCAGAACTTTTTACAATTTTTTGATAAGTTTGTTTTTTATTTTGGATGAGCACGTTATCATGTTTTCGTTTGGCTTTATTTCATCTCTAAATCTTCAATCGTGTGTACTTCATACAAGAAGAACATCCATTGTGCCTTCAATTGCTGTTGACTTGAGTGCTTAAATTTCTTTTTTCTTGCAAGATGCTTCTAGAAGGACCTTCATTCAAATGTTGTGGGAAGATGTCATGAAATTTGTTCACTGATATCAATATTATAAAAACAGAACCAATCCAGATTAAGTAAAGAAATTGAGTCCCTGAATATTTGAAAGTTGAGTAAATTCTCTTTCATATATAATGGTGCTTATCTTTGGTGTTCATGAAAGGGATTGTCTGAGTTGTATTATCAGAATATGAGTATCCAAGACATCAGAATGGTACGTTGAGGTTTGTATATATACCGTCTATATATGAGGAAGTAGTGCTTGTGATTCTTCTTCAAACATTGTACATTTGATTTCATGAGTCATTAAACAAGGCTAATGAAAATACTAATTTATAATCAATTAGTCAATTAGAAGCAAAAAAATCTCTCTTTTTAACACTTTTTTGCCTCGTCACAAAATGATATCTCAATCCTGTATTTCTTCATACTTTCCAATGATATAATAATCGAAACTGGCTGTGTTATATTGTTAATGAATTAATTGTAAAAATTTGATAAGTGTTTTTTTCAAATGTTTGATTGTATTGGTCTCTACTTGTCGGAAATACATCTTGATGATTAAAGTAAAACAACTTAATTTCCGCTTATTTTTTTCAAATATATCAATCAATAGTATTAACCAATTTTTTCAATGTTTACACATTGAATGGAAGCATTCAAATAAGACAATTAAGTATTAAATTGCTTAGTGTCTTTAAACTTCAAACTTAGACTTTAAGAGGATAGTACTTTATGTAAGAATAATTCTTTTAAAAAAACAAACATCTGCACGTTAGATCATGTACATTTGGGGTCATTTTCATATCATGTAATACAGTGTATGATATAAAATATATAAGGCCATTTTATTACATTTTGCAGAAGGATATAATTGGAAAAGAAAAACAATATCACTGCAATAGATTACTGATCAGATTGAACCTTTTTCGGTTAATAGGAGAGAGCAATATGGAACTGTGGAATTCTTTCTCTGAGGAAAGTTTAATTTTTGAGGTGAAAAAGCTGCTCAAACAGCAAAAATTGTTCCAAGCTATAACAGTATATAGTCATATGGCGCCATTTGAACTTCAAAACTTAGATGACAAGCGCATTCAAGAAATACTTGATATATTGAATGGCATAGATCTTAGTGTTGTTGATCTTTTTCTTCCGATGTTTATGTCTTTAACCCTGCAGTGGTCACCATCTTCTCTTCCAATCTTTATGGATTGGTTCGAGATGAAAATTTTTCAGCTGGAGAAACAACATAGTAAGGATTTTCCAGAAAATGCAATAAAATTTTTGGAAATAAATTCAGAATATTTTAAAATAGATCATCAACATTCTGTTCAGTTACAATATGATATGAAACAGATTGGAGAGAAAGTTCAAACTTTGTCGAAGGTACTGAATAAATTAGAAATTTTGAAATCGTTATATGGAGTTCAAATTGCTATAAATGATTTGATGCAGGTAAAAAAAATATTTCTTCTTCATTTCTGAAAAGCTTCAAATCTAATTTAAATTTTTTCAGGAACCAAAGGTTGTTGTAAGAAACCTTTTGAATTTGGACTTGACAGTGGATGTTTACAATTCACTTTTGAGAGATTTTATCTATGAATATGTCATAGAGAATAACTTGAATTCTGATGAAATATATTTTGATGCTCTACTCGTAAGTATTTGAACCATTTCTTTTTAGGTTTTAGAAATTACTATGCTTTACTAACAAAAAATTGAAAAATGTTTACATTTTTCATGATAGCAATTTCAAGCTCTCACTTCATCATCAGACAAACATTTTGGTACTAAAATATAGTACTTACTAAAACTTGTTTTTATTATGGTCAACTACCAAATAGTAACTGTCGAAATAGTCCAATATTTCTTTCCATAATCATGAACTCAATGAAGAAAAAATATCTCTTACATGAAAGTTATAATAAAAAAACATTGGACTGATTTGACCGATGCTTGGGAAAAATCATTTATAATTGAATTATTAATGAAACATAAAATATGCTTCTGTTTCTACATTTTTTTTATTTTAATGGTACTAATAAAATTCATTCGAACTTGAATGGTCCTTGTCATCAGAGTACAAGGTATACAGTCTTTTGCATAAATACATAGTTTAAAAAAATATATTGTGGTGTTATTTTTATTATTTTATAACTGATAGGTATTCTATTCGGAGTCAAGTTTAGACTAATCCCTTAAAAGTTTTGAAAAGGAGAGTGTAATAAAATTGGGTTGGTCCCTTCAGAAGTTATTTGTTATTTTTGTGTTTATTTATCTTGTATATTTCCCATGAATTTAATTTCAGACTTATATTTTCGACTTGTTAAATATCGGTATTTGAAAATTAATGATTACTTTGTAAAAGGTTTTTTGCATAATGGGAGTTTTTCCAAAGTTTCAACCTTCTCTAATAATATAGATCTTTGAGCAGTTTCAACATGTGAGTTATAAATTCCTGTTAATTCAAATTTATCTATTTTGGTCTTATTATTTTTGATGAATCTGATAATTGTATTGTTAGTTTTAAAGTTGCTTTGTTATTTACAGATTCATCAAAAATAATAAGATAATAAGATCAAAATGGATAAATTTCAATTATCAGGAATTTAGAAATTTCAATAAATAAAAATAAGAAAGACTCCCATTATAAGAAACACTTTTCAGAAAATAATCATTCATTTTCAATTAATATCAATATCATTGTTGAAGACCTAAAAATACCGTATGTGAAGGATGTCATTGAAGAAAAAAGTGAAAAACACCACATCAAACTTGAGGCTCATGTAAACAACATACTACTTCCACTAATACATCTTTTGAACTGTAGAAGACTCAAAAGAAACTGGCCACTAGACCTGAAGTAGGGTGAAAGGGGTACTCTCATTGGAGAAGACCTTTTAAAGTTCCTTAAGGGCACAATGCTCTTATAGATAGCAAATTAGCTTATAGAAATATAATTTTAAGATTTCTAATAAACAATGACTAAAAAAAAATTGTTGAAAACAAAGGTCTAAAATTGAGTTTATGAGATAAGTCAACGTAAAAATAACGGTAATAATAATTTGCTTTATTTCAAATTAAGTAGATACATGTACTTGTATATTATCTTCCCAAGTTGAAATAGTATCAACAGGAACAGGTTGTTTTATCAAATAACAATCCAGTTTTCACAAACAAATTGATCCACAAATTGCCGTGAGGGCATTTCATTTCCATCGAATTTCTCAGGTAAATTTTTAACAGTTTGGATAGAAGATTCATCAATTTGGAAATAAGTTTTTAATATTTGCCAGTTTTGCCTATATCAACCCATTTCGTTAATGTCTAATTTTAAACTAACTTTCTGTCAAAACACGAAAGACAGAAGTGTTGCTAGACTTGAAATAACCACTACTTAAAAATGCTAACTCTAGAAGGCCCATTATTTACTCTGGCAATTAAAGGCATACATAGACATCAATAAAACCATTTGAAATCACTTTGTATTTTGTTAGTGAATTCAAAAAAATCTACAGTAGTGCCTCCTAAAGACTGTAAACTGGTTACTCGATTTTGTTGCACACTATATATTATTCATATTCTAACAAAACTATTACAAGTTCACTTTTCATTGTAGGATATTTTAAAATGCCAAGAAAGTTATTGGTCCAATGTTATTGGTTCTATACTGAGTTCCATCACATCTCAAGATTTAAAATTGAAAGCTGTTGAAAGTATGTTGACAAGGGCTAAATTACCATGGAGTGAGGCTGTAAAACAAATTGGAATACATATATTAAAAGAATGTTATCCGAAGTCTGGAAATGTTCAAAAGCTCATGGCTGATGAGCCAAGAATGTCAGTCATGAATAGATTAGAATATCGCTTTGAGGGATCAAACTTTTCAATCACAGAGGATGTAAGATTTTTGTCTATTAAAATTGGTATCACCATTTTTGCTACTGTTTTTTTTAGTTGGACTTTATGGTTAAGAGAATTATTCATTGTAATTTACCTACAATGATATCTGATGCTTTTATACTATGTGAAGATAAAGAATGTAGCAAAGTTGGCACCATGAGGTTGCTGTTTCATCATTTTATTGAAATAGGGTACATATGAAACCTCTACGTTAATAATAATATCATCCTTTTAATTTGTAATAATCAAAACATTTTTCCACAATTGTTTAGTACTGAAATTCAGAGTAATAATTTTTGTTATAGGGATTTCGAAAATGTTTTCAAATTACTAGAGAAAGATGAGACAATCGTTAAAAAATGTCTAGACTTTGTTCTTCATGATGTAGACTACTTTAGTGAAATATGGGTAAGTATTGATGATCTAATAGATAACACAAGCCTTCAGCCCTTGGAGCTGATTTCATATCATATTTAATGTCCTGAATTCAAATACGTTTTAGTTTTTATCCAAGTTCTCCTATTTTTAAGACGGGTCTAATTGAAAAAAAATGATATAAGCACTTATTTGACATTATGAGTTATAGCATGCACATACTTTATTCTAATTATGGCCACCCTCTTTAGCGATCTATTGATTTATTCACTTGCATTTGTATACTGTTGTATATTCTCAGTGTATTTCAATCTGTATTCAACTGTGTGAATAAATTATTATAATAGCATTGGCTGTTGTCTGATTTTCTTGGAATTTTATTATTGAGAAAAAAGCGGAAAATGAAAAAATTTGATCCCTCTCTCATATTTGAACTTCCTAACCCAATTAACTGTGCCGATCTTGCTATAGAATTTGTGTAATAAAACCAATTTATTAACATAAGCGATAAATCGCTTTTTCTTCAAAGAAATTCCAACAATCTGCAGAAAATGAATATATATGTTTAAATCTACCTTCCTGTATTTTTTATAATCTATAATTATGATCCTTTTTTGAGATATTAAAAAATTAATTTTCTAATAGGAATATTTTGACATCTAGGTAAAAATCTGTTCATGGACAGATTTTATTTATAAACTAAATTTTTCCATTTGGTCTTAAAACCTATAAAAATATAGGACAGACTGATACGACTTTCCAAAAAAGAATTTAAGGACATTTAAAGAGTTTCTCCAAGGAAAAAATAATTCCACTTATTCAAACTATTTATCAGAAGCAGAGTATGACTTTAACCAAAACTTCGAGATTTTACATGTTGAAAATAACTTTTTGAATATTTTTTGTTGACACCAATTCCTACTAAATACTGATTTTTGGAATTACCGTAAACTTTATTTGAATTATATACCTGTAACAGTATAAAATGGTCCGCCGATTCAATTTATTCGTCATAGGAAAGTTTAATTCATTCATCTAAGACTATTTTTTAGCCCAAAATAATAAAATAATGATATTTAGATAAAATTATGGCCCTCTGTATGAGCTTGTTCAAAATAGACTAAATAAAAATGGTGAAAAGCACTGACGTGAAGCCAGAAGCTTTTGTGGGCTTGTTCATGTCAGCCACAATCCTCACAATATTTTGCATTAGCCTTCTTCTCGTTATTTTACATCTAAACGCTAAATTTGAACCTAATCATAGAACTGTTACTATGGTTTCTGTAGTACTTAATGCTGCTCACAAAATATATTTTCTTAACTTCTAATTATACGATATTCACGATATTTTGCATTAGAATTTGTGTCGTTGATTTATATCTAAATGGTAAATTTGAACTAATTGTACCACTGTTGCTATGATTTCGGTGGCGCTCAACACTGTTCTGCTCACAAAATATCTTTTTTTTAATCTTCTTATTATACGATCCTGATGAAATTCTGCATTAGCCGTTGTGTCATTATTTAACATCTGAGAGCTAAATTTAAACTTGATCTTGGTAATGTTGCTGTGATTTCCCTAGCGCTCAACAGTGCTCTGCTCACAAAATTGTTGTTTTTGTTTTGAATATTCTAATCATACGAACATCATGAAATTTTCTAGTAACATGTTCTTTATCATTCTACTTTTAAAACCCAAAATTCAGATGAATCAAATTTGTAGTTTGGAAAATATTAATAAAAATAAGAGGAAATTTCCAAAGTGAATAATTGCGAAACCATTCAATCAACAATTCACTTTGGTGTTCTACTTCTAAATGCCGAATTTCAAATCGAGCAAATCTGTAATTTCGAAAATATTGGGAAAAATATGAAACTTTTTAAACGTTAATACCTGCGAAACTATTGAACCCATCTACCAATTAAGGAACTTAGCTGAGATAATCAGACCCCAAACATTCCCTGAAAGTTTCAAGGCTTTCTCGCTCTTTCCGTTCGAAAGTTAATGTGTTTACGGACAGACAGGCCGTACAGAATTACTTTTACCTCGGATTCTTCATCGATGAGTCCAACCTAGTCGTTTAAGCTCTTTTACGAAAACTACAGACATTTGAGCACAACAGTAGCACTCTGTTTCCTGGAATAGGCGCAGAAAAACTAATTTCATGTTTATATTCAACACTCCAAATGTCAATCTCCAAATCTTGGGCTTCAAATATTTTTTTTTCTTGGAGACCCATATGATTATTGTGTTTTTAACACTATATTAATTCCTAATTTTGTTATATATTTAATTTTTTCAGACGACTATTGAAGCTCAAAATTACGCACATGTTTTCAATTCAAAAATAATGATTGATAAGTATACTTCCCTGTGTAAAAATGAATTTGAATCATATACCTGGAGAAAAAAATCAAATTCATTTTTTATGGCACATAATATAAAATCGCATTTCAATGTTAATATAACAAGAATAAACCTTTCTCAGTCAGCAGAGAAAAAAAAGGTGTTGCAAGAAATTAAAACCAGAATTATTGATGACTATGAAGAAGGAAAGAAAGACGTTTCAGAAACACTGGAATCCTTGAAAATTCTGTCATCGTATATGGATATTAGCATGGAGAAGCTACTTTCTCATTGTTGGAAAATGGTCAACATAAATAAAAGTGAATTTCTAAGTGAAATTGCGGAAGAATTTTTGAACAATCCTGTGAACGTAAAATATATTTGTATCCTTGTGGTATATATAATGGAAAACTTATGTTCCGAAGATGTAAACATGATGAATGATAGTACATTCATGGAAAAGTCAGATCAATTTTCTGGAAAAATTTTGAAATTGGCTTCAGACTTGATCAGCAAAGCAATTTGGAATGCTGATATTGATGAATTATCAGCATGTTTAAAAATAGTATCTTGGGTAGATTCTGTCTATTTTTTGAATACTTACAAGAAATCTGATGAAACTACCAGTGTATTTGAGGATAGTTTGAATATTAATAGTTTAAATCCTAGTTTCTCCAGCCTTCTAGCTACTCAAAATATTTTCAAGTTGTATACCTCATTCATAGGTGAGTTGCAATTTCTATAATCATTCTCTTTTAGATAATGTCTTTCAAGAATGTTATGTTATAACTAACTGCACATTAGACTATAATAATTTCATGTTTCCATGGAAGTGAAGAAATAAATATAATAAGATTAGACTTTTTGAGATTCCCTCCGGATAAGGCTTTATAAATAGTTATTTAAAGAAGTGAAAAAGTAATATTGGTCCTTTGAATCGACTTCTAAGATTACTACTTGAGCATACCAAGCTATACCGCGTATTAAAAAACAAAATTTCAATATTTTGGGAGCTTATTCTAGATCTCAAAATAAGTAAAAAATTTCATACAAACATTGTCCGCAAATGAGCCTGAAGCTCTCGAAGGGAATAGCAGACTGTTGTGAGGGTGCTTCCACCTCTTAGTTCGGGAGACGGCCTTTCGTTTCCGAGTCTGCGCATCTGAAACTCATTAGACAGGCGTGATGCGCAGCTCTGCCTGTGACGCCAGTGACCATGTGTTCCGCTTGGAACGGTGGTCGTCAAATGCTGTGCCTTTCTCTATTCGAACTTGGCGGGGACGGTTAGTCATGAATCTTTAGACTGGTTGGATCCTCTATTGGTACGCCGGTCAAGCTGCGACAGAGCAAGGCAGGTTTCTGGACGAGGAGCGAAGAAGTGGTTCGCTACAAGCCATTTTGGAGATTTTCGGTTTTCAAATTAACTACTAGCGCAACCAAATACGATATTCGATTTATTTTCATCTTTCAGATGTCTTGTTTGTTGAACTGTTTGCTGAAAATGTTTTTCAGTTGGTTCATTAAAAAAAATCACAGCTGGCATCAAACATTTGGTTTTCATATGACATTTACGTATTTTTATTGAGTATTTTGCATCTGATTCGAGTTGTTTACTTTCTGTCACTTTGTTGTTAAGAAAAAGTTATTATTCCTGAATTTGAAATGCCTTATTCTAATATTGAAATGAGTGATATGGTTTTCATGTATGTCCGTGCTAACTGAAGTGGTCCTGAAGCACGTTGCCTTTATGCAAAGGTTTATCCTGATCGTCAACTTCCTTCTCATGTGACGTTCAATCAAGTTTTTAGACGATTGAGGGAAACTGGTTCCTAAAAAAAACGCTTGTCATACTGGACGTCCAAGATCTGTAAGTACCTCAGAAGTTGAAAAACAAATTTTAAATATTGTGAGTGAAAATCCCAGTACAAGTGTAAGAAGAATTTCAGTGGAAGTAGGAATAAGTGACCCCCTTGTCTGGAGAATTATGCATCAACAACTTCTCTATTCATTTCATATTCAACCAGTGCAAACTTTTAATCCTCCTGATCATAAAGCCAGAAAGACATTCTGTGAATGGGTTTTAACAAAGATTGCTGAACATCCGCAGTTTACTTCTAATATCCTTTTCACTGATGAAGTCGGCTTTACCAAAGATGGAATTTTTAACTTTCATAATAGCCATATTTGGGCGGATGAAAATCCACACGCCATTTATGAATCCAGGCATCAACAGCGTTTCAGTATAAATAACTGACTAGATATTTTAGGAGATCGTTTGTTAGGACCAGTAGTTTAAGCACGGAATTCAAAATACCTTGCCCGATTTTCTAGACGTAGTACCTTGAAATCAGTGGATGAATATTTGGTTTATGCAAGATGGAGCGCCCCCACATTATACACTTGCTGTTAGGGAACATTTAGATCAAACATTTCCCAGAAGATGGATAGGACAAGGAGGCCCAGTGCCATGGCTTGCTAGATCTCCCGATTTGAATCCTTTGGACTTTTGTATTTGGGGTTATTTGAAAACTTTAGTGTATGCAACATCAGTGAATAACATCGAATAGTTGCAAACGACCTGAACACAACCAAGTCTTCTCGAAAAAGTACGTAATTCTTTCATGAGACGATGTACTTCCTGCATTGAAATGGACGGTGGTCATATGGAACATCTTCTGTAAAACACTAGAAGTCAAAAATAAATCGAATATCTTCTGTAATTTATCGTATCTGGTTACGCTAGTAGTTGATATTTTGAAAACCGGAAATCACTCATTTGCGGAATCATGTTTGTATGAAACTTTTTACTTATTTTGAGGTCTAGAATTAGCTCTCAAAATATTAAAACGTTGTTTTTTAACACCCGGTATATGTAAATATTCAATAACATTTGTAATTATTTAATAAATAGTAAATTAAATTTCCACAAACTTTTCATTAATGAACAACAGTGATTTCACTATACTATGGCTTCACTAGGTTCTACATCTGAACTGATTTGATGTGAAAACTTACATAGCATCTTATATATGACTAGGTGCATATTGCAGAAAAAAGAGCTGTCACTGGTATTCTAAACTATGTGGAGAAGATAAAAGGAACTGAATATAGTAATAAAAGTTATTGGGGTTTGCCGCTACTAAGAATATAAGATAAGAATTCTAGACTGAGTCTTTTAGAATCACTCAAAATCAACAGATATAATTCCTGAAATTTTTTTTTTATGAAGAAACAGAAATACCTACGACAAACCCCAATAACTCTTATTACTATATTCAATTACTTTTATCTTATCTTCTTATATTCTCACCAGCGGCAAACCTCATTAACTTTTGTTATTCACTCCCTTCTTCATATTGTCTGTAATCCCAGTGGCATACTCCAATTAAGCCCTTTTATTGCAGTATGTTCCTACTCATATGTAAGATGCTGTGTTAGCTCTCACATCTAATCAGAAACTGATGAAGGTACAGTGTGGTGAAAAAATTGTTTCTAATTGTGTTGGCCTTTACTTGATAGAAATCCATTGTACATTTTAATTAAATAATACACCTTCTGTGTATTCTTTAATTGAAATAATTGTTGTTTATCAATAAAAATGTTATGGAAACTGAATTTTATTTACTATTTATTTAAAATAAGTTTCCATCAAGTAAAGACCAAATTTATGAAATATTTGTAATTCTTAATATTTTTGAAGAAAATTCAGTAGCTTCAAAATAAAAAACTACTGAAACAATATAATGTTCACAATTTCTATTTAACTCATCTTTTACTTTCAGCACAATTTAAGAATGTTGACGACAAGTATATCTCATATTACCATATGAATGAAGATTATATGTCACAGGTAATTTCCATATTTACTTATGAATCAATTTACTTAAGCTTGCTCATTTCAGGACGTTCTTTTGGATAAAATAAAAGAATTTGAGTCATGCTTACATGTCTTGAATCAAGAAGGCGAGTCATTGCTGCCATATAAGTTATTAACAACGTTAAAAACTCAACTCATGACTTATGAAAATTTGGACATTCAAATTAATGAAACATTAACAAGCATGATAAAAAAACATCTGATTCCAAACTTGGTCCAACAGGCTTTTTTGATGGCAGATATAAATGAGAACTTGTTATATACATCCCTGATGTGGTGTAATTCTGAAGAAACAGAGAAATTCATTGTGCGAACTCTACAATATAATCGAAAAATTCCCAGCAAAGTAAAATTAATATCAGCAATAGCTATTAAAAGGTTCAATTTCCACAAAAATAATGAACTCTCATCATATTTCAATCGAGTTATACTCAGTGCTTCATGGTGGGAAAGAATAAAACATCTGAATGTTGAATATGATTTGTTCTTCAAAGTGAACAGTGAAGAAAGGCTGAAACTGATAATGAAATCTGAAGAGTTTGATGTCAAACTTATCAGTGAATACTGTAGAGATTATAATTTGACAGATGTACAATCATTCTATTTACATTATCTCCAAACTTATTTACTGAATTGGAAACCTCGTTATGAAATAGAAACTAATAATATTGGTAGACGAAAATTAATTATGAAAGAAAATCAAGAGAAAAAATTATTTCAGAAATGTCAAGATGTTTTATGTTATATCGACAATAAAGAAAAGGTTGAAAAAATGTTGCAAGATATTTGGAGTCACATTAATTTTTATTATTATGAAGTTTTTGCATGTATACTGGTTCTGTATAAAGGTAACTCTTTCAAACATCTGAAATTGAAGTTACAATTTTTGAAGACATATGAAAGGATAAATAAACCTGTTGATATTGAAGTGCAAAAATGGTTTAATACTTTTCCACAATATCAATTTATAGAACCACTTTCCGAATTCAGAATTTTATTCAATAATACTTTGCTACAATCCAAAAATATTTGGAATATTATACGCAAAGAAATCAGCTTAGAAAATTATACCAAGTGGTTTGAAGCAGTACAAGCTTTCAACTTCCTGAATGTGGATAATATCTGTACGTTTTTGGTCGAAGAATTGGTGAGTATTTCTTTATAAAAAAATAATGCTTGAACACAAGATTTAAATCGTAACATTGATTAGGTTGTAATTTGGAGGGAAAACTAAAATGTTTTGATGTATCATCATATCTGATAGACATATGGCAAGAAAATGTTATAAGATCCACTGAATTTTTTTTTACTTTAATTTTAGGGACTATAAAAATTAAACACTGAATTGAAATTTTCTTAGGTACATAAAATTATTAGTGAGAAATTTGTGATAATAGATTTATTCAAATACTACTCTCAGATGATAATAGATGGAGTATTCTATTTCTTTATGATACTTCATTCAAATGGAATAGGAAAATTTGTTTTCTTACACTTTTTATTAAATAGGTACACATTTATCCGAGTTTCATAGTGTTATATTTTCAAATTAAAACTGTGAATAACAAGTTGGGCCTAATGGTTTTATATTGAGATATGTTAATTTCTTGAGAACAGTCTGTTTATTCAGGAGATTTAACGTGGTTATTTTTACGACATTTCGGTGTTCTCATATTTTTTGTGAAGTTACAATAAAATTTGTTTTCAGCCAGGTAATCTTATATCTGAGGGAAAAAATATATCTCATTCTTGCAAAAAATATTTTCAAGTTATTAGATGATCGTGAAAGGAACGTTCTATTGTTAATAGATGATTAATTTTTCCTCGGAGGCAGCATTTTTATTTTTGATTAAAATGATTGATCAGGCTTGTCTTTGCAAATCAAAACCTTTTCTGAAAAATTTAGTTCAAAGGCACATACTGGTCATATGGAATGACTGAAGTAATAAGATATTGTTCCACTGAGTTGAAAATTAATTATGTTTTATTAGGAAAATTTCAAACTAATCAGACTAATTAGAAAACGTCACGCTTCAGTCCGTAGGACTTTTCAATCTGAGGGTGCCGGATATACCCTATTGGAGAATCATGGGTATGTGGATTGAAGGTTGAGACTCTGTTCAATACTTTTACGGACAAATTCTATATAAAGCTCTGTTGACAAACTACTGCTATACATTTTCAGCAAAAAAGCATTGAGATGGAGTATTTTGTTACTTTGTCATAGTTCATTTAAAATAAATGAAAAAATAACAGTGGCATTTTCAGACAGCTTGAGAATATGGTGACAATACTAAACTCATTGTATACTTATTCAATGGAAATTGATAAAAAAACAAAGTAATTTTCTTATTCCATTTGAAGGAGCATTTTTCAAGCAGTAAAAATATTCCGATATAATCATTTTATTTTGTAGGTAGCTCAAAACATACTGAAAATTATAAAACCAGGAGATTGGGCCATATCTAAGCATACACACCTATTTAATGAAATAAAAAATTGTTTGGATTATATTAAAGATGATATGAAAAAGATTGCTGCTGCTAACTTATTGTTATCACATACACCTGAAGGTACGAGAATTGCTGTTTCAATTTTGCAGAATATATATGGTCTTAATTTTCAGGTGCAGATCAAGTAACAATTGCAGAAATAGCTTATAAATACACAGAAGAATATAAAATGAAAGGAAATAGTTCGTCAGAGTCTTCTATTACTACAGTGAGTTTATTCATTTGATTATTTTTTTATTTTTTTTCATCTAAAATCAATTTTAGATTGAGAAGGTATATCAAAAGTGTTTATCACTTCAAATACTCCATATACATAAATTAGCAGAACAACGTTACATAGAATTAATACTAAATATTGAACAACTTCTATTAGATCTCTACCACGATGAGAGGATAGTAAGGAAAATGAACAATTTGTGCCAGTACTGTCCAGGTAAAAAACTATATTTGCATTGTAATTATTTACAAGATACTATTTTTGTTGCGCACTTGTTATGGACAACAGCTTTTTTGCCTAAATGTCTGTAATTTTATAATTTTGTCATAAGAGGGTCTCAAACGACTAGGAAAGACCTACAGAGGAAGAATCTGAGGTGAAAAATAATTCTGTCCGGTCGGTCCATTCATAAACACTCTAACTTTTACTAACTAACACACCTAGAGACTTGAAATTTGCAGGGTAAGTCTGGAATCTGAATATACTCAACAGAATCTGATCAATGGTTCCTGAGCCATTCTCATTTTAAATTTTATTTTTCAAATATTTTCTAAAGTACATTTCGGATCGACTTGAAATTCAGTATAAATTAAATAAAATGGTAAAGAATATTTCCACAATTTATTTTTAAGAACAATAATTGTTTCGACAATACTATGGCTTCTTCAGGTTTACATTATAAAGTTCAATTATTTGACTTACAGATGATAGAACAGAGAATTCTTTTTGTTCATCATATGCAGCTTCGTCAAGAAGTAATTCACATATTTGAAATTTTCAGAGGAAATTGACTGTTGAACAAGCGCGCAAAAGCTTCTTTCAGACTTCAAGTCAGTGCTTTTTTAGATTTTTTCCTTGATTCATTTGATAGATGTTTAAATTTCAGCCTTATTATTTTCAAGTTTATTAATCGGAAATTGGTTGAATTAGGAATTAGAATTCAAACTTATTTAAGTTCTAGAAATACACCCTAAAGAAGTGGAAATTTAATGATATTTATTGATTTAATATGGATTTCCATTAAGTGCTATTATATCAAGTAAATATAATGTTAAATTATATGTCTTTATTTTATTCTTTTTTTACAGATATAAATACTGCGTGCAATAAATTAGCAAAAATATTCAATTTTGATATAATTCCATTCAGGGAAAAATTGATACAAAATTATCTTATGGATTTCAATTTTGGTGAGGCTATAACCATGGGTTATTCACAAAAATTGAATTCCAATGAAACAAATGAGAGTGAAAGGAGCGAAAATAATCTGAAAAGGTATTCATTTCTCTTATCGAATTTTAGATAATTTGTTAAAAAAAATTTCAGAGCTGCATACATATGTTCTGATAATATTCATCTATGGCATGGTTATCTTTGGAATGAAGGATATCAAAGTGAACAATCTGACTTCTATAGAGCTAGATGCCTGAAATGTTTATTCTTGTTTGCTGATCGAATAGAAATTGCAGCTTTATCATCAATGAGTTACGAATCTATTATGTAAGTAAAAACTGTTGTTTAAAATATAGCGCTCCTGATTAGAGATACAATTGAATAAACCACCTCACTCCTGTCATAAAATATAATCATTATAACAGTGCATGGAAGAATTTTGATATCAACTGATCACACCATAGTGAGTTAAACTGACGGATGATCTGATATTGAGCCGAAAATGCATTCAATATTTCAGGAATATCACATAACTAGTATCATCATAGATAAAAATCTTTGCCAAATTTTTGGCATAACTTCTGAAAGCAATGATATTTTGATCTATGATTAAGTCAGAGAAGAGACAAGAGAAGCTGCAAAAACTTCAAAGACTTGCTCGTCCAGACATCATTACAGTTATATCTCTACTGTAGGTACAGCACTATTATTTGTTGATCCAACAGCAACAGTGAAATGGAAGCGAACTTCTTCCCTTGACAAAATGCTAAACCGGACAGAAAAGGATTCTCCACTCATGAGTGGGGTATTCAAGTGATTTCACTATCAAGGTTCATGATTGAAATCATGTTCCTCATTGAGGAATATTACCTTCAAGTATTATTGGAGTAATACTTCAAGACAAAGGCAAGGCCAGGATATTATTGCAATTGCTTTCTCAATCCCATATAAATTTTTTCATTTTTGCAAGTCAATGTTGGCTACCTGTGTCGTCCATTTTGTTTTGGTAGCGTCTGTCTAACCTGTTGTTTACTATTCAGTTACAGATGCCAAATCAGCATGCCCAAAGATAAAACCTTGTTACCGAAATAAGTTTTAGTTAGTACAACCGTTGCGCGCCTTACGCTCATTGTACGGCAGACGCGGTATCTTTCAAGGACTGACTCCTACGTTTAGTAGCCAAATTCAGAACAGCCGTTTCGGTAAACAATCAGCCAAAACCCTTGCGTCAAAGGTACGTCAGATCGGCAGCGTGCAGGAGAACCAGGGGCAGTCGATTACTCCCGTACTAGATACAGCTGACCCCGAAGTTCAAAAATAATGACCATAGACAACGCCGTTTGTTCACTGACAGGGTTTCAGAAGTAACTGTTTGGTACGGATTTAGGCTAGCAGCGTCATTGGTCTGTACTTTTTTTAAAACGATGTTGGTAAGGCAGTGAACATTACAGAACAATAATAAATATTTTATTTTGGCACAAATTGAACGATATAAACGTAGACGACGTGTGGTCCCAGTAGGATACTGTCACACAGCGACACCACGATTGACATTCCTCATGAACGATTAAGGGTATGCTCATCTCAGAGGTTACATGAATGGGCCAACAAGATCGTGCGATTTGATCCTCCTAGATATTTTCTCGTGGAGTTTACTGAAGTCACAGGTATATGCCGATAACCCGCAGACGACCAATGCTCTTGAAGTCAACCTAAGCAATGTCATTACTTAAATTCGACTGGATCTATGCGGCAGTGTTATCTTCCATACATAATAATGGCATACCAGTATCTTAATAAAAAAAATTCGTTAATTCTTCCCACACAGCTTGTTTTATTTCATTTCAACATCTGCCTGCCTTTATTGATGAAAAACCCTGTCCTATTTAAGAAGTTGAGAAAAATTATATATGCATAAAAGTTATTTTATTGGATTGAAATGATTTACAGAGTATTTCAAATAAAATATCTACGCCACCTGATTTGAAGTAGGTTGTATAGTTGTAAAATATTGAAATTACTTGATGGTATCAAATTGTCTAATGGACTTGACTTTGCTTGTGTAGTTTATATGCAATTCAGCAAATATATATTTGTTTTTCTAGGGAAATTCTTGATCAACTTACACTGTCCAGTATATTGTCTAAGTTTGGACTGCAATTAGATCTGAATGATATGAACACTTGGAGTAGTATTACCAAAAAATTGGCTCGTATTGGTTCTCGAGATAGCGTTCTTGCATTAGCTCAAGTGTGTAAAATATTGAAGATAAAGAAAATAAAATATTGGGAATACATCATTGTGAATCTGGACCACTTTAAAATGGTATGTAATCAATTAATTGTAAATTAACAACAGCGTTTCATATTCTAAATGAATAAAAAAAATTCGTTTTATTAGGATAATTAAATATTTACCAAATTGGAAAGATGGATAATAATTGTTTATTCAAAATCAGCATACTGAAAATAGCATTAAGAAAAGTTCATTCTCATAGGAAATATGAACTAACAATCATAATACATTTGCTATTTCCTAGAATCTTATGCCTTGAGGTTTTATCTGTAATCACTTTGCGGTATCTATGAGGACTGGGAAATTGTCCTTACACATCTTTTATACTATGCTTATATTAATTCGTTTCTGTGATTCCTATAGATTTTGTTGGAATACACAATAGTATGCCTTTTTGAGGTCCACGTTGAGGTGGTGTAGTTTTTGGTTTAGCGCTCTATTCTTCTCTATCACCTGCGTTATTGTAAACAGATGATCGATGGTTGACCTAACCATTCTAAAGCCTGTCTGTTCTTCAGCTATATTATGGTATTCCCCTTTAATTTTTCTAATAGTAACTTTCCATATGCTCTGGAGAATGCTAAATATGGCAATACCTCGAAAATTGTCACAGAATTCCCTACTGCCCTTTTTATGTATAGTAACCACGTATGAAGATCTCCATTCCTGAGGGATGCTTACTCCAGAGAGACATTTTTTAAACAGGTCAGCAAGATACTCAGCTAATTTGTTTGTATCATATTTTTGTATTTCTGGGAGTGTGTTCCTTAGTTTTTTAGTCTGCGACATATTTTTTCAACCTGTTCTTAGTTGATACAGTAGTTCTTAAACGGTCAACTTTTTGTTGTTACTTGTATTGCATTCTATCTTTCGTCAAGATTTTGCTGAAATATACATCCCACTTGTGTAGAGAGATTGGTGAAATAATGTCCCTATTTTGCTGGCAGAGAAATCTTATGATTTTTCAGCTTTTTTTTTCTTTATATCCTGTATATATGAGTTTATTTTAGTAAAAGTCCCTTCCCAGCTTTTGTTTTTTCTCTTATTGCTCTATGTTCTTGTTTTTAGTCTTCTCTGTATTCCTTCCTACTCTGTACCGGAGTCTTTGTACCGGAGCTAATTATTATATTTTTCCTTTTTTATTTGAATTATTTTCTCAATCTCTTCATTCCACCAGTATGGTCTTCTTCTGCTGTTCTTCTCTCACTCTCTTAAAGCCTCCAACACTGCCCCTTTTAACCATTGTTTCATACAGCTATAATGATTCTTTATGCTCTCAAAATCTTCTTGTGTGAGTTTTTCATTCAATATATAGCTGTTGTATACTTTTTTGATCAAAGTTCTCAAGGTTGTATCTGTTATTATCTGTGATTTCCTATGCAACGTCCTATGGTGATGTTTATTTCTTCTTTTATAATCCAAAGGGGAGAATTTTGGCTTTTCCAAGGTAATGTTTGCTTCCTCAGGTCCGTCCTTTATAAACATGAACATCCTGAAACTCTATCCTTGATTGTTATCGAACAATCACATAATCTATGATGGATTTTAGATCTCTAGTATGGTGAAGCCAACTTATGAAATGAATGATGTTGGGAAAATTAATTCGTCACTTTGAGATTATTATGGGTGCATAGATCTATAAATCTGCTTCCATTATCATTAAGAGTGACTTCCCCGAACTGGCCTACTATTTTATCACGCTGTCTTTAATTTTGGCATTAAAATCAACTAGTGGAATTATTTCTTTTGATTTTTGACAAGGTGCATAGATCTATAAATCTGCTTCCATTATGATTAAGAGTGACTTCCCCGAACTGGCCTACTATTTTATCACGCTGTCTTCAATTTTGGCATTAAAATCAACTAGTGGAATTATTTCTTTTGATTTTTGACAAGAGTTCTTCGTAGAATTCTTCCTCATTTTTTCTAGAGCGTCATTGTTTAAAGCGTATAGTCCTATAATTGTTACCTTGTTTCCAAGCAATGTTAAGTTCAGGTTTTATTATGCATTGGCTTATTGGTTCCCAGCATGTAATGCATCCTCTTAGATCCTCTCGGAGGAAATGGACTGTTGAAGAAGCATGCAAAAGCTTCGACTTCACCTCAGTGCTTTTCACCATTTTTCATTTGGTTCTGTAGTTCTGCATTTCAATTATTTAATGTAGTAATTATAATTGACCGCTAAATTTTTTCTTAATTGTCCGTATAATGTGCTGTATAGGCCACTGAGTGTAAATTCAGCAAAACTATTAGCGTCCTCCTCTTTAATTTAAGCCAACTAGTATTAGCCAAAATTCTGTTCATTTGGAAAATACTTTCTATATTAGTTCGTTAGGTTTATTATTTGGTTCGATACATTAAATTGCTCATCGAAACATCAATTTGACAGAAAATTTTATTTTCAGTATTCAGATATTATAGAATTCTTGGAATATACTAAAACAGAAGATTATAAATATGAAAAATTCTATATAGACGCTTGGAAAAATCTTATTTCTTATACTATAAATGTTTTAATAACATTAGGCGATGCAGAAATGGATGATAGAATCTCCAAAGATTTAATCATAGTTCAAGTGAGTTTTCATAATCTTATAATATTGCATAACATTGTGAGATTTTTTTCAGAAATGTCCTGTTTTATTCCTATTAAATTTGGAAGATATTATCGAAAAATGTATTAAACTGAAAAAAAATACAGTTCTTGAAGTACTGATGCAATATATCCCAAAAGATAAAATCTCAAGTCCCATATTGGTATGTATAAAAATATGAAATATTAGATTATGAGTAGAAATGAGTTTGTGCGGTTTTGATAAGGAGAAGTCGCCTCTAGTTTATTATTCCATTGTTTCATCTGGCAACACTTATTTTGAAGTGTTATCATTAGGCTTTCTTTTCAGTATCTGTCATTTCGCTGAAGTGTAAACAACATAGTTGACTCGGAGCGCCAACAAATTAGAGAATTATAGGCTATGCTCGATGAAGATCCATCACGAACGCAAGAAGAACTCCCAAAAACACTTGGAGTCACCCAACTATTCATTTGCCATTGTTTGAAAGCAATGGGAACGGTCGGAAAGGTAGAAAATTGGGAGCCGTATGAACTGGAGCCAAGGGTCGTCGAACGCCGTTTTTTCACGTGTGAACAACAGCTCCAACGGCGAAAAAGGGGTTTTTGCATGGAATTGTGACTGGCGATGAAAATTGGGTTCATTACGTTAATCCAAAACGTCAGGCAACGTATGGATGCCTCTGGATGTGGTGTGTTATGAGCTGGTGCAATTGAACGAAAGGGTCAGAGGGGAGGTCTACCGACGACAATTGCTGCATTTAAGTCGAGTATTGCTAGAGAAATAGCCGCAATACGCCGACAGATACGACAAAGTTATTTTCCAGCATGACACATGTTGCGTCGCCCGTTAACATGTACTTAGAAACGGTCAAATAGTAGGTCCTACCCCACCCGCTCTACAGCATAGACATTGCTTCTTCTGATCACCACCTCTTCCAATCGATGAAACATGGCCTAGCTGACCAGCACTTCTCCAATTACGATTAAGTCAATAAATGGATTGATGAACGGACAGCGGACAAATAGACTTTTTTCGCTATGGAATTCGTCAATTGCCAGAAAGATAAGAAAAAGTAGTGGCTAGTGACGGACAATACGTTGAACTTTGAATATATAACCAATTTTTCACAATAAAGCTTCAATTTTCGACAAAAAACCGCACGAACTTATTTATACTCCTAATATATTATAAATGAATGTTATGAATATTCACTGTTTTCATAAGATATTTGATTTACATTGAATAAATTGACATATTCAACTTTTTTTTGAGACAGACTTGTAATCTAGAGATGAAATACTCTTGCCAATTTGACTAATTTAAACTATCATGCCAGATACTAGGTCAATATTAAGATGCTTACCAGATGTATTACAAAAAAGTATGTAGGTTATAATGGTATCAATGAACACAAATGATTCTTGTTTGAAGATCAACGACAGTTGCTCTTGTTTTCCTAGACAATGCACTGCAAACAGTGCTATTGCGGAAAAGTACATTGTTGCTGAGTTTCTTAAAATTGGATATTGTTCAGCATGTACCCACTACCAAACATACTATGGATCAAAGCTGTATATGGAAGAAACTGTATTGTCAGATAAAGATATCTGGGTGGTATTCCCGAAGGATATTCAGTATCTGCCTAAACCACTATCCATTTCATTTCTAGTGTAATCAATCTTTGTACGCCCAAAAACGAGTCTTTTTCTAATGGGAGGTAGAATTCATCATTATGAACCATTTTATCAAAAATGGTGTGTATATAGTGAGGAAAATTGTCTAGGGCGCTGTCAATGAACAATTTCAATTATTTCACACCAAATTGTTATAAAATGACTTCCAAGTAGATCAAGGTCAATTCACCGAGTAAATCTCTAGTACTTATTGATTTAATAATTGAATTAATTTTTACTTTAGATTGATTCATGTTTTGTACTCAAAAACTTCTGTATGAACGTGTTTATATAATTATTTATATTTCTCCTATTAAATCTCTCCTATCAAAATTAAAATAGGCTCATTGATAAAAAGACTATATATTGAAAAATACTTGATGTTTGTCTATTAGTACTATTTGCAATGATATGAGATTGAGGAAATAATTAGATTCTCTCAGGAGCTTATGTGTGAACTATATGGAAGGTATTTATTAATTGATTTTTTATGCAATTCTGCTTAATTTCACCTAATAGAAACTAGGTATTGCAAAATTTAACTGTTTTTGTATTTAATGTCATGATTTCTGCGCTTGTATCAGACTATCATTTCTCTAAAATATCTGTATTTTGTCACTATTGGGCTTATCAAGAGCAATTACACTGAACGAAAAAATGCAATCAAATTTAATTTCTTCAGTATGTGAGCAGATTAATTCTTGAACCTTATATTAGAAAGTTTTCTTTGAGACCAAATAGAAAAATCAGGTTCATGAATGGGTAAAGTCTATTCATCGGGTACAAAATTAAGCCCATATGAAAGTTTGTTTTTCCTCTATATTTAAATAAATGTATATATAATTAAACTTAAATCAAGCAGTTTAATATAAAGGTCCATCATTACACTAGAAATACAGAAAACCCATTTTAATAAATGTATATTCACTAGATTTAACTGGAAATTTTTAAATACTTGATCCTCTATAAAATGAGTGATCTAAAAAAATAGTTATACAGTCTTACAAAAGAGATTAAGTTTTTCAGAAAACTACATTGCGCCATGATTTTAAGTCTGTATATGAAAAATCAATCTATTTGTTGCTAAGAATTTGTTTTTACTATTGATATAATAGACACCTCCCGAAATTTACATATTTCAATTGAAAATCATTAGTAAACTAAGTAACGAATTCTCTAAAAATTCTAATGAACTTTAAATGAGGATAACTGTTGCAATTGAGTGAAATTTATTTAAGTATTTTTACAAGTAAAGGTTTTGTAAATGTTTCTCTCTTTAAGTTTCTGATTGAAATTCTCATTATTATTAGCTTATTCACTATATGTCATTTTAAATGAATCACCTTGTATCTTATACATTCAATATTCATTATATAACATAGTCATATTGTATAAGACAATTCCCTTTTTGATGTTTTAATAAGTTTACTAAATTGAAATTTTTTGTACAGGAATACCAGGAAAATAATATGTAGGCTTGTACCAATAACATCAATTTCCATTTGACCCTACATGTACATGAGATTATTCACACAAAAATAGTGGTTAAGTCATCTCTCAATTTCTGAAGGACCTGACAATAATTTATTTTCTGCAGATTTTGGCTTTGAACATGAGTTTCTCAACCACATTCAGGGTTTAATTTAAGAAATAAATTTTTTATTTTCAAATTGGAATATCATTTTCCTTTAAATGTTGCGATAAAAAGAGCACCAGTGAGGAAGTAGCAAATAATAAAGAGATATCAACATATATGTTTATTATGTGATTAGAATATAAAAAAGAAAAAATATTTTACCGAAAACCTACACAGATATAGTAAAGGCCGAAGCACCACTACTGCACTTATGGATGAAATTGTTGAGCTATGGATAATGGCGAATTTGTGAAGATACTTAATTTCGATGTAAACAAGGCTTTTGATTCAGTTTCACATGCAGTGTTACTGAAGAAACTGTATGCTTATGGTTTTAGAGGCAATGTACTCAAATTCATAGTCCTAAGCAATAGAATAGAGTTTACTGGAATAGGGAGCACAACAGAGCTACAGAAACCTACGTTCTAGTTTAAATTCAGCATTAAGATGTATAATTATGACCAGAAGGCTGCCACATAATTTTGTGGGGATCGTTTATTCAGACGATTCAAAAAAATATATTTTGTGAGCAGAGCAGCGTTGAGAGCTACCGAAACAGCCTTACGATCAAGTTTAAATTTAGCTTGTAGATGTAAAATAACTACAAGAAAGCTAATGCAAATTTTGTGAAGACCGTGAGTGACATGAACAAGCGCGTAAAAGCTCCTGACTTCGCGTGAGTGCTATCATTTTGCCCAAATGTAGGAAATTTTCGAATATCAACATGAACATGATCTCAAACGATTAGGTTGGATTCACTGATAATGAATCCGAGGTCAAAAAAAGGTTTATGACAAATTTTGTGAGTATCGGTGGTCCAGGCGGACGACTGGAAGTAAAAATGCTAATTTCCAAATGAAAATATCTAAGAACTTTGAATTTTCACGGTATGTTTGGAGTCTAAATACATTAATTATGTTAAAAAAATGGATAGAATCGGCTATATAGATCCTATTAAATTCCTGTTAGTACACTAACAGGAATTTATTGCTTGCACAAAGTACCAGTACTCTGTCACCATGCCAGCTTTATAAATCAAGCTCCGTAAACCTTATACGATGATGAAGGATGATAAGGGAAGACTATTGAATACGCTTACGGAGCACTTTGATTTGAATAACTTGATTTAAACTGAGAACACTAGTTGAAGGTAGCACAGAATTACAAGAACATTTTATTAGAGAAAATACTTGATTAAAAGACAAATTAAATACAATTACACAAGTGGACTTAAAATACACGATATATCTGAACTGAATGGTAGTCCACTGTTGCTCCTTTTATATTATTTGGGGAAATGCTTCTTGTCAGTAAAAAAAGTTATGAATAGGTTCATTGTAAAGGGGTTGCCAACAATGTATTAGAAAAAATAAATAATAT
Organism: Megalocaria dilatata; assembly: GCA_034642435.1. Classification (NCBI taxonomy): domain Eukaryota; kingdom Metazoa; phylum Arthropoda; class Insecta; order Coleoptera; family Coccinellidae; genus Megalocaria; species Megalocaria dilatata. The sequence goes on along the minus strand of CM067856.1, from coordinate 43,262,754 downwards.
AACCATTATCTACTGTGAAACGTTAGATTCTGCAGATTAGTACAAATCAAATGTGAAAAAATGTCCAAAAGCACTGGTGACGTGAAGTCAGAAGCTTTTGCTCTCTTGTTCAATAGTCCATTTTCTCTCAAAATTATAAATCTGGGAGCTAATTCTTGAAGAAACAACATATGTTGAATATAAGCACAAATTTTTTTCTGTTCTGTAATCCGAAAATCAAATAAACATCAATTTTTGCAATTTTAGAACAAATTCATGGTTAGAGTGGTCCATCCTCCCTTCGATCGTCATCGTGACATATTGGCAAGAAAGAGTGGAAAAAGAAGATATTCAACAAAACTTCATATACTTATAATATTTTTTATCAAAACCAGATATTATTTTTTTAGCTACTTCCGTACTTTGCACAGTTGTCAACCATTTGCTTTTTCTCCATATCTCTGTTTAAAAGTTAAAACACAGATTTATCAGTGAATATAATACAGATCATAGATCAACTAATATTTTTGATCTAGGATACAGATGCACAGATAACTGATGACTATTATCCGTATTTTGTGCACAGATGTTCTTATAAAACATTCTAACCTAAATAATCAATTTATAACCAAACAATTGAATCCAAGTAAGTTTTACCCTTGAAATAAGAAGTTTTGGATATCGACTGTTGATTTTTAAAGCCGACAATTTCTTGACATCTATTTGTGTTTTGTGAACGAACTGGTAAGTGTAATTGCGGAATGTGGGATGATTATAGTCTTCATTTTTTATAGTTTGTTTTGCACAATCAGTTGATCCAACACATTCTGTAGTGACCGAGAGTCACGACGGACACTCCCTGCTCTAAACAGTACTTTGCCCAGGAACCACAAATGACTTTTTTAATTTAATCTACTTTAATCTTTAGAATGAGGAATTTACAATGCAGAAAATGATGGGTACGTCCTGTTTTCAAGATAATCAACATGAAATTTGAATGTTATTGGTGGTTACGCATTACTGTCCCTCTTCTTCAAGCATTTGCAGAATTGTTACCTAAGAAACATGCCATTAAAACATGATATTTCTCTTAAGGTCAAATTTAATAAAGTACTCTGATATTGGAGCAGTTTTTGCAACGTCACTTTTGTTTACAGGTGCTTCATTATCTATAATCCTGACTATAGGATATGATATCTTTTGTCCTTTCTTACCCATTAAAACTTCTAGACCACAAGTCCATATGTACTGTGTAGAGATGTCTGCTGTAGGAAGTGTTGTTGAACTTGATTTTCACAAATTTTCAACGTTTCTCATTATGTCAGACTCTCTCTGCATCATGCAAAGATTGCATCAGATGAAGAGCCTACCTTCTTTTATAGAATTTCCATTGCAGGTATCTTGATGAAATACCTTTGAGGGTCTAGTCATACTTATATTTATGACAATAATATTGCTGACTTACTGGCCAATGGGGGTAAGTATCAGTATGGCCCATTAAATATTCCTGCTGGAAGAACTGTAGCCTCACTTTCGGGCAAAATCGATGGATTGCTGAGTACTTAGATATCTGCATGTTTACAAACCATGTCTATGTGTCCTTTTTTGATAAAAATGCATTTCTCAGCTCATCATAGTTGGTATGCTGATATGTTTACCCTTAGATCTGTTAATTTCATCTTTCGTTATCAGAACATCATAGGATTTTACTATGAGCTGTAGCCTCACTTTCGGGCAAAATCGATGGATTGCTGAGTACTTAGATATCTGCATGTTTACAAACCATGTCTATGTGTCCTTTTTTGATAAAAATGCATTTCTCAGCTCATCATAGTCGGTATGCTGATATGTTTAGCCTTAGATCTGTTAATTTCATCTTTCGTTATCAGAACATCATAGGATTTTACTCTCTACAACTGCAGAGAGCTGGGTACCATTGTACATGTCTATTGCAGCTGCTTAACATTTTGAAGTATTTTTCCTAGTAAACTTGATGTGTTGGATTTGCTGCTGAATTTTCTTGTCTTATATAGAATAATGCTGAAATTAATAGCTGCTTAGAATGAAGTTTATAACTGTCTTGTCTAACTGAAGTGTTTCACAGTAAACTAGCCCTGGGAATGGAAATCGAAGACTCCTGATGCCCCAGGATCAAGACCATTTTACTACACCACAGAAATTGGGTATATTTATCTATCTCAGGCTGAGCCCACATTCAAACTTCTTCAATCAGGGGCATTAGTTGTTGCAGAATAGTCTTTTTGAGAGTGAAGATGAAAAAACTAACCTAAATATCTAAGAAAGGAGAAGTTAAATTATTCAATTAAGATGAATAATACAGAAAAGCATTGATAAAATAAATGTCTTCTTATCAAATAAAAGAAACAATGGCTCAAAAACTTGACATTTCTAATTTTCGAAGTGTCTTCAAGGTGATGAATAAAGATGCCCTTCAATGGTTTCCTGGACATATGGGTAAAGGTTTAAAACAAATGCAAAATAAGCTCAAAAGTACCGATTGCATAATTGAGGTGCACGACTGCAGAGTCCCCATATCTGGACGAAATGTGGAATTCAAACATACTATTGCAGGAATCAAACCTCATATTTTAGTACTGAATAAAGTGGATCTAATTCAAAGAAAATATATAGATAAAATCAAGTATAAATTAGACAATGAATATAAAAATATTTTATTCACAAACTGTAAGGATGGGAAATGTAAAGGTTTAAATGAGGTATTACCTTTAGCGCAGAATTTAATCAATAATACTGATAGATACAATAGGACAGGATTGGAAGACTATAATATTATGATCATTGGAATTCCTAATGTTGGAAAATCTTCCTTAGTAAATGCCTTGAGAGTTAAATATTTACAAAAAGGACATGCTTCTCCTGTTGGAGCTGTTCCTGGTATAACTAGAAGTGTCCTAACTAAAATTAAAATATCTGAAAATCCCTTATTCTATATGCTAGACACTCCAGGTATTCTTGCCCCTAATGTACCGGATATTGAAGCTGGATTAAAATTATCTACCTGTGCAACATTGCAAGACCATTTAGTAGGAGAGACTGTTATAGCAGACTATTTATTATTTCATCTCAATAAATACCAACACTTCAAATACGTGAAATATTTCAAACTGGGTCAACCATGTGATGATATATTAGTAGTTCTAACAGAAATTTGTAAAAGACAGAGGAAAATGCTGAAATTTAAAAATTTACAAAATGAATATATTTTACGCCCTGATTTCCAATTAGCGGCTAAAATTATGTTAAAAGCCTTTAGGAATGGAGAACTAGGTCACATTGTTTTGGATGAAGGACTGCTTTGAGCATATAGATAATTATAAAAATGTCTGATTTAATTATATGAAAATATTTAATGAAATCTGATGACTAATGATTATTCATCTTTGAAACAAATTTAAATTTTTCAAAATACATATGCAATAGAAAGAAGCCCCAGAAATCCTCTTTTCTGTAGTTATTTTCTCTATTAATATATTTAAAAAAACATACAGAATATGTCATAATAGTTTGATAAATTTAAATAAAAACTTTTTTAATGAATACTATGCCCTACGTATCCAGAGATTTTATTCCTTTCATTTCCATCCAGCTTCTGTTCAAATTACGTAAAATCCATCAAACTAATTGCAAAATTTATGTCATTCATTTTATCGCAATTGAGATATACATTTTTATTGAATATGATAAAGATTGAATTGTTCAAATGAATATAATTTTACTTTTGGTTATTGAAATCTCTCAATATGTTCTAAAACTGGGAGAGAATTCATTCAAATTAGTTTCATCGGTCTTATCTATTGGATGGGAACAAAATGAAACAGAAAGTTTCTTTCTTTTCTTTGCTTTTTCACTTCACTATTTATTTTTATAACATAGTATCCTCACTCTCGATTGAAGATTTGAATCATTTTAAATCGATAGTTGAGAGATTCATTAAGTTTTAAAGTTTATACCTTTAGAAATATATCGATATTTGCTATAGGAAATGTTTAAGAATTGATAGAATGGTATTCGGTAAGTGCTAATTATAGATAGATTTTGTTCGATTCTCTTTTAAATGGTTTCATCAACATATTTGACTTGAATTCACGTTTAATAAATAATAAATATGGAGTAAAATAAAAAGCTGAAAGAAACAAAAATTGCTATACTTTCATCAAATTAGACAAAAAAGTCGTATTTTTGTAAAAAAAAAGTGTAACAATATTTCCCATTGTTGAGATAAGTTGTCTTACTGTTTCCTGATGTTATCATTTCAAAATAACACAAAGCACTCATTTCGAATATAGATGATTTTTTTATTTTATAGACATTCATTTTAATTAGGCAAAAAACAATATCAAATTTTCACTGAATTTTATTTTGAAATAAGTATCAATTGATGATGTCCCATAAGTTCAAACAAGTTGTACTTATTGAAAGTGAAGTGGAATTCAGATAAAAACATTTTCTTTTATCATTTATCTCAGAAGATTCCCAATAAATAATCTGGACATTAACGTGACCAGAAATGACTTGAATTTTGATATTATTATTATTATCTCGATACTCCTAGATCTTCTGTGAAGATCCCTCAGAAGCTTTTTCAGCTTGTGCGAGTTAGGAGTTCAGTTGTGTTCTGGGTAGGCTTTGTTACTGCGATCTTGCGCCATTTTAGGTCACAGCACTGTTAATTTTTGGCCCAAAAAAAAGTGAAATGGTGGTAGACACCCATCTAACTAATTAATTAAAAATTTCTTTTCCACCTGAACAGGATTCGAACCAGGACCTCCCGGTCACGAGTCCGATGCTCTCCCACTGAGCTATCCACACTAATATCATTCCATAGAGCCCATATCTGAAGTTATGTATGCTTATATGCCACAAGAGGCTGAGATTTTTTCCAACTCACTGACGATGCCACTAAACACATCACTTTGTCATAAAAAAAAATCCTATAAAATTATCCCCCATTCCTGTATTTTCACCAGTTTTGTACCATTCTAATTTAATTATAGAAGGAAATTAAACGATGTGAGAAAATAGTGTTGAATAATAATTTTAGCAAATTGGATATCTAACATAAATTTTATAGGGTAAAAGTTGTCGAAATGTCATTGAATTGCTCCTTACTTGATAGAAATTCATTTCCATAATCTATTAAATTAATTGTTTTGTGAGTTCAGGATGAAAAACCCACAAAGCCACAGTGTTGGCGAAACAATTGTAGTCAGTTTAATATATTGTAAAAATATTCTTCATTTTATTTAATTCAAATTGTCGGAATTTCATTTCTTTAAAGACAACCAATTAACAAGATATTCGAATGAAACAATTAAATATAATATACCTGAAACTTAGAATTAAGATTTATCTTTACACATACCAACTTTTGCGATTTAGAAGGAATAAATTTTATTAATTATCTTGTTCGTTATGAACTTAGCATCCCTTTTTAAAATTACCCTAAACAAGCACTATACATATAACTGAATGATAAAACCCCTTATTAATTTGTGTGGAATTAATAATAGGACGATTAAATACCTTGAATATAAGAACTAAAACCATGTAACATACTGATTCTACTTTTTTAACTTTATTTTAGATAAAATTGATTTGGAAATAACTTAAATAATTATTCCATATAAAACATTTATTAAGTTATATGAAAGTACATAATTAAGCATAATAATTGAGGTTAGCTTTTTTCTTAGCTTGAACTTCCATAATAGCATCCATATAGTCTTCATGAGTAACTGCTGACGCGTTTCTTCTTAAAGCTATCATACCAGCTTCAACACAAACGGCTTTACATTGAGCTCCATTAAAATCATCAGTTGATCTAGCAAGCTCTTCAAAATTAACATCAGGATTAACTGTCATTTTTCTAGAATGAATTTGCATAATTCTGGCTCTTGCTTCCTCATTTGGATGGGGAAATTCGATTTTACGATCTAAACGACCGGATCTAAGAAGGGCAGGATCCAAGATATCAACACGATTTGTTGCAGCTATAACCTTAATATCTGCAGTCGAACTGAAACCGTCTAATTGGTTAAGAAGTTCTAACATAGTACGTTGTACTTCACGGTCTCCTGCTTTTTCTGAATCAAAACGTTTTGTACCAATTGCATCTAATTCATCAATAAATATAATGGCTGGAGCTTTTTCTTTAGCTAATGCAAATGCGTCCCTCACTAGTTTAGCACCATCTCCTATGAACATTTGGACCAATTGAGGGCCAGCAAGTTTAAGGAAAGTAGATTTAGTTTGTGCAGCACAAGCTCTTGCTAATAAGGTCTTTCCAGTACCTGGTGGGCCATAAAGAAGAACACCTAAAAAAAATCTTTTAAAAACCAAAGTAAGCAATAAAAACCAATAATTTTACCTTTGGGAGGATGAATTCCTAAATTAACAAATTTATCTTTATGAGTCATTGGCAAAACAACAGCTTCAATGAGCTCTTGTATTTGTTTATCGAGACCTCCAATATCTGAATATTGTTCAGTTGGACGTTCATCAACCTCCATAGCTTTTACACGAGCATCATACTCAGCAGGCAAAGTTTCCAGAATTAAATATGAATCTTTATTAACACCAACTAAATCTCCTGGTTTTAATTTTTCCTCATCAACTAATCCAATAACTGGTAAAAAGTACGTTTGTCGGGTGGAGGTTTTGACAACAGCACACTTGCCCTTTCTTTGAGAATCCAAATCAACAACAGCACCATCTTCCTCTTCTTCCTGTGGATCTACGTCTAGAAGTTCTATTACATTGGATACGAGGTATGGTAATGTCTTGTTCACTTTTATTTTTTCCGTATTTTCTTTGATTTTTTCATTTTGGGTTTGTAGTTCATGGTTTATTCTCATGACTTCGCTCTTCATAATCTTGATTTCATTATCCAAAAGACGAGTCCTACTTATTATTTCATCAGAAGACATTCGCAAAACTTCTTCCCCTAAAGCTTCTTCACCATCATCCCAAATTGATTTATCTTCGAGTGTAGTCATTTTCTCAGCAAAATTTTCAAAATTATTTTATGTAGTATGTACAAACTTTATCTCAAATTGTTAATAAAGAAAACAAGCAAGTCACCGGATTGCTTTGTTCTGTCAAATTATAATCAACCATAGATTATATAAAAATCTGTATACTTCTATTAAGAAAGAAGCATAATTTTAAATGTGAATATGATATATTAATGGAACGATGATAAAAATTATAATGTGAATGAAAGGAAACAAATAGTATGAAAAGTGAATGACAAGAATCATTCAATCACAGATACAATGTCAGTTCTTATTTAATCGGTTTCTGGGGGCTTTAACTATGCTTAAGTTTATCAAAATGAAATTGTAATATTCTTGTTTGCATGAACTTCCTACACCCTGCGTAACCACATTGAAGAGATCCGGATCCTCTAAGGATCATAAGAGTCACAGAGTCCCTGATAGATTATATAAATTCCATCATTATGTCATTGTATTTACCCGCTTTATTTTCTGTGTCAAAATACTATGTGTTGCGGTGACTTGACAAGTAAATGATTAGTGAGAATAACAAAGGAGAACAAGGTCCTGATAGCGTCCCCATTGTATTTGAATTCATTCGAGAGGAAGGTTCTTGGAAATAAACCTCCTGAGCAACTTAGTAGTCTACTCGAGATAATAGTATTTATAACAGTGTCCCTTGGTAACTCTTAGTAAGTAAACTTCTTTTAAATGCTTCTGATTAATTGCATGCTTTGCATTTTTAAATACCACCTTTGTGTTAATGTGAAATTAATGACTGCACGCTCGTTCATTGTTCTTCGCTTTCCATTCTTGTATTTTTGCTTTGCCGTTATTTAATCCAACCGGAATGTTTTAACTAAATTGCATTGCCTTTGTACATAACTTAAGCAACCCTCACAAGTTTTCTGTTTGTATTGTATACTTTCTCTCAGTGCCGGATTGATTTTTGTTGTATTTGTAAATAGTGGTTCTTTATCTGCGTAATACTTCCCAATAGGGATTTGTATTATCTTTTATTACTAATTGCGGTGCTTGATATGTAACTGATGTGTATGTACTCTTGTGTGATCCCCGGGATACCCATTTCTTTGTTCTTATTGTAACGTCCAAATTGCTGGGGAGTCCTGATAGAGGACAACATATCGTATAGAGAAAGTAAATAACTCCAGGTATCCTGATTGCTAGATAATTCCGAGGTATTGTGATATCCCCAGGGATTAGTTTACGTGACCCTTCAGGTAGTGTTCGGTTCGTTCTTCAGTAATATCTGAGCCTTCCTGGGCCCGAGGAGGTCAGATACAGTTCCTTTGATAGTAACTTCTCCGGTCGACTCGAATTAGGTTAGATCCCCTCTTCAAGGAGATCTCCTGGGAATGCCACAATTACTCTTACCTTACAGTCCATTTAAACTTATCCCTTGTAATTGAGGTTCAGCACTGATTACCGGTAGTACAGTCGAAGGTGCGCATGCTGGCTGTATCCCCCATTTCCTGCATAACTTTACCCTTTTCCGCTGCGCAAGAATGATATCTGATTTGAGCGAATACCGACCTAACAATATGTAGTAATAAGTCATTTAGACCCGGGGCGCTATTGGTTTCACAGGGCCGCTTTGCGAACCACTGCGTAGAGTAGATTTAACCACAGGCTGATGATTGTGTTCCCATTTATTGAGGGTTGTTGCTTTTGAACATTATTAATAAAAATATATTATTCTGGTATTATTGTGTTTCGAATATTTGAATCCCCCGTCACTGTTTCCTTGTCCTCGTTAGGTGGAATTTGGGTTGCCTACACAACGTAACGTCCTATTCGCCCGCCACTAGACAATCACGATAAAAAGGTTAGCGCTCTTAAGAGTACTCCGTAAACCCCTAGATCTTTCAGAGTACTCAGTAAAACCCCAGATCTTAGAGTGCTCCCTAACTCCCTAGATCTTTTAGAGTACCCTGTAATGTACGGGATAGCTCAACATGTATCTTATTAGGAAAAGTAGTGATGAAATTTTCAACTACATCTGTCAAGTTTTTGGTGTTGCTGCAAGGTTATTAAGTGATAAAAGGACATTTAGTTGTCAAGAATATTGAAGAGATTCATATCCTCTAAGTATCATACGAGTCACAGAGTTCCTCATAGATTATATAAATTCCACCATTATGTCATTGTATTTACCCGCATTATTTGTGTGTCAAATACTCTGTGGCGCTGTAACTTGACAAATATATGAATAGTGATAATAACGAAGGAGAACAATGTCCTTTATAGCATTCCCATTGTATTTTGAAGCAGCCAAGAGGAAGGTTCTTGGAAATAATCTTGAGCAACTGAAGAGATCCGGATCCTCTAAGGATCATACGAGTCACAGAGTCCCTGATAGATTATATAAATTCCACCATTATGTCATTGTATTTACCCGCTTTATATACTATGTCAAAATACTCTGTGGCGCAACTTGACAAGTAAGTGATTAGTGACAATAACAAAGGGAGAACAATGTCCTTATAGCGTCCCCATTATTTTTGAATTCATTCGAGAGGATGGTTCTTGGAAATAAACCTCCTGAGCAACTTATTAGTCTATTTGAGATAATAGTATTTATAACAGTGTCTCTTGGTAACTCTTAGTAAGTGAACTTCTTTTAAATGCTTCTGATTAATTGCATGCTTAACATTTTTAAATACCACCTTTGTGTTAATGTGAAATTAATGACTGCCCGCTCGTTCATTGTACTTCGCTTTCCATTCTTGTATTTTTGCTTCGCTGTTATTTAATCCAACCGGAATGTTTTAACTAAATTGCATTGCCTTTGTACATAACTACAGCGACCCTCACAAGTTTTCCGTTTGTATTGTATACTTTCTCTCGGTGCCTGCTTGCTTTTTGCTGTATTTGTAAATAGTGGTTCTTTTATCTGCGTAATACCTGCTAACAGGGATCTTATATTGTCTGTTCTTACTAATTGCGGTGCTTGATATGTAACTGATTTGTATGTACTCTTGTGTGATCCCCTGGATACCCATTTCTTTGTTCTTATTGTAACGTCCATTAACACGCCTGGGTGATGGGGTACTGTATCTATGGTATTATGTCCTAGTTAGTTTGTGTTACCTATTTGTCATATGCATGTGCCCGCTTACTTTGAGAGATTGTATTCCATGTGAACCAGTGGCGTTCTTTAGGGTAAATTGCTGGGTAGTCCTGGTAGAGGACAACATATCGTATAGAGAAAGTAAATAACTCCAAATATCCAACGCTACTGTGAGAATGTGTGAGTGATTGCTAGATAATTGTTCCGAGGTATTGTGATGTCCCCAGGGATTAGTCTACGTGACCCTTCAGGTAGTGTTCGGTTCGTTCTTCGGTAATATCTGAGCCTTCCTGGGCCTTAACCACCCCGAGGAGGCCAGATGCAGTTCCTTTGATAATAACTTCTCCGGTCGACTCGAATTAGGTTAGATCCCCTCTTAAAGGAGATCTCCTGGGCATGCCACAATGACCCTTACCTTACTGTTGAAGAGATCCGGATCCTCTAAGGATCATACAAGTCCCTGATAGATTATATAAATTCCACCATTATGTCATTGTATCTACCCGCTTTATTTTCTGTGTCAAAATACTCTGTGTTGCGGTGACTTGACAAGTAAATGATTAGTGAGGATAACAAAGGAGAACAAGGTCCTTATAGCGTTCCCATGGTATTTGAATTCATTCGAGAGGAAGGTTCTTGGAAATAAACCTCCTGAGCAACTTAGTAGTCTACTCGAGATAATAGTATTTATAACAGTGTCCCTTGGTAACTCTTAGTAAGTAAACTCCTTTTAAATGCTTCTGATTAATTGCATGCTTTACATTTTTAAATACCACCTTTGTGTTAATGTGAAATTAATGACTGCACGCTCGTTCATTGTACTTCGCTTTCCATTCTTGTATTTTTGCTTTGCCGTTATTTAATCCCACCAGAATGTTTTAACTAAATTGCATTGCCTTTGTACATAACTTAAGCAACCCTCACAAGTTTTCTGTTTGTATTGTATACTTTCTCTCGGTGCCTGATTGCTTTTTGCTGTATTTGTAGATAGTGGTTCTTTATCTGCGTAAAACTTGCCAATAGGGATTTGTATTATCTTTTCTTACTAATTGCAGTGCTTGATATGTAACTGATTTGTATTATGTACTCTTGTGTGATCCCTGGATACCCATTTCTTTGTTCTTATTGTAACATCCATTAACACGCCTGGGTAATGGGGTACTGTATCTATTTTATAATGTCCTGGTCAGTTTGTGTTACCTATTTGTCATATGCATGTGCCCGCTTACTTTGAGAGATTGTATTCCATGTGAACCAGTGGCGTTCTTTAGGGTAAATTGCTGGGGAGTCCTGGTAGAGGACAACATATCGTATAGAGAAAGTAAATAACTCCAGATATCCTGATTGCTAGATAATTGTTCCGAGGTATTGTGATATCACCAGGGATTAGTTTACGTGACCCTTCAGGTAGTGTTCGGTTCGTTCTTCAGTAATATCTGAGCCTTCCTGGGCCCGAGGAGGTCAGATACAGTTCCTTTGATAGTAACTTCTCCGGTCGGCTCGAATCAGGTTAGATCCCCTCTTCAAGGAGATCTCCAGGGAATACCACAATTACCCTTACCTTACTGTCCATTTAACTTACCCCTTGTAGTTGAGGTTCAGCACTGATTACCGGAAGTACAGTCGAAGGTGCGCATGCTGGCTGTATCCCCCATTTCCTGCATAACTTTACCCTTTTCCGCTGCGCAAGAATGATATCTGATTTGAGCGAATACCGACCTAACAATATGTAGTAATAAGTCATTTAGACCCGGGGCGCTATTGGTTTCATAGGGCCGCTTTGCGAACCACTGCGTAGAGTAGATTTAACCACAGGCTGATGAATGTGTTTCCATTTATTGAGGGTTGTTGCTTTTGAACATTATAAATAAAAATATATTATTCTGGTATTAATTTGTTTCGAATATTTGAACCTCCCGTCACTGTCTCCTTGCTCTCGTTAGGTGTAATTTGGGTTGCCTACACAACGTAACGTCCTATTCGCCCGCCACTAGACAATCACGATAAAAAGGTTAGCGCTCTTTAGATTACTTCGTATAATTCCAGATCTTTAAGAGTACTCCGTGAAGCCCTAGGTCTTTAGAGTACTCCGTAAACCCCCAGATCTGAGAGTACTACGTAACATCCCGGATCTTTTAGAGTACTCTGTAATGTACGGGATAGCTCACTGTAATTGAGGACAACATATCGTATAGAGAAAGTAAATAACTCCATATATCCTGATTGCTAGATAATTGTTCCGAGGTATTGTGATATCCCCAGGGATTAGTTTACGTGACCCTTCAGGTAGTGTTCGGTTCGTTCTTCAGTAATATCTGAGCCTTCCTGGGCCCGAGGAGGTCAGATACAGTTCCTTTGATAGTAACTTCTCCGGTCGACTCGTAACTTCTCCGATCCCCTCTTCAAGGAGATCTCCTGGGAATGCCACAATTACCCTTACCTTATTGTCCACTTAAACTTACCCCTTGTAATTGAGGTTCAGCACTGATTACCGGAAGTACAGTTGAAGGTGCGCATGCTGGCTGTATCCCCCATTTCCTGCATAGTTTTACCCTTTCCGCTGCGTAAGAATGATATCTGATTTGAGCGAATACCGACCTAACAATATGTAGTAATAAGTCATTTAGACCCAGGGCGCTATTGGTTTCACTGGGGCGCTTTGCGAACCACTGCGTAGAGTAGATTTAACCACAGGCTGATGAATGTGTTTCCATTTATTGAGGGTTGTTGCTTTTGAACATTATAAATAAAAATATATTATTCTGGTATTATTGTGTTTCGAATATTTGAATCCCCCGTCACTGTTTCCTTGCTCTCGTTAGGTGTAATTTGGGTTGCCTACACAATGTAACGTCCTATTCGCCCGCCACTAGACGATCACGATAAAAAGGTTAGCGCTCTTTAGATTACTTCGTATAATTCCAGATCTTTAAGAGTATTCCGTAAACCCCTAGATCTTTTAGAGTACTCCGTAAAACCCCAGATCTTAGAGTACTCCGTAACACCCTAGATCTTTTAGAGTGCCCTGTAATGTACGGGATAGCTCAGTAGTAATAAGTCATTTAGACCCGGGGCGCTATTGGTTTCACTGGGGCGCTTTGCGAACCACTGCGTAGAGTAGATTTAACCACAGGCTTGAGCTATCCCGTACATTACAGGGTACTCTAAAAGATCTAGGGCGTTACGGAGTACTCTAAGATCTGGGGGTTTACGGAGTACTCTAAAAGATCTGGAATTATACGAAGTAATCTAAAGAGCACTAACCTTTTTATCGTGATCGTCTAGTGGCGGGCGAATAGGACATTACGTTGTGTAGGCAACCCAAATTACACCTAACGAGAGCAAGGAAACAGTGACGGGGGATTCAAATATTCGAAACACAATAATACCAGAATAATATATTTTTATTTATAATGTTCAAAAGCAACAACCCTCAATAAATGGGAACACATTCATCAGCCTGTGGTTAAATCTACTCTACGCAGTGGTTCGCAAAGCGGCCCTGTGAAAACAATAGCGCCCCGGGTCTAAATGACTTATAACTACATATTGTTAGGTCGGTATTCGCTCAAATCAGATATCATTCTTGCGCAGCGGAAAAGGGTAAAGTTATGCAGGAAATGGGGGATACAGCCAGCATGCGCACCTTCGACTGTACTTCCGGTAATCAGTGCTGAACCTCAACTACAAGGGGTAAGTTAAATGGACAGTAAGGTAAGGGTAATTGTGACATTCCCAGGAGATCTCCTTGAAGAGGGGATCTAACCTAATTAGAGTCGACCGGAGAAGTTACTATCAAAGGAACTGTATCTGACCTCCTCGGGCCCAGGAAGGCTCAGATATTACTGAAGAACGAACCGAACACTACCTGAAGGGTCACGTAAAGTAATCCCTGGGGGTATCACAATACCCCGGAACAATTATCTAGCAATCAGGATATCTGGAGTTATTTACTTTCTCTATACGATATGTTGTCCTCTACCAGGACTCCCCAGCAATTTACCCTAAAGAACGCCACTGGTTCACATGAAATACAATCTCTCAAAGTAAGCGGGCACATGCATATGACAAATAGGTAACACAAACTGACCAGGACATTATAAAATAGATACAGTACCCCATTACCCAGGCGTGTTAATGGACGTTACAATAAGAACAAAGAAATGGGTATCCGGGGGATCACACAAGAGTACATAATACAAATCAGTTACATATCAAGCACCGCAATTTGTAAGAAAAGATAATACAAACCCCTATTGGAAAGTTTTACGCAGATAAAGAACCACTATTTACAAATACAGCAAAAAGTAATCAGGCACCGAGAGAAAGTATACAATACAAACAGAAAACTTGAGAGGGTTGCTTAAGTTATGTACAAAGGCAATGCAATTTAGTTAAAACATTCCGGTGGGATTAAATAACGGCAAAGCAAAAATACAAGAATGGAAAGCGAAGTACAATGAACGAGCGTGCAGTCATTAATTCCACATTAACACAAAGGTGGTATTTAAAAATGCAAAGCATGCAATTAATCAGAAGCATTTAAAAGAAGTTTACTTACTAAGAGTTACCAAGGGACACTGTTATAAATACTATTATCTCGAGTAGACTACTAAGTTGCTCAGGAGGTTTATTTCCAAGAACCTTTCTCTCGAATGAATTCAAATACAATGGGGACGCTATAAGGACCTTGTTCTCCTTTGTTATTCTCACTAATCATTTACTTGTCAAGTCACCGCAACACAGAGTATTTTTACACAGAAATTAAAGCGGGAAAATACCATGACATAATGGTGGAATTTATATAATCTATCAGGGACTCTGTGACTCGTATGATCCTTAGAGGATCCGGATCTCTTCAGGCTGATGAACGTGTTTCCATTTATTGAGGGTTGTTGCTTTTGAACATTATCAATAAAAATATATTATTCTGGTATTATTGTGTTTCGAATATTTGAACCTCCCGTCACTGTTTCCTTGCTCTCGTTTAGGTGTAATTTGGGTTGCCTACACAACGTAACGTCCTATTCGCCCGCCACTAGACGATCACGATAAAAAGGTTAGCGCTCTTTAGAGTACTCCGTAAACCCCTTTTATAAGATTCCAGATCTTAGAGTACTCCGTAACATCCCGGATCTTTCAGAGTACTCCGTAATGTACGGGATAGCTCACAACTTACTAACATACTCGAGATAATAGTACTTATAACAGTCCCCCTTGGTAACTCTTAGTAAGTAAACTTCTTTTAAATGCTTCTGATTAATTAATTGCATGCTTTACATTTTTGAATACCACCGTAGTGTTAATGTGAAATTAGTGATTGCACGCTCGTTCATTGTACTTTCATTCATCAATTTTCATTCTTGTATTTTTGCTTCAGTGTTATTTAATCCGACCGCAGTGTTTTAACTAAAATGCATTGCCTTTGTATATAACTAAAGCGGCACGACCCTCACAAGTTATTTGTTTGTATTGTATACTTTTTCTCGGTCCTTGGTTGCTTTTTGCTGAATTTGTAAATAGTGGATCTTTAGCTGCGTAATCCTTGCTAATAGGGATTTTTATTAGCTAATTGCGGTGCTTGATATGTAACTGATTTGTATGTACTCATGTGTGATCCCACAGTTACCTATTTCTTTGTTTGTTCTTATTGTAACGTTCATTAACACGCCTAGGTGATGGGGTGCTGTATCTATTTTATAATGTCCTAGTCAGTTTGTGTTACATATTTGTCATATGCACGTGCCCGCTTACTTTGAGAGATTGTATTTCTTGTGAACCAGTGGCGTTCTTTAGGGTAAATCGCTGAGTAGTCTTGGTAGAGGACGACATATCGTATAGAGACAGTAAATAGCTCCGCATATCCAACGCTATTGTGAGAATGTGTGAGTGATAGCTAGATAATTGTTCCGAGGCATTGTGATATCCTCAGGGATTAGTTTGCATGATCCTTCAGGTGGTGTTCGGTTCGTTCTTCAGTGATATCTGAGCCTTCGTGGGCCTTTGCTACCCGAGGCGGCCAGATACAGTCCATTTTGATAGTAACTTTTCCGTCGACTCGAATTATGTTAGATCTCCTCTTCAAGGAGATCTCCTGGGCACACCACAGTTACTCTTACCTTACTGTCCCTTTAAACTTACCCCTTGTAACGGAAGGTTCTGCACTGGTTACCGGAAGTGTAGTTGAAGGTGCATGCTGACTGTATCCTGTTCCTTCTAACCCCTTCCGCTGCATAAGAATGATATCTGATTTGAGCTATTTACCGACCTAATCATATGTAGTTATGTCATTTAGACCCGGGGCACTATTAGGTTCACTGTGGAGCTTTGCGAACCACTGCGTAGAGTAGATTTAACCACAGGCTGATAATAGTGTTCCCATTCATTGAGGGATGTTGTTTTTTTAATATTACTAATAGAAATATATTATTTTGGCATTACTGTGTTTTGAATATTTGAACCTCCCGTCACTGATTCCTTGCTCTCGTTAGGTGTAATTTGGGTTGTCCACACAACGTAACGTCCTATTCGCCCGCCACTAGACGATCATGATAAAAAGGATAGCGTTCTTCAGAGTACTCCATAAACCCCCAGATCTTAGAGTACTTCGTAAAATCCCGGATCTTTTAGAGTACTCCGTATGTAACGGGATAGCTCAATATACTATCTTATTTGAATTGCATCCTGTGTATAATTTGTCTTCAAGCCTTTTTCGAAATTTATCAAAATGTCTTCACTGCATAGAATTTACTAAGTTCCTAGCTTATTAATTTTTAGAGCAGTCAAACTGTAGGACAACGTTAAGCTGCTCTGTCAATACGACAAGTTTCAAAAAGAACCAGCACTATACCGCAGTGTGAACAAGCGTGGAAACAAAGAAGGCCGAGAGGCTTAAGACGCTCCAGAGGAACCACATAGCGTAAAGATAGCTGTCTGCGAGTTAAGGCTCTTAGAGACAGGTTAAGCAGTACCCGGGGGTCGTCAGATATCAGTGGTTTGAAGAGCATGATAGAATGGTTGAGAATCCTCACAGTTTAACATAGATACAACCATAGACCTATTATCCTAATTAATACGTCTATAGATACAACAGATGACTCTGGTGTAAGAGCACAATTCAGTGGATCAGGTGATCTTAATCTTAAGCGCTTCTGTCTGGGGTATGCATGATGATTGGGTAAAGATGAGAAGGCGTTGTGGTAAAAGGTGTTATCTACAACTTAACAGAGAGCGCCACATTCTCTACCCTACACAGTAGGTGTTATAGTATCGGGTTCCATAACATATGGTAATAGATCACCATTAGTTTTCATTAGGGGCAATATGACAGCCCGGCGCTGAATTCAGAAAATAATCAGCTATATATGATTTATACTTTAACACTACCAAAAGAGTATATTTCAATGAAATAATGCCTGAACGCATGTTGCCATTGAAGAGATCCACATAATTTAGTAATAGACAATTAAGCGAAAAAACTACATAGGGAATTTTATACCTACTTGTCACTGTCAATGTCAGAAGTACTAGTCTATGGTTGCTTTATAGACTTGCAAGCTGTAAACAAAACCCTTGAGATGATAACATCTGTTGTTGTTGAGTGAGATACAGAACGCCGACTTGAGAGTGTTCAGTTTTCCCCTGTTAGAAATAAAACGTCATTTTTCATTGCTCAGTAAAAGTAAGGGTAGACACAAAGAGAAGTCGATTGAGCTGTTCTAAGATATAAAATTATTGTACTGTATTGAATTACCTAATGTCAACGTGAGTGTTATTTGTATCATGTTTTCTTTATTCGTGGTCGAATCTTATTTATTTTTTAATATATTATCTATTTTTACTTAAATCTGAATTGATCATTTAACATTTTTCATGCAAGTAGGAGGCTTTATCTTCATTCCTTTTATTTAAATCTGGAGAGGGTTAACAATAGTACTTTGTTCCATAATTCAGAGTGTTAAGAGTTAATAAAATGTGGATCCACAATTGAAAAAGTGACACAACAACCAATATGTCTTCAGAATGTCGCAACAGGATATTCCCGAACAATGATATTATTAGATATAGATATTATAATGAATATGTAGTTGAATAACTGACACAACAACCTCTGTGTTGAAGAGATCCGGATCCTCTAAGGATCATACGAGTCACAGAGTCCCTGATAGATTATATAAATTCCACCATTATGTCATTGTATTTACCCGCTTTAATTTCTGTGTCAAAATACTCTGTGTTGCGGTGACTTGACAAATAAATGATTAATGAGAATAACAAAGGAGAACAAGGTCGTTATAGCGTCCCCATTGTATTCGAATTCATTCGAGAGGAAGGTTCTTGGAAATAAACCTCCTGAGCAACTTAGTAGTCTACACGAGATAATAGTATTTATAACAGTGTCCCTTGGTAACTCTTAGTAAGTAAACTTCTTTTAAATGCTTCTGATTAATTGCATGCTTTACATTTTTAAATACCACTTTTGTGTTAATGTGAAATTAATGACTGCACGCTCGTTCATTGTACTTCGCTTCCATTCTTGTATTTTTGCTTTGCCGTTATTTAATCCCACCGGAATATTTTAACTAAATTGCATTGCCTTTGTACATAACTTAAGCAACCCTCTCAAGTTTTCTGTTTGTATTGTATACTTTCTCTCGGTGCCTGATTGCTTTTTGCTGTATTTGTAAATAGTGGTTCTTTATCTGCGTAATACTTGCCAATAGGGATTTGTATTATCTTTTCTTACTAATTGCGGTGCTTGATATGTAACTGATTTGTATGTACTCTTGTGTGATTATCAACACAGAGTATTTTGACACAGAAATTAAAGCGGGCAAATACAATCACATAATGGTGGAATTTATATAATCTATCAGGGACTCTGTGACTCGTATGATCCTTAGAGGATCCGGATCTCTTCAAGCTCTATGCTAATTTTGGCTAAGTTATAACTTTTTCTGTCTGTTTTGACTGGACTATTAGTTTAGATCGGGTTTCATTGTTATGTCTCCGTGTTTCTAATTGAATACATCAGTTTATTTTAGGAGTTGTTATCCTTGATCGACCAGAATGTTTTTTCCTTACGCTAGTACTCCTCTCACGATATTGATTCTAGAGGCAAGAAAATATCGCTTTGAGTAATCTTCAAAGCGTGGTAATATGAATTTGACGTTTTCAAGTTGACCTAACAACTTGATAAGTTGTTATTTTTTCAAAGATTTTACCTATCAATATCATTCTGAATAAAAAAATCGATAATTGTATAGTTTGATATCAATTACAATAATGCTTTGTTTGTCTAAAGAGGTTCATTTTCTTAGTTCTTAGAAACATTCATTGAGTAAAAATTAATTTGAATTATAAATTATAACAATTTCCTTTCATTTTTGGCAAAGAATGCAGTAATTCGTCGGAAAGTGTATCTAATGTTCTTATTGCCGTTTTATAACCCTTTAAGTTCCATTTTCATCTAATTCAACAATATAATAATTGAGGTAATTTCTCAACAAATCTTTTACTGAAAATGACTTGCTAAACAAGTTCAATTTTGATTCTTGAAACCAATGACCAAATTTCTTAAGAATCGGCAGCCAAATCGTTTCTAATATGTCTTTTCAACTGCACGTTTATTTTTTTAACCTGCCATCTCGGGGAATTAAATTTTTTCATTTGGTAAAGACCAAAGACATTTTGACTCTCCAAAGGATACTTAAGGCAGTTTCTCAGTTTCCTGACTCTGCTATCCGATACTGAATAGAAGAAAAAAAGGCGCTTATCAAGGCTGATGCAAAACATCCGACAATAAGCACCATCACGTAGCGCTCAGTCTCTATCGGCTTATTAAAAATACTCAGTGATATAATTGGTTATTCTGATGAAACATTTTAATTATAAGAAGAATATGAGTTTGTCAAAAATAAACACATGATTAATACAAAAAATCAGTATTTTCGAATTCAAACTCTCAAAAACAAATGCATAATTACAATTATTGTTATTGTTATTGTTATTAACATGCAACTTATTGAATTATTATTAATACATTAATAACTACTTGAAACTTCCGAAGGTTAAATCACATATAAACTAATACAAAACTACTTACGGTGTGGACTTAATTGTTTAACAGTATTTGTTACATGAAACAAATTAGATTGAATCGAATTAAACGAAATAAATTCATTTTTCTTGATCAAATTATTGAATTCTTCTGTCTATATGAATATCGAAAAATTTGGATTAGCTTTTATCGACTTCAAGATTAGTTGAGAAAACCATTGTGAACTGATTTATTTCGTCAAAATTCAAAAGTTTTGAATATTTGCTTATCCAAATATTTTATATTATTGAATATTTTATGGTTAATGATACTGTGAAGAATTCCAGAAGTGGAAATTCTAATGTTAACGGAAGAATTATCGATTTCACCAAAACAAGATAAATTTTTCTAATAGATAACTTTAAAAAGACAGATATATGTATATTCTTATAATTATTTTAGTATTGATATTGGAGTTTCACGGAATGGCGAAGGTACAGCATACGTGATTTAGGCTACATTTTGGGTATTAATTTCTAAATATGTGTTTGCTTGTTTGCTTGTTGCTCAGCTTCAAATCTTAATTGTCTCTGCAATCTTAATATATCGTAAAAGCTTAAGATTTGAGTAATATAACCAATCACTAAGGTGGGTAATACAGGTGTGAGTTTCGTGAAAACTTCACAAAAGAATCTGTAAACTTCGTCAAGTGCCTGCATGTAATGTTCAGCATCTTTCAATTTGTCAATAATTTGACGACAGTATATAGAAGCACAATCTGCAATTCTTGAGGTATCTGAACTTCCAAAGTCTATGCCTCTTTTGATACATTTAGCTAGTTTATTAATATTAAATGATAATATATTATGAAATGTGAGAGTCCGTTTGCCGAGGCTTGAATTCTTCAATTTTTCCAATTCTTTCACACATTTCTGGTAATAAAATTTAAAATTATTCAGATCTTCATGACGATGCTCCTCGAACAAAAAGTTATTTAGATTTTCTCCTCTGAGTGCAATGAACTGAATAATATTTTCGACTGCAGATAACAAACCTACATTGATTGCTTCGTCTAAACAGCTTCTTCCATTCATACTTTTTTTTGGATTAGCATTATGTCTTAGAAGAATATAAACTCTATCCGACTTTCTATTTCTTACTGCTATATGCAGGGCAGATACGTGAGTATTGGAAAATTGATAGTCTATATCAATTCCACTCTCAATAAAAAGACGAGTCAATTTGTCCAATTTCTCCAAAGAATATCGGATATAACCGTTCGTTGCGAATATATAGTGCAAACAATTATAACCGAAGCTGTCACTGATGCTTGGATCGCTTCCGTTATTGATTAATTTAACAATTTGTTTTATTTGGTTGTGATGGAACTTCAAGAAGTATATTAAGGGGGTGTGTTCTTGGGAATCTTTCGGATTCATGAAAGGCTTACACCGTAGAACTGCATCCACACATTCCTCGCTTTCTGTGTTAGCTGCCATATGCAAAGGTGATAGGTTATTCTTGCCCTTCATATTGATGTCGCCACCATGTTCAATCAAATCTTTTAGCAGCTTGTAACCATTCTTTGAAATAGCCGTGTGTACAGCTGTGTTTCCTTCCTTGTTTCTACGGTTCACTTCCGACTTCATCTTCAATAGTTTCAATACCGTCAGTCTGATGCCAGATCGCACACATATATGCAATGCAGTATTGCCATAGGAGTCCAATGGTGCGTTTATGTCCTTCATTTTTTGCAAGATATAATCTACCAGAGTTTGATCTGGAATGAAAATTCATTTTAGTTAATCTTATACTTATTATTCTTTGGAACTGACACGAGATAAATAAATTAATTCGGCTGATCTGTACAAAATATCATTAATAGTGAATGTGAGCTATGGTAATAGAAAGTTCTACAAATGGAGAGAGTGTAACAAACACCTGTATAATAATTATATACCCATCAAACCCGAAGAGGTTTTGTTGATCACTGGGGTATAATTGCAGACATGTGCACGTTTTGAACTTGCTGGTTCTCGTCAGTGCAATGCAACACCAGCGACTACAAATCTGTCAAGTACCTATATTCGCTATACACAGAAGCACTAAGGTATTAATTATACACTAGCGCCATCTAGAGCATGCAAATATACATTCAAGACATACCTTTGCGAGCTAATTCAAGTAAAGCATTGCACTGACGAGAACCAACAAGTTCGAAACTTACGCATGTCTGCAATTATGCCCCAGTGATCAACAAAACCTCATCGGGTTTGTTTGAGTATAGAACTGTTATACAGATGTATGTCACACCGTCTCGATTTGTAGAACTTTCTATTACCATAGCTCACACTCCTTATTAATGACACCAGTTAAGGGCGCTTAAATGTCAAGTTGGTGGTCCAGAGTTCACGACTTCAAGTGACAAATACTTATCAAACTATATTTCTTTCATTGAAAAACACTAGACCAGGCGGTCAGTATTTTGTGCAACCCATCAATTGTGACATAATAAAATAAGGACACCCTAAAAGTGTAAATATTTTAATTATTTTGGTATACATGATATGGTGTTCCTCATACATGTTTGACCTTTTTATTATGTCGACAGTTCGATGGCGGATTTGAGAGAAGTCGGTTTATTTTTCAGATAAATCATCACTAAAACGAATATAATTTTGAATATTATCGTAGTTGCAAGTCAAGCATAGTTACGAGAAGGCCGAAGGATGGAAATCTTGACACTTCCACAAGAGCGATTGTGGTCTAGTGATTCAGAGAACATGTGAGTCGAATTGTTATGCTACATTATCTCAGAATACGAAGCTATTATACTCTCCTCACTTTCTGTTACCTCTCATTCCTGAACATCAACGTAATTGACTGATGTAGAGTAGACAATAACTACAATGAAATCAGAAATGGAATACGATTATACGAGGGGCGTCCAATGTATTCTCGGTATCGGGGTGATTTGCTTATAATGTGTGTAATCTAATTATCT
Source organism: Megalocaria dilatata (assembly GCA_034642435.1). Classification (NCBI taxonomy): domain Eukaryota; kingdom Metazoa; phylum Arthropoda; class Insecta; order Coleoptera; family Coccinellidae; genus Megalocaria; species Megalocaria dilatata. The sequence goes on along the minus strand of CM067856.1, from coordinate 43,239,604 downwards.
CATTTACTAATGACACTATCTGAGGGTATAAATATAAAATTTCACTGATTTACGATTATTAGTTATTAGGTATCCTCAGTGAAAGACGACCGGAATGACTGACGCCACAATGATGAAGAAAATCGAGCATCGCACCGTTATGATATTCCTCACTAAGAAGGGAAAAAGTAAAAAAATCATTTATGAAGAGATGTTTGCTGTTTACCAATCAAGAGGGCTCGTTAGCGGCACCACTGAAGAAAATGTGGAAAAAGTGGAAAAGTTAGTACTTGAAGATGCCAGAATAAAATTCAAGATGTTAGTACCGTTGTGGTAAACCAACAAGGTTTAGAATTCATAAAAGGGCTGTAATGATACAGGGATTGATTCAGTGGACAAAAGCAAATTCAACGCGAGGTTCAATGCCCCTGAATTGATTTGTTTATTCTAATCTCCAGAGCAGTTAATGTTAAACTTAGGAATTCGCTTTCGAGGCACGCACGAACGGCGGCTTCATGAAAGGAAAGTCTTTTACTCTGGCCTTTATATTATAATAACAAACTACAGATAAAAAAGTTCATAAGAATTAATTGTACGAAACGTAAACATATTTCTTCAGAAGAGTTTAGGAACAGAAAGTTTCAGAGAAAAGCGCAGACGTCGAAATTAACACGTGTGGCTCGACAAAGAGCTGAAATTTAGAAAATTGCTAAGTTGCAATTTTGAGCGGGTGAAAGGATCAAAAATTTGGAAGGAGAAAACCGACGCGTACGAGGTATTATAAGGGCCAAAAGAGAGTTTACAAGGGAGCCTTGACACGTCGGAAAAACTAGTAAGATCGTCGAGAAAAGATCGCGGTGCGAGGCTCGAATTGGTCTCTGAATTGAGCATTATTATAATTATATTGAATGATATTAGTGTAGTGAACAACTTCTTAGCTCCTCGTTCAGAAACCCGCCTTGCTCTGTCGCAGCTTGACCGGCGTACCAATAGAGGACCCGACAAGTCTAAAGATTCGTGACTAACCGTTTCAGCCGAGTACAAGTAGGGCAAGGCACAGCGTTTGACGATCACCGTTCCAAGCAGAACGCATGGTCACCGGCGTCACAGGCAGAGCCTGCTCATCACGCCTGTCTGATGAGTTTCAGATGCGCAGACTCGGAAACGAAACGCCGTCTCCCGAATCAAGAGGTGGAAGCTCCCTCACAACACCGCATTTCATTCGAGAGCTTCATTAGTAATTTTTTTTTAAGTGTAAGAATTGAGTCAGAAGAATTAGAGAAATTAAATATAGTGCTAAGTTCCGGGACCAAGTAATAAAGAGTACCAGTTTTGTTTTGAATCTATGGTCTTGGAGTCTAGGGGTAAGAAGTATCTAAAACTTTTGGTATGTTATTCAGGTTGAAATTGTCTAATTAAAGTAGAGTCAGAATTTAAGAAGTAAGTTGACATATCTTTTCGTAGTTATTATGTTTGAAGATTTTAAACAGAATTAAGAATTATATGAATGATCCGTAGTGCTTGAGGGATCCGCATCGCCCTCTCCTTTATTATTCAGTGTGTCATCTTTATTTGAACTTTATTGAGTTTAGGATTGATAAAACTATTGTATTTTGGCACACTTTATCATTATACTTCTTAAAATCCATAATTGAGTTTCATTACCATTTTCATTATCACAGAAAAAAATTATCAACATCAAAGACCTTCCATTTTCACGAAGGCCATACTCTTCCTAGGACCGCTCGACTAGGATTGGTTCGCACCCCATTCGTAAATAAGTCAATCTAGTAATATTTTCCATCCAACCACCTCCCACGAAGAGGTGGCTTATTACACCGTGGGTACCTATGCCTGGGTACCATATGTGCCTCCTTCATGACCATCTTAACCCCTCAAAGTTCAGTGCAAGATGGGTAACGAGAATGCTCATCGCATCTCATAAGCAAGTGCGAGTCGAATGCTGTAAGGAGTTTCTAGAGCTATGTGAAGAAGACCCATAGAATATTTTCAACTGACTGGTTACTGGGGATGAGATGTAGGTTCATCCCTATGACCCTGAGAGTAAAGAAGAGTCCATGCAGTGCATTAAAAAGGGTACATAGTCCCCACAGAAGTTAAAAAGTCAACCCCATCCGCTGGAAAAATAATGGCAACGGTCTTTTGGGATTTTAAAGGTATATTATTGATAAAACACACTAAAAAGGGTGAAAGCATCACAGCAGCATCATACGCAACTACTTTGCGTAATTTAAGAGAAGCAATTAAAGGAAAAAGGCGAGGAAACTCACAGCCGTTGTTTGAACTGAAGGTAGCAATGAATGCAGATGTACCGATCAGCCGAATTAATTAGTTAATGAATATGCTAATCATGACCATTACGGCAAATTATGGTCTGATTTGAGAATGAGGAAAGTCTTTTCTGCGTTAGTAACGTGAAAATATCGTGAATACATTTCTTTACTTGAATTAACTCGCAAAAGTATGTCTTTTGCTTACTTTAGATGGCGCTAGTGAATAATTAATACCTTAGTGTCTCTGTGAATAGCGAATATAGATACTTGACAGATTTGGAGTCACTAGCATATATTGCACTGACGAAAACTGTTGAGTTTATTTGAGTATAGAATTGTTATACAGATGTCTCGATTGCTAGAACTTTCTATTACTATAGCTCATACTACTTATTAATGATTTTTGGTACAGATCAGCCGAATTAATTTATTTGAGGATAAGCCGGAAGAATATTTATAGAAACTTATTTCTCGATCTAACAAATGTACTGAAGTTTTAGGGAACTACATTGAAAAATAGAATTTTCCAGTTTTCTTTCATGCCTATATCGAGAATACATTGAACGCCCCTCGTATGACGAATCTAGATTCTGTTTGGTGATGAATAATGATTGGACCAAGTTTAGAGACGTAATCTTCAATTTTCTATGGAAAGGCTTTTACTACAATGTTGAAAGAGTAATCGGAATCTCGAAAAACAATAATGATTTTATTATGTGGATTTTATGAACTAAACTCCTTAAGTTTGACTTGGGCTTTACAATATAACCTGTTTATATTTTTTAAACATTTCTAGAATGCATTGCAGAACTTTTAAATAGTGTGAGACGCAGCTGAAGAATATCTGATAAGGGGTGGGCCATTTAAAATTTGCATTTGTTGTATTCCCAAGGTCAAACTTCATCATACTGAATATAATAATTTATGCCCATAGTTGAATTAGTATTGATCAAAGAAACATTAATAGATAAGTTGATGTATCGAAAAAAGTAGCGCTGATAGATAAACCCGATTTCATATTTGGACTTAGCTCTTCAAGTATAGCTTAAATCAATTCTAAAATTCTCAGCACTTGCCTGTGCTGCCATCTATTTCTAAAGATTTTGATGAGTTTTTGTTTAGAAATCCCATTTTTTTTACGAAACAATTGATGAATTTTTTCTTATTATGCAAGTTAACATAAATTACCTTCAAATTGTGAACTAAATCAGCTTTAAGAATTTTAAAAGTTACCCTGCTCACTACATATGAATTTAGCAGGGCACTTTTCGAAATCAGGTTAGTTTGAAGTTATTTCATTCATATAAATACGTCTTTGCTTAATCCTATTACCTCTTGTGGTGAAAAAGAAAACTGCTGGTGTTATACCCTGAGCATCCATCCATAGGAAATCTGCGCCATTGTCTATCAGAATTTTAATAGTGTTCACGTCTTTAGTTGTTTTCACATCTCTGCAAGCTCTATTTAGAGGAGTTTCATTGTTTGTATCAAGAACATCCGGTGTTCCCAATTGCACGACTTGATTCCTCAGTATTTTATGCCAATTATTGTCAACTGCTTTGTGTATTAGTTTCCTTTTTTCCGAAGGAGTTTTCATCGTCAAGAACTTTTTATCCCTAAACATAGGTCGTCTTTTATTTTTGCCAATTTTGACGTTCACTTATAAAAATAAACATAGTGAATTGTTACCAGAATGAAATAAATATACGTTCATTTGTGTATGGATGCTAGAAATCCAAACTTTTTCAATATTTTGTACATCTGTTCTGAACGAAGAACCGTATGGAAATTTTTAATCTCATTCGTTCATCAAGTGCCGAATCCTGATCTGATAATATACTTTATTTGGTTTTATGCATGTGTAACATACCAATTGAACTATAACATACTCAGGGTCGTTTCCCCTTGATATATAAGGGTGTTTATCTCATTATAAAAAGGGGTAACTGTGTGAAACTTTTTATATTTCCTACTTTCCAAAAAAAAAGTCAATTTCACTTTTTCAATAATGAAACAAGAAAAAACGAAATAATACCCAAATAAACTTTTTTCTGACTATTAATCCTTACCACTGTCACTATTTACTACATTCTACTTATAATTCCTGAATCTATTTCCCAACTTGAAAATATATCAAATCATATACTTACTTTACTAAACTTTTTTTTTGAAAAGATTTTGGGTTCAAGCTCATCATTTGTTTTAAAAGTATTTTCTGAGGAGATGGATAGAGCAAAAATAACACATTTAAATGAGATATCACATATAATGAATTAAATGTTATTAGTCGATATAAATTTCAATATTCACGATTTTTCACAGTCCTTTGAAAAGCAATTGATGTAAAACGATATTTTAAAATCAAATCATAGTAATTATTTGAATCAATTTTTGGAAGAGTTCAAGACCCTGGACTATCAATTTTGATAAGTCATACTTTCGTTCTTGTTTATTAACAATGTATAATCAAAACCAATAAAGAGATATTAGTGAAGTTACAAAAAAAAATCCTACCTTTTTCGGGGCACTGATCTACAAAACCAGATACCATGTTCAACAGTAGTTGAACCCTCTACACGGGGGTGGTGGCCTCAGCCCAAAGGCACAAAAAACCCATTAAGAACAAACACTATAATTTAGCCCTTAGTGACCCGTTTCCTGGAAACCAGCAACGTTGCCCGGAGACCGGTGCCTGGTCGACCCAGAGTAACATCTGCAAGGGAAGACCATTATATTGCAAATTTTATTCGAAGGAATCGAACGGTATCTGTAACAGCCCTTCGAAGTCATTTTTTGAGGATCTATAGACGGGTAGTCTCAACCAGTACCATGAGGAGACGGTTGCATTCCTCAAATTTAAGGGCAAGATGACCTTTAAGAATACCTCGGCTATCACCTGAAAATAGAGCTACCCGTCGGCAATGGGCAGAACACCACCAAGACTGGCTTTTACCACTATGGTGCAACTTACTTTTTTCGGACGAGTCACGATTCGTTTTACAAACTGATAGTCGACGAGAAAGGGTTTGGAGAGGTCCAAGCAGACTAGAGCGATCAATTTCGTCCGAGAAGTTGTGTCCTTTCAAGGCGTTCCCCTCTTATTATCATTGAACGAACAATGACTGGTGCCATCCACGTAGAAAACATAATTGAATTTTCTATCAAATATATTGCAGTTGAAATAGAGGAAAATATTCATCTCATTTCCAGAACATAGATTGTTTATTTCTTGAGAAACCTAGGGGGACCAAGACTTTTGACGATGTGTGTAATTTATAATCTGATAAATCCAAATACTGGGCGATTTTACAGGGTATTTTTCCAATTAGGTTCATTCCCACCACTTATTTAGAACATTTTCGGTTACAACATCGTAGAAATAGACGATATGGAGTGTCGTTATCTGATGGTCTCAACGCAACATACCTTGTTAAAAAATCAAGTTCTTCACTATTAGTAACAGTAAAGACAAGACTTTTTCTTGTTTTTGAGTCACGAATTTTTATTATTAATAGCGAATCTTTGTCTTCAATGTCTTCTATGGTCATTTTCACAAGTTCATCTCGTCTATATGCACCGAAAACTCCCATAATTAATACTACCTGTCAATAAAATTGCTTATTAATATTTACAGAGTAAAGAATAGTGTAGGTAAATATACCTTTTTAATTGAAAATATTTCGTCTGGCGCTTCACAGAGCAATTTGAACAAATCTTTTTTGGTGAAAGTTCTTGATTTTTTTGGTTTGTATCCTACAGATTGGCGTGTTAGGTATGCGATTAACTTCGTATATTGGCTGATGTCAATATTGTTTCTTACAGATTAGACAGTTCGTAGCATTGAGTACACCAACCAAAGTGTAGCAGAGTTCATAGTTTTAGCTTTTTCACTAAAGTAAGCCATCATTACGTTTTCAGAGTACCAGAGTTCGTACTGCTTTTCATACTTTCCCCGCGACTTTTCTGGCAATAGATTTAATGTCGCGACTTTAGCGGCTTTTGCAATTTCAGGTGGTATACATGAAAATTCACTACAATCATTTTCTCTTTACATTTTTGCTGCTTCACGCTCACATACGATTATTATTTAGGATCAAGCTCTTAAAGGATAGCGGTGTTGTGAGAGAGCTTCTACCTCTTAATTGGGAGGTGGCGTTTCGTTCTGAGCATGCGCACCTGAACTCTTCAGACAGGCGTGGTGAGCATCTCTGCCTGTGACGCCAGTGACCATGTGTTGCACTATAGAACGGTGGCTGAACGCTGTGTGCCTTGCCCTACTTAAACTCGGCGGAGATGATCAGTCAGGAATTTTAAGACTAGTCGTGTGCTCTATATAATACGCCGGTAAAGCTGCAACAAAGCAAGTCAGGATTCTGGACGAGGATCGAAAAAGGTAGTTACTACAAGGAAATTTTTCACTCAAATGAAGGATGTCATTTATTCGTTGTCATTGGATACTCTGGGCAATGCGTTCATTTATAGTTAATAATTGGAAGAGCAAGCGTTCTCCTTATTTAGTCGCTTATAAATGACAAAGTAACATTCCTCGAAAAAGATGACGACTGCGTTGTCAAATACGAGCGCAAATGCCTACTTTGGATATCGATTGTAGAAACAAACATTTTTTTCTGGTCTTTTGATTATACGACCCTCACGAAAGTTTGCACTTATTTGCCTTATTATTCTACCTCTAAATACTGAATTTCAGATTGATTGAATCTGTAGTTTCGAAAATATTGTGAATAATAAGGAAAAATTTCAAACATGAATAACTGCAAAATTTTTAAACTGATTTTCGCCATTAGGGAACTTAGCTGCAGCATTTAGATCCCAAACCTTCCCTAAGGAGGCTCTACTTCTTTCCGTTCGAAAGTTTGCGTGTTTACGACCGGAGGAACAGAATTACTTTTAACCTCGGATTCTTCATCAATAAGTCTACCCTAGTCGTTTAGGCTAGGCTCAAAATTTGATGATTACCGCCAACGATAGAACGTTGTTCCCTGGAACTAGCGCGCAAAAACAAATTAGACATATAAGGGAATTTCTAACGGGAGGTTTCATTTTAAATTAAGAGTAAAACACCATGTTTTGTGAAAAATACTCATACTCATACTCTGAGGTCAATAATGGAATACAATATCTGCCAAATGTCCACCTGGTCCGTCTGTTCTTACAGACGGTAATTCTTTCGATGCAATTTTCATCCAATTTTTGCATAATTGTGACTCTATTTGGGAACAACAGTTCTTACGTTGTCTTTCAGCGCTTAAATCGTAGCTGGAGAATTGGAGACTTTGTGTTTTACATTGCCCTAATTGAAAATTTCTAATGGTGTTATATCATACGATCTTGGCGGCCAATTCTGCGAAGTTTGCTGACCGTTCCTAAGCATAGAAAACAACTCTTCAAGAATCCCTTCACCTACAGAATCGCTCATGTCGTCAATGAGGGCAGGATTTCTGATTTTGCTCCTTCATGTGCTTATTTTAAAAGGAAATACAAAGAGAAGCTTATGCTGCATTACTGATGTTCACTTCCTCTTGTCTGTTCATTTCCGGTGTTAACTTGAAGCCAATATGTGTACAACCTGCATTCTTCATCCTGTCGATTTGTTTTCCTTAAATTTTGCGATTTCAGTATTATTTGTTTCTTCTTCTTTATAGCTTGTATTTTTTGCTGTTGCTGTAGGTATGTGAATCATGGCCCAACAACACCTGGGTCTAACTTGGGAAGTTGAATGTTATGGCCATTTAATCCCATTTTTTTCTATTTGTATTATATATTGTCAGTCATAATGTATCATTTTGGGATTAGTAAACCTTATTATTATTATAATTCATTTTTTCATTTCGAGAAATAACGCAGCCTGGAAAAATTTCAGGAAATAGAGTAATTACGTTTTATGAGAAGTGTGGCATGTTGCGCCATCTTGCTGAAGAAAAAACGTCCACATCGACGTTTTGTATAAAAAAGTTAAAAATCAGTTAAGGTCAATCAATTTCTGCGAACGTCTTGAAATTCTGGGTTTTCATTCATACTCTGAGCTACAGAACTATATTTTCAGCAGATCTGACCACACGAGAACGAGTTGGAATCGTATTGTCACTAAATTGTCCGAGACTTTGAGATTAATGATTAATTTCGTTATATCACAGTAGTGCTTGATGATAATAATAATAATAATAGCTTATTAGACATAAACATTAATCATTATGGTCAAAGGCAGTACGGATTTTACGAACACGTGACATTTTGATCATTTTTTCAGTTAATTCTCACAATTTCAATGCTATATACAAGCTTATATACTTATGAAGAAGGGTATCAAAAAAGAAATATTTAATAAAATAATAAGAAGTTTTTTTATTGATAGAAGGATTATTACAAAATTTTAATATCAAAACAGATTTAATCTATTAACCTCCTACAAATTTTAATTCAAAAACTTTTAGAATTAAATTAATGTCTTATAAGCACTGCTTATATTTAATACACATATAAAATCAAAACTCATTATATAATATCAAATAGAAAGAAAAAACTCAACATATATAAATTTTCAATTAAAATTAATAAATAAATATTAGAAGGAAACAAAATTTTGTTTCTGATCTTATATTTATGAAAACTAAATCTTTTTCAAAAGACATAATTTTAAGAACTTCTCCAAAACTAATTTATTTGAAATATTTAATATATCTGAATAAGTTACTTCAAAAATCTCTCAAAACATGTAGCACATCCTCAAAAAACAATTAAAAATCAAATAGGGTCTTCTTTCTGACGAGGACGTTATTTTTTTGTTTTTTGAGGATGTGCTACATGTTTTGAGAGATTTTTGAAGTAACTTATTCAAATATATTGAATATTTCAGATGAATTAGTTCTGGAGAAGTTTTTAAAATTATGTCTTGTATTTTTAAAAAAGATTTAGTTTTCATAAATATAAGATCAGAAACAAAATTTTGTCTCCTTCAAATATTTATTTATTAATTTTAATTGACAATTTATATTTGTTGGGTTTTTTATTCCTTTGATATTATATAACGAGTTTTGATTTTATATGTCTATTAAATATAAGCAGTTCTTATAAGACACTAAATTAATTCTAAAAGTTTTTGAATAAAATCTTCTGAAATTAAAATTAAACATTAAATTAAGCAATAAGACAAATTAAATCTGTTTTGATATTCAAATTTTAGAAATATTAAGTTGTTATTTCTTGTATCAATCCACTATTTTCTTCAGACAGATTATTGTTATATTATTTGAATTATTACAATTTAATTTTTCAATTTCTTGATAATGGATTTAAATAAATTCGATTAATTTCAAAAATATTCTTTCCATTTATATTATAGGATAAGGAGAGGTGCAAGACTTTGTAGTGAGTGTATAAAGGATTATTCATAGGTAAAAAAATGATAATTGTGTCATTTGTGAATGAAGTTTTTAGAAGTTACTATGAATCATTAGTGTTAATTATTTTTTTGTTTGAGACATTTTGGGACATTTGTCTATTGAATGAAATATTTCCATTTCTTCATATTTTTTATTAAGGCTATTTTGATACAATTATTTATCTAACAATATTAGGCATAAGGATATTTAAAGGAATTTCTTTCAAACGATTAATTGTAAAACAAATTAAATATCATCATTAGATTAAAACTAAGTTTCTCATTATAGAATTAACAAGATATTGATTAACATGTCATATTCCTTAGCTATCTTCTGTATTTCTAAACCAAGAATTTTTTGTAAATTGTAATTAGGATTGATTGAACGCTGAATGTTGAAGATAAAATCCAAGAATTTTTTTTTTAATCTTCCACCTTTTTTAAACTGTTATTTAGAGAAAACTGACTACAAATTTCTTCATTCTCCCATTGAATGTAACTTAATCCTGCATAAACATATATAATTCACAATGTAATTCAGAGCCTTTTTTGTTAATAATTTCTCTGTGTACACTATCTACTATAATAGGTATAATATCTCTTATATTCCAATATTTCTTGTATTGAATCGATTTTAGGTTTCTTTCAATCGGACTTTATTCGATAATTTTGGCTATAATGTTCAATTTGTATTTGGAGTATTCCGGTTCTGCTTCTTTTATGACTATGGTAACTTTCCTTAGTATTATGCTTGAATGTTTTTTTTTTAAAGAAGTGTTTTTGTTCTATAACATTAGCTGGTATTAATGAGAAGGTTTTGAATTCAAGTTTCCAATGTTGATTAATAATTGAGCTATTTTATTGTGTCCCGTTTTTGATCAGTACAGTATTGGGAATATTCTGGTTCTGCTCGTATATTATAACGCTAGCAGCTCGTTTCACTTTATACTTTACAGATATTATTCTCTGATTGTTTGAAAAGAAGTGGTGCATTATTTTTCTTTGATATTGTGATTTATTATCAGGTTTTAATGAGGTTTTGAATTGAAGGCTATGTTAATCAATAATTCAGTTATTTGTAGTGTTCATTTTTAATTATTTGGAATATTCCGGTTCTGCCCCTATTAAAACGGTGGAAGCTCTTCTTAGTATTATGCTTAGTTGTTTGAAAAGAAGTGTTGCATTAATTTTCTGTAGTGTTTCGTTGAGGAGGTTTTGTATTCATGGCTCCGTTTCCTACTAACAGTTCAGCTATTTTCTCGTGTCTATTTTTTTTAGCCAAATATAAGGGACTAACTGAATAGTCTTCATTATCCAGCTCTGCCCAATTTTGGATAAGAAGTTGGGCAATTTCAATATATCCTTTTTCCGACGCTATGTGCAAAGGAGTATAGCCTTTTGAATTCAGGGCGTTAATATTGTTTGGTTTACTTTTGAGAAGAACTTTCACTGCACTTAGTTTGCGATTTTTCACAGCCAAATGGAGAGGGGTCTGATTTGCTGCATCCGGAGAGTTCGTGGCATTATGTTTCAATAAAAAATCGATAATGGCATCATTTCCTTCTGTGGCAGCATAATGCAATGCAGTCATTCCATTCTTAGGATTTCGTTTGTTAACGTCTGCTTTCGAATCTACAAGTGTTTTTACAAGGTCTAAATCCTTTTGTGCAGCTATGAGAATTGGGGCACGTCCGTCTATAGAATAGTTGGGGTCAGCATCATGGAAAAGTAAAGTTTCTAACACATGAATCTGATTATTGAATAACGCAGAACGCATTGCTTTTACTTGATTTTCGACATCAAGAGAAACCAACTTCTCAGATAATAAAAATTCAATTACCTGAACATCATTATTTTTGATCGCAAGATGAAATGAGTTTTGCAATTCTAGTTGTACGGTGTCACTCAGGTTCTTATTACGAGGCAATAAAAGAGGCAATATTTCTTTTTTTCCATTCGACAGAACATATGTTATAGATGATTCACCAGACTTATCTTTTTCGAGTGGATTTGATCCAGCACCTATTAGAAGTTGAATAATCTGGTCTTGCTCATTCAAAACTGCCGTATGTAATGCAGTTTTGCCATCTTTGAAACTGTTAGGATTTGCACCATATTCAAGTAAAATTTCCAACATTTCAACTTGACTATTGGATACCGCAGAAAACAAGGCAGGTGGCCCATTTTCGGAATTAAGAGTCACAAAATGCTCAGAAAGTAAAAATTTAACTTCTTCAGCCAAGTTCTCTTTTATAGCACTTTGAAATAAAGCTTGCATTTCATTAAGTTCTGCAATACTTTCAGCTTGTTTTTTACTCTGTAACAAGATTTTCAGCAAATCTGTATTTACCAATAATAACGAATAGAATAGCGACGTGAAGCCTAAATAATCTTTTTCGAATGGATTTGATCCAGCATCCAAAAGAATTTCAACAATTCTTATGTGTTCATTTAGAACTGCTATATGCAAGGCAGTTCTCCCAAAAGTATCAACCTCGTGTATAACACCTTTATTTTTCTTTACGATATATTCCACAACTTCGTTATTTCCTATTTTCGTAGCGATATGAAGTGGTGTCTGAAGTTTATTGTTTTTGTAATTAAGATTTAGCCCCTGGTTACAAAGGTATTCTATCTGACGTATGTCACACATTTCCACTGCTCTATGTAAATATGTCGATTTTTCTGTATCTCGAACTCTTATATTGGCGTTTCCGTCTGAGAATATTTCGGCATCGCCTCTAGCTACTTTAGAAAACATTTTTTGCTTTTTTGACATCGTGAAGAAATATCCGTGATATGAAGTTTGTACTTTCGATGCTTTGGTTTCGCTATTCGGGGTCAATATGAGATTTTTAGGATCTTCCTGAATGACTTTTTGAGCAATTTGAAAAATAGCCGCAAAAGAATTGAATATCAAATCATTCATTTCATAATCACCCTCCAAATAATCTATCAACATTGAACAGAAATTTGAATCACTTTCTTTTTTCTCCTCATCGCTTACAATCTTGACATTATAAATGACATCAAGAAGTAGAGATTTGAAGATTTCAAGAGATTTCTTGTCGGTTCTGAGTCTCTTGTAAGATGATTTCTCTAATATACCCCGGAGTTCTTGCAGTGATCGAGACATATGATCTTGATAATTGAAATTCATTATTTCGGAGTATGCTTCCTTCTCGTTATTATCAATCAAGAATTCTTGATAAGCAGTTAGTGTTTTCGTGATTGTTTCATTCCAAGTATCTACTTCAAGCGTGAGTAAGTTTATGGTTTCCGCGCATAGTTTCTCTATCTCATAATTATCTGAATTTTTCTTCTTGCTATCTTTTTGAATTGAAAATACTATGCTCAGTAGTTCCTGGACATCATGTGTATTGAATTTAGTAGAAACATAAGGCAACAAAACGTTTTCTACTTCTGGTTTCACAACGTAATCTGGATTTTGCTGCATCTTTAATTCTTGTTTTTTTGGATTTAGTTTGTTTTTGATGATACATTTCAACTGAACACGTAGTGGATTGTTTGCTATTGTAGAGTGCAATTTTTTCAAATTATCTATCAGTTTATCAATGCAATGTTTGGGAATATTTTGTTTTGATATTTGCAGTACCTTATCAGCGAATAGGAATAATGGAAACATATTTTCTAATTTGTCTAATTCTGTTTTGGATTGCATCACTCTCTGGGGATATATTTCTCTATATAATCGAATAAAATGTCGAAATAGCAAATCGTTCGCAATATCTCCAATAAGTTCCACATCATCTCGAATGGTTTGTAAATTTGATTCGTTGAAATTTTTTAATATTTCTGTTTTATATCTGAAAGCTTCTCTATAAGTACCTGAATTCATCAGATCCAGAATCACTTTTCTTGAATTCTCACTTATGGTTAAGAGTATAAAATCAGTTGTGATTGAGGATAATTTCGGAGATATAAGAGTGTTCTTCAAGTGTAGTGCAATCACATATAGACCCCTGATGATGACTTTGTTAGCACCTTTCTCTTGTTGATGGACAGAATGCACTAATTTTGCATATTTGGAAATTTTATATAGAGAATGAACATCTCGAATACAGTGGAAATTTTTGTATAATGCCTTGAAACCAGTGCAGTGTTCAATGATTTTTTGAATTGCATCGCTTCGTTTCAAGTCTGGCAATTTTGAAAGTTCGCTTATTTCTCCAACTTTGAATATACCATCTTGTAATTGTTTAACTGACGATGAAAACATTTTCAAATAATGAATGAGATCCGATTTTTTCAAAATGGCCCTGTAGAATATGTTCAAATCATGTTGTTGCGTTGCTGAAATTATGAAGCAAATTAGGAAAAATTCTATTTCTTCCCATGGCAATTTGTCATAAGTTGATCTCAGTAAATGTTTCAATACATAGATTTCTTTCATCAAGCACTTGAGCGTTAAAATGAATATTTCTTGTTCATCTGCAAAAATGTTGACGGTATCTACCATGTCAGATAAACATTTCATGTGTTTCTTTATGTCGCCCATTTTGTAGTACGTCACTGGATTTTTTGCAAAAAAACATCGTTTTAAGAAGTAGTTATAAAGTGATAATTCCACTTCGTCTGTCAAGGGAATATTATTCAAATTAAGATGCGAATAAACACTCAAGACTCTATTTTCTAACACTTCGTTGGAAATTTGATGTTTCCAGTTGTCGAGTATTTGGTTTAGATTTTTTAAAGAGCCATTACTAGCAGCAACATACAATTCTTGTTCTTCTTCAATAAATGCTTCTTGTTGATTTTCATTGTCTTGATCTTGCTTTGCCTTGCATTTGCTTTTTTTTCTCTTTGGGTTTGAAGATTCGATTTTTGAATACATACTGACATCATAAGACTCTCCATAGGGTAGCGTGCTTTCCTCACTTTTGATCATCCGCATTGAATCGCCTGAATTTTCTGAACTATTAGCATTATTCATTACACGTTTGTCAACAGGTATTAATTCTTGTTGATTACGATTCTCTTGGTTCTGCTTCGTTATTGACTTCTTTCTTTTTTTTTCCGAATTCCCATGCTCCATCTTCTAATCCGTAAAGACCTGTAAATCAGAAAAGCCAATATTAATATACCAGATGTAGAAGTAGGAAACCGAAAATTCCCTATAGATGATGCTAGTTCAGAGTTTGGAGACCGTAAAACCGCTTGAGCAGTGCCATCATCTTCCCTCTAACAGCTGATGACGATTTTCAACACAAAACAATCAAGTTTCATACACTGGTATATTTTTCTATAACCTTAAACATGTCGAATTTAATTCTTACAAACTATGATTTGCGTACATAGCACTGGTTTTCTGTTATTAGTATTATTATCCTGATACTCCTAGATCTTCTGTGAAGATCCCTCAGAAGCTTTCAGCCTGTGCGAGTTAGAAGTTCAGTTGTGTTCTGGGTAGGCTTTGTTACTGCGATCTTGCGCCACATTAGGTCACAGCACTGTTAATTTTTGACCCAACAGTGAAATGGAGGCAGACACCCGTCCAACTAAAAAATTTATTTTCTACCTGAACCGGATTCGAACTCGGACCTTCCGGTCGCAAGCCCGATGCTCTACCACTGAGCTGTCCGCGCTCATCATTTGAAGAAAACTGCATCTTATTGAATGCTTGTCGCAGCTTACGGTGAACAAGCTCTTCGTAAAACACAGCCTTTTGAGTAATTGAAAAAATTACCAAATAATTATTTTGATGTGAGAAACGAAGAGCGTGGGTAACCACCGAAAAAGTTCGCAGACAACAAATTGCAAGCTATTTTGGATGAAGATGATTCTGAAACTCAACAAGAACTCGTTGAATGTGAGGAAGAAAGCCGTCTCCATTCGTTTCGTTTAGAAGCTATAAGAAAGATTCAGAAAATGGGTTCCTCATGAACTGAACGAAAGGCAACAAGAAAATCAAAAAACCACTTGTGAAATGATAATCATTTCCACATCTTATCGTGACAGGTGAAGAGATCCGGATCCTCTAAGGATCATAAGGGGCACAGAGTCCCTGATAAATTATATAAATTCCATCATTGTCATTGTATTTACCCGCGTTATTTTATGTGTCAAAATACTCTGTTGCGCTTTAACTTGATACGTTTGTGATTAGTGAGAATAACAAAGGAGAACAATGTCCTTATAGCGTCCCGATTGTATTTGAATTAATTCGAGAGGATGGTTCTTGGAAATAAACCTCCTGAGCAACTTAGTAGTTTACTCGAGATAATAGTATTTATAAAAGTGTCCCTTGGTAACTCTTAGTAAGTGAACTTCTTTTAAATGCTTCTGATTAATTGCATGCTTTACATTTTTGAATACCACCTTTGTGTTAATGTGAAATTAATGACTGCACTCTCGTTCATTGTACTTATAATAATAATAATAATATGTCTTTATTTCCACAATAGATCGATACATTTCTTCAGATATAGGTAGTTATATTGATAATTATTCTCCATTATCTACTTTATTGTGAAAAAAGGCGGAGTCCAGTTATGCTCAAGCATACGCTGCTCAACTCAACCCAAAAACAAAAAGAAAACGAAGGAAAGAAAAAAAAAACAAACTTACATTTGTTGTGATTTGCTTTTCATTCTTGTATTTTTGCTTAACTGTTATTTAATCCGACTGGAATGTTTTTAACTAAATTGCTTTGCCTTGGTACATAACTAGAGCGACCCTCACAAGTTATCTGTTTGTATTGTATACTTTCTCTCGGTGCCTGATTGCTTTTTGCTGTATTTGTAAATAGTGGTTCTTTATCTGCGTCTTGCTAATAGGGATTTTATATTATCTGTTCTTAATAATTGCGGTGCTTGGTATGTAACTGCTTGCATGTACTCTTGTGTGATCCCCCAGCTACCTATTTCTTTGTTTTTATTGTAACGTTCATTAACGCACCTAGGTGATGGGGTACTGTATCTATTTTATAATATCCTAGTCAGTTCATGTTACATATTTGTCATATGCATGTGTCCGCTTACCTTGAAAGATTGTATTCCTTGTGAACCAGTGGCGTTCTTTAGGGTAAACCGCAGAGTAGTCCTGGTAGAGGACGACATATCGTATAGAGACAGTAAATAGCTCCAGATATCCAACGTTATTGTGAGAATGTGTGAGTGATTGCTAGATATTTGTTCCGGGTACTGTGATATCTCCAGGGATTAGTTTGCGTGCCCCTCTGGTAGTGTTCGGTCCGTTCCTCAGTAAGAGTTAAGCCTTCCTGGGCCTTTGTCACCCCGAGGTGGCTAGATATAGTCCTTTGATAGTAACTTTTCCGGTCGACTTGAGTTATGTTAGATCCCCTCTTCAAGGAGACCTCCTGGGCATACCACAGTTACCCTTACCTTACTGTCCGTTAAACTTACCCCTTGTAATTGAGGTTCAGCACTGATTACCGGAAGTGCAGTTGAAGGTGCAGGCTGGCTGTATCCCCATTTCCTGCATAACTTTACCCTTTCCGCTGCATAAGAATGATATCTGATTTGAGCGAATACCGACCTAACAATATGTAGTAATAAGTCATTTAGACCCGGAGCGCTATTGGTTTCACTGGGGCGCTTTGCGAACCACTGCGTAAAGTAGATTTAACCACAGGCCGATGAATATGTTTCCATTTATTGAGGGTTATTAATAAAAATATATTACTCTGGTATTATTGTGTTTCCAATATTTGAACCTCCCGTCACTGTTTCCTTGCTCGCGTTTAGGTGTAATTTGGGTTGCCTACACAACGTAAAGTCCTATTCGCCCGCCACTAGACGATCAAGGTAAAAAGGTTAGCGCCTTTTAGAGTACTTCGTACCACCCCGGATCTTTTAGAGTACTCCGTAAGGTACGGGATAGCTCACAGGTGATGAAAATGGATATATTTTGAGAATCCTAAGCATTGTGAATCATTGCTGAATCCAGGCGAACCATCAACATCCACTGCCAGACCAAATCGCCTTGGAAAGAAGACACTGTATTATATTTCGTGGAATCAGAAGGGTGTAATTTATTATCAGGTATTAAATCCTGATGAAACCGTTATGACTCATCGCTACCAACATCAAATGATCGCTTTAAATAGAACATTACGTTGAAGAGATCCGGATCCTCTAAGGATCATACGAGTCACAGAGTCCCTGATAGATTATATAAATTCCACCATTATGTCATTGTATTTACCCGCTTTAATTTCTGTGTCAAAATACTCTGTGTTGCGTTGACTTGACAAGTAAATGATTAGTGAGGATAACAAAGGAGAACAAGGTCCTTATAGCGTCCCCATTTGTATTTGAATTCATTCGAGAGGAAGGTTCTTGGAAATAAACCTCCTGAGCAACTTAGTAGTCTACTCGAGATAATAGTATTTATAACAGTGTCCCTTGGTAACTCTTAGTAAGTAAACTTCTTTTAAATGCTTCTGATTAATTGCATGATTTACATTTTTAAATACCACCTTTATGTTAATGTGAAATTAATGACTGCACGCTCGTTCATTGTACTTCGCTTTCCATTCTTGTATTTTTGCTTTGCCGTTATTTAATCCCACCGGAATGTTTTAACTAAATTGCATTGCCTTTGTACATAACTTAAGCAACCCTCACAAGTTTTCTGTTTGTATTGTATACTTTCTCTCGGTGCCTGATTGCTTTTTGCTGTATTTGTAAATAGTGGTTCTTTATCTGCGTAATACTTGCCAGTAGGGATTTGTATTATCTTTTCTTACTGATTGCGGTGCTTGATATGTAACTGATTTGTATGTACTCTTGTGTGATCCCCCGGATACCCATTTCT
This sequence comes from Megalocaria dilatata, assembly GCA_034642435.1. Taxonomy (NCBI): domain Eukaryota; kingdom Metazoa; phylum Arthropoda; class Insecta; order Coleoptera; family Coccinellidae; genus Megalocaria; species Megalocaria dilatata. The sequence goes on along the minus strand of CM067856.1, from coordinate 43,221,133 downwards.
TTGTTCTTATTATAATGTCCATTAACACGCCTGGGTAATGGGGTACTGTATCTATTTTATAATGTCCTGGTCAGTTTGTGTTACCTATTTGTCATATGCATGTGCCCGCTTACTTTGAGAGATTGTATTCCATGTGAACCAGTGGCGTTCTTTAGGGTAAATTGCTGGGGAGTCCTGGTAGAGGACAACATATCGTATAGAGAAAGTAAATAACTCCAGAAGTCCTGATTGCTAGATAATTGTTCCGAGGTATTGTGATATCCCCAGGGATTAGTATACGTGACTCTTCAGGTAGTGTTCGGTTCGTTCTTCAGTAATATCTGAGCCTTCCTGGGCCCGAGGAGGTCAGATACAGTTCCTTTGATAGTAACTTCTCCGGTCGACTCGAATTAGATTAGATCCCCTCTTCAAGGAGATCTCCTGGGAATGCCACAATTACCCTTACCTTACTGTCCATTTAAACTTACCCCTTGTAATTGAGGTTCAGCACTGATTACCGGAAGTACAGTCGAAGGTGCGCATGCTAGCTGTATCCCCCATTTCCTGCATAACTTTACCCTTTCCGCTGCACAAGAATGATATCTGATTTGAGCGAATACCGACCTAACAATATGTAGTAATAAGTCATTTAGACCCGGGGCGCTATTGTTTTCACAGGGCCGCTTTGCGAACCACTGCGTAGAGTAAATTTAACCACAGGCTGATGAATGTGTTCCCATTTATTGAGGGTTGTTGCTTTTGAACATTATAAATAAAAATATATTATTCTGGTATTATTGTGTTTCGAATATTTGAATCCCCCGTCACTGTTTCCTTGCTCTCGTTAGGTGTAATTTGGGTTGCCTACACAACGTAATGTCCTATTCGCCCGCCACTAGACGATCACGATAAAAAGGTTAGCGCTCTTTAGATTACTCCGTATAATTCCAGATCTTTAAGAGTACTCGGTAAACCCCTAGATCTTTTACAGTACTCCGTAAACCCCCAGATCTTAGAGTACTATGTAACATCCCGGATCTTTTAGAGTACCCTGTAATGTACGGAATAGCTCAACGTGAAAAACGACCGTAATAGAGAAACGATCTAAGCGTTCATTTGGAAAATACTATTTGGATTCTCCTCCAGACATGCCTCTGTCCGGTTATAATATTTTCCTATCACTAGGACACGCTCTTCAATTCGTATGAAAATATACAAAATGGCTCGATAACTGGTTTGCTTTTTTTGGCATGGCATTTATAAACTGCGAGAGTGGTGGGAAAAATGTATTAATAGCAATGAAGATTATTTTGAATGAAATATTCCTTACCACTGTCAATCAACAGAAGTGAAATTTTCCCAAAAAAATTCTGGTTTCATACTTCTTCACCTAGATAGAGGTAGATACGGTAACATTTAAATTTGTATTTTTGATCGGGTATAAATAAAAAAATAATGAATTTTTTTTCAAAGTTATGAGTCTATTAGGAAGGATAAACCTTGAAATTCACGAATGAAAAACAATATCATTCAATTTACTGCCACGACTGGCTACAGTACCCCATCCGATCAATTCAACTGTTCAGTACATTGTCGATTGTTAGGGACTCAATTCCATAAATGGTAAATTTGATTTCGTGTCGCAAGGCATCAGGTGAATTCTACCAGAATAGTTATTGGCTATTTGAGGAAGGCCTCTTTTCCAAGTGACTACCAAGCAGTCTCCACAGTCCACCCCTAGAGGTAGAAAGTGTGATAAGGATTACGCCATATCATCGCGCTCGGCGAGAACCCCTCCGAAGAGATGAACCCACCAGCTTCCAGTTTGGGCCCCGACTCGAAAGCCAGAACCGTCTGACTGGTAGCAGCGAAGCACTATCCAACCTCTACTGGCTCAGCAGGTCAGTACCCGAGTTGGTTTGAGACGCAACTCACCCGCCGGAGGGAATTCTTATCCATCCACCCGAACGCAGTCCCATAAACTAAGATAAACTCAAGATTGACGACTACAATTGATCCTGGTACGAGCACCGTCTAGCGGACTATACGTCCTGACCCACCGAACCCATGTGAAGTCATTTGATTGATCCTGGCGTCAAGCACTAATGGCGGAGCCATTTCGTCGAGATCCACAAACCCTAAATTGTGACGCACAGATCCAGGGGCCAGGACAGGCCGGTCGAACCGTCAAGTCCCGTTAAACCCCGAGTCGTTTCATGAGAATATCCCGAAAATGGGGGTCTGCGAACAGATAAATGAAATACCCCCCTAGTCCAGCATACGGACTTTCAACCACTGCCCCCTCGAGTCCAACACCAAGTGGGGTGGCCAGGTGGTACAAGTAACACCTGAGGGCAAGACCACCCCCCCGAGGTAACGCAGTATGCTACATAACGCACTCGGCCATTACACAGAATCCGGAGATTTATACTGCGATAGGGTAGAGTACGCCAGTTTTAAGGGAGAAGCCCTGTGCTGCGACAGACTCCCTTGTCACTGAGTTAATCAACCGGCTGAGCCCTCCATTTCACCTGAGTAAAACTAGGGCCCCATTCGGAGATCTTCCACCATACAGGTCCAGTGACTGGCGCAAAATGGCATTCATTCTAAACGGATCCCCACAAAAAATAGTTCTCCGAGACGAAAATGAGCTTTTCTTTTTTCTGGGAAATGTGAATATTGGCTCATTGAGCGGAGTGAAAATGTATCGAATGATCACGAAGTTTCACTCTGTTGTAAACCAACAAGATTTAGAATTCATGAAAGGACTGTAATGATACAGGGGTTGATTCAGTGGACCATAGCAAATTCTACGCCAGGTTTGATGCCCCTGAATTTGTTTGTTTATTCTAATCTCCAGACCAGTTAATGTTAAACTTAGGAATTCGCCTTTGTGGCACGCACGAACGGCGGCTTCACGAGAGGAAATTCTGTTACTCTGGCCTATATATTGTAATAACAAACTACAGATTAAAAAATTCATAATATCTGATTATACGAAACGTAAATATATTGTTAAGGAATCCCGACTACGAAACTGCTGACGATTCAGATTCACAATCGAGCGTTGCTTTACTTTTCCAGGAAATAAACAACGGTGATCATTACAAACCAGCTTTCCTTTTGAATTGTAAGCTGAAATATAGTTAGTTCAAATCTGACCACTTAATTGTAAGCATATTAGGCTCACGAAATATACGTCTTCAACTCTAGTTTTTATTATCCTTTATCTTTTCCAAGTTGTGAATAATAAACCTTAAAAGAAAACTTCTTTTTAAAAACGGACTTTTGAAGTGGTGTTTCATAATTATATTCCTTGAGATGAGTTAATGAATGGAAAGTATCCGCGGAAAACGCTGACGTCGGAATTAACACATGTGGCTCGACAAGGAGACGAAGCTTTCGAAAAACTGCTAAGTAGGAATTTTGAGAGGGTGAACGAACTAAAAATTTGGAAGGAGAAAATCGACTCGTACGAGGTATTAAAAGTGCCAAAAGGGAGTTTGTTAGGGAGTCTTGACATGCCAGAAAAACTAGTAAGCTCGTCGAGAAAAGATCGTGGTGCAAGGATCGAATTGGTCCCAGAATTTAGCATTATTATAATTATATTGAGTGATATGAGTAATTATTTTTGAAAGGCTAAGAACCGAGTCAGAAGAATTAGAAAAATTGATCCGATAGTGCTAATTTCCGGGACCAAGGAATTAAAGAGTACCGGTAATCGTCGTTCGTAGAAAATCGCGTGTGCCCAGTTTTGTTTTGAATCTATGGTCTTGGAGGGTAGGAGTTAAAAGAATTTAAAAATTTTGGTATATTATTTAGGTTGAAATTGTCTAATTGGAGTTGAGTCAGAAATTAAGAAGTAGGTGGTAGGTTGTCATATCTTTTCGTAATTAATATTTTTGAAGAATTTAGGAAGAATTATATAAATGTTTCGTAGTGCATGAGGAATCAGCATCGCCCTCTCCTCAATTATTCAGTGTGTCATCTTTAATTAGATTGTATTGAGTTTAGCACTGATAAAACTATTGTATTTTGGCACACTTTATCATTATACTTCTTAAAATCCCTGTTTGAGTTTCATTACCATTTTTATTATCACAAAGAAAATTTATTTACCTTAAAGACCTTCCATTTTCGCGAAAGCCGTACACTTCCTAGGACTGCTCGACTAGGATTGGTTCGCACCCCATTCGTAAATAAGTCAATCTAGTAATATTTTCCATCCACAAAGAGGTGGCTTATTACAATTTCTTCCACTAGTTGAACTTTGTAAGCCTCATACCGAGGTCTTTATGCAGAATTCTCCTCAGAGAAGTGCGAGAAATGTTCAGTTCTTGAACACCATGACGAGTGGATGTTGATGGATGCTCAGCCATATTCTGGGCTACAGCAGCAATATTTTCAGGTGTGCTCACTGGACAAGAATATGAACGGGTTGTTTTGTCAAATGACGATCTAGTTTTTACAAACAAATTGATCCACAAATTTCCTTGAGGGCATTTCATTTCTGTTGAATTTTCTGAGTAAATTTTTAACAGTTTAGGTAGAAGATTCACCACTTTGGAAATGAGTTTTTAATATTTCTTATTTTTTTTTTGTTCAAGCCTGAATCGAAACATTTCGTTAATGTCAAAAATTAAACTAACTTTATGTCAAAAAACGAACGACAGAAGTGTTGCCAGACTAGAAATAACCACTACTTCACATTGCAAACTCTAGATGGCCACTCTTCAGAATGCATTGATATATGAAAAAATGCAAAAAGTGAAAACTTTAACATTTGTCCCAAGGGGTTTGAACTCTCTACTTCAGTTTATGCAGGAACCCTCAATCTAAAAACCACGCGATTGAAGAACCAGTTGAAAATCTTAGCTTCCATTAAATTATTTTTGTGTCCAACAGTTTCAAAGATATCGTGAAAATTAAATGAATTATTAATGAATTTTATTATAAAAACCTTTGAATCGTTAGTTTCAATTAAAATACTTGATTTGAACCTAACAGATTTTGTATTTTTCAATATACCTAATTACAAATAGCTCTGTTTCTGGCTCAAATGTTTAGATTTTGCATATTGGTGTAATAGATGTTACCATTTGAACTTGAAGTATAATCCGCAAATTTCAAGCCTCTTTCACAAATATTCAAAGATTTGGAGCGAACCCTTTTACTTACCACACATTCAAAATTCAAAACTTTATTGTAAATCAGTATAACCATATAAACTGTTTCTGACACTACTCAATGAATATTTTTGAATAAAGAACAGTGGACCATATCGTATTTATGTGTATTTTAGGACAATGGATGTATATTACCTATTTGGTACTTCAGAGATAATTTCATGAATATCATAATAAACATAGTTTCTTTGTTCTGATTACCCAAAAAAAAATTCGATTTCATTTAATATTCTGAGATAATAATTGTAAGCAAATTATCTCTACTGATATATATATTCCAAAATAGATTTATAAAAATCTTTTTTCTGATGAGCATACAGCACAAAGGGAACAAAGAAATACGATATACAGGGTGATCCAACGAAAAGATACTATCCGGATTTTATTGAAAATTACAAAAATAATGTTGAAAAAGGTAAATTTTCATTTTGAGAGGACACACAATCGCCCTAAATTTTGCAAAACAACTTCTTTCCTGTGGGAAATTTTTATAGGAAATCTTTATAAGTATATTGAGTTATCCCGTGTTATACGGCGTACTCTAAAAGATCTGGAGTTTTACAGAATACTCTAAAAGATCTGGGGTTTTACGGAGTAGTCTAAAAGATTTGAAATTATAAGGGGTACTCTGAAGAGCACTAACCTTTTTATCGCGATCGTCTGGTGGAGGGAGAATAGGACATTACGTTGTGTAGACAACCCAAATTACACCTAACGAGAGCAAGGCAAACAGTGACGGGAGGTTCAAATATTCAAAACACAGTAGTTCTAGAATAATATATTTCTATTAGTAATATTGAAAAGCAACAACCCTATATGAATGGAAACACATTTATCAGCCTGTGGTTAAATCTACTCTACGAAGTGGTTCGCAAAGCAACACAATGAACCTTATTGCGCCCCGAGTCTAAATAACTTATTCGTTAGGTCGGTAACTCGCTCAAATCGGATATCATTCTTATGCAACGGAAGGGGTTAGAAGGGATAGGATACACCCAGCGGCACCTACAACTGCACTTCCGGTAACCAGTGCAGAACCTAACCGTTACAAGGAGTAAATTTAAATGGACAGTAAGGTTAGGGTAACTGTGGTATGCCCAGGAGATCTCCTTGAAGAGGGGATCTAACATAATTCGAGTCGACCAGAAAAGTTACTATCAAAGGGACTGTATCTGGCCTCCTCGGGGTGGCCAAGGCCCAGAAAGTCTCAGATATTGTTGATGAACCAACCGAACACTGCCTGAAGGTTCATGCAAATTAATCCCTGGGGATATCACAATATCTCGGAACAATGATCATTCACACATTGGATATCCGGAGCTATTTACTGTCTCTATACGACATGTCGTCCTCTACCAGGGCTACTCAGAGATTTACCCTAAAGAACGCCACTGGTTCACAAGGAATACAATCTCTCAAAGTAAGCGGGCACGTACATATGGCAAATATGTAACACAAACTGACTAGGACATTATAAAATAGATACAGTACCCCATCACCTAGGCATGTTAATGAACGTTACAATAAGAACAAACAGAGAAATATGTAACCTGCGGATCACACAAGAGTACATGCAAATCAGTTAAATATCAAGCACTTATAATTAGCAATTATAACGCAGATAAAAAACCACTATTTACAAATACAGCAAACAGCAACCAGGTACCGAGAGAAAGTATACAATACAAACAGATAACTTGTGAGGGTTGTGCCGCTTTAGTTATATATAAAGGCAATGCATTTCAGTTAAAACATTCCGGTCAGATTAAATAACACTGAAACAAAAATACAAGAATGAAATGCGATGAATGGAAGTACAATGAACGAGCGTCCAATATCTAATTTCACATTAACACTACGGTAGTATTCAAAAATGTAAAGCATGCAATTAATTAATCAGAAGCATTTAAAAGAAGTTTACTTACTAAGAGTTACCAAAGGGGACTGTTATAAGTACTATTATCTCGAGTATGTTAGTAAGTTGTGAGCTATCTCGTACATTACGGAGTACTCTGAAAGATCCGGGATGTTACGGAGTACTCTAAGATCTGGGATCTTATAAAAGGGGTTTACGGAGTACTCTAAAGAGCGCTAACCTTTTTATGTGATCGTCTAGTGGCGGGCGAATAGGACGTTTACGTTGTGTAGGCAACCCAAATTACACATTTCACATTAAAACTAAGATGGTATTCGAAATTTAAAGGATGCAATTAAACAGAAGCATTTAAAAGAAGTTTACTTACTAAGGTTACCAAGGGGGACTGTTATTGGTACTATTATATCGAATATGTTACTAAGTTGCTCAGGAGGTTTATTTCCAAGAACCTTCCTCTCGACTGCTTCAATATACAATAGGAATACCTTAAGGACGTTCTTTTCTTTATTATTGTCACTAATCGCATACGTGGCAAGTTACAGTGCCACAGAGTATTTGACACATAAATAACGCGGGTGAATACAATGGACATAATGGTGAAATTTATATAATCTATGAAGGATTCTGTGACTCTTATGATCCTTAGAGGATACGGATCTTTTCAATATATATAATTAATACAATTTTTGGAAGCTACCTAAACAGTGTTTCAATGATAATTAACTTTCAGGTTTGTTCCCACCGTGACTCAAAAAATACCATTAGATTCTGATTTCGATAATCACTTACATATATATATTTGCTTACTGACACTGCCTAATTAAAAAACACTTATCTCTTGCACGAACAAAATAGTTTTTTGCAAACTATATAATGAAGAAGTGTACATCTACTTTTTACAGGGGAGTAAATATTATAATCACTTATTTTCAAAGTTTTGCGTCGTATTGGTAATATGTTCATGATGGTTTAAATCATGACAGTTTATTTTCAACACAACAGTTGTGCTAGGGCTACTGCTCGATATTCAATGAGACATATCCTGAGAAAAATCTGTCGCACACCTATGTCGTAAAACTGAAACCAAAGTTTCAGCAGACAGTTCTGTATGTAATAGGGTTCATCATCGAAAACATCCAGCACGAACCAAAGCTTCTTCTAGGACTAGAACCCACGCGAAGCACACGTGAATTACCTATTGCCTCAGGAATGTCTCGATAAATGATACAGACTATCACCTCCTTCGCCCCTCGCACAGAAACCTGCCTTGCTTTGTTGCAGCTTGACCGGCGTATCATATAGAGGACACGACCAGTCTAAAGATTCCTGACTAACCGTCCCCGCCGACTTCAAATAGGGCAAGGCACACAGCGTTCGACGACCGTTCCAAGCGGAACAAATGGTCACTGGCGTCACAGGCAGAGATGCGCCCCACTCCTGTCTGAAGAGTTTCATTTTGTGCTTTCGAAAGTAAACGTAAATGAAACACTCTTTCATTTAGAATATCGATCGAATTTTTATTTCAATATAATGCTTGGACTTTGGCATTATGTGTGGAATACAACATCATTTAAAAGGCCTCCGCGTGATCTCTTATTGGACTCGATCCTTGTGAGGCAATTTTCGATGACTCGCCGGCACATTGCGGGAAATATATCACCAATAACTTGACGGATGTTGGTTTTCAGATCGTCAATAGTTTGAGGATGATCGGCATAAAAACGATTCTTCGCATAACCTTACACAAAAAAAATCAAAAGCGATAAATCACAAGATCTTTGTGACAAATTCACATCGCCGAAACGAGAAATTACGTGTTCTTTGAATTTTTCTTGCAATACAGCCAAAACGGGTCGTGTTGTGCTTCTTGCACAATCTTTCAACTATATCTCTTCCAATTTATATCATTAATTTCAGGCCATAAAAAATTGGTAACCATTTGGCTGTAGCGATGAGAATTGACAGTTTGGGTGACACATTTTTCATTTTTAAAGAAGTACGGGCCAATCACTCCACCATCCCAAATTGCACACCATACAGTGACTTTTTGTGGATGTAATGGTTTGAAGCTCTGAAGGAATGCGAATGTTATGAGGGAGCTTCTACCTCTTAATTTGGGAGGCGGCGTTTCGTTCTGAGCATGCGCACCTGAATTCTTCTGGCAGGCGTGATGCGCATGTCTGCCTGTGACGCCAGTGACCTTGTGTTCCACGTCGGAAGGTCGTCGGACGCTTGCCCTACTTGAACTCAGCAGGGGCGGTCAGTCAGGATTTTTAAGACTAGTCGTGTCCTCTATATGATACGCCGGCAAGCTGTAGCAGAGTAAAACAGAATTCTGGACAAGGAACGACGAAGGGGTTCGCTACAGGTTTCTCAGCAGTTACATGAGGATTTTCACTGCTCCAAATGCGATAATTTTGCTTGTTTACATAGCCACCCAGTGAAAAATGTGCTTTGTCGCTGAAGAAAATTCGATGCGAAAAATTGTCATCCAAACGTTGTTGTTCAAGCACCCCATCGGCATATGTTCTACGTATTCTGTGGTCAGCTGACTTTAGTTCTTGTGTCAACTGAACCTTATAAGGATGAGGATGCAAATCCAGATGTAAAATACGCCATAGCGTACCGTAAGATATGCCCAAATGTTGTGCGCGTCGATGAATTGATAAATTTGAATCTTCTTCAACACTTTCATTTACAGTAGAAATATTTTCTGCAGAGCGTGCATTTCGTTGATGTATGGGCCTTAAGACATCAGTAACAGATTCAGCCTCTACGAATTTTTTCAATGTTTTACCAATTGTACGCTCAGATGGACGATTTTGTCGACCATAATCTGCCCGTAATGCACGAAACGTACAGAATCATTGTTTTTGTAGTAAGTTTTGAACTATCCCGTACATTACAGAATACTCTAAAAGATCCGGGATGTTACGTAGTACTCTAAGATCTGGGGGTTTACGGAGTACGCTAAAAGATCTAGGGGTTTATGGAGTACTCTAAAAGATCTAGGGGTTTACGGAGTACTCTTAAAGATCTGGAATTATACGAAGTAATCTAAAGAGCGCTAACCTTTTTATCGTGATCGTCTAGTGGCGGGCGAATAGGACATTACGCTGTGTAGGCAACCCAAATTACACCTAACGAGAGCAAGGAAACAGTGACGGGAGGTTCAAATATTCGAAACACAATAATACCAGAATAATATATTTATATTTATAATGTTCAAAAGCAACAACCCTCAATAAATGGAAACACATTCATCAGCCTGTGGTTAAATCTACTCTACGCAGTGGTTCGCAAAGCGGCTCTGTGAAACCAATAGCGCCCCGGGTCTAAATGACTTAGTACTACATATTGTTAGGTCAGTATTCGCTCAAATCAGATATCCTTCTTACGCAGCGGAAAAAGGGTAAAGTTATGCAGGAAATGGGGGATACAGCCAGCATGCGCACCTTCGACTGTACTTCCTGTAATCAGTGCTGAACCTCAACTACAAGGGGTAAGTCTAAATGGACAGTAAGGTAAGGGTAATTGTGGTATTCCCTGGAGATCTCCTTGAAGAGGGGATCTAACCTGATTCGAGTCGACCGGAGAAGTTACTATCAAAGGAACTGTATCTGACCTCCTCGGGCCCAGGAAGGCTCAGATATTACTGAAGAACGAACCGAACACTACCTGAAGGTCACGTAAACTAATCCCTGGGGATATCACAATACCTCGGAACAATTATTTAGCAATCAGGATATCTGGAGTTATTTACTTTCTCTATACGATATGTTGTCCTCTACCAGGGCTCCCCAGCAATTTACCCTAAAGAACGCCACTGGTTCACATGTTATACAATCTCTCAAAGTAAGCGGGCACATGCATATGACAAATAGGTAACACAAACTGACCAGGACATTATAAAATAGATACAGTACCCCATTATCCAGGCGTGTTAATGGACGTTACAATAAGAACAAAGAAATGGGTATCCGGGGGATCACACAAGAGTACATACAAATCAGTTACATATCAAGCACCGCAATTAGTAAGAAAAAATAATTGCCTATTGGCAAGTTTTACGCAGATAAAGAACCACTATTTACAAATACACCAAAAAGCAATCAGGCACCGAGAGAAAGTATACAATACAAACAGAAAACTTGTGAGGGTTGCTTAAGTTATGTACAAAGGCAATGCAATTTAGTTAAAACATTCCGGTGGGATTAAATAACGGCAAAGCAAAAATACAAGAATGGAAAGCGAAGTACAATGAACGAGCGTGCAGTCATTAATTTCACATTAACATAAAGGTGGTATTTAAAAATGTAAAGCATGCAATTAATCAGAAGCATTTAAAAGAAGTTTACTTACTAAGAGCTATAAGGACATTGTTCTCCTTTGTTATTCTCACTCATCACTTACGTGTCAAGTTACAACGCCACAGAGTATTTTGACACCGAAATTAAAGCGGGAAAATACAATGACATAATGGTGGAATTTATATAATCTATCAGGGACTCTGTGACTCGTATGATCCTTAGAGGATCCGGATCTCTTCAGTTTTCACAATTTTCACACATTCAGTAGAGTGAATTAGGTACTATTTAAGACCGGTCTCGTCCTCTTTATGCTTAATTTGTCATGTAGCGAACAAATTCTTCGCTCCTCGTCCAGAAACCTGCCTTGCTCTGTTGCAGCTTGACCGGCGTACCAATAGGGGACCCGACCAGTCTACAGATTCCTGACTAACCGTCCCAGCCGAGTTCAAGTAAGGCAAGGCACAGTGTTTGAGGATCAGCGTTCCAAGCGGAGCGCATGGTCACATGCAAGTCTGCGCATCACGCCTGTCTGACGAGTTTCAGATGCGCATGCTCGGAAACGAAGCGCCCTCTCCCGAACTAAGAGGTGGAAGCTCCCACGCAACACCGCATTCTCTTATCAGAGCTTCAGTCACATTTGTGTGTCTCTCTTGGTATAAAAATTTACCTGTTTTTTCATTTCTAATATTTACTATACTGAAGCTCTTAAGGAATGCGGGTGTAATGAGGGAGCATCTACCTCTTAATTTGGGAGGCGGTGTTTAGTTCCGAGCATGCGCACCTGAACTCTTCGGACAGGCGTGGTGGGCATCTCTGCCTGTTCTCGTTGGAACAATTAGAATTGCGTGGAATCATGCTACTACCAGAAAGATGGGAAAAGGTGTTGGACCAGAATAGCCAATATATAATTGAATAAAATATTTATTCATTATACAAAATTGTCTTTTATTTTCCCAAGAAAAACAAAATTACTTTCCGAACAACCCAAGTCTAATATATGTGAAAAAAGAAGGTCTGATGAGTGCCCTTAGAATAGAACACATAGGGCTTAGGGGAGGACATATGAATATTTTGGAATATCTAAGGGCCGAACTTTTATCTTTCCCGAGAGATTCTATGTCAATCGAGAATGACCTCGATGCCAACTATGAAGTGATTATAGGCGATCGCCAAGACGGCATGGAAAGGTTGTCTCAACTTCGGAAAAATCATCTCATCTGTTTTATTGATGGGTCCTTAAAGAAACAGGAAGCAGGAATATGCATATATGATCCCACCGTATTTGGGAAAGTTCCAGTCTCATTTTGGGTGCCAAGACATTGAGGAAAATAAAAAAGCAGACGCCCTTGCAAGAAAAAGAGCAAACACTCTCTTCTCTAGACGGGCACCCTCGTGTTGGGTATCACCCACACTAATTAGGGCTTGAGTCGATGAATTGGCATAGAGAGAGAGAATAATTCTCACTGGATTAATACCCCAGGCCAAGCCGAACCAAGGCTCTCATCGCGCCCTCTGAGGAGAATGCCCAATTAGCCCTATCGCTGTCATAGAACCTCAGCTAAGGCTGCTTACTGGGCTTCTCACTGGCCACTTAGTATCGCTCCCCATGGCATTAGAACTTGGCGCGCTGGCAGCGCTTGACTTGAGTAGAATCCTAGTTTCTTCCCGGTGAAATGGAGGGTTAAGCCTTGGTGCCTAACGTAATGCCACTTTGCGTCAGTCTCTGGACCCGTGTGGTGGAAGATCTTCCGAATGGGGCCCTAGTTTTGCCGTTATGGTGGAATGAGCCGGTTGATTAACTCAGTCACAGCACAGGGACTCTCCCTTAAAACTAGCGTACTCTAGCCTATTGCAGTAAATCTCCGGGTTTTTCTGTCCAATGGCCGAGTGCGTTATGTAGCATACTGCGTTACCTTGGGAGGGTGGATGCCCACAGGTGGTGCTTGTACCACCTTGCTACCCGATAGATATTGGACTCGGGAGTAGTGGTTGAAAGTCCGCATCCTGGACTAGGGAGGTAATTTCATTTATCTGTTCGCAGACCCTCATGTTCGGGATATTTTCAGGAAATGACACAGGGTTTAGCGGGACTTGACGGTTCGGCCGGCCTCGTCCTGAACCTGGATCTATTGCAGGGATTTGTGTATTTCGACGATACGGCTAGACCGTTGGTGCTTGAAGCCAGGATCAATTCAAAGACTTCACAAGGGTCTTGACGTGGAACCAAAATCGCTAACCCACCATAGCGACGGAAAAGATAAAAGGATATGAAACTAAAATGCTCTAGCTTGAGCTAGCGATTTTGTTCGTCCGCACTTGAAACATCCTACTTCGCAAAATACCTCATAGTGCGCCAAGGAAAAGATAAATTAAACTTATTTTTCCTGAATGAATCCCAAATTGTCAACCTGAAAGTGAAAATGCAAACTCTTACTCCCTATCTATTTATTTCAACTTTACAATTAAAATTGTGGCTCTTATTTACAATATAATACAGTTCTACAATAAGTCTGAGGTCCGAGATTTACGTAAGGACTTATCTTTGAGGTTATCCTGGAATATTGTCCTCCAAGGTGTCGGAATGATAATACTTTCTTCAAGAATAGTTCCTATTCTGCATATAATCAGCAGGTGTTCAGTCTCAAATTGTTCCAAATGACCATTAGAACCAAGATGTTGTGGTAATAAGATGCTCTAGACCGGCACAAGGAAGATTGTCTAGTATTTAGATAGTCCAAGCAAAAAGGCACTCCAGTAAGATTGTTCAGTTCTAAGAATATCAGGTACTAAGGTCTCCGATACTAAGATCTCCGATACTAAGATCTCCGATACTAAGATCTCCGATACTAAGATCTCCGATACTAAGATCTCCGGTACAAAGACGCCTTTTGACTAGACGTCTTAAAGAAACAATAAAAATTCAATATTCCACGATTTTCATGGATTAGGTAGGTTAATTTGATAAAAATACCACAATTTGTGTCTTCGTGTAAACCCACAATACGAAAAAAAGAATCTCAGAAATTCTACGTTTTGGGGAACTCGGTGGCATAGTGAGCTTTGACGCGCGCTGTGGTATCAGGGATTGCTGGTTCGAATCCAGCTGCGCCCATGGGTGTGTTTGTGTGTGTTGACTAACTTACTTGATATTGGGTACATAGTATCAATACTGAGCCTAAATACTACTAACATTCGTGAAGGAAAAAAAATCTACGCTTCTTCAAAATAATACAACTCTACAGCGCATGCGATAACAACTTCGACTTTCATTGCGGAAACTCCAAACTTCTTAATGGTCTTAGTGAAATACATCATTGGAGCATTTTTTAGCGATTGTAATTCAAATCAACAGTTGAGCGTTTTTTAACGTTACACATGTACAGGCCGGATTGACGGTGCTCGTACCAGGATCAATTATTGAAATTATTGAAATTAATCTTGAGACTATCTTGATTCATTGGGACTGCGTTCGGTGGATGGATAAGAAGCCCCTTCGGCGTGTGAGTTGCATCCCATAAACTCGGATACTGATCAAGCAGAGACAGTAGAGGTTGGATAGTACTTTGCTGCTACCAGTCACGGTGTAGGTTTTCGGACTGAAGCCGAAACTGAAAGCGGAGTGGTTCTCGCCATGCGCGATGATAAGGCGTAACCCTTATCACACTTTCTGCTTCTTGGAGCAGATTGTGAAGACTGCTGAATATTCACCTGGTGAAAGAGCTATGCTCACATGTCAGTAACCTAACCAGTAGAATTCACGATGATCACTTGGTATTAACTATACGATCGGTAAGGAAAACTATGATATCTGTAGGTTATGTGAATCGTCAATAGAATCCACGGAACGCACACTCTGTAAATGTGAAGTACTGGATAGCAGGATCCTTACACCAACCGGTATAAGAGCTAAATCTTCCAGGAAAATAATTGATTTTGCGTAGGAGATAGCCTTCCTGGGAAAAACTTAAAAGACCTTATTGGTCACAGTGCAGAGGGGCTATCACTAAGCAGCAATGACCATAACTAATCTAATTATTTATAAATGAAAGCGGAGCAGAGCGGCCCACATAATAGAAATTGTTTGCCTAGCGGATGTATTTCCATAATAAAGAAATTTCGAGTGTATTTTCCTCGTGAAATGAATCAGGCAAATTATGATATTTCAATGTTTTAACTATTTCTGCAGAAAAAAAGGGTAGAAGCATGTGCAGGTTAAATTGAGAAAACTTATTTCTTTGCAAAAATTTAATTTGTGAACTATCTTACATGTTGAGAAGGGATTCATTATATTCTTTTCTAGAACAATCAGAAATCAACTGTTAGGATAGCAAATATTCAGTTAGAAAATAAATAAGAACTAAAATGAGTTTTGATAAATTTATTTAAAAATAATCACGAGGCAATTCTTATCATAATGATTCAAGAGGACATTTGGAACAAAACACATTATTAATTATAACACGAATAACCTTTTCAATAGAGTGGAGAAGATGGTTTTTTATGCCCATCAGCAACTATTAAGTACAATTTTTTGCTGATATCATTTAAAAAAATTCCACAAAAGCCACAAAGGGAATGAAATAATTTGTTTTATAATTTTTTCTCCCCTTATTATAAACAGTAATCAAAGTTGAATGTACAATGTAACCAACATTGTGAAAATTCCATTAGGAAATATTATTGATGTACTTCATTTATTTATTCTAATTTCATGGATACACAATTTTTTATAAATTATTTGAAAACCTTAAACTGCTTTAGTACAAACTTAATCATGATTAGACTATTTAATCAAAAAAACAGAAATGTGTAAAAGTAAACAGCCAAATATCCATTGAATATTCACTGAATTTTCACTTTAAATTCACTTATTACCGAAAAGTTTTCTGGAAAGATTCATATAAAAAAATATAAGAAATTGTTTACAAATCAATAAAATGTACTAAAATATCATATCACTCTTAAAATTTCTCCCATCCCGTTCTGAATTAGAAGTTAATTCCCTTTTTACAGGATAACAATAATACAGAGATCTACTCATAAGCGCCCCTAAGAAATTTAGCATACTAAAAAACACAAATACTTTGCTAAAAGTGAATGTTGTAATATTCAAGACTGCAGCTGCACTCCACATCGAGATTTTTTTTTAATGGATGGTCTTGTGATACCTAATTTTCAAAAATATGAGTATATTATCACCCCGGAATATTTGATCATTACTGTAATTTGGTATAAAATGATGGCATATTCATAGAAATTAAAGAAGAAGTTATTTGAAATGAGAATCCCAAACTTCAATGCATTGAATTCAATCGAATCGGTTCTTACTTGATGTAAGGCCTATTCGATCGTAAACACTCAACTTTTCGAATGGAAAAACTAGAGATTTGAAACTTTCAAAATCGAAACAACGGTTCCTCAGTTATGCACATTTGAAATTTCTTATTTTTTCCAATATTTTTGAAAATACAAATCCCATTGATTTGAAATTTGATATTAAGAAGTAGAATAGTGACGCACATCTTCGTGCAAAATTTCGTATTGACTGTCTTGAATACATTGAAAAACGCCGCAAGTTTATTCAAATATTGAATATTTGGAGAACAAAATGCAACAAAATTATCCATTGTATAATGCTCAATATCCGCGAGTGTTTAGCTTAGCGAGTGCAAAGATGAACACTCTAAACAACGTATGTGAATAAATTGGCAAGTATTCTATATTCATTATTTTCAATTATTTGTTAATGTTGTTTTCAAAGGCTACTCTTTTCAAGTCAGGAGATATAATTAATCAAAATGAAAAATCGCGTAATGAAAGTTACAGAATAAGAAAGTTTTGGATATTCAAATTTGCTAATAAGTTTGAATCCCAGTCACAAATCCAACAAGTCAATATTCTGAATGAAACCATATGGCGAATTCATTCGCAAGATGATATATGTTATTTCTGATTTTAATGAACATATATTTATATATAGGATCATATTACCTGCCTTATTTAAATAAATATGTGGCATCTTTTGATAAATTAACAAAAATAAAAAACTCTGAAGTCTGTTGAATCTTCGCATTGAAAATGCAACCTTGGTTCAGTGTTTGAACTGTAACCTGCTGTCAATCGAAGTTCCATGTTCGCTGGCGTCGCCAAAACTAACAGAATCGGACTTAAATTACTCAGAATTGAATAGCTAGCTCTATCTACTTGAAGATTTTATATAGGCAATTTTTGTTGAATTAGTACGTTTTGATGAGTTCTGCCTTTTTTTAAAAGTTAATCCCAACTTTCAAAACATTGTGTATAAAAGAAAACAAATGATTAAAATATCAGCAAACTAACTGAAAAGCTGTAATCTTCTAGAGTGATAAAGTATTCAGTGAGACCTTCAAAATAATGTATCACAAAACCAGTCTTGGAAGTGTAACATTTTTTTTAAAGTGGGGCGCACTTCAGTATGGCAAATCTCGAATTGATCAATATGTTAGGCAAGAAAGCTGCATTATATGAATAAAAGATTATCTGATAAAAATATTCTCTTTCCTCTCCTTTGAGTTGGTACGTTTCATGTCGTGTCTTTAATTTGGATTCACTTCAAGTCTCAATTAGCTATAAAAAAGAATGGGGAAAATATATTTTGAATATTATATAATATGAAACAATACATGCTCTAGATCGATAATTGAATCATTCTTAATTTTATAGCCAACTATATCGATTTCTTTAATTTTTTTTATATTAAAAAAAGATCATAACAAGAAATAACATACTTAACTCAATCTGCAATTATGCTTCATTGTTTAGTTGATAACTATCAGAAAATATCAATTAGAGATGACATACATAATTAATTTTCTTGACAGTTCGAGCTAGAAAGTAGTAAACCAAGATGAGGCTATTCTATAAATATATTTGTTTGTCTTGATTATTTTCCTTTGAAAGCCACAACTTTATGATCTTTATCCCATTGCTTATGCACTTCTTTGTTGCATTTTGCACAATACAAATCTCCACAATCTATACATTTGACTTGAGCATCGTCATTACATAAGACACACCATGGAAGGACATCAGTTTCATCTACTCCTTCATCTGGTTCTTCCTCTGTACTAGAGGAACCTACTACATCTTTGGTCTTTTTGTCCAGAGCTACCTCATCCATAACCTTCAAATGAAATAATTAGTGAAAATAAATTTACATACGGTTAGGACAACTATAGATATCAATATTATACCATGCTAATAAGATATTATAATGTTTTATTAAAAGGGAGAAAATGTGTGGATATAAAAATAATACAGAAAAATAATCGAACAAATGCTGAAAAATTTAACCGAATATAAAAATTATTGAGGATAATATCTGCAAAATATATTTCAAGAAATTATATGAATTTGAATGTTGTTTATTTCAAGCATCTGAAATCTTGGCATTGAATCGATTTTCGTCTATTTTTTAATAGAAATGAATTTTTTTAAACAAGCTGACTTTTAATGATATAAAAACCATAAACTGTGTAGCATATTTGATATTTATGTTGGCAATCCTAAAAAAGGACTTCTGTATGTTATCTGAGGTAAAACAGTTGTTACAAACAAGTTGACTGTTGGATAAGAAGGCCAGCAAAAAAATTTCCATGTAAAACGAACAAATTTGTTGGAAAATCACAGGATTTAGCAGAAAGTGGAATTGGAAGCTCAATTTCATGCACATTTTGGAGAATTCAACAAATTCTATGAAATACCAAGTAATTCGAATCACCATCGTCTGTTCATATTTGTTGTAACATTTTTGAAAATTGTTAACAAAAATGATAAATACTGTAATTAATGAGGAAATATATCCTCTTGGTATTTTAATACTACTATGAAACATGCTCAGTATGTAAAATCAATGTCTCAATTTAAAACTTAAAAGGAATTAGCAACTATTTCAAATTCATTCTCATTAGTTTGTTGATAAAACTTATTTACAGATGGTGCTTTTTTAATTTCCATGAATTATAAACATTGTACTTTCATGTTTGTAGTTTCAGTTCAAAATATATCCGTTTTTCCTTCCTATGATATGTCAATTTGAATTTCAGGACCAATGCCCGATATATTACTTTCTAAATAAGTAAATAATATTATTTTAATTTCTCTGTGATACATAACTGATGAAGCTACTGTGTAAGTGAAACAATTGTCATATTCTAACAAACACATGGAAATTCTAATAATATTATTGTTATTATCCTGATACTCCTAGATCTTCTGTGAATATCCCTCAGAAGCTTTTTCAGCTTGTGCGAGTTAGGAGTTCAGTTGTGTTCTGGGTAGGCTTTGTTACTGCGATCTTGCGCCACTTTAGGTCACAGCACTGTTAATTTTTGACCAAACAGTGAAATGGTGGCAGACACCCGTCCAACTAGAAAATTTCTTTTCCACCTGAACCAGGACCTCCCGGTCACGAGTCCGATGCTCACCTGCTGAGCTATTCACACTCATATGGAAATTTTAATAATATAATTTAATATATTGTTTCCATCAACTAATGATTCAATTGAATATCACCTGATCTATCTAAGTCAAATTTTAATAATTACTTTAAACATCAGCAAGTGGTTGTATGGCAGATACTCAGACAATTTCATTTCAATTTTTGTGTTCTAGTTATTAGGAGAAACAGGAAAAATTTCAAAGAGAAAAAACTTTTTTATATCTGATTTTTAACAATCATTATTGGATATAACAGAAATAACTTTTCTGCTCAAAAGTATTGGTTGATGAATTCAAGAGGTTAAAGCTTCTTATTTGCAGTTATCACTGAAAATGTAGAATATCCTTTAGGAATGCCAACAAAGTCGCAACGAACATATTAACATTTCAAATTAAATGCTAACTATTTTAATCGTTTAATAGCATCAGCAAACATGCAAATTCCGCTTATAATAATTTTCCATCAATTCTACACAATATGCAGACCATACCATTCATAACTGATTAAAAATATCTAGAATGAAAACAACGGTAACCAGCCAACTATTAAGTTACCTTTCTAACCATAAAATCTACTGAATCTGAATTACTAGAATCTGGCAAACTAGATAAAAGTGGTCCATCACATGAAGTTTTCTCAACAACTTGATCCCTTAACTCTGCTAGCCTTTGCTCAATATCCTCTGTATTGTGTAATAAATGGATATCACGTTCAATTAGGAAATGTTGTAAAAAAGATTCGTCCACACGACGACTTGTGCCAGTGTCGTACATAATATGATTGAAGCACCGAAATTTTGGATCTTTATTGCACAAGGCACACCACTGTTCCAAGGATTTATCGCTCTTATCTGAGGTATTCGAATTTTTATTCGACAATTGCGGATGTGTAGCTTGTTCTAAGGCAACCTCATCCATGATCTTCAAAATATAAAAGAATTTTTTTCATCAGTTCAAATGATTTTGAGAACTGATTCCTGTGTTGAATGAATGAAGTGATTTATAAGCAATTCATTGAAAGATATTTAACATCACTCAACCTACTAATACAGAATTTCTTGAAATGTTGATCTATAATCAATTTCCAATATGTTATTAAAAAATTACAAGTTTTAAAAATGACAGAGTCAAACACAAACTATAAAATTGTATTTAGAGCTTCAATATTATCCTTACTTATATTTAAATGTATTATACCCAACTCATTGTGATTAACGACATTTTTCTTTGAAAAATTTACTCTATCTAAATTTGGTAGATGGATAATATCAACAAAACTCCAATATACATTTTTAACGCAATGTTGAGCATATTGGCCAAGACTTGCGCTATTTTTCAAGTTCCACAGCTCTGAATCAAATATCATGATGAAGGGCAGAGAGTTCATACCAAAATTGAATCAACAGAGAGCTGCTCTAAAAACTTTTAAGCTAACTTAGGTAGTAATCATCAATATTATAATTGCAAATTATTTAGTAAATTTTATTTCCATTTATTTTTTCTGAATGTGATTTACCTATTTTTGTATCTAATAAATTGATTCAAAATTGAGATCCTGTGCAGACTCTATTCCTCATGTCTCCTGGATAAACATTAAAGGGTTTATACAGATTTTGGACTTATAGACATTGATTTAATTGAATTTTAACCAAAAACAACAGAAAATTGCATTGAGTCTCATCTACCTTGTTGTAACAGATTTGACTAAGAAATACGTTTCTTTTCCTCATGTGAATAGAAAATTCAATAATATTACTAAGTATTTTAATGAAAAATTTGGTTATAATGTAGCTTTTAGATCGATTAATAATTTAGAAATTCTTATGAAAACTGTTACTATATGATAATTGATCATGATTAAAACAAGTTTTAGAAAATAATATGTAATACACCGTGATTTCTAAAAATTATTTCAAACACAACACGAGATAAAACTAATGAAGACAATAAATCTAGAATCTATAAGTTGACTTGTAATGATTGCTCCATGGTCAAATGGGTAGATTCTCTAAGAAAAGAATACATGAACACTAGAGGAGTTAGATACCTTATGCCTCTATATATCATAATATGAATAGTAATTTGAAAGAATTTAGACATAATTTCAACAACAACTATGAAATTATCTATAATTCAATTGAAAGTACCAGACAGCACACTGTTGGAAGCAGCCGAAATCAACAGGTATAATTAATTTGATTTAAATTAATTAAAATTCTTCTTAATGAGCAAACACATGTCAACAGATCTACCTTGTTGAATATTTTTACTTGGTTATGTATTTCCAATAATTGACCACGATACATTTTACTGTTATTTGTATCCTCCTTTTTTTGCATATTTTTACTTAGTAAGGTATTTCCTGATGATTGATCCAATGCTTCATCAAGGTTTTGCCTATCTATTTAGGATGTGATGTTACGTTTGTTAAAGATAATTAGTTCAAAATGCAAACCTGACAAAGCTACAGTGTTGTCCAAACAATTTTCGCCATTAATAAATTCGTGGAAATATTCTTTTTTATTTATTTTAGTACAGACATTATATTATTTCTAATTTTTTTATCTACTATTAATCAAGGATATTGCTTTTCTGTCTTTCGCAACACTGGTTCTTGGTGCATTGGGCAACAAACTTGGCTACAAGTAGAGTGTTATAATTGACTTATAATTATTCTCCATCAATTATCAATATTTCAACAGCTCTTGAGCTCATTTATGGAGAGTTTAGCAATGATATTAATAATGTCCTGAACTGGTTAATTTCGAAAATCATTCCAAAAAGATACTTTGAAATCAATTCAGTAAATTTTATTTCCATAGTGTAGATATACAATTTGGTATAAATAGCCTTGAGTATTTCTGAAAAGAAAATTGAAGATCATAACTAAGAAATTATGAGAGACTTCAGCAAAATATCTAATTTATATAGCAATTTTGTCAAATTTCATTTAACTTTTTTTTACAGCTACATTGAAACTTTTTTTCCCAAATTTTTCTTTTTTTGCATTTGGTGACCAGGCTTCTTTAAAAACTCTATGCATTAATATCACTAAAATATTGTCCACATCTTTTAAAAAATATAATTTACTATTGATTAAATATGAGCCATCTTTTCTTTCATTACAACTAGATTCACAAACTAATAATTAGATGTTGTAGATTTTGCCACAAATTATACAATACTTTATTGATTACTGCCTCACAACTGACAATATTCTTCAAACCATAAGAAAATATTGTTCATTTCATCTCTGATACAGCTCATATTATCCTGATTATTGCAAAACATACATATTATCAGAAGTCTACGTAAAACAAAGTTAGAAATTCAAAATATTCAAATATTTAACCATTATCTTGCAAAAAAATCGAGAATATATGATTTTGTCAACCTTCAAAGCCCTTGTAATATTTCATGTCATTTTAGTTCTAATGTCAACTTCTGCTCAAGTGGAGAATACAAAGTATGTCTCTGTTATCTAGGGAGTATGAGCTATCGAATATCGGCCGGCACTCCATTTAATTTATGTCTATGAAATTGTATTATACATGCGAAATACATTTTACACTGGAGCGTCCCCAGCCGGGACAAATGAACCCAGCATGCTGAGGTTCTTATTGAGAACCGACCTTGGCTTGTTCACGAACGCGAACGACGAACGGAACAGGAGCGGGAGTCTTGGGAGCAAACCGAGAATTAACATCTCATCGAGTCTCGGTCAAAACGCAACCATATTCCAGGCAGAACTATTTGCCATTGAGACCGCGGCACAACTGCTGATAAAACGGCAAAGCCACCACGGTAAAATCAAAATATTTACTGATAGTCAGTCAGTACTAAAAGCTTTGGAATCCAGCTCTTGTACCTCAAGAACAGTCTGGAGTTGCCGCACGGCTTTAAACAGGCTCGGTATGTATAACGAATCACTCTGGTTTGGATACCGAGCCACTCAAACTATTTGGCTAACGAGGAGGCAGATCGGCTGGCGTTTGCTGGAGCTGCGCTGCCTCTGGTAGGACCGGAAGCATTCCTGAGAATACCATATGACGTGGCTAACGAGGCGATAACAGGCAGAATGAACTTAAGGCTAGAGTCTTTCTGGTGGAGCCATTCTGGCCAGAAACATTCGAAGTTGTTCCTTGGAACAGCTTCGAACAAAAAGATGGCGAACCTAGCGCTAGGTCTGGATAGGGCCAAACTAAGAATACTTCTCGGAATTATGACAGATCACTGCAGATTGAAAGCGCATTTGCACAAAATCGGTCTGCCTGAAGAAGATGAATGCAGGCTGTGTCTTGAGGACACTGAAACAGCCATGCACATCGTCTTAGAGTGCCCAGCGGTGAGTCACATCAAATTCGAGGTCTTTGGCCAGGCTTTTATAGCCCACTGCGAACTGAAAAAATTACCCCTGAACAAGATTATCGGTTTTATCCAAAAACTGGATCTCGTCGGGGAGCTATAAATTAGGGGTGAACCACAATAGTCCGTGCGGACGCAGTGCTAGGGTGGACAGACGCCCGCTCGCCATAAATAACCATAACCATACACTGGAGCGTTACTAAATATTTGAAGGAAGTAATTTTATATAGTTTGTCTTTTTGAAGATATTCACAGAGATTGGTAGATGTTAAATGATTTTTAAGTTTTTTTTTTAACGAATTATGCCAAGGATGTGGACAACATTTTCTTCTGCAGGACCCAACGTGCTACATTGCTCGTGATGGAATGACTATACTGCATGAAAAATTTTCCCGATGCTTGATTTCTCGAAATAGAGACATTAAATGGACATCCAGATCGTGAGATTCAACATGGTTCGATGTTTTCTTTGGGACTATATCAAAAATTATGTCTACGCCAATGTTTCAGCAACAGCTTAAGAGAACATAAGAGCTTATATTTGCTAAATAGAGCCACAATTATGCGAGAAAATTCCATCAATGGAATGACTTTAAGAACAGCCAAGGTGGACATTTGGCAGATATTATGTTCCACTAGTAAACTTAGAGTTTGTATTAAAAATATCTCTGCCTTCCACAAAAACAATTTGTTTTTCTAATAATTTAAAATAAAACCTCCTGTTGGAAGACCCTTTAGGTGCCTGCACTTTATCCTATCTCAAGAAAAATATAGAAGTTTTTATTTTTTCATCAAATATATTTCAACTTTATTGGTTAAATTTTGATAAGGAACTCTCTCATTCTGCAATTTTGCTTTTGCGACCATAATAATACTAAAAATAACAGAACAATAGACCAAAAATTTTGCTCGTAATTACATGGCTCCCTTGTGCGAGGTGTTATCAAAGGAAATTTTTATTTTTAGTAGAACAGAACTAATCAAAATATACCATTTCCTGCTATACATATCAGTTCAAACATGATTAAGCCAGTGTGGTGTAACAATTGAATCAATAAAAAGTTTGTGAAAATTGAATTTTATTGACTACTTGTTGAAAATAAATTTCCATCAAGTAACGACCAAATCTATCAAATATATGATGCTACTGACTTCCAATCAACTCTAGGAGGGTTGTCCTCCTATCCTCTAAACAATCCCTTCCAACACATAACAGTCAGTTGATTCATCTGCCATGATTCCAAGAAAGTCAGCATTTTGTATTTCTGTGGACATAACTTCCAAAATACAATCTAATAAATTTTATCTATTTATATTAATGAGACCTTGAAAAATGCCTGAAGTTTCGGAATTCTCATACAATTCATACAATTCTATAAAACCAAATTTAATAACTTCTATAATTTTGGAAAATACTAATCTGTTTTTAGCACTACCTTGTCATTACGAATTACGATTAATCCAATATACAGTGTTCATCTGTTCTTGTATATTTGCTTTTCCTGATAAGGTCAGATGCACTTGATTAGTCGCATGTTGTTTGAAAATTTCATGCAATTTGACCTATGTGCTAAATAATCAACACAACAAATGTTTTCAACATCAAAAGAACACAGACAAAACAAAATAGCCGATTTTTTATTTTACAGTTATAGATCCACCCATATATTCATGAAAGGTGTTGATAAACTTTCTTGTATAGTGTTTTCTTTATCTTGAGGACATTTTGATAATGAGGTTAGGCATACGGCATCCATTTCGTTTAATTTTCAGTTTTTTGCAACATTTAATCTTGAAAAATCCCTATATTTCGAAATTGAATCTGTTTTTCAATTACCAAAACAGTACATTCAAAAACAGAACAAATAATACAACATAGCCTAACGGTCCAATTCTAGGGTTTATATATAATTTGAACACAGAACAGGCTGCTGAGGTCCGAATTCACATTCTATTCTATTCTGCCTTGTGGCACCTGTTCTCAATTGCGATTGGTAGACTGAAAGTCATATATGCTTACATTGTAATAGGACTTATATGAAGTAAGTTATCCAACATAGGTGCTGCTATTGGGTAGCGCATTTAGATAAGAATTATACATTAATGTAATTAAATAGGTTATTATTTTTGTTTTACCAATAATATGAAATCACTATATAAAAAAAACCTCACAAAAAGTTGAAATATTATTTGTTTCTCTCATTTTTAAAACAAATGTTGCAGCTTTTGTACAATAGCCACCTCTGATTTATTAAGTATTGTTTGAAACCATATCTTGTATGTTTCTGAAGGAGACATATGTGATTCTCCATTACACTGTAGCGAACAACTTCTTCGCTCCTCGTCCAGAAACCTGCCTTGCTCTGTCGTAGTTTGACCGGCGTACCGATAGAGGACCCGACCAGTCAACAGATTCGTGACTAACCGTCCACGCCAGGTTCAAATAGAGCAAGGCACTGCGTTTGAAAATCAGCGTTCCAAGCGGACGCATGGTCACTGGCGTCACAGGCAGAGCTGCGCATCACGCCTTGTCTGATGAGTTTTAGATCGGCATGCTCGGGAACGAAACGCCGTCTCCCGAACTAAGAGTGGAAGCTCCCTCGCAAAATCCACATTTCACCCGAGAGCTTCATTGGTGACCCCGACGTGATTGGGAGGGTTTGCTTTAAGAGCGAACCAACCCATTCATTAGGTGGCCCTAATTGCCCCTATCCATCGTTCCGAGATGGCCCTTTCCTTTCGTTCCATAGATCCCTGCTGGAGATGGCACCGCGGCCAGCCCAGCGGCGGACTGTATCCTTGCCTGCTCCCAACGCCCTACTCCGTGACCATATCGACGCTCACTGGAGTGGGAGTGTGTAGCGAACAACTTCTTCGCTCCTCGTCCAGAAACCTGCCTTGCTCTGTCGTAGTTTGACCGGCGTACCGATAGAGGACCCGACCAGTCAACAGATTCGATACTAACCGTCCCCGCCAGGTTCAAATAGAGCAAGGCACTGCGCTTGAAGATCAGCGTTCCAAGCGGACGCATGGTCACCGGCGTCACAGGCAGAGCTGCGCATCACGCCTTGTCTGATGAGTTTCAGATGCGCATGCTCGGGAACGAAACGCCGTCTCCCGAACTAAGAGGTGGAAGCTCCCTCGCAAAATCCACATTTCACCCGAGAGCTTCAACACTACCCTTTTGAATGTAGGATTTAATGGATATGTTATAATGTTTCTTTATTATGTTTAACAGCACAGTTTCTATTTTATATAATCAGCTTGTATACCATAATTTGTCAAACACTTGAGTAATCTGGTGAAAATGCCTTTGAGCAGAGTTAAGATTTATCTCATAATAAGCATAAAACAAAGGCTGTGTAGGAACGATAGAATTATTATTCTAATAATATGTTCAGACATAAAATGCAAACTGTTGACTAGTAATAACTTCAGTGCTACAGAATTTCCACAAACTGAACTATTTAGTATTACACACCCTTCAACCTGTGCATCACTGAGTAATTAAAAAAAAAGTACTCACTCATTCTGGATATATAATAAATTTCTGGTAAAATAGTATATTTTGAAGAGTTCTAGATCCCGTTAAAAAATTTTCAACTTTGGAAACTCCTGAGTATTATTTAAAGGCAATTATTAATATTCAATTAATTGATCATATTAATAATTAAGTTGTCACCTTTTTGCTAATTTTTTCTATTTCTTCTTCAGAATCATCTGAATCGTGTAAGTTGCTCATGTAAGGACTTTGATTTGGCCGAACACCTTGCTCCCTAAGTGTTGCCAATCTAGCCTCTATTTCTTCTTGAGGATTATACTGGAATTCTATATCACGTTCACTTGTAAACTGTTCCATTAAACCATCCACCTTTTCTTGGTTTGTTCGGTTATCCACAGAGGGTAGCTGTTGAAACATGCTTTAAAGTAACTTTCATAATTCATTTCATTATTTTGTATGAAAGGTAAAAGGATTTGAATAAATAAATATTAAGACAGTTGAGCTATACAACCATTTATATCCTAATTTCTTGTAGGTTAAAAATTTAATAAAGCCATTTTAACAAACTTTAGATTCATTCACATCAAATTATTCAAGGATTATACTCATGGTAAGGGCAAACTGAATGAGTATTTTGAAATAATTTTTCTCCTAAATTTCACAAAGAATATTCAGGAAGGATTTCTGAATGTTTTTGTACTGTTTGACTGTTTCAATATACATTTAAATAGTTTTGCAAAACTCTTGGATAAGAATGAAATAATTAAACTTAATATTCCACCAGTTGAGCATTCCTTATTGATGTATAGCGAATGCTGATAGCTCATAGAGTAAGATCCCAGAGCGATAAGACACAACTTATTTTCACATAAATGAAACCTCATGTTCTCAGTAGTGTCTTATGTGCTCAGAATACCTGCGCGCTTGTGGAGCTTGCCGAGTGACACCTGGGCAGGTACCAGGTGTGAAAGGTAACTAAAATTAATAGTTACCTAACTCAAATTTTCATAGCTGATTTTTAAATATATTTTGTAGAGTGTTATTATAAAGTTATACCATAAGCGTCAGACACTTTTCATGGGCCAGAACTTTTGTCAGACGCTTTAAAGCTCTACAAAAAATAAATTAACTTAACTTATTTTTACATGTCTGACATTTAAATATGTTGTTCAGACAATTGTTACGAAGTTATATTTAATTAGTCAGACAAAATTGATTGACCAAACACCCCCTAAACAGCAAAATTATTCTGCCGTGAGTATGAGCGCGAAAGCATTATAGGTGCGTTTCGGAGCGAGTGAGACGGTCTTACTAACTCAGTTCCCCTTCTCTCATTCGTGTAATTCTTCTGTGTATTGCGTATGTGTCCTTTGGGAATTTTACTGCTCTGCCCAAAAAATATTATTCTGAGATTCCAGAAAAAACTAAAATCAGTAAAAATAAAAGTTCTCCGAGCATTGTTGACAAACCATTTGTTGCATCAACATCAATTTTACCTAGTAGTACAAGTACTAATAGTGATCCATCCACAGCATCTACCTCAACTGAACAAAATAATTCTACTGTTGCCGATTCAGATTTAGTGTCCAACTCAATTTCAGCTAGTGCTACTCTTGAACCTTTTGTAATATCTGAGCCAAATGTCGATCAAGGTATTGAATTTGAATCAGTTGAACCGGTGTCTTGTAATTCTGGAGATTCTTGTGTGGTAGGTGAAAATGATTTTCATTTGTCTACCAATCAAGTCCCATTTGAAAATAATATAAATAATGACGATAATGAAAAGTGTATATTTTGTGATAGAAAAACTAAAAGACATAAATTAAAAAGACTCCCATTGCATACGTGCAATAAATATGATTTTTTTTAAAAATTAAATGAAGAAGACTCCGCGGAATTTATAGAGAAAGTGCAAGATGTACTAGAGTCAACAATCTATTATCACCAAAAATGTCAATTGGAATATTTTTATCAAATATCGTCAACGAAGAATACTGTTCAAACGTCTTGGCATGATCTTCGTCAACACCATCAAGCTGTTTTTGATGAAATTTGCAATTTTATTCAGCAAAATGTCATCGAAAAAGGTCGATGTTATTTTCTCACCTATCTCCACAGATATTATTTAGAATTATTCGACGACAAAATAGATAACTCTAAAAATATTATGGGCAATTTCACTCCTCAAAACTTGGAGAGTAAAATAACCAAAACATTTTCGAAGGAGATTAAGTTTATGATGTGTCAAAACAAAAAGCTACTTGCTCCAAAAAATATTTCTGTAATTGATGAGGAGTTATTAGAAATCATAAAGGATCAGGACATTATTAATAAAGCTGCTTTAATATTAAGAAAATCAGTGTTAAAAGTTGATAAAAAAAAATTGCCCAATAATTTATCCGTAGAGGACCTTGAAAATGGTGAAATTTCAGTGCCAGAAGACCTATCCCAGTTTTATTCGACTCTTATTGCGGGAAGTAACAACAAACGAAAAACCAATGATAAATGTGTTCGGATAGTTGAATCTTTGAGCCAGGATGCTGTATATGCCATTTTTAATGGAAAATACAAAACGTTGAAACACATCAAGCTTGGAATAGCTTTAAAAATCTTAACAAGTAGTCGTAATATAATCGATATTATCCACAGATATGGCCATTGTATTAGCTATCCCGGTGTTGAGGAGCTGGAAACTGAAACCACTTATTATGCTATGAAGAAATCATCTAGATGTCCTGAAGCAATTAAAAAAAATCCGAATCTATGTACTGGAGTGGCGTTTGATAATTTTGATAGGTTTGTGGAAACTAAAAGCGGGAAAGACACGTTACATGAAACGTCGGTATAATTTATCAAAACGAGGACTCAAATGCTTCACATGAATTGGACACTCCACATCTGTCTTCTGTCGCCAGCGAAGAATCATCACCACCGAGAAAACGACGACGAAGAACAGTAGAGGTTACTGAGGTAGAAGCTACACCATACATGAAAAAACCCAGAAACTTTACAAGTTTCTGTTCATGAAGCTGAAGAAACACCACCTAAAAATTTGCAATTATACAAATCGATTGATGTAGTCTGGATGTTAAGTCATGTATACAATTTATCAAATCTTCCAATGTGGGTCGGCTACAATTGTTTAATAAGCAATAATGAAAATAATCCAAAGCAAGTGGTTTCGTATCTAACTCCAATCAATCTATCGCCCACAAACACATCGGTTGTTTTGGAAACCATGGAGCAAAGCTTAAAAATTTGTAATGAGCTTCGCCAATCCTGCATTCAAGTTACTTATGATCTTGCAATAGCAAAGGTAGCCTTACAAATTCAATCTACCGAAGCACCTAAGTTTGACAATTTATTTATCCATTTGGGACCATTCCACATCATGATGTCATATTTTAAAGCTGTAGGAAAATTTATAGCCGAATGCGGCTTGTCCAACGTCATGGTGCAAAGTGGTTTGCTAGCTTCGGGGTCAGTTGCTGGATTTCAGGATGGCAAACACTTCAATCGGTGTAAGAGGCTTCATCCGTTGATGTCTTTAGGTCTACAAATTTTACATTTTAAATCTTTCTTAGATATTAATAATGTAGAACTATCAAGTGAAAGTATTGAAGAAATTACGCGTCTACAAAATACTCCAATGTCATCTTTTGAAATTGAAAATGATGAGTTAAAACAACTATTAAATAGTTATGACGTTTACAAACAGCAGACTCTGAACGGTGAACATGGAAAAACACCACAATTTTATTTAATATATATAAACCTGATCGACTATTATTTAACTCTATCCAGAAGTATTCGTATTGGAGATTTTGACCTGTTCAAGTACATACTACCCAAGATTACAAATTTGTTTTTTATCTTTAATCAACCTAACTATGCTCGTTGGACTGTTAGATATTGCTCAAATTTATTGAACGTTTCTGAAACTCATCCTAATCTGTATGAAGAATTCCAAGAAGGTTTTTTCGGTATTCGAAGAACCAATAAACCTTTTTCTAAACAACCAATTGATCTAGTTCTTGAGCAAACAATAAACGCTGATGCAGCTAGGAAACTAACTGGAATAATACATTTTACCAATTCTATTTCTGCACGTCAACGGTGGGCCCGAAGTCATGATATCAGATCCACAATAATTAGTTCTGTTTATAAAGATTTGGACCTTCAAAAGGATCAAGACGTTTCGGCCGAACTCACTAATCATGCTATAAAAAACAATGCTAAGCAAAAAAAATTTTTCTAAGAAAAAATAGCTCTGAACAGATTAATTATACCAGAAATATTAAATGAATTAATTTACTTTCATACTGACTAATTATTACGTTAATATTGAAATAGAGATGCAAAAATTTTATATCGGAAGCTGTACCGTAAGTATTTTTCATATATTTACTCTAAGACGCATGCGCATAATGCTTTCGCGCTCATACTCACGGCAGAATAATTTTGCTGTTTAGGGGGTGTTTGGTCAATCAATTTTGTCTGACTAATTAAATATAACTTCGTAACAATTGTCTGAACAACATATTTAAATGTCAGACATGTAAAAATAAGTTAAGTTAATTTATTTTTTGTAGAGCTTTAAAGCGTCTGACAAAAGTTCTGGCCCATGAAAAGTGTCTGACGCTTATGGTATAACTTTATAATAACACTCTACAAAATATATTTAAAAATCAGCTATGAAAATTTGAGTTAGGTAACTATTAATTTTAGTTACCTTTCACACCTGGTACCTGCCCAGGTGTCACTCGGCAAGCTCCACAAGCGCGCAGGTATTCTGAGCACATAAGACACTACTGAGAACATGAGGTTTCATTTATGTGAAAATAAGTTGTGTCTTATCGCTCTGGGATCTTGGACTATCAGTGGGTAGAGACCTTCCAAGCTCAGTCTGAGTAGAAGAAAAATTTTCAAGTGGCACGTTTTCGGCCACCATTTCAGTGTTGGATCGAAAATTAACGGTGCTGTGCTTAATATGCAGTAATAAAGCCTAACCAGAACACAACTGAACTCCTAACTTACACAAACTAAAAACTTCCGAGGGATCTTCAAAGAAGATCTAGATGCTTCTGGATATTAGGAGTACAAATAAGTATATATAATATATATATATATATATATATATATATATATATATATATATATATATATATATATATTAGGAGTACAAATAAGTTTCCGCCGTTTTATTGTAGATGGCGCGGCGCGGAGTTTCGGTTAGCTTTCGCAGATGATAACTGGCTTAAAAAATAGTTTGGACATTCAAGAACAACATAACCTATTAATATCATTGATTTTATATTGGTAAAATATAATTTTTATTAGTTGAAAATGTCAAAATTTGAGCCAAGTAAGCGTCATTTGCGGGAAATATTAGTTTACTTCTTTAATTTAAAGAAATCTGCTGCTGAGGCGCATCAATTGCTCGTAGAAGCATATGGTGACGGTGCTTTGAGTGAGAGAACGTGTCGAGAGTGGTTTCAAAAGTTTAAAAACGGCGATTTCGACGTAGAAGACAAAGATCGCAGTGGAAGGCCAAAAATTTACGAGGATGCAGAATTGGAGGAAGATTCATCTCAAACACAAAAAGAACTTGCTCTAACATTAGAAGTCACTCAGCAAGCAGTCTCACATCGTTTAAATTTAATTTGTGTTAAAAAACGGCGGAAACTTATTTGTACTCCTAATAATATCATCATACTCATTTATCTTTGTCAATTTTCATTGTAATCAAAGAACTCAATTGTTTCATTTCCTATCTTTCATCCTAATGGGTAGTCTGTCATATTGCAGTGAATTTGGCTCTAATGACAAACTTCACTTTAAGAATTAATGAAATTTTCTACAATAACATATAATAATAATAAAATAATAACAGCTGACTTGATTATTTGATGATTTCGTTTTTTGTATTATAAATCTAGAAAAGCACTGACATGAACTCGGAAGCTATTGCCCGCTTGTTCAACAGTCTATTTCCCCAGAAAATTTCAAATCCCAAAATAACTTCTTGAAGAAGCTACATATGATGAATAAAAATTTTGTATTAGCCTTTGTGTCTTTATTTGTCATCTAAATGCTAAATGTAAACTTGATAGTGGGACCACTACTATGGTTTCTTTAGCGCTCAACACTATTCCGCTAAAAAAATTTTTGTCTATGTTTTGAAACTTCTATTCATATAATCTTCATAAAATACAGGAACATGTTTGTTATCATTCTCCTCCTAAAACCCAAATTTCAGATAAATCATAGTTACAGTTTGGAAAATATTAATTAAAATAAGACGCAATCTCAACTGCGAAACCATTGAACTGATTTTGTCTAATACGAACTCAATCGAGATAACCAGGCTTCCAAACCTACCCAGAAGGTTTCATGTGTCTATCTTTTTTCTGTTAGAAAGTTATAGTGTTTAAGATCGATTCTGTAGCTTCAAAAATATTGGGAAAAATTTTCAAACATGACTAACTGCAAAACTATTAAACTGATTTCGACCATTAATGAACTTAGCCGAGATACCAAATCTTCCCTGAAAGTTTCAAGACTTCTCTTTGAAAATTAGTTCATTTTCAGCCGGCCGGACAGAATTACTTTTGACCTCTGATTCTTCATCATTGAGTCCAACCTAGTAGTTTAAGACCATTTTCGGTTCAAATTTTGAAAACTACAAACATTTGGGCGAAATAATAATATGCTAATAAGTGTGCAAAAACTAGATATTTTAGAAATAAAACACTGCAAATTGTTGTAAAAAGGTTTAGAGATAATTTATGAACAATATAAAATTTTGAGTGATTGTTTTTATGGCGGGAAAAATTATTTAAAGATTGATCATTCTCAGACCTTTGGGGGCGCATAACTTCCCAAGTAAGAGCACTCAGATTAATTAAGTACATATAAAACCAAATTTTCTGCAATATAGATTCCATAAAAAAGACATACGCCTAAATTTTGCAACCAACATAATTTTCAATATCACGTACTAAATTTTTATGAGACGATTCCACGAAATTTTCACCCTTTAGTAGAGCCAATCTCCTTCGAAGTTCAGTTTCTGAGGGAGGAGGTGACTTTTTCTTTTCATCTTTCAACTTTTCCAAACGATCCACAAGCTTTTGATCTGCTGGAGTTAAACCAATTTTCATTTTTTGAAATTTGGGGTTTTGTTTATAAACTGTTATAGGTGGAGAAACTGGATTCTCAAGATTTTCAAGACGCCTGAAATGCAAAATAAATTAGAATCAAAATCTTCTCAACTATTTATATAATACCTCATATATACATTCAAAAGGTAATTAGGAATTGGGTAAACATGGGAACTAAAAGAATCAGCACTGGGTAGAAATTTCTAGCATTAGTTTATATTTAAATTTAGCCCAAATACATACTTTAGGAATGTATCAGGTGGACTGAATAAGTTCTCTGTTTCATTCAGTGATGTAAGCTTGTTATAACAAATTTTGCAAACATTATATTCGGAAGATCCTTTGGAAGGAATTATACATTTTTGTTTCAAGCATTTGTTGCAAAATGACATTCCACAATTCGCACAGCCCATCTAAAATAAATGTGTGTTATTTTTTCTATTACATGATCGGTCAAATTAAACCCACCTCTTTATGGAAAAAATTGAATTTTGTATTACAGGTATTACAAGCCATCGTTCCAGAATAAAATAATTTTCTACTTGATAGATTTCAAATTTATGTCGAGTTTGGATATAGTTATTAACAACAAAAATCATAAACACTATTAGATATATTCAAATTAAGTATTTACAGTTGCCATCGGCTATCAATTATTTGATTAGGCACTAAGTAAAATACTTCCAAACGTTGACATCATTGACAGTTATATGACAACTATTTGTTGTTATTTTGCACTGATTTGATACAAAAGAACTACTTCAAGTAGAGAAAAATGTATGTTTGTGATGTGTGTTGTCTACACAATTATTGATGGAAAAACATAAATGCCCTGAAAATGGTCAATAATAAGCAAGTGCCTAGTAATAAAGACTGAAATACGTTCTTAAATGATATTTTCAATTACTGAATTAGATAAAATGCAAATTGATATAGCTTAACCATGAAGATGAAATTCAAGAGAGCCCTCACAATTGCAGCATTTTTCTTATTGATATTGATATTC
Source organism: Megalocaria dilatata (assembly GCA_034642435.1). Lineage (NCBI taxonomy): Eukaryota > Metazoa > Arthropoda > Insecta > Coleoptera > Coccinellidae > Megalocaria > Megalocaria dilatata. Next base: position 43,185,268 of record CM067856.1, on the reverse strand, counting down.
TTCATGATATACTCCTTCAAAGATTTTACAGATCTTTATAGCAGTGGTAAATCTTCTATTGCAGAAGATTTTGAGGAGGTGAGAAGGGGATATAAATTTCAAGTGTGTGATTTTGTAAAATTACCATTTTCAGAACAAATGGTTGCATTTCGAGAATCGTATCAGGCAGTTGGAAAGTGGACTCAATAAACACCATGAAGCAGTTAACCAAATTAAAATTGCAATGAAAAATATGTATAATGCAAGCATGGTTCCAAAAGGGAAAAAGCCACAAAATAATGACAATATAGTGTTGGCACAACCTAAACGAAAATTTACTTCAGTATCAGAAATGATCTATAATTCAGAATGTCCATTCAAGGTTAATGTTGCTCCTAACTCAGATATCAATATGTTGGATGAATATGAGGAAATTGGTTTTGAAAACAAAGATGGGGGTGTATGGAAGCAAGGATGGAAAATAGAAGTGGATGAAAAAGATTGGAATAGAAACAATATACTTAAGGTAATTAACTTTCTTTTTTTACATATATATTAGTACCTAGTAGTATATGTTTTAATACTTCAAAGATGTTAATCGATTATGCTAATTAAAACAAATTGTAGAAATTACTATGTTTTACTACCAATAAAAAGATATATTACACATTTTCTTGTGACTCGAGTTTCGGGAAATGAACTATCCCATCATCAGACAACAGAGTTGTCTGATCATTTCCTGAAACTCGAGTCACAAGAAAATGTGTAATATATCTTTTTATTGGTAGTAAAACATAGTAATTTCTACAATTTGTTTTAATTATTATCAACTACCAAATAGTAACGGCTGAAACAATTCAGTATCTGATTGTGCTAATTCACTATATCTTTCATTTTTTAATCATTTCTAATTTTTCCATGAAGTAAGCTCAGATTATTAGATTAACAACATTTTAAATAAGGAATAGTTATTTACACAGATTAAGTTTTCAGGTTTTTGTGGTACCCCACTCACATAATGATCCTGGATGGATTAAGACATTTGAGGAATATTACATATCACAAACAAAGCACATTTTAAACAATATGCTGAGTAAGTTACCTGAAGATCCTCGAAGAAAATTTATATGGGCTGAAATATCATTTTTTGCTATGTGGTGGGATGATCTTAGTGAAGATGAACAGGGACAGGTTAGAAAGTAAGTTTCAATTACGAAACCAAAAGTTTTTGAATATAATATTCTGCTTAGTAAGATTATATTAACGGAATTTGTTTATCAGAATTATTCATTATTTAAGATGATTCTTATCAAAATTTTCAAGATGATTTAGGGAAAAAAGAAAATAAGTAAATTTCTTAACAACAACCTACTTAAGAAACCAGATCTGTTTTATATAGAAAATTACGAGAAAAAAGTATCACAATGATATATAAAAACTCTTGGCCTGGGTAATTAAAAACCATATTTCAAAATAAATCTGTTGGAAGATCTACTCTAAATTTTTTCCAAATTAAATGTTTATTTTTCTTTTCATTTATATCTTGACGTTTTGACCATATGATATTTTAAATAGTAGTTCAGTCAGGATATTTCTTGGAGCAACCAATTTCGAGAACTTCTGTTGATCTTTGAAATACACAATACCTACACTCTAAAGAGAATGTAGGTGAAAATTCTAGATATCTGTACATTACTTCTTCTTAATATTTGTACTTAGTACTATGTAGCACAAAAAGTCATTTGTCTATGAATCAAAGTTCTGATCATAAAGAATCAACTAGATAGAAAAAGAATTTTTATCTGAGTATTAACTGTCTGCGATCACTGTTGGCCAACAATTAATAATGCCGTGGTACAAGTGGCGTCCTAACACAGTAACAATGCCTAATCAGGAAACAATTTCCTAACTTGAACAAGGCTTTTGAGGAGGCTCTATACTTCATGTTTATAATTATATAATTAGCAGCATTCATTCATTATTTCTAAACTGCATTTTATGGCAGAAACTGTATATAATAGTTGACCCAAGTCCTAGAAATATTCAAATCCATGATATTTAAAGTTTTAATATTTATGCCTGCCTCAAAATCATTTTTTTATGTTGGTTGAAAGACTTTTCTTCCTTTGTGTGAAACATAATCCAGCTTATCTTTGCTTAGTTATATATTTTAATTTCATTCTCTTATATTTGATCACATTTTTCAGTCTCTTAAAAAATGGCCAATTGGAAATTGTATCAGGTGGATGGGTAATGAACGATGAAGCAAATTCTCACTGGATTTCGATTATAAAACAATACACAGATGGACATCAATGGCTGCAACAGAATCTCAATTATACTCCGAAAAGTAGTTGGTCAATTGATCCATTTGGTATGAGTGCTACACAGGCATCTTTGCTTAAGAAAATGGGTCTTCACAACATGCTGGTACAAAGAGTGCACTATTCAGTTAAAAAACATTTGGCCAGTTTGAAACGATTAGAATTCAGATGGAGGCAAATGTGGGGTGAGAAATCAATAATTTTTTTATTATATGTTAAATTTTTCACTTATAAAATTGATATATTTTTCACATAGGTATACAAGGATGTAATTCCTGAATCATTCATTTTCAAGGACTAAACAGTAGAAACACATTTTTTCTTGCAAAATTTGACTTTATTGATCAACATCCACAGCATTACAAATTATTCTAATATTTGTCTAAACTTTGGATGCCTTTCTTATAGAAGGATTTGTTTCTGGTCCCAAAATAAGCTTCAGTTGCGGCTATAACCTCATCATTGGAGCCAAATTTCTTGCTTTGGAACATTGTTTTGAGACATGCAAACAGGTAGAAGTCAGATAGGGTTAGATATAGTGAATATTGGTTGTGGAAGCAATTCGAATCGTAAATCATTCGATTTCACCATCGTGTTCATTGACTTGTGGATCAGTGTCTTATCTTGGTGAAACAGTTCTGTCCGAGACCTTTTCTGCTGAATTGTTGTTGTAGATATTGTTATATTTATTGTGCTTTTTCATTATTTCTTCATGGCTAAACTTAATTATTATAAAATGGTTGTTTTTTATAGGCACTTTTCCAGATAACACTCTTCAAGCTATTACTGAGCTTGAAGGGTAATTTTTCCATTGTTTGATTATCCATCCTTTAAACAAAGACAAATGTAGCATCACCTAACCTTCAATATCTCTTAAGAGAAATGGAGTTGAATTAATGTGAATGTATTCATCTTCTCTGTTTTGCAGATCAAAACGGTAATACTGATATGTTCACTCATATGATGCCTTTTTATTCTTATGATGTACCCCATACATGTGGACCAGATCCTAAAATATGCTGTCAGTTTGATTTCAAAAGATTACCTGGACATGGGTTGCATTGTCCTTGGAAAATAGCTCCTCAGCCAATTACTGATGTAAATGTAGCCATGAAGTAAGTGAAGAACATAAAAGTTGTTGTATGTGCTAAAGATAAGCAAAAGGCTAAGTTAAATTTGAGTTTAAGTTACTCATGTCCTTTCCAGAGCAAATCTTCTTTTGGATCAATATCGGAAGAAGTCAAAACTTTTTAAGACTAATGTAGTATTAGCGCCTTTGGGGGACGATTTTCGCTATGACCACTCTACAGAATGGGATGTCCAGTATAATAATTATCAAAAATTATTTGAGTATATGAATTCCCATCCTGAGCTTCATGTAAAGGTTCGTATTTCCTTAGGTTGTACATAATATTAAACATTAACAGTTGAATCTATAATCGAAACATTTTGCGAAAGCGAATTGCCCTTGGACTCTTGCACTCGTTCCTTGCTTCATTTTCATAGACAGATAAAGTTGTCTTAACAATATTTTTTGGTCGAGTTCGTCTTCGAAAAACGTCTAGGTAAAGTAAATGTGCAATTCATTTTGAAATTGATTTTCAAGTAAAGCCAGGAAAAAAATTCGGGTTTTTCAAAATGTCTCTAGAACTACTCGAAATTTTAAAAATTTGTAAAGCGTATATTGTTAGGTATAAAAGAACAAAACTTTTTCCTAATTTAAACCTACATCTTTTAATGTTTCCCAGAACCTAATACTATCCCGTCCTTATCTTGGACAGACTATATTTCATTACTTCTACATTTAAATCACTGCCCTGGAATTTAGGTAAAACTGATTCATATCCTGCTCAAAATGAAATCAGATCAATCAAATTGTTATATGATTATTGCTGCTTAAGTTTTGAGATATGACAATATTGTTGTAAATATGTCAAATATGACATTGTCATCGTAAAGTTGGACTATTTTATTGGTGACATACTCAGAACATGTTGCAATTTGTGTTGTTAACAGATACTTAAAATATTAATCTCGGTCAAAAAATGAAATCAATTCGTGAACATTTTCATGCTTTTTTACGACTTTTGACGTTGATTAAACCAACAGCAGTGTGACGATCAAATCACTTCCACTTTTGGTTATGAAGCACTTTTTCGAGCCACCTTGTATTTTGCTGCTCTTCCAAATTCAATAGTTGTCTTTAGAGAACGAATTTCGTGAAAATCCTTCAAAATCGGCTGTTGTGCTAGAAAACATAAATGTTATGCGTGAACTGATATTGCAAGATTGTCATGTGACCTACTCTGAGATTGAGGTGTACTTGGTCAGTACTTCCATTTGCATACATTTAATATTATATGATCATTTGTCCATCAAAAAGATTTGTTCACGTTGGATACAGCATCATTTAACAATAGTTCAAAAAAGCTCCTGTCAATTGGTGCAAAGAAATGTTGAAAACATTCAATTGCTAAAGGCTTATGCAAAGTTTCATGAAGATCTTATAATTAAAAGAGAAACTTATTTTGTGAGCGGAGCAGCGTTGGTCGCTATCGAAACCATAGCACCAGTCCTACGATTGGGTTTAAATTTAGCATTTAGATGTAAAATAACAACAAGAAGGCTAATACAAAATTTCGTGAGGATCCTTGGTGATATGAGCTAGCGAGTAAAAGCTCCTGACTTCACGTCAGTGTTATTCTCCTTTTTGTTTTATGAAAAATCAAATCTTAAAATGTTTAAGGCCAATTTTCTCGAAAACATTGAGATTTATAGCTTTTGACCTAGAGTACCATTTCTAGAAAACAATTTTCAATAATTTCAATTCCGTCCAAACATTTGCGAAAATGTAAGTGATGTTCAAGTTGGGGACGTTGTAATATCAAATAACCTTTTTATTAGCCATTTGGAATTATTGCAAAGAAACTGGTAATTTTTTCCAACTTAACACCCTGTGTTTCAGAAGTGAGGATTGTTAGGATCCATGTTTGTTTGAAAATTTATTCTTATTTTCATGAGTACTATTTATCCTATCAGTTTATTATACTTACTCTGGGACACCCCTTATTTACTTGTACTTCAAGAAAATTGACATTTCACAAATTCCTTCAATAACTAAAAACTTCTACAATGACTACATGCATAGTAATGATGACAACAATTTTCCAGGGAAGACCTCTTTTTTTATGCTCAATACATAAATGTTAAATTCATAAAATATTGAAGATTTTAACCATTATTTTAGGCACAATTTGGCACTTTAACAGATTACTTCAATGCAGTATTGAAAGAGTTGAAATTATCAGATTTTCCAGTTCTTACTGGTGATTTCTTCACTTATGCTGATAGAGATGATCACTATTGGAGTGGTTATTATACCTCTAGACCTTTCTACAAGAGAATGGATCGAGTTTTACTGTATTACATACGATCTGCAGAAGTTATTCTCACTTTAAAAAACCTCAAGAATGATTTGACAACTGAGAAGGAAACTGAATTAGAGAAAATTTTACATGAAGCTAGAAGATCATATTCCTTGTTCCAGCATCATGATGGTATAACAGGAACAGCAAAGGATTTAGTTGTGAAAGATTATGCGGTCAAGTAAGTCTTTTCCATTTTTGTGTGTTCTTACTAGACTATTTTTATATCATTTCATACAAATGTTTTTATTCTGTACTTCAATTCAATTCTGTACATTGATAACTTTCTATAGTAATAATTTGAGACTTGAAATTTGCAGTATAGGTTTTGAGGAAAATCATGATGAACACTTGGTCGTCATTAATATAATAAATTACTTTACTGAAATTATATTTTTAATGATACTTTATAGTTCACATTTTGATTGCATTGTCAAATATGGAATTTTCCAAATGAAATTCAATATTGAAATTATTTAACTCTGAATCTAAATGAGATTCTGACCCAAATTGTGAGATATTTTTTCAGGAGAAAATCTATAAGAATATATCTTTCTGTTACAGAATGTTGGAAGCTATTCATAGTTGCCAGAAAATTATTCAGTATTGCACATATAAACTTTTATTGAAACCAGATGTCACCGAATTTAACAAAGAAGAAACTTATTATAACATTGATGACATAAGACATGCATGGAATGAATTAGAAGAACATTATTCAATTGTTATTGGTCCAGAAATTAGAACAAAAAAAATTGTTATTTATAATTCTTTAACTTTCACAAGAATTGAAGTTATTACTCTTATAGTTTCAACACCTAATGTTGAAGTAAGTACGTTCAATTTAAAATCATTAGATTGTTATTATAATAATAATAATTATGATCTGGCAGAAAATTTTCAATTAATGATTTTACTTAATTCTGAATACTGGTTTCAGGTACTGGATGCCAATGGAAAAAGAATTCAGTGTCAAGTTTCACCAATTTTTGAGTATGCTTCAACAATATCACAGACAAAGTATCACCTTTCGTTCATTGCCACTGTTCCTGCATTTTCTTTCATTCGATATACAATAAATGCTTTGTGGAGACACGAACTGACAAAGTGAGTATATATACAGGTATGGAAAAGACAGTCGGAAAGATAGGAAATTCAATGTCCAATGGAGCAGTGGAAGAATCAAAACTTCAGTGCGATGCGATGACAAATAAGCGACTGCTCTCTCTATATGGCTTCAATCGAAGCATATAATTGTTTTGTGTTTTATTTTCTGTTAGACAAAGTACTCCAGGGATTTTCTCATGGATGACTTTTTTATTCAAGTTCTTGTCCCATCATTGCAATCTGAAACCATGTTGCTAAAATAAAACTTAGGTGTGTTTCTTGCTACTTCTGTAACTATAATCTTCATTTCTTCCAGACAAACTGTACATGCTTCCATAAAAATTTATAATCAGTATACAGATGGACAAAGAGGTTACAGTGCATTTCCATCAGTTGAAATTTTTCCAACAGCTAGGGAATTTACATTGCATAATTCGAGGGTAACAGCATCATTCAATAACTTTGGACTTTTAAAAGCTTTGAAAGCAGGTGTTCGTACCATTCCTGTGCACTTGGACTTTGCAAAGTAAGTAATTTGGATATCATATTTTTGTGAAAAATATAAAAATAGTATGTTTAGAATATTAAAGTTCAATTTCCACAAAAAATGTGGTGGAAATTGAACTCATTTTATTTTAGTTCTCAATAACAAAGTAAATAATATAAAAGTTTTTTCTGTCTGTTTAGGATGTATATACATCTATTTTATTTCATCAAGCTCTAGAGAATGTTTTTACAGATGACTTTTTTACTCATTTTATCAAAAATCATCAAATCAAAGTTGAAAAATAAAATAGATAATTCAGGCTATAGATTTCATGACTATTCAATCCTGATGTGACCACGGCATTGTAGATAAGATATTTATCGATTTTGCAAAATCATAGTCAGTTAGAGTAGTAATGGTGAATAAATACTTCTAAAATTTCATCGTTCTCATTCAAAAAGGAGTTTGAACGAGGTCAAACCTAATATCAGGTGAAAGTAACTTACATTTTCTTCAGAACTATTTGAATGGATTACTCAAAGCTCTCCGTTTACCAGAAGTAGAATTATGCAACCAGAACATCCCTGTAGATCGTGTTAGCCATTAGTTTAAGGACTATAAGACCATTTCTGCAGCGCCATCATCTCCCTGTAACAGCTGACGAAGATTTTCAACACACTTCAATCCAAGTTTCATACATTGGTATATTTTTCTGTAACCTTAAACATATCAAGTTTTGCGCCTATGAACTACGATTTGCGGACAACATTGGTTTTCTTTTATCATTTGAAAAAAACTGCCGTATAATTCGAATGCTTGTCAAAGCTTATGGTAAAACACAGTATTTCGAGTGGTCCAAAAAATTCAAAAGTGGTGATTTTGACATGAGAAACAGGGTGTAAGAAACCACTGAAAAAGTTCACAGACAACAAATTGCAAGCCCTAGTGGATGAAGATTATATACTCAAACTCAATAATAACTTGCGGGTTAACTGAATGTGATGCAGAGAGCCGTAGGAAAGATTCAGAAAGTGGGAAGTGGGTTCCTCATGAATGGAATGAAAGGCAGTAAGAAAATCGAAAACTACTTGTAAAATGCTATTCGTCTGTCGAATACCCCTTTCTCTATCAAATCTTGACAGGTGATGAAAAATTGATAAATTTTGAGATTTCCAAGTGTCATAAATTATGGGTGAATCCAGGCGAACCATCAACATCCATTGCAGGATCAAATCACTTTGGAAAGAAAACAAAATTCTCTGTGTTTGGTGGGATTAGAGCGGTTTAATCCATTATGAGCTGCTAAAACCTGGTGAAGCCTTTAACACTGATCGATTTATCGAGCATAACGTAAAAACGACTAGAATACGGAAAAAGGTAACACAAAGCAGTTTTGCTCCATGACAATGCCCCCATCACACGCAGCAAAATGGGTCAGGGAAACGATCGAGGCGTTCAGTTGGGAAATACTAGCCCATGAGGCTTATTCTCCAGACTTGGCTCTGTCCGATTATCATCTATTCATATCATTGTACACGATCTCGCTGAACAACGCTTCAATTTCTATGAAAACGTACGAAAATGGCAACATAACTGGTTTGCTTCAAAAGAACTGTTTTTTTGGCATAGCATTCTAACATTACCAGGGAGGTGAGAAAAATGTATAAATGGCAAATGAGATTATTTCGAATAAAATATTTTTTATCATTACCAAACAATAGATGTGTAATTTTTACAAGCTAATTCCGGTTTCATACTTCCATAACTGATAAGTATATACCAGGGTTATAGTAGAATGAATTTTATATTTGAGTTTTTGGAATTCGTCCAATTTTGATACTCTTAAAATGATCATTTGTGGAAGAGTTTATTGAAAAAAGTTTACCTTTTAAACGCCCTGTGTTCTCATTGGAATCAAATAATAATTAAAAAATAGAAATTACCTTATAGTAAATATTCAGTATATCTACTTTGTAGATCAATATCTACAAATACCAAACAAGCCACTTCATTAACTAACCAAAATCAACTTGTATGATGGATTAATGCCTTATGGATAATAGTTTTAATTCTTATATTGTTTAAGGTATGGGGTTAAACATATACAAGAAACAAGTGGAGCATATTTATTCATGCCTGATGGGGATGCCATCCCCATAAGAATTGATAATGCAATAGTAAACGTAGTGGAAGGACCAATTGTTTCTTTTGTTATTTTACAACTACCATATGTTCATCATACAGTTAGATTGTATAATACGCCTGGTAAGTAAACTGTTGCACCATTTTTTTTTGTTAAGTTTTACCAAAAAAACCGCTTACAGTCATTAAACTTTCAGGGAAGATTTAGGGTATAAATATCTCGAGTTTATGAATTTCCAAAATCGGTCGAACAGTTCCGCAGTTATTCATGTTGAAAATTTGTCCATATTTTTTTGCAATATTTTTAAAAAATATAGATTCGATCGATAAGAAATTCAAAATTTAGAAGTAGAATTATAATGTGCTTGTTCGTGAAAAATTTTGTGAGGAACGTATGAATAGAAGACCAAAAAAAAATCATTTTGCGAGGATCGTGAGTGTTATGAACTAGCACACAAAAGTTCCTGACTTCACGTAAGGGCTTTATGTGATATTTTTGAAAGATAACAAAACTGTTAAAGTTCAAGTTTCAGTGATCATATCGTCTTATGAAACATAGCCCAAAAATTTTGGTTTCATATATTGAGTAAATATAAATCATATTTTATATTTACAAGTAGGGTTTGATAGTGTCTACGTATTTTGATGAAGATTGAGAAATTATGTGCTTTGTTATTTCAGGTGCTGATAGTTTGGGTTTAGAAATAGAAAATGTTGTCGATATTACTAAAGTTATGAATTTTGAGATTGTTATGAGATTATCTACAAATATTAACAGTACCGATAAATTTTTTACTGATGATAATGGTTATCAGGTAAGTAAATATTTCTTTTTCAAGCATTTCAATTAGATAGAATTATCCCATAATCAAAATTATACTTTTTACTGACTTATCTTTAAAATAATTGTACTGTGAGAATGACATTTTCAGTTTAATTCTGAATACACTGCTCTAAGAAATTAATGCACCATTTGATCAATTTTAAAGATTTAATTTTTGTGGAATACCATACATTTCCCAATTGATAATTAATGCAGAGTAGTTGAAAATAATGACTTCCTTTCGTTGTACCTCCAACATTTTTATATTTTATTAAGTCAATATCTCGTATTTCCACCTCTAATTGGGATGACCTATTCATGAGGACATGTCATGCTCCAAATTAGTCTCCAAATGTTGATTTAGTCCATATTATTTCCCTCGCACCCTTGCAAATTGCATGGTTGATTTTCAATCATCTTTCAAGGACGTCCCAAATCTTTGATAACATGGAATTATTATATATATATATCACATTGTCAATCTAAATTTCTATTCTTTATTTTTTGTCCGTCTAATAGGTCTGTTTTAATTTGCATTAACATCATCACTACACGCAACATATTAGCTCAGTAATTTTATTTTCCTGCCATGAAATATTTTCGGCTGCTGCAAATTGGGCTACGATGAAATTGATCTGTTATGATATTTACTTCGGTTGCTCCATTAAATTCTGGAATTTGAAAATCCAATAGTTGATCAATCATTCTGGTCAAATATTGGAAATTTTTGAGAGAAAACCCAGAATTATTGAAAGGAAAGCTCAAAATCATTGTGAAAAAGTTCAGATATGGTAGTAAATGATAAAAAATAAGTTAGATAATATGACATTTTTCGACCTTCAGGTAATAAAAGTTCTAAATTGAAACAGAGATCATAGTTTCCACTTGTCATTTATTGAATACTTAGAATATGAAATAGGTGACATCAGAACAGCTATAGCAAACTTTCTAAACACAAAGCTTTCTATAGAAATTGGTATGTATTTTGGAAATCTTTGGAAAGGTTATTGAGTTGCATATTATCCTGATATTCCTAGATCTTCTATGAAACTTTATATAGCCTGTGCGAGTTGGGAGTTGTTACTGTGTGCTTAAGCCAAGTTAGGTTATAGCAGTGTTATTTTTTGACCCAACAATGGAATGGTGCCTAAAACCATCTGACGAAAAAATTTCTTTTCTACCCAGGTGGTACTTGAAATTGAAATACCTGGTTTCTACTACACTGCTCTACCACTGAGCTATCAGCCCTCACTCACTCTTAAGTATTAATAAACCATATAATTAATAATATTTACAAGAGGTCTTTCTTGGTGCTTACCTCGTCTTTCATTATTTTCAGATCATCAAGAGGAAGAGATTCACTAAGCTGCCCCTTCAGGCTAATTATTATCCAATGTCTACTATGGCATATATAGAAGATTCCAATACGCGACTTACAGTGATTACAGGTAGTCCATTAGGATGTAGCTCTCTAAAACCAGGTCAAATGGAAATTATGTTGGACAGAAGATTAAGACAAGACGATAATTTAGGATTGGGTCAGGGTGTGTTGGACAATGTGCCAGTTAGACAGATTTTCAGAGTTTTGTTGGAAAGAAAAACTCATTCTTGTCAGGTAATTCAAAATATTGTATACTCCTGATGATTTTTTACCTGAAAAATATTGCTAAATATCTCAGAGCTTAAGGAATTTGTCAATCAATGTGGTTTTGGCTTATCATTTTATTAAATGATAAATTTTTGTGAACAAACAAAAAATTGACCTTGAAAATTTTGCAGTTTACGTTTTGAATTATATAGATTTCAAAAATTGAATGAAAAAAATATTTCCATCCGTCATCCTGAGCTTCTTCCAGAAACTCCTTGATAAAACTTTGTGAAACTTGATTCAACAATTGGTTACTGTCCATCAGTGAGTGAGTTCAAGGTTTTTAGCCAAATAAATTAATTCACTTAAGGAAAAAAATTAAGGTTTACAATTTGAAATAATAATTGCCCACAAAAATTTTCATTTTTGATTGTGAAATAATAAACTTGTGTGTCAAGAAAACCAAAACAAATGTTCTAATGGAAAATAATTTTGTTTTGTGTGAGGCAAATTTGGAATATGTTTTGGAGTTCTGAAGCTATCATTGGATGAACGTTATTTTCTTCTAGCAGATTTTTTTATTAGAGATTCATTTGTTGAAATACTTGGGAATGTGTTTTTTACATCAAATGAAACTAATTTTAGATTTTTACATATTTTATTTTTGTCATTTTCGTTAATAATGTGAATTTCTTTTTGTGATTCTATTATTCCGTATATTTCATGAGGTTGCGGATTCATAGAGATAAGTTTTTTTGTTTTGAGCCATATAGAGAATAGTAAATTGGGAATTCACTAATACTGCTAACTCATCGAATTATACAACAATTGAAATATTTTTTTATGTGGTGGTAATTATACTTATATAAATTATATAATTATGCAAATTGAAGACAAAATTTTATGAGAATTTAATTGAATCAGTCACTTAACAGAAATTCATTTCAATTAAATAAAATAACTAACAATATTTCTACAATTTATTAAATGAATTAAAATTTTTTCGCCGATACTGTTGCTTCGTCAGGTTTATAGTTCTTCTAATCGGGACAGTTCAGAACTCAAATCGATAGGAATAGGTATTGTCGATCTCAGATTTGTGTTTATGAAATCAAATTCTACTAATATGAACCACAACATTTTTAATATTTATATGCAGTAAACATTTACATAATTGAAAATATTTTTATTACAAACTAACAGTATTTTCATCATATTTTCAGTCTACGTCAGACAACCAACCAGCAGGATTTCCAACTGTATCAAGCTATGCAACAATGCAGTCCCTATTGAATCCGATGATTAAACTTCTAAGGACAAACGATGATGATGTTATGACGATGGGTTCTTATATTCCTACAGAAGCAGAATTAGGAATTGATTTTTCATACCCTATTTTACGTACTAATGTTTATTTTAAAGGAAAGGAATATATAGGTTTGATCATACACAGACAATATCTTGACATTTGCTTTTCAGATAGAGTGCTGTTGCAACAATTCCCTCTTAGCGATGGTTCAGTAAGTTGAATAAATACGAATTATTACTGTATAAAGGTTGAATAATTTAAGTGGCTACGATGTAGTTACCATTACTTCCATTCAGAATGGACTCTGCTTAAAACAAACAGTACAATCGTGTTAATATGAATATGCTTTAGTATGAACTACTCCATAATATGAACACAAAATTTTTTGTATTGATTACTCTACAATATGCACATAGAATACTTTCAATAGTATGTACTTGTTGAAACTTGTCTATTTTATGCAAAGGGATGAATCAGTTTTCACGATTTATCGTCAGTTATCCATAAACGGTTCGCTCTTTCACTAGTTGCCTCACTTTGTTATTTTGACGAGTACTATATCTAAGCAAATGGTGAAAGTTCGTGGAAAATCAAGATTTTTATCTCTACATGAGAAAGCTCAAGTCCTAGAAGACATCAATAAAGGCCTGAATGTTGCCTACTGCCTATCTACTGGTGAAGAAATATGAGATTGCCAAGGCCACTGTTTGTTCTATAAAAAACAAAATAAGATAAGTTGATGTCACCAAATGTTACGCCTCTTATAGAATTGATGGATCAGAATCTGCTCAGGCTCACAAAACTTTATTATAGGAACCACCTTCTGAGTTCTTTCATTAGTAGAGATGATCTCAGATGACGTGATGAGGGCTTCTCTAGTAAGTAGTCAGTTCTCTTGAATCCTCCACCAGATCTGCTGGCCAGTTCCTTTTAAGTCTCTGTCATCTTGTGGTTCAAGTAATTGGTGAAGATAAGTATTCTTGTGATGAGGTAATTTTTCATGGGATTTATACTTTTTTCTTTGATGATGTCCGTCACATATGGCACCTTCAGGTCTGATTAGTATCATATCATGGAGCATTTGCTATCATACGTAGTATCTTTTATCTCTGTATGATAGCCATGTTTGACTTGCTTGTGCAGCCCCACAATTCTATTCCATACAGCCATATTGGTCTGATCACAGTTTTGTATATTAGAATTTTGTTCTCCAGCTATAAATTGTACTCGCTGCTCACAAAATATATTTTTTTAATCTTCTAATTATACGATCCTCAGGAAATTTTGCAAGTACATTATTTTACTTGTAAATACCAAATTTCAGATCTGTCACATCTGTAGAACAAGAAAAAATTAGAAATGAGATTTTCCCAGAACCATTGGACTGATTTGGCCCATTAACAAACTTGACTGAGGTACTTAAGTCCCAAACCTACTCTGGAAGTTTCAAATCTTTAACTCTTTCAATTCGAAAGTTTATGGACGAACCGGCCGCCATTTGAGCAAAACGATACCATGTTGTTTGCCAAATCAATCGTTCAAAAAGGGTAATTCCAGCAGCAAACAATGTTAGTAGCTTACAACAGAAGAAAAAGAAGATAACATTTGGTATTTCCTCGGTAACTAATAGTTGTGGCCATTTTCAATTACTCAACTTGCATAATAAATTAAATCAAATCTTTGTTTCCTCTCCATAATATTTTTTATTTCAGATCAATATTGCTGATATGTTGCCTGGTTTATCCTCTGCTCGTGTATTTAACACCACATTGACTTATTTATGGAAAAAGGGTGAATTAGACATAAAAAAAGATATCTCACTCTGTCCTATGAATCTCCAAGCGCTCCTTATTCAAAACTGAAATAGATTTTATATATTAACAGCTAGTTGCAAGAACCTAATTGCTGAAACAACATTCACACAGAGTTAATGGAATTTAAATTTACTAGAAGTTCTTGCAACTGGTTATAAGTTTAAAAATTACTCTTATTTATTTAGTCAGTTATAAAAAAATCGTTCCTATAGAACCTTTATATTTACACATTCTAAAGTCAAATTGAATCTTACTTTATCTAAATATTTTAAATATTTTTATTTATATTTCAACTCCAATAATTGTAGATTAATAGGCACCTGTGATAAGCATTGATAAGCATCTTCAATATCAATATTATTTCTAAGTTGGAATTTAGGTTCCTCAATAAAGAAATTATTGACCATCATATAAAGCGAATTACACATTTGTGGTCATAATAATAAATTTTGTTTAATGAAATTTTGTCTATAGCTCTAATTTTGCGAATTTCTGAAATGAAGATACTTCTTAATTTCTTTGCAAATACATAAAATAATTCTCATAGAATTTTTGTTTATTGGCAGATTTTTATATTATACTCATAATATGATCTCAATTTTGTTGAAAAAAGTTTACTGATCTGATTTATTTTGATAATTTTTTGCAATTAAACAACCAGTTGGTTTATTGTAATACAACGTGGAATACAATACAATAAAAGGATTAATTTCGACATTGAAATGTTACAAAATGTCATTTTCCATCCTAGGGAAAAAGTGTGTTTTGCTGCTGTCTAAAAAAGTGATACTTTAGGTCAATTTTTATTATTGTCACTATGTTGGTTACCTTGATTTATAATTAATTTTTTAGATAATTGAAGATTTTCCAAACTATCACTTAAAATAATTTTAAATTGTTTCATTCCAATTTGACTATTTTATGTGCAGCACCGGCTTAGGTGAAAGCGAAATATAAGACATTCAAACTTTGCTGAAAATTTAATTCTTGAATCTGCTATTGTTTATGGAATTTATTGGTATTGTTTCCCATTTTTACATATACCTTATTCTATCAATATATTACTCTAGATCTGAAGAATAAATAATTAGTTGGACAACTGTTTTCCTCAATAATATATAATAAATGTTTATATCAAAGAGAGTATTTTGTTGAAATTTGAAATTCTCAATATATTACTCAATTTCTGTTTTAAAGAAGTCCAAGTGTACTTATGTAATATAATTCAGAAGGTTTGAAAGAAATGGTACTATCTAATACAATGTGTAATCATTTTGCCATGTTTTCAGTGATGATCATAATTTTGTTATCACTCAATTTTAATATGAATGTTATGATGAAAAAAAAAAATTTGCATTTTGATGACTTGGAATGATGAAATTCTGCTTCTGAATGTATACATTGTATATATCTAATTTTCTAGAATGATGTAATTTGTATAACATTTTCTAAGTAATAGTTGAAATCATATGATCGAATAAGGTAAATTTTGCAAATTGTTTCAGAAAAAAAAATTGATAAAACGAGTCCTTTCAGGAAAACTGCTTATAGCACAGTTTCTAAATTGCACTCAACATTATTATGAACATCTTGGGTTAATTCATTAAATCTACATTAAGCTCATTTTTCTTTTTCTTAAAACCCAGTATTAAAACTTCATTTCCACAGAATTTACAACTGTATTAAATATTTTATAATAAATAAGATGAAAGAATTGCATGGTATGTAGATATACATTTTTGAATTCTTCGCTGTATTTGATTAAGTGTTAATCCTTCAGTATGTAAATTCTAGGATAAGCATACTTCATGGGGATTGAGATATATAAATAAACTTTAATTGGTTTATTTACACCTTAAATATACATTCTGTCAAGAAAGTACCGGGAATTATCGATTTAAATCTGGCGGGGCAATGAGGCAGGTAAAATTTTTTTTTCCTAGGTTGGTACCACTGTCCTTAATTACTATGCCAAGCTTGAGCGGGATCTGTCAACTAGTGTGTTTGCAACAGCTGATTAAGTCAGTCGATGTCAGAGTGCGTGCCGATTTTTACTATGGGTGATTACGTTGAGCAAAGAATTTGTTTAAAGTTTTGTGTTGCAAATGAATTTTCGTGTGCCGATGCATTGAACATGTTGCAAAAGGCCTTTGGTGATAATGCTCTATCGAAAACTCGTGCATATCAGTGGTACAGAGCCTTCAAGGACGGTCGAAGATAACGTCGATAAAATTAAGGAAAGGGTGCTGGAAAACCGTCATACCAGCTTGAGAGAGATAGCAAATGATCTTAAGATATCCCACGAGTCCGCACGTACGATTTTGATTGATATTTTGGGCATGAGAAAGGTGGCCGCACGACTCGTACCGAAAGACCTGAATTTTCTTCAAAAACGTCATCGCGAACAGGTTGCTTCAGACATGCTGGATCGCTGTAATTCCGATTCTACATTCATGGAACGCATTATAACTGGTGATGAGACCTGGGTCTACGAGTACGATATGCAAACAAGCCAGCAATCATCGAAATGGGTGGCAAAAAATGAGCCGAAACCGAAAAAACCACGCCAAAGCCGCTCGAAAATGAAGGTGATGCTCATTGTTTTCGTCGATATCCGTGGCGTGGTGCACTACGAATTCGTTACAGAGGGTCAGACGGTAAACAAGGAGTATTACCTAGGCGTTATGAAACGTTTGCGTGAGCGTATCCGTAAGAAGCGGCCAAATTTGTGGGCGAACAACTCATGGATTTTGCATGACGATAACGCGCCTTCTCACCGAGCTACGATTGCGACTGACTTTCTCGCCAAAAACTCAACCACCGTATTCGCCGGATTTGGCTCCCTGCGACTTTTTCCTCTTCCCAAAACTAAAATTGCCCCTTCGTGGCACCCGTTTTGAGTCGATTGAAGCCATAAAACAAAATTCGGCGCGAGAGCTAAAGTCCATCCCGGAAAGCGCCTATAAAAAATGTTTCGATAATTGGAAGTGCCGTTGGCATAGATGTATTGGAGCAAATGGAGCCTATTTTGAAGGCGACCCAATAAATTTTGTCGATTAAATGTAAAAACGTTGTTTTAATTGAAAATTCCCGGTACTTTCTTGACAGAGTAGTATATTACAGTGTACACTTTTGAGTTTGTTGAGGGTATTGTTACGGTATAGTTCTGATCTATAATTGTGGCAAAACCACTCTTACTTGTAGAGGAGTAGATCGATTGGCTTTTTCACCGTTGTTCACTTTCAATGGGTTCACTTTACACATTGACTACTTAATTACAAATGAATAATGCAGATAATACATTTTACTTCCAAGTCTTTTAATGCATGTAAATTATTGAGAGAGATGAGATTGTGACTTGACTGAATGTTAATGTAAACTTGTCCCAGTGCACAGTGAATAGAACTTATTTGTTCAAAGAGCGAAGAGTGACTGTATTGAGTGAATGGGTAACGAGAGACTTTCAATGGAATTTAGTTGTTCGAGGAGCAACGAGTGACTGCGAATGTTGTGTGACCGTTTGGTCAAGGCACAACGAGAGACTGTGTGAGAAGTAACTAGTGCGGCTAACTAAGAGAAACTACAGTGATATGCTTAGCGCAGGTACCCCGAAATGATATATCTAACGCGGATTCCAAGATGAGAGTGAACACGAAGTTATATCGTGAGGCAGGTAAAATTCTATCCCCTAATGTTAAAGCGGCATTTATCTATTTGCGTTTCTGGTACTACCTTCCCATTTAGACTTCTATGAAAAAATGAGAGAGGTCTGTCTAGATTATAGAGTATTAGATCGAGAAAGTACAGGGCCAACTACTTGCCAGGTAGTTTAATTCTCTGTTCTGTTTCGAAGAAATCGAACACTAGATACTGTAATAGTGTCTTTCACAAATTCTAGTCCTAGTTCTGAGTAGGCCAGTATTTTAGTTGAGTAGGCAGTAATTCAACAATTAAATGTTTATAAACACCGAAAAATTTATTCAGTTGTTGGTTCCTTTATATTTGCAAGTTTCAACCGCCCGTTTTTAAAGATTTGATAGTTAGAAACATTCTCGTAATTTATCTTCCCGAAATTATTAATGATCCATCGTGGCGGTATTTCACATCTAATTACTAAATTTGAACTCGATTGGTTATGTACTTTCGAAAATATTAAAAATAAAATTTCAAATGAGAAAAACTCGGAACCATTTGACCAATTCTGTCCATTTTTGAAAATAGCTGCTATATTTAGACTCCTAATCTACTCTGAAAAATTTTAATCTGTAGGTATTTTCGTTCAGAAATTAGCATTTCCCCCTCGTCGTTTGCCTGGACAATCGATTTTCACGAAATTTGTCATAATTTTACTGCCGTTATTATACACCTAAATGCAGAATTTTATCCCGATCGGATGAATAGTTTCTGAACTATTGTAAAAATAAAAAAAGGTTCAAATGTGAATTGAATACTGCGGAACCATTGGACCGATTTTGCCTATTAACGAACCTAGTCGAGATTTTTAGACCTAAACTTAGAATGTTTACCGACAGCCGGACCGTAATTTGGGTAAAACGATAGCACGCTGCTCCCTAGAACAAGCGCGCAAAATTAAGAGAAATAAATATGTGTGGGGAAAATTGTTTTTCGTAAATGCGATACGCAAAATATGTATATAAACCATAGATTAATAAGAATATATTCTTATTTACCTATGATATAAACTCATAAAATGTTTATTTTTCATTGGTATATGTAGCACTCGTCTATTAGTGCTACCTATACCACTTTACCATAAACTACTTTATTTTTTTCCTCTGTTTGGCATCTACTATTTAGGTCATTAGCCCGAAACTACTCTCTTTAGTGAGTAGTTTGTCTAAATGAGAAATGCCTATTTTCTACCGCATAATAAGGGCTCTGTAATTTAAGGAGTTTACTAAGGCAAACGCAGCTCCATCTATACGCAGTGTCACGAATCTACGTTTTATGTCAACGAATTTATCCGATCTCGATCGAATTAAACGAATACTCAGTCATGAAAAAGTGGGAACGATTCGAACGAAAAGAAAAGTGAATTCGCAATATCTGATATCCTATCATTAATGTTTTATTTCTGAAGTAGCAATATCTATCCTAGAATTTTATTATTTTATTTTTATTCATGTTGAACAACTATTTTGAAGATGAACCAAGTAAGTGAACGTAATCCATAGAAGAAACAAATTAACCCATATTTTACGAATGTCCTTCACTTCATAAACTTTCATTTGTCCTATTGAAATCGTCGAAGCAATTGACATACTTTAATTTTCTCTTTAATAATAAAATTCCAATTTGTGATACCTTTGAAATTCTTTGTTTTCCAGTTATACTAAATCATAAATATGATTTCCGTGTGACAACAATGAAACGTCTGTTATCAGGTGTTTTTACAGTGTTTTTTGTTATGTTTGAGTTTTTCTTACTAAACAATTTATTTTTAAGGTATGTATCATGATTCAACTGGCGTACTGGTGGAGTGTTCCAGTGCAAAAAGATCGAAAACATCAGATTTTGAAGAATCCACATCCATATTCGTAAATTGGTCACATCTTCCAGATGTAGTTATTTCCGATATTTTTGACAATTTGAATCATACAGATAGGATAAATGCATCTTCTCTTTGCAAGCATTGGAGAAAGAATCTGTACAATAAGAGGTAAGTTATATTTAGCCTTTTTATTAGTGATCTTAAGCCTTCTAAATCCACATTTTTGTTGCTCAACTTGTCAGATAAAAGAATGCTAATG
Organism: Megalocaria dilatata; assembly: GCA_034642435.1. Taxonomy (NCBI): domain Eukaryota; kingdom Metazoa; phylum Arthropoda; class Insecta; order Coleoptera; family Coccinellidae; genus Megalocaria; species Megalocaria dilatata. Next base: position 43,164,499 of record CM067856.1, on the reverse strand, counting down.
TTATGGCTTATTTAAATTCCAATTCAGTAAATGAGAAAGTGATCATAGAGAAACTTTCCTTATAAATTTTTCAACATCCAATCATTCTAATCCACATTTTATTTATAGAATAATTTGCTTTGTATGGATAAAATTGCATATTTTATTCTCTGCTCTCTTGAAATTCATTGTTTTAATAAATTTTCCCTTGTGATATTGGAAAGCATTGAAATAGGCTTTGGTGACAAATTGAATGCAATTAGTTTTATTGACATCCAAATTATTAGACTGTCAGGTTCGTGTTTATCCATATAAAATGAATATTGGTTGACAACCATTGAAATTTCATTGTTTTGCTGCCAATATAATCTTTCTTGAGTATTTAATGTCATTATATACTGATTATAAAATACTTCGAACTTGATTGACTGTTTATATTCTCAGTAAAAACTTGAATTAGGATAATTTCAAAAAATAGATTTCTTTTTAGACTTTGTATTGAAGTTATCTCGATTAATATTTTCAAATAAATGTTTTCGAAAAAATAGGAAATCAATCAACAAAATATTTAGTTTTATTAGTTTTCCCATATTTCCCGTAGTGTTTTTGACAATTTTTTTTAAATTTGTGACTTTGTTCAATAATGACGAAAAATAAATGTTAAGAGTTCACATACTGTTGATGAATGTTGGTGAAATTATCGAAAAATTCATAGAAAACCAATGAAAAGAAGCAAAGGTTCACATGGAACTTTTCAATATTGTTTCTTTGGCTTCGTAGCGATGACATAACGAGTATGATGCATATTGGATATTAATACGAATGAGACTGAGACCATATGGTCTCAAACTCTTGTATAATTGATTTTTGGTGAAATGATTTATTTTGATGAGTTCTAGATATTTAAAAAAAATCACCTTTGAAAATACTCTATATCAGAAAAAGGTACCAAAATTAAATAAACAGGTAATTTTTGGAAATTTTATTAAATATGTGTACAAAGGTATCTAAATTGTTTTATTGATCTAATTATACAATTGAATATTTTAGATGGTGGAACAACATTACTTTTAATATTGAACCAGACTGTTTAGATAAGGCGAGATACTTCATTGCAGCCTTCTCCACAATTGTATCTCATGCTACCATAAAGTTGAACACGATTTCTACAGAATGTATGGAAGAATTTGTATCACTCATACAAATATTAGCTGATAATCGTAACCTCAAGACTTTGATCATTGAACCAACTCACTGTAGATTTTTTGAATTCCCTCCAGTGAAAATAATGAAAGAAAGGTCTGTATTCAATGCTTTTTTTTTTTTAATATTCAGTTAGGAGCCTTTAGGGTTTTAAGGAGTAATGATGATTCAGTGTTTAATTAAAAACTAACGTTTATTATTTTACATTTGTGCATTAGTTTTGTAAATTAGATATTCAAAATGGGATGAAAGCTTCCAACTGGAATGATATAAAACATTTCTCAAAAATCCTAAGAGACTATATGTAAGTCATCTGGATGTTCCAACTCTTAAATCACAAAACCTTCTTTTTATATGCTGTAAAAAATTCCAAAGTTATTTGAAAACTTGTAGAACATAAGTTCCACTATAAATTTTATTTCAGGCAATAATATCTTTTATGAGAAACTGTCCTTTAGGCAGAGCGTGATATATGTTTGATAACGCTAGGTCGATTGTGGAATCCTGTATTTAAGACAGTTCATAAAAATTGACAAAATATAATTAAGAACATTTTATTTGTGACCTAATATTTATGAATATTATATTATTACTAAATCAGTTAATAATCACGATATGTTGATAATTATAATATTTGAGACTAACTATTCATACATTTTACCCGATTCTACATTTAGTATATTATTATTTTATTTATATGTACCCGTGACTGCATTCTTAAGAACAAATAATTTCATCAAATATTGTCAGGTATTAAATTTGTAGACGATTTCATACTCTATAACTCTTCTCATAAAAGTCAGTTTCAACAAAGGAACCAAGGTGTTTGATTTCGAATCTCAAGATAAGGACTTGAGAGGATTTGCTGCAATATTTCATCTCTTCTGGATTCCTTCTATTCCTCACCCCTCCACCTTCTTACCACACTTGGTCACCGCATTTTGAGAAGAACATGACATACAATTTTTAACGGCTCATCGCTTTCTCACGCGGAAAATTCGCACGATATTCATCGAAAATCCACAATAGACTTTCAAGTTCTGTACAAGAAACTTTAGTATTTAGGTTTAAGTTAAGTGTTAGTTTTAAGTAGAAGAAAACAATTCAGTTGGCGAATTCCCAAATATCACCATTGCCCATGTGGGGTAAAACCCAGGAGACAGTGAAACCAGGTGAGTCCCTTTCCTTCACATCTTTCTTTTCTTGTTTCACTTATTTTCCATCCCCAGCATTTTCTCTCAAGTCTCGGGCATTTGATACTTATTTATTGTGTAGAGGTTTGGTCCAAATTTCGTCCTTTAAATAAGTACAGTCCACTAAAAAAAGATCTATAATTAACACCAAGAAATTGAATATATTTATAAAAAAAAAGTAATTGTGACCTTATTCATACTCCCATACAAAAAATTCTGGAAGATTTTTAATATAATATTGTAACTGTCAAAACAAACTGAAAAATGGTGAGCTTATTCAGAGGTACGGTCTATACTGTCGATATGTATATATTCATAAGTCCTTTTTTTCATAAAGTAGTGTAGTGATATTTTTCATAAATACCATCTTTTCCCACCAAAATCTACACGTTTAACATTATGAAAAAACATACCTCATAATGTCTCACAATGAATTGCGAGCTGGTCTCACGCAGAAAGCCCTCAAACATTTGTTCTTGAAATAACCACATTTAAAGCATAAACCAACTGGGACAATATCGTGTTCAAACATTCCTAAACGAAACAATCTGTCATCTTTTTCATGTGATAAAGATGAAATTAATCAATTTCATTGCATGTAATGACAGATTTTGTTTTGCTAATGCTTTTCATCTATCATACAAGGCATATATCTTGGCAACTGTTGCGTATTGAAAATTAGCAGAGACTGGTTTGATTTCCTGGTACGTTTGAATATAGATATGATCCAGTAGATTAATTATTGATATATATTATGTTTAGTTTACAAAAGTTTATTACTTCAATCACATCAATGCCTTATATACTCTTATCCCAGTCAATAAAGAATTTCCTGTTTGTTGACTTATACAAATGATTACTCCAGGTATTTAGTGACAAATTTGGTACTCCATTCAAATTGATCTATAAATCTCTAATGTCAACTTAATAATTACTTCTCACCTAATACTACACAGGTTGATATTAAGTAATAAGTACTAAACTCATGTAAACTTATCAATAAGCTTGGCTATCAAGAAAGCTAGTGTTTGGGTAGTTGCCATTTTTTGGGATTTGCAGCTCTACCAAGTGTAAAAGTATGAAACTGGAATCTCTATAGCGAGATGGTGCAAGCCATTAGTTTAGGGATCTTAAGACCACTTCCGCTTCCTCTAACAGCTGACGAAGATTTTCAATACACAACAATCCAAGTTTAATACACTGTTGTAGAAAAACTATTTGTGGAATACTGCTCAACATACCCAAAAGAACGTAATTTCTTCGTGGAATCATGAAAAATGGATATATATCGAGAATTATGTGAAAAATGACCAGAATATGTAAAACGGCAACACAAAGTCATTTCGCTCCATGATAATGCCCCATCACACACAGCAAAATGCGTCAGAGAAAATATCGAGGTATCGAGTTTGGAAATAATAGCGTATGTGACTTATTTTCCAGACTTGGCTCCGTCCAATTATCATCTATTTGCATCACTGGGACACACTCACTGAACAACGCTTCAATTTGTATAAAAATGTACAAAAATGGCTCAATAACTGGTTTGCTTCAAAAAAAGAATATTTTTTTTGGCATGGCATCCATAAACTTCCGGAAAGGTGGGAAAAAATGTTTAAAAAGCAATGGAGATTATTTTGACTGAAATATTTTTTATCATTTTCAAACAATGACATGTATTTTTCACAAAAAAAATTCGGCTTTCATACTTTCACACCTGGTATATTTATTCTCTTAATCTATATGTAAGCATTTTGGATAACTCTATTAGTGTGAACTTATTTATGATTCTAATGTTAATTTCATGTTCACTTCTTCTTTGATTTCTGTTGCACTTCAATTGGGTTATTATTTCCCACGTGTTTCCAAAATTCTTTTGCATCCACATTCATTATTTTCTCCATGCAATATGCTTTTAAATGTGATAGAGTTCTATTGGTTAACTTGATATTTATTGTACTAGAGTGTTTATCATTTTGTCCAATTTTGAACTAAAGTGCATTAGAATTACTAATAGAGAAGTGACGATGAAATTAAATTCTTGTTCGTTTATTACTACTAAAACTTCCTAATTAAAACTTGCAGTATACATTTCATGCTAGAATGTGAGAATCAAATTTGTGCAGGGCAAAATCTATCAATTAGATAGGCTTCATGGATCATAAATAATTATTTTCTTAATATCACAAAAAAATACAAATCCAACTATGCTGAATTTTATTACTAGATTTGTATGTTTTTCTGAAATAATTCAACAATTTATATAGATAATGCTCTAAAGCGTGCTTTATAGATTTTATAATATCTCCATCATACACAATTTGTCAATCCAGCTCTTTTCTTGAATAATCTCCAAAAGATACAATTTCCTAAACTGTGCTTGTTATAATAATTTTAACGGACCGTGTTTTCTACTCATTTTTTCATTGGGCACATTAACCATTCTGTATTAAGATACACAGAAATTTTGCTTTTAATACCTGTCTCTTTTCTGTAACTGCAATATACACACCACATTGCTTCGTTAGAGACTATCATAGATCTCCCTCATTTGATTGACATTTGTGACATCTCGAGATAATAAGAGAGTAATATAAATATAATATCACAAATAAAATTCTGCCTTTGCTACCTTTGATTGTTTCATTCAGTTTTAGCAGCTCCTAATACATATGTCGAGCTGGTCCCACCAAATACAGAGCAAGTTATGGACAATTATTTGCTTCTTTCAGTTAAGTCATAACTTGACTTTGGATTTTGTCAATATTTTCTTGGAAAACCACATTCCAGTTTAATCACATCATTTGATATGTCTTTACAATGTTAGTGAGCTGAGTGTGTAAATTATATTCACTTAATGTAACAAAATTATTTTCCTAACATTTATAAATAATTTTTTACATGTCTATTACTTTTCAGTGTGGAAAGTGATAGTAATACAATAAAAAATTCGATATTAAAATGCCTTCCGAAGTTGAATAAGTTTAGTATTGGATGTATAGAGGACTTGTCAAATGAAGTGGAACATTTTTTGAAGGTCTTGAATAATAAACATTCCAGAGATGTAACGGTTCTTGGACTAGCATCTGTCAAAGATGAGCCTGGAAAATGCAAAAAAATTGCATTGAGACCGTCCCTCTTCAAACCATTTTCTGGCTTGGAGGTAAAAAAAATCAATAAATGTGTATTTATCTTTATTGAAATAAGTGGAGTCATTTTTTCGTAAGAGTACCTTCTAAACAAGGCAATAAATAGTACAATGTGTATGTACAGGTCAAAATTTCAAGTTTATTACAAGAAATTTTGGTTGTGTGCCTATACTGATTTAAAATTTGTGATCAAACACGTGTTGGTAGTTAGTTTGAATCCTTTTGAAAAAATATTGTAGAGCCAGATGTTACAAGCCCGAGAATGGGAAATATGAATAATTGAAATATTTGGAAATATGCTCATTAAATTTCGTTTTCTTAATGTTACAAAAAAAATCGCTGAATTACCTAGGAATATGTGTATAAAAGAATGTCGATAAAATGAATTAGAATATTATATACTTTTACACAGGCCAACATATGATTTAATGCCGGGGTATTTGGAGCCGGTTTTATACAAATTTTATGCTCTGAATTCAAATATGGCTCAAGTTTATGTCTAGCAGCTCGAATTTCAAATATATGGCATTTCAATGAAATATATGTTACACTATAATTTTTTTTATTATAATTTATTTATTATCAATCAGGATATACACACTCTATAAGCTTATTTGCTAACTATGGAGCTTGAGGCTCTCACATTACATTATAAGGCTCAAGTTAGCTGGCCATTTCCTTCTTAGTCTTCTATATTGAGGCATTACTAATGGATGCAATAGATGGTTGGTATGGTTTTCCTGTTTAGAATGATGTTTCTCTCTCTTCTCTTTTCTCTCTTCTCTGACATCCTTTACATAAGGGATTCATAAATCTGAAGGGTTTGATTAGTAACATACCATAGAGCATTTGCTATCATTAGAAGTATTTTTGATTGGCTTCTCTGAATTATTAATATATTTGATTTGCTTGTACATCCCCAGAGCTCGATACCATATACTCATATAGGCTTTATCATTGTTTTATAGATGAGTTTCTTGTTCTCCCGTGCCATTTTATATTTCCTACTTATAAGCCAATTTAGTTCTCCTGTTTTCATGTCGTATTTGATTCCTTTTCTTCATTATTTGTTCCTTCCATGTATGTTTGCTATCTAAATGCATCCCCAAGTATTTTTACTTAAAACCTCTGTTATTTGTACATTATTCATATATACCGGTGGGCACTGGCCTCTCCGTAAGGGGAAATTCACTTACACAGGTTTTGGACTCATTTATATGGATTTTCAGTGTTTCTGAAATTTATTGGGGGCATTTTGTGTATCCTTATTATTAGCTAGAATGGCTGTATCATCTGTGAAATTCCTCAATATGGTATGAAGATTTGTTGGTAGGTCAGCGGTGTACAGCACAAACAGCAATGATCCAATATCACTTCCCTGAGGAACTCCTGATCATATTGGAAAGTAGTTCGATTCCCCACCACCAACTCGTACTCTGAATTGTCTTTGATTAAGATAGGTTTTCAATAATTTATAATAATATCCAGGCAGATAGGTTTTGATTTTATAGAGCAACCCAGGATTTTAGACTTTACTCGCGATGTACTATATTGCTTGTGTCCAAGCGCTTTACTTATTTCGTGATTAATTCTGTGAATTCGCTGTATTGTCAAGTTATTTGACCGGAATACAAACTGATGATCTTACTCTATTGTTAGCTAAATAAATAAATTAAATAAAATACCAAAGTCTTAATTTTCAATATTATATTGTATAAATATAATAATATGTATAGAAAGACAAAGAACTCATCCATAAAAGAAAATTCTGAATCCTGGTTCTAATAAATGTTTGTCATTCGACCTGGAAGCCAGTAATTCAGAAGCTACTTTTGACTAGTTGATATGTCTGCTGAATTCGTTTGATTAATTCTGATTAAAGGAAGGTTAGGGATAATCAGAAACACTGTCACTTTTGTTAATATCAGAAGGGTAGCCTGGAGAACAATATTTGTTCTTAAAGAGCTCTGGTAGCTGGTGAAATGTGTATCTGCACTTTTTCTAAGTCGTGGCCTTCTTGGAGATACTAAATCAGGAGAAATCCACTTGCTCCAATTGTTTCGGTTAATTCCTTTAATATTTACCTGGCAATCGTTGAAATAGTTTTGGGTTTCTCTCCAAACCTAAAGTTAGACCTTTTCTCTTTCCAGTAATCACTGCCATAAATGTTCTGTAAAAGTTTTACAGCCCAAGTTTTATCCTCACCACCAAGTTTAATACCAAAATGTCCGAAATAAGCTTTTTTATATAAAATAATAATATAATATTATAAATGTCCGAAATAAGCTTTTTTATATATAAAGTCAGTAACGTATTTCCTGTTTTCCTTTAACATATATTCTTCACATATGTAACAAAACACATAAATACTTCAGGACTTTTTGCACAGCTCCTTCTATTTGAACAGGGCATAACGAGGGTATAATTTTAGCACCAAGGTCAACGACATATTGCGATCATTTAATGATTTTAGAACACTCCTACTTGAATAAGCATTGATCGAAAAAACATTAATAGATAAGTTGTATCTAAAAAAGTAGAGCTAATAAAGAAAAACTTCATATTTAGATTAGTTCAAGTAAAGAGTAAATATGCTCAAAAATCCTCGGCACCAAAAAAATTTTGTTTTATGTGTATATACATTCTGTCAAGAAAGTACCGGGAATTATCGATTTAAATCTGGCGGGGCAATGAGGCAGGTAAAAATTTTTTTTCCTAGGTTGGTACCACTGTCCTTAATTACTATGCCAAGCTTGAGCGGGATCTGTCAACTAGTGTGTTTGCAACAGCTGATTAAGTCAGTCGATGTCAGAGTGCGTGCCGATTTTTACTATGGGTGATTACGTTGAGCAAAGAATTTGTTTAAACTTTTGTGTTGCAAATGAATTTTCGTGTGCCGATGCATTGAAAATGTTGCAAAAGGCCTTTGGTGATAATGCTCTATCGAAAACTCGTGCATATCAGTGGTACAGAGCCTTCAAGGACGGTCGTGAAGTGGTCGAAGATAACGTCGATAAAATTAAGGAAAGGGTGCTGGAAAACCGTCGTACCAGCTTGAGAGAGATAGCACATGATCTTAAGATATCCCACGAGTCCGCACGTACGATTTTGATTGATATTTTGGGCATGAGAAAGGTGGCCGCACGATTCGTACCGAAAGACCTGAATTTTCTTCAAAAACGTCATCGCGAACAGGTTGCTTCAGACATGCTGGATCGCTGTAATTCCGATTCTACATTCATGGAACGCATTATAACTGGTGATGAGACCTGGGTCTACGAGTACGATATGCAAACAAGCCAGCAATCATCGGAATGGGTGGCAAAAAATGAGCCAAACCGAAAAAACCACGCCAAAGCCGCTCGAAAATGAAGGTGATGCTCATTGTTTTCGTCGATATCCGTGGCGTGGTGCACTACGAATTCGTTACAGAGGGTCAGACGGTAAACAAGGAGTATTACCTAGGCGTTATGAAACGTTTGCGTGAGCGTATCCGTAAGAAGCGGCCAAATTTGTGGGCGAACAACTCATGGATTTTGCATGACGATAACGCGCCTTCTCACCGAGCTACGATTGTGACTGACTTTCTCGCCAAAAACTCAACAAACGTGCTTCAGCAACCACCGTATTCGCCGGGTTTGGCTCCCTGCGACTTTTTCCTCTTCCCAAAACTAAAATTGCCCCTTCGTGGCACCCGTTTTGAGTCGATTGAAGCCATAAAACAAAATTCGGCGCGAGAGCTAAAGTCCATCCCGGAAAGCGCCTATAAAAAATGTTTCGATAATTGGAAGTGCCGTTGGCATAGATGTATTGGAGCAAATGGAGCCTATTTTGAAGGCGACCCAATAAATTTTGACGATTAAATGTAAAAATGTTGTTTTAATTGAAAATTCCCGGTACTTTCTTGACAGAGTAGTATAATTTGCTGAATTTGGGAAATTGTTTTGGAGACTTATAGATTATACTCCGGATAAAGTTGTCAACTAATTAGATTTTAAATATTCAAATGCTCTTCAACTAGAAATCAATGAAATTTATTGAACTATTAATGTATGAGCAAAACTGAAAGTATACTTTTTTAATAATTCTGAGAAAATTTGATAAGACACTATTCAATTCCAATATTTGAAGTGCATATTCACAAAATGAAAAACTTGTTTTGTCTGCAGTCATTTCAGTAATCTAATAATTAGCATTTTAAATTATAGAAACAAAATTATTGTAACATTTTTTCTGTTTTGCATTACTGAAGTACTTACAGATCCAGCTGATTACAGCACTAATGGTTTCAAAAAATCATTCTAATTGATTATTGAACTGTTACTTTGTTATCCCTCCTACTACATAAATAAAACAATTATACAGGAAATGCCTTAATTGAAAAGTTAAGGAAACCACACTTTTTAGTCAAAAAGCAAGAAAATATGACTCTTATCAAACCGTCCAATTCAAATATAGGATAGAATTACAAATATAAATAGAATAATTGGTAAATATTTTAGTGTTGTCTTTTTCACCTTAATCTCCTGAATAAAAAATTTGAAACCAACAAGTGGAGGTCTGACCTGGATTATGAGCCCCCATAGTTCCAAAAATGGTCCATCTTCAGGCCACTTTTTTCACTATAAAAACACAAATATCACTGTTTTTTTTTTAGTTTAGTATTAGTATATTTGCACAATCATTCGCAGCGTTTTTTTTCCGGAAATATTAAAACATTTGATGAAAAAAAAGTAGAAATTCTTGAGAGATCACATACTCATAAAGTACGAGGATCTTCAAGATAAGCTTGGCACAGCCACATATTCCTTCGCCTAACTAAGTTTTGTAATTATTTTGTCTTGCTAACAAAAAACTTTCTATGTTCAAATTATGCAAAATTTATATTTTGTTACTGCAATTTCAAACTTGCGTTCATCTTCAGACACTATCATTTGAAGGCATTAAATATTTGAGAATTACACTGTTCAGTTGGTGTTTTCAAAATTATTTCTGTGTAAATAATTAAATTGAAATTATGAATGAGCAAATTGAACTGTGTGATTTCGAAATGTTATGCTTTCAAATGATATGTGAAACCTAAAACCCTAACAGCCAAAAATGTATTTCCTTCTAGTGTATTGAATTTTGAAATTCTGTTTATCTTGTTAGTACTCTCTTGTACCAAAGCATCATAAAATGTTCTGTACTATTTGTTCAAAACTGTAAAAAATGTAATCTTTAGATAATATGAACATCCAATGTTTGTTGGTAGTAAAAAATATTAATTACAAAAACTAGTTTTCATATAATCGAATACCTAATAGGAACTGCTAAAATAGTCCATTGTTTCAAATTTATGTCCATTTCTTAGTAACATTCATTCAGAGTTCACCAAGTTACTATCTAGGATATTATTTACTATTTAGAAAATACTCGGACGACTCCCAAATAAATATGGCAATATCTGAAAATCCTTAAAATTATTTATAACAGTTGATATCCACAATATCTATATTCTATATTTTATTTTCGAAGTGTACAACAACAATATTTGTAGAATTTGAAAATGTCTCCATACAATAGTGTCCTGATGTTTGAAATGAGGTTCTTCCAGATATTTATATATAATTATGAAATAATATATATGTATTCCCATTTTTCTTAATATTCATTCTAACCGATACTGTTATTAGCTATCAACTGTTTGAGAATAGCGCGCTACTCGTAATTCTCTGCATATTTTCATCTTTCATACTACGGAAGGAATATGCAATGTCAAACTTACCTGGAAGCTCGCCGTACTTTCCAAAGTTTATCATTATGTGATATTTCGAAGTTATTTTCATTCAATATTGAATTTTTCCAGAAGAAAATGCCTTAAATGTTCAAAGATGATTTCTGAACTAAATGAGAACAAGGATTGAGTGTTGTTATAGTGGAAAAACTGATCCGCAGATGGAGGCCATTAATTTCTGAACTGAGACTGTCACGTGTTTGTTGCACATTTTTTTCGTCAAGAGACTAAGCTGAATACAAAATCTGTTTAGTATATGAAGGATACCAAAATTCAAATATTCCAAGAAAAGGATTGAAATTTTAGTTGGATTAATTGTATTTCAGGCCATTACAAAAGAAGTAGTTTCAACCTGTTTAAGTTTCATACAAAAGTTAATACGTAATTGATCATAATTAATAGCAGAACCCGCTGTCCTTCTAGCATTTCCCTATGGATTTTTCTAGATTTGTTCTGCACTTTTGATCATATTCATCACATCCACTATATCCATCATAATCACTGCTGAACAAAATTCCACACCTTTCCCTTTTTTTTTTCTAAGTTATCTACTCGTATATTCCAGTTTTATAGAGACAAATACTTCCAATATCGATTTAAAATTTATACAGTCTATTCTCAACCTACCTCATTCACAAAATATGTAAAAACAAGGAAAAATTTCGGCTTTTGCTTTGATTCTCGATCTTCAAACATAACGATAGAGTGATTTCTATAATTGTTCAAAGGGCAGATGTGATTTAGTAATATTGAGAGCAAGGAAAATGATTTAGTTTTTAAGTACGATAAAATATCGTCACAAGTGTGATTTTAAAAACATAGATTAGAAATTGTCATTAATTTAACTTGATATATGAGTTTGACTGAAGAGGTTTTTTTAACATCTTCAATAATTGTAATATTAAATAATGAACTATAATACAATTATAACATTCTTTATTTCCACAGATTCTAAGTATAGATTATGATGAACTATGTGATGAGTTCTTAAACAACTTACAAGATGCTACCAACCTGAAGAGGCTGGTGGTGCACCTACATAGTGTTAGAGGAGAACATCCTGGTACATCAAATGAAGCCTGGGCTAAATTTAAGGAAGCTCATCCAGAAAGTGAATTTAGACTTACAGTCATACATGCGTTTAAGGATGTCCATAATTTGCACACTAATGTACTCAGGAAACAGATGCCTCTTTCCCATCTTAAAGTCTTCTTTTGTGAAAGTGTAAGTATCTAAATGAATTTAAGTAAATTGTAATATGCACTGGAGAAAAAGCACATGAGAGTACCATAGTATAGAACTACTTGACAACAGAATGTTATTGACAATAAATCAAATAAGTGTGTGAGTAAATACATGATAAGGATCATAATTTAAAATTCTTTAAATTTTATAGAAGTTACCACATTTGCAAAAATTATTATTGATATTAATAATAAAATATTGTGAAATTTGTTTCTATTTAACAGGTGTAGAAGTATGAAACCGGAGTTTTTTTAAAATTAAGTCTTTTGTATGAAAATGATAAAAAAATATTTTATTCTAAATGAGCCATTTTTATACATTTTCGAAATTGAAGCGTTGTTCAGCGAGAGCACATTCCAGTGAGACGAATAGATGATAATCGAACAGGGGCCAAGTATCGAGAATAAGCCATACAAGCTAGAATTTCCCAATTGAATGCCTCGATTATTTCCCTGACCCATTTTGCTGTGTGTGCTGCATTATCATGCAGCAAAATGACTTTGTCTGTATTCCCGTCGTTTTTCACGAAATATCGGTTTGTTGATAGTGATCAGATAACAGTTTCACCAGGTTTTAGCAGCTCATAGATTGGGGTTTACAGTGTATATTAATAGTTCGCCATGATTTACTACGCTTTGGATTCTCAAAATATATTCAGAATTTCACAAGTGGTTTTTCGATTTTCTTGCTGCTTGCTGCAGTTCATGCAGAACACATTTTCCCACTTTCTGAATTTTTCCCATAGCTCTCAAATGAATGGAGACAGCTTTCTGCATGTCATTCAATTGATCCGCGAGTTCTTGTTGAGTTTGAGTATAGTTTCTATGCACAAAACTCGATATGTTTAACGTAAATATACAGATTTATAGAACTTGGGGTTATGTGTTAGAAATCTTTGTCAGCTACTAATGGCCCTGCAGAAGCGGTCTTACTTAATTAATGATCAGCATCATTTTTAGGGAAATTCCAGTTCTTATCATATTTCAATTAGAATATTTCATTTTTGATTATAAAATAAACCTTTGTATTCAAACAGTTTTTCAGATTTTGAAAAAATTAAATGTTTAATTCACTTATTTTCAGAGCTGATGGAATGAATATACTCTTTCAATTTCATGTATCCAAGTGTAGTAAAAATTCCAAGGGAGGCTTAAAATTTTTTCGCTGCGTTATGCGAGAAGTTTATTATTAAATCATTATAATTCAAAAACAATTATATTTATATTTTATCGATAATATCATTCCTCTTAATGTTTTTATTAATTTAAAAGATGCATTATAAGGTTTCCTCTGGTTCTTTTGTAGTTTAAATTATTTCTTCATATTCTAACAGGTGAACATATCTGTGCTGGAATGTCTTTCACAATACTACCAAGAAACGCTGCGTAGTCTGATATGGGTAGACTCTCTAAATCAAGAAGGGGACACTTGGGCTATAACAACACCTTTCTATGAAACCCCTGATCCATTTCTTTTAATATCATGGTTGTGTAAAAAACTGGAGGAAATCATTCTTTATGGATACAAATATTGGGAAGACAACCTCATAGCAGTTGCACGGCTTAGAGGCTCTCAACTACGTATACTTGAAATTGCTGAAGATGATATACTGTTCTCCAATAAAAACTTTTCTCCGCATGATACATGTCTTAAGGTAAGGAATATTAATATGATCTTTATTAAATGTCGCAAACTATTGAATCTATAAATTTTTCCTATTCAAATACTACACTTCTCTTCATCTCTGAAGAAATTATATCCACATGAAAAAACAGTTACTAAAATTAAAATAACAGGAATCAGGAATAGTTGGAATATTTTAATTTTTGGTATACATGTTTCTAAGACTAATGTAAGTAGAAAATCTAGTGGACAGAATGTAAGAAAAACCATTGTTTTGGACTTTTAGAATGCATTTGGCACTCGTTCATACATCTGGACATATTTCGATATGATCGATTTCCTCCTGAGGTGTAGTATACCAGGCTACTTTTGTCTCATGTTAAAGGAAAAGTGAAAGATGGAGTAAATTGAGTAATCGGTTTTGTTTGAAATAATCTTAAAGTAATGCTCGCTAGCTGTGGTCTGACAGTATTTTTAAAACAAAATGGATTGTAGAAGGTTGAGACCTTCTACAATCTACAACCTACAACCCTACCTTGAGTGGTAGGGTAGACATGAGGTGCTAATACTTTCTGTATGCAATACTGAATGATCATATTTCCTCTTATGAACCTCATAAGAGACCAACATTCATAAGCAAAATCACCTCCAACAATAAATAATTTTTTTTTTTAGTCTGTAGCATCATCGACTTGTGTGGTCATTAGTCATACACCACCACCTTATTTTTCATAAATAACTGGCACATTGTCTTGTTACCCATGCCTAACGATCATTAATCCTTAAAAAAAACAGTGGATTTGCTACTGAAGACCATACTCCATTCTTTCATGTATATATTAGTCGTTGCTTTTCAAAATGAAATAAAATACCTGAATATAAGAAAAGCTGCAGGAAATGATAAAATTATACTGAAAATTATCAAGGAATTGCCAAAGAAAGGACTGTAATTATTTACATATTCAATTCCATCCTAAAACTGAACTACTGGTCAGAACAACTGAAAGCAGCTGAAATTATAATTGTCTGGTAAAGATGCAAACACCATAACTTCCTATCGACCAATTAGCTTGCTGTCAAATATCTTAGAAAGACTGGTGCTTCAAAGAATAAACTCCGACCCAAATACAAAGGACTGAATATCAGATCATCAGTTTGGATTCCGGTCAAACCACTCCACAATAGAGTAAATTCATATAACTAACCACGAAATAAGTAAAGCACTTGAACACGGACAATGCAGTACATCAGCATTCTTGGATGTGAGTCAGGCTTTAAATAAAGTCTCTCATCCTGGTTTGCTCTATAAAATGAAAAATATCTGCAGGTTGTTTTTCTGAATTATTGAAATCCTATCTTAGTGAAAGACGATTCAGAGTGAGAGTTGGTAGTGAGGAATCAAACTACTTCCCAATACAATCAGGAGGTCCTCAGGGAAGTGTCATTGGACCACTGGTATACGTCCTGTACACCTGCCTGCAAGTCCTCATACCATATTGGGAACTTTCGCAGATGATGCAGGTATTCTAGCTATTGACGAAGTTCCACAAAATGCCACTAATAAATTACAGAAACATGTGAATGAAATCCAAAAGTGGCTCCACAAGTGGAAAATACAAATAAATGAGTCTAAATCTGAACAAGTGAATTTCACCTTACGGAGAAGCCAGCGTCCACCTGTATATATGAGTGATGTACAAATACCAGAGGTGTGAAGTACAAAATACTTGGGCATGCATTTAGATAGCAGACATACCTGGGAGGAACACATAATTAAGAAAAGGGTATATGGTATTGAGCTCTGGGGGTGTACAAGCAAATCAAATATATCAATAATTCAGAGAAACCAACCAAAAATACTTCGAATGATAGCAAATGCTCCATGGTACGTAACTAATCAAATCCTACATGAAGATCTACGAATCCATTATGTAAATGGAGATTATTAGAATATAATATTTTTTATTATTTTCAAACCACATACGTGTAATTTTTACAAAAAAATTCCGGTTTCTTATTTTTACACCTGATATATCCTTAATTTAGAAAATTTGAATATCAAAACAGATAAAATCTGTTCTGATATTCAAATTTTATAATAATTCTATCAAGTAAAAAACCTCTTATTATTTAATCTTAATTTATAACTTTAGAAACTCTTTTCAATAATTATTTTGGACAATCATAGCAATAATTTTGCAGTCCACTTGAAGATGTGTGTATTTTTTAGAATGACTTAACAAATGAAAAATTCATAAAGTGGATTTCAAGTTAGTAAAGTATTAAAATTGTAGGTTCTATGTGATTACCATCAGAGTAAATATATGATTTTGAGAATCGTATTTTTATTTCTCCCTTATCTTGCTGTTCAGGAGATCATTAGATTTGTTGCTTAGCTGTTATCTAATTTCCAGATCAAAGGAATATGGTTATATTAAAACTGGAAGTGAAATGTATAATGACGTTAGTTCCGTGATTAGATCAGAATACCTTTAGATCATAGAAAAACTATGAATCATTCTAACTGAAGACTTCAAAAAAATTATTCTCATATTATTAGAGCTTACATCTTAAAAAAAAACAATATCTTTTATATTTCAGGATATTCCGTTCAATTTGAAAAGACCTTGGACACCGAAAAAAAGGTCTGAACTCCACCCAGTAATACGCAATCCGACTGCAGGCGATTCGGACGAATATTTGTTGCCAATAGTCCTAGCTGATCTGCACTAGTTAAGTACAATTTAATTTTACCTTAGAATTTTCAAATTAAACCTATTTATTCAACATCGAAAGGAAGCAAAAAGCGGCTCATTACTGTTCATTAACTATGATTTTAAATGGACCATTAGGTGAAGCAGATTCCAATTTATTTTATGTTCCTTGAACAACACAAATGTTTTTGAACAGTAAAAAATATATTATATATATATATATATATTTAACTTTACTCACTTGATCAAATAATGTTCATTGCCCAATAATTAAATTGGTTTGATCACAAGCTGTATTTTTCCTATCAGTATGCAGTGTTCTTGGTATATTCATCATCATACCACATTTTAAGAAATAATTCAGTATTTTTATTACATCCTGCTATTGCCATTATATCATTTTATTTAAGAAAATTTGTTTTCATGTTCATCAAAGTATTATATTTAACAAAAGTGTGAAAAGAACATTGACAATTCAGTGAAGGAAACTATTTCTGAAATATTGGGCATCCATTATTTGACATTAACCTTTGAAAGGTTGTTATTTAATATAAAAAGTACGATGTTTTTCCATATTCAACTGATAAATTGTCCATTTTCAATGTATATCTGTTGTATTTTTGTTTAGTACTTAACAATATTTGCCAAAATATTTCATTCGAATGTTTTATCAAAGGCAAATTCATCAGTGATGGATTTGGGAATTTATGAATAAAATAGAGGTAAGGGATTAAAACATCTGTGATATCATAATTAAACACAAATGATTGTTAACCAAATTCCTGTTATAGCTTTGGTCTATATACTTATGGTGAATCAGGTTACCAAGTAAAAGAGAGCGTTTTCATTATTATTTTGCGGTTATATTTTATAATCCAATGTTTAAATCATCTTTAGGATGAAATTTTAAGAATATTGTTTTTTATTTCATTACAATTTTATTTTTGTATTTATTTTTATTGTAAATATCAACTGAAATTTAAAGTATTTGTAGCCAAAGAAATTATTTGAAAAGAAAATCACATTAATAATTATGTATACTTCGTAAATATTGACCAATATTTCACTTGTTGAAAATATTTTTATAATTGTTATCAGTATTATTTATTCAAGAAAACTGTTCGGAACAGAATCTTTTATAACTAGAGTTTATTTTTTTAAATTATCCTTCCCAAATTTTAACAATTGAACAATCATTAGGTAGCAAAATTCTTTTAGACTATTTTCTTTCTAATGTTCAAATTATGCAGCAGTGAAAGTAGTTTTTCCATAACGTTTCCCTTACATATATTTCCACTAACACTTCTTATAAAATTCGGAAATTTTATAACTGAATCTTCCAGCAGACAATGACTCCATGAAAAATATTTTGATCAATATATCTTATTGATTATATGAAAAATACGGTTATCCAAAACATTTTGCCAAAATTAATTATAACACCCTTTTTTTAAATAAACATCCTATAGTTTTTGTAACTACAGGTGATTTGATACTCTAATAAAAACCTGCTTAGTTGGCAAGTTTTAGAAAATATCTCGGACTTTCTGAGAATTATGGTATCCTCTTTTAAATATTTGTTATGTGAAGGACTAACTGTTTTTAAAGCAGGTTTCAGAAATGTTATCTTGTTTGATTAAAGTAAGGTAAATTCTACACACCACTATGGATGAGTCCTCAATGATAACTTCTTGAAATGAAGTAAAATTGGCTAGAACTTTATGAAAGATTGTTCATTTCTTCTATGTGTAAGGACACACTTTGACACTAATTCTTTAAAAGACTATGTTTAAAAATATCGTGAATAATTGGGCTTTCTCAATCATATTTCCTTTCTCTTTTTCACAGAACACCATTTTATTTTTTTTATTGAACGTTTATTTGACCATGATTATTATTTTTTTGTCATTGTATGGTTAATTATTATAAGCCTTTTCAGATAACAGATTTTTTCCATTTCTCGTATAATGATATCTATAAATTTCATATTTTAAGCAAATTGATAATTTGATGTGACACCAGCCATTCAAAATACATTTTAAACGATACTATCATGATTGGCTCTTATTATATTTGATATATATTCATATCTTCAAATAAATTTCGGGAAAAGCTCGCATAACGGAAAAACTACACTTCTTAATTTTTTACTACACATCAAAGAAAAAATATCTTTTTGGTTAAAGGAATAACAATAAACCCAATGTAAAACTGTGTGAGAATAACAAAAATGTTGCAATATGTAAGTATTCTCAAAGTCTATGGATGTTGTTTTATGAAGCTTCATTTTATGTAATAAGGGTAACAATTTCTTACCCAAATGGCCAAAATATTAACCATTTCTACTGCTAAAAGATTCATATATCAAATTTCAGAATTTTGTATAAAACAGTTCCAAAAAAACCTGTGGGGAATCCTTTTGGTGAATAACTTTGCATGCTAATTCGAAAATGTTACCAAATAACTTGAATTAATCATACACAATAGTTATATTATGGTGAGTCCAGTAAAAATTAGTAAATATTCGTTTTTCAGAATAGTGCAACAAAAAGTCAACATGAAATAGATATTTTAAAATGAGCTTTTGAACATATGGAGTCCTTTAAATTTTATTTTTATCTCTTTCACAATCTCCAAATATAACTTATGATTAAATGAGTTTTGAAGGTTGAAAAAAATATAGTTTCTCTAATTTTTTTTTTTTTAATATAAAAATAGATCATTTAGCGTATAAAGATGCATGAAAATTTCAATCAACAATTTAAACAAACTGGTTTTAGAGAATTTTCAAAAAAAGTATCAGCAGGATGGTTGGTATAACCCTTATTAAATTTATTTGAAATAAACTGAAAGAATTGACAAAATTTGACTTTTTGGTAGTTTGAAGTTTAACTTCTCGATTTCTAGCCTCGGCTTTTTTCTTGATACATTAGAATGTTCATCTTCGCAAATACCTATTGCTACATTAGTAAAACTTCATACCAATATCAAGCAAAAAATTTAATAGAGCTGAAATTTCTTTGTTAACAGTGTAAGTAGTTATTAATGCAACAAGGCGTTAAAACGCCCGGCGCTTTTTGTATTGCGGTATTTGGTCCATAAAAATGTATTGGCTGCATGTTCAACAAATACTCTTCTCTAAATTGTGTTATTAAGCCTTTACCAAATTTGCAAGTTTCCTATGCATCATGGTTTTGAGGAAGTTTCCAGAGGAAACAACTGAAAACATCAGCAAAATATTCTTGGCAGGTGGATTTTTTTAAATCCAAAAATTCTTTCAGTTTCAAAATTGTATTGAATCTTACTTCTAACACTCGTTTTATTGATGGAAAATATTTCTTACATGAAGGCGTTTCTACAAATGTATTATTATTGAGAATAGATAGCATTCTTGTTTTTCACAAACTAGAAGGATGTACTACTGAAATCTCCAAAATTTTTGTGAAGGATTATTTATAGGTTCAGTGGAAATGCTCTCTTTGTAAAAAAGATATCAACTCAGTTAACAATCAAATAGGTGATGTTTATGTCGAGCATTTATGTAAAACCATTGTGATATATTCATAAAAAGTATAAGGGGTGTTGTAACTAAGTTAGATCAAAATATTGATGCTTGTAAATTGCATTACTTGCATTTGACATGTTATTTATTTCAAACAGCTTCTATTAATTTAAAATAACTTATTAATAGAATTATTTCTTTTATAAAGGACCAAAGCAACTTTTCATACTCAAAAAATTTCATGTTTCTATAGTCACAATAACAATTTTGATCATTTGGAACTTTTTATTTTTTTCTTTCTGAGGTGTTGGAAATTGTAATATGTAACTGATTAAGTATTAACTTCAGTCTTGTTATGATCAGATAATAACTATAGTTGCCAGAGTAATTCTAATTCAAAAAAGTGTTAGAATAAATGCCCTAGTAATTCTTAAAAATAAAATTATAAACATCCTAGTATTTCAATACTTCATGATTTGTAGAGAATATCTATAAGATATTTGTCATTCTAAAATTGGCATTAAAAATTATTGCAATCATAAGCAACTTCAATCTTTGGATATATAAAATTATTTATTGTAAATTATAAAATGTATTAATCCATCGAGTTTGTTTAGTACAATCTACTGTAGATATTACGAACAATGAGTTTTATTTACTCAGTGTGATTCCATGTGACCCATGGGTCGAAACAGTCGAACAGGGAATTTGTATATGATTTTGGAATGGTAGATTTTTTATATACGTGTGCTTATTATGTATTTATTGTATGTATATATTTTATGTATATACATTTTATGGCTTTTTCAAGACAAAAATATTTTAGATCAATGTATCATAATAGAATTTCATTATTTTAGTATATATAATTCTAATATACATTGTAGGAGTTTTCCAGAAAAGATTTCTGAATTTAATTTCCTTTATTTAATTTGCAATTTTAAAAACGTATTAACAGTCATTTGTATTGTAGAACTTCAGGATTTCAAAAAATAATGTATAAAAATAGTATTAAGTGAGTTTAAAATTTAGGTTCATGTTTAGAAAATATAATTAGGTAAATATTGCTCATATCATTCGTAATATCTCCAGATGGTCCTTACGGTAATTCAGTTTAAAATTTTGCGAAGATGGAAAAGTTATATAGTAATATATTGTTACCAAGTTTTTACAGTTTTGGATATTCTTTATAATATCAATAAATAATATACAATAAAGTAGCAAAAAAATTAGTTGAAAGAGTAACATTGAGGAATTTCACGGGCTTTGGACATCTGTTAAATATAGTACCTGAAACAGCGATTGTAGCAGAAATAGATGTTTTTGTTTGAAAACGCAGAGGTGGGTTATAATGTCAACATTCTAAACTGATTTCTCAGTATTGAAAAATTATTTATTATTTTCCAAACTCATATTCCTGGAGTTACATGGTATTCCATTATACATTTTCAACTACTTCTGCAAACATCGTCTTGTTCTATTACATTGACGGAAAAATAGCACATTAGCAAAAAAAAATTCAATAATTTGTCCATATCGGAGTAAAAGAACTCTGTGCCATGATTTTCGTGATAAAAATAGTTTTTTGATACTTTCATTACTGAGAAACTTTCGAATTAAAGCAGCTTATTATATAATATTCATACTGTGGAGGAGTAATAGTTAATCTTTACCATCTTCAGGGAAATTACTGTGATTTAAATACAAGAACCATGTAACAGCGTACATATGTTAAACAACGCCAATGTTACAATATAAACTGTATATTCTATTCAACGAGCTGCCATGCCTATTCAATTCAATAAGAAACAAATCAAGAATTGAAAATGAATAAGGTTATTTGTGTGTTAGGATACATTTTATGGTTGAAGTTGGTTGATACTCAGACTAGGTAGTTACATCCCGGTATACATGGAGTTGAATTATACAAGAACATGAATATTGTTTCTTATAAAGATCTTTAATAATGTTATTAATAAACTTAAATATTCTAATAAAGGAGAAATATGAAAGAAAATTCAGTTTTATACATAGGCAATAAATAATACATGCAAAATTCCTCCCTAACAAAGTTATAAAATATTTAGGAAAGATTGAAATAAACGTTTTGTTGGTTGAAATTTTGAATTTTTCAGAAGACTTTCTGGAAATATATGTTGCCTAATGACTATTTTCCGTAATTATTCGTCAATTTTCTCTTTGAAACCGAAATGGTTTAGTATTCTCCAATAGTCATCATGAGAAATTTCAAATGTATAAGATAAAAAATGTAACATTTCATAATATGGCTATTTAAAAATGAAAAATATCATGACTGGAATTGTCATATAAAATATAATTGACTATTGTCCCACCCCTCTTATAGTACCAACTGAACCAACTTCTTTATTCTAAAAAATGTTGGCTCTGAAATCAAATGGTTCAGATTGAAACATGTTGAGTGATACATAAACATCAATGAAAATATGGAATTGAGTTCCATTATTTTGATAAATCATTTCAACAGCCATGTATATTTTGATTTTGAAGAAAGCTATAAAATATTCTCAAAAAAACATTGTTATTTAAGAGAGTTTTTCTTCAAAAGTTGATTGAATGTTTAAGTTAACTCTACTACATTTTTAAATAGAATAGGGGTTTGAATATTGATGTACATTTTTTTCTGAATTCGGCACTTATTTTGAAATTCGGTCACGTTTTTCCTTCTTTTGATTGTTGTTTGTACCATTCAAACAGTAATACTAGCCCTTTAATATATCAAAGTAAATAGGTATAAATCATTCAAGATAAGGAAGTTTTTGTAGTGACAAATTTTGTTCAATGTAATTTTGTTAGTAAGGCATTAGATTCATTCCATTAAAATTTGATGTTGTTTTCATCAAGAAATATCATATTCATACCATTGTTCTAGATTACTAATTCGAAAAACACAATTGTAAATCGTCTTAAAATTTCATGAATTCCAAAAAAATACTCGTAATATTTTTGTTCCATTTTTTATATTTCTTGATTGTTATGTCCAAGTAATTATTCATTCTGGTATGGAATCCATGATTTGAATCTTCATTCAACGTGCAAATTATTAATTATTATACTCCTATTATAAACATACTTATGTTTATCAAATCATAATTGTTTTAGTTTTTGTTAAGTAAAAATTCATCATGTCTGTCTCAATATTGGAGAAATCAAATTGCTTTCCACTAATACAACCTAAATCTTTTATCTTTATAGAAATTGACATCTTATAAACTAGTATAATGGTTTTAAAATTTAAATACATGAATACTTTTATGATTTAGAAAAAAGGTTTTTCAGAATAGCTTTGGAATTCATTTTATGTATACATTTTAAAAACTGAATGGGTTTTGTTGATTATTGGGGAGACATGTTGAAATTATTTCTGTTATTGATTATTTAAAATATTTTATAGTTATTTTTGGCTCTCCAAATAAATTTTAAATAATATATATTTTGTTATGAAATTCATTTTGGTTGTTTTGTGTATATGTAATCTTGGGTTGAATAAATATTAATCTAAGATTTATAGTGTTTAAAATTTCAAATTTACTCATTATTTCCAGGACACCTATATAACAATTATAAGACGAGTGTTGCTTCAAAACTAATCAAAATATATAGTCTGTCTAGAAAGTATCCAGAAAAAACAAAGCTCAATTGTAATTATTTAGTATATATTTTTAATTCTTGAATTAGAAAATTATAACAAACTATTCATCTTATTTACTTATACAACCTCCATTTAACTGTAAACACTTGACTAAACGTCGAAACGTCGAGGTACACCCGAAACTAGCTCACCTCCATAATTTTCGGTTATGGTAGTCCAGGACTGTAAAACTGACTGAATTAAATCATCTTTATTTCGTGGCGCTGCTCGTTCTACTTCAATCTTCATTAATCCCCAAATGTTTTTAATGGGACTAAGATCTGGTGAAGCTGCTGGCCATAAAATGATTGTCACTTAGTGTTCTTGCATCAAAGCTTGAGTATAGGCCGAAGTATGACATCTTGCATTATCCTGCTGAAAATGCCACCCCTCTGGATATAAATCATGCGCCGTTTCAAGGAGAAAATCGTTTAGAATACCACAATACTTTTCACTATTAATGGTACCATCAATTATACAGAGAGGCGTAGCACCATGCTGAGATATTGCTCCCCAAACCATTATTTTGGTGGGAAATTTAAACGGTGTAACGGGTTATTTTGATAGGATTTTTGAGTGATTTCCACAAAGTTGGAAACAACTTTGATCAGATATAAAATAATTATTAAAATTATCTTCTTGAAAACGTTGACAAAATTATATCCTTCGTTCCTTTTGTAAAGATGTCATTGTAGGGATTTTTTTGGTTTCCTTGATATGTAACCTTGTCTTTTCAGTGACGTATGGACGGTTTCTGAACGTACATTTTGTTGAGTTCCAAATCTGTTAGCCAATTTGCGAAACCCCAGGCGCGGATTGTGTCGTCCTAAGGCCAATAAAGCATTTAAATTGTTTTCTTTAATCTTAAACAGTCTTCCTGAATCTGGCCTATGCCTCATATCCATGCCTTTTTTATCCTCTTTATTGTCTCATATACAGCACTTTTTCCCAGTTTAGTCAATGGCACTAATTTTTTCACGTTTTGAAAACCTTTTCTATACAAATATTCTACCCGTTTTCTTCAACAATATTTGACAAATAGTTTTGCCTTGCAACTTTGGCCATAACCGACTATCTGCACAACCTATTTTATATATTACTTTTGTCTTAGAATGTTACAAAAAAGAAGTATATTAAAATTATGAAAAATAATTCCGGATACTTTCTAGATGGATTATACATTTTGTCAGTATAAAAGTGCAAGATTAGATGTATATGGTTACTCAAAATTACATCAATTTTGATTGCAGATCTGAAATCTACCATATCGGTCAAAGTTGCAGAGCCAATTAGAAAAAAATTTCTAGATCACAGGCCGAAAAGAAATTTCCTACTACAGTAATAAGATTTATTTTAAAGAAATTAAATAAATCTAGCAATTGTTACAATAGGGGAAAAAATCAAACTGGTTAATTCATGTTTGATTGATGTGGGCTTAAGTTGGTGGAAACTTTGTACAAAATAGGTTTTAATGATGTGTGCTGTCTCAAAATGTCGTTGGAAATGTCCTTAACTTCTGTTGGTGGATGCGCTTACTACGCGAATTTCTAATAATTTACAATATCTGCTGTTATGAAAATTTGATCAGGTATCAATTTCTGTAGTATAGACTTCAATCGATATGAATTGTTCTGATAGGTTGTTCGAATTTTCTATGACCATTGGTAATTTTGATGGAATCGTTTTAAGGAAATAGGCATTTCCAATTGAAAACGTATTGGGACAGATTTTTGGAAGCTGTGTCGAGTAGAAATTATTGGAAGCCTGGTGCTCTAATATGGTAGGTGACAGATTGTTTTTAGCGTCTTTTTACACTACGTTACCCCGAAACAAGAGAAATTAATAATAATAGCATGCTTTATCTCATGTAAAGTAACCAACAATCAGAGATTATTATCTACGTGAAATGAAATGTGTGAACAAGGCTATTATTTGGTAATCTGTGAGCCGCCATTCAATCCGAAGTTATTTTTACACCGCGCAAGTCGACGACGCGACCATAGACTCTTTCCTTAACATTGGTAGAAGTAGGCATGAATTCCCTATGTAGTTTGTTCCGCTTAAATGCGGAAGAAACAGATTCTGAAACATGGGTTCACGACTAGCTCACATAAGCCTCTGCCACACATTTAATGAATTAATGTCATTCATTCAGAAAGTCACGAAGGTAGCAGTTCATTCATGATACTTTATTTGTAATTTGTGGATAGACCATAGATACACATAGACTCATATACAAATTATTATAAGAATGTAGTTTATCTAATAGATAATCTGTCTATGCCCATAGACTTTAAAAGGGGCACAAATTACAGAAAGCTAGTAATTAGGTAACATTGACAAATTAATAATATGTAGTGTGCAATTTATCTATGTTTACTAATATATGACATAGATAAATGGGAATTGATATAATAATAATATTACTGTTTTAATATATAGTGTTAATTAATATATAGTTATAATATTCTTTTATCTATGATTTATGAATGGAACCTAAGGAGCATGCTCTGGAAAGGCGTGCATCTGTGCAATGGAATAATGGAAATTAACAATTTTTATTGATCAGCCTTTTCAATATTCCTAATTGATATCAATATTATTAATAATTATATATGATATATAATTATATTGTGAAAATTCTTGGGAGTAATAAAACAAAATGATGGCTTGCAAAAATTTATTGTCAATTTTCACTAGGTTAGTATCCATGTAATAATATCACCAGTATTACTTTCGTCAATTATTCTACAGGTTACCTCCCTCACCAAATGGTTTCCTTTCCATTAGAAATATATCCCTTGGAGTCACAAATAATATACAAATAAGTCCGATTTTATGGTAGGTCGCTATATAGTTTTTGACATTAATCATAAATGAAGATAATGTGTTTTATAGTGCTGAGCCGTTAAAAAAGAAAAGAAAATTGGATCCTGCGGTAGTCAGACAACGAGAAGAGAGAAGAAAGAAGAAACTAGAAAAACAAATCAGGAAACTTGAAAGAAACGCCAAACAGTTAAAACCTCTTGACGAATGTGAAATACCCTTAAATATTTCTGACGAAAGGGAGTAAGTTTTTGCGTTTTACATTTCAACTCGTATTTATATTTATTAAAATATTTGTGTTAAAAGCATCCGTACAAGAGATAATGCCCCAATACCTGAGGTGGAAATAGAAAGAAGAGCGCTTCTGGAAAAATCATGGACAAGGTATAAGCAGGATCAGCATTTAAGAGATATTAAGATGATAGACCGTATCATATTTTCTCAGCAGAGAGCTCTTGATCAACTCAGGTTAGAATCAGAAGAGTTATATCAGGAAGCAATTCAGGTATAATTAGTCATTTATAATATGAAATGACTTTTCTTTTAATTGATATTTTTCAGACTAATTTTCAGTTAATACCTTTCAAGTGTGAGGGTCCAGTCCAGACTCCACCAATTAATAATTATGATGTTCCTGATGGTGATTATTTAGATGTTTCAAAAAAATGGGAATGATAAATATTTAACAAATAAATATTCTGGTCTCAGAATGTTCTCTGTCTATAGTTACCAGAGTTTGTTCAAGTATTTTATTTTGCAATTTATGTGTCTACCTATACAGGCAATATGTCTTATTATTGTTTTCAAATGAATTTGCTAAACAATTTGGTACTTCAATGTTATCTACCTGATAACAATCCTATGTTTTTAACCTGTCAGACAATAGTTATTAATTTTATATTTGATAGATTCGGTCTTTACTTGGTGGAAACTCTTTTAATTAAAAAAATGTATATGAGACAGTAATTTATTTCCACAAAAATGTTTGTACTACTACCATAATTGTTTCACCACGATGTGGCTTCTTCAGGTCTCATATACATTTTTTTAGTTATTAATTTTGATTAATGTGCAAAATTTCAAGATTTTTATGGGAATTTTTAAAATTTGATAATGCAAATATGTTAAACTTCTATTTTCCTGCCAAGGAGTTGAGGTCTACACAGAATAGTCAAGTATATTGAATTTCTAGTAGGTCATGTTTGCTGTTTGTTAAAACTACTGCAGCATGTAAATATCTTTCTTTCATAATTTATGGTGTAAATATATCTATGAGAAAAAATTATTCACAATACATATTTGATTTGAATTCAAATGATCATTAAAAGAGAAGATCTATGATTGTTTCGGTCTTTACTTGACGGAAATTCATCTTGAAAATATGAATAAAAACGATATTCTAATTTCCGCTAATATATTAGCGGAAATTAGAATATTGTTTTTATTCATATTTTTAAAAGAGAAGATGTTATCACAATATCAGTATTCAAGTTTTTAACTGCTTTGATCACTTAATAAAAGTACCAGAAATATTTAGTCATCGACAAATATAATACATCATAAGAAGTATTGAAGCACTGATTTGATGTCAGAAAATTTAACCTATCCAAAAGGTGATACTCTTTTAAATTAAGTACTCAACATTACAGAAACCTAGCTTTCTTACGTTTCGAACATTTAAGTTGTTTGGTGTTTACACCCCTATTGTTTGCGGTTTAGCAACAAAGTTGCATTTGACTTTCTTGCACATTACTTGAATTTGCCTGACATTCAGAAGAAATATTTAAAAGATTATGTACTAAGAAATACACAATTTTATTGAATAGGCCCTTCACGAAACTTCATTTTCTGTATTTTTGCAAATCTATAAGTTATTATATTCTGTGGCTTAGCAAAGTTACTTTGTACACCTTTTTGTTGGTAATCTAAAATATAATTCAATAGGGATTATTTATTTGAATACACACCAGAAATCACTGATTATTTTCTCTGTGAAAAAACACTTTTCTCAGGTTTAATTTAATGTCTTGTATATTTTGATACAGATATGTAGATAGATATATTGGTTGCTTCTGTGGAACATATTCAGAACTAGAAAACACACTCAAATATTTAATGGTATAGATACAACTACCTTCAACTATTCAAACCATCCAAACTCTCATAAACTTACTGCCTATAGATTAATGATACATAGAGCATTTTTCATTCCCATAAATAATATTTCGTTGAAAAGGGAACTAAATATAATCAAACAAATAGCCTCAATTTGAAACAAATACCTTACTTCCAAAACAGAAAATAATAACAAAAAATTTCCAAAACATTTTGGACCAATTTCACAAAAAATAGCTCAAAAAATCAATACAAAATAGCTTTCACAACCTCACATAATATTTCGAATCTTTTTTTAAATACTAAAGACAAAAACAACTAACTTAATCATTCAGGAGTTTATAAATTAAGTTGTCATGAATGCGGTAGTTTATATATACAACAAACAGGGATATCTTTCAAGAAAAGGTTTAAAGAACACCAATTATTTAAGAACCGACAGGATAACTGTAACTTTGAAAAAAATTGTCTTCCTGTAATTAGATACTCTTGAAACAATACATCTGGAAAGCAGAAGCAATTAGCTTTAATTTTTTTTGTATCTCATCTGAATTCTTAAGTTATTGAACTCTAGTTAAAAGTGAGTTTTAAAGCTGCTATAAAATTGTGGAACTCGCATAACAAAAACCTTCCTGAGTCGGTAAGTGGGACACTGAAGATATATTTTAAAGTCAAATTGTATGAAAGTTGGATGTGATTCAGTATTATGTTCTTTGGTAAGCAGTTTGTAGCTCCCAAAACCCTTCCCTCTGCATATTGTATGCCAATCTATTTGTCTGCCAATTACAACCATAGATGGAATCTATCTTTTTATGTTTTTTGAGTTCTATAAAACGTATTATATATTTTTCTCAAACTACAATGCATTTATATAGATGTCCCTAAAAATATAATCAAGCGTCCAAAGGTAGAGTACCCCTGCAACTAGCTGAATCACTCCAATGAATGTTGTATATAGTTTTCAAATTATGCCTTTTTTTTTGAAAATTTTCTATGTTATAACTGTTTTCTTTCAATTTATCAGACATCGCCGTGTCTTTCAATAGATGTAGTATGAAGACTAGTTTGAGGTTATCCATTTACGTGCAGAGCGAATGCACCCTCCTTACGCTGTTGTACTGAGTTGATATAACAAAATAATTGCCACTTTTTACATAAATAAAACTTTTTTTTTATATAATCATTGAACTTCAATAATATAGTTTCCATTTTGGTTAATTACCTTTTATCACATGTCCGTCAACTTCATTATTCCAAGCTTATAGAATTTCTGGACTTAAAAAAAATCTAGAAAATAATTAACGTGAAGTAGAGAGCTTTCGCTCTTGTTAATATCCTCACGAAATATGTGTGTTATTTTCGAATTTTGAGCCGAAAATGGTCTCAAACGACTAGATTGCATTCACTGATGAAGAATTCGGATCAAAAGTAATTCTGTCCAGTCGCCGTAAACGCTTTAACTTTCGAGAGAGCTTGTAGAAATTTGAAACTTTCAAGATAGTTTTGGAGGTTGAATACAACTTTCGAACGGGAAGAGAGAAATTTTCAGGGCAAATTTGGGGTCTTCATATCTCGGTTGAATTCGCTAAGTGGCAAAAGCGGTTCAATGGTTCCGCAATTATTCACATTTCGAACTTTTTCGTATTTTTTCAATAGTTCCGAAACTACAGATCAGATCGTTACTTTTTGCGCGCTTTTTCTAGGGAATGGTGTGCTATAGTTTTATCAAAATTTCTGTAATTTTCTAATTTTGAAGCAAAAATGATCTTAAACGACGAGGTTGAACTAACTGATGAAGAATCCGGCCGGTCATCCGTAAACACGCTAACTTTCGATAGGAAAAAGCTAGAGATTTGAAACATTAATGGTTTGAAGCTTGAGCATCTTGGTTAAGTTCGTTCATGGGCGAAATCAGTCTAACGGTTCCGTAATTATTCACATTTCAAACTTTCCCTTATTTTTCCAATAGTTCCGAAACAACTGATCTGATCGAAATGAAATTTGGTATTTGGGTTTAAAATATTGACAAGCATGCGTGAGGCTCTTGTATGATTAGAGACTTAAAACTTTCAGGGCAGCTTTGGCCTTTGAATATCTCTGTTAGTTAATGGGCCATATCGGTTCAATGATTTCGTAGTTATTCACATATGAAATTTTCTCTTATTCTTTGTATATTTTCGAGACTACAAATCTGATCGATAGTGCAAAATATCGAATTATTTTATAACCGGAGCAAAGTTAAGCACTACCAAAACTATAGCAAAAATAATCAAACAAAAAAAAGAGGATCGTACAATTAGAAGAATTTAAAAAACTATTTTGTAACAGAGCAGCGCTGAGCATAATGTGGCAACAGTCATACGAATGAGTTTAAAATTGGCATTTAGATGTAAAATAACGACAAGAAGGCTAATGTAAAATTTTATGAGGATCAGATGTTTTTATTCAACTTAACGCACTTCGCTGTGAATATTTCACTTAGGGATTAAAATAATAGAGCCAAACAGTATTTTCAAATGCACTTTTTGCGCGCTTGTTCCAGGGAACAGAGTTCTATCGTTTCGCTCAAATGTCTGAAATTTGTGAGTTTCCACCTTTGATGACCTTTGGCCATCATTCTGGTAGAAGCATGATTCCACGCTCACAACATTTTTGGTCTTTGCTAGCAAAAAAACTGATCCAAGTGATTTTTGACCTCTTCATTTGAAGTAAAGGTTTTACCGTCCAAAAAAATTTGCACTGACTGGAACAAATAATAATCCGAAGGTGCCAGATATGGAGAATATGGTGGGCAGTGTATCTCATTCAAGCTGTAAAAGCTTTTGGCGAGTAACCAAACTTGTATGAGGTCTCGCCTTATCTTGGTGGAAGACTAGACCTTTTAGTTGAAGTTCATCATTCAGTTTGTCCAGCTGATGACAGTTGACTTCCGAATTAATTGTTCCATTATCCAGTAACAGCATCACCTTTTTTTGATGGATATTGGCTTTCGAAATGGTTTGAGCCGGTTCATCTTTTTTTCTCCATGGTCTCTTGCGTTTGAAATTGTTATATAAACCCATTTTTTGTCCCCATTGATGATGCACTTAAAAAATGGATAATTTTCGTCACGTTTAAGAAGCCAATCACAAACGTCAAAGCGACGACAAAAATTTCTCTTCGTGAGAACATGAGGAACCCATATATCGAGCTTCGAGATTAAACCCAGGCCTTTGAAGTGGTCATAAACAGTTGAATTCCATAAATTTAACCTCTCTGTAGCGACCACCTTCTTCGCTTTTCATCCAGAAACCTGCCTTATTCTATTGCAGATTGACCGGCGTATCATATAGAGGACACGGCTAGTCTAAAGATTCCTGACTGACCGTCCTCGCCGAGTTCAAATAGGGCAAGGCACACACATAGATCAACAAGACATTATTATTGTTAATCTATGGGCACACAGCGTTTGACGATGGTTCCAAAGCGGAATACATAGTCACTGGCGTCACAGGCAGACATGCGCACACACGCCTGTCTGAAGAGTTTCAGTTGCGCATGCTCAGAACGAAATGCCGTCTCCCAAATTAAGAGGTGGAAGCTCCCTCGCAACACCGCATTTCCTTCGAAAGCTTCATCTCACTTGTTGTTATTCGCCGATTTACATCAACTAACCTTTATCAGCTTCAACATCGGTTAATTCTTTCGGGCTTGAAGAGCATTTTTACCTTTTCTATAGTAAAAAAGCAAAATATCACGAAAATGCTGCTTATTGCTCTCCATATTTAAAAAGGCACCAACCAAAAATAACTGCGTAGAATTAATTGAACTTTTTCACACACAAGCCTAAATCAGCTCTCAAAACATATAATGATTATGCGACTTAAGTGTGAGGTTGGGTTCAAAAAAATATAATTAAATCCTCTGTCGGGAAAAAACGAAATTACTTTTCGAACAACCTCATACTACCTATACGATCTATCTGAAATTTTTTATTTGGAAGAAAAATAGTGACGCACATGTTCGTGCGAAATATATTTTGTGAGGAAAGCTGGGTTGAACAATACTGAAACCATAGCAACAGGCTTGCTATCTAGCACACCAAGGGTAATGCCGAATTCTATGGATCTGTAGGCCGATGTAAAATAACGACACGAAGGTTAATGCCAAAAGTAAGATCAGCCGGTCGACTGGAAGTAAAGAAGTTTACTTTCGAAAGAAACGTTCTAACGACTTGAAATCTTGATAGTACGTTTGGGGCCTAAAAATAGCATTCAGGTTCAAATATAGGTGACGGCGGTTCAATTTTCTCTGAGTTATACTCATTTAAAATTCTACTGCAATTTTTGTGGTAAAAAATTGCGAGAATTTTTCCAACTTACAAATCAATAGAAGCTGAAGTTTAAAATCTTCAAATAACACACATCGTCAAAAGTACTATATTAAATGTTGATACTTACTAAATAAGAGTATAATATATTATATCACCTTGAAAAATTATTTTAACAAAGTATTACAATGAGCAATTTGCGAATTTCTCACAAGTCGGTGATAGATTCCATTATAAAAAAATATTTTTTTTTTCATGGCAGATTTTTACACTTTTTCATTTTTCAGTTTTTTGATACCGTGAATAGAGCTGTCAGGAGTTGCGCCTTTGCTATTCAATGTAGAGAAAGAGAACTTCAGATCATTGTATGACGAAGATAGAGTTATGAATGTATGTTTGAACTTATTCTAGTTTTCATG
Source organism: Megalocaria dilatata (assembly GCA_034642435.1). Classification (NCBI taxonomy): domain Eukaryota; kingdom Metazoa; phylum Arthropoda; class Insecta; order Coleoptera; family Coccinellidae; genus Megalocaria; species Megalocaria dilatata. The sequence goes on along the minus strand of CM067856.1, from coordinate 43,130,776 downwards.
TATCTAAATACAACTTACATCTATCAAAGAATGACGGGAAGGGGTTAAGTGTGTAGTTTGTGAAACAACCCTATGTAAACTTTGTCGTTGATCAGACCAGGCATACTTAAGAAATAACCTACAACTTCTATATACACCGTATTGAATTGAATCAGTTCAATCGTCTGTTTTAACATAACAGTGAGAATGAGTGAGATGTTTACTCCCGGTTAAAATTGTTGTTACAGAAATAATTATTTTTTAAATTTTATTATTGAGTGATTGATTGGAAATTTACAACAATTGTTTGATGGTGTGAAAGAGATTATCAGATCGGAGTTTAAATAAATTTTCGTTTCTATGAAATGTGCTGTATGTATACGGTGTACAGGAAGATAATCGATTTGTCAACGCGAAGTTTAGATTACAATTTTCGGTGCACTAATTGACCCAGCAGAGTACGGATTATGAGTATCTAAGGTATGTTGAATATTAGTTTAGATGAAGTATATTGTGTTTAGTATCATTTTATATATTGATAATTTTGTAGGAGTTTTGAAGCACATATTTTTAAAATTTGGTGGTATTTCTTCGATTGATTATTTAATTTATATGCCATAATATTTAGAACCCCACCACTATTGATACTCTTAGAATGATCCATTATCAATCAAATTATAGGTAGCTTATCTATTGCCATTGAAAAAATTTTCGCAATTTCTTCTAGATTTTTGGTTGAAGAAGTTTACACGAGCTTACTTAATTCATTTATTGAACTTTAGTGTTTTGCAGAATATTATACATTTATTTTTTTGATTTAAAAAAAATTGATTTTGTGAGGTTATATTATTTTAATCATTTAATTTTGGATATCAAGGACCAGAATTCGATGCTTTGATAAAGTTATGATAAATAATATAGGATGAAGAATATTACAATCAATATGGGATTTTATTGAAATCAAATAAAATGTCATAATTTTCCAGTAAATAAGATTGAAGTTTTTTCACTTATTTATAGATTCATGTAATAAATTATTCTATTTTTTGCAGCATTAATGGAATATTAAATTAATCCCACAAAATACATAATGGAGATAGGTGACAGTATTGTGGATTTGAGTGTCAGGTGAGTTGCTTCATTATTCATTACTAATTATGAAAAATCAGTATATGGTAAATAAATCTATATTTCCATATTCTGAAAAATATAGGAATAAATCAATTATCTTACAGATTCTTATTAATAATAAAGTAGTGAAACAATTATTAAAGTTATATTGTACAGATTAAGTGAGAAACTGGATGAGATTTGACAAATAATTATTTTCAAAAGTTGTTATTTATAAAGAACTAATGAAACCAGAAGATTTTATTATATTTTTCTCATTTTCTCTTTTATTTAAAATTCAGAAGTTACCATTAGAAAATTATTTTGTTTTTAACAAGAAATTGTCATTTTTCTCTCATTTTTCTGATGAACTTATCACTATGTGTACAAAAAGTAGTAAAATAAAATACAGAAAATGCAAAATGTTTTGAGCGATATTTTAGATTGTAAAAGTAAAAGTAATAAAACATTCTGGACAACTATTAATATGTTAACATGTTTGAAGCTTTATCGTTATTTTTTATCCTTGTTATTGGGTGTGTAAAAGTGTGAAAGATTAGTAGGTGTACATAAGAAGTAAAAAGAATTTACATTTGTGTGAAATTTGCATAGTTTTTCTTAATGAATAGATAACGAGGATTCTATGTAGACCAGATTGAAATATTTACCATTGTCCTATACTAATAATTAAAGCTCTTGATAAGATTATTTTATATTAATCTATATATAATGTATTCACATAGTAACCATTGTAAATGGTTTGGAGAACTCGTTAAAATTTTTCAAGTCTCATCATTGTGCTTTCTGTTGAACAAGAAGAGCATTTGTTTATATTTGTATGTTGGACCCATTTTAATAATTTTTACTTATCAAGGTATCTTTCCATTTAAGTTTTTGAGATGGTTGTAAGATTGTTAAAGTTGTTGGGAGTGTACACAGTTTAAATTATAAGGTGTGTACAGCTTGTCATCAAGCCTTTTTCGAATTTATCAAAATGCCTGGAGTGCGTAGAATAAGTCAGGTTTGTCAGCTTAGTGAAAGAGGTTAAGTTGTAAAGTTGCTTGAAACCGTTTTGTTGATACAGGAATTTCCAGAAGACCAGTAGATCTTTACTGTGTGAATGAAGGTGGAGACTAAAAGGTCAAAATCGCCGTCTGAGGTTTATGCTCTTAAAGACAGAATTAACAGTATCCAGGCCATTACAAGTCAGTGGTTTGAAGAGCATGATAAGATGGTTGGTATGCGCACAGTATATCGCTGAATACAAAGTTTTGGTTTCTATCGTCCTATCTGCTCTGGTGTAAGAAGGGACCAGGAATGGAATCAAGTAATCCCCTGTTCTCTCGGGGATCCATGATGGACCAGGAAGAAAAGGCTATGTAGTGAAAGAGAAACGATAGACTTTATGAATCGACATCACATCAACCGTTTACCTTGTTCCCTAAGATCACCTGTTCTGTCTTCGATTGAACATGTTCTGGAAAAGATTGTTCGATTGCTGTTGACTTCTCTGCACCCTCCATAGACTTTACCAGCCCTTCCTCATTAAGTTAGAATAGCCAATTACCTCATCCTCATTAGAAGGTAGCTTAAGCGTTCTTTGTTAAGAATGCATAAGAAATCATAGGTTACTATTGAATCAGTTTTTCCAGTAAATTGTCTTATGAAGCCCAAATTCTTATAACTTATAACTAGTGATAGATAGTGAACATTTGTAGCAAAAATTATTCAAATCGTAAAAACATATAAGAATTTTACTATTTTTTGTCAGTCAATGATAATGACACTTTTTCCATTATTTTGTAATTACTTTCAAGGGATCATAAAGGTTTCTTACACACTGTAAACCTAAAGAAGAAATTGCAAATAGTATAGAAAATCTTTACTCTTTTATGAAGTATAAATGAAGAGTTTAGAATCATACAAATGCTAAAATTATCAGTGATTGATAATTAGAAGTGGTCGCTTGGGTTTGACTAAGTATTTCTGCTCTGTGAACAACTAAATTTATTTATCGTTCACTCAACAATTGTTTAGTCAATTACATTTTGACTTCATCAGGTGAGTATGGTAACTAACTACTCTTACAAAATCGGTCTCCTTAAATACAAGTTTGGGCAAAAAGAAACGTGAAACGGGAAGGTTATTTTTCCATTTTCATCTGTATGTGCAGATAAATTAGTATTGGTAAAACTAACCATAGTAAGATTACCAGAGTTTACCTGAGATTTCTTATAACTTATGAATAATTATAGCCGTTGCAGAAATTATAATCTTTGACATTAGTAAACTTATAGAAATTGTAAAAGCAAACATTCTAAAAATTTCAGGTTTAGTTAATATTTCTTTTTAGATGAATTCAGTGTATTATTGGACATAATGAGAACATCATTTGCTACAGTGATAGGTATGAAAAAATTATTCGATGTAAACACTAATGTTAGTTACCTTGAAGCTGAGTATCTAATATGTGGTATTGCATTCTTGTTCCACAGTATAAAACTATCATTTTGCCATAATGCTTGTTTTTTTTTCAATTTCCAGCAGAAAGATTGGAACCTAAAGATATACCATGCAATAAATATATTGCATGGTAGGTTCTAAGTAAAACAGAAAAATCGAAATTGTGAATGGGCAAAAATCGTCCCTAGGCACTAGAAATATGCATTTACAAATTTATTTTTAGAGAATCTCAATAAATTAATAACAGATAACTATTGTAGGAAGTCAAATTGAAGATTTCTCCTCATTCATTTGGAGACTATGATTTCATTCAACAAAATTTCACTGGAAAAAAAAGTGAAGAGTACTGACATGAAGTCAAGAGTTTTTGCGCGCTAGTATCGGGTGTTTTTTTAGAGTGATAGAACTTTAAATTGAAATAAAACACATTTAAATTAAGATTGAAGCCAAATTTTTTTTTATTTGAAAGATAATTTTATGACATTTATGTTTTAAAAATAATTTCTACCACGACTAGCTCTGAGGAATCGCATTCGACCAGACCAATTTTGGATCACTTTTTCGAATAATTCAGGCCTTATTTAATCAATAACACGAGTTATGTTGGCTTCCAAAGCGTCTATTGTTTCTGGTTTATCAGCATAAACCAATGACTTAACATAACCCCAAAGAAAATAATTCAGTGGAGTTATGTCGCATGATCTTGGAGGCCAATTAATTGGACCATTTCGCAAAATAATATTATCTCTCTTTCAATAAATCAATTGTTACGATAGCAGCATGAGGTATAGCACCATCTTGTTGGAGGCAAAACATTTCGAGGTGGATACCACTCAAATTCTGAAACAAATAATCATTGATCACCGATCTGTAACGAGCACCATTCACTGTAACATTTGCTCCAGCATCGTTTTTAAAGAAATATGGACCGATGATGCCTCCAGCGTGTAAAGCACACCATATAGTGCATTTTGCAGGATGCAATGGAACCTGCAGAACTTCTTGAGGATTGTTTTCACTCCATATACGGCAATTTTGCTTGTTTAAATAGCCATTCAACCAGAAATGAGCTTCATCACTAAACACAATTTTACGATAAATAAGTGGATCAACTTCAAACTGTTCTGGGGCCCAATCAGCAAACAAACGACGCTTATTATGGTCAAGTGACTTTAGTTCTTGAACCAGTTGGTTCTTGTATGGGTGTAGATCAAGATCTTTAGGCAAATTTTTCTATGTGGTGGATGCACAGAGTCCAACTTGTTGTGAACGTCGACGAATAGACAAATCTGGATCATCATTAACACTATGACTTATATCAACGATATTTTCTTCTGTACGTACAGTTCTTTGTCTTGTTGTTGTTGCATCGAGTAAAGAAAATGTTGTCCGAAATCTATCGATAGTTCGACGAATAAGCTGCTCTGATGGACGATTATGTAAACCACAAATCTCACGAAGTGCTCTTTTTAAGTTTGGCGAATAGAACACTGATTTTGAAAATAAATTTCAACAATTTGTAAACATTGTTGCGGCGTGAGTCTTTACATGATAATTTGTCAATGCCTACTGAACACAAATGTCAAAACAACATGGCTTCTACCTTCTGTCAAATCAGTTATCCCTATCGAAAGTTCTATCACTCTAAAAAGAAACACCCGATACATAACACCCACGATCCTCACAAAATATATTTTTTTAATCTCCTAATTTTACGATCCTCACGAAATTTTGCACGAATATGCATATTCCACTTCTAAATGCTGAATTTCAGATCGATCGAACCTGTCATTTGGACAATATTCGGAAAAATATGAAATAGATTCAACGTGAATAACTGTGAAACTATTGAACCAAATTTACCCATTAACAAACTTAGCCGTGGCATTTAGCCTCTAAACCTCCCCTGAAAGTTTCAAGGCTCTAGCTCTTTCCATTCGAAAGTTAGAGTGTTCACGAACGGACTGGCCGGACAGAATTACTTCTGATCTCAGATTCTTGATCAGTGAGTCCAATCTAGTCCTTCAAGACCACCTTCGGCTCAAAATTCGGAAATTACAGATATTTGGGCGGAACGATAGCACGCTGGAACCAGCGCGCAAAACGATTTTTGCGTGCCTGTTTTAGGAAAGAGAGTGCTATCTTTCCGAAATGTCTGCAAATTACGAATTTTGAGCCAAAAATGGACTAGGGTTGGACGGCAAATCCGAGTTCAAAAGTAGTTCTGTCCTGTACGTCCAAAAAAAAACGATAACTTTCGAACGAAAAGGACTAGAGACTTAAAACTTCCAGGGTAGGTTTATAGCCTGAATATCTCGGTTGAGTTAATGGTCAAAATCGCCCACTGGTTTCGCAATTATTCACATTTGAAACATTTTCCTATATTTTCCTAATAGTTTCGAAAGTACTGACCCAATTGTAATAAAATTTGCTACTTTGGTGTATAATAATGAAATGAAAATTTATGGCAAATTTCATGGGGATCGGCCGTCTGGGTTAACAACTGAAGGTAATTTCCAAACAAAAAGATCTAAAGACTTCAAGTTTGAGATTTGAGTCTAAATATATTCGTTCAATGGTTCCGGAGTTATTTTCGTTTGTTTGTGCATAATTTAGTGTAGATGAATTACGAAATTTTTTTTAAACTTTCGAATCTTTAAAGATGGATGTTTGAAACCTGCAAATATATCTAAATTTGATTGGAGGTCTTGGAATCAAACCCTAGGGATCAATTATCTCATTATGAATTTTTTTTGACCAAAACTTTCTACAAACCTTAAAACTGCAAATTAGATGATAACCTACCATAAATATTAACAAACTAATGTGCTAAAGCTCCTCATTTAAAGTCAATGATTGTGTGATTTCAGTATGTAATAATGTTCTCAAAACAAAAAAATACGTGACTGCATATAATGATCCAAAATTTGCCAGTACTGTATGCGATAGATAATTGTGTGGATAATTTTTTCCTATTGACAGAGATAAGAGCCATTATAATAATCGTTAAAATTATCCTGACCTCACATGCACTCATTTACATTTCTAATCTAAACAATGTACCTTATCACCCTTAATCATTAAAATTTGGTAAATATTGAGAAATATGTTTCAATTGTAATACAGCTCTGAATCATATTTGAAATAGTATTATGTATACATTCAACTCTTTATAAAATATTAAATCGATCATGATAATTAACCATTTTAATGACAAGTTTTCATTGATTTAGAAAATTTAATTTTATGTTTAGTAGTATTTTTGGGTATGAGAAGGTTCCTTATTCCTTTGTTTGATTGTGTATTTTTTTGTTTGTTCTTGGTTCGGATCTTGTAGAACAAGGGGCTGGGGGATATGGAAATTGTGTAGTCTGCTCCCAAATTTCTTAAATAATGTTTGAAGTCTACTCAGAATCAGGTCTATCCTCATTTTTCCATTGAGGTCATTTGGTGGGTTATGAAGTGGATTTCCAAGATGGCGTATCTTACTCAAAATCCTCAAACTACTGTATTCTTCTACTTCGATATTATTAAAGGTAACAATTGTTATATATTAGCTGTCCAAATTCTAATATTGGTCTGTATAAAGTTTAGTTGATTCTTGGAGCTGTTGTGTGGTTTTGGTAGGTAAGGGATTGAAAGTGTTTTGATCTAGCAATTTTTTCTCTTTTTTTATTAAAGAAATGTATTTTAAAATTGGTCTTATTATCCACTGTGATTCTTAGGTATTCAACGTGTTGGGCTGGTTTTATATTATGTTGCAGAATTCTGATGGTTGGTTGAATTGTCTGATAATTTATGGCCAAATATTATCAATTCAAATTTGTCAGGCTTTAGTGGAATTCTCCATTTTTTTATCCATGTCATGATTTTGTTACATAGATTTTGTAGTTTTTCCATTGTGCCCTTCTGATTCTTGTGTTATGTGCGTTGTATCATCAGCGTATGTAACAGAGGATGTTATTTTTCAGTTCTTTTATTACTTTGTCGATATCATGTACGTAAATATTGTATAGAAGTGGTGACAAAGGAGAGCCCTGTGTTGAGGAGAAAACGATGTATAGAAATGCTTGTTGATTTTGACCCTCATGAAGTCCTGTAAGAAATTTCCTATATTTTGTAGGTAAACTGGGGTGTCCAATTGATGTATTTTGTGCTGAAGGCCATCATGCCATACACTCACTACATTTGTTTAATTCTAATAATTTAAAAAGAATTAAGAGGATTCTGAAGCCTGTTATGTTAGTGGATTTTATAAAGTTCCATATTAATGAAAGGACATTTATAGCAGAATTATCAATTTGATTAAAATAATAAGTAGTTAAATTCTGAACATCAACAGTACTACTTCAAAGTTGTCATTTTTGCGCGCTTAAATGTTGCAATAGCTTGCTTAAATGTTGTTTTGCCCAAATGTCTGTAATTTTTCAATTTTGGGCCGAAAATTATTTGAAACACACTGATGAAGAATTGAAGGTCAAAAGTAATTCTGTCTGATGGATTCGGTCCCTCTGTAAACACTTTAGTTTTGAAAAGAAACAGCTAGATGGTTGAAATTTTCAGAGGTTCTAGGCTTTAATATCTCTGTTAGATTTGTTGATGGGCCAAATGGGTCCAATAGTTCCGAAATAATTCTCATTTGAAATTTTTCTTGCTTTTACCAATACTTTCGAACCTAAAAATCTGATCAATCTGAAATTTAGTATTTAGAAGTATAATAATTGCGCGCATGTTCATGCAAAATTTCTTGAGGATCGCATAATGTAGAAGATTTAAAAAAAATATTTTGTGAGCAGAACAGCGTTGAACGCTGCCGGAACTACAGAACCAACAGTCCTATGATCAAGTTAAAATTTGGTATTTAGATGTAACATAATGAGAAGAAGGCTAACGCAAAATTTTTAGTATTGTATGGACAAGCGTGCAAAAGCTCTTGACTTCACATCAGTGCTTTTTTATTTTAACATAATGTCGTACTGAAAGTTCATTAAATTAATTTCTGAGAAACTCGTAAATCCTGATTTACCCTGACCTATTGCAGATAGATATTCTCAAGTAATTCAAAAGTCTAAAGTTAATTTAAAAAATCTCATTCTAACACCAAGGAGGTAGAAAGAATGGCCTAGGCACAACAAAAACTGGATGTTTCCTACGACAGTGGTTTTTAAGGAATTTCATTTTTGGGGCCAAAAATCTATTCTTTAGGCTATTATTTATAATCCATGGAAGCGTCTGGAGTGTCAGTGGTGTAGTGGTTTAAACACCCAACTGGTAAGCTTTTTTCGATTGCAGGTTCATCATGGCAGAGGAAGAAATTTTCTAGCTAGGATGGCCGGCCACGATTTCACTGTCGGGTCAAAAATAAACAGTATTGTACTTAAGGTGTCTTAAGAATACAGAAACAAAGGCTAACCAGAACCCAACTGATCTTCTAACTCGCACAAGTTATACTAAAACTCCTGATGGATCTCAGCTTGCAACAATTGATTCAAAGACTAAGTAACATTACAATAAATCAGCATTGTGTTTGTTGTTAGATTATTTCTTAATTTCAGTAATTCATGTCTTAATAAGCATACACATATTCTAGGCTGTATTATTTGTAAGGAATCTTAATAATTTTCTGAAAACTTTCGGCTTTATCTAGGGATTTAGCAGAAAACGCAATATATAAACAATAAACTTTTTGTGATAACTGATTTGTGGCCGGTCCAAGATCCGAGATCTGGATCATTGTGCTAAGCAAATCTAAGTATTCTTTTAAATAATGTATTAATGTGAGCTTCTAATAAATAAAACGTGTTTAATTTAAAGCTTTTGTATAAATGCTTTTTGGATAACTTCTTGAAAAAGAGACCTCTTAAAATAACCTGTATATTATTAATAGTATGTAAATAATACGAAGAATTTGTTAAATGTCAATTGAAAAATTTTTAAACACTGTCGATTTAATGTTATACCTATATATCTTTATTAATGATATTAGAAATGGTGTATATATGGAAATGAACAAGATGGAAGGTTTCATAGAGATTATTATATTTCTTTAGAAATTTTCTTTCTTTCAATAATTTCAATAGTTACTTTGAAAAAATAAGACAGCAATAAGTTTATGAAATATCGATATATCAATTGTTAGGTTCTGAACTGAACTAAAGCAAAAATATTTTTCTTAGTTCTATAATAGAATCTCTCAGAGAAATTTAGCTCAATGGTGTCTCACTACCTATATTTCTTTCAGTGCGATAAGAGCCTCTCCTTCTATACCTACAAACATTCCACCAAGTCTGAACATCACTCCGGTTCTTAACAACCTACCCTTGCCCAGTATTGGCCATGCTCCGAACGCTAGGAGGATACTCCGTCCAAGAACTGAACCGCGCAGCTATGTGGAGAGCCCTGATATCTTAATTAATGGCACTTTTGATCGACCCCGCACAAATGGAAACTCGACGGGCTACACCAGTGATTCTAGTGATGGAGAAATGCCACCTATGGCCCCCATAAAAGAATTGAGCCCTTCCGAAATAAAGCAAAGGTAAATCATAAATCTAAAACCATTTCCTTGTGGAAAAAATTTAAATGATTTGAAACAAGACCAACTGTTTTTAAAAAATAATATAATTGGTACTCACTGATTTATAATATTTATTGTGAAATGGGTTCAGCTGAAAACTTAAGGTGGCTTTCCAACTTAGGAGTACTGGTCATTCCTACAATGTCAATAACATTCTCCAAAATTATTAAAATATACAATTTCAGTATAAAAACCAACCTAGAGGAGGTTATAGAATTAATTAATTTATTTTGAGCAATTAATATAATGTCTTGAAAACATATATTATTTTATAGACATATTGGAATTCAACTACTTGTACAATATTCTGACACATGAGAACCTTTACAAATAATAAAGAAATTCATCAAAAATATAACTAAGATTGGCTGAAGGACCCAAGGACCATTTGCTCTGCAGTTATTATTATTATTATTTTATAACTAAGTTTAGTCAGTTTAGTCGCTTACACTGAAGTCCTGTAATGCGAGTTTATTGTTTTCTTGTGAATGGTTTTTGACAATTTTTATGATTCATTTTTTAAGGACGGCTGAAAAGTTTAAAGGATTTTCAAACTTTATCCCGGCCAAAAAATGTGTTTTATTTTTGTTTTTCATTTATTTGTACATATAGTGAAGATATTTTAACCTAAGATTTTTTTTTGGTTTTTAACATATATTCATATAAAAATATACTATCTTTTATTTTGTTGATAACTTTCAAAAATCAGAATTTTGATAAACTTCAGTGAATAAATGTCAGTAATTTTCTTGAAATTTATCAATAAATACTATTTAGAGATTTATATTTTTAAGTGATACATTGTTTTTATTCATCAGGGACAGATGCTTGAAACGGATAAGGGAAGAATTGAGGTCGGAAGAAATGAAGTTAGTTCTTCTAAAGAAATTGAAGCAATCACAACAACTGAAAGAGAATGTGGCTGTCTTGCCGCCGAGTATACCCTCTTCTGCTCTACCTCCAAAAGGTTTACCAAGTGGATTGAGTATCACACCAACAACCGTCAAAGTTCCTACGCAAAAGAGTTCTCCCCAGCCTTCTGTTCTTCTGAGGCATCCTGTGTCGCACAAGCCAGGTTCAGGAAATGTTCCTCCAATGCTTAGAGGTGTAAGTATTCTTTAAAAGTAACTATCTGAGTATAGTAGAAATCAGTGTTTTTCACCCACTCATGCAAATCAATTTTTAAAGATTCACACAATGTCTACATACCATTTCATGAGTACAAATCAGTTTTATTTTTTACTCATGTTTTGTGTTCTTATTTTCCATTAACTAAAAACCAAAACTTTCAGAATTAGACAAATCTTCTCGAATACACTAACTGATTAAATCAGATGAACACAAAGAAATACAGAATTTTTTGAAGTTTAGTATTTTGTTTGTTTTCATCTACATATTTGACATGAAAAACGTTTTAATTTAGAAATTCCGTATTTTGCAAACAGAATTACTCTTGAGAAAGTTTTTTTATAGAGATATTATTCTTCATATTAGGAGTATAAATAAGTTCCTGCGATGGCGCTACAAATGCAATATTAATATTTTTGTTAGAAAGTTCTAAACCTCAAAGAATAGTTGAAAGAATTTTTAGTTCAAAAGTTACACTGGTTTTAGCGAAACAACTTTTGTGGTTTTCAAAGCACAAAAGAAGATTGTCGTATGTTCTTAAAACATTGCCTTCTGATGGGAAAAACACCCTTGAAATGAATGGCTTTACAAGTGTTTTCCAGACTCTGCATTAGGAAAATCGACCATTATTGACTGCTTTGCTGAATTTAAACGTGAATGTACAAACACAGATAATTCACCTTGCTCTGGTTGCCCAAAAGAGGTGGTTATACACAAAAACAAAAGAGTACCCGAAATTGTTTTGGCAAACAGTAAAGTGAATATGCCGGAAAGCTATCAACGGAACATGTACGCTTTATTTTACATGAATATTAATCTATGAGAAAGTTGGTTTTGAAGTGAGTTATGCGTTTGCTAACTGGGAGTCGGGATCCAAGCGCTGTTACCATAGGAGGTGTTTAAGCGGAAATAAACCGAATTTTTTGCGTTGATATGTGACAATAGTTGAAATATTGATTTGATTTGAATCAAAAAGGTCATCACTTGAGTGGACTGCAGCCGGTGAACCTTGCCTAAAGCGGCCAAAAATGCATCAGACAAATTGCTGGCAAAGTTATGGCATGCGTATTTTGGGATGCATATGATATTTATGTATCGTCTACCTTGAAATGGGCAAGACAGTCAATAGCCATCGCTACATGTTTTGTATCGATTAAATGAGGAAATTTCGAACAAACGGCCATATATGATTATGAATAAGCTATCTTCGTATGGTTTTCCTGGGGTCTCTGTGGTTGGATGAAAAGTTTCCTTACCAACAGGAATATTCATGTTGTCGTGGAGGGTATTGGTCCCCGTGGTTTAAACGTGAACGCTGGAGTGTCCGAAGGCTCAGTTTTGTCGCACACCCTCTTTTTGATCCACATAAATGGACTTCTTAGTACGACCAAGAACCACATTGTGAGCATCGTGGATGAAAGCACTCCGATCTCTTCTTTCACCAGTAAAAAACCTTTGAGCACCGCTGAGTCTCTCATGTCCATAGATGCCATCAAATCGATTCCCCAAACGAAGATCTCAAAAAAATAAATAAATGAATGGGGTCAACGGAATTTGGTGCAATTTATTGCCTCGATGACCCAAACAACAACTTTTTCTCCGAATACTTAGTTGGTAATTTCTGACTTGATTATGAAAAACCAGGTGCTTCAGTCAAGTGTCTGTTTGGGGGAACATGTGATTGACATTGCGAAGTCTGCCGCGAATAAGCTGGTATATTTGTTTAAAGCTAGGAAATATTTCTCTGCAGATCAGGTCCTTCTACTGTACAAAGTCCAGATCAGACTAGGACTCGAATACTGCTCTCATGTTTGAAGCTCAGCATCCAAGCATTTGTTACAACTTTTGGATTCCATCCAGAAAAGAACAGCACTACTGATACCCAACTATAACAACCAGTTTGCAGTCGTTGAAACATAGGACAGTTACCAACTTGTGCTTGTTCTACAAATATTATTACGGTCTATGCTCTACACAACTGAAGGAAATGATGCCAACTGCCGCCAGATTAGTACGCCTCACTTGGGCTGCGCAACAAGTACAACTATGCATTTAATTTAAAAACACCGAGAACTTCTGTTTATTAGAAATCCTTCTTCCATGGAACTGACCAGTTGTGGAACACACTTCCAGCTGATGCGTTTCCTTCAGTGGATAATCTACAGCAGTTCAAGAGGAGAATAAACAGGACACAAATCTCCACTCGGGGCACCAATTAGGTGACGTAGGTTTTCCTTTCCTCGGGTGGTCAAACATTAAAAAAAAAATATATGCAAAGAAACAAGTGATCTTTCACCAAGGCAATGTACAGTGAGTGTTTCAAGACATTGTGCTAGATTGCAAGATGTAACAATTACGTTTTGAATTGCTTTGGTACCCATCTTATTCTCCAGATTTGGCCCCGAGTGATTTTTTTCTGTTTGCAGACCTACGAAAAATGCTTGCCAGAAAGAGATTTAGCTTAAATGAGAAGGTGATCTTGGAGATAAACGCCCCTTTTGAGGCCAGATCGTTCTCCAAGAAAGGTATCAAAAGGTTAGAGAAGATCGGAAATGATTGCATCGCTCTTGAAGGGGACTATGTTGATGAATAAGTCATATTTGATTAAAAATTTATGTTTTCTTCATAATCCGGGAACTTATTAGCCGATTTGTTGATTTATTAGTTATTGTTCCCTTTGGTAAATGGGGTAGAGCTCATTCTGACTCAAACTAATGTATTGATTCAAGTTTTGATGCCTTTAATGGCAGAAGTGATTTCAAACCAACTTGGTTATTATTAGTCCTTCACTGTTTGTGAAACATTTATTCATTCTCTGTTAAAAGTGCATGTATGATGAATGGAATTAAAATTATTTCACGCAATTTTCAAATATTTTGTTAGATTTGAAATTAGTAATTATTTCAAATATAGAATACATAAATAACTAATGTTTTTTATACCTATATTTTCAATCGATGTAATGTGTTTTTTCAGCAACTTCCTCCATCTCGTGTAACTGCTCACCCGATCCCTCTGAACTCATCGCCCATAAATAATAGAGGTGCAAATCTCTCAGTACCACAACCACCAAGAAACTACAATAGAGTTCCAGGTTTTCCACCTGGAGTGAAAGATTTATCACCATCAGTAACCATCACTCCAGCTCCTCCTCAGGCTACAAAGGTAAATAACTTGGTACTGTTTGAAACTTCAGTTTTCTAAAAAGTATTTATGGTTGCCATTCCAATATGTATGGAAATTTCTTTAGCAATCCTATCGCCATTCAACAGTATTTAAATTCTACAATTTTTATTACTTTTTGTTGAACATTCAAGAAGCATATATATAAAATGAATGGATTTGAAGTTGGCTCTAGGTGAAACATGTTACAATTTTACTTAAAAAAAAACACTCGATATATATAATTCACAGTTCATTCAGAAACTTGACACATGTTTCAATACCTATTTGTACAAATAGTATGAATGGCATGAAATCACTGAAACTCGTGTCAGGTTTCTGAATAAGGTATGTAATATTCAGGTTGTTTCCTAAGTACTTAACTTCAGGGGAGTGTTTCACTAAAATAAAGATGATTTTGCCTTGTATATGCCTCAAAAATTCTTCCTCTCAGAAATAAATAATGTTTGAATTTCATTACTGTGGGAATAACAGTTTATTGCCCAGATTAGAGGCATACTCATACTCTAGATGGGTTCTCACAAGAGAGGCTTCATGATAGTTAGAATTTTAAGATCTATTACGTATAATGAATCCAAGTACTTTGTATGCTTTATTTTATGATGTAGTTGTAGTGACTGATTAACTTAAAATTTTTCTAAAACACCATTGACCCCCTACAAATTTTAACTGTGTAACCTCCAATGTAATAATAAATAACTACATTGACACTTTGGGGAGAGGAAACAACACAGAAGTTATCGATAGGAATAACCACCCAATGCTTCCTAAACCAGTTCAGTGCCAAATTACTCTGAAAAGCAATGCCATCATTTATATCATTAATAGTTCTAAAGAGTTTAAAGTCAGCAAACAACAGCCCCAAGCACATCCTTAGACATCCTCAAGCACGTCATTAATAAAAATTAAAAGCAAAAGAGGTCCCAATATACTATAATAACTTGGGTCACACCATAGGTATCTTTACTCTTTGGACTCTTGAGTGTAAGTATTTAATTAGAAACAATAATATCTCACTTGGGAATCTAAGGTCCCACAGTTTCTTTATGAGATGACCATGATCAACCTAGTCATATGCACTCACTGTCGCTTACTCTCAAATCGTGCAAAATTTTATTGAAAAGACTCAGTGATTATGGAAATACAGTACAACCGTTTTAATATGAACATATTTTGGCTTGTTCATATTTGTGAAGGTTTAGAAATATATGAACATCATATTTTCTTAGGTTTTATTTCTTGATAAGTACATGAATATCAATAATAGTGATATGCATAAAGGCACAAAATATTTATTATATTATCTTTGAAAATGAATCAAAATTAATTACAAGGACAAATATTTTGTGGGGAAAAATGATGTTTCAGGTCTTACATGTCAACAGAATTCTATTTTGCCCATTTGATCGGTATAACTAAAGTCTGAACAGTTTCCTCATGTGAAACTTTAACCAGTTTAGCAGAAATTTCAGTCACTTTCTTTAGATTGGTTGCACTTTAATGGATTTGTATCTTCAATCATAACTTCATCCTTGTTCACTGATCTATGGCTTGCCCTGTTTATTCCACATGTTGTAAAGCTTGAAGAAGAGAGATTGTCCAACAATAGAATTCATAATTTTAAATTAAAAAAAATGTATATGAGACAGTAATTTATTTCCACAAAAATACATTTTTTTTAATTAAAATGAGTTTCCACCAAGTAAAGACCGAATCTATCAAATATGAATCCATAACTCTCATCTCAGTGAGCTTTTTCTGCATAACTGATCGTGGAAAATCATCTTTATCTATCAAATTTTGATCTTGAATAACTTGGTTTAATCTTTGTTTGAGTGGGGCTTTTTGTTTGACCATTCCTCCAGAAACTAAGATATTTTTTCTGTTTGGGAAAGGAATCATCTGCAATTGTACTTAATCAAAATTTTTTTAATTCTTCATTGAAATTTACACACCATGCATTTTAGTAACGTAGCATTTTTTAGACATAGTTGATAAAGCAAAGTTCCCTTTATTTTAGCGGAAGAGTAAAAATTATGTACCATAGGTATTCAGGAAACATCCTGTAAAGAGCGTTATTTTTTTTTAAGCATGTGTATAAATTTATATAGTGATGTATAATACTGCTATATTTTTGGCTGCTAAGACCCAACCAATGGGTGGAATGGAAAATAATAAAGGAATAGGATTTAACGGAGGGCAGCAACCTCCTAGTAATAATATAACAGAGCAGGTAATTCTTGCTGATTCAGCGTTCAGAAGTTCAGAAGTACTTGATCTAACAAAGAAAACACAGACCAAACAATTTCGCCAAACATACTCAATGTGCTATTTTTATTCCATTATGGTGATACCAACTAATTTGCTCAGAGCCTCCTAATTTCCAAATTTTAATTTACTTTTGACTTTTCACATTTTTTTAAATGCCTTGTTTGCTAGTTTGTACGCTTTCAGCTGTTTGTGGATTTTTCACTATTTTCTACTCGTGTTGTTAGTCTTAGCAATTTGCATGGCCATTTTTAAACCGTCACATAATATTTTGCTGTTTTAAATAAAGGAGCAGACTCCTCATAGTGGAATCTTACTCTACTTTCATACCGGTTAAACTAAAGCTTTTCAAATAAAAGTCACACAAAAAAATAACCAACATTCCTATATCTACACATTTGCTGAAAACTTTTTTACAGGCCATTTCCAAAGAAAAATACACAACTACATAGTATTTTTAAGCTTAAGCTTACTACGAATATCTTAGTTATTCCTTTGAAACAACTGCCATCTATACGTCATTTCAGGTACTTTTGGAACTATCCTCACACATTCATGTAATATTCTTATAAAGAAAAAATTATATCGAATTTATTTCACTTGAAATTCGTTTTCAGGAGAGACCTAGAGAAGATAATCAAACTCCAGCACAAAGACAGGCTGCTGCTAAATTGGCTTTGAGAAAACAATTGGAGAAAACTTTGTTGCAGGTGTGTAATATTATTTAATTTCAAAAAGAGTTTAACTGGTTGTATGAAAAATATTAGATTGTCCTGGTCTTTTCTTGATGTAATTTCATCTTAATTTGAAGGAAAAGAACTTTTGTTTTAACTATTACTTTGTAGAACAATTGTTTAGTCGTACTATGACTTCCTCAAGTGAGTATTACAACTAAGTGCAACTTAAAAATGTTTCTTGAATATTGAACACAATATACAAAGAATATAAGATATATTTTTATACTTATTTTTAAAGTCTTAAGTATCACTCAAAGGGATTAAGTAGAAGATCTGCTTAGATTTGGTTTATTGTTCAATCAAATTTATTTGTTATTATATCTATAATATGTTAACTTTAAATTCAGAATTATATCCTGTAAGTTCTACAATATATATTGAAAATTATATACAAAAACTATCAAAATGATATCCTAATATATAATCAATATAAAATATTTTTCATTGTCTCGGAAAAAAGTTTTTTATTTCACGACATGAAACATATTAATACTTATTTTGCTCATTACTGAACTTAGTCGTGGCATTAAGCTCACCTGAAAGTTTCAAGGCTCCAGCTGTTTCCGTTCGAAAGTTAGCGGGTTTACGGCCGAACGGACAGAATTACTTTTGACCTTGAATTATTCATCGTTTAAGTAGGCTCAAAATTCGGAAATTACAGACATTTAGACGAAACAATAGCATGATGTTTCCTGTCTAGGAACTCTGTTTAATTATCGATGAACCTGATTTGATAAATTGCAACAATTAAGATATTTTTTTCCTACTGATTAGGTATTGAAGAGCATTATAAATTCGTACCTGTCCCTTTTAAAATGGTTTCCGATATAAGATTGACATCAATATCATTATCAGAAGACAATATTATAAATTTCTAAACACATACTGCTTTCGGTTCAATTACGACGCAGCTATGAAATTGTTATATAAAATTGTATCAGAAATTGAACCACGTATCTCTTTTAACATAATTTATTTCAGGCCTCAACTAAATCAGTCACAAAAATAAACTAGCATGAAATCCTTTAGATATAACACTTTAGATGTATAGCTACAAAAAATATAAAGATAAATTTGTATATTGAACGAAATTGATTTATAAATACCATGTAGTCATCATTAGTTTATGGACAACTCATCAACTAAATCTCTAATAAAATGTTTTCAGATTCCGCCACCGAAGCCACCACCTCCAGAGATGCATTTTATACCGAATCCAAGTAACACAGAATTTATATATTTGGTGGGTTTAGAACATGTTGTTGATTTCCTTACAAAGGAAACTAAAATGCCACTGCCACCAGCTCCATACAACTGTAGTCAGTGTAATTCAGATTTTACTCCAGTGTGGAAATGGGAAAAAGTCAAAGGAAAAGGTGAGAATTTTTTTTTAACTTTGTCATAATTACTGCATGCAGATGTTACAAATGTTAGGATATACAAGTGGAGCCTTTTTAAGTTGTATGTTAATTTTAACCATAAATCCAGCTCAAGTAAAATATTCTAAGTGTTTAAACATTTTACAATGTGCTAATACGATCCTGAGGTGTTTGTATATTCAACACAATTTAATAATGCCGCACTTGTTTGTGCAAAATTTCGTGAGGATTGTATAATTAGAAGATTAAAAAAATATATTTTGTGACTAGAATTGTGTCGAGTGCTACTGGAATCATAGGAACAATCGCTAAGAATTTTAGAGGAAATGATAAAGTATAATTAAATTTGAGTTAATTTTAATAATAGTAATTTTAATTTGAATTAAATGATTGAAGATTCTTATAATGACTTAAGATAAACTTTAGCTACCTCCTTTATGCTAATTTGTTATAGTTTTGTGAATCGGTGAGTTTATAACTAAGAAACCTAGGGAAGTAGGAAAAAATTATAATTGGGGAATCTGTATCATAGTTATAGAAACTCCACATAAAAATTCATTTTATTCAGTATAACTGTCAAAGTTACAAAACAAAATTTAAATTTTTTATTTCAACAGCCTGCACTTTCTTATCTTAGGGGAATCTATCACTAAAATTAATGTACAACTTTAATAATCGCCCTGTATATTCATTTAACTCGATCAGAACACAAATCAAAAGTCAAAACTTTGAGCTTTGAGCTACGTTTAGATGGTATGGGTCTCCAAATGGTGGAAAAATATTTGAACTTCAACTCATTTTTTCCATCCTAACTAAATTTTTATGTATATCCCAAGCCATACCTTAACCTTAAGATAATTTCAAATCTTCGAATTGAAATAACATACATAACGAAGCTACATATGATGATACCATACAGCGTAATTTTTGCAGTTCTAGAACTGTAATACTGAACAAGCAGAAAATTACATAAAAATGAAAAATATATAAAAAGACTTCATCCATTGATCTGTGTTGCTACATATTGGCAAAAAATAGTGGTAAATGTATTGAACAAAACTTTCATGTACTTTGCATATTTTTTGCCGAAATGAGATAACAGAAAAATTCAAAAACCAAAGTCTCTGTCCATCCAAATTTTACTACAATCAAGTTTTATTACTTTTGCCAAACACACCTTTTTGAAAGATTTTTTTCCAGTACGCATAAGGTTTATTTTATCTGTCAGATGGATTCCTTGGGTATGAAAACATTTCATCAAAAACTTTTCTTGAAGATTCGCATTGAATTTCATAATGTTTCTCTAAGGATTAATATCTCGACGAAAAGCTTTTTTAAATTTCGGTACAGTACACCGCTTGTTCAAGATTTTAAATAGCCATGGGAGGAAATCTAGAAATCTAAGATGCAGTGAATGGGAGAGATTATCACTAAATGGAGCAATTACTCTTCCAGAAAAAGAAATGTGAACAATACTGGGTTCTTGCTAAATCATACATGAACCACCACAAAGCGGCAAAGACCTAGATCAGGCAAGAAATAATCTCCCAACATTTCCATGTACCATTGTGCATTCACCGTAACTACCATCATTGTTTAACATTAAATCTGTTTTTTAGTTCATGTGAAAATGAGCTTTTTATTGATCATAAAAATAACAGCTCCGTAATTTTCACCAAAAATTTCCATCATGTGGTGAGAAAGTGAGAAAGAATATTGTTGATTATTTGTATTACTAAATTTATGACATACTTCAAGTTTGTATGAATGATTATTGTGGTTGTGCACAGTCTGAAAGTGTAATTATCCTTCTATAAAGTAAAAAAACCGCATCTTATTATTTTATCTGAGAGCTGTTGTCTGCTTCTCTATCGAAGTCATTGCTATCGGTACATGCTGTACTAAATGTCCATATCTGTAGTGGGTGCTTCTTTTTGAACAATGAATGGATAATTCATCATTTGCATAAAAATGATGCATGACAAACATAAAATGTTCAAACTTCCACATGATTATAGCTGAAATTGCATACTTACTTGTTAAACATCCGGCATATGCTTGGTGAAATTGATCTAACTTTTTCTAATCCAAAAGCATATGTAACTTAAAAGAAAATATCTTTTCAGGAAAAATTGTTATATGCGAGCAATGTGTTACTAATAATGTTAAAAAAGGTTTGAAAGCAGAACATACAAATCGTCTCAAAACAGCTTTCGTCAAGGCGCTGCAGCAGGAGCAGGAAATTGAACAGAAGTTGGCACAGGTGAGTATTTTTTCAAAAAAACATATCATTGTGCTAATGGAATCTATTTTTAGAATGGATCGTTCACATCTAGTAGTCCTGCTGCGTCCCCAGTCACACCAGAGATCGTCTCAACTCCAAAACCTGCCACTCCTACTCCTACTCCTATTCCCATCCCTCGCCATGCTGCTACCCCACCTACTCCTAGTGCACAACCGACACCACCGCCGCCTCCTCCACCTCAAAGAAGTTCTCATATACCACATCAGGATAAATTTTCACAGAATGCAGCTGCTGTGCAAGCGCTACAACAACAGATTCTCAGATGTGAGTATAAAGACAATTTATTAACTATTGAATTAATTCAGGGCATTTTCAAAGGTGAAGCTTTATTTACTGGATATAGGACTTGTTGAAAATAATTCTCTATATAAAGTTGCAAAATTAAGAAGACAAGAAAGAATTCACTAATAATATAGTTTCTTTTGAGGCTTTCTGCAATATTTTGAAAGAAATCGACACATGAAATTTTGTTTGTTATACAAAATTTCCCAAAAACTCTTTGCTTGACAGAATCGCTCATTTTCAAATGCCACAAAACACAAAAACTTGATGTAAACAAAAACTATGATGTAAACAGCTGCCAAACAAATTCTAATGAGCCAATTCCATTAAAATTTGTTAATTGTCTATCAACTTAACAAAAAAAAATAACTGGATCCATTAACCAGCAGTTCAATAATATTACAAATTCCTGGTACTTGTTGATCACTGTATATACATATACATGTATGAACATAACCAGTTATTCAACTAAACCAGTATAGAATCATACTGGACATACAGAATCCACATGACATGAAAGCTTAGGTTCCTTCTTCAAGTATTTCTTGTGCAAACATTGTATGTCTTACAGCAGCGATTTTATTGGATAAATTGTAGTATTGACAGATATGTCTTTCAAACATTGTAAGAGCTATGAGCTAACAGAAAGTTCTTCAAATTGGGACATTTGTAGTGTATTAGAGCATTGCACTGAGAATCTAACAAGCTCGGAAACATGTGTGTCTATTGCTTATGTTTGACTATCGATGATACGTATTCAAGTTGATTTGAGTTGTGAGTATTACACAGATATAAATTGTCCTGTTTCAAAGAACTTTCTGTTACCATAGCACATACATAATGTCATCCATAGGCCTTTCAAACGTATAAAATTTTTCGATGTCTCACATACTCTTTGTTTTATTTAAATTTAAAGATAGGAAGCGCTTAATGAAAGACCTTTTTTGTGGCCACATCTCCAGCATCTGGTGCTAATGCATCACTTTGGCCAAGTGAATGAAGTTCCATCTGCAGTCAAGCTTGTGGCGCACTCCTTATAGTGTTTGAATAATGAAATTAAGAAAAAACCTCCGTATTTCATGACAAAAATAGTTATGTCTTCCTAAAAGAGTGCACTCATTCACACACCAGATATTATGATGGCTAAAATCAGTGATTCGAAATTTGAATTTCTTTATCACATTCTATTTTTGCCAAGTTTAACCTATACAGATAATCAGATTTAAAAGTAACAGTTTAGTTAACAGTATAGAGAAAATACCCACAGACTTCTTTTACAATTCTGTTTATTTTTACTTGTTAATTTTGTATTAATAAATCTTTCAGCTCTTTCGGCAGGGGGTCCCCCAGGAGCGCACATGTTTTCTCCCCTATTTTATCCCTATCAGTTGGCAGCAATGGCGCAAGTTGCGGCTAGTAGTAATAAGAACAATTCCAACAACTTAGCCGAAATGCAGAGAGCAGCTGACATCCAGAGACAGTATCTTCTTGATATGATACCTGGACCTGGTCAAAGACACAACTGGAAGACATGATGTTATAGTGATATGACATAGTTATTCAGTTTGTATTTATATTTATTATAAATTTGTGCTTCAGCATTGAAATAATTTATGATGACAAGTTACAGGGATCCATTTAGTAATATTGCTTCTTGAACTGTTGTTGATATATCAATATTTTCATTTACTCAACGAAATAACATAAATTATTTGAAAATATGCACAATAAATCAAATATTACTAAACAGTTCTAAAATATAATATCTCATGTTAACACCATGACTGTGTTAGGAAGATCAACTGACTTCTCCAACACATCCTGGAGATATGCGATTGCTCTCTCTGTATTCATGTGGGATATATATATATATATATATATATAAATAGTAGGTACTATATATTATTCAATTTAATGTAATGATCAATGATAATTAGCATATCCATTGATGATTATTCTGTGTAAATTTGAAAGACAATGGTTCAGACTTTGATGTTTTTAACCAGGACATGTCTCTGGAAATAAGTATCTCGGATTTTGAAGGATATCCAAACAAGTCTAAAAAAATTAATTTATTCAATTTCAACCTCAACAAATATTCATATACAACAGAAATCAAGAACAAGTTCATTAGAAATGCGTGCAATACATAATATCTAAAAGTGGTCCTCATTGAAACATGTCATATCCTGGATTATTGGGATATGTATTTCAGTAACTTATAATTGGACGCAAGGTTTCCCTTAATTTTTTATAGCAACCACAGCATGGTTTTCTCTCATTTCTTTCTGTGCACCTTTGAGTTTCACTGAAGTATACGTTCTTTTCTTTGACTGAAATGCTTCCAATAGTTTCTCCATAATGTCTGTAATCTTCTTCACAAGTTGTTCCTTGAACTTTCTGATAGTCTTCATTTACTCTCCAATGTCCAAGAGTATTCATAGGAATACTCTGTATCTCGGTAACATTCCACCGCTAATTGCAAGATACGTGAAGCGCGCTTAGTCTTTATTGAAAGACTGAAGGAATGTTGACTTATTCTCACTCACATTAGGATAACTATAAATTTCAGTCTGTTCCCACAGAACCTCAGAGATATATATCGCACAGGATTAAAACAGTTTATTTGTGTACGATACAAATGCCTGAGATATGTTTTATGTGGTACATAGTCAAAGATTCTAGAAAGAATTTGTAAAGCTGTTTGTAAAATATAAATAGATTGAAAAATAGCGATTCTGTGGTTTTCGCACATTAGTCCATGTCTCCTCAAATTTGACTCATCATTTTTGGAAAGCAGCCTACATATCCCTGGTGGTATGTAACACAGTCAAGGGGTTAAAGAAATAAACAATCTTCCACAATAGATCATATGCAATAATTTCATTATATTTTATGTATTTATTTATTTATTATTCTCGAGTTCTTTTTTATAAAAATATTGGAAAAATAAAATGTATGTCAAAAATATCCATAATCAACAAGAAAAATATTTAAAGTTTATGCCAAATATTGGTGTTTCAAACAGTTGATCATTTTGTGGATTTATGTGAAGCCTTCTCTCACCTCCTGCACTTTCCTATTATCCAACGGCAATAGCCATCTAATCAGCTGTAAAAAGACCATAAAGTATATGGTTTGTTTGGTACCATTCGACATTATCAGGTCTGAGCGATGATATTTAACCTAATTTGAATATTTCAGTTGCAAAATATTAAAAATTTATGAACACTGGAAGCATATATATAGCTATTCATGATCAAAATAGATCATGAAAAAATAAAAATAAGATATTTCGTGTTACATGCATCAGTGCTACATGTTTAGATCCAGTTTTATGACTTTATCAATGGAATAATGTGATATTTAATAAATATTTCCATCTGATTCAGTAAAATTACAAATGAATGGAAAATTTTTTAATAAGAAAATCTTTCCATTAATTATTATACATTTCTGCCTTTAAATTTAAGTGATGTTAAACTTATCGTCAGTTTGCTTAAGATTTGTTACATCGATATGATAATTTCAGGTGTTTACAGGTTTTCCTATACTTTCTGTAAATATTCACCTAAATGATGAATCTAAGATGTATAAAAATTTTGTATTCACCAGAGAGAGATTCTGACGAACTAAGTAAGACCTGCTTATTTGATAAAGATATCAATGGAGATTCAGATAACAGCCACATGGTTTATAATTTTTAGACAGTAGTGATATTTTTTAAATGTTCTTCCTTTCAAAAAACACTAACCATAAAACTATTATACATCTGGAAATTTATGTATAATCATGATACAACATTTATGATAATTCTGAGGAAATACTGAAACATAAAATATCATTTTTTTTTCATTTTCCCAGGGAAATTGGTATATCTTTTCCCTGGGAAAATTGTGCGATTTTGTCGAAGGCAGAAACACTAAAAATATGTATTATCAACAGTTCAAAAGTAATAAATTATTGTCAGTTTGTAAATTAAAATTCCACACTGCAAACCTTATTCATAAAATTTTGATATTTTTACCTTCAATCGAGTACATTTATATTTTGATAAGGGTGACATTTTGATTATCACATTTAAGTGAAAATGTTTAATGGAAATTGAATGTAATATTAAGTTATGAAAAATTCACTGTTATAATCAGTATGAAATAGATGTAATGAAAAAATATTTTGTACTTATTTTTTTGGAATCAATTTAGTTTTCTTTGAGTTAATTGACCTTAAATTGATATTAAAATTAAATTCTACAAGTACACTATTAATCCTTCTTTGAGGTCGAGAAATATTTCATTATTTAGTACCACAATAAAAATGAAAATATTGCTTTCCTCAATAATTGTTGACAGAAATTATTGAAAGAAGGAACATTTTCATGCTTCTAGCATAAACTTTTTATGACTGGTAGTATTTAGAGAAAAGCATTGAACATTTGGATATGACTATTCAAATACCACAGGGTTTATTTAAGTCATCACCAACATTTTTCCCGAAGAATAAACATTATATTTGTCATTAATAATGATAGTATGCTTGTAGAATATCTATTTCATAAATTATATTAAATATAAACCGTACTGTTACTAATGGCACCCATTTGAAATATTTGAAAGCACAATTTCAAAGTGATGTATATTAGTATTTTTTTCTCTTAATTCATTTTTTACAGAAATGAATTATGAGAAAACCAAAGCCTACATGCTTATCCTTTTTATACTTCATATTTTTGTTTGTTTAAATCTCATTTCAGATCAATCTATCCGATGGTTTAAGATTTATGAAAAATGAATGAGAGATGTTATTTCAAATGTATGTATTTTCAATTTTTATGTTGTACAAATTAAATTAAGTTGTGGCATTTAGTTGAATCATTTGGTCACTGCTTTCTGCACATAGTATTTTTAAATTCCTTGAATATTGATTTGAAAGTGATTATAAATGTATATCAGTAATTTAACTGATTTTGTTGAATACAAAAGATAATATACACATGTGGACTTCGGCAAAATGAAGTTTATTCGTTTTTCTCTTAGGAAGTTGCCATAATGGAGCATATTTCCCTGTGATCTTAAATGTAACCATGAATAATTTTCAGGTTTATGTTGTGAATGCTTTTCATCTTGTAGTGAATTTCTGTAAATAGATGGTTTTATAAGTATTGTATTATAAATGGACTATGCAAACTAAAGTGAATAATTTGCTCATACTTTGATGTCAATATTTATACAAACTTTATTGAATAAATCTGTTTTGGATTATCATTTATTTGTTATCTGTTCAATAAAATTTTTATGATGGGTAAAAGTGATTGAAATATAAATTGAGAAATGTGTTTGAATTAGTTTGTTCTCGCTAAATTCCTTGTTAAGTACTAAAATCACATTACCCCTTTTCAAGAGCTCATATTACATCAAAAATAATCTGAGATGAGGTCAGTAAGGCATCTCTAACTGAAACATCGTAAATTGTACAATATAATATCTTTTTGACAATTTCAATTTATAGTAATTATTGTTTCTGTTTCAGGATATATTCCAACAACTTTTTTCATACTAATTTTTATTTATTTAAAATTTTTTCCTATGAATCAGATTTCTTCAGAATCAGATTGCTCCAAAAATTCAGACAATGCAAGCCTGAAGTCAAAATAAAACTTCATATACTTTTTGTCAAAATCAGATAAAAAAAAATTCTCATAATTTGTCTTCACCAAATTATGCATGAGCCTTGGATTTGTTATTAACTTTAAATACTAAATTTCATCTCGATAGGATTTGTTATATTTTCAATAAAATTTCGATGTCGCTATACTTGTTGAGAATACGTTGGCAGAACTGTAACTCTTTAGGAAGCAAATTTCATCCTCTTCGTGTCATCTTTTTTGGACGACCACTCTCAGTTTCACTCAAACAATGAGTTAAATTTGCAAAAGTTTTATGATTTGGTCGCCTCCTGCCTGGATATAACAATTCATACCTTCTAGCCGCAGAGGCCGCAAAAGTTTCCTTGTGCATATACACAAATCATGTACCTCATTTATTCATTTGTAAATTATTGTGACAAAGCATTCCAATCAAAAAAGCTTCCAAAAATGCAACAATAAACTATAATCTCACAGCAAATATAATTCACCAAGAAGAAATGACATTTACCAGCAACATGAAACAATTGAGTTTTCCTCCAAAACTGATAAAATTAACGTGTTTAAACAAAAGTACCAATATAATGTAAAAATGATTTTTACATCGTATTATTTTCTAATCAAGATCACTATCAAGTTTCGTCAAAAAAAGCTTTTAAATTTCTTCATCAGGAATGATTCATATGGCACCCACTATAACAAAAAGTGAAGTAATACATAAAATAATATTCCTTGTCTAAACTTATGCCTCTGCCAATTTTGATAACAATTGAGAAATAGATAGATTCTAGATAGATTATCTAGAACAGGCATGGGCAACCTACGGCCCTCGAGTAGAATTTTCTTGGCCCGCCAGTGAATGCTTTCACACATGACGAACCCCAAGATTTGCTTTATAAAGATACAAGAACAAATAATATTCAAGTTTTACTTCGCAGCATGTGTCCTTTAGCGGCTTCTGCGAACATCTCCGCGTACATGCGAAATCTAACGTTCGACAGAGAGGATCAGGAAATTCATTCAAACATACCCAGACGCGTTCTGTGATTCAGGACTATTATGCATAGGCCGCCCGCTATACTGTTACGGGGAAATAGCCTTGCTTGGTGTTTACCGCCCATTTATAACCTGATTAGTTTGTGGAGGTGCAATAAATGGTAATGTTATAATTGTTTTAGTGTTCTGAAAAATTTATTACTTGAAATGTCTGGGCCTTTAACATCTAAATACAGAAAGGTCGATCAAGAACGTCGTACTTTCCAGCAGTAGTGGACCCAAGAATATTTTTTGTTTGTTGACAAACCAATTTGCCTCATAATGAGGCCGTAGCAGTTTCGAAAGAGTATAATTTAAAAAGACATTATAGTACCAAACATTTGCAAAAATACGGAAGTTTGACATGATAACTTAGAAATGAATGAGGAATAAAGAGGATCAAAAAGAATTTGGTTGGAGAACAGAATATCTTTGTGAAACGCACTGAAGAAACTGAAGATATCGTTTCGGCAAGTTACAGTAAGAAAGTAGCAGAATATTCGAAGCCATTCTCAGAAGGTGAATTTGTGAAAGAATGCTTGATGGAACTCGCGGATATTTTGTGTCCAGAAAAAAAGAAAAAATTTGCAGAAGTTGTTTGAGGCTTTCAAACTGAACTGGTCAAAGTTGATTGGTGTCACTTCAGATGGGGCTCCTGCAATCATAGGAAAAAGTGTGGCGGTAGTTGTTAGAATAAAATCAGAACTATCACGTAGAAATATTGGCATTGATAATCTGATCACATTCCACTGTATTCTTCATCAAGAAAACCTTTGTGCAAAATCGTTAAAATTTGAGCACGTGATGGAGACAGTTGTAAATTTCATTAAATCAAGAGGTTTGAATAACCACTTTCAGCAATTTCTTCAGGACCATTGTGAAGTTCGCTGGCTCACTAAGGGCAAAATGAGGAAGTGAAAACTTTCATGGAAATGAAAGGAAAACTAGATATGGTTCAGCCTTTGGGGGAGATGACACATGGATATCTAATTTGGCATTTTTGGTTGATGTTACCAGTTAATTAAACAAATTCAATTTGAATATGCAGAAAATGACAATTTGCTCACGAACTATTCACTCATGACAAGTTTTTCCAAAGCAAATTTCGGTTGTGGGAAAATCAAATTCTTAAGGAAAATACATATAATTTGTTGTCATGTACTTTCTTCTATCTTCACTTGTTGAATTTTTTTTTGTGCAGTACTCTATCATAATCTGTTATATGAAGTAGGGCCCATCCGAAATAATAAACTTACTCAAACGAATGATACAATCATCAAAATGTTTTTTCAACGCATTTTCAGGATTCGATTTCAGTAGTCGCAGCTAATTCTCTTTTATGTCTTCTATCGATTGCCTCGAAGTCCAAATTTCAGTTCTGTAAAGATTAAAAACCGGAATAAAAAATAAATAAGGTTTAAATATCAGAATAGATTCATTCTGTTAGCCTCCTACAAATTTTAATTTCAAAAAATTTTTATTCAAAAACTTTTAGAATTAAATTAATGTCTTTTAAGCACTGCTTAAATTAAGTACACATATAAAATCAAAACTCATTATATAATATCAAATGAAATAAAAAAACCGAACGAAATATAAATTATCCATTAAAATTACTAAATAAATACTTGAAGGAGACAAAATTTTGTTACTAATCTTATATTTATCTATATTAAATCCTATAAAAACAATTTGAAATTAAATAAGATTTTCATCAGTCCTATTTTACATTTTAAAAATAAAATCAATTAACAAAAAATGTATTACCAGACAGACCTCGTGGTATCCTTGTTGAACAAACCCTAAACCCAAAACCTTTAAAAATCCTATGTATTCTATGTTAATCACATAAATCACACAAGGCTTGTAAGGTATTTTATTGCCTTAGTTAAAACCAAATGACATTCATATAATGAGTCAGGAAAGCTAAAATATAATTATAGATTTTATATACAATAAAGATGATAATAATAATAATGATAAGAAGAGGTTTTTTACAAGATAGAAGAATTATTACAAAATTTAAATATCAAAACAGATTTATTCTCTAGCTTCCTATAAATTTTAATTTAAAAAAAATTTTATTCAAAAACTTTTAGAATTAAATTAATGTGTTATAAGCACTGCTTAAATTTAGTAGACATAAAATCAAAACTCATTATATAACATCAAACGAATTATAAATTATCAATTAAAATTACTGAATAAATACTTGAAGGAGACAAAATTTTGTTTTTGATGTTATAGTTATGAAAACCAAATCTTTTTCAAAAATGCAAAACATAATTCTAAGAACTTATCCAAAACTAATTTATTTGAAATATTTAATATATTTGAATATTTAAATAAGTTACTTCAAAAATCTCTTAAAACCTGTAGTATAATCCCTACTTATCCCTACTAATCCCTACTAATATTATAAATGCGAATGTAAGTTTGTTTGTTACGCTTTCACGCAAAAACTACTGAACCGATCATCATGAAACTTTGTACATATACTCTTGAAGGTATTAGAAGTAACATAGGGTACTTTATATTTAAAAAAAAAAATTTTTTTACGAAAGATAAAACAATTGTTTGTCAAAAAATCGTCAAATTTAGCTACTTCAGTAATGAAGTTTTACTATTATTATACCCTTACCCTTTATCTTTCATACTTATTTAATGACTCCACTGCGGGCGAAGCCGCGGGTAAAAAGCTATCCCTACTTATATATAATATATATAATATTATAAATGCGAATGTAAGTTTGTTTGTTACGCTTTCACGCAAAAACTACTGAACCGATCATCATGAAACTTTGTACATATACTCTTGAAGGTATTAGAAGTAACATAGGGTACTTTATATTTAAAAAAAAAAATTTTCTTACGAAAGATAAAACAATTGTTTGTCAAAAAATCGTCAAATTTAGCTACTTCAGTAATGACGTTTTACAGTCATGAAGTTTCAACCCTGAATACTGTAATACCGTCCCATTGTATTACCGGCGGTAACGAAATTATCTAATTCAATTGAATATAGTTTCAACTGTTTATAATTTTTCTATACTTATTGTGACTTTCTTCTGTCGTTACATTTTTCTATAGTTAATCTAATTCAATTGAATATAGTTTCAACTGTTTATAATTTTTCTATACTTATTGTGACTTTCTTCTGTCGTTACATTTTTCTATAGTTATTGTGACTTTCTTCTGTCGTTACATCCCTACTATCCCTACTTATCCCTACTATCCCTACTAATCCCTACTAATATTATAAATGCGAATGTAAGTTTGTTTGTTACGCTTTCACGGAAAAACTACTGAACCGATCATCATGAAACTTTGTACATATACTCTTGAAGGTATTAGAAGTAACATAGGGTACTTTATATTTAAAAAAAAAATTTTTTTACGAAAGATAAAACAATTGTTTGTCAAAAAATCGTCAAATTTAGCTACTTCAGTAATGAAGTTTTACCATTATTATACCCTTACCCTTTATCTTTCATACTTATTTAATGACTCCACTGCGGGCGAAGCCGCGGGTAAAAAGCTAGTAATATTATAAATGCGAATGTAAGTTTGTTTGTTACGCTTTCACGCAAAAACTACTGAACCGATCATCATGAAACTTTGTACATATACTCTTGAAGGTATTAGAAGTAACATAGGGTACTTTATATTTAAAAAAAAAAAATTTTTTTACGAAAGATAAAACAATTGTTTGTCAAAAAATCGTCAAATTTAGCTACTTCAGTAATGAAGTTTTACTATTATTATACCCTTACCCTTTATCTTTCATACTTATTTAATGACTCCACTGCGGGCGAAGCCGCGGGTAAAAAGCTAGTAATAATATATATTTCGTTGGGTTTTTTTATATCATTTGATATTACATAATGAGTTTTGATTTTATATGTCTACTAAATTCAAGCAGTGCTTATAAGACATTAATTTAATTCTGAAAGTTTTTGAATAAAAAATTTTTTCAATTAAAATTTGTAGGAGGCTAACAGAATAAATCTGTTTTGATATTTAAATTTTATTCTTCCAATTATTTTAATATTTTATTTTATAAGGTGGTTGTTGTTCGACAATATTTTTTGAATTTTTGGCCAGAAATTCGTTTAAAATAATAGCCTTCTGAAGTGGTATCATATCTTCTATTTTTAATTTGTAAAATCTGGTCTTTTTAGACAAATTTGCTCTGTCAAATAACACACAACGCTCAAATAATATTGTTTATTTAATGACTCATCTTCTGGCTAAAATTTCGAGTGCGGTAATCGAAAAAACTATCACCATCATCTCAATTTTCGATCAACATTGACGTGCTCAGTTGGAAAACACCCTTCCGAAGCTTGTTTGACTGGTTTGAATGTCAAACTCGTGAAACCATGTTCCATTACCAATTAGTGTCCATTTTATGAATGAATGAATTTTATGAATTTTTTCTTACTCTTTGGAGAAATCAGATAAGAAAATTTAAAAATTTATCGTAATTTATCTTCACGAAATTATGCACGTTATTTCACATCTAAGTACTAAATTTGAAGTCGACCGCATTTATTATTTCAAAAATATTTGGAAGATAAATTTCAAATACGTCAGGAACTCTTGAGCCGATTTTGCCAATGTTTAAGCATAACTGATATATTTAGATTTCAAACATATCCAAGTCAGTGGAAATAAATATTTTTATTTCATTTTCTGAATGTTTATTTCATATTAATACTCAGTTCTCTCATCCTTTTATCTACATTAACAAAATTTTCTCAATAGAACAATGCTTACAGCTGTTTTTAATTTTTATTACATACAGTCATTCTAGATAGAACACATTTTCCATATTTACATAGTTTTATTAATGTACAAAACATCTCTTTATCACGCAACAGAATTAGTTGCCTGAATTCAATCAATACATATTTTCATTATTTACTAACTTATTATTTTAATTATGTACATCCATATTTTACATTCGATATAATACAAGATTGGATTCAACAATAAAAAACTTGATGGAATAATTATTTCACTTCAAAATTGTCTTATGATGTTTCAATATAGCGATTGAACAATCGTATAAAAATAAATTCGGAGACAAAGGACCAATGACAAATTGAGTTTTCGAGAGAAGTTTTTTTCAGTTGGAAACTGAATTTTATTTGAAAAATTTCAAGTTCATCTTGTTGTAGCTATATGTGTATTATGAATTTTTTACTGGCAGGAAATATTTCAATCGAATTTTTCATAAAATGTAATCAAAAAGCTAATGAAAATGAAGTGTCAAATAAGCATTAAGAATGTTTAAAATATATTATTCAAAAAGCAATATATGATGATACTATTTGGAACAATCAACACATCGATATAACTTCAATATGGTCATAATATCATCATTCTTAGTATATTACATAATTTTTGAACGTTTCAGACATAATACATAGCTTTCTTCCAAATATTTCTAGTTCATAACTGATTAGTTGTGAAGACACAATCTTTATAAATTATAACTGTAAATTATAAAGTAAAAATCCATTACTCCTATCCAATTCTTTTGATTTGCCCCATTACATTTTGAATTTGAAATGTAAATTATTTATTCACTAAAAAAATGGAGAAAATAAATTTGTCGAAATTATTAATTAATTAATGAATTTTGAAAATAAAATATTTTCTGAAGAATGATTTTAAGTGTTAAAGGAAGTAATGAAAATAATCATAAGAAATTTGTAATGTGGCTTCTTTGTAGCATATTTTTTGTCTATAAAAAATTTCTAATTATGTTTCACTGACCATATATACTTTTATGGTCCACTCAACTCTTTGAAGTATTTCTGTTGAATTTTGCACATTTTTTTAAAATCTAACAGTACTCTTTCAACATCTCATTAGAACTTTGTAGGAATTTGAGAATTATTTCTGATAAACTGTTAGATTTCCACTTAATACAGATTCAGTTCGTAAAAGACATCTTTTTTTCTGTAATTCATTTTATGTTATCCTAGGGTTTTATTTGTTCTATCACATAGAGCAGTATATCATATTTTAGGCATTTTACACTTACAGAGTGAGTACATATTTCGTTTATTTCACTAAATTGGCAAACACCTTTACACACAACTCTCTGGACCCGGTATAGAATCTGCTATTATGTGGTCCCTCCTCATTGTGGCGAATGATGAGTAGGACATGTCTCTAGGCCTGGGTCTACTGCGCCCTAATGTAGCACAGTTGTCTGGAGGGGTTGACTGTTCTATTTGGTTCTGATACTGGAAAGGAGACAATTAGTTATATTTTGGTCATTAGAGCTACATGTAGGATGAGGAAAAAACAATTATTTTATTTTCAAGCCAGTTATGGCGATAAAGGACCTGGGTTTTTTCACAGAGAAAATTATTTGTGTCATTAATCGTGGCGAATAAATTCCTGGCACACAATGGAATAAGGTTATCCTATTTATTTTCAACCGATATGGTCTAACGAATCCCACGTTTGATTGCTGAACTGAAAGCAGTGCAGAGCCACGTTTCGATCGAAGCATCCTTCCACTGCCACTGAGAGAGAAAATTCGTTCATTAGTCATCGCATCGTTAAATGTTCAAATACACCTTGTTGAGCCAACAAGCAAACAAATCTATTATAAAGAGATATTCTCATATCTGTGAGCAGATTCGATATAGCTGTTATTTTGGCGAAAGGTTGGATTATTTTGAACCTTAATTCAATAATATTCGTCGTTCTATCAATTTCATACCCATAAACCAAATTTTTCAGATATCCCCAAAAAAAAAATCATTGGGAGATAAATCTGGTGATCTGCGTTGACGTCTGTGATTTGCTTCTCAAACGTCACGAAAATATCCATTTTGAACCGCATCATTACTGGGACGAAAAATGGGTTGTATATAACAATGTCAAACGCAAAAGATCATGGAGCAAAAAAGATGAACCGGCTAAAGCATCTCGAAAGCAAATATCTATCAAAAAAGGGGATGCTGTCCGTTTGGTAGGATTTCAAAGGAATCGTTTATTTTGAGCTTCTACCGGATAACACTATAATTACTTCGGAAGTTTACTGTCATCAGCTGGACAAACTGAATGATGCACTTCAACAGAAAAGGCCAGAATTATATTAATCAACAGAGAAGGCCAGAATTAAATTAATCAACAGAAAAGGTGTAGAGCTCCACCAAGATAATGCGAGACCTCATACAAGTTTGGTCACTCGCCAAAAGCTTTTACGGATGAATGGGATACACTGCCACACCCACCATATTCTCCAGATCTGGCACCTTCGGATTATTATTTGTTCCGGTCATTGAAACATCTTTTGGACTGTAAAATCTTTACTTCAAATGAACAGGTTAAAAATCACCTGGATCAGTTTTTTGCCAGCAAAGGTCAAAAATTTTCTGAGCGTGGAATCATGCTACTACCAGAAAGATGGTAAAAGATGTTGGACCAGAATGTATTATTCATCCAAATTTACAAGGTGTAGAAGTGAGAAACCGCATTTTTTGGGAAAATTACACGTCTGTTGTTTGAAATTATAAACAAACTTTTGTTCAAAAGAATCTCCGCTGATATTTATACATTTTTCCTACCTCTCCACAAGTATATGAATGCCACGCCAAAAAAAAACAGTTATTCTGTAGAAGCGAACCAGTGATTGAGCCATTTTCGTGCGAATTGAAGCGTTGTTTAGCGAGAGCGTGTTCCAGAGATGCAAATAGATGATAATCGCATGGAGCCAAGTCTGGAGAAGAAGCCGCATGCGCTAATATTTCCCAATTGAAGGCCTCGATCGTTACCCAGACCCGTTTGATGTGTGTGCTGGCCCATTGTCATAGAGCAAAATGAAGTTGGGTTACCTTTTTTCATATTTCAGGAGTTTTTCACATAATGCTCAATTTCAAACGATCATTTGCTGTTTGTAGCTATCATTGTTAACGGTTTCACCAAGTTTTTGCAGTTCATAAAATAGTACACTCTTTTGATCTCACCAAATACAGAACATTGCTTCTTCCCAAAGAGATTTGATTTTGTAATTGATATCGATGTTTCGTCTGGATTGACCCAGCATTAACGACGCCTAGGATTCTCAAAATATAAACATTTTATTCAAAAAAATTCACACAGTTTTTATGTTTCACAATTCATTCAGAATCCTGACACGTGTTTCGGTCTTTCGACCATCTTCAAAGGAGAACAAAAGGAACTAAACTTAAAATTGAAAAGGTCCTTTCATTACACTTAGGACATTTGCGTATTTTTATGGCGCATGGAAATAACAGCATCCAATATAGGGGTGTTGTCGAATAGTATTTTGAATTTGTTAAATTCTCCTTTTTCTCAATGGCTTTTCTGATTGCAGGAATCTCCAAATAGTCCATAAATTTACCCTTCTTAACATTATATAGTAAAGTGACATCTTTCTCATTAAACAAATTATAGTTTTCCATACAATGTTCTGCAAAACCGGTTGATTTCTGGTTCTTCAAAATAGTCACCCTATGTTCTTTGATTCTATGTTGTAAACATCGGCCTGTCTGTACCAGACATTTATATTTATTTTCTATAATTTTATTACATTCAGTTCTTAAACAATGCGAAGTTATAATAGCTTGTATAAAGCAAGAGAGTGATTACAAACTGAAAACCTATGCTGAATTGAAGACAGAAATTCAATGAAACGAAATCAGTGATTATTCTGACTTCAAAAATGGTTTAATCTTATTTAATTTAATGATGATGTATCTACTTGATATTTTCTTTGTATTATTGTAAATTTCAATGTATTTTTAGTATCAGAGTAATTTGCTAATAATGTGAGTAATCTAATTATCTGATTTACTAATAACACTATCTGAGGGTATAAATATAAAATTTCACTAATTTTACGAACATTAGTTTTCTAGGTACCTATCCTCAGTGAAAGAGTACCAGACTGACGCCACAATGATGAAGAAAATCGAGCATCGCGCCGTTATAAAGTTCCTCACTAAGCAGGGAAAATGTCAAAAAATCATTAATGAAGAAATGGTTGCTGTTTACTAAGACTGTGACCCGTCGTTATACATCGTTCAAAAATGGTCAGTGAATTCAAAAGAGGCAGAGAAAGCATTGAAGACGATCCTCGCTCGGGCGGGACCGTTAGTAGCACCACTGAAGAAAATGTGAAAAAAGTGGGAAAGATGGTACTTGAAGATGCCAGAATAAAAATCAAGATGTTAGCAGACACGACAAACCTAACCTTGGATACATGCTATCCTTCATGTCCATCTTAACCTCTCAAAGGTCAGTGCAAGATGGATACCGAGAATACTCACCGCACCTCAGAGAAAAGTGCGAGTCGAGTGCTGTAAGGAGTTTTAAGAGCTATGTGGAGAAAATCCATCGACTATTTTCAACCGGTTGATTACTGGAGATAAGACGTGGGTTCATCACTATGATCCTGAGAGTAAATAAGAGTTCATACAGTGGATTGAAAAGGGTGCACAGCCCCCAAATATGTTTAAAGTCACCCCAACCGCTGGAAAAATAATGGCTACGGTCTTTTGGGATTCTGAAGGTATTTTATTGATAGAATACACTAAAAAGGGTGAAAGTATCATGACATCCTCCGTACAGTCCAGACTTGGCCCCTAGTGACTACCACATATTCCCAAATGTGCAAAAATATCTTCGGGGAAAGCGTTTTTCCGACACGATGAAGAACTGAAGGTAGCAATTAATACCTATTTCGAGGAGAAGCCGAAAGAATATTTTTTACAAGGAGAAGCTTATTTCGCGATCTAACGAATGTATTGAAGTTCTATGGGACTACATTGAAAAATTGAGTTTTTCCAAAATTTTCTGTTTTCTTTCATGCCTATATCGAGAATACATTGAACGTATATCTATGAAGAAATCGAAAAATTTCAATTGCTCAGGTAGCCAGAAGGCTAACTGATCGTATCGGGTGTTTTTTCAGAGTGATAGAACTTTCGATAGGGTTAACTGTGATTTGACAGAAGGAAGAAGCCATGTTGTTTTGACATTTCTGTCCAGTAAGCATTGACAAATTATCGTGGAAAGACTTACGCCGCAACAATGTTTAAAAATTATTGAAATTAATGTTCAAAATCAGTGTTCTATTCGCCAAACTTAAAAAGAGCACTTCGTGAGATTTGAGGTTTACATAATCGTCCATCAGAGCAGCTTATTCGTCGAACTATCGATAGATTTCGGACAACATTTTCTTCACTCGATGCAACAACAACAAGACAAAGAACTGTACGTACAGAAGAAAATATCGTTGATATAAGTCATAGTGTTAATGATGATCCAGATTTGTCTATTAGTCGACGTTTACAACAAGTTGGACTCTGTGCATCCACCATATGGAAAATTTTGCGTAAAGATCTTGGTCTACACCCATACAAAATCCAACTGGTTCAAGAACTAAAGCCACTTGAACATAATAAGCGTCGTTTGTTTGCTGATTGGGCCCTAGAACAGCTTGAAGTTGATCCACTTTTTTATCGTGAAATTGTGTTTAGTGATGAAGCTCATTTCTGGTTGAACTGCTATGTAAACAAGCAAAATTGGCGTATATGGAGTGAAAACAATCCTCAAGAAGTTCTGCAGGTTCCATTGCATCCTGAAAAATGCACTGTATGGTGTGCTTTACACGTTGGGGGCATCATCGGTCCATATTTTTTTAAAAACGATGCTGGAGCTAATGTTACAGTGAATGGTGCTCGTTACAGATCGACGATCAATGATTCTTTGTTTCAAAATTTGAATGGTATCGATCCAGTAGTGTTTTGATTCCAATAAGATGGTGCCAGATCTCATGCTGCTACCGTAACAATGGATTTATTGAAAGAAAGATTTGGCGATAACATTATTTCGAGAAATGGTCAAATTAATTGGCCTACAAGATCATGCGACATAACTACACTGGATAATTTTCTTTAGGGTTATGTCAAGTCATTAGTTTATGCTGATAAACCAGAAACAATAGACGCTTTAGAAGCCAACATAACTCGTGTTATTGATTAAATAAGGCCTGAATTACTCGAAAAAGTCAAAATTGGTCTGGTCGAATGCGGTTCCTCAGAACTAGTCGTGGTGAACATATGCCGGAAATTATTTTTAAAACATAAATGTCCCAAACTAACCTTTCAAATAAAAAAAAAAAGCTTCAATCTTAATTTGAATGTGTTTTATTTGAATTTAAAGTTCTATCACTCTAAAAAAAAAACACCCGATACTTTGAAATATCGAACCATTGTTTAAATCCAAGCGTAGCGTGATTTTTTCTGAAACTTTTTTCTTATCTGATTGCGGAAAAAAGTATGAAAAATATATGAAGTTTCGTTAAATATATTCTTTCCCCATTCTTCCATGCCAAAATGAAACGATACAGGTCGAACGGAGAAGGATTGAGCCTTTTTACTATGAAATTTTCCGTTTCTTCAGATGATTTGCAAAAACTAAAATGTGTTTTTATTCATCATCTATAACTTCTTCAAGAGATAATTCACATATCAAAAATTTACAGTAGAAGTGGACTGTTGAAAAAGCTCCAAAAGTTTCACATCGATTCATTTCAGTATATTTTTGATACACAATAATAGCAAATAATTTGAATAGTAGCTTCTTTATACTTTAGTGTAAGGCTAAGGGATCCAAGAGCGTAACATTTCACATTCGAAAAAGTAATAACTGGAAATAGTAAATAAGGAAAAATATTTTCTTCGATGTAAACCTAGGGGTGTAAAAGCTCAATTCACTTTCGCAGAGGCAGTAATTGAACATTAGATATCAGAAAAAAAAAATTTCAATGGAAAGAGTCAAATTTTTGAAGATCTGTATCAACCATAGACTCATCTAGTAAGAATAGTTGGAATCACCAACAACATATATCTAGGCTACATGTACAAAGCCGAATAAGTTCATCACACTTTATGAGCTCTCATTTCATTCCCAGAATTGTTAAACTTCAATCGGAACATCAAGTACTCAACGAGAATGCAGCATTTCTCGTTTACTGCATATACCGTAACACATAACATTTTATAGAGTCTTCACTGCAGCGGAATCGAGCTAGTTCTGGAAAAGATATTCTTTTAACACCTAGTCCTTTTATTACTGGCTTATCTACTATTGCATTCTCCAATGTTTTCTATTTCTTCTCTTCAGCAATACGGTTGAAGATTTTATCAAATAGATATGCCGCAATTCTAGGAACATGCATGCGATATTATATGAAACCCTGATAATTTAGATAGCTTTTTAGCATTTTTAATCCACTCTTGTATAAAAGAGCAGGTGAAATTTCATAAAACTTGGGTTTACTTCCAACAAATATATTCAGTGACATTAGCAGTGCTACACACACTAGGAATAATTTCTTCAATTTAATTTTTTCGGAATGTGGTAGTTTTACGTCACGAATGAAATGATATCATTTGCAAGAGGATTTATTACCATAAAGAGTTTTTGAATGGGAACACCCCATTTTTGAATTGACATTACTCATGCATGGCAGCTACTGTTTATTTGTAACATTGACAGTTGTATTTGTCAATGTCTACCATTTAATCATGGAAAGGTACACACTCCAACAACATTTACAAATAATCCAAATTTATTATGAAAAATCGCGATCTATTACTCTAACTTTACGTGCTTTAGCTCCAATTTTTGGTCGTTATAATCATCCGGATAAAAGAAAAGTTGAAAGTTTAGTGAAGAAGTTTGTAACAAATTTTACACTTCATGATGTTACAGTGCCAGTGTTTTAAATATCAGAATCATTATACTCGTCTTCCTTTCTGATAAGATTTTATTTACCAGTGAAGTTATCTCGGTTATTGAACTTTCTCCCCCATATTTCAATTTGAGTGTTGTCCTGACCTGGTGATTTTCTGTTTTTAAATTTTTTTAATGTCTCTCGGACATCCGGTGTCGTAACAGTAATGTTGTAATTTATTGTGATGTTATCTAGTTCATTTTCTTGCATGATGTCATCTTGAAACAATTTCGTTAGATGGTCTATCTAGGTACTTTCATCTATTTGATTCTTCTCCTCAAGTTTGCTAACCTCTTTTCTTTACTGCCTGATAAATCTCCACATTTGCTTCTGAAGACCATAGAAATCTGATTCCATTTTCTTCGAAAAACTTTCCCAGTGTTCATTTTTCGTTTTTCCGACCAGATCTCTTGTTTAATTTCTAATTTTTTTGTATTTTTCGAGAGATTCCTGTGTTCTGAGAGCTTTATATTCTATTATGCCTTCTTATTGTCTTTGCATTTTGTTTTTATTATTTTTCGGAACCACTGTGTTATGGTATTTGCAGTGTGCTTCTGATTCCTAGTGCCTCATTGATAGCTTCTCCAACGATACCTTTGAGCTTATCCTAACATTTGTCTATGCTATCATCCCATGATATTGGGTGTGTGGTGATTTTTCTCTGTCAACCTTTGCTGATACAGGTATTTTGTCGATTCATCCGATAGAGCTTCAATGTTGAATTTTTCCTTCTCACTTTATATGTAAGAGTAAACATTGATTGTATTCTTCTGAAGATATTTGCTCTGCAGGTGCACTGGTTCCCAGTTCCTCAACCGGGAAGAAAACTACTCCAAAAAATGAACCAGCAAAATTTGATTATCCATGAGCTGTACTAAGAATTCTAAAATGCTGTTTTCATATTTGGCATAATCGACTACTTTCAGCACTTGCACTAGAACATGGATCAATCAGCCCACTTCGCCGGATTCATGATAATCTATTCATAACGTCATCGGGTACTCACACCCACAAGTTGACGCAGAACCAGAAACGCCCTCTCATCAACTTTCTATTACCACTCAAGAATTGGAATGGCTTTCTTGCATGAGTAACCTACCCTGATTAATGACGCATATCACTACTCAATTCTATAAAAAGATATATTTATGTGCGAGGCAGTTAGTTGTATTTATTTCAAATCCTACCAGGTTCAGCATAACGACTGTGTTTTATGGCTTTAATTGTAAACGAAGCAGAAAAGAATTTCAATACAAACAATTCGGCAATGAACAGGTCGCGGATCATTTTTACATCAGAAATCGATTATTTTCGGATTTTGATCCTGAAGTGTGTAGAAGTGGTGTATTTCTGATCCGGATTACAATTTTTTTGTTATTATTTTGTTTTCGTTCTTAATGCATTTAAAATTGAGTATTTGTTAGAAGACTTGGCGCGTTTATAAAGGATTTACCAATAAGAGGTTTTATTTTCAATATCCCGCTTCCTGAGCAGCTGTCACTTTTAAAGCTGTCATTTCTTGACATTTGACAAGTAACAACTACGCCATTACTAAAAATAGAACGATACGCATTCTACAATGCATGGAAAATGTTAAAATTCACTACAAAAATGGTAAAAATTTTGCAGTCACAGTTCTCAAAACTGAAGCACTTTTTTCATCGTGAAGCACCTTCTCGGCCGGCAATAGTGAATCTGAAGGAACAATTTGAGCTGTTGGGACAAGTCAGTGATGCGAAAGAGAAAACGTCAAATTTGACGTTCTATTGTGGTGTATTTTTGTTTAATTATTGATGGTTTCAAAGAGAACAATAAGAAGCGAATATGTGTATTTTTTGATGGTTAGACACCAAGAAAGCTGTTTTATTTTGTTTAATATCAAATAGCTGATCCATATCCTTTTTCTTTGGATCTGATGAATGATTATTTACGTTCCATTCTTGATGTAACTTAACCTCACATTCGGTAAGATAATTTTTGATATATATATATATATATATATATATATATATATATATATATATATATATATATATATATATATATATATATATATTCACACAAAAAGGAATAAGAAGGGAATTGCATGGAACAAAAAAAAAAGTTAATGGACATAATCCTCATATAGATTCAACCGTAGACACGTGTTTCAGGCTTTCGTCCCTCATCAGTACGGTGAAAAAAGTGTGAAAGATGGGCAACACATGGTGGGAAAAAAGAGAAAAACCGACAAATTAACGGAGCTAACAACAGAAGCCAGTCGCCAATTTGTGGCTTCAGTAAGGAGACCCTGTGATTACAGGGCAACAACCAAACTTCGTACACGAAGGAAGCTATAGCATGTTCCAAGCTATTCCCTCCTTATTTTTTTTGTACTATGTTTCTGGACTCGGATGTCACGCTGGTAGTTATAGTTTCTTCCGTGTACGAAGTTTGGTTGTTGCCCTGTAATCACAGGGTCTCCTTACTGAAGCCATAAATTGGCGACTGGCTTCTGTTGTTGGCTCCGTTAATTTGTTGGTTTTTTCTCTGTTTTTCCACCATGTGTTGCCCATCTTTCACACTTTTTTCACCGTACTGATGAGGGCCGACATTTGGAGAATGCAAAAATTGAGATTTATTTGAATTCAATATTCATTTCAATGGGATTGTAATTGCGAAACGAATAATGATAATATTACTTACCGTATTATTTGTGAATATATTTGGCTTCGCTCTTTCGGCTGGAGGTGTGAATAGTGCGTCTGGACGTGGTAAGGCTCCTCCGGCAGATGGAGGCGTTGTATCTCCACCTATCCACAGGACACATCCTTATAGTAAGGAAACTTCGATTCTATTTTACATTTTCATCACATAAATTCTCGCTTTCTTCTGAGACTCAATTTCTCATCAACCTTCATATCTACTGGTAGATTGAACATCAATTTAATTTTGGGCTAATTTTCAAAGGAATTGTTTCTTTCATTTTGTTGTTAGAACTCATTCAACATATCATTCAATAAATCGCCCACATAAGAGTTGTTCAATTACATAGTACAAAAGTAATATTTAAGACCTAGTTATATCTTACATACCTTGTGGGGTTATTACACTTTGAAGGAAAGTTACCGATATATGCTCATGCAACTTCGCGCCAACAAAAGTAATATTCTTGTTTTCAAAATTCAAAATAAGTTCTGTTCTTGCTTTCCGAAGAAAAACCATGTATGTCGGGATATATACGTGAGCGAGTCAGTCAGTCTAGAGACGTCACCGACTGTAGATGGTACTTGCAATTTGTTCTGTTGACAATCACTCGTCATTTTTCAATTAAATATTGAACCATTCGCTTCAATTTTTCACGTGCTCCATAGTAAATCCAGATTTCAGCATTTCAAACTGAACGACCTCGCGAATACTTCACATTGGAGTATAAATCTGCCTTAACAATAGTTCGTGGTGAGTTACTGCCTTTTAAATTATTAAATATTCAATATATTAAATCAAAAAACGTATTCGGGCAGATTTAGCGACCACTCCCCCTGTTTACTTTATCAGTCTGCTGCAAATGCACTTGGATGATCAAACAATGTAGAGCAAGTGTATTTGACAGTTCCTCG
Organism: Megalocaria dilatata; assembly: GCA_034642435.1. Taxonomy (NCBI): domain Eukaryota; kingdom Metazoa; phylum Arthropoda; class Insecta; order Coleoptera; family Coccinellidae; genus Megalocaria; species Megalocaria dilatata. Next base: position 43,086,294 of record CM067856.1, on the reverse strand, counting down.
ATTGACTGATATGGATAAGTTTCCTCCTCTTTCTGCTACTGACATGTCTACCTGATCGGTAGCAGTCTAAAAGATCGGAATTGCTCAGATAAACATCGCAAATGTTTTTGCCAACCGCTGTGTTACTTACTACATCTGTGAAACTCAATAAACATGCAATGTTGGATATCTCTTCTGATATTGAACCGGCCATTTAACAAGTTGCAGAAAAAGTGACTCTAACCTTATTATATCGTTGATATGTCTTCGAAATACACAATGGGCTAGTTAATGACAAACGAATATCGTGCACAAAGAACATTATTTTTCAGTCACCTAATAAAATAGTCTATTTTATTTTATATATAATATATAATTATATTTTGGCTTCAATAAATCTCATTATAGAATGTCAATGAATTTAAATAAACCTTAAAATAACTCACACTGTTCTTTGATTTTGTTAGAACATAGATCAATCTTGAATTATATAATTGATCTGTATTTCGAAGCTTAAGTCTTTTAACACGTGAGAGATATAGGTTAGGTTTTTGATTTTGATATTTGGAATATTAAATGAGGACTGAAGACGGGATTGTCTAGAATTATATTTGTTTTTTGAAGATATAGTGCACATTTTTTAGAGATTTTTGAAATAATTTATTCGAATATTTAAATTTATTAAATATTTCAAATAAATTATATTCTTTGAGAAGTCCTTTAAGTGTGTTCATGTTTTTAAAAGGCAATTGGTGTTCTTAAAGGTAAGACCAGAAACAAAATTTTGTCTCCTTTAAATATTTATTTATTAATTTTAATTACTTTCGTATATCTGTTGGGTTATTTATTCCATTTGACATTATATATTGAGTTTTGATTATATACGTCTATTAAATGTAAGCGGTGCTTGTGTAGACATAAATCTAATTCTGAAAGTTTTTGAATAAAAATTTTTTTGATATTAAAATTGTAGAAGATAAACATATTTCAATTTGTTTTAATATTCAAATTCAGTCACCTAATACTATCTACTACATTTAACCTTCATTACTTGAATAATAAAGGGCGATCCAATTAGTGCTTTTAGGATTTCAAAGTCAAATAAAAGTTACATCTGACAAACAAATTATTGGAAAGTTTTTTAGGTTGGGTTATTACAAAATAGCACGGAACATTTAACATTACAAAAATCTTTCGAAATTATTGAAAATTACTATCAAAACTTAGGCTTCATACAGACAAATTGGAATAAGGCAGGTAAACATATAATTTGGTGCCGAAGTATTTGGAACAGATTTTACAAAAATTTGATGCCCTTAATTCGAACTTAGTTTTTATTTATGAGTTCTAATTCCAAAATATGACATTTTAATGAAATATAACGTTACACTAATATTAGGTAAATCTATAGATTAAATAAGAATACCAAAGTGTTAACTTCTAATAACTATATATTGAAGCAGTAAGGTTGTATACTATTATTATACAAATATAAATCTAACAATGCATACTACTCTGTCAAGAAAGTACCGGGAATTTTCAATTAAAACAATATTTTTACATTTAATCGTCAAAATTTATTGGGTCACCTTCAAAATAGGCTCCATTTGCTCCAATACATCTATGCCAACGGCACTTCCAATTATCGAAACATTTTTTATAGGCGCTTTCCGGGATGGACTTCAGCTCTCGCGCCGAATTTTGTTTTATGGCTTCAATCGACTCAAAACGGGTGCCACGAAGGGGCAATTTTAGTTTTGGGAAGAGGAAAAAGTTGCAGGAAGCCAAATCCGGCGAATATGGTAGTTGCTGAAGCACGTTTGTTGAGTTTTTGGCGAGAAAGTCAGTCACAATCGTAGCTCGGTGAGAAGGCGCGTTATCGTCCCATAGTAATTCCCCATAGTAAAAATCGGCACGCACTCTGACATCGACTGACTTAATCAGCTGTTGCGAACACACTAGTTGACAGATCCCGCTCAAGCTTGGCATAGTAATTAAGGACAGTGGTACCAACCTTGGAAAAAAAAATTTCACCTGCCTCATTGCCCCGCCAGATTTAAATCGATAATTCCCGGTACTTTCTTGACAGAATGTATAAAGATGAAAACCCTGTCGATAAAACTAACGTTTCATTGAAAACATCGGAAGCCTTTTTTGATGTATTTTGGGAGAGTCTCTTTAAACTCCAACATGGGTGTATTTCATCTTTCTTGGGGACGGTTCCCCAAAGTTTTTAAATCTTGATGAAATCTTTGATCTTGTTCCTCACAGACACCCCTCAAATTCTGAGAAAAAAATGTGGCTGTCTAAATAGAGTAACATAGGCATATGTTACACTAAGGGATTTAAAACTCTTAAGGATCTCGATAACCAGTTCATCATAATTTTCAGATGATTTGTTTTTTCCTGCTGTCCATGGCATTATAGCTTGACACGCTGGGGGCGCTTGTCTTCACTAGGACCCCAGTTTCATCCCGGTGAAATGGAGGGTTGATGGCTAAAGTAATGCCACTCGCGCCAGTTACTGGACCGGTGTAGTGGAAGAACTGAATGGGGTTCTAGTTTCACTGTAAAGGTGGAATGGAGAGCTGAGACTATGAGGGTATTTCTTCTATCTTTTCGCAGCAACTCATGTTCAGGGTATATCGAGAAATGCTTCAGGGTTTAACGGGACTTGACGGTTCGACCGGTCCCGTCCTGAACCAGGATCGATTGCGAGACGATTCTAACGTTTCTGGATCTCGACGATACGGCTAGACCGTTGGTGCTTGAAGCCAGGATCAATTGAAAGACTTCACAAGGGTCCATAGGTCTTGACGTACAGGGGGGGTTGACGATGCTGGTACCAGTATCAATTGAGGAATTATATCTTGAGAATATCTTGGTTCATTGGACTGCGTTCGGGTGGGTGGATAAGAAGCCCATTCGGCGTGTGAGTTGCGCCCCAAAAACTCGAGTACTGACTATGCAGAGCCAGTAGAGGTTGGATAGTGCTTCGCTGCTACCAGTCACGGTGTAGGTTTTCGGACTGAAGTCTAAACTGGAAGCTGGTGGGTTCAACTCTTCGGAGTGGTTCTCGTCATGCGCGATAATAAGACGTAACCCTTATCACACTTTCTGCTTCTTGAGGTAGATTGTGGAGACTGTTGAGTAGTCACTTGGTGAAAGAGCTGTACATGCCAATAAACTAGCTGGTAGAATTCACGATGTCCAAGAGGCACAAGAAGCAAGGATATTTGGTGTAGTCAATTTGATATTCAAGTAGAAACCTGAGTATTTTCAAGTCCACACAAATCACTTATTGGTAGTCATGAAATTTCGATCTTCTCTGAGACAAAAGCTATGCTGCATATTCTTCTTTCATTTTTGTTGAGACACCAATAGGTATTGAATCATATTTGTTATCCTTGCGTGGAAGGACAAGTTTCAAACTTCGCTTTGATCTGTCAATAAACAGGCACCAATCATATGGAGAATGTTCAGAAATACACATTTTTGTAGGAATCCCCTATTATCATTACCAAATACAAGATTGTCTTCTTGAAGAGAAGAATGGTAGCAGATTCTTGTCTATCGTACAGAAAAAAGTCAATTTGGTTTCTTGTTCAACAAATGTTTGTCGTTCACCTGGAAACCGGCAATACAGAAGCTTCTTTCGCCAAGTTGAGATCTCTGCTGAGATCGTTTAATTTATCCCAGTTAAAATAGTGAGGAAGGGATGTCATCTTTTCATAACCAGAGTCACCTCCGTTAGCATCAGAAGGGTGGTCAGAGAGACAATATTCATCGTCAAAGAGCCCTGGTAGCTGGTGAAACGTTGGCATCGGCTAGAAGCCTCCACATTGGATTTTTACCCTCAGAAATTGTTCAATTATGGTTTAAAAGCCATTGTATTTCATTACTCCCTGAAAAGATAATAAATTTTGGGTGTTTTGTTGTTAGAGGGATAATAATAGTTTTATTGCAATCCAAAGGCCTACCTTGTTCATATTGAATATATTAATTTTGAAGCACTCATACTTGAAAAAGCATCAATAGATGCGTTGGTGTATCTTAAAGAGTAGAAGGAGTAGGATGGAGTTATAAAGCACTCATTGGATCACCATTCATTTGGTTAGTTATGAGATGTCGTGTAATTCATCATTAGATACATCTGAATATAGAGTGAACCTGTTTTTTCGTGGCTATTTTGAGTCAACTATTTTTATGATCTAATCCATAGTAGTAGAGAAGTTGCTCCACTACAGTTAATTCGACTTAATATAAAAGTTTTTTTTGCTTTACTACTTATAGCTCACTGATTCAGCTATTATGAGTTTTCAGAGTCTTAATCAATAGATGTTTCCGTGATTTTTATATGCTTAGAATAAACAAACTCACCCAAAATGTTCGTCAGTTTAAATTTCAAAAGAAAGCAATAAAAATTAAAATGCAATTTCCCTCAACTACTCTGTTCCCGATTGAATATTCAATCTGCATCGCCCACTCACTCCATCATGAGCAGATAGCTTGATCTACATCGACGTAAAAACCTACGCGGTTAAAAGCCGAGTGAAAAAAACGAGAAGGGACGGGGAAAATGTCAGAAACACATCCAGGAAACGAAATGAGAAAAACAAGAAGTAACAAAAATAATTTATTACAAAAATATACAAAAGAAATGAAACATAATCCAATTGTGCTAATGTCAGTTCCAAAATCCCTTTGTGTATAATGGATTTAATAGAATTTCCCGATCGAAACCCGTTTGGCTGAAAAGATATTTCCGTTCTTAATGATAAAGGAAACTGGGAGAATGTGAGGAAAGCGTTCGACGCAGCCAGTCTCTTTTTGGTTATTTTCAAGCAAGTGATTATTTGTTCATTGGAGAGGGATGATTTCTAGCGTGAATAGATCTGAAAACGATAAATCGTGATTTATATTTCTGCTTAAGTTTACTTTGGTGCACCTAGTTGATTTATATTATTCTGATCGTGTGGGTTCAAAGCGAGAATATCTGGATGAAATCACCGATGTTTGAGAACGTCATAACATGCAGGAATGTCTGAAACATACCTGGTGAAATCGTACAACTGAAACTTATTCAACAAGCTGATTAATTGCATTTGACTTCGCTGGTACGCAGCCAGTTTGATTCTTCCATCAAAATGAATTTTAAATGAGCAAATGGATATAGCAGTACGATACTTTTCTGCAAATTTCAAAAATAAGAAATTGCAAATGATAAAGCAATTCAAGGGTATACCAACTTCCACAATTCATTTGAATTTGGGTTAGTCTTTCACTCCCATACGCATGTGAACTCAAGATTTCTCACATAACAATTTTATTTAAAATAATTCATATAGTGTTTATGTTTCACAATTTATTCAGAATCCTGACACGTGTTTCGATCTTTCGACCATATTCAGAGAAAAACAAAAGGGAACTAAACTTAAAATTGAAAAAAGGTTTTTTTATTACACTTAGGATATCTGTGTATATTTATGGAGCATGAAAATAACAGCATCCAATATAAGGGTGTTACCGAATAGAATTTGGAAATTCGTGAAATTCTCCTTTTTCTCAATTTCTTTTTTAATTGAAGGAATCTCCAAATAGTCCATCAATTTATCCTCATTAACATTATATAGTAAAGTGATACTTTTCTCATTAAAAAAATTATTATAAAATAGAAAGGCTTTTTACTTGATAAAAGAAATATAACAAAATTTGAATATCAAAACAAATTGAAATATGTTTATCTTCTACAATTTTAATTTCCAAAAGAATTTTTTTATTCAAAAAACTTTTAGAATTAAATTAATGTCTAAAACAAGCACCGCTCACATTTAATAGACGTTTATAATCAAAACTCAATATACAATGTCAAATGAAATAAATAACCCAACAGATATACGAAAGTAATTAAAATTAATAAATAAATATTCAAAGGAGACAAAATTTTGTTTCTGGTTTTATCTTTAAAAAATACTACTTGCCTTATAAAAACATGAACATTAAAGGACTTCCCAAAGAATATAATTTATTTGAAATATTTACTATATTTAAATATTCGAACAAATTATTTCAAAAATCTCTAAAAAATGTGCACTATATCTTCAAAAAACAAATATAATTCTAGATAATCCCGTCTTCAGCCCTTATTCAATATTACAAATATCAAAATCAAAAACATAACCTACATCACTCACGTGTTAAAAGACTTAAGCTTCGAACTACAGATCAACTATATATTCAAGATTTATCTATGTTCTAACAAAATCAAAGAACAAAGTCAGTTATTTTAAGGTTTACTTAAATTCATTGACATTCTATAATGAGATTTATTGAAGCCAAAATATAATTATATATTATATATAAAATAAAATAGAAAGGCTTTTTACTTGATAGAAGAAATATAACAAAATTTGAATATCAAAACAAATTGAAATATGTTTATCTTCTACAATTTTAATTTCCAAAAAAATTTTTTTATTCAAAAACTTTTAGAATTAAATTAATGTCTAAAACAAGCACCGCTCACATTTAATAGACGTTTATAATCAAAACTCAATATACAATGTCAAATGAAATAAATAACCCAACAGATATACGAAAGTAATTAAAATTAATAAATAAATATTCAAAGGAGACAAAATTTTGTTTCTGGTTTTATCTTTAAAAAATACTACTTGCCTTATAAAAACATGAACACACTTAAAGGACTTCCCAAAGAATATAATTTATTTGAAATATTTACTATATTTAAATATTCGAACAAATTATTTCAAAAATCTCTAAAAAATGTGCACTATATCTTCAAAAAACAAATATAATTCTAGATAATCCCGTCTTCAGCCCTTATTCAATATTACAAATATCAAAATCAAAAACATAACCTACATCACTCACGTGTTAAAAGACTTAAGCTTCGAACTACAGATCAACTATATATTCAAGATTGATCTATGTTCTAACAAAATCAAAGAACAAAGTGAGTTATTTTAAGGTTTACTTAAATTCATTGACATTCTATAATGAGATTTATTGAAGCCAAAATATAATTATATATTATATATAAAATGAAATAGAAAGGCTTTTTACTTGATAGAAGAAATATAACAAAATTTGAATATCAAAACAAATTGAAATATGTTTATCTTCTACAATTTTAATTTCCAAAAGAATTTTTTTATTCAAAAAACTTTTAGAATTAAATTAATGTCTAAAACAAGCACCGCTCAATGTCAATTCATTGACATTATAGAATGTCAATGAATTTAAGTAAACCTTAAAATAACTCACTTTGTTCTTTGATTTTGTTAGAACATAGATCAATCTTGAATATATAGTTGATCTGTAGTTCGAAGCTTAAGTCTTTTAACACGTGAGTGATGTAGGTTATGTTTTTGATTTTGATATTTGTAATATTGAATAAGGGCTGAAGACGGGATTATCTAGAATTATATTTGTTTTTTGAAGATATAGTGCACATTTTTTAGAGATTTTTGAAATAATTTGTTCGAATATTTAAATATAGTAAATATTTCAAATAAATTATATTCTTTGGGAAAACCTTTAAGTGTGTTCATGTTTTTATAAGGCAAGTAGTATTTTTTAAAGATAAAACCAGAAACAAAATTTTGTCTCCTTTGAATATTTATTTATTAATTTTAATTACTTTCGTATATCTGTTGGGTTATTTATTTCATTTGACATTGTATATTGAGTTTTGATTATAAACGTCTATTAAATGTGAGCGGTGCTTGTTTTAGACATTAATTTAATTCTAAAAGTTTTTTGAATAAAAAAATTCTTTTGGAAATTAAAATTGTAGAAGATAAACATAAAAAAATTATTATTTTCTATACAATGTTCTGCAAAAGTGGTTAATTTCTGGTTTTTCAAAAAAGACATCCTATGTTTTTTGATTCTGTGTTCTAAACTGTCTTATATATGTAGCATTACAATCATCACAGTTAATTTGATAAATCCCCGATTCGGAAAAGTTGGGGTTCCTTTCTTTATTGCTCACCAAAATCTTATCTAAATTATTTCTATTTACTACTAAACAATTTTTTCCCACTTTATGGAGACTATTAAAGATCCAACTGCTGAAACCATTTATATAAGCCATTGAAAACAATTTTTTTTCATAAGGACCATTTATATTGATATAAAATTTTTTAAAAATATTGTGGTAACTTTTCTTATCAATCATTTTGTCAATGATTTCATTTCTATATTCATTGTTCACCGCTATAGTTTTAATTAAATATATTGACTTCTTTTCGGAAATTGACTTCGTTCAATGGGATGTTCAAAATTCTATGACTGAAACTATTTTATGGAATGTTGGCATTTTAATTTGCCATGACTGATTGTATTTTGAATCGCTTATGGTATCAGTAGTGGTAGGTTTTCAAAAATGTCGAATTCGAACTTATTATTACTATGACTTATATTAAGATCAAAGAAGTTTATTGAAGAATTTTTTTCCATTTCTATTGCGAATTTGATATTTTCATTTATGCTATTCAGATAATTAAAAAATTGCTATAGTAGCCTGTCAGTTTCAGTCCAAATGCAAAATACGTCATCTACAAATCTAGTCCAAAAGTGAACGAGTTTTACCAACTAATGATTTGTACTGTTAGCGAATAATGATTTTTCAAAGTAAGAGATAAATAATTCAGCTAAAATTGGACTTATTGGAATTTCTCATTAGTAAGCTCTTTTAGAAAACTTTACCACTACTGATACAATAATCCATTCAAAATCCTATCAGTCATGGCAATTTAAAATGTCAACATTCCATAGTTTCATTCATAGACTTTTGAGCATCCCGTTGAACGAAGTCAATTTCCGAAAAGAAGTCAATATAATTAAAACTGTAGCGGTAAACAATGCCTATAGTACTGAAATCATTTACAAAATGAAATACTCAAGTCAGACACAGTCATTGCGTGATTACGATTTGGAGTAAAAAAATTTTTTTTGAATATAATTGTTAGGCAGATCTTTACCGTATATATCTAATTAAGAGTATAAGCTATTTTAATACATATTTCCATATGTCGGGTCATTTCAACAAACATCCTTATAAACATTTCGAGCAAAAAGTAGCCCGATTTGGTCAAATCGATTTCTCGAAACTTCTCTGTAATATACAACATTAAGAAATCTGCAGAGTACCTATATTCGCCTCCCATAGCATAATATATAGATTTACGTTGAAATGGGTTCATTCAGTTCATGCAGAAAGGCAAACTTGCCTCATTCTTGTGAAATAATTTTCGAACAAAGCAATATTTCCGATTGTTTGTAACGTACAAAAGGATTAATAAGAAAACTTATCACAGTATTTAAAAAAAATCTCATATCAATATAAATGATCCTTATGAAAAAAGAAAATAAAGTTTTCAATGGCTAATATAAAAGATTTCAACAGCAGGATCTCTAATGATCTTCATAAAATGGGAATTAATACTTTAGCAGTAAATAGAAATAATTTAGCTAGGATTTTGGTGAAAAATAAAGAAAGCAATCCCAACTTTTCCGAATCGGGGATTTATCAAATCAATTGTGATGATTGTACAGCATAGAATCAAAGAACATAGGATGTTTATTTTGAAAAACCAGAAGTCAACCGGTTCTGCAGAACATTGTATAGAAAATAATCATTTTTTCAATGAGAAATATGTCACTTCACTATATAATGTTGATAAGGGTAAATTGATGGACTATTTGGAGATTTTTTCAATCAAAAAAGCCGTTGAGAAAAAGGAGAATTTAACAAATTCCTAAATACTATTCGGTAACATACCTATATTGAATGCTTTTTTTTCCATGAGCCATAAAAATACACAGATGTCCTAAGTGTAATACAAGAACCTTTTTCAATTTTAAGTTTAGTTTTTGTACTTCTTTGAAGATACTCAGGATAACCTCTATTTAAATAACATATCTTGCTAACGATAAACATGAATGCATTTCAATTAAAAACTAAACTGTGACATACCACATTATGAAAAATAAATGACCATGAATATTTCGTTCTATTCACTCATCAAACAGATGGTATCTTGAAACGTTCCAGGACATTCTCAAACATCGATGAAAACATTAAGAATGTGCACATTGCTACAACACTATCGACGCGTTTCACAAAACTTCGTTGGACGTACGCCATAAATTTATTGATTTATCAAATTGGATAAATGGACCAAATTGAAGTGAGATTGAACATAGTACTTGATTCGCACAAACTTTTGTGAAAGCTACTATACGTCTACAAAATTTAATCAACTCACCTCTTGGCGTATTAAGTATATCTGGCTGCCTTATGTCATTTGATCCTGTCGTACACACTGTCAGCTGGGCTCCCATGGGGCAATCATTATGCTGTTTAACAGTATAGGCTACTACGTATCTATTGTCGCCTGTGTTGATTTCTAGCATGGAGCCAGGTGCTGGAGGTTTTGGTTGCTTGGGGTCTAGCTGTAGGGCGCAATGTGACCCTCCACAATGCCTATGTCTTCGTTTTATCGTAATTACTACTATTACGAAGACACCTAATGCTAGCGTGAGTAGTGAACCTGTCAGCAAAGCAGCCATCGGAATCATGTTCATATTGGTGCCACCATCTATGGAAGAATTTAAGCTTGAATTAATACTAAGAACAATTCATTGAGATCATAATGACTTTTCTCATATTCCGAGCTTTAAAAAAACTACTGTAATACACCTATTTCTTTATCGACTTTAAAATAATACATTTTAACTTCTACAATATATATTGCAACTATATACAAAAAACTATCAAAATGATATCCTTATATATAATCAATATCAAATATTTTTCAATGTCTCGGAAAAAACCTTTTTACATCCCCACATGAAACGTATTAATACAAATGTATTAACAAAAATTATATAAGTATGTATATTAACATACAAATACAAGAAAATTCATTATCCCAAAATTATCTGAAATTCTCAAAATACAGGATCAAATAAAAATAATTGAACAAGAACTCCAATATTTAATAGTTATTTTGGTCTCTAGATCGCTTCAGAAATGTATTGAATTCAGATTCAAATACACACATCGTCAAAAGTCAACTCTCAACTTGTTGACCATTTTTTGTGTATGGAACCTTCACTTTCTTATCACTCAAATGAAAAAAATTAACCAGCAAAAAATGTTTCTTGTTCTCCCGAACCAGATTCGAAGTTAATCAGTTTCCAGCGAATAACGAGAGTTGTAATAGTGAGAATTTACAGTGGAAAATGCCGGGACATCTAAATGCTCGGTTTGACCTGGCAAGAATAGTAGACCTACATCAAGAAGCTTTGTCCAACTACCAAATTGCGCAACGTTTGAATATTTCACGACTTCAATAAGGCGCATATTGGCCTTTTTCCTGGAAACCGACAGCGTTGTCCGGAAACCGGTTCCTGGTCGACCTAGAGTAATATCTCCAAGGGAACACCATTATATCGCAAATTTTACTCGAAGGAATCGAACGGTATCTGTAACTGCCCTTTGAAGAATTTTTTTAAGGACCTATAGACGGGTAGTCTCAACCAGTACCATAAGGAGACGGTTGCATTCCTCAAATTTAAGGGCAAGAAGATCCTTGAGAGTACCTTGGCTATCACCTGGATATAGAGCTACCCGTGACAATGGGCAGAACACCACCAAGATTCAAGACTGGCTTTTATCACAATGGCGCAACGTACTTTTTTCGGACGAGTCACAATTCGGTTTACAAAGTGATAATTGACGAGAAAGGGTTTGGAGACATCCAGACAGACTAGAGCGACTCTAGTCTTTCTAGCCCTTTCAAGGCGGATCAATAATGTGCTGGGGGGTATAATGTTCGGTCGCCGTAACCGTTATTTATTATCGTTGAACGAACAATCACTGGTGCCACCTACATAGAAAACATCATTGAACCAATCATTGTTCCTCTGCGCAACGAATTTGGGATAATTCTATTTATCAGGATGATAACGCCCCAACACACCGCACACGAAGGACTCAAAACATTCTTTGAGAGAACAATATCCAGAGAATTAACTGGCCAGCAAACTCACCAGACATGAATCCAATTGAGCACGTATGGGATTACTTAGGGAGAGCAATATTCAATCGCCAAAACCCACCTTCAACTTTTCAGGAATTGAGTTTAGCCCTTCAGGAACCATATGTCTGAAAATTTCATCAATGACTTGATTCGTGGGATGCCTAGGCGTATTGGAGAGTTGATTGAAAGAAGAGGTGGTAATGCGGACTATTGAATTTGGATTCAGTTGTGGAATAACTATAATTAATCAAAAATAAATAATCAATGAATTTAGATTTTTTCTCATTTTTCCTATTTTGTCTCATCCTGCATGAAGCAAAGAGTAACAAACAAAGATTTTCTATCAAATATATTGCAGTTGAAGTAGAGGAAAATATTCATCTCATTTCCAGAACATAGATTGTTCATTTCTTGAGAAACCTAGGGGGGCCCAGACTTTTTACGATGTGTGTATATCACAAAATCCAAATTTAACTCGCCAAACAAGATAAAACCTGCGTTCTGAGTAAAAATGGTTATTGGACAATAACAATACGTTGATCATTCTCCTTTATGCTGGATACTTTGAAACTTGCTTTGAGCTATTCGTTCTAGATTTCATCTTATTTGGAGAGTTAAATTTTGATCTTGTGATATATTTGAATCGGAATTCAATACATTTCTGAAGAGGTCTAGAGACTGATTATCAAATGTTGAAGTTATCGTTCAATTTTTCTTATTTGATCCTTTATTTTGAGAATTTTGAATAATTTTGGAATAGTGGATTTTCTTGTATTTGTATGTTAATATACAAACTTATATAGTTTTTATTAATACATTTGTATTAATACGTTTCATGTCGGGATGTGAAAAGGTTTTTTCCGAGACATTGAAAAATATTTTATATTGTTTATATATAAGGATATCATTTTGATAGTTTTTGTATATAGTTTTAATATATAATTTATTGTACAAGTTAGAATATATAATTGTGAATTTAAAGTCAGTTAAATTACTTTTATCAAGCATTGAATCACATTCAAATTATTTCTTTATCATTTATCAGTGAATCTTGGATTTTCTTTCTGTTTCCACACTGGACTTGGTTTTTCTCTTCAAAATAATTGATTCGTAGGAAAAAAAACCTCTCGATAGACAAAAACGCTGGATAATTCCAAAATACAAGTTTAAACTATTTTCTCACCTTGAAGAAGGTCATTTAGATTGGAAAGTGAAAAGGATACTTCTTGAAAGAAAAGGCATAAGCTTCTTTAATATATCTTAGCATCCAGAATTCTGATGTAAGTGAAGGGTGGCACACAAACTCCAAGAAAAGGAAAAAACAATATGTATCAAAAAGTGTTGAGTATGCTCGAGATATTTTCAACACCGATAAAACTTGACTTTTTTTGTTTGTAAAAACTTTATCGTTCAAAGATGGAAAGTGTCATTTGTTTTCAGCAAATATAAATGCATCTGAAAGTTGGAGTTTCTTGTCATAGGAAAAGATAAGAAGCCCTAAGGGCTTCTATCGTTTCCAATAAATTACCAGGCGAATAAGAAGACGTAGATAATAACAGAATTTCTCAATGAATGGCTGCTATCAGGGAGCACTGAACAGAATATACTCCTATTTCCGCATAATTACACTGTCACTGGACCTTGTCGCAGTTCGGGAGCTTGCTACGACTAGGGCCCTAGTTTCACTGAGTTGAAATGGAGGGCTAGTCGTAGTTTCTAACATGGTGCCACGGGTATCTGTTGTAACACCTTTAAAACTAGCATTATTCTAACCTATTAAGTTTTGAAATTTCTGATTTTTCTATCCGATGGCCGAGTGCGTTAATTTACTGCGTTACATCGGGACTGTGGAAGTCCACAGGCGTATTGATACTTCTGGCCACCCAATTCATGCTGGGCTCGATGGGGCAGTTGAAAGTCGGCATGCTAGACTAGAAGGTTCGTCTGGTCGCGCTTAATTCATGATTCAGGAAGTCATGACATCAATGACTATCTGGATAAGAGTTATCCAAAAGTGTTTTGTTTCTTCTGTACAATGCATCTGCATACGAATTCATGATTTAAGGTTTGAATTACTCAAGAGTCCCCTTATTTACCTGACCTGACTCTATCTAAATATTATCTTTTCTCCGAAAAAGAGTTTAAAGGTTAAATTTTCTTCCAACTAAGCTCTGAAGGCCAGGTTTGCAGAGAAGGATGTAAATTTATTTTTGGTAGGTACAAAAATGCTGCAAACAAATCAATTCGTTAATTCAAACTTTCTCATTAATCTTTTCGATACATCTCATTACTTCAAAACTGTCGATACTTTCATTATTATCTTGAATATCGAATTATCAATAGTGCACTGCATTAAAATTTTGACAAATAGTTGACTGGCTGATTAATATGAATGAGGACATTTGTTATAGAAAGTTTGACCGGTTGATTATTTGATATTTGCACTAGAGACTACGTTCGGCTATTTCCGGCACTTTGGTGAATATTTTCGGATAGGTGAGAAACTTTGAGTCAGCAAGTAATATAAAGATGCTATTGCCTAGATACATACGTAACACAAAATTTAATATACACGCAAAAGATGGATGTCCCAACAAAAATTTGACTCCTCCAAAACTCAGAAACGAAGAATTTTCGAAAATAGGTTGACTTCTGTTTTGAGGGGAACGATGTTCCATCATGAGTATGAAAAACCACCCCCTTGAAGGTTTCATCAACCCCTAACATTTTTTAAAAGCTATTTATATTCTGTACACAACACAGTTAAAATTTTTAAAATCGGTTCATTATTCACGAAATAATGTAAAATTGAACTAACCGTCGAAAGGCGATGTTGAGCTGACAGTTGAACCACCTGAACTCAAAAATCTAAGAGTTTTGAAGAATCCAAAATAATTTTCAAGTTCTGTATTAAAGAGAAACAATCCTTGTGACGACATTGTTCCGAAAAAACCATCTGGGGATGGCAACAACCCCCAACATTCTTTGAAAGTGTGCGAAAACGATCAAGGTTAAAGCGGAGTGAATCAGCTCAAACTTTGACCAAACCAGGACTAACGGCCAGGAAGGTTCCACTGTACATGGTATTGGAAAGGAAGCATATATTATGAGTTGCTTTCATACAGCCAAACGCTAACTTCGTATCTGCACTGTCAACAACTGGACGCTTTGAAGCTAGCGATTGATCAGAACTGGTCAGAATTGACCAACAGAAGAGGTGTTGTGTTCCATCAGGACAACATCAGGCCACATACGTAGTGATTCTCTAGAACTCCGGAAGCTTGGCTGGGAAGTTTTACTGAATCCCCAATTAAGTCCGGACCTGTCACCAAGCGATTACCAATGTTTTTCTCGAATTGCAAAACTTCCTGGATGATAAGAAATTGGAATCAAGAGAAGATCGTGAAAATTTATTACTAGGGTTTTTCGCCAATAAGAACTAAGACTTCTCTCTGAGAGAGGAATTATGAAGATAACTTTAAAATGGCAACAAATAATAGAACAAAACAGTGCATATTTGACCCAAATCGGAGAATTCGAAATATGCCAAATAAAGTCTTGAAGTTCACGCAGAAATAATGAATTTTTTTCCCCAATCTATTATTTACAATTGAAACTCTAGCAAGCTATACACGTACGCAGATAAAACTTTTATTTCAGTGTCTTGATGTTACTAAGCGAGTTTGAGTAACTGTTTGAGTTTATTTAAATTTTTTTGAAAAGGGTCCTTTCCTGGTTTTTCATTTTTAGAAAAAACTGCTTAGGCAATTTATAGGTTGTATAATGAAAGAAATGATATTAATGATTCTATATATAGAAAAACCAACAATAATCTACTTCTACTACATTCTTTTCTTCCTTATATTAACAGTGTATTCTTCTCTTCACTTAAGAGTTTCCGCAACAAAATTAATGAAATGGTAGTTTTATAAGCACTAATAATATACTGTCAGTACAGATAAACTTGTAATTTGTAATACATTATTAAAGTAGGTCTCAATTCAAGTGAATTAATTGGAGTACCGGCGGATATGTTATCAAAACACCAAGTATGGTAATAGAAAGTTCTTCGAATCAGAAGAGTGCAACCTACATTTCTAAAACGTTGCATTCGTTGGGCATTACACTGATAATGCTAATAAATATCGAAATAAGTTGCTTATGGTCTGATCGATGAGCGAAATAGTTACGTGACTGAATATATAGTATATAATATATAGCTAGTACACTTATTATTATAATTTTTATTATTTAATAATATCCACTTCAAATTTTAATATCTGAGAAAATTTCACATAATGAATTCCACAAATAAAGCTAGGAAAGGCATGATTTAAAACAGAAGGAGAAATAATATATTAATTTTTGATACATATTTTTTATAACAAACATATTAAATCTGCAATATAGATATTTCATTCAATCTTTAGTTTTTTTTATGTTCTTCATAATCTGGATGACAAGATTTCAATTGCAGTAATTTTTCTTGAAATATTCAATAAAAGGTGTATTAACGCAGAAATTCAATATTTCCTCTTTGACTTTTGCTAAAAACTGTTCTACTACGATCCGATCATTCAAATATATACATCATTGACATGATGACCATTTATTGATATATAATATTGTCAAACTTCTAATAATTTGGAATATTAGTTTCTGAAAGCTACTGGGATATTATTGGGTTGACTTATTGTATGATCGGATTGTAGGGAGTCACTCGTTATATTAACTTGAAATTAATGGATTACTATTCAGCTTTTACCATACTTAAATTCTGTTTGTACAACAAAATATATATGCACTTTACAATGAAATTCATTAATAGGTATGTAATATTCAATCACCTAAGTGGATTAAAGTTTTCGTATCGAGGTGCCGAGCTCAACAATGGACAGAGTTTAATACATTAATTTTATATAGACTTCATTCATATTAATTTCAATTCCAAATGAAATACATGTTGATCAATATTAGAATTATACTTTTCTTGCCACCATCAATGAACCCAACATCCTGTTTATATAGGTCTTGGAAAGTATCTTAAGTATCAAACAGAGTAATCTCAGAAAAACCTATAATCCTGAAAAACCTCATAGTAAGTGTTGGGTGTCCAAAATAAAATACAAAACAAAAAAAAAAAACTAATGAAAATGCCATTTTTTCCGAAATGGCAGTTTTAGTTTTATAATATTTTTCAAGGATTTTACCAATAGATATGCGCTGAATCTTGTAGATAGCTATTGCCATTTTTTGGAAAAACCTGAAATGTGGTGAATATTTCTTTGTGTAAACGTTTACGAGAACGTAGTGTAAAAACTTTTTGAAAACCTGAATGGCCCAGTATTTTGCAAAAATGTGTGTTTGATACAGATTTTTAAATTACATAACATATTCTCATAACTTATGGAAATACGTGATTATTGCTGTGAGTATGCAAAAAATAATAAAACCGCCTAAATAACAAAATATTAAAAATTCAATTATTTTTTCTCTTGAACTTAAGATATCTAATGATAACTGAGGCTATATAAAAAACAACGTGAAGTAAGGAATGAGCTATAGTTCTTGGTTTATTCATCATTAATTTTTTTTGGCAGATAACGTTGAATCAAAAACAATAGTGAACCAGGAATGGACCCCTGCGGTACACCATACAAAACTAATTGAAATTCATAGCACTGCCTCTACATGAGAACATACTGCTGTCTAGTACTCAAACAGCTAGTAAAAAAACCAATTCTTATTTCATCAAACCCAAAAAAATGAAGCTTAGCTCAGAGTAGTTAGTGGTTAATTGCATCGAAAGAATGAAACAGTGAATGAAGGAAATTAAATGAAATTGCTTTGCAATAATTTTCATGAATAAATTTACTTCGATGATTTTTTTTCGCTTTGGCTTACAAGATACACAGAGACATGGGTTATTGAGATACATGAGATTGACATACATGCTTAATTTTTTTCAGAATAGGTTGAGAGTACGCTTTGTTGATATAAAAGTATTCGAGTAAGACTCTGATACATACCATTGCACAATTAAAAAGTTGCGCTTGAGATAATTTTTTATTCCTTCCGCAGATGTCGATGAGTGAGTAGCTCCTGCATATTGCACCGGCTTCGATATTTTATATTCTACTTGCTTTCATTGTTTACAACTAGTTTTTTAAACTCCGTTTATAAATATGCCAACTCGTGGCGTTAAATCTTCAAGAAATGACCCCTCCACCGATATCAATCTAAGGGTCGATAAAATGGAAGAAATTTTGCATAATGGGTTATCTGAACTTAAGGAGCAGATTTCCAAGCTTTCGAATAAGTCAAGTACTGATACCCCCCCGGAATCAATTGATGATGTTTTGAAAAAGTTGGATAATTTTGAGAAAACGATGGAATTATCTATAAAATCTCTCAAAAGTGAAGTTGAAAAAATATCCACACAAGTTGAGATAAACAAGCAGGACGTCTACAATACACAATTGATTTTTCAAGGTGTCACGGAGGAGAATGAGGGTAATTTAAATCTGAGAATTTGTGAAATTGTCAACAAACATATAATTAAAAACCCTATTGATAATATTTCACCGAATGATTTACATATGTGTTATCGAATGGGAAGAGTTAATCAACAACATAGGCGTCCCAGGCTTATTTCTGTGCAATTTATTCATCGTTGGAAGAGAGAAATGATTTTCAAGAATAAGCGCTTCCTTAAGGGTACTGGATGCGTCATCAGGGAGAAGTTAGTTCAAAGCAAATTGTCCCTTTACAAAAAAGTGTGCGAGAAATTTGGATACAATAGTTGTTGGACCAGAGGTGGCAACGTATATGTTCAAAACCGAAATATTGTAAGTCAAATCAAATGTGAACTCGATTTGGAAAGCATGCTAGCATGAAATATTTATAATGATGAAATTCTTTAGAAGTCGGAGCTGTGTAGCTGTTCTTTTTTTTTTCTGTTGTGTTTTGCTGCATGAACACGACTCCATTCGTTTCATCTGATTTTATTTTTCTTCATTTTCTAATCTTTGCCTGGTTTAGATTTAATTAAAATTTTGATTTTACTCTACCTTTCCCGTATTTACTGTTTATTTTTTCTGTGTAACACTGTGAAAAAGGTTTTTCTTTTTTTTTTGCAGATAGTATTTATCTATTTTCGTATATTTTGTAACCGTTCTGCTGCTCATCAGTTTTTCTCTATCTTACTTTAGATTATAACAGTTAATTTTTTTTTTTTATATATGAATAATTGCGGAATTTCTTCTCTTAAAGTCGGCCACTTGAACGTACGTTCCTTACTACCTCATTCAAAGGATGTAGAATATCTTCTTGAATCACAAAAGCTTGACATACTTGGACTAACTGAAACATGGTTAAATAGCGGTATTACTGATGAATTTTTGTCGATTCAGGGTTATAGTTTCATACGCGTTGATAGGGGAAGCCGTGGTGGTGGTGTTGGAGCTTATATTCGGAAAACAATAAAATTTGATCTCTGTACAGTTAGTGGTGGAATAGAACAAATGTGGTTCACATTCAAAATTGGCAAAAATAGTGCCGCAATTGCAGTTGTTTATAGGGCTCCTACTTTTGACTTGGGAATCTTTCTTAATTCTTTTGAAAATGCAGTTGTTGAGATTCTTCCGAAAACAGATTATTTGTTTTGTGTAGGAGATTTCAATGTGAATTTTCTCAATAAATACAGCACTGAAATGATCAAATTAACAGAGATTTTAGATGGTGTTGGTTTGGAACAGATTATAACCCAACCAACCAGAACTACTCAAAGTTCTTCGACATTAATTGATATCATACTGACATCAGATGAAGGTATTGTTGTTGACTCTGGTGTTTTAGCTGTGCCCCATATAAGTGACCATGACCTGATCTTTTGTACACTCAACTTAAGAACTTCAAGTGAGCAGCCAACATTGAGGACATCCAGAGATTTCAAAAATCTCAATTATAATAGATTCAAGTCGGATCTTTCTTCAATACCTTGGAGAAATATCTTTGACATGACTACAGCTGAGGAAAAGGTTGAATTCCTTACCTCTGGTATCATAGCCTTGTTGGATCTTCATGCACCCTTTAAGACCTATAGGATCACGAAAAAATATGCCCCCTGGCTCACTGATACTCTTAGGGATATGATCGCAACTCGTGATAAGGCTCTAGCAAAGTTCAAAAAAGGTAAAAAATCATGCGACTGGCAAGTTTATAAAAATCTTAGAAACTTAGTGAATACTGCAATAAGAAGGGAGAAAAAGATTTATTACAAAGGGGTTCTTGGTGATAAACATTCTGCTAGTGGGGTGTGGGCTGGTTTGAGGGAGATGGGATTTGAGCGCCGGAAGAGTATTGATCTCCCTGCTCACTTGGAGAACGTTGAAGACATTAACAAATTTTTCATAAATTCCATCCCTGTTCTGCAACCGGACTCGGAACTTATGTCCTTCTATTCTGATCGAGGAAACTGTTTGTCCAATGTGGATTTTAGATTTGAGGCAGTTGATGAGATGTTTGTACTAGGGGTTATTAATTCTATAAAGAGTAAATCTGTTGGTTATGATGGTGTAAATATTGACACAATAAAATTATGCGTCCCCCATATTCTTCCCCACATAACACACCTGATGAATTTTTGTCTGATGCACTCTGTTTTTCCTGATCAGTGGAAGATTGCACATATAATACCGGTACCTAAAACAACATCACCCCAAGAAATGAATAACCTTCGTCCTATAAGTATTCCTCCAACTATGTCAAAGATACTCGAGAAGATCATTAGTAGTCAGCTGAAGGATTTTTTAAATAAACAAGAAATCATACCATCCACTCAATCTGGGTATAGGGAAAACCATAGTTGTGTAACATCTTTACTAAATATTACAGACGATATATTCAGGGCCACCGACGAAGGTAAACTAACTGTGCTCACATTATTGGATTATTCTAGAGCATTTGACACCATAGACCACCCAATGCTTCTGGCTGTCTTATCGTACATTGGCTTGTCTGACCCTGCAATATGGCTTTTCAAGTCTTATCTGGAGAAAAGGCTTCAGAGGACGACATATAAAGGTTCTGCTTCGGCGTTTCTGGAAATATGTAAGGGGGTTCCACAAGGCTCCATCTTGGGCCCTATACTTTTCATCATCTACATTTCCCAATTCGTTAAGCATATACTTTCCTGTGGGGTGCACTATTATGCGGATGACAGTCAGATGTATATATCTTTTTCTCCGGGTGAAACGCGCAACGCTGTGGCAGCTTTGAACTTTGACTTGAGTAGTATTTTGGAGGTATCTCGAAAACATTGTTTAAAACTAAATGTAGACAAGACCGTTGCAATTGTATTTGGACCTAGAAACGAAAGAGCCAAGTTCTTAGCCGGTGATGAGATGGTTAGGATTGGGGGTGAGATCGTACATATGTCTGATTGTGTGAAGAATTTGGGGCTATACATTGACCACGGTATGAGATTTTCCGAGCATGTTTCCTCCTGCCTTCAGAAGGCATACTTAAAGTTGAGGATAATATACAAGAATCGTGAATTTCTTACAAGGAAACTCAAGATCTTACTCTGTGAATCTTTGGTTCTCTCCAATTTAAGTTACTGTGATGCATTGTACGGCCCGTGTCTGACTTTTCATGATAAACAGCGAATTCAAAAAGTGCAGAATTCATGCCTTCGACTGATTTTTGGTATCAGAAGGTATGAGAGAATTAGTCATACCCTACATCTGGCTAATTGGCTAAATATGGAGAATAGAAGAGTTTTACATTCGGCTTCACTTTACCAAAAAACTTTAAGAACAAAGACCCCTCCTTATCTCTATAACAAAATTTCTTTTCGTTGTGACGTTCATAACCTGAACATTAGATTCAAAGGAACTCTAACACCACCTATACATAGAACAGAGTTATTTCGAAGATCTCACTCGTACAACATCGCGTTCATAATGAATAGCATACCATTGAACATTAAAAATAATTGCAGTTTAACTAGTTTTAGACAGGGACTCTTCAATAGGCTTATGAGAGGGCAGAATGGAAGTGTTTAATATAAGTTGATGTTTGGAATATTTTGCATTCTAAATTAATTTGAGCATATTATGTACTTGATTTTAATATTTTTTTTTTTCTCTTATGCTGGATTTGGTGGGGTAGTCATAATAAGTATATTTATATATATGTATGTATGTATGTATATATGTTGCAAAACATATCATTTTTATTTATATGTATATATTTTCTTTTTTTACATACATACATGGGTATCGATTAATGTGGTCGGGATTCATAGGTTAGATTGAACAGAACACTGTGCTCGGTGTTCTGAATCTCGCCTTTTCCAATTGTTTTTTTTTTTTTTGTATTTCTTAAGTGGAAAATTATAATTATTTTTTTGGAATAAAGGCCTTTATTATTATTATTATTATTATTATTATAAGGAATTGTTACAAAATGGCGAATACCCGGGTTATTCAACTCCGAAATTAACTTTGATATTCAATTTTTTATGGCGGTAGTAGCTCCTGCCTATTTTTTTTGTCTGCTAAGCATGCTGTACAACTTTTTAAAAAAAACTTAAGCATGTATCTCAATAATTTCTCTGGTCAATGAAGGCTAGACATAAAAATACAGAAAAAAAGAACCGTAAGAAACATCGAATAATATACATGGGATGATTCATGTGGTTAATTTCCATACTTTATCTTAATAATAGTTTTTGGGACTACCAGTATGATATTTTTTCGCGTTATAATGTTATTTAAAGAATAATCATCGAATGGGGTAGTCTGTACTTCCTGAAAGTTCATTTCACAAATGGAATAAATAGGAAATTACTTTATTTTCTAACACTTTCATTATTAAGGATACAGTGACCCAAGTTTCGCAATCTAACCAGATTTACAAAATGGTGTAAAATAATTTGTATTTCAAAGGTTTTTATATTTTTTACGAAGGTTTCGTTTTCGAAAAGTATTTCATTGCAGGATCGTTACAATTTTTATGAGAATAGATTGATTGCACGATATCTATTTCGAAAGAATGTTTCACGAATTTAGAGCTATGTATTCGATGCTCGAATGGTGCTTAATTTCTTTGAACTTTTTTGTGAAAGTTCTCCCAGTTTGTCCTAGATATACGCTTTCCTACTAGAGACACTTAATTTATGAACTCTTGAATTATTAAGCTGGCTGTTTTAGTTTTAGAATTCAAAAAATAGGATGAAAATTTTATGTTAGGGTCTGAATGCTATTTTTATGTTAAGTGTTGAAATCATTCGAGGTACCTTTTCTGAAACTTTTTGATTATGTTAGTTGTAAAAACTTTTTGTTATTTTTTTATGTTTAGGAAGTGCGGTATATTTGTTTTACAATGTTCATTCTTTTTGTCAATGGAAACATTTTTAATTTCAGTTTAGAAATCCTAATTTAAAGTAATTTGTTTGATTTTATTTTGGTGCTATATTATTTAAGGAAATGGAAAACTCCCTATGTATCATTAATCTTTTAGTAGCCAGTTTGTGAGTTTGGATGGTTTAAAAAGTTAAAAATGGTTGCATCTGTGGCTGTGGATTTTCTAAATATATCAAAATATATCTCTTTATTAGTTTTAATTGAAGCTGTATCCAGAAAATTCATTTAATTATAAGATTATAGTTGATATGTAGTAAATTTAAACTTATGATGTAAATTATTACGGTACTTTAGTATGTTGTCTAGTTTTGATGAGTTCAGAAGAAAACTAATATAAATTCGACAGCTGTTAGTTTGAAAGAGCACTTTCAAATATTTGAAATATCGAGCAGAATGATTTTATGAAACCTCAAAAAAATTCAATAGAAAAAATGTTTTCAAAAAATTAAATTAGAACCAGTATTTCTATTTAAGTAGACATAAAGAATCCTTAAACATCACACAATTAATAAAAAAATGAAGAATCTATAGAAAATATGAAATATTGACCCAAATTACCCAGCAAACTTTAGCAGCCCCTTCTAAACATTATGAATTACAAATTAAATCCTAAAAAATGCTCCATATAAATTGAAAAATATTTTCACAGCTGTTTTTGAGAATGTGCTGTAGTTTTTAAATATGTTTTCAATTTAGATGGAGCACTTTGTGGATATACATTTGTTATTCATAATAATAATTTGAAACAGATGTATCGGCTGAAGTTTGCTGGATAATTTCGGTCAATATTCTATTATCAGTTATAAGAATCTGTAGATTTTTTGTTTGTGTTCCTAAGACATTTTCATTCCATAATACAGAATTATTCTGCTTAATATTTAAATAATTGCAAACCAATATGTCGTCTATATATCTGTATTGAAATATGATATAACTTGTGTGTGTAGAATCAGAAAAATTTCTTTCTTGCTAAAAGAAAAAGATGGACTAATGGTGGACTCTTAGATCTCGTAGGTTTGATTCGGTGAAACATACTCAGAACCCTAAAACACACTGAAATATCTGGATGATATAAAATGATATGATATGAGATGAAACTTATAATGGAACTCCAATATAATAACGAAATAAATTTTCTGGCAATAAATTTTATTAGGAATAATATTTTTTTATTATATTTAGAAAATTCACAGCGATTGATACAGGCATCACCAACTTTTCACACCATGGAAACTTTCATGAATTCGCTACCTATAGATGAATGATACATGGAACATTTTCCAGTCCTTTAAATAATAGTGGGCTAAAAAGATATCATAATTAAATACAATCAAACGAATAGTAAAAAATAATCATCCTGAAACAAAAATTTTAAATTCTCTTATAAACAAAAAAAAGGGATGAGTCAGTGAATGAATGGAAATGAAATGAAATTACTTCGCAATATATTTCATTAATAAATTTGATTCTATATTTTTTTTCGCTTTTTTATTTCTAACCTTGGCTCACAAAATACACAGAGACATGGATTATTGAAATGCATACGCCTTGTAAAAATAAAAATATTTGAGTAAGGTTCTGATATTATTACATAATAAAAAAAATTGCGGTCGAGATAAGGAATTGTTACAAAATGGCGAATACGCCGGGACATTTAATTCTGGATTTAACTATGACATTCATTTTTTTATGGCGGTATTAGCTCATGCCTATAGTTTTTACGTGCTAGGCAAACTGTCTACCTTTTATGAAAAAAGAAATTAAGTATGTATCTAATAATCTCTGTGATCAATGAAGGCTAGACATAACAATACAGAATAATCGCATAACATACATGGAATAGATGATTCTTTTCAAAATGATGCCAAATAATTTCTAAGGTTCTTATATTTTTTGACGAAGGTTTCGGTTTCAAAAAGTTTAATACTTCACTGCGGGATCGTTACCACTTTTATGAGAATCGATTGATTGCACGATATCTAGTTTCTCACCTTTCCGTCCCAGATATAATATTTTGAAATTATCTAATACTGGAAAAACATGATTTATTTTGAAAGAATATTTCGCAAAACTATTTGATTTCTTTGACCTTTTTTGTGAAAGTTCTCCCGGTTTGTCCTACATATACGCATATCGTATTCGGGACACTTAAGTTATGAACTCCTGAATTATTAACCGGGTTGTTTCAGTTTTAGCATTTAAAAAATAGAATGAAAATTTTGTTTTAGGGTCTGAATGCTATTTTTATGTTAATTGTTGAAATTATTTTAGGTACCTTTCCTGAAACTGGTCTAAAATATGTAAGTTGTACAAACTTTCTGTTATTGGTTCATGTTTAGAAAGTGCGGTATATTTGTTTTAGAATAACATAAATATAGGTTAATACTTGATAGAAAGTATATAAAATTATTTGAATATTTTAATATTAGACTTCTACCTATTTAATTTCAAAAAATTATATTTAATAATTATAACTGCAGAAATTAAATTAAAATAATGTCATATAAGTACCACTTATATCAAACGACATATAAGATAAACATTCATTATAAGACATCCAGATGATATAACAAAATCCAATAAATAAAAATTGTTAACCAAAATCCTATAAATTAAATATTTTGAGTTAACAAAATTTTATTTCTGCTGATCAATCTTATGAAAACAAATATCTTTCAAAAATGTTCAAAATAATCTTAAGAATTTCATCATATTTAGAATATTCAATATTACTGAATATCTAACTAAGTAACTTTCTATAAAATCTCAAGATATGTTAAAACATTACTGAAAAAAAAGTTTTAAGAGAGACTTTGCTTCGTCACTACTCAAATAATTCATATTCAATAAAATATAACATCAATCAACAATAAATATTTACTCACCTTCAATATAATTTTTTTTAAATAAAATATGTAGAAGGCTAATATTAAAATATTTGAATTATTTGTTTTAGAATGTTCATTCTTTTTGTCAATGGAAACATTTTTAATTTCAGTTTCGAAATCCTCATTTATAGTCATTTGTTCGATTGTCAGTTCCCTTTTTAGTGCAATATTATTTAAGGAAATGAAAAACTCCCTATGTATCATTGATCTAAAGGCAGCCAGTATTTGAGATTGGATGGTTTGAAATGTTGGAAATTGTTGTTGCATCTGTGGTTGTGGGTTTTCTAAATATATCAAAATATATCTTGTTATTGGTTTTAATTGAAGCTATATCCAGAAAATTCATTGAATTATTAGATTATAGTTGATATATAGTAAATTTCAACTTATGGTGTAAATCATAACTATATTTTAGTGTGTTTTCTAGTTCTGAATAAGTTCTTAGGAAGCAAAATAATATAAATTTAAAAGCTGTTGATTTGAGAGAGCATTTTAAAATATTTTAAATCTCAAGCAAAATAATTCTATGCAACCTCAACAAAACCCAACTGAAAAAAATTTCTTCAAAAAATTAAATTAGAAACAGTATTTCTATTTAAGTAGAGATAAAGAACCCTTAAACATGACACACTCTTAAAAAAATAAAGAATCTGTAGAAAATATGGAATATTGACCCAAATTAACTAGCAAATTCCAGCAGCTGATGAATTACGAATTCAATTCTAAAAATTGCTCCATATCAATTAAAAAGAATTTCATAGGTGTTTTTGAGAATGTGCTATATTTTTTCGAACATGTTTCCAATTTAGATGAAGCACTTTGTGGAATAACATTTGTTATTTATAATACTAATTCAAATTAGAATCTGTATCAATACAAATGTATCGATTGAAGTTTACTGGATAATTTCGGTAAATATATAATCAGTTATGAGAATCTGTAGATTTTCTATGTCTTTGAGATTTGTGTGATGTTTTAGAATTATATGTCTACACAGATAGAAACAGCGTTTCTAAGATATTTTGATTCCATAAAAAATATTTAAGAAATTTTTTTGGGATTAAATTTTGTGGAGATTTCACAGATTTATTTAATATTTAAAATTTCTTTAGAGAAAGGACATTAAGATTATAGCGAAAAATAGGCTAAGCGGGGAGCCGACTACTCAAAGAAAAAATGGACTAATAATGGGCTTTTTCCTTAATTCTCGTAGAAACATATTCAGAGCCATACAACACACTGATATATCTTAATGATTCATAATGATATAAGGTGAAATTTACTATGGAACTGCAATCCGATGATAAAATGAATTTTCTGGCTATAAATTCAATTGATAATAATGTTTTTAATGAAATTTAGATAATTCACGGCGACAGATATAGGCATCCTCAATTTTTCTCACCATGCAAACTCTCATAAATTCGCTACCCAATGATGCATAGAACATTTTTCAGGCCTTTGAATGATAGTGGGCTAAAAAGACAGACATCATAATTAAATACAATCAAATGAATAGTAAAAATTAATCATTCCAAAGTAAAAATTATAAATTCTCTCATAAACAAAAAGAAAGAACAATTCGTTCCCAACAAATATACCCTGTTATCAAAACAGAACATAATAACAAAAAATTCGTAAAACAAACATATTTTGGATCAATTTCCCTCAAGATAGCCTAAATATTAGGAGTACAAATAAGTTTCCGCCGTTTTATTGTAGATGGCGCGGCACGGAGTTTCGGTTAGCTTTCGCAGATGATAACCGGCTTGAAAAATAGTTTGGACATTCAAGAACAACATAACTTATTAATATCATTGACTTTATATTGGTAAAATATAATTTTTATAAGTTGAAAATGTCAAAATTTGAGTAAGCGTCATTTACCGGAAATATTAGTTTACTTCTTTAATTTAAAGAAATCTGCTGCTGAGGCGCATCAATTGCTCGTAGAAGCATATGGTGAGGATACTTTGAGTGAGAGAACGTGTCGAGAGTGGTTTCAAAAGTTTAAAAACGGTGATTTCGACGTAGAAGACAAAGATCGCAGTGGAAGGCCAAAAAATTACGAGGATGCAGAATTGGAGGAATTATTGGAGGAAGATTCATCTCAAACACAAAAAGAAATCTAACATTAGAAGTCACTCAGCAAGCAGTCTCACATCGTTTAAATTTAATTTAGGTTAAAAAACGGCGGAAACTTATTTGTACTCCTAATAACTTCAACAACTAATATAAACATAATTTTTATACCTCCGTTTGAAATTTAAAGCCTATTCGTTAATGATAGGAACAATAATTCAGGATATAATAATAAAGTTATCCCGACTGCAGTGCGTATATGTAGATAAACCAGCAGAACTTTCATAATGGTTTAAAGAATATCAAGCACCATTTAAGCATCGAAAGGATAACTTAAATTTTGTGAAACATTATTTTGAAACAAGTAATGTTTTCCCAGAACATGATAATGTTAAACCTGGAACCGAAAGGTAAGAAACCAGACACTAGAAATCTATGAAAAATATCACGATCTAGTAGTAAAAGAATTAAACGAGCAGATGGACCTATGGTTTCTCCACTTTTTGAAATTCTAAAAATCCGAAGCCTTCCCTAAATATGTAAAAATCTTTTGAATACAGCTTGTTATAGATCAGTTTGAAAATATACTAAGACAATAAAACTCGGATCACTGTAACAACAATAATAAAATAATGACAGAAAAAGAAGTTATTTCTAATTTAATCCATTTTTTAAATAATTCTTCATGTCTCTACTACTCAAATCGTGGTTACCGTGAAAGAAATATCTGATGATTTTCACTTGGAGTAAAAAAGTAAGCGATGGCTGGGAAAGTAATCCCCAACCGCAATATTTTCAACTGGAGCCCGAATATGAATAAAAAAATGCAAAACTCAAGGCACCTTCCCACCTCCGCAAATAAATCATAATAATTTTTCACATTCCCAGCAGGAAAAAGGCGAGTAAACACCACCGCCAAACACTTACCTGTCCTTTTCTCGGCATCATTCAGCATTATGTCCTCCAGCACCACCTTTTCCCCCTTGCCCTTCGCGTTCATTCCATAGATTACCAATCTCAGGGCCGGAGGGGATCCCTCCCATGGAGGCAGATCGTTCAATTCCAACCTGAAGAGCGGAAACTCCTGGCTCAGGCTTGTCAGATTTAGTCTCATCTTCATGTTGGTGGCGTCGTAAGCCTCCAACATAAAAATCTGCGGGAGACCGCCGTCGTATCCCGGTCTGCATTCGACGTCCAGGATCTCGGACGTCCGGTTTGCGGGTGCCCGAAGGGTGCAGTTGGCCGGTGCACCCGGCTTAGCTAGAGGGGACAAGGAAATTAGTAATAGGGAAAATTCAAATCGGGTTATGAAGGGTTGATTATTTTCCATTGAGATCTGTAGCGGCTCGTATTCATTTGAGAACGGGTATTTATAATATGCGATGAAGAAAATATAAAGGGTGGGCCACCCAGCGTTTGTATTTTGAATTAGTCAGTACTTAATAATAATAACAATAATTTTTATTTAATTCTTACTTAATGCCAAATTGTTTTTTGAGGATGTATTACATGTTTTGAGGAATTCTTGAAGTAAGTTATTTAAATATACTAAATACTTCAAATAAATTAGATTTGGGGAGTTCTTGAAATTATTTTTTGCATTGAAAAAGATTTGGTTTTCATAAATATAAGATCAGAAACAAAAATTTGTCTCCTTCACGTATTCATATAGTAATTTTAATGGACAATTAATATTTCGTTGGGTTTTTTTATTCCATTTGATATTATATAATTAGTTTTGATTTTATATGTCTACTTAATTTAAGTAGTGCTTACAAGACATTAATTTAATTCTAAAAGTTTTCGAATAACATTTTTTGAAATAAAAATTTGTAGCAGACTACAGCTTAAATCGGTTTTGATATTTGAATTTTGTAATAATTCTTCTATCAAGTAAAGAACCTCTTCTTATTATTATATTGTATATATAAAAATAATTATATTTTGGTTTTCCTGACTCATTATTTAAATGTCATTTGATTTTTAACTAACTCCATAGAATACCTCACAAGCTCCGTGTAATTTTTGTAATGAACATTGAATACGTAGAATTTTTAAAGTTCTCTAATTTTAGTTCTTGTTCAACAAAGATAGCACAACGTCTGTCTGGTATAATATTTTTTGTTGATTGATTTTATTTTTAAATGTGAAGTAGGACGGAAGATCTAATTTAATTTCAAATTGTTTTTTGAGGATGTACTGAATTTTTTGAGGGATTGTTGACGTAACTTATTTAAATATATTAAATATTTCGAATAAATTTATTCCAAAACTAATTAGTTTTGGAGAAGTTCTTGAAATTATGTTTTGCATTTTTGAAAAAGATTTGGTTTTCATAAATGATTTGGTTTTCATAAATATAAGATCAGAAACAAAACTTTGTCTCCTTCAAGTATTTATTTAGTAATGTTTATTAACAATTTATATTTCGTGGAGTTTTTTTATTCCATTTGATATTATATAATGAGTTACGATTTTATATGTCTACTAAATTTAAAGAGTGCTTATAAGACATTAATTTAATTCCAAAAGTTTTTGATTAAAATTTTTGGAAATAAAATTTTGTAGGAGGCTAACAGAATGAATCTGTATTGATGTTTAAATCTCTAGGTCTTTTCGTTAGGAAATTGATATTTTAACCTCCAGTAGTCTCCCAGACGCTATGTTGTTCCTGACCTTGTTGCAACATACACCTCATGACAAAATTTCATCTTGATTGGATCAGTAATTTCAGAATGATTGAAAAAATAACTAAAATTTTCAGATGTGAATAATTGTGGAACCACTGAACCGATTTTACCCATTAACTAATTCAATTTAGATATTTGAGCCAAAACCCAAACTATAAGTTTCTCTCCGTTCGAAAGTTCTGGCCATACAGACAGAATAAATTTTTATTGGATTCTTTTTCAGTCTTTTGATACCATTTTCGGCTTAGAATTCGAAAATTACAGATTTTTGGCTAATACGATAGCATGCTATTCTCTAGAACAAGCGCGGAAAAATTAGCGTTCTCATGAAGAAAATCAAAATACTCTCGAAATGATGTTCTACTTGATTCCCATTATCCATTAGTGCTCTTGAGAGGGCTGCCATTCTCTTAAGATAATGACCCTATATCCTTGAAATTACAAATGGACAATGTCCCCGTTGAAGTAAAAGTTGATCTGTTGGCTTTTTCCGGCAAAACTTATTGCATTGAAAATATTCCAGATAAGCTCTTTCATAATAATATCTGAGATATTCGGGTCAATTTTTCGTTAATTTGATTAATTTCGGTTACTAATGTAAATTATGATATGAAGGGAAAATAGTACAGTTTTGAAATAAAATAGAAAAAGGCTTTTTACTTGATAGAGGAAATATAACAAAATTTGAATATCAAAACAGATTTAATCTGTTAGTCTTCTACAATTTTAATTTCAAAAAAAAATTTTTATTCAAAAAACTTTTAGAATTATATTAATGTCTACAATAAGCACCGCTTATATTTAATAGACATATATATTCAAAACTCAATATACAATATCGAATAGAATAAATAATCCAACTAATATAAAAAAGGCAATTAAAATTAATAAATAAATATTTGAAGGAGACAAAATTTTGTTTCTGATCTTACTATAGTGAAACCAATTCCTTTTCAAAAACATAAAAGACAACTTAAGGATTTCTCAAAAAATATAATTTATTTGAAATATTTAATATAATTAAATATTCAAATAAGTTAATTCAAAAACCTCTCAAAATATGATATATATCTTCAAAAAACAATTAGAATACGGATAATATCTTCCTCGGTCCTAGATAACATTTAAATATCAAAATCAACTAACCATCACTATTAAATATAAGCGATGCCTATTGTAGACATTAATTTAATTCTAAAATTTTTTTTGAATAAAATTTTTTTTTTAAATTAAAATTGTAAAATTAAAACAAATTGTAGAAATTACTATGTTTTACTACCAATAAAAATATATTTTACACATTTTCTTATGAGTCGAGTTTCGGGAAATGAACTATCCCATCATCAGACAACTGAAGACCTAACAGTGGTACAGAGGTATTTAAACAAAGTGAAGACCTAACAGTGGTACAGAGGTATTTAAACAAAGTGATAAATATTTTGAATATTTCAATAGATAACACCTAATAGTGGTACAGAGGTTTACAAGGGGAACGTGATAAAAACCCGGTTAAAAAAGAGGGGCCTTCTAACAGATATCGGAATGTCGGCAATCGACAAAGAAGGTTATTAAACAGATGGTACCCAAATATCTCAAATAATTTTTTGGGGTTACATAGCTCCGTACAGTTATTCATTATTTTTACGTTATTTTGTTGTACATCTCGAATATTTGGATTTACATAGCTCCATACAGTCATTCATTATTTTTTAAATTATTTTTATTGTGAACGAATTTGAAAATTTTAATAATCAAGTTTCTTTTCATTTGAATCTACATGTAAAATTTTCTTAAGATTTTCTTTTGTCGAAAGGAATTACTAATTTCTAAAGAATGAGTGGCAAAAGTTGAATTTTTGTTTACTTTTCATTAAATTAATTTTATGTTCGTTGAAAAAGGTTTTAAACAGATGTTTCTTTTGAATATCTCAAATATTTTGGATTTACATAGCTCCGTACAGTCATTCATTATTTTTACATTATTGTTATTGTGAACTTATTTGAAAATTTCAACAGATTGTAGATAATCGAGTTTATTCTCTTTTGATTCTACATGTAAAATTTTAAGATTATCTATTGTGGAAAAGGAATGACCGTTTTCTAGACAATGAGTGGCAAAAGTAGAATTCTGTTTATTTTTTATGAAACTCATTTTATGTTCGTTGAACCTCGTCTTGAAGGAACGTCCTGCTAGTCCTATATATTTATTACTGCACGTAGAACAAGATAACTCATAAACTCCTGATTTGTGTATGTTTGGAGTAGGGTCCTTTGCGTTAAAAAATACCGATGATAACTTGTTTTGCGTTTTGGAGGCAATATTGACATTGATTTTGAAAAACTATTGGCCACTTTTTGACTTATGCTACCAAAGTACGATAGAGAAATGAATTTTTTATTTTCTTCAGTTTTTATGATAGGATAAATTTGACTTATAGCTATTTTAGATAGTTTCTGTCGAATTAGATAATCTATTATATTGGGGTTGAAACCGTTGTTCGCGGCTATTGATTTTATAATTTGGACTTCAGCTTCGCGGTAATTTTTTGATAAGGCTAATGCGAAGGATCTATCGATCATCGATTGATATGCTGATATTGTTTGTGAAAATGGGTGATTGGAATCAATAGGAATACATATATCAGTGGATGTGGGTTTTCTGAACACGTTGAATTCTATTTTTCTATTTGAGTGTGATATCGAGAGGTCTAAAAATGTATACTCTTCTTCGATTTTTTTTATAATTTGAATTTAATTTTTGGGTGAATATTATTCAAGAAATTCAAAAACTGACTCAGTTGTCTAGATGTTCCGGAGATACATGTGAGAATATCGTCTACGTTTCTATACCAGAAATGAATATTTACAGGTAGTAATAAATATATAGGACAAACAGGACGTTCCTTCAAGACGAGGTTCAACGAACATAAAATGAGTTTCATAAAAAATAAACAGAATTCTACTTTTGCCACTCATTGTCTAGAAAATGGTCATTCCTTTCCCACAATAGATAATCTTAAAATTTTACATGCAGAATCAAAAGGGAAGGAACTCGATTATCTAGAATCTGTTGAAATTTTCGAATTAGTTCACAATAACAATAATGTAAAAATAATGAATGACTGTACGGAGCTATGTAAATCCAAATATATTTGAGATATTCAAAAGTAACATCTGTTTAAAACCTTTTTCAACGAACATAAAATTAATTTAATGAAAAGTATACAAAAATTCAACTTTTGCCACTCATTCTTTAGAAATTAGTAATTCCTTTCGACAAAAGAAAATCTTAAGAAAATTTTACATGTAGATTCAAATTAAAAGAAACTTGATTATTAAAATTTTCAAATTCGTTCACAATAAAAATAATTTAAAAAATAATGAATGACTGTATGGAGCTATGTAAATCCAAATATTTGAGATGTACAACAAAATAACGTAAAATAATGAATAAATGTACGGAGCTATGTAACCCCAAAAAATTATTTGAGATATTAGGGTACCATCTGTTTAATAACCTTCTTTGCAGATTGCCGACATTCCGATATCTGTTAGAAGGCCCCTCTTTTTTAACCGGGCTTTTGTCACGTTCCGCTTGTAAACCTCTGTACCATTATTAGGTGTTATCTATTCAAATATCAAAATATTTATCACTTTTGTTTAAATACTTCTGTACCACTGTTAGGTCTTCAGTTGTCTGATGATGGGATAGTTCATTTCCCGAAACTCGAGTCACAAGAAAATGTGTAAAATATATTTTTATTGGTAGTAAAACATAGTAATTTCTACAATTTGTTTTAATTATGATCAACTACCAAATAGTAACGGCTGAAACAATTCAGTATCTGAAAATTGTAGAAGACTAACAGATTAAATCTGTTTTGATATTCAAATTTTGTTATATTTCTTCTATCAAGTAAAAAGCCTTTTTCTATTTTATTTTATACATAATATATGATTATATTTAATTTTGAATAACTCTCATTAGAGAAAGTCAAAGGTGTGAAGAAGACCATCGAATGCCTTACAGTTTTCTGTGATTTTGTGACGAACTGACTACCTGGTTTTTTTAACGTTAGCCTCTTTCGAACAAGTTCACATGTTAAGTTCTAAGGTATGATATAGTGATGGTTAGTTTATTTTGATATTTAAATGTTATCTAGAGCCGATGAAGAGATTATCCGTATTCTAATTGTTTTTTGAAGATATATTACATGTTTTGAGAGATTTTTGAATGAACTTATTTGAATATTTAAATATATTAAATATTTCAAATAAATTATACTTTTTGAGAAATCTTTAAGTTGTGTTTTATGTTTTTGAAAAGGAATTGGTTTCACTATGGTAAGATCAGAAACAAAATTTTGTCTCCTTCAAATATTTATTTATTAATTTTAATTGCCTTTTTTATATTGGTTGGTTTATTTATTCCATTTGACATTGTATATTGAGTTTTGAATATATACGTCTATTAAATATAAGCGGTACTTATTGTAGACATTAATTTAATTCTAAAAGTTTATTGAATAAAAATTTTTTTTTGAAATTAAAATTGTAGAAGACTAACAGATTAAATCTGTTTTGATATTCAAATTTTAGTACAGTTTTAGTTTCGGTGAACTTTTTGTACTAGGATCTTTTCATCGAGTTTTATATTTTACCCCAATATGTTTTTGGAAGCAGGAAATTAACTAAACGTTTGATGAATTCGGTTTCGTTGTGACCAACTAACTTATGATATAAATGATTCTAGATTAATATCCCTACTTGTTAGTACAGAATAGTATCATTGAAAAGGGGTAGTTTTTCAAAAGGAATAATGGAGACTTTTTACACCGTCCACGATTAATGGTTTTTTTGACTGTGGAACAATGTTATCAACGTTGGTACAGAGAACGGCAGTATGGCATACTGTCGTTCTCAAAGACGAATCGTGACTCTGAGTAGGTATGCAGGATATTTGCAGAAGAGAGCGACTCGATTTAAGTTTGTCATTGACAGTCATGCACATAGGACCGAATTGAATTATTTCCCCTACACTGGGAAAAAAACATATTGTGGACTTGAAAACATTCTTCATTAGCACCTTCATAGGCAGGGATTTAAATCATTATATGTAATACACATATCTCAGAATAATGTTAAGTTACTTAAATTCATGAAGCCGAACTAACGATGCAATTTCTAACGAAACTCAGTTCAAGCCACAAATTCTACCAAATTTGATTTCATGTTAATGTTTGCTGTGAAACACAGATTACGACTTATGTTCTCTGTAATTAGGTGAACCACTGGAAGTGGAATAATAGGTGGATTCTAAGACGAATTATTAATAAAATAAAGATGTATTTTTATTTTTATCTGCACTGTGATAGCAAGGCCAATTTAACTATACCAGCAGACTGAGGTTATAACATGATAATGCATAAAGTTTTTTTGTGTACGATAGGAAAATCCTATTTTGCTACACAATACTGATCGACATAATAAAGACAAAAAAAACTGATAGTTACTGCGTTATTTATTGTTTTATTGAGTTATTCCAACATTGTTTAAAAGAATGGATGACCTTCGCTTTCTCTTGAAGAAATAGGCCTGACAAATTTTGATTGAATTACGAGTATATGCCAACCGGTGTCAATTAAAAAAAATAGGGAAGTTGAGTGTCTAATGTATCTACCTCTTTCAGAAAAATTTAATCAAAAAATAATGTTTTGAAAATACAATACAAATGATTGCTTCGTGAAAATTATCAAGTGATAAAAAAATAATACAACAAAATGGATGGCCTTTTTTTACGAACTATAAAGAATGTTTAAATTTTTTGACATGCGCGTTTGCGCACTTTTAAGTGAAATTTAACGAAATAACATGAAAGCAATACATTTTAAAAGCAGAATAAATGTATTGAATGAAGTTGACCTGATTGGTATGCGAGTCTAAGAGGGAGAAGTCAAAAATTGATCTACGGGTATGTTCTTAGTTATACTGCTAAAAATGTGCAAGACAAATTTTCATATCCACAGAAGTTTCTTATGGGGCAGAACTGTGACATTTCTTGGATTATGTATGTGAACTTCAGGATGAAAATTGAAGATTGAATTTATTTCATTAATCAATAAAAGGGTACCAATAATATTCATAGAAAACATGGCGTATTGGGGTTTTATGTTATATTTTCAGCCTATTCCGAGAATCTTAAATCAACTATATGCTATTATATTTCTTGAAAAATTCACAAGAAATGTTATATTCTTGTATGTATTCAGACTTTACGAATACACAATTTTTGAAAATCAAAACAGATTTAATCTGTTGTCTTCTACAATTTTAATTTCAAAAAATTCTTTGAAGAAACTTTAAGAATTAAATTAATGTCTTTATAAGCACTGCTCATATTTAATAGACGTCAAAATTCATCATACAATATCAAACGGAATTAAGAAAAACCAACGAACATAAACTGTCAATTAAAATTAAAATATAAATAAGCAAACATTTTTTGTTTCGTTCCAAGCATGCGTAATGAACTCTTCAGACAAACTTACGAAGCCCTGTTTGTTACAAAATGCATTGTTTTCCGATCCCATATGAATGAAAAATAACCCTTTCTCAAAAATATAAAACATAATTTCAAGAACTTCTCAAAAACTAATTTATTTGAAATATTCAATATATTTAAATAAATTACTTCAAAAAATCTCAAAACATGTAGCACATTCTCAAGAAATAATTAAAGTTACGATAAGATCAGTTCTACATTACATATAAAAAATAATAAAATCAATTAAACAATGTATAGACTTACTCAGTGAATCTTAGGAATATACGGTCCTCAATAGAAATAAAAGTAAACAAAGCTTATAAGGCACTTGCCAAGTGCCTTATAAGCTTTGTATGATTTTCTGTGAACGTGGAACATAAGTACCTTGGATTTATAAAGGTGTTTACTTTTATTTCTATTGAGGACCGTGTATTCCTAAGATTCACTGAGTAAGTCTATACATTGTTTAATTGATTTTATTATTTTTTATATGTAATGTTGAACTGATCTTATCGTAACTTTAATTATTTCTTGAGAATGTGCTACATGTTTTGAGATTTTTTGAAGTAATTTATTTAAATATATTGAATATTTCAAATAAATTAGTTTTTGAGAAGTTCTTGAAATTATGTTTTATATTTTTGAGAAAGGGTTATTTTTCATTCATATGGGATCGGAAAACAATGCATTTTGTAACAAACAGGGCTTCGTAAGTTTGTCTGAAGAGTTCATTACGCATGCCTGGAACGAAACAAAAAATGTTTGCTTATTTATATTTTAATTTTAATTGACAGTTTATGTTCGTTGGTTTTTCTTAATTCCGTTTGATATTGTATGATGAATTTTGACGTCTATTAAATATGAGAAGTGCTTATAAAGACATTAATTTAATTCTTAAAGTTTCTTCAAAGAATTTTTTGAAATTAAAATTGTAGAAGACAACAGATTAAATCTGTTTTGATTTTCAAATTTTGTAATAATCCTTCTATCAAGTAAAAAACCGTTCCTTCTTATTTTATTTTACGAATACACATTTATAAGGTCCTTTTGTTCTTTTGTGAGATTGATTTAGGGAACAGCATGCTATCGATCTGTTATAATACCTCACGTATGGAAAATAAATGTATAAGTTTTGTTTATTATAAAAATTGGGCCAGCCAGAGTTTGCATTTTGAAGTATGGGTTATTTCGAGACTGACAACTCTTCTGTCATTCGTGTTTCGACAGAAAGTTAGTCTTATATTTGACATTAACAAAATGGGTCGATTTACGCTTGAACGAAACAGAAAAATATCAAAAACTCATTACCAAAATGGCGAATCTTTGATTCAAACTTTTACGTGCCAAATTCAGTAAAATGAAATACCCTCAATTTGTGGATTAAACTGGATCATTCTTTGATGAAATAACCTGTTTACGTTCTCATCCAGTGAGAAAAACAATGCTGTTGTAGCCCAGAATCTGCCTAAACATCCTTCAACATCAATTCGTCATCGTGCTCAAGAACGGAATATTTCTCGTACTTCTCTGACGAGAGTTTTGTTTACAGATCTCGATATGGAGGCGTTCGAATTCAACTAGTGTAGGAAGTGAATCCTCGTGCGTTTCCACTTCGTTCAATGGGCTAATGATAGCATGGCTGAATATGAACTTTTTCCCAGGAAAGTTTCACCTCGAAGAATTATTTTTTGTGGAGATCCATTGAATACAAGTGTTGTACAATCCATCCAGAAACGATTGATGCCTTGAAACACGAAAACCAAGTTGTCATTCATGAGATTGTGCCCCAAACAATCGACATTGTACTGAAAAATTATGTTGCTCGGATATACTGTAGCCAGTCGTGGCATTCATTTGAATGATATTATTTTCCATTCGTGAACATCAAGGTTCAATTTTTCTAATAAACTGACATCTTTGAAAAAATATTCATTAGTTTTTTATTTACAGCCAATCAAAAATGCAAATTTTAAATAGCCCATCCCTTATTATTTCTCGACTTTTTCTTGTCAATATGTAATGATGCATATCGAAGGGAGTAGGATGGTGCATTTAACAATGTATCATCAAGAGATTCAGGAGATTTTCTGTTTCTTCAGCAGAATAAAATGGAAATGGACTGTTGTCAAGAGCGTAAAAACTTTCGACTTGACGTCAGTGTTTTTCATAATTTTTGAGGGCTTGTTCCAGGAAATAGTATTTCATCATTATCTTAAGCGACCAGATACGTCTGTAAACATGATAACTTCTAAACGAAAGAGCTTCACATCATTCTTGGTCACCATGATTAAAATTATTAATTTAAATTGAAAGTTTCTCTATTGAATGAACTCAGTTTGTCCCCGAGCCCATAATATTCTCATTCCAAAATTCTAACTCTTGTTTGAACACTCCAGGTTCAATTAGTCAGTTCAGACATGCTTGAATTATCATCCAGCTTTAATGGTCTTAATTAACTATGCACTGCACCGGGAATTATTTCTACAATAAAGTGTCCCCTTTGTATTTTCATACTTTGAGCGGATCACGCTGCTTCCAAAAGTGTACTGTGCATATTTCGTTGGGAGCAATATGGATACCATGCGGCAGAATATAATCCCTTACATCAGGGCTCTTTGTTTTATTATTTCGTGTAACAGGTACAACATATCTATTCAAATTGTTCCTACAAACTAACAGCATGTAAAAGGTTGAACTGAATTCGTTTAAGGTTCAGTAATTACGAGGTTTAATTCGAATTTGATATTCTGAAATGGAATTGGAATCGAACTAATTGTCAGGTTTAAGTCGTTTATGTTCCTGAAGGTAAAGTCATCAAAGCTAGATGCCTTTCTTTATAACTAACAGTAAATATGACTATAAATATAGTATAGGTCTCTTAAAAACATTTCAGACTTAAATTTAATACAATGCCTTGATAACTTTATAGATATGTATATATAGGGTGTCCTAACGAAAATTTGACCTCCCCAGAACTCAGAAACGAAGAATTCTCGAAGAATTTAAAAAAAATAAGTCAACATCTGTTTTGAGGGGGACGAGTTTTTATTATGAGTTTGTTCCGAACAAATCACCAGCCTGAAGGTGGTATCAACTCACAAAATTTTTTGAATAGGGAAGATATGTCGAGTATTAGCTAGTTTGAAAGTTATTTATCTTATGTACATAACCCAGTTGAAATTTTCAAAATTCATTATTCACGAAATAATGTAATGTTGAACTTACCGTCAAAAGGTGATGAATAACAGACAGTTGAAACGCCCAAACTTAGGAACCTAAGAGTTTTGAAGAATCCAAACTAATTTTCAAGTTCTCTATTAGGGAAAAAGAATTCCTATGACGACATTGTTCCGAAAAAACCACCTGAGGGTGGCAACAACCCTTCACACCTTCATGGGGGTGGTTTTTTTCCGAACAAACTCATGATGAAAATTCGTTCCCCTAAAAACACAAGGTGACTTGTTTTTTTAAAAATTTCGAGAATTTTTCGTTTCTGAGTTCTGGGGGGGGTTTAATTTTTGTTGGGACACCCTGTATAGAATTATCAACACATATGAGCGGCAGTTAACCAATAAAGATTCAACAGAAAACATGAATAAACATATTCATCCAGATCCATCATCAAAATATAAATTTGTTTCAGAAAGGGAATTTGAAATTTTTATATATATTTTTCCCAATTGGAAATTAAATTCAATGCTATTTTCTCTTATGTTTTGTTTGAAATTTTGTGCATTAAATTCAATCTATAGAATTAAATATGATTAGGCAAATTGCATTCGATAAAGACTATAAACCAATTATAACAGACAAAATCTTGAACAAAAACAAAAAATTTAGTTTATCCTGTTACAAAAGATTTGATTAAAAGAAAAATTTCCGTTGCTTACATGAATAAAATATGTAGCTTTTTGAAACGATTAATAGTTTAGGAATTCTTATAAAAAAATAAAAAAATCAAACAAATAAAAACAACAAATCTGGAGTCTATAAGTTGACTTGTAGTGATTGCCCTATGGTAAATATTGGTCAAACAGGAAGATGTTTGAAGAAAATAATTCAAGAACACCAAGGGAGTTAGTTATACGTCAGACGTCTCGTATTCAACATATTTCAGCACATTTTTCTTTTTTGGCATTTCTGTGAATTGATGGTTATTCGTATCCCTTTTTGCAATGTTTTTTTCATCTTTATTTCGGAAAATTATGAGTTAGTTGTATTGCCACTTTTTTCAATTGTGGAAATGATTTATATTATTTTATTTGATTAAAATGAGATTCTATCAAGTAAGAACCAATTCAATTAAATTTTTGAGAATAATATGGGTAAGAATTTCAGATTTCCTTTTTAGAGAAGGTACTATCTATTTTGTAAAGAGGAAAATAAAAGAAGACCTTTTTAAATCTATGCGCAACATTTTTTGATGCTGGAATTTGTTATTTCCGAATATCCGATCGAAACAAATTTGACTTGGATGATGGATTTGAATGATTATGGTCAGTACTTCATGTTTTCTTTTGATTCTTTTTTGGTTAACTTTCGCTCATAAGCGTTGATAATTCTATATGTCTATAAAGTGAGACAGTGTTTCTGAGGCCTTTTATTCAATTTGATTCTAAAAAGTTTTCATGAGTTTTTTAAAATTAAATTTGAATCATTAGATTCACTTTTAAGGATTACAGAAAAATCTTTGAATTTGCGTTGAAATTGTTGAGAATATTTCAGATACTTCTGTAATTTGTGACGTATAGCTGATAATCTTAAAATTGAATTCAGTGTTTTAATTCCGAAGTTATTATTTGCATGTTTCTCTTGATTAATTCCTGACATCTTTTATTTAGACAGATGTAAGATGAAAACACCTCTTATCTCATGCCTTTTATTGAATATTTGAAGGAATAATGTTAATTTTCTAAGTTGTATAAAGCAATGAAATAATTATATCATAAAAATCATTCAAGTAGAAAGGAGTAACGATTTTGGAGGATTCCCCACTATAAAAAAATTGACGCGGTAACCTGTGATAAAATTCAAAAGCCTTCCCTATTTGCTTTATTTCTTTCTGTATTCTTGAAGAAGATCATCTTAGGCTTCCATCAACTCGCAGCTCTCTTGATATCTTAAGATGTAATTCTTTTCGTCCAATGAAGTGTGGGAAAAGATCTGACTAATCTTTTTAATTACTAAACTAATTGTACTATTGGTACCTAGTGAAGAGTATGTGCTGTTCAGTGGTGTTACCAAAGTAATATTTGAAATGAATATGTAGAGTCTGTAATACTCATAAAAAAATATGAAATAAAAAACTTTAAGAAAAAGCACCTAAAAACTACTGTAACATAATGACAATTGAAGTTTGTTTACGAGGGTAGCAGAATGTGTTATTGTTTAACAGAACCCACCGGCAGGCACTACTTGAAAGACGCAGGGCTCTTGTTGTCTTCCTATGACGTTTTTACCCCAACATGTTAATGTTCCATAATCCCTCTGGGAGGCGGGAGTATACATGAGCTCGCTTATGTTGGCACTAGAGGTGGCGAATCTGGCAGGAGAGACGTCGAAACTTTCGCCACTGTTATTGAACTGCCACACGAAATTCACCTCTGCAGGATCAGCAGATACTTGGCACCTTACTTTGAGCACTTCGTCTAGCGATGCACCGATTATAGTCACTTCGGAGTCCTTACATACAGGAGCATCTGTAATGAAGAATATTTAAACCTATCAATAATTATTGTAAGGAGTTAGAGGTATTAGTGCAACACGACATAATAATAATCTGTTCTGATCTTTTATTCTTGAGTTGTCTGAGCTATATCTTGAGCTGCAGCTTTCAATTTACTAGAATTCAATTAACATCCAGTACCCCCTATGGCGAGAATCTGTTCCCTCAAAATGTTTTCAAGAATTTATTCCTTCTTCCTTCAGAATCTTTTTTTGTCATTTTTTGTTAACCTAATCTCATTTAATGTATTTTAAGAACTCAGTGTCTTGTACCTTAGTATGTTTTTGCTGAGATCAGATCTCTTTCTCAGTGCTCAGGTTCTGAAGGAGATATTTGGAGTATTTCAAACCTGGTAGATATTTTTATCGAAATGAACTGCTCTATAGAAGTTCACCAATTTTTTATCTAATCAAAACTATGTCTGGTGTTGTTCACTAAATGTTAATATGTGATAACTTGAAAGTTTTCTTTGTAATCTATGTTTCTTCTTGTTCTCAGTGTTTTTCAGTTTAACGAGAATTTTATCTTTT
Source organism: Megalocaria dilatata (assembly GCA_034642435.1). Classification (NCBI taxonomy): domain Eukaryota; kingdom Metazoa; phylum Arthropoda; class Insecta; order Coleoptera; family Coccinellidae; genus Megalocaria; species Megalocaria dilatata. The sequence continues at coordinate 43,042,354 of CM067856.1, read as the reverse complement.
TTTTTCTTGATGAGTAGAAAACAGTTATTGTTCTAGGTTTCTGTCGTCAATTCAGATTTCAGATTGAGGAATTTTTAGGTATCTAATAATGCCTATAGGTAAACTAGGTTCAAAAAGTTGCAGACCTATTTCAGGTTAGTGAAAGTTTGAGCTCTAGGCTCACACATCGCTATGGAGAAAAGAAGTGGACTGCCTATATATATCGTAAGCGTACAAGATCGATTTATGACGGTTACCTGTACGGAATCATTGAGTACCTGTCCAATCATGCAAGGGCAGATTCTGAATGCTTCTGCTGCTGCAAAAGGAACAGTGGATTGAAAACTTCATGAAGTTAGCTAATGCTGAATACTAGATAGTCAAAATGGGCAACTTTTAAAAACAATCTTAAAATATTTGAATTTTCTTTACTTTTATAGATCAGTTCAAATTACATATTGATATTCTGTGATACACGACTACAAATTAATCATTTTTATTCTTCAGTTTTCAGAATGAAGTACGGATAAGGGCTACAATTGTGAACTTAACAGAATAGCGATGGATATCCACTCAAACGCTGGATGAAGATATAATAAGAAGAATTTTGGAAGCGATGCACTGTGATACTGAGTAATTGTGCTTCGACAATTTTGCTATAGCATATGCAGAACTTTGCAAGTGAGCTGGCAACAGTAACTCTTTTAAAATAAATAGATCACTCGTGTTTTCTTTGAGCAGCAATAGAACTTTTCAAATTTTGAAAAAGAGAGTTTGAACGATTTCTAAACGTTGGAGAAATAATTCACAATGAAGGGCAAACCTTACTGAATATAATTCATTTTGAAAATGATGACAAAAATGGAATTAAAGCATAATAAAAAAAATAACATCAAGAAGAGAATATTCATCGATTTGAAAATCAATAGATATCCCACCCAGTCACGAGCTAGTCACGCCAATACCCAAAGATCGGCACAAAGTAGACTGCAGATCAGTTTCGTTATTTTTTGCAGCACATCAGTGCAACCCTGAGTGCTGAGGGAAATTTTGAAATAATTGAAGCCGATGATGTGGCAGGAGCTGGTGAAATAAGTCCACCTCGGAGTGTTCCAAAACAACACTTTACGATGCAGAAAACTCAGCCAAACCTCGCCCGATTGCCCTGAGTGATTTGTTGATTTTCAAATTGTAGTTGTAGTTTATGTTTCTATTGTTTCATCTAGCAACACCTTCATTTAGAAGTGTCATCATAAGGCTTTATTTTCAGTATCTGTCATTTCACTGAAGTGTAAACAACATAGTTTCTGTGTGCACTGAAAACGTCAACTTTTGTACTGAATAATTTGTTCTTCCGAGGAGTTTTACTTCATTACTTCAATATGAAGAAATAAGCTGCCGAAAGTCATCGTATTTTAGTGAATGTTCATGGTCATCATGCTCTAGCTGAACGAATGCGTCAGAAGTGGTTTGCTCGATTTAAAAGTGACAATTTCTATTTGGAAGACGAAGAACGACCCGGAGCGCCACCAAAGTTTAATGATGATGATTCATCACAAACGCAGGAAGAACTCGCAAAAACACTCAGAGTCACTAAACTAGTTATTTGCCACTGTTTGAAAGCAATGGGAATAATCTGAAACGTAGGGAATTGGATGCTGTATGAACTGAAGAGACGTAGAACGCCGTTTTTCACGTGTAAACAAACTGCTCCACCGGCAAGAAAGAAAGAGGTTTTTGCATCAAATTGTGACTGGCAATGAAAAATGGGTCCATTACAAAAATCCAAAAGATCATGCTAATGTACTTGCTGGGACTAGCTGGGTATGGTCGATTATGAGCTACTACAGTCGAACGAAAGGATCACAGGAGAGACAATTGATGCCGTTGAGCCGAGCATTGCGAGAAAAACGGCCGCAATACGTCAACAGACATTTTGTAGCATGACAATGCACGGTCACATGTTGCATCACCCGTTAAGATGTACTGCACGAACTTATTTATACTCCTAATATAACAATGAAACTCTTCTACAACATACTTTCTGTAATGTTTTCTTTGAATTTTAAATCTGGCCGTTCTTATTGGAAAACCGATGAAATTCGATGTTGCATCGCAACCCAATAGAACCCTGAAAGAGTAACACATACATGGAACTTTCAATTCATAAAACGAGTTTTCCGAGGGGCGTTGACGAAAAACCAGTTAAATCTCTTCCAATAACGGAAACTGTCGATTCTTCCGAGCAGCAACACACTGCAGCTAAAATTCCGCCAATTTACGATGAACAACTCCGAAAGTAGGGGACGTTTGTGAAATATTCGAAGCAAGCGGAGCGAAGCTGGCTCCGGACCGGGGGTAAAACCGACAAATCACCGGCAATTCAGGACCCGGAAAAGTGTTGATAATTTCCAAGTTTGACGAAACGCGCCGAGCGAATAACGCGAATGTTTGAACTTTTTCTCGCCGAAAAAGTTGCGGAAGGCGGTCTGATAAATCCCCGAGGAACGTTCTGTCGGGAACGCGATCACGTGGCCGGTTACGGTCGAAAGGGGACGGTAGGGAGTCTTCCACTTGCGCCCCTGATCGATTGACCTCACCTGGTTGGACCGCAAGGTCAGAGCGTTTCTGTTGTTTCGGGAGCGAGGTCTCACGTGGCGAGGACATCCATAGGTCGGGTATGGTTTTGCGATTCGGATTTTATAGGATTGCAAATTGCTGGATTAGGGTGATGTTGCTGCAGGATTTCGATGGATCTGAACAATACCGATTTCGAAGGAAACAGTCGCGTACACCGTAGTTTGCCAACGATCAAGTTAATGCAAATGATTAAAAATACACAGTGCTTTTAAAATAGAGTTTTTTCAACCAGGTAAAATTTTACAGAATAAGCCATGTATACACGAAAACTGAAAAATAAGCATTTTATGGCTATTTGAGAGTAATTTGATATTAATTTATTTCATTTATCACTGCACTGAGTAGGAAAAACGAGAAAGTCAAGATATAACAATAAACAATAATAATATAAAAGATGAAAAACAATATTTGAATATAATAAAAGGTATCTCAATGAAATGTTTCAATTGAATTGATTACCTCTTCGATAAATAACACGGCCAGGAAATTTTTCTTGCAAAATTGCGATTGTTTAGTGGCTCATGTAGCACGTAGCGTCGTTTTGTTGAAAATAAACGTCATCCAAATCTATATATTCCAATTCCAGCCATAAAATATCATCAATTATAGCTCTGTAGTGCAATCCATTCACCGTTACAGTTGCACTAGCCTCATTTTCGAATAAGTAAGTTCCAATCACAGAGCCAGCTCAAAAATCACACCAAACAGTGACACATTGAGGATGGAGAGGCTTTTCAACAATCACTCTTGGATTTTTGAAGCTCCAGATGCGACAATTCTGCTTATTAACGTAGCCTCCGAGGTGAAAATGGGTCTTATGACTGAATATGATTTTTCGATAAAAATACGGATCATTTTGATACATTTTAGGACCCAATCAGCGAAGATACGACGTTGCTGGTGATCAACCGATTGGAGTTCTTATGTTGACTGAACTTTAAAAACCTTCAGAACTGAGGCTTTATACAAAATGTGTGTAATGTCGTTTGGAATGCCTAATTCTAAAGATCGACGAGGAATCGACATAACTGGATTTTCATCAACACTATGGGCTACAAGGAAGGAAGTAAAAGTTGTTTTATGTAACCTACCTGCTCTCAGGCCTAGGATCACAGCACCATGGGCGCGGGATAAGGATACTTAGGCCTTTAGGGCGAAGCACTATCCAAACCTCTTCAACTATGCAGGTTAGCTTCCGAGTTGGAAAACGCACCTCACACATCGAGGAGACAAAACCCCTCTAGCCCCGCATACAGGCTTTCAACCAAGAAACCTTTTCTCTAATACTGCGGCCAGGGTTACGCCTGTGGGCCTCCGCCCTCAATTTCAATACAGTACAACACGAAGGTGAAGGGCAGACAAGCAGTTCAGGACAACGATGACACGTGGAAGATCACCCTTAACTTTGAAAGAGTTCGAATCATGCACGAGTGTATCAAGACAAAAAAATACCAAAAGTCACAAAAACTACCATTGAAATCGAGAATGCAATATGGAAATAAATAATTCCCATGATTTGTTCTGTGTAATCTGTTTCGGAACAGTTGGAAATTCCGTAAGTAAGTCTCCGAGGAATGTTTGAACCAATGAGTCCGAGAATATCAGCAATCTACTATTGAGCAGCCTGAATAAGATCCAAAAGTTTTCCAACCAATAAATGTAGGAATCTCTTCTGAATACCCTCAGCAAACCTATGTGACAAGTGTAAAATGGTGCCGAAGATAGGTTTTACCTATCTCTATGCTCTATTGATCGTATCAACAATGTACCAGCCTTACACCTGAATCTTCAAACATCTCAATCCTCAAAAATGGACAGCCGTTAAGGTAAGATTAGATTAGTTGTGATCGTTTGGCTCAGTGGGAGTCCTTCTGTTGCACCATCAAGGTATTTTTTAGCGATACCATAATAAGATTTCCACAGGAAGATTATCTCCTTCGCAAAAGTAGAAAATTTTTGTGGTAGACTTGGTTCTTATATCGGCTGGCATGGTGGTACCATTTAGTAGAGTAAGTCTGGTTTGCACCAGCGCTTTGCATCGGCAGAGTATATGTTCGGTGATTTCTATTCCCCATTCGAAAAACCTACAGATATCAGAGTTTTTTTGTGGAGGTGGTAGGTGGTGTCTTGAACCCAGTGCCTAGTGAAGAGCCCAGTGAGCAGCCTCAGCTCGTTTTTTGACAGCTATAGAGCCGATTGGAATTCTCCTTGAAGGTCACGATGAGCGCCTTGACTTGTCGTTGGCCTGGAGTGTTAATCCAGTGAAAATCTCAATACTAGGGTGCCGGTATGATCCATGAAATGTTTTCTTTTTTTGCAGGGGCATTCGCTTTCTTCTTTCCCTCTATGCCATGGTGAGATGGTATCCAAAAAAGGACTAAATTGTTGCTTTTTGCCAATGAAATGAGGGATTTTTTACAGCTCCAGTTGGTCATTGACTTACATTCTACAGTCATTATTTGCTTGAGTGCCATCTAATCATGTATCTTTGGTATTGTCTGGAGAGATAGCCAGAATTTAGATTTAGAGAGTCATTACCCAGGCAGTGTTTTCCTATTCTTTGGACTATATATTGTCCAGATGAAATGGTTTCTTCCAAGTTTAGCTAACCTTTACATGCTATGATCACTTCATAGTTGGCCTCAAGCTTTCACTCAACTGACATAGAATATCTCGAGAATAGCCGTTGGGGATTGCAAAATCCTCATATATTTCCGTTTAGTCCCTACATATATCCCATTCTGAGATCACTCATTAGTATTTTTTTACACATATATATATATGTAGCAGAGTAAGATCCAATTTATTGCTGCTGTGGGAGTTCCTGTGATGTCTAGACAAGCAAGCCTTTGAAGCTTGTACACTTCATAGTTGGCCTCAAGGTTATACTCAACTGGCACAGAATTTCTCGAGAATAAAAGAAGTTCAGCCCGTAGGGATTTCAAAATCCTCATATTTCGCCTTCTAGGCCTTATATATCCTTAATTGGAAGGAGAACTATTTTATGTCCAAAACTTCGGTTTTTCAGATTTCGTATACTATATGCTAATAAAGTGATGTTGTGTTCTATTGTGTATGTAGTTGAGTTTGTAACACCGAATTTGAATTGGACATAATTGAAGGTATGTGTCAAATCTAAGTTTTCCTTCATAAAAAAAAATTTATTAAAAATAACATATAAAGACAACGCCTAAGGCTAGATTTAAATGTTGTACTACAACCATTGTTAAAATAGATTGAAATGTTTATTACTTCGAAGAGGGTTCATTTAAATATCTTCAATATCAAGCAGTATTTCTGTCACACATCTAGAAATTTTGATTTGAAAGAATTCCTTAAAAATTTAATCGAATAAAGTTTTTTAGAAAAAAAGTTCCTTTTCATTAGACAAATGGAATTATCAAACATTGCATAGCATCCACAAGAGATGAAAGAATTTGAAGAAAATGTAGAATCTTGACCAAAATTATCAAGAAAACTTCAGCCAATACAGCTGTTTTATACTTACCTTATGAAGAATAAATTCTACTCCAAAAATGCCCACAATAAACTGAAGAAATACCTTGGAAAACGTCTCTTAAAAAAGCCCGTTCAAAAACCCTCAAAAAATATGCAGCATATCTTCAGAACAGCCTTTGAAATACCTATCGATACCCTCCTTGAATGATAAGCATAAAACACTCAATAAAAAATGTTAAATAACTATCTTCCTTTATATACATACTGTTGTTAGAACTGACTGTTAAAAGTTAACGCAAAACAATTCTTCCCATTCTATGCTCGTCTATAGAATATACGGAGATGTAGAAAAGACATGTTCCAGATTCATCTATATTAGGGAGCTTGTGTGGAAAAAATTATAATTATTTTTTGGGGTATTTATTGCGTCTTTTTATTTATCATCTAGAAAAGTCGACTGACGAATATAAATGGGAGTGCCCAGCGCTGTTCTGAAAATATGCTGCATACCTTTTTTAAAAGGAGCCTTTTTGAAAAAGGTTTTTCAAGGAAATTTTCAAAAATATGTTAGGTAGTTTTGGAATAGAATTTTTTATTCATAAGGTAGGTGTGAAAAAGCTGTATCGGCTAAAGTTTGCTAAGTTTTTCGTTCAATATTCCATATGTTCTTTAGATTCTTCAATCTGTTTTGGATGTTCCGCAGTTTGATAATTCTACATGTATACTTAAAAGAATTTTATTTCATATAATTCTTTAAAAATTCGAATTAAAATTCATGGAAATATAAAAGAATTATCGTGATTGATATGCAAAATATTACTGAAAATTCTAAAAATGAAAAATACAAAAGTATAATCACTAAATTATTAAAAAATGATTAAGTTTCAATGATTTTCGTTAAAAATTTTGAGAAAAAAAATTTAATCCCGTATTTATGCACTTCAATTTTCACTTACATCTCACTCTCAATTTGACAGGAATACTGGATCTCTCTCCCCTGGAATTCGATGCGACACAACTGTAATTTCCTGTCTGTTTTCTGGTTACACTCTGAAGAACTAAACTATGTGTGCTGATGATGATTCCTGATGACATATTTTGTGTTACTAGTTCTCCCTAGAAGAAAAAAATTGTTTTAGATAAAATATTTCATTTTCAACAAAATCATTGGCACGTGTAATAAAATGTAGAAATTGAAGTTTCCTTTGTCATTGTTTTTGTCAAGCTCAAAATGATTTCTGAGTGGAATAAACCCGAATCGAATCAAATTATACCTCATAGTTTTACTGTAATACTTTTTTGGAAAAATTTTTTCCACAACTATAAATTATAATAAATAATAATGCCATAAGTTTTTCAGCTTAATTTGATGAAATAAAATTAATTCAATGTGCTCGAACGGAATAATTTTCCTGCTGTTGTGCTGGAAAATAAACGTAGTCTGTACAGGTATGGAAAAGAGAGTCAGAAACATAGAAGATTCAGTGTTAATCAAGAATGCAGGGGACCAGTGGAAGAATTAAAAACTCAGCGCGATGCGATGACGAACAAACGACTGCTCTCTCTCAAAGTAGTGGAGAGTGAAAACAGACTGCACAATCTTGCGATCAACACTACGCACTGCCATTGAGAGAGAACAATCATTAATTCGCCATCGCATCGTGCTGAGGTTTTTAATCTTACACTGCTCCACTGCATTATTGAACACTGAATTTCCTGTATTTCCGACTGTCTTCTCCATACCTGAATACAATTTATTTTTTGGCTCTTCTAAAACTTTATAGACCGTTGAGTTTTAAGTTCAAATATAAAAAATTTCCACCAGGTTCAAATAACTAATTATAATATTGATATTGATAAGTTTGCGTTTTAGTTGGTGTATAGTCTTATGATCTGGGTGTGCTTATTCTGTATGAATATTATTAAATCAATAGTGGAACATGGATAAAATATTGGGTTTTTTAAAATCTAGTGTTGTAACCATAGGTTCTACAGTAATTACAGTTTTGCTGATGTAGGTCCTTTTGCAGTGTATATATTTAATATAGTAGAAGTGTAATTTTTTTTTGTATTTAATTCTGCAATAAACATATTATTATTATTATTTGCAAGATTGAATTACACTCGATTGTCTCAGAAATACAACACTAACAACACTTAATGCAAGAACAGTTACTGAGCTTCTCAGTTTTTTCTTTTCTTGTCTATGTTCGTTCTCTAACCTTCGTATAAATATACTTTGTCTCAATTCTCTGAGCGATCTGCTTTTAGAGTTTCTTTTCGGTCTCCAACTCCGGCTGCACCCCCACCTATACTGAAGTCGGAGGATAACTCTTAGATACACTACCATCCAGGGCAAGTTATAGAGCAATGGGGTTGAATCTCAAGACACCCCATGGACGATATGTTATTCCAAGAAACTGTTGCCTTTTCGGTTCTCATGCAATAAATCTCTACTCTTTATGAAAACTAAACTTTATTTGGTAACATGTCCCATTGCAAAACATCTTGCAATCCCATGTCGAATAATGGCTCATGACAGGAAGTGTATTCGATCTAGTCACCACAGGAGAGCCTGTATACCAAAGATTGACCCCAGTACTTCAGTACCCCTGGACTGAATTAACCTATACACGTTGTTTTGTCTATAAATTATCTACCTATTATTTACGAAGTGAAATTACTACGAGAACACATCTGGCTATCCTGAATTAAGCATCCGACCCGAATTTGCTATCGGAACTAACATCGATTCCGGGATCTACTCATCGTCTCGTGAACTCCGCACAAGTAGAAGTTTTCATAGGGCCTTTATGACAACCCACCTTCCTTGCCCACCACCTGCACCAACAACTGTATCTTCTCTGCATGTTCTTCACCAAATGATTGAGAACGTCCTGTTCAATTTGTGGCAAAAGATCTTTGAGCTGCCGAAGCGTTTCTAGCTGTGGTCTGTGAGCAGCAAGGGTTCTTTGTAATTGCTCTCAAGCGTACTAGATTAGATTTAGGTCAGAGGATCTTGGAGGTATTATTATTATTATTTATAGTGAATAGGCGTCTGACCATTCTACTGCTGTGTCCGGGCGGACGGTTGTGGTTCATCCCCGATTTATATTTCTACGACGAGATCCAGTTTTTGGATAAAACCGATAATCTTGACGGAGGTAGTTTTCTCAGGTCGCAGTGGAATATAATTGCCTGAATAAAGACCTAGAATCTGATGCGACTCACCGCTGAGTACTCTGAGACGATGTGCATGGATGTTTCAGAGTCCTCAACGCACAGCCTGCATTCATCGTCTTCAGCCAGACCGATTTTGTGCAAATGGGCTTTCAGCCTGCAGTGACCATAATTCTGATAATTGTTCTTAGTTTGGCCCTATCCAGGCCTAGCTCTAGGTCGCCATCTTTTTGTTCTAAGGAACACCTTTGAATGTTTCAGGCCATATCAGCTAATCCATGTCATGTGGTATTCCCAGGAATGGTTCTGGGCCTACCAGAGACAGCGCAGCTCCAGTTTGAGTGGCTTGGTACCCAAAGAAGAGTGATTCTGTTATACATAATCATAAGTCATAATTCCGACAAGTTATTTCAGTTTGGCTTTGTCCAAGGAACGCCTTCGAATGTTTCAGGTCAGGATGGCTCAGCCAGAAAGACTCTAGTTTTGAGTTAATTCTACCTGTTATCGCCCACTCAGCCATGTCATGTGGTATGGAATGGTTCCGGGGCTACCAGAAGCAGCGTGGCTCCAGCAAACGCCAGCCGATCTGTCTCTTTGTTACCCAAAAAGTTTGAGTGGCTCCGTATCCAAAGAACAGTGATTCTATTATGCATACCGAGATTACTTTTGAAGTACAACAGCTGGATTTTAGAGCTTTTAGTACTGACTGACTATCGCTAAATATTTTGTAATTTTTGTAGTGGATTGGCCGTTTTATCAGCAGGTCATGGCAAATAGTTCTGCCTGGAATATGGTTGCGTATTAACCGAAGCTCATTGAGATGCTGATTCTCGGTTTGCTCCCATAGACTTCCGCTCTCGTTCCGTTCGTCTTTCGCGAGTTGTCTGTGAAAAAGCCAAGGTCGGTCCTTAATAAAACCTCAGCATGTTGGGTCCATTCGTCTTGGCCGGGGACGATTACATTGAAATGCTGTTCTTGGTTCGTGACTTTTGACCTTAGATCCGAGGGCATAGAAAGGATACTGCTCGTTAAAAGCTCTTCCAGCAGTTCCGAGCCTCCCATCACTATCATCAGAAGTGTATATGTATCGCCATTTATCTCGCCAGTGTATCCACTGCATTGCCCATTGTAATCTTTGTGTTTTCGAGTGAATGGAATGCTTCTTTAGAAGAGTTCTCGATGTTAGATTGAGTTCACGGAGACGACTTCTGACCAAGCTTAGGGAAACTGAAGTACTTGTGGCATCTTGAAGACGTGCATTTGCTATTCTGTAAGTGCTGAAAGACTGTTTTATCTCCGAAAGAATTAAAAAAAGATCTTCCACGGCGTTGTAGAACGTGGTCTACTACTTCTAGGTGTTTCACGAACAGTTCCAGTGACAAAGCACCGTAGCAGTAAATGTGATATCACCCTCTGGATAATTGTGAAGAAATTGGTCACTTGCGCTTGTGTGTCACCAGCCTGAAGAATCTCAAAGGCTCTGCTGGTATCATTCTCGGATAAAACCTGTCTTGGCATAATGAACATTCAATTTTGAATTGCGTAGAACCACTTGATCTCGCTGAAAACGAAATAACAAAATACAGACCGAAGCGAAAATCAAGAAAATGTGCATTTTTGACGCACATGGATAAAGATTGATTAAACTTGATAAAAACATGCTTCACGATGAGCCAGAAGATGTTTGTTTATATAATCATAACAAGATTATGTGATTGAAGAAGAATATTAATGGAAATATGCATCTTCAGAAAACTTCTGGTGAGATGTTCACTTTTGTGATATTCAATTTAGGAAAATTAATACTTTATGATCAGTATATCTCGGCATGAAACATAAAACATTTAAGATATTTATTTAATTCAATTCTAAAAGTTTTTGAATAAAATTTTTTTTGAAATTGAAATTTGTAGGAGGTTAACAGAATAAATCTTCATTATGTTTAAAATTTTGTAATTATCCTTTTATCAAGAAAAAACCTCTGTTGATTATTTTATTATATATAAAATAATTATATATTTTGGTTTACATTTATACATATTATCAATTGGTTCTAAAGGAGTCCATAAAATACCTTACAAACTTTGTGTAATTTCTGTGATGAACATAGAATACGTAAGAATTTTAAAAAATCACTTAATTCTAGTGTGTTGTTCAGATTAATATATTCAGCTTGTCTGGTAAGATATGTTCTGTTAATTATTTTTATTTTTTAAATGTGAAGTAGGGCTGATGAGTTTTCCGTTGTGGGAATTCTAAATTGCTTTTTGAAGATAATCTACATGTTTTCGGAATTTTTTTGAAGGAACTTATTTGAAGTAAGTTGTTTTTGAAGAAGTTCTTGAGGTTATGTGTTGCATTTTTGAAAAGGGATTTAGTTTTGATGAAACAAGGTACAAAACAAAAATTTTGTATCCTTATTTAGTAATTATTATTAATAGTTTGTATTTCTCTGAATTCTTTCATCCCCTTTTAGTACTGTGTAATGAGTGTTGATTCTTAATGTCTACTAAATTAAAACAGTGTGTCTAAGGTATTAATTTAATTCTAAAAGTTTTCGAATAAACATTTTTTGAAATTAAAATTTGTAGGAGGTGAACAGAATCTGTATGATATTTAAAATTTTATGTTACATAGTTTTGGAGGTGTCATTGAAAATCAGATAAAAATGTACAGATTTTTGGGATTCTCTTCTTTAAACCAAATAAAGTTAACATTCAGACCTGTATAAAACACATAAAAATCGTTAAGACATTTTAATATTTACAGATATATTCTGTTAGCCTTCTACATATTTAATTTCAAAAAATTATATTTAATATTATAACTTCAGAAATTAAATTAATGTCATATATAAGTACTACTTATATCAAACGAGATATAAAATGAACATTCATTATAAGACATTCAAATGATATAATATAACAAAATCCAATAAATATAAATTGTTAACAAAAATCCTATAAATTGAATATTATAAGTAGATAAAATTTTGTTTCTGCTTATCCCTCTTATAAAAACAGATATCTTTCAAAAATGTGCAACATAATCTTAAGAATTTCATTATAAAACTATCTTACTAAGAATATTCAATATTATTGAATATCTAACTGAGTTACTTTTTAGAAAATCTCAAGATATGTAAAAACATTACTCAAAAACAAGTTTTAAGAGAGACTTTGGTTCGTCAGTACTCAATCATATTCATATTCAATGAAATATAACATCAATCAACAAAAAATATTTTCTCACTTTTTAACAATTCAGAAAGTTTCTGGTAAATGAATACTGAAAATTTAAATGGAGTGTAATGTTAACTCAAATAAATAATTCTGTGGTTTGAAATTGAAAATTGAAATTGAAAGGCAATTTAACGGCCTCTGTTATAGCACAAGAACTATCTGTATAAAGAATGTTAAGGAAACCAAATGATTATATATTATGAATAAAATAAAATATATAGAGATTTATACTTGATAGAAGGTATATAAAATTATTTAAATATTTTAATATTTATAGATATATTCTGTTAGCCTTCTACATATTTAATTTCAAAGAATTATATTCAATATTATAACTTCAGGAATTAAATTAATGTCATAAAGTGATATAATATAATGTCATACTTTTATCAAACGACATATAACATAAACATTCATTATAAGACATCCAAATGACATAACAAAATCCAATAAATATAAATTGTTAACAAAAATCCTCTAAATTAAATATTTAAATTCCTTTTAAATTTTTTAGATCAATGGTTAAGCACAGAATTATTTATTTCAGTTAACATTACACTCCATTTAAATTTTCAGTATTCATTTACCAGAAGCTTTCTGAATTGTTTAAAGGTGAGTAAATATTTATTGTTGATTGATGTTATATTTTGAATATGAATTAATTGAGTACTGACGAAGCAAAGTCTCTCTTTTTTTTTTTTTTTCTCCTCTTTTTTTTTCTTTTTTCTTTTTTTAATAAGTGCTTATACAATATGAAACATATATTCATATATAAAATGAAAGATTTAATAATTATCCTCTCCAGGGCGAAACAACAACTAAGCAAAGATGCTTGTTTTCTGTTGTCTGCACCTTTCGAGGATTTTGAGCACTTGAAGCAGAAACAAAAAAAAAAAAAAACATATAAATAAACAAAACAAATTGAATTCAAGACGAGAGAGGGAGGTGTGGACGACTGACAAATAAAACTAAAAATATCAAATTACACATATACACTGTAGCGAAAACAGGAAAGTCACGAGGGTGAAAGAAAAAAGAAAAAAAAAAAAAAGAAAAAAAAAATTCACAAGTCGAAGGTGTGTCAGCTCTCAAACAAAAATTTTTTGAGCTCAGTTTTGAATCTTCTGATATTCCCAATTTTCCTAATCCCTAGTGGAATTCTGCCATAGTATTTTGGTCTTATGTAAAATAACAGACGCTGTGAGCAACCCTTTTTAAAAAAAGGGATCTCAAGTACTTCATTTTGTACTGCCCTAGTCACATATCTACATTCTCTCTGAATGGAATGACGATCCCGGAAGTGAACGTATAAGAGAGATTGATAAACAAATATGGTTCTGACACTCATAATGCCCGATTCACGATATAATTCCTCCGTAGGGGTTAGTCGTTCTTTTCTGAGCATTATCTTTATTAAAGTGTTTTGTGATGTTTGTAAACATTTCTGAGCTTTCTCAGTAAGACCCCCCCACACAATCACACAGTATCGCAAAACTGATTCCACCAGAGAATTATAGACCAAAAATAAGTTTTTCCTATTTAATATATCCCTTAAGAGATAAAAGGTATGCATGAGCCGTCTTAACTTCTTCGACAAAACCGTGGCCTGCATTTCCCACCTCAAATATTTGTCCACAATAATACCCAAATATTTGATTTCATCAACCCTAACAATCGATGGACACGTGCACCCCCGCGGAACACATTCCCCATCATGAACAAAGAGAAGGTCATCGTCCGGCTGTCCATCAACATTGTAACAGAAAAAGTTACAAATTTACTTTTTTTGAAATTTAAGGACATTGAATTGAGATTCAGCCATTCATAAATGTCAGCTAGACAAATCTCAGCTGTTCGATATAAAGCATCCCACGAATCACCCACCAAAACAATTGCTGTATCGTCGGCATAAGATATGATGTTGTCGGAAATGTTTTTCAGCTGAAAAATGTCATTCAAGTAGACGAGAAACAGCAACGGCCCCAGGACTGTACCCTGGGGTACCCCCGATAAAACCGTTGTCGAATCGCTGACAGCTTCCCCGACCCTTACTCTCTGGGTTCTATCATTTAGGTAATTCTTCAATAGCTCATAAGCGATTCCCCTTACTCCTGCATTTCTAAGCTTAGCCAGCAGTCGCGCATGTGAAACAGTGTCGAACGCTTTAGCTAAGTCCAGGAACACCGTCAAACACTTTTTCGATTCGTCTAAGTTAATCACAACCCTCCTCACGAGATCTAAAATAGCATCCTCCGTACTGACACCCTTTTTAAAACCAAATTGTCTCTCTGAAATAAATTGATGCTGTTCAAAAAAACCGAGAAGTCTTTTTTTAAGGCATTTTTCAAAAATCTTTGCCAAATGATTGATGAGGGAGATAGGCCGATAGTTGGAGGGATCATCATGGTTACCACTTTTGAAAACAGGGACAATTACTGATTCCTTCCACTGAAGGGGAACTAAACCGGAAGTGAATGTTAGATTTATTATATGGCAGATTGGTTTAGTGATAAACATGTGAATGGTTTTCAACAATTTAGCTTGTAAGTTATCTGGTCCAGCCGTAGCATCATTCTTTAAACTGCTTATTTCTTCAATTATTTCGTTTTCCGTAACCGGAGATAGAAAAACTGATTCCCGGATAACTTTATTATGCCCTAATCTTCCAGCAAAGTCAGGTTTGACAGTCTTTATCTTTTCAGCTATATTCACACCCACTTTAGCGAAAAAATCGTTCAACACCGTTGCTTTTTGTCTGTTCTCGGCTATGCAAACACCATTTTCATCTCTCAAGCTCAACTTGTCCAAACTTTTATTAACCGACCCGTTATTCGCAGCGCAGTTAATTGTCTCCCATAATTTTTTATAATTGTTACCAGCGTTCTGTATTTGTAACCTGTAGTAATCGTTTTTGGTAATTCTTAATAGATTATTCAACTTATTTCTATACTGACAATATTCATTTTTACGTTCTATTGAAAAATTTTTGCACAGATTCTTTTTCATATTATCTCTTTTCTTTATGGACACAATCAAACCGCAGGTAATCCAAGGCTTGAGCTTTACAAATTTCCTATTAATTGGTTTTACAATGGTGCAATGTGTTAACAAGCCTTGAATTTTGTCGATGAACCTATCATAACTCAACTGAACATCATCAGACCTCAAAACCTCTTGAAACTTGTTTTTTAGTAATGTTTTTTCATATCTTGAGATTTTATAGTAAGTAACTTAATTAGATATCCAATAATATTGATTATTTTAAGTAAGACAGTTTTATGATGAAATTCTCAAGATTATGTTAAACATTTTTGAAAGATATCTGTTTTCATAAGAGAGATAAGCAGAAACAAAATTTTGTCTAGTCAAAATATTTGATTTTTAGGATTTTTGTTAACAATTTATATTTATTGGATTTTGTTATGTCATTTGGATGTCTTATAATGAATGTTTATTTTATATGTCGTTTGATATAAGTATTACTCATATAACGGTTATTTCATTCCTGAAGTTTTAAATAAAATTTTTTGAAATTAAATATAAAGAAGGCTAACAGAATATATCTGTAAATATTAAAATATTCAAATAATTTTATATACGTTCTATCAAGTATAAACCTCCATTTATTTTACATAAAAATCGTCCTAGTTTTTTCTTCCGGAAACTAACAATTGACAGAACTAAGAAGAAGTTTGCGTAAACCAACGAAAAAAAGTTCCACACTCCAATTAGTTCCCCCGTTCTTAAGAATCATTAAAGTTTAAAAGTTACAATCTTAATCGCGTAATTTCTACCCTCAAGTATCGTCATATCGGTTCAGACCAGACCGCATGTCACAACAAGCTACCCGCAAATCAACTTTATCGGGTTGGAGTCGCTTCAACGGATAATTTCATAGCACAGTTACAAGCATATCGTTAAAATCACCTGCATTTATATTTCCGGCAATATCACTTGTTCTGAAACATCAAGTTTTCATTGATTTGAATTTACGATTTCATTTCGTGATATTTCAGCGAAATCTCGAGCACGAATTCTCTTTCGCAGGTTTAATTAAATTCGCAGGGTCGACTTAGTACCCTTTGCTCGAAACGTAACTCATTTGATAGCGTCACTCGAACCATGAATTCGAGATCGTTTTTTGCGGATATTATTACATGCATATTCTGACGAAATTACAATTAGCATCGACGTTATGGACGGTAAATGGTGAAAGCGACGCATATGAACATAATTCCTATTTGCCTTCCACTTTTTATTTGCCTGGAAGGAGAGCTGTAATGAAACGGAATTTCGAACAAAAAAAATTATGAGGGCGCTGGCACGCCGTCAAAATTTCGTCTCGTTCATACATCAACGGCCGAATGCATTTCACTAACATTTAACACATAAAACTACTGGATGTTTAATCGATCCATCATTCAAACGATATTCAGGAACAGGAAATATAAGGTGATCTGACTCTAGTATGAAACCTTTGATATATTTGGACGAAAAAAAAGCCATTTTATTCTTATAGGCTCCCTCAACGCCAAAAGCTAAAGCCGATCTCTTCAGGGAAGAAATTCTCCCTGATTCATGAAAGATTGCGCGAGTGCAGCCTATAAAAAAGAAGGGGAATAAGGTTTTCCATCAACCTACTGCCCAATAGCGGTTATATACATTTCCTCGAAAGTCATGGAGGCCGCTATCCATCTCTAAATAGTTAGATACCTGAAGAGCAATGGTTTTTGCAAACACCAATCAACAGGTAATCTTCTTAGTTGAGAGACGCTAGTGTGGACAAGGACTATTGAGCGCTATAGGAATCTCTGGACAAATCCAAGGCTTTCGATCGTGTTTGGCATAAGGCTCTTTTAAACAAACTATCCTCGTATAGTTTTCCAGGGATACTGCGATTAGTTGAGCGTTTCCTCATAAACAGTAACATTCATGCGGTCGTGAGTGGTGTCGGTTCTCGTGCTTTCAATGTGAACATTGGAGTGCCTCAAGGCTCAGTTTTGTCGCCCACCCTTTTTCCGATCCATACGAATAATTTTCTTAGTAGGACTGAAGCCACATTGTGAGCTTCACGGATGATAGAACGCTTATGTCGTTTTTTACCATTGGCAAACAGTCGAGCAACATTGAGTCTCGAGTAAATCGATGCTTGAACGAAGCTCTCAAAATGCCATGCACCTTTTTGGCGCGACTGTCAACTCTTTAGTCTGTTTGGGAAACAACTGACATTGCGAAATCTGCAGAAAATGAACTGGGATATTTGTTTAAGGCTAGGAAATGTTTCTCTGCAGATCAGCTTCTCCTTTTGTTTATAGCCCAGACCAAACCATGACTCGAATACTACTCTCATGTTTGGAGCTCAGCACCCAAGCATTCATTACAATTTTTGGAATCCATCCAAAAAAGAATATTACGACTCATCGATTGCCGAAATATGTCAGCCAGTTTACAGTCGTTGGAACATAAATTGAAAGTTGCCGACTTGTGCTCGTTCTATAGATATTATCGATGCTCTACGCAACTGAAGAAAATGATGCCAGTTGCCGCCAGATTCGCACACGGCACTAGGGCTGCACAACGAGCACATCCTTATCGAGTTGAATTAACAATTCCGAGAACTTACGGTTATCAGAAATACTTTTTTTTTTACTGAACTGGTCGGTTGAAGTATGTATAATCCTATGATATTGTTTTCTTTAACATGACTCATATATATCATTTTATCTATTGGTATTAATGAATATTATTATTATTCCTCTAAATACTTTGGAAATCAGCAATGGTACTTCAGGTTCGGAAGATGATGAAATGATTAGGGATGAAGTCCACGACAAGTTTTTGTAGAATATGAAAAATACTAGGTGAAATTCATCAAAACAATTTACAATACATTTTCTGTTCTATTTTACCAATTGCATTAATACTTTGCAAAATATTACGAAATAAACCAAGAACAGATTAATGAGCTTATAATTGTATACTTTACAAAATTCATTCATAAAAACTATCAATGTTTCAGGCTAGTAAAGGGTCTTTCACCAACAGAGCCCCCTTTTTGTTTTGTAAATAGAACACATTATTCATTTGAGAATTATTGAAATTTTCATTTTATTATATACCATTATACCATTAGTTATGGAACAAAATATCATTTAAATGTCAACCACGGAAGCGCTGGCAGGAAAGAAGTCGTTTAACCCAATTTACCATGATTCTCTCACACAAATCAAGTCGTATGTTAGCAATTACTCGTTCAATATTGATCTGTAAATCGTCTTAATTTGCTGGATCACTGCTATTAACCAATGATTTAATGTAACCCCTAAGAAAGAAGTCAAATGGAGTTAAATCTACTGAAAATCATTTTTTTCTAAACACCAATTACTGAATACACAACGCTTTGAATGATCTGTTGATTTGAGTTTTTGGGTTTGAATAATTTTGTATGGATGAAAACGAAGGTCTTTTCGTAAAATTTGTCACAAAGACAAAGTTTGGGAAATGCCTAGTATTTGTGAACGTCGAGACATCGATAAATTTTTGGTTTTCACGAACACTTTCACGTTCGGCATTAATATTCTCTTCACTTTTTGCATTTCTTTATCTCACTGGTTCTGTAACATCATGAAGTGTAAAATTTGTTTCAAACTTCATCACTTAACATTCAACTGATCTTTTATCTGGACGATTATAATGAACAAAAATTGGAGTTAAAGCACGTAAAGTTAAAGTAACAGATTTTTCATAATGAATTTGGATTATTCATAAACGTTGTTGAAATGTGTACCTTTTCATGATTAAATGGTAGACATTGACAAATACAACTGTCAATGTCACAAATGAACAGTGGCTGCCATGTGTGAGTAATATCAATTTAAAAATGGGGCGTTTTCACTGAAAGACCCTTTATATTCAAGATCACGAAATTAGAATTATCAAATTATAACACAGTAACACTGAAAATCATGAGAATTTTTTTTTGTGCGGGTGACGTAACAACAAATGCTTCACATTGCGAATTATCTGCAAGAATCGACAGTATAAATTAAGACATTCATTATTTTTGACACAAGAATCTTAATGTGTATGTCTATGAAAGTGAAAAATTATCAAAAGACTATTTACGGGGAGGTTTATGTTAGTTTTTCAAGTAAGATTGTATAGGCTCTATTCCTCTGTTTTGTGCAAGATTATGATTGCTCTCCTATTTGTTTGATTCATCCTCACATAGAAAGTTAATTCTATTTATTGTTTCAGAGGAGAGAAATCAAGATTTATTCAAAGAATATTATAAAATTTATGAACTTCTATTTTTCCATTATTCTCCGAACCTCAAGGTTTATAGTTATTCACCGATTCTGTTTCAATACATTTGGAAATTTTTTTAAAAGCCTTTGAACATAAGTTTTACGAACATAAGCGTGTGGACTTCGTTTAAGTCGCACATGAGCCTCGTAGTTGTTATAATTTTGATAATAGATGAAAATTACACGCTGTTGTATGTGTCCACCGACATGTACGTCGGATATAAAAATATAATTTTCCAAATTGGTCAAAATTTTAAGACTTTTTGCTCAACCTTTCTTCTCTATTGACCTGTGCTATTATAACGAGCATCGAATGCTTTATTGTGATAATTGACGATAATAGCACATTTTACAGGGTAAGTGTTATTAACCAAACGAAAATTATGATGGCCATCAAATTTATATTCCAGTTGTAAAACCTATAGCGGACGAATTTATATTGATTTCTCAATAAACATTTTCATGTTGAAACAATAATTCTGAACAGTGTTTTTATAGCAGGATGTGAATATCGTAATTAAGCAAAAATACATACTATATGGCTCAGTTAAAAAGGATTATTCATGTAGAACATAGCATAAAAAATTCAACTCAGTTCAGGACATAAAGAGAATATAAGATCTGAAATAAACCACTTTTTGCGATTAATACGCTGTACGGTTTTGAGTATATGTGTCACGTTTTTGACACATTTTTTCCTCTAAAACACCCCTTTTCATCCACAAATTCTGACGGACTTTTAATATTTAAATATGACTCTCTTTTTACATTTTTCAATCATTTGCGATTTAGTGGATGCAATAATTACTCAAGTATGTGATCTGTGAATATAAATTCATGGGGATTCAAATCACTGGTTAATGAATACAACATTGTTCAATTCGCCACAGTTGTCTTCCTAATTCAAGATTACTGAAAATATTTCTAGTAAATAATATCTAAATTAAAGAAATATTGAAGTTTGGATATAGCAGGTTTTGGTTCCTCAGAAGATGGAGTGAACACCTTGAAACTGAAATTATACAAAATGTAAAAGAAAATAAATTTGTTGGTAGTAAAACATAGTAATTTCTAAGAACTTCTTTTAATTTTCTCCACTATTTTATGACTATATATAATATTAAATAATGAATGTATACTAATTTCCAGTTAAACATAATTAATTGATATTCCGACATTGACAATTCAATGAAATATGTAGATGTAGTGTAAGGTAGTGGCTTGACAGCTTTACAAAAATTAAGAATACAAAAAGTTCAAAATTCTTATCTCCGTTACATTTATGAAATCAGAAATATTGACAGAATATTACACAAAATTAAGGAAGCCGGATACATGGAGGATCGAAGAAATTTTCATATGTCTCTTTACTTTCATAAAATAATTTCAAATATGAAACCCTTTATAGGAAAATTAGTTATAAGTGTCATGTTCTTACTATTAGTATAAGATTTCAAGGTTTGATAATGCCATCCATTCATAAGAAATAATTTTTTCGAGATTTGTATTGAAACTTCCCGTCATCCTCATTTTGAGAGAACGGATCTGACAATTCGTGATTTTCAGGAAAGTTAGGAGGGGGAAATATGCCTCCGCAAAATTCAACCAGCATATTCCGTTGGTCCGAATTTCCCTGACAGATCTAGGATACAGATTAATTAATCATTTCATGATTTAAACTATCCTATCAGAGAGATTAATTTCGAATTTATAATTAATTAATTATTGTTACTTTGATTATGTAGATACACTCGTGGCATATCCGGTCAGATTTAATCCATACTTATGTGTACTGCAGCACATTCATCGGATCCAGCTTTCGGTTTATTGTTTTAACGATTGACTAATTTGTGAGATTGACGAACAAAAATATTTTAAAAATAACATTTACAGTTTTATGTGCATTGAATCTCCATACGGAATGAAAAAAATGTTTATCTGCTGCCTAGAGTATTCTCTGAAAACACATAATGAAACGTTTTGAAACTATTTACACGAATTGGGTTATAACCAAGTTTAATTCTTTTAGATTATCGTTTCACAAAAAAAAACCTACTAATTCGGGTATGAATTTACTCAGAGGTACATTAGATTGAATTTAGAGTTTTTAAAATGATGATCGATGAAATATGAACGAAATTCGGTACAATAGTATTCAACTCATGAAAATACGTACTAGATAACTCAATACTGCATGGTTATAGGTATACTCGACTAGCAACGTCTTATATCAGTAGTGGGGCGAAACGATGTTACGCTGTTTCCTTAAACAAGCGCCCAACAAGAGATAGTCAACAGACACTATTCAGTTTCAGTAATTCGAATTCAGTTGAATAAAATGATAAAGAATATTTCTACAATTTATTTTTCGTCACAAATAATTAGAAGAAAAGTAGTCACACCAATTAATACATTTATTTTCACATATATTATTTTGGGACTTAGGTGGATATATTCATAGGAATACTTTATATAAATGAAAGATATTGATGTGCAGATTATGATATGATATTTTATGAATGCTTGCAGAAATATATTATTTCAAGAAAAAATAAAATGTAACTTGAAATTTCAGTACGCTTGAACGTATTCCTGAAATGAAAGGAGTTTTCAAATTAGCTAAGATTCATTCCGGAAGAATTAGAAAATGTGATGTAATATATAATATTATATTTTAAAGTTTTTCAATTACTTTTCGAGAAGAAACTCAAGGTATTTCAGAAAAATTGGATCTATAAGACCCATTAATGAAAAGCATTTTTCGACTCTGTAAGCATATACTGTTTCAGTTAACTTAATTAAAAAATTTCAGTGAAACCGCCGCATTCGCCATTTTGTACCAAAAATAATGAAGGTTGTTATCTTGCTTGTGCTCATGAAAGAGAATATTGGCTATCTATTTTTGACATAACTATTTGAATTGTGCAATTGTGGAAACTCAAAATACGACTGAATATATGAAATCAGTTCAGAATTAGATAAAAAGAGACATGATTTGAGATATGATAATTATGAACTGCATCTATCATTTTCTTTATGAGACTTACTGATAATGATTTAGTGATAAGATTCAAAGTTGACTCTTTGTTAGCACAATATTCTCCAATAATGGGGTACGTATTATTGTTTTTATGGTGTTTCATAAAGTAAATATCAAACTGGAATAAAAAACACTGTAGTGCCAATTTTTTTTAAACATTTTTGGTATTCGAATAATAATATATCATATCAAAACCATGAAGAATCTAGAGTAGTAGACGTATAGCCGTTTTAGCACATAATATTTGAATTAATTCGAAATTATTCAACCGAAGACAGATTACATGAAGTTTATACCACAATCAGAAATTTCTGAAAAGTGGTCACTGTATTTCATTAAGTAAACCTGATAATGTACTTCGATGAAAATATGTACTTCGATGAAAATTTATTTTCATTGGAACCATCCCAACGGCGTATCTCAAGGTTTCTTTTTATCGACAAATCATCATGGCGTCCATATAAAAATCAGAAACCATCATCGTAAACTCCTTAAGAACTTCCTAATTATGAGGGTGTGGTCTGTACATTCTCAATCTACCCCCATAAAGCTCTCTTTCAGCTATGATAATAATGACACCCGAAGGAAGGCGTTTCGATTGCAGAGAAAGAAGCAGCACCATCTTTATGGCTTGATATAAAGATTGCGTGTAATCCCTGTTTTATGGTTCATAAAGCTTGTTCAATTATTGCTCATGAGACAAGTCTTAACGTTGGAAATAAACCTGTATCAAATGTGTATTTCGCCCAGAAAACACTTAAACTGGAGTTATGACGCTTTCGAGGATAAATGAAGGAAAGAATAGGTATTTATCGCTGCGATTTCCCGGAAATCAGAAAGTATGTTCGTAAAAACTCTCATTCCAGAATCTTCAACTTATTCCAAATGTTAAAACGGTTTCACATAATTTACATCAGGAGAATTTTTTTTATAGACAAATATAAATTAAACAATTACAATTGTACTAATTGAATCCATCTTATTTGTCTATCTTTTCTTTATTACACGGTGACAAGACAAACTTCGGACAAATTTTTCTGTGTTCTGGAACAAAAGTATTTCAGCGCAGCCAAATAATTTTGATTTCTTATAGATTCTTCACTCTTTCTTGTACTAATATGTGAATTTTCAGTTTGAGATTACTTTATTTTGCAGAGTGTTAGAATGTCAAACAAACGTAGTGCAATTTTGGAGCTGTTTCGTCAAGGTGAGCGTCAATGAGAAATTGTTCGTTTACTCAATGTGCCTCGACAAACTGTGTCCGATGCAATTTGCCGTTTGAAGGAGCTTATCCATGATGGTCGTCGTCCAGGAAGTGGGGGAAAATGCACTGTTAATACGCCTAGCATTTGCAACATCGTCATGAAGCGAGTCAATCGAAATCCCAGTGTTTCCATGAGGAAAATAGCCCGTGAGACCGGTATCAACCGTGAATGTGTTCGTCAAATGTCCGAAAAGGAGCTCAACCTCAAGCCATATAAGTTTCAAAAAGTTCAACTCCTTACGAATAAAAACAGGCGTGTACGATTCCAAAGGTGCTGCCAACTCCTTTGTCTCACCGCCGGTCAGCAATGGAAGTGCATTATCTTTACAGAAGAGAAGCTTTTCATCGTAGAACAATTCTACAACCATCAAAACCACAGAGTCTGGTCCACAGAAGCTTCCGGTACGTCGGCCATCGTCGAAATTCGTCAAAATCCTCAATCCGTCATGGTCTGGGGCAGAATTTGCGCCAGCGGCAAAACACCCTTGGTTTTCGTGGATCAAAGGGTCAAAATCCATCAAGAAGTCTACCGATGCGATATTCTTGAGGCTGTAGTACTTCCGTGGGCCCAGCAGTACTTCGGCGATATGTATTGAACCTTTCAAAAGGACTCCGCTCTGGCTCACAAAGCGAAAACGACGCAAGAAAGGAGTAAGATCCATTTTCCGGGTTTCATCCCATCTACAGAATGCTCGCCCTACTCACCGAATCTCAACCCAACACCGACGATCATGCGGCTTATTCTCGACGGTTTCGCGGCCATCCTTGAATGCTTTGGTCAATTCAAACACGGCAGACCTACTCAGGCACTCACTACCGAACTGCTTTTGCAAACGCACAAAAATATTGTTTTTAACGTCTTCTGCCTCTGAAAAACGAATGATAATACATTGCGCAACGACAGTCGGCACTTGACGTTCACTCATGGTCGTAGCACACGCGTGAAACACGTGCTCCGACGTGCCACACGGTTCGTAAGAGACCCAGATATCACATGCTCAAGCGTCGACCTTCGAAAAATACATGCGCGCCATCTACAGAGTTTGTATCGATCATAATTGAACCACCCTCGTATATAAAATAAATTAAATATTTTAATATTAATAGATATATTCTGTAAGTCTTCTACATATTTAATTCCAAAAAATTATATTTAATATTATAACTTGAGGAATTTAATTATGGTATTATTGAATTTAATTCCTAAAGTTATAATATTAAATATAATTTTTTGAAATTAAATATGTAGAAGGCTAACAGAATATATCCGCTATTATTATAATATTCAATAAATGTTAATGTTATTAGTATTGGTTGTTGTTTTGTTCAATTTCTTTCTTGTAATAAATTTAAATGAAAAAAAATTGTGCGAGGTTTTTCTTGTCACCCTGTATTATGTTAAAAATGGCATTTTCTAAATTTAGGTATAGCGAGTATATTCATGTCTGAACGAAGCTAATCACAATGTTGAACAGTATGCAGTGGAAAGAAATGATCAAATAACGTAGCTAGTTAACTCGGTCAGCAACCAATATTTGCTGAAATTCAGGCATATTGATCAAATATCAAATATGAAATTAATAGAGTGAAAATTTTCAATTATCGTTATTGATTCAACTTGAATGATTATACAAGTACATTCGAAGTGAATATGTCGATGTAAGCGAATTCACAATATATTATATACCTCTTCCATGTTTCTAAATTTTAACATTAGCTGTACACACTGAGGTTCCATTTGAATAACTTTTTTTTGTATTGAAATCTTCAATATATTTTCGATTACTGAAATGTTCACATTCATCCAATTTTACGGGTTTATTATATTCGTGCAGTTTTTTCAGAGCTTTTCAATTGTTATTTCAATATGGCGTAGTCGTTAATGATTCATAATTAATGAATAAATCAATGTTCCTTTCATTTTGTGAGAGGATGTACATAAAGAAAAAATATAGGAAACATCAATATATCATCTGGTTTTCGAAATGATGGAAAAATTACTGAACAATGTAGAAAATGTTGGTCAACCTGGAAACGGAGAAAGTTTAATGAAATTACAATTAGGAAATTGAAGAGATCCTAACAGTGAAACATTGAAACCCAGAATCAGGCCATTAGAATAAAAAAATGTATATATTTGACTCGAATTTTGTATATCCATGGCCCGTTGAACTTTTGATCGAATTCATAAATGATATTTGTTTTAGTGTCTTGTAATATATTTGGGCGTATCTGATATTCAGTGTAAATAGTTATCTCAAGTTATTGATCACAAGATTTGCACAGTATAATGAATTCTATTCGGATTTATACTTGCTTTGGAATTGGGCATATATCTGAATACATAAATAAGTTTTGAAATGAAGTAATAACTAATTTTAATTTTTACTTTGATAAAAAGTTCCAACTTTAAGATATTCCCGAAAAAATTTATTTATGGAACATCTGAGTAAAGAGCTTATTTCAAACCTTTCAATTAACTTCATTAATTGGAAATTTTTATTGTAACCAGCATATCCGCCATTTTGCACCAACCAGAATGTTCGTGTGCTCATCTTTTTTTTTGACATAACAATTTCATTTGTCTATCAAAATTTGATATACGTATGATTACAGGGTGACTCAAAATTCATTTTATAGTGGTCGGTTATGTATTCAACAATAAAAAAAGGAACAAAAATAAAGAATATCAAAATCCCGAAAACGTGGTAGTTGAAAAAAATGTCGCATTATGAACACAAATAATTTGTTAACATAAAATACAAAAATAACACTGGACTAAGTTCGCACGAATTTATTAAAATAAACAAAACATTCAGTTTACACACAATACTACATAATTATAATCAAATGACAGCTGTTAAAATTGGAGATAAGCGGAACTCCAGCTGATCGTTCACAATCGGTAATTGGCGTTTATGTGCTGAGGATATTTCTAAAAAGTCTAATCGTTTACTTTTTTCTCCCTCGTGTAAAATTTTTGTTTTACCGAAATCTATAAAGTGATTGCAATTGATACAATGAGCAGAAAATCCAGTAGTCGCTTTGTTCTGTAATATCGACTTTCTATGTTCATCAACCCTAACCTTTAGAGAACGACCAGTCTGGCCTATGTAGAATGCAGGACATTCATCACAGTACAGTTTATAAACCCCACTCTTTTCCGAATCAGTTAATCGGTCCTTGCCGTTTAGAAACATTGATCTTAAGTTCTTCTTATTTGTGCATATTACTTCAATTTTATTCTGTCTTAATCTACTACAAATTTTATCGCTTAATTTTGGGATGTAGTTAATGTAGACAAATTTTTTCTGGTCTTTAGGTTGAGGTGGATAGATACATGTTAACAGTTTAGAATATTGCTTTTTGAAAATCAACCTATCTATCATGTCAGGAGAGTAGCCGTTGTTATTGGATAGTAATTTTAACATTTCGATTTCTTTTTTGAAGTTATTTTCTGACAGTGGAATTGAAATTGATCGTTGTACAAGAGAGTGGAACGCTGACATTTTAATTCTATATGGGTGGGAACTGCTGTTATGAATAAGAACGTCCGAAAAAGTGGGTTTTCTGAATATATCGAATTCAAGATGGTCATTTACCCTCTTTATCTGAATATCCAAAAAATTGAGTGAATGGTTTACATTCTCTACTTCCAAAGTGAACTGAACGGATTCGTAAAATGAATTAATTAGTTTCAAAAACGACTCTAGTTCTAAATTTGAGCCAGTCCAAACACAAAATACGTCATCTACATAGCGTTTCCAATATAGTACATATACAGTCAGATTAATGTTTACTGGCGAGAATATTTTCTTCTCCAAATGTGTCATGAAAATTTCACTGAAAAGGGTGGAGGATGGGGAACCCATTGGCAGACCTTCTAGTTGTTGATAAAATTTACCATTAAACTTAAAATAACTCTGTCCGAGACATATTTCTAGCAGTTTCAATGTTTCCTCTATTATATCCGTAGGGAGTGAAAGATTGTCGTGAAGTTGTTCGTTGACCAGATGTTTTATTTCTTTAGTTGGTATGGATGGAAATAAATTAACTACATCGAAAGAAATTAATCTGGCATTTGGGGGAATTCTGAAGGTTTTCAATTCTTCTGTTAACTGGATGGTATTTTTGATGGAATAAATCGGATTATGTTGAATCATACTTGGTAAAATGGAATTAAGATGTTTACAGAGTTTTGATGCTGGTGCATGAGTATATGAAACAATAGGCCTCATGGGGCAATTCTCCTTGTGTATTTTAGGGAGTGCGTATAAAGAAGGTATTCTGGGGTTCATAATGGTAACAGGAAAACACGCTTGAGGTATCAAGTTGGGGCAGTTCTTGATAGTTTTCTTTACTGCAGTTTGGAATTTTGACGTAGGGTCTGCCTTCAATTCTGAGAAATTTTCAGAGTTCAGTAAACTTTCAGTTTTTGTCAGGTAATCATTTTTGTTTAAAATTGTGACTGTATTGCCTTTGTCAGCTTTCGTAATTATCAAGTCATTTTCAATGGCTTTTTTCTTTATTTGTTTAAAAACATTCAATTCACTCCTATTATTCTCGAAAGTAGCATTGGATATTATTCTTGCGCAGATTGATTTTTCGAAATTCTGTTTGTCTAGGGGTTCAATTCTGTTTATGGCTATTTCTGCATTTACTGCAAGTTAAAGTGCGCGAGTGTATCAGTCAGTTTTGTCAGTTTTGAGAATGGGATAAAACCCGAAACATGCATGTAAACTGAATGTTTTGTTTATTTTAATAAATTCGTGCGAACTTAGTCCAGTGTTATTTTTGTATTTTATGTTAATCAATATGTTCCACCAAGTGTTGAGCGAGGAATCTATTTCTATAAAATAATTTGTGTTCATTGATACAATAAAATAAATCATATTGAACGACCAAATAGATCCAAACAAGTCTCCACTGCTTAATACTTTTGAATAACATTTTAAAATTCTCCTGATGATAGTAAATTATTTTTTTCAACAGTGTTCATTTCACTCGCTCCTCTATATTTCAATGAAAAAAATTTTGATTGTTTTTTAATCATCAATTTCAAGATACTTTTTTGTCAAGTAAAAGCCGTAACAATAAATAAAAATATTAAAAAACGTCTTTGCGGCTTTCCGATTCAAAAAAATCATTGGGGAAACAAAACTATAAAAACAAAGGAACTAATCCAAATAATTTATTTCTCAGCTTGCAGTTCACCAAAACTTGTATGGAATTCGAAGAAAATCTAAGATTTATACAGTCAAGTCCACACAACGTCTTCCCTTAGAACCTACCAACCGATGAAGGAATTAATAACTGATGGAACGGTCTGAAAACGATCAATCATTTTCAATTATGAAATGAGATTTCATTCCCTTCGTCAGCTCCCCCCCATCTACGTCATCTAATTTTATCCTTCTCATTGAAATGACGTATCCTTTCAATTCCCATTGAAAATTCACTGGATCGTTAAATTGGGTAAGCAGAGTTTATTTCATTGAATATATCGAATATATTACTCTCAGTTTTATTGGAATGTTTACTGTTGAATTCTATTCAATAATGTCGAAATGATATTGCAATAATATTACTGAAAAAAATCAGTGAAAACAAAAAGCAAAAAATGAGTAGCAAATAATGTAATAATCATAAAAAAATAAGAAGTGGTTGTTTACTTGGTGGAAGGATTATTTCAAACTTTGAATATCAAAACAGATTTAATCTGTTAGTATTCTACAATTTTTTGAAATTAAAATTATAGGAGACTAACAGATTAAATCTGGTTCGATATTCAAAGAATCAAATAATCACTTCTTCTCATTTCTTAAGTTTTATTCACGTCATAAAAAGATAATAAGTGAGTTATAATTAACATAAGTTTTCAGAAATGATAATATTTCACCATCAGAAATTCAGATGTTGACAGATAATAATTTCGAAATAAAAAACATTTTTTGGTTTTGGATTGAAAAAATTCAATTAAAGGAAACAACTTCTTCACTTAATGACATAAATTTATTTCTTTTATTTGAGGTTCTTCATTTCATAACTTGTGTTTATTCTATATATTGAATATCAAACAGAGTAATTCTGTTATAACTCCAAAGAAAATTAAATTTTATGAAATTTCTCGAAAAGTTCTTAAAATTGAATTTTTAATTAATCAATGACTCAGAAAACACTCTTTCATTTTTATTTGACATATAAAATTAACACTGATTACACAGTATCAATGTGTAATGAATGAATCCAAAGAAATATAGAATATTTATCGAACCTACGCAAGAAACATTAAGTGGAAACAGCACTGTTTCATAATGGTATTATGAAAAACAGATTTTACTTAAAATGCCTATCACAAACTTAAGGAATTCCTCTTCTATTTAAAAAACTCCTTCCAAAAACTCTTCTTGAATATGTAGCATATCTTCAAAAGACGATTTGAGCACCGATAATCTTCAATCCACTTTCATAAGAGCAAAATAAAACAATCAATAAAATATATATGTCGTACCTACAAGAATCTACAAGAACCTACTGGCATTTCATAATAAGAAGAACTTAAATGGTTTCTTAAAGGTTACTATTCGCACTCTATGTTCGTCCATAGAAAATATACAGAGGTATTTTTCAAGACCCAGTTAAATCCAAAAAATAGTATGTGTAGGAGTAATAAATTAAATTGTAATTTTTATATATGAAATGAAATAATATAAAGGTGAATTTTTTACTTGATAGAAACCTTTTTGAATATCTTAAATATTATATTAAAATTATAATATTTTTCATAATACCTTTATGAAACAGTGCTGATCTTTCCAGTAGATATTTGTTGGGAAAATAATGAAAATAGGATTTCTTGATAGAAGGATTATTACAAAATTTTGAATTTGGGTTATTTATTCCATTTGACATTATATATTGAGTTTTGATTATATACGTCTATTAAATGTAAGCGGTGCTTGTGTAGACATGAATTTATTTCTGAAAGTTTTTTGAATAAAAAAATTTTTTTGAAATTAAAATTGTGGAAGATAAACATATTTCAATTTGTTTTAATATTCAAATTTTCTTATATTTCTTCTATCAAGTAAAAGGCCTTTCTATTTTATTTTATATATAATATATAATTATATTTTGGCTTCAATAAATCTCATTATAGAATGTCAATGAATTTAAATAAACCTTAAAATAACTCACACTGTTCTTTGATTTTGTTAGAACATAGATCAATCTTAAATTATATAGTTGATCTGTATTTCGAAGCTTAAGTCTTTTAACACGTGAGAGATATAGGTTAAGTTTTTGATATTGATATTTGGAATATTAAATGAGGACTGAAGACGGGATTGTCTAGAATTATATTTGTTTTTTGAAGATATAGGGCACATTTTTTAGAGATTTTTGAAAAAATTCATTCGAATATTTAAATATATTAAATATTTCAAATGAATTATATTCTTTGAGAAGTCCTTTAAGTGTGTTCATGTTTCTAAAATGCAATTGGTGTTCTTAAAGGTAAGACCAGAAACAAAATTTTGTCTCCTTTAAATATTTATTTATTAATTTTAATTACTTTCGTATATCTGTTGGGTTATTTATTCCATTTGACATTATATATTGAGTTTTGATTATATACGTCTATTGAATGTAAGCGGTGCTTGTGTAGACATAAATTTATTTCTAAAAGTTTTTTGAATAAAAAAATTTTTTTGAAATTAAAATTGTAGAAGATAAACATATTTCAATTCGTTTTAATATTCAAATTTTGTTATATTTCTTCTATCAAGTAAAAGGCCTTTCTATTTTATTTTATATATAATTATATTTTGGCTTCAATAAATCTCATTATACAATGTCAATGAATTTAAATAAACCTTAAAATAACTCACACTGTTCTTTGATTTTGTTAGAACATAGATCAATCGTGAATTATATAGTTGATCTGTATTTCGAAGCTTAAGTCTTTTAACACATGAGAGATATAGGTTAAGTTTTTGATTTTGATATTTGGAATATTAAATGAGGACTGAAGACGGGATTGTCTAGAATTATATTTGTTTTTTGAAGATATAGGGCACATTTTTTAGAGAATTTTGAAATAATTTATTCGAATATTTAAATATATTAAATATTTCAAATAAATTATATTCTTTGAGAAGTCCTTTAAGTGTGTTCATGTTTTTAAAAGGCAATTGGAGTTCTTAAAGGTAAGACCAGAAACAAAATTTTGTCTCCTTTAAATATTTATTTATTAATTTTAATTACTTTCGTATATCTGTTGGGTTATTTATTCCATTTGACATTATATATTGAGTTTTGATTATATACGTCTATTAAATGTGAGCGGTGCTTGTGTAGACATAAATTTATTTCTAAAAGTTTTTTGAATAAAAATTTTTTTGAAATTAAAATTGTAGAAGATAAACATATTTCAATTTGTTTTAATATTCAAATTTTTTTAGAATTAAATGAAATAAATGTCTTAAGAACACACTGTGTCAATTGAGTAGACATATAGAATTAATACTTATTATACAGTACCAAAGGGAATAAAATCATTCAAAGAAATATAAATTGTCAATTGAAAAATTATCAAATGAATATTTGAAGAGTACAAAATTTTGTTTTGTTCCTTGTTTTATGAAAACCAAATTCCTTAACAAAAATGCAAACCATAACCTCAAGAACTTGTTCAAAAATAACTTGCTCAAAATGAGTTCCTTTCAAAAAAATTTCTACAACATGCTCTTCAAAAAGCAATTTAGAATTATTACAATGGAAATTCATCAGATCTACTACATACTCATTAAATAAAAATAATTAACAAAACATATCTCGCAATACAAAACTGAATGCAGCTATCTAGACAAACACTAAAATGAAGTGAACTTTTAAAATCCTACTTATTCTATGTTCGTCACAGAAACTATACATAGTGTTAGCACTTCGGTAGAAAATTAGCAGACTGTATGTGTAAATTTGATAATGATTAGAAATACACCACAAATCTCAGATGGACACTCACCCTCATCCACTGAATTCCTGGTTAGTTGGGGATCCCCTTGTCTGGAACTCTGACACCAACACCTTGATGAACTATCGTTCTTGTAATAAGAAATTCTGAACACTTTTTGCTTTGAAAGAATTAAAAACCTCATAAGCCGGAAAAATATCGAACGTAATGTCGATCCGTGATCATTAAGAATCTGGTCGAAGAAAAAGTCTCTCGCATGCGCACAGTGTCATCTGAAAGATGAGTGGTGCATATATGCGCAATTTCAGAAATAAATTAGGGAAACTTGAATGCTGCACTAACATAGCCGCCCACAAAAACCCCTATGGGTTTTTCTAAAGAAAACAGAAAAAAAAAGTTTCCTCCTTTTAAAAAGAACACCATGTAAGTCACCAGAAAATTAAATTTAAATAATAGAAAAGAAAAATAATAACAAATATAGAAATACATTATTTTTATAAAGGAAAATAATTTGAAAATCAATTTCTCGGAAGTGGACAAAGCTTCACAACGGGTCTACGGAAAATACCATTAGCTGTTTTCACCGCAGCTACCCTATTGTGTCCATCCTCTCCCGGAAATAATTCCACAATGCGACCAACCGGCCACCTAAAAGGCGAAACGACATCGCTTTTGATCAAAACAAGGTCGTCGAGCTCAATTTCTTTGGCCGGCTCAGCCCACTTGAAACGCTGCTGAAGTGTATTAACATATTCCGCGAAGTACCTTTTCCAAAAATCTCGCTGCATTTTCTGTATAAGCTGCCATCTAGACAGTCTGTTTAATTTCAAATGAGAAACATCAATATCAGGAATTGTTGAATTCAAGGGTTCTAAAGTGAGAAAATGCCCTGGTGTGAGCGGAATTAAATCATTAGGATCTGAGCTCTGAGAACATAATGGCCTCGAATTCAGAACAGCTTCGATTTGACAAATCAAAGTTGTAAATTCTTCATAGGATAGTCGCTGATCTCCTACCACTCGTAGTAAATGAGATTTAACCATTTTTACACCCGCTTCGGCAAGGCCATTAAAATGTGCACCCGTAGGGGGATTGAAATGCCACTGGAAACTTAGAGTTCCAGAAGTTTCTTGAGCTAACTTCAAAAATTCATTTTGAGCTCCAATGAAATTCCGACCGTTATCGGAGTAGCACGCATGAATCATGCCACGTCGAGAAATGAATCGACGGAATGCCGCGATAAAACTACACGTAGAAAGCTCCTGCGTTAATTCTAAGTGAATAGCTTTGGTTGTAGTGCACACAAAAACGCATATATAAGATTTTAAATATTTTGCACCCTTTATGCGATGCATAGTTACGAAGAAAGGTCCGCAGAAATCAATAGCAACGTGAGAAAATGGCTTTAATTTAGAAATTCTGAAACTTGGAAGATCAGCCATTTCAGGTGGTTTGTAAGTATTTGGACGGGCACGAAAACATTGAAAACAATTAGAAATAACTTTTCTTATTGTTCGACGAGCTGATAGTATCCAATATTTTTGAAGAAGTAAATTATGTAACGTTTTTGAACCGGGATGTAAATATTGCTTGTGAACCGACTCTACAATCAAAATCGTTAATTTATGTGAGCTAGGCATCAAAAGAGGGTGTTTTGCGGCATATTCAATATAACTGGATTTCTTTAAGCGGCCGCCCACCCTGAGAAAACCTAGAGAATCTAGAAAGAGTGAAAGTTTCCGAAAGGGTTTAGGTAAAATTTTGTTTTTGTTAATAATTTCTATGATATCAGAAAATACCGAATATTGCGTATGTTTTATTAAACACATCAACGATTCATTCAACTCATGAATTGTTAAAATGCCTGTTTGTTTAAGGGAACCGGGTTTTGAAATTTTCGAAAATCGTAAACAGTAACTTAAAATTCTTTTTATTTTTTCAAGAGAGGAAAATTTATTTATAAGGTTATCTAAATCGTCCATTGGAATATCTACATATAAAGATATACTTTTTTCCTCGGCAGAGACTACATCATTATTAAGTTCTGAAGTTTGAGCAGAAAAATTTGGCCACTCGGTTTTTGGGCTGGATAGGAATTCCGGTCCATTCCACCACATTTCGAAACGAATCAATTGCAATGGGTTCATTCCTCTAGATGCACAATCGGCAGCATTTAGAGATGAAGGAATATACATCCATGAATCGGGAGATACCAGTTCCTGAATATGGTGTACTCGATTGGCAACAAAAGTTTTCCAACGGCTCGGTGAAGCATTGAGCCAAGAAAGAACTACCTGTGAATCAGTCCAGCAAGTGATTTGATCGAATAAGAGTCGACTAGAAAATGTGTCAGTCACAAATTTGACCAAATCAGCCAAAAGCTTTGCAGCAGTCAGCTCAAGTTTAGGAAGAGTAATTGTTTTTAAGGGGGCAACTCTCCCTTTAGAACAGATTAGAAATACGTGAATAGAATCGCCTCTCTGTAATCTGAGGTAAATTACCGCTGCGTAACCTATGCTTGAAGCGTCACAAAATCCATGTAATTCACATCTCTCATATTGATCAAAGGTGATTCGCCTAGGGAGACGTAATCCAGAGAGTTCTGAAAGTTCACACTTCAATTGTGTCCATGAATTTTTAATGGACTCGGGAAGTTCTTCGTCCCAATCCTTTTTCAAGGACCAAATACATTGCATAATGTATTTTGCCTTTAAAAGAATGGGACACAGAAAACCCAATGGATCGAAAATCCGACCTATATCGGACAAGATGCCTCGTTTTGTGAGGTCTTTTGATATATTTTGGCACTTGTAAGAAAATATATCGAGAGAAGGGTACCACTGAAGACCTAGAACCTTCAGAAATGGTGGTTCATCCTTATCAAAGGACAAAGGAATCTGACAGTCAGAATGGTCTAAGGAAGAAAGCAATGCTGGAGAATTACTAGCCCACTTCCTCAACATAAAACCTCCGCGACTAAGCAGATCGATTAAATCCTTTTGAAGAGACAAAGCTTCAGAATCAGATGATGCACTACCCAGCACATCATCAATATAAGTTTGATCCTCTAGTATCTTACTAGCCATTGGAAAGTTTTCTCTCTCTAGGAGAGCTAGCTCACGAACGGTACGCATTGCCAAATACGGGCTACAATTGAGTCCGAAAGTAACTGTATTTAAGGTATACTCTGAAAGTGAATCGTTTGGATTAAAACGCCATAGAATTCTTTGGAAATTTCTATCAGAAGGAGATATTAAAATTTGTCTGAACATTTGCTTTATATCAGCTATGAATACCACTGCGTCTAAACGGAAAAGTAAAAGTAAAGAAACTATATCCTTTTGTAATTTTGGACCAGGAAGTAAAGTGTCATTTAAGCTCACACCTCTCGAGCCTTTTGCCGATCCATCCCAAACTACACGAAGTTTTGTGCTTACGCTCTCAGGCTTCAGAACACAATGATGGGGTAAGTAACAAAAATTATCATTGGGTATAGCTTCCGATGTGGCTAAAGACATATGTCCACTGTCAAGATATTCTTTCATGAAATCGGAATAAGAAGAATACAAAGATGGATTTTTTAATAAACGTTTTTCAAGTAAGAAAAATCTACGATAAGCCTGAGTATAAGTATCTCCTAGAAATGGTTTCGAATTTCTGAAAGGAAGCGAAACTATGAATCGACCGGTGGAATCACGAGTGGTCGTTTCTTTGAAAAAGGTCTCACACTTTTCATCTTCGACGGAGTAAAAATGCTTATCAGGAATTTGCTCTAATTCCCAGAACTTAGGAATACAGATGTCGACACGAACATCGGATTGAAGAAGAAAAGTTTTTGTTTCTGAACTTGTAGACGGATTGTTAACTTTACCCAAAAGAACCCAACCGAAAATAGTTTCAAGGGCGGTAGGCTGGCCTAATTTTCCAACGATACGTCCATTGAGTAAAATATGAGTGAAAAGCTCAGCACCAATCAGAATGTCTATTGGACTTGAGAGAAAATAATTTTCATCTGCGAGAGGTAAACCCTGTAAATGGTCCCATTGTCCCTTTTTAATAGAAAAAGCAGGTATATTAGAACATAATTTTGGAACAACAATAGCATCGAAAGAAAGTACAGGGCTGTCGGAATTTGTAGGTTTGATATCGCATGCAGTAATACCTTTTGAAGAAAATGAAGTCATTTCGTTCAAACCAAAAATAGTTGTAGAAAATTGATGTCTCTGTAACCCAAGATTACGAAAACATTTTTCGCTTATGAAATTTGATTGACTTCCTGAATCAATAAGAATGCGAACACGTTGAAATGTGCCATATCTATCACGGATATCTACCGCCGCAGTAGCCAATAATACTGTATTTTGTTCGGAAAAGGTGTTACCTGATACAGTTGAAGAATGTGGAATATTTTCTATGATAGTTGAACTATTAATATGGATCAGAGAGTGATGACGGTTATTACAAGTGCGACATTTGTACGACGAAAGACAATTATTTAGATTATGCGAATGATGTAAGCAATTCAAACACAGTTTATTTTGTTTGACGAAAGAAAAACGATCATTCGGAGATTTTGACAAGAAATCAGAGCATTTCGACAATCCATGTGAACCTTTGCAAAGGTAACACTTAACATTGGAATTATAATGAGTATTTTTTGTTTGTAATGAAAAACTATTGCTGGTCTTGGAATTATATTTATTATTACACTTCTCTTTGCTTACTGCAAATACTTTATTTTTAGAAGTAGTCAAATGTTGAACGGATTCTAGGGCCTTGCATTTAATTTCAACAAAATTATAAAGTTCCTTATATTCTGGAATTTTGCTAGAATCAGTTTGAATTTCAAAATTAGTTCGAGTCTCAATATCTAGTTTCCCTAGAAGTATATAGAAAAGTAAAAAATCCCACTGATCTGTACTGAAATTTAAAGCATTAAGAACTGCCAATGATTCGGAAAAGGTATTGAGTAGAATACGAAAATCTTTTGCAGTATTGCCTTTTAGTGAAATGAAAAAAATTGAATCTAATGCATTCGAAGCTATAAGTCTTTTATTTTGATATCTGTCAATAAGTTTTTTGAAAGCGGTGTTATAATTGTCGTTATTTATGGCGATACCATTTAGTAATTTCAAAGGCTCGTCTTTTAGGAAGGAAAATAAATATCTGAACTTTTCAACATTTGAAAGATTGGAATTATCATGAATTAATTTCTCGAACAGATCATGAAAAGTTGACCAAATTTTTGGATCACCGTCAAAAGTGGGTATATTAAGAGGTGGGAGTTTTGCAGAAGCTTCAACACTAACCGACGACGAATTAGAAGTATCATTTTTACTCATGTTATGATAAATAGACAAACCTTCATAATAAAAGTTTTCAGTCTCCCTTCTTATTTTCTCATGTGTATCAAATTCCGCCTCATCCTCAATCAGCATTATAATCTCATTATGACATTCTGAAAACCGCTCAAATAATTTTTTAACATCATCATACCTAGCCTTTAACTGCCCTCTTTTCGACGTATCAGTTAAGCTTTGCTTTGCAATAATGTAAAATTCCGAAATTCGACTAACGTATATTTTACGTTTGCTTTCAAATCTTTTGATGTTACTCATTTTTTGTGAAATATTTTATTGAATGAATGTAAATATAAAGTGATATATGTAAAGAACCAAATTATGCGAAGAAAAGATAATATAAAGAAAGTTTATTAGAACAGAAAGGGTGTCAACGAAAACTTTGGAAGTTGTAATCGTATTTGAGTTTTAATTATTTTCCAATATGAATTGAAAGAAGAAATATGCGGAATGAAAGAATATGTTTATATCGATTGAAGTGAACCTAAGTTGAACATATGGTTTTTTTGTATGAAGCGATAAGCGTATACTGTTTGTACGGATTTATCGATTTCCTACAATCGATATGAATGAAAATTAATAATAATTTGATGGTGACCCACGTGGAAATCTCGAAATGAAAAGAAAGAAAATAAGAAATCACTAGTCAACCGGTTCGAATGGACCAAAATGTTAGCACTTCGGTAGAAAATTAGCAGACTGTATGTGTAAACTTGATAATGATTAGAAATACACCACAAATCTCAGATGGACACTCACCCTCATCCACTGAATTCCTGGTTAGTTGGGGATCCCCTTGTCTGGAACTCTGACACCAACACCTTGATGAATTATCGTTCTTGTAATAAGAAATTCTGAACACTTTTTGCTTTGAAAGAATTAAAAACCTCATAAGCCGGAAAAATATCGAACGTAATGTCGATCCGTGATCATTAAGAATCTGGTCGAAGAAAAAGTCTCTCGCATGCGCACAGTGTCATCTGAAAGATGAGTGGTGCATATATGCGCAATTTCAGAAATAAATTAGGGAAACTTGAATGCTGCACTAACACATAGTTTGCAATATATTTTATGGACTCCTTTAAAACGAAATGACAATATGTCAATAAGTGAAAACCAAAATATATAATTATTATATATACAATAAAATAATGACAAGAGATTTTTCGTGATAGGAGGATTTTTAGAAAATTTTGAATCTCATATAGATTTATTCCGTTAACCTCTTACAAATTTTAATTTCAAAAGTTAAAAGTTTTTGAATAAAAATTTTTTGAAATTAAAATTTGTAGGTGGTTAACAAAATAAATCTGTATGATATTTAAAATTTATTGAGGACTTCGATCAGTATTCTATATTTTATTTGGATTCTTTTATCTGTTTTTGACATTGTGTAATGAGTGTTGATTGAAAAACTTTCAAGAAATTTATAAAACTAAATTTTGTAACGAGTTATAACAGAATTACCCTGTTGGATATTCTATACATTGAAAAAGCCTTTTATCAAGTAAAGAAATTCCCAGTTTTCATTTTAATATTTCATATATAATAATTACAATTTGTTTTTTCACTCAGTATTTTTGGGTGTAACTGGATCTTGAAATCTACTTTATACAACCTCTGTGTATTTTTTGTGGACGAATATAGAATGCGAGTGATAACCGTTAAGAAACCGTTTGAGTTCTATCTTAGTCTAAAATTCCACGATGTGGAAGTTGTAAATATGACAGATATTTTTTATTGATTGTTATTTTTAGTTAATGTTGCTGACAGGAAAGTGGACTGGAGGTTATCGGTGGGAATCTCAAATCGCCTCTTTGAAGATGTGCTAGATATTTTTGAAGAAGTTTTTTGAAGAGAAGTTGTTTCGAAAAATTTCTTAAGTTTGTGTTGGGTATTTTCAAGTAGAATTTGTCTTTCCTAATACCATTATGA
Source organism: Megalocaria dilatata (assembly GCA_034642435.1). Classification (NCBI taxonomy): domain Eukaryota; kingdom Metazoa; phylum Arthropoda; class Insecta; order Coleoptera; family Coccinellidae; genus Megalocaria; species Megalocaria dilatata. Next base: position 43,001,974 of record CM067856.1, on the reverse strand, counting down.
AACAGGTCTTAATGTTTGTTGAGTAAGTTCGATCAATATTCTCTATTATCTTTGGATTCTTTCATTACATATTGATACTATGTAATGAATATTATTTTGATATGTCTACTAAAAATTAAAGAGTGTTTTCTGAGGCTTTCATTCAATTACATTTCAAAAAGTTTTCAAGAAATGTTATAAAATTAAAATTTGTAGCGAAATATAATAGAATAACTCTGTTTGATGTTTAATATATTGAAAATTTTTTTATCAAGTAGCAAATCCCTCTTATTATTATTTTGTTTATTCTTATTGATTATATAGTCCGTCTAGAAAGTATCCGGAAAAAACAAAGTCCAATTGTTATTATTTGAGATATATTTTTAATTCTTGAACTAGAAAATTATAACAAAATATTCATCCTATTTACTCATAAAACATCCATTTAACTGTAAACACTTGACTATACGTCGAGGTACACCCGAAACTAGATCACCTCTATAATTCTTGATTGTTTCGGTCTCTACTTGACGGAAATTCATCGTAAATGATTTGAAGTAAAACACTTATTTCCGCTTATTTTTATTTTTCAACGACAATTGTTTCGTCAATTACATATTGACTTCGTCAGGTGAGTATGGTTACTAAACACTACAAAATCTTTCTCCTTAAATACAAGTTTTCCTAAAAATACTTGTGGTACATGTCCATATGTATACATTGGCCAAACGGGTAGATCTTTTGAGAGTAGGATCCAGGAACACCAGAATTCATTCGTTAAGAATAAATCAAACTCCACTTATGCTAGGCATCTACAAGAATCCGGACATGATTTTGACCATAACTTTGAAGTTCTCCATTTCGAGAACAAATGCAATAGATTGGACCTTTTAGAAGCAATGGAAATAAACCGGCATCATAAACTGAATATTTTGTTGAACGACCAAAATGATGTGAACCGTTCTCCGTTGTTGAACCTTTTTTAATAAATTCCTTGTAAACTTCATTTTATCACGTATTTTTAAGGAAACTTGTATTTAAGGAGAAAGATTTTGTAAAGAAGTTAGTAACCATACTCACCTGACGAAGTCAATATGTAATTGACGAAACAATTGTCGTTGAAAAATAAAAATAAGCGGAAAAAAAGTGTTTTACTTCAAATCATTTACCTCTATAATTTTCTGTGATGGTGGTCTAGAACTGTAAAACTGACTGAATTAAATCATCTTTATTTCGTGGCGCTGCTCGTTTAACTTGAATCTTCTTTGGTTTCCAAATGTTTTCAATGGGACTAAGATCTTGTGAAACTGCTGGCCATGAAATAGTTGTCACTTGGTGTTCTTGCATTCAAGCTTGAGTATAGGCCGAAGTATGGTTATGTATTATCCTGCTGAAAACGCTACCCCTCTGGATATAAAGCATGCGCCGTTTCAAGGGGAAAATCGTTTAGAATGTCTCAATACTTTTCACTATTAACGGTTCCATCAACCATACAGAGAGGCGTAGAGATATGGCTCCCCAAACCATTATTTGGGATGGAAATTTGAACGGTAATAGGTTGTTTTGATAGGATTTTTGAGTAATTTATATCAAGTTGGAAACAAATTTCATCAGACATAAGGACATTATTAAAATTATCTTCTTGAAAACGTTCAGAAAATTCTATCCTTCGTTCCATTTGTAAAGGTGTTATTATAGAGATTATTTTTTCGTTTCCTTGATATGTAGTTTTGTTTTTTCAGTGACATCGGACGGTTTCTGGACAAACTTTTATATTTTGTTGATTTCCAAATCTGTTAGCTAATTTTGGAAATCCCAGGCGCGGAGAGTGTCGTCCTAATTCCAATAAAGCGTTTAAATTGTTTCCTTTAATCTTACGCGGTCTTCCTGTAACTGGTCCACGTTTCATATCCAGCCAGTTTTCATCCTCTTTATTGTCACATATACAGCACTTTTTCCCATTTCAGTCAATTGCACTAATTTTTTAGCGATTCGAAAACCATTTCTATAAAAATATTCTACCTGTTTTTTTTCTATTTGCGGCATTATTCATAAATTGTATACCTGTTGACAATCAACAATATCTGATAAATAGTGTTGCCTTGCATCTTTGGCCATAGCCGTCTATTTGCACAACCTATTCTATACATTATTTTTGTCTTAGAATGTTACGAAAAAGAAGTATATTAAAATTAAGAAAAATAATAAATTCCGGATACTTTTTGGATGAACTATAGTTAGAATAAGTAAGGGTGACAGTGATTCTATTCATACAAGTGTGGAAGTGAATAACAAACTGCCACAGTATATAAAGGCTTCAGACAATATGGAAGTATTCACGAAAAGAATTGAAAACTACTTGTTTTGAGTTTATTCATCTAAGATATTAATATGACTCCTATCTATATGACACCATCCATTATTGACTGCTTTTTTGTTATATTTATTATAAAATGAATGAATCTTTTTTCTGTTATTGAATGGGAAAATTTTTTCCTAGACGAAGTTGTAATTTAATCATTTTGTAAAGGTTCTCAGAATTTCTTGATTTTTAATTTCTTATTTCTCTGAAGGACATTTTTTCAGGAGACGTCTCTCATTTTAAGTATCCAATTAGGGATTCCTAATTGCAGCGATCAATGTTCCAGAAATAAAACGGCCAATTAATATTCTCCGATATGCTTCGTTTCGACAAAGTACCGTCCAGGTCTCATTTTCACAGACTAGACTATTCATCCGACCTATTATTGCGGTGAGTGAAAATCGCCAGGGACAGCTTTCTCACTGGAGCTCGGCATCGAATGTTTGCCCACACCCAGGGCCTATTCATTTACCTCCTTTTCAGGAGGCGTAAGTTGATAGGATTACCGCAGTTGTTTATTCTGGCAACAGTTTTCCGAAGTTACGGCTAAATGAATGTTGGCCAACTTCTAATGTGTTGAGCTCGAATCCAGCCAATATGTCTTGCGAAGTTGGGGTTGTTTTCGGCCTTGGTTTTTCTATTACCAGTCGTAGAGGTTCAAGATTATTCTACAGGCTTAATGTGAAATATTTCGCAATGGGATATCTTACAAATGAATTTTTATATTTGATCAACCCTCCATTTTATTTATTTATCCAACACATGATAGTTATGACTAACATTATTAATTTCATTTAAGACAAGTAAACTATCAAATAACATACATACATACAAACATCTTCAAAAAAGCTTTCCTTTTCTGCAGGGAAAACTGACAATGTCACAATTTATTTAAATATTTGCTAACAATGTATCATGCCCGTGGAAACCAAGCAAATATCCTGCCTTGGCCCAAATAAAGAGATCAAGTCATTCTGACATCTATAGGGTACTGAGACGCAAGTAGCTTTGATTTGAACACAAAAAATATTAATTATTATCTCATTAAACAACGATTTCTTCCACTTGTTGGATAAAACATTGTATGCCACTCGTGTGTTATGTTTCCTAAGTCACTTGATAATTTCTCGCGTGACTTATTTTCAACATAACACACTATGAAACGTACCAGTAAACAAAATTATTGAGCGACAGAAACTGTCAGATTTTAAATTCAATGTTCACTTTGATATTCAATAAAAAGCTTCAATATAAAGCAAATTTAGGTTTGGACTATTTCAACTTTTTGTTGTTATCTTCTCAGCCATGATATTATGGCAGAGGACAAGAAGCTAACACAAAAGTTGATATATAATTCGAAAGCACACTGAATGAGGTATATGAAAAGAAAATATGTCCATATTTAATAATTTTTCATCGATAAAACCATTGAAGAAATATCACTGATTTTGTTCACTTCAGAATCGTGATATTCATCTACTTAACGCCCGCAATAAGAATTTTTTGGCACACAAAACTTCTTATCATGTAGCAAATTTAATGCCGTTTCCAGATATGTGGTCAATTTTGATGAGGCTACAAGGATAACGGAAGTATAATTGATTTTATGGAAAAGCTTGAAATGTTTTGTGAAATCAATTATTTGAAATATTCAATATATATAAATAAGTTACTTCAAAAATCTCTCAAAACATGTATTATATCTTCAAAAAACAATAAGAATTCCGATAAGGTCTTTATCGGTCCTACTTCACATTAAAAAAAAACTAACCACAAATATAACTAACCTATAGATTTCAGGTTATCCTAGTTTGAACACTAACTTTAAAATTCAAGATATTCTATGTTCATCACAGAAAGCTGTAAGGTATTATATGGTTTTCTTTAAACCACTTGATAATTCATAATGAGATTTTTTATTCAAACCTAAGTATAATTATATATTATATATAAAATGAAGTAAAAAGAAGAGGTTTTTTACTTGATAGAAGGAATATTGCAAAATTTGAATATCAAAACAGATTTAATCTGTTAGTCGCCTACAATTTTAATTTCAAAAAATTTTGTTTATAGGAGACTAACAGATTAAATTTGTTTTGATATTCAAATTTTGTAATATTTCTTCTATCAAGAAAAAACTTCTTCTTATTTTTTTATTTTATATATAATATGTTATTATACTTAGGTTTGAAGAAAACCATATAATACCTTACAGCTTTCTGTGGTTTTTGTCACAGAATATCTTAAATTTTAAAGTTAGTGTTCAAACGAGGATAACAAGAAATCTGAAGGTAAGTTATATTTGTTGTTAGTTGATTATTATTTTTTAAATATGAAGTTGGACCGATGAAGACCTTTTCGGAATTCTAATTGTTTTTTCAAGATATAATACATGTTTTGAGAAATTTTTGATGTTACTCATTCAAATATTTAAATACATTAAATATTTCAAATGAATTATATTTTCTGAGGAGTCCTTAAAATTATGTTTTGTATTTTTGAAAAGGAATGAGTTTTCATAATTGTAAGATCAGAAACAAAATTTTGTCTGCTTCAAATATTTATTTCTTAATTTTAATTGACAATTTATATTTGTTGGGTTATTTATTCCATTTTATATTTTATATTGAGTTTTGATATACGTCTATTAAATGAAGGCATGTGGGCTGTGTTTAAAAGACACTAATTTAATTCTGAAAAGTTCTCAATTAAATTTTTTGGAATTAAAATTGTAGGAGACTAGCAGATTAAATCTGTTTTGTAATATTCCTTCTATCCAGTAAAAAACCTTTTATTATTATTTTATAATCAAATACAGGAACAAGTGATTGACTGAATTGCAATTTTAGATAAAAAATTTCCATCATGACCTTAAAATACATAATTACTTCTTTACTTATGCCTTGTCTCACAATTGAATTCGAAATAAAATTTATTATTTTAATTGAATCTTTCTGAAAAACTATATCAACACATTGAAGACATAGGTTCTTTGTTTGCATACAAGAAAAATATAGAATTGTTTTAATCTGTGTAATTTTCGTTTTCTATGTTTTCTGACTGGCATGAAGAGAGATGTCTTGCTAATTGACCCTAAACAGCTATGAGGAAAATCGAATTTCTGAACATAATTAACTCATTTTCACTCAACATCGAGAGAACGATTTCGATTGATTGCGTTTCAGTTGCAATTAACTAAAGTATATTAAAAATACCGTTTTCTGCCATTTAGCCACGAAACCTTAATCATTAACTTCCGATAATATTCCTCGGCACGAAGAAAGTCAATGAGCCAAGATCCCGTAAGGGATAAAAGGTTCTTATTTTCATCGGCTATCACGTAACGCGGGGTTATTAAATCGCCATAAATTTCTGGTGCAGAACAGAAAAGTTTTTGTATCCTTGGAACAAATTACCTTTTAATGTCAGTTCCGGCGCCTGGCCCTAGGTGTGTAGCTAGTGGTAGGCAACCTCCGAATGTCTCAATTTAGTGGAAACAAGGGTCGAATGCACGCCAAGAGACCGTAATTAAAAATAAATAAACGAAACTTTTTGGGACCGCAGGATGGACGAGAGTGGACCGGAATAAAGCAGAGAGTTGCCCTTGGGAGACATTTGTGACCTGGTTTTCTTTTGTTTTGCAGTACATGCAGATTTCTTCCGGCTTCATATTTTACATTGGACGTTAAAAGTTTCCAGGTCGAATGATGGTGGTAAGATAGCATGGGGGCGCTATTCGCTTCGACTGCACGAAAAATAATAAATTTTTGTAAAAAATAGGCGGCGACCTCAGGGTTGAAGGTTTATGATTTATTTTTGGGTTTTTAATAAGATATTCCTGGTCTGTGTATCATAAGTTATTTTATGGTTGATTTAAAATAAGGTGGTTCTCTTTTTGCGAGTTTGTTCTAGGGAACAAAGTCCAAATTCTGTAATTTTCGAATTGTAGACCGAGATCTCTGGCAGGCGTGAAAAAATGAATTCACGCAACATCCAAAGCTGATAGACCATTTAAAGCTTAACACGATCACATCGATCCTTCTTATTGTAAGGCGTCCTGTAAGTAATGGACCGATAAGTGTGGATGATAAAGTAATTATTATCTAACAGAAACACTTAAAACCATAAGAATCCAATATGTGAATATCGCTTTTGTCTCTTTACCTTGACCTGGTCGGGTTGCTTGTCTTAACTAAGATCCTAGTTTCATTTATGAAATGGAGGATTAAGCTTCAATGTCTAAAGCAGAGACTTTTGCACCGTGTCACTGGACCCGTGTAATGGAAAGTTCATCCGACTGGGGGCCTAGTTTCACCGCAAAGGTGAAATGGAGAGCTGAGTTGCGTTCTTCAACATAGTGATAAGGGTGTCTGTAGCAGCACAGGGGTTAAAACCTTAAAACTAGCGTTTCTCTACTCTATTGCAGTAAATCTCCGTATTTTTCTTTCCAATGGCCGAGTATGTTAGGTACATACTGCGTTACCTCGGAAGTTTGAATCGCCCCTCAGGAAGTATTCGTACGCCCTGGTCACCCAATTTGGCGTTCGACTCAAAGGGGCAGTGGTTGAAAGTCTGCATGCTAGACTAGGAGGGTATTCCTTCTATCTGACCGCAGTAACTCATGATTCAGGATTTCTTGACAAGAGCTTCAGGGTTTAGCGGAATTTGACGGTTCTAGCAGCCTCGTCCTGAACTACGATCATTTGCGAGACGTTTCAGGGGTTTGTGGATCTCGACAATACGTCTTAGACCGTTGGTGCTTGAAGCTAGGATCGATTGAAATACTTCACAAGGGTTCGTGGGTTTTGACGGTGCTCGTACCAGGATCAATTGAAGCATCGATTCTTGGGATTTTCCTGTTTCTTGGGTCTGCGTTCGGGTGGGTGGGAATAAGAAGCCCCTTCGGCGTGTGAGTTGCGTTCCAAACAATTCGGATACTGAGACTGCAGAGCCAGTAGCGGTTAGATAGTGCTTCGCTGCTGCTAGTCACGATGTAGGTTTTCGAACTGAAACCGAAACTGAGAGCGGGGTTCAACTCTTCGGTTTGGTTCTCGCTTTGCGCGATGATAGGGCGTTTCCTCATCACACCACTGACCTTTGGGTAGATTGTAGAGAATACTGAGTAATCACCTGGTGAAAGAGCCATGCTGATACGCCAGTTACTTAACCCGGAAGAATTTACGATATGAATATATACATGCTTTGCTCAAAAAGTAGCGAGAAATTGTGAGTTGAATGAAATCGTTATTAACGAATCCGGTTTTTTCATTAAGTCAAACCGTTAATAAGGAATATCACTTAGGCGTTATGACGCGTTTGAGAGGTGAGGCGCGTAGGAAACGACGGGCTTTGTAGGTTGACGATAATTGGATTTTGTACCATGATCATTATTTGATGAAACACACGCCGTTCATAACATTGAAAATGTAAAATATTTTCCAGATTTATGTTGAGTACTTTTGTTGGTTCTTCCAGCTTGATTTATTCTTTAGTGGACAGAAATTTGAGACGATGGAAGCCATCGAACAAAATGCGATTCATTTGGAGATTTATAAGAAGTTCAGGATCGAGCACTCACATAATTGTGTCGTCTAAGATTAATGTTATTTTGAAGGAGATGTAATAAATTCGGAAGAAGATTAACACAAGTTTGTTTTAATACGAATTTTCTGGTACTTGTTATAATAGAAAGTGAAACTTTCACTACTTATTTTTCCACGTATCATAGAACAAATGTCTAAGACAAACATCAAATTGAGGAATACTTCCATATACTGTCAACCTTTAGTCCACCTTTTCTAATTTATCTCCTTCACCATTATATTTTCATGTTTATTACGCTCTGAAAATACAAAAGTACAATTCCATGCAATTGGATACATACTGAATAACAAATATGTTTTCTCAAAAGTTATTCAGGAATTGATGGATATTTCATCATTTGAAAGTTATCATTTTATGGAAAAAAATTCGAAGAAATTGAAAAAGAACTCAGAGCATTGTTTTTTACAGTTATTTCAATTATTCAGTTGGGTTTTCGAAAAAAGTTCCATTTATATGTGTCATTATATTCTTCTATTGACTTCAATGCCGTCATATTTCATAGAGTGAAGTTGACTCATTCAGATGAAAATTTAATGAGGAAATGCCTTCACCAGGTAATCCTAAATGTGTAGGACGAACAACAAAATGTGTTAAAAACTGTTTTGAGAAAGCCATATCCCATTCAGCAAAACGGGCGACCAAAATAACTCATTATATTTATTCATATGTATTCAAAATATGTACTCAAACTGAAGCTTTGAAATCCCGACTCTTATTCACAAAATACCGCGTTCGTGTACAAGAATCGAGTACGAAAGGAGCAGTAATTAAAGATGAGCTCTTATTGACAACAGAAGGAGAGCACCGGCAAATGTTTGTTCATTAGAGAAAGGAACGCATAAAGAGGATGATCAAAGGAAAGTTGGTCAGAGTTCGGATTGTTCGAATTTACTTACGTCGTGATACCAGGTAATTTTGTGTTCTTTGGGATTAGCCCTGATATTGCACTCGAAGTACACGTCATCTCCCTCTTTAATATCGTCTGGGTTGAGGGTGGTGCCGAGTTTCAGCTGAACTTGAGGTGGATCTGAAAAAGAAACAGGAATAAAAGAAGGTCAGGACTCGGTTCGCATGCTGCGGCCGCTATGCTGTACTGTAATTCCTATTCAAAATAGTTTTTGATTAGTCTATTTAAAATTGTTGTTCAAATAACTGGATGAATGTTGTTCATTTTCAACTTAGAATATTCTGCAATATTTTTAATTTTATTGGAACGAAGTTCCTTATCGCGCGTTGCGAAAGGGGGCTAGACGGAAAAAATTAAGACCAAAAGTTGTAACGACATTTTTTGCTATAGTTTCAAGCTGTGCGGTGTGCACGTGTTTCTCTGTCTGTCTGTCTCTCTCTCTCTCTCTCTCTCATAGAAAGTAAGCCAGTTTTTTCGTTTCGTCTTTTTATTTCGCATTAAGCAGTGTGGTGTCGCGTCGATTATTTTTGTTGAGTGTATACAGGTTTTTTGTACATAATTAATAGTCATATATATTTCTCCAAATAACAAATTAATAGATATTTAGGAGTTCATTCATCGGGCATTGTCAGAGTATTCTAAAGATGTATTTCAAACGCTTAGCAGATACAACAGAAATTTAGATAAACGTCCACTCATTTTGGCCGGTGATTTTAACATCAACTTCAGTAATGAAAAATCAAAACCAGTGCTACAGTTTCTAGAGGAAGAATTTGATTTAAGAATAAACAATAATTCAGCAGAATCAACAACAAAATATAATACTACCGTCGATGCAGTTTTTTCAAGACATTTAATATAATAGAATAGAATCCCAAACATATGTTGTCTACTTCAGTTACCACAAGCCAATTATTAGTAAAATTGAGCCTACCAATTATGTTTATATCACATTATATTTGTTAAAAATAAAAAAATATTATTATAACTTAATAAAATAAAATTTTATTACAATTCCTTCACTAATTAATCGAAAGGAACTTCGTTCCATCCGGGTGTCCCTTGACACCTCTCAATTTTTTAATATATACTTGATAATTTCTTGGAAGCAAACTTTCTGTCGGAGATATATTGAACTCTCGTAATGATCATCAGAATTAAAAGGAATTCAATCATAAATATACCAAAACCGATGCAGTATCTATAAAATAAAACGTATTTTTGAATACTCCTGAAATCATATCAACTCAAAAAATCATCAACATTTTAAAAGTTAGGGGAAAAATGAATCCATTACTTTTTTGGTGGATGACTGTAGTGATCGATATCTCGTTAAGTATCTGTCTACTCCAATGTGCCCTAAGAATTTGCCCACTGTCCGTTATTCTCAGAAATGAAGTCAGATTTTGTATATTTCTTTTCCCAGTCTGTGACTGAAACTACCTACAGTAACAAATTCATTGTTGTACAGCATTCAAGTAGAAGTTGCCGTACAAGGTACAAATCTCTGTTTCATTTTCAAGCCCATCTTCGTATAATAATTCAATAATAAAATATTGTCTCACAAACAGTATTTTTTCATTTCAATGTAGCAGAAAAAAGTTTATTTACATTCATTACAGTATCAATCAAACAATTTTCGAATTTTGCTTGTTGTCAAGGTGATATTTCACACTGGAAAAATTCTTTTGCTGCTTTTTGTTTGGTCCATTCAGTTGTGAGTTACAGTATGTTAAAAATAGAAGTCAACAAAGAGAAAATTCGATGCATTTTACAGTTTTTCTTTGATAAAGGCAAAAATGCAAGTAAGGTGGCTGAAACTAGGATTGGTGTTTATGGCCCTGATACTGTAATAGTACTGTACAACATTGTCTTCATCGATTCCATTCAGGTATTTTTGATGTTGAACCACAGGCAGGCCCGTCTTCGAAAATGTTGATAAAATCACAGAAATAATAAAGTTAAGTGGCATGTTAGTTAACGTAGCATCGCCCAGGAGCGGAAGATTGACCATAAAATAGTTTTAAAATATTTGCGCAAAGTTGGACTGAAATAGAAGCTCGATGTTTGGGTGCCCAATAAACACTAAAAAACATGATGGATCGAATTTACTACTCTGTCAAGAAAGTGCCGGGAATTTTCAATTAAAACAACATTTTTACATTTAATCCTCAAAATTTATTGGGTCGCCTTCAAAATAGGCTCCATTTGCTCCAATACATCTATGCCAACGGCACTTCCAATTATCGAAACATTTTTTATAGGCGCTTTCCGGGATGGACTTTAGCTCTCGCGCCGAATTTTATTTTATGGCTTCAATCGACTCAAAACGGGTGCCACGAAGGGGCAATTTTAGTTTTGGGAAGAGGAAAAAGTCGCAGGGAGCCAAATCCGGCGAATACGGTGGTTGCTGAAGCACGTTTGTTGAGTTTTTGGCGAGAAAGTCAGTCACAATCGTAGCTCGGTAAGAAGGCGCGTTATCGTCATGCAAAATCCATGAATTGTTCGCCCACAAATTTGGCCGCTTCTTACGGATACGCTCACGCAAACGTTTCATAACGCCTAGGTAATACTCCTTGTTTACCGTCTGACCCTCTGGAACGAATTCGTAGTGCACCACGCCACGGATATCGAAGAAAACAATGAGCATCACCTTCATTTTAGAGCGGCTTTGGCGACCGTCCTTGAAGGCTCTGTACCACTGATATGCACGAGTTTTCGATAGAGCATTATCACCAAAGGCCTTTTGCAACATTTTCAATGCATCGGCACACGAAAATTCATTTGCAACACGAAACTTTAAACAAATTCTTTGCTCAACGTAATCACCCATAGTAAAAATCGGCACGCACTCTGACATCGACTAATCAGCTGTTGCAAACACACTAGTTGACAGATCCCGCTCAAGCTTGGCATAGTAATTAAGGACAGTGGTACCAACCTAGGAAAAAAAAATTTACCTGCCTCATTGCCCCGCCAGATTTAAATCGATAATTCCCGGTACTTTCTTGACAGAATGTATATCTGGGAAACCTTGGCCATAAAGAATAAAATCTTCCCATTCCTTAAACGGTTGCTAATTGGAAATGAGAAATGGGCCACATACGATAATATTGTGCGAAAACGATCGTGACAAAGCGCGGTGAAGCAGCTCAAACGGTGGCCAAACACTAAATTCGTATCTCTACTGACAACAATTGTACCATTTGAAGCTTGCGATTGATCAGAAACGCCGAGAATTTACCAACAGAACAGGTGTTGTTTCCGATAAGGACCACTTCAGACCACACACGTCTGTAGTGACTCGTCAGAAACTCCGGGAGCTTGGTTAGGAAGTTTTAATGCATTCACCATATAGTCCGGACCTAGCTCCAAGCGATTACCATCTTTTTCTCGCATTGCATAATTTCCTGAGTGATAAGAAATTGGCCTCAAGAGAAGATCCTGAAAATCTATCATTAGAGTTTTTTGCCAATAAAGACCAAGACTTCTTCGAGAGAGGCATTACGAAGCTACCTCTAAAATATAGAACAATATGGTGCATATTTGAACCAAATCGGATAATCCCAAACATGTTAAATAAGGTCTTGAAGTTCACGCAAAATTAAGGGATTTATTTTTTCCCAACCTATTATGTTCAGTTGACATAACTGAATTAACAATATTGACAAAACAAATATCATTCGCAAGACGAATAAGAAGTAGATGATGATATTCGCAACATTTTGACCCTTCTGTAATTTCGTGGTGGACAAAGCTTATCAATTGAATTTTCAAGTATAGTGTATGCAATCGGACTCGACAAACTCTGAAATATCAAATATATGCACAAGCTGTATAAAGCTTCTGAGCGAAATTCACAGAAGATCTAGGATTTATCAGAATAATATCAAAACAGATTTTATCCAAGTTTCCAACAATTCAATAGGGAACTGGGAATTCACTTCGTTCCAGTTATTTTTAGTTCACACCAGTTTTTAGGTAACGTGTTCGATTCAGTCCTAGGTTTTTTGCGCTAATTCATTCATTAACATCTTATACAAGCGTGGTTTCTCAATACAAAATATATGGACGGTGTAGTTTGTACATAAATTAATAACAAGAGCGTTTTTAGTTTTTGCTTGAATAGATTATGTTTGTTGTGAAAACAATTTGTCATTTGGATTTTGAATATGGCTTCGTGAAGAGCATCTTCGGGACTTATTGAAGAAATATATAGGTTTAAGTTGATAAGGAATTTGCATACAAGGATATACTTGCGCAGTGTCACGTATAGTGATAAACATTTATTACACTTTGAAAAATGATAATAATGATAAGTCTTAAAATTATATGATACACCTATCGATTAAAAACCCAAAAGACAAAGACTAGATGACTTCGCATGTTATTATATGTTTTATTTACTAGCAATGCCCATCCTTGAAATTATTTACGATTATCTGTTAAAAATGTAAAAGATTCCGGTGCTGATTATTATGAGGATATGACAGCAGAGATTTTTGAGTAGAGGTTTTTTACCATTTTTTCCCAATATTCCCCATCTTACATAAAACACCGAATATGTCAACTGAAACTTCGGATATATTAGATTCTAAGAACATTAAAATTTAGGATATTTTTCCAACCAGAAAAGTACGTTCAGAACAAATTAAAGCCCGAAAATGCGAAGTCGAATATGTGACCGACCAGCTTTGCAAAACACTTTCTTATTCGCAACTATTATTATTATTATTTTGTAGTGATCGCAGGGTCCGCACGGACTATTGTGGTTCACCAGCAATTTATATTTTTCCGGCGAGATCCAGTTTTTGGATAAAACCGACAATCTTCTGGGGTAATGTTTTCAGTTCACAGTGGGCTATGAGAGCCTGACCAAATACCTCGAATTTGATGCGACTCACCGCTGGGCACTCTGAGACGATGTGCATGGCTGTTTCAGTGTCCTCAAGACACAGCCTGCATTCATCGTCTCCAGCCAGACTGATTTTGTGCAAATGTGCTTTTATCCTGCAGTTATCTGTCATAATACTGATAAGTGTTCTTAGTTTGGCCCTATTCAGACCTAGCGCTTTTTCTTCTAAGGAACACCTTTGAATGTTTCAGGCCATAATGGCTCAGCCAGAAAGACTCTAGTCTTTAGTTCATTCTGCCTGTTATCGTCCGCTTATCCACGTCATGTGGTATTCCAAGGAATGGTTCTGGGCCTACCAGAGACAGCGCAGCTCCAGCAAACGCCAGCCGATCTGCATCTTCGTTACCAAAATAGTTTGAGTGGCTTGGTAACCAAAGAAGAGTGATTCTGTTATACATACCGAGCCTGTTTAAAGCCGTGCGGCAACTCCAGACTGTTTTTGATGTACCACAGCTGGATGCCAGAGCCTTTAGTACTGACTGACTATCAATAAATATTTTGATTTTGCCGTGGTGGATTTGGCGTTTTATCAGCAGATCTACCGTGGTCTCAATGGCAAATAGTTCTGCCTGGAATATGGTTGCGTTTTGACCGAGACTCAATGAGATTGGGATTCTTGGTTTGCTCCCATAGACAACTTAACATAGTGGGTAGTTTTCGTGATTAGCAGATACCATAGCGGTGTTGATTTGCTCCGCCAGGATCTCCAAGTGATTCTGTTTAAATATTTTAGATATACACGTGCTAAGGTTAGCCCGGAGGGTTTCTACATAATCAATCCAGTCTGTTTCCTTAGCATTCCTGTAGTATTCTAATGGTCTAGGACCTGTTCGTATACTAATATTCGCTACTAAGATTACTACCCTATTATTCCATTTTCAATCCATTAGAACTGATGGGGAAAGTGATGAAGAACCGTTAAAGAAAATAAAATCAATTAGTGACAAATGGCACAGCAATAATCGAGACGTTTGACAAAATTTGGTGTCTCATGTTATAAAAACTGGAGACGAATATTTTGCAATGAAATTTATTCCTCAAGTTAATTTCGAAATTAGTAATGGTATCTCAAGGTTGGAAGATAACGATTTCGAAATATTATGACAAAAATGAACTAATGAACAGAAGTCAGATATTTTACTTCAGCTGCCTTAATCCATCCCTGACAAAGATCAACAACTCACCTGGTCTACTCGTTTCATAAACGGCAAGATGTGAATATTTAAAACGCAATGAAGGGCTTTTAGTGTTATGAGTAAGAGGCCGTTGTAAATACCGCCGCTCTCCTTGATTTTTATTCCCGAATAATTCTGTTCTTGCTTAATATACATCCTCGGGCTTCTACGCAGTGGTTGAAAACACCTTTTTGTGTGATAACATTGGATTTATTAACCATTTTTCGCGGATGAAAATGTCGAGGGGGAATTCCGAGATAATTTTCCAATTATTTGTGCTCTTTGAAGTGTTTCGTTTGCGTGATCGTTTTTCATTGAGTGTTCCTTTCATCTCTGTGTTGTTTACTGGATGCGATCCGCGTAGTCCTGATATAATTGCTAAAAGTTCAGGATATCTGATGTTTTTCTTGGAAGGATAACTATCATCAAATCAGGGGTCATTATAAAAGGTGGTAGAACTTCCAGAAATATAACACACAAAAAAACGCACATACAAAATCATAAAATAAGGGAAAGAAGAATGTATTTATTCTACGAACCTGCTGTATCTCTAAGCCCATCAAAATCAAAGCTTGAAATTACTTCCATAGTCTTTATTACTTTTTTTAAGATATTCGCAACCGTTAAAATCTTTTTCAGTTGAGGAAACAGATGATAGTCGGACAGACCCAAATCAATGAATAAGGTGGGTGTTCGAGTAATTGAAATCTTGAGTCTAATATAACAATCTTATTAGATTCACACGCGCCCTTTCAAGAATCACAAAAATATGGATCATGGATTATAGATAACTTACAGACAACTTACAGACTTCAGAGCTACCCTCAACAGAAAGAATTCCAAAAAGCTTTGGTCTCGTCTGAAATCTTTTTATGTTATCAATAGAAAAACAACTCAGATTCATGAACAATTAAAAGATTCTAATAAAATAAATAAGTTATTTATAGACTTTTTCAGAATATGCTCAGCATGATGAAATTTTCAGATTCTATACTAATAACATCACGGAATCAAATACGATAAGTTTCACATTCCGAGTGGTAAGAAATGAGTGTTGGCCCTCGCTTTAAAATAAGATTGAGACCAAGGAAATAAGTTATGATAGCGTTAATGTATCTACAATTCAACTATGCAAAACATTCATTCTACCTTATTCAGCAACAATTTCTATTTCAATAATGCAATTAATCAAAGATCTTGGGAAAATGTCTAGGTCATCTTATTACCAAATAACTTTAATCCACCTATTTTAGATGTTATAAGATCCATTAGTATACTTGGAACGATGCACACTTCAACTGGAATTGTTAAAATTCACATACAAAATGGTGGAAATTCTGCAGTCACAATTCGCAAAACCACTTTTCGGTCGTTGTGAAGCACCTTCTCGGCCGGCAATAGTGAAACTGTTGAAAAAATTTGAGCTGTTGGAATAAGTTAGTGATGCAAAGAATCGAAACCGTGTGGGTCGTTCAAGAACAATAATTTAGAATATTACTCCTGTAGCCCGTTGTGTTGACGAAAATTCAACCGAGCCATGATTAATGATCTTTCATAGCCGGAATTGGGAGATCTTGATGTGGACTATGTTATTTTCAACAAGACGGCGTTAGGTGCCACACAAGCAACTTAACGAGCGCAATGTTGCAGGAAAAGTTTCCTGGCCGTGTTATTACTCGATGAGTTTATCACAATTGGCTACCGAGATCTTGTGATTTAACACCTTCAGAATTTTTTCTTCAAGGCAACGGGAAAATGGGCTCTATGCCAATGTTCCAGAATCGATTTGAGATTTTAAAGATGGAATTCGTGAAGTTATCGAGAACATACACCTGCAAATGTGCAAATTGGTTATAGAAAAGTTCATGAAAAGTATACGCAGCAACCATACCCATGGGGGCCATTTGGCTGATATGGTTTGCCATTGTCAATGGACTACCTTCCTCTTTACATTGAAATAAACATCCGTTGACTTTTTTTTTTTCATTACCTCTTATTGGAATTGTATGAACATCTGGAAATATAAAAAATGATTCTCACCACGCAATCTGGTTTTACCATAGACCTGGTTATACTTGTTGCACTATATAACAAATATAACAGATGACATTTTTCCCCCTACTGATCAAGAATACAAACACTTTCGAATCCAAAGTTCACGAACGTTTAATTGCTTTATTGCATTACATTGGCATTTCTCAACAGGCTTTAAATCTGTTGTCAAGTTATGTTAAATCTGGATTTTAAGTATTGATTATTTATTGAAGGTACTGTTCGAATTTACATCGAACAAAAAATTTTTGATTTACTATGCAGGTACATGAAAATTATGATCCCCGAGTCAGGAATCTGGGCCTTTAAAAGATATCTCATTATTTCCTAGAAACCTTTGGGCCTGTAAAGGACCGAAAATATTTGTCCTTTATAGTTTTCTTAGAAACTCATTAGAACCGAAGCCCTTTAAAAACGACAACAGTCGAATGTCGTATCGGAATTTTCCTGACCACAGTTCAAGTCCTAAGGGAGTCTCTCATTCGACCAGTAAGCCAAAAGGTTGAACATATCCGCTCGTCGCTCGTTGAACCTCTCTTCATGCTTCAACCAAAGGGTCACGCAATATTTTTCACCTCTTCGAACATTAAGTTCTGATCTCACACACATTCTCTCGAAGTAAGTTCTAATCAAATTTCTCTTTGTCTTTTAAGTTACAATCAAACAGTTCTCTCACTACAGTTAGCCAAAAGGTTCACAGTTGAACACATCCCTCGAAGTCGCTTGTTGGCCCTTCCTTCGTGATTCGACCAAACGGTCACGCAATATTCTCTACCTCTCCGAACATTCAGTTCTGATACCACACACATTCTCTAGAAGTAAGTTCTTATAACATTTCTCTTTGTCTTTGAAGTTACAATCAAACAGTTCTCTCACTTCAATTAGCCACAAAGCTCTCCAAAAAAGCCGCATTGTCCAAAAAGTACAAAATCAACCACTCCCTAGTTTTAAGTTCTCTTAACGAATATAAATCTCTTTCTACTCTTGAATTATTTTATATTCGAATTTTCACTTAACCTTTCAAGGAACACCCTCTCTAAATAACACAGTAACACACTAAAGGCTTGGAAGTGAATGTATAATGTACATTATTTATTTGTAATTAGATAGTAACTTGTGAAAAGTGAACCCAACAATCAATAAAAGTGAAATTGAACAACGGTGAAAAAGCTCAAAGAAGAACTATTCCACGAACAAGATAGGGTTTTCTCCGAACAACTCCCTCAATTTCGATAAACAATTCAAACTTGTAATAAGGCTATAAATAAACCATTCAAGTCTAATATAAATCCCTCTCTTACACCCCATTTTGAAGTATGCTTATCCTGGAATTTGCATACTAATTGATTGACGTTAATCAATTACAAGGAAGAATTCAAAAGGGTATGTCTACATCCTCCTCAATTCTTTACAGGTACATCATCTACTTTTTGAATTTGAGGTGGAAATCTGCAGAGTTCTACTCTTGGCTTTCCTCTTCATAAGTTGTGTCTTGCTCATGTGTTAGGCAACTTATTTTTTTACATATTCAATTCAAACCTTGCCTTGAACCCTTTAAATGTCGACAGGCCATAACAGCCATCAATATTAATTTGAATTCCATATACGATCTCTTAAGTTCCTGAAATACCAGAAATCATTCATCTAACCAGTCATTGTGATTTTGTTATTTAGGTGTATAAGTATATTTATTTAATTTTTGTTGTGTGATGGTTAATGTTTATACATCTTTGAACGGGAGACGTATCTCCTAATACGGATTTTTGAAATTAATCTTCTAGTAGAAATACATAGATTATTTTACATTTTCAGTTTAAGTTTATATCTTGTATTTTCTGATTTGTTACATCAAATACTGCGTTCTTATGTAGAATTCCCAGGAGGAAGAGCTCGCTTGGGCTCTGTCTCATTAGGACGAGAGTGAAGACGAAAACTGGAGAGTCAAACGAATATCAAAGCAGTAGATTTCAATTAGGAAAGGTATAAATCAGGAGCAAATAAAGTTTGGGTGGTTGTAAAGTTTATTGTTTCAGTTTCTCCCCGCTAATAAGGCAGTCTCAAGTTTGAATGGGGACAGGGATAGTCAGAGACGTATTCGAGTGCGATTGTCAAGTGGAAGAATTAGGGGAAACGGAAAAGCTTATTTAGTTTTGAAGGGAAGGTACAGATTAATCTTCATGAGATCATTTGACCTGAACAATTTTCCAGGAAACTTGGATAATATGAATTGAGAGACCTGCTCCTGCTTTGTGAGGAAAGAGATGTATTATCAGGCAAGTGTTTCGTAATTAGTGCATGTACCTCTGACTTGGTGAGAGAAATCAGAAAAAAGGTAGTGCTATATAGAAGTAATTTACCGAATTTTATTAAAGAAAAAACTTTTTTTGGGAAAGGGATGACTCGTGAAATCGAGAAAAATAATGGTTGATTCTGAAGGAATTCATTTTACTCGGTGTTATCATTGATTCCAAACTTCAACAGAAAAGACAGATCAAATAAGGGATAAGTAGCTTTAAAGGCCTATGAACATTCAAGTATAGTTTGGCCTAACATATTTCAGCCAGATATTGAACATCTGGTTCCAATTCGTTTTGTCATACTTATTTTGAGTTTTTATTTTGCACGAGACATTTCATACGAAATTGTTATTTATTGGGAGCTAGGGAATTCGAACTTTAAGTATTTTCCATGATTTCAAACACTTGAGAGTAGAATCCTATTGGCCCCTTTATTACCGGTAGTCTATTCTTTGTCCGATAAGATACTAGAGAAGGTGTTGTCCAGTCTGAGTGGAAGTCGGAATTTTTGGAATTAGGCATTCCACGAACTACACCACACCGTATTTTGCATAAAGAATTAGGTCTTAAAGCTTTTGAAGTTCAGTTTATACAAGAACTCAAACCGGTGGTCTATCACCAGCAACTTCGTATCTTCGCTGATTGGGTCCTTGAAATGCATCAAAATGATCCGGACTTCCATCGAAAAACTAAAATAACTAAAACCCAAAAAAGGTCTCTGTAAATTACAGCTTATCTGAATATATTTAACAGGGGTGATTTATTCAAATCTAATTGTTCGTTAAGTAATATTCCAATTTTATTGTTTTCATTTATCTTAGGGAATCTAACAGGTTCAAGGCATAACTTTCACTTTATATATGTAGAATTTCAAAATTATGGTTGAAAGTATGTCCTGTTTCTAAAAATGGTTGGAAAACGTGGAACTACTTTTATTATTGAGGAAACTTTTCGGATGTTCACAAATTCTATGCCGGAAAGTTCTTCCAGTATGTCCTATGAAAACTTTTTGGCAATCACCGCAGGTTATTTCATAAACTCCTGATTTATTATCCATATGTGTACTGTCCTTATTATTTTTAATGAATTCGCTCAGGTTTGAATGAATTTTGAATGATGTTCATTAAAAATAATAAAGACAGTACACATAACGATGATAAATCAGGCGTTTATGAGTTAACCTGTGGTGATTGCCCAAAAATAAATTAATTCGGCCGATCTGTACCAAAAATCATTAATACGGAGTATATATGATAACTAAAGTTCTAGAAATCGAGACAGTGTAACATTTATCTGCATAACAAACTCAACAAGGTTTTGTTGATCACAGAGGCAAATTGTACACATGCGCACGTTTCAAACTGATTGGTTTTCGTCAGTGACTCCAAATCTGTTAAGTATCTATATTCGCTATACACAGAGACACCAAGGTATCGAGTTCATTTGAGTATGGAATTGTTATACAGATGTATGTTATACTGTCTTGATTTCTAGAACTTTCTATTACCATAGTTCATACTTCTTATTAATGATTGCCCAAAAGTTTACATAGGACAGACTGGAAGAACTTTCCGACATGGAATTTGTTCACATTTAAAGACATTCCTCAATAATAAAAATAATTCCACATATTCCAACCATTTGTTAGAAACAGGACATACTTTCAACCATAATTTTGAAATTCTATATATAGAAAGTGAAAGTTATGACTTAAACCTGTTAGAGTCCCTTGAGATAAATGAACACAATAAAATTGGAATATTATTTAAGGAACAATTAGATTCAAATAATTAACCCCTGTTAAATATATTCAAATAAGCTGGAATTTAAAGAGACCTTTTTTGGGTTTTGGTGTTTTTAGTTTTTCGATAAAAATCCGGATAATTTTGATGCATTTCAATTATCCAATCGGCGAAGGTGTTGGTTGCTGGTGACCGGTTTGAGTTCTTGTGTAAACTGAACTTTGAAAGCCTTAAGATCTAATTCTTTATTCAAAATACGGTGTGATGTAATTTCTGAAATGCCTAATTCCAAAGATAGACTAATAATGGAGAAACCTGACTTGTCCCAAGAGCTCAAATATTTCCATCAGTTTCAGTTGCTAGCCGAAAGGGTGCTTCATGACGACTCAAAAAAGTTTTGGTTTTGCGAACTGTTATTGAAAAATTTTCACCAATTTTTGTAGCGAACTTTAACAATTTAATGCGTTGTTGAAGCGTGTATCATTCCATTTTTGGTAATGGCGTAGTTTTTTCTTCAAAAGCTTCAAAAGGTACAGCTGCTCAGACAGCGGGATATTCAAAATGAAACCTTTATTGCAAAACTTTTAGGTACTGTGTTAGAGTAGACTGAAATGAGTGTTTGGAAAAAATACTCTCAATTGTTGTTAATAACCATGAGCAACTGAAACTATTAGAGAAAGAGTTTGTTTTGAAGACTTCTAAGAAATCAAAAAATAAGAAAGATTTGAAATGGTAAAGAGATTGGTTTATACGGATCGCGAAACAGCTTGACATTTTCCCGTGAATATTCTCTTTTCTGTGTATCTCAATAGAAAATACAAACAGAAGAACTAGAGAATTATTATATTCACCTGTTATTCGTAAAAAGTAATAGTGGTTTCTATGGGTATTACTGGATATCGACGAACGAATCCTTCGGCTTTCTCAGAAAACGACTTACTGGGCAATAAAATCAACCTACAAGTTGAAAATCCTCTCAACGTCTACTGGGAAACTGACGAAAAGAAATGGGTGAATTCCATTGAAACGGAATTATAAGAGGAAGATTCGTCGAATAGAATGCGAACTTTGCTCAAACCCTCCCCTCAAGTGCCCTCAAATTGTCAGTAGCTCATTTCGGAATAGTAATTGATGGAAGTTGGAACTGATATCGCCAAAGAGACGCAATATCGTTAATAACAGGTTGTGTAGACGAGAAACACCGACGGAGGAAAATAAAGGACTGGGTGGATAGCATATTTTATAGAAGAACTTCAACTACTCCAACCAAGATAATAATAATAATATATAGTTTATTGAAAAAGTACAGTTTCTATAAATATCAATCAATACATATTCAGAAATATATAATAGTTTCAATAAACCGCAAAAACTCACTAAGGCATATTGCCTGTGCGTTGTTAAAATTTAGGATATTGGTTTGTTATACTAATACTAATTTTATTTTAAAAACAGTGTATAGATAAAATGAAGACAAGGTATAGACAAATACAGATAAAAAATGTACAAATACTAGTTATATAAAAAAATAAAATGTATAGATAAAACATCATATATTGATAGTGTGTACAGATAAAATGGTGTATTAATGAAGGTATGTATGTATATAATATAAAATATAAGAAGGAAGTAATATAATTCAGTGTCACAAATATTTATTTTCGCATGTCTATTATTTTGACAAGTTCATCTCTCGGGTACTTTGTAATAAATTCATTCAATTTTTTCTTGAAATGGCGTAGATTATGAAGCTCTGTTAGATCTTTGGGTAGAATCTGATACATTCTCGGTGCCAAATAAGTAAAACTGCGCTGGCCAACTGTCTTCGTTGAAAATGGAGTTCTGTAGCAAGTTCTATGTTTCCTCGTATTATACTGATGTGTTAGAGATCGTAGATTTGATTTATTTTTGAATTGATATACCACAATGGAACGATAAAATGATTGCTTTATGTCGAAGATCTATGTTTCTGTGTAGAAATTATCTGTCGGATAGGTATGAGGTCTCCTTAAGATTATTTTCAAGATTTTTTTCTGTATTATACTAATTTTTTTAAGGTGTGTTCATTGCTCCACCCCACCCTATGATACCATAGTTCAATCGTGAACCCACCAAAGCATGATAAACCATTTTCAGTTTGGTTGTGTCAAGAATGGTTGTCAGAAGCTTAAATTTATAGATTAAATACCTGAGATTCCTGCTGAGGTTTTCTATATGTTTATCCCATCTCAAATGTTTATCCACAATAACACCCAAATATTTGATATAGTCGGTTCTTTTGATCACACAATTCTCATCAATTTTCAGTGTCTCATAGTCTGGTAAGTTTCTATCTAAGCAAGTGAATGTGATATATTTGGTCTTTTCAAAGTTAATTGTCAATAAATTATAATCCATCCAATCTTCGATAGATTTCATGTCGTTTTCAGCTTGGTCTCTGAGTTCTGCCCAGCTATCAGCTTGACATAAAATGGCTGCATCGTCTGCGAAACTAATTATCTTCCCATGGCTATTCAATTCAAGTAGACCATTCATATAAATAGTGAATAATATAGGCCCCAGCACGGTTCCTTGTGGGACTCCAAACTTAACCTCGAAAGCGTCACTTATATAGTCTCCTATTTTGACATATTGTTGTCTGCTAGATATATAGCTCTTTATCAGATTAAGCACATTGCCCCTTAAACCAATGTCTTCCAAGGCCGCGAATAATTGTGGGTGGCTTACAGTGTCGAAGGCTTTTGCTAAGTCTAAAAAAACGCACAGAGTTGGCTTACTCCTATCTAAAGCCTTATAAATGTTTGATACAAACAGAGAAATCGCATCCTCAGTGGACTTGTTTGGCTGAAATCGAAACTGTCTATTTGAGATAATATTTTTATCTAACACATATTTCTCCAATCTCTGTTTGATAATTTTTTCGAAAATCTTTGCCACGTTTGAAATTACTGATACGGGTCTATAGTTCACCATTTTAGTCTTATCTCCGATTTTGAATAGAGGCTTTATTATTGCTTCTTTGAGACTTTTAGGCCATTCTCCCATTGAGATGCTTTGATTAATGAGGTAGGCAAGTGGTTCACAGATGTGGCAAGAGATACATTTTAAGTTTTTCTGCCCTCAGCCCGTCCAATCCAGGTGTTTTATTATTT
Organism: Megalocaria dilatata; assembly: GCA_034642435.1. Classification (NCBI taxonomy): domain Eukaryota; kingdom Metazoa; phylum Arthropoda; class Insecta; order Coleoptera; family Coccinellidae; genus Megalocaria; species Megalocaria dilatata. Next base: position 42,977,789 of record CM067856.1, on the reverse strand, counting down.
TTTAATGTTTTTATAATTGCCTCTACTTCATGTTTATTAGCTGATTCCATGAACATTGTATTTTGATTAATATGCCGTAGTGGATGCGTCGAGAGTTTTATTATCTTGTTAGCGAGACTCTCTCCTACATTTCCATAAGATTTGTTGAATTCATTGCTCATAATGGCGGGATCTGTTACTATCGTATCATATTCTAGTTTTACCTCGTTAATTATAGTATTTTTCTTTTCGTTATTACTTAGTTCATTTATTACGTTCTATAGTTGTTTTGAATTACCTTTACTTTGTACAATCCTGTTACTGTAATACTGTTTTTTCGCGATCCTGAGTAGGACCCTTAGTTTGTTTCTGTAGCTGATAAATCTGGACTTCAAAACTTCATTTTGCTGATCTCTTTGTGAAAGTGCATAGAGCCTTTCTTTTTCTCTTATACTCTTTATTAATGCACTAGAAATCCAAATCTGGCTTTTTTTTTCTTTATGATGAATTTTTTTTGTTACAGTACTCTCCTCTATTGCTTCATTCAGTTGATTCACAAAAAATCAACTCCTACACTCACGTTTTGGGCTTCATATATAGGTGCCCAGCAAATCTTTTTAAGTTTTTCACTTAGTTTTGCATTATCTGTGTATTTTTTAAATGAATCAAGAGGATCGGTTACTTCTGAGGATTTTTTCTTGAAGGGTATTTTCAGTATTATTGGAGAATGATCAGTTATGGAAGTTTTAAGAACTATAGGAAGGCATTCTTCAATACTGTGTTTCGTTTTCAGGAACATATGGTCTATGCAGGATTTTGAATTGTTACATATTCTTGTATATGAGTTAATCATAGGTATGAAATCAAACTCACTAATTAGGTCAAGGTATTCGTTGGTTATTTCATTGTCAAGTTTTATGTCTATGGTAATGTCTCCAACAAAAAGGTTATAGTCAAAATTTCCTGTTCCATATATGTTCATATAGTTCCTTAGGCTATTCAGGAAGTTTATTTTTGATGTTGAGGGTGGCCTGTACAAAGATGTAATCAAGAATGTTTTTTTGTTCATATATATTTCTGTTTGGATTATCTTGCATTCATCTATGTTTATAACCTTACACCCATGGTTCAGTGAATCTCGAATATAAATAACTACACCATCATTTTGATTTACGGAGCCATAATTATAAAATACATCAAAACCATCTAAATTATACAACGCAATGTTCCCAATGTTCCATGTTTCCGACAGTATGATACAGTCAAATTTCGTGCTGAATTGTAGAAGAAATACCTTCAACTCATCAAAATGTATACCCATACTTCTTATGTTCATATGGATTACATTCATAAATTCAAATTCATGTGTGCTAATGAAATCTAGCTCGCCAGAGAATATTCCTCTGGTATTTACTGGTATATAATTTACATCTCTGAGATATTGACCCATTTTCAAATACGACACAACAACAGTATAATTAGCCTAAACCAAGCAGGAACAATAACAAAACAACCATAACAAGAATATATATTTGTATGTATATTAACATACAAATACAAGAAAATCCACTATTCCAAAATTATCTGAAATTCTCAAAATAAAGGATCAAATGAAAATAATTGAACATGAATTCCAACATTTGATAGCTGCTATTTCGGTCTCTAGACCCCCCCAGAAATATATTGAATTCAGATTCAAATATATCACAAGATCAAAATTTAACTCACCAAATAAAATAAAACCTGGAACGAATAAACTCGAATTAAGCTTTAAAGTATCCAAAATAACACAGAAATAATCAACGTGTCGTTACGTATAATCTATAATTATTTGTACTCGGAACACAGAAAAACTTAACAAAACTTATTCTCCCCAAATAATATCCCATGATGAGAGAAATAACCAGAATTTCAAAAATTATGAATAATTAAGGAATATATTGTAAATATTCAGACTCTATGTGAATTTATTTCATAATTATAAACTATATATAAAAACTATCGAAGATATCCTTTTATATAATCAATATAATTTAAATTTTACTTCTATCATGTATTGACTCACATTCAAATTGATTTTTAAATTATGAAATGAATTCATATAGAGTCTAAATATTCACAATATATTCCTATGCTTTTGTGTTCCGAGTACAAATAGTTACAGATTATAGGTAACAACACGTTGATCATTTCTGTTTTATTTTGGATACTTTAATAGCTTACTTCGAGTTTATTCGTTCCAGGTTTTATCTTATTTGGTGAGTTAAGTTTTGATCTTGTGATATATCCGAAGTCAATACATTTCTGAAGAGGCTAGAGATCGAAATAGCAGCTATCAAATGTTGGAATTCTTGTTCAATTATTTTTATTTGATCCTTTATTTTGAGAATTTTAGACAGTTTTGGAATAGTGGATTTTCTTGTATTTGGATGTAAATATACTGTTATGGATTTATTTATATTGTTTTTTATATTTTTTATTTAAATTTTGATTTTGACTATTTAATCCATAATTCCACTTCAGATCATGCAATTTAGTTTTGAAATTTCTAAGTTTCGAATGAATCTTAGATCACCCCTATATATAAGTGATCTATTCGAGGGTTCCCAGCTAGCTCTTTAATTCATATAATTTTTATTGGAAATTTGTAATATTATTAAATTTTTTATTTGTTTTCAAAGAGAGGGTTCAAATTTTAATATTTATATTATATGAAAGTAATTATTATATAATAATCAATTATTAATAATCTAAATTTTCAGATACTGAATTGTTTCAGCCTTTACTATTTGGTAGTTGATCATAATTAAAACAAATTGTAGAAATTACTATGTTTTACTACCAAAAAAATATATATTACATATTTTCTTGTGACTCGAGTTTCGGGAAATGTGTAATATATATTTTTTTTGGTAGTAAAATATAGTAATTTCTATCTAACTATCTCAACGTAATTCTAACATAGACAAACAATGATTTGTTTTCGAATTCAACTTGGAAAACTTTACATAAATAAACCTTTTGTAAGTTTAATTATCGTTTAACAATCTTCCTTTGATGTTGGCTTTGCTCTATTTCAGGATTTTGTTTTTGTTCCTGTAGAACATTTCCGGAATGTTCGGATCTCCCAGCCCACTTAGTTAATTGCTTCTTATGGATATAAATTGATGAATTTTTGATTGTTATTGGGAATGTTTCCATTCACAACACTCATGTAACGAAACTTTTATATTACATTTCCATTCACAATAATAATATTAATTTATTTTTAGGTTTCGGAACTGGATTATTGGAGAGAGAAATGTTCTATTTTGAGACAGCCCGATATGAATTCTGCTCTCGTAATTTTAAGACTGACTGATTTTTTCCGTGTCCTCCCTATTTATAGTTTTCACGATGAATTGAATCTTAAAGCTTACTAGCTTCTGTCAAAATTATTGAAAAATTATGGTTTCAATGATTTTACAAAATTTACAATATTTCTTGGCTTGAAATTACTCTTGAAAATTAGCCTATTTTCTAAACTACATTTTGATGTATGTTTCATGTTAAGCAGAACAGTGAAAGTCTTGCTTTTCATCCGTAAAGTATTTCAAGTGTCAAAATTTAACAAAGTTTAACTTCTAATGCTTATACCTTATAAATTGCTGAATATTACTTATGAAATTGATTAAATTTCTTTAGCTTAGATGCTATTACAATTCTATTGATGCCTAAATATCTTGAAGGATATCTCTTACATTAATAATTTCTGAATATCTGACGTAGATGCTATCTTTCATTGAATTATTTGAATTTTTATCAAATTTGTCCTATTTACATCATTCTGGTGAGTTATATTTAATTTAACTTGTTCTTTGTCAATAATTTCACTGAAGTTAATATGTGATTCATGATAGAAATATCTTTTCAACAATTTCTTTATCAATTTCAAATTAGATATCTAAATTCGAATTACTTCTATTTATTGCAACTTTGGAAGTCTTTATATTGAATAATTGTGAATTGAAATCTCCCTGTGAATTCTATTTATAAACTGTCAACAAGATTACTGATTTTTGATTACCTTTCAAAGAATTTTCACTCGACTAGTCGTTATGTACTCTGAATATGTTTTTCCTTCATAATATGAGCTTGTGAGTATTTTTATAAATTGAATTATTAATATTTCTATCAGAATGGATATTATTTAATTAATTTTGGTCTGGATACACTTTAACGAGTCATTTTATATACAAAGGTGAATCTTTTCCTTGCGTTGTAATTTTTCATCTTATGAGTTTTCAATAACGAGTCATTATAACTCGTTTGCAAGATTTATTTTATAAAATCCATGATAATACATATTCATATGGTTTTTGTTAATACATTTGTAAAAATACATTTCATATCGGGATGTAAAAAGGTTTTTTCGGAGACATTGAAAAAATATTTTATATTGATTACATATAAGGATATCAATTTGATAGTTTTTGTATATAGTTTCAATATATACTGTAGAACTTAGAATATATAATTCTGAATTTAAAGACAATTGAATTTACTTCCATCAAGTATTGACTCACATTCAAATTGTATTTCCGATAATTTGCCCCAATATACTTCATGGTTATTCCTGTGACCAGAAAATTGTAAGTTAGTTTTACCGACTCTTTATTCCAGTTTTTAGCTATATATGAAGTGAATGTGTAATCTTAAGAGTTAGTTCAAGATGTAAACTTGACAAAGCCACAGTTTAAGCGAAACAATTGTCGTTAACTTAATAAATTGTGGAAATAATCTATATTATTTTATTTAATTAATATGTCAACAGTGTTGCCATATATGTTTCAGATCGGAGGCATATTGAGTGACGTTTTGTACCCTAGATTTCCTTTCCCCTCGGAAATCAACAAATAGAAAAGAAACGACGGAAGCATTGAGTGCGCTAATATGGAATCGGCAGAGGACGATTCACGAAACAGCTTGACAATTTCGCGCAAATCCTCCACTTCGGGCGAGTCTGAATTGTTCGCCGCCCATCTTGGGACCGAAATCCCCCCGGTTTACGCCATAATATCTCCACGTATCTTCCGTCGAACCCGAAGGAAAGACGTCGACCGTAATGAAAAACCGCGTAATACTCTGCGTTTTATGTAAATGAAAGCGACGTCGCCTCCAGCCGAACGGCCCTAGCTCTACCTTTTCACTGGTGCCGCGGGCCAGGGGGAGAGGAGAGGCTCAGAAAATACCCACCTGCTCTAAGTTGAAGGAGACTTTACACCGATAGGCCGGTCTCGAAGTGCTATCGCGAGATAATACAAATTTAATGCAGAAATAGAGATGTAGAGTTTTTGACTCATATCTTAGGATGGAATCGAGAAGTTCCCTTACGTAGAAGTTGCATAATTATTATATAATTATTCAACATATTTCTGAAGTTGAATATATTTTAATTTTTAGGAGTATAAAAACGTTCTTGCAGTTTTTTGTCGAAAATTGGAGCTTTATTGTGAAAAATTTTTTAAACATTAAAAGTTTAAAGTATTGTCCTTCGTTAGACACTCCATCTCCCCATCTTTCTGGCGAAAAAAGGCTCTTTGGCCTCTATCTATGGCTAAGCCATGTTGCATCGATCGGAAGAAATGGTAATCGCAAGGAGCAATGTCTGGGATTTACGGCGGGTGGAGCCGAACTTTCCATTTGAGCGTCTCTATGTACGTTTTAACTGGTGACGTAACATGTGTCATACGAAATGCAAAAATAACTTTGTTATGCCTGTCGGTGTATTGCGGTTGTTTTTCACGCAATGCTCGGCTCGTATCAATCATCATTGGTAGACCTCCTGTGTGATGCTTTCGTTCGATTGTAGCACCACACCCGCCCCCCTCAGTACCTTGACGTGGTGGGGGTGCTTGTCATGACAAAGATCCTAGTTTCATCCCGGTATAATGGACGATTACATCATGATACCTAAAGCAGAGACTTCTCATTTTTCCTTTTTCCTATTCTTTTATTGCATACCATTCCATCATGTTGTCCTGCAACCATTACCTATCCTTTAACAAAGCTTGGAATCGTACGGGGTAGTTGTGGCTCTGAATGAATGACAGAGTCATCCTGCAACCGATTAGAGTTTTTTAATACATACTTGATGCTCCTGGAACGTGCATATGGGCAGAGAATCGCGGTTGGGACCTGACGTTTTCTCCTGTTTCATTGCGCGAACTAGGAGACTTACCACGTATCGACCTGGGTAGATTCGCTCTTTGCTTGCCCCCAACTCTATGCTCGGTTGCTCTCCCATCCTTGGCCTAGGAACGGTTCGTGCTGGCTAGAGGACAAGGGAAGACTTAGGACACTTTCCATCTGGGAAGACTCGCCCTCTGCTTGCCCCCAACTTCGGCGTCATTTTTGGATTCTTGAGCGAATAGCAACAGCTGTCCTTTTTGTTATTTGTGTTGTATCTGTGCTTCGGAGTGTTATAACCACCAAATAGGGACACATTACTCATGCAACTGAGTGCTGAGATCGACACGGCGATGCTTTTTGGAGGAGGGAAATCCCTGCTGGTTCCTCCTCGGTTGTACTCAAGCAGGTTCTCTATAATTATTTTCCAGATATCCCTTTCTTTCCTTTTAAGCTTCGGAGGTCTGATGAAGTGTCAAAATTCGAGCAGAAACCTGGGACAGCAATGACGTTAATGGTACATCAACGTCGGTTAGGAGCTACGCTCACATGCCGACATGTACAATTCTGAGTATGTAGCACCACACCCAGCTGGCCCTACCAAATACACAGCATCATCTTCTCACCATGAATATTCGGCTTAACAGTTGATATTACGTTGCCCCAAGTTTCGGATCATCGTAATGGACACACTTTTTTAAAGCCAGTCACAATTCGATGCAAAAATCTTTTTTATACCGTTGGAGCAGTTCTTCATACGTAAAGAAACGGCGTTCGACGTGTCTTGGCTTCAGTTCATACGACTCCAATTTTCTACCTTTCGGATTATTCCTGAAAGGATTGAATTCTTCGGTGTAATTGATTAACGTCAATCAATTAGTATGCAAACTTTGGGAAAAGCATACTTCATGGGTACAGTAGAGATGTATTAGACTTTAATGGGTTAATTTACAGTCTGAATATATATAATATAAGTTGAATTGTTTAACACAAAAATTGAGGGAATTCTTGCTATGTAATTTTGAACTTGAATTGGGATGAACTCTCTATCGATCAGCTTTTTCACCGTTGTTCACTTTTGGGGTTTATTTTCGGTTCCCTTCACACAAGTATTACCTAGTTACAAGTAATACTGGCCGACAAAACATTTTTTTTTGGCTGCCTAGTAAGCTCCTCTGTAAAATTATCGTCGTCAAACAATTTTGTGATTTGTGGTCTAATAAAAATGCGTTCCTTTAATTCGGCATCACTCAAATTGGAAAAGACTTATTTTAAGCATTTGAACCCATCACCATCTTAATTCAAAGCCTTCACAAAGTTTTTTGTCAGCCCAAGTTTAATGTGTAGAGAAGGCAGAAGGATATTCTACGAGAAGGGGTCTACGAGAGGTCTTAACTTAACATTTTGAAATTCCAGTTGAAATACACTTCTTTCAGGCCAAATTTTTGTTATATAATGCTGATTTACTGCACGACTGTCCCATAGACAAAGAAAACAGCAATATTTTGTAAATCCTCATAGAAGTCCTACTAAACTTCCTATAACTTTTATGTCCCAATATATCTGCTATTTATACGAGTTGTAGTTTATTTTATCTAAACGAGCGCGCATATTTTCATAACTTTAATTCATCGTCACTGAATGAGCAACTGGTATAGAGGGTTTAAATTTCCGTTATGCAATAACACAGCTTTCAAAATGTATTTAGGCGAATTTATAAATAAACGCCACTCAGAGTGGAAATGCTCAATATCAAGTTCTAGCATTAAACAAACCATCAATATAAATTCACGCAAACAACGGATTTTGCATACTGTAGAATGCAGAAAACGGAGCATTTCTTTTTCTCAAATTTTCATTTCGTTGCCTAATAAGTTCCATTCCTTAAGGCGGGAAAGAAGAAGTTTTGACTGTTGCTTTGATAACCTCAAATCACGAACTAAATCATTTTACTTCCTTTAACAATTAAATGTGGCTCGCCGAAACTGGGACCTGAGGTGAAAATAGGGTTGGTGCACTGTTCTTCGGAGCTGCGTGATAATGCATTGTCTCCAATATCTTCCAAAACAACATTTTGCGCATCTAAAAGTGCAATCGGCACTGGTAACACTTCATTATGAGGTAGAGATCGTATTGCAGACTGCAAATTTGGATAGTCGAGCTTCTACTTTCACTTTTTGGAATAAGCTCCAGACAAAATAACAATGTTCTAAATAATAAGTGAGTTCTTGCCATACTATAGGGACGGCAAAAGTGCTTTTTCTCTTTCCATTCATCCACTGCACCAATGATACGCTCCAACTAACACAGCACACATAGGAAGATCACTGCGTGTCTTGTTCACCAATTAAAACACCAAAATATTGAAAGTAGGCTTCTTTAACATTTTTAGGAAATAGCCTCTCAGGGAACCAATTCAATCTTAATTTTATGTCTGATATTGTAAACAACACAATTTAGGTATAAAATGCATTTATTTTTTCCGTGCCCTTAAAAAATTTACTACTTGCTTATGTAAAATGGACTTATTGAGCTATTGAAAGGTGGTACGTATTAGGGCTTCAGGAATATTTTTCCTATTATCAGAAGGGTATTTCCATAAAAAAAGATCTGCTTTGTGTTACAAAAATCTTGTCGACCAGTGCAATTAATGTAGATAATACATTCACTTTCAGGCCTTTCAAAGCGTTTCTGTGTTGTCACGAGAGGGTGTTCCTTGAGAATTTTGAAAGTGAATGCAAATATAAACACATTCAAGAGCAGACAGAGAGAGAGAAAGTTTGAATAGAATTTACTTGTTCAAGAGCAGAGAGAGAAACAGAAAGAGAGAGTGTGAGCATGTGTGTGAATAGAACGTAGTTGTTGGAAGGGTAGAGAATGTTGCGTTACCGTTTGGCCGAAACACAATGAGAGTGTCTATGTCGATGTGTCTTGCTCGACCGTCAAAGATATACTGTTAGACGTTTAGCGCTGGGTGGCAAAAACCGACTGCCTTAGGAGTCAAAATTTATGGCAGGCAGAAAAATTTACTCCATATTTCGAAGCGGCGTTCATCTGAATGCGTTTCTGAGTATGCTTTTTACGGGTTCTAAGAAAAATATGAAGGACAAATATTTTGGATATTTAGCTGGTGTGCAGGTCTAAGAAGAGGCTGAAAATGAGGGCAGGTAGAGTTCTGCCCCAAATTTCGAAGCTACATTTTGTTATTTTCGTATCTAGTATTTCTACTATTATCCCATTTAGATATCTACGAAAAAATTAGATTTTTAAGGGGCTTAGATAGATGGACTCTGGGATTAAATTTTGAAGAAATCGAACAATTCCCATTGCTTTTAAACGATGGAAAATGGCTGGTGGAGTGACTCTAAGTGTTTTTGGAAGTTTCTCTTGCGCGTGTAATAGATCTTCATCGCGCCTTCTTCACTCTTCAACTTTGGTGGCGCCCGGGTCGTTCTTCGCCTTTCAAATCAAAATTGCCACTTTTGAATCAGGTAAACCACTTCTCATAGGTTCGAACAGCTAGAGCATGACATCCACTGAAATACGATGACGATGATTTTCGGCAGCTTTTTCTTCATATTGTATTTATGAAGTAAAATTCCTCGAAAAAACACATGATTCGGTACAAAATTTTACATTGTCAGAGCACACAGAAACTATATTGTTAACAATTCAGCGCAATGACAGATACTGAAAAGAAATCCAAATGATGATACTTCACAATGAAGCTACCACATGAAATAATGGAATAATAAACTAGTAGCGACATATGTTATCGAAACCGCACGAAGTTATTGTTACTCCCTATTGAAAAAAAATTCACAATTTTAATCATAATAAATCAGTGTCACTTACTGGCTTCTCATAACTTATCACCCAAAGCTATTTTATTTGTTTCACAATGGATATTGAATTGTCATGAAAATATTTGATTTGCTTTTTGCCCTTGTTTACAATATATTCCCGAAATTCAACAAAGCGAAAAGTCCTCTAACTGTCTACATATTGGAATGAAAATTGATGCAGGCAAAAATGCAGAAAGTTCCTCTAAATATTTACCGTCATATTTGAAGAATATTCGGTTTTTGTTTATTCAAATCTTTTTTAACTACAGAGAACGGAACTTTGTTGGCGTAATATGAAACTTTTATTTGTCCTCACAAATTGCGAGCTGGAGGCTTTTAAAATATATTTTTCTTCCCTTCGATGCCGCTGCCGGGACCTAGCTTAGGACTTCGGCTGAAGTTGCAACTTTGCCGAAGGATCAATAAACTCACCTAAAGGGTTTTCCTTTTTCCCATTCAGGTAGGTTGCGAGGGTGGGACTTCCCGAATGGCTGGAGGAAAATGTTTTCCGACCGATTTATTAATCTCAATTCTACGGTTTGTGATTTTAATTTTACGCCCCGAATATCTAATTACAAAATTCTCATTCGATCCGTCGTAGTACGGCGAAAGATTCACGATATTGCCCGGAGGATTGTAATAGGGATTCATATCGATGATGATCCGGAAATTACATTAACGATATTTGAAATAAAACTTTGCTTGCCCTCCCGATCATTCACAATATTTGAAAAGTTAGCCCATCTATTACGAATACTTCGTACGATAACATTTCGATCTGTTTGCTTATTTATCTTGATATATCGCGTGTTTTTTTTTAGAGTGATAGAACTTTCGATAGGGATAACTGTGATTTGACAGAAGGAAAAAGCAATGTTGTTTTGACATTTCTGTTCAGTAAGCATTGACAAATTATCATGGAAAGACTCACGCCGCACCAACGTTTACAAATTGTTGAAATTTATTTTCAAAATCAGTATTCTATTCGCCAAACTTTGCACTGTCACATAATGGTCCATCAGGGCAGCTTATTCTTCGATAGATTTCGGACAACATTTTTTCTACTCGATGCAACAACAAGACAATGAACTGTATGAACAGAAGAAAATATCGCTGCTGTAAGTCATAATGTTAAGGATGAACCAGATTTGTCGACGTTCACAACAAGTTGGACTCTGTGCATCCACATGGAAAATTTTGCATACAGATCTTGGTCTACACCCATACAAGATCCAACTGGTTCAAGAATCGCTGCTGTAAGTCATAGAATTAATGATGGAGCTCATTTCTGGTTGAACGGCTATGTTAGCAAGCAAAATTGCCACATATGGAGTGAAAATAATCCTCAAGAAGTTCTGCAGGTTCCATTACATCCTGAAAAATGCACTGTATGGTGTGCTTTACACGCTGCAGGCATCATCGGTCCATATTTATTTAAAAACGACGCTGAAGTTAATGTTTCAGTAAATGGTGCTCGTTAGAGATCGATGATCAATGATTTTTTGTTTCAAAATTTGAATGATATCGACCCAGAAGTATTTTGGTTCCAACAGAATGGTGCTACACCTCATGCTGCTACCGTAAAAAGTGAGTTTTTGAAAGAAAGATTTGGTGATAACATTATTTCGAGAAATGGTCCAATAAATTGGCCTGCAAGATCATGCGAAATAACTCCACTGGATTATTTTCTTTGGAGTTATAATAAGTCATTGATTTATGCAGAAACAATAGACGCTTACAACATTACTCGTGTTATTGATTGAATAAGGCCTGAATTACTCGAAGAAGTGGTCCAAAATTGGTCTGGTCGAATGTTGTGTTTCAGAGCTAATCGTGGTGGACATATGCCGAAAATTATTTTTAAAACATAAATGTCACAAAATTATCTTTCAAATAAAAAAAAATTTGACTTCAATTTTAATTTAAATGTGTTTTATTTCAATTTAAAATTGTATCACTCTTAAAAAAAAAACCGATAGCTTTCAGAAAACATTCAATAGTTTTTTATTTTTAGCAGATCAAAAATGCAAATTTGAAATGGCTCACCCTTACATATACAGAATGAAATGAAGAGTTTCAATCAAACCAACATGAGAAGGACACCTAATGAAAATAAATACGGAAAAAGATTTGAAATAAGTTACTTCTAGATCTGTTTTCTTTTGATTTTTTTTTAGATTAATCGATAACAAATTTTGAATTAGGAGTGTTTCCTAAATTTTCAATAAGGAAAAGAGGTTTCTTACTACAAAGAAGGATTATTTAAAAAACTTCAAATATCATACAGATTCTGTTAACCTCCTACAAATTCTAATCTCAAAAAATTTTTATTCAAAAACTTTTAAAATTGAATTAAATAAATGTCTAAGAACACACTTGTCAATTTAGTAGACATATATAATTAGACACTTATCATACATTACCGAAGGGAATAAAAGGATATTTTTAAAATCTGATTTCTGCAAAAATTATGTAAAGTTTTGGTCAATATTTTTTTTCCACTCAGTACAGTGTATACGGCACCTTAGGTGTGAGACTTTATTTCAGTATGGTTTATTAAATCAAGAAGACCCTACGAAAATATCCGTTCTTCTGATATTCTCTTGCGTGTAATATTTTCCGTAGAACTTTACAGCCTTTCAATTTTATCATGTCCGGTGAAGTACATTATCAAAATGCCATTTATGAAAACACGTGTTTATCATTCCTAAACTATTTAGCCATGCTACGTTGAGCTATACATGCTAGAAAAATTCTCATTTGCGTGTCTGCAACACTAATTAAACAAATAACAGTGTGTCAGGAAGGTAGAAATATTTTAACCAACGTAACATACATGATAATAAATCATCATTTCACACGGCAACCAGAAATAATTTGAAGCGGACTTAATATATCCTTATCGTCCTATTTAAATCGTTGGATGAATGGGTTTGCTGAACCAACGTATTACGAGTACGCCAATAAATAGATTCCGAATCTGATTAAAGTAGACAGGTATTTTCCTGTGTATAATTTTGTAGACTACAATTCGTCGGATGACTGAAATTGAGAATGGTGGGTTATGGTTTCGATACTGTAATAGGTAAATATGCGCAATTATGTTAAATGATGTTAAAGACGCATCTTTCAGGCCCGCCGTCCAAAATGACTTCTAAACCATTTGCACAAAGCTGTATTCGAAAAGGAGCTTATTTTTGGGTGACACACCAATTAACACCAAAAAACATGATGTTTCGAATTTTCATATGCGAAGCCTTGGCTAAACGGAATGAAGTCGACCCATTTCTTAAACGGCTGCTAACTGGGATGAGAAATGGTGTGATACCGTGTGACAAAATTGTGTGATAACGATCGCGGTGAAGCAGCTCAAATGGTGGCCAAATCAGGACTAATGACCAGGAAGGTTCTACTGCGCATTTAATGGGACTGAAAAGAAATAATTCATTATGAGTTACTTCCATGGCCGAACACTAAATTCGTATCTCTATTGTCAAAAACTGGACCGTTTGAAGCTAGCGATTGACCAGAAAAGGCTAGAATTTACCAATTGAAGAGGTGTTGTGTTCCATCAGAACAACTCCATGATACACGTCTGTAGCAGTTAGACAGAAACTCCGGAAGCTGATTGGGAAGTGTTATATCTTTTAGTACTGGAGATGTTAAAAAATCTGTTAAGTTTTTGTTACTGGAGAGATGTTACTATTATGTGCATGAATATCCCTTTGATTTATTGTAACCTGTTATTTTGACCTATCCTATACATGTATTTGTCTAAAAAGATCAATAAAAAATGATTATTATTATTATTATCCTTAGATTTTTGGCTCGGCTATATTTTGTATTCCTTAAGTCAAGATAAGATTCATGATATCGCGTATATTGAATAATTGAAGATATTTCAAACTATTCACGCTGAAAAATAGATTCAATGTTAATCTAGAGGAGCACGAATGTCCAGTGGAGCAGTGGAAGAATAAAAACCTCAGCTCGATGCGATGACGAAAAAACGACTGTTCTCTCTGAATGGCAATGAGAGAAAGCTTCGATCAAAACAAGGCTCTGCACTGCTTTCAGAAATCAGAATCATTCGCACTCCAAACGAGGTATGCGGTAGTCCATATCGGTTGAAAATAAAGTCAATCGAATTGTTAAGTGTAGAAGAAAAAATTCAGATCATAAAATGGTACTTCGGTGGTCAATCATTTCAATAGACAATGAATTCATTTATTGTTGCCTTTGAAGATAGGCTGATTCCTTCAAGTTCGGCTATTTCTAAAAAAATTAAAAAACTTGAGAAATGTGGGTGGTTACGAACATGCAGGCATTGCAAGAGTGATAAACCAAAAACCATTAGTGAAAATCGTCTGAAAAAAGAATATTAGCGATAGAAGTGTTCGGAATATTTGGAGAAGGAATGGTTACTGATGTTATAAGGTTCAAACAAACCAAAAAATTTTTCTGGAAGACCATATCAAACGAATGGAATTTTGTGAAACTATAATGGAAAAAGTAAATGGAAGAAGTTCATTCCTTAACAATATCTTATTCTCTAATGAGTCATCGTTTTCTTTGAATAGAAAACATAGCCCATCAGAAATAGGATGTTGGTTCAGGAAGAATAAGCATCTGAATATTCCTGTGCTTACTCAGTATCCTCAAAACTTAATGTTTGGACAGGAGTACTAAGGAATTACATCACAGGGCCATTTTTTTGTCGATGGTAATCTAAACGCTGCCAAATATCTGGAGCTTTTAGAGAATTAAATTATTCCAACAGTTCGACAGCTACCAATCAATTTGATGATGTCTGATTGCAAAATAGAATGGTTATCCAAGTTATAACACAAGAGTAGTGTCACATAATATCTCAGGACGACTTTTACGCACCGAGCCATTTCTACAAATGGCCCCCCAGATCACTAGATTTACCTCTCAATGATTTCCTTCTTTGGGGATGTCTAAAAAATTTGATTTATGGTCATGAAATTGAGAGAGCGACGAATATTAATGAACTAAGGTTCAAAATAATCAAACTTTGTGCCAGAATAGCAACTATGCCGAATCTGCTTAGAGATATGAGAATATATTTTTATAATAGATTTGGCTACTGCTTGGCTGAACAAGGTGGATTATTTGAATATTTAATTTGAATTTGTTGACCTTGGACCTCGCATTTTTATGAAATTTGTTTTTGTTTTCGAATTTTTTCATTTTCGTCGAATTTATTTTATTTCCAAATTTGTGTCATAAACCGTGGCAAATAAATCACTCGCATACAATGGAATAAGATTGTCGTATTTATTTTCAACCGATATGGACAAACGAATGATTCTGATTGCTGAACTGAAAGCAGTGTAGGGCCTCGTTTCGACCGAAGCCTCCCCCCACTAGCCCATGCCATTGAGAGAGAACAATCGTTTATTCATCATCGCATAGCTGAGGTTTTGATTCTTTCACTGCTTCACTGGACATTAGTGCTCCTCTAGATTAACATTGAATTTCCTATGTTTTCGACTGTCTTTTCCATACCTGTATAATCAATAACAATCGGTTCTCAACTGCGAAACGATATTAATTCCCAATAACAGTAAAAATTTTAATCCCATTTAAAGTTTTCTTCTATTTCATCCCTTACTTAGTTTGTTTAAGTAGTGTGTGTATGGGTTTCAGTATATTTTCAGGTATATTAATTGAATGACTGTTCATTTAATTCTTGCTTGAAAATTTCGCTCCAACCACATATTCAGAATATTGGCAATCAAACGACTGATGTTCCGTACTATCTTAACTTTTGAATTTAAATGATAAATTTAAATTAATTAATTAAATTAAATTTAAATAATAAAACGGACTACTTGTATAGATGGTTTTAAATTTCTATTATGCGACAACACCGCTTTTAAACTGTATTTAGATGAATTTATGAATAAACGCCACTCAGAGGGGGAATGCTCAATATCAACTTCCAGCATCAAACCATCAATATCAGTAAACGCACACAACGAATTGACTACACTGCAGAATGCACAAAACGGAGCATTTGTTTTTCCAAAATTCGTAATTTTCGTTTCGTTGCATAATAAGTTCCATCCTTAAGAAGGAAATCAAGAAGTTCTGACTGTGGCTTTTTTAAGCCTAAATCACGTCTAAATCATTCAACTCACTTCGAATAATTAAATGTGTCCCACCAGAACTGGGGCACGGAATAAAAGTAGGGTCGGTGCACTATTCTTCGGAGTTGCCTGAAAATGTTGTCTCCAAAATCTTCCAACACAACATTTTCCGGATCTGAAGATGCGATCGGCACTGGTAAATCTGCATTATGAGGAAGAGATCGTATTGCAGACTACAAATTTGGATAATCGATCTTGTGCTTTCCCTTTTTGGAATAACCTTCAGTCTCTGTCAGGACAAAACAACAATGGTCTAAACGATTAATGAGTTCTCGCCATACCATAGAGACTGCAAAAGGCATGCTTTTTCTGTTTCCATTTATCCACTGCACCAATAATACGCTACAACTAACACAGCACACATGGGGAGCTCACTGCTTGTCTTGATCTCCAATTAATACACCAAAATATTGGAAATAGGCTTTTTTTAATATTTTCAGAAAATGACCTGGCTTGTGATTTCATCATAAATTCTCCACAAATATAGCAAAATTTGTCAGGAGAAATTTTGCAACTGTGGCGCATCTGCCTCGACATTTTCGTCCTTAAGACACTTTCTTATCTACACACAGGGAACCACTCACTTCGAAACTCAATAGAAGACTGAATTTAAATCTTAATTTTATGTCTTATTTTATAAACAACACTGGTTAGGTACTTTTCCTGTTATGAAGTCCATTCATTTTAACCTTCCTCAAATAAAATTCACTAATTGCTTATGTAAAATGGTCTTTTTCAGCTATTGTACAGTGGTACGTACGTGTTAGGATTTTAGGAATATTTGTCCTATTATTAGAAGGATATTTCCCTAAAAAAATGAAGATCTGCTTTGTGTTACAAAAATCTTCTCGACCAGTGCAATATTGCCGATATTAGAAGTACAGCAAAAGAAAACCAAAAATTACGCAAGGCGGAATTTACGCACTACAGAATTTTCAGAATCTTCCTGACCCTCAATCCACTTCAGCATCAATATTCTTCATCAACCATCTCAACGTTTCCTAAATTAGATTTTCTCCCCCTAACGCTAATTCGAAGATAAATGAAAACAATCGATATCAGGAAGGGACAATTCGATTTGGAAAAATAGTATCCCAGGAGTGCGAAGAAAATTGAGGTTGTTTATCCCCCGGCTGTCAGATTATGGTCACCTCAGGGAACCGGATGCCGTATGTCGATAAAGATGGACACGCTGGTCCCATCAGAACCTCTATAATCCAGATTACAATCGGAGTGGAAGAAGAGAAGGGACTTTGACGGGCTTTGAAACGTATGGAAATGAGGAAATTCGTAATTTGGGGCGTTGTTAAAAGTAGGGCAACTTTCGGCTATGACTTTTAATTAGACGTGATAAAAGGCGTTATTTCGATGCTACAGAAATTGCGAAACGAGGGCCCAATAAAATTTTTCAATTTTAATTAAGAACGACAATATATTGTTTGGAGAATTTTGGGTATATCTGAAACGTTTTCAGGCCAAAAAGTTTTGCAATGCGAGAAAAAGATGGTTATTGTTTGTTGCTAGATCTGGACTATGTGGTGGATGCAGCAAAACTTCCCAACTAAGCTCCCGGAGTTTCTGGCGAGTCACTGCAGACGTGTGTAGCTTGGCGTTGTCCTGATGAAACACAACACCTTTGGTGTTGGTCAATTCTGATCAATGGCGAGCCTCAAACGGTCCAATTGTTCATAGTAGAGATACGAATTTAGTGTTTGGCCATATGGAAGCAATTCATAATAAATTATTCTTTTCCAGTCCCAAATGCACAGTAGAACCTTCCTGGCCGTTAGTCCAGGTAAGCCACAGTTTGAGCTGCTTCACTGCGTTTTGACCACGATTGTTTTCGCACAATTTTCGTTTAAGAACTGAGTCAACTTTATTCCGTTATGCCAAGTCTTTGCGAATAGAACTTCGGTCCATTATGTTTTTTGGTGTTAATTGCTGTGACATCGAGCCCTCTCTTTGAATCCAGGTTCGTGCAAATGGTTTAAAATTATTTTATTCATTCATTTATTCAACTAATGATAAGTGGTGGGGATAAAACTATAAACCCAACCAGAAAATACATTTAAAATGAAATAATCTGTAAATTATAATAAATATTGTGCAAAAATCAAACAAGTGAAACACCGTTATAAACGTAGGAGCTATTCATACAGTCTGTTTTAGAAAACATTCACAGAATGAGTCTCTACAACAGCTGTTGGCAGCTGATTCCTAGGGTTGAACACTCTGTTAGGGAGAAGCATCTGGCATGGAGAAGATCTGAAAGCCTCTTTCAGATCCTTATAGCGATGACTTCACAAACTATTCGTATTCAAAGGAAACACTGTTCATTTAATGCTCTAAATGTGAATATCAGATCGCTCCTATTTCGGAGCTCGGCAAAACTAGGTAAACAATAGATAAGTAGACGATCTTCACAAGATGGGCGTTGGAAAGGGTATGGCATACGAGTGGCTCAACGTCGAACATATTCTAAAAGATTTTATTCGTGCTTGGTTGAAGGCCACATACCTGTCCAACATACTCCAAAATCGTTCAAATGTACGTCTTGTATAGAAACCTCAACGTTGTTCAAATGATTTACTTAGTAGGTATGCTATTTGTTTCGCCTTTTCCGTGATGGTTGATACATGGTCGGACCAGCATAGATCAGAATTTACAGTAACTTCAACTTCGGATTATTTCTGCCAATGTGAAGCACGCAGCACTTCTGGATGTTGAATGGTAGCATAAAGTCATGACGCCATCTGGAAAGGACATCCAGATCCTCCTGAAGGATTGGCGTTAAGAAGGGGAAGGTTGAAGAGTCTGGTATCGTCGGAAACGAAGACAGAACGGACTTGAGAAGTGACACGACGAGGTTACATTCCTTTTCACGGAAGAGAAAACTTCGCCTACTCTCACAGGAAACCTACGGTGGACAAAAAAGGTTTAATTCAGTTCAGAAGACCTCCCCTATTTCCCAGATGTTTTAACTAAGCCAGAAGACGCCCGTGAGCCACTCGATTGAACGCCAGGATATTTATGCCATTTTCAATATGAGAATGTGTGATGTTGAAATTGCGTATGATCTTATAGTTGCAAGAATTAGATATTGAATGAAATTCTAGTGGAAATTCAGTAATTGATATTCAAGAATAGTGGAACATTTTCGTTACAATTGCTGCAATGAACACCAAATCATAGGAATTCAGTGAGAAAATAAGTTTTCTCAAACAATTTTCGTTGAAGAACCAGATGATAAAGCTTTAGGTTTTCCTCAACATTTTTAATGATTACATTAAGAATTATGTTGGACATGTGAACAAAGTGTAGGATTACACATTGAAATCTTCAAACGCTCATTACTTTTAACCTGAGCCGAATCTGGAAAAATGGCAAATAAAAAAAGGGTAGAGAGAAGAGTCTATGGTTGAAGTTGAAGTATAACATAGAAACTCAACATGTATAACATTAAATGAATAAAGTATGCGGTTGGCTCTAGGTGAAACATTATAACAATGTATGTATAACATTATTTGGTGATTGCTTGTAAGTTTAAAAACGTTTTTGTATATTTCTCAACTAGAGGGTCTTTCATTAACAGCGCCGCGTTTTGTTTTACAAATAAAACACATTATTCATGTGGAAATTACTGAAATTTTTATTTCATTATGAAGAAAAATGGATATCATTAGTTATGAAATAAAACCAATGTTCACCACGGAAACGCTGGCATAAAAGAAGTTGTTGAACCAAATTTTCCATGACTCTCTCACACAAATCAGATTTTATGTTAGCAATTACTCGTTCAATATTGATTTATAAATCGTCTCAATTTGCTGGATGATTGCTGTAATCTACTGACTCAATGTAACCCTATGGAAAAAAATCCAATGGAGTTAAATCACAGGAACGAGGTGGATCATTTATAAGTCCATTTTTTCCGATATTTTCTAAGCACCAATTACTGAATACACGACGCTTTAAATGATCTGCTGGTTGAGTTCTTGCGTTAAAACAATTTTGTATGGAGGAAAACCAAGAACTTTTCGTAAAATTCGCCACAAAGACGTTTGGGAGGTCCTTAGTTTTTGTGAACGTCGAGAAATCGATAAATTTTGGTCTTCAGGAACACTTTAACGTACGGCAGCAATATTCTCCTTACTTCTTGCATTTATTTATCGCACTGTTACATCATGAAGTGTAAAATTTGTTTCAAACTTCTTCACTAAATGTTCAATTGTTTTTTATCCGAACGATTATAACGACCAAAAATTGGAGTTAAGGCTCGTAAAGTTAGAGTAACAGATCTCAATTTTTCATAATAAATTTGGATTATTTTTAAACGTTGTTGGATTGTGTACATTTCTACGATTAAATGGTAGACATCGACAAATACAACTATCTATGTCACAAATAAACAATGGCTGCCATGCGTGAGTAATGTCAATTTAAAAATGGGGCGTTCCCATTGAAAGACCCTTTATATCAATTTATTCATACGTGCGATGTAAAACTTGATTTTGAATTTTATATGACCAAAAATTATTGAAAATACCGAAAAGTTTAGACTGCAAGAAAGTATCGAATATAAATTATGAAAATAGTGACAGATTAGAGCAGAAATTTCTGAAAAAGAGATAAACGGTCATAAAATAACATTATATACAGGATTTGAGAGTTGCAAAAAAAGTTTTTACTTTTTACTGGTTGAAGTTACAATGCTGTATTATCCAAAAAATTTCAGGATGCTAAAAATGTTTAACGATCTTCAGCAAACTTGTACAAACTGAAATTTTATCTCCTAATTTTTTCTTCAGTAAACTCATTTCTGAATCATGAATATTACTTTCAGCTTCCGTGGAAATAGTAAGATACTCACATACGACATTGAGTTTGAACGAATCTTCTTGAGCTACACCTATAAGCTTTGGATTGTCTCCAATACACTTCAGAAATGTCCCGTCATCTTCCGGAACTGGAGCAAACGTCACAGCACTTATCACTATTGTCTCGTTGCCTTCTTCTGTGATCTGAAACGTAATCAAGAAGTGGTATTTTTGTACTGAGAGCAATAAGGAATTTTATAAAATTCGGAAGAAACTCACCTTTCCCCTTCTGAATACCCTGTTTTCTCTTGTCCATGTAATTGTTGCTTTCGGTCTTGATCCTTCTACCCTACACCTGATGGTGTAATCTTGGTCAGCTATCATTTGATGCGGTTTTCTCGTGATCATAACCGACAGTGGTCGTAATAGGAGTTCTAGGCTGAAAATATAGGTTTTTATTCAACACATTGTTTTATTGAAATTCATTTAAAATAATTTGTTCAGCTCTAAAAAAAATTAGTATAAAAATTGAAGCTCACATATTGCCATTCAACAGATGGAAAGTGAAGTTATATTTGTAGAACAATGCCAGGAAGATGACGATCGTTTTTTGTAGTTGGACCGGTTGTCCAGCACTCAATAGTAAAATTGTTACAGAATATATGGAGGTTCATTTTGAAGGATTGGAAGATTCGGACCGATCAGATGGCCTGGTCGAAGTCTCTACCTTATATTTATACACTTCTTTCTTTGAAGTTCTTGAAAAGATATGGTATATACTACTGAGAACATTCGCATTGCAAATTGCCTGTAAAATCCCCTTATTAAATTTGGCCAGAGATAAATTGGGCACCCTGTTTATTCTGCCTTTACAGTTAATTGCAAGAATGATACAAATTTTTTTTCTCTTTTTTTTGATATGATGAAATTATGATAATGGTTATCCATCTAAAAAGACTTGTATGATCTGTTTGGGGTAAATAAATAAATAAATCTCATGGTCCCCTAATGAAGAGGGCCAACAAGAAAGATATATTAAGTTCATTTGTCAGTGTATTCGGATATAAAGTGTGGGCCATCTAGCGTTTGCATTTTGAAGTAGTGGTTATCGAGTCTGGCAACACTTTCGTCATTTGTGTTTTGACAGAAAGTTAGTTTAGTAATTGATATTTATAAAATAGTCGACTTTTGCTTGAAGAAAACTGGGAAATACTTGAAACTTATTTCCAAAGAAGTGAATCATATATGCAAACTTCAGAAATTTACGTGAAAAACCTAAATAGAAATGAATTGCCCTCACAGCAATCTGTGGAGCGAGTTCAGGATACTGTATCGTCATTTGATAAAACAACCCGTTCACGTTTTTGTCCAGTGAGCATACTTGAAAACATTGCTGCTGTAACCTAGAATATTGCTGACGATATATCAACATAAACTCGTCATTGCGCTCAAGAAATAACATTTCTCGCACACCTTTGAGGGTTATTTTGCATAAAGACCTCGGTATGAAGGCTTACAAAGTTCAACTAGTGCAAGAAGTGAAGCCTCGACCATTTGATGCGTTCCCGCTTCGCTCAGTGGACAATTGATCGCATGGCCGAAGATGACCATTTTTCCAGAAAAATCATTTGTAGCGATGAAGCTCATTTTCACCTCGGAGGTCTATTTTTTGTAGGGATCCGTTTAGGATAAGTGTTACGCTAACCATCCAGAAACGATTTCGCCCCTCAATTTTCTCTGTACCTTGACGTGGTGTGGCTGTTTCTCATGACTAAGATCCTTTCATAAGTTTCATCCCGGTGAAATGAAGGATAAAGTCATGATGCCTAAAGCAGAAACTTCCTATGCCTATTTTCCTTTCTTTATTGCATACTATTCCATCATGTTATCCCACAACCATTCATATCCTTAAACGAAGCTTGGAATCGTACGGGGTAGTTGTGAAGGCAGAGTCATACTATCCTGCGACCGATTTGAGTTTTGCAATGCATGCTTGTCGATCCTGGAATGTGCATATGGGCAGAGAATCGCGGTAAGGAACCGTCGTTTCCTCCTGTCTCATTGTGCGAACTAGAAGCAGACCTGTCACCTCACAGTCGAAGACGAAACCCTACTGAATCTCAGCACGGGCTTTCCAAGCTTCGTCACTTATCCACAGCGGGGTCCGAAATATACTGGAGGAAAAAGGAATACTTACGGCATTTCGATCTGGGTAGATTTGCTCTTTGCTAGCCCCCAACTCAATGCCATCCCTGAATGGTCTGCGCTTCAGAAGCAACCAAGACACTTTTGACTCTTTGTGGTAGCGGACTGTTGTCTCCCATTCTTGGCCTAGGAACGGTGCCCGCTGGCTAGAGCACAAGGGGAGACTTAGGACGCTTTTTATCTGGGAAGACTCGGCCTCTGCTCGTCCCGAACTTGGGCCCCAATTTGTATACTTAAGCCACTTCTCTACGAAGGTTGGGGGCCTCGCTTTTAACGGTCGAACAGCAGCAGCGGCCTTTTTAGTGAGGGGGCTTCCTGATGGAAAGCTGTTATTTGTGTTGTTTCTCTCCTTCGGCCGTTCATAACCACCAAATAGGGACACTTTGCTTATTAAGTTGAGTGCTGGAATCGGCGCGACGATCCCTTTTGGACGGGGGGATCCCTGCTGGTTCCTCATCAGTTGCACTGAAGCAGGTTCTCTATTATTCCTTTCCAGATAACCATTTCTTTCTTTTTCCGCTTTCGGGGGTCTGGTTTTATGGAAATAAAATAATTATTATTGACGAGCAATTTCTCAACAGATGTTGGTATCTGAGCCCATCACCGGTGCACGAATCAAAAGGAGTGGGCCGATGTTTGCCGGTGTTATGTAATATGTTGTAGGAATGTTCCTACGACATGGCAGGTACTTAGAATGACTGCCTTCTGAGCGTCAATGAAGCTGTAGGTATGCAGTCCAATTATTTTCAGATATTGTAACAATGTTTATGGAATGAGTCCCATAGATGATACGAAGATCGGTATCACACTAGTTGCCACATCTGCTGTACCTCAATAGCCAACTCGGCGTTTTTGGCCTTCTTCTCTTGGTTGTTGTTGTTGGGTACAGCGACATCTATCAAATCAGCAGTCTTGATTTTCTTGTTAACCCTTACCACATCGCCCCCCATGGCATTATGGCTTGACGCGCTGGGGGCGCTTGTCGTAAAGGGGACCCTAGTTTCACCCCGGTGAAAAGGGGGGTTAAGTTAAGTTAAGTGTTGATGCCTAAAGTAATGCCATTTACGCCAGTCACTGGATATATGTTGTGGAAGATCGACCGAAAGGGGCCCTAGTTTCACTGTGAATGTGGAATGGAGGGATTAGCCGCGTTGATCAACAAGGGAGTCCGTCGCAGCAAGGGCCTCTCCTTCAAAACTAACGTCCTCTACCCTATTGCAGTAAATCTTCGAATTCTCCTGTTCAATGGCCGAGTGCGTTATATAGCATATTGCGTTACTTCGGGAGTGTGGAGGCCCTCGAGATGTATTCGTACGACCTGGCCACTCAATTGGTGTTGGTCTCGACGGGGCAGTGGTTGAAAGTCTGCATGCTGGACTAGGAGGGTATTCCTTTTATCTGTTCGCAGACACTCATGTTCAGGATATCTCGAGAAATGCTTTAGCTTTAGCGGGACTTGACAATTTGACCGGCCTCGTCCTGAAACTGAATCGATTGTGGGGCGTTTATGGGGTTTGTGGATATCGACGATAGGGCAAGTCCGTTGGTGCTTGAAGCCAGGATCAATTGAAAGAATTCACAAGGGTTCGTGTGTCTTGACGTACAGGCAGGATTGGTGGTATTCCTCCATGATTGCAAGGGATGAAGAAGCCACAACTGAACCTTCTTTTGGAAAAAACTTTTTTCCAGTTCTCCATTTTATAATGATGAAATCAATTTTGGATATCTTGATCCAATCTTAACAAATGAGGTCTCTTATAATTTCTTGCTAAATTTCGAGGTTTTTGAGAAAAGAATTAATTTATCAACATGATAGCGTGAGTCGAAGAGGCTGAAATTATTTCTGAACAAGAATTTATCTAGTCATTTTCATTTGACAACTGACTAGTTTCGATTAACTTCGATTCAGGTATAATTATTGTCAGTTTTTTTATTTTTAAGAAAAAAATCAAAAACTGTTTTTTGGCCGCCATCTTTAGGGGGCGGTAACTAAGCATGGGGCTCCAAAAAATAAAGTTTATATGAAAGACCCACTCTATTTTTTGAGCAGGAATCACCCCCTAAATTGAAACTAATTTTTATTTATATCCGATCAGAAATGCAAATTTTACATGGTCCACCCCTTATCAGGAAAGAAAAATGTACTCTAAAAAATGTTCGGATTAAAACGATGTCTAGTAAAAATTATATCTCTGGTGGAAAAAACCCAGCAAAAGAGATTTTCGGGAAGAAAGACGCCTAATTATTTGATGCCTGTCTAACAATTCCAAAATTTCAAATTTTCCACGAAATCAATAGATAAACACTTCGATAAAGTAAAGCAACAAGAGTCAAGTTTATCGTAAAGATTAAAACATGAAGGAAAGCAATTTTGCGGACCAATAAAGAAAGAATGTGATGACGTTTCAGTTCGCAAAATTGTTCAGCTTTCAATTAGTCTACGCTTTCACGTTGAAAGGCATAAAACCAAATCCGATGCGAGAACTGAAGGTTCTCGAGGAATCGACGATTTTATTTAATAATTCTCGTTACTTTTTTCCTTGAAAGCTAATTATATCATTATATCGCTTACAAAACATCCTTTCTGAACGTTCAACCCTCACCTAACAGTCTTTTCTGCCGGCATCATCAGCTTCGTGTTGCTGGCTTGACACTTGAAAGTCGAGTTCAGGTGGTCTCTACGAACGTTCGCCACCTCCAACCGGTTGACGGTGACGTGGTTGCCGATAGCCTCCAGTTTGCCCTCTGACATTTTGTCGTTCACGAACCACGATACCGTGGGAGGCGGTCGACCTGCAAAGAAAGGGGATGTTAGATCAGCTTAAAGGGGAGCTTTCTGGTGAATTGGACAGAGGTTGCTCCAAATAATCCGGATGAAGCATCAACGTTTATTTGGTGTGTATTGTGGGGGCGGATTAGGGGTAATGCTATTTTTGTATTTCTATTCAAGTCTGTTTGAGGAAAACCGTATTCAATAAAGTTTATGAAATACGTCAGAATATTTAACGAGCCAGTAAAAATTAATAAATTTTATCGCTATTTTACATTTATCATAAATGAAACATTTATAATATTTTTTTTATTTGAATCATTCACAATGTACAACTCGGAGAATTCCCTGGTATGTATACAGGGTGTTTCACGAATAATTGTACAGGCTTTCAGGGCAGATGCAGGACATTTTGGTGAGTCTGAATCAGTGCTCGAAATATGTCCTAACTATATTAGTTTAAGAGGTACAGGATGTTTTATGTATTTTATCGAAAACTTTCAATCGGTATAACTCTTGAACGCCAGCATGGGTCTTCATGAAAATTTGAGAGAATGAATATAGACTTATGCTCAATATTTGCACCTAATCACTAGTCGATACCGTAGTTCCAGACTGAGAAAATTATATTCTTTATCCCATATCTTGTAAAACACCATGTACATCGAATTTTTGAAAAGTGAAATTCTCCTCAGAATCTACAATGAATACTCTTTCAAACAGGCTTATCAGAAATAATTATGCGCTTCGCATCAATATTTTATGAGCTGTTGAATATCTGGAATTTTTGATTCACAGTTAACGCAGACCTGCGTTTCTCCGAATAATGCATTAATTCATATTTAATGAATTTAATTTCTCAGTATCTTGA
This sequence comes from Megalocaria dilatata, assembly GCA_034642435.1. Lineage (NCBI taxonomy): Eukaryota > Metazoa > Arthropoda > Insecta > Coleoptera > Coccinellidae > Megalocaria > Megalocaria dilatata. The sequence goes on along the minus strand of CM067856.1, from coordinate 42,950,958 downwards.
CTTGAGGCAGCATATCTAACCTGTGGGGCACCCCCTATGGGGGTTCGAGCATACATAAGGGAAAAATGTTAGATATTTAAAAAAATTGATAACTGACTGAAATCAGACACACGCATACAAAACGAAATTCGACATCTTATTTACACTTTCGCCAATAAATTTTTTTATACCCCTTCCCCCATCAATTTTCGTATGTGATTTGTTCTCCAAAATTTCCCTATTTCTTTTTGACACCTGCTAGCTCTTGTATTGAAAGTTCTGCAGCTTTCATTAGCCTTTCTTTCTTGTCAACTATTTATCTTCTCACATGCTGCTTGACTCGATCTGGAGCTTAATACCATTTATTTTCAATGCTATGTAAAAGATCACAGAAGTTTACTCTGAATTCAACCCATTTCAAAATCTAACTGGCTCATACTAAGAATTTTGACATTTCAAACCATTGTCGGGTAATTATTGGAATAGAAAAATACGCAAGTGGTAGATGCCGTCATTTACGAATACTGAGTATACTCATATGTTGTTAGTTTATGGATTTTGTAAGTGCAAATGGTCGTGAAGCTGCTAGGGAATATCGACGACTATATCCGGATCGTCGAATTCCTAACCACCAAACATTCGAACATGTTAATCGCTTACTTCGTGAAACTGGATACTTTCCGTCAGTAAGTAAACGAGAAAGAGCAAGTTCGTTTTTAAACCATAAAGAGATAATGAAAGCTGTCCAGGAAAATCCCTCAACCATCACTCGGCGTCTTGGTTCAGTTTTAGGTTTGCCACATTGTCAGGTCTGGCGAGTTCTGCACCGTGAAAAGTGGCATCCATTTCATTTACAATCCGTCCAAACCTTGGAGCCAGGCGATGAACTACCGAGGATGCGATTTTGCAGATGGGTTCTGCGGAACCAGCGATCTTCAGAACGCTTTATACTGATGAAGCGACCTTCACAAAAGATGGTATTTTGAATATTCGCAATGCACATATTTGGTCCAGAGTAAATCCGAAAGTGAGTAAGAAACGCAATTCACAACATCGTTTTTCAGTCAATATTTGGTGTGGAATTTACAATAATCGCCTAATTGTACCATATATTCTTCCACACAGGCTGAATGGAATGACATATCTACAATTTTCAATCGAGCATTTGCCAGGGCTCTTGAATGATGGAAGCAATATTCTAAGAAGAATGTACTTCCAACATGATGGAGCTCCGGGACTTTTTACCCGTGAAATTGTAGCGCATTTGAATAAAGTTTATCCAGATCATTGGTTTGGTAGAGGGGAACCTCATGACTGGCCTGCAAGATCCCCAGATCTTACATGCTTGGATTATTTTCTCTGAGGGCACTTAAAAAATGAAGTTTACTCTGAAGAAATCATAGACAGGGAGCATCTGATTAATAGTATTCATGCTGCAATACGAAATAGAAAATAGAAAAGAGAGAGGGGTTTTTTTCAAAAACAAGTTATAATTGTTTCTCTTATTTATTGTCAAATTTTTTCAGTTCCACACATGTTTATAAGATACATTTTATATTTTTATTATTAAGTCTATTTTATATAGAAATATTCAATGTTAATGCGAGTTTTCGGATAAATTTGGTTTTGCAAAAAATATTTAATGTTGCTCCTACATTAATGTATTGGATGGAATAAGATGCAGCACAATACCTAAGTCATGTTACTGAGAATTTTAATCGATTCGATATGAATAGACGCATTATTCGGAGATTCACAGGTCTGTGTTTACTATAAATTGAAAATTCCTAATATTCAATGGTTAATAAAATGATGATGCAAAGTATGCCATTGATCCTAATAGGCTTGTTTGAAAGAGTATTTATTGTAGATTCTGAAGAGAGTTTCGATTTTTGAAAATTGGATGTACAGGGTGTTTTACAAGATGTGGGATAAAGAATGTAGTTTTCTCAGTCCGGACCTGTGCTATGGATAAGTCATTATGGGCAAATATTTAGCATTGGCCTTTACTCATTCTTTCAAGTTTTTATGAAGATCCATGCAGGCGTTCAAGAGGTATGCCGATTGATAGTTTTTGATAAAATACATAAAACATCCTGTAATTCTTAAACGAATATTGTTAGGACATATTTCGAGCACTGTTCAGATTCACCAAAATGTCCTGCATCTACCCTGAAAGCCTGTAGAATCATTCGTGAAACACCCTGTATATTTTCGAATTGCACAAGTAACTGAACATTAAAGCAATTAGTATGCAAATTTCAGGTTAAGCATACATCGACGAGAATAGAGAGGTTATGTAAAGGTTGGGCCAAATTTGACACTTTTGAAAGATAAGCCCTATTTCTCTACTAGGTAGACGAAAACTGATATCGGGTGAAAACCGCATGTCGATATCTATCACCGTTATATTGTTACAAGGTGTTTCTCGAAAATGTTCATTTTCGAAATATTGTTGTAACTTTTCTTCTGATCAAAATTTTCTATTTATGTAAAAATAGCAGCAAGTGATTAATATCAAGATATCCAGAAAGACGACAACCATTCAAGGATATTTTCGTATGATTGCTTCACAACTTAATGAATGAAGATCATTTTGAAAAGAAAAGACCGAAGAGATATCTTGAGAATACAGATTTAACAGGAGTTGTCGTTTTAGGAACTGTTTAAATCAATCCTAGAACATCAACTTGTATTATAGAAGAATATACAGGAGTACCAAGAACGAATGTCAGAAGGACTCTGAAAAAGATAAATTCAAACCTTATCTAGCCATAAGAGTTCACCTCATGCCTGGAGATTTCGAACGACATATTGGGTTTGTCAACGCTTCTTGGATAAATGTTACAGGACGCCTGATTTTCCACTCAATTGTATTTGTACAGATGAAGCTCATGTATGTGGTAACGGTAGTTTTAACCACTATAACTCCTCTTCTTGGAGAAAACAAAATCTCCATTCAGTTATGGAGCAGAGAAATCAAGGAAGAAGCAGGTTAAGCATATGAGCATGCATTTATAGGGGGATAATTATGAGACCGTTAATTCATAGTGATAACCTCACATCACAGAATTATCTACAAATCTTAAAGCAACAAATTGAACCGATTGTTGAAGAAATGTCACTGTCTCAACTTCGGAATATGTACTTTTAACAAGATGGCGCTCCTCCCCACAATGCTAGCATCATTAGAAATAACAAATTTTGGCAACAAATGGATTGCCCACCAAGGTCCCAACTCGTGGCCGGCTAGGTCACCTGACCTCACGCCTATGGACTTTTACCTTTGGGAAAGATTAAAAGATATAATCTATAAAGACCCGACCAACTCTAGAAAGGAACTGGAAATGGCGGTAGTTCATGGTTTCGCTTCTCTGACTTCCACTGAACTTATCAATTCAGCAAAAAATATTCAGAAAAGGCGCCGCATGTACTTGCCCGAAAATGGACGACACTTTGAACACTTCATTTGATGAAAATCTTCGTTTATTATTGTTTTCAAAAAAAGTTCGAGTTATTATGGTTTTTAAAAAGACTACGGGTTTTCTTCAAACTATCAACTATTTGAATCAAACTTTGACTGACAACAATCAATGTTCGCATTATTTTATTTTCACCGCCGTACAGTCCAAAGCCTACTTATCCAAGAAATAAAACTTGCAAATTCAATATCTCGAACATGACTTCAGAAAAATATCAAGCATGCTATATTTTTGGAATGGTAATTTAAAGCTCTATCGAAATATGTAGAAATATACGGGATATTCCATTTGAAAAAAATATTAATGCTACAGGGATTGTTTTTTCAGAAACAGAAAATTAAAAAAAAAATAACAGCAATATTTGGAAAATTAACATTTTCGAGAATCACCCTATAACAATTTAACGGTGATAGATATCGACATGCGGTTTTTAACAATGAGTTTCTCATGAAAATTGGCCCTCAGACACCGACATCAGTTTTCGTCTATCTAGTGCAGAAATAGGACTTTCCCCTCAAAAGTCTAAAATTTAACCACCATGTACAGTTTATACATTAGACAGTTAATTATTTCTTGATTGTTTCGGTCTCTACTTGAGTGTTTTACTTCAAATCATTTAGTAAATTATTTAATTTTGTGTTGTTTTACCAACTTAACTCAAGAGAATTATTACGATGGAGGTTTTATCGATAATTGTGGTGAAAACACTATCCTGTCCGTAGAAGAGTAGATTGATGCACTTTTTTCACTGTTGTTAATTTCATTTTACTTAGTTCTGAAGAGGTCTACATATTAAAGTAAGAGAAAAATTAGACCAGAGAAACCACATAGGGAATTTTATGCCTACTTGTCACTGTCATTTCTAGTACTAATAGTCTTTGGTCGCTTCGTGTAGAGATAATAGCGTCTGTTGTTAGAGTCAAGAACAGAAGGCTGCAAATTGGAGTTACTACATTATCATGTTCAACAACCAAATTTAGTAAATAAGGTATATTGGAGAACATGCAGTTTTCTACTAGGAGCTGTTATCAATAGTGCTTTTAAAGATAATGTAGATGTGAAATTACATAGCTTCCCAAGTCCAAATGTTCGCTCAGGCAGTTTTGTATATGATATACAACTTTCCTTAGATAACTGGGAACCTAAAATAAATGAGTTGAAAGTGCTTTCAATAGAAATGATCAAGTTCTGCCAACAAAATCATCCACGCCGGCTTAAGTGTGTTAAGTTTTACTTTGTTAGGAATATAATACCATTGTTCATTGTTCACTAAAAGTAAGAGTGAACAGAAATTGCAGTTCTGAGATATGAAGTTATTGTACTTGTATTGAATTATATCAGTGTTATTTGTATCATGTTATCTTCATTCAATGTTGAAGTTTACCGTACTGCTCTAGTTCGGGGCGACCTGTTTACTTTAATTTATATTTAATAAATGTGCTTTATCTTCATTCCATTCATTTGAATCTAGAAGTGGTTAATAATGGAACCCTGTTTAAGAATTCAGAGTGTTTGGAGTGATGAAATATGGATCTAAAATTGAATAACTGACACAACAAGACTTGTGTCTTCAGAATATCACAGCAAGATATCCCTGAACAACATCTTATGCAGATGTCGATAAACAAAACAATTTTTTTCAGACTTTCAAATAGTATGTTTTAATCTCAACCTTCTGCAAAACGTTTATGGTAGAGTCTCTTTCGAGAACATCTAAGAATTATACATACTTTCAATGTAGAGGTTGAGTAATTTCTCTATTATATAACTCATGTTTTAGAGAACCAATAAAATCCATTAATTTCCCATAGTTCGACAAGTGAATATATACCCTTGACGTGGTGTAATCGTTTTGGTGTTTTGCCTCCTGACATATTGTTATTATTTCCATAGTAACTTTCTTGGACCTTCGACAATTAAAATAAAAGTCGAGCTCAAAGAAATGTCATTGAATTTTTCAGCATGCAGCGCTTTGGTTATAGTTCTAGTGTTGAAATAGAAATTGAAAATTTGACACCAGAAAATACCACAAAAACATATAATTATGTTTAGAAACAGTTTACGGTGTTTTGTGAACATCGGAATCAAAAAATTTGTGCTAATATTTCGAATGAAGAACTAGCAGATATACTGACTGGGCATTCAACATGAAACGTGCAGGCGGCAGAGAATATAAAGAAAGTACAGTAAGAACCATTTGAAATATTTCTGCTGAACTCTTACGGAAAAAGCTTCATGAAGAATTGAACAGAGAAATTAATCCATTTAAAGATATAATTTTTGAAAATGCAAGAAAGGCTCGTGCAGCTAAAAGAAACAATTAACAAGCAATTCCGGACAGAAAAAAAGAAAGCTCAGCCCCTCTTAATGAGAAAGAGAAATTGTTTCAAGTTTCGATGAAAATACAATAGACGGTTTATAAAAAAAATAATACCAAGTTTGTGCTGTAGAATTGGTATGGCGTGGAAATTAAGCACCCTTTTGCTTAATTGACTATTTAAAAAAGGAGTTCGACATGGGAGTAAAATCCCATGTTTTCAGAAACAGCACAAGGTGGTAAACAACGCACCACTGATTCTAAATGGTTGATATCGAATGAAGGGTCTGTAGATCAGTGCCCAGTTCGTCTCTTGGAAAAATTGTTGAGTAAAAGAACTCCAAGTATCACAACTAATCGACTTTTTTTAACACCTAATATTGATTGGCAGAAAACAGGAAAATGGTACCAAAATTGCCCTGTAAATCAGCTGACTAAATGGACACATACAGCAGGTGAAAGTATTGAAATAGATACGAAAGAACGAAAATAACAAATCATTCAAATCGCACCGCCGCTGTGAGTGTCTTACAAAAAATTACTCAAATAACAGGCCACTCACCATCTGAATCTCTGAAACCGTATTTAAAACTTACTGAGGAACACCATAGAAAAATAATTGAAAAAATGAGAAACATACATAATCCATCCACCTTTAGCGTCACCTGCAGTACCAACACTAAAAATTCCAAAACGACAATTCATCAGATATTTATTATAATAATTGTACTTTAAATATTAATGTTAATCAATAAAAAAATAGAAATATTATTCGTTATATAATTGTAATGAATACCAACTCGAGCACAGAAAATATATTTCGATTATACGAACTTCTTCACTCGACGTATTTCGCTGAATACCACTCGAGCTCGGTAATCGAATATTGTCTATGCTTTTGTGATATTATATCTGATAATACCAGGAAGTTGGCTGTCATGCAGCAATAAAAGCAGTTGCTGACCTTGAAGTTTCTGTACATTTCAAATAATCATCTATTTTTCAATTCCAATCAAACTTTAACATGAAAGAATTTCCAAACGGTTACTCATCTACCATCAGACTGATCATTTTTCCTCGGAAATTCAACATTTCAACAAATTTTATGTTTAAACTCATGCACGTCGCAAAAACAAATGTGCGATTTCCCCCACTTACATCTTCATCCTCGCCCGCATCAAAATTGAAATACATAACCACCCTCCATACATAGTTCTCCGTATTCTGAGAAATGAAAAAGTACCTAGAACTCCGTCCGCGCGGCTTCCATTAGCCACGTCTGAAGTATGAAGGCAGCATGTAGTTGCTCAACAGGACATCTATCTTGAATTTTTAATGCCGCGAAAATGTAATTTTTCAACGTGTATCAGACGACTCTCCTGCTTCCTTTAAGATCCACTCACAATAAATAAGGTTTAAGATTGTGTGGAGAACCTGAGATAAAACTCCTTGCATCGTGATAAATTGAATGAGCTTGTAGTTGGTGGTTTTGACGGGAAGATCGACGAGTGCAAACGATCCAGAAATGTGAAATATAGTGAATCACTTGTCCCTGGCAACCTATGAACCTGATGAGATATTTTGTAAATCTGACTTATTGGTTCATATTGACACAAATCTACAGGATGGTTCACAGTAGAGAAAACTTATGTTACAGACAAAAGCTGGATTAATTTTCCGAAACCTCTACAGATTTAATTTTGTAGCGATCACCTCCGTCAGTCCTCGTCCAGAATTCTGCTGCAGCTTACCGACGTATCATTAAGAGGACACGACTAGTCATAAATTACCTGACTGATCGTCCCCGCCGAGTACGAGTAGGACGACCGTTCCAACGTGGAACGCAAGGTCCCTGGTGTTGACAATAAATTACCTAATTCCATCAACCAAGATGAAGTTCGACTGAATATTAAGGAATAACAAATTCAATCACCAAAAAATGTTCCACATAGAATTCAAAGAGATCTTTTTTATTTCCTTTTTTATAAAATATAAAGCACATTCTCCACGTAAAGAATTTGAAAATCTAACCCATTTTTATTGCATATTTCCTGTATTTTCACACATGCGCTTGGCAATTTTAAAATATGGAGACCACTATATTTTATTTTCAACGTTTTTCTGTGAAATAGCCTAATTTTTGCATGGTATTCGAACACGTTTTAAAATTTTACTTTCGAACAGAATATTCGATGAATGAAGGTATGTATATACCAGGTGTTGAAAAATAAAGTTTCAATATTTTTGGAGCTGATTATAGACCTGAAAATAAGTAAAAAATTTCATATAAACATGGGTTCGCAAATGAGCCGTTTTGGAGATAAAGCGATTTTCGGTTTCCAAACTAACTACTAGCTCAACCAAATACGATCCTCAATTTATTTTCATCTTTCAGATGTTTACTGAACTCAGAATTAAAATGTTTTTCAGTCGGTTCATTAAAAAAAAATCATTTAATTTTTTTCACTTCGTTATTGACAGAAAGTTATTATTCCCGAATTTGAAATGCCTAATATTGAAATGAGTGATATGGTATTCATGTATGAACCACGGAAGTGGTTTTGAATCACGTCGCCTTTATGCAGAGGCTTATTCCGATCGTCAACTTCCTTCTCATGTGACGTTCAAGTTTTTGGACGATTGAGGAAAACTGGTTGTTAAAACGCTCGTGATACTGGACGTCCCAAATCTGTAAGTACTCCAGAAGTTGAAGAGCAAATTTTGAATATTGGAACTGAAAATCCCGGTACAAGTGTAAGAAGAATTTCAGCGTAAGTAGGAATGAGTGTTTTCATTGTCTGGAGAACTATGCATCAACAACTTCTCTATTCATTCCATATTCAATGCGTGCAAGCTCTTAATCCATCTGATCATCAAGCCAGAAGGACATTCTGTCAATGGGTTTTAACAAAGATTGCTTAATATCCGCATTTTACTTCTAATACCCTTTTCACTGATGAAGTCGGCTTTACCAAAGATGGAATTTTTAACTTTCATAACATCCATATTTGGGCGGATGAAAATCCACACGCCATATGAATCCAGGCATCAACTGCGTTTCAGTATAAATATTTGGCTATTTAGTTTAGGAGATCGTTTGTTAGGACCAGTAGTATTACCAGGGAATTTAACAAGAGCCGCATACCTTAACTTTCTTCAAAATACCTTGCCCGATTTTCTAGACGTGGCAACTTTAAATCAGTTGATGATTATTTGGTTTATGCAAGATGGAGCGCCCCCACATTATACACTCGCTGTTAGGGAACATTTATATCAAACATTTCCCAGAATATGGATAGGACGAGGGGGCCCAGTGCCATGGTCCGCTAGATCTCCCGATTTGAAACCTTTGGACTTTTGTATTTGGGGTAATTTGAAAAGTTTAGTGTATGCAACGTCAGAGAATAAACATCAAAGAGGTGCAATATCAGATTGAATTATCCTGTCAAACGATCCGAACACCACCAGGTATTTTCGAGAAAGTACGTAATTCCTTCATGCGACGATGTATTTTCTGCATTGAAATGGTCAGTGATCATATGGAACATTTTCTGAAAACTAAAAATCGCTCATATTTCCAAAACGGCTCATTTGCAGACTCATGTTTATATGAAACTTTTTACTTATTTTGAGTTCTAGAATTAGCTATCGAAATATTAAAATGTTGTCTTTGAACAACCGGTATATTTTATTGATTGTTTTTATTCAGCATCCAAATAACCCCCAACTGATGAGTAAATAGGTTAGAACTTCAAATTATATTCCTGGAGAATGTGCTATCTATTTTTCTAAAATTTTGATAAAATAAGATCTTTTCGAATTCTATGTGGAATATTTTTTGGGGATTGGAGTTGATTTTCCATAATATCCAATCGAAACAAATTTGTCTTGAGTGAGGGATTCAGATAACTTTGATGAATACTTTATGTTTTCTAAACTAATAATATTTGGCCACAAATTATTAGACAACTCACCAACCAGAATGCTTCAAAATATAATATGAAACCAGTACAATACGCTAAATATCTAGAAGTCACAGCGGATAATGAAACTAGCTTAAAATACATTCTTCTAAGGAAAACAGAAATAATTGCTATATCAAAGCACTTTAGATTCAAGGGTACAATTGTTGATTATAGAGATATTGGTTTGTTCTGTCGCGAAATTGATTACTATGTCAATTGAACTGCAATGATGGTAAGGCGAGTGTTTCGTGGACAGAGTAAGGTAGAGGAACATAAAAAAAAACAAGATATCAACAGAGACATATCAGACCGTCAAGACAACTTTTGCCTGTATACGTCCAATGGCTGACTAATGGTTTGGAGAAGTTAGATATGTACACTTTATCGCAGCATTTAAGCCCTTCGACCTTTTTCATAACATTTCAAATTCTAGTTCCTTCTGAATGCGAACTACTGTCTTCAAAATTTGAGTTGGCGCATACAACGGAACATATGGAAGCAGAATAGCATAAATTCGTCTTCAGCAACGAATCACATTTCTGTCTAGGTATGGACGATGGCTGTAGAAAAAGAAGATATAGCCGCGTGAAATAGGATTTGATGTTGGTCGACATGTACACGAAACTGTTGGATTAATAGTTATAGGGGAGGAAATTATTTCTCATTTTATTTCGGCAAAAAGGATGTTAAGTTTCATTCCACTTTCTTTGCCAATATGTGACATGAAAATTTCCGTTCCTTAAGGAAAACTGTTGAAAAATGAAGTTTTTTTGGTTTTTGGACAGAACACAAGATTCGGTATTTGTATTCATCAGTTTCTTCAGGATCTATGTCGCAGAATTGAAATTTTCAGCGGAAAAAAACTGTTAGAGAAACCGCAAGAGCTTCACGTCAGTGCTTTCTACTATTTCTTCTGCGATATAACGCACGTCCTCATATTGAACCGCATACTTTTCCCAAGAAGCAGACGTTAAAGTTTGGCCGTGGTGAGGTCGTTTACCGAATTTAAATTCCATATGTAGCATATACATTCTGTCAAGAAAGTACCGGGAAATACCGATTTAAATCTGGCGGGGCAATGAGGCAGGTAATTTTTTTTTTCCTAGGTTGGTACCACTGTCCTTAATTACTGTGCCAAGCTTGAGCGGGATCTGTCAACTAGTGTGTTTGCAACAGCTGATTAAGTCAGTCGATGTCAGAGTGCGTGCCGATTTTTACTATGGGTGATTACGTTGAGCAAAGAATTTGTTTAAAGTTTTGTGTTGCAAATGAATTTTCGTGTGCCGATGCATTGAAAATGTTGCAAAAGGCCTTTGGTGATAATGCTCTATCGAAAACTCGTGCATATCAGTGGTACAGAGCCTTCAAGGACGGTCGTGAAGTGGTCGCCCATCGACGGCTTCGATCGAAGATAACGTCGATAAAATTAAGGAAAGGGTGCTGGAAAACCATCGTACCAGCTTGAGAGAGATAGCACATGATCTTAAGATATCCCACGAGTCCGCACGTACGATTTTGATTGATATTTTGGGCCATGACAAAGGTGGCCGCACGACTCGTACCGAAAGACCTGAATTTTCTTCAAAAACGTCATCGCGAACAGGTTGCTTCAGACATGCTGGATCGCTGTAATTCCGATTCTACATTCATGAAACGCATTATAACTGGTGATGAGACCTGGGTCTACGAGTACGATATGCAAACAAGCCAGCAATCATCGGAATGGGTGGCAAAAAATGAGCCGAAACCGAAAAAACCACGCCAAAGCCGCTCGAAAATGAAGGTGATGCTCATTGTTTTCTTCGATATCCGTGGCGTGGTGCACTACGAATTCGTTCCAGAGGGTCAGACGGTAAACAAGGAGTATTACCTAGGCGTTATGAAACGTTTGCGTGAGCGTATCCGTAAGAAGCGGCCAAATTTGTGGGCGAACAACTCATGGATTTTGCATGACGATAACGCGCCTTCTCACCGAGCTACGATTGTGACTGACTTTCTCGCCAAAAACTCAACAAACGTGCTTCAGCAACCACCGTATTCGCCGGATTTGGCTCCCTGCAACTTTTTCCTCTTCCCAGAACTAAAATTGCTCCTTCGTGGCACCCGTTTTGAGTCGATTGAAGCCATAAAACAAAATTCGGCGCGAGAGCTAAAGTCCATCCCGGTAAGCGCCTATAAAAAATGTTTCGATAATTGGAAGTGCCGTTGGCATAGATGTATTGGAGCAAATGGAGCCTATTTTGAAGGCGACCCAATAAATTTTGACGATTAAATGTAAAAATGTTGTTTTAATTCAAAATTCCCGTTACTTTCTTGACAGAGTAGTATATGATATATGATTGGTAGGGGACTTTCCACTTTCCATTATCCTGTACAAATTGTGGCACAGTTAATCCACGAAATTTAAGTTGCCGAGAAAGAGGTTCCACAAGCAGATATAGACCATACCATTATGTGGACGCCTAGAAGTGTGCACAGGGTCAACAAACCCATCATTGATTTTTTTTCGGTTTACATATGAATGAATTTTTTTGCAAATGTTAACGCTTCATCCTTTCAGTAAGACTAAAATATTGCTAAAAATCAGGTTGCAAAAATGATTGCTTCTGGATGTGAAATCTAATGTCAATGAGTATATTTAGTATCAAATATTGTGTGTCTTATTGAATTATAAATTGTATCAAGATTTGAAGACTTACATTTTATGGCGAGGTTAAAAAAAGTTGATGATATATTAGTTGATATAATATGGGCACAGGACTGTTTATCAGATGATACTCGTGGATAAAAACGAAAACCCTCATACCATTAATAATCAATTATCTCGTGAAAGGGGAGTTTTCATTTATGTCCATAATACGAGCAAACATCTTGTATCAACATAACCCATGTAAATTTGATACGACACGCAGATCACAAAAGATGTCCGGGACGTAAAATAAACTTTCAGTCAGTAGAGTACCCAATAAAACCGTCATATTTTCTGAGTCGTTCGGCAAAAAGAACCTTTTTTGCTCCCTCGCGGATTGAAAATAACATTATCTTTTCGAGGATGAAGCCTTGTGTATGAAGCTTTTACCCATAAGAATATTCCTCGGATTCTACAGTTTCTTTTGTCAACAGTTGGCGTAGTGTCTTTCGAGTTTACAGTACGTTTAGTGGCTCATATGGAATAATGGAAACAGATAAAACGGGAATGGGGATTAAACTGAGACAGCGGATATATAAGAGAAGAATAAATGATGATGTCTTCTGTGGAAGGTCATACATTGCAGGGATTTTATATTTACTCGAAAAGGATTGAGAACTAAATATTTATTTGATGTTCGAAATACTGTTATAGTGTCTACAAAGTTTGAAATTGACGGTATAACATTTTTTTGATAGTTAATTTCCCGAGCTGAATTCAGCAATACATAGAAGCTCATAAATTGAGCGATAAATTTAACTAAAATCTCAAATTAAAATATTTTATAATATAAATATTTAAAAAAATTTTTAAACAATTTTAAAAAATTAGCCTTCTACATATTTAATTCCAAAAGATTATATTCAATGATTATAACTTCTGAAAATAAATTAAAATAATGTCGTATTAGTACTACTTATATCATGACATAAAATAAACATTCATTATAAGACATCCAAATGGTATAACAAAATCCAATAAATAAAAATTATTAACTAAAATCCTATAAATTAAACATTTTGAATAGACAAAATTTTGTTTCTGCTTATCAATCCTATGAAAACCAATATCTTTCAAGAATATCCAACATAATCTTAAGAATTTTATCACAAAACTAAGATTATGTTGGATATTCTTGAAAGATATTGGTTTTCATAGGATTGATAAGCAGAAACAAAATTTTGTCTATTCAAAATGTTTAATTTATAGGATTTTAGTTAATAATTTTTATTTATTGGATTTTGTTATACCATTTGGATGTCTTATAATGAATGTTTATTTTATGTCATGATATAAGTAGTACTTATACGACATTATTTTAATTTATTTTCAGAAGTTATAATCATTGAATATAATCTTTTGGAATTAAATATGTAGAAGGCTAATTTTTTAAAATTGTTTAAAATTTTTTTAAAATATTTATATTATTTTATATACCTTCTATCAAGAATGACCTCTATTTACGTTATAAAATATTTTAATATACACAGGTATATTCTGTTAGCCTTCTTCATATTTAATTTCCAAAAATTATATTTGATATTATAACTTAAATTAATGTCATATAAGCACTGCTCATATCAAACGACATATAAAATGAACATTCATTATAAGACATCCAAATGAGATAACAAAATCCAATGAATATAAATTGTAAACCAAAAATCCTATGAATTAAATATTTTGAGTAGACAAAATTTTGTTTCTGCTCATCCCCCTTATGAAAATAGATATCTTTCAAAAATGTTCAACAAGAATTTCATCATGAAACTATCTTACTTAGAATATTCAATATCATTGGATATCTACCTAAATAAATAAAATGAATGGAACATATTTTTTGTTGACTGATGTTATATTTTATTGAATATGATTGCGTACTGACGAAGCAAATTCTCTCTTGAAACTTGTTTTTTAAAAAAAATTTTTTTTTTTGAATATCAAAACAAATTGAAATATGTTTATCTTCTACAATTTTAATTTCCAAAAGAATTTTTTTATTCAAAAAACTTTTAGAATTAAATTAATGTCTAAAACAAGCACCGCTTACATTTAATAGACGTATATAATCAAAACTCAATATACAATGTCAAATGAAATAAATAACCCAACAGATATACGAAAGTAATTAAAATTAATAAATAAATATTCAAACGAGACAAAATTTTGTTTCTGGTTTTATCTTAAGAAATACTACTTGCCTTATAAAAACATGAACACACTTGAAGTACTTCCCAAAGAATATAATTTATTTGAAATATTTAATACATTTAAATATTCGAACAATTTATTTAAAAAATCTCTAAAAAATGTGCACTATATTTTCAAAAAACAAATATAATTCTAGATAATCCCTTCATCAGCCGTTTTTCAATAATCCAAATATCAAAATCAAAAACATAACCTACATCACTCACGTGTTAAAAGACTTAAGCTTCGAACTACAGATCAACTATATATTCAAGATTGATCTATGTTCTAACAAAATCAAAGAACAAAGTGAGTTATTTTAAGGTTTACTTAAATTCATTGACACCCTATAATGAGATTTATTGAAGCCAAAATATAATTATATATTATATATAAAATAAATTATAAAGGCTTTTTACTTGATAGAAGAAATATAACAAAATTTGAATATCAAAACAAATTGAAATATGTTTATCTTCTACAATTTTAATTTCCAAAAGAATTTTTTTATTCAAAAAACTTTTAGAATTAAATTAATGTCTAAAACAAGCACCGCTTACATTTAATAGACGTATATAATCATATAATATAAGCGGTGCTTGTTTTAGACATTAATTTAATTCTAAAAGTTTTTTGAATAAAAAAATTCTTTTGGAAATTAAAATTGTAGAAGATAAACATATTTCAATTTGTTTTGATATTCAAATTTTGTTATATTTCTTCTATCAAGTAAAAAGCCTTTATAATTTATTTTATATATAATATATAATTATATTTTGGCTTCAATAAATCTCATTATAGGGTGTCAATGAATTTAAGTAAACCTTAAAATAACTCACTTAGTTCTTTGATTTTGTTAGAACATAGATCAATCTTGAATATATAGTTGATCTGTAGTTCGAAGCTTAAGTCTTTTAACACGTGAGTGATGTAGGTTATGTTTTTGATTTTGATATTTGGATTATTGAAAAACGGCTGATGAAGGGATTATCTAGAATTATATTTGTTTTTTGAAAATATAGTGCACATTTTTTAGAGATTTTTTAAATAATTTGTTCGAATATTTAAATGTATTAAATATTTCAAATAAATTATATTCTTTGGGAAGTACTTCAAGTGTGTTCATGTTTTTATAAGGCAAGTAGTATTTCTTAAGATAAAACCAGAAACAAAATTTTGTCTCGTTTGAATATTTATTTATTAATTTTAATTACTTTCGTATATCTGTTGGGTTATTTATTTCATTTGACATTGTATATTGAGTTTTGATTATATACGTCTATTAAATGTAAGCGGTGCTTGTTTTAGACATAAATTTAATTCTAAAAGTTTTTTGAATAAAAAAATTCTTTTGGAAATTAAAATTGTAGAAGATAAACATATTTGAATTTGTTTTGATATTCAAATTTTGTTATATTTCTTCTATCAAGTAAAAAGCCTTTATATTTTATTTTATATATAATATATAATTATATTTTGGCTTCAATAAATCTCATTATAGGGTGTCAATGAATTTAAGTAAACCTTAAAATAACTCACTTAGTTCTTTGATTTTGTTAGAACATAGATCAATCTTGAATATATAGTTGATCTGTAGTTCGAAGCTTAAGTCTTTTAACACGTGAGTGATGTAGGTTATGTTTTTGATTTTGATATTTGGATTATTGAAAAACGGCTGATGAAGGGATTATCTAGAATTATATTTGTTTTTTGAAAATATAGTGCACATTTTTTAGAGATTTTTTAAATAAATTGTTCGAATATTTAAATGTATTAAATATTTCAAATAAATTATATTCTTTGGGAAGTACTTCAAGTGTGTTCATGTTTTTATAAGGCAAGTAGTATTTCTTAAGATAAAACCAGAAACAAAATTTTGTCTCGTTTGAATATTTATTTATTAATTTTAATTACTTTCGTATATCTGTTGGGTTATTTATTTCATTTGACATTGTATATTGAGTTTTGATTATATACGTCTATTAAATGTAAGCGGTGCTTGTTTTAGACATTAATTTAATTCTAAAAGTTTTTTGAATAAAAAAATTCTTTTGGAAATTAAAATTGTAGAAGATAAACATATTTCAATTTGTTTTGATATTCAAATTTTGTTATATTTCTTCTATCAAGTAAAAAGCCTTTATATTTTACTTGTTTTTTAGTAATGTTTTTACAAATCTTGAGATTTCCTCGAATGTAACTTAGATATCCAATAATATTGGATATTCTAAGTAAGATAGTTTTATGATGAAATTCTTAAGATTATGTTAAACATTTTTGAAAGATATCTGTTTTCATGAGAGGGATGAGCAGAAACAAAATTTTGTCTACTCAAAATATTTTATTTATAGAATTTTTTGTTAACAATCTATATTTATTGGATTTTGTTATCTGATTTGGATGTCTTATAGGTAATGTTTATTTATTTATTCCTTCAGTAAACTGGTAGATATTTCGATTCAGTATATTCTTCAATCAAAAATTATCAAATTAATCACGGAAATTTATCTTTTCTGATTTAATTTTTATTACCTTTTTTTTATTCTGATTTTCAGTAATTTTTAATATCATATAATTTTTATTTTATTTTTTCCTTACGGATTACGTATTCCTGGTTGATTGTATTATTTAAAATAATGCTAAGGATTTCCTTCAATAATGAAATGCGAAGCATTTCACAATATTTTTCAGATTGTTCAGATTGTTGCTGGGTTGAAATTAATAATACTACCAGAATTTGAAAATGATGGTTTCTTCTCTATTTTTTGACCTTGAATTTCGACATGAAAGCGTTTGTGAGTTTTCTTCGTATTTGTATTTTCCTCATTTGTTGCTGGCTAAAAAAATAAAATAGACATTTTTTGCACACTTCAATAGCCTGTCACTCAATTAAGTCACAATATAATTCTTCTGAAGTTGCTACTATTTTCGATAAAAACATTTAATCGCCCCTAGAATTATCATGGATTTTGAGTGAAAGTAGATTATAATAGAGAATTATAAACTTGGCTCTTATTTATTAACGATTAAATAAATTGTTCCACTAGTGTGTTCCAAATTACATTTTTTTATCGATTTTTCGATATTGATGAATGAGATTATAATTTAACGGCTCTGATTTTCTTGGACGACGATTAATTTCTAGAGAATTACAGTACCTGTTCATAAGGTGAAATCAAGGTCCATAATGTTTCCAATTAAGAAGTTTAAACAAAAAAGGTTTAGGCAAATACCATCAAATACAGAAATAAACAAATGCAAAAGTTAGCTGGATATTTTGCTATTGATGAGCAGGTGTAATGTCAAATAAACTTTATAACAAAACAAAGAAGGTATATGACCAATTAACTAGGAAATACAAAACCCAAACATATGAAGAAAGGATCAGAAAATAACAAGAACCAATGTGGTCAATATGTAATGAAATTAGGGGAAGTGTGAAGAACGCAGAGAAATGTCGTGTAGAAGGTAATCCTAAGGAAATAGCACAAAAATTCAATGATTATTTCAATAAAATTAGCTCACAGACACATCCTCAATCAAAATACAACCTTACTCCAAATGACTGGTCTATCTGTCTCAAAATAACAAATCCTACAGAGATTTTGGAAATAGGGAAACTCCTCAAAAATAAACACACTAGTGGAATAGACGAAATACCCAGAAGTCTTATTAAACTAGCCCTACCTGAAATAAATAACGTCCTAGCACACCTGGTAAACCAGCCGTTCAAACAAGGCAAGTTCCCGGAACAATTGAAAACAGCTATCATCAAACCCATATTAAAAAAAGGAAATCCTCAAGAGCTAGGAAACTACATACTTATCGTCATTATAAAATAAAACACTTACAGTAAAAATATTTTCGGTCGAGCATGCATTTCGATGATGTATGGACCTTAAGACATCAGTAACAGATCCAGCCTCTTCGAATTTTTTCACTGTGTTACTAATTGTACGTTCAAATGGACGATTATGTCGACCATAATCTGCACGTGATGCACGAAATGTACTTACTACAGAATCATTCCTTTTGTAGTGAGTTTTCACAATTTTCACACGTTCAGCAGTAGATAAACGATATTGTTAAATAGCGAACCTTCAACTAAACACGTGAGACTCGGATCACAGTTCTGTTCGACATATATTATTGAAACAGGGCTATGAAATCCGGACCACGAAATGGTTAACCCGTTATAGTTTTTTCAGAGAACTCTCTTACAAATCTGAACATAATCGAAGAAAGAGAAATGCTCTCTGAAGGATGAAAGAAGCTAATTCATGCAGTCTTCGACGCCTTGCTTCTGCCTGCGATCATCCGATAGATCTCCCTAACACAACAATCACGACAAAATCGACAATATCAGATTCCACTCGAATCCACCAGTAGCGAAAAGAAATAAAAAGGAGAGACCCAGATAAGCAATTGCGAAAATCTAGTGGGTTACGTCGAAACAGTAGAGCTCAGTGTTGTTGGAGCTCGAGTGGCAGGGCTGAAGGGAGGCTGGGTGATCTGGATATCGCCTCCCGACCGAGAGCCAGGCGAAATTGCGATGCAACGCTCCTCTAATGCGTTTTAGATGATGGGATTTCGTAAAACGCGCCATCTCTTGAATTTTTGATAAAGGTCTTCACACGAACCAGTGCCGTCCATGCAAATACGTCACCATGTATATTTTTGCGGTTGGAAGAGGACGGATTTGATGTTCCGGTCTTACCCTTTTGATTTCACGCTCCGCTGCCGCTCTTATTGATATAATTCAACCTTTGAACTTTGCTGATTTGATATTTTGAGGGTTTCATATTATCAGTAGAAGCTATTTAACCCTGAATGGGTATATTTATGTTTGGTTGGATAATTATGGCACCTGGAATGAATGTGCAGTGTTAAACCTAGGTTTCAAACATAATTTTTCATTGCTTACTATATATGCGGCAGTACGGAATTTTTTGTTTGCAAATGCCCTTTATTATATGGACAGAATGTAGAGGCTGTTTCAATAAGAGTGCTAGATTTGAGTGTTCAATAAAACATGATTTTCTGTAGCAAAGTATTGAAATATTTATCGTTTTAGAAAATATACATTTGGGAATTATGTATGAAACAAAATATTTTGTAAATGGCTTTGCTGGCATATGCCTACCCTTTTGATGAAATTTTCAATAACGTTATTGATAACATGTGGTGGAATTTTATTGATACAGCGTCTACCTTGGGCTTTCAATGTTTCGATGGTTACAGGCTTATTGGCATAAACCTGTAACTTCAGATAACCCCACAGCCAGAAGTTTAAAGATGTTAAATCGCAAGAGCGTGGAGGCCAATTCTGGTTACCAAATCGGGAAATGAAACGACTCTTTGTGTTCATGGTCTACTGGTAGAAGTTGTTGAGTCAGTTGGATTTTTTAGGCACGAAGCTGTAAATCTTTAGTGAGAATTCGCTGAAGAGTGCCTGTTGAAATGTCCAATTCTTGTGCCCGATGGCGAATTGATGTCTCTGGCCTTTCTGTCACATCCGCCCGAACTGCGGTGATGTTTTATTCTGAACGACTTCTATGAGCTCGTATCGTATGTTTCACATCACTAACCGAACCAGTACTTTCCAATTTTTGTATTATTCTTTTCACAGTATATGAATAAGGCACATTATTTCGACCGAACATTGGACGCACTTTACGAATAGTGGCAATTGAACTTCAAACATTTTGATAATAATTTTTTACAATCAGGACGCGTTGTACTACATGCTCCATGTTTACTATCTCCCATCTATAAACTTTCGATCTGTCATGTCATAATCATGTGACATTATGACAGCGCAAATCAAATCTAGCGCTCTCATTGAAACACCCTTTAAAACAATTGAAGATGAAATAATCAGGGTAAGTTCAGAAACATTTGTCATTAAATAATAGATAATCGAAATACCCTTTATTATTTTATTAAATTATTGGTTTTATCATTGAAGTAATTTTGTGCTCTCGTACTATCATCACTCTTTACGAATATGTTTATTCTGCGAATTTTGAGCAGAAAACTATTTCAAACGATTCCATTGGACCTACAAAATGCAAGTTCTCAAAAAATATCTGATTCAGGATGAATAATCTGTAGTCAAATTTAATTATGCATGTCCATCCGTACATATGTTTGTAAGCATAGCAACTTTCGGGAGCAACCACTTAAGAACTAGAATTTGCGAGGTAGGTTTAATGTCCTATCTGGATCAATAAGTCGAATCTTAAGGGTCTTGGGAGTATGCCTATTACATTAAATTTCTTCAAAATCTCGAAAAACTATCCTTAGTACAGATCGCAAAGAACACAATAAAGTGATATCAAAATATTCTTGTAAGAAATTGAGAATATAATTCATTTTGATGGGGTTGGTGTTATTTTTAATCAATAGTTTGTTTTACGATTTGTATTGTTTCTATTGGAGGTTTAATAGGGACAAAAATTTTCTACATCAAAAGAAATTAATCCTCAATTTTCAGGTAATTGGAAGGGTTGAATATTGGCTATGAGTTGGATACTATTTTAAGAGCGTATTTAGCTAAAAAGTTTGTTTCAGTTTGAATAATAGAAACTAAAACTTTATATAATTTTATGCATGGTGATGTGATAAGTGAAACTACTGGTCTAATTGGATTATTTTCTTCATGAATTTCATTACTGAATATAATTTTGGGATTTGTGGATTCATTAAAGCGAGCGAATATTTTTTGGGAAATTCATTGAAAATATTAACAAACTAGTCTTTTATATTTTTTACTCGTTTTTGGAAGTGTTCGGTGGGGTGTTTAGTAACAGTTTTATATTTATCTGGGGTTAATAAAGCAGTAGTTTTATTAATATATTCATGTTATGGAATGACAATAATACTGCTTCCTTTATCGGCTCGAGTGAAGATTAAATCATTATTGGTTTTTTTTTCGATGACTGATTTTACCAAATGTTTTATCGGAAAGAGTAAATTTCAGTTTTATTTTTGTCTTTAATTATGTCAGCAATAATATATTCATTGTAATTTGAATTCGACTGCTTTTTAAGTGATTAGATTTCTATCAATTGAGAGCCCACGATACGAAGTAAGTAAAATTTATAGAATCAATCTTCAATTTTTAGGTAAATGGGTTGAATATTGTCTATAAGTTGGATGCTAATTTTAATAGCGTATTCAGCTAGAAAGTTTGTTTCAGTTTGAATAATAGAAATTGAAACTGTAGATAATTTAATGCTTGGTAATATGATAAATGAAACTACTGGTCTAATCGGATTATTTTCTTCATGAAGTTTGATTAATGAATATAATTTTGGGATTTGTGGGTTCCTTAAATTGAGCAAATATTTTTGAGAAATTTATTGAAAATGTTTACAGATTGGCCTATTATATTTTTCATTTGTTTTTGGAAGTGTTCGGTGGGTCTTCAGTAACAGTTTTATATTTATCTGGGGTTAAAAAAGCAGTAGTTTCGTTAATATATTCATGTTATGGAATGGCAACAATACTGTTTCCTTTATCGGCTCGAGTGAAGATGAAATTATTATTGCTTTTTTTTCGACAATTGATTCAACCAAATTCTGTTTTGTCAAGGAAGAGTAAGTTTCAGTTGTATTTTTGTCTTCAATTATGTTGTAATTTGAATTCGATTGATTTTTAAGTGATTTGTATTGTTTCTATTGGGGGTATATTAGGGAACAAATTTTCCACATCAAAAGAAATTAATCTTCAATTTTTAGGTAATTGGACGGGTTGAATATTGTCTATGAGTCGGATACTATTTTTAATAGCGTATTTAGCTAAAAAGTTTTTTTCAGTTTGAATAATAGAAATCAACACCTTAGATCATTTTTTGCTTGGTGATGTGATAAATGAAACTACTGGTCTAAAGGATTATATTCTTTATGAAGTTTCATTAATGAATATAATTTTAGGATTTATGTGTTCCTTAAATTGAGCGAATATTTTTGGGAAATTTATTCGAAAGGTTAACAGATTGGTCTATTATATTTTTTATTTGTTCTTGAAAGTGTTCGGTGGGGTGTTTAGTAAAAAATTTATATTTATTTGGGGTTTAGAAAGTAGTAGTTTTATTAATATATTCATGTTGTGGAATGGCAATAATACTGTTTCCTTTATCGGCTCGAGTGAAGATTAAATCATTATTGTTTCTTTTGTCGACGATTGATTTAACCAAATTCTATTTAATCGAGGAAGTGTGAATTTCGGTTTTATTTCAGTCTTCTATTATGTCAGCAACAATTTATTTATTGTAATTCGAATTTGATCGATTTTTAAGTGATTGGATTTGTATCAATTAATGGCCAACACGATACGACGTAAGTACGATTTGTATTGTTTCTATTGGAGGTATATTAGGGAGAAAATTTTCTACATCAGAAGAAATTAATCTTCAATTTTTCGGTAATTTGACGGGTTGAATATTGTCTATGAGTCGGATACTATTTTTAATAGCGTATTTAGCTGAAAAGTTTGTTTCAGTTTGAATATTAGAAATTGAAACTTTAGATATTTTTTTGCTTGGTGATGTGATAAATGAAACTACTAGTCTAATCGGATTATTCTCTTCATGAAGTTTTATTAATCAATATATTTTTGGAATTTGTGGGTGCCTTATATTGAGCGAATATTTTTGTGAAATTTATTGAAAAGGTTAACAGATTGGTCTATTATATTTTTTATTCGTTTGTGGAAGTGTTCGGTAGGGTGTTCAGTAATAGTTTTATATTTATATGAGGTTAAAAAAGCAATAGTTTTGTTAATATGTTCATGATTTGGAATGGCTACAATACTGTTTCCTTTATTGGCTCGAGTGAAGATTAAATCATTGTTGCTTCTTTTTGGACGATTGATTCAACCAAATTCTGTTTTATCGAGGAAGGGTGAATTTCAGTAACAAACCTTACGTCAAGTAGGCGCTTTCTTATTTTTTTGTTTATATGAAGAATTCAATTGCTAAATTGGTTAAACTCAAATCTTGAGATTTTCAGGCAGAATCCTCTGTGATATGAACGTGAACGCAATATGTGGGCCATATTGATGAAAGGGAGGAAGAAAACTGTACATATTATCTCTGACACATATAGAAAATACCCACGTTGGACGCGGAGGGGTCCATAATCTATTCTGACAACACTATCGGATGATTTGATTACTGGAAGTGGGCTATTTGGGACACTCGAAAGGCTCGATGTGGCCCTGAGCGGAAGCTGTGTCCGAATTGAAATTGCAGACATGTTTGCGGTCAGGATGAAACACCTCATTCTCTGCAGTTATCCGTTATTCTCGCATTTCAGATGAGAATTTGGATTAGGTAGAAAATAGTTGGCACTTTTGGGAATTATATTACATTATTCTCCTCCAGAGTGACACTTCTTCACTTATTATCCTTAATATAGTTTCGATTTTTCATATAAATTACAGAAATTCAAAATGGTATTATATATGAGTATACTCTAAATTTACATATAAAGGATTTTACAGTAATAGGTTCTATTTTGGAATAAAAGACAATGAGTATATTTTGAGAGGAATAAATAGATGTTTATTTCGTTGAGGAAGGTATGTTTATAAACTTCGTATCGTGCTGTCCTTTACTTGACAGAAATCCATTGTACACTTTAGTTGACTGAAACACATATACAGTATGGAAAAGACAGTCGGAAACATAGTAAATTCAATGTTAATCTATAAGCAACGTCGGTTTCAGTGGCGCAGTGGAAGAATCAAAACCTCAGCGCGATGCGATGACGAATAAACGAATGTTCTCTCTCAATGGTAGTGGCTGGTGGGGGATGCTTCGATCGAAAGGATCCGCAGTTTGCGATTCATTCGCACCTCAAACGTGAGATTCGTTTCTCCATATCGGTTGAAAATAAAGTAAATCCAAATGATCAGAGTAGAAGAAAAAATTCAGATCATAAAATGGCACTTTGGTAGTCAATCAATTCAAGAGACAATAAATTCATTTATTGTTGCCTTTGAAGATAGGCCGATTCCTTCAGTTCGGCTATTTCCAAAATAATTCGAGAAATGTGAGTGTTAACGAACATGCAGGTATTGCAGGACTGATGAACCACCAAAAATCGTTAGTGAAAATCGTCTGAAAGAAGAAGTAGATATGTGCGCTGCTGTTGGAACCAGTGCATCGAGTTGAAAAATTGATGAACAAGTCGATGTGAACGATAGAAGACTTCGGAATATTTTGAAAAGGAATAGTTACCGATGATAAAAGGTTCAAACAAACTAAGAAATTTTTCCGGAAGACCATATCAAACGAATGGAATTTTGTGAAACTATGAAGGAAAAAGAAATGAAAATAGTTCATTCCTTAACAATATCTCGTTCACTAATGAGTCATTGTTTTCCTTGAATAGAAAACATAACCCATACGTAGTAAGATATTGGTCTAGGAAGAATAAGCATCTGAGTATTCCTGTGCGTACTCTAGTATCCATAAACACTTAATGTTTGGACAGGAATACTAGGGAATTATATCATCGATGGTAACCTAAACGCTGCCAAATACCTCGAGCTCTAAGAGAATAAAATTATTCAGACAGTTCGACAGCTACCAATTGATTTCGATGATGTCTGGTTTCAACAGGATGGCACAACGGAAGAGTAGTCACACAATATCTAAGGACAACTTTTTCGGACCGTGTCATTTCTACAAATGGCCCCCCAGATCACCAGATTTATCCATCAATGATTCTTTTCTTTGGAGATATCTGAAAAATTTGCTTTTTGGGCACGAAAATGATAAAGCGACGAATATTAATGAATTAAGGTTCAAAATAATACAACTTTGTGCTAAAATAGCAACTATGCCGAATCCGCTCAGTGATATGAGATTATCTCTTTATAATAGATTTGGCTACTGTTAGGCCCAACAAGGTGGATTATTTTAACATTTAATTTGAATTTGTTGACCTTCTATTTTGCATTTTTTAGAATTTGTTTTGATTTCGAATTTCTTATTTTCGTAGAGTTTATTTTATTTTCAAGGCAGTTATGGCTAAAAGAAACCTAAGTACTCATTTTCAAAGCGGAAGTTATCTGTGTCATTAATCGTGGCAAATAAATTCCTCGCATATAATGGAATAAGATTGTCGTATATATTTTCAAAAGATATCCATGTTTTCCACGTATGAAGTGCAAATGATTCTATTTACTGAACTGAAAGCAGCAGAGCCTCGTTTCGATCGAAGTTTCCCCCCACCAGCCACTACCATTGAGAGAGAACCTTCGTTTATTCTTCATGGCATCGTGTTGAGGTTTTGATTCTTCCACTGCTCCACTGCAACCGAAGTTGCTTATAGATCAACGTTGAATTTCCTATGTTTCCGACTGTCTTTTCCATACCTGTATATGTCTATATAGTGATTCTTTAAAAATTTGTTTCTAAATGTTTTCATGAGATTTATTTCTGTAATATTCAAATACTTCTGCATAGTAAATTTTCAATATACATATTTAATTTTATTCTGAAAAAGATTATCAGCCAAATTAATTCATCTATTCTACAAAATTGAATGCAACCAATTGAGTTGAGCGACCTAGCCAAGTAGTGCAGCGTTGAGTAGGATGAATTTATCAAGATAATTCATCCCAGTAAACCCTGAAATAATGGAATAGTAGATTCCCAACGGACGTTTCTGTATTGGAGCACAGTCCTCCAGAAGAAATAAGAACGTCAATTTCGGCTAATTCCCTATACTTCAAAGTAATTTCTCTAAATTGAGCGAATTAAAATAAGCAACGCCTGACGAAGTAACGACTTTGCAGTAATTCAGAATTGCTCTTGCCTCGCTGCGTTCAACTCCCCGACGGTAATTAAAGAGAACTTCAAAACCTGGGGTGCTAACATTATTTAATCCCTTATGTAAGAGGTGCACAGTTTTGATGCCCCCACGCCAGCAGCCGTCAAATAAAGGCGTCCCCGCAAATTAAATTCATTCAATGTAAAGTAATTATTCGAGAGTGAAAATGTGAAACCGGCCTCGTTCAGCGTGCCTGCTTATTTCGTAGACTTCACATTTTCCTAGGCGATACACACAGGCTGTAATGAATTATTTATTAGTTCTCGAGAAATGTGTGTTGGAACAGCCCGGTTTCGTCGTTGTTTTGTACACTTTTGTGTTGGATTGTTTGAAATTAGAAGGAACGAGGAAAATTGTTTAATAATGTCTAGACAACCACCTCATAACATACTGGGGCATTTTCTTAATCCACTTAGCTAAGTTGGATGGATATAATTCACGTTGTGTAACACGTTTGCACGTATGTACTGATTCGTTTGTAGTTTTGAAGTTTAACTTACTACTTTACTTGTGTAGCTGGAAATGTCGTTAAGTGCCAGAAGAAATTACAGTTCAAAAACCTTATTGGATAGCTTATGTTCTGAAGTAAAGTGAGTCAGAATTATGAGGAATAAACATACTCTGAGAATCCACTTCAAAAGGTTTTTGAATATTGCAGATAAAAGGTCATTCAATTCTCCGAAACCTCTACTTATTTAAACTAAAGAATCTTTTAAAAACTGTTAAGAATCAAATGGAATAACACGCCCTAGAAACACTGTTTCACCATTGTTCGAATTCTACGTCGAACAAGGAATTTTTACAAGGCTTATTTTCTCCTAGAAACCTAAGTGGGACAGTAGAAATGAAAATAGCAAAATGTCGTTCCGGAATTCTCTCTGCCGCACATTTCGACTCCTAACACAAGTTCTCTTCTGCCATTGACCCATGAAACACGAGATAAAACGCCCGCTAGTTTCACTTTCAGGAAAGACATAATCTCACGTCTCTCGAATATACACATAAACGAAAAAACTCTCTCAATTCGAAATAACTTTATTTTTGTCAGTTACTCATAAAGCAGCGTTGAAAATACGTTCCCCAAAAGCAGCATTTTGTCGCTTACCCAAAAGGCACAAGATAAACCGCTCGATAGTTTTACGTTTTCACAGTTATAATCGCACGTCACTCTTTTTTCAGTAACTCAAAGCCAATTATTTGTAATTAGATAGTAATTGTGAAAAGTGAACGCAACAGTGACACCAGTAAAAGTGAGCCCAGTGAACTCAGTGCAAGTGAACAACGGTGAAAAAACTGAAAGAACTACTATTCTACGAACAAGTTAGTGTTTTCATGGCAATTAGATTTCAAACTACGCCGAAACAATTCCCACAATTTTTGGGTAAAACAATGGTAAAATTGGAAGATTATGTAGAATAAACTGAAATATTAACTATCGGACGAACAACTTGGGCTATTCAAAATGAAACCTTTTATTGGAAAACTTTTATAATAGATAATTTCTAGAATCCTTCTACCTCACAACTTCAAACTGAGTTATAGTTAGAACAAAACAAAAGGTAGTAGCAGTCTGAATTGGAAGATCATATAGAATAAACTGAAATATTAACTATCAGAAGAACACCTTCTGTAAAAATCTGAACGATTCGCCATCAGATCTAACCGAAAAGTTTTTAGACGAAGGAAACCGGATGAGAAATTGATGAGATCTCTTGCTTTCCACCTCTCGACATATTTCGCGATGAGCGTAACTTTTCCAGAACGATATTTCTAATATCCGATAACTTTTTGTCAGTTATTAAGCGGGATTTAAGGGCTTGGAGGGCAAGAGAAAGTCCTCAATCTGGATTCAGACCTGGCACGCAATAAATTGTTGTTTATGTCGTTCGAAGTGCAACTTCCGCAGAGCTTCTGGCGCTTAGGCGGGTAAGTCCTGCGGGAGATGTAAAGAGCTGTCACGGAGTTAAGAAAGTTAGACATTATCATCAATTATTTAATCTCGCTGACCATTACTGAGCCCCCGACAAGGTGAGCGTTTATACATAATGAATGAGTAATGGTTGCCTGGTTTTCCACGTATTCAAGCCGTGTCTATGCAAAATTTATTCGTTGCCCCTATAAATAAACCTAATTGAAGCTGGGGGATGTGTGAGTGATCCCACAGGTGAAATTGATATAATAAATGGACCGCCACCGTGAGGGATTTCAGGATATTCTGTCGTTTTGATACGAGATTTGAGTCTGCATGAAATCGAACAAATATAGTTTCAATGAATAAACTAAGCTCTGAGTGGAACAACCGCATAAAAAGTTATTAGAGAAACTAACATGGCGATTATAAAATCGTTTTTCTAAAAAAAACTAATTTCAAGCAATCAAAAAACAGCATTAATGAATTCAACTGAAAAGAACTCTTGAATCTATGACATTTCGTTCAGACATTATACATTTTATAATCCATTTTTTTATTTATTCATTGTTTAAGTGCAAGTATATTTTGGCAGATCTAACAATGAATATAAGTAACTGTGAATATTTAACCGTCACCAGCTGTGACACAACAACCAACGTTTAGAAAACGGATCGATAAAAAACGTCAAAGCTAAGTACCTGGGAGTCATCTTCAATAAAGAAGGAAACAGTAAAGATGAGATACAGGAAAGAATAACAAAAGACAGAAAAACCATAGAAGCACTCAATTCCATACTTTGGTAAAAATATCAATAAAGAAATGAAAACGCGTATCTATAAATCAATAAAAGTTCAAATCATTATGTTGTATGGCGCGGAAGTATGTGATTTGAGTAAAGCAAAACAGAAAAAACTGCTGGCCACGGAGATGGACTTTTTGAGAAGGAGTTGTGGAAGATTTTGACTGGAAAAAATAAGGAATGCAGAAATCAGGAGGCAGATGAACATCGAAAAAGACATTATTGACGACATGCATAAGAAACAATTGACTTGGTTCGTACATGGAAAACGAATGGGGGAAACAAGATGGCAAAAAAAGTGTTGAAATGGATACCTCCAGAAAAACGAAAGAGAGAAAGACCAAGACGGAGCTGGAGAGATGACGTCGAAGATGCCATGAAGGCAACAAACTTAGAGGGAGAAATGTGTTTCGCCAGAAGGAGTTGGAAACTAGGAACGGAGAGGCTGCGAGAGCTGTAGATAATCCGAAATATACAGTGTGGTCCAACGAAAACTTAACACATCGATTTTCCGGCATTAAAATGAAAATGTGGAAAATCGCTATCTATTTCTGATACGAGGGGGAATAACTTTTCCGCCCTTCGCATCCCCGTAACTGCAACCCCCTAACGGAGTTGAGAACAATTCCTTGATTTTGACGGCATTCATTAATGATCCGAGTTTGAAAATCATCCAGTGACTCAGGCTGGGTAGCGTAAATCTTGGATTTCAGGTGACTCCATAGAAAAAAGTCCAGTGGAGCCACCAGGTCAGGTGATCTGGGTGGCCACTCAATCCAGGCGTGGGGAAAATTTTCATGTAAGAACTGAGGCACCGGTTGAACGAAATGAGGTGATGCGCCATCTTCGAAAATTATCGTTTGATGGTTTTCTACATTCTCCAATACATGCACGATGGTTAGTTAAATAGCGTTCTCCAATAGATCCAAATAAATTTGGCCAGTGAGATTACCAGGTATATAAAAAGGGCCGTTTAGGTGATTTTCATAAATACCTGCCCAAACATTTGATTTTTGGTGACGCTGAGTATGCATCTCACGAAATAATCTAAGATTTTCATCTGACCAATACCGACAGTTATGCCGGTTTATAATGCCATTAAGGTAAAATAAACACTCGAAAAACAGATATCGAACATGTAGTTTTGATAACCGTTAATCATTTCACTGACCACTTCACAGAACTGAAGTTGGCAATCGGGATCATCCTCATTCAATTCCTGAACCAATCGTATCTTATAAGGATGAAATTCATGTTGTTTCAGGATTCTCATGATTGTTGTGCGTGAAACACCAGATACATCGGACAATTTCCTAGTACTCAAGGTCGGATCCATTGCTACATGACCTAAGACAGCTACGCCCCTCGCTTCGTCTCTTTCATGCACCCTCTTTTTGTTTCCGACTAAATCAGTAGCGTCGAATTTGACAACCAGTTGCACAACGTAAGCAGCGGATTGATTTTTTTCCAGGATGTCGTTCGTTAAATAAAGCCACTGTTGTTCGCGCAGAGTCGTTATTTCTAAGAAATAATTTTATCATTTCCACCCTTTCTTCTACGGAATACACCATTTTAATTCTACTACAAATTTACAATCGCTTTGACACACTTGCAACGTTTTTAAAAATTCACGATAGACTAAGGTGAATCAAAAAATGGTCCGTTTACAGTTTTGGACAAGAAATTAATACTTTTTTGGACAAAAAATTAACGGCATAACTACTAAATACCTTTGAAATGTGTCGGATACGAATAATATTCTCGAGATAAATTCCCCATTACCTCTTTCTCTATTTTCGCTGTTATTTCATTATCGATGTATATTTTGAAGCGAAATTTTAGAGTCAGATATTACTCGATACGATTTTCAAAATAAGTTCTCGCAACTCCCCCATCACTATTTAAAATCAAGGGGTTGTGCTATCCCCCTAACGGGGGTGACCACAACCCCTTGATTTTGAATAGGGATGAAAAAAGCGGAAAAATTGTTCCCCCTGGAATCAGAGTTTGAACGGTTCAAGCGATTTTCCACATTTTTATTTTGAAGTCGAAAAATCGAGGTGTTAAGTTTTCGTTAAATCACCCTGCATATATTAAGTGCACATCAAAACATAGTCTCATAAAATTTAATGTTTTTGCTGAGACATTAAAGCGTTAATGAAATCAACTGAAAAGAGAGACGAGAGCTCTTAAATCTATGAAATTTGGTTCACACAATATACATTTTCTAATACATTTTTTCATTTATTGATTGTTTAAGTGCATATCAAAACATAGTCTCATAAATTTCAATGTTTTTGCTGGTTGTTAGTAGGCTCTCATAAAGAGTAAAAACACTGAGTCTAATATTTTCGAACTTACCTGCAACGACTTGTAATCACATTTGACAATGTTAATAGTATATTTACTTCGCAAGCTCAGTACCCATGTCATAAGAGATAAATTACTGAATCTGATTGAGAGTTACCTTCAGTGTACAAAATAATCATTTTTCCGATGGAAACTGTGTATACCTATCTTCAGAGCGGCTTATCGAGTTAGACGTGCCCCAGGGTACTATCTCAGGACTACTACTTTATTTCCATCAGTGTCTTTTTTTCTAACTTCATCAGATCTTCAATGTTCTGCTGATGGCGCGGACATCATAATCTTTGCATTCGATATTTTGAGTGCTATAAAATAGTTTTAATATGTTATGGACAGAATATTTGAATGGTGTCTTTGAAATACTCAGTTAATTCGTTTAATTTCTGGGAGATCATGTAGACAGTTTCATGAAATATAAAAGCCGTGTTGAGAAACCTAATAAGAAATTGAACTCTATGCAATAAGGGTTCTTAGAGGTCATGTTGCTGGACGGTCTATAATATTATATATAAGACTACAGTTTACTATACACTACGGTTAAAATATCATTAATAAGAAGAGTGAGCTAAAGTAATAGATAGTTGTACAAATTGAGACTGTATAACAATTCTATACTCAAACAAACTCGATTAAGTTTTGTTGATCACAGGAAAAAATTGCAGACATGCGTACAATTCTAACTTGTTAGTTTTCATCAGTGCAAAGAATGCCAGCGACTACAAATATGTCAAGGATCGATATTCAATATACACAGAGACTTTAAGGTATTAATCACACACTACCAGCATCTAAAGTATGCAACCATATATACAAGACATACTTTTGCGAGCTAATTCAAGTAAAGAAATATATTCCCGATATTTACACGTTACAACTGCAGAAAAAACTTTACTCATGCTTAAGTCAGACCATAATATGCCGTAATGCTCATAATCAGCATTTTCAAAATCAAATAAATGAATTAGGACGATCTGTACCAAATATCATTAATAAGGAATATGAGCTATGGTAATAGAAAATTGTACAAATCGAGACAGTGTAACATAAAACTGTGTAACAATTCTATCTTCAAATAAACTCGATTACGTTGTGTTGGCCACAGGGGAAAATTATAGACATGTGCACGTTTCAAACTTGTTTGATTTTCATCAGTGCAATGAACGCCAGCTACTACAAATCTGTCATGTATCTATATTCGCTATACACAGGGATACTTAGGTATTAATCATACACTAGCGCCATCTAGAGTATGCAAACATACAAGTCAAACCTTTGAGAGCTAATTCAAGTGAAGATATGTATTCCCGATATTTTCACGTTAAAAACATAGGGGTTGAAATATGTGTGACGTAAAGGAATCTATCACAAATCTCGAAACAGCATTGGTTTAAAAACGTTTCTAGGTCTAGTTTTTAAGGCTTCTACGAGAACTATTAAGGATAAATATTTTCGCTCCTAAGCTGGTATGTAGGTCTAAATTCCATTTGTAATAGCATAACTTGTTCAATTCCGTTGACATCGAACACTTTTATGAAACAAACGATTATATTTCATTCATAGCTACAAAAATATCTTTTTAAGACGTAGTATAATAAACTTTCCGGAAACGAATGGAATTCAATTGAAAAAATCAAAACTTCTAGAACGCTTTTTCGATGACCCCGCGACACAACAAAAAATGAATTCTGACCTCTAACAATGCCGTTGGAAGAAAAAACCTTGCAGTGTTCCGGTCTTAAATAATCCAATTAGCGCAAAGCGAAATACTTGATTTGCAAGACAATTCATCCCTATCTACAGGAACCACAAACTTTGAAAAGTAAATATTTTTGAAGCGGTATTCAAGGACCTTTCCTTTCGTCTAAGATCAAATAACCAGAAAACTCAGCCAACTAAAAAGACAAATTCAAAAAGAAATATTTAACTTCTATGAAGTTGAAGTACAGATTCACTCAAAGGGATATGCAGTTTCAATTCTCAAGTAGAAAAATGAATAACTTTATGAATAGTTTAAGTAGTTCGAGAATGAGAAAATTGGAAATTTTTATTTTGATTGCGAAAAAATATTTGGCAATAATGGGTTGCTGTCTAGATAGAAATAGTTATTTATGGCTCTTCTTGAAGCCAGAAAAAGTTCTTTCAGCTGCCACAAATAAAACAAGTTATGTCCTTTACTTTGTGATACTTCATTTTTAAATGGAATAAAATAAGAAATTAATTAGTTTTCTACACAGAAATTTACTAACATTACGAAACTCGTAACACCATTCACTGTAACATTAGCTCCAGCATCGTTTTTAAAGAAATATGTACCGATGATGCATCGAGCGTGTAAAGCACACTAAACAGTGCATTTTTCAGGATGCAATGGATCCTGCAGAACTTCTTGAGGATTGTTTTCATTCCATATATGACAATTTTGCTTGTTTCCATAGCCGTTCAATCAGAAATGAGCTTAATCACTAAACACAATTTTGCGATAAAAAGTGGATCAACTTCAAGCTGTTCTAGGTCCCAATCAGCAAACAAACGACGCTTATTATGGTCAAGTGGCTTTAGTTCTTGAACCAGTTCGATCTTGTATGAGTGTAGATCAAGATATTTACGCAAAATTTTCCATATGGTGGATGAACAGAGTCCAACTTGTTGTGAACATCGAAGAATTGACAAAACTGGATCATCATTATCACTATGACTTACAGCAGCGATATTTTCTTCTGTACGTTGTTGTGTTGATTCAAGTAAAAAAAATGTTGTGCGAAATCTATCGATAGTTCGAAGAATAAGCTGCTCTGATGGAAGATTACGTGAACCATAAATTTCACGAAGTGCTCTGTGAGTTTCGCGAATAGAACACTGAATTTGAAAATAAACTTCAACCATTTGTAAAGGTTGTTGATTAAATTCAAATAAATTATCCACGATAATTTGTTTATGCTTACTGAACAGAAATGTCAAAACAACATGGCTTCTACAATTATCATGAAAAGACTCACGCCGCCACAACGTTTACAAATTGTCGAAACTTATTTCCAAAATCAGTGTTCTATTCGCCAAACATATAGAGAGAGCACTTCGTGAAATTCATGGTTTACAATGTTTACAAAATCGTCCATCAGAGCAGCTTATTCGTCAAACTATCGATAGATTTCGGACAACATTTTCTCTACTCGATGCAACAACAACAAGAAAAAGAACTGTACGTACAGAAGAAAATATCGCTGCTGTAAGTCATAGTGTTAATGATGATTCAGATTTGTCTATTCGTCGACGTTCACAATAAGTTGGACCCTGTGCGTCCACCACATGGAAAATTTTGCGTGAAGATCTTGATCTACACCCATACAAGATTCAACAGGTTCAAGAACTAAATTCACTTGACCATAATAAGCGTCATTTGTTCGTCATTTGTTGATTGGACCCTAGAACAGCTTGAAGTTGTACTACTTTTTCATCGTTAAATTGTGTTTAGTGATGAAGCTTATTTCTGGTTAAACGGCTATGTAAACAAGCAAAATTGCCGTATATGGAGTAGAAACAATCCTCAAGAAGTTCTGCAGGTTCCATTGCATCCTGAAAAATGCACTGTATGGTGTGCTTTACACGCTGGAGGCATCATCGGTCCATATTTCTTTAAAAACGATGCTGAAGCTTATGTAACAGATCGATGATCAATGATTATTTGTTTCAAAATTTGAATGATATCGACCCAGAACTATTTTGGTTTTAACAAGATGGTGCTACACCTCATGCTGCTACTGTAACAATTGATTTATCGAAAGAAATATTTAGCGATACATTATTTGGACAAATGGTCCAATTAATTGGTCTCCAAGATCATGCGACATAACTCCACTGGATAATTTTCTTTGGGGTTATGTCATGTCAATGATTTATACCGATAACCAGAAACAAACGACGCTTTGGAAGCCAACCTAACCCTGTTATTGATGAAATAAGGCCTGAGTTACTCGAAAAAGTGGTCCAAAATTGGTCTGGTCGAATGCGGTGCCTCAGAGCTAGTCGTGGTGGACATATGCCGAAAATTATTTTCAAAACATAAATGTCATAAAATTATCTTTCAAATTAAAAAAAAATTTGGCTTCAATCTTAATTTAAATGTGTTTTTATTTCAATTTAAAATTTTATCACTCTAAAAAAAACACCCGAGACTTCACCTAGAAGAAAATGAGGAATATATTTTTGGTACTTTAGATATCCTTCCACTTTGAAATCAGCTATTATTGAGAATATTTCTGCAACCAGTAAGTAATTTTCAGAGTTTTTGTATTCTCAAAATTTGCATGATTCACATTCTTTCAAAGTTGATTGTGATTTAGATAACACTCCAATAATTTTCAATAGTTTATTCAAAAGATAATATAAATCTCCTTCATTCTTCTGGTTTCAAAATATTTCAGTACTTGACATAAAAGACGCATCAAAAATACATCTTTACCATTATCAAAGAAACATTTTTAAATGAAATAAAATATTTTCTTTGAAGTCCAGAGGATTCCATCATAACGAACATAATCACTTATTTCACGTGGAGCAACCACGAATAACCTCAAAGTCACATGAATGAGCATTTTGGTTCTTTTGTGAATATATTAAAAGTAAACTCATTATTCTTGCATGGCGCGTTCGCAGCAGTTTCACGATTGTGCTGACAAATTCTGTTTTGTACTGCCGGAAACTTATATCTCCAGTAGAAAAAAAAAGTAGTCAGATTTGAGACACCGCCGCGAAGAACGTGTTGAACTTCTGTATGAATAATTATTTCTCGGGCCGATCCTGGGTCCTGAGAGATGAAGTTGTTCTAAACTTTGCTCATGATGTACTAATAGCGGGGGAATTCTGCTAAATGAATTATATGGGGGGAAAGATGGGCCACATTGGTTGATAATAAAATTTCGTCGTTCTAATAATTCAACTTCTTTTTCCATTTGATGTCTTACAAATCAACAACAGAGAATAACTTACAGATTTTATTAGCTTTATCTCCTTGTTTCGTCTCATTTGGACACATTTCTGTCCATATCAAAAAATAATTCCTTTACTTTGGTGGCTGAAGGACCTAAAGAAATTTTTCGTGCTGAAATTTTCAAGACTACAGCTGCAATTCAGAACGCCAACTTTAAGAGGAGATGTTGCAAAGAGAAGAACTCACATGAATCCGATAGATTATGACTATTTCTGGTTTCCATTTAAATGGGAGATTTTCAACAGATAAGTGGTAAATATTTGGACCTGAAAGCATTTCAGCGCTTAACCTAACATGATTTTTGTTATTGCTACTCAGACAATTATTTGAATTCAATTCAAGATATACCAGATTAAAATTCATATAGTATACTGAAAACAAATTCAGGACTTACTCAGGACCAAATTTATCTTTTTCCTCAGCTTAACTGCAGAGTGATTTGTTTTACCTTAAAACAAAGTTAAAGTTAAGCCATCAAGTTTGATAGCTTAATCAAGTCTTAAGAACTTAAGAAAGTCATGGGAATCAATGAGATAATCTATATTCATCCTGAAATTTCTTGAATGCTCATTATCGTCAAAGCAATTTCAAAATAATAATAATTTTAATGTCAAAAAATTGAGGGTCATATTAATCAATGATAAGTTATGGAAATAGAAAGTTCTACAAATCGAGACAGTGCAACATAATCTGTAAAAAAATTATAAACTCAAACCAGCCCGATAAGGTTTTGTTGATCGCTGTGACATAAGAAGCAGACATGCGCAGGTTTCGAAAGTTGTTGCTTTCTCATCTGTGCCCTGCAATATCCAACGACTACAAATCTGCTAAGGATCTATCTTCAGTCTGCACAGGAACACAAAGGTATCAACCATACACTAGCTTCATCTGGTACACTCAAATATATCGGGTGTTTTTTTAGAGAGGTAGAACTTACGATAGGGATAACTGTGATTTGACAGAAGGTTGAAGCATATTATTTTGACATTTCTGTTTAGTAAGCATTGACAAATTATCATGGAAAGACTCACGCCGCAACAACTTTTACAAATTGTTGAAATTTAGTTTCAAAATCAGTGTTCTATTCGTCCAACTTCACTTCGTGAAAATTATAATTTACATAATCGTCCATCTTATTCGTCGAACTATCGATAGATTTCGGACAACATCTCTACTCGATGCAACAACAACAATAAGACAATGAACTGTACGTACAGAAGAAAATATCGCTGCTGTAAGTTATGGTGTTAATGATGATCCAGATTTGTCTTTTCGTCAACGTTCACAACAAGTCGGACTCTGTGCACCCACCACATGGAAAATTTTGCGTGAAGATCTTGGTCTACACCCATACAAGATCCAACTGGTTCATGAACTAAAGCCACTTGACCATAATAAGCGTTGTTTGTTTGCTGATTGGGCCCTAGAACAGCTTGAAGTTGATCCACTTTTTATCGTAAAATTGTGCTTAATGATGAAGCTCATTTCTGGTTGAACGGTAAACAAGCAAAATTGTCATATATGGAGTGAAAACAATCCAAGTTCTGCAGGTTCATTGCATCCTGAAAAATGCACTGCATGGTGTGCTTCACACGCTGGAGGTATTATCCATATTTCTTTAAAAACGATGCTGAAACTAATGTTTCAGTGAATGGTGCTCGTTACAGATCGATAATCATTGATTTTTTGGTTCAAAATTTGAATGGTATCGATCTAGAAGTATTTTGGTTCCAAAAAGATGGTGCTACACCTCATGCTGCTACCGTAACAATTGATTTATTGAAAGAAAGATTTCGCGATAACTTCATTTCGAGAAATGGTCCAATTAATTGGCCACCAAGATCATGCGACATAACTCCACTCAATTATTTTCTTTGGGGTTATGTCAACTCATTCGTTCATACTGATAAATCAGAAATAATAGACGCTTTGGAAGCCAACATAACTCATGTTATTTATGAAATAAGGCCTGAAGTACTCGAAAAAGTGGTCCAAAATTGATCTGGTCGAATACGGTTCCTCAGAGCTAGTCTTGGTGCACATATGCCAGAAAATATTTTTAAAACATAAATGTCATAAAATTATATTTAAGTTGAAAAATAAATTTCGGTTCAATTTTAATTTAAATGTGTTTCATTCCAATTCAAAGTTCTATCACTCACAAAACACACCCGATACATACACGACATACCTTACTGAGCTAATTCGAGTAAAAAAATGTATTCCTGATGTTTATATTTCATTTTAAATAATTAATTTCAAGTCGAATGAATGAGTTTTTGCTCATTTGGTCTAAATCCACCTTTAGACATATTCCTTGACTCTATATTAAATTTCAAGTCTAAGCGAATAAACCGTACACGCTGATGCTTCCAAATTTAACCTAACGAACGGTATTCAGCAAATTCAGCCAGATTTATGAGAGAAGTCATTGAAAATTGGACCTCTCTAATACGTGCCACCAAGCAGAGCCGCAAATACGTTCGAACTATATTTCCAGACTCGATACCATAATATATTCGAATTTATTGAGTGGACATTTTACACACAACTTATTTATATTGATTAATGGAGCGTTCTTTAATCCAAAGTATCATCGAATTTGTTTTGTATAATTTAACTTTTCAGTTAACAAGATAATATGAATATGCTAAGGAATACTATAATAATTGACTCGTAACTTATAGATATTGAGCAGAAAAGTACCTGAAGTAAATCAACCAGATTGATTTTTCCATTTGATATATGTGAATATTTCAAATGAATGTTCAATGAAAGCATAAATCGTCCTGAACTCATAATAATTTTCAATATTTGATTCAAAATATTTTCATTACCTCCTCGAACCTCACAGGTTAGAATGAGATCAGCTCCCTCCTCAAGCGGTCCAACAACACCATTCACGTCTCTCCCGGAATTGTCATAGAGGAGCATTTGATGTGGAGGAACTAGAAAAATGAAGAACAATATTAGTTAAGTTCTACAAGTATACAAAACTTTATTTCACGATTATTTATTATGTTTCTATTAACTTGATGGTTAGTATGTTTATTTTTTTGAACGCTCCTCGTTGTACAATTTGAAGATCGATTTAGAAATTATTTTTCGGTGAGCTTAAGACTTTAAATCTTAAACAATATTCAGAGTTGAATTAAAATTGGCAATGTAATTTCTATATCAAGTTTGCATAATGAAAATAACACGAGGGAAATACTCAGTATCAGAATATTAGAATTAGAGCGCTGTCGGCTACTCAAAATGTTTCTTCGTTCAAATTTGGAAACGAAATATGGGGTAAACATAAACCACAGGGTATCTACTGAATATATCATACCAAATAGTGGAAACTTCAGGAATAATGTAGATATAGTTATTATTATTCATTATTAATAGTGAGCTGGCGTCTGCCCACCCTACTATTGCGTCCGCGCAGACTGTTGAGGTTCAACCTTTATTTATATTTGCCCGACGAGATCCAGTTTTTAGATAAAAACGATAATCTTGTTTGGAGGTAATTTTTTCAGATCGCAGTGGGCTATAATAGCCTGACCAAAGGCAAATCTGATGCGATTCACTGCTGGGTACTCTAAGACGATGTGGATGGCTGTTTCAGTATCCTCAAGGCACAGCCTGCATTCATCATCTTGAGCCAGACCGATTTGGTGCAAATGCGCTTTCAGCCCGCAGTAACCTGTAATAATTCCGACAAGTTTTTTGAATTTTGCCTTGTCCAATCATAACGCTAAGTCTGTCATCTTTTGGTGAGAAGCCGTTCCAAGAAACGCCTTCGAATGTTTCAGGCCAGAATGGCTCAGTCAGAAAGACTCTAGTCTAGAGTTCATTCTGCCTTTTATCGTCCGCTTAGCCACCTCATGTGGTGTTCCCAGGAATGAATGGTTCCGGGCCTACCAGAGGCAGCGTGGCTCCAGCAAACGCCAGCCGATCTGATTTTTCGTTACCCAAATAGTTTGAGTGGCTCGGCATCCAAACAAGATTCTATCATGCATACTTAGCCTATATAGAGCCACACTGTTAAAATTATTTGTGAAATCACAATATTTTTACAAAACCTTGGTTGAGTATAATTACAAACCAATGTATACCAATAAAGAATTATGTAACATTTCAAGTAACTTTTCGAAACATGTAACGATAATCACAAAAATGAGTTGTATTATTAAATTTACCGGTTGCAATTTTAGGAAAATTTTCTAGTTAAATTGATATGTTACATTACAATGATCATCAAAAAAAAATTATAAACATTTTATTACTTGTTTAGTCATATCAGTACTCTCGTTTTGTAAATTTCTAAAACAGGAAAAGTAAGAAATGTTTTGTAAAATTTCAACATCTGACCTAGAAATTACAGAGCTGCTTTGCAAATATACTTTCTACGCTTTTGTTGTAAAATTACCATAGAAATTTTTAACAGTGCATGTATTCTTTTGAATTACCAATATTATCAACAAAAACGTAGATGCGTTATGCCAAACAATTCACAGCAATAATAGAAGTTTGAAAATTGGAACTAGGATAATCTTCACAACGAAGATTTCATTATTTGAATATCAAAACAAATTAAAATATGTTTATCTTCTACAATTTTAATTTCAAAAAATTTTTATTCAAAAAAACTTTTAGAATTAAATTAATGTCTAAAACCGCTTATATTTAATAGACGTATATAATCTAAACTCAATATACAATGTCAAATGGAATAAATAAACCAAAAGATATACGAAAGTCATTAAAATTAATAAATAAATATTTAAAGGAGACAAAATTTGTTTCTTGTCTTACCTTCAAGAAAGATTTCATTTTATACTTTTTCAACAAATAAATAAATTCCCAGAAATGTCAGAAACATAAGTAGCAATTCTATTTATATGAATGTACTAGCGTGTGGAAAGTTTTGATCTTGAGTAACTTGAAAAAAAAATGTTCTTTTAGTAATAGCGATAGTTTTTCAAATGAGGATTTCTCGGTTTCTAATTATTATTTCTTATTTTCAGATCTAACTTTATTAAGTATAGTATGCAGTTTCACGGTGCAGCGCCTGACTCCTCTTGAACTGAAGCTGAAATTAATGAAAATATTCTCAATTAAAGATCTTTTACTTTTGTTGATTTTAATATCGATTTCTACAGGTACTTTTTGAGACAATTAGATGATAATATGTTAGGAACTAGAATATTATACATCTTATTTGACCGAGATTCTTAGAATAGGTTGAATATAATCATTTTCACTAAATCGACCGAAAATCTTATAAATGTATAAATCATTTTCACTGAAAAAATAGGAATTCATAGACAATTACATGGAATGATCGATCCTTTGTACAAGAGCGGAACAATAAAAAAATGTCGAAATGATATACTGTGTATTACCATATCATATTGAGATGTATAGAATGATACCCTTATTATTTGATACAATCTGTCCAGCTTCATTAGCCTTCTCTACCATATTCTAACTAAAATATCTGGAAAACAATTCATTGCCCCTATCTTGCAAACTTCTGAAACATTCGCGAACAAGACTAGAAGAGGCCCAAATTGACCAATAAATGAAACGATTCCAAGTAACTTCCAAAAACTGGCATTTACTGTTAATGCAATAAATACCTCCAGTGAATAGCAAGTTAAGCAGCCCCGAAAAACTTCCTAGCGAATTTTCTTTTTATGATGACACACAGAATTATTCTTTGGTGTATATCGGCATACCTTCACAGTTTTTAGAGGGAGAGGGCAATTCGATGAATACCAAGAGAAGAAAGACCTGCAGAGATGCTCTTCATGAGCTTGGCTTATTTATCATATTAGAAATATGTGCCGAAAATCATCAATTATGTCCATAAGAACTTGAACGCTTTACAGTCCAATGGTTTTTTTCCCCACTTCAACACAAGAAGAAAAGATTCCATTCCATTTCATATCCGGAAATGTTATCAAGAAAGAATGGAGTTTTGCTGCGCCAAGATATACTATACACTAAGATCACGAATTTCATGAAGCAATGTTTCGCAAAGAATTACAAAAAGAGTTGGATAGAAATTTTTTCCAAGAAGGCAATTAATTTCTTGAAAGAATTCATCAATAATTAAAACTGAATTTTGTTGATGTAGCATTTAATTGTTTCTTCGATGCGGTAAATGAATATTTTCCTAGTTTTAAACCACACATTTTTATGAATTACTATAATTAACTACTGAAAAATTCGAAAATTTATACATTTTCCTGACTGAAATTTAGAGGTATCACCCTTTATTTTGTAGATAAAACATAATTATTTCTAGAATTAGAATTAAGTTACAAAATATTAAC
Source organism: Megalocaria dilatata (assembly GCA_034642435.1). Taxonomy (NCBI): domain Eukaryota; kingdom Metazoa; phylum Arthropoda; class Insecta; order Coleoptera; family Coccinellidae; genus Megalocaria; species Megalocaria dilatata. The sequence continues at coordinate 42,908,096 of CM067856.1, read as the reverse complement.
GTTCGAAATAATTCAAAATTATTATTGTTATCTATTAGAATTTCCTGGAAAATACGAAAATAGTGGAAATTTGAAAATTGGAACCACTACAATCTTCATAACGAAGATTTGGAAGAGGTCCAGGAATTCAGTGGCAGAGTTTTTTTATTTCTTACTTTCTCAACAAATAAATTAATTCAGAGAAATGTCAGACACATTTTCAGTATACATAGCAATCCTATTTATATCAACGTACTAGCGAAAGTTTTGACTTTGAGTAAGTTATAAAAAAACGTGTCCTTTAATAATAGTGAAAGTTTTTCAAATAGAGATTTCTTGGTTTCTAATGCATTTTTTCTTATTTTCTGTTTGAAGTATAGTGTGCAGTTTCACCATGCAGCGTCCGACTCCTCTCGAACGTCAAAAAATAGGAATTCCTAGACATTTGGATGGAATAATCGGTCATTTGTATAAGAGAGGAACAATGAAAAATTCTCGAAAAGATTTACTGTGTATCATAATATCATATTGAGAAGTATAGAATAATACCCTTATGATTTGATACAATTTGTTCGGCTTCATTAGCGTTCTCTATCTTATTCTAATTAAAATATCAGGAAAACAATTCATTGCCCCTATCTTGCAAACTTCTGAAACATTCGCGAACAAGACTAGAAAAGACCCAAATTGGCCAATAAATAAAACGATTCCAAGTACTGGAGATGTTTCATTTACGTTCATTACTTCCAAAAGTGAATTCAATTAACTGAGATAAGTTTAAGAAGGAGGAAAAATAATCATTAAGAGAAATAAAGTGGTATTTATCTTATAAAGGAACGGAAATTGGAACAATGGACCGATTACCGGTCTGCCGATTTATTAACTTTCGATAAGATTCTTCTCGGCTCTCAGGGAGGGTGTTTCTAACCGTTTTGGGATTATTTCTTTTTTGTCGCTATTAGGAATATATCACTCCCTTCTTGCAGCATCGAATCAATGGCCGAATACCGTGTACCTCTTCTTTCGAGTCTCCTCTACTTTGGGAGTTATTTAAGTGTAGATATCGACATCTCGAGATAAAGTAGGTTCCTACATCCAGGTCGAAACATTTCCTAACAAGGAAGATTAAGAAACTCTTAGAAATCACGATAGTAAAAAATAATTCTGTTGCTATTTAGAGATTAGTACGAATCAATTTCTTTTTACTGAGGGAATATAATTCGTGAAGTATTTGTTAGTTTAGAAGTATGTGTTGAAGTCCATTTCCGACTATAATTTCTACTTTTTGAGAATATACAGGGTGTTCCCCCCAGAACTCAGAAACGAAGAATTTTCGAAGATTTGACAAAAAAAGGTCTATTTGTATTTTGAGGGGGACGAATTTCCATCATAAGTTTGTTCCGAAAAAACCACCCCATGAAGGTAGCATCAACCCCCAACATTTTTTGAATAGGGAAGAGATGTCGAGTGTTGGTTAGTATGAAAGTTATTTATGTGTGCACAACCCAGTTAATTTTTTCAAAATCAGTTCATTATTTACGGAATAATGTAATATTAAACTAACCGTCAAAAGGTGATGTTGAACAGAAAGGTGAACCGCCCAAACTCAAGAACCTAAATGTTTTGAGGAGACCAAAAATAATTTTCAAGTTCTGTATTAGGCAGAAAGAACTTCTATGAGGACATTGTTCCGAATAAACCACCTGAGGATTGCAACAACCCTCAACATTTTTTGAATATAGGAGTTGTTTGTTGTAGTTTAGTTGACAACTTTTTTCTGTTCTCTAAACATCGCAGTTGAAATTTTCAAATTTATTTATCAAATTCACGATAGACTTAATCAAAAACATGGCCCGTCTACCTTTTTGGAGAAGAAAATAAAACTTTTTTGGACAAAAAATTAACAACATAACTACTAAATACCTTTGAAATGTGTCGGATACGAATAATATTCTCGAGATAAATTCCACATTGCCTCTTTCACTATTTTCGTTGTTATTTCATTATTGATGGATATTTTTGAGCGAAATTTCAGGGTCGGATAGTACACGATACGATCTTCAAAATTAGTTATCGCAACACCACTCATCCCTTCTCTAAATCAAGGAGTTGTGCTCACTTCCGTTAGGGGGTTGAAGTTATGTTCCCCCTCGAATCAGAAATTGACGGGTCCGAGTGATTTTCCACATTTTCATTTTAAAGTCAAAAAATCGAGGTTTTCGCTGTAATGTATAAATTATGAATTTTTCGACTGCAGTGAAAGCTTCTACAGATTTCTGATTTAAATTTTTAATTTCTACTTGTAGTTTTACTGTATTAATTCAAGCCCGGAAAAATATATTTTTATCAATCACAGCCACCTAAAAAATGATGGTCTCCAGGGGTATACATAGAAAATGATGCATGATTCATGCTTAAATTTCCTCTCGAAAGGAGCGCTATAAAACGATTGCAAGGCAGCCTTCATCAAATGAAGTGTTTACATTCAGACCTACTTCGAGAACGCTTTGTTTCAGAGACGAACTCAATCTTGACATGTATATGGAAACCACAACAGCTCTTGCACTTCTCAGTTGTGCTGCTCGCTGAATAAAGAGATTCTGCGATGGAAATGCCATTAATTTGAAAGCAACGTGGATTTACATGAGAAACGGTGTTTGCTTTGTGGAATATGGGTGAACAACAAAAAACTAGGTTTCGAATTCATTCCTTCATGGAGAGTACGTGTTTAATGATGAAAAATTTCATTCGATATGTTCGATGAAGTTTTGAGTATAATGAATGAAAATTTAAATAGAAACAGCATCAAGGAACACGATTTCAAGTATATATTTTTGGCGTCAAATCGATGAATATTTGACAATCTTACTCCACAAAATAAGATATCTGATATCAGGAATAGTGTTTCATAACGCCATAATTCAGAAAGTATCAGGTAACTCTCAGGAGAACTGGAATGTGCTTCATCTCTACAAAATTTCAAATATTTTTTTTCTATTTTATAGAGTTGTGAAACAGTTCATTCACTTCAATCATTTAGTGTATGTAGAATGTATTTTATTATTTCAAATTGATCACTAGATTCAATTGATAGTTTATGCCTTCGAACTCCATCCATTATCTCGAAGCTTGGGGGTATACACTTGATATGATATAATTCAGAAAGATTTTATTTAGCTAACTTTGTTTAACCATGAAGAACAAATTATCCTGTCAGAAAGAAATTTTAAGTATAAGGACATTTACACTTTACAAAAAAATTAATGTCGTTATTCGCTTAAGTTGCTTCGTTAAAAATTTGCAACCATCAAAACGACTTCGCTGCGTATAAGAATTTCTCCTAATTTTCATACAAATTGAAACTTGACAAGTAAAATCAATTGTATAAACACAATCGCATAGATTAAAGTACTTGAAATTTTAATGATATTCAATGAAGAAAGAAATAATATTCCAGTTATTAAATAGAAACAAATTCAGGCCACTATTTTATGATCTTCTTTATATCCATAGAATATTTTGAATTTATTTGAAGAAGAGAATATATTAAAATCATATCAGGTATGGAAAGGATTTCATAAAAAAATATTTTATCTCATAATGAATTTATCTACCCTTGATGAATCAAGACGATATTTTTTAATCTATGGTATATATATATATATATATATATATATATATATATATATATATATATATATATATATATATATGTGTAAAAATAAAACTGTTATTTTTAGGGAAAACAACTTTGTAACTTCTATGTTCTATGTTCCATGATCTATGTTCTATATCTGAGATTTTAACCTAAAAGTGTCACATGTCATATTGAGTTAGCTGTTAGAAATGTGAATTGAGAAACCGAAGAAATAGCGTTGTTTTTGATTTCTTCCAGAATCATGACATCAAATCGTCTATTTCTTTAATTATAACAATAAGAATTGATTACATTCTTATAAATCAATATAATGACGACATCCATGAAAATTTGCTTCGTTTTGGAAGCATCCAATACTGAAAAGAAGAAAAATACATACAAATTCAAATGGATCCAAACTACGGGAACGGAAAATACCTATTATGAAATACCAGAGGCCCAACTGGATATATCTGACCATCATGAACTTTTGGCTCAACCGAAGGTGAAGAATATCTTGAAATAGATTGAAGTAAGAGGTTCATTTCGTACGTGTGTCATTCCATTAACTCCGGAATTGAAAGAAATATATTTTGATGCCGAAGAAGATGTGATGTTTAAGAATGAATATTTACAACTGATTTATTCACCAGCATACGTGAGAACAGTATTTGGACAAGAATCACCAAAACCACAGGATACGGTAGAACTTTCAAGAAAAAGCAAGGATTTCAAGAGGATAGAGGAAGATTTTGTGCTGAATAATTTTGAATGTAAGAATGTTTCAGTGAATTTATGGTTAGAAAAATTCGAGACGGAATGCACGCGTTTTGGAGTAGAAGAAGATAGAGACAAAATTTTGATTTTACGGTTGTTTCTGAATGGAATAGCGAAAGAATGGTTTGATTCTAAATTAATTGCATCATTAGGTTTAGACAAAAGTTTTCAAATATGGAAAGATAACTGCTTAGAGAGTTTTTGTGGAATTTATGATTCGGGCTCAAATGTTAGTCTTCTGAATTCCAAAGTAGCAGAAAAGTTATGTCTACGCATTCAAGATAATAGAAACACAATCAAAACAGTCAGTGGCAGGACAAAATTTTCAGGAAAAATAATTACAAAAATGAGAATCAATAATGTCAAAAAAGAAGTTGTACATTTTGTAGTTAATGAGAAAAATTTCGAGTATGATATTCTACTCGGACTAGATTCAATTTCCAATTTTCAATTAAAACAAGATTTTGATTTGAATATTTATCAAAGATTAGATATAAATGAAGAGGGAAAGATCGATTGTAACCATAATAATAATAATAATAATAATGACAATGATTACACCATCAATTATAATGAAGGGATACCAACAGAACTTTTCGAAGAAAAATTAAACGAATCAGAGAAATAAAATTAAAGTTTCAATAAATAAATATGACCATATTTTTGCAAAACATAAGTTTGATATTGGTCAGGTCCAAAATAATGAGGCACATATAAAACTTTTAGAACACAGATTTATAGCAAAAAAACCATACAGATGCTCAAAGGAGGATCAAAAAGAGATAGAATTCCAAAAAGGAAGATTGTTGAAAGCGAATCTGATTGAAGAGTACTCCTCACCTTTTGCATCACCAGTCACTTTAGCATATAAGAGAGATGAAGGGTCTAAAACCAGATTAGCTATCGATTTTCCTGAACTCAATAAATTAATAGTTCCCGAACCACAGTCTTTCCCATTAATTGATGAAATCTTAGCCAAGACCCGAAATGCAAAGTTCTTCACTACATTAGATGTAAATTCTGCCTTTTGGTCGATTCCTATTCGTATCAAAGATAGATATAAGACTGCTTTTGTGACACAGAATGGTCACTGGCAATGGAAATGTTTACCTTTTGGACTTAAAATATCCCCGGCCATATTTCAACGTATGTTGAATAATAATATCTGAAAATATAACCTGAATTTATTCTGCCTAAATTATACTGATGATATTCTAATATTTTCTTCATCATTTGACCAACATATAGAACATTTGGAGAGTCTCTTGAAAGCAATATGTAATGAAGGATTCAGACTTAAATTTATCAAGTGTAATTTTGCAGAAGAAGAAGTCAAATATTTAGGACATATTGTAGGAAACAATACAGTACGGCCTACAAATGACAATTTAATTTCCATTAGGAATTTTTCTCCACCAGATACTCGGAAGAAGATAAGGCAATTTTTGGATAAAGTTAATTTTTATCACAAATATATAAAAGATTCAGCTAGATTATTAGAGCCGTTGCATAATTTACTGAGAAAAGATGTAAAATTCAATTGGTCATTGGCTTGTCAGAAAGCTTTTAATAAGGTTAAGGACATCCTTTGTTCTGAGCCAATTCTTGCAATTTTCGACCCAAGTGCCTGTACTATTATGCTATATATACCGATGCCAGTATTCAAGTTGTAGGAGCTTTTCTTAAACAAAAACAGATTAATGGTGAAATGAAACCCTTAGCGTAATTTTCTAAAAAACTAAATAAATGTCAAAAGAACAAGAAAGCAATATTCCTAGAATATCTGGCAATTAAAGAGGCAATTAAATTTTGGAAATATTGGCAGATTGGACATAAATTTTTTGTTGTTACTGACCATAAGCCATTAGAAGGGAAAGAATTTCGTACAAGACCAGATGAAGAGCTGTGTGACATGATGAATTTTCTATCACAATTCGATTTTGAGATTAGATATGAACCAGGAAAAGGAAATGTAGAAGCAGATTGCCTTTCTAGAAACCCAGTTCTGGAAGAATCGGAGAATATGGACGAATGTATAAGAACAGTTAATTTGGTGGAATTAAATGAAATAAAAAACAAAAAGAAAACTAGGGCATGGACGAAAATAGCCGATGTATGTATTGAAGAATACACTAGAACAGACCATTCTACAACTAGATATAGCCCAGAATATTTACTTTGTGGCAAAACTGATCCTATTGCTCCAGAAGAACTAATTGAAGAGAGAAATTTACCAAAAGATAAGGAAAAAGCATATAAAAATTCTTCACGGTATCATGAATACAATAAAAGACTGATCGACAAGAATAGGAAACATTATGATTGTTAAATTGGAGAGTATGTTTATACTGAATTGTTTCAGCCGTTACTATTTGGTAGTTGATCATAATTAAAACAAATTCTAGAAATTACTATGTTTTACTACCAAAAAATAAATCATAATTGAATAGAGAAAACCTTGATGAAATAAGAATAGGACCTTTTCCAATAGTAAAAAAAATTGCTTGCACTATATATGAGATAGATATTGGAAATAAAAGAAAGGACAATAACTATTTTCATGTAACTAAGTTCCTCCCATGTGAAAACGCAAACATGTAATGAGGGGTGCATACTTTGTGTGGGGGGAAGTAAAAATAAAACTGTTATTTTTAGGGAAAACAACTTTGTAACTTCTATGTTCTATGTTTTATGTTGTTTGTCTAAGATTTCAACCTAAAAGTGTCACATGTCATATTTAGTCAGCTGTTAGAAATGTGAATTGAGAAACCCGAAGAAATAGCATTGTTTTTGAATTCTTCCAGAATCATGACAACAAATCGTCTATTTCCTCAATTATAAAAATAAAGAATTGATTATATTCTCCTATATATGTATATATATATATATATATATATATATATATATATATATATATATATATATATATATATATATATATATATATATATATATATATTTTGACTCAAAGCATATAAATCGGTAACATTTATCCAATAATAGAATATTAAATATTTCACACATACATTACAGTTCAGTATCAAGAATAAGTAGTAAAAAAACGACTGAAACTCTTATCTATGAAAATTGAATCTAAAAACTCTCCTTCCTACCTTGTTGATATTTTAGATCGGATATTAATTCCAAAATTTTTTTCAGATCTATTCAAATAACTATTAATATTTCTTGTTTCAAATTAATTTAATTAACTTGTAATTTGTCGATCCCCTCCAAGATAAACCGAAGCATAAATGTGCAATGAACGATCTTGGGGGAACACTGTATTTTCCTGCAATTATCAACTCGTTTGCGGCCTGGTCTATTATCTAACTGGTTACCTGCGTCAACTGTGAAGGCCGACAAGTTTAATCTTGATTAATGAACTTCTATAGTGAAATTTACCGATACTGAAAGCCTTTCGACGATGAAACCTTTTGGTGTTTCCAACTGAATTTGACGTTTGAATAATTGACTAATATTACTGACAAGTTGAGCTGGTCGGTGTCTTATGTCATAACAGGGGTATTTTCTGAATATGAAGCAATACTGGGAAGTCATATGGTGTCATTAAGTTTCATATTCAAGAACTGGTGTAATAAATTACACAATATTATGTTTAATTGCAACACGGGTCACGATTTTTTTCATCGTTTCAATTTTTCAATGTGGTTTAGCATTATGGTCATTTAAACATTGTAAATCTCAAAAAACTTCAAAAGAATATGAAAGCGGCAATTTCACAAATCTGCGGACATCTTGACTGAGAATATTTAAGTTACTGACGGTATGAATCTCTATTTTTATCACTAATATAAACATTTGATTGATTCGGCCTTTACTTGGTGGAAACTCATTTTAATTAAAAAAATTTATAAGAGACAGTAATTTATTTCCACAAAAATGTTTGCTCTACTACAACAATTGTTTCACCACGATGTGGCTTCTTCAGGTATTACATTGTACTGGCCAATGTAAACTAAAGGGCAATCTTTGCGAATAAAGAAAATAAATCCGGAGTCTACAAGTTGACTTGCAAAGATTGCCCTTTAGTATACATTGGCCAGAATGGTAGATCATTCAAGAAACGTGTCCAAGAACACCTAAGGAGTTATATGTCCGATTCTTTACATTCGACATATGCTAATCATCTTAAGGAATTCAGGCATAATTTCAACAATAATTATGAAATTATCCACGTTGAAAGCAAAAGTTCTAGATTAACACTTTTAGAATTTCTTGAAATCGACAGGTATAATGCCCGTAAAATCCTTTTGAACGAACAAACAGATGTTGATAAGTCTCCATTACTGAATATCTTTCCTTAATGGCGTTTTCAGCGGCAAACTCCAATAAACACCTAGAGTTTTTATGACATGTGCTTCCATTATTCGGTCACGTACTTAACAATGTATTTAAACTCGGTTATACTGAATACCATCATACAGAACAATGTAATACTTGAAGAAGCCAGATCGTGGTGAAACAATTGTTGTAGTAGTACAAACATTTTTGTGGAAATAAATTACTGTCTCATATACATTTTTCAACTGATAAAAACTTTAAGGAAGTTCGTTTCGGCATTTACAAGAAAAATAATTGACAAAGTCACAAAATTCAATATAATTTTGAAAAAACCATCATTTAACCATGGCAGAAACTATCGTTGCTGGAAAATGCTCATTATTTGTTTTTCTATGATTCAACTCAAAAATTCTAAATTCAATATTTGCCTGATACTCCTAGATCTTCTCTGAAGATTCCTCAGAAGCGTTATATAGCTAGTAGCAGTTCTGGTTAGGCTTTGTTACTATGTTCTTATGCCACCTTAGGTACATCACTGTGAACTTTTGACCCAACAGTTATCGAAACTGTCGTACTTGAAAATTTCATTTCTATCCTGGCTGGGTCTGAACTCAGACCTTCAATGAAATATGAAATGAAGGCACATTCTGAAATTTCTGACAAAATTATGAAAAAATCCGAAAAAACTCAGAATTTAGTGTCAAAGAGATTTAGAGACTTCCTCAATAATGAATGAGATATATGTTAAATTTTTCTGATTTACATATATTAGTAGGGTCATTCATTATTTTCAGATAATTCTCATGATGAACTAATGAAGATATTTCAATAGCTCAGAGTAGTTAAGTTTCATGTTTTTTAATTTCACATGTAGAATTTTCAGTTAGGTTTCGAATAAAAATGATTAAAAACTCATAAATCTATGTGAATTCAAGATATTTAATACATTTAAATATTACCTACTGAACACTTCTTTCTTTATACCGTTCTGGCATTTTATAACACTTGTGTTCTTGTGATCCTTCTTTTGTACCTGAACAATCAGATATACTTTCTATCTCTTGTTGAGCGTTTCAATTGTTTGAAAGTGAAAAAGTGAGAAACTGTAATAATAAAATTGTGAACCCTCAGTTAACGCATACAAACATCTCAATTATATTTTCGATAGTAAAACACAGTAATTTCCAAATAATCATCCATCAAATAATGACGGCCAAGTTTAATATTTAAGGAAATATAAATATTCAAATGCAAACATTGGGGCTGAGATACGAGTTACTATAGATTACGAAAAATCTTCATTTCTTCAAGCTGTGTTGAAATATTTCGACTGGGAGTAGTTTTAATGTGATGATACAATGAAAAACAAAGTTTTTGATTGTCTCGGTCTTTACTTGACGGAAATTCATCTTCAATACAAGAAAAACAAATGTTAACTTCCGCTATTTTATTGATTTACCCGACAATTGTTTCGTCATACCATGACTTCATCAGGTGAGTATTTAAACTGAGGTATACAATGCAAAACATGATCTTAAATACACAGCTCTGGTACAAAAAATAGAGGGATGGAAAGAGATGGTTTACAATTAATGAAAAATATTAAGAAGAGGGGATCTGTTTAAATCTATTTGATCATTCAATAAAATTTGTCTTTTATTATATCTATTGATCTCTGAAGTTTCTAACAGATTTAGTTTCTGACTTTTGTTTTCGATATGTAATTTTTCATAGTTTATATTAAAATTATGGCCAGTCTCTAACAAATGGTTGGCATAAGTTGAATTCGGTTTATTATCAATATAACATTTTTCATGTTCTCGAAAAACCCCTCTATTTTTTTGTACCAGAGCTGTGTATTTAAGGTCATGTTTTGCATTGTATACGTCATTTTAAATACTCACCTGATGAAGTCATGGCATGACGAAACAATTGTCGTGTAAATCAATAAAATAGCGGAAGTTCATTTGTTTTCCTTATATTGAAAAACAAAGTGACAAAAAATTTGTGCTAAATATTTATTTTGTTCATCAGATTATGTCTTGCGCAGAATTACTGTCAAAATATACAAATCAGGAAGAAAATTTTTGAGTACTTAGTGGAAGCTCAATAGAGGATTTAATTTTGATATTGTATATTACTATAAAACGATTATATTGAAAAATAAGACGTTCGGTGATCATTCACTTCTAATTACCTAAAATTTGAAAATGATCTAATGAGTGCCAATAGCTCAGTAGTTAGAGCCTTGCGCTGAGAACCGAGAGATCGTGGGTTCAGGCTTGTCTAGCTGGAAAAGAATTTTTCTAGTTAGACGTTTTTCACCCATCATTTCACTGTTGGGTCAAACATTAACAGTGCTCTGCTCAGTAAACAAGCCTAATCACTCCTCAGTAGCACAATCTGGAAAGTTCCTGAAACATCTTTCGAGCAGATTTAGGAGTATTAGGATGATAATATTAATAATAATATAATAATAAAATATTGACACTGGCAATAATTTGAATACAGAATGGCGAATGCGCCGGGAGTATTTTTTATGGACCACTTCACTGGAGACGCGTTAACTGATGCCCAATATTGAGTAGTGTCTAGGTTTTACTTCCCACAAATTGTACTAATTTTTAAATACTGAACTGTTTAAGTCGTTACTATGTGGTAGTTGATCATAATTGAAACAAGTTGTATAAATTACTTTGTTTTACTAGGATTAAATGTTCAAACTATCAATTTATTGGTCGTAAAACATAGTAATCTCTGAATCTTGTTTTAATTTTGAACATTTTTATTTATATACGTTATATTTTCATAATTCATGATTGAAACCCAAAATAAATTAGCAGATGTTTCACTGAAAATTGTGAGTTCTTGATTAAAGTCCAAATCTGATTTTATGATTCATAATAGGAATGTGGAAAATATCATTCATATTCATATATATCTTCCCCCTTCAGAACGTGAAAACTGTCTGCGCTATCAGTCATTCTAAGCAGTGAGTCCCAGAGGATGGAATTATTCAGCTGAAGCAACAACATTCATTTGTGATGATGTATTTCAGCGAAAATGTTATTAATTTGATATAGATGTTAGCGTTGGAATTAATTTGACTTATTGAGGGTCATCAGGGACATATGATGACGTCAGGGAGCTGTAACACTCTATGGAAAGAGAAGGTAGGACCAATTTAAGTTGAATTTGAAACTGGTATCTCTCTTATTTTGAACATAAGAACATAATCTTCGTATAGAAGAGTTTCAGATATTTACTATGAAAGTGAACAGAATTGAAGTATTCTCAGAATTGAGATCTATATGAATTATTTCCTAACAATAACCGAGATATTTAAAGAGCAATAAGAAATATTGGCATTACCGTACATATTTTTGAATATAAAGCAACTCACAGCAGTGTCCAAATCTTGAAATTTAGGTGATTTATAACTTTCAACTTACCTGCCCTCCATTTTCAACAACATAATGAATGAACATCATATGTAAGGAATATTTCCTAATTAAAATCAATTAAAATCAAAATGTTTTAAACTTTCAATATCAAAACAGATTTGATCTGTTAGTCTTCTACAAATTTTATTTGAAATTTTTTTTTTTTTAACTTTTAGAATTAAATTAATGTCTTATATTATAATGAGCATCGCTTATATTTAATAGACGTATAAAATCAAAATTCACTATACAATATCAAATAGAATAAAAAACCCAACAAAAATAAATTGATAATAAAAATTATAAATAAGTAATATCGAATGTTTCGTTCCAAACATACGCAACTGAACTCGTCAGATAGGCATGGTACGTATGTTTCGCCTATAACAAACATTCGACAAAATGTTTAGTTTCTGGTCTTATATTTATGAAAACTAAATCTTTTTCAAAAATACACAACATAATTTTAAGAACATCTCCAAAACTAATTCATTTGAAATATTCAATATGTTTGAATATTTAAATAAGTTACTTCAAAAACCAAAACTCAAAAACATGAAGCACATCCTCAAAAACAATTAGAATTCATATAAGGTCAGTTCAACTTTACATTTATAAAATAAATTCAATTAAAAATAAATAAACTTGTAATCTTAGCCAATTTTTGAAAAACCTAATATATAATTATATATTATATATAAAATAAGGTGCTTATCTTTGGAACGAAACATTCGATATTACTTATTTTTAATTTTAATTAACAAATTATTTTTGTTGGGTTTTTTATTCCATTTGATATTGTATAGTAAATTTTGATTTTATACGGCTTTTAAATGTAAAAAGTGCTTATTATAAGACATTAATTTAATTCTAAATGTTTTTCAAAAAAATTTTTTTTAAATTAAAATTGTAGAAGACTAACAGATTAAATCTGTTTTTGATATTCAAAGTTTGCAATTATCCTTCTATCAAGTAACACAACCGCTTCTTATTATTTTATAAAATGTTTTATCTGAAATTAAATGACTATAATGACTAGTTAGTTTGTTTTTAAATATTGAGAATATGTAAATCGGAGTTAGATGATCTTCGGAATTCATTCAAAGGTTTCTTCATTCACGACCATATGATTCGATTTTAAGAAATATAAAATATATTTCTCGTCTCTGAGTATTGTTTTGGGAAGGAAAGCGCTTATAAATGTACTACTGACCGACCTGACGGAGAGAATTAATGTAATCAATATTCGGCACCATTACCATGAAACACCCTGTGAGAACGATAACACCGTATGCAGCGTGTGAATAAAAAATATAATTCTTCAACGTTTTCCACTTGCAGAAGATGTAAGAAAGAATTGATTGTAGCAACCATTTTTGAGATATATAGAAATAATTTAGCATACCAAACCTACAAAAACAAGTTAATATGTTACTGATCTGATTATGGAAAAAATTCTTCTACGAAATTTTTAATATGACCTGAATTTTTCAATTATGTTCAGTTCATACAAGAAATTCATTTTTTGAATCCATACCTCAAAAGCAACTGCCCAAATCAAATCTAACCATTTATCCATCTTTTTGTAAAAGATGTTGGAGAATAAGAATTCTTGTTCCTCAAGACCTCTTAATTTTGCAGTGAAAATAAGTGCCGTTCCAAATATTTTACTCCACAAAATTTACCTTAGCTCAATATTGAGAGATTACAACTATTAGAAAAATTATCTATGAGATACCAAATTCAACTTTTGGCACTTTGTATTTTAGCAATAATGCACATTTGGACTGAGTTAAGCCGAGTTAGTCCATCCTATTTCAGCTTCCTGGTCATGTTTTAGATTTTTTCCACATCTTTCAAAGATACCGTGTATATTGTATCATAGCGACCCTAAATAAATAGAAAAACTCTGTGCTACTACTGATAAGTTATCTAAATTTAATGATACACTCATATGTTAATTTCTATTTATACTTACTTACGAGTTGCTTATATGACGCGTTTCGTTATATAGTAACTACTTTAAATGTTTATAAACATATAAGAAGTTATCTTTCGTTTCAGAGTTATACATATTAAGAAAAAGCTAACATCCATTCCTAAATTTCAGGTTTTTTGAAAATGATTTATTCAACATCCCAAATCACCAAATGCCTCATGGATGCTACATTTTATATACAGGCCCCACTTGGCGAGAAATTTTCCAGGCTGAGGTTGTCAAACTCTTTATAAAGCTTTTTCATCAAAATGGAAAGCCAACCTGCGGTACAATTTCATTAGTGTGCGCCTATGTATAATTTAATCATTTCAAGCAGATGGCAAGACAGTTCACTCCATTCTTCCATTAAAATAACTTGCTTAAATATAAGTATCTGCTCTTGAGAAAAAGTTTCAGTCAAACTTTCTTAATTGTTATTCTTGATGAAAAACTCTCCCTTTGGTTGGATTCAGACGCTCCTCGGCTCGATTTTATTTACCTGCTTTTGGTTAATTGTCTCCGAGCTGGTTTTATTGAAGCGAAATTACGTTTTTGTGGTGGTCACAAGGTCTGCGTGTTTTTTGTTGAAGGAGATAAAAAAATGTTCACAGTAAGTGAGCACGTCTGAAATAAAGTGAACGATGAATTCCCAGAATGATTTCGTAGGAAATGTATCCTTACTTGCAATATTACGATGCTTTAACTCTAAATATTTTTATGTATAATTATATTCTTTAAATACGTGACAAAATAAATATCTCTTTTTGTCCCACGAAAATTTATAGAATAAAATATTGAAAAATTAAATGTAATTCATGTTATGAATTGATACTTCCATTTGTCATGTCAGTATTTCGTAGTATGGACGAAATATTAAGAAAAGTAGTCCCAACAATAATTCATCTTCAGTAGACAAGAGATTTCGATTTTATAACATAAATAGAGGTTTATTCTTGATAGAAGGTATATAAAATTATTTAAATATTTTAATATTAGCCTTCTACATATTTAATTCCAAAAAATTATATTTAATGATTATAACTTCTGAAAATAAATTGAAATAATGTCATATAAGTACCACTTATATCAATTGACATATAAAATAAACATTCATTATAAGACATCCGAATGGTATAACAAAATCCAATAAATAAAAATTATTATCCAAAATCCTATAAATTGAATATTTTGAATAGCCAAAATTTTGTTTCTGCTGATCAATCTTATGAAAACCAATATCTTTCAAAAATATCCAACATAATCTTAAGAATTTCATCATAAAACTTTCTTACTTAGACTATTCAATATTATTGGATATCTAACTAAGCTACTTTATATAAAAACTCAAGATATGTGAAAGATTACTGAAAAACAAGTTTTAAGAGAGACTTTGCTTCGTCAGTATTCAAATAATTCATATTCAATAAATATAACATCGATCAACAACAAATATTTACTTACCCTTCAATCTTCTAGAAAAGACTTCTGCCGAAATGAAACCTTTAAATGTAGAGAGAACGGTTCACTACACACAAAAATATATCTGTGGTTTACCCTTGATCTAGAAGATTGAAAGACAATTCAACGGCCTCTGCTATAGCACAAGGACTATCTGCATAAAGAATGTTAAGGAAACCAAATAATTATATATTATGAATAAAATAACATAAATAGAGGTTAATTCTTGATAGAAGGTATATAAAATTATTTAAATATTTTAATATTAGCCTTCTACATATTTAATTCCAAAAAATTATATTTAATGATTATAACTTCTGAAAATACCATTCGGATGTCTTATAATGAATGTTTATTTTATATGTCAATTGATATAAGTGGTACTTATATGACATTATTTTAATTTATTTTCAGAAGTTATAATCAATTCTGTTTTTCATCGTAAAATTTTATTCAGTCAATAATTTAGTAAATATGTCAATTGTAAATATCAGTGTTTTGAACATATTGATTCAACTCAGCACTGTTTCAGCAACATTTTCTTTAGTAGGATATGTATTGAATTGTTCTGGATTGTGGTCAATTATTCATGTTGAAAACTTGTTGATATATTTATTTGTTTGCTACAACCTCGAGGTGCGCCGGGATGTGATGATTTGGGTCAGTGCCATACTTAAAGTGATGAGGGTTGTTATAACAGATAATATTCCAAATAAGACTAACTCAGAAACCATTGGGCCGATACTGTTTATCTTTGAATGTATGCAGACCCTGTAGTTTCAAGTCTCTAGGTTTTCCGGAATGTACCTCCAATCATCCGTCCCTGAAAGCAAATCTTCGAATTGCGCACTCAAATACCACATCTGTTTCTGATAGGATCGGTAGTTTCGGAACTATTTGAAAAATAAGAAAGAGGTTCAAATGCGAATAAGTGAGGAACATTTCGATCGATTTTTCTCATTGATGAACTTAACCGAGATATTTAGGCTTCAAAACTACTTTGAAAGTTTCAAGTCTCTAGTTCTTTCCGTTTGAACCGACGGTTGAGCAAAACATAACACATTGTTCCAGAGAACCAGAATGCACTAATGGTTTTCTAGATAAATTCTCAAAAAAATATTACTTTAAGATTAAAATAAATTTGTAAGAATCTGCAAGATACGGTTACTTCGTTTTAAAATTGAATAAGAGGTCCTAGATTTAATCCCTGGATTTACGTCAATTGGAAGTCAATTGGGAACCAATATGTTTATCATAAATGATTATATATGGAGGCGGTGAAGCACTACAATAATCAAGAGCTCTTATAAATATTTTGAACTGAATATTATTCATAAAATTTTTTCTTCGCTCCTCAAAAATGAAATGAAATAATCATGATTTCACTTTTGATAATTCTTTGTACCTCATTCGTCGAATAAATAATAATTTTTCCCAAATAAACAAAATAAATTGCTATTTCTGATATACTCATATGTGCATGTAAATATTTGGAGAACAAAATTGAAAGTGAATACCTAAGAGGCTTGTGGATATGAACAAATATCAATTCTGACTATGGGCGTGCTCGGTAAACTTCTGGAAATAAAACTGAAGTTTTTGCAAGGATATGATTGTATAAAAAAAAACTGCTCCACAAGAGTTTGAGTATTGTATTGAATTGCTTCACAACTTACTGAAAAAAGGGTTTCATCGGTAAGATAAGAGAAACATCGAAGGATTTCTACTAAGTAAGGGAAGGGCTATTTAAAATTCGAATTTTTGATTGGCTATAATTAAAAGAAATATGAATTTACTTCAAAGTCAGCTAAAGAGGTTGAACCTTGAAATTTACGAATGAAAAACAATAACATTCAAATGACCGCCACGACTGGCTACTGTAGTCCATCCGATCAACTGAATTTTTCAGTACATCCTCGATTGTTAGCGGATCAATCTCATGAATGGAAGCTTCGATTTCGTATTTCAAGGCATCAATCGTTTCTGGATAAATTAAGTAACACGGATTCACATAAAAAATAGTCCTCCGAGGTGAAAGTGAGCTTCATCGCAGAGATGATTTTTCTGGGCAAATGCACATCCTCGGCCATGCGATCATTGTAGAAATGGAAACGCATCGGGTGGTCACGAGGCTTCATTATTTTCACTGGTTGAACTCTGTCAGCCTCCATACTCGGGTCTTTACGAAAAATTATTCTCGGAGAAGAACGAGAAATGTTCAGTTCTTGAGCACGATGACGAGTTGATGTGAAGGATATTCAGTCACATTCTGGGCTACAGCAGAAATTTTTAGGGTGTGCTCACTGGACGAGAACATGAACGGGTTGTTCTAACAATTAACGATCCAGTTTGGCGAACTCGCTTCACAATTTGATCTACCTATTTTCCACGTAAATTTCTGACAAATTGGATAGAAGATTCACTTTGGAAAGTTGTTTTAAATATTTCCCAGTTTCATTCAAGCGTTAATCGATCCATTTCGTTAAAGTCAAATACTGAACTAACTTTCTGCCAGAACACGAATGACAGAAGTGTCGCAAGACTCGAAATAACTACTACTTCAAAAATGGACCACCTTTTATGAACAGATCTCGTTGCAAGCCTTTGCATAAAAACGGTCACGTTTCATTAAATAGAAAAGCTGAAAATATCAAATTATAATATACATGTAGAGTCAAAGGGCAGAAAGTTTAACTATTTGGAATCTATTGAAGTTTTCAAATTACATAAGAATAATATGAAAATAATGAATGATCGATATTTTGCACCTCGACTATTCTTGTTACATTACATTCTTATCTGATTCGGCAAAGATACCCATTTTGAATTTTTCAGTTCCTGAAATTAGCTAAAAGTTTGACATTCAAGTAATACAAAACGTGAATCCTAAATTCACACAAAAATTTGAAAAATAATGCGATATCTTGGATCCAAGGCCGCAAGCCACAAAGTTGATTATTATCAGAAAATTAATGAATGCGATAATCTTGTGCCACGCAGGGATCACAAGCGACAAGGGTGATTATTACGCGAATAATAATGCGATATCTTAGGCCGAAGTGGAAAGGTTGATGACTATCAGAATAATAGTGAATGCGATATCTTGGGTCGAAGGTCGTAAGCAACAAGGTTGATTACTACCAAAATAATAAGTTCCAAAATAAGGCCCAATAATATTGGGCCACGCAGGGACCACAAACGACAAGAATGATTACTACGCGAATAATAATAATTTTACATGTATGACAGGGTACTCAAAACCTGAGGTCTGCATTCTGAGTGCATTATCGAACAACAAAAAGTGAATAATGAAATTAATTGTTGACTGTATAAGTGGAATAAAGTTTCTGATTGGACACAATTTTTTAAGAATAGGAAGGTTGATATCGGCCTGTTAATAGATAAGGAGATAATAAACGTTGTTATATATACTTATTATATTTTTATTCAGCGCATTGACAATAAAAAATTCACACCTTCTATAAACCTTTTCATGCACATAGTTTCATGGTTATAGATAAGCTAATCCAAGAACCATTAATTTACATAAGTTCGAACAAGAAGTCAATGAAACCAAGTTGAAAATGTCATGGTTCTTATAAATAAAAAGATTTACGTATCTGGTGTCTGTAGAGGCACAGAATAAGGCAATTATTTTATAATGCGTCTATAGTAAGACGTAAAAAAGTTTTATTTCATGTTAAGTGGAAAACGCAGTGACGTCTCTCCAGTATGTTAAAGAATGACTTTCTCGCAATAGCATGAAATATTTTATTGAAGGAGGAACTCTGCTATCACTAATTTATAACTCCTCAAATTCAAATTCACCTCTCGTGATAATACACATCTCCAACGGAGAAGCCCGAAAGTGAATGTATCATCTATGATATTTATACACTTGTAATTAATGTTACTTAATTTGTGAAGTGAACTTAGTGAACCCAAGTGAACAACAGTGCAAAAGCTCAACGACCTACTCTTCTATTAGCAAGAAAATGTTTTCATCACAATTACAAAAAAACTCCAAAAATGTTCTTAATTTTGGTAGAACAATCCAAAATTGTATAAGGGATTGTATAATATGATATAATATATAAATTGTTAATAAACGATTTCAGTCTATTATTACATTTCGATATTTCCTTCGAAATATAATTATCCTGAAACCTGCATACTAATTTATTGACGTTAAGCTACCACCTTGAAGAATTCGAAAAGATATACAGGGTGTTTCACGAATGATTGTACAGGCTTTCAGAGCAGATGCCGGACATTTTGGTGAGTCTGAATTAGTGCTCGAAATATGTCCTAACTATATTCTTTTAAGAGTTACAGGATGTTTTATTTGTTTTATCAAAAATTTTCAATCAGCATACCCTTGAACGCCTGCATGGATCTTCATGAAAACTTGAGGAAAGGACTATAGGCCATTTCTAAATATTTGACAATAATGACTTATCGATAGCACAGGTCCGGACTGAGTAAATTACATTATTTATCCCACATATTGTAAAACACCCTGTACATCCAATTTTCAAAAAACGAAATTTTCTTCAGAATTTGCAATAAATACTCTTTCAAACAAGCCTATTAGACTCAATGGCACACTTCGCATCATAATTTATGAACCATTGAATATTAGGAGTTTTCAATTTATAGTAAGCACGGACCTGTGAATCTCCGAATAATGCGTCTATTCATATTGAATCGATTGAAATTCTCAGTAACATGATTTAGGTATTGTACTGCATCTTATTCCATCTAATACATGAATGTAGGGGCAACATCAAATACTTTTTGCAAAACTAAATTCAACCGAAAACTCGAATTAACATTGGACATTTAATTGGACTATTATAAAATGATTTATTTAAATATTTTAATATTAGCCTTCTACATATTTAATTTCAACAAATTATATTTAATGATTATAACTTCTGAAAATAAATTAAAATAATGTCATATAAGTACCACTTATATCAAATGACATATAAAATAAACATTCATTATAAGACATCCAAATGGTATAACAAAATCCAATAAATAAAAATTGTTAACCAAAATCCTATAAATTGAATATTTTGAATAGACAAAATTTCGTTTCTGCTGATCAATCTTATGAAAACATGTTATTATAAATTGGACTTACTAATTAAAATATGAAATGTATCTTGTGAAACTGAAAAAAATTGACAATAAATAAGAGAAAAAATTATAACTTGTTTTTACCCCCTCTCTCTTTTAAACATTTTTTAGCTCTTGTGATCAAATTAACTACAGCTTTCTTCAAAATTTCCGGTCGATTTCTTATTGCTTCACATGCAGCTTGAAAACGATTAATCAGATGCTCCCTGTCTATAATTTCTTCAGGGTAAACTCAATTTTTTAAGTGCCCCCAGAGAAAATAATCCAAGCATGTAAGATCTGGGGATCTTGCAGGCCAGTCATGAGGTCCCCCTCTACCAAACCAATGATCTAGAAAAACTTTCTTCAAATGCGTTACAATTTCACGGGTAAAATGTGCTGGAGCTCCATTATGTTGGAAGTACATTCCTCTTGGAATATTGCTTCCATCATTCAAGAGCCCTAAAGGCCAAAGAAAGCTGCAGAACAATCATTACAAGAGCTAGCAGGTGTCAAAAGGAAATAGGGAAATTTTCGAGAACAAATCAATACGAAAATTGATGGGGGAAGGGGTATAAAAGAATTTGAATATCAAAACAGATTCAATCTATCAGTCTTTTACAATTTTAATTTCGAAAAAAAATTTTTATTCAAAAAACTTTTAGAATTAATTTAATGTCTACAATAAGCACTGCTCATATTTAATAGACGTATATCATCAAAACTCAATATAAAATTTCAAATAGAATAAATAAACCAACAAATATAAAAAAAGTCATTTAAAATCAATAAATAAATATTTGAAGGAGACAAAATTTTGTTTCTGATCTTACCATAATGGAACCAATTCCTTTTCAAAAACATAAAACACAACTTAAAGATTTCTCAAAAAATATAATTTATTTTAAATATTTAATATATTTAAATATTCAAATAAATTAATTCAAAAATCTCTCAAAACATGCATTATATTTTCAAAAAACAATTATAATTCGGATAATCTCTTCATCCGCCCTAGATAATATTTAAAATATCAAAATCAACTAACAATCAGTATACCTTATCTTAGAGTGAAACTGGAACTTGTTTAAAACAGATTAACTTTAAAAATCCATATAGTCTATGTTCATCACAAAATCACAGAAAACTGTAAGGTATTATAAGGTTTTCTTTAAACCATTGACCTTCCATAATGAGATTTATTCAAGCTTAAATATAATTATATATTATGTATAAAATAAAATAGAAAAAGGCTTTTTACTTGATAGAAGAAATATAACAAAATTTGAATATCAAAACAGATTTAATCTGTTAGTCTTCTACAATTTTAATTTCAAAATGTTTGGATATTCAAATTTCGTTATATTTCTTCTATCAAGTAAAAAGCCTTTTTCTATTTTATTTTGTGAAAGAATTTATTTGCGAAAGTGTAAATGAAATGTCGAAGAGTATTTTCTTTTGTGTGCGTGTGTCCAGATATTCAATAGCTCATAAAATATTGATGCGGAGTGTGCCATTGTTTCAAAGGAGCTTGTTTGAAAGAGTATTCATTGTAGATTCTGAGGAGAATTTCACTTTTCAAAAATTCGATGTACAGGGTGTTTTACAAGATGTGGGATAAAGAATATAATTTTCTCAGTCCAGACCTGCGCTATAAACAAGTGATAAATAAGCGCAAATATCAGGCATGAGCCTATACTCATTCCCTTAAATTTTCATGAAGATCCATGCAGGCGTTCAAGAGTTATGCCGATTAAAAGTTTTTGATAGAGTACATAAAACATCCTGTATCTCTTAAACTTATATAGTTGGAACATATTTCGAGCAATGATTCAGACTCACCAAAATATCTTGCATCTGCCCTGAAAGCCTGTACAATTATTCGTGAAACACCCTGTATAAACACATCAGGGAATTCTTCAGTATCATTTTTTTTTCTGAAGAGATATACAGTGACCCGAAATGTTTAGAGTTAGTACATTTTCTTATTTTCGAACAACAAGACTGGGGTCAAGGTATGAACTTTCGAATAAGAAATGTTATTGGCAAAATAGTTATTGTTATTAAAATCGAAATAAACTATAATAAATTAATGAACTACTCCAACCAATATCTAAACTTTTATTCAAAATGTCTAGGACGCGGGAGTAATTAATTCAATGAAACCATTAGATATGCTAATTCATTTTATAACTCACCTATGACTGTTAAATTGAGTGCGAAATTCCTTGTACGTGAAGTTTTGAAATCTACTCTACATCTGTAGACTCCTTCATCGTCTAACTGTACACCATCTAGAGTGAGGGAGGCAGGTTTGGATACTGTCACAAAATATGCCCTGGGTCCAAACATTTTAGGATCTGACCAGTGCAACGCTTTATTGAAGGGTCGACCTCTGACATCGAAACTGAAAAGAATCGTATCGTAAGTTTCAATATACCGAATATATCAATAAAAAAGAGTTTGAAAGAAAGTTGTTTCTTGAGAAATAATTATGTGAAATCTGGCAGATTCCCGTCTGTCTTCTTATGAAAGGTAATCTAGAAAAGTATTCTTATTTGAGGTTTTTATTGGGGTAGTAAAATTTGAGGGATCAAATTGTTTTTTTAGAGTGATAGAACTTTAAATTGAAATAAAACACATTTAAATTAAGATTGAAGCCAAACTTTTTTTTATTTGAAAGATAATTATATGACATCTATGTTTTAAAAATAATTTTCGGCATACGTCCACCACGACTAGCTCTGAGGAACCACATTTGACCAGACTAATTTTGAACCACTTTGTTCGAATAATTCATGAGTTGGGTATTGGGTTTTGCCCGTAGGTTTCAAACTAAATTCTCCAAATAAAAATTTACCTGAAAAGGGTTAGAATAAATTAAAATGTGAGTCGCCACTTGATGGAAGCAATTGAAATAACGTTGAATTCAGAATAATAACTTAAAATTCTACAAAACATACACTGTTCAAAAATTGGAGTGGATAATTTCCGGCATATGTCTACCACGCTACCTTTGACGAACCGCATTCGACCAAACCAATTTTGGACCACCTTTTTGAGTAATTCAGACCTTATTCCATCAATAACACGAGTTATATGGCTTCCAAAGCGTCTATTGTTTTTGGATCATCAGCATAAACCAAGGACTTGAAACAACCCTAAAGAAAATAATCCAGTGGAATTATGTTGCATGATCTTGGAGGCCAATGTGTGTAAAGCACACCATACAGTGCATTTTTCATGATGCAATGGAACCTGCAGAACTTCTGGAGGATTGTTTTCACTCCATATACGACGATTTTGCTTGTTTACATAGCCGTTCAACCAGAAATGAGCTTCATCACTAAACACAATTTTACGATGAAAAGTGGATCAACTTCAAGCTACTCTAGGGCCCAATCAGCAAACAAATGAAGCTTATTATGGTCAAGTGCCTTTAGTTCTTGAACCAGTTGCACCTTGTATGGTTGTAGACCAAGATCTTCACGTAAAAGTCCAACTTGTTGTGAACGTCGACGAAGAGACAAATCTGGATCAACATTAACACTATGACTTACAGCAGCGATATTTTCTTCCGTACGTACAGTTCTTTGTATTGTTGTTGTTGCATCGAGTAGAAAAAATGCTGTCCGAAATCTACCAATAGTTCGACGAATAAGCTGCTCTGATGGACGATTATGTAAACCATAAATTTCACGAAACTGTAAGTTTGGTGAATAGAAAACTTATTTTGAAAATAAATTTCAACAATTCTTACACGTTGTTGCGGCTTGAGTTTCGTGATAATTTGTCAATACTTACTGAAGATAAATGTCAATAGAACATGGTTTCTACCTTCTGTCAAATCACAGTTATCCTTATCGAAAGTTCTATGACTCTAAAAAAACACTCGATACATTACAATAAGTTGTATTTTATTTTGAAAAGTGGTGAATGGAAATAGCAAAGGTAAATACTATTAATAACAAAATTGAGAGGTGTCAAAGGATACCCGGATGGAACGAAGTTCCTTTCGGATAATTAGTGAAGGAATTGTAATAAAATTTAATTTTTTTCAAGTTATAATAATATTTTTGTATTATTAACAAATATAATGTAATATAAACTTAATCAGTAGACTCAATTTTAGTAATAATTGGCTAGTGGTAACCGAGAGAGAGAGAGAGAGAGAACTCTATGACAAACTCTGGCAAATAATAGCTGAGCCTATCCGGAACACTTTTTTCAATAAAATATTCTATTATTTAGGCACTTAATACCTGTAAACTTTTTAAAATTTTGAACAGTCTATCAACCTCTAAAATCGACGAATTGAAGATGCCGTTACTAGACTGATGACATTTGGGTCGTTTTTTATCCGGTTTGCTTTTCAACAAGACACAAAATAAAATTCGAAAAAATTAAAATAAATCGGCTGATAGTCTGTAACAAATATGATTAATAAGGAGTATGAGATATGGTAGCAGAAGGTTTTTCGATTCAGGATAGTACAATATACATCTGTATAACACTTTCAAGCTCAAACAAGCCCGAATAGGTTTCATTAATCGCTGGGGCATAATTAGCAGACATGCGCATGTTTCGAAGCTTATTGGCTTCAGTCGTCCTTGCGCTGTAATGTCCAACGAACACTTATTAGCCACGCACCTATATCCGCCGTTCATAGTAACACCAATGTATTTATTATATCCTAGTCCAAGTACACGCAAATATACATACACGATGCATCCCAGCGGGCTCATTTAAGGTAAGAACTGTATTACATATTTTTTCTAATGTTACATGCAGAAAACTTTACTCATGATCTAGTCAGATTCAATTACGCCGTGATGCTCATAATTATTTTCATTTGAATAAAAATGCTAATTATGAGCATCATGGCGTAAATAGATCTGAGTAAGCTGATACTTCTCTTTATTGATGAAGTTCGAAAGATTAAGATCCAGCGAACGAGCTTATATCGGTTTATTTCACTTGAAATAAACCGATATAATTCCTGAAAAAACAAGCGCATACCAAAGGGTAGGTCACCTCTATTGAATATCTTCATGTAGTTTGAAAAAACCATTGACAACCACAATAACTTTTATTGCCATTGTCTTTTAACCTAATTAGGAGAACCCAAATAATTGTGCTCCTATTTTTAGTTCCAGTTGCTGTTATACCTGTCAACACGTGGTGTTTCAATAAGAGCTCAAGATTTCAGTGTTCAATAAAACATGGTTTTCTGTAACAAAGGAGTGAAATATTATTGATTTAGAAAATATACATTTGGGAATTAGGTACGAAACAAAATATTTTATAAATGGCTTTGCTGGCATATGCGAACCCTTTTGACGAAATTTTCAAAAAGGTTATTGAATACATGAGGTGGTATTTCATTATACAGCGTCTTATTTTGTCTTTCGTTACCTCGATGGTTGCAGGCTTATTGGCATAAGCCTGTGTGACTTCAGATAACCCCATAGCCAGCAGTCTAAAGGCGTTAAATCGCAAGAGCGTGGAGGCCAATTCTGGTAACCAAATCGGGAAATGACATGACCAGGATCCTGGTGATTTTGTTTGTAAAATCAGCAGGTTGCTCAAGGATCCAATTGGTGAATTCTTTTCGCTGTTCATGGTCTACTGGCAGAAGTTGTTGAGTCAGTTGGATTTTGCAGGCATGTAGCTGTAAATCTTTAGTGAGAATTCCCTGAAGACTGCCAATGAAATGTCCAATCTTGTGCCCGATGACCAATTGAAGTCTCTGACCTTTCTGTCATACTCTGGCAAACTGACGTGATGTTTCGTTCTGAACGACCTCTACGAGCTCGTATCGTATGTTTCACATCACTAACCGAACTAGTAATTTCGAATTTTTTAATTTTTTTTTACAGTAGATGGATTAGGCAGGCACATTATTTCGACAGAATATTGGACACACTTTACGAATAGAGGCAATTAAACTTTCACCATTTTGATAATAATTTTTGACAATCAGGACGCGTTGTTCTACCGTGTAGTGCTCCATGTTTACTAACTCCCATCTGTCAACTTTCGATCTATCACGTCATAATCATGTGAAATTATTACTGCCAAACATGGCGCGCAATTCAAATATCGCGCTTTTATTGCAACACCCTTTATAAGAATCCATGTAAGTTTTAACACTCAAAAGATTAAGCCACAATGTTGCAAAACAATTGTCCTTCAATAATGAAAAGTTTGTGGAAATTGAATTTTATTTATTACAAAAAATTTCATTAAGCACTAAAACACAAAAATGGAATGTCCGAAGACCCCCTGTGTTCGGACATTTCAGTTCATCTGAATATATTTAACAGGGGATAGTTATTTAAGTCTAATTATTCGTTGAGTACTTCTCCGATTTTGCTGTATTCATTCATCTCTGGTAACTCTACCAGGTTTAAGATATAACTTTTACTTTCAATATGTAAAATTTCAAAATTGTGGTTGAAAGTTTGTCCCGATTTTAACAAATGATTCGAATATGTGGAATTACTTCTTTATTGAGGAAACTCTTCAAATGTTCACCAATTCTCTGCTGGAATGTTCTTCCAGTGTGTCCTATGTAAACTTTTTGGCAATTACGGCAGGTTAACTTATAAACTCCCGATTTATCATCTTTTTGTGTTAAGTCTTTATTATTTTAATGAACTTACTGAGTTTGAATGCAGTTCTTAAATCATATTTCTTTTCGAGATATGCAGCAATTTTCTCAGAAATACCGTAAGTATATTTCAAGGAAATGTATTTGAAGTTTTCTTTTGTATTGGGATATGCCACACTTAAAACTATTTCATTACTTTTCTTCATCAAAAATTTATCTATCTGTGTAAGCTCGGAGGATTATTAATAGATAATTGTTTAATGTTGAGCTCTAAAATATAATTTGCTCGATTCATGGGTATGTTAACTAATCTGTGGATTATACAATCTGCGGTGATTGCCAAAAAGTTTACATAGGACAAACTGGAAGGACTTTCCGGCAAAGAATTGGTGAACATTCGAAGAGTTTACTCAAAACCAAAAGTAATTACACATATTCGAACCATTTATCAGAAACGGGACATAGTTACAACCATAATTTTGAAATTTCACTTATAGAAAGTGAAAGTTATGCCTTAAATCTGTTAGAGTTACTAGAGATAAATGAATAGAACAAAATCGGAATAATACTCAACGACCAATTAATAAATATAATAACTTTTCCCTGTTGAATATATTCAGATTGTAACGTTAAAAAACGCTCCTCTGTTGATTTGAATTTCAATCGTTATACAAAATGTTCCAATAATGTGATTAAGTTTCCGCAATGAGAGTCGACGCTGTTATCGCATGCTGCAGAGTTGCATTGTTTTCAAGAAGCGTATAATTTTCCAGATTTCTTTTTTTTGTATTGTGAGGGTACACGAAGACACACATAGTGGTATTTTTTTATCGAATTAACGTAGTTTATCCATGAAAATCGTGGAATATTGAATTTTTATTGTTTCTTATGAGACGTATAATCAGAAGGCGTCTTAGTACCGGAGATCTTAGTACTGGAGATCTCAGTACCGGGAGATCTTATCACCGAACCATCTTAGTACTGGGATATCTTAGTACCGATCCATCTTAGTACCGAAGATCTTAGTACCAGAGATCTTGGTACCAGATGTTCTTAGAACTGATCAATCTCGCTGGAGTGCCTTTTTGCTTGGATTATCGTAATACCAGACAATCTTCCTTGTGCCGGATCTAGAGTATCTTACTACCGCACCATCTTGGTTCCGGACGCTCTGAACACCTGCTGAATATATGCAGAATAAGAACTATTCTTGGAGAAAGAACTAGCATTCCGGCACCTTGGAGAACAATATTCCAGGAGAATCTCCAAGATAAGTCCTTTCGTAAACCTCAAGCTAACCGTGAAATTGTATTATATTGTAAATGAGAATCACTATGTTAATTGTAAAGTTGAAATAAATAGATAGAGATTAAGAGTTTGCATTTTCACTATCAGGTTGACAATTTGGGATTCATTCAAGAAAGACAAGTTTTATTTATCTTTTCATTGGCGCACTATGAGGTATTTTACGAAGTAGGATGTTTCATGTGTGGACGGACAAAATCGCTAACGCAAATTAGAGTAATTTGGTTTAATTTCCTTTTATCTTTTTTTCATGGGTTTCGCTGTAGTGGGTTAGCAATTTTGGTTTCAAGATGAACCTGAATTTCCAGAGCTCCCTTTTTTGGGTTCTGGTGCTGAATAAAATTTTTTGCACCATTCCTAATATAAATAGAAGCCGATTTCGAAAACAACTTATTCAAAAGTGTAAGATATTCCACCTATCTGAATATGCTACTGTGTTAGCGAAACGATTCTTGTATTATAATAACAATAAAAATTTGTGAAAATCAGAATAACCTTATTTAATCTTAGTAGTATATGTAGTAAGAAGAGATTTTTGAAATATGTAGAGTAAATGGTAATAATGCGTTAGGGCGAACTCATAGTAAATCATTGGCTCGCGAAATATTCAATAAATTCCGACAGAAACACCCAGAAAAGGGCGAATTTTTTCGTTGGAGGTTTCCAATGGAGCGTGGAAAATTCGATACGGCTGGGCCAATATGGCACACGTTTATTTATCCGGAACATACACCCCACGCCCCATTATCGCCTAGACTCGAGGATAACAATTCAATATAGCATGGTAATGGTTCCCATTCGGTGTAAATAACCGAAGTTGTCGGTCGACATTAAATGAGAGCTATTCGATAAAGTGGTCAGGACGAGCCTCGAGCAGGGCATGGTAACGTTTAGGGTGTAAGTTGGGCAGGCTCCTCGGAATTGAATCATTGTGGGGAGAGGCATTCCTTATGCAATTACTTGTTGTGGAGTTTAGGTTTAATCAAGTTCTCTACAGGTTGAAATCTTCGTTTGTTTAATTACGTTCTGAATTCGATTCAACTATTTTCTTGCCCGTCTGAGTAAGAATTTTGCTGAATGCAATTATCGAAGAACGAATCAGTTGTTTCTGAGTTTGGGGATTCGGTTTTCTTCCCTCAGTGCTTTATTTTGCCCGTAGGTTTCAAGCTAAGATCTCCAAATGAAAAGGGTTAGAATAAATTGAAATGTGTCGATACTTGATGGAAGCAATCGAAATAACGTTGAATTCAGAATAAGAAATTGAAATTCTACAAAAAATACACTGCTCAAAAATTGGAGTGGATAATTTGTGCACATATCGGGTGTGTTTTTAAAAATGATAGAATTTGAATTGAAATAAAACACATTCAAATTAAGATTGAAGACAATTTTTTTTATTTGAAAGATAATTAAATGACATTTATGTTTTAAAAATAATTTCGGGCATATGTCCACTACGACTACCAATTTTTCGAGTAATTCAGGCCTTATTTCATCAATAACACGAGTTATGTTGGCTTCCAAAGCATCTATTGTTTCTGGCTCATCAGCATAAACCAATGACTTGAAATAACCCCACAGAAAATAATCCAGTGGAGTTATGTCGCATGATCTTGGAGGCAAATTATTTGGACCAATTCTCGAAAGAATGTTATCGCTAAATCTCTTTTCAATAAATCAATTGTTATGGTAGCAGCATGAGGCATAGCACCATCTTGGAACCAAAATTTTCTGGGTCGATACCACTCAATACCATGTTTTGAGAGATTTCTGAATCAACTTATTCGAATATTTAAATATATTAAATATTTCAAATAAATCATATTCTTTGAGAAGTCCTTATGTTGTGTTCAAGTTTTTTTTAAAGGCAATTGGTGTTCTTAAAGGTAAGATCAGAAACAAAATTCTGTCTTCTCTAAATATTTATTTATTAATTTTAATGACTTTCTTATATCTATTGGTTTATTTATTCCATTTGACATTATATATTGAGTTTTGATTTTATACGTCTATCAAACGTAAGCGGTGCTTATTTTAGACATTAATTTAATTCTAAAAGTTTTTTGAATAAAATTTTTTTGAAATTAAAATTTTAGAAGACTAATAGATTTAATCTGTTTTGATATTCAAATTTTGAAATGTTGATGGTTAATCTTCAATTTAACGTTTCTTTATTTCACGAAATTTTTCCAGTTTTTCCATAAAATCGATTATACGTGTAGCCTCATTAAGTTTGACCACATATCTGGAATCGGCATTGAATTTGCTACAAGACAATGAGCGCTCTGCGCAAATAAATTCTTATTGTAGGCGTGGTAAGGAGATAAATAACACGATTCTGAAGTGAACAAAATTAGTAATATTTTTCCAATGGTTTAATCGATGGACAATTATTAATTATGGACAAGTTTTCTTTTCAGCAAAAAATACCCCATTTAGTGTGTATATCAACTTTTGTGCTAGCTGTTTTTCCTCTGCTATAATATCATATCAACGAAAA
The DNA here is from genome assembly GCA_034642435.1 of Megalocaria dilatata. Classification (NCBI taxonomy): domain Eukaryota; kingdom Metazoa; phylum Arthropoda; class Insecta; order Coleoptera; family Coccinellidae; genus Megalocaria; species Megalocaria dilatata. The sequence continues at coordinate 42,876,980 of CM067856.1, read as the reverse complement.
GTTGAAATATTCCAAACCTAAATTTACTCTATCTTGAAGCTCTTTATGATTGAATATTAAAGTAATTCTCATGGAAATCACGAATTTATCTGTCGAATCAAAATAATTCAAACGAATAAACTAAATTTCAATAATACAGATTTATGAAAAAATGCAAAGAAAACATACTAGTAATACTTATAAGAATTGTTCGAAATGTCCACCGCCTGGTTCAATATATTTCACACATCGTTTTCACAACGTGTCTGACGAATTTCTGCATAACACAAATTTATGCTTTCGATCAGATCCTCTCGAGAATGAACGGAAATTTGATATACTTTTTCTCTCAAGCTCTTCCAGACATAAAAATCCATAAGCGTAAGATCTTGGCCACTTGGTGACCATCTTACTGAACCGTACCTTCCAATCCATTGCACCCCAAAACATTCATTCATTAAGTCCCTTACATTCAGGCTATTATACTATTTTAAATTTTATAAAATTATTCTGAATTTGAAGATAAAAAAGGTTAGGTTTCAGATTTCCCTTTATTGAAAAGAGTTGAGTGATAACTAAAAAGCTAATTCCGTAGAATGAATTTGGGTCGGCCCGTTTGGCTGCCCAACCTGACCATTATTTTTCTAAAGGAGCTGCCATGGAAATATCTGTAGAACAATGTCAGGTCAGCAACTCTTCCTTTATGTTCAAGTTGGTGAGGGATATTTCTGAGAGTTGGGCTGTTATCAATCGAATGGCCATTTATATGGAATCTAGAAGACGAAAAAAATGCCGTAGCGCCAAAACTCCAAATGTGTGAGCAAGCAGAGGTTCGATTTGAACTTTGTACAAAGTCAGCAGGTAGTAAGTAGTAAAAATCTTTCTAGTTGTCCATAGGCAACTTAGCCTCTGGTTTAATGGATTTGCGATGTTAGCAACATGGTCATACCGAGACATAGTAATATACACCGTGATTTCCATAATCTTGATGGAAATATTTGTTTCAAAAGTATTTCCAGACATAGTGCTAGAATGATTTGAGGGATTAACTTTTTCAAAAACCGTTTATATTTTATGAGTCTTGAACCGAATAAGATTGTTGGTTCTCCACTCAACGATTGTTGATGGAGTCCATATGTGACGATCTGAGTTCGTTTCTTTTATCCACCCAAAGTCATCGATAGGGCGTGAAAGTCGAGATGGGTGCTATCGTCTGCAAAACTAAAGACTAAGTTCGTGATCCAAGAGATTATTGATATAAGATAGTTAATGCTTTAAGTGACCTTCTGACCTAGGGCCTACGGTGACTGCCCCCTTAGATGCGGGTTTGGTTACGTCTTAATAGCGCGCAAAGCAACGGGAATGTTAGTAAGCTTTAGCTCTTTCGAACCTATGCTTAACCCGTAGCACCAAAGCACTATTAGATCTCTACTGGCTCTGCCCGAATCGTGTGGCGCGCATACGATGAAGGAACTAATTTATTACCCAGTCGCAAGTTCAAGATGCGAAATTCGCTGTAGATAAATCCCAACAGATTCTGGTTCGAGCCCAACACATAAGTCTTATGGTCAAGACCCGCAAACCACCGGGAAATGTCTCACTCAATCCTGTCTGTAGATTTACTTCCTTTACGAGTCCAACCTCAGTTAGGAAGCCTAGAGTACGAATACTTCTGTAGTAACGAACACGAACGGTCACCAAGAGGAGTTCTGTTCGAAGAATTCAACACGTCTCCCACCCCTGTATCTAGAACAGATGTAGTATTTACGTATTTGCCGGTTGGTCATATTACCTGTAATTGGGTAGAACCACGCCAGTTTTATGGGTGATAATCCTGTGTTACGACGCCAACTCAAGTCATTGATGTGTAAAAGAGAGAGCTAAGAGAACAGAATAGACGCTAAGAAGCACTAGTATTCGTTTTCAATCAATCAAAGAAAATACCACCAACCAGTACATGTGAGGAGATATCTTGCATGAAGGCCACTGGAGGTATTTGGTGAGGAGAAAGTAGGCTATGATTCGAGACAAAGAATTTATATCTACCTAAGCTTCTATCCTAGTGGATATAGTTCTATGACTCAGTCGAAATATCATACTCACTGAGAGAAGAAACCTGCCATATACTGAATTAAAGGAACTCACATGTAGGATATCATCTTGCATGTTCATGAGCCGCTGCAGAAATTTGGTTGAAAGGAGGAGAGAGGCTATGCTTTCGGACAAAGAATGCATATCTACCCAAGTTTTTATCCTAGTGGATACCGTTCTTAGACTCAGCCGAAATATCAAAGTCTCTGAGAGAAGAAACCTGCCATACATTCTGTCAAGAAAGTACCGGGAATTATCGATTTAAATCTGGCGGGGCAATGAGGCAGGTATTTTTTTTTTCCTAGGTTGGTACCACTGTCCTTAATTCCTATGCCAAGCTTGAGCGGCATCTGTCAACTAGTGTGTTTGCAACAGCTGATTAAGTCAGTCGATGTCAGACTGCGTGCCGATTTTTACTATGGGTGATTACGTTGAGCAAAGAATTTGTTTAAAGTTTTGTGTTGCAAATGAATTTTCGTGTGCCGATGCATTGAAAATGTTGCAAAAGGCCTTTGGTGATAATGCTCTATCGAAAACTCGTGCATATCAGTGGTACAGAGCCTTCAAGGACGGTCGTGAAGTGGTCGAAGATAACGAAGATAACGTCGATAAAATTAAGGAAAGGGTGCTGGAAAATCGTCGTACCAGCTTGAGAGAGATAGCACATGATCTTAAGATATCCCACGAGTCCGCACGTACGATTTTGATTGATATTTTGGGCATGAGAAAGGTGGCCGCACGACTCGTACCGAAAAACCTGAATTTTCTTCAAAAACGTCATCGCGAACAGGTTGCTTCTACAATTGTCAAGAAAGTACCGGGAATTTTCAATTAAAACAACATTTTTACATTTAATCGTCAAAATTTATTGGGTCGCCTTCAAAATAGGCTCCATTTGCTCCAATGCATCTATGCCAACGGCACTTACAATTATCGAAACATTTTTTATAGGCGCTTTCCGGGATGGACTTTAGCTCTCGCGCCGAATTTTGTTTTATGGCTTCAATCGACTCAAAACGGGTGCCACGAAGGGCCAATTTTAGTTTTGGGAAGAGGAAAAAGTCGCAGGGAGCCAAATTCGGCGAATACGGTGGTTGCTGAAGCACGATTGTTGAGTTTTTGGCGAGAAAGTCAGTCACAATCGTAGCTCTGTGAGAAGGCGCGTTATCGTCATGCAAAATCCATGAGTTGTTCGCCCACAAATTTGGCCGCTTCTTACGGATACGCTCACGCAAACGTTTCATAACGCCTAGGTAATACTCCTTGTTTACTGCCTGACCCTCTGGAACGAATTCGTAGTGCACCACGCCACGGATATCGAAGAAAACAATGAGCATCACCTTCATTTTCGAGCGGCTTTGGCGTGGTTTTTTCGGTTTCGGCTCATTTTTTGCCACCCATTCCGATGATTGCTGGCTTGTTTGCATATCGTACTCGTAGACCCAGGTCTCATCACCAGTTATAATGCGTTCCATGAATGTAGAATCGGAATTACAGCGATCCAGCATGTCTGAAGCAACCTGTTCGCGATGACGTTTTTGAAGAAAATTCAGGTCTTTCGGTACGAGTCGTGCGGCCACCTTTCTCATTCCCAAAATATCAATCAAAATCGTACGTGCGGACTCGTGGGATATCTTAAGATCATGTGCTATCTCTCTCAAGCTGGTACGACGGTTTTCCAGCACCCTTTCCTTAATTTTATCGACGTTATCTACGATCGAAGCCGTCGATGGGCGACCACTTCACGACCGTCCTTGAAGGCTCTGTATCACTGATATGCACGAGTTTTCGATAGAGCATTATCACCAAAGGCCTTTTGCAACATTTTCAATGCATCGGCACACGAAAATTCATTTGCAACACAAAACTTTAAACAAATTCTTTGCTCAACGTAATCACCCATAGTAAAAATCGGCACGCAGTCTGACATCGACTGACTTAATCAGCTGTTGCAAACACACTAGTTGACAGATCCCGCTCAAGCTTGGCATAGTAATTAAGGACAGTGGTACCAACCTAGGAAAAAAGAATTGTACCTGCCTCATTGCCCCGCCAGATTTAAATCGATAATTCCCGGTACTTTCTTGACAGAATGTATAATGCATATCTAAGCTTGTACGCTATTGGGTCCCGTTCCAGAACTCACCCGAAAGAAAGGAAAAAATTTCAAGGGATTCAATGAACCTTTATTATTAATTCGTTGCAGTATTTCATCAAGAATCCTGCCAAGACAACTCGCAGAAGCTTTTTATAGCTTCTGAGGGATCCTCATACAAAATCTAAGGGTATCAGGATACTTTACCAATAATATCAAAGATCTTGACGAATATAGAATCTTTTTTATCATAAAGCGGGATAATTGATTAAGGGTTCATCATAGTTAGCTACTGAAGGAATAAATTGACATACCTAATTGGATATACATTTGGCTAACGAACACATGCCACTTCATCCGTTATTTTTGGCTCATCGAAAGTTGGGCAACTCGACGGAAAACGAATTAGTCAAAGTGTCCAATTTGTAGAATGAGCCTCATCGGGAAGTCAACCCAAACACGGCTGATTAGAATGTCCCGCTCAGCGGATGTTTAAAATTCAATTTGAAAATGTGTAACTCCGCACTATGGAAAAAGATCAGGAAGCATAATTGGGAATAATTCGGACTATAAACATCTATCATACCGATCTGCGAAATTTGTATGTTCTAGCTAGTTTACTGCACCTGAGCCGGACGAAATGTTTTATCGCCATCAGAACTGGCCGACTGTTTGTAGATAGTTGTGAGTTATGAGTTTGAGCATTTACTGAACATAGTTTATTTACGGTCGAATTATTCCGGAATTTACCTGCTCGTTTTATTTCGATTCGGTTCCAAGATTCGAGTGTTTTGGTTGTTGGCGGAGTTGGTAAATTACTTCCTTTCATTCGTTCTTTTAATTTTATAATCGCTATGAATACAGAGTTTCTGGAAATAATGATTCAAAGTTCTTGAGTGCTTGAGTACTCTTCTTATTTTACTCTTTCAATATGAGAAGCAATTACGCCTTCGAATGAAATATAAAATGAATGCCCCACGCTTACCTTGGATGGAAATTTTTAGCTCGATTGAGTTTCCATTTCAATTTCCATCTTTTTTTTGGAAGTAATAGACTAAAATATTCACTTCATAAAATGTCATGGGTTTTCACTATAATTTGACTCCCTTTTAAATTTGTTAGAACTAGAGGTACAAAAAAAAGTCATTCACAAAAGTTGCAAGAAATCAACTGAGTTTTCAAAATGATTTCACAAAATGGAATATATACAGAATGGAAAAGATATTCAGTGCCATTTCATTTTTTCAATGAATCATCCTGTATATTTTCTTATTTATTGCTAGCTCTTTCTCTCCTGATTACGAATATATATGCATCTGTTGGTCCATCTCTCTTATTTTGAGAACTACAGAGTCTCAAATTTAAGGAACCAGATACTCAGTAATCGGTTGTTAAGTAGTAGGTTGTGATAAATCAACAAACGACGTTGGTATTAATATGATATAAGTTGATATTCAATAAAATTATTTCTGAAACATGCATTACACAGAAACGGAAAAAATCTAGATAAAATAAAATATATTTCAACAAGTTAATACAAACGAAGATATCATTAGTAATACAATTAATCCATCCTATATTTTATGTGAAGAACAATGAAAACAAGAAAGCGAAAAGGAGAGAATATATGACGTTCCATCTAGATTATCCAATTCCAAGAAAAAATACATTTATTGATACTTACAACCATGTAAAAGTTGGTGAAAGTTTTAAGAGAAAGAGGCGTAGCGTCTAACGGAATGGGAATCAAGAACTCGACATTGTTGAGAATTTATGGTATGGAATAAACAGTTAAATCTGAATAAATTGCTAGAAATGGTCATCATCATTTAATATATCGGTGGTTTTTTTTTGGAGTGATAGAACTTTAGGTTGAAAAAAAACACATTTTAATCACGATTGAAGCCAAATTTTCTTTTTATTTGATTGAATTCTATGACATTTATGTTTCAAAAATAATTTTGGGCATATGTCCACCACGACTAGCTCTGAGGAACCGCATTCGACCAGACCAATTTTGGACCACTTTTTCGAGTAATGTTGGCTTCCAACATTGTTTCTGGTTTATCAGCATAAACCAATGACTTGACATAAGCCAAAAGAAAATAATCTAGTGCAGTTATGTCGCATGATCTTGAAAGCCAATTAATTGGACCATGTCTCGAAATAATGTTATCGCCAAATCTTTCTTTCAATAAATCAATTGTTACGTTAGCAGCATGACGTGTAGCACCATTTTGTTGAAACCAGAACACTTCTGGGTCGATACCACTCAAATTGTGAAACAAACTCAATGATCATCGATCTGTAACGAGCACCATTCACTGTAACATTAGCTCCAGCATCGTTTTTAAAGAAATATAGACCGATGATGCCTCCAGTGTGTAAAGCACACCAAAGAGTGGATTTTTCAGGATGCAAAGGAAACTACAGAACTTCTTGAGGATTGTTTTCACTCCATATACGGCAAGTTTGCTTGTTTACATAGCCGTTCAAACAGAAATGAGCTTCATCACTAAACAAAATTTTACGATAAAAAAGTGAATCAACTTCAAGCTGTTCTAGGGCACAATCAGCAAACAAACGACGCTTATTATGGTCAAGTGGATTTGGTTCTTGAACTACTTGGATCTTGTGTGGGTGTAGACCAAGATCTCTACGCAAAATTTTCCATGTGGCGGATGCACAGAGTCGAACTTGTTGTGAACGTCGACGAATAGACAAATCTGGATCATCATTAACAATATGACTTACAGCAGCGATATTTTCTTCTGTACGTACAGTTCTTCGTCTTGTTGCTGTGTTGCATTGAGTAGAAGAAATGTTGTGCAAAATCTATCGATAGTTCGACGAGTAAGGTGCTCTGATGTACGATTATTCAAACCGTACATTTCACGAAGTGCTCTATAAGTTAGGCGAATAGACGACTGATTTTGAAAATAAATTTAAACAATTTGTAAACGTTGTTGCGGCGTGATTCTTTTCATGATAATTTGTCAATGCTTACTGAACAGAAATGTCAAAACAACATGGCCTCTACCTTCTATTAAATCACAGTTATCCCTATCGAAAGTTCTATTACTCTATAAAAACACCCGATAAATAGTTCATATCGTTTTCTCAAGTTGGTCAGACTATTTGGTATTGCATAATAATGCTATGGCAACTGGAGAAAACGATTTGAACTATGTTATATGGTTCTATGAACTATGGTTCTGATTGAGTTAATGAATTAATGCTTCAGTTTTGTTTTTATCGGCACTTTCATTATTATCAGAGTAAATTTTTTCCTTCGGGAACAGCCATTAAAACGTGTCGAACGCTGTTAAATCCGAACTATTCGATGGCCATGAGATAGGTTCACCATAACCGATCCAGAGATCAAATTGACCAGTCAAATGTTCTCGAACTACCAAAACTCTCTGCGTGGGTGCTCCGTCCTGTTGCCAAATTATTTGTTCGAATTTTTCAGCAGAAATGAGTTGCTTCAAAAGGTGAGCTACCTCTGGCACTATCTTTTCTAAATATGCTTCACGTGTTAATATATAGTCAAAAAATATAGACCCCACAATTTAATTATAAACAATGCCACACCAAACGACTTTCTTCCAGATTTTCTAATTATAAATACTTTGGGTTGTCTTAGAATTTTGTTTTCGCAAGAACGTCTATTTCTTCTATTGAACACGCCCGCTATGGGCGATGATTCATCCGTCCAAATTTAATAAATTAGGAGCTTACTCTAGTTTTTGCAGTATATTTTAACAGTATTCTAAGCGTTTCCGTCTTTGGTCTTCTGTGAGGAGTTGTGCGGGTAGTAACTTGTAGGGCCTATAATTGTTCTTTTTTAACTCTCCATGAATCTTCGAGCAGCTTATTTCAAGTTCATGTATGCTTTCTTTAATCCATTTTCTTTATTTTCTGAAACAATTTATATGAAACTGTGCGGTTGATTACAAATTCAATAATATTCAAGTTTCAGCATTTATCAAAAACTTATATTAACATTAACTTATAGTAACATTACCTTCAAAATAAAGAAATATATCGAGTTCCTGATTCTCATTCCGTAAGACGCTCTCTCTTTCTCTTACAATTTTTAGAACATCTTACACGGTTGTAAGTATAAGGAAATGTATTTTCACATGAATTGAATCATCTGGATGTAATGCCATATATTATATCCTTGCAGCTTTCTTGCTTTTATTTTTATTTACATTCAGCAAAAATATTGCTTCTCTGTATTTCATGTTCCAGAAATAATTTTATTGAATATCAAGGTGTGTCATATCGTTACCAATGTCGTTTGTTGAATAATCACAGCCTACCACTTGAAAACCGACTACCGATCCTGTCAGGTGGTTCGTCGAATTTGACTCTGTAGTTCTCAAAATAAGAGAGATAGATCAACATAGCATATAAAGAGTGTTTCAATAAAAGCGCAAGATTTGAATTGCGCGCCATGTTTGACAGTCATAATGTCACATGATTATGACGTGATAGATCGAAAGTTGACAGATGGGAGTTAGTAAACATGGAGCGTTACACGGTAGAACAACGCGTCTCGATTGTAAAAAATTATTATCAAAATGATGAAAATTTAATTGCCATTATTCGTAAAGTGCGTCCAATGTTCGGTCGATACGAGCTCGTAGGGGTCGTTCACAAAACATCACGGCAGTTCGCGAGAGTGTGACAAAAAACCCAGAAACGTCAATTCGCCATCGAGCACAAGAATTGGACATTTCAACAGGCTCTCCTTAGCGAATTCTCACTAAAGATTTACAGCTGCATGCCTACAAAATCCAACTGACTCAACAACTTCTGCCAGTAGACCATGAACAACGAAGAGAATTCACCAATTGGACCCTTGAGCAACCTGCTGATTCTGTAAACAAAATCATTTTCACTGAGGAGGCCCATTTTCACCTCGATAGCTTTGTTAATATGCAAACTGTGGCATTTGGGGCTTTGAAAATCCACGAATGATTCATCAGAAAGCAATGCATCCACAATGGGTCACCAAAATGCATTTTGGTCTGGAAGAATAATTGGACCGTTTTTTTTCGAAAACGAAGAAGGTAATGTAGTAACGGTGAATGGCGAACGTTATCGTGCTATGATAACACAGTTTCTTGTGCCTCATTTGTCTTGACGTAGTCTTGTAGTTTCAGAGGGACGGTGCCACATGTCATACCGCCCGTGAAACATTGACGATCTTGCACGAGTTTGCTCCTGGTCGTGTTTTTTTCCCCGGTTTGGTGACCAGAATTGGCCTCCACGCTCTTGCGATTTAAGGCCTTTAGACTTCTCGCTGTGGTGTTATCTTAAGTCACAGGTTTATGCCAATAAGCATGCAAACATCGAACCATTGAAAGTCGAAATTAGACGCTGTATCAATGGAATACCACCACGTATATTCAATAACGTTATTGAAAATACGTCAAAAGAGTACGCTTATGTCAGCAAAGCCGTTGCGGCAATTTACAAGATATTTTTTTTCATACATAATTCAAAAATGTATATTTTCTAAATCAATAACTATTTCAATACTCTGCCATAGAAAATAATGTTTTATTAAGCCATTTTGAAAAAACGCAGTTAATTTAGTACAACTTTTGTGAATAACTTTTTTTCGTATCGCCATTTGTAACAAAGATAATGGGGGGTTCAAATTAGAGTGAAAAGCCCGGTACGTTAGTCATGTCAAGGCCTTGAAGAACAATGAACAAAAATCAGAATTTTATTAAAACATATTCGAAATGATTAATTCAAGGAATTGATGCTATCTTGGGAAATTTTCCATAATTATACATTAGTGAATAAATTTTTTTTGAGAAAAATAATACCAATACGAGGAGCAAATTTTTCTCTTTTCATCTTGAAAACGTTTTCAATTTGACTGATGTACGAATTTTTTAAATTATACATATTGAAAACTGTATTCATATGAAATAGTTGATACATTCTTGCGCGCTTGTTCGACGGAACAGTTTCGTTCGACTTGAAATTCAGCATTTGGCAATAGAAAATTCCCCTATCGCATATTCATGTGAAATTTCACGAGGAAATCATATGATTAGAAGTTCAAAAAAAAAAATATAAAACGTTCGAACGGACTTGAAACTTGCGGGTTACGTTTGTAGTTTGAATATCTCGTTGAGTTAATTACTGGGCGAAATCAGTCCAATGGTTTCGAAGTTATTCGAATCTCTTTTATTAATATTTTCTGAACTACCAGATCTATTAATCAGAAATTTGAAGCTCAGAAGCATACTGGCAGCGTAAATAATTCTGTGAAATTTCATGAGCGGAGCAGCGTTCAGCACTGAAGAAACCATGGCCCCAGTCCGAAGATCGAGTTTTAATTCAGCATTTACATCTAGAATAACGATGAGAAGGCTTATACCAAATTTCGTGTAGATCTTATAATAAGAATATCAACAAAAAAGTTTTGTGGGGATTGTGGATAATAAGAACAAGCGCAAAAGCTCCTAACTTTACGTTAGTGCTTTCTACCTTTTTTGTCATTGGATGATAGCTTTTTCTGGACGTAGTATCAATTATTAACATTTATCATTTTCAAGATGGAGTTTGCTTTTGACTCTTGCTGCGATATGATAAATTTTACTTCAAAAGAAAAGCCTTCGTTTATATGTTTAATGCAATTGGAGAACTGACAAATTGACGTTAGTGAATTTGATTTCTTATGAATTTTCCACATTAATTTCAAAGAGTTTGTTTATAAGATTTATTATTTTGGAAACAAGTTCTTATTTTTTTCCAATATTGTTTGAGGGCAAGTCGACCCCTTTCGTTAATGTCAAATATTAAGCTAACTTTCTGTCACATCACGAATGAGAGAAGTGTTGCAGACACCAGATGGCCTACTCTTTACATTAGTAACCTTTTTTTACGCCTACTCTGGGACACCCTGCAGAGAATTTTATTCAAATTAATTAAACTTTATCCATCCAAAAAAGTGTTTTGCTACATATTTCCTGGAACTCACCGTGTTTTATTTTAATGTTTAATCAGCTCTTATGAAGAAAGCCGATACAAAAACTTGTTACGGAGAAAACCAAGAACTGGATTTTATTAAAAAGCAGATGGGAAATTCAATCAAACGCTGTGAAAGATCCAACAGAAAACACGATGCCCAAGGTGTAATAAAATCAAATTGGAAGCTGTACAAAGAGAAGAGATGAAAAATGGAGAGTAATAAACTTATGAAAGGAACTGCGTCCAGCTTTCTTTGAGCGGTGAACGTCCGACGTAATGGATTCCGAATGCCATGCAGCCGTCTGCGAAAATGCTCGTTAGCGAAAACATGTTTTCGACGGAAAAATGCCCGGAAAAATTAGAAAAAGATTTAACATGTTCTCCGCTGCCACATAATTGTGTTCTGGGCGTCCTTGAAATTTTGTACAACTACAAATTAATGAAATTTTCCGCATATATTAGAATTAAATTCACAATGTAGATCAGTCGTTGTTTTGCGTGAGAACGTAATTAGGTTTTTTTGGGGAAGTTCGTTCCGTTTTGTTTTGAATTAGGGTTTTTTCTGCATTGTTAATGCTTCCCGAGAGGGGGAACTCTGGCGAACTGCTGTACTTTGTTTACTTTAATGACTGCGCCATCAGATTGTTCCGCGACGAAAGGAAGAAATACTGAGAATTTCTCATCTGCATCAACAAATATACATTACGCAGCTAATTTCCTACATGTGACTCATAATTGTGAATCTATAATGACTAATTTTACAGGTGGGTGTTTCTTCTGGTAGATTACCTCGGAATAAATCATGAAAAAAACTTTGACGCAAGAGCTGTCAAACTAGTTATATTATCCAATACATGAAATCAATGCTGAAACAATGAATCTGTTTAGTAGGATTTTCAATATTTTTGATCCTTTTCTAGTCTCAATAACTTGTTCGGTCAGAACACTCTACATATTGAAAATATCCCTACAATTAACGCTATAAATGGATGAAAAGCAATCACCTGAGCAAGCAGGTTTTAGGGCTGGCTACTCAACTATATACCACCTATTCACTGGAATAGGTGGTCATTGAAAAATACAAAAAACACAACCAAAAATTGTACATAGCATTTGTAGATTACAACCAGGCCTTAGAAATGCTCTAATAAATCAAGGTATACCAGAACCATACATTGATATGCTACAACAAATTTATCACAATTGCCAAGCAAAAATCAAACTTGCGAAAAAATTGTAAAGAAAACCGACTACTTCAACTTACAAAAATTTCTTCGAAATGTTCACACATCGGTTTCGCACTGAATCTACAACACTGCGAAGTTCACAAAAATTTTCTGACGAATTTCTCCACAATACAATTTTATTCTTTCGATCAGATCCTCTCCAGTCTGAACGCAAATTTGATATTCTCTTTCTTTCAAGGTGTTACAGATCTAAAAATCGAAAGGCGTAAGCTCCTTGGTGGTCATCTTACCGGACTGTACCTTACAATTCACTGCGCCCCAAAATATTCATTCATTAAGTCCCGTAAATTCCGGCTATTATCAGCTGGGCAGCCATCCATTTGAAACCTGACATTTTGTCTGTTAGCCCGGGGCATTTCATCCAATATGTTTGTTAAGCTTTTTTTAGAGTTCTCGGTGTACTATAAAATGATGAATCATTCCATGTACAACATATTCGACAAGTACTCGTTATAGGGTCCTCCCGGACAGCTTGAAGTATAGCAGATGCATGCTGGCCTAACTGACTCTTTCGACCCCATTCTCTGATTCGGAAACCACCAAACGAGCCTGTTTCACCTAATCGCCTGAACACTTGTACAAATATCTTTATATTTGGTTGTCGTGTGTTGGGAAAACGCAAACCGTACGCTCGAACCGCTGCGCATTTCCATTCACAAATCCATAAATGAGCAACATATGGCGATATTTAATGTTTGAAAAACAGGCATAATTTTCTCGATTTTTCTAGAATATATATTTTAAATTGAGTTTATTCGTTAGATACCAGAAGACTTACTGATACCCAAAATTATTAAGCGACAGAAACTGTCAGATTCTAAATTCAATATTCACCTCAATATTCAATCACAAGATAGAGCAAATTTAGATTTGGAATATTTCAACTTTCCATTATTATCTTCTTAGCTATGATATTATGTCAGAGGACAAGCAACTAGCACAAAAGTTGATATTTCATTCTAAAGCACACTAAATGAGTTATTTTTTGCTCAAAAAAAAAATATGTCCATATTCAATAATTTTTAATCAATAAAACCACTGGAAAAATATTACTGATTTTGTTCACTTCTGAATTGTGATATTGATCTCCTTATTAAGCCCACAATAAGAATTGTTAGGCACACGAAACAACTTATCTTGTAGCAAATTCAATGTCATTTCCAGATATGTGGTCAAATTTGATGAGGCTACAAAGATAGCTGGAGTACATACAATCCTTCTTATGGAAAAAATTGTAATATTTCTAGAATTACGAAATTTTAAATTGAAGAATAACCATCAATATTTCGACCATGTAATGTATGACATTTTTTGTTGCAACTAACAAGTATGATCTCCCTTTGAAGTTTGGCCCTTTTGAAAGTAGACACCCTATATAGAATCGCTGAGATAAAATTTTTTTTATTCAGGTTGAAAATGTATCGTGTGTTTTTTTTAGAGTGATAGAACTTTCGATAGTGATAACTGTGATTTGACAGGCAGTGGAGGCCATGTTGTTTTGATATTTCTGTTCAATAAGCAATGACAAATTACCATGGAGAGACTCACGCCGCAACAACGTTTACAACTTGTTGAAATTTATTTTCAAAAGCAGCGTTTATTCGCCAAATTTATAGAGCATTTTGTGAAATTTATCGTTTACATAATCGTCCATCAGAGCAGCTTATTCGTCGAACTATCGATAGATTTCGGACAACATTTTCTCTACTCGATGCAACAACAAGACAAAAAACTGTACGTACAGAAGAAAATATCGCTGCTGTCAGTCATAGTGTTTATGATGATCCAGATTTATCTATTCGACGACGTTCACAACAAGTTGGACTCTGTGCATCCACCACATGGAAAATTTTGCGTATAGATCTTGGTCTACACCCATACAAGATCCAACTAGTTCAAGAACTAAAGCCAACGATGAGATTCAGAGATAATTTTTTTTGAGTTGTGATTTTAATTTCTCCATCAAATAAGCATTTTAAATAATCATCAAACGATATAACCCTTTTTGCTACCCCTTTCTTGATTCTTTTCACTTTTTTAACCTCACTTTTTTTTGTACTAATTTTAAGAGAATACATTTTGGAGCGAATCATTTATTTTAATGCCTTTGTTTTTATCTTTCATGAGCCCAGGAACCTTATTGTTCAAACGGGATATATTGAAAATATTATCATCTGCATAATCTGACGTATCGAAATCAGTATGAAAATCGAGCTTAATCATTTCATATGGATCTTGATCTCGAATCTCATGAATTAATGAATCAATGTCTACATATATCAAAAAACAGTTCTTGAATTTAATTAGACTATAATCATAATGAAAATCATATAAACAAGTTTTGGAAATATCTTGTACAGCTTGCCCAATATACAAATGTTTATTGAAGATTAAATTTGTAGTAGATAGGCAACACGGGTTCCAACTCAATATCAGGACAAACACGTACTAATTCCCATAAGAAAATCTGAGGTCGATTTTGGAATTTTGGTTCCTAGAACAGCTTGAAGTTGATCCACTTTTTATCGTAAAATTGTGTTTAGTGATGAAGCTCATTTCTGGTTGAATGGCTATGTAAACAAGCAAAATCGTCGTATATGGAGTGAAAACAATCCTCAAGAAGTTCAGCAGTTTCCATTTCATCCTGAAAAATGCACTGTATGGTGTGCTTTACACGCTGGAAGCATCATCGGTCCATATTTCTTTAAAAACGATGCTGGAGCTAATGTTACAGTGAATGGTGCTCGTTACAGATCGAGAATCAATGATTATTTGTTTCAAAATTTGAATGGTATCGACCCAGAAGTGTTTTTGTTCAAACAAGATGGTGCTACACCTAATGCTGCTACCGTAACAATTGTTTCATTGAAAGAAAGATTTGGCGATAACAGTATTTCGAGAAATGGTCCAATTAACTGGCTCCAAGATCATGCGACATAACTTCACTGGATTATTTTTTTTTGGGTTTAAGTCAAGTCATTGGTTTATACTGATAAACCAGAAACAATAGATGTTTTGGAAGCTAACATAACTTGTGTTATTGATGAAATAAGGCCTGCATTACTCGAAAATGTGCTCAGAGCTACTCGTGGTGGACATATGCGGAAAATTATTTTTTATACATAAGTGTCATGAAATTATCTTTCAAATAAAAAAATTGGCTTCAATCTTAATTTAAACGTGTTTTATTTCAATTTAAAGTTCTATCACGCAAAAAAAAACACCCGATAGTACACACTACGGAACTCGAGTCCCTGTATATTCAGTTAATAAAAAGTGATAAAAAACTAAGTAATTTCTTATTTCATTCCATTGTGACGTAATATTTATCTGATTCGAATATTATGGTGTTATCAGATTAGGGGATAACCTTGGAAAACAGACAAATTAAACTGATGAAGTATTGTTTTTTGAACAATATGGTTTGCTAATTTGTTGTCTAACACAAAGTATCATAATATAAATGCGTGAGATCGGTAAATATTATCCGTATTTATATCTCACCTGCGAGAGAACTGAAATATTCATGGCACAAATTTCGATATTATCTATGTAGATTGCCACGACAGAAAACCTATTCTGAAATAATAGTAAGGAACGTCTAGACCGTCGCCGCAAGTAAATGAAATTTGCAATATTTATATCGCATGATAGTTGTGGCCCGGCTTTTCCGTATGACGCGGCCTGGATAATGGAGAACAGGAAGTGTACAGCTGGTCTCTATTGAATTATAGATCCCTCGGGAGATTTCCGATCGGACTAGTTAACGATAAATTCTGTAGATCAACGACAATTATTTACAATTAAATACAGTTCGGATCCGGATTTGTGGAAATTTGTCATGATGTGCATTAACGGCACGCTGCGATTAAATTACGCAAGGCCTGTAGTTATGCGCTTTAGTTATTGTGCAGATAATCGGGAAGTTTTAGCAGAATAGAGGCGTTGTATTATTTCGAAAGTTTTATATTTGTGAGACGAAATTGTTCCTTTACCCTAAATCTTCATCATCGATTAAGGTTTTTGGGACGATTTTACTAGTTCTGGACTCAAGGGTTTTATAATAAGAGGTTTCATTTTCAGCCGGAAATAGTGAAACTGGTGGAAGAATTTGAGCTGTTGGGACAATTTAGAGATGCGAAGAATCTAAACCGTGTGTGTCGCTCAAAAACAACTGAGAATATAGCTGTAGTGTTGACGAAAACCCAGGTTTGCCGATTCCTCGTCGATCCTTAGAATAAGGCCTTACACAAACAACATTATATCGTATTTTGTATGAAGACTTAGGTCTTTAGACTTTAAAAGTTCAGTTAACAGAGAACTCGAGCCGGTCGATCACCAGCAACGTCGTATCTGCACTGATTGGGTCCATGAAATGCATCAAAATCATCCGAATTTTCGTCGAAAAATCATCCTTAATGATGAGGATCATTTTCACCTCGGAAGCAACGTTAATAAGTAGAATTATCGCATTGGGAGTTCGCAAAATCCAAGAATGATTGTTGAAAAGCCGCTCCATCCTCAATGTGTCACTGTTTGATGCGGATTTTGGGCTGGCGGTATAATTGAACCATACTTAAACGAAAATGAGGCTGGTGCAATTGTTACGGTGACTGGATCGCGCTACAGAGCTCTATGATTAATGATTTTCCATGGCCGGAATCAGAAGAAATTGTTGAAGACGACGTTTTTTCAACAAGACGGCGCTACGTGCTACACAAACCATGAAATAATCGCAATTTTGCAAGAAAAATTTCCAGGCCGTGTTATTTCTCGAAGAGGTGATCATAATTGGCCACCGAGATCTTGTTATTTAACATCTTTAGACTTTTTTCTTTGGGCCACGCGAAAAATAAGGTCCATGCCAATACTCCACAATCCATTCAAGAGCTCAAAGATGGAATTCGTGAAGTTATCGAGGATATACAACCGCAAATGTGCGAATTGGTCATGAAAAATTTCTTGAAAAGGATATCATTTTTTTTTTATATCAAAATGAAACTTCTTATTGGAAAACTCTTTAACTTCAACAAAGAAATTTCAATAAATAAAATATAAAAAATGTAGTTTAACTAGTAGAAGTACTGCAACGATTAAATGAATTGTCGAAAACAAGTAATGAAATATACCAATATATCATGCATAAAGAAGATTAGATGGTATACCACAAGGGTTTGTTGTGGAAAACATGATTTTAATTCCATTTATGAAGGCTAATTTTGAAATAATAATTAATTGTTTAGTCAAATTTTTTTAGGTAATTTTTAAAATTTTATTGGTGACTTTCAAACTATAGTTCAGTATTTTATAGTCAAGTAATCGTGGAAATGGATAACAAAATCATTGGAAATCCAAATAATTTCAATTCTTCCGTAATTGATAACCAAATATCGTTAATTGATTAATAAACTAATTAGAAATTGAGAAAAATAGTTATAGGTAAATGCTAGAATGATAATTTTACTGGTTAATCGTGAAGAATGATCAGATCGAATGATAAGTAATGGCATTTTAGTGAATATCCACTGATTGAATTAATATCTACTGATTGGAGTCATAGTCATGCGACGAACTGAGCAACTACTATTCCAGTTTTATTTCATTCAAGGTTGATCTCGTATGGACATATAGTTGGCACCGCCAATTTTTTTATTATTATTATCTTTCTGTGAAGATCCCTCAGAAGCTTGTGCGAGTTAGGAGTTCAGTTGTGTTCTGGGTAGGCTTTGTTACTGCGATCTTGCGCCACTTCAGGTCACAGCACTGTTAATTTTTGATCCCACAGTGGAATGGTGGCCGACACTCGTCCGACTAGAAAATTTCTTTTCCACCTGAACAGGATTCAAACCCGGACCTTCCGGTCACGAGCCTGATGCTCTACCACTAAGCTGTCCCTGCTCATGCCATGCCACTTTTGTTTTTCGGTAGTACCAACCATCAAAAAATACGTGTAAGAATTTAATGAAAAATGGTTCAGTCCTCTTGACATATTGAAGGTTTCATGAGATTTTGCGGTCTTCAGGAGAAAAGTTTTAAAACTGCAAAAAATTACTTTTATTTGACATTCAGATGACAGAACACATACTTTTTTATTCATCGTAGGTACTGAATAATTTTCTTGTATTTTGATCTACCCTTTAAAATTCTTCAATAGTAATTGGACGTTAATCAGCTAGTATGCCAATTCCAAAATATATCAGGTGATTCATTTAGAGGTATTTTTATTTAATGAAAAAAATGAATAAAAACAATTTCATTTTATAATCTTCATTATTACACAAAAGAACCATTCTTCACAATTATTTTTTGAAGATAACTTCTTTCAAATATTGTCTGCGACAACGGTTAACAACGTCCAATCTGAAGTTTTCAATTTTCAATTACGCGTCTGAGTATTTCTAGTGGTATTTGGCCAATAACACGAGTTATATTGACCTCCAATGCCTCAATTGTCGCGGGCTTATCCATATAGACTTTCCATATAGCCCCAAAGGAAGAAGTCGAGAGGTTTGATATCACACGATCTAGCCGGAAAATTCGTTGGTCCAAAGCGTGAGATGATCCGTTCGCCGAATCGCTCTAGCAGTTAAGCCACGTTAGAACCAAATTTCGTCGAGACCACGGGCTTCAATTTTTGGCATCAAATAGTCTATTATCATTACGCGATATCGGTCACCATTCACAATAACATTTCGGACGGACTCTGTTTCGAAGAAATATGGACCGATTATTCCACCGGCCCATCAGCCACACCAAACAGTTGTTTTTTATGGATTCAATTTCAGCTCCTGAACCTCTTCGAGTCGTTCGTCACCCCAAATACGCGCATTTTGTTTATTCACGAACCCAATAAGCCAAAAATGGGCCTCTTCTGTGAACAAAATTTTTGTTGACAACAGTGGATCTTCTGCAAGAGCCTAACGACTAAAACGGAAACGATTTGGAAGGTCGGTCGGCTTCAATAGATGAATTTTGTAAGCTTTTAAAGAAAGATCTTCACGTAAAATACGCCAAGTTGTTGAATATAACAGTCCAAGCTGTTGAGAACGGCGACGAATCGACACTTCACGTTCTTCGCGTACACTCTCATCTACCGCCCCTATAATTTCTTCACTACGTATTGGCTGTGATCTATTGGTACCAATAATGAAAATTGAGTCTCAAACTTATGGATGGTAGAGCTAATTTTGCGGTCGGTAGGCCGATTTGGACCATAAGTTGCTCTAAGCGCCCGATACACATTCCTCGTAGAACGCACATTTTCGTAATCAAGTTGAACAATTTTTAGACGCTGTGCCAGGCTAAGTCTTTCCATTTTGAATTGTCAAACAGTACTGAACAGAAATAGCACTTCAGTTAACAGGAGGCATGCGCAATCTGCAATTAATTCCCCACCACAAAAAGTACCTTTGAATGAATCAGCCTTTACATACTTCCAGGAGAATAGAGAGATTATAATAGCCTAGAACCCGTTCATTTAGAGTCTATATGCGACAGCTTTGTACTAAAATTGATTTCATTTTTACAGAGAAAAGGTTGGAGGAAGCTGACCTGCACGAGATCCTATACCTGCCTAGTAAAGGTCAACGACGAAATCGAATATGTATTATAGATTCCTCAAAAAGTCATTTACAGATTTTGAATGTTCAGGAAAAATCGAATGCCTTGGACCTCACGTCAGTGCTTGTCACCATTTCTATTTTTCAACCCAAATAAAATAGATATTAAAAGATGCTTTTAGAAATTACTGTTTTATACTGACAAAAAATTTAAACATTAACATCGTTTTCAAGACTCCAGTTTCAAAGTATAACTTCATCATAAAAGGATAAGTGCAATATAGAAATATTGCTGCCTCTATTAAATGACGTTTTATGAGAATTTATTGATAATGTTAATGCGACTTTCAAGGAAAATCATGTCAATAAAACTAAATGATAAGTTATTTCACGTTGCAAAATAATGCCTTTGTTCCTCCGGAATACCTGCTCATTAAATTGTGAACGATATATGGATAAATATCAGAGATTTGTGAATTAATCTGATAAATTTCTCTACTTCAAGGACACAGTCACGCTTCATCTACGGCCTTGCTGCTAAATGTATGTAATAGACTATACTGATTGTCAAGAAACAACATACGCCAACTTCAAACTTATTCCAAAACTTCCATAGTTTTTGTTTCCAAAAAAGGGGGTTTGCAGAAGTCTGCTCATAATCCAACATATAACAAACAGGTTGTAGTGTCAGGTATCTTGTACTTGCGTGCGCTTAAGCCAACCGACAGCTGGCCGTCCAAGATTTCAATCTTGAAAATTAATTATGCCGATGTATTTCATCCAAATGGTCGTTACTTCCGCGTTTTTAATTTCATGTGCCGGAATTCGAGGGAAAGACACGGAGGCTTTCCGCTTATCCAAACAGGGAGTATTGTGCGCTGTTTACACGCACAACGACACATAATACTTCCATTTATCACTCGGTTCGCAACATTTCTCCTGTCTCATACGTTGAAAAGGTAAAGCCAGGATTATAGTGACAAATATCCTACGTTTTTTCCTAATCTTCTGGCAGATCTTCGACGTCTTGATTGGTTCCTTAAGTCCGTTTCGGAAGGATTTACTTGATATAAAGAAACTAATAAAATAGGTTGAATGCATAAGATTATCAATAAACGGGACTTAATACTGCACGTTTTGTATATATTTAAATCTTGGTCATGTTCCTTTCTTCATTGTTCACCAAAATCTCAATAAAGAAAGGGACCCTTACTTTTCCGAATCGGGGATTTATCATATTTATTGTGAGGATTGTGATAGGACAGACAAGCCGATGTTTACAGCATAGAATCAAAGAACAAAGGATGTCTATTTTGAAAAACCAGAAATCTACCGGTTTTGCAGAACATCGTATATAAAACAATAATTTGTTTAATTACAAAGATGTCACTTTACTATATGATATTAATAAGGGACTATTTGGAGATCCTTTCAATCAAAAGAGCCGTTGAGACAAAGGTGAATTAACAAATTCCCAAATACTATTCGGAAACACATTGGATGCTGTTATTTCCATGAGCCATAAAAATACACAGATGTCCGAAGTGCGATAAATAGAACCTTTTTCAATTTTTGAAGCTTCTAGTTATTTCTATGTGCAATAAAAATACACAGATATCCGAAGTGTAATAAATGCAATCTTTTTCAATTTTTGAGTTTCTAGTTATTTCTATGAGCTACAAAAATACACAGGTGTCCGAAGTGTCTTAAATAGAACATTTTTCCATTTTAAGTTCAGTTCCTTTTTGTACTACTTTGAAGATGGTCGAAAGACCGAAATACGTGTTATGATTCTGAATGAATTGTGAAACATAAAAACTGTGTGAATTATTTTAAATAAAATTGTTATAATATTTCACCTGGTGCCAACCGCATACTCCATTCATATTATACCTAAAATGAGTTGGCAATTTCATATCAAATTTGCAACTTTTGTATTGGGCCATAAGTAAAACAATAATATGTGATTTTTAATTTTTACAATTTACAGAGCACAAACTCTAAGTGCTCTCTGATTGTATTGCAAATTTTCTATATTCTTCGAACTTGTTAAGACAAAGTGCACACCTTTCTACAGATACGGTATTGGTACTGTACGCAGTAATCGCTTTTCATACTTCTTATTAAAATATGGAGCAAAATATTATTTAGGACAATGATCCATGAACGCAATTTTGTGGGTTATAACCCACAAAATTGCTTTTTTATAAAAAAGTAGAAAGAGAAAATAATGGAAAAACATATATGTAAAGTAATGAGGTAATAAATTAAAAATTTCTATAATAACATTCCTGGGTAGGCTTTTTATGATTCGTCGAACACCTTATACTTTTTCTTAACACTCGCTTTTACTAATTGTACCACTTGATATGTGACTATACATGTATACCGGTATATTTCCAACTATTTACACAAATAGTAAAACATCTTAACTCTCGATTTGATTCGTATAGTTGGTGGTATATACTGAATTTCAAATTCTCAATAACATGAACGGTGTATGTGGTTGGCTCTAGGGAAACATTATAACAATTTTATTTGGAATAATTCACACTATGTTTCACAATTTATTCAGAATCCTGACACGTTTTTCGGTCTTTCGACCATCTTCAGAAGGGAACAAAAAAAGTTTCTTTTTGTACACGTGTCAGAACTCTGAATAAATTGTAAAACATAAAAACTGAGTGAATTATTTTAAATAAAACTCTACTCTTGTCTTCGTTTTGTGTCTTTATTCTGTATTTGTAGAATTCTTCGGTGTAGCATCTCTCACGTCTATTTTACTCCGTCTCACACCGATACTTGAACATGTGGTAGACCTTCCAGATTGTGTCTCATGTAAACCTGAATTTTCGAAAGGATTTTTTGCTTGAAGCGTTCTGCTTTAAACTACTCACAAATAGAAATTGTATTCCTCCACACAAGATATCCTATACTTGTAAATTTTTTTAGGCATGATGATTCTTATATCCAACGTACAGAGGAAAATATATACAGTCAATAAAGTTACGGCAATTGATTAATTAAGAAGTCCTTTCAATTCGTTTACAGAACCTCATATTGTTATTTCATCTCAAATGAGCTTCATGATTTTTAGAATGGAATTGTAGGATGAGCATACTTCAAATGGGGAGATTAAGAGGGATGTATGTATTTGCAGAATTTATATGCTACAAATGTACAATTTAGGATTGTTGAGGTAATTATTTCTGTATAGTTTTAACTTGAATTGCGGTGAAAACACTATATTGCTCGTAGACAAATATATCGATGAGCTTTTCCACCGTTGTTGATATTCACTGAGTACACTTTGACTGGGTTCACTATTAGGTTCACTTTTCGATTCACTTACCAAAATTACTATCTAATTACAAACAAATAATGTAGATAATACATTCACTTCCAAGAATTTTAGTGCGTCATGAGTTATTAAGAGAGGGTGTTCCATGGAAGGTTAAAGTGAATGGAAATATAAATTTATTCGAGGGAGAGAGAGACGTGTGATTAAAACTCAAGATTTGAGACAGAGAGAAAATGTGATTAGAACCTACTTCTAAAGAATGTGTGTGTAATTGTTCGAAACGTATGAACCTTTGGTCGAAAAACAGCAGAAGAGAGTGAAAGTCTCTGTGTTTCTGGCTGAGTGCTAACGAGCAACTTCGGGGGATGTGTCTTCAACAGTGCTGAAGCTATTCGTTTCAATATTTAGCGCGAGAAGGAAGAGTTCCGAAACGACATTTGAGTATTTTCGTTACTACTGTCCCGTTTAGATTTTTAGGAAAAAATGAGACATTTTTGAGAGTCTTAGATTATTTGATCCTGGGAAAATAGTTGTAATGTACCTGCCTAGTAAAAATCAATAATTTCTTGTTCGATGTAGAATTCAAACAAAAATAATTTTTTAGAAATAACCACCATAAATTTTCAAGTTTACACTTTTTTGTGACTGTGGTTCTGAGATTTTATCCTCAATATTTGAAATCTGAATATTTGAATTAATTTTAACTTCTGGAAGTTTATTTACTGATATACGAATGTTCCAAATTAAATAAGTACTTTTATATATCTTGATGTTAGAACAGATAAAATTCAGCGGTTTACCGAAGCGATGTTGAATTTGAAGGAAGAAATTGAAAACGGAGATAACTTCGGATTTGAATGGAATTTTATGGCGTTTTATTACGACCTGAGTCCACAAAAGTCACAAACTCATTTTAAGTCCATACTATAAATTTCTCCGCAAATACTCATAAAAGGAAACGCATCCAAAAGAATAAGAATTAAATCCGTGGCAGTAAGGTAGAATATTCAACAGGTAGCCCTTTCATTAATCACGATCACATTTGTATGTAAATAGATTTCCTTCGTAAATATTCCAAGATGTTCCCGGAGTTGTACAAAGAACTCGACTCCGAGTATTAATCGCTCTAATTTGAATACCTAATGAGTAACAATAATAATTATAAGTAAATGAATGCTAATTTCGTAGTCGGCTTGTGTAAGGATGCATAAAGATCATAGGAAACCCGAGTGTGCTCTGGTCGTCTAGTCCTGTAATATCGTCGACAGATTTCACGACTGTGTTCTTTGTGGAGTTTCCGTTTAAGAAGATTCTGATTTTATTTAGGATAAGTTTTTTATTAGGCCTGAAAGCTTTTTAGTCTGATGGATATATCTTAATGGATTATCATGCTGAAATCTAAATTTCCCTTGAGGCACGAATGTGCACTCTTTTCATCAGATTGTATCCGACTTTTCTAACAGTAATGATATGCGATAGCCTAGAGTATTATTCTGAAAAAATATAAGAAAATGGTGCTATTTGAAACTTGTTCATAATAATTTTATAGTACTAATTTAAAAAACTCTCAAAGGAGGTACATTATTTGCGGCTTTTTCTCAACATCTCAAATATCAAACAGCTTGATTCTGTTTTAGAGAGGTGTAACAGAATTAATGCGTTCGATATTTAAGATATCGAGAAACTATCTTCGGGACATAAACAATAAAATATATTTCAGTGTCTCTGTTGCTATTTGTAGAAAATTAATCTTGAATTTAAAAATGAAAAACAACACTCTTTTGGGAACTTATTGAAAATAATAGACACAAATTTCTAAGAGCAAGAGATCAGGATGTCGAGTTGATGAACTGGTGTGTATGTAAATTTTGGCCAAAGAGAAAGATCATTCCAAACAAGACTAAAAAAGCAGTAAGAATGTTTATTAATAATAAATAGCATACAAAAATTTCAGTTGAACGATACACATATATATGTTAATTTCTATCTCTTATCATGAGTTGCTTATATAACGCGTTTCGTTAATACAGGGTGTCCCAACGAAAATTTGACCCCCCCCCAGAACTTAGAAACGAAGAATTTTCGAAGATTAAAAAAAACATGTCGACTTCTGTTTTGAGGGGGACGAATTTCCATTATAAGTTTGGTCCAAAAAAACCCCCATGAAAGTGGCATCAACCCCCAACATTTTTTTAATAGGGAAGAGATGTCGAATGTTGGTTAGTTGGAAAGTTATTTATGTTCTGTATACAACCCAGTTGAAATTTTCAAAATCGGTTCTTTATTTACGAATTTAGTATTGAACTTACCGTCAAAAGGTGATGTTGGACAGAAAGTGAAATCGCCCAAACTCAAGAACCTAAGAGTTTTGAAGAATCCTAAAATAATTTTCAAGATATCTATGTGGACATTGTTCTGAAAAAACCAGCTGAGGATGGAAACAACCCCCAATATTTTTTGAATAGGGGGGAGATGTTGGATATGGTTTAGTTGAGTAGTTTTTTCTGTTCTCTAAACATCGCAGTTGAAATTTTCGAATTTGTTTATTTAATGGCAGAACAATTTGAGTTTTTGAATGTTTTTACTTCAAAAACGATTTTCTAATCGTCCAGATGGGAAAATGTGTGAAACGCACGGAATTCGTTACAATATATACTATTTTGTTCAAGATTCTTTCGCAAATATGTTTTTGTATTTCGTATCTGCATCATAATTGGGTTTGAGAGTTACTTAAGTGGGCGAAAATGGTCATTTCTAAGGAAGAAATAATAGAGATTCTCAAATTATACTATCGGAATGACGAAAATTCTAGATTAACTGCAAAGTATTTTAATAACAATCATCCAGAAAGAAATGTAAGTCATCAATATGTTAAGCATTTGTTGAATAAATTCGGAACTACTGGTTCCATTCAGAATAAGAAACTCGAAGTTGAGCGTCCAGTCCGAAATGATGCTATTGAAATAGCAGTATTGGGACATTTACTGATGGATAATCGTCAATCTATAAGAACTTTAGCACGAGCATCTAATCTTCCGAAATCTAGCGTTCTATGAAAGCTCATAAATTTCACCCCTACAAGATGAGGCTGGTTGAATGAAGTTGAATGAAGTTGATCCTCAATTTAGTTACTGAATAATAACCCACACCAACACTACAATACAACCGTTTCTGACATGTGTGCCTTTATGTTGAATTATGAAGTCGATAGATATAATTGTCGGTACTGAAGTGATAGTAATTCTCATTTATTCATGGAGACACATACACAAATTCCCCAAAAATCAAATGTTTGGGTAGGAATATTAGGAAACCAGATTGTTGGACCAATTGTTATCGATGGGAATCTTGACGGAACAACTTATTTGAATCTACTAGACGACATTATCGATCCAACGATAAGTGATATTCTGGAAAACTACGACAACCTTCTATTCATTATTAGAACTTCATTTCAGCAGGATGATGTACCGCCACATTTCGATATCCGTGTTCGACAATTATTCAACGAACGTTATCCAGGACGTTGGATTGGCAGGAGAGGTTTTAGAGAGGGGCCAGCAAGATCACCCGATCTGACGCCATAAGATTATTTTGTGGGGACATTTGAAGTCCAAAGTCTGTGCAGCTCCACCTGAAAATCTTGCAGAACTGAGACAAAGAATCATCACGGAATGCTAATTACTGACCCCAAACATTGTCGAAAATGTTAGAGAAGGATTTGAAAGTAGATTATATCATTCTATGGAGGTTGGTGGTGATCAGTTTGAACAATTCATACGTTAGTTCTTTAAAATAGTTTACATTTTTTCTGGATGTTCCCTATCATTACTTATAGATCCGGTGTATTTGAATGTATTGCGTTTCTGTTTGAGTTACCCTTCTGATAATGTTCAATATCAAATTGTTAAAAAAAAACCGTATTTGAAAATTTCAACCAGGATGTTTAGAGGACAAAAAAATTTTTGTAACTAAAACACAAGCGTCATCTCTTTCCTAATAAAACAAAATTGGGCGTTGTTGCCATCCTCAGGTGCTTATTTCTGAAAAATGTCGTCATAGGATTTCTTTCTCCCTATTACAGAAATGGAAAATTATTTTTAGATTCTTCAAAACTCTTAGGTTCTTGAGTTTGTCAGTTCAACATCACCTTTTGACGGTAAGTTCAATTATTACATTAGTTCGTGAAGAGGGAACTGATTTTGAGAATTTTAACTGAGTTTTGGACAGAACATACATAATTTTAATACTTACCAATACTCGATATCTCTTCCCTATTCAAAAAATGTTGGAGGTTGATGCCACCTTCATGGGGGTGGTTTTGTCGGAGCAAACCCATGATGGAAATTCGTCCCCCTCACAACAGAAGTTGATCTGTTTTTTTTTTATTCGAATATTCTTCGATTCTGAGTTCTGGGTGGGATCAAATTTCCATTAGGATACCATGTATAGTAAATTCTTCAAAAGCTTATAAACATACTACTCTGATATTTGGTAACACACTGTATATGAATATTTTCTTTTTTGAAATAAGGGTAAAATAAAAATTTTTTCATTAGTTTTGGTAAAAAATTTATATGGTACCCTTATCTCAAAACAGAAAATATGTATATGAAGTACATATGTTATGAAATTTCAGACTAGTTGATTATAAGAAGAAGTTACTATGTTATTATATTTGTATTATTTCACTTACTGGTAAGTGTACACTGGATTTCTATCTAGCAAAGGCCAACACGACGCGAAATTGAAATATTTGTTTGTCACGCTCCTTATTTGTTCGAAGTCCAACTTAAATAAAAAAAATTCATATATTTCGATTTCGAATTTCATCAAGTAGACACGAATTCAAAATTTCTGTAATTATGAAAAAGTTGCTTGAAAAATTAAATTATTATTCATCCAGGACTTTGGTCTATAAAATGGTCCAATTTATGATATTTTCTGCATATCTGTGAATATTTTATTTTGTTTCAAAGAATTTTGGAAAAAATTAATAGTATAAATATTTTAAAAAAATTTTTAAAAATTTTAAAAAATTAGCCTTCTACATATTTAATTCCAAAAGATTATATTCAATGATTATAACTTCTGAAAATAAATTAAAATAATGTCGTATAAGTACCACTTATATCATGACATAAAATAAACATTCATTATAAGACATCCGAATGGTATAACAAAATCCAATAAATAAAAATTATTAACCAAAATCCTATAAATTAAACATTTTGAATAGACAAAATTTTGTTTCTGCTTATCAATCTTATGAAAACCAATATCTTTCAAGAATATCCAACATAATCTTAAGAATTTCATCACAAAACTATCTTACTTAGACTATTCAATATTATTGGATATCTAACCAAGGTACTTTATATAAAAACTCAAGATATGCAAAACATTACTGAAAAACAAGTTTTAAAATCGACTTTGCTCATCAGTATTCAAATATTCATATTCAATAAATATAACATCAATTAATAATATATATTCAACTCACCTTTCACTCTCCAGAAAAAGTTCTACTTAAATGAGACCTTTAAATAGGTATTCACTACACACAGAAATATCTCTGTGGTTTAACCTGATCTAGAAGATTGAAAGACAAATTTAACGGCCTCTGCTATAGCACAAGGACTATCTGTATAAAGAATGTTGAGGAAACCAAATAATTATATATTATGAATAAAATAACATAAATAGAGGTCAATTCTTGATAGAAGGTATATAAAATAATATAAATATTTTAAAAAATTTTAAAAATTAATTATTAACCAAAATCCTATAAATTAAACATTTTGAATAGACAAAATTTTGTTTCTGCTTTTTATATAAAGTATCTTGGTTAGATATCCAATAATATTGAATAGTCTAAGTAAGATAGTTTTGTGATGAAATTCTTAAGATTATGTTGGATATTCTTGAAAGATATTGGTTTTCATAAGATTGATAAGCAGAAACAAAATTTTGTCTATTCAAAATGTTTAATTTATAGGATTTTGGTAAATAATTTTTATTTATTGGATTTTGTTATACCATTCGGATGTCTTATAATGAATGTTTATTTTATGTCATGATATAAGTGGTACTTATACGACATTATTTTAATTTATTTTCAGAAGTTATAATCATTGAATATAATCTTTTGGAATTAAATATGTAGAAGGCTAATTTTTTAAAATTTTTTAAAAATTTTTTAAAATTTTTAAAAAATTTTTTAAAATATTTATATTATTTTATATACCTTCTATCAAGAATTGACCTCTATTTATGTTAAAATTAATAGTTTTCCCCAATAATGCAAAAGCAAACATCATTAACGAAAATGTAAGTGGTAAACCCCAGATAAACATTCACATACAACAAGAATATCACCCATGCACTAAATCTAAATGATTTGATAGGGTTGGCACATTGGTAAATCGGATTCACCACCTATTTTCTCCACAAATTCGAGGCAGGATAAGCGAATAATTTATGTGTGGGTAAACTTTGGGGATGTGCTTTGTCGTGTGAAGTTCTCGGTTCAAATTATTGATTACTCTTACATCCAAAACCGAGTTTATGTTTTCTGTAGGAAATGGACACTTATGGCAACCATCAATTCGGCTTTCAGTGGAGGGAATTTACTGAAAGTCACTAATAGAATGTTATGATTGTCATGTTGAGAATATATTACTTATTTGGGTTGTTCGGTTTCTTATAATTCGTCAACAAGGTACGATGCATCTGGGAAAGAAGATAATCCATATAGAAGTCAATTGAGTTCCTGATAGGAAATCAGGTTCGAAAAAAAATATCATGCGGTAAGGGCAGCATAAAATTTTATTCATTTCGTTGACCTGAATTGAACGAAACACACCTTTAAATTTCCCTAAACACCTAAAGGGTTTTCCAACAAGAGGTTTCATTTTGCATAGCCAGCTATATAAGCAGCTGTCTTCTTTTACATTTGACAAGTAAAAACTACGCCTAACTAAAAATGGAACGCTTCGCGCTTCAATGAAATTGTTTGAATTCACTACAAAAATTTTGGAAATTATGCAGTCACAGTTCGTGAAACTAAAGCACTTTTGAGTCCTCATGAAGCTGGTGGAAAAATTTGAGCTGTTGGGACAAGTTAGTGATGTGAAGAACTGCCTTCTAGTTCAGTGTATGCTTGGGCCTGTACTAAGCATCTTACAGTATCTTCTTGGCGCTCGGTCTAGAAACACATACACAGACTCTCTCTTAGTGCTACGACCAAACGGTCACGCAAAATTCACCCACACTTTATCTCTCTGCGAACAATTGAATTCTAATCATGCACGCTCTCTCGCTCTTTCTCTCTGCTTTTGAATAAGTTTATGTAATATTTGCATTTACTTTTAACTTCTCAAGGAAAACGCTCTCGTGAAAACACAATAACGCATCAAAAGGCCTGGAAGTGGATGCATTATCTACATTATTTACTTGTAATTAGGTAGTACATGTGTAAAGTGAACAGAAAGATGAACCCAGTAAATGTGAACGTAGTGGAAGTGAACAACGCTGAAAAAGCTCATCGATTAACTCGTCTACGAGCAAGAGAGTGTCTTCACCGCAATTCACGTTCAAAACTACACAACAGCAATTCCCTCAATCTTGGATGCAGTAACTCAAACTTATAAACTTGTAATTTATGAATTTAGGTTGCAAATAAACCCATTATAGTCTAATATATCTCTACTGTCCCCGTGAAGAATGCTCATCCCAGAATTTGTATACTAATTTATTCACGTTTAATGAATTACACCGAAGAATTCAAAAAGGTAACCTATACATACCACGCATTTCTTTCAAAATTTAATCACCAAAAATTGTTCCACATAGACTTCAATTCCTTTTTTTATTTTCCCTTACAGAAAATAGATAGCACATTTTTCAGAAAAAGAATCTGAAATTATAACCCCTATTATCGTCAGTTAGGAGTTATTGGGATGCTTAATAAAAAGTTTTCAAGAGTTTTTTCAGATCAAATCTGGGGCGGTTTCAAAGAATTAATCCAGCTATTTTATACAGTCTGGAAACCACTTATGGAATAAAATTCTTTGTGCCACGACTAATGTAAAACTTCTTTAGCTCCATCTATATGTATGTATAATATACACATGTATATACATATAAATATATTAATTTTCTACCAATATTTAAATTTTTTATGGGTTTTCAATGATTTGAAAACCCATAAATTCATCAAAATTCATATTTTTGAATATAAGAAAAACAAATGTTAACCTACCCCCTATTTTATTGATTTACACGACAATTGTTTCGTCATACTATGACTTCATTAGGTGAGTATTAAAACTGAGGCATACAATGCAAAACATGACCTTAAATACACAGCTCTGGTACAAGAAATGAACAGAGGGGTGGAGAGAGGTGGTTTATAATCAATAACAAATGTTGAGTAGGGGGGATCTGTTCAAATCTATTCGATCATTCAATGAAATTTGTCTTTTATTATATCAATAATAATAATAATAATAATAAAGGACTTTTATTGAACTGATACAACATCACCATAGTAATTACAGCATAATGCTCTGGGCGAGATTCAGTTCAGCCATGCTGCAGAGTAACCTCAACAAGCACAGCTGTCTGTTCAGCTAACCCAGGAATCAAGTACATATTAATTAAATGTATGACAGCCCTTATACCCAC
This sequence comes from Megalocaria dilatata, assembly GCA_034642435.1. NCBI lineage: Eukaryota > Metazoa > Arthropoda > Insecta > Coleoptera > Coccinellidae > Megalocaria > Megalocaria dilatata. The sequence goes on along the minus strand of CM067856.1, from coordinate 42,845,018 downwards.
CAACTACCAACAAATAAAATTCGAACAGAAAAATAGAGAAAATAATTTAGAGAATATTGCAGAGATACTAGAACACAAAAAATGAACACAGAACATAAAAATAAATATAGTACCCCAATAATTTAAGATTTAAAGTAATCTAACATATATTGCCTACATTTTCTATGTGTCAAACTCAAAACTCCCCCAAACCTGTTCAAAAGGCTAGCAATATTGTATGAGAAAGATCTCTGAAAAAATTTGGTGTAATGACGTGGTATAGTATCAATTGATCTTTAAAGTTTCTAACATATTTAGTTTGTGACTTTTGTTTTCGATATGTACTATTTCATAATTCCTATTAAAATTATGACCAGTCTCTAACAAATGGTTAACATAAAATGAATGTGGCTTATTATTAATATAACATTTTTCATGTTCTCGTATCCTTCTTTGGAATGAACCACATATACACATGGGCAATCACTTCTCGTGAATGCCTAATTTTTTGTTTTTAGAAATGACTTCTTCATTATTCTTCATTTAACTGCCTGAAGAATTAATGGTTCTAAAAGAGATGTTATAATTTTTTTTTTTCTTTAAATATCTAGCAATCTTTTCAGATTTTGGTCTATGTAAGTTAATGAAATAAAATTTGTTTCGTTTGAGTTTTGAAATTTTGGATATACAAGTGATATTGCTTTCTTGTAATTTATTTTATCAAGTAAATTATCTATAATAAACGGATTAAAATCATGATTGAAAGCTATTTGTTTAATGGTTTTATATTCTTTGTCAAAATTTTCTTTTGTCATAGGTATGTTAATCAATATATAAAGCATACTATTATTACTTCATATAATTAGTGTATGAATTAACATTTGTTTTTCTTATATTGAAGATGAATTTCCGTCAAGTAAAGGCCGAGGCAATCAGAAATATTTTTGAATATATTTTTTATTTTTATTATTTTGATTATCGGATACATCAGTAATTGATGTGGTTGATTGTAAGACTGAGACATAGGCTTATGGTATGAGAAATAAGATACATATGTTTTCGAATGAAAATTAGAAAGATATCTGGAGAAAACTGCATCGATTATTTTCCCATGTCTTGTGGTACGCTGATTTCGGTTATTATTCATTTGTAGTTCTAATTTATCTTGTGGAAAGCTCACCAAGAGTTGTCCATCTTCGGACGTGAAATTAACATTGAAATCTCCTGCTTAAATTAGTGGCAACGTATAATAGTTTTTTCCTTATTCTTTAGATATCTCGATCGTAAATCACGTCTTTCATATAAAAACCTTATTATATTATTAACTGGAATTAACTGGAGTTATTGGACGAAATGTGAACAACTTTCATTATGATGTTTGTTCCATCGTCCAAAACACAGTGAGCACCAATTATCAATTACCAATATCATCAATTGATGATTGACCCATATCGATTTCACTATAATATCGTAATGAAATGTCCATGTTCGAAGTAACTATATTCGAGACATCATTTGTTTTCTGATCAATTGCCGATTCCCGCTGATCTAACACTTTTACGCTTAAATTTCTCAATCCAATCAAAATTCGGGATGTCAATGTCAATATATCAATTACGAGATCGCTCAGGTCCGATACGTGTTTTCTGAGACTGTGGCAATGGAAAGTGACCATGGATAACTTTTTTCTTTTATTTAATGAAATCAAGAATCATTCTTCCCATTGTTGAAAATGTGTTCAACGATAATCAGTGAGATTCATCTTGTAAAGATATGATCGATGAATCATTTTTTCGACCGTGATAAAATCTATTATTATTGTCTTTTGGCACTACGTACAGTCCTTCAATACTCGCACCCCAGTGATGGGGGTGCTTGTCAAGACTAGGACCCTAGTTTCGTCCCGGCGAAATGGAGGTCCTGTATGGTGGAAGTTCTCCGAATGGGGTCCTAGTTTTGCCGTTCTGGTGAAATGGAAGGCTGAGTCGGTTGATTAATTCAGTGACAGGGAGTCTGTCGCAGTACAGGGCTTCTCCCTTTAAACTGGCGTACTCTACCCTATCGTAGTATAAATTTTCGGATTCTGTGTAATGGCGAAGTGCGTTATGAAGCATACTGCGTTACATCGGGGGGTGGATTGCCCTCAGGTGTTACTTGTATCACCTGGCTATCTCATTGGTGTTGGACTCGAGAGAGCAGTGGTTGAAAGTCCACATGCTGGACTAGGGAGGTATTTCATTTCTTTGTTCACAGTCCCCCATGTTCGGGATATTCTCATGAAATGACTCGGGGTTTAACGGGACTTGACGGTTCGACCGGCCTTGTCTTGGCCCCGGATCAATGCGTAACTTTTTAGGGTTTGTGGATCTCGACGAAATGGCTTTGGCGTTAGTGCTTGACGCCAGGATCAATCAAATGACTTCACTTGGGTTCGGTGGGTCAAGACGTACAGTCCCATTGACGGTGCTCTTACCAGGATGAACAGAAGTCATCACTCTTGAGATTATCTTAGTTCATGGGACTGCCTTCGGGTGCTTGGATAAGAATTCCTTCAGGCGGGTGAGTTGCGTCCCAAACCAACTCGGGTAGTGACCTGCAGAGTCAGTAGAGGTTGAATAGTGCTTCACTGCTACCAGTCAGACGGTTCTGGCTTTCGAGTCGGGGCCCAAACTGGAAGCTGGTGGGTTCATCTCTTCGGAGGGGTTCTCGCTTCGCGCGATGATATGGCGTACCCCTTATCACACTTTCTACCTTTAGGGCTGCACTGTGGAGACTGCTGAGTAGTCACTTGGTGAAAGAGCCATGCTCACATGCCAATATGGAAACCTGGTAGAATTCACGTGCCCCCTTAGATGCGGTTTTGGCTACGTCTTATTAGCGCGCAAAGCAACGGGAGCTTCAGCTCCTTCGAACCTATGCTTGATACGTAGCATCAAAGCACTATTAAATATCTACTGGGTTTGCCCGAATTGTGTAGTACGCATGAGACGAAGGAACTTATTTATTACCAATCGCAAGATTCGAAATTTGCTGTAGATAAATCCCAGCAGATTCTGGTTCGAGCCCAACGCATTAGTCTTTTGGTCAAGACCCGCGGAACTTGACGGTTCGACCGGCCTCGTCCTGAACCAGTTTCGATTGCGAGACGTTTTTGGGGTTTGTGAATCTCGACGATACGGCTAGGTCGTTGGTGCTTGAAGCCAGGATCAATTGAAAGACTTCACAAGGGTTCGTGGGTCTCGACATACAGGCAGGATTGACGGTGCCCGTACCAGGATTAATTGAGACATTAAATCTTGAGACTATGGGTGGATAAGAAGTCCCTTCGGCGATTGAGTTGCGTCACAAAACAACTCCGGTACTGACCCTGCAGAGCCTGTAGAAGTTGGATAGTACTTAGCTGCTACCAGTCACGGTGAAGGTTTTCGTACTGAAGCTGAAACTGGAAGCTTGGTGGAGTCAACTCTTCGGAGTGGTTCTCGCTAATGCGCGTTGACTGGTAACTCGTTATAGAGCAACATGTAGTAATGGCAGAGAAGTCCTTTGATATTCATTAACAACTTTATTGAATGTTCCACCTTAAGATTTATGAATTGTTATGGCACATCCTGATACTAAAGGAAAGTATACAGACAGTAGGCCTACACTGTTTCTTAGATATACTTACTTAGGTATATTAGAAAATGTGTGCTCTCTTTTCATCTTCACTAACTTATATTTCCTTCTCAACTTCCGTTCGCTTTGCCCGATCACACTTTTCGTAACGTTCTCGTCACGCATTCACCAGCTTACTCTCCTAGTCAAGCGTGCGTAAAGAAGTTTTACTTTAAAAATTTCACATGCCGAAATCAATCCTAATGTAATAATTATGTACAGTCGTCTTGTTTGAGTTGAAAGAAAAAACTTACGAAATATGTTCATCCGAGCGACAGCGATTTTAGAGTTCCAAACTTATTGTTGGAAACACTGTCGCTTTGAGGAAAGTTGTTCCAAATTCTGGTTATTTCACCATCACACTTTGTAGATAAACGAAGATCCATTAAAAATTCCTCGGCGCTGATGAAAATCACAGGTCCCACGTACATTATTCAAACAGAATAATTCGAAATTTACCGCATCCATTCGAATCCTCCATTTCTCTTTAACAAAACATGCCGTTCTCGGAATCTTCTCTAATTGAATCTCTACTCGGAATTATACCGGGGCAAATTTCAAAGATAAATGTAAGATAATTTCCATCCGAAGAAGATCATTGAGGCGAAAAGTGCAGCCGGCGGCGAGGCTGGAAGAAGTAGGCCACAGGATTTCTAGATTTTCTTCCTGGGAGACTGATTTCAGGACGTATATTACGGAGGATATGACTGCGTCGGCCAATAAGTGGGACTGCTTCGAGTTCGGGTAACATGTGTTCCTCTACTTGATATATGATGGCTGGTAACGGCTTTGTGAGTAGTGAACACTCGGCCAAACGGCAGTTTCATATTGGCGTGTTGCGGTATATTGTGTTTTTCTCATACATAAAATCTTTATGATGTTGTCTGTTTCATCTTTCATTTTAGGTTCAGACGTTTCCATCGAAAACGTAATTGTGAGGGGGTCATCTAGCGAACAAGAAACTAATACTAAGTATTTCTTAAATTCACTGAGTAACATTACAAAAGTTGCACCCAAAAAGAATGGTATTAGTAATAAAAATAAGTAAACAACATCAGATGCTCAAAATGTCAATTTTGGACCGAATAATGTGTTTTTGCGGGTTTTCTTTTACTTTAATATGAAGGAAAAGGGCGCCGATAATCATCACATTTCAATGGATGTTCATGATGACTATGCTCTAGCTAACGAACGTGACAGAAGTGGTTTTCCCGATTTAAAAGTGGCAATTTTGAAGCCGAAGAACGACGCGGAGCGACACCAAAGTTTAAGGATGAAGAATTAGAGGTAAGGCTAGAATAAGATCCACCACAAACCCCCGAGGAACTCGCAAAAATACTTGGAGTCATTCATCAAGCCATTTACAATCATTTAAAAGCAATGGGAATGATCCGAAAAGTAGAAAATTCGGTGCTGAAAGTGATCGTATTTTAGTGGTTAAAGGTGACCATAAGTGGTTTGCATTATTTCAAAGTGACAATTTTGATTTGGAAGACCAAGAACGACCCAAAGCGACACCAAAATTTAAGGATGAAGAAGTAAAGGCAAGCTTCAAAAAAGATGTTTGATTGTGTCGGTCTTTATTTGTCATCAATTCATGAAGCTTTTCCATTACCCTCACTAAAAATGACGAAATGGCGAAACTGAAATTCAGACTATAATTTAATTAATCTTCGATCGGTCGATTACTTTTCTCGGACCTATGGTTGAATCCAGTATGTTCAAAAACCCTTATAATCGATGGAAACTCTGTATACTGAGTGCTTCGTGAAGTGTGCTTACAATAGATTGAGAAAAAATCCAGTATTTTTGAGTGAACTTTAAAATTTTATTCAACATGTTTAGGATTGTCGGATATGGATAGCCCCCCACGACATTGTAGCCTGACGCGCTGGGGGCGACTTAGATCCTGGTTTAATCCCGGTGAAATGGAGGATTATGCCTTGAAGCCTAAAGCGCCAGTCACTGGACCCGTATGGTGAAGTTCGATCGAATGAGACCCTAGATTCACCGTAAAGGTGAAAAAGAGTGCTGAGCCGCGTTGTTCAACTCAGTGAAAAGGTGTTTGTCGCAGCACAGGGCTTTATCCTTAAAACTAACGTACTCTTTCTGTCCAATGGCCGAGTGCGTTACCTCGGGAGGGTAGAGGCCCTCGAGAAGTATTTGTACGACCACCCAGTTGATGTTGTACTCGAGGAAGCAGTGGTTGAAAGTCTGCATGCTGTCTAGAAGGGTATTCCATCTATCTGTTCGCAGAAACTCTTTTCAGGATATCTCGAGAAATGCTTCAGGGTTTAGCGGGACTTGACGGTTCGACTGGCCTCGTCCAGAACCCGGATCGATTGCCAGAAATTTCTGGAGTGTGTGGATCTCGACGATACGGCTAGTCTGTTGGTACCTGAAGCCAGAATCAATTGAGGGTTCGTGGGTCTTGACGTACAGGCCGAATTGACGGTGCTCGTACCAGGATCAATTAAGGCATCAATCTTGAGACTATTTTAGCTCGGATAGATGGATAAGAAGCCCCTTCGGGGTGTGAGTTGCGTCTCAAACAACTGGGGTACTAACACATCCAGTAGAGGTTGGATAGTGCTTCGCTGCTACCAGTCATAGGTTGTAGGTTCTTGAACTGAAGCCCAAACTGAAAGATGGTGGGTTCATCTCTTCGGAGTGGTTCTTACCATGCGCGATGATAAGGCATAACCCTTATCACTTTCTGCCTCCTGGGGCAGTTTGAAGAGACTGCTACCTAGTCACTTGGTGAAAGAGCTACGCTCACATGCCAATACACTAAATGGTAGAATTCACATGTCCGATATCGGTCGCCCCACATAACGTTGTAGCTTGACGCGCTGTGGGAGTTTGTATTGACTAAGATCCTAGTTTCACCCGGGTGAAATGGAGGATGGAGTCTTGATGCCTAAAGTAAAGTCACTCGCGCCAGTCACTGGATCCGTGTGGTGGAAGTTCAAGAGAATGGGGCTCCAGTTTCACCGTTTCACATGTTTTTTCGTGTGACACCCGTACATCAAGTTTTTTATTGAATCCAGCTTTGCACAAATGGTATAAAATTGCTTTACGGTCGATATTTACTTCCTGGGCGATACTAAGACTACTAACATGTCGGTCAGCTTCGATTATTTCTGTGATTTTATCGACATTTTCGACGACGTGTCTGCCTATACGAGGTGCATCTTTAACATCAAAAATACTTGAACCGAATAAACGAAATCAAAATTCGATGTAATTAGCTATTACGTTGTCGGAACAGTAAACAATTTCAGCCACCTGGCTTGCATTTTCGCTTTTATCGAAGTAAAACTGTAAAATGTACCGAATTTTCTGTTTCCATTTTTAGCACCCTGTGATTCACAACTGAATGAACCAATTCAATGATTTGATTTGACATCATGTGTATTCTGATACCACACCTAAACTCAGTGAATTGTGGTACCAGATTCTGCACGAATATCCTGCACATATTGTCCAAGTCTGTATTGGTCCAATGTTGGAGTAGTACTTAGAAGCAGCAATCACAAAAATGTAGGAAGTGAATTTTTTGGTACTCAAACATAGCAATTCATAATTATTCATTTCGTAATTATTTTGTTTCAATTGGATCAACTACCAAATAGTTACAGCCGAAACAGTTTAATATTCTATGAATCTTAAAAAAGTACAACCTTATTCACAGTATAAGTTACTACAGATTGACCTCTCATATACATTCTGTCAAGAAAGTACCGGGAATTATCGATTTAAATCTGGCGGGGCAATGAGGCAGGTAAATTTTTTTTTCCTAGGTTGGTACCACTGTCCTTAATTACTATGCCAAGCTTGAGCGGGATCTGTCAACTAGTGTGTTTGCAACAGCTGATTAAGTCAGTCGATGTCAGAGTGCGTGCCGATTTTTACTATGGGTGATTACGTTGAGCAAAGAATTTGTTTAAAGTTTTGTGTTGCAAATGAATTTTCGTGTGCCGATGCATTGAAAATGTTGCAAAAGGCCTTTGGTGATAATGCTCTATCGAAAACTCGTGCATATCAGTGGTACAGAGCCTTTAAGGACGGTCGTGAAGTGGTCGAAGACTTGCCTCGTTCCGGACGCCCATCGACGGCTTCGATCGAAGATAACGTCGATAAAACTAAGGAAAGGGTGCTGGAAAACCGTCGTACCAGCTTGAGAGAGAGGGCACATGATCTTAAGATATCCCACGAGTCCGCACGTACGATTTTGATTGATATTTTGGGCATGAGAATGGTGGCCGCACGACTCGTACCGAAAGACCTGAATTTTCTTCAAAAACGTCATCGCGAACAGGTTGCTTCAGACTTGCTGGATCGCTGTAATTCCGATTCTACATTCATGGAACGCATTATAACTGGTGATGAGACCTGGGTCTACGAGTACGATATGCAAACAAGCCAGCAATCATCGGAATGGGTGGCAAAAAATGAGCCGAAACCGAAAAAACCACGCCAAAGCCGCTCGAAAATAAAGGTGATGCTCATTGTTTTCTTCGATATCCGTGGCGTGGTGCACTACGAATTCGTTCCAGAGAGTCAGACGGTAAACAAGGAGTTTTACCTAGGCGTTATGAAACGTTTGCGTGAGCGTATCCGTAAGAAGCGGCCAAATTTGTGGGCGAACAACTCATGGATTTTGCATGACGATAACGCGCCTTCTCACCGAGCTACGATTGTGACTGACTTTCTTGCCAAAAACTCAACAAACGTGCTTCAGCAACCACCGTATTCGCCGGATTTGGCTCCCTGCGACTTTTTTCTCTTCCCAAAACTAAGATTGCCCCTTCGTGGCACCCTTTTTGAGTCGATTCAAGCCATAAAACAAAATTCGGCGCGAGAGCTAAAGTCCATCCCGGAAAGCGCCTATAAAAAATGTTTCGATAATTGGAAGTGCCGTTGGCATAGATGTATTGGAGCAAATGGAGCCTGTTTTGAAGGCGACCCAATAAATTTTGACGATTAAATGTAAAAATGTTGTTTTAATTGAAAATTCCCGGTACTTTCTTGACAGAGTAGTATGTTACGTTCAATAAAATGAAATAAATTCAATTCTGATCATATATATATATATATATATATATATATATATATATATAATCTATATATATATATATTTATTGCTAGGATTATATACAGGGTGTCTCAATGGAAACAAAGAATTTTCGAAGATTTAAAATAAAAACAGGTCAACTTCTGTTTTGAGGGGAACGAATTTCCATCGTAAGTTTGTTCCGACAAAACCAGGTGGCATCAACCCCAAAATTTTTTGAATAGGGATGAGATGTCGAGTGTCAGGTGGTTTGAAAATTATTTATGTTCTGTGCACAATTCAGTTTAAATTTTCAAAATTGGTTCACTATTCACAAAATAATGTAATATTGAACTTACCGTCAAAAGGTGTTGAACAAAGAGTTGAACCGCCCAAAGAGTTCTGAAGAATTCAAAAATAATTTTCAAGTTCTGTTTTAGAGAGAAAAAATTCCTATGACGACATTGTTCCGAAAGAACCACCTGAGGGTGACAACAACCCTCAATTTTTTTAATAGGAAAGAGATGGCGGATGCGTTTTTTTCAAATAAACTAATTCGGCTGATCTGAACCAAAAATTATTAATAAATAATAAATAATGATTATGAGCTACGATAATAGAAGTATAGAATTGTTGTACAGATTATGTTACACTGTCTCGATTTCTATTTCCACAGCTAATACTCCTTATAAATAAAGAATGTTTTAGTTAAAAAGCTTTTTTGTTCTCTGATTATCCTAGTTGAAATGTTCAAATTCGGTCAATTTGATATTGAACATTATCAGAAGGGTAACTCAAACAGAAACCCAATACATTCAAATATACCAGATCTGTAAGTAATGATAGACTGAATACTGAAACACATTTGAGAAAGAATTTTCAAAAAAATAGTATACATTATTTCGTTCGTTAGGGCACCTTCATTTAAACTTTCTAAAGAACTTATTCAGATTGTTTTGAAACAATAAAAATTTGTTGTACTTACTGTAATATAAATGGTAACGAATTTCGGAAACAAGCTTAGTTATTCAAAATGTAAACCTGCCTGATGATGCTACTGTGATAGCGAAACGATTGTTGTCAACATAACAATAAAAGTTTGTGAAAATCAGAATATTTAAATATTATTTAATATGGCTTTTCACCAAGTAAGGACTGATTCAATTGAAAATTCAATAGTATACATTGTAATGAATTTCATGCGTTTCACACATTTTCCCATCATGTACGATAAGAAAATTGAATATTTTTAAAGTGAAAACATTCAAAAACTCAAATTGTTCTGCCATTAACTAAACAAATTTGAAAATTTCAACTGCGATGTTTAGGGAGCACAAAAAACTTCTCAACTGAACCACATCCAATATCTCCTCGCTATTAATAAAATGTTGCGGGTTGTTGCTATCCTTAGGTGGTCTTTTCGGAAAAATTTAGTCATAGAAATTCTTTCTCCCTAATACACAACTTGAAAATAATTTGTGGATTCTTCAAAACTCTTAGGTTCTTGAGTTTGGGCGTTTCAACTGTCTGTTCAACATCACCATTTGATGGTCAGTTCAATATTATAGTATTTCGTAAATAATGAACCGATTTCGTGAATTTTAACTGGGTTGTGTAAAGAACAAAAACAACTTTCAAACCAATCAACACTCGACATCTCTTTCTTATTCAAAAAATGTTGGGGGTTGATGCCACCTTCAAGGTTTTTCGGAACAAAATCATGATGGAAATTCATTCCCCTCAAAACAGATGTTTTTTTTTTAAAATCTTCGAAAATTATTCGTTTTTGAGTTCTGGGGGGGTCAAATTTTCTTTGAGACACCTGTATATCCTGCTATCCAGATGTATGTGAAAGAAAGTTGAATTCGAAAATTGAATCTGTAAAGTTTTAAACTAATAGCTCTGATACCCAAAGATAGGCCAAAGCTTTATTGAGTGATATAGAAATATTGTGTTGAAACGCTACTCGCAGTCATTGTTAATTAATAAATTTACTATGGAAATTATAGTTGATATGATATTATAATAGCTCTTTTTGCTTGCATAGTGTTATAAGAAATTTATATAATGATTTATTTCAATAGGAAGCATATCGAAAAATTAAAATTTTGAAAAAAAAAACAATATTTGAACCACCGACATTTGAAAACATTGAAATAGATACCTAGTTAGAAAATCAATTTAATTCAGGATCCATTAATCATATTAACCACCAGTTAACTTTCATGTGATTATATTAAATTTAGAATTGAAATAATATGCACATACTCATTAGTATTTATTATTATTTATTCATTACCTAAATAGTAATTTTGAACAATTTCCATTCGAGTATTTTCAGTGGCTGAATACTCAATTTGGACGTGGATTCTACAAGTTTCAAAATGTAATTACAAAACTGACTGTAATTGTTACCAATCAAAACAATCAACAAAATATTTTGATGGGGATTTTGTGGAGTTATAATTTGCTGAGTTTTGTTTTATTATAACCTGACGTTAATATATTTCCGAAATAATGCACCTGCTGCTTTTCCATGGATATCGATATTTTCACATCAATTTAATTAGGTGCATTATAAACATTATTTTATTGTTTTTAAATATAAAGGGCTTCACACACCAATGAGAAAATTCACTTTATGAACTCAAAGAAAAAACGGGGTACTCAAAAATTATACCATTTTATGATTTTTTTAAAAGTGAAATAAAACAAAACTTACTGAGGAATGAATTTTATGAATTGTCGATTGTCCTTATATATTTTTTTTCAAATCTATGTTTAATTGAAAATGAATTTGATAGGAAGGCTGTAAGCAAAATGATCAAATTATGTGTTCTAAGTAAATTGATGATCCTATATTAATATTAACCTTGAAATTTAATCCAAAATATGAATTTCAAGAGAAAATTTACAAAAAATAAATTGTCTGTACCTTTCTGTTGAGTACCAATTTCATGTAGAACTTATTTTTTAATTAAAAAAATATATATGAAACAGTAATTTATTTCCACAAAAATTACTGCCTCATATATATATATATATATATATATATATATTTTTTTTTTTTAATTCAAATGAGTTTCCACCAAGTAAAGACCAAATCAATCAAATATTTTTTGATTTTCTCCCGTATTTTGTTCTAGGGAAATTTACGTTTATTCTGGATTCTGAAATTACGTATATTTGTTGATTATCTTCATTGATTCTTAATTTAAATGTTGACAATTTCCATCATTTGCTCAAAGTAACGTATTTCGTAATATCATTTCACTTGAATAATTTAATTTTATTTCATTTTAGGTTGAATGAAATTGGAGAATTTTTTTTATTTAATAGATCGACGTATTTCCGGCCTTGATGAATTTGATATCAAAATGATATTGACTGCGCCTTCTCTATTTATAGTGTTTTGAAAAAATCGAACGTTTCACAGTTTAGTTGACAAATTTCGAAATTTTCCAGAATTATGCTTATCCTTTTTTCATGAAAATTACATTTTTTTGGTGATTTATAACTGATAAATTAGCCTGAATTTTTATCTATTTTTTGATACCACCATTTCTGAATTTGGTTAAGTACTAGTAACAATAATCATGAAAGTTTTATCTAGGTATCACAAATTTCATAAATTTTCAAATTCTTAAGCCTATAATTTAATAAATGAGTGCTATTTGTTACTGAAATTATTACAGTTTTTCAACCTAGACTTTATTATAAATTTTTCCATGCCAAAAGCATCTTAGATTGAAGATCTTGTATATTATGTCGTTGATCGTAGTCACATTCCTTACTTAAATTCATTTAAATTTTGTTTTTTTTTTGTAAAATCACAATCCGTTAATAGGTTTCATGTGATTTTGCTTATATATTGTCAATATCTTCTCTAAATGTAACATACCATTCATGATAATGACAACAATGACAAGGATTATTTTTCAATAGCTTTGTGATAGGTTATTCAAATTCAGATTTCTTCATTTTCTCAATCTATGGTTTTTTTATATATTGAATTTTGTATTTTATATATTTGAATTTTTTCTAGATAAATTTCGCGAAATATTTTCTAATTTTGATTAATGTTCAAGTAATTTTCTATTGACTACTTGATGTTTATTCCAAACAGTCTACTTCTTCAAAATTTTGACTTCTGAGTATTTTCATAAGTTAAATTGTAAATAACCTTCTCAGAATGAATTTAAATTTTTTTTACATTGATTTAGACCAAAAAACTCTTCAACGAGTGTATTTATTTATATTCAACGGTAAGACCTCTTCTTGTCATATCAGTGTATAAAAATTTTGTGATTTATTGAATTCAAAGTCCCCACCGAAATAAAGCAGTAACATCAACCATTATTTGTAATTTTACATCAGTGTGATTCGAAATTGAGCGAGGAGAATCGTTTAATTGTCGTCTAAATTGAATTCTACTCCCAAATCATTGAAAACTATTGAACAGAGGAATAAAAGGAAAACGAGATAAAAAAGGCTGTGGAAGTTCAAAACGTGATTGAATATTGAACGAATAAGCGACATAGTGGAATCTGGTGGTAAAAATACGATATAAAATGGAGAAAGGACATTCAAACTTATGGTTATTGTTAAAACACAATGATCGTGATTCACAGCAACCGAAGGCAACAATATTTGCTCAACACCGATAATGATGAGAATAGTTACCTCCATATGCAATAAAACTCTATAGTCACATTGCTACGGTCGTTTGGTATATCAAAAAAATTGCTGCAGTAGAAAATGGACGAATTGTTTTCTTTCAATCGGTGCAATCCTAGGGTTTTGACTCTTATACTGATGAATGCTAACGTTTCAATCTTTTTCAATGTATATGTAATGACCCAAGTGAATAATAAGGCATTATTCATAATACCTAGCAATTTTGAAAAATGAATTATATGTGACATCAATACCAAAACAACCATTGGAATAATAAAATTAACTAGGAATTATGAAATAAAATAGAAAGGCTTTTTACTTGATAGAAGAAATATAACAAAATTTGAATATCAAAACAAATTGAAATATGTTTATCTTCTACAATTCAAAAAATTCTTTTGGAAATTAAAATTGTAGAAGATAAACATATTTCAATTTGTTTTGATATTCAAATTTTAGGAATTATGAATATTGTATCATACATATAGGGTTAGATAATAAGCATTGTGTTTGTTTTATTTAATTATTTTATTGATATGTGAAGGAGAAAATATGTAATAAAAATTAAACATGCTGATAAAAGTTCTAGCACTTTCCAATATAATAAATAATCTTGGGATTGTAATGAGTGAAATCCCTGGTACAGAAATATTTTCTATAGAAATAAACTTTTTTTCCATATTCTAACTTGAATTTTTGAGGATAATCGTTTGAGAGTACTGCATTTTGTGTTCAGTTTTTAAAGGTTGGATTATTGTCATTTCAATACGTCCGGTGTCACATATTTCAGTCACAGGATATTCTGAGAAGTATCGGGTGTTTGTTCAGGGTGATAGAACTATAAATTGAAATAACACACATTTCAAATTAAAATTGAAGCCTATTTATTTTTATTTGAAAGATAAATTTATGACATTAATGTTTTAAAAATAATTTCCGGCATATGTCCACCACGATTCGTTCTGAGGAAGAGTATTCGACCAGACCAATTTTGGACCACTTTTTCTAGTAATTCAGGCCTTATTTCATCAATAACACGAGTTATGTTGGCTTCCGAAGCGTCTATTGTTTCTTGTTTATCAGCATAAACCAATGACTTGACATAACTGCACAGAAAATAATCCAGTGGAGTTATGTCGCCTAATCTTGGAGGACAATTAATTGGAAAATTTCTCGAAATAATGTTATCGCCAAATCTTTCTTTCAATAAATCAATTGTTACGGTAGCAGTATGAGGTGTAGCACCATCTTGTTGGAACCCAAATACTTCTGGGTCGATACCATTCGAATTTTGAAACAAATAATCATTGATCATCGATCTGTAACGAGCACCATTCACTGTAACATTAGCTCCAGCATCGTTTTTAAAGAAATATGGACCGATGATGCTTCCAGCGTATAAAGCACACGATACAGTGCATTTTTCAGGATGTAATGGATTCTGCAGAACTTCTTGAGGATTGTTTTCAGTCCACATACAGCAATTTTGCTTGTTTACATAGCCGTTCAACCAGAAATGAGCTTCATCACTAAACACAATTTCACGATAAGAAAGTGGATAGAACACTGATTTTGAAAATGAATTTTAAAAATTTGTAAACGTTGTTGCGACGTGAATCTTTCCATGATACTTTTTCAATGTTTACTGAACAGAAATGTCAAAACAACATGGCTTCTACCTTCTGTCAAATCAATGTTATCCCTATCGAAAGTTCTATCACTCTAAAAAAACACCCTGTACCAAGCAGTTTATTGACTTGTTAATTTGAATAATAATGAGCCATTCTCCTGACAAACAATTTTTTTTCAATTTTCACATGTTCAGTAGTAGATAAATATTCATACTGTTAAATGGCTAACCTTCAACTAAACACAGGAAACTTCTAATAACAGTTCCGTTCGACATATGTCATTGACACAGGGTTGTGAAATCCGGACCACGAAATGGATCACCCGTTTTTACCGCCCATATTTGGAGATACGTCATCAGCTGTTGCGTCCTGATGTTAGATTATGTGGATTGAAATTTTGCTTCGGTTTACTGAATCAGCATTTTTGTTGTTATTGTCAATTTCCTCTTCAGTGTTAATGATTTTTCAATATATTCCTCTGAATTGATTATACATGTAAGAACCTCTACTAACGCAGAGTATGAATATTATCTGTCACTTACTCCTAGTTTGGTAACAGTAGTGCATTTTCTATTTTCACGAATGTCTTTTGAAAATTTTACAATAAATTAAAATATTGAAAAGAGAATATGTCTGGAATTTGGGATTGAAAATAAAATTTCATATGCGGAAGCTTCGAAAATGTAATGTAAGTCTTACGGTGAATTTATTATAAACTGCATTTCCCAATATTTGTTTGAAGAATGTTTTCATGAGTGAACATAATAAATGGAAACATGTGTATGTGGAAAATGCATAGAATAGAATTTATCGAGAATAACTGACTAACTTATTTAAACAAATTGTAGAAATTACTGTGTTTTACTACCAAAAAATATATATTACACATTTTCTTGTGACTCGAGTTTCGGAAAATGAACTATCCCCATCATCAGATTGTTTTAATTATGATCAACTACCAAATAGTAACGGCTGAAACAATTCAGTAACTAATTTAATTTCCAGAATGAATACT
Source organism: Megalocaria dilatata (assembly GCA_034642435.1). Classification (NCBI taxonomy): domain Eukaryota; kingdom Metazoa; phylum Arthropoda; class Insecta; order Coleoptera; family Coccinellidae; genus Megalocaria; species Megalocaria dilatata. Next base: position 42,829,006 of record CM067856.1, on the reverse strand, counting down.
AATATATTCAGATTAAACCAAATATTGTACTTACACGAAGGTAACCCTGGCATCTGAAGAGCAACAATTTACGCTGATGCGAATCTTAAATTTATGATGATTAATACCGAACGCAAATTCCGTATATCAGCATCAAGACAGATTATCGCTCATTGATAGCGTGCAATACACAGGCATATGTAAGTTTCGCGAGTAATTTAGAATTAATTAATTCCATACGTTAAATTCCTAATCATGTTGTTCTATTAGATTAGTTCATTAACGTGAGGTATGATTTACAACGAGCGGTGATAGGTTACAGCTATATCTAAAGCGACAACTTGTAGCTTTATGCGGTGCTTATGGGATGTATAGAAATGTTTTAACATTATGTAAAGTACATGCTGGGATCGTATGTATACACATGAGTTGCAATACAAGTCGGCTGCTTCTTTGAATATATTGTATGCTTTTCAGCTGAATTAATAATATTGAGGTTATATTTCAAGTTCGGCTTAATGTCTTCTGATGCTCGGTATAAGTGATCCCAAGCCTTGATAAACTAGATATGCTTTCATATTGTGTGCAAAAATTGGAAACTATGAAATTTTCTTTGACAAGAACACAGTAAACGCAATAAGGACGGGTCAATTGCTAGAGTGGAAGAGACTTTTTATCTCATCTTCATTGCAAAAATCGCATTTTTAATAACTGAAGAAGATGTTCATTAATGAAAAAATGGTGGAAATTGAATTTATTACTAGTTGAAAATGAATTTTAATCAAGTAAAGACCGAATCCATCAAATATACGAGAGAATGTTACATTATCTGAACATGTTCTCATAAGTTGCCAGCATGGCTTCCGGATTCGCGGGTCAGCGGAAACTGCAGCCGTGTCAATTTGTGAATTTTGTTTATGACTGCTTGAATGACAGTAATTGTGTGGCGGAGCTATTTTTCGATGAATAGCGTGCGTTTGATTGGCTGAATATCAATTTCATGTTTGATAAACTGTACAACATTGGTTTTGGCGAAGTGTTTCTTGAATGGATTCACAGCTTTCTGATCAATCGGCATATATCTGTTGGTAAACATGATTTCCAAGAATACCCTTATAACGATGGGGGTACCTCAGGGATCTGTCCTGGGACCGCTGTTGTTCATAATATTTATGAACGATTTGGCAGAGACTATCATAGTTTATTTTGATGTTTTATTTGATATCAGTATCATATTGTTTGTCGATGATACCTCGTTCATAGTAACAGCTCCTAATTTGGGAGAACTTAAGATAAAATGTGAGTTTCTCATCATGCACTTCTTAGATTGGTGTTGTTAAAATTCTCTCATCTTGAATATATGCAGAACTGATCTTGTCCATTTTGAAATCCGTGACTCTGGCGACCGCGACTCTGATTCTATGAGATTTCTGGGTTTGAAGGGTAACAAAAATTTGGATTGGTGAAGTCATTACAGAATTTTCGGGAGCAGTAATTTTTCGCCTTGAGGCATTTGAAAAATGTAAGGCCGCTGAAATTGTTTCTTGTAATTTAGTATTCGCTCATTTATACGCATATGAAATATAATATGATCCTGTGGAGCGAGTCGTTGGGCGCTAACACAGTATTTGTCCTCCAAAAGAGAATAATCCGTTTGATTTTCAGTCTAAAACCCCAGTAGTCCTGTAAATTTATCTTTATAAAATTTCGTGTTCTCCCTATATATGTATTTTGAATTGCTTGTTCTATACTCAAACGAATATTCAGTCGCTCAAAATGTGCTGTCAGTATCATGCATATGATACATTATTATTATCATTATTATTTATAGTGAATGGGCGTCTGTCCACCCTACCATTGCGTCCGTGCGGATCCCTAATTTATATTTTCCTGACGAGATCACCAGTTTTTGGATAGAACCGATAATCTTATTCAGGGGTATTTTTCAGTTCACAGCAAGCTAGAATAGACCAAATACCCCGAATCTGATGCGACTCACCGCTGGGCATTCTGAAACGATGTGCCTAGCTGTTTCAGTGTTCCTGACCCGCCCCAATGGCATTAGAGCTTGGCGTGCTGGGGGCGCTTGTCAAGACTAAGACCCTAGGCTTATCCCGGTGAAATGGAGGGTTGAGTCTTGGTGCCTAACGTAATGCCACTCGCGCCAGTCACTGGACCTGTTTGATGGAGGACTTCCGAATGGGGCCCTAGTTTTGCCATTTTGGTGGAATGGAGGGCTGAGCTGGTTGATTAACTCAGTGACAGGGAGTCTGTCGTAGCACAGGGCTTCTCCCTTAAAACTAACGTACTCTACGCTATTGCAGTAAATCTCCGGATTTTTCTGTCCAATGGCCGAGTGCGTTATGTAACATACTGCGTTACCTAGGGAGGGTGGAGGCCCACAGCTAGTACTTGTACCACCTGGTCACCCGATTGGTGTTGGACTCGAGGGGGTTGTGGTTGAAATTCCGCATGCTGGACTAGGGAGGTATTTAGTTTATCAGTTCGCAGACACCTATGTTCGGGATAATCTCATGAAAGGTCTCAGGGTTTAGCGGGACTTGACAGTTAGACTGGTCTCGTCCTGAACCTGGATCTATTGTGAGACGTTTCAGGGTTTGTGGACCTCGACGAAACGGCCAGTCTGTTGGTGCTTGACGCCAGGATCAATCGAAAGACTTCACGAGGGTTCGTAGATCTTAAGGTACAGGCAAGATTGACGGGGATCGAACCACGATCAATTGCGGCATTAATCTTGAGACTATCTTGTTCATGGGACTGCGTTCGGATGGATGGATAAGAAGCTCCTTCGGCGTAAGAGTTGCGTTCCAAACAACTAGGTACTGACCATTCATAGCCAGTAGAAGTTGGTATTGTTTCGCTGCTACCAGTCATACAGTTGTAGGTTTTCGAATTGAAACCCAAACTGGAAGCTGGTGAGTTCATCTCTTCGGAAAGGTTTTCGCTTCGCCCTATGATATGGGGTAAACCTTATCATACCTTCTGCCTCTGGGGGCAGACTGTGGAGACTGCTGAGGAGTCACTTGGTGAAATCGCCACGCTCACATGCCAATACAATTATTGTCATTATAACTGATTTCTACCAAGCAACGGCCCAATCTATCATAAATTCAATACAATTATGATAGTAGAATTCACATGTCTCCAAGACCTGCCCCATGGCGTTAGAGCTTCGCGCGCTGGGGGCGCTTATCAAGACTAGGACCCTAGTTTCATCCCGGTGAAATGAAGGGTTAAGTCTTTGTGCCTAACGTTATGCCACTTGCGCCAATGACTGGACTCATGTGGTGGAAGATCGACCGAATGGGGCCCTAGTTTCACTGTAAGGTGGAATGGAGGACTGAGCCGCGTTGTTCAACTCAGTGACAAGGGAGTCCGTCGCAGCATAGTGCCTCTCCCCTCAAAACTAACGTACTCTACCCTATTGCAGTAAATTTTCTGATTTTTCTGTCCAATGACCGAGTGCATTATGTAGCAGACTGCGTTACCTCAGGAGGGTAGTTTTCCCACAGGTGTTACTTGTACCTCCTGGCCGCCCTTTGGTGTTGGACTCGAGGGGGCTGTGGTTGAAAGTCCGCATGCTGGACTAGGGATGTATTTCGTTTATTTGTTCGCAGACACTCACGTTCGGGATATTCTCATAAAATGTCTGAGGGTTTATCGGGAGTTGACGGTTCGACCGGCCTAGTTCTGAAGCTGGATCTATTGCGCGACATTTCTGGCGTTCGTGGACCTCGACGAAACAGTTAGTCCGTTAGTGCTTGATCAGGATTAATTGAAAAACTTCACAAGAGTTCGTGGATCTTAACGTACAGGCCAGATTGACGGTGCTCGTACCTCAATCAATTGAGGCATCAATCTTGAGACTATCTTGGTTCATGGGACTGCGTTCGGATGGATGGATAAGAAGCCCCTTGAGATGCATGCCAAACAATTCAGGTACTATGCAGAGCCAATAGAGGTTGGATAGTGCTTCGCTGCTATCAGTCATACAGTTGTAGGTTTTCGAATTGAAACCCAAACTGGAAGCTGGTGGGTTCAGTTCTTCGGAGTAGTTCTCGCCATGTGCGATGATAAGGCGTAACCCTTCATCAGTTTCTGCCTCTTTGGGAAGACTGTGGAGTCTGCTAACAAGTCAATTGGTGAGCTACGCACACATGCCAATACACTAAACGGTAGAATTCATGTGTCCTCAAGTCACAGCCTGCATTAATCGTCTTCAGCCAGAACGTTTTTGTGCGAATGCGTTTTCAGCCTGCATTAACCTATATGATGCAAGGCACAAGGCAAAAATCTGTATTCCAACTCATGGAACATCCAGGTTTGAAAATTCATCTATGGTTTGTGGTATTAAACTTTTCAGTCATTTGCCTGAGAGACTGAGGATTTTGGATTATTCGAATTTCAAGAAGGAAATCAAGATAATTTTGTTAGATATGTGCTTTTATATCATGTACAGTGTCTGAAAGGAATAAAGGAATCCTAACTTACTCACTTTCCATATTTAATTTCGAAGAAATCGTACAGCCGATCAAAAATTCAAATTTTGAATAGCCCACTCCTAAGCTATAGCGAGTGAATAAGTTTCCAACAGTATGTTGAATTGATTTTGGTTCATATTTGTAATTCCTCCATAATAAGGATAATATCTTCACAAGCAATTTATCCTAGTATAGCAATCATCCTCTGTATGAAATCCTCCTAGGTGACCCGAAAATCCGAATTTCAATCTCCGCATCCACTTTCGCCAGCTCCCATTTCCCGTCATCCGGACGACCGTCACGCCGTTTTATGGATGTATCGGAAATTCCCGAAATATACGCGATACCGCCCCCCGGCCCCCCATGGCCATTGTCCATAATTCACCCGAGAATACACTTCTGTAGACGCCTCCAGATTGCATCCATACCTCCTTTTTGTCGGGCGCTAATCATTTGGAAATTAATCACAAAAGGAGGCCGCGTCCGACGTTCCGTCGGAATTGAAATTGCCAGGGACCTTTGTGAAGGAAAGCCGCGGAATGTGCCCACGTCCCGGCACGAGATTGGAGCGACTTTTGTAGGGTTGAAACAATGCAGCGTCAGCTGCCGGACATCGGGGTTAGGCGAGATGTTATCCTGAGATTATGGCACGCGGGATATGTCGATGAGGATTTCATCTAAATGTGGAGGTATCTGTTGCACTGATGATGTTAACGATAATAACACTGACTCATGAGGTTTGGAAGTCAGAGTAGTGAAATATACAGTCACTGCTGACTTTTTATTCAATACATATAACATATTTTTTCTGTATTTTTTATATAGTTGATTTTGAGCTTTGAGGGTGTGCAAATGTTCATCGATTCAAAGTTTCATCTGAGATGCTCCGTAAAAATAAGCAAAATTATACCGCTTAGGATGGATATTCAACGATAATTAATCGCCATCGTCAGATCTGAACTAATCCTGCCCGCAACCTAACAAATCTGCACGGTGCCGTCTACTAGCGTTTCCATTGGAGGAACAGTAATATTTCAGACCGGCGAGTGGCCTGATGTGACTAAAACCCACAACCAGTGCCATCTCGCCATCTCGCCGGAAATATGAGAATGGATGTTTGTTGAAGAATTACCGGCGAATATCCGTCTTTAGTGGTATTATGCATTAGTGTGTTCATAGTTGCATAGCCGCATTTATTTACTTGTGTTCATTATTCAGTAAAAATGTAGTATTTTCGTTGAAATGTCAGAAAAGGATAAAATTCGATTAATTCTTCTGCTGGAGATGATTGTGTTTCCGTAGTGAATATCATTGAGAATAAGTTTTTAGGTTCCAGATGGGTAGTCTAGAATTAGAAACCACGATAAAAGTAGTTATTTGTATTTCTTTACCAACAAAAAAAATAATTCCTTCAGCCTCCATTTTCTTAGAAGAAAAAATCCTGTGCTATAGCGCTTTTACGTGATATGAATTTGTTCGGAAAGTATTTTCGTTTTTTCCCGAAAGAGGATTTGCAAAATTTCGATTCGGCAATTTTGATTTCAAAGATGCACCACTTTCCAGCAGGCCGATTGAAGCATGAAGGCATTAGTTGATACAAATCCGCGAATAACAACACGTGAGATCGGTGAGAGATTAAATTTATCAAATTCAACTGTTTATGACCACTTGAAAAGCCTGGGTTCAACCCCAAAGCTTGATACCTGAGTTCCTAATGTTCTCGGAGAGAAATTTGTGTTGTCTCGTTGACGTCTGTGATTCGTTTCTCAAACGTCACGAAAAATGTTTGCGTATCATGATTGGAGACGAAAAATGATTTGTATATAACAATGTCAAACGCAATTTATCATGGAGGAAAAAAGATGAACCGGCTCAAAGCATTTCGAAAGACAATATCCATTAAAAAATGGTGATGCTGCCTGTTTGGTGGAATTTTAAAGCAGTCTTGTTTTTTTTTTAAATTTTACCGGATAACACAACAATTAATGCGAAAGTCTACTGTCATCAGCTGGACAAACTGAATGATGCACTTCAACAGAAAAGGCCAGAATTAACCCACAGAAAAGATGTAGTGATTCACCAAGATAATGCGAGACCTCATACAAGTTTGGTCACTCGCCAATAGATTTTACAGTTGAATGAGATACACTGCCGCACCCACCATAGTCTTCAGATCTGGCGCCTTCGGATTATTATTTGTTCCAGTCATTGCAAAATTTTTTGGACGGTAAAACCTTTACTTCAAATGAAGAGGTCAAAAATCATCTGGATCAGTTTTTTCCAGCAAAGACCAATGATTTTATGAGCATGGAATCATGTTACTACCAGAATGATGGCAAAAGGTGTTGGACCAGAATGGCCATAATATAATTTAATAAAATATTTATTCATTAAACGAAAATTGTCTTTAATTTTCCCCAAAAAAAAAACAAATTATTTTCCAAACAATCTAATACAATATTCAGTCAAAGACAAATTGCAATTCTATGTGCAGTGTTTCTTTCAGAAAACTTTCCCCGAGGGGGCAGTTCAAAGTTCCGGATGGGGCAAATTATTCGAACGTTTTGGAAAAATGTTTCGTTGAAGAAAGTTTTCAAAAATTTCATTAATAAAGGAATTTTTTGAGGAAAATAATAAATAATAGTCAATTTTTGTAAACAAATCATTTAAGAGAATCTTATTCTTCTAGGATTTTTTGTAAATCTATAACTATAAACGCTTATGAGTATTTAATGCATTAGCGTTCCTGGTAACATTCTGTTTCTTGATTTATTCAGTACTGAACGATCTTTCCACGGATACAGTCGTTGTTGGGATAACGAGAGTTATTTCACAGAGCTTCTGTAATTTTTTGTATCCCACATCTGCTTTGAATCTTCAAAATCGGATTATCATTCTTTTTCATCGAATCATTACTGAGCATTGCCTGAATGTAAAATTTAAACTATTTTATGTCTGCTAATACAATGTCTGCATTGAGAGTGGGGAATTTGATACAGAATTTATTGATTTCATTTTCTGTGGGAGTTATTAAAGACTGGAAAGTTTCGAATTTGCTTGAAAAACTTCAATCGATTTATCAGTGAACCTTTCATCTATTTTATTGTCTACGCTATCACAATACGTTTTCAAGACCTTAATTGTTTCAATAATTTTCTCATCTTGAATAATTTGGACTTCATTTTTGATTTAATCAATTTTTCTATTTATGTTCTTTGTAAGGGACTTCTCTCATCTCCGCACTGCTTTGCAATATCTTTAAGACGCAATTTTGTTGTTGTAATTAATGGATTCACTTTGGTCAGGCACTTTCTTTGCAAAGCATTGCTCAGATACGAGAGTGCACTTAGCACCTCGTTCATCACATAGCAGGTGAGGATGAAACGTTCATTCCTGATTTCAATCAAAATGACTCCTGCAAGCGATGCAAGATCTGCACCTTCCATATGAATGTATTCGCAAGCTATCAAAATCGACTTCAGACTTCTGAAAACAGTATTCACTATTTTATAGTGGGATAACCATCTAACTATGTATACTGGGATTTTTAGAATTGGATCATTCAAAACAGATTGAATTTCGTGCAGAATATTCTCTTTTTTTGATGACTTGCTGAACAGTTTGTAGATGTCCTTCAGTACATAAAAAAAAACCTTTTAATTTTTTCATTTTTATTCCTGCAGGAAGCTGCAGCTTATGCCAATATATGCGCTCGGCAATGCATATAGAGCAAATCTTTTTTGGCGTTTTCAGACAGTTTTCTTCTTACTCCACCTACATTTCCGGACATATTGGATGCTCCATCAAAACGAAATGCTATAATGTTATCATAAGGAAGACCGAGAGATGTTACTTCGTCGTCAATAGCATTCGAAACAGTCTCGGCCTTACCATCACGGATTTTTACTATTGCCAGAAACTTTTTAACACCCACTTTATTTTTGACAACTCTGAACATTATACTTAGTTCCATTTCATTCTTCAAAGAAGTGCTTTCATCCGCTAAAACAGAAAACGGAAATATGTAAAAGATCAATTTATTAGTAGTAAAACACAGTGATTTCTACAACTTGTTTCAATTATGATCAACTACCGAATAGTAACGGCTGAAACTGTTCAGTATCGGAAAACATCTACTTTTTCAAGGGATCCTTGAGTCGATCTCTCAAAACTTCTCTCATAGATTTGAGCAATTCACAAGCTGTATGCTTGCTTCTATAATTGGCTCTGTCACTCAGGTTCTCTGTCCATTGCTTGAAGTCCTCATTTAAATTCACCAAAATATTTTCGATCAAGCTCTCATATTTTGTGATATGAGCAATTTATCCGTTTACTTAAAGTAAAAGTACAGTCCTCTTAGCAGTATACTTAAGCAACTTCTATTCGAATCCATTTGACTATCGCTCTCTGACAGAATTTGGGCATGAACTGGTCTTTTCAATGCCTGTTTTCTGAGTTTCTCCATTGCAATGCTAGTAGTGTGAGCAGATGAATGCTCATGTTTTTCTAATCTGCCATTCTTTCCTAATGCCTTTTTGACAGATGTGAAATGAACAGACATAAATGCTCCATCTGCCTGTTGAAAAATATCATTTTCAGTTTTTTTATAAATTTGACATAGTTTCCAGAATGCTCCCCCTTTTTTCTCGTCCTCCAACCAACTATATTATTTCTCCCAATTTTTGTTATAATTTCGACGAACATCTTCTTTACCAGATGCGCTAAATCCTTCTCAAAGTGGAGACCAGTAAAAGATGAATCAGCCGGGTTTTCCCCTTGTCAATCAGGAGGTTGAAGGAACTTGGTTCTATCGATGCGGATGCATCAAGTTCAGGTTTTGATACAATTGAAGGTCCTGTTTCCGTTTAACCTCTCGGTTTACTTCAAATGAAGGCTTGGATGACATTTGGTTTCAACAGGATGGGATCACTTGCCACACATCCAAAGTAACCATCAATCATTTGTGCACCGTTGTTGAGATTTTGGATAATCAGTCAAAATGCTTATCCGTTAAGGACAAGTGCTATGCTAACCACCCAGAAACGATGGATACCTTGAAACAAGAAATCGAAGTTGCTATTCATGATAATGAGCCCAAAACGATCGAAAATGAACTGAAAAATTGGGTTGATCGGATGAGATACTATATAGCCAGGCGTGGCGATCATTTGAATGATATTGTTTTGCATTCGTGAATATCAAGGTTCAATCTTTACAATAAACACATAACTATGAAGAAATATTCATTAGTTTTCTATTTATAGCCGATGTGTTTCTGAAGAGGTTGTTCTGAAATCGATTTCATACCAACTTCCTGTAATAACTTTGGTTATCTATTCAAAAGAAAAATTTCACTTCACCTACGCACATGGGCATTCGCCAGTTAGCAAACACCTATATTGACATCGTACATGTTTGGAAAGGCAAAAAATAAAAATTCATAATAAGCACTAGTTTGTCTTGAGAAGCTTGAGCTATTCAGTACTTGTTTCATGAATTTTACTACTTTGATACAGGAAAAACTGGGTAAGGTGGAATAAATAGCGAATTGAATCAGAATGTCCTGTGAAATAATTTCTTTAATTGAAGGGTAACATGAGAATCTATTGAATTAATAAAATAAAGCCTTATATTATTTACTACACATTATAATCGGTACACAATGAAAAAAATAGAGAATAATAGTCCTGGTTTTAGTCGTTATTCGTTTGTTTTTGTTTTTTATGTTATAAACGAGTATATTTGTATGTGAATAAATATAATTATTATTACTATTATTATTATTCAGTTCTTCTCTGGTTGATTATAGGTTTATATTTCCTTAAACGAGGTACGGGTTGGTTACCAAGCACCTATTATTGACTCAAGAACCTCCGAACAATTCGGACTGTATTCAGTACAGCAGCTTTCTGCTGGAGCTTATAGAGGTTGTCATTTAGTGCCAGGGTGTTGAGGCTTCAGTGTAGGGTGACTCCAGTGGCGAAGAGAACAAAGGGTACAACGATCACTTTGTTGAGGTTGCATGGGTTCTTTATTTCGTCTGCAAGGTCGGTGTATTTCTTTTTCTTTTCTGCTATAGTGTTCATAAGGTTGTGTGGGTTAGAGTCGGCTGTATCTATAATGTAGGCTTTCTTCTGTCACTACTATGTCTGGTTTGTTACAGGTGATGGTTCGGTCGTAATATACTGTGAGGTGATCTTTTTGTATTACTGCTTTTGGCTCGTATTCATAGTAGGGTGTTTTCCGTATTCCGCTCATCATCTCCAGCTTGTGGCATATTCCCTGGTGGATGGTAGCTGTGACTTGTTCGCGACGGTGTAAGTAGTTCTTCTGCGATAACATGCTGCATGCTGTCGTCATGTGTTGTATGGTTTCCGGCTTCTCCTTGCATTTCCTACATTTGTCGTCTGCCATTCCTGGTTCCTTGATAATATATTTTTGGTAGTTTTCAGTATGTATCACCTGATCTTGGATTGATAGCAGAAAGCCCTCTGTTTCTGGGAATAGTTCGCCCGTTCTCAGCCATTCGTTCCACGCTTGTTTGTCGGCGGGTAGTTCCTAGAGATCGTGTGGATGCCTGCCATAGAGCTCCTTACTTCTCCACTCTTAGTGCTTCTCTTCTGTGTTCACTATTGCCTCATTTATTTGCGTTTCTTCCCTGGATAGGTTCAATGGTGTGTGGTTTTTGTCTCTGAGGCATGCGAGTTGGTGAAGGGGTGATATGTATTTTCTTTCGTGGAAATATTTTCTCAGATTTTTTTGTTGTGTAGGTTCTAGATATCTAGATATCTAGGTATCTAGATATTCTAGATATCTATCAATCCTCGGCCTCCTTCTTTCCTTGGTATTGTCATTCTCAGTTTGCTGCCTTTGGGGTGGTGTTTATTGTGTGCAGTTAGGTTTGTCCTTGTTTTCCTTATGATTTTATCTAATTCCGTTTTTGTCCAGTTCATTACTCCAAACGAGTAGGTATTAACATTTTTATTCAAGATCTCCACGCATCTTTTGTGGTCTGTCTGTTGTGGCCCAGAGACCTAAGTCCGGCTTGTTCCACAAGTCCACTGAATACATTTTCTAACTGTGTGACACGTGTCTATGATGGCCTTCAGCATTTTTTTCAGAACTTGTGGCTTCAGATATAGTAAAGCCAGATTCTCTCTCAGATTCTTGGGAATAAGACCGATACTACATCACGCAATAGGGACTATCCGTACACTGTTTAGTTCCCACATTGTTTTTATCCCTACAGCAAGCTCGAAGTATTCGGGAATCTTCTCGTGAATAGTTCTTGTAGTCAATTACAGTAATGTCTGATCTGTTATGTCCTCGGGTGCGGTCTGTGTGAATAATTTTATCATAGTATATCTTCAAGTATTCGTTCTCTAAAATAAGTTCTATAGAATACGAGTAATAACAGTATGTGCTTTCTGGCAATTGATAGTATTCAAGTAGTTCTAGATGTATTAGTTTTGCCACATTGTTGTGTCTTTTGAGGAAGTCAATTTGGGTAAGAGTCGGACATGCTGATATTATATGGTCTTTTGTTTCCTCTGGTTACCCAGATCTCCTGCAGCAATGTTCTGGTGCATTTGGATCTTTAATTATATGCTTTACATAGTTCCGGGTTGCAATGACTTCATCTTGTGTCGCCAGCAGAAATATTTCCGTCTCGGCAAAAAGTCCACTAGGCATCAACCATCTCTTTGACAATTCTTGGTCAACATTTATGTCGTGAAGGGAGTGGTGATATCTGCCGAAAAGGATTGTTTGTCCCACTGTTTTCTTTCTCCTGAATCCTAAAACCAGAAGGTTGAAATTCCCCAGAGCTAAGGTTTAAAGGTGTCAGTCGCTGATCTGCTTCCACTGTTGCTTTAATGATGTTTCTGACTTGCCAGTGAAATACTTTCTGATTTTTTATTATTTTTATAATTATAAAAACAATTATATTTCATATTTAACAACATAAATCAACTTTAATAGACATTCTTTCATATCTCATTCATATTATTATAGTACATTTATTTATCATACAGTTTCCATTATGACATCACAATTAATACGTTATATACAAAACAACCATGGCTAGAGCCGAACCTAACCCACAACGACACCAAGTATTCTAACCATTTTTTAAGTAATTATTCACTTATTGGACAAGAAAGCGAAGGTTTTGATTCAAGAACTTCCAATATAGGCCTAAATTGAGGGACACTTTTTATTTTCTCCTATTTTGCTATCTGCATCCGATACCACCATTCTATGACGAATGCTTCAAAAGACCTCGTGTTCATTGAAGTCACATTTCCTTCCCACTTACCTAGTTCCTTATTTTACATTTTCGTGCTCTGCTCCATAAAATGTAAAACAGCAAGAAAAATGATCATTCCCTCGAATCTTTCGAAATTACCAGTGGGACTCTGATTCTACTTATATGCTCCGGCAATGAACGAAAACTTCTCATCTTTCAGCTGAAAAATGGGAAAAGAAATTCCCCCTGCAACAAATTGCCCCGTTTGCCGAGTAGCATACTTCAAACCGAATAATACACGATTCTCTGTTGAAACTCAATTTGTACCCGGAACGTTCTACAACTCAAGACATCGTCTCATTCAGATTCAATGAAGGCGATGTCACCGGGACTGGATTGAACCATCTTGACATCTGAACCTAAATTATGCATAAGTGTGAGTGCAGCACCAGGAAACAAATAAGCTGCATTATGAATGGGAAGGTGTGTAGAAAAGAGACGGAATATAGCATTATCGTGAATTCCAAATCGGTGTGGCGAATCGATCTGAGGCTCTGAGCACCCTCATGTTTTTATATTTCTTCATTGATTAACCTATCCCCTCTACATTGAAGCCTATTTTCATAAAAATGATTTTTCACAGCTTCAGACAGCTTTTGATTAAGTAAAAACTGCCTGTGCCTCTCTAACCTCCACATTTTTATTTTTTAGAGAATTGTATAGTTGAAAAATATATAAAAAACAATATTTTAATTTCCACAAAAATCTTTAGAATACATTTTAATTGTTTCACCACGATGTGGCTTCTTCAGATATCTTCATTCTACTGGCTGGTGGTGTCTAGTGTAACAGAGTTTGAATACCGTTAAGTACGTGACAAAATAATGTAAAAACAAGTCATAAAATCTAAGGCTGTTCATTGGACTTTGCCGCTAAAAATTGCCATTAGGGAAAAATATTCAGTAATGGGGATTTGTCTACATCTGTTCTTGGATTCTTTTCTTGAATAACCTACCTGCCTGGCCAATTATACCAAAGGGCAATCATTGCAAGTCAACTTGTAAATTCCAGATTTATTTTCTTCATTTGTTCGATCTTTATTCTTTTTTATGTAAGTACTATATATATTATTAATGAATTTAAGAGCTCCGTTGTAATTGAAACTATTTTTGAAATATTTAGCAATATTTTCAGATAATCCATTAAGTTGAGAGAATGAAAAGTATTTCTGTGTATTGTTTTCTTTCATGGCATTAAATATCGTGTACACAATCATATAAGAGAACAATAGAAATACTTTTCGTTATCATAAGTTGATGGATTATCTGAAAATATTGCTAAATATTTCAAAAATAGTTTTTAATTGCAACGCAGCTGTTAAAACCATTAATAACCTTAGTAATTAAATAAGAAATAATAAGGATCGAACAAATGAAGAAAATAAATATGGAGTCTACAAGTTGACTTGCAACGATCGCCCTTTAGTATATATTGGCCAGACAGGTAGATAATTCAAGAAAATAATCCAAGAACACCAAAGAAGTTACATATCGGATTCCATACATTCGACATATGATAATCATTTTAAGGAATTCAGGCATAATTCCAACAATAACTATGAAAGTATCCACGTTGAAAGCAAGTTCTAGATTAGCACTTTTAGAATTTTTTGACATCAATTGCCCGTAAAATTCTTTTGAACGAACAAACAGATGTTGACAAATCCCCATTATTGAATGTCTTTTCCTGATGGAAATTTTTATCATAAAACTTCAATAAACCCCCTTAATTTCTATAATTTGTTTTCCCATCATTTTGTAACGTACTTAACTGTATTTAAACTCTGTGACACTGGACACCATCAGCCAGTAGAATGTAGATACCCGAAGAAGCCACATCGTGGTGAAACAATTAGTGTATCATAAACATTTTTGTGGAAATCAAAATACTGGATAAGTTATTCTTTCCGTTAGTTATCTTGTTCACAAAAGAATGGATAGAATTCAATTCGACAATTCAATTTCCATCAGTATATCCGTATTGTACCAAGGGTTGTTTACCGTCGTATTTTGTTTATTATTCCATTATTCTGAAACAACACACAATAGTAAATTCATTAATCGCACTGCCTTGCACTGAGTCAGTGTGACGGTATTGAACTTTGAAAGCACTTGTATATTATCTTGATGCTTCGTTTATCTCATCAGATAAACCAAGGAAGGTGATGAAGAGAAGTAAAATCGAACACATTGACGACAACGAAATTTAATTCTTGGATGTATATAAACTAACCTCAAATGTATTATTTTTACATCAAGAGAAAATGTATTGAATTTTCCAAAACTCCATCAATCAACAATATGTAGATAATTATTGAATTTAATAATAATCTCGATACTTCGTATCGTGTTCACCTTTACTTGATTTCTATTAAGGATCATAAAAGTTGCTCACATGACGCATTTCGTTTACTTCTTCAAAGGCTTATAAACAATTAATAACTTATCTGAAATTTGGTAACATACTGTATCTAAATATTTTCTATATTTAATTGAATCAATCTTCACTTTTTGATTATCGAAACAGATTTAATCTGTTTGTCCTCTACAATTTTAAATTTGAAAAATTTATTCAAGAAACTTTAAGAATTGAATTGATGTCTTTATAAGCATTGCTCATATATAATAGACGTATAAAATCGAAATTCATCATTCAAATGGAATTAAGAAAAACCAACGAATATAAATTGTCAATTAAAATAAATAAACATTTTTGTTTCGTTCCAGGCATGCGTACTGAACTCTTCAGACAAACGTACGAAGCCCTGTTTGTTACAAAATGTTTTGTTTTCTTAACTATGTTTTATATTTTTGAGGAAGAATTAGTTTTCATAAATATAAGATCAGAAAACAATACATTTTGTAACAAACATGGCTTCGTACGTTTGTCTGAAGAGTTCAGTACGCATGCCTTGAACGAAACAAAAAAGGTTTATTTATTTATTAATTTTAATTTACAATTTATATTTGTTGGTTTTTCTCAATTCCATTTGATATGGTATGATGAATTTCGATTTTATACGTTTATTAAATATAAGCATTGCTCATAAAGACATTAATTTAATTCTTAAATTTCCTTAAATAAATTTTTTGAAATTAAAATTGTAGAGTACTAACAGATTAAACCGGTTTCGATATTGAAATTTTTGAATAATCCTTCTATCATGTAAAAAGCCGTTCCTTTTTATTTTATTTCAATCTCCACTTGATGAAAACCCATATTAAATAATATTAAATAAGGTTATTCTGAACTTTTATTGTTAGTTAATACAACAATTGTTCCTCTATCACAGTAGCATCATCAGGAAGGTTTACATTTTGAAAAACTAAATTTGTTTTCGGAATCGGTTGCTATTTATATTACAGTTGGTACAAAGAAGTATTATTGAGCACTAAAACCTAAAAGAAGGCTTTAAAATTCCACTAATGAGCAATGTGGTTTCCGAAAAGATCGCTCAACCCTAGACAACCTCGTTTCACTAGAATCCGAAATTCATGAAGCATTTGCCTGTAAACAAGACTGCATTGCAATCTTCTTCGATATAAATAAAGCTTTTGATTCAGTATGGCGCTTTGATATCCTCAGAACACTAAAAAGATGGTCGATAAATGGCAATATCCTGAAATTCATCAGCAATTTCCTCAAATGTCGTTACTTCCAAGTTAGAGTTGATGGACACTTATCTGAACCAAGACGTCAACAAAACGGAATTCCACAAGGTTCTAACTTAAGTGCGACACTTTTTCTTGTAGCGATAAATACTCTAATACAGTCATGTCAATCTCCGGTCAAAGCAAAATTGTATGCAGACGACTTAGTAATTTATGCCAGGGGAAAAAACTCATCTTCGATCCAGAACTACTTGCAGAGAGTATTGAATAACCTTGGGGATTGGTCAAACACAACAGGATTACAATTTTCCGCCAATAAAACAAAAATTGTACACTTTTCCAAAAAAAGAACAACACAGCACCCAGTACTGAAACTGAACGATGAACCTCTTGAGTATATAGATAGCAAACGCTTCCTCGGAATGGTATTCGACTGTAAACTTTCATGGAAATCTCACATCCACTCTCTCCGCCAATCATGCCAAGCTGGTCTGAATATCATGAAATCCGTATCCCATACGTTGTGGGGAGCAGACTTTTTCACATTAATGATGATATACAAATCCCTTATTCGCTCTAAGCTCGACTACGGCTCCATAGTATACAATTCAGCACAAAAAAACACACTGAAAGAACTCGATGTAATTCACAACACAGCAATGCGTTTAGCATTGGGAGCATACTACACCAGTCCCATTGAGAGCCTTAATTGTGAAGCTGGAGAACCATCCCTAACGGAACGTAGACGTTATCTCACACTGCTGTATGCCACAAGGATATCAGCGCATCCATCCAATCCAGCGCATCGGAATGTCTTTGCAACCAGATTTCAAGAAACTTACAATCATAGAAAAAGAATTGATCTTCCATTCTATGAAAGGCTGAATCGTACCCAGGCCAACCTGAATTTCAAAATACCCACAACGATTCATAAGTCCGAAATCGATTCCCCACCCCCATGGACAATTCCTCTTCCACCAATCATTAAAAATCTGTGCAGCAAGAAAAAATCCGAAACCCATCCATTCATATTAAGAAAACTTTTCTTAGAGAACATAGAACCTTTTCAAAATTATCAGCTTATCTATACCGACGCGTCTCGTTCCATTAGTGGCGTTGGTGCAGCATTCACAACAGGTCAAAAAAATGCCAAATTCAAACTCCCTCTCCTTACTTCAGTCTACACCGCCGAACTGACGGCAATCCATGAAGCCCTAAAATATGTCGATCAACAAAACATCCCACGGTGTCTCATTATAACCGATTCCTTGAGTGCCATAACTGCATTGTCCCAACTCTACCCCAGTCATCCAATTCTCATAAGAATTAAAACCACACTCAACACCATCCATGAAAAGAACATAAAAATTCAGCTGATGTGGGCACCATCACACGTAGGCATAGAAGGAAATGAGAAAGCCGATAGTTTAGCCAAAGAAGCTGTATCGTGTACACAGGCAAGAAGACTAACAGGAATTGTCCACACAGATCTGAAGGAAATCCTAAGAAACAAAATTACATCCAAATGGCAAGCACAATGGGACAACTCTACATCAAAGCTGAGGGAGGTGAAACCATACGTTCTTCCATGGAAATCATTCCCATCGAAACGGAAAATTCAAACGGTTCTCTCACGATTAAGACTTGGACATACACGGTTAACCCACAGTTACATAATGTCTCAAGAAGATGTACCAAAGTGTAGTGTATGTGATGAAAACCTAAGCGTAAAACATTTCTTGATTGAGTGTCCGCTATACGATAACGAGAGGGGTAAATATCATCTTGGAAACGACCTCAAGCAAATACTTGGTGAAACATCAAACCATGAAAACCTACTCAGTTTCCTCAACGACATAGACATTCTTTGTGAAATATAAAGTGCAATATACCAATCATTCTGTATGTGTCAATTAACGTAAGATATTATGTAAATCATGCCACGATCGTCTTCAGCTAATAACCCTTAGTGGTTGATGCTTAACTTAATAAAAAAAAAAAAAAAAAAAAAATTCCAGTTTATCTGAATATATTTAACAGGGATGAGTTATTTAAATCTTTTTGTTGGTTAAGTAATATTCCAATTTTATTGTGTTTATTATATCAAGGGGCTCTAAGAGGTTTGAAGAATAACTTTTACTTTCCATATGCAGAATTTCAAAAATTTTGGTTGAAAGTATGTCCTGTTTCTAACAAATAGTTGGAATATGTGAAATTACTTTTAATATTAAGGAATTTCTTAAACTGTTCACAAATTCTATGTCGGAAAGTTCTTCCAGTCTCTCCCATGTAAACTTTTGTTTAATTACCGCTGGTTAACTTATAAACCCCCGATTTATCATCTTTGTGTGTACTGTCTTTAATATTTTCATGAATTTACTCAGGTTTGAATAGGTTTTGAATGAAGTTCTTAAATCATATTTATTTTTGAGGTATGTAGCAATTTCCTCAGAAATACCTCCAGTTTATTTTTAGGAAATGTATTTAAAATTATATTTTATATTGAAATATACCATATTTGAAGCTATTTTGTTATTTTTATTTATCAACAATTTGTCTATCATCGTAGGATCATAGTCATTATGAATTGCTATTTGTTTAATGATGTCAAGTTCTAAAATATAATTTTCTCGATTCATGAATTATACAACTGAATGCTGATAATTTTTGATTTGAACGATGGTTTGATTTATTGTGTATAATAGTATCCGTATATGTTGTTCTGTGAAATATTGAAAAATCATGTTAATTTTCTTGATTTAACAGTTACTATATTAAATAATTCATATGATTTTTGAGTATTTCACAAACTAACATAAACGGATACTACACAATATTCCCATGAATTTAAAAAATTATATTTCAGAACTCAACATCATTAAACAAATAGCTATTAATAATGACTATGATCCTACTTTGATAGACAAATTGTTGTTGAATAAAAATAATAAAATAGCTTTATATATGGTATATCCCAATATGAAAGAAAATTTTGAATACAGTTCCTTAAAATATACTATTTCTCAGAAAATTGCTCAAAAATAAATATGATTCAAGAACTTCATTGAAAACCCAAAACCTATTGAAACTTGAGTAAATCTATTAAAACAAAATACTGTACCTACTTATAAAGATCATAAATCGATATTATATAAGTTAACCTGCGGTGATTGCCGAAAAGTTTACATAGGACAGGTTGGATATAGATTGGACATTGAAGAGTTTCCTCAATAATAAAAGTGATTCCACATATTCCAACCATTTGTTAAAAACAGGACATACTTTCAACCATAATTTTGAAATTCTACATATAGAAAGTAAAAGTTATGCCTCAAACCTGTCAGAGTACATTGAGATAAATAAACACAATAAAATTGGAAATTACTTAACGAACAATTAGATTTAAATAACTCACCCCTGTTAAATATATTCAGATAAGCTGCAATTTACAGAGACCTTTTTTGGGGTTTTAGTGCTCATTAAAAATTTTTTGTACCTACTGTAATATAAATTCAACCGATTTCCAAAATAAATTGAGTTATTCAAACTGTAAACCTACCTGAAGATGCTACTGTGATAGCGAAATAATTGTTGTATTAAATAACAATAAAAATTTGTGAAAATCAGAATAACCTTATTTACTATTATATAATATGGATTTTCATCAAGTAAAGACTGATTCAATCAATTATTTTCAATTTGCACGTTAAAAGAGAATATGCACGTATAGAAATTAAAGAATGAACACCTAAATTCACAATTGTTGAACGATGTGTAATGAAGACACCTCTTACACCTGGAGTATTATCACAGATTCAAATCTATTAATCACGACTTCAATAGGATCTCGTGTAACATCGAGATGCCTTTCATCATGTTCAATATATTCTTCTTCGTTGCAATTTGAATCAAATTCTGAATAGGTCCTCTCAGATTAAACGTGGTATTTTAGGAGGATGTAGTTTGTGTCAAGAGCATATTACAAGACATGCTTTCTAGTGACGAGCGAGCTACAGCTAATCAGTATTGATTCCACTTTGGTTCATTACAACATCCTTCTTGGTTTGAATGCTGGATATAATTATTTTTCTTTCAAAGCAATTAAACGTCAAACACATGCCTACTAATACAAGAATTAAATTCTCCAGAGTTCGTTAATCAATTACTCATTTACTGTATCTTAAAGAATTAAAATTCGGTTTAAATTAAACTGCAATATATGTATTCAGCATTGTTGAATTGTTATCCATTCTCCTTGATTATCTTCATAATATTTGAGTAAAATATTTCTCTAATGTCCCAACAATTTCAAAATATTATTGTAATGATCAATATGAGAAAATATTAGTCGTAATTATCGATAGGTCAAATGTAGACATCATTAAGATTTTTTCGAATAAATGTATATTCATAAAAGCAGAACCTGACCATAGAAGCTTCATGCTCTTTGTTAAGGCACAAACTGCCGCCACAACAAGTAATCTCATGCGCAAAGTGTTTGCGCATGTACATTCTATAGTCTTCCAATATTGTTGTATGAAGCATAATCTTTCCACCGTGATTGCTTCTAATTTCTCTATGAAAGAAGGACAACCATAGAAACCATAGACGACATTTCGTGTAATTCTTGATGTACCAAGTAAACTATTCATACAGAAGGGAAGACAACCAGACCACTAGTCAGTATTCCCAAACGGTTCCACTACACCGGTGGCTTCCAGCACACACAAGAGAAGTACAGTAAGTTAATTTTGTATACATTATCATTTTATGACACATATTTTATACTTCAACATTTTATACATCAATATATTTTCTATACTTGTAGTATTCTTTCAATCCCTGAAACCAGGTCAACATTTGATACAGTCCACTTAATTCTTATCTAGTTTGTTGCTCTATATTATTATTTATATCTAATAATAATTCAAACACCAAGTCTACACACAGACTACTTATATTAAGTATATCTTAGGGAATCAAATCCTACGTTAATCTCGAAATACGTAAACTATTTTGATATACTGGCAATATTTCTACCAGCGACAAATCTTAGGCAATTTAGATCACACAGAAATTCCATTTGCAATAAACTCACTGCAAATTTGCACTCTTCGTATAATGATAATTTTTTTGTACTAAGAATATAGTTGTAATAGCCTGACGTTTCTTCGCAATTTTCCAATTACCGAAAAAGTTCAGAACGATCAGAAATATATTGAATTGAATCAGTCCTCACTTGTTGAAAATCCATATTAAATAATATTTGAATAAGGTTTTTCTGATTTTCACAAATTTTTATTGTTATGTTTACAACAATCGTTCGCTATCACAGTAGCATCATCAGGCAAGAATACATTTTGAATAACTAAGCTCGTTTCCGAAATCCGTTGCTATTTATATTACAGTAAGTACAATAAATTTTTATTGAGCACTAAAACCCAAAAAAGGGTCTCTGGAAATTCCAGCTTATCTGAGTATATTTAACAGGGGTGAGTTATTTAAACCTATTTGTTCGTTAAGTAATATTGCAATTTTATTATGTTTATTTATCTCTAGGAATTCTAACAGATTTAAGGCATAACTTTTACTTTCTATATGAAGAAGTTCAAAATTATGGTTGAAAGTATGTCCTGTTTCTAACAAATGGTTGGAATATGTAGAATTACTTTTATTATTGAGGAAAATCTTCAAATGTTCACAAATTCTATGTCGCGAAGTTCTTCCAGTCTGTCCTATATAAACTTTAGGGCAATCACCGTAGGTTAACTTATAAACCCCCGATTTATCATCTCTATGTGTACAGTCTTTATTATTTTTAATAAATTTACTCAAGTTTGAATTGGTTTTGAATGAAGTTCTTAAATTATATTTATTTTTGAGGTACGAAGCAATTTTCTCAGAAATACCTTTAGTGTATTTTAAGGAAATGTATTTTAAATTTTCTTTTATATTAGGATACACCATATTTAAAGCTATTTTATTATTTTTATTCATCAACAATTTGTCTATCGACTTAGGATCATAGTCATTATTAATAGTTATTTGTTTAATTAAGTTATGAAATATAATTTTCTCGATTCATGGGACTATTAACTAATCTATGGATCATACAATTGAATGCTGATAATTTTTGATTTAAAGGATGATTTGATTTATTATGTATGATAGAATCCGTATAGGTTAGTTTGTGAAATATTGAAAAATCATGTGAATTATTTATTCGAGTAACAGTTAAATCAAGAAAATTAATAGAATTATTATGTTCGGTTTCCATAGTTGATTTAATTGAAGGATGTATTTCATTGATGAATAAAAATTTTTTTTCAAAAGTTCTGTCTGTACCTGTGAAGCAACAGAAAATATCATCCACATATCTATACCTAGTGAATACCTATTTAAATTTCTCATTTAAGTAGAACTTTTTCTGGAGAAGTGAAGGGTGAGTTTGAATATATGTTTTTAATTGATGTTATATTTATTGAATATGAATATTTGAATACTGATGAGCAAAGTAGATTTTAAAACTTGTTTTTCAGTAATGTTTTGCATATCTTGAGTTTTTATATAAAGTACCTTGGTTAGATATACAATAATATTGAATAGTCTAAGTAAGATAGTTTTGTGATAAAATTCTTAAGATTATGTTGGATATTCTTGAAAGATATTGGTTTTCATAAGATTGATAAGCAGAAACAAAATTTTGTCTATTCAAAACGTTTAATTTATAGGATTTTAGTTAATCATTTTTTATTTATTGGATTTTGTTATACCATTTGGATGTCTTATAATGAATGTTTATTTTATGTCATGATATAAGTGGTACTTATACGACATTATTTTAATTTATTTTCAGAAGTTATAATGATTGAATATAATCTTTTGGAATTAAATATGTAGAAGGCTAATTTTTTAAAATTGTTTAAAAATTTTTTAAAATATTTATATTATTTTATATACCTTTTATCAAGAATGACCTCTATTTATGTTATTTTATTCATAATATATAATTATTTGGTTTCCTCAAACATTCGTTATACAGATAGTCCTTGTGCTATAGCAGAGGCCGTTAAATTTGTCTTTCAATCTTCTAGATCAGGTTAAACCACAGAGATATTTCTGTGTCTAGTGAATACCTATTTAAATTTCTCATTTAAGTAGAACTTTTTCTGGAGAAGTGAAGGGTGAGTTTGAATATATGTTATTAATTGATGTTATATTTATTGAATATGAATATTTGAATACTGATGAGCAAAGTCGATTTTAAAACTTGTTTTTCAGTAATGTTTTGCATATCTTGAGTTTTTATATAAAGTACCTTGGTAAGATATCCAATAATATTGAATAGTCTAAGTAAGATAGTTTTGTGATAAAATTCTTAAGATTATGTTGGATATTCTTGAAAGATATTGGTTTTCATAAGATTGATAAGCAGAAACAAAATTTTGTCTATTCAAAACGTTTAATTTATAGGATTTTAGTTAATCATTTTTTATTTATTGGATTTTGTTATACCATTTGGATGTCTTATAATGAATGTTTATTTTATGTCATGATATAAGTGGTACTTATACGACATTATTTTAATTTATTTTCAGAAGTTATAATGATTGAATATAATCTTTTGGAATTAAATATGTAGAAGGCTAATTTTTTAAAATTGTTTAAAAATTTTTTGAAATATTTATATTACATATCTATACCAATATAAAAAGTATTTCTTAAGGGGATTTTGGTGATGCCTGATGATGCTACTGTGATAGCGAAACGATTTTTGTAAACATAACATTAAAAATTTGTGAAAATCGGAATAACCTTTTTTAAATATTATTTGATAAGAAATATGTTCCATGAAATCGAACATGCTATCTTTTAATTAAAACTCATGAAGCCATTAGTTCAACTAGTGAGCTCCTTGGCAGATTTTTGTGAAACTCTCCACCATGTAATTGTCATGACAAAAATTTCACAAATTTGTCAGACAAATAATGGCAAATTACATCATTTCCTCATAGGCACCTTATGAGGCTACTTGTCGAATAGAAAACGGTTAAACAGGGATTTTCCTCCAATTCTCTGAATTGAGCATGTTGATAACATGCTCATTGGATTATTTTTATTGGTATTATAGTACATAAGAAGCTGAGGGAAACATATGAAGCCTCTGAAAAAACACAAAAACAACAGTGCAACATGTTTAAATAAGACATTCTTGATTGTTCACATTATCTGCAGGCAACACACAAAGATAAATAATTCCATTGACGAAATACTGGATTGACCAAAAATGTTTACCGCGGATTAAACTCGAAATATTTCCATTTCAAAGTGCAAATGAATGTGACGCTGAGCGATGAAGATATTAACAAGATATAAAC
The DNA here is from genome assembly GCA_034642435.1 of Megalocaria dilatata. Classification (NCBI taxonomy): domain Eukaryota; kingdom Metazoa; phylum Arthropoda; class Insecta; order Coleoptera; family Coccinellidae; genus Megalocaria; species Megalocaria dilatata. Next base: position 42,804,228 of record CM067856.1, on the reverse strand, counting down.
AAAATCATAACACTGCACTTTGTGGGATCAAAATTGATGTGGAATTATTGAATGATTACGAGATGATTTATTAGGGGTATCAGTCTAATTCGAAATATCAAAAAAATTGAATATTAAAGTCAAAAAGTTCACCATTATTTCTCCTTTATTTCAAATCCATAATATCATTGTTTCAATGAAAATTACGTGTGGATAAATTTTAAGAATCTTAGGAATCTATTCCAGCTTTTAGATTTCGATTAATATTACCCTCTTAATTATTTATTTTTAAGTTCTCAAACCTCTTCGGATTCAACAAATATATTTTGAATTTGTTTCAGAATTTCCCCTTGCCTTCATCATATTGAAGTTCACAGACATGGACGAAACCCACATTAAGATGTTCATTACACAGCAGAGGTCCTGCTGATGCGTTAGCCCCGGTGAATCAATATTGATTATTTGTTTCTAACATATAATTAATAGTGCACAGATCCTGCCGCCTCCGGCTTCACGGGACTACATGCTGAGCCATCTGCCAGTGGCTGTGATGTTGCAGGAAATATTTGTTTCAAAGGAGATTGATCTCCATAATAAAGAGGGATCAGTGGGAAGAAAACCTCTGAAAATTCTCCTGCTGGATCTAAATGCGACCGTTTATTGAGGACGACGTACGAGTTGATGATAGCAGTAAATTATGGTCTTATTGTTGGCTCGGCTTAATGACTCAAGGGTTGATGATATTGGTGAATAACCGAAGGGAAACTTTATTGGTAATGTTCACTCTTTCATATTGATTCTCATGAAGATGTAACTATAAAGTGTTAATAGATGCCTAGGTGTACCTGCTTTCTGTAAAGACAATATTAAAAGTAATTACCTCTTTGAAATAATTGTACGAAGAAAATAAGTTTTCATGGATAAATAAATATATTTACATTTACAGTTAGTTCAAAATCAACATTTTCAAACTTATCCAGTTTAAAAATGAAGAAAACATTACGAAACTCCGGTCACTATATCTGCAGTAATGAAAAGTGATAAAAAATTAAGTGATTTTTTATTTCATTTTATTTTTCAACTGAACTATCACAGAGTAATGGAATATTCCATACATCTTTTTCGAATCATATATTCAAATATTCCAGATTTCAGCAGAATTATTTCAAGTATGATCATCGAGTTGTTCTGTTTCCTTAATCCCCAATTTTTCTTATGGCTCCGTAATTTTATAGCTCATTATTTGTATGATTTCATTATCTGCAAATATGAAATCCCAAGATTTGATTCGATTGAGGAATAAATTCTAAAAATCACGTTTCACGAACGGCATTGACATTGATCTTGATGTCTTTCAAGCTGATCTTGGTATTTTGATCGATGTTTTCAAAAAAACATTCGCAAAACTCTTTCTTTCGATTCGATAATGAATTCAATTCAGTATAATTGTATTTAAGAAGCTTTTGATACAGGTTATATGTACAATTACATCTGATTCATTCTTTCCTCTTCAAAAGTGTGTTAAATTAGGACTATGGCAAAAACCTTCGAATATTCTGTATATCGGATTACAGAAAACTTTCATCGATATATCCACTCACATACATTTTCTACCGAAACAAACGGATAGAAGTATTAACCCATTTTTGCCTTATCATAAAGTTTTTATTGAACTCTTATTCTTTTCCAATAAAAATAATAGACTCACTTTTTCGTATTTTATGACAAATCTAGGTCAAATTCCACCATGTCTTGTCTGATTTCCATTAGAAAATCATTCTACACGAAACAATGGGAGATTATTATGAATTCTGGACAGTGGTAGCTCGTAACATCTTATCTTACAGCTTACTCCTATAAAGAGCTACCCGACCTCTACTTCCGGAAGTTCCAGGATATGGACTCCGGACTCACTAAGCATCCTGACTGCGGCAGCTTATCTGCGGCAACTGATGCCGAGGAATTCTGGGACGTTTAGTGTACAGGCTCTTATGGGTTAAAAATTACTAATCTATAAAGAATAACCAGGAAGTTAAAAGAAATATTTTCTTTCTCAAATTGACGAGGCTGTTTTTATTATAATGTCGTCACTATATCACTTTTTCATGATAGCAGTTAAATAAGTCGACTTAAGTAACACACCCAAGGTTCACCACTAACATTTCTTGTATTGGCATTGAGTATGTTGCAACAGGCTCATGGTGATTGAGTGCTATCATAAATTCGTGAGTATACGTGGTACAAATTATTCAAATAAATGTCTAGGTTTGGAAGACGTTCAACCTCTCACGAAAATGTGTATATCGACGTAATGGAGAAAATTCTTGATGAAAATAGTTATACAAGGTACTCAAAAAGAGTATCGGGTATTTGTTATTTCGATAAAACATAAACTAATTATTTTAAAAAAAATTGTTGTTAATTATTACATTATAATAATACTGATAATAGTGCCTTTATTCGTACATCTACAATATATAAACATAGGGCGAAGTCTAGCCTAAGCTACTCCACTCAACCCTGAAAAAAAAAAAGAAAAAGCAAAGAAAAAAACACAAAAGGATAGAAACAAAAATAAGCGAAAAAAAATTAAATTAACCAATCAATCACATTGTGAGTAAACGAAATATATTTCATATTTACAAAATTATCTTAATTTATAATTGGCTCGTCAAGAATTTGGACTTCAAAATTTTTCTCAGTGAGCCCAAAGTAATGCCTTCACACGAAACTAAAATTTCATTATGTAACTTCACCGCATTGGAGGTGAAGGAGCGCTGAAACATGGCTGAACCAAATCTTGGCAACATGAGTCTATGACCATGCCTACACAATGAACATGTCTACACAATGAACATCACGTCTAAAAATTAGCTTTTCCCTCAAATACGGTGGAAGACAAGAACGTAAAATTTGATGAACCATAGTCGTCAGGTGGAGCCGGAAAATATTCTCAACCCTAAGCCATCCCAAGCTGTTAATTCCGTTCTCATTCCACTGTAATATTTCCTCAAACCGAAAACAAACCGGCAGCATGAATTCTACATTTTCTGCAGTCTACAACTCTGCACCGAATCAATGCAAGGGTAAAATACCGTTAATCCATAGTTCAGTTCGGACAAAACGAGAGTCTCACAGAGATACTTGCGTGACTGAAAATCCAAACAATATCTCTGCCGATTCAAGAGGCGCAATGCAAGGAAAGAATTCCTCAACAGCAACGAGACATGCTCCCTGAATCTCAACTGGCAATCGAAAAAGATTCCCAGGTTTCTACAGCAGGTGGAGGACGGATTTCTTTCACCGTTTATCTTGATCTCAACCATATCCTGAAATGTCCTGGGAAAAAAGCATATATAAAAACATTTTTTAAAGTTTATCTTCAAATTATTCATTTGGGAATAGCGCATAATTAAGTCTAAATCCTCATTCAAACCGCTCGACAGCCTGAGAAACAGAGGAAAAATGAAAAGAGAGGCGAACCTGAGTGTCATCACAATAGAAATGGGTGGATGCGAATCTGACCACTTTATGCATGTCAGCCACATATATAAGGAAAAGCAGAGGACCAAGAACAGTTCCCTGTGGCACCCCTGAAGTTATAAGGCAATACACTGAATATGTATCACGCAATTCAACGCACTGATACCTATCAAAAAGGTAAGACTTGAAAAATCTCAGAGCAGTTTCATCACAACCAATATAAGTTAATTTAGCACAAAGCAGTTCATGGTCCAGGGTATCGAATGCTTTTGCGAAATCCAAAAAGGTGAGAATTGAGGCATGTCCCCCATCCAAAGATCGCAAAATATCATCAATGATGTTCAACAGAAGAGAGGTAGTACTGTAACTCCCCCTGAAAGCCGACTGCCGCGCAGTGATAATTCCATTGTCGGTGACGTATTTATAAACCTGAAGAAACAATATCCTCTCCAGAACCTTTGATAAAGCTGATAGTACACTTATCGGACGAAAATCAAGTAAGCTCTCAGGATTAGGGATCTTGGGTATAGGATTCACAATAGAGTACTTCCGATCATACGGATAATAACCAGACTCAATGCAAATATCAACAATGTGCGTCATGAAGAGCAGAGTAACAGTGAGGGATAATTTAAGCATTCTGGCAGATATAAGATCGATCCCCAGAGCGTTCGAATATAAAGTGGAAAAATTATTTGGAAGAGATGATGTTATCTAAACTGTGACCGTTACGCAGCTGCCATTCTTCTAATCGAGAACGAAGATCGGCGATCACACGCTGACACATAGTTCCCGATCTTGCTGCCATTTCTGACCTGATGTTTTGCTTCAATTGTGTCAGGTTCGTCGGACTATTCGCATAGACCTTACTTTTGAGGTATGTACATGCAAAATAGTCAATTGGATTAAGGTCGGGTCTTCTGGGAGGCCAGTTGATGTTACCCCTACGCGCCTTATTAGAGAATAATTCGTTAACAACTTCCATTGCTTGATTTGATGTATGGCAAGTGGCTCCATCTTGTCAAAACCACGTTTTTGAGTTGAAACTTTGATATTCCTGTAACTCTGGACCCAAAAAGTTTCGCAGCATATCGCAATAACTATTCACATTGAGTGGTCAGGCTCGTCGATCTTCATGAAAATAAGGACCGATTATACCTCTAGCAGACATAACGTCCCAAACAACGACCTTTGGGCTGTGGAGGGGTCGTTCATGCTTTCGTCTCGGATTTTCTTCTGCCCAGTACCGAGAATTCTGTATATGGACATGACCAATCAGATGAAAGTTTGTTTCATCACCGAATAGTATGATAGCAAAATTTTTGAACCGCCGTAATATTTCGATGGCAAAATTCAATCGATTAGTATAGTCTCCTTCAATTCTTGAACCAATTGAATTTTATAGGCTTTCAAATGCCAATCTTTCTTTAAAATCAAATGCAAGGACGATTTTTGTATATTTATTGATTGAAATCTCTTTTTAAAAATCCCTATATAATTGATTGAACCGCTGTTGAGTAGATATTTACGATTTTTCTTCGTTACAAAGGGAGGGTGAAAAATCGAAATTGATATTAGGGATAAAATCGAGTCTCTCATTTTTTTCGCGCGAGGAATATAATATTCATAGCCTGACTCCCCATAAGAGTGATATTTAATGATATTAGGCTTGAAGCCAATATAAACGTATATCGGAAACGGTCTTCCGTGTGACAGTCATCGGATTCTGTAGGAAAATCTGCATATAATAGTGAGATTACAAGATACAGCACGATGTCAGCTTGAGCCAACAAACTTACATAAAGCGAATAACAAAACACCCTATAAATTAGCTATTATCTCGGCTCGTTTCTGGATTCACTACTTTTGCCTAAATGCCGCCTTATCTCCCTTACGCCATACCAACATTCGTCGCGGGAGGGAGCAAAAAATGGATGTAATTCCCGAATACTCGTCTTTTCGCGACCTAGACACATATCTGTATCGTTTATTATTCTTTATGGGGCGGTTTTCGACGAGCGAATCTTTTATTTATGTTCGGTGACGTGCCCACCTTGAATATCTGAAATGAGGAGTTCGAATATGCGGACTTCTGTCAACCCGACGAAATGAATACTGAATGTATCCACGTGGAAAAAAAATTGGATATGGCATTTGATGACTTGTAGAGCGTATGAGAATTCAGCTCGAACGAAAATGCTGTATATTTACCTAAGAGACACGAAAATATTGAACTATTTCAGCCGGTGCTATTTCAGAGCAAATCATAATTAAAACAAGTCAAAAGATATTCAAAAAACATATTAAAGTCAATACTTACTTGACAGAAGCAAAAAAAGGGAGATTCACTCGAAAGAAAGATTATTACAATATTTTAAATATCACACAGATTCATTTTATTAACCTCCTATATATTTTAATTAGAAAAAAATTTTATTCAAAAACTTCTTATAATTAGACATTTATTTAATTTAATTCTAAGAAGTTTCTGCATAAAATTTTTTGAAATTAAAATCTATAGAAGCTTAACAGAATGTACATGATATTCAAAATATATATTGAAATAATTTAAATAACTTTAAATTTAGAATTATATCTTCCAATTCCTATAATAAATATTGAAGTATACAGAAACTTTCAGAATCATATCTTATAATCTCTATATATTATACAATCAATACAAAATATTTTTCAATGAGGATACCTAGAAAACTAATGATCGTAAATTAGTAAAATTTTATATTTATACCTTCAGATAGTGTCATTAATAAATGAAATAAATTAGATTAGTCACATTATTAGCAAATCACCCCGATACCGAGAAAACATTGAACGCCCCTCGTACCTATATCATGAGGAAATTGAAGGAACCACATTGACGCAAGGAGCTTCGCCGAGCTTATTATTATCTGCACTTTATTCAGTTACATTGAAAATCTTCTGAAAATTCTCGGAATTTCTTACTTGGTAGAAAATGGGGGAATATATATCTGGAATTTAAATCCCAGCAGATAACTTGGAAGTTGTGTTCATACTGATACATATTTATAACGGAACGGCAAGAGCTCGTACTTAAAGTGTTTTGCAAATGTCAGAATAGAAAAAAAATTTTCAGGGGAAATCCCATGTAAGAATTTTAATCCGAAATAATGATTGGACGAAACATCCTTATATACTTTATCATATATTTTTTTCTAATCTATGATGATATAAGTATTTTGAAATTTCGAAAAAACTAAAATTTTCATGTACATATTAACGAAATCCATGAACTAACTTCAAAACGTCGAATCCCCAAATTGTTTCCTTTGAAATATATAATATTATGCTCACAAGTGATCGAACAAACTAAAGAATTATATTGGGTGTTTTTTTTCTGAGTGATAGAACTTTAAATTGAAATAAAACACATTCATATTAAGATTGAAGCCAATTTTTTTTTATTCGAAAGATAATTTTAGGACAAAATTTGAAAATCAAAACAGATTTAATCTGTTGTCTTCTACAATTTCAATTTCAAAAAATTCTTTGAAGAAACTTTAAGAATTAAATTAATGTCTTTATAAGCACTGCTCATATTTAATAGACGTCGAAATTCATCATACAATATCAAACGGAATTAAGAAAAACCAACGAATATAAAAGGTCAATTAAAATTAAAATATAAATAAGCAAACATTTTTTGTTTCGTTCCAGGCATGCGTAATGAACTCTTCAGACAAACTTACGAAGCCCTGTTTGTTACAAAATGCATTGTTTTCCGATCTCATATGAATGAAAAATAACCCTTTCTCAAAAATATAAAACATAATTTCAAGAACTTCTCAAAAACTAATTTATTTGAAATATTCAATATATTTAAATAAATTACTTCAAAAAATCTCAAAACATGTAGCACATTCTCAAGAAATAATTAAAGTTACGATAAGATCAGTTCAACATTACATATAAAAAAAATAATAAAATCAATTAAACAATGTATAGACTTACTCAGTGAATCTTAGGAATACACGGTCCTCAATAGAAATAAAAGTAAACACCTTTATAAATCCAAGGTACTTATGTTCCAAGTTCACAGAAATCATACAAAGCTTATAAGGCACTTGGCCTCAGTTAAAACCGTTCAACACTGTATAATGAATTTCTTTATTTAAAAAACCTAATATAATTATATATTATATATAAAATAAAATAAGAAGGAACGGTTTTTTACTTGATAGAAGGATTATTACAAAATTTGAAAATCAAAGCAGATTTAATCTGTTGTCTTCTACAATTTTAATTTCAAAAAATTCTTTGAAGAAACTTTAAGAATTAAATTAATGTCTTTATAAGCACTGCTCATATTTAATAGACGTCAAAATTCATCATACAATATCAAACGGAATTAAGAAAAACCAACGAATATAAACTGTCAATTAAAATTAAAATATAAATAAGCAAACATTTTTTGTTTCGTTCCAGGCATGCGTAATGAACTCTTCAGACAAACTTACGAAGCCCTGTTTGTTACAAAATGCATTGTTTTCCGATCCCATATGAATGAAAAATAACCCTTTCTCAAAAATATAAAACATAATTTCAAGAACTTCTCAAAAACTAATTTATTTGAAATATTCAATATATTTAAATAAATTACTTCAAAAAATCTCAAAACATGTAGCACATTCTCAAGAAATAATTAAAGTTACGATAAGATCAGTTCAACATTAAATATAAAAAAATAATAAAATCAATTAAACAATGTATAGACTTACTCAGTGAATCTTAGGAATACACGGTCCTCAATAGAAATAAAAGTAAACACCTTTATAAATCCAAGGTACTTATGTTCCAAGTTCACAGAAATCATACAAAGCTTATAAGGCACTTGGCCTCAGTTAAAACCGTTCAACACTGTATAATGAATTTCTTTATTTAAAAAACCTAATATAATTATATATCCTATATATAATAAAATAATTTTGACGTCTGTTAAATATGAGCAGTGCTTATAAAGACATTAATTTAATTCTTAAAGTTTCTTCAAAGAATTTTTTGAAATTAAAATTGTAGAAGACAACAGATTATATCTGTTTTGATTTTCAAATTTTGTAATAATCCTTCTATCAAGTAAAAAACCGTTCCTTCTTATTTTATTTTATATATAATATATAATTATATTAGGTTTTTTAAATAAAGAAATTCATTATACAGTGTTGAACGGTTTTAACTGAGGCCAAGTGCCTTATAAGCTTTGTATGATTTCTGTGAACTTGGAACAAAAGTACCTTGGATTTATAAAGGTGTTTACTTTTATTTCTATTGAGGACCGTGTATTCCTAAGATTCACTGAGTAAGTCTATACATTGTTTAATTGATTTTATTATTTTTTTTATATGTAATGTTGAACTGATCTTATCGTAACTTTAATTATTTCTTGAGAATGTGCTACATGTTTTGAGATTTTTTGAAGTAATTTATTTAAATATATTGAATATTTCAAATAAATTAGTTTTTGAGAAGTTCTTGAAATTATGTTTTATATTTTTGAGAAAGGGTTATTTTTCATTCATATGAGATCGGAAAACAAAGCATTTTGTAACAAACAGGGCTTCGTAAGTTTGTCTGAAGAGTTCATTACGCATGCCTGGAACGAAACAAAAAATGTTTGCTTATTTATATTTTAATTTTAATTGACCTTTTATATTCGTTGGTTTTTCTTAATTCCGTTTGATATTGTATGATGAATGTTGACGTCTATTAAATATGAGCAGTGCTTATAAAGACATTAATTTAATTCTTAAAGTTTCTTCAAAGAATTTTTTGAAATTAAAATTGTAGAAGACAACAGATTATATCTGTTTTGATTTTCAAATTTTGTAATAATCCTTCTATCAAGTAAAAAACCGTTCCTTCTTATTTTATAATTTTAGGACATTTATGTTTCAAAAATAATTTCCAGCATATGTCCACCACCACTATCTCTGAGGAACCGCATTAAACCAGACCAATTATGGACCACTTTTTCGAGTAATTCAGGCCTTGTTTAATCAATAACACGAGTTATTTTGGCTTTCAGAGCCTACTGTTTCTGGTTTATCAGCATAAACCAATGACTTGAAATAACCTCAAAGAAAATAATCTAGTGGAATTATGTCGCATGATGTTGGGGACCATTTCTCGGATTAATGTTATCGCCAAGTCTTTCTTTCAATAAATCGATTGTTACAGTAGCAGCATGAAGTGTAGAACCATTTTGTTGAAAACAAAACACTTCTGGGTCGGTCCATTCAAATTTTGAAACAAATAATCATTGATCATCGATCTGTAACGAGCACCATTCACTGTAACATTAGCTCCAGCATCGTTTTTAAAGAAATATGGACCGATGATGCCTCCAGCGTGTGAAGCACACCATACAGTGCATTTTCAGGGTGCAATTGAACCTGCAGAACTTCTTGAGGATTGTTGCCACACCATATACGGCAATTTTGCTTGTTTACATAGCCGCTCAACCAGAAATGAGCTTCATCACTAAACACAAATTTACGATAAAAAAGTGGATCACCTTCAAGCTCTTCTAGGGCTCAATCAGCAAACAAACGACGCTTATTATGGTCAAGTGGCTTTAGTTCTTGAACCAGTTGGATCTTGTATGGTTTTAGACCAAGATCTTTACGCAAAATTTTCCATGTGGTGGATGCGCAGAGTCCAACTTGTTGTGAACGTCGACGAATAGCCGACAAATCCGGATCATTATTAACACCATGACTATTTAAATATTTTAATATTAGCCTTCTACATATACTGAATTGTTTCAGCCGTTACTATTTGGTAGTTGATCATAATTAAAATAAATTGTAGAAATAACTATGTTTTATTACCAAAAATTATATATTACACATCATCTTGTGACTCGAGTTTCGAGAAATGAATTATCCCATCATCATACAACTGAAGACCTTACAGTGGTACAGTGGTATTTAAACAAAATTGATAAATATTTTGAATATTTCAACAGATTCTCGGTAATACCTAATAGTGGTACAGAGGTTTACAATCGGAACGTGATAAAAAACCGGGTTAAAAAAGAGGGGCCTTCTAACACATATCGGAATGTCGGCAATCGACAAAGAAGGTTGTTAGACAGATGGTACCCATTTAAGTATCTCAAATAATTTTTGGGGTTACATAGCTCCGTAGTCATTCATTATTTTCACATTATTTTGTTGTATATCTCAAATAATTGGATTTAGAAAGCTCCATACAGTCATCAATTATTTTTTACATTATTTTCATTGTGAATGAATTTGAAAATTTCAATAATCAAATTTCTTTTCTTCTTCAAATTCTTTCACAATGAAACTAATGTAAAAAATAATGAATGATTGTATGGAGCTTTCAAAACCAAATATTTGAGATATACAACAAAAAAATGTAAAAATAATGAATGACTACGGAGCTATGTAACCCCAAAAATTATTTGAGATATTTAAATGGGTACCATCTGTTTAACAACATTCTTTGTCGATTGCCGACATTCTGATATCTGTTAGAAGGCCCCTCTTTTTAACCCGGTTTTTTATCACGTTCCGATTGTAAACCTCTGTACCACTATTAGGTATTACCGAGAATCTGTTGAAATATTCAAAATATTTATCACTTTTGTTTAAATGCCACTGTACCACTGTTAGGTCTTCAGTTGTCTGATGATGGAATAGTTCATTTCCCGAAACTCGAGTCAAAAGATAATGTGTAATATATATTTTTTGGTAGTAAAACATAGTCATTTCTACAATTTGTTTTTATGTTAAACCTTCTACATATTTAATTTCAAAACATTATATTTAATAACTTCAGGAATTAAATTGAAATAATGTCATATAAGTACCACTTATATAAAACGACATATAAAATAAACATTCATTATAACACATCCAAATGGTATAACAAAATCCAATAAATAAAAATTGTTAACCAAAATTCTATAAATTAAATATTTTGAATAGACATAGGATATCTAACTGAGTTACTTTGTGTAAAATCTCAAGATATGTAAAAAAATTACTGAAAAACAAATTTTAAGAGAGACTTTTCTTCGTCAGTATTCAAATAATTCATATTGAATAAAATATAACATCAATCAAAAACAAATATTTAATCACCCTTCAATAATTTAGAAACTTCTGGTAAATGAGCTGCTGAGAAATTCAAATGTAACATAAGGTTATCTTACACGTAAATAAATAGCTCTGTGGTTTTACCCTTGATCTGAAAGATTGAAAGACAATTTAACGGCCTCTGTTATAGCACAAGGACTTATCTGTATAAAGAATGTTAAGGAAACCAAATAATTATATATTATGAATAAAATAACATACATAGAGGTCAATACTTGATAGAAGGTGTATAAAATTGTTCAAATATTTTAATTTTAGCCTTCTACATATTTAATTTCAAAAAATTATATTCAATAACTTCAGGAATTAAATTGAAATAATGTCCTATAAGTAACACTTATATAAAACGACATATAAAATAAATATTCATTATAAGACATCCAAATGATATAACAAAATCCAATAAATAAAAATTATTAACCAAAATTCTTTAAATTAAATATTTTGGATAGACAAAATTTTGTTCCTGCTGATCAATCTTATGAAAACAAATATCTTTCAAAAATGTTTAACATAATCTTAAGAATTTCATCACAACACTATCTTACTCAGAATTTTCAATGTTATTGGATATCTAACCGAGTTACTTTGTATAAAATCTCAAGATATGTAAAAGCATTACTGAAAAACAAGTTTTAAGAGAGACTTTCTTTATACATTCTTTATACAGATAAGTCCTCGTGCTATATAACAGAGGCCGTTAAATTGTCTTTCAGTCTTTTAGATCAAGGGTAAAACCACAGAGCTATTTATCCACCTGTAAAATAACCTTATATTACATTTAAATTCCTCAGCATCTCATTTACCAGAAGTTTCTAAATTATTGAAGGGTGAGTAAATATTTGTTGTTGATTGATGTTATATTTTATTGAATATTAATTATTTGAATACTGACGAAGCAAAGTCTCTCTTAAAACTTGTTTTTCAGCAATGTTTTTACATATCTTGAGATTTTATACAAAGTAAGTTAGTTAGATATCCAATAATATTGAATATTCTAAGTAACATAGTTTTATGATGAAATTCTTAAGATCATGTTAAACATTTTTGGAAGATATTTGTTTTCATAAGATTGATCAGCAGAAACAAAATTTTGTCTATTCAAAATATTTGATTCATAGAATTTTGGTTAACAATTTTTATTTATTGGATTTTGTTATATCATTTATGATATCTTATAATGAATGTTTATTTTATATGTCTTTTTATATAAGTGGTACTTATATGACATTATTTCAATTTAATTCCTGAAGTTATCGAATATAATTTTTTGAAATTAAATATGTAGAAGGCTACTATTGAAATATTTAAATAATTTTATACACCTTCTATGAAGTATTAACCTCTATTTATGTTAACACTATGAATTGAAGCAGCGATATTTTCTTCTGTACGTACAGTTCTTTGTCTTGTTGTTGTTGTAGCGAGTAGAGAAAATGTTGTCGGAAATCTATCGATAGTTCGACGGATAAGCTGCTCTGATGGACGATTATGTGAACCATAAATTTAACGAAGTGCTCTATAAGTTTGGCCAATAGAACACTGTTTTTGAAAATAAATTTCAATAATTTTTAAACGTTGTTGCGGCGTGAGTCTGTCCATGATAATTTGTCAATGCTTTCTGAACAGAAATGTCAAAACAACACGGCTTCTCCTTCTATCACTCTAAAAAAAAAACACCCGATACATCACTGCGAGTTACTCATTGGTAGGTCTATGGTAATCGTTCAAGTCTACGAAATAATAGGTGTACATGGCCCTACGCCGATGATAAGATCTACATGAATATCTCATATGCTTTATGCAGAATCGCGGAATACATCAATATGAGTACATGTCCAGAGATTAGCAATTGTTAACTCAGCCTGCTCCGATCTACACCGATGAGCTCTCACTATAATAGACTTCCTGATTTACATGACAGGTTTCTGCAGCCATCCCCGATCACGAAGCTGTTATATTTTTACAATGAGCGCAGTTGTGCGAGTAGAAAGCCATGTACGAGTAGGCTCACTAGAGTAGTGTGCATTTAAAATAAGCGCATAGGAATGGATAGCATCTATTGCAATTGTTCACTCACGATTGCTGTCAGTGTTGAACTTCTCTTTGTTCCCGTTGAAAGCCTTGTTTGTTCCATCAGTGTATGGCCTCAAATAGCGGACTCCGGGGGTGAAAAGTAGGTCATGCACTGTTTTGAAGATGGAGAAATGCGTTGAACAGGTTCATACGAGAAATGTGAGAAGTGTTTTTGTTTCATAATATAGGGATAGAGAAAGAGTTGAATTATGTCATTTCATGGTAATGAATGCATAGATGCCGCTACATCATGGATTTGTTACATGAAATATAAATTAGTGAGATGAATTTCCATCAAAATCTTTCGACATACAGTTACGCGAACAATATCATAAATAATAATAAAAATACATTTATTGAATCCTTTAAGACACTATACTTCTACAAGATAATTCAAATAGCAGTACATTCACAACAGTTGAAAATCAGTACAAAAAGAAAAAGTTTTTGATTTGTTTTACTTGACGGAACTTCATCATCATCAATATAAGAAAAACAAATATTAACTTCCGCTATTTTATTGATTTTCACAACAATTGTTTCGTCATAGTATGATTTCATCAAGTGAGTATTTAAACTGAGGTAAAAAATGCAAAACATGACTTTAAATGAACAGCTTTGGTACAAAAATAAAAGGGTGAAAAAATGTGGTTTAGAATCATCGAAAAGTGTAAAGTGGGGATGATCTGATTTGATCATTTAATGAAATTGTTTTCCATTATATCTTTGATCTCTAAAGTTTCTAACAGATTAAGTTTAAGATTTTTATTTTCAATAAGTTATATTTCATAATTTCTATTAAAAGTATTATCTATTATCTCTAGTGAATGGTTGACATAAGTTGAATTTGGTTTTAATTAATGTAACATTTTTCATGTTCCAGTATTCTTGTTTGGAATGAACGATTTATCAGTCCCACATATACATATGGGCAATCACTGCATGTTAACTCCTAATTTTTTGTTTTTAGAAATGAAGTCTTTATTATTTTTTAAATAAACTGCCTAATGAATTAATGGTTCTATAAGATTTGGTTAGTTTTCTTTTCTCGTCAAATATTTAGCAATCAGTTTTTTGTTCAATGTATGTTAATTAAATATATTTTGTTTCGTTTTTCAATTTTTAAGTTTGGAATGTACTTGGTTGTAATTTATTCTGTTGAGCGAATACAAGCAAGCAATAACATTTTTACATCCCAAACTTTAAAAAAAATGTAGGAAAAATTGAGAAAAAGATAAAATTTCAAAAGAAGTGTGAAGTGCCTTGATATTTGTAGTTAATTTGAATAAAATTGGAGAAAAAAATTCGCGAATGGGAGCATTCGTTTATTAATAATAACAATATATTTATTAACTGAAATAAACACAATAAAGTACAAAAACAGTGTAGAAGGTGAATAACTAGGTGATATCACAGAAGTTTTAGTTCCAGGGAAGCTACCGCTTGAACGTGATATATACATTTTAATTAATCTCTACTTGATGGGTAAACAAAATTCAAGAATGAACAGCATTATACTTTAATACTAAAAAAAAAATAAATTGCTTTTGGAAATATAATCTTCCGGAATATTCATTTTCCATGATTCCCAAAAATACATAACTGACTAGGACGAGACTAATAAATTTAATAGATTTGGAATAGTTACTTGAGTAGTCTTTCGTTTGAATCATTCACCTAATATTATGAAAACGAAATTTCATTAAATCTTAATTGTTCATTGAATGATCGGTGGAGTATTTTACATTGTCTATAAAATGAAAAATCTGTAAAATGGACTAATGAACACTTAAATGAATGAGGATAATTGAAGTTATTATTAACTTTATGACTATTTCTTTTGAGTAAGCTTTTTGATAAACTATGAATTCGATTTTTTATGTATCTAATGCTGAATTTCATGAAAAAAGTCACTTTTATTTGAGTAGAGTTAATATAATATAGGCAGTCCGAAAGATCTGATTCGGAATAGTAGCAAACATTTAGGTATGATGATATATTAAAGAACGAAATATGGATATTCTTCTTATGTACCTTGCAATAGTCAATAGTCAGGTGTTGACTTGCAGTACTGTATATCCTTCTGTTCTCTTGTTTCTGTGCCCTTAATTTGCCCAATTTTTCGATGATTTTACAATATTTACATTATTTCTTGGCTTGAAAGTATTTTATTTAATTATTGTTTTATTATGAACAGTTTAATACCAAGTTTATGAAAACTGGTTGACTTTGAATACTAATTTTGAAAAGTTTTCTAAATGTTGAGATTTTACATAATTCAAATTTCGAATGCTTTTAACTTATAAATAACTACATACTATAAAATAGAAAGGCCTTTTACTTGATAGAAGAAATATAACAAAATTTGAATATCAAAACAAATTAAAATATGTTTATCTTCTGCAATTTTAATTTCAAAAAATTTTTATTCAGAAAACTTTTAGAATTAAATTAATGTCTAAAACAAGCACCGCTTACATTTAATAGACGTATATAATCAAAACTCAATATATGATGTCAAATGGAATAAATAAACCAACAGATATACGAAAGTCATTGAAATTAATAAATAAATATTTAAAGGAGACACAGATCAACTTTATAATATAATATGAGTTGATCTGTGTCTCGAAACATTATTCATTTACACGTGGTACGTTGTTTGATATAGATTAGTTTTTTGATTTTGAAACTTGGAATATATTTCAGGAGTGAAGAAGGAATTGCTTAGAATTATATTTGTTTTTTGAAGATATAGTGCATGTTTTGAGAGATTTCTGAATTAACTTATTCGAATATTTAAATATATCAAATATTTCAAATAAATTATATTCTTTGAGAAGTCCTTCAATTGTGTTCATGTTTTTAAAAGGCAATTGGTGTCCTTAAAGGTAAGACCAGAAACAAAATTTTGTCACCTTTAAATATTTATTCATTAATTTCAATGACTTTCGTATATCTGTTGGTTTATTTATTCCATTTGACATTATATATTGAATTTTGATTATATACGTCTATTAAATGTAGGCGGTGCTTGTTATAGACATTAATTTAATTCTAAAAGTTTTTTGAATAAAAATTTTCTGAAATTAAAATTGTAGAAGATAAACATATTTTAATTTGTTTTAATATTCAAATTTTGTTATTTTTCTTCTATCAAGTAAAAGGCCTTTCTATTTTATTTTATATATAATATATAATTATATTTTGGCTTCAATAAATCTCATTATGGAATGTCAATGAATTTAAATAAGCCTTAAAAATAACTCACACTGTTCTTTGATTCTGTTAGAACATAGATCAATCTTGAATTATAAAGTTGATCTGTGTCTCGAAACATTATTCATTTACACGTGGTACGTTGTTTGATATAGGTTAGTTTTTTGATTTTGATATTTGGAATATATTTCAGGACTGAAGAAGAAATTGCTTAGAATTATATTTGTTTTTTGAAGATATAGTGCATGTTTGGAGAGATTTCTGAATTAACTTATTCGAATATTTAAATATATGTAATATTTCAAATGAATTATATTCTTTGAGAAGTCCTTTAAGTGTGTTCATGTTTTTAAAAGGCAATTGGCGTTCTTAAAGGTAAGACCAGAAACAAAATTTTGTCTCCTTTAAATATTAATTTCAATGACTTTCGTATATCTGTTGGTTTATTTATTCCATTTGACATTATATATTGAGTTTGGATTATATACGTCTATTAAATGTAAGCGGTGTTTGTTTTAGACATTTTTTTAATTCTAAAAGTTTTTTGAATAAAAATTTTTTGAAAATAAAATTATAGAAGATAAACATATTTTAATTTGTTCTGATATTCAAAACTCAATACTACTTATGAATTTGATTAAATTTCTTTAGCTCATACACTATCTGAGTTTTTAATAATGATTATTTATAACTCGTTTACAAGGTGTAATTCACAAAATTCATGACAGTATGTTTCTGTTAAATAAAGGCCATTTATTAATATTACTATATATTATATTCATCAATTAATACAGTTTTTTTTCCTAGAATCATTACAAATATTAATAGCTTCAAGTAAAAACCCCTTGATTGATATACATTGTGCCACATTACATTTGCGAAAACAGGGAGCGGTATGATTTCATCAGGATGAAAAATGCCATTCTCGGAAATATATTAATAAGCAGATAGCGTGTCGGGCCTTAATTCCTAGAATTGAACTAGCATTTTTATTCGTCGATTTGAACTGAGAGTATCGAAATTGTTTTCTTGTTGTTGTTTAAAATTTTCTACAGTTTAGAATTCTATCAAAAATAGTATCTTACCTTATACGTAATGCAAAAACACCTGTTTCAAATAAATATTTAACAAACACATGCTACTTATAGCCGATAAAGAAGCATCATTACATAAAACACTATTGATTATTAGAAAAAGACACTCTTACATAACTCAAAGTGACTGGAATTGTCATGGAATATCCATTGTGAGTAGAAAACTCATAGAAAGCTTTATAGCTATGATATGAAGAGTTTTACAATAAGAGGTTTCATTTTGATGTTGAAAAAAAAAGAGTATTATATAAGAGAAATCAATAGATGTTTATTTCATTGTAAAGCGCAAGGTATGTTTTTAACAATGGAAAATAATATAAGCCAAATTGCTGTTACGGCTAGGGTTGCAGCATCATATCCTTTTCATGAAATTTTCCCTGACAATTCGCTCATTTGTGACTCTATGTCTTCGATTTACGAATTCCATCTTCTCTTAGAGAAATAAGACGACCAGGAAATTTTTCTTACAAAATTGCGATTGTTTCTTTGCTGGTTTGGCACATGGCATAGTCTTGTCGTCGCCCACAACAACGTCTTACAATTCCAACCAACAAAATAATTAATCATAGCCGGTAGCACAATACATTCACAACAGTAACAGTTGCACCAGACTCATTTTCGAATGAGTAAAGTCCAATCACACCGCCAGCCGAAAAACTGCACCTGCAGCATTAACTGAACTTTTAAAGCCTTTAGACCTAAGTCTTTATGCAAAATTCTGTGTTTTGTCATTTGTGGAATTCTTAATTTCAAAGATTGACGAGGAATCGACAAACCTGGGTTTTCGTCAACACTTAGGGCTGCAGCAGCAATATTCTTCATTGTTCTTGAGCAAAGCATACATTTTCAATTCTTCATATCGCTTATTTGTTCCAGCAGCTCAACTCTTTCCACCAGTTTAAATATTGCCGTCCGAGAAGGTGCTTCACGACGACCCAGTGCTTTAGTTTTGCGAACTGCGACTGCAAAATGTTCACAATTTTTGTAGTAGATTTCAACAATTCCAGTGCGTTGTTGAAGCGTGTATCGTTTCATTTTTAGCAATGGCGTAGTTTTTACTTGTCAAATGTCAAAAGATCACAGCTTCAAAGGGACAGCTGCCCAGATGGTAGGCTATTCTAAATGAAACCTCTTATTGGAAAACCCTTTATGATAATTATAATTCACACTTTTGCACTTGTTCTTACTACGAAGAAATATGTCTTCTCTCCTGACTCAGGTACAACAACTCAAACCATAACCCAAATTGTGTTCTATCATTTTGCTCAACTGTTTGTTATTTCCGAACTTCGGACGGAAAATGGTCTCCAACGATTTGGTTGCACTGATGAAGAAGAATCCGGGTTTGAAAGTCATTCTGTCGAGTCAGTTCGGCCGGTCCATCTAACTTTCTAGCTAAGGATTCGAAACTTTCATTGTCGATTTGGAGCTCACATATCTTGGATAAGTTCGTAAATGGCAAAAATCGAAAAGAATTAATTTGCATATTACGATGGAAATTATAAACCTTCTTCTTTGGATATATGAAGAACGAAATAAAAAATCTCTTATATAAGGTGTGTGAATTACTAATTCATTCACCTAGAGGTTTGTTGAGTTGTATTGCAATTTTTAATTAGCGACATATTGCTATTGGAATGTTGTTCGTCAAAATATTAAATCAACACAAAGGATTCTATAAGGTTGTTCGAAAAGTAATTTCGTTTTTTCTCGACAGCGGATTTAATTGTATTTTTTCGAACCCAACTTCACACTTAAAACGCATAATCATTAAATGTTTTGAGAACTGATATAGCAAGGCTTGTGTGTGAAAAAGTTCAATTGATTATACGTAGTAGTTGTTGGTTGGTGGCCTTTTAAGTATGGCGAGCAATAAGCAGAATTTTTATCATATTTTATTTGTTTACTATAGGTGAAAATGCTGTTTAAGCCAGAAAGAAATTAACCGATGTGTATGAAGAGGATGTGTAGACAGTACGCCAATTCCAGAACTGATTCGCCTGATTTCGACCTGGCAATTTTGATGCCGAAGATGCACCAAATGATCTATTTTTAATGCGCATCATTACTGGGGACGAAAAATGGGTTGTATATTACAATGTCAAATACAATAGTTGTTCTTGGAGCAAAAAAGATGAACTAGCTCAATGCATTTTCAAAGCTATTATCCATAAAAAATGATGCCGTCTGTTTGGCGGGATTTTAAAGGAATAGTTTTTTTTTGACCGGATAACATAAAAATTAATTCGGAAGTCTACTGTCATCAGCTGGACAAACTGAATGATGATGCACTTCAACAGAAAAGGCCAGAATTAATCAACAGAAAAGGTATTATAATAATAATAATTGTTTATTGATCCTTTCAGACAAATGTATAGAATAGGTCAAAAAATAGGTTACAATAAATCAGAGAGATATTCATGCACATTATAGTAACATCTCTCCAGTAACAAAGGTTTAACAGAATTTGTAGTCTCTCTAGTATTAAGTGACCTAACACTCTGTGGTAGATGATTATATAAAACAATACTCTGATACATTGGGGACATTTCAAATCTAGATGTTCTAGATTGAATGTTTAATATACCCTCATTTCTGGTTTTGTAAGCATAAAAACCGGATAATTTTTGAATATTTTGTTCATTCTCTTTAATATAAATTTAACATCTCAATATGAAGATGGGTGCTATTGTAAGAATAGCATATTCTTAAAATAGTGGTCTACATTTGGATCGAGGAGATATTTTGAACATCATTCGCAGAATTCGCTTCTGCAAAACAATTACTCTTCCAACATAGGTTGAATTACTCCATAACATTATATTGTACGAAAAGTGACTATACAGCAAACTATAGTAAATGTTTATGCGGGATTTCATGGGACGTGTATGTTTTACTCTATTGATAGAATAATAAGGGGAATTTAATTTCTTGCACAAAACGACAGAGATTGAAGGTCCAAACCAGTGCCAAAATTGATGAGTATCTTACGTAAATTTACGGCAAGATTATTAATGAAAAGTAAAAATAGAAGTGGTCCTTGAACCAAACCCGGAGGCACTCCCAAATCTATAATATCTACCTTCCAGATAACTGAGCAACCAGTCTGAAAATACACCCCTGAAATCCAGGTTATAACATTTTTCGATAAAAAACTGAAAAGGTAGACTATCGAATGCCAGGGCCAGGTCGAAAAATAAACCGGCGATATATGTGTCGTTATCGAGATAATCATATACGAACTCTACAAAACTAATGGCTACCGTTTGAGTCGAGCGACTTGATCTGAAGCCATGCCGCGCAGGTTCCAGAATGTAAAACTTGTCAAGGTAGTTTTTCATTCTATTGAAAACAATTCTCTCAAACACCTTAGAGAAGGAATTTAAAATATAAATGGGTCTTTAGTTGATTACGTTATGTACATCATCTTTTTCATGTATAGGAGCAACTATAGCCTTTTTGAGTATAGAAGGAAACACACCCAAGCTAATAGATAAGTTCATACATTGAGCGAGAGGCTAAGCAATTTTGGAACCTATTAATTTTAAAAGTTTTGAAGCGATAAAATCAGTTCCAGTGCTTTTTGAATAGTTTTATTCTCTCCATTACTTCATTCTCATTAACAGGATAAAAGAAAAAATTACTATTTAACATACCACAGGGGTAGTACACGAGCAAGAGAGCCTCTATAATAATGGTTTAGTGAGGTCTCAGTTATGGTGAAGAAATAATCGGCGAAGCTTTCAGCTAATTCACTGTCCCCACCAAGTGAAACCCCATCTACCACAAGTTCAATGGGTTCATGCTTTCCACTCTTCCAGCCAGTCAGAGCATTCACTACAGTCCATACCATTTTATTATATTATTATTTATATAGTGTTCCACCAAGATAATGCGAGACCTTATGCAAATTTGGTCCCTCTCTCAAAGCTTTTACAGCTTGAATGGGATACACTGCCACACATATAATATTCTCCAGACATGGAACTTTCGGATAATAATTTGTTCCAGTCATTGCAAAATTTTTTGGACGGTAAAATCATAACTTCCAGTTTTTGCCAGCAAAGACCAAAAGGTTAATGAACGTGGAATCATGCTACTACCAGAAAGGTAGCAAAAGATGTTGAACCAGAATCGCCAATATATAATTTGATGAAATATTCATTCACTTAACGGAAATTGTCCCTCAATTAAAAAAAAAAACGAAATTACTTTCCGAACAACTCAATACATTTTACCCAAAGTTAACTGCACAGTCATTTCTTTTGATAAACGTTGCTCAAATTCGAAGAAATATGTTCATTCTTCCGGAAAAATCTCTTGATGTAATGCTCAGAATTAAAGCTGAAAGAGTTATAACTAAACCTGTGAAATTTTAATTAAAACCGGATTCTAATTTTGAATAATTCATGCTTAGTCTTTTTGCGGAATTGATGCTTTCCGGGTGCCAGATGAATGGATGAAGCCTCGTGAATCTGCTCTTTGAAAGGACTACGGTGTATTCGATGCCAAAATCCCATTCTAGCGAGAATGCTCGATGCAGGACTCTTCGTCCTGCGAAGTGAGTGGGCGGCCAACTGAACGCAGAACAGGAGATCCGCCATTAGTAAGATTGAGGTCGTATTGAATTCGAATTCAAAAGGAATAATTTATTTATCCTGCCACTCAAGGTATTAATTTCAATTTCATGTATATTTATGAATTTTGTTGTAATATTAGAGGGAGTATTGAAATAAAATGAATTACCATGTAGTACCTTTAGCGAATATCTTACAATACTGTTATAACTTTTGTATCTTACGATACACCTTAGTGTCTCAGAAGTACTGATGTCTATAATTGATGATTTTTAAATTTTATGAACTGCCATATAAAAATAAGAATAAAAAATCAGCGAAGAAATTCAACATAACTAATACAATCCAGATACAATATTTCATATGTCCCTATTTCGTTTTTAATGAGATTCATTAGAATGATCCAATCTGATCTATGAGTTTTATGTTAAATTTTTTATACTCACATGTTCTCATCATGATAGCAACTAAGCAATAAACTTGAATAAGTGATTATAACCTAACTTTTGCGTAAGCAGAAAACTGGTTCAAAACACAAACGACAACATGTGAGTATAAAAAATTCAATATAATAGCCGTAGTTTGAATTGGATATTTCTTACGAGTTTCATAAAAAATGAAATATGGACATATGAAATATTGTATTTGGATAGTGTTTCTTATGTTGAATTGCTTGGCTTAACATAGGTTTAACATAGTAATTAATTTTTTTTTCAATGTCAATAAGCGCATTCATTAAAAGGATTCATTCCACTTTGATATTGATAATTTTTGTTCGCATTTACATGGAACAAAGAATTTTTAAATTGCTATGCAGTCACATAACAATTATGATTCCCGAATCAGGAATCTACGCCTTTCAAATATGTCTCATTTTTTCCTAGAAACCTTTGGACCGAAAATATTTGTCCTCCACAGTTTTCTTAGAAACCCATTAGAGTTGACCGTTTCAAGACAACAGTCGAATGTCGTTACCTGACCACATGTCGAGCCCTGAGAGAGTCTCTCATTCTGCCAGTTAGCTGGAAGTTTAGGTTGAAGACATTCCCTTGACCAGACGGTCACGCAATACTCAATCTGTAGAAAGAAGTAAGCTCTAAACAGATTTTCTCTTTGTCTCAATCTTTAAATTATAACACACACTCTCTATTTGCGAATTATTTTATATTCGGATTTTACTTTGACATTCCAAGAAACACTCTCTCAGTAACACAAAAAGCACCCTTGAAGAAAGATTCCCTTAAAGTCGGATTTTTGAGTGTTATCCAAAAAGCACCATTGAAAACACATTCTCTAAAAGTCGCATTTTTGTCGCTTGCCCAAAAAGCACAGAATAAACTGCTCGCCAGCTTTAGGTTCTCTCAAATTATAATCACACGTCTCTTAATAACCCATAATAAATCAAAAGGCTTTGAAGTGAATTTATTATCTACATTATTTGTAACTAGATACTAATTTGTGAAAATTGAACCCAACAGTGAAATCAGTGAAAGTCAATTCGGCGAAAGTGAATAACGGTGAAAAAGCTCAAAGAACTGTTAATCCACGAACGAGATAGTGTTTTCACCGCAATTAGAAGTCGATACTATAACGGAACACCTCCCTCAATTTGGGTAAACAAATCAAACTTGTAAACTTGTAATATATGTATTTAGGCTATAAATGAACCATCATAGTCTAATATACATCCGTCTCTCAATCTCATTTGTTGTATGCTTAACCAAGAATATGCATACTAATTGGTTAATGTTTAATCAATCACTAGGAACAATTCAAATAGGTATCTCTGCATACCAAGCAATTCTTCACAATATTTCTTTAGAGTTTTTAAGATTATAAATGTTTTTTAGACATTCATATGATTTAGTATTACATACAAGAATATTATATAATAAGAAAATAATTATTCAAATGTTTCGCTACACAACACAATTTTTCAATCAAGTTTTGCACTTTTCATTAATCAAACTCAGCAATGAAGCAAATTAAGTCACATTTGCCAAACTCCTTTGTAAAACGAGAAAAATCCATTCCTACTGACGAAGTTAACATTTGCATGTTAGCGGTGACGTTTCTCTATTATTCCAAAGTTGCACTACCTCAGCGTTATTTCCATCCTACCGAAATCTGATGACAAATCGTTTTATATGAATCATGATGGTCTTCTTTTTATTTTACATCCAATTCGGGGTTCTTAATGCAATCGTTGCGTGTTGAGTATCAGTGAATTCATAGTATATTCAATGCGAAGATATTCATCACTTTCAGAATGACGACGTTTGTGAGTGCCATTAAATCATAGGAACACGAAAGAGTCTGGAGTTGACGGAAATTTATGTCAGGAAACTGAAGAATATAAAATCATTATAGATGGGCACTTCATCATAGAGCCTACCAATAAGGAACAGGGAACTGATTGCAAAATCATGTATGTTCATCGTTTGAAATGTGTTAGCGTTACAACTTAATTCCATGCTGATTGATTCGAGAAATTGACTCAATTTTACAGAAAAATGCTGAAAATGTTTGAGAAATATGTTATTATTCACACATTAATTCTCATTTAATTTTTTCCAAGCAGTTCAGCAAGTATCTTACGTGAGTATATTCATTATGTGATATATTTTAAATATCAAAAAAATGGAAAATGACTTTCACGAGCTAGTTCATATCACCCACGTTCCTTGAAAAATAATTTTTTGTTGGTCCTCTGATTCTTCGAACAACAAGAAATTTTGTTTGAAGATGCGCGTTATTATTATACTTCCAAATGCTGAATTTCAGATAGATCGAATTTGTAGTTTCGAAAACAATGAGAAGTAATCACAATTTGCGCACGTGAAAAACACTCAAAAACAAATAGGAATTCCTGAACAAAATAGAATATTTACCAAAATTTTCAATTAATCAATTATGTTTCTTATGTGATCTTAGTCAATATCCTAAATTTTCAATGGGTTCTTTTATGTTATTGAGTGTTGTGTAATGTTTGAGAATTTTATACCTCTCCATAAAGAGAAACAGTGCTTTTGAGATATTTTGATTCAAAATTTGAAATATCATACAGATTTCTTCTGTGAACTACAAATTTTAATTTCAATAAAATTTCTAGAATTGAATTGAATAAATGTCTTTAGAACACACCGTGTTAATTTAGTAGACATATAAAATTAATACTTATTACCCAATACCAAAGGAAATGAAAGAAATTCAAAGAAATATGAATTGTCAATTAAAAATTATTAAATGAATACTTGAAGAGTACAAAATTTTGTTTCATTCCTTGTTTTATGGAAACCAAATACCCTTTCAAGAATGAAAAATATAAGCTCCAGAACTTCTTCAAAAATAACTTGCACAAAATAAGTTCCTTCAAAAAAATTCCTGAACCATCTTCAAAAAACAATTTAGAATTATTACAACGTTACATCATCAGCTTGACTTCATACTCAAAAAATAAAAATGATTAACAAAGATATCTGATCAAACCGACTGCATGCATTTTTGAAAGGGAATTTAGTTTTCATAAAACAAGTAATGAAACCACTCATTATTTGACTGACGAGTTATGTTTCCTGACTCTTGATTTACATTTTATACTTTCAGATTAACTTGAGTATGAAAAGCGTGCACATCATCTATGCGATATGTAGCAAAGGTGGGAGTTTGCTTAATCTGCATGAAAAACGGGATTTTTTTCAGGATGCAATGGAACCTGCAGAACTTCTTGAGGACTTTTTTTCGTCCACATACAGCAATTTTGCTTGTTTACATAGCCGTTCAACCAGAAATGAGCTTCATCACTAAATACAATTTTACGATAAAAAGTGGATCAACTTCAAGCCTTTCTAGGGCCCAATCAGCAAACAAACGACGCTCATTATGGTCAAGTGGCTTTTATGTGTGTAGACCAAGATCTTTACGCAAAATTTTCCATGTGGTGTATGCACAGAGTCCAAGATGTTTTGAACCTCGACGAATAGACAAATCTGGATCATCATTAACACTATGACTTACAGCAGCAAAATTTTCTTCTTTTCGTACAGTTTTTTGTCTTGTTGTTGTTGTTGCATCGAGTAGAGAAATTTTTGTCCGAAATCTATCGCTAGTTTGACGAATAAGCCCTTCTGATGGACGATTATGTAAACCATAAATTTCACGAAGTGCTCTATAAGATTGGCGAATAGAACACTGATTTTGAAAATAAATTTCAACAATTTGTAAACGTTGTTGCGGCGTGAGTCTTTTCATGATAATTTGTCAATGCTTACTGAGCAAAAATGCCAAAACAACATGGCTTCTACCTTCTGTCAAATCACAGTTATCCCTATCGAATATTTTATCACTCTAAGAAGAACACCCGATACTTATCCATCATGAGGTCATTTTAAATTTTAATATTCATCCTCTGTATCTTTAGTTAAGATCTCAGTTGTCTCAAGATGAAGTAGTAAATGGAAACTAAGAATTTTTGATAATAATACAAGAACTTTTGTTGATTATAAGAATTTATTGATCTATCATTTTAGGAGTACGCTGAAGGTACTGATATAAAGTGGAACTGTTTGAAATATTTTTTGTTATCAAAAAGAGATAATCATTATTCAGTAAAAAATTTTTCGAATCCATTATTCACGCTGTATAGTTACAGTATTCCCTTTCTAATGTTTTAATACTGAAATATGCTTTTGGTTGAATGATTCATTCACACCGTTCAACTTGCTTGAGCTCGAAAAATTCTCATCCAACACTATCTTTTCCCACTAACAGGAATAGAATTTCAGACCGAAAGAAAAGAAGAGATCTGGAGGAACTGAAACGGGTTCACTGGAACCGAATAACCTTTCGAAACGCTAAAACCGTTTCTTACTCTTATTGTGGTAATGGAGAAAAGCCTGGAGACCTATCTAGAGGGATAAAAGTTACAAGCAGACGATTAGACTGAAAACTAAACATCGAGTTCGAATTTGGAATTCGGTTTCATCACCGACCAAATTCGAGACCAATTCACGTCACGTTTTCTGTCAACTATGCAGGTATGGTCGCCATGAGAACAATTAGGGTCGTAAAAAACTTCTTTTCAGGGTTCCCGGAATATATACGAACCTTTGCTATATGATGAGAAGAAGAGAGAAGTCTTCTTAGTTTCACTGCTTTTAATTTGTGAACGTTTTCTTCTAGTGCATTAAAAAATAAAGAAATGAGGTATCGGATTCAGTTATATAAGAAGCCTGTAAGGAGGAATAACAATCTTCCATTTTAAATTTATTATGTTTCCAAAGACAATATAAGTTTTAAATTCTAGGGGAGCTTTTATGTACTTCAGATAACAAAATAAATGTATATCCTACGAACTCAGTGAGTAAATGTGCTCATTTCATTATTGTCATCAAGTAGAACAATATTTGTCGAGCTCTCCAGTTATCGACTTGAAAACTACTATTGAATCATGCTCTATAAACGAAGTGTCACAACTTAATTTTAACTAAATTTCATTTCGTTTCTCTGTGGACATAAATTTCAAGATGAATTTCCGTCAAACAAAATATGAAACAAACAGAACTTGAGTTGGCCTTCATTTCATTGGTAGCAATGAATTTATGAAACCAAGAACATTATTTTCGAATGTCATAAATATACCCTGAGAGGTATTTAAAATATTATGTTCATTTTAAAAGCTTTTGAAGGAAATATATGCCCTGTTTGAATACGGAATAGGTATTTCATATGAAAGACTAGCCAGATAGAACATAATCTGTACGATAGATCAGATTCGAAAACACCAACTGATATAAATGTAAACTATGAATGAATAAAATTACTCAAATTTCGTGGGAAGGCTTTAAAATTGAGATATAACTATCTGTCCGTGGTGAAGTTATTTATGATAAACGTCAAGCCAATAAGAGAGGAATCTCTTTCATTTGAAAGATTGTTGAGCCGTTAAACAGGCAATTTTTCAATTTTGATATTGATGATTCATTTAATATAAGAAAAACAGATGTTAACTTCCGCTATTTTATTCATTTACACGACAATTGTTTTGTCATACCATGTCATACCACAGCTCTGGAAAAAAAAAATAGAGGAATGGATGGTTTACAATAAATGAAAAATATTAAGAAGAGGAGATCTGTTTAAATCTATTTGATCATTCAAAAAAATTTGTCTTTTATTATATCTATTGATCTGTAAAGTTTCTAACAGATTAAGTTTCTGACTTTTGTTTTCGATATGTAATATTTCATAGTTCATATTAAAATTATGACCAGTCTCTAACAAATGGTTGGCATAAGTTGAATTTGGTTTATTATTTATAAAACATTTTTCATGTTCTCGTATCCTGGTTTGAAATGAACGGGCTGTCACTACATGTTAACTTGTAAACTCCTGATTTTTTGTTTACAGGAATGACGTCTTTATTATTTTTTATCAAGGTGCCTAAAGAATCAATGGTTTCAAAAGAGATGTTATAATTTTCTTTTTTTTTTAAATATCTAGCAGTCTTTCCAGATTTTTGGCCTATCTAAGTTAATGAAATAAATTTTGTTTCATTTGAATTTTGGATATACAAGTGATATTGCTTTCTTGTAATTTATTTTATCAATTAAATTATATTACAGATAATTAACTTGATGAAATAAATTACAAGAAAGCAATTCATTTCATTAAGTAAATTATATTATAAATAATTTACAATAAAATGAATAACAAGAAAGCAATTTCACTTGTATATCCAAATTTTCAAAATTCAAACGAAAAAAATTTATTTCATTAACTTACATATGCCAAAAATCTGAAAAGTTTGCTAGATATTTAAAAAACAAAGAAAATTATAAGATCTTTTTTAAAACCATTAATTCTATAGGCAGCTTAATGAAATATAATAAAGACGTCATTCCTAAAAACAAAAAATCATAAGTTAACATGTAGTGATTGTCCATGTGTATATGTGGGACAGACACGCAATCCAAACAAGGATACGAGAACATGAAAAATGTTATATTACTAATAAACCAAATTCAAACTTACTCCAACCATTTGTTAGAGACTGGTCATAATTTTAATATGAACTATGAAATATCACATATCGAAAACAAAAGTCAGAAACTAAATCTGTTAGAAACTTTAGGGATGAGTAGATATAATAAAAGACAAATTTTATTGAATGATCAAATAGATTCAAACAAATTCCCCCTACTTAATATTTTTCATTGATTGTAAACCATCTATCCCTCTATTTTTTGTACCAGAGCTGTGTATTTGTGGTCATGTTTTGCATTGTATACTACAATTTTAATACTCACCTGGTGAAGTCATGGTATGACGAAACAATTGTTGTGTAAATCAATAGAATAGCGGAAGTTAACATTTGTTTGTCTTATATTGAAGATGAATTTCCGTCAAGAAAAGACCGAGACAATCAAAAAAAGAAAAAAAGATGATTTATTAATTTCATAAAATCCATTTTATTGTGATACCAAATAAAAAAACAAAAGAATTTTTTCTTCTTCCCGACATTCTTGAATTTATCCCAGTTTTAAATTCAACGAACAAGAAGAAGTTCTCCTGAACAAGAAACCAAAATTAATCCCTGAACAACCATTAAGAAATTCTAGGAGTGAAATCTGAACTAAATATAATGAGAAATCTTCTAACCATTAATAATTCCATCGTTCATGAACATAAGTTTATGTAAGTCATCAAGTACAATAATACAACAACTAATTTTCAGAAGAAAATTTCCATCATAAACAAGTACTAATAGAATTCTCTGAGAAGAAAAGCTTTCCAAAGTGGATAAAGGAAACAACATTGTATGCAATCACAATCGAAGATGTAATCAGTATATTAGACATAATAGAAATAATAACAAATAATAACAAAAGTCGACAGTACCTTGTTCGTTTTCGAACAATATGCAAATCATCTACTCCAGAAACAGGGACGATTTTAATAGCAATTTTGAGATATTAAATATTCAAAACAGAAGTAGTATTATTACAGGAAGAAATTCTACTGAATAATCCAATAGAGCCAAAAAAATCCCTAGTGCTCAAAATTTTCTAATAAAATTTCGGAATTCCTTGATCATTGGAAACTATTTTTCTCCACCTCTCTAGTTTTACTTGCCCATCTATATTTTTGAGAACTTCAGTACTTGAGAAACATTTCTTACATTGCATACTCAGTTCAGAGTTGACGAAGTTATGGTACGACGAAACAAATGGAATTTAGTTAAAATTAAAATTGTTTTTATTTTAGGAATTTCACGCTGAATTCTGGACAAGTAAAAACCGACACAACCAAAGAAATAATCTAGAAATTATAAGAATTTTATCTTGAATTTCATGATTTATTTTGGATATAGTGCATTCAAATACGAGCCGTGTTTTCAGCACAATTTTCTTTCGCTAACTTTTCTCTAGGTGTGTCAAAATGCAATAAACCAGATCTCAGTAGGATGGTGGAAAATGTTCTTACAAAAGAAATAAGAAGACCGCGTGAGAGCAGTTTCGTCGAGTGCAAATAAAAAACAATCATAGGATTGTACAATTTCAATTTTCCGCGGGACCGTGGCCGCAAATTTCATGCCGATAACTTCAATTTTCCAGAAAAGACGGTCACAGTTTGAGAACGTGTTCAATATGTTCCAAGGCGGTTATGCAGCAGATGATGTGGAACAATTCGCCCAAACGTTATATCCTTTGTGAGTTCCTGTCAACGTATTATCCGTTCTAGCGTGCATAAGGTTCACGAGCTCTACAACGCCTTCGAATGCAAAAGACGTTTGGCGAAATACATTCCCGAAGGTGGTTTCCAACCTAAGAACCTATTTGAAATTTTAAAACGTCTCAATTCTATTATATAGTCTGGAAATGAGAAGAAAAGATGTTGTGAAGGAGTTTAATGAAACTTGGGGCAGTTTTTTTAAATTGCTTCAATTCCTTCAAAAGAAAAGTAAAGGCGTATCACATATAAATATATATATATATATATATATATATATATATATATAAGATTTTATGGAGAAATATAAAGAAAACAGACTTCTACTACTTATAACAATTGATCGAAATGTCCATCTCCTTGTTCAGTACAATTCAAACATTGTTTTCGCACTGAATCTACAACAATGCTAAGTCCACAATATTTCTGTCGCATTTCTGTATACCACAATTTAATTCTTTCGATCAGATTATCTCGAGTCTGAACGCGAATTTGATATACTTCTCCTTTTAAGGTGTTCCAGGCATAAACATCCAGAGGCGTAAGGTCGGGGCTCCTTGGTGGCCATCTTACCTGAACGTACCTTCCAATCCATTGTACCCCAAAATTTTCATTCATTTAAACCTAAAATTTGAATATCAAAACAAATTTATTAATTATTAATTATTTTTTCTATCAAGTAAAAGGCCTTTCTATTTTATTTCATTAAGACGGCTATAATGAGCTGGGTAGCCATCCATTTGAAACCAGACATTTTGCTGTTAGTCAGGGTCATTTCATCCAATATGACTGTTAATCTGCTTTGGATTTATGTAATGAATTCTTCAGCGTTGAGGCGATCGGGAAGTATTACTGGTCCAAAAAGTTCACCTCTCATGACTCTCAACCACACGTTGACCCTTAACTCATGTTGGAAATGAGAAACAATAGTCGCATGAGGGTTTTCTTTTTTTCCATACTATTTCTCAAATTTATCATACCTGATTTCGTGAAAGCGGCCTCATCAGTCCATAATAACCTATCGTCCTCCCCACTCTCCTAACTTATTCAGGTACCATCTACAAAATGTCGAGTCTGAACGTGAATTTGATATACTTTTTCTTTCAAGGTGTTCCAGACATAAAAATCCAAAGGCCTAAGGTCGGGGCTCCTTGGTGGCCATCTTACTGGACCGTACCTTTCAATCCATTGCACCCCAAAATATTATTTCATTAAGCCGCGTTCATGTTTCACCCAATTACTTGAAAACAAATGTCTTTCTAAATAGGAAGACATTTGTGTTTTCCCAATAATCGACAACCAAATGGTTTTCGATTTTTGGGAATACGCAAACCGTACTTTCGAACCGCTGCTCGAGCATTGACATTCGCAAATCTGAACAACATATCGCGATACTAAATGTTTGAAAAATCAGCCATAATTCTCTCGATTTTTTCTAGACTACTTATTATAAATTGAGTTAATTCGTTAGTTTCAAGAAAACGTACTAATACCCAAAATTATCAAGCAACGGAAACTGTCAGATTTTAAATTCAATGTTTACTTTAATATTCAATCACAAGGAACTTCAAGATAGAGCTAACTTAGGTTCGGAAAAATTCAACTTTTCGTTGTTATCTTCTGAGCCATGATATTATGGCAGAGGACAAGTAGCTAGAACAAAAGTTGATATGTAATTCGAAATCACACTAAATGAGGTATTTCATGCTGGAAAGAAAACATAATCAATAATTCTTCATCAATAAAACCATTGGAAAAATATGACTGATTCTGTTCACTTCAGAATCGTGATATTGATTTCCTTACCACGCCCGCAATCAAAGTTTTTTGGCACACATCACTTCTAATCTTGTGGCAAATTTAATGCCGTTTCCAGATATGTGGTCAAATTCGATGAGGCTACAAGGATAATTGAAGTATAATTGATTTTATAGAAAAACTTGAAATATTTCGTGAAATCAAGAATAACCATCAACATTTCGCCAATGTGTCGTATGACATTTTTTGTTGCTGATAACTTGTATGATCTCCCCTTTCAAAAGTAGATCCCCTGTATACATATACGCAGAATTGAATTTACTGATCTGAACTTACTTTTACTCCAATAAAATTATTTCAATTGTACCGAATCACAGCAACTATATTTTAGGTAAGAATATTTTGGGGATGTATTATATTTAGTTTCACTTATGCTAAACAGATTCATATATCGGTAAGGCAAAGAGTATTCGTATTGAGTATATATCCATTTTTATAATCCTAAGAGATGACTTACCTATATATAGGCTTTGCGTGACCATCTCTATACCATAGTACCATGTAAACTCTATCTTCTCTAATATTTGGCTCTATTTCGCATGGAAGTGTTGCACTCCTTCCCAGTACTGCACCAACTGGAGAGATCACTGAAAAGAATAGGCATGATAAAAAAGGAATTACAAAACACTTGAAGAAAAACTAGAGGTAGATGTGATCATTTCGAATTTATCCTGATTAAATTATTTGCTGCAAAACTATAAAATGCAGGTTATATATTTCGACATAAAAAGATTTTTCGAGATTACTAAAAGAAAGCTATCGTTGCTGCACGAATATTTTATATCTCAAATGAGGTTTATATTTCACTTAAAAAATTACGAAAAATCTTCGTCAACTTCGATTCTATTAGTTTTTACGGTTTCTATTTATTCTGATAGAGCCACTAAATAACATGAACGAAAGTAACAATCAAGCTTTGAGTGGATAATATATCTAAAATTTCTATGAGGTAGATATTAATTATTTTTTAGTTTGACGAAGGAAATTGAGCTAGATATTTTTTTTCTCGCTAGGATAGTTGACCCAACAGTTCACTGTTCAGCAGTAACATGAGGATGTGACAATTTGGCTTGTTTGCCTAGCCACCGAGTGAAAAATGTGCTTCGTCGCTGAAGAAAATTCGATGCGAAAAATCGTCATCCAATCGTTGTTGTTCAGCACCCAATCGGCATACGTTCCACGCATTCTATGGTCAGCTGGCTTTAGTTCTTGTGTCAACTGAACCTTATAAGGATGGAGATAGAAATCCAGAGGCAAATACGCCATAGCGTGACATAAGAGAGGCCCTAATGTTGTGCGCGTCGATGAGTTGATAAATTTGGATAATCTTCATTTCACTTACAGTAGATATATTTTAGGTCGATCATGCATTTCGATGGGATATAGGCCTTCAGACATCAGGAACAGATCCAGCCTCTTCAAATTTTTTCACTGTGTATGCTCAAATGGAAGATTCGGTCGACCATAATCTGCCTGTGATGCAGGAAACGTACTTAGTACAGAATCATTGTTCTTGTTGTAAGTTTTCACAATTTTCACACAATCAGCAGTAAATAAACGTTCCATATCGTTAAATAGCTAACCTTCAACTGAACATGTGAGGCTTCGGATCACATTTCTGTTCGACGTATTTCATTAAAACAGGGTTGTAAAATCCGGACCATGAAATGGATAACCCATATCTATGGCACCAGTGGGATACAATAAAAAATTGGTACTGTCGAATAACAAGAAATTTTAGTGCGGAATACAAATTCAAGGTGATGCTTTTGAATTATTATGTTACTTTCATATAAACGATTATTGTGGATTGATTATATTGAATGACTGAAAAGAGACTAAGTTGGAAGACATCCTGTAAAATTCTTGACTAGTGAAATGAAATGGTATTTGAACTGATAAATGTTATATAAGTTTTACATACAAAAGTGAAGAGTATCCACAAACAACCTCAACAAAATCTGACTTGAAAAGAAAAGATCTCACGAAATAGAAAAGGTATCATATGTCCTCCTTTCAACTCTCCGACCCTCCAGTATTTGTGTTCATTGCGAAGTCGCTCGGACTTATTTATACAACTTTCCTTCCAATTTAAGGGGGCTAAAGAAAGGCTAATGCGAATCTATGGTGTTTTTATCGCACAGAGCTGAAAACGCCAGTATGCAGCCAGAGGGATAACACACTCTGCTTTGTGCTTTCCGGAGAGTCCTCTCAGGGGCAATTCGCAGAAGCTGTCTTCTTTGTATCAATCGATTTCTGCGACACAATAGAGTAGCTAGAGGCCGTTTACACGGGGGTATCATTTGTTATCACGTGAGAAGGGCGATTTAGGACTTTTTCTTGAGTGAAAGAGAGAAATGCGAAAATCATACAGCGGAGTCTCGAATTTTCTTCGTATGGAGGGTCAGGCAGAGATTAGACTGAAATTTATATCTTACGATCAAGCAAAGGGTTTTCAGCGAAATATATATATTTTTTAAATTCCATAGGCTAGCAAGAATATTTGAACTCACATAAGCCAAATAGCAGCTGAAATAGCTATCCGATAAGTCCGACATTTTGTGCGGTAGATCTAGGGAACAGCGTGCTATCATTTTGTCCAAAATTCAATTATTTACGAATTTTCGCCTAAAAATTGTCCCAAATGACCACATGTGGACAATTTCACTATTACCGGTCAAGAAGTGCTTTAGTTTTGCGAACTGTGACTGCAGAATTTTCACCATTTTTGTAGTGAATTTTAACATTTTCAGTGCGTTGTTGAAGCTTGCATCGTTCCATTTTTAGTAATGGCGTAGATTTTACTTGTCGAATGTCGAGAAGACGACAGCTTCAAATGTGACAGCTTCTCAGACAGCGGGCTATTCAAAATGGAACCTCTTTTTGGAAAACCCTTTAGATCCAAATTCGTAATTAGATTCCTAAAAGGTTACCTAACTTAAACACTGAAGTGATCCGTATTTTCTAAGGATCACACGAGTGATAGAATCCCTCATAGATCATATAAATTACATCACGGTATATAACCACCTATGTCTTTGTCGAATATTCTGTTGCACTGTAACTTGACGCGTGTGTTCGGTGACAATAAAAAGACGACGACGCCCTTATAGCGTCCACATTGTATCTTGAAGCGGGACTCGGATCCCTATTGGTAACTTTCAGTAAGAAAAACTTCTTTTAAATGCTTGTGATTAATTGCATGCGTTACGTTAGTTTTAGCTGTGCTGAAGCTGTAGCTCAATGGTAGAGCATAGGGCTCGTGACCTGAAGGTCCGGGTCTGAATCCCGTTCAGGTGGAAAAGAAATTTTCTAGTTGGACGGTTGTCGGCCACCATTTCACTGTTGGATCAAAAATTAACAGTGCTGTGTCCTCAAGTGGCGCAAGATCGCAGTAACAAGGCCTACCCAGAACACAACTGAACTTTCAACTCGCACAAGCTGAAAAAAGCTTTTGAGGATCTTCACAGAAGATCTAGGAGTATCAGGATAATAATGATAAATAATAATGTAAGATTCTCAGTTATTGCATGCTCGTTCATTGTACTTTCACTCATCTCTTTTCATTCTTGTCCTAGTCAGTTTCTGTTACATATTTGCCATATGCATGCGCCTGCTTACTCTGGGAAACCGGTGGCTGTCTTTAGGGTAAATGGCTGAGTAGTCCTGGTAGAGGATGACGTATCGTATATAGACAGTAAATAGCTCTTGTTATCTAACGCTACTGTTGAATATATGAGTGATTGCTATATCATTGTTCCGAGGTATTGTGATATCCCCAGGATTACATTGCGTGACTCTTTAGCTAGTGTTTGGTTTGTTCTTTAGTAATATATGAGCCTTCCTGGGCCTTGGCCACCCCGAGGAGGCCAGATACAGTCCATTTGATAGTTATGTTAGATCCCCTCTTCAAGGAGATCTCCTGGGTGTACCACGTTACCCACCTTACTGTCCATTCAAATTCTTACTCCTTGTAGCTGCCTGAAGTGCAGTTGTAGGTGCATGCTGGCTGTATCCCGTCCTCTCTAACTCTCTCTGCTGTATGAGAATAATATCCGATTCGAGCAAGTAACCAACCTAACGATATCTAGAAATAAGTCATTTAGACCCTGGGCGCTATTGAGTTCACTGTGTAAGTTTACGAACCATTGAGTAGAGTAAATAATGAACAGCAGGCTGATAAATGTTTGTTTCTGTTCATTGAGGGTTGTTGCTTTTCAGTATGACTCATATAAATATATTATTTTGACGATTCTGTGTTTTGAATATTTGAACCTCCCATCATTGTTTCCTTGCCCTCGTTAGGCGTAATTGGGGTTGTCTACAAAACGTAACGTCCTATTCTCCCGTCTCTAGATGGTCACGATGAAAAGGATATCGTTCTTTAGAGTACTCTCTGTAATCCCGGATATTTTACAGTTCTCCGTATAATACGGGATAGTTTAACACTTGGTAAAACTGTATTTCGATACAGAACGTTCAGATGAACACTAACTCAAAGAGATCATCATAAAAATTCTAATGTCTCAGGAACTGTAATGCAGTTATCCAGGCAACTCTAACAAATTAGGCAACTCCTGAAAACTGGGAGAAATGTTGCTCGGTGACGACAACGGTCTCGTATCTTGCAGATCACTCTCAATCTGTTCGAAACAAAGTGGCTCCCAAGTTGCTTTTGGTTTACGGTAAGAAGCACCGGGTCGTTGGCGGAATTTAATTTCAATGTTGACGTTGTGACCTGGGATGAACTCTGAGGGAACTTTCTAAATGAATTGAACTCGCTCGTCACTATGATGAGGGACGTGTATACAGGTTGGAAAGCCTTACGATATTCCATGCGTAAGAAAGAGAGCTCCGACCGTCTTTCGAACATTGGAATAATCGAAACATATGCGCGTTATGATAATGTATAACTTGAAAAGAATGCTCATTTCTCTTACACAGATGTAGCCTTTGTGTGGAGTTGGACACCTCATTTAGTTTAGCGTAATCCTCAAATTCAGTTGCTGTATAGCATTGATCCATGAGACTGAATTATTCAGTAATCTGTGCTATATAGAACTCAGAAGTGCTGGCGTATAGTCCATAACGCTTGAAAATTAAATACAATACATTACGACATTCCTATTCAATTGCATATTGCATGTGAGGGCTTTATTTGCGACCATTAATGATGTGGACCTCTGAGAATCAGTTATTTTTTTGCCATAAGTGGTTTCAAAATAAAATAAATTCTGAAAAAATAAAAAAACATCTGAGGAAAACGAAAACGGATTCTAAAAAAAATCCATGCAATTCGAAGGCTTACAAATTCAAATTACTCAAATAGTCCACAATTAAAACAAATTGTAGAAATTATTACGTTTTAGTACCAATAAAAATATATTTTACGCATTTTCTTGTGACTCGAGTTTCGGGAAATGAACCCATCATCAGACAACTGTTGTCTGATGATGGGATAGTTCATTTCCCGAAACTCGAGTCACAAGAAAATGTGTGAAATATATTTAAGTTGGTGGTAAAACATAGTAATTTCTACAATTTGTTCTAATTATGATCAACTACCAAATAGTAACGGCTGAAACAATTCAGTATCCAAATAGTCCACCCTGTCGCCAAACAAGAGCCAAACCTATTATAAAGAGATATCTATTTAATTATACCGTAGTAGAGCAAGTCGAAGTTTTATCTCTCCTTCATGATTAATGTCTCCTGGGATCCTATCGTATCGGAATCACAATTACATAATAATCAAGCTACGAAAAGTGGAATAGTCTAATCGAAACTATTTCAATTAAAGGGCTCGTGCATTGCAGGTCTGGTTTCTGGGTGGATTCGGGTACGTTAATTGGGCATTTTGACCTATCATGGGATTTTGAGCTAATTGAATTGCAAAGGACTGTGCATAATTGAAGGGTCTCAAATGGAACTTGCTTCAGATCGGTATGGAATCGTACGACATTGCATACGTGCGGATACCGATTTTACTGTTGATTGCTCACGAGGAATCAGCGTACACACTTTTATAATATAATAAGAGATGAAGAACAAAAGGCTCGTCGTGTATTAACATAGTCCTCAAAAAGGAAGTCCAATAAAAAAGATTCGTTGTAAAAATTATGACAACTAGTTTGAATAATACCTCATTAAGATATCCAATTGGTTTTCATTTGCATGGTCTATTAATGAATACAAATTTTGTGACATTTTCTGAAAATTCAGGTATATAATCACAGTGATGAATCCTTGTTGGAGTTATTATGTTAATAATAACAAAGTTTATTTTGCAAAATTATTTATTCACGTCTATACTTATCTAATATACATATAAAATACTGCAGAAGTACACCATCATACAACTGACTGAGGTTAGAATGCAGTGACTCCATAATCAACGATTTGACGCTTACGGAAACAGATGAACATTGATAGTGGACAGACATCGCTGAAAATGATTTTTTTATGAAAATCTCCATCATTCTCAATTTTTTCCAAGCACCAATTATTGAATACACGACTCTTTGAATTGTTTGTTGGTTTGAGTTCTTGGGTTAAAACAATTTTGTATGGATGTAAACCAAAGTCTTTTCGTACAATTCGCCACAAAGACGTCTGGGAGATGCCTAGTTCTTATAAACGTCGAGCAATCGATAAACTTTTCACGAACACTTTCACGTACGACAGCAATATTCTCTTCACTTCTTGCATTTCTTTGTTTCACTGACACTGTAACATCATGAAGTGTAGAATTTGTTTTCAAATTTCTTCACTAAACGTTCAACTTTCTTTTATCCGGATGATTATAATGACCAAAAATTGGAGTTAAAGCACGTAAAGTTAGAGTAACAAATCGTGATTTTTCATAATAAGTTTGGATTATTTGTAAACGTTGTTGGAATGTGTACCTTTCCACGATGAAATGGTAGACACTGACAAATACAACTGTCAATGTCACAAATAAACAACGGCTGTCATGCGTGAGTTATGTCAATTTAAGAATAGGGCGTTCCCATTGAAAGATCCTTTACATTCGCATTTCAGATAAGTCAACTTTCTAACAATCCTGGGCTCTTCAATTTCAAAGCGAATCTAATTCGAATATCTCAAGGAAAAATTTGGAATTGTTATTTAAAAATATCTAGAAGATAAATAAGAAGTCCATTTATTGGAAATTACAGTCTCAGACTGAATTTTTATTCCTACAAGTCTATAGTTATAGCGTTTATTACCAAAAATAAATGTTTTACCAACAATTCGG
Organism: Megalocaria dilatata; assembly: GCA_034642435.1. Classification (NCBI taxonomy): domain Eukaryota; kingdom Metazoa; phylum Arthropoda; class Insecta; order Coleoptera; family Coccinellidae; genus Megalocaria; species Megalocaria dilatata. The sequence goes on along the minus strand of CM067856.1, from coordinate 42,763,832 downwards.
CTTCTTCAAGTCTACATTTGAACTAGCTCTGAAAATTACATCTTAATTTCTTATTCAGTTATTGAAACTTGGAAAAAAGGAAGATCAAATAACTAATAATTTTCGGAAATAAAGATAAGAAAACATATACAAAAAACGGATACAAATAATTAAAAAAAAATGTATATGAGACAGTAATTTATTTCCACAAAAATGTTTGTACTACTACAACAATTGTTTCACCACGATATGGCTTCTTCAGGTATTACATTGTACTGTATGAAACAATTGTTGTAGTAGTACAAACATTTTTGTGGAAATAAATTACTGTCTCATATACATTTTTTTAATTAAAATGAGTTTCCACCAAGTAAAGACCGAATCTATCAAATGGATACAAATAACATACATTTCTATAAATTGGTGTTTTTTTGTATCTTTTTTGCATATGTTTTCTCATCTTTTCATCAGAAAATATCCTCTAAGAATTTTGATATATCTGTTAGTGTAAAGATATAATATTTAATGGATGTGCAACTCTTCAACTATTTTTACTGCTTCTGGAAACACATTGAATAATTCATTTTAAAGTAACGGATCAATCTATTCAATATTTCAAACTGTGAGTTTGTTCATATTCGGCCAGTTTCCTCTTCATTGTTCGCATCTGCTTGATCTACCTAATTCCCTCATTCATGTGTATTTGGTATATTTTCATCCTTTGTTATGCGCTGATTCAAGGTAGAGAATGGATGAATTTGGATTTCGACGTTCAGTTTTTAATTGTTAATCTTTATTTTTATTTTTTGAGGGTTCTTCTTTTCGTTTATTCCTCAATTCTTTAATGCATTCTCCTAACTTTTCCTAGAATTCCTGAATATGGTATCAAGTCTATATAATCTATTTCGTATAAATGATTCGTTGGAATATTTGCAAAATTTTAATGCAAATCCATGATTTCGTTATCAGGGATACTTTATTATTATTCGTGCTTCTAATAACGATTTACTGCTTTGTTCAAGTTCATTAAAGAAGTAGAACAAAGAATTCATTGAAGATATTTTGAAGGTGACAAAATTATTCACAAAAATTCATTAATTTATAAAAACTCATTCGGAAGTTTTCCTTGAAATGTTATGCCTTAACCGACATATTTTCCTTGTCAATTGAATGGGCTGGTGTCGAAGTAGTATTTTGTATGGTAATTGACTAAATGATGTCCGTTAATAGTATCCATAAATTTTCTATTGAATGAATATTGAAACCTACTTCGATATATTCATGATAGAAATTTATTCCACATTCCTACTCGATATTCCTAAATAACTACCTTCAGCCATCTATTATCGACACAATATTGTCTTCAATGTAGATGAGGAAGGAAATAATACTATGAAGTTACTCATCGCTTCAACAATCAGTATGGAAACTGAAAATATAGTTGTTTCTTGAAATCGTGGTAGCGATGGAAATGTCGATTTTCCCAATGAAAATACATTGTAAATTTGTAGAGAGTAATAACATAAATTGCTCATTCAAAATGATTCATGCAAATGTCTGTTAAGAAATGCAGTTTTGCTAACTTGAGTCAAAAATTATATGAAAAGATTATTTTTTTTTGAATATCAAAACAGATTCAATCTGTTAGTATTCTACAATTTTAATTTCAAAAAAATTTTATTCAAAAAACTTTTAGAATTAAATTAATGTCTAAAATAAGCACCGCTTACGTTTAGTAGACGTATATAATCAAAACTCAATATATAATGTCAAATTGAATAAATAAACTAACAGATATAAGAAAGTCATTAAAATTAATAAATAACTATTTAAAGGAGACAAAATTTTGTTTCTGATCTTACCTTTAAGAACACCAATTGCCTCTTAAAAACATAAACACAAGTTAAGGACTTCTCAAAGAATATAATGTATTTGAAATATTTAATATATTTAAATGTTCGAATAAGTTAATTCAGAAATCTCCCAAAACATGCACTATATCTTCAAAAAACAAATATAATTTTAAGTAATCCCTAATCCCAACTATATCACAACAAACACGTGTTAATAATGGATGCTTCGAAACAGACCAACTTTAAAATTCAAGATTGGTCTATGTTCTAACAAAATCACAGAACATTGTAAGTTATTTTTAAGGTTATTTAAATTCATTGACATTCCATAATGAGATTTATTGAAGCCAAAATATAATTACATATTATATATTTAATATGTTTTGATATTCAAATTTTGTTATATTTCTTCTATCAAGTAAAAAGCCTTTTTCTATTTTATGAAAAGATTATATTTAACTTATGAAAATACGAGTACGTCACAGTCAATTCTGTCTCTCCGTTTGCAAGAGTGATAACATTCAAACGAAATAACCTTCAAGGGGTTATTTGCTGTAACGGTTTTCAGTTCAAATGAAAAGTTTTTTTAGAAACTTCTGCTCAAAAGATTGAAGAAGGATATCGATCTACACAAACTTTTACTAAATCATCAACGAGGATTTAGAGAAAACTATTCATCAACACATCAAATACATCGGGTAATAAATACCATTTCAAAAAGCCTCGGCGAAAAAAAAATACTGCATTACTGCATTTTTAGACTCATCTCAAGCTTTTGACATAGCTTGGCATAAGGGATTAATCTTCAAATGGAAATAATTTCTTCCACAACCCTACTATCTGATTCTGAAATCCTACCCATCCAATAGATACTGGACTGTAAAATATAGCGATGGCCTATCGCCTCAACGGAAATGAAATCGGGGTTCCACAAGGAACTAAATTGGGTCTACTGTTTTATCTAATTTCTACATCTGACATTCCAAAAAAGTCGAATACTACACTTGCCACTTTTGCAATCGACATAGCGACGTTGACATCCCATGAGAATGCAGCAACATCTTCAAAAAACCTTCAAGAATATTTGAATGAACTGGGACAATGGTATCAAAAATGGCGGTTACTTCGAATTTCTTGGTTCTGTGATATAGTGTTCTCAGCATAGCGTGTATCTCATACTATAATAGTGATAATTGGAGTTTTTACTGATCGTATCATTGTTTCTTTTTATCTACATTTAAAGCTTGAAAATTTAGATACAGGGTAAAGTGAGGATTCAAGAAATATGCTCCTCAGGACTCGCTATTGAACATTGAGCGTACGACTGACTTTTTGGGAGTAAATACTCTTTCATTCTTCACGGTATTACTCAGAGTCGTACAAGTCGTCAAACGAGCAGAGATCTTTACCGACGTTAAAGTACCATTGTCATTATTGCTGTCCCGGGTTTCTACTCAAGTTTTGATTCTCCAGCAGATCCCCGATAAGCTGGAAGAGAAAGAAAGGATTTTTGAAGGAAGGTAATAGAGCCAGTACAATCAAGGAGGAACCAGTACAGGTCATCCCCCTCCAAAGGGATCGCCGTGTCAACCCCAGCACTCAGCCCCATGTGCAGAGTGTCTCTAATTGGTGGTTGTGAAAGACCGAAGCATCGAAACAACACAAATAACAGCTCCACAGCTTGGATATCCCTTCCGAAAGACCACTGTTGCTGTTCGACTGCTAAAAGTGAGGCTCTTTCACGGTATTATTTAAAAAAAATATTATATGATATGTGACAATAAACTAAACCATAATAGATAATCAGAAGAGAACGAAAAGGCACGGACGTCCCTATACGAAATATTGCAAAGCATAAACTATTTACTTCTTCATATACAAAATCAAGGTGTTCATCCCATCTCGAATGGCAATCCATGAAAATCTCTAAAAATCTACTGCAGTCTGTACAATGAATATTGAGGTATTCAAGTCAAAGATTTAGTTTGAGGAGTTATTGTTCCAAAAGTAAAGACTTTTATTTTCAATATTAAGCATGAGGGCATTGTCACGACACCAGTCCACAAACTCAAGTAAAAAATAACCAAAACTGCACCATCAATTCCTCCAAAAGTCCTGCTGATATAACAGTAGACGTATCATCAGCAAACAATGACAGAATTTAGGATAAAATTGTACCAGACAGTCATTTATAAATAAAATAAATAAAGTAACTGCTTTCATGAACTTTTATGTAGTTTACTCGCGATTCAAGAAAAAAAACGTGAATGTTCGAATTGTCAAATTCTTGAAACCGTAACAACCAAATAATAGTGAAAAATGGAGAAAAAGTCTTGAAGAGGAGTTCTGACGACCTCTGAAGACTGAAAATGTGCTCATGACATTCGGCAGGAGTGCACCCTTCAGCGGCAGCATTCACAATTTGCTAGATTTCGATTTCCTGGTAAGACGCGAGTGTACATAAAAGGGAATCGAGCAAACACTGCCGCTGATGGCCATTTCCCACTACTTTCATCATAGGTAGGACCTACCGCATGGAGGCTCGCCGTAAAAGTCTTCGGCGGCACGTTTCATTTTATAGCTTCCGAGGGAAGAAATGGATACATTTTCGATGTCGATACTTTGAAGTCCTGGATGGCCTTCAGGTTTTTGTGCACTTACCGGAATGAAAAGGAGACATGCATCTGGTATTTAGGCTTTCATAGCTGAATCCTCTACGGGAAATACGTTAAGTGAGGGTAGGAGAGGCATTTAGTTATTTGAATATTGCGCGAAATATTTGCTGTCGACATCGTGATATTTTCAAAATAGACTATTATTAACCAGGATTTAACTTTAACGCTACCATACATACATGTGAACTGATTCTGTGCGTAAATTAAAATGCTGGCTTAGTACATCGAATTAGAAAGAGCATCTAAAGAAATTTACACAAGCTACATTTACAAAATTGCAGTAATGATAATAAATATAGTTCCTTCTTCATATAACTTTTTCATTATTGAGGATAAAATGACACGAGATTGTATTATTACTCCGTTTAAGGCATTCGATAAAATAAGACCAATTGATGTTGTAACCCTACTAAAAAAAGGAACATACACTTCATGGAAAAATTGAACACCGAATCTGCTCATGTTGAAGAACGTGAAATAAACTAATAAAATACCTATGACAACCGGAATCAGACAAGGAGACGGCCTACGAGTAAGCCCAATCTTGTTCAACATCATAATGGATGAAATCATCAGCGAAGTAAAGCAAGCTGGAAGAGGATACCGAATGGGAGATAAGGGAATACAAGTAAGATGCTATGCTGAAGACGCAGTAATCATCTCAGATAACGAAGATAACTATCAAAGGCTTTTGTATAAGTTCCAATAAATAGAAAACCGCTGAACAATATTGTTTATACTGAGTGGACGTCTGTCCACCCTACCATTGCGTCCACACGGACTATTGTGGTTCACCCATAAATAAATAAATAAATAAATAATAAATAAATCATTTATTGGTCCCACATGACATGAAAATGTATGAGACAAGTCAGGAAAAACAAATCAATAATCAATACACAATTAATACAGTGTGTCATCAAAGATATCATCCAAGAATTCATTAACGGAATAATAGCATTTACTCAGCAATAAGGCTTTCACACTCCCTTTGAATTGTCTGATATTAAGAGATCGAATATGAGAAGGTAAATGGTTAAATAATTTTATGCCCTGATAAAATGGCGACATTTCAAATTTTCTAGATCTATGTTTAGGTATAAAGAGAACACCTTCACTTCTTGTACGGTAATTATGATAACTAGATAATTTAGGGAGGCTATTCTCTTTCTCTTTAATATATAACAAGGTTTTTAGAATAAAAATACTACATAACGTGAGAATACCATTATGTGTGAAAACCGGTCTACAGGACGACCTTGGACTAATTTCGAAGATCATTCGCAGAATGCGCTTCTGGATGATAAAAACCCTATTAGCCTCTGACGAATTTCCCCAAAGAAGGACGTTGTAAGACAAATGGCTAAAAACTAAGCTATAGTAGATGCTGACCAATGTTGGCGTTGGCAGCAAGTGTCTTACTCTATCCATAGCAAAAAAAGAACGACTCAATCTACAACACACCGAATCAATATGATTAAACCATCTCAAATTTTTGTCCAGAAAAATTCCAAGAAACCTGACAGCATCTTTGGATGTGGTTACCGCATCTTGGTGACGAAGCACAAGTTTCTTACTACTTGAACCGATAGAAAAATGGATAATTTCGGTCTTATCGATGTTAATCACAAGATTATTTGTACGGCACCATTTAACAAAAAAATCAAATAAAAAATCGCACAATATTTGGAGCTCTTCAAAAGATGAACCCCTAACAGCAAATGACGTATCATCAGCAAACAGAACTACAGAACACGTCTTCGAACACGATGTTAAACCGTGGCGCAAACAAAACTGTGCTAACTCATCTGTCAGGCTTATAGGAAGGTCGTTAATGAAAAGGAGGAACAGCAGAGGTCCTAGAACAGATCCCTGTGGTATTCCTAATTTCAAAGTGTACTCATGAGACAGAATATCTCTGACTTTGACATTTGATGGTCTTTTCTCGAGATAACTCTTCAACCATTCCAGGAATATACCCCTGAAACCAACATTATAACATTTTTCCATAATAAAGTTGAAAGAGAGACTGTCGAATGCTCTTGAAAGGTCAAAAAATAGTCCAGCGACATAGAACCCATCGTCAAGACACTCATATATATATTCAGTGAACTCAACAGCGGCCGATTGGGTTGAGCGGCCAGATCTAAAGCCATGCTGAGAAGAATTCAAAACATCATATTTTTCCATATATTTATTCATTCTGCCCAGGACTATTTTTTCGAATATTTTTGAAAACGAGTTTAGTAGTGAAATTGGCCTATAGTTGGTAACATCATGAATATTATTCTTTTTGAAAACTGGAATGACCGTAGCTTTTTTCAACGATGAAGGAAAAATACCTAGATTTACTGACAAATTGATACAGTGTGCAAAATGCCGACATATCGATGGACCTATTGTTTTCAGAATTCTGGCTGAGACGGAATCCGGACCTGAAATTTTGTTATTTTTCAATGACCTTATTGCGTCAGTAACTTCAAGCTCAGAAACTGGATGGAAAAAAAATGTAGAATTTGCCATATAGGAGGTGGTACATACTGTAGATAGACTACTATTGTAAAAATGGAGAAGTGTCTTCTCCGCTACCGTTGAAAAATAATAAGCAAATATTTCAGCAACCTGTTTCGGATCATTATGGGAGATTCCATCGACATCAAGTTCAATTGGTTGATTACTTTTTCTGTTCCTTCCGGTCACAGCATTAACCATGTTCCATACCGTTTTACTTTTATTGCTAGATCTAGATATGAGAGTGTTATGGAATTTGAATTTGGAGTCCCTCAATAGCACGTTATAATTCAATTTCGCATTTTTGTACAGGGTGAAGGTTTCTTGGGTCTTCAAATTGGAATGTAGCCAATGCAGGTTCATGAGTTCGCGTTTAGCTATAGTTACTTCAGGAGTAATCCAACCTTTGGTCTGATGTTTGTTGGTGCTCAACTTAATAAGAGGGCAGCATAGTTCGAATGCACTTTGAATTGTGCCAGTAAATGAATCAAAACATGAATCAGCATCATCGCTTTTGTAAATATTCTGAAAGTCCGACGCCGATAAATGAAGAACAAACTTGTCTAAGTTAAATTGGTTCAAGTTTCTAACTAATCTAGGTAAAGAACGCGCAACATTCACCAACATTACATTGACGTCTACCATAATAGCCTTGTGGTCACTTAAATGTGTTTCAAGAACCTCAGCACAACATTTTGAGGGATCAGCATCTGTTAATATATAATCAATTTTAGAAATAGTTGTTCTACCTCTACTATCTGTGAACACTCTTGTAGGCTTCTTTGATGAAATTCTCAGACCGAAACATTCAAATAAATCAATAAACCGTTTAAGTTTTGTACACTCAGTTCTCAAATAGTCAACATTCATATCACCACACAAAAAGATAACATCTGCCAAATTTGTACAATGATTCAGGGCACATGATAATCTCTCAAGAAATACCTCTAAATTTCCGGAACCCGGTCGGTAGACACTTAAGATGCCAATTCGGCACTTATTGGCTATAACAATGATTCCACTTATCTCACAATTCATCTCATCCGAAAAGGCCGAAACACTAAGAGATTTCACTTTTACACCACTTTTAACGTAGATCATCGATCCTCCATGACCTCGAGTAGGTCGGCAGTAAAAATCAGCAATCAGGTAGCCAGGTAATGACATTGTTCCCACACTATCAGGAGTACACCAGTGTTCAGCAATACTAATGATTTCAGGGCCAACCTCATCCAGAAGCACTTCCAAATGTTCCAATTTATTGGAGACACACTGTATATTTAACTGTAAGATTCTTAACTTAGAATTTTCGCCAAAGTTTAATCCATTGGACGGTTGTTCTTTCGGGGCTGAAAAAAACGATGAATGCTAGCCCTATTTGGCCAGTTTGATCCGTCTAAAGCTTTATCATATTCTGAGCTCGGGATACACACTTTGAAGGAAGAGTAACTTTCTGGGTATTTAGAATTCAGTTTTTCACAACTCACTGTTGAGAAGTTTTTCCTCAGGAAATCCCTTAAGTTTTCAGGTGTTGTTTCGGGTTTCAGGTTTGACACATGGAATATTTTGAATTTTTCTATTCCTTCAACCACATTATTCTCAGAACAGCTTCCAAGGACCAGAGCACGACGTCGATGGCCATGTCTTCTATTTGGGACAACACTCCAATCTTCACTGTTTTTACTCATTGGTTGAGAAGAACTATTGCCTGAATTGGCGGCCTGTGTTGCTAAATTGATTGGGTTTCGTTGTTTATGCTTCGCGCTCTTACGTGAAAGATTATTTATTCCAGCATCCGCAGCATTAGTCGATGATTCTTGAATCGGACTGCAAGGATGAACAGTTACAGTATCAGCTGTAAATCCACCACCCACATTTACTGTTTCAGGTGGATGGTTAATTCTTATCACCGGGAATGGCGTTTCCTTATCAATGTTTGTGTTGGTCGCGAGTTTTTCATTGAGAATTTCGATAACAGATTTGTCGTTTTCGATTACATTTTCCAAAGTAGATATTTTGAATTTCAAGAGGCCGTTGTTTTCCATCAGTACAGCATTTTTCGCTTCCAATTCGAAAATAATCTTCAATAGAAGATCGTGATGAGATGAATCTTCGCTTATATTCTTGCAACCAGTATCGGACATCGGAGAAATTCCTCCAGAGTTATTATCATTTGGAGTTGTTATATCTTTCTCGCAACACTTTTTTATTTTATTTGCACATCCAGGATGATACACTTTATTACAAATATTGCATTTTTTAGCAATTTTACTTATTATGCGTTTGCATGATCCGCATTCAGGGTTTGAAACCTGCAGCGTCTCGCTCGGTACAACTTTCTTACTCGACATCCTCTTTCACAATGTAATATATAATTAATGTTTTCCCGGCGGGATCCAGTTTTTGTATAAAACCGATAATCTAGTTCGGGGGTTATTTTTTTAGTCCGCAGTGGGCTATGAAAGCCTGACCAAAGACCTCGAATCTAATGCGACTCACCTCTGAACACTCTGAGACGATGTGCATGACTGTTTCAGTGTCCCCAAGACACAGCCTGCATTAATTGTCTTCAGCCAGACTGAATTTGTGCCTGCAGTGACCTGTCATAATTCCGACAAGTGTTCTGAGTTTGGCCTTATCCAGACCTAGCGCTAGGTCCGCCATCTTTTGGTTCGAAGCTGTTCCAAGGAACACCTTCGAATGTTTCAGGCCAGGATGGCTCAGCCAGAAATAATCTAGTCTAGAGTGGAGTACCACGTCATGTGGTATTCCGGGCCTACCAGAGGCAGCGTTGCTCCAGCAAACGCCAGCCGATCTGCCCCTTCGTTATCCAAATAGTTTGAGTGGCTCGGTATCCAAACAAGAGTGATTTTGTTATGCAAACCGAGCCTGTTTAGAGCCGTGCGGCAACTCTAGACTGTTTTCGATGTATAACAGCTGAATTCTAGAGCTTTTAGTACTGACTGACTTAATATTTTCATTTTGCCGTGGTGGATATGCTGTTTTATTAGCAGGTGCGCCGCGGTCTCAATGGCAAATAGTTCCACCTGGAATATGGGCGCGTATTCACTCACTGAGATGCTGATTCTCAGTTTGTTCCCATAGACTCCCGCTCCCGTTCCATTCGTCGTTCGCGAGCCATCTGGGAACAAGCCAAGGTTGATTCTCAATAGAACCTCACCATGCTGGACCCATTCGTCACTGCTGAGGACGATAATATATATAAACGATAGAGTGAAATTTCATGATGCAACCTTTGACTCCTCTAGACCGGTTGCAAATAACAGAAAAATATTATCAAATTGGTAGCTCAGTCGTGGGTAATCAAGGTTTATTCGATCAAAAATAGGTGCTTTGCATTCCGTAAACTTACTCTGTGGTACGGTCTATGGTATCGTGACTTTATCGGACCTTATTTCTTCCGAAATGAGAATGAAACAGCCGGAACCCTAAATGGCGACCGCTATAGGAATATGTTGCTCGAATTTTTATGGCCAGAAGTCGAGAACATCAATATGAAAGAGATGCGCTACTAACAAGATGGCACTATATACCATAGAGCAGATACTATATTCGCTTTGCTGAGGGAAAGGTTCATCTCACAACAAGAATTGAATCGCTATGAGAACCAAAAAAGGCAACATTTTCCTGGAAGAACATATCTTCGATGGGATGTCTTGAGATTCATCTTCATGGTTCTATCTCTCGCCCTGATTGGTAGAGTATCTGAGAATTGTTCAATAAGCAGAAGTTGAGCATAGCTGCGTCGTCTCCGACTTGAGTAAAGGTAGAGCTGCAGCCGGGGTTGGAGGCCGAAAAGAAACTCTAAGGACACATCGTGCAGAGAACTGAGGCAGAATACATTTAGACGAGAATTAGGGAACGCACAGTGTTAGCACTTCGGTAGAAAATTAGCAGACTGTATGTGTAAATTTGATAATGATTAGAAATACACCACAAATCTCAGATGGACACTCACCCTCATCCACTGAATTCCTGGTTAGTTGGGGATCCCCTTGTCTGGAACTCTGACACCAACACCTTGTTGAACTATCGTTCTTGTAATAAGAAATTCTGAACACCTTTTGCTTTGAAAGAATTAAAAAACTCATAAGCCGGAAAAATATCGAACGTAATGTCGATCCGTGATCATTAAGAATCTGGTCGAAGAAAAAGTCTCTCGTATGCGCACAGTGTCATCTGAAAGATGAGTGGTGCATATATGCGCAATTTCAGAAATAAATTAGGGAAACTTGAATGCTGCACTAACATAGCCGCCTACAAAAACCCCTATGGGTTTTTCTAAAGAAAACAGAAAAAAAAGTTTCCTCCTTTTAAAAAGAACACCACGTAAGTCACCAGAAAATTAAATTTAAATAATAGAAAGGAAAAATAATAACAAATATAGAAATACATTATTTTTATAAAGGAAAATAATTTGAAAATCAATTTCTCGGAAGTGGACAAAGCTTCACAACGGGTCTACGGAAAATACCATTAGCTGTTTTCACCGCAGCTACCCTATTGTGTCCATCCTCTCCCGGAAATAATTCCACAATGCGACCAACCGGCCATTTAAAAGGCGAAACGACATCGCTTTTGATCAAAACAAGGTCGTCGAGCTCAATTTCTTTGGCCGGCTCAGCCCACTTGAAACGCTGCTGAAGTGTATTAACATATTCCGCGAAGTACCTTTTCCAAAAATCTCGCTGCATTTTCTGTATAAGCTGCCATCTAGACAGTCTGTTTAATTTCAAATGAGAAACATCAACATCAGGAATTGTTGAATTCAAGGGTTCTAAAGTGAGAAAATGCCCTGGTGTGAGCGGAATTAAATCATTAGGATCTGAGCTCTGAGAACATAATGGCCTCGAATTCAGAACAGCTTCGATTTGACAAATCAAAGTTGTAAATTCTTCATAGGATAGTCGCTGATCTCCTACCACTCGTAGTAAATGAGATTTAACCATTTTTACACCCGCTTCGGCAAGGCCATTAAAATGTGCACCCGTAGGGGGATTGAAATGCCACTGGAAACTGAGAGTTCCAGAAGTTTCTTGAGCTAACTTCAAAAATTCATTTTGAGCTCCAATGAAATTCCGACCGTTATCGGAGTAGCACGCATGAATCATGCCACGTCGAGAAATGAATCGACGGAATGCCGCGATAAAACTACACGTAGAAAGCTCCTGCGTTAATTCTAAGTGAATAGCTTTGGTTGTAGTGCACACAAAAACGCATATATAAGATTTTAAATATTTTGCACCCTTTATGCGATGCATAGTTACGAAGAAAGGTCCGCAGAAATCAATAGCAACGTGAGAAAATGGCTTTAATTTAGAAATTCTGAAACTTGGAAGATCAGCCATTTCAGGTGGTTTGTAAGTATTTGGACGGGCACGAAAACATTGAAAACAATCAGAAATAACTTTTCTTATTGTTCGACGAGCTGATAGTATCCAATATTTTTGAAGAAGTAAATTATGTAACGTTTTTGAACCGGGATGTAAATATTGCTTGTGAACCGACTCTACAATCAAAATCGTTAATTTATGTGAGCTAGGCATCAAAAGAGGGTGTTTTGCGGCATATTCAATATAACTGGATTTCTTTAAGCGGCCGCCCACCCTGAGAAAACCTAGAGAATCTAGAAAGAGTGAAAGTTTCCGAAAGGGTTTAGGTAAAATTTTGTTTTTGTTAATAATTTCTATGATATCAGAAAATACCGAATATTGCGTATGTTTTATTAAACACATCAACGATTCATTCAACTCATGAATTGTTAAAATGCCTGTTTGTTTAAGGGAACCGGGTTTTGAAATTTTCGAAAATCGTAAACAGTAACTTAAAATTCTTTTTATTTTTTCAAGAGAGGAAAATTTATTTAAAAGGTTATCTAAATCGTCCATTGGAATATCTACATATAAAGATATACTTTTTTCTTCGGCAGAGATTACATCATTATTAAGTTCTGAGGTTTGAGCAGAAAAATTTGGCCACTCGGTTTTTGGGCTGGATAGGAATTCCGGTCCATTCCACCACATTTCGAAACGAATCAATTGCAATGGGTTCATTCCTCTAGATGCACAATCGGCAGCATTTAGAGATGAAGGAATATACCTCCATGAATCGGGAGATACCAGTTCCTGAATATGGTGTACTCGATTGGCAACAAAAGTTTTCCAACGGCTCGGTGAAGCATTGAGCCAAGAAAGAACTACCTGTGAATCAGTCCAGCAAGTGATTTGATCGAATAAGAGTCGACTAGAAAATGTGTCAGTCACAAATTTGACCAAATCAGCCAAAAGCTTTGCAGCAGTCAGCTCAAGTTTAGGAAGAGTAATTGTTTTTAAGGGGGCAACTCTCCCTTTAGAACAGATTAGAAATATGTGAATAGAATCGCCTCTCTGTAATCTGAGGTAAATTACCGCTGCGTAACCTATGCTTGAAGCGTCACAAAATCCATGTAACTCACATCTCTCATATTGATCAAAGGTGATTCGCCTAGGGAGACGTAATCCAGAGAGTTCTGAAAGTTCACACTTCAATTGTGTCCATGAATTTTTAATGGACTCGGGAAGTTCTTCGTCCCAATCCTTTTTCAAGGACCAAATACATTGCATAATGTATTCTGCCTTTAAAAGAATGGGACACAGAAAACCCAATGGATCGAAAATCCGACCTATATCGGACAAGATGCCTCGTTTTGTGAGGTCTTTTGATATATTTTGGCACTTGTAAGAAAATATATCGAGAGAAGGGTACCACTGAAGACCTAGAACCTTCAGAAATGGTGGTTCATCCTTATCAAAGGACAAAGGAATCTGACAGTCAGAATGGTCTAAGGAAGAAAGCAATGCTGGAGAATTACTAGCCCACTTCCTCAACATAAAACCTCCGCGACTAAGCAGATCGATTAAATCCTTTTGAAGAGACAAAGCTTCAGAATCAGATGATGCACTACCCAGCACATCATCAATATAAGTTTGATCCTCTAGTATCTTACTAGCCATTGGAAAGTTTTCTCTCTCTAGGAGAGCTAGCTCACGAACGGTACGCATTGCCAAATACGGGCTACAATTGAGTCCGAAAGTAACTGTATTTAAGGTATACTCTGAAAGTGAATCGTTTGGATTAAAACGCCATAGAATTCTTTGGAAATTTCTATCAGAAGGAGATATTAAAATTTGTCTGAACATTTGCTTTATATCAGCTATGAATACCACTGCGTCTAAACGGAAAAGTAAAAGTAAAGAAACTATATCCTTTTGTAATTTTGGACCAGGAAGTAAAGTGTCATTTAAGCTCACACCTCTCGAGCCTTTTGCCGATCCATCCCAAACTACACGAAGTTTTGTGCTTACGCTCTCAGGCTTCAGAACACAATGATGGGGTAAGTAACAAAAATTATCATTGGGTATAGCTTCCGATGTGGCTAAAGACATATGTCCACTGTCAAGATATTCTTTCATGAAATCGGAATAAGAAGAATACCAAGATGGATTTTTTAATAAACGTTTTTCAAGTAAGAAAAATCTACGATAAGCTTGAGTATAAGTATCTCCTAGAAATGGTTTCGAATTTCTGAAAGGAAGCGAAACTATGAATCGACCGGTGGAATCACGAGTGGTCGTTTCTTTGAAAAAGGTCTCACACTTTTCATCTTCGACGGAGTAAAAATGCTTATCAGGAATTTGCTCTAATTCCCAGAACTTAGGAATACAGATGTCGACACGAACATCGGATTGAAGAAGAAAAGTTTTTGTTTCTGAACTTGTAGACGGATTGTTAACTTTACCCAAAAGAACCCAACCGAAAATAGTTTCAAGGGCGGTAGGCTGGCCTAATTTTCCAACGATACGTCCATTGAGTAAAATATGAGTGAAAAGCTCAGCACCAATCAGAATGTCTATTGGACTTGAGAGAAAATAATTTTCATCTGCGAGAGGTAAACCCTGTAAATGGTCCCATTGTCCCTTTTTAATAGAAAAAGCAGGTATATTAGAACATAATTTTGGAACAACAATAGCATCGAAAGAAAGTACAGGGCTGTCGGAATTTGTAGGTTTGATATCGCATGCAGTAATACCTTTTGAAGAAAATGAAGTCATTTCGTTCAAACCAAAAATAGTTGTAGAAAATTGATGTCTCTGTAACCCAAGATTACGAAAACATTTTTCGCTTATGAAATTTGATTGACTTCCTGAATCAATAAGAATGCGAACACGTTGAAATGTGCCATATCTATCACGGATATCTACCGCCGCAGTAGCCAATAATACTGTATTTTGTTCGGAAAAGGTGTTACCTGATACAGTTGAAGAATGTGGAATATTTTCTATGATAGTTGAACTATTAATATGGATCAGAGAGTGATGACGGTTATTACAAGTGCGACATTTGTACGACGAAAGACAATTATTTAGATTATGCGAATGATGTAAGCAATTCAAACACAGTTTATTTTGTTTGACGAAAGAAAAACGATCATTCGGAGATTTTGACAAGAAATCAGAGCATTTCGATAATCCATGTGAACCTTTGCAAAGGTAACACTTAACATTGGAATTATAATGAGTATTTTTTGTTTGTAATGAAAAACTATTGCTGGTCTTGGAATTATATTTATTATTACACTTCTCTTTGCTTACTGCAAATACTTTATTTTTAGAAGTAGTCAAATGTTGAACGGATTCTAGGGCCTTGCATTTAATTTCAACAAAATTATAAAGTTCCTTATATTCTGGAATTTTGCTAGAATCAGTTTGAATTTCAAAATTAGTTCGAGTCTCAATATCTAGTTTCCCTAGAAGTATATAGAAAAGTAAAAAATCCCACTGATCTGTACTGAAATTTAAAGCATTAAGAACTGCCAATGATTCGGAAAAGGTATTGAGTAGAATACGAAAATCCTTTGCAGTATTGCCTTTTAGTGAAATGAAAAAAATTGAATCTAATGCATTCGAAGCTATAAGTCTTTTATTTTGATATCTGTCAATAAGTTTTTTGAAAGCGGTGTTATAATTGTCGTTATTTATGGCGATACCATTTAGTAATTTCAAAGGCTCGTCTTTTAGGAAGGAAAATAAATATCTGAACTTTTCAACATTTGAAAGATTGGAATTATCATGAATTAATTTCTCGAACAGATCATGAAAAGTTGACCAAATTTTTGGATCACCGTCAAAAGTGGGTATATTAAGAGGTGGGAGTTTTGCAGAAGCTTCAACACTAACCGACGACGAATTAGAAGTATCATTTTTACTCATGTTATGATAAATAGACAAACCTTCATAATAAAAGTTTTCAGTCTCCCTTCTTATTTTCTCATGTGTATCAAATTCCGCCTCATCCTCAATCAGCATTATAATCTCATTATGACATTCTGAAAACCGCTCAAATAATTTTTTAATATCATCATACCTAGCCTTTAATTGCCCTCTTTTCGACGTATCAGTTAAGCTTTGCTTTGCAATAATGTAAAATTCCGAAATTCGACTAACGTATATTTTACGTTTGCTTTCAAATCTTTTGATGTTACTCATTTTTTGTGAAATATTTTATTGAATGAATGTAAATATAAAGTGATATATGTAAAGAACCAAATTATGCGAAGAAAAGATAATATAAAGAAAGTTTATTAGAACAGAAAGGGTGTCAACGAAAACTTTGGAAGTTGTAATCGTATTTGAGTTTTAATTATTTTCCAATATGAATTGAAAGAAGAAATATGCGGAATGAAAGAATATGTTTATATCGATTGAAGTGAACCTAAGTTGAACATATGGTTTTTTTGTATGAAGCGATAAGCGTATACTGTTTGTACGGATTTATCGATTTCCTACAATCGATATGAATGAAAATTAATAATAATTTGATGGTGACCCACGTGGAAATCTCGAAATGAAAAGAAAGAAAATAAGAAATCACTAGTCAACCGGTTCGAATGGACCAAAATGTTAGCACTTCGGTAGAAAATTAGCAGACTGTATGTGTAAATTTGATAATGATTAGAAATACACCACAAATCTCAGATGGACACTCACCCTCATCCACTGAATTCCTGGTTAGTTGGGGATCCCCTTGTCTGGAACTCTGACACCAACACCTTGTTGAACTATCGTTCTTGTAATAAGAAATTCTGAACACCTTTTGCTTTGAAAGAATTAAAAAACTCATAAGCCGGAAAAATATCGAACGTAATGTCGATCCGTGATCATTAAGAATCTGGTCGAAGAAAAAGTCTCTCGCATGCGCACAGTGTCATCTGAAAGATGAGTGGTGCATATATGCGCAATTTCAGAAATAAATTAGGGAAACTTGAATGCTGCACTAACACACAGTTAGAATAAAAAGGCGGAAAAGTTCAGAAACTCTTCTTGCATCAAGTGTTCTTAGTGTGTATCTCTAAGACGTTAGAGTGTAATTTCAATCTTGTGAATAAACTGCAATTAGTAAATTCTGCGTTTATTTTACAGTAAAGAAGATATAGGCTCTAGACATTGATACAAAAAAGCCTACATATTAATCTGAATGAAGAACTCATTTCTTTTTTCTCTAATACAAATTGTATTCTGCCCCTTTTTTGAAGGATAAGGTCGTGAATCTCATAATTTCACATCTAATGAATCCAATGAAACTTCATCATTGGAAAAATTATATTATGGCGATATCCAGTTGTCACGAACCCTGTTCAAACACCGAAGTGCTAATATCCACGTATCTCTCCATCCACACCATGTTGCTTATTCATTCGACGTAAAAATGCCTTTCAGCGGTTTCAATTCCACTGACCGGTGCCGTATTCCAATTGGATGCGATAAAAAAAAATCACGAGGCGTAAAACGTCCTCGTTATTGATCACGCAATGTGGAATTTCTTTCCGCGAGGTTCGATTCGTTCGGATTGAAACGCACATAATTGATAATCCGTCAACGTGGGTTATTTCATTATTTCGAGGAATTTTTTTCCATGGGAGCGATTGGAATTTTTTTATAATTTCAGCGACGAGCCGTTTTTTATGTTTTCGTGGATATTGGAAGCTTTTTGTCATTAAAATCTGGATTTGACGTAACAGACGATCAACTTGGTACTTCGAGTACAACGATTTTGGTTCGGTGGTTCATACCTGTTGTTTCCAACAAACAACCGCGAAGAATATTAGGCTCTTTTATTGCATGCCTACGTTAAGCATGTAGAATGTATTTCGTCCCATTCTCAAATTCCTAAATGGTAAAGACTGGGGTCTGTACCAAGACAATAGTTGAGAAATTATTCTTTCTGGGTGTTATAGTTCTAATGTGACCGTGGGTGATAATATTTCCAAACAATATCAATAATTTAAGTACTACTTGGACGATTTAAACCGGTGTTATTCAGATGAATATTATTCTATAATGAAATGGTGTTTTCGTAATCCTTGTATGAATATTTATATTTGTCTGTTATCGAAAATTGTCTGTCATTTGTAATAATTCAACATTTATGATATATGTTTTATTGGGGGCATATTTAGTAGAATGATTGGTTTTCATGTAATAATTGTTATTATGAAATCGACAATATTGAAACCAGGGTAATCGTTCACATTTCGTTCAGTCATTTTCAAAGCCATCAATTTGTTGAGTATCTCGTCCACGGTGTTGAATAGCTGTACTTCTTAAATGAAAACAAACAGATTTTCAATGGAATGAAATAAGAAATTACTTAGTTTTCCATCACTTTTTAAATATCACTATCCAAGATTCGAAAACTTCCGAAACAGATTTTCAATACGTGCCTGTCAATAAAGTTGAAAAAAGTGCCCTATATCCCATTTTCTTGACATTTTGGAATCACGAATGATTGTTTTGGTAGATCCGGAGTAGATATAAAGGATAAAGTTATACGTAGAATATTGAATATAATATTATCATCGATTATTGTAGTATTATTGTATGATAAAGGGGAGTAAAAATCGATAAAAAGGGCACCCTGATAATAACAAGTATATTTTCCTGATAGTCAATCCCGAATAATTCTTCTATGAATTATTATGTCGGCTGATAACTTTACAGTTTGACACATAGATGGCGCACAACAATACAATATGAATTTTTTGAGAAGTACTAATCTTCGAAAGACAGCTGTAAGAAAAACCTAGTGAGCGTACGTTAGGTTGGAAAGTTACAATGACTTTAGAGGAACCTTTGTGATTCTCGTAACAATGGAAAAACAGAATTTCGTGTGCTGATTTAACATTATTTTTGGATGCAACAAAAACACCGTTGACACGAAAGCTTAGCTCGACGAGTGTAATCCACACTCTTCTTTGAGAAAATTGAACATTATTGACTGTTTTACTCAATTCAATACTCCTACGAAAGGAAAATGCACCAAGTTCCGATCGCCGAAAAGAAATGTTTACAGCCAAAAACATAAAATAATCTACGAATCGTTTTGGCAAAAGCATGCAAACTTCACGATTTTGTAACTTCAAAATGAAGGTGTACAAATTTCTTGACGATCTGACTTTAGGTTCAAAAGCCACAGTATTCTAAGTGAAAAAAATCTTATGTTTTTCGAAACAATGAAAGAAATCTAGCGAAAATACTGACGTGAAGTTACAAACTTTTGCGCGCTTGTTTAACAATCTATTTTCCCAGAAAACATCGAATCTTTGAATTACTTCCCAAAGAAACTACACGAATATGATTCATATTTACAAACATAGCATTCTGTATTCAGTCCTTCGAAAGTTGACTTAATGCAAATTTTCATGAAAATGTAAAATACGAAGTTAAAAGGTTCTACCGTTCTCCCTTCGATCTGAATTGTTACGTATCACAGATAACAGCCGCATTAATTCTCCGAAACTTCTACAGATTTTATCTAAAATATCTTTTGAAACCTTTTTAGAATTGAACTGTATAAAATATCTTCGTAGAATCTATGATTGTTTCTTCTTTTTTCTGTGAAATAGCCTATGCTGCTTAACCACGCTTTTTAAAATTTTGCTTTCGAACAGAATATTTGGTGAATGATGATATGTGGATATACTAGTCTAACCTAAAACAACAACGAGTCGTGGATACCCTGCACTGTTTGGAGCTGTTTAAAATGAATAAGAAGGATTTGGTCGATATGTGGTGATGGATGAAACATACATCCATTACTCTACGTCTGAATGAGAAAGATCTACAGCTGGGTAGACAGCACCTATAGAATCTTATAGTTACGGTGTCCGTATTTTGGAATGGATACGGTATTTTGTTCATCGTAGATAATAGAGTTTATATCCTGAGATATAGTGTGTTAATCCTTTTTAAATTTATATTTTAGTGGAGGATATCTTAGAATATCTCTAATTATTCGTTCAATTCGAAAGAAATCAATGAAAAATTTTCGAATTTTATTGTTTTTTATTCATTTGATTCATACGGTTCATTATTTTTGGAAATTATGACAAATAGAAGATGCCGATATTTAATTCAAATATTCAGATAGAATCACTATTACCAAGTAACAAATGGAAGTAACCACGGAGTCTCAATTATGAAGTGGAATATCTATTAATGGATTATATACATGGGTGGAAATGAAGCAGGATGAACAATCAGTAATTTAATAAATGTATACGATAATAGTATAACTGAACGGACCAACAAATGACACAGTTCGATGAATAACAAATGAATCAACTAGGATCAAGATTGACGACTGTTGATTAATAAAATAAGTCTGAGTTATATCAGAGGAAAATGGAAAAGTCACGATGAACTGTTGAGTAAATAGTGCATTGTTTTGTTTTCAATAAGTGGAAAATCAATAGAAATAATAATTTTCAATATGTATTGTAAGCTCAAGTCTGAGTTTGGAGATCAGTTTTGATCTAGTTAGAATTTATAACTATGGAATTTTTCTGACTCAGGTTTATCACAAATTAATTTTTCCCCAAAATGAAATTAAAGAAGCAATTAAATTAAAACAAATTGTAGAAATTACTTTGTTTTACTACCAAAAAATATATATTACACATTTTCTTGTGACTCGAGTTTCGGGAAATGAACTATCCTATCATCAGACAACTGAAGACCCAACAGTGGTACAGTGTTATTTAAACAAAAGTGATAAATATTTTAAATATTTCAACAGATGCTCGGTAACATCTTATAGTGGTACAGAGGTTTACAATCGGAACTTGATAAAAAACCGGGTTAAAAAAGAGGGGCCTTCTAACAGATATCGGAATGTCGGCAATTGACAAAAAAGGTTGTTAAACACATGGTACCCATTTAAATATTTTTTGGTAGTAAAACATAGTAATTTCTAATATTTGTTTTAATTATGATTAACTACCAAATAGTAACGGCTGAAACAATTCAGAAGCAATTAAATTTTATATCACCATCAGAGCCGACAAATGTGATAACATGTGAATTCAGTCTATTGTGAAATGTATTTATGTAGATATTGAATTTGTAACTAGTTCCATCATTGCAGATTGCTCATGATAACGAAAAGAGTATAATGCGATAAGTAACAATTTAAAAACTAATGCAATCTTCATTCTAATATTGGTTTCAGAACTGGAGATATTTAGAAATTCTCAAAGGTAGAACTCATCGAAATGAACCATTTCACTGACAATCGAAAACATTTAAGAGACAAAAATATAAACGCTTTCAATCGGATTCGATGTCCAGTTCTGTTACTTAAAACTATTTGGGTACTGTACATTGAAACGATATCCACAATTCAAAAACCAAATCGAATATTACGAGTTCGTTATTTATTTAGACATGAACACTTAGTGGTACTTGTTGTCCATTGGGCGTGTATGATTTTCGTGAATTTATTGGAATATTCCACATATTTATTCAAATATTTAATTCATTGACATGATTCTAGTGTATGGGGTGTGCGAGTAAAATGTCATTGCAGCAAGCTTGCAGAAAGATTTTCATTGGGAAGTTACCCTTTCCTTGAAAGTGTATTAGTTCATTGAATTTGAAAACTTTAGTATATCATGAAGGAGAAGTGAATACTGTATATTATTGAGAAAACGCATTGAGAGTGCTTGTGAAGTTATAAATAGACAGGCTGATACTATTGTGGCTGCACTTCGGACAAAACTGTACGCACATAAAACTTATGGCGACCATTTTGAAAAACTATGTGAAAAATTTCGATCTTTTCTATAGGTGAGTTTCACTCACTTAACGTTAGAAACTTGAGGTAACCAGAGTTAAATAAACTTCACTGATATATCTAATCATTCTTGAATTTTCCTCTAAAACTTCCTTATTTGAAAACCATTATTCATTTGTCATGTATAGATTTTCAATTCAATTATGTGATATGAGCGAGATAATCTTTACATATGTGATTTTTGTTATTCTTTGGAAATTCCAGAAAAACCTCACATTCTTTTTTGTATGAGTATTTAGCTAAAGGGTTGAATTTTTGAATAACTGAAATTATTAACAGGGTGTATATAATCTTATGTTTAAAACAAGTTGTAGAAATTACTATGTTTTACTACTAATAAATTGATATTTTACACATTTAATTGTGACTCGAGTTTCGGAAATTAACTATACCATCTTCAGACAAATGAAGAATTAACAAGCAGAACAGGGTATTTATGAATATACAGAGGTATAAGAGGTAAAAAAACAGGTTAAAAAAGGTTTAAAATGAGAGGACGCTTAACAACTATTAGAACGTCGGAAACTCAAAGAAGATTGGTAAACAGATGTTACCTATTTAAATATCTCAAAAATTTTGGATTTACATAGATCCGTACAGTCATTCCTTATTTTTACATTATTTTTATTGTGAACTAATTTGAAAGTTTCAACAGATTTTAAATAATCAAGTTTCTTTCCTTTTGATTCTACATGTGAACTTAAAAGATTATCTATTGTCGAAAATTAATGGCTGTTTTCTGTACAATGAGTGGCAAAAGTAAAAGTTTGTTTATTTTTCATGAAATTCATATTATGTTCGTTGAACCTTATCTGGAAGGAACGTCCTGTCTGTCCTATTTATTTATTACTGCACGTCGAACAAGATAACTCATAACCTCCCGATATATGTATGTTTGGAGTTGGATTCTTTGCATTGAATAATACGGATGATAATTTATTCTGTGTTTTGAAACTTTTGAAATACTTTTTGACTAATGCTACCGAAATACGACACTTTAGTTTTCATCATATAGATAATAATAAGTCAAAAAGTGACAAATAGTTTTTCGAAATTAGATGTTTATATTGCTTTCAAAACACAAAATAAATTATCATCCGTGTTAATCCGTGTTAATGCAAAGGACCCATCTTCTTTGACGTGCCTACTTTCTAATAGTTGTTAACCGTCCTCTCAATTTAAACCTTTTTAACCTGTTTTTATTAGTTCTCCTACCTCTGTATATTCATAAATACCCTGTTCTACTTGTTGAGTTTTCACCCATATGTCTTCATAAATTCCTATCAGGTTCCATCATGAACCCAAATATATAAAAAATTCTGAAGAAACTCACTGGTACTGTTCACTGGAGAAGTGTTATAATACTAAAATTAAAATATGATAATTTGTTTTAAGTGGTAAAAAATAAGAGGAAATCTCTCAGAACGTAACTGATGATAAGAAGTTAGCAGCTATCGGAAACAGTTTTTAAGTATTATTATTTTATTTTTTATAATGGCCACTGCGTCCGCGCGGACTATTTTTGTTCACTCCTGGGCACTCTGAGACGATGTGTGTGGCTGTTTCAGTGTTCTCAAAACACAGCCTTCATTCTTCGTCTTCAGCCAGATCGATTTTGTACAAATGCGCTTTCAGCTTGCAGTGACCTGTCATAATCCAGACAAGTTTATGAGTTTGGTTTTGTCCAGACTTAGCGATAGGTCTGATATCTTTTTGTGCGAAGCTCTTCCAAGGAACGCCTTCGAATGTTTCAGGCCTGGATGGCTCAGCCAGAAAGACTCTAGTGTTGAGTTCATTTGGCCTAAAATTTTCCGCTTAGCCACGTCATGTGGTATTCCCAGGAATGGATCCAAGCCTACCAGAG
Organism: Megalocaria dilatata; assembly: GCA_034642435.1. Classification (NCBI taxonomy): domain Eukaryota; kingdom Metazoa; phylum Arthropoda; class Insecta; order Coleoptera; family Coccinellidae; genus Megalocaria; species Megalocaria dilatata. The sequence continues at coordinate 42,739,761 of CM067856.1, read as the reverse complement.
GTAGCGTGGCTTCTGCAAACGCCAGTCGATCTGCCTTTCCATTATTCAAATAATTTAAGTGAATAAATATGGAGGTAAAATACAAAGGCAGAAACTGTTTTGAAATATTCCTTATTTCTGTGTTATGATACATTGATTATATTTTTTTTTTTTTTTTAGTGGAAATTAATATTATAATATTATAAGTGATATATTTTTATTTCTACTTTAATGGTAATGGAAGAAATTGAAAAATAAATATTCGTATTCATTAGATAGGGATGAGAATTTTGATTCTGCAAAAGACTCGGAATAATTACAATTTTCGAAATTAAATCGAAGTTCCTCAGAAAACTATGTCTCTATTTAAGTAGACATATCCAATTCTCAAATTATGTACAACATAATAAAATATAAGAGAATCCTTAAAAAACAAAGAAAATTGATAGAAAAATCAAATGAAAAAGTGTAGCGTTTTAACATAATAATTCTATTTTTATATGTTAAAAAGTTAAAAAAAACCGTATTGCAATATCATAATCAATTATTTGCGTCATCCTAATCAATTATCGAATTCAACGTACTTCATAACGTGAATCGTGAAACTTTCAGAGTAGCTATTTACGACAATGGAAATTATATTTCTCCAACAATGATAATATCTCCACAGAGAGTCAGGTCACGTGTAACAATAACGGAAATACTGCACAAACTAGACCGATCTATAATTCACTTTTCGTTTTTCGAAAATTCATCATTTTTACCACGAAACAATTTTCGATCGAAATTTAATATTGCCATCAATGAAAATTGATGGAATACCGGTAAAAACAGGCTTTTTATTGTCAAAGCGAACGTTTCTGTGATTAGTCCTCGAAATTAATTTTATGGGCAGTCGACCGAAAATATTTTTAAATTATTTTGATACAGCTGCGTTTCGAATTGGCCCCGCAACGGGTCTATAAACTGGGAAGTCGTACGGCTAGGGCATTTTTCAGGGATCCTGGAGCTGGGATAATGGATAAAAATGAAAATGAAGCGAATTGCCTTGAGGGAATTCGATTCGAATCACACTCGCGCGATTGATATTTAGGAGTTTCGTGTATTGCAAATTTTGTTCGGATTTTACACTGTGACTTTTGGGAGTTTTGTCTGCCGTTGTTATCGATTTCCTTGTTAACTCTGTTTCTGCGTTTGATGCTGAAGGATTATTTATTTTAGGTGAAATAAAAAATATTTCAGAATTAATTTTTTATAGTCTGTACGAACTCATGAAAATTTCTACACTTATGATGTATTATAACACCAATTATGGTGAATAATTACACACACAGGTATGGAAAAGACAGTAGAAAATATAGGAATTTCAGTGTTAATCAAGAATGCAGTGAAGCAGTGGAAGAATGGAAACTTCAGCGCGATGCGATGACGAATAAATGATTGTTCTCCCTCAATAACAGTGCGCAGTGTTGATGCTTCGATCGAAAGGCAGTGCAGTCTGATTTCACTCCCTACTACCATTGAGAGAGAACAATTGTTTGTTCGTCATCGCATCGCGCTGAGTTTTTGATTGTTCCACTGCTCCACTGTATTCTTGATAACACTGAATTTCCTATTTTTCCGACTGTCTTTTCCATACTTGTATATGTTGAATTTAAACTGTTTACTTCTTGAAAATTTTCGAAAATAAAACGAAAAAAATTCATTGGAACCCCCAGTAAACATAATTTCAAGAAGTTTTGACAAATTTTTGGAAATAAAAACAAATAGTCTAGTAAACACTATTTCTATTTAAGTAGACATAGAATTTTCAACATCACACAACACTCAGAAACATAAAGGAATCAATAGAAAGTATAGAATATTGATTCGAATTATATAACAAACTCAAGCCGATACAGCTGTTTTATATGAACCTTATGGATAACAAATTGTTTTCCAAAAATGGTCTACAATAACACAAAAAATACTTTGAATGAAACTTCTCTCAAAAAATTTTTCAAAATACAGCGTTTGAAAGTCTTCTAAGACATTTTTATTCGATTTGCGAAAATTTCCTCGAAATTTAATTTATTTTGTAGAGGTTCCATAGAATTATTCTGTTCAATATTTAAAAGTTTTTCTTGAAACCTTCTTCCAAGGAATGCAATCCTTGAATTTTTTTTCATTATATATATATATATATATATAAATATATATATATATATATATATATATATATATATATATATATATAAAATCATTAAAATTTGTTTTTCACACACATATGCATAACACCTCAGATTCAATGGAATCTGGACAATGCCCTTCTTGCCTTTATTTTGTTATATTTCTATTTTTACCTGGAGAGTTTCGGTGAAGGAAGGCAAGGTAGGTAATATATTTTTTTATTGTTCTTCTTCACCATTAAAAAAATTCGACTAACGAGTATGGCCCAGAATTTCAAACGCTGCTTTGAAGAAATTTTGAGAAGTATTTGAAAAAGTTGGTACAAGAACTTTTGAGTTCATGTGGAGCATTGAATTTGTTATTCATAATGTTCAACTGTATCAGTTTGAGTTTGTTATGTAATTTTGGTCAATATTCCTTATTTTATACAGGTTTCTTCATGTTGTGTGATTTTGAATATTATATATGTCTACATAAATAATAACAATGAAGAAAAAATTTTTAATTAGTTTTTTTTAAGGTTTCACAGAATTACTCTTTTTAATTCTCAAAAATGTTTCACACATGTTGATTTCTCTTCATTATCATGTGTTGAACACTAGACGCATTTTGCTCTGTTGTAGCTTCATCAAATGCTCTTAAACAACTAGTGAAAAAGTCTGGTAGCATACAATATTAATATGAATTCGCAGTTTTTATTGCTTCTGGGAAAACGACCGCGTCCCAACGAAAATAGATGCAATAGAGGTTAACTTAATAATTCGGTCTGTAATTCATCAGATTTCATTAATCGGTTTATTTACTCACTTTCTACGAAATTCAGCTTCAGAGGTTTATAGAGAAAAAAATAACGATCAGATACAAATCAGGATTACAAGATAGTTATTCTATAAGATTAAGGTTTTGGCCAGAATTCCATTCATAGTGGTAGTCCTGTGACTAAGCTCTTTCCGCACTAGTCGAGCGATAATATATCTAGAACGTTCAAATTTCAGAGACTATGATTCTCAGACTTAACGACAATTTTCAGTTACGATTTTCTTTGTTTTGGCGACGTTATTATGTTCAGACGTTAATTGCCGGTCTGAGCGGAGAATATTTTTCGCCATATCTCGAACGCATTTGAATGCCTTCTATCAATCTAATGCACATGATTTTGACATAGCTTATTCACTGTAAGTAATATGTTGACCACTTTTTTATACGAAAATTCATTTATATTGCACCGTTTCAGAGAGAGAGATATATATATATATTGTTCTATATTTTAAACTATTATAAAATTCACTTGAGATGAGCTGACAAAGTAGTACACTGTCAACAAACTGAATGACAGAGAACAATCAAACTCCGTGAGTATAGAGAACAGATATGACAACTCAGTGACAGAAGGAATTTGGATAATCCCTTTTCCCCACTGTTTAAATGACTAATTCTGGGTACATTTTCCACTGCTTGTATTTTATCACTCCAGAAACATGTCTTCATCTGTTAACAAGAGGATTCGATATGACATTATATACAAGTTTAAGTACGAGTGACAACTTTAGTCTATTAGATTTGAAAGTTAGCACAGTCAGTTTGGATCCTTCTTCTTTGAGTTCCATTTGTGAATTTCAAGTATTTATTTATTCACGAAACGATCTTCGATTTGATAAACTATTGAATATTGTTTTATATTACAAAATAATTTATTGAAAATCATTTCAGTTGATCATACTGTGATATGCAGCCATTCTCTGATTAACATCGAAACATCTTGTTTATCAGAAAATTACTGCATATCACAGTATAATCAATACCGGATGTTTCACGAATGATTGTACAGGCTTTTAGAGCGCATGCAAGACATTTTGGTAAGTCTGAACAGTGCTCGAAATATGTCTCAACTTCTCTTCGTTTAAGAGTTACAGGATGTTTTATGTATTTTATCAAAAACTATCAATCGGCATATCTCTTGAACGCCTGCATGGATCTTCATAAAAACTTGAGAGAATGAGTAAAGGCAAATGCCAAATATTTGCCCATAATGACTTATCGATAGCACAGGTCCCGACTGAGAAAATTACATTCTTTATTCCACACCTTGTGAAACACCCTGAACATCCAATTTTCAAAAAGCGAAATTCTCTTCAGAATCTACAATAAATACTCTCTCAAACAAGCCTATTGGGATCAATGGCACACTTCGCATCATCATTTTATGAACAATTGAATATTAGGAATTTTCAATTTATATTAAACACGGACCTGTGAATCTCAGGAACATAGCTTAGGTATTGCATTTGCATTTTATTCCATCCAATACCTGAATGTAGGGACAACATCAAATATTTTTTGCAAAACTAAATTTAGCCGAAAACTCGAATTAACATTAAACATTTAATTGGACTATTATAAAATGGACTTAATAATAAAAATATAAAATGTATCTTATGAACACGTGTGGAACTGAAAAAAACTCACAATAAAAAAGAGAAAAATTATAATTTGTTTTCGAAAGTACCCCCTCTCTCTTCTACACATTTTTTAGCTCTTGTGATCACATGAGCTAAAGCTTTCTTCAAAATTTCCAGACGATTTCGTATTGATTCACATGCAGCTTGAATACGATTAATCAGATGCTCCCTGTCTATGATTTCTTCAGAGTGAACTTCATTTTTTAAGGGCCCCCAGAGAAAATAATCCAAGCATATAAGATCTGAGGATCTTGCAGGCCAGTCATGAGCTCCCCCTCTACCAAACCAATGATATAGATAAACTTCATTCAAATCCGCTACAATTTCACGGGTAAAATGTGCCGGAGCTCCATCATGTTGGAAGTACATTCCTCTTTGAATATTGCTTCCATCATTCAAGAGCCCTGGCAAATGCTCGATTAAAAATTGTAGATATGTCACTCCATTTAGCCTGTGTGGAAGAATATATGGTCCAATTAGGCCATTATTGTAAATTCCACACCAAATATTGACTGAAAAACGATGTAGTGAATTGCGTTTTCTAGTCATTTTGGATTTACTCTGGACCAAATATGTGCATTGCGACCATTCAAAATGCCATCTTTTTTGAAGGTCGCTTCATCAGTAAAAAGCGTTCTGAAGATAGCTCGCTGGTTTCGCAGAACCCATCTGCGAAATCGCATCCTTGGTAGTTCATCGCCTGGCTCCAAGGTTTGGACGGATTGTAAATTAAATAGATGCCATTTTTCACGGTGCAGAACTCGCCAAACCTGACAATGTGGCAAACCTAAAACTGAACCAAGACGCCGAGTGCTTGTTGAAGGATTTTCTTGGACAGATTCTATTATCTCTTCATGGCTTACCATCGAACTTGCTCTTTCCCGTTTACTTACTGACGGAAAGTGTCCAGTTTCCCGAAGTGAGCGATTAACATGTTCGAATTTTTGGTGGTTAGGAATTCGACGATCCGGATATAGCCTTCGATATTCCCTAGCAACTTCACGACTATTGCACTTACAAAATCCATAAACTAGCAACATATCAGCATACTCAGTATTCGTAAATGATAGCATTTCGATAATTCTCTTAATGAAAATTCTATGAAAACACAACAATCTAACACTTGCGTATTTTTCTATTTTAATAATTACCCAACAGTGGTTTGAAATGTCAAAATTCTTATCATGAGCCACTTAGATTTTGAAATGGGTTGAATTCAGAGTAAACGAATTTCTCCTGTGATCTTTCACATAGCATTGAAAATAAATGATATCTTAAGCTTCAGATCTATTCAAGCAGCATGTGAGAAGATAAATAGTGGACCAGAAAGAATGGCTAATGAAAGCTGCAGAACATTCAATACAAGAGCTAGCAGGTATCAAAAAGAAATAGGGAAATTTTCGAGAACAAATCACATACGAAAATTGATGGGGGTAGGGGTATAAAAGAATTTATTTGCGAAAGTGTAAATAAGATGTCGAAAAGTATTTCGTTTCGTATGCGTGTGTCTATGAATCGAAAATTCCAGATATTCAATAGCTCATAAAATATTGATGCGAAGTGTGCCATTATTTCAGATGAGTTTTATTGAAAGGGTATTCATTGTAGATTCTGAGGAGAAGTTCTTTTTTCAAAAATTCGTTGTACAGGGTGTTTTATAAGATATGAGATAAGGAATATAATTTTCTCAGTACGGAATTGCGCTATTGACAAGTGATTAGGTGTTAATATTAGGCATTGGCTTGTACTCATTCCCTCAAATTTTCATGGAGATCCATGCAGGCATTCAAGAGTTATGCCGATTGAAATTTTTTGATTGAATACATAAAACATCCCGTATCCCTTAAAATAATAAAGTAAGGACATATTTCGAGCACTGATTCAGACTCACTAAAATGTCCTGCATCTGCCCTGCAAGCCCCTACAATCAGTCGTAAAACAGCCTGTATATTGGTTAACGTTCCTATGAATCGCGATAATTTTTTCATAGATTTGAATATGATTAGGAAAATTGCATTCAATAATGGCTATAGTTCAATTAAAACAGACAAAATTTCAAACAGAAAACAAAATTGAATTTAGTTTACCCTGTTACAAAAGATTAGACAAAAAGATACATTTCATTATATATCAGTTCAAATGTAGAACATGATTAAACCACAGTGTGACGAAACAATTGTCATTCAACAAAAAGAAAAATTGTACGACTTGAATTTTATTTATTACTGAAAACATTTTCATTTTTCACCTTAATAAAATATCAGATAATATTTTCAAGTATTTTAAAATAAAATTTGACTGGAATGTAGCTTTTAGACTAGTAGGAATTCATATAAAAAATAACAAAGCTCTAACAAATAAAGATAATAAATCTAAAATCTATAAGTTGATTTCTAGTGACTGTCTTATGGTATATATTGATCTAACTGAAAGATCCTCAAAGAGAAGAATTCACGAACACCACCCAAGTTAGACGTCCGACATTTCACATTCAACATGTGCCGGTCATATAAACGAATTCGAAAAATATAATAATAAGAAAAATATGTATAATTTTAAGAGTTAGTACAAAATGTAAACTTGACGAAGCCACAATGTTGGCGAAACAATTGTCGTTAACTGAATTGAAAGTGGAAATAATCTGTATTATTTTATGTAATTAGATTCAATAAAATACAGAAGATTATATATATTGTCATGGTATTTACAGTTAAAATAAATAATTACATAAATATATTAAGGAAAAGACTCACCTTTGTATATAAGTTGACTCGTTAGAGTATAACTAGAGCAAAATTCATTGAATAATATCCATTCTGACAGAAATATCAATAATTCAATTCATAAAAATACTCACAAGCTAAAAATTAGGAAGAAAAAACATATTCAGGATACATAACGACTAGTCAAATTAAAATTCTTTGAACGGTAATAAAAAAACAGTAATCTTGTCGACAGTTAATAAATAGAATTCACAGGGAGATTTCAATTTACAATTATTCAATATAAAACCAGCCAAAGTTGCAATAAATAGAAGTAATTTGAATTTAGATATACCATTTGAAATTGATGAAGAATTTGTTGAAAAGATTTGTTATTATCAAGAATCACATATAAACTTTAGTGAAATTATTGACAAAGAACAAGCTAAAATAAATATAACTCACCAGAATGATGTAAATAGAACAAATTTGATCAAAAATCAATTAATTCAATGAAAGATAGCATCTACGTCAGATATTTTCAATTGATTAATGTAACAGATATCCTTGAAAATGTTTAGGCATCAATAGAATTGTAATAGCATCTAAGCTAAAGAAATTTAATCAATTTCATAAGTAATATTAAGTATTTTATAAGTTATAAGCATTAGAAGTTAAAATTTGACGCATGAAATACTGTACGGATGAAAAGCAAGACTTTCACTGTTCTGTTTAACATGAAACATACATCAAAATGTAGTTTAAAAAATAAGCTAATTTTCAAAAGTAATTTCAAACCAGGAAATATTGTGAATTTTGTAAAATCATCAAAAGCATCATTTTTATATAATTTTGACAGAAGCTAGTAAGCTTTGAAATTCCATTTTTCTTGAAAACTATAAATAGAGCAGACACAGAAAAAGTCGGCAGTCTCCAATTATATGCAGAGTAGAATACTTGTCGGTCCATAATTAAAAAAGTGTCAAAAAAGTATCATCATCTGAAAAAAGAAGATTATTTGGTTATTGTGAATGGAAATTGAATCCAGAAAATACATTACATGAATGTGAATGGAAAATTATCACATAGAAATCAAGTTTCAAACGAATTGGATATATTGAAGAAAATCAACAAAGTAGCCTGTGAATTTCAGAACGTTCTAGAGGTGTTGTTTCCAACGAAACCAGTGTTATTCCTGAAACGAAGAAGGGACAATTAAAAGGAACAATCATAAATTGATGAACAAACTTACCAAAGGTATTAAAATTCAATACTGTTAATCTTTTCCCAAAGAAGTTTAGAAATAATAATCACTGTTTACATTAGAATTACGTTAGGATATTTAGATAAGGTTAGATTAACATAGAATTAGATTTAGGTTATTGATCACTGATTATAATATCTCAAATTACTTTCATAAAATAAAATTTAAAAATTCAACTTTTTAGAAAATTCAAATTGAACCCTTCCTCAAATATCAAATCAGATTTAATAATATTTTAATTTCAATTATTCAAAATTATAATATTAAGAGCTAGCCGGAAACATAGAATACATCACATACATACAAGGGTGATCTAATAAGTATTTAAATTCTAAAATTTCATTAATATAATTCCATATATATATATATATATATATATATATATATATATATATGGCAAAAATCTTTCACCAAGCCATTGCCATGAAAGAAGGACTTATACTTACCTCTCGAAGGGTACACGAATACTTACCCAAGCCGATACTTGAAAACAGTCAGTTCAAACTCTACTGGGACAACCCGATAATAACGGATAGATCGGTGCCGCACAACAGGCCCGACATCGTGATCTTTGATAAAGGAAACCGCAAAGCAACAATCATTGATATAACCGTCCCGGCAGATGATAACATAAGTAGAGCGTACACGGAGAAACTAACAAAGTACCACGACCTGGCTTTTGAAATAAAAGAGATACACCAGCTAAGAACGGTAAAGATTCTGCCCCTGATAATCTCCACGAATGGATTGGTTGAGAGCCACCTGGCAGAAAATACGGAACTCCTTGAACTGGATCAGGAGTTGATAAGTAAAGCTCAGAAGGAGGTGATCCTCTAGACAACAAGAATTGTTAGAATGTTCCTTACAGCTGCCTAGAAGGTCCTTGGTCGTTAAGACCCGGACCTTCTAGAGGAAACTCCCATAATGGTGATTATTAAAAAAAAAAAAAAAAAAAAAAAAAAATATATATATATATATATATATATATATATTCTTATTAATTATATATATATATATATTATAGCAAATTACAGTTACTGCATCAATACTGTGACTTCGTCAGGTTTGCCTTTTGAAATTTAGTTTGATTTATTTCGGAAATGATTTCAAATGTAGGCATTTGATACAAATCCTCTTACACGAACTTAATTGAATCGGTCCTTGAAACAAAATGGATCTAATTGAAAAAAAATGAGGAATGTTTAAACAATTCACTTAATGAACTGTCAATATTTTGGTTTCTTCAGGTTTACATTTTAAACCAGTTCAAAATGCGAACCTGACGGAACGGAATAATTGTAGTTCATTCATATTATAATTTCAATCAAAATGAATTTCCATTAAGTAGGGAACCTTTCCATTGAATTTTTTTTCGATAATTACTATTTCTGATTATGCATCTGTAATTAAGATAACAAACACAAAGACGATTAAGAATTAGGTGAAACACACAAGCGACGAAATTGATGATAAGTAAAATTGATTAGGAGTTCGATTTTAGGGGCAACATATCAGTTTTTTTTGCTGTGTTTAAACTGATAGTTCAAATTTAAATCATAAGTACATGAAATAATGACAGTTTTATGCGGCCTTATATGTTTTCAGAATATATGTTTTTGAGTCCGTTTCTGTCATATTAAGCCAGGGTTAAAGTCTTAGCCTAATTCTGAATAAGCGGAGAAATGCTTAGTCCGATAATTTTACGTATAGATATGAAATAAATATTGGTGTGCTGAAAGCAATTCTGTTAAATCATTCATTCACTTCCAACATTCCTTCAAGACCGACTCAAAAGCAAGGAGTCTGATATTTCATGTTTATTATCTACTCTACAACGACGAACTCCCTGCATCGATCCATCTTCCGATTCCAGAAATAACCCTCAAGCGCATAATTATATATTAGTTCCGAAAAACCGCCAAATCCGAGGGAAGATGGTGTATGTCATTTCCCCACTTACCCAGAAGGGAGTTATTCAAAAGATGTACTCGTTTCGAAATCCAATCTGCAACCGGTAATTGGATTTATAAAAGTATCGAGCAAACTCCTTTCCCGGGCTGCTAATTATCAAGATGGCTAAATCCAATAATTCTGCTCGCACCCCATCGTGCGCTAGTTCTAAGTGTTAATGTACGCCTCGCGGAAATTACATCTGCTGCCTGTTTTCGGCAAGAAGTGTCATGCCTAGAGGCTTCGAAATAGACGTCGGTATTCCCATTTTCATATCTTGGTAAATAAAGATGACATCAAATATGTTAGTATTCCATCTTTGGGATCGAAAGACAAAACACATGAGAGGACTAACGCAGCATAAAAGTTGTTTCTCACACTTCCTGTTACTCAACTGTTTACATTCAATCTAATTTTATGACTTCAATGAAGTATTAACCTATATGGTTATTTTTTATTACATTAATTCCACCTTATGTTGATAGTGGATCAAATTTGTATCAACAGATAGATTGTCCACTTGCACACAGAAAATCATCGTCTTGTATCGAGTCTTATTCATTATCGTATTAGTGTGTTTTTATCGAGTCTAGATCTTAAAGATCGCTGATTGCACAATCAGTTTGAGTGTTTTTCTTTCTTTTCTTCAAACAAAAAGACTCATATTGGATACGCCGGAAATTGACGACGACTCCGAAATACGTCTCAAATGATGAACCACGGATGAAGTTTCAATTAGGTATTTGATTATTGAGAAAAGAATGAAGTGCCAAAAAGCTCGAATAGCCAAACTAACCAACAGTATTCAAGGCCTCGTAACTGAGGTAATATAATTGAGAGAAAAAATGAAAATATATGTAGATTTCTCTTTTTCATCTTGAGTTTTTCACATGACGCGTTTCTTCAATATAGTTAACTTCTTCAGATACTCACAGATATTTTGTAATATAGTCATGTAGAAAGCAATATCAAAAAAAAAAAACATATTTTAAACATTTAGTTAATTAGACTATGTAGACGACATAATCTGCTTAATCAATGGCACAAATAGATAACTTTGTTCATTTTTGGAATCTATCAATAAATATATCCAAAAATTGAATTCACTCATGAAGAAGAAGTAAATAATAGTATTAATTTCTTAAATTTAAAAATCACAAAATTTTATAACAGACACTACTATTCGATTTACAGGAAACCAACACAAAGAGATATACGATCCATTCTACCTAAATCCATATATTTTCACACAAATTATCAGTTTATAACAGTATGCATAGATTAGTTATCATACCTATAACAAAAGAAAATTTTGACAAAGAATAGAATACCATTAAACAAATAGCTTTTAGTAATGATTTTAATCCGTCAATTACAGATAATTTGCTGAATAGAATAATCTATGATTGATTCGGTCTTTACATTTGCGGAAATTAATATTGGAATTGTGAATAAAAAACGATAAAGAATAAATTAAAAGCAAACAATAACACTTGTACATCTAAAACTTCAAACGAAACAAAATATTTTTCATTAACATCCAGAGGGCAAAAAACTGAAAAGATTGCTAGATATATAAGAGGAAAGAAAACTATAACATATCTTATAGAACCATTAATTCATTTAATGGTTCTATAGTTCAATAAAAATAATAAAATAAAATAGAAAGGCCTTTTACTTGATAGAAGAAATATAACAAAATTTGAATATTAAAACGAATTGATATATGTTTATCTTCTACAATTTTAATTTAAAAAATTTTTATTCAAAAAACTTTTAGAATTAAATTAATGTCTAAAACAAGCACCGCGCATTTCTAAAAACAAAAATTCAGGAGTTTACAAGTTAACATGTAGTGATTGCCCATGGGAATATATGGTACAGACAGATTACAAACAAGGATTAGGAAACATGGAAAAAGTTACAGTAATAGAAAATAAAATTCAACTTATGCCAACCATTTGATAGAGAGAGGTCATACTTTTAATACAAACTATGAAATATTACATAGTGAAAATAAGAGTCATCAACTTAATCTGTTTAAAACTTTAGAGATCAATAGATATAATGAAAGACTAATTTCATTAAATGAGTATATAGACTTAAAACAGATCCCTCCTACTTAACATTTTTCAATAATAGTAAACCACGTCTTCTCATCGTTCTAGCTTTTGTATTAGGGCTGTGTGTTTAAGGTCATGTTTTCCATTGTAAACCTACCTCAGTTTAAATACTCGCCTGATGAAGTCATGGTATGACGAAACAATTGTTGTGAAAATCAATAAAAATGAGGAAGTTTATATTTGTTTTTCTTATATTGAAGATGAATTTTTGTGAAGGCCGAAAAATTTTAATCCTAGAATTATTGTTATTGCTTTGGTAGTGCTAAACACTGCTCTGCTCACATTTGTTTGATCTTCTAATTATATGATTCTCACAAAATCTTGCACTAGCCTTCGTGTCGTTATTTCACATTCAAATTATTCATTCAAACACAATCGTGGAACTTTTGCTATGGTTTTTGTAGCCCTCAGCTCTGATCCAGTAACAAAATATTTGTTTTTCTATTACCGTCCTGAAATTTGCACCAAAACTCATTAATAAGGAGTATGAGCTATGGTTATAGAAAGTTCTTATTTTAATACGAATTTGTACGTTAAAATCTTTTTGAAAAACCAAATTTCAGATCAATCAGATTCGTTTGCAAAATAGTAATAAAAATATAAGAAAATTTCAAATCTAAATAACTGCGAAACCATTGGACTGATTGGCCCAGTACAACGAAAATTTCAGATCTCAATCTCTTTTTGATCGAAAGTTACATTGTTTCAGGTAGCCTTCAAAGCTGATCCGATCAGGAAATTTATTTTTAAACTTCGAATCATACGATTCTCACGAATTCGGACAAAAATACGTTCTGGTATTCTACTCCAAAATGCCGAATTTTATGTCGATTGGTTTTGCAGTCCAGAAAATATTAGGAAAAATTAGAGATCAATTTTGACATAGGATTTGTCACTAATGAGTCCAATTTAGTGATTTAAGACCATTTCTGGTTCATAATTCTTAAACGACAGACAATTGGGCAAAATGGTAGCAGGTTATTCCCTGGTGTAAGCGCGCAAAAACAACGAAGTTGCATTTCGGAGCTCCCGGTAAAAACATTGAGAGTTTCATCAGAAATTCGAGTGAAAGGGTTACATTCTTATAATGATAGTGCAGAATTGTTCTGTGTTTTTTGCAATAAATATTTTCAATTATATTATGGTCATTCTTATTGTGCAAATCGTTCGTTAGAGGACCAATAATGTCAACTAGGTAGACTTAAAATTTAACAGGAATGAGGAATATTCCTGAGGACCGAATAATCAGAAGTTTTGACAAACCGCGTCAGGAGCTCGATCGACCAAATGAATTTTCTAATCTTCCTTTGGAGCGTCTTCTACCAACCCCAGATTATTCTATGAATTTCTCATTATATCTCCCAGTTATGTTCCGATTATCAGGAAGGTGATTGGGTGGAAATTTAATTCAAAAATTGAAGAATCTCATGCAAATTGGACATCGATTTCTTGCAAAACATTCAGGGCAACAGGAGGAGAGAAGCAGGCATCGGCTCAGAAATTGAATTAGCGTCAGATATTTCGCTGCACCTGAGAGACTAGAATCGATTCCTCGGGCTTTAGATAATGCGGAATACGTAAGAGTCGCCGAAGGGAAACACGAAAAATATCGGGATATGCGAGATTTTTTGAAACAAAAGTATCGCATATTCATTCTTACGCAAATTCAAATCTCATTCCATATTTCCGCCGTCTAATTCATCAGTTTCTAAAATAATACATATTTGAATCCTACACTACTACAGTATTTTATATTTCTAATCGCTTCTGAAATTTTCAATGTTTATATATCGAGCAACGTGGAACGAAATCGAATAAGAATGACAGGATTTCAATTTCAAACGAAAGAACACAGGTTGGGCATATCAACTCAATTCTTCCTTTATTTGGAGCTTGAATAATGTAATTATGTTCTGAATAAGATATCGTTCAAATGTCCACCACGACTGCGTTGACACTGATGCACCCACCCAATCGCTCCAATTTATAATTACTCGGTGAAATAGTTCCGGTTGTATTTCGTCAATAACTCGACGAATAATTAGATTATGTATTCGAGTCTGCAAAATGAAAGTTTTAATCAAAAATTAGAATGATCACATTTCTAAAAGATCCTCTGAATATATTTATAAGAATGTAATTAATTCTCATTTTTATTATTGAAGAAATAGACTATTTGATGTCATGATTCTGAAAGAGTTTATTTTCTTTAGTTTAAAATATACCAGAATAACATACACAAAATAAAATAATAACATACAAAGAAATACAAAAATAGCTTACTTACCTGGAAGAAATCAAAAACAATGCTATTTCTTCGGGTTTCTCAATTCACATTTCTAACAGCTAACTAAATATAACCTGTGACAGTTTTAGGTTGAAATCTTAGACATAGAACATAAATCATAGAACGTAGAACATAGAAGTTACAAAGTTGTTTTCCCTAAAAATAACAGTTTTATTTTTACATCCCCCCACACGAAGTATGCACCCCTCATTACATGTTTGCGTTTTCACATGGGAGCAACTTAGTTACATGAAAATAGTTATTGTCCTTTCTTTTATTTCCAATATCTATCTCATATATGGTGTTAGAAATTTGTTTCACTATTTGAAAAGGTCCTATTCTTATTTCATCAATTTTTTTTCTATTCAATTCTGATTTATTTTCAACGTAAACAAGTAAAGTCTCCAATTTTAAAATCTTGATGTTTCCTATTCTTGTCGATCAGTCTTTTATTGTATTCATGATAGCGTAAAGAATTTTTATATGCTATTTCCTTATCATTTGGTAAACTTCTCTCTTCAATAAGTTCTTCAGGAGCAATGGGATCAGTTCTGCCACAAAGTAAATATTCTGGGCTATATCCAGTTGTTGAATGGTTTGTTCTAGTGTATTCTTCAATACATTCATTGGCTATTTTCGTCCATGCCCTAATTTTTTTCCTTTTGTTTGCACCTTATTCTGTTCACTAATGTCTGATTTAGTCGTTCATTCAGACCATTAAAAAAAAGACAATCTACTGTTGTGAACAAAAATTGTATATTCAAACTTCTCATATGTTGTCTTTAAGAGATTATTCTGTTGATCGTTTTTTATTTCATTTAATTCCACCAGATTAACTGTTATTATACATTCGTCCATATACTCCGTTTCTTCTAGTACTGGGTTTCTAGAAAGGCAATCTGCTTCTACATTTCCTTTTGCTGGTTCATATCTAATCTCAAAATCGAACTGTAATAGAAAATTCATCATGTCACCCAGCTCTTCATCTGGTCTTATACGAAATTCTTTCTAATGGCTTATGATCAGTAACAACAATAAATTTATGTCCTATTAGCCAATATCTCCAAAATTTAATTGCCTCTTTGATTTCCAGATATTCTATAATAGGAATATTGCTTTTTTGTTCTTTTGATTTTTATTAAGTTTTTTAGAAGAATACGCTACGGATTTCATTTCACCATTAATCTTTTTTTTTGGTTTGAGAACAGTTCCTACTACTTGATTACTGGCATCGGTATATATAGTATAATAGTATAGGCACTTGGGTCGAAAATTGCAAGAATTGGCTCAGAACAAAGGATGTCCTTAACCTTATTAAAAGCTTCCTGACAAGCCAATGACCAATTGAATTTTACATCTTTTCTCAGTGAATTGTGCAACAGTTCTAATAATCTAGGTGAATATTTTATATATTTGTGATAAAAATTAATTTTACCCAGAAATTGCCTTATCTTCTTCCGAGTATCTCGTGGAGAAAAATTCCTAATGGAAATTAAATTGTCATTTATAGGTCGTACTGTATTGTTTCCTACAATATGTCCTAAATATTTGAGTTCTTCTTCTGCAAAATTACACTTGATAAATTTAAGTCTGAATCCTTCATTACTTATTGCTTTCAAGAGACTCTCCAAATTTCTATATGTTGGTCAAATGTTGAAGAAAATATTAGAATATGATCTATATAATTCAGGCAGAATAAATTCAGGTTATATTTCCTGATAATATCATTCATTCAATATACGTTGAAATATGGCCGGAGATGTTTTAAGTCCAAAAGGTAAATATTTCCATTGCCAGTGACCATTCTGTGTCACAAATGCAGTTTTATATCTAACTTTGATATGAATAGGAATCAACTAAAAGGCAGAATTTAGATCTAATGTAGTACAGAATTTTGCATTTCGGGTCTTGGCTAAGATTTCACCAATTAATGGGAAAGGCTGTGGTTCGGGAACAATTAATTCATAGAGTTCACGAAAATCGACACATAATCTGGTTTTTGACCCTTCATCTCTCTTATATGTTAAAGTGACTGGTGATGCAAAATATGAGAAGGACTCTTCAATCAGATTCGCTTTCAACAATCTTCCTATGTGGAATTCTATCTCTTTTTGATCCTCCCTTGAGCATCTGTATGATTTTTTTGCTATAAATTTGTATTCTAAAAGTTTTATGTGTGCCTCATTATTTTGCACCTGACCAATATCAAACTTAGCCGACATAAAGTCTCCGAATGAAATCTGCCTGAGAAACCATTCTTCTTACAAATTGAGCATAGTTCCTTCTTAACTGGTTTTCTATTTGGTTGTGAATAGGAAGGAATTTGTTCGGCAGATATATTAATTCTATGATTTTCTTCATTTCGATCGTTGTCATATTTTTTTTTTGAACTTTATAGCTTTCGCAACTCACCCAATAATTTCTCGGAAGTTGTTACATGTGATCGATCAATTCTATCTTTTAAAATATTTGGCAAACTTGTCACAATTAAATTCAAAATAAATAGCAGTACCTTGCAAGGCTTGTTGCCAAATATTGAATGTGTGGCCGCCAATTCAAATCCCGATCTAAATGGATTCCCAAGAATGGTAGAGTATCTTCAGCTCTTACGTTCTCACCATGATACATTAAGCGAATGGCATGTTGGTTCTTTTCTCGAAATACTATCAGTTTGGTCCTGGTGATGTTTATTGTGAGATTATTCTTTCCGAACCATTTTTCAAGGTTTTCCAAATCTTTTTCAACTGCGGCTTTGCATTCATCTGGAGTAAAACCAACGCAGATTACTGATACGTCATCGGCATACATTACAATATCATTTGATGTTACTTTAATCAAATCATTTGTGTAGATTATATAAACTAGGGGACCTAATATTGATCCTTGGAGAACCTCTTTATCTGCATGCAAGGCATTTGATATTATTTGCTTGCCATTTTTTCCTTTTTCAGTTGTCCTTTGAATTCTCCCTGTTAAGTATGATCGAATTAATTTTTACGTTATACCTCTTATACCATATCTTTCCAATTTTGTTGTTATGATTCACTGTATCGAACGTCTTGGTCAAGTCTAAGAAAAGTGATTTTACTACAGACTTAAGAACTAGATATAATGCATCTATGGTCGATTTGCCTTTTCTAAATCCACATTGTTGTTCCACCAATATGATATTCTTCTCAAAAAACTTCATTACTCTATCAAAAATTATTCTTTCAAATATTTCATTAACATTTGAGAGTAGAGATATTGGACGGTAGTTATTGAAATTGTCTTTTTCTCCTTTCTTGTGAATCGGTTTAACCCAAGCTTCTTTGAGGGCTTGTGGATATTTTCCGTATTGAAACATTTTATTTATAATATATGTTAGGGATAACGTCAACATCGGTGCACATTTTTTCAGTAGATCAACAGGTATCTCGTCATATCCATTAGATTTTTTATTTTTAAGTTGAATTATGTAATGATACATTTCTTGCTCAATAACTGGATTCAGAAAAATGCTTGAATCACATTAATTTATGGTTTCTGCAACACCAGTGTTTTTATTGTTGTTTAAAACATTAGATTTCAGAAAGAAGTTATTAATTTCATCTAATAGCTTTTTTCCATCTTTTCCATGAAATGATTCAAACAATGTATCATCACTAGCACTTCTATTTTTCGTCGCGTTATTAATTAAAGTCCAAGTATAGTATAGTATAGTATTCTTCAATCGCTATTCCTTTCAACATTTTTTTTGTGAAGCTCCTGTTTGTATTTACTCGATATTCTTATACCCAGAGTAAAACATGTTCTATTCCTCTTCCTTCTCAATTTCATTTTTTTTCCGTGGAATGATCATATATATCATATATATATATATATATATATATATATATATATATATATATATATATATATATATATATGATTATTCATATATATATATATATATATATATATATATATGATGATTCATATATATATATATATATATATATATATATATATGATGATTCATATTTGCCATCATTGTGTTGTAGAACAGTTGTAGGCCACATCTGGATCTCTCTCTGATATCAAACCATCCCAGTTTAAATCCCTCAAACAAACAAAAAAATCTTCTAGTTTGGTCCTTGTAAAAAATGTTTTTTCAATAACTTCAACAGTTTTTGGTCCTTTAGGAAATGTGCTCTCTACTGAAATGAACTGCGCCATATGATCGGAGAGTGCGGATATTATGTTTTTATTATTACTTTTCTCAAATGTATTTACGAATATATTATCTATAAGGGAACTTGTAGTCTTTGTAACTTTAGTGGAATTAAATATTGTCTGTTTATAATTGAAGGTGGTTAACAAATCTATGAACAAGAATTTGGAATTATCTTCATTCATAAGATTTATATTGAAGTCGCCACATATGAAAACATCGAAATCAACAAAATGACCTTGAACTACAGTGAGAACACCCTCAAGGGTGGCTAAAAAAATCTGCATATTCCCCAAACATGTTCGATGTGTAGACATAACTATTACTTTTCTAGATCTATTCTGTGAAATGCTCATGCCATCATTATCCACTGGGCGAAGTGGAAACGCATCGGATTCACTTCTTATACTAGTTGAACTTCATAAGCATTCATACCGAGGTCTTTATACATACCTCCTCAGAGAAGTGCGAGAATTTTTCAATTCTTGAGCACGACTACGAGTTGGTGTTTCTGTTGTTCAGAAGCAATGTTTTCAGATGTGGTCACTAGATGAGAACATGTACCGATTTGCTGTCAAATAACGATCCAGTTTTCACGAACAAATTAATCCTCAAATTGCCGTGAGGGCCTTCATTTCTGTTTATTTTTCCACGTAAATTTTTAATAGTTTGAATATAGGATTCATCACTTTGGAAATAAGTTTTTAATATTTCCTAGTTTCGTTCAGGCGTCAATCGACACATTTCGTTAATGTCAAATATTAAACTAACTTTCTGTTTAAACACGAATGACAGAAGTGCAACAAGACTCAAAATGAAAACTTTAGATGGCCCATCCTTTATGACAAGATTTTTTTCGTGAATGTAAGTCGTAATCTTGTTACTGTGGCTGAAAATATCCATGATATACGTATAATAGCTTATATTTGGAATTGTGCATATCACCATATCTGTAGTCAGATGAATATTAATATTATATTGATATAATATATTTAAAATATAGAGAGTGAATCATAACCGTTAGGACAGGTTATTTGGATCAAAATATGTCGATTTGACTTAATATGCCTCCATAAATTATTGTTGTGGAAAAAGAAAGAGGGCGTTGAAACATTTTTTTCTAGTGTTTTGCTAATAATTTCACTGTTTATTTCTCATTTATTTCAATACCTTCTACAGCCTGTTATACTTCACAGGAGAAATGTTGAAAAATCTTTCTTGACTTCCTAACAATGAGAATTCTTAGAATCTCGAAATAAAAAAACACCTTGTGAGAAACTCTGATTCGAGGGAGTCATAAAGCATCAAGCGTAAAAGTCTACCTTCGTAAGGAATGGGAGTCTCATTAGAGTTCTGTGAGAAGCCAGTTAAAGTTGTCGTATTTTAAATAGGTTAATTATATTTCCTCAATAAAGGCACCATTCTTGCTCATTTCTAATTATTTTATTGCTGTTATTTTGAGGTTTTTTTATCCTCTTTGTTGGAGTTGGATAAACGGAATGTGTAGTTTTCTCGTGGTTGTTCCAGTAAGCCTATAAGTTTTTCATGATGTATCTGCTTTAATATAAAGATATTTGGGAAAGACAATTCAACTAATTCCATGGCTTCGGGTTTATTTGATTATGATCTCAAAATATGAAACTTTAAGTTTTTTGTTTTGAGGGTATGATTAAGAAAATTACATGTAATTATATGTAGATTCTCGTTCAGGAATTTTTCTCGACCAGGTAAATTTTTAATATTTTCAGTATGTTCAAGTATCAGTGCTAGAGTCATCTGAAGATTGAAAATAATCATAAAATACGTTTGATGGCTTATATGTTGAATTGAGTCTTTCATTTTTTCTGTAATTATCTTAGGTTTTATTCTAGCGAATGAATTTATGTGTACACTTTGTATACTATATCATAAAATGAAAAATAAAATTTTTCCCTGTCAGTCTCCGTTCCACAATACTTTTCACTATTAGTGGAACCATCAGCTATACCACGTTGAGATTCTGCTCCCCAAACCATTATTTTGACGGGATATTTGGAGATTTCAACGGTAACAGGTTGTTTTGATGAGATTTTTAAGTGATTTACACTAAGTTGGAAACAAATTTCATCAAATATATAGTCATCATTGAAACTATCTTCTTGAAAACGTTGACAAAATTCTATCCTTCGTTCCTTTTGTAAAGGTGTCATTATAGGAATTTTTTTTTGGTTTCCTTGATATGTAGCCTTGTCTTTTCAGTGACATACGGACGGTTTCTGGACATACTTTTATAGTTCGTTGATTTCCAAATCTGTAAGTCAATTTGCGAAACCCCAGGCGCGGATTGTGTCCTCTTAAGGCCAATAAAGCGTTTAAATTGTTTCCTTTAATCTCACGGGGTCTTCCTGAAACTGGTCTATGCCTCATTTCCATGCCATTTTTATCCTCTTTATTGTCTCATGTACCGCACTTGTTCCAAGTTCAGTCAATTGCACTAATTTTTTAACGTTTCGAAGACCTTTTCTATACAAATATTTTACCTATTTCTTTTTTTCTAGTCGCGGCATTATTTCATAAATTTTTATATCTGTTGACAACCAACAATATTTGACAAATATTGTCGCCATGCAACTTTAGCCATAGCCGACAATTTGCACAACCTATCTTATACATTACTTTTGTCTTAGAATGTTACAGAAAAAAAGTATATTAAAAATATAAGAAAAAAAAATTAATTGCAGATAGTTTCTAGATGGACTTATATTCTAGCCTCTATAAACTCAATCATTAAGAAATTATTCCTCCCCGTTTAAAGCCAAATGTTGTATCTTGCATAATATTACTCAAGGGACTCATTTAATTCTTGTGTTATAATGAACTCTAGTAGCTGAATTGAGTTCAACAATAGTACATTTTTTCCTGTATGCCCATAAAAATATTGACAAAACTCATTGTATGACTGTACCATGATAGTTCAAAAGCTAAGCAAGAATATAATTTTCAAGCAGCCAAAGATGCAAAGTGATTTTTTGTTCTAGTAATGAAGGAGCTAAAGTTACAAATATTCTACTATGCATAATCTTTTGGTTGTGACGCATGTTTTTTTTTAAGATATGGTTTAAATGGAAATGTACCTCCTGTAGGCTCCAGTCTAAAAATTTTCAAAGTTCTCCTTCAATTCCAAATAATTCAGTTTAGGACGGTATTTGCACATGCTATCGGTTTCAAATTTGCGAACAAAATATTGAAATAAGCTCATTATTTGCATCTCATGAAAGAGATGCAAATAAATTGAAATTGACTTCAAACTACTTTCAAGTAATTGACATCGTTTGGTTGGCTTGTGATATCCATCCATCAAGCTTAAATCGGTGCTGAAAATTAATTAGACTTATTGAAAACCTTGATTGGCAAAACTTGCTCCTCTTGAAATGTCTCTAAGTGGTGCGTTCAGCGGTATCAATTACTTTGACGTCACCATTGAAAACAATCTGTACAATTGAAATTTCATGTTTTCTGTTAAGTATGTAACAGAGTTGGTATAAGCTAAAAAAAAGAACTCTAATCTGATACTTTTTAGTCACAATGTCACATTTTTCGATTTTTATCTGGAAGCAATGCAAGAAGTTAAATTTATCTTACCATCTAACTTAACCTGTGGAGTTCTTTTCCTTTTCATTCGAACCGTGCTCCAGAATTCCTTGACATTCAATTATCCCTTAGCTAACTCCATCCATTCAATAAAAAGTTTAGGAAAAATGTACAAAATTTGACATATTTTGTTAGAAAAACCAATTTTTTTTTGAGGAAATATATTTCGTTCAGTATCAGAAATTGTGATCGGTTTAAGACAAGGCCATGCATTCCGTTTTCGAGTCAGTTATTTATCTCCCAGAACACATGTCGTGTTCGAAAACATGTTATAACCAGTCTTAAGGATGTGATTTATTCTACTTCTATAACCCATTGTGTATGGAACTGTGATCGATAATTCTGAAGGTAAGCTTTGCGCTAATGTGGATGAATTCGTACTTGATGATCAGGGCCGTAATATCTTGATTGCGAGATTGTGTGTGCATATTTTTGAGTAAATCGAATACAATAATTTTTATGGTCATATTTTTTTTTCTTGTAGCCAATCACATTAGAAGAGTTACACAAAGAAGGATTGATTTCTTCAACTTGATATGGTCGTGATAAATCCGATATCTTCGATATCGAAATATTTTGATACACCTTACCATGGTGCAATAAATTCAAATCGCTATATCAGTCAGATCTCAATATTAGTTTGTTCACAAAAATCAAAGAAATTAAATACCCTTTTCCGATATTTATAATGTAACTGAGTATACTACTCTGTCAAGAAAGTACCGGGAATTTTCAATTAAAACAACATTTTTACATTTAATCGTAAAAATTTATTGGGTCGCCTTCAACATAGGCTCCATTTGCTCCAATACATCTATGCCAACGGCACTTCCAATTATTGAAACATTTTTTATAGGCGCTTTCCGGGATGGACTTTAGTTCCCGCGCCGAATTTTGTTTTATGGCTTCAATCAACTCAAAACGGGTGCCACGAAGGCGCAATTTAAGTTTTGGAAAGAGGAAAAAGTCGCAGGGAGCCAAATCCGGCGAATACGGTGGTTACTAAAGCACGTTTGTTGAGTTTTTGGCGAGAAAGTCAGGCACAATCGTAGCTCGGTGAGAAGGCGCGTTATCGTCATGCAAAATCCATGAGTTGTTCGCCCACAAATTTGGCCGCTTCTTACGGATACGCTCACGCAAACGTTTCATAACGCCTAGGTAATACTCCTTGTTTACCGTCTGACCCTCTGGAACGAATTCGTAGTGCACCACGCCACGGATATCGAAGAAAACAATGAGCATCACCTTCATTTTCGAGCGGCTTTGGCGTGGTTTTTTCGGTTTCGGCTCATTTTTTGCCACCCATTCCGATGATTGCTGGCTTGTTTGCATATCGTACTCGTAGACCCAGGTCTTATCACCAGTTATAATGCGTTCCATGAATGTAGAATCGGAATGTAGAATCGGAATCGGAGACCCAGGTCTCATCACCAGTTATAATGCGTTCCATGAATGTAGAATCGGAATTACAGCGATCCAGCATGTCTGAAGCAACCTGTTCGCGATGACGTTTTTGAAGAAAATTCAGGTCTTTCGGTACGAGTCGTGCGGCCACCTTTCTCATGCCCAAAATATCAATCAAAATCGTACGTGCGGACTCGTGGGATATCTTAAGATCATGTGCTATCTCTCTCAAGCTGGTACGACGGTTTTCCAGCATCCTTTCCTTAATTTTATCGACGTTATCTTCGATCGAACCCCTCGATGGGCGTCCACTTCACGACCGTCCTTGAAGGCTCTGTACCACTGATATGCACGAGTTTTCGACAGAGCATTATCACCAAAGGCCTTTTGCAACATTTTCAATGCATCGGCACACGAATATTCATTTGCAACACAAAACTTTAACCGATAATTCCCGGTACTTTCTTGACAGAATGTATATCGATTATCAAAATGTTCGTGGACATTCAAAACTGATTCTGGAGTATCGTTCTGAGGTATTCAATCAGGTAGGATTGGTAAACTCCGTTGGATATCTGATCGTGGAAATGAAAATTATGGACTTTAGAATTATTAAGTAATAAACTTTTAGATAAGTTTCAAGTTTCAATCAAATTTTTGTATATTATCCGTGACATCATGGACCTATCCTAATGAAATGTTAATAACTCATTCCAAGTAACATAATTTAGGGATATTAAGAACATGTTTATATTTTAAATGATCTTTTTCGATTAATTGCCGCATTTTATTCTGTTAAACTTTCACCTCTGCCGATATCCGTATGACAATATTTCCCTCTGGAAAACCATTGATTTACAGTTCATTTTGCTGCTGCAGAAATGTCATAACATATATGTTGGCAATTTGTCACTCGAGTAGTATTTGACACCATGAAAAATGCAATTTTTCTGAAGCTCGGTGATTTATTTTATCCATAAAATCATCATAGCGCTATTGAGAATGCAGAAACTGAACAATGATTGATCATGCGGCAGGATAGTTTAGCACAAAATTTATAAGTTCGGGTTATCGAAAATATTATAGATTTGTAGGAAGTACATACATGATTTTTTTTTGTAACAAGTTATTCAGGGTATAAGTCTATAGTAAAATAACGAAGTTTCAGTTTATGTGGAGGTTTGGTCTGAATATAGTCCTGCCCTGCATATTTCGCTTGAATTTTAGGATGAAAATTCAGATTTAAATTTTCTTTTCGGAAACTGAAACACTACAGCAAGAGAATTGGTGTGATGCATAACTTTTAAAAAATTACTTTTTTCATATAGTATTGGATTTATATTTCATTGAGAAATGAGGTTCTAGGCAATAATGCAACTTTCAGTTCGATAATATGTGATCTTTTATTATTCATTGTGGACTAAAAGAGTATTCCATCTATCTGTTCGCAGAAACTCATGTTCAGGATATCTTGATATTCACTTCAGGGTTTAGCGGGACTTGACGGTTTGACCGGCCTCGTCCTGAACCAGGATCAATTGCGAGACGTTTCTGGGGTTTGTGGATCTCGACGATATGACTTAGACCGTTGGTGCTTGAAGCCAGGATCAATTGAAAGACTTTACAAGGGTTCGAGGACCCTGACTTACAGGCCGAATTGACGGCGCTTGTACCTGAAGCATTAAATCTTGAGACTATCTTGGTTCATGACTGCGTTCGGGTGGGTGGATAAGGAGCCCCTTCGGGCTTCTTTGTGTGTTGTTTTTTTGTGAGTGGCGTCACAAAACAACTCGTTAACTGACCATGCAGAGCCAGTAGGGGTTGGATAGTGCTTCGCTGCTACTAGTCAGAGTAAATTTTCGGACTGAAGCCGAAAATGGAAGCTTGGTGGGTTCAGTTCTTCGAAGTGATTCCCTCTAATGTGCAAAGATAGTATCCTTATCAAACTATCGGCATCCTAGGCAGATTGTGGAAACTGCTGAGTAGTCACCTGGTGAATGAGCTACGCTCACATGCCACTAACTTAACTGGAAAAATTCACTTCTTTCATATATCGAAATATATTATCACAAATAAGTGATTAAATTCTCCGATTAGTCTTTGAGGAAGTCTTTAAATAGTGAAGAAAATTCAATTGTGGAGAGTGCACGGTCACATTTAATTTTCAATCCGTACATAGCATGTCGAGACTTTCTTAAATTCATTGAAATGTCCTTTACAGTGCTTTCAATTCGCGAGTATCAACAGATTAATGACTTTGAGACATGAAGCTTTCAGAATTTTCATTAAATATTTACACACTAAACCATAGTGTGAATGAGCGTAGTATGCTGAGTGAGGGACTGTGAATATCCCAAAAGAGCCACACGACGCCACAATCACTAACTGAGACTTACGAGATAGATTCAAAATCACCTTGGCATTTACAAAACAGTGATTTCAATAGCATAAAAGCCTTCTTGGTATACGTACAGTATATTGACGAACACAAAGCTTCTCTTATTTTTTTATTGTTCAGATGATATGTTATCTCCCATAGTCAAACCTCGATACAACCGATCTGGTATGAGGAGAGCAGTACAACTAGGAATTAAACCGCGTGATTCTTTAGCGACGAGTGCTGCTTTTATCTTGGGATGGATTGATGAAGGTCGGTCAAGGGTGAGAAGACGTGGTAAAGTAAATGATCCACAGTTGTACAGAAAGCATGTGTTTTAAGGTATGCGGCTCTACTGAATACGGTAGGAGATCACCTCTAGACACATCGTCAAAAGTCTTGCTCCCCCCTATCAACTCTCAACTTGTTGAATGTAACATGACAATTTTTTGTTTGTGGAATCTTCACTATCTTATCACTCAAATGAAAACAATAAACCAGCAAAAACTGCTTCTTGTTCGGGAGAATACAGGTGTATCCTAAGTTAATCAGTTTTCAGGGAATAACGAGAGTTGTAATATTGAGAATATCCTGTAGAAAATGCCGGGAAATCCAATTTCTCAGTTTGATCGAACCACCAGATTGCGCAACATTTGATTATTCCACGGACTTCAGTAATAGTGGCCCTTTTCCTGGAAACCGGCAACGTTGCCCGAAAAACCGGTACTCTGGTCTACCCAGAGTAATATCTGCCAGGAAGACCATTATATCGCAAATTTTACTCGAAGGAATCGAACGGTATTAGAAACAGCCCATCGAAGTCATTTTTGAGGATCTATAGACGGGTAGTCTCAACCAGTACCATAAGGAGACGGTTGCATTCCTCAAATTTAAGGACAAGAAGACCTTAAGGAGTACCTCGGCTATCACCTGGACATAAAGCTACCCGTCGGCAATGGGCAGAACACCACCAAAACTGGCTTTTACCACAATGGCGCAACGTACTTTTTTCGGACGAGTCACGATTCCGTTGACAAAGTGATAGTCGGCGTTTGGAGAGGTCCAGGCAGACTAGCGACTCAATTTCGCCCAGGAAGTTGTGCCCTTTGAAGGCGGATCAATAATGTGCTGGGGGGTTATAATGTTCGGTCGTCGTACCCCTCCCCCTTATTTACGTTGAAGGAACGATGACTGCTGCCATCTACGTAGAAACATCATTGAACCAATCATTGTTCCTCTGCGCAACAAATTAGGGGATAATTTCATTTAACGCCCCACCACACCGCACACGAAGGGTTGAAAACATTCTCCAAGACTCACCAGACATTAATCCAACTGGGCACGTATGGAATTACTTAGGGAAAGCCTAGGCGTATTGGGAAGTTAGTTGATTGAACGAACAGGTGGTAATACGGACTATTGAATTTGGATTCAGTTGTGAAATAACTATAATTAATCAAAAATAAATAATCGATAAATTTAGATTTTTTTCTCATTTTTCCCATTTTATTTCATCCTGAATAAAGCAAAGAGTAACAAACAAATATTTTCTATCGAATATATTGCAGTTGAAATAGGGGAAAATATTAATCTCATTTCCAGAACATAGATTGTTCATTTCTTGACAAACCTAGGGATGCCAACACTTTAAACGATGTGTCTATATTTCATTACAGACAATATGAGAGCCCGACCTTTCATTCAATATGAGATTCAATTATTCACACATTCCAAAACACTTTGCCTCAGAAAGATAATGCCATATGGACAAAAAATGATGGTCTCCATGAATCGAAATCACGGCAACAGTTTATCTTGTCCCCTAAGATGTGTCTTCTATTGAACATGATTGGTCGAAGTTCTCGATTTTGCAGCATTATCCATAGACCTAAGCAATTCTTTCTCATGAAGAAAAGTATCTTGGAATAATATAATTAGGAATTTTCCATCTCATCATAACCGAGCCTAGATGTATCAACGAGTGCATAAGAGATCGCGGCTAGTTAACACACTAATGAAGCAGTACTTGCAGTAGGCTGTCTAAGCAAGTCCAAGCTCTAGAAGGGAGCCACTACATTTCTGTAGTAAAACATATTAAAATCGGATAAATATAAATGCGTTTTCACCTTTCAGTCAGTCGTTCTAATTGCAATGTATCGGGTGTTTTTTTAGAGTGAAAGAACTCTAAATTGAAATAAAACACATTTAAATTAAGATTGAAGCCAATTTTTTTTTATTTGAAAGATCATTTTATGACATTTATGTTTTAAAAATAATTTCCAGCATGTGTCAACCACGACTAGCTCTGAGGAACCGCATTCGACCAGACCAATTATGGACCACTTTTTCGTGTAATTCAGGCCTTATTCAATCAAAGACACGAGTTATGTTGGCTTCCAAAGCGTCTATTGTTTCTGGTTTATTAGCGTAAAGCAATGACTTGACATAACCCCAAAGAAAATAATCCAGTGGACTGATGTCGCATGATCTTGGAGGCCAATTAATTTCTCGGAATAATGTTATCGCCAAATCTTTCTTTCAATAAATCAATTGTTACGGTAGCAGTATGAGGTGTAACTCCATCTTGTTGGAACCAATACGATACCATTCAAATTTTGAAACAAATAATCATTGATCGTCGATCTGTAACGAGCACCAATCACTGTAACATTAGCTCCAGCATCGTTTTTAAAAAAATAGGGACCGATGATACCTCCAGCTTGTAAAGCACACCATACAGAGCATTTTTCAGCATGCAATGGAACCTGCAGAACTTCTTGAGGATTGTTTTCACTCCATATACTGCAATTCTGCTCGTTTACGTAGCAGTTCAACCAGAAATGAGCTTCATCACAAAACACAATTTAACGATAAAAAAGTGGATAAACTTCATGCTGTTCTAGGGCCCAATCAGCAAACAAACGACGCTTATTATGGTCAAGTGGCTTTAGTTCTTGAACCAGTTGGATCTTGTATAGGTGTACACCAACATCTTTACATAGAATTTTCCATGTGGTGGATGAACAGAGTCCAACTTGTTGTGAACGCCGACAAATAAGACAAATCTGGATCATCATTAACACTATGACTTACAGCAGCGACATTTTCTTTGTCTTGTTGTTATTGTTGCATCGAGAAGAGAAAATGTTTTCCGGAATCTATCGATAGTTCGACGAATAAGCTGCTCTGGTAGACGATTATGTAAACCATAAATTTTACGAAGTGCTCTATAAGTTTGGTGAATAGAACACTGATTTTGAAAATAAATTTCAACAATTTGTAAACGTTGTTGCGGCGTAAGTCTTTCCATGATAATTTGTCAATGCTTACTGAACAGAAATGTCAAAACAACTTGGCTTCTACCTTCTGTCAAATCACAGTGGTCCCTATCAAAAGTTCTATCACTCTAAAAAACTAAAAAAAACACCGGATATAATAAAATTTAAAAAAAAATAAAAAATAAGGAATTGTCCATCTCATCATAACCGAGCCTAGACGTATCAATGAGTGTATAAGAGATCGCGGCTAGTTAACACAGTGATGAAGCAGTATTTCTAGTAGGTTGTCTAAGAAAGTCCAAATTCTAGAAGGCAGCCACTAGATTTCTGTAGTAGAAACTATTGAAATATGATATACTACTCTGTCAAGAAAGTACCGGGAATTTTCAATTAAAACAACATTTTTACATTTAATCGTCAAAATTTATTGGGTCGCCTTCAAAATAGGCTCCATTTGCTCCAGTACATCTATGCCAACGGTACTTCCAATAATCGAAACATTTTTTATAGGCGCTTTCCGGGATGGACTTTAGCTCTCGCGCCGAATTTTGTTTTATGGCTTCAATCGACTCAAAACGGTTGCCACGAAGGGGCAATTTTAGTTTTGGAAAGAGGAAAAAGTCGCAGGGAGCCAAATCCGGCGAATACGGTGGTTGCTGAAGCACGTTTGTTGAGTTTTTGGCGAGAAAGTCAGTCACAATCGTAGCTCGGTGAGAAGGCGCGTTATCGTCATGCAAAATCCATGAGTTGTTCGCCCACAAATTTGGCCGCTTCTTACGGATACGCTCACGCAAACGTTTCATAACGCCTAGGTAATACTCCTTGTTTACCGTCTGACCCTCTGGAACGAATTCGTAGTGCACCACGCCACGGATATCGAAGAAAACAATGAGCATCACCTTCATTTTCGAGCGGCTTTGGCGTGTTTTTTTCGGTTTCGGCTAATTTTTTGCCATCCATTCCGATGATTGCTGGCTTGTTTGCATATCGTACTCGTAGACCCAGGTCTCATCACCAGTTATAATGCGTTCCATGAATGTAGAATCGGAATTACAGCGATCCAGCATGTCTGAAGCAACCTGTTCGCGATGATGTTTTTGAAGAAAATTCAGGTCTTTCGGTACGAGTCGTGCGGCCACCTTTCTCATGCCCAAAATATCAATCAAAATCGTACGTGCGGACTCGTGGGATATCTTAAGATCATGTGCTATGTCTCTCAAGCTGGTACGACGGTTTTCCAGCACCCTTTCCTTAATTTTATCGACGTTATCTTCGATCGAAGCCGTCGATGGGCGACCACTTCACGACCGTCCTTGAAGGCTCTGTACCACTGATATGCACGAGTTTTCGATAGAGCATTATCACCAAAGGCCTTTTGCAACATTTTAAATGCATCGGCACACGAAAATTCATTTGCAACACAAAACTTTAAACAAATTCTTTGCTCAACGTAATCACCCATAGTAAAAATCGGCACGCACTCTGACATCGACTGACTTAATCAGCTGTTGCAAACACACTAGTTGACCGATCCCGCTCAAGCTTGGCATAGTAATAGAACAGTGGTACCAACCTAGGAAAAAATTTTTTACCTGCCTCATTGCCCCGCCAGATTTAAATCGATAATTTCCGGTACTTTCTTGACAGAATGTATATAAACGCGTTTTCACCTTTCAGTCAGTCGTTCTAATTGCAATGTATTAAGGACTCAAAGAAACGTCAAACGGTAGTAGAGGTAAATTTGAATAGTTAACAGCTCCTTGGATGTAAGAGGTTTTGATAATCTTCCAATCAGCATGTGTCGTTGAAATTTTAGGATAATGTCGAATGTCCTAAAATCAGCATTGAGCTCTGGTCCCCTGAAATTAGGTATTGAAGCCACGTTTGCTATACGCAAACACACCGGGTTTTTAGGCATCTATTAGGTATGACACCATGCCTCAATATGTTTTCTGAGTTAATTTGAATGCAAAAATTGCATGAACAATTCCGACTACATATAATAATAATAATAATAATAAAGGCCTTTATTCAATCAATATTATTTCAGTAAATTACATTATTATATACATAATGTAAGGGCGAGATCCAGTGCATTAAGAAAGTTCAATCTAACCCACAATTCATTGAAAAAAAAAAATAAACAAAAAATTCAAGCTCGATTAACAGAATTAAGTATCAGAAATAAATACAAAGTTCATTGATATGCTATCATTACCCTGGTAATCAAATCATAATAATAAAAAAAAAGTATTCTTTAATTCACCTCGACAACAGTTCCACCTGTTGATTCATAAGCTGAGCAAAAGTTGTTACCTCTCAGAGAGGCTATATTTCTGTACACGAATTACCCGCAGCCCTAATGAGGCTTCAAGAAAGCCGAAACGAAATATCCTCTCTAATTGCGACCCTGCATACGGATAACCCGCAATATCACGCACCAGTCCAGACTGGTGCAAATAAGTTCAGAATTATAGATTTAAGGCTCGGTCTTTGGAAATGATTAATGGCCTATGTAAGTGCACCGCTGCGTCGACTCATGTGCATGAACGTGTACCCAGACAGGGAGTTTTGTATAAATATGAAGCCTATAGCCTCGTAACGCCACCGCCGTCATGAATTATTGCCTTCTTTCAAACTTCGCCCGGCGGAATTAACTTGGTGGCGGAATCGGAAGAAATGGGGTGGTGACGTGAGCCCAAGTCAGAGTTGAAATAAAATGAATGGATATTGGAGCTGCGCGAGGAAATTGGGGAATAATTTCATATGGAAGTCCCGAAAATGCAATAAACCTTCATAAAATTTGAATACCTCTTATTTATGTGACTCCAATGAATAAGTCCTCGAATTAAATGTAATTACACTGAATTTCACCGCTCCCACTAAGTTTGAGAGAGTACAAAATTTTTAATTCTGGAAATTACTCTTCCTAGATAATGAAAAATTGGAAAAATTTGTTCCAACTCTTATGGGTTGTGAATCACTGTTGATTCAAGAGCCTGGAAAACAACTGTTATATGCGTTTTTACTTTTGAAGATTCAAGAAAATTGTCTTCACAACTATTTCGTTTTCATGGTAAGAACATTGCACGTGTCCTCAAATTAAATTCCATGTTTCAATTTTTTACATTCTGAGCTCCAAATTGCGTATATGTAGCTTTGATTCTTTCCAGTTTGAATATAGTGCTTGATGGTTATATATCGGGTGTTTTTTTTAGAGTGATAGAACATTCGATAGAGAAAACTGTGATTTGACAGAAGGTAGAAGCTATGTTGTTTCGATATTTCTGTTCAGTCAGAATTGACAAATTATCATTTAAAGACTCACGTCGCAACAACGTTCACAAATTGTTGAAATTTATTTTTAAAATCAGTGTTCTATTCGCCAAACTCATACAGCACTTCGTTAAATTTATCGTTTAGATAATCGTCCATCAGCGCAGCTTATTCGTCGAAATATCGATAGATTTCGGACAACATTTTCTCTACTCGATGCAACAAGAACAACAAGACAAAGAACTGTACGTACAGAAGAAAATATCGCTGCTTTAAGTCATAGTGTTAATGATGATACAGATTTGTCTATTCGTCGACGTTCACAACAAGTTCGACTCTGTGCATCCACCACATGGAAGATTTTGCGTAATGGTCTACACCCATACATGATCCAACTGGTTCAAGAACTAAAGCCACTTGACCATAATAAGCGTCGTTTGTTTTCTGATTTGGCTCAAGAACAGCTTGAAGTTTATCCACTTTTTTATCGTAAAATTGTGTTTAGTGGTTGAACGGCTATGTAAATAAGCTAAATTGCTGTATATGGAGTGAAAACAATGCTCAAAAAGTTCTGCAGGTTCCATAGTATCCTGAAATATTGACTGTATGGTGTGCTTTACACGCTGGAGGCATCATCGGTCCATATTTCTTTAAAAACGATGCTGGAGTTAATGTTACAGTGAATGGTGCTCGTTACAGATCGATGATCAATTAAGGTTATTTGTATGAAAATTTAAATGGTATCGACACAGAAGTGCTTTGCTTCCAACAAGATGATGCTACACCTCATGCTGCTACCGTAACAATTGATTTATTAAAAGAAAAATAAAATAAGAAGGAACGGTTTTTTACTTGATAGAAGGATTATTACAAAATTTGAATATCAAAACAGATTTAATCTGTTGTCTTCTACAATTTTAATTTCACAAAATTCTTTGAAGAAACTTTAAGAATTAAATTAATGTCTTTATAAGCACTGCTCATACTTAATAGACGTATAAAGTCAAAATTCATCATACAATATCAAATAGAATTAAGAAAAACCAACGAATATAAATTGTCAATTGAAATTAAAATATAAATAAGCAAACATTTTTTGTTTCGTTCCAGGCATGCGTAATGAACTCTTCAGACAAACTTACGAAGCCCTGTTTGTTACAAAATGTATTGTTTTATGATCCTATATTGATGAAAAATTACTCTTTCTCAAAAATATAAAACGTAATTTCAAGAACTTCTCAAAAACTAATTTATTTGAAATATTCAATATATTTAAATAAATTACTTCAAAAAATCTCAAAACATGTAGCACATCCTCAAGAAATAATTAAAGTTACGATAAGATCAGTTCAACTTTACATATAAAAAAAATAATAAAATCAATTGAACAATGTATAGACTTACCCAGTGCCATCTTAGAAATACATGATCCTCAACAAACATATAAGTAGGTACCTTTATATCCAAGGTACTCTTGTGTGCAAGTATAATTTAGTCAATGCTAATAATATGGACTTTTGGTATTATAACACTTCAACAGTGAAAGGTACCAGTAAGTTATTTCAGAATTCTTTATACATTCTGTCAAGAAAGTACCGGGAATTATCGATTTAAATCTGGCGGGGCAATGAGGCAGGTAAAAATTTTTTTTCCTAGGTTGGTACCACTGTCCTTAATTACTATGCCAAGCTTGAGCGGGATCTGTCAACTAGTGTGTTTGCAACAGCTGATTAAGTCAGTCGATGTCAGAGTGCGTGCCGATTTTTACAATGGGTGATTACGTTGAGCAAAGAATTTGTTCAAAGTTTTGTGTTGCAAATGAATTTTCGTGTGCCGATGCATTGAAAATGTTGCAAAAGGCCTTTGGTGATAATGCGCTATCGAAAACTCGTGCATATCAGTGGTACAGAGCCTTCAAGGACGGTCGTGAAGTGGTCGCCCATCGACGGCTTCGATCGAAGATAACGTCGATAAAATTAAGAAAAGGGTACTGGAAAACCGTCGTACCAGCTTGAGAGAGATAGCACATGATCTTAAGATATCCCACGAGTCCGCACGTACGATTTTGATTGATATTTTGGGCATGAGAAAGGTGGCCGCACGACTCGTACCGAAGGACCTGAATTTTCTTCAAAAACGTCATCGCGAACAGGTTGCTTCAGACATGCTGGATCGCTGTAATTCCGATTCTACATTCATGAAACGCATTATAACTGGTGATGAGACCTGGGTCTACGAGTACGATATGCAAACAAGCCAGCAATCATCGGAATGGGTGGCAAAAAATGAGCCGAAACCGAAAAAACCACGCCAAAGCCGCTCGAAAATGAAGGTGATGCTCATTGTTTTCTTCGATATCCGTGGCGTGGTGCACTACGAATTCGTTCCAGAGGGTCAGACGGTAAACAAGGAGTATTACCTAGGCGTTATGAAACGTTTGCGTGAGCGTATCCGTAAGAAGCGGCCAAATTTGTAGGCGAACAACTCATGGATTTTGCATGACGATAACGCGCCTTCTCACCGAGCTACGATTGTGACTGACTTTCTCGCCAAAAACTCAACAAACGTGCTTCAGCAACCACCGTATTCGCCGGATTTGGCTCCCTGCGACTTTTTCCTCTTCCCAAAACTAAAATTGCCCCTTCGTGGCACCCATTTTGAGTCGATTGAAGCTATAAAACGAAATTCGGCGCGGGAGCTAAAGTCCATCCCGGAAAGCGCCTATAAAAAATGTTTCGATAATTGGAAGTGCCGTTGGCATAGATGTATTGGAGCAAATGGAGCCTATTTTGAAGGCGACCCAATAAATTTTGACGATTAAATGTAAAAATGTTGTTTTAATTGAAAATTCCCGGTAGTTTCTTGACAGAGTAGTATATTCGAGTTCATGATGGAACCTCATAGGAATTTGTGAAGAAATCTGGGTATTATGATTGATCGTTTCTCATCAAAATCACAACTATATTACTTGTCGTGGAAAACGTGAACTCAAATTTCAATGATTATCAAAATTGATACAACTCGTATCGTAGTCGACAAATAAATATAGGAATTTTCACAACAAACGGTATAAATTATTTAAATATTATATTGCAATAACAAGGAATCCCAGGATATTAAAAAATATACAGAAAACACCAAAATTAATTACTTCACACATAGACATTGTTCGGCAACGATAATAGTTACGTAACAGTAACATTTTGTATAGATGGAAAGATAGTTTTCTGTGAATATTATGTTATTAATAACTTTAATTTTTCTCCCCTATTCCTGTTCAAAACGCAATCAGATTATTTTCCATAAAAAAAGTTACTCATTCAAATGGGTATAAACGCCTAATATAAAATATTTAGAACTCTTCTATTGTTATCATTATGGCTTATCTGAAACGTAATTATTCCATACTGATAAAAATGATTAAAATATGTGAAAGTGCTCTCTTAAGCCTACATTTGTTTTTCAAATAATTTTGCTGTATGTCCTTGTAAGTCTGAGCATTCGTGACGAATGTTTCTATATAACAATTACAATATCATATTGAAACCTGCGAAACTTCCTGATGCTTCCAAAGGAAAAGTTTCATCTATTACTAAAGAATTATTCGACATTTGAATTGAAACCTGGTTTTCGACTGTGATCACCGAATTTTGAAAGTTCATGAAGTGATTTGTGTTCTGTAAGGTTTGCTTTTCATCAGGTATCCTTTCACGTTACTATAGCTTTTGAAAATCATTCAAACTTTTTTCAAACTTCAGGCTGCATAAAAGGAAAAAAAGGATTTCTGCTTTTTCAGGGCTCGTATCATTATTTTTTCTCATTAATTGTATATTGGTATACTGGTATATACTGGTTAATTTCAGTTCTATCCACGCTCTGGCTGTTTATAAGCACTCTGATTTTCCAAAGAAATAACTATCCTTTTACTGTATGGTGTGCTTTACACGCTGGAGGCATCGTCGGTCCATATTTCTTTAAAAACGATGCTGGAGCTAATGTTACAGTGAATGGTGCTGGTTACAGATCGATAATCAATGATTATTTGTTTCAAAATTTGAATGGTATCGACCCAGAAGTGTTTTGGTTCCAACAAGATGGTGCTACACCTCATGCTGCTACCGCAACAATTGATTTATTGAAAGAAAGATTTGGTGATAACATTATTTCGAGAAATTGTCCAATTAATTGGCCTCCAAAATCATGCAACATAACTCCACTGGATTATTTTCTTTGGGGTTATGTCAAATAATTGGTTTATGCTGATAAACAAGAAACCATAGACGCTTTGGAAGCGTTCGTGTTATTGATGAAATAAGGCCTGAATTACTCGAAAAAGTGGTTCAAAATTGGTCTGAATGAATGCGGTTCCACAGAGCTAGTCGTGGAGGACATATGCCGGAAATTATTTTCAAAACCTAAATGTCATAAAATTGTCTTTCAAATAAAAAAAATTTGGCTTCAATCTTAATTTGAATGGGTTTAATTTCAATTTAAAGTTCTATTACTCTAAAAAAACACCTGATAGAATAGCTTTAATTCTTGAAATATAAGGTATCACTTTAGAGTTTTTATAGAACTCTGATTAAGATTTATATTTGAATTATGTTCAAGGCCCTTGAGAATTCTTTTGGTTCAAAACTACATAGTATTTGAAAAAAAGAGAAAAGGGAAAAGCTTGAGATCGATACTGTTCATCTTGATCATGGATTGAATTACTCAGAAGATGAGAAAGATAAGAGTATGACATAAAATGGAAAACTGCTTTCTCAAGATTCTGTGCTATGCTCTATACATAAGGTATCTGATGTTATTTGTTTACCGTCCATTGTCTTTGCAGTTGCTTTTTGAATTCTTTCAGTTAAATAGATCTTGTGATTCAACCCTGTCCTAGATCGAGGCAAAGTGCTGCTGTTACATGGTTTTTATACAAAGATTTCATTACAGAATTAAGTGCATGGCATACATTGATTGCTGGTTTTCCTTGCCTGTTACCACATTTTTGTTTTACTAGGATGCTGTTATATTTAAAAGAGTTGATAGTTTAATCAATATCTATTCTCTAGAAAATTTTATTGACGTTTGACAGTAGATATTGGTTTGTATTTGTCATAATTGGTCTTACTCGTATTACCCTTTTTGTGAATGGGATCAACCCAATATTTCTTGAGAGCTTGTGAATAGTCCTCTGCTTCCATTATTCTATGATATGGGCCAATGGTTTTATCAGTATTGATGCACTGGTAAAGATTAATATTAATAATAATAATAATACTTCTTTATTTCAAATAAGGTTCACAGATAAGATGCTCACCTGAAATGAAATAGTGTCTAAATAAAATTAATTGGTTAGCTCTCTAATGTGACATTAAAAAATCTCCTAGCTCATGCTCAAGTTTTATAATCAAAGATTTCACCCTGTTTTTGAAGATTCTCAGATAATTTATGTTCTTAATGTTATTTGGCAAATGATTAAATATTCTGATACAACTATATGTCGGGTGTTATTCGCTTAGAGTCAATCTATGAATTGGATAATTTAATAATATAAATATTTTAAAAAATTTTAAACAAAAAAGAATTTATATTATTTTATATACCTTCTATCAAGAATGACCTCTATTTACGTTATTGGATAATTTAAATTTTGTGTTCTAACTATTACTATGGTTATATTGAATGAATTTTTCTTTGTTCTTATGTAAAAATACAGCACATTCGTAGATATACAAACCATAGACTGTGAAGATGTTATTTTGCTCAAACAATTTTCTAAAAGTTTCATTATATTTCAGCTTAAAAATTACCCTTATTTTTTTGTATTTCAAACATTTCTTCTAAAATTCTTTTAGTTCCCCAAAAAATAATCCCATATCTAATTCTAGATTCAAAATTTGCATAATATAAAATTTTCAATGATTTATCATTCAGGTATTTTCTAGATATTCTAATTGCAAAATTGATCTGAATCAATTTCTGACTTAAATGTTCCACATGTACTCTAAAATTCATGAATGAATCCATGAATGAACCCAGAAATTTAGTACTGTCTACAATATTTATAACTTTATTCTCTAAAGTAATGCTGGTTGGTTTGCTTTTATTACTCCTGTTAGTACTGAAAAGGTTGGTTTTTTCAACATTTAGGTTCAATTCATTTTTCTGTAGCCATTCATGTGTCCTTTTGAAGAAGTTGGTACCTGCACGAAGATTAACAGGTATATCATCATATCCGACAGACTTATCTTTCATCTCAGTAATATCTCTGAAGATCACGTCTTATTCTTAGGGATTGTAGAAGAATTATTATCTGATTGGAAAATCCTTCGCTATCCTATCTGAAAGTAGATAATTTCTAGAACTTTAGCTTTCCGCTGTATCTTTCATTGTAACTGAGTTACTTTAACGAAGTATAATAGCAATAAGCTTTACTATCTAAATGCTTCAATTATCGAAGTTTTTTGCAATGGACAACATCATCGAGCCCAAAATTAGTGATCGGCTGAGTTTCCATCTACAAGGGTGTTCAGAAAAGAGTGCATCTCTAAGGGTCTGACAACGACCCTTATATACAATTTTCATCATATATTTTTTTCATATATTATTCATATATATTCCGCATTTGAAATGCGGAATATTGAAGAATTTTTATTCTAGGATTTCACCGCGTTGAAAGTTTGGCTATTATATGACTGCTTTAGGTGATGAGAACTTGAAGGGAGTTCATCCAGTGAAAACTATGTAAAATTGTAGAAATTTTCCACTGAATATGTCTCTCAGAGTGCAGGTATAAAAAACTCCTACTCTTCTGATGAAACAACTCCTCGAGCGTTGCAAAGAATCAAATCATGACCGCCTAGGCGTCATCAACGAACGTGCTCACGCAACCTGCACCTAACTTCGGTGAGGCGACGTGAAACGAGGCGGACGTCCTTTGATGTATGCTCTTTTCAGCGCTCTGCATTATTAAATGGACGGAATGTTACGCTCCTGTACTATTTACCAAGCCCAAATGGGACAAATATTTCGATGCTACCGTAGGGAAAATTATTCGTGTTTAGCGGTCTGAAAAATTAATGGCTATGATTTACACGCTTCGGGCGCTTCGGAAACGTTTATTTAGCGAGGCTCTCCAGGTTTTGAGGATAGAGCAGGCAGATAAATTTCAATAAAGTCACTATTTTCGTTTCCGGAACACAACCTAGTTCCATAAAGGGGAGGGAAATTGGATCGGGACGAATTTTCGATGCGAGAATTCAGCCTCTCGATTGGATGAGCTCGTTTGGGAGCCAGGAAAGGGATTATATTCGTCATTATGGTTCTCGCACCTTCGCACGAAAGGGTTCCAGGGAATTTGTTGGTCTGTTTCGATTTTTGAAGTGGGAACTCTTCGGGTGTTTGGGGAATTAGTCGTTCAGTTCGTGGGGAAATTGTTATGGATTTATTCTCGGATAGAAAGCTGGGGAAAATACTGTAGTTTGGTGGAAATCGTTGCATTCAATGAGATGATAATTTGAATTGGATGTAGCAAATAAAACTGCACCATCTTTGTAAACTGGAAAATGTACCATGAGCACATTAAGAAGTTTAACTTCATGATTTTTTCATGGGCTGGTTGGATGTTAATAATGAATAATTATTTTTGATTAGGTAGTTTCTGTTCGTATTATTAGCAATTTTTATAATTTATTTCTTTCGTCGTTTGGAATCAGTTGATAGTTGAGTCTTCCTACAACTGACACTTTAAGCGATTTCTAGATTTTTATATATTATCTTGTTAACTTATTTAGATGCTTACAAATAACTAGTCTGAAATTTGGTAACATACAGTATATAAATATTTTCTGTTTTGAGATAAGGGTACAATAAAATATTTCTATTACTTTTTGTGAAACCTACGGGTCCTTAGTTGAAGAGATCTAATAAAGGTGAATTAGATAACTTAGTTTGTTCATTTAACAAACTACTCGAATTTCTAAATCGGTATACATAGTTCCATACTTTCCAACTGCGCAACACAGCTACACTTATATTTGTTCCACATAAGAACACTAAAATTTTATCAAATACACTAGCGCAACCTTATAAATATAGTATACATGCATATCACACCCCACCAAGCTGATTCAAACAATAGACCATACTACCGATTATTCCTAGACGTAGAAAACTTTTCTACCTTCGATTCAATTCCACCCTTTTCAGAATGATCTACAACTTAAGTAATTCTTGGAAAAAAAGTTGAACTATAGAAACCGTCGATCATTTAGAGCTTTCAGAATTTAAATATCATACAGATTCATTTTATCAGCTTTCTTCAAATTTT
This sequence comes from Megalocaria dilatata, assembly GCA_034642435.1. Taxonomy (NCBI): domain Eukaryota; kingdom Metazoa; phylum Arthropoda; class Insecta; order Coleoptera; family Coccinellidae; genus Megalocaria; species Megalocaria dilatata. The sequence continues at coordinate 42,698,348 of CM067856.1, read as the reverse complement.
CATTTCGAAAAAACTTTTTATTCAAAAACTTTTAGAAAGAAATTAAATGAATGTCTCAGAAAAACACTGTTTCAATTTAGTAGACATATGGAATTAACACTTATTACACAGTACCAAAAGGGAATAAAAAAATTGAGGCAATATAAATTATTACTCTGAATCACTGAATAAATATTTGAAGGGTACAAAATTGTGTTTCGGAATTAAATTCCTTTCCAAAAATGCAAAACATAACCTACAGAACTTCTTCAAAAATAACTTGCTTCAAATAAGTTCCTTCAGAAAAATTCCCATGCAGAACATCTTCAAAAAGCAATTTAGAATTCTCACAACGGAAATTAGCTCTTTTTTATAATAATTAAAATTTGTGGGAGGTTATCATTATTATGTTAACCTCCCACAAATTTATATAGTATATATACAATAAAATATTAAATAGAGGTTTTTTTTCGATAGAAGGATTATTACAAAATTCGAATATCAGACAGATTTATTATTCTGTATGACGTAATGAGTTTTCCGTTGTGATAATTCTAAATTGCTTTTTGGAGATGTTCTTCATTTTGTGGGATTTTTTTTGAAGGAACTTATTTGGAGCAAGTTATTTTTGAAGAAGTTCTTGAGGTTATGTTTTGTATTTTTGAAAAGATTTGGTTTTCATAATACAAGAAACGAAACAAAATTTTGTACCATGCAAATATGTTTTTAGTTATTTGAATAATTAATTTCTATTTCTTCGAATTCTTTGATTCCCTCTTGGTACTGTGTAATAAGTGTTAATTCTATATGACTACCAAATTGAAACAGTGTTGTTATGCGTCAACCCAACCAAACGACGCGAAATACACTCGAGTAGGGATGACCCAAAACCTAATGCTTTGAGCTTGGCAATGAGTAGCCAATGCGGCAATCTATCAAAAGCTTCAGCAAAGTCTGCAAACACCCCATCGACCTGTGATTTCTCACTGAATGCTGATAGGGTCAAATCCACGAAACACAGCAGATTTGTTGTTACAGATCTACCGGCAATAAATCCGTTTGAGTAATGGTGTTATTTTATTAGAAATTGAAGTATCCAAAATTTTTGGGATATAAGAGCTTTCCTTTGCTGGCCAATAATTTCCGACGTCACCAGACTTGAATACCGGAGTAATATTACTTGATTTTCGGTGACTTGGGTATTCACCTGAGTTCACCGATAAGTTAAGTAAGATAAAACGTACTTACCTTCATTAGAGATAGTGCGGAAATCCGATCAGGTCCAGTATCGCTCTTTTCTAGCAGTGTGCTGAGAATATTTAGAACTTCCGTCTGATAGAAATGACAACCTTGTTTTATGATCGTGTCATCGTAATAAATTACTCGCGATGTTGCTACTAATTTATTGTTCCATTGTTTCATTTTGAAGTGTTATCTTTAGGCTTTCCTTTCAGTATCTATTATTTCGCCGAAGTGTTAGCAACATAGTTTCTGTGTGCTCTGAAAATGTCTTCCTTTGTACCGAATAATGTGTTTTTGCAAGGACTTTTACTTCTTCATCACCTCAATATGAATAAACCAAGGTTTAGCTGAAAGAACATGTCAGAAGTAGTTTGTCCGATATTAAAGTGGAAATTTTGATTTGGATGACGAAGAACTACTAGGAGCGCCACCAAAGTTTCGGGAATGAAGAATTAGAGGCAAGACTCAATGAAGATTCATCACAAACACAAAAGGAAATCGAAAAACACTTGGAGTGCCCCAACCAGCTTTTACCATTGTCTGAGATCAAAAGGAATGAACCGAAAGGTGGGAAATTAGGTGGCGTATGAACTGAAGCCAAGAGACGTCGAACGCCGTTTTTTCACGTGTGAACAATTGCTCCAACAACAAAAAATAGTTTTTTGCATCGAAATGTGACTGACGATGAAAAGTTTGACCATTATGATAATACAAAACGTCAGGCCATGTATGAATACCTCCTCATGAACTGTCAAGCTGAATATTCATGACGAGCAAATAATGCTGTGTATTTGTTGAGACCAGCTGGGTGTGTTGTCCTATGAGCTGCTACAATCGAACGCAAAGATAACAGGCGAAGGTTTGACGATAGTCGATGAGTTTGAGTCGAGCATAGCGAGAAAAACGACCGCAATACGCCAACAAACACGTCCAAAAGGAAACGCTCAAATGAGAAGTCCTAGCCCAGCCGCCGTACAACGCAGACATTGCCCTTTCCGATTACCATCTCTTCCGATTGAGGCTATCTGACCAGCATTTCTCCAATTACGACGAAGCCAAAAATGGATCGATGCATGTATAGCGGCTACGAAGCCGGCCTCTTTTCGCGATGGCATCAGTGAGTTACCAGAAAGATGGGAAACAATAGTGGCTAGAGGTGGACAATACTTTGAACTTTGAATGTATAACCAGAATAAATCTTCAATTTTCGGCATAAAAGCACACGAACTTATTTATTATACCAACGTTGGTACAATCTATAGACGTAACACCTTCTCGTCGTTTTCTAATGATCCAGGAATAACTAAAATTGTTATATCAACAAGTGGAAGAGCAAGGTTGGTCACAAAACCGTCCACACAAGGATTATTTGGAAACTCATCTCGCATTTCCCCGACACCAGATAAACGCTTAATCTTCTCATTTCGGATTGACCTCTTCTAAAGGGGCCAAACCGAAGAATTCTTCCAACAATGAAAAATTAATCATGATTCTCCCGACGGAATCGGGCCGAGTTAAAGGATTTCCTCCGTCCCGGGATTAATAATAATGATTTACATTGTTTGAATAAGCGGCGGGCGAACAGGAAGGCCCGTACTCGAATAAATGGGACCGATACCTAATTATTCCGACAGAAAGCGGATACACACAAAATTGTTTGGATACGCTGACGCTGTGTTGAGAATTTGCATTTAGATTTTCCAATATGAAGATTGGATGGGATGAAGGCGATATGGCCATACAGCGTTCGCTTCGCAATGAACTAAGATCAATGGTATGCATATGAGATGCCGATGGCTCTGGAAACAGAATTGTTTCATTTTCGGACGGGAATGCAACACTCCAGCGAGGCTTTGGAAGAGTTCAAGGGGAAATTCAAGCTGTCGAAAATTTTCCGCAATATGAATTTTGAGCCATAGAAAATTTTCTCTCAAAGAATTTACTGGTTTTTCCATATCTTGCCTAGAATTTACACTCAAGCCTCATAATCATTATATGTTTTGAGAGCTGTTGTAGCAAGGCTTGTGTGTGAAAAGGTTCAATTAATTCTACGCAGTAGTTTTTGTTTAGCGCACTTTTGAATATGGAGAGCAATAAGCAGCATTTACACGTGAGCTCGGTGAGAGGTTAAATTTATCGAATTCAACAGCTTATGACAGCTGAGGTTTAACCTCGAAGCTCGACATATGGGTTTCTCATGTTCCCATGGAGAGAAATTTGTTGACGTCTGTGATTCACTTCTTAAACGTCACAAAAATGATCTATTTTTGAAGCGCAGCATTACTGGGGAGCCAATATCCATCAAAAAGAGGGGATGCTGTTTCTTTGGTGGGATTTTGAAGGAATCATTTCTTCTGAGCTTTTACCGGATAACAAAACAATTAATTCGGAAGTCTACTGTCATCAGCTGGACAAACTGAATGATGCACTTCAACAGCAGAGGCCATTATTAATCAATAGAAAGGTGCAGTGTTTCACCAAGATAATGCGAGACCTCAAATAAGTTTGATCACTCGCCAAAAGCTTTCAGAGCTTGAATGGGACACCCACCATATTCTCGAAGTCTGGCTCCTTCGGATTATTATTTTTTCCGGACGCTAAATCCTTTATTTCACATGAAGAGGTCAAAAATCACCTGGATCAGGTTTCTGCCAGCAAAGACCAAGAATTTTATGAGAGTGGAATCATGCTATTACCAGAAAAATGGTAAAAGGTATTGGACTAAAATGGCTAATATATAATTTAACAAAATATTCATTCATTATACAGAAATTATCTTTCATTTCCTCAAAAAAAAAAACGAAATTACTTTCCGAACGACCCGATAGATAGCAACATGAAGAGATCAATGTATTGGTTGAGATGAATCTCAGTTATAACCTACTCGATACCCGGACTTGAATCGATTAAATTTGTTATTATGCGGCAATCTGAATATATTACTCATTCAGTAAAAACTTTGAAAGATTAGAGCAACCAGATGCTAAATGTAATTGAATACGAATAAGTCGTAGCTACATTTGATAATTCAGTAGGAAAACATTCGATTGTTTCATCCTAGACATGCTAAAAACTGGACATTCCAACCACTAGATATTCCAACCATCAGTTATTTCAAACACTAGAGATTCTTTCTACTAGACATTCCAACCAGTAAACATTCCAACTACTAGATATTCCAAAGACTAAATATAACAGTGGATACTCATCTTCAGATGAAGACCATTGATTTTTAAATGACTACTATCTACTATTTATTACATCGCTCTCATACTCATACAAGTTTGGTCACTCGTCAAAAGCTTTTACAGCTTGATTGGGATATACCCCTCATATTGTCCAGATCTGGCGCCTTCGGATTATCATTTGGTGTGGTCATTGCAAAATTTTTTGGACAGTAAAACCTTTACTTCAACTGAAGAGGTCAAAAATTACCTGGATCAGTTTTTTGCCAGCAAAGAACAAAGATTTTATGAGAATCACACTACTACCAGAAAGATGGACCAGAAAGGCCAGTATATAATTCATTAAACGAACATTTTCTTTCATTTTCCTGAAAAAAAAAACGGAATAACTTTCCGAATAACCCAATAATTGTATATAGTTCAAAAAGCAAAACCAGATGGTGGACGGACTTCTGCAACCTTAAAGGAACGTTTGAAGAAGGTCTTAGGGCTATGACTCTAAATGTCCAATAAACGTTCGAATATCGTTTTGTTTTACACCCGATTCTCAGATGGTTCCAGTTCATTCGGTGAAACTTATTTTGAATTAACAGTTGAATCTCCAAGCGTTTCGAGCCTGTTGTTTGTCAAATTTGACGTTAGAGGAGGGATTGTCCACTCAGTGGTAGTGGGTGGAAATTACGGACTTCGACAAGATGAAAAAAAGATTACTCAGTTGCGACAGAGAGAGGGAAGCTTCCCAGAGTAGAGTTCTGGAAGTTCAGTTATAGTAACATCTATTTGTATTTGAGATGTAAGACGTTTGGCTATTTGTGTGAATATCTGTAAAAATAGGCAAGAGTTAAGAAGAATGTTAAAAATCACTCAAACCCCTAGTCTATGGATAAACAAGCCCATACTAATGACGAATATTAATCTGAAAATGGTGTAAATGAAAAGTCTAAAAGATTCGAAGTATTTGAGTGATGAAAAGAAGCATTTATGTGAAGTCACCCACAATCTTGTCGTTATTTTTTATTTGAATTTGAACTAAAATCGTAAAACTCCCTGATTTGGTAGCACTAAATGCTGCTCTCATCACATTTATTTTTCAATCTTCCTGATCATCCGATCCTCCCAAAAAGCATTAGCTTTTGCGTTATTTCACATATGAATCCGCTCACAGAAATTTGTTTTTGTTTTGATCCTCATAGAATTTTGCAGGAACATTTGCGTTATTATTATCCTTGTAAGTGTCAAATTTCAGATCAGTCAGATTTGTATTTTGGGAAATATCGATAAAAAAAGGAGAAACCTTCAAATGTGAATAACTGCGCAATTGATAGAATGAATATGACCAATAAAGACCTCAGCTGATATCTACTTATATGAGCTGATCATTTCATCATTTATTCAATTTTATGATTATTTCTGACTACAAATATGAACGTGAATATCTTGATATGTTGCCACTTCAAAATTTCTTTCGAGGCATGGGAACCAATCAAAAAAATAATCGTTTGCAATAGATATACAGAATATTCCAGATTTCCTGATTCGATTCGAAAAAACATGAAAATGAATAGAATTATCGAAAAAGGAATAATCGACTACAGATTCTAATAAAGAAGAACAGTGTTATATTATTCAAAACAATCAAAATCTTTAGAATTATAATATTTACTGAAATTGTCTTGCAGTATTTAATTCAAATAATCCAAAATTTACTATGCTATATCTACTCAAGTAAATGAAAGCAAAATAATACAATTACGACAGGTATCATTGGGGGAAATAAAATCATTCTGCAACTTAAAGTGGCAAACTGTTTGGATTTTTCAATAAATATATAGTTCTTGCTCAATTCTTTTGAAACATTCGGGTTATAAAGATTCATATTACTTTCTCTTCAATGGGTCTATGTCACAAAGTATATTATACAACAGAATCTATATTATTCAAATATATTTCAGTAGATTTAAAGCTTTTAAGAAAATAATTTGCACGCTTTTTACTATTAACGAACTATTCCTATCGCATTATGTTTTCACGGCTATTTTGCGAAGGTTCATTATTTCCTAAACTGATCATTTTAATGATCAATTTGAGAAAATCATAGACCAAAATGAAAGATAGCAAAATTTTCAAATTACATAACTGTTCGGGCTCAGTGAAATTATTTCAACCATAATATTTTCCAGCTCGCTTAAAGTTTATTTATATAAAGCGAGTGTCCTAACAACTTTTTTTTCATTCTACTGAGATTTCTATTCATGGTATTCCCCATAATATTGGATATACTACATGAGTTGAGGGTGATTTCGTTAAATTTTAATTAGCTCAAAGTGATTATATCTTATTCAAAATTATTGCAGTTAACAATAGTTTTAAATGGATTAGTTTTTCTTTAACATAATACAATATTTAGTATTCAAAACTGAATATTTTGGATATTTTGATTGAACAGAAAGCAATTTTTTTCGATATACATGAATTATCACGAAAAGATAATATATTTTGAATAATTTTCGTCTGTTTTCGATTTGTTCTTCAGGATAATTCCCATCTAAACTGATATTAATTGAGTAATAAGAAATAATATCTACTTCATTTATTTTGAGTTCCGATTCGGTATAACAAGTATGGAACCAAATAAGAACTTGGTTAAAAATTATGGATTATTATGTGAAAGGATACCAGGGTTGAACCATTCATATGGAGATTATTTTCATGTATTCTTTGTTACACTCAAATGTGTACCTTTATCCGTGGTATAACCTGCATCATATAAAATTATGGATTAAAAATGGAAGATTCCATCTTGAATTTCAGCTTTTTATTATATTACTGTTTACAACCTTATTACAACACCCACCGCTTACATCTTCATGGATAGTAACTTTGTAAAAATTTATGATCTTAGAATTACTCAAACAGACAATCTGGCGATTATAGCAAGTCTTTTCTATTAGTAGATAGATCTCATCAGGATAAACCATTTACCATAGATTATATGAAAATCGCAAATCAGCAGCCTGAAACTATATGGGAAAAGCTATTCTGTCAGCTATAATTTACAATGATGCACTGCCGATCGTCATTTCTATATAATTCTTATTCGTGGCGAATTAATGATATCTCAATAAGCTCAATGAATCTTTAAGAGAAAAAGTAAAAATGGATTCTTCAGTACAACGTGATGATTTGTTTAAATTTTCATTATTCTGGGAGTAACCAAAGGTACATTGACAAAATTCACCTCTTAACAGTTGATTTTATGTTCGCAAAGTAATTGTTTTTTTCGATATATACTCTAATGGAATAACTTGTAAAAGGTCTCTCCATGTGGGTGATTGTTTTTCAATTTCTTGGTTTTCAAGATGTTTCTCCTTATTTATAGGTATTACTTTATTAGCTACAGTCTGCAGTTTCATGATGCAGCGTTTGACTCCTCTCGATCAGTTAGAAATAATAAAAATATATTTTCGTGGTAGCTCAGTTGTGACCACTCAACTTTTATTCACTCATCATTGGTACTATTCGTAGGTTCTACGCTGCACGTTTGAACGTGTGTAACTTTGCAAGACAGTAAGCCACCAAAAAGGCAACGAAATGTAGAAAACATTACAGCTGCAGCGGCCAGTGTTGTTGATGAGCTAAATTTGTTCGATTCCACGACGATCGTAACACCTAGGACTTTTAAGACTCTACTTGGAAAAAATTGCTTAAGGTTCTGTGGTTGCATCATTATAAAGTCACATTGACTGAAGAATTAAATCCAAATAATCACAGTTTGCGTCGAAACTTTACTGACTGGGCTCTGGAACACATGGAACATCATCCTAATTTTGGCCAAAAATCATCTTCTCGGACGAGGAATATTTTTGGTTGAAAGGCCTTGTTAATAAGCAAAATTTTCATTATTGGTGCGAGGATAACCCAGAAGAGTTATGCGACAGTTCGTTGCTTCCCTAAAAACCCAGTGCGTGTTGCAGTTTATGGCATGGCGGCGTCATTGGATCTTATTTCTTCAGAAATGAGGATAGAACTGTTGTAACATGAATGGCGACCGCTATTATTTTTTTTTTTTTGATTTATGTGAAAGCACAAGTTTATGAAACAAGCTACAGACCTGTGGATCACTTAGAAGATAATGTTAGTAAGAATTAAAAATATCAGAAATCTGAGAAACTTTCACGATGTATATGGAAAATATATATTATATTAAGCAAACAATAATTTTTGTCTAGAAAAACACTTATCTGTCTTTATACAACATTGTGTATAACGTGGGTAATAGCTTTTTCCCTCAGTGTGAAACCCAATAGAGACGATAAATATGAAAATATAGACAATTCAAAATATAAGTTCAAACGTATTACATGATTGTTCTTAATCAATATATAGCTCTAACAGTGAGAATTGAACACAATAACAAGATTAAAACTTATTCTTCAACAAAAAATATTCTTTTCAAGGTGAAACTTTTTTTCGACAAATATTAGTGTCATATTAATAAATTATATTTCAAATATATATATTGACATTTCTGATTGTAAATTAGAACTTTCATCAAGTAGGCTCTAATTCATTTGAACGATATCTCTTTTCGAATATAACGGCCTGGTTGAAGCTTCAAAATAAAGCAAGAATTAAGTTGATATGTCAAACTTTTGTTGTTTCATTCGGAATTAAAATCATATTATTCTCAATTGAAGATTCCTTAGATATAAATATTTTTAGGAATACTTTGATTCCGTTCAGCCAATTAGTGGAAAACGCAATGAAAAAACCCTAAATATTGAAATGAAAAAGCAAACTAAAATCAAGTAGTGGTTTGCATAATATTTCCGAATATTTGTAAATTGAAAATAAGAAATTTCTCTTATTATGAAATTCTTGCTTGAATGAAATGTTGTAAATGTTTGATGAGTTTTAACTCCGGTAAAAAGGCTCACATTCAAGAATACTCTGTGTATTCTACATGAATCAAACTAATTTCTATAAATATTATATCGTCTCCCATCTCTTGCTTCAGGACGTGTAATAAAGATAAGTCACCATACGCCATCATATGTAAAATTCCAAACATTGAAAAAATTTCTCCCAGAAAATTTTTCTATACAGGAAATATTCCGACTCTAAGGCATGGGGATGAAAAAAGCAATATTCAAGACCTTCTAGGTATCAGATCCGCTTATTTCGCAGGAACTGCAGAACCGCATATATATGGGAGCAGAATAAATATCTTCGAAGTGTTCCTTTCACGTTGGGGGAACAAGGAAATGAGCTTTCCCACGTTTTTCATATCAAAGGCCGAAGATAGCCAAACGAGAACGTGGGTGGAAGTCTATTCGACCTACCTGCACATCATCACATTTTTACTTGAGTTCATTTAATATACCCACGGTAAGATCAAAGAAAATTTTGTACAAGACATGTTCATAAGGAGCAGTAAATTTTATTACTTTGAATTGATAACGTTGTAGTTACCATAAGTTGTTATATTTCGAAATCCTTTGAGGAATATTCATTCATTCTATTTCATCAAATTTTGAATATTTTTAACCGGAGTTACTTCAACCTCTTAAAATGAGAATCGTCTAATATTTCAGTATATTATGTACGATATTAACAAAGCGCCAGCACTTCGTCAAAATATCGCCCTGTAGTTTTGGAATTTTGAGCTCAAACTAATATTAAATGGGCCTATAAATGAACTGGCAGGGTTGCCAGAGCCTCTGTGTGTATAATATAACTTAAAGACTACAGTTTTGAACGTTAGAAACTTTAGATTTCAAATATTCAACTCAAATAATCATTAAAAGCGCTCGGAAACTTGCGCAGTTGTACGTTCAACAATCTATTTCCACTGAAAATCTCACATCTTTGAATTACTCCTTATAGAAGCTACATATGATGCATAGAAACACGGTATTCTGTGTTATATTTTGTGCAGTTTAAGAACTGTCCTGAAGAAACGGAAAATCTCATTAAAATAAAATACATCGTCCTTCTCTCTTCGATCTGAGTTGAAACATATTGGTTAAAAAGTAGAAAAAAAAATGTTTTCAACAAAACATAGTTTTTCGCGAAATTGGAAAAGAAATATGGGCAAACCGATAGCTATTCTCAAGAACTTTGCGCAAAAATTCTCTTGATTTATTTTCTCGAAATTATGCACGAGTCTTCGAGTCGTTATTTAACATCTAAATACTGATTTCGATCGAATTCGTAATTTCGAGAATATTAAAAAGATTCAATTTTAAAGCAAAATATCTCAAAAACTATAAGGTCGATTCTGTCCATTTTCGAACAGAAATAATAACTTCAGGTTTCAAACCTACTCTAAAAATTCTAAGTCCTGAGGTCTTTCCTTTGAAAAATTAGCATTTTCATTTCCAATCTCCCACCCAGATGATTCGCGCAAAATTAAACATAAATATTTGTGCAGTAATAGTCCACCTAAATTACAAATTTCATTTCGATCGGGTTAAAATAAGAAAAATATTCAAAGTGATTTCAGATTTATAAAATACTAGCTGACCCGGCGAACTCTGTTCCGCCTTAAAGGCAATAAATAAGCAGATTTTTGTATTTATTGAGTATTTTTTTTTAATTAGAAAATACAAAAAAAATTAAATACCAACATTAATCATTCATTATTGTTTCTGTATTTTAGTACATTGGTTGCTTTTCACTGAAGTACCTTGTGATACACTACATTTTTTGTTTTATTGTCAGACGCAAAAACAAACAACGCAGATGGTCTTCCGACCAGTGAACATGCCACATATAATTGACCATGGGAAAAATATAGATGTTCTAGATTCAAACCACAAACTTTTGGATTGGCCTTGTGATTTGTTGATGGTCATGACAAATGCAAGACGGATCGGAAATTGAAGTCTTTTAAATTCAAACGGCATATCGGTTAGGATCATCGGAATGAGAACTTCCTCACCTTTGAAATTTCCTTTCAGTATCGTCGCGTAAATTACATTGTTCATCAATTTTCTAACCACCAAACGCGTACCGTTGCACACTTTTGGTTGGTTTATGTTTCGAAGCATGATTACTACCGAGCCAACCTTTAGGCGTAAATTGTGCGGTGGTAAGCCAGGCACATCCAAGGAGTTTAAAAATTCAATTGGATAGTTGGTGGCTTCATCTTCATTTGTGACGCAAAGGTTTGAATGAATGCATTGTTCCAATGATCTTATTTTGAATTATGTAGTTCAGGTCATCTACATCTTTATTCTTAGCTGCTAAAATTGCTCGCTCAGTCAACCATTCATTATTTTTGTAGTTAAAAATAATGTTTGGAAATACATTGTTGATAAGTCCGTCTTTTGATGAGACAAAATTACAGAAATTATTTTGAAATGATATCAATCCGCTCGATTCATTGACAGGTACTTGACCATTACCGATAGTCAGCAATTGCTCAGAGAAATCTTCAGCAGATGTATCATTAAGCAATGAAACTCTCATGTTAGTTGTCAGCTGCAGTTTCTCCACATAGCGCCATAGATTCGACGATTTGAGGCAAACATTTATTTCGTCGGCAGCCGTAGATCTTGGAATTACTGGCAGTGTTTGGCGGAAATCGCCAGGCAGTAAAATCATTGCTCCTCCAAAACATCTCGAGTCATTGCGTAAATCTTTCAATCTTCGGTTGAGCGCTTCTAATGCACGTTTATGCGCCATTGTGCATTCGCCCCAGATGATGATTTTCGATGCCGATAAAACTTTGGCCATTGCTGAGTGTTTTGTAATATTACACGTTGGTTCTTCAATAGTTTGAAGATTTAACGGTAATTTGAATGCTGAATGAGCCGTACGGCATCCTTCTAACAATGTGGCTGCTATTCCAAAAGAAGCAACTGTAACCGCTATGTTGGATCTCGCACAAACAGTGGCTAAAACTACTGACATAAGGATTGTCTTACCAGTTTCACCAGGGGCATCTAGGAAATATAAACCACCATTCTCATCATCGATTGCCTTAATTAAAGTATCATAAACTTCCTTTTGTTGGGAATTCAACAGGGGCTCATTCGTTTGACGTACTAAATCTAATTCCTGGTGATTCAAAACTCAAATTTTCAACCATTCATTCATAGAAAAAATTACTTAGCTGTTCGAGATGCGCGTTTTGTTATTCCAAGTCTGATGCGTTTTTGGTTTACCACCGTTTATAGTTCACTTCACTTTTTATTTAAATAGGCAATGGCAACATTATGATTGTTATTTATTTAATAGAAATAGTTCTAATATTGATTTCTTACAAAAATTAAATTTATAACCATAAATCCATTACTTAGCTGGCATTTGCGTTTTGTTATTCCAAGTCTGATGCGTTTTTGTTATACCGCGTTTTATAGTTCATTTCACTTTTTATATGAATGGGCAATGGCTCCATCATAACATTATGATTGTTATTTATTTATTTAATAGAAATAGATTTAATATTGATTTCTTACAAAAATCAAATTGTCATCCATACGTCTATTACATAGCTGTCATTTGCGTTTTGTTATTCCAAGTCTGATTCTTTTTTGTTTTACCATGTTTTATAGTGACTGACGTGTTATGTCAAGTCACACGGGAACGCTGTCGAGCGGGATAAACAGTATCCTATGTCCGTCTCCTGGCTCTACGCTACCTACCCACCAATTTTCAGCCATATCGGTACAGCCGTTCTTGAGTTATAAATAGTGTAACTAACACGACTTTCTTATATATATATATATATATATATATATATATATATATATAGATTTCTTACAAATATCAAATTCTCATCCATACGTCATTACAAAGCTGTTATTATACGTCAATTTTGTTATTCCAAGTCTGATTCTTTTTTGTTATACCACGTTTTATAGTGACTGACGTTACATGTCAAGTCACACGGGAATGCTGTCGAACGGGATAAAAAGTATCCTATGTCCTTCTCCTGGCTCTAAATTACCTCCCTGCCAATTTTCAGCTAAATCGGTTCAGCCTTTCTTGAGTTATAAGTGAAGTAACTAACACGACTATCTTTTATATATATAGATTTTCTCCCAATAACTTCATAGTGGTGCAGCCAGAAAGTGTTGTTATTCAATTTTCATGAACCAAATATCTAATGAATGAATTTCATCGAATTTTACTTCTAGAAATAATTTGTTATCAATGCTAATGAATATATTGAATCATATCCATCTGCATATTCAAAGAAGGTCCGACGATATCATGACATACCAAACCAGAATCTCTTCTGGATGCGAAGGATTCTAATGACTCTGTTACGGTCAAATAAAATGATGAAAGATAATTTCTGTTCTCAGTTTTTCATTACAATAAAATGAATTTCCATGAAATAAGGACCGAAGAACCATTTGAATGAAAATCTTTCGAAGTTGTTCAACGAAAAATGATTTTTCCAATGAAATGTGAAAAAATTCCAAGCATCTTGATCATGAAACTAATCAGTTATTACATGATGCTTTTAATAAACAAGTAATTTAAGCTACATGGTGAACAATCGTCAGGATGATGATTCAAATTTATTTCCAAAATAAGTCAAGTTGTCGCTTTAGAAGGCTAAAGTTCTCAAGAACTTCGACTGATCTTAATTATTAGATTAGAGCAAACGTTAATAATGCATGAATGATAAGTTTGCCAACTTACTACTCTGTCAAGAAAGTACCGGGAATTTTCAATTAAAACAACATTTTTACATTTAATCGTCAAAATTTATTGGGTCGCCTTCAAAATAGGCTCCATTTGCTCCAATACATCTATGCCAACGGCACTTCCAATTATCGAAACATTTTTTATAGGCGCTTTCCGGGATGGACTTTAGCTCTCGCGCCGAATTTTGTTTTATGGTTTCAATCGACTCAAAACGGGTGCCACGAAGGGGCAATTTTAGTTTTGGGAAGAGGAAAAAGTCGCAGGGAGCCAAATCCGGCGAATACGGTGGTTGCTGAAGCACGTTTGTTGAGTTTTTGGTGAGAAAGTCAGTCACAATAGTAGCTCGGTGAGAAGGCGCGTTATCGTCATGCAAAATCCATGAGTTGTTCGCCCACAAATTTGACCGCTTCTTACGGATACGCTCACGCAAACGTTTCATAACGCCTAGGTAATACTCCTTGTTTACCGTCTGACCTTCTGGAACGAATTCGTAGTGCACCACGCCACGGATATCGAAGAAAACAATGAGCATCACCTTCATTTTCGAGCGGCTTTGGCGTGGTTTTTTCGGTTTCGGCTCATTTTTTGCCACCCATTCCGATGATTGCTGGCTTGTTTGCATATCGTACTCGTAGACCCAGGTCTCATCACCAGTTATAATGTGTTCCATGAATGTAGAATCGGAATTACAGCGATCCAGCATGTCTGAAGCAACCTGTTCGCGATGACGTTTTTGAAGAAAATTCAGGTCTTTCGGTACGAGTCGTGCGGCCACCTTTCTCATGCCCAAAATATCAATCAAAATCGTACCTGTGGACTCGTGGGATATCTTAAGATCATGTGCTATCTCTCTCAAGCTGGTACGACGGTTTTCCAGCACCCTTTCCTTAATTTTATCGACGTTATCTTCGATCGAAGCCGTCGATGGGCGACCACCTCACGACCGTCCTTGAAGGCTCTGTACCACTGATATGCACGAGTTTTCGATAGAGCATTATCACCAAAGGCCTTTTGCAACATTTTCAATGCATCGGCACACGAAAATTCATTTGCAACACAAAACTTCAAACAAATTCTTTGCTCAACGTAATCACCCATAGTAAAAATCGGCACGCACTCTGACATCGACTGACTTAATCAGCTGTTGCAAACACACTAGTTGACAGATCCCGCTCAAGCTTGGCATAGTAATTAAGGACAGTGGTACCAACCTAGGAAAAAAATTTTTACCTGCCTCATTGCCCCGCCAGATTTAAATCGATAATTCCCGGTACTTTCTTGACAGAATGTATATCAAATACAGTTAGTTATTAGTTAGAATTTCAAATATGGCTAAAATGATGTTTCACACGTAGCATATTCCGAAGAAAATACAAGAGTTGACTGAGATTATTACATATAAAGTATTGAGAGGCATATGCACTTAAATTTATTCCATCATTACGCTTGAACTCTTTCAAATCTAATGGAAAATTGCCGAGAACGATTCGATACGTGCCCTCCGTGAGGATGTTTTATTGCTATTAATATTCGTCTTCAATCGATACAGTTGCAGCGTATGTGCTTTGTTACGATTATAATCCCAAAATCTTTTAGAACTGCACTGAATAATTCAAATTGCCACAATGCTATATCGCAGTGAGCGATATTGCTTTCCAACAGTTTTCTTTTTGGCTTCGCAACCATAATTGGATTCGTTTTGCGAATATCGCAAAGTTGAATTGTTTTATATTCATGTTTCTGAAATGATTTTTTCTCATTGAACTTTCAAGAACACGTTCTATTCCGCAGTACTCCATATGTATAAAGAAAGAAAAACGTTTTTTGGGAGATGCTGTATTATACTTCCGTCCAAAAAATATAAGAGAAATTCGACGAAGCATCTAATAAATATCACAATATTGCATCCTTAAATTGAATGTCGAGAATGATGTGAATTCTCTCTACGGAGCAATAGCGTAGTGAGCAGCAAGATTGAAACACGAAGAAAATATGTTGGTGCATGCTTAAGCCTGAATTATGAAATATTCACAGCACAGCTACAGCGTTTACAAGATGAGCGAAGTTGAAACGAGTTTGTTAGAAAATGCTGGCACCATTAGAAATGAGGTGGTAACAGATGTTTACTGAATTTATTCTTCAGTAACGATAGAGATATTTGGACGTATTGAAATTCGAATGGAAATCACCCATTTAGACATTTCACGAGCGAAAAGATCTACGTTCCGTACGTATGAAGACAAAGAACGGGATTTCCGAGTAATCATTACGAATTGTCTTTAACATTGGCTCTACAAAAAAAGGAGTTCTCTACAACCAATTTTAAAATAGGTCGAAGT
This sequence comes from Megalocaria dilatata, assembly GCA_034642435.1. NCBI lineage: Eukaryota > Metazoa > Arthropoda > Insecta > Coleoptera > Coccinellidae > Megalocaria > Megalocaria dilatata. Next base: position 42,681,937 of record CM067856.1, on the reverse strand, counting down.
AGAATTGGATTAATAATTTCATTATGATTTGATATTATCCTGATATACCTAGATCTTCTGTAAAAATTCCTCAGAAGCTTTTCAGCGTGTGCGTGTGAGTAGTTCATTTGTGTTCTGGTTAGGTTTTGTTACTGGGTCTTTGCACTACCTTAATCACAGCACTAATTAATTAGTTAATTTTCGATCTAATTTCTTTCCTACTCAGCAGGGACCTAAACCCGGGACCGTTTGGTTCCCAGCATACAACTCTATTCATTCTCAACATTCTTATTTGTGCTTAGTTTATTTGTCGAAGCAATTCTTTGTGGAAAATGTTCATACATGCTACCTACTTCTTCTATTTTATTCAATTAGGAATCTTTATTCATAACAAACATCGGAGAAATTACTATTTTTCAAAAATTTTATATATCGACAGAAGCATAAAATTTATTTTGAAAAAATTTCTAATTTTTTGCCATTCCAAGGACTACTCTCCGCATACCGGGTACCAACACGAATTCGCAAATAATTTTTCGATGAGTTAAATAAAATATCATCTATGTAGCTTTTTCATCCTTGTTGCTATAGGAAGGAAGAAATTTTTTTATAGCCATCCTCTGCCAAAGAATCACAGGAGAAGTTCAAATTGATTTGAAATGTAGACAGAGAATGACATTCACCGAGAATCTTTTAATTTGATGAATTCTCGTAATTATCTAAGTGCACAATGTTTTCAATGTCTCACATGAATCCTTAATTACTTCAAAAAGAGATATCGTCCAAATAAGATTCATAATTAGTTTTTATTGTCTTCCGTTATATGAGTGCTTTCATAATATAATGATATATTCAAAATGGTGAACTATGTTCTCAATTCCACGTAGTAATTTTCCTGATAGCAGTTGTATTTTGAATTATGTTTCAGGTGAAGCCATGGAGCCATAAATGAATAAAGAGCGAAATAACGATTGAATTATGGCAGATTTTTCAACAGTAAATGATAGAGAAAGCAATGAAAACGATGTTTCTCTGGTCTGAAAGTTTGATGCCGACGTGATAAACAACAAAATTTTACCCGACTTACCATATAACTTGTACATACTGAGGCGAAAGTCTGTTAACATCAAGAGACTAATTAAATATTATTTGTCTTCTTTTCACTGGTCGCCTCATTTTCAGGTTTGACCGCCTCGTTCCCATGTTTTATCTATGAAACATTATTTCTTATAGGGTCACCTAATCGTACATGTACAGTGCTTCCGAAAGTAAACGCAAATAAAACACTCTTTCATTTGGAAATTCGATCAATTTTTATTTCAATATATTGCTTGGACCATGTGATTATGTGTGGAATATAATATCATTCAAATGTACTCCATGTGATCTCTTATAAGACTCCATCCTTGTGAGGTAATCTTCGATGAGTCACCGGCACAATTCGGATAATATCTCACCAATAACTTAAAGGATGTTGGTTTTCAGATAGTCAATAGTCTGGGGATCATCGGCATAAACACAATCCTTCTCATAATCCCACAAAAAAAACCTAACCGCGATAAATAACAAGAAATTCGTGGCCAATTCACATGGCCGAAATGGGAAATTTCGCGTTCTGAAAATTTTTTCTTGCAATAAAGCCAAAACGGGTAGTGTTGTGTGGCTTGTTGCACCATCTTGCTGGAACCACGCCTCTTCCAATTCCATATAATCAATTTCAGGCCAACAAAAATCGGTAATCATTTGGCTACAGCGCTGATAATGGCCGTCTTCATTTTCAAAGAAGTATGGCCTAATCATTCCACTAGACCAAATTGCACATCATACCGTGACTTTTTGTGAACGTAATGGCCTCTTAACAGTAACATAAGGATTCTTACTGCCCGGGATGCGACAATTTGCTTGTTTACATAGCTACAGAGTAAAAAATGTGCTTCATCGCTGAAGAAAATTCGATGCGAAAAATCGTCATCCAAACCTTGTTTTCAAGCACCCAATCGGCATATGTTTTACACATTAGATGGTCATCTGGCTTTGGTTATTAGGTCAACTGAAGCTTATAAGGATGGAGATGCAAATACAGATGCAAAATACGCCATAGCGTGCAGTAAGAAAGGCCCAAATGTTGAACGAGCCGACGAATCGATAAATTTGAATCTTCTTGAAATATTTTCGATGAACGTGCATTTCGAAGAAGTATGGCACTTGAAACGTCAGTAACAAATCCAGCCTCTTTGAAATTTTTCATTGTGTTATCAATTAAAGCAGATGAATGATCATGTTGACCATAATCTGTCCGTAGTGCACGAAACGTACTTACTACAGAATAATTGTTTTTGTAGTAAGTTTTCACAATTTTGATACATTCAGTAATAGATTAGCGATCCATATTGTTAAATGGCTAAGCTTCAGTGAAACACATGAGGCATCATATTATACTTCTGTTCGACATAAATCATTGAAACAGGGCTGTGAAATCCGGACTACGAAATGGAAAACCCGTTATATCAGCAGAAGCTCCTAATGAAAGAAGATCTAATGGAAGCTCTTGCGAGGAAATTGCTCAAGTTGACTGAGCTATGTTGAAAGATTGTCAACTTTCAAGAACGAAGGTATCTCAGATATAATTGGCATCACATGAAAAACGTCGTTTTTTCCTCTTAAGATTTCAAAATACTTTCCATTTATGAACTGGAGTATTCTTCGAAAAAAATCAACGATTTTATTAAGTTTTATGAACTACTTATTCTATCTGCTACGTAAAAAACATGATTTCGATATCTTGTGAATCAAAAATATTGAAAGAATTGATAACATGTAAAGAAAATTTTTCTCATAAGGATCAGTCAACAGTGACTGGGATAACAGAGAAGTATCTAATGAATACATCTGTCAACAACTTGTACAGTAATTATTATTCAGAAGCGCCCATGCACATGGCAATATGTCAGTGCCTAGGCGCTCTCCACCATTAGGTTGGCATATCAGCTGGGAAATGCTGAAAACTACAATGCCTGGGTCAGATGAGCGATGAAAAAGACTTCATGAATCTTCAATCTGCGCGAGTTATTTGGATATATGGAAGCAGCTTATATTTTAAGTGACGACGCTGATGACAATCAAAAATCTTTCAAAAGATGTAGCACATCCTCAAAATATAATTTGAAATTAAATAAGATTTTCATCAGTCCTACTTCACATTTAAAAAATAAAATCATTTAACAAGAAATAACTTACCAGGCAGACCTCGTGGTATCCTTGTTGAACAAACACTAAAATTAGAGAATTTTTAAAATCCAATGCATTCTATGTTCAACACAGAAATCACACAAAACTTGTAAGGTATTTTATGGCCTTAGTTAAAACCAAATGACATTTATATAATGAATTAGAAAAACCAAAATATAATTATATATTATATATACAATAAAATAATAAGAAGAGATTTTTTACTTGATAGAAGGATTATTACAAAATTTAAATATCAGAACAGATTCTGTTGGACTCCTATAAATTTTAATTGAATTCAAAATATTTTAGAATAAGATTAATTTTTTATAAGCACTGCTTAAATTTAGTAGACATATAAAATCAAAACGCATTATAAAATATGAAATGGAATGAAGAACCCAACGAAATATAAATTTTCAATTAAAATTACTAAATCAATATTGGGAGGAGACTAAATTATGTTTCTGATCTCATATTAATGAAAATTAAATCTTTTTCAAAAATGCAAAACATAATTGAAAAAACTTCTCCAATACTAATTTATTTGAAATATTTAATATATTTAAATATTCAAATAAGTAACGTCAATAATTTATAGAAGGTTAATAGAATAAATATGTTTTGATACTTAAATTTTGTAATAATCCTTCTATCAAATGTAAAACTTCTTCTTACTATTTTATTGTATATAATAATATATAATTATATTTTGTTATTCCTAATTCATTATATAAATGTCATTTGGTTTTAACCTAGGCCATAAAATATCTCACAAACTTTTTTGTTGTTTTTTTTATAAACATAGAATACGTTGGATTTTTAAAGTTCTCTAATTTTATTGTTTGTTCAACAAGGATACCACGAGGTCTGTCTGAAAAGTTATTTCTTGTTAATTGATTTTACTTTTTAAATGTGAGGAAGGACTGACGAAGATCTTATTTAATTTCAAATTGTTTTTTGAGGATGTGCTAAATGTTTTGGGAGGTTTTTGAAGTAACTTATTCAAATATTTAAATGAATTAAATATTTCCTATAAATTAGTTTTGGAGAAGTCCTTAAGATTATATTTTGCATTCTTGAAAAAGATTTGATTTCCATAAATATAAGATGAACAAAATTTTTTCTCTGTCAAAAGTTTATTTAGTAAATTCAATTGATAATTTATAATTATTTGAATATTTTAATATTTACAGATATATTCTGTTAGCCTTCTACATATTTAATTTCAAAAAATTTTATTTGATATTATAACTTCAGGAATTAAATTAATGTCATATAAGTACTACATATATCAAACGACATATAAAATAAACATTCATTATAAGACATCCGAATGATATAACAAAATCCAATAAATATAAATTGTTAACGAAAATCCTATAAATTAAATATTTCGAGTAGACAAAATTTTGTTTCTGCTTATCCCTCTTATGAAAACAGATATCTTTCAAAAACGTTTAAAATAATCTTAAGAATTTTATCATGAAATTATCTTACTTAGAATATTCAATATTATTGGATATCTAACTGAGTTACTTATTAGAAAATCCCAAGATATGTAAAAACATTACTAAAAAACAAGTTTTAAGAGAGACTTCGGTTCGTCAGTATTCAATCATATTCATATTCAATAAAATATAACATCAATCAACAAAAAATATTTTCTCACCTTTTAACAATGCATAAAGTTTCTGGTAAATGAATACTGAAAATTTAAATGGAGTGTAATGTTAACTCAAATAAATAATTCTGTGGTTTACTATTGATCTAAAAGATTGCAAGGCAATTTAACGGCCTCTGTTATAGCTCAAGAATCATCTGTATAAAGAATGTTAAGGAAAACAAATAATTATATATTATGAATAAAATAAAATAAATGGAGGTTTATACTTGATAGAAGGTATATAAAATTATTTAAATATTTTAATATTCACAGATATTTTGTTAGCCTTTTACATATTTAATTTCAAAAAATTATATTTAATATTATAACTTCAGGAATTAAAAATATTCAAATAATTTTATATAGCTTTTATCAAGTATAAACACCTCCATTTATCATATTTTATTGACAATTTATATTTCGTTGGTTTTTTGTTCTATTTGGTATTATATAATGAGTTTTGATTTTATATGTCTACTCAATTTAGTCAGTGCTAATAAGACATTAATTTAATTCTAAAAGTTTCTGATTAAAAAATTTTGTTGAAATTAAAATTTATAGGAGGCTAACAGAATAAATCTGTTTCGATATTTAAATTTTGTAACAAACTTCTGCCAAGTGAAAAACCTCTTCCTATTATTTTATTGACAATAGATGTGTCTATTAAGTGATCTAAATTATTTCATGAGATTTATTCAGATTTAAATCTGTAGAGGTTCTGGAGAATGAATTCCAGCTATTATCTGTAATATGAAAATATACAGTCTCGGATGACTGCTGATTGAAATAGGGAATCTAACCATGAATTGTGTGGTCCTGTATCACTTTTAATGATATATAAATAACCTGATGAAAAAATAGCCAGAGATAGTTGAAATTATTATTTTCATTTTTCGAATCCAGCAAAATCTACCCAATTAGAATGTGGTTTAATGAAAACACACTTTTTTAAATTTAATTGAATCAGTCTAAACTGGAGAAAAATCCATATTAAATAAGGTTATTCTGATTTTCACAAATTTTTATTGTTATTTAATACACACTCCTATATTCGATTATTTATTCAATCGAATGTGATGATTCCTTTCGACCAACCCATCAACTCTGAGAATTTCAACCATGTCTGCAGCATCATCGATAAAAATCGCGAAGCTCCAGACTCTTACTGTCTCGCACCTCTACAAAAGCATAGAACTATCCCGGACTGAAATTCAATTCCGATTTTTCCGGCGATTAGAGCAGCGTCATCGATCCGCATTCGGCTTAGAAATTCGCCACTGACGCCCGCAGAATTCGGCCGACTCATCGTTATTTAAAAAGTGTGAGGCCAAGAACGCGGCCCTCCTAGTCATCTTTCAGGGCTTATCTGAAGCCAGGGAGAACGGCCAGATAAGACGTTGCGACCACACGGGACGGATTAAGACAGATAAACTTCGCCTTCCCCGCTTGACACTTCGGGATAGATTGCGAACCGATGCGGCAAGCGTCTATTGGATGCTGACGTGATCTCCCTGTCACATCGACTCTTCTTCGTCGACTCTTTTCTCGGCGGATATCTCTTTGGTCTTATCCGAGGTGTCTGTTGATCGCGCGGGTCTTTGTTTCGCGTGAGAATAATTCTGTGTTAGGGTTTGCCGGGTAAAAATGGTCATCAATTTCGCATTGCCTGCAGACGGGACAGAATCCATTAGGGATAGGAGGGATGATAACTGGATATTTTTTTAGTGTATTGGCAGGTGATTTATTTCTTAATGTGAAGTCGGTCACAGATAGAGTCAGTCCACATAATGGATCTTCATTTGGAGAACCAAAAGGCTTTCAAAACACAAATAGAGGAAAGTCGACAACAACTGTAGTGCTGAAAAAAATGAATGATATATTATTAATGGGTAGTCGTCACTTTACACAATTCAAACTTTCCATTGTTGAGCACAGATGCCCAGAGTGTTTTTAAAACTGAATATTTTATTTTAACCAAAAATGGTAGTCATCAAGATACCGCTAAAACGCAAAAAATCATCTATGAAAATATTGCACAATAAGTGCGTCATTATCTTGAAAGTAATTAAAAATTTTCAATCCGGACCTGCTCTAAATCACTACTCATCAAAGCCCCCTAGCCTATTCAGCAGTTATACTGAATTACCCAGAAATAGTTGAAATTTTAAACATGCGAATTGTGTAAGATGTTGGATTCATTGAGTTCAGGGGAAGAGTTACTGATATTCATTCAAACTTCTATGAAAAAGCGATGGATTATAATCTTGGTCATTTGTGACCTATCGTTCAAAAGGATGTTTGTTACCAGTTAACTCTATTTTATGTTACATTTACGTGTCCTGGTGATTCGACTATAACAGACATTATTAAAACACTTGCAGTATTAATACATTCATTTGAGTTTACAAATAAATTATAATGACTGGCTTGTGAACTCATTTGTATGACAAATTGATAATAAATTAACTTTGAAGAGATTTACGATATCCATATCCTGTCTCATATTTTGATCGGAAACACAACTAACTGCGCAGTTAGCTGAGGGAAAATAATCCGACAGGCGTTAACAGATTTCAAAGGCGTTCAAGGAATTTACTACCAGCAGGTTTTCCGGTTGCAGGAAAATTTCATCTTTGCCAAAAATTCCGGCCGAATAAGAAGATTAATTCAGTTCAAATATTATCTAGATAAAACTTCCTACAGGCAAAAATTTCTCTAGGTAAAAATTGCTCCGAGTGAAAAATACTCCTTGCAAAAAACTGCGAAATTAATCAACTAGAAAATCTCATTAAAAAGAAAACACGACTAGGATCTCTGAAACGTCGGTGCAAAAGTCCAATAACAAAATAAATGTAATCTTTGTTAGGAATTAAACTACTAAGTGATCATAAGACAACCTGAATTTAGAGATACTTAAGATTAGCAAAAATATATTACGATAGAAGCTAATATAAAATTCAACAGAGAACAATGTGGTATTAACTATAAAGAAAACGATTATATTAGTGGATGATGAAATATGGCAGGATGGTAGCCTGTATAAATAGTAATTCATATAAATTATACCGTAATGTAATTTAAAAGCAAAAAGGAATAATAACCGCCTTCAAAGGCTTTTTCGGGTATGTCTTTTACGATTAAAAGGAATATTAAATTCAAAATACTACGAAATTTCCTTGATGCGTTATCAACTTCAACAGATCTTGAAACCAAAAGGAAGGAAATGATCATTCAATCCCTTCAAACGAAGCATCTTTCTGCGCAGCAATCAAAATGAATTGATTTTCAATAATCGTTTAATTTCCAATCAATAAGTTATACCTAAAGTTGAAGTAACACTACGTTACACATTTAAGAAAAACTTGTTTCGGAAAGTTCCATCATCTCAAGATTCAGGAAAAAAACTAAATATAAACTTTTTGATATTTTTTAACTTATTTATTTATGATGTAGCTGCATCGAAAATGTAGCCTCATCCATTACAAAAATGTTTGTAAATAGTTTAATATTTCAGTTAGTGAACCCATTAACAGCAGGCAGTCTGGAATATTGTCTAACTGAACCGGCCATTTATACCGGAGGCATTTACTGGCAATGAATGTAGGCTTTCTTTGAACACATGCAGTTTCAGTAACTAGAGGACGTACAATTGGAAACAAGAAAGATAATTTGGTTTACGCAGTATCCGCTCTTTAATGTAGATAGTTCTTAACAGCAACATAAAGAAATCAATATTTTGGATGAGGTGAATCTCAGTTATGATCTATTCGTTATCCGTACTCAAACTGTTTGAATTTATTCTTCTGAGGCAATCTGAATATATTCGGTAAAAACTGTAAAATACTACTCTGTCAAGAAAGTACCGGGAATTTTCAATTAAAACAACATTTTTACATTTAATCGTCAAAATTTATGGGGTCGCCTTCAAAATAGGCTCCATTTGCTCCAATACATCTATGCCAACGGCACTTCCAATTATCGAAACATTTTTTATAGGCGCTGTCCGGGATGGACTTTAGCTCTCGCGCCGAATTTTGTTTTATGGCTTCAATCGACTCAAAACGGGTGCCACTAAGGGGCAATTTTAGTTTTGGGAAGAGGAAAAAGTAGCAGGGAGCCAAATCCGGCGAATACGGTGGTTGCTGTAGCACGTTTGTTGAGTTTTTGGCGTGAAAGTCAGTCACAATCGTAGCTCGGTGAGAAGGCGCGTTATCGTCATGCAAAATCCATGAGTTGTTCGCCCACAAATTTGGCCGCTTCTTACGGATACGCTGACGCAAACGTTTCATAACGCCTAGGTAATACCCCTTGTTTACCGTCTGACCCTCTGGAACGAATTCGTAGTGCACCACGCCACGGATATCGAAGAAAACAATGAGCATCACCTTCATTTTCGAGCGGCTTTGGCGTGGTTTTTTCGGTTTCGGCTCATTTTTTGCCACCCATTCCGATGATTGCTGGCTTGTTTGCATATCGTACTCGTAGACCCAGGTCTCATCACCAGTTATAATGCGTTCCATGAATGTAGAATCGGAATTACAGCGATCCAGCATGTCTGAAGCAATCTGTTCGCGATGACGTTTTTGAAGAAAATTCAGGTCTTTCGGTACGAGTCGTGCGGCCACCTTTCTCATGCCCAAAATATCAATCAAAATCGTACGTGCGGACTCGTGGGGTATCTTAAGATCATGTGCTATCTCTCTCAAGCTGGTACGACGGTTTTCCAGCACCCTTTCCTTAAATTTATCGACGTTGTCTTCGACCACTTCAAGACCATCCTTGAAGGCTCTGTACCACTGATATGCACGCGTTTTCGATAGAGCATTATCACCAAAGGCCTTTTGCAACATTTTCAATGCAGCGGCACACGAAAATTAATTTGCAACACAAAACTTTAAACAAATTCTTTGCTCAACGTAATCACCCATAGTAAAAATCGGCACGCACTCTGACATCGACTGACTTAATCAGCTGTTGCAAACATACTAGTTGACAGATCCCGCTCAAGCTTGGCATAGTAATTAAGGACAGTGGTACCAACCTAGGAAAAAAAATTTTTACCTGCCTCATTTCCCCGCCAGATTTAAATCGATAATTCCCGGTACTTTCTTGACAGAATGTATAAGAGCAATCAGATGCTGAAGGCAATTATGCAATGTTTTTGATGGGTGATCCCACAGTGAAAAAATAGGTTTCAAATGTCTCCACAACTTTACGAATTGTTCGTTCATTTAGGTGATCATCGAAAGCATAAACTGCGTGTAATTCTTGCCTAGATTACTTCATATTGATAGTAAATTTCAATAATCGCGAAACGTTGTTGTAGTGTCAAGTATTCCTTATTGTTTTATTATTGGGTTGTTCGGAAAGTAATTTCGTTTTTTTTTGAGAAAATGAAAAAAAATTTTCGTATAATGAATGGATATTTTATAAAATTATATATTGATCATTCTGATCCAACACCTTTTGCCATCTTTTTGGTAGTTGTAGGATTCCACGCTCATAAAATGTTTGGTCTTTGCTGGCAAAAAACTGATCCAGGTGATTTTGGACCTCTTCATTAGAAGTACATGTGTTACTCTTCAAAAAATTTGCAATGACCGAAACAAATAATAACCCGAAGGCGCTAGATTTGGAGATTATGGTGGGTGTGGGAGTGTATCCCATTCAAGCTGTAAAAGGTATTGGCGAGTGACCAAACATGTATGAGATCTCGCATTATGTTGGTGGTGAAATAATAATCCGAAGGAGCTAGATTTGGAGATTATGGTGGGTGTGGCAGTGTATCCCATTCAAGCTGTACAAGGTATTGGAGAGTGACCAAACTTGTATGAGATCTCGCATTATCTTGGTGGTGAAATAATAATCCGAAGGCGCTAGATTTGGAGATTATGGTGGGTGTGGCAGTGTATCCCATTCAAGCTGTACAAGGTATTGGAGAGTGACCAAACTTGTATGAGATCTCGTATTATCTTGGTGGAACACTACACTTTTTCTATTGATTAATTTTGGCCTTTTTTTATTGAACTGCATCATTCAGTTTGTCTGATATAACAACCTGTCAAAAATTTAAGTTGCAAAAGGTAAAAGTGTTGCCTATATAACACATTGAAATGCTTAAGCATATACGTAGATAACTTCATGGAGCTTAAGTTTTGATAGTAAATTTTTATAATCGCGAAACGTTAGTGTAGTGTATTGTGTATTGTTTTATGATAAACTTACCTACTGAACTGTTGAAAAATTCATTTATAACAGGTAATAGTGTTGCCTATATAACACTTTTAAATCCTTAAGCACATACGTAGATAGCTTAAGTTTTGAAAGTAAATTTTAATGACCGCGAAACGTTGTTGTAGTGTCATGTATTCCGTTTTGTTTTATAATAACCTAAGCTAGCAAACTGTAAAAAATTCATTTGTAACAGGTAATATTGTTTTCTGTATAACACTTTGAAATCCTTAAGCTCATATGTAGATATCTTCATGCAGCTTAAGTTTTGAAAGTGAATTTAAATGGTAGTGGAACGTTGTTGTAGTGTCAGGTATTCCGTATTTTTTCAACTTACCCATCAAACTGTTAAAAAGTTCATTTGTAACATGTAATAATGTTGATTATAGAACAATTTGAAATCCTTAAGCACATACGTAGATAACTTCATGCATTTTAAGTTTTGAAAATAATTTTTAACGATCGCGAAACGTTGTTGTATTGTCATGTATTCCGTATTGTTTTATAATAACCTAAGCTTGCAAACTGTCAAAAAATTATTTGTAACAGGTAACAGTGTTGCCTATATAAATAACACTTTGAAATCCTTAGGCGCATATGTAGATAACTTCATGGAGCTTAAGTTTGGATAGTGAATTGTTAAGTATTTCATATTGTTTTTTAATAACCTAACCTAACAAATTGTAACACTGTTGCCTATACATATAATACTTTGAACACAATCACCTGATATAAAGAGCATGATTCACTTAAAAAACACACAAGCTGATTATGCCACAATGTTATTATAAAATTGCAACAATCCATTAATCGGAAAATTTCAATCGAACCATTATGTCAACCGTTGTCGACAAAAACGATGTTAGTGCCGATAAAACAACCGTTCCTCGTCCGGCAAATAACAGAAATTAGGACGAATCGATGTTGTTAATATGCAAAAGGTGCCAGCATTTTACAACGTCTGCCGATGGAATTGGCGGTGATGGTTCCTAAGTAGAGGTTGCGAACGGATGTATAAATCAAGTCTACCGAAATAACCCCGGTCGCGGTCACGCCATCTACGAACGGAGACCTGGAACTGCCCCGGCAAAAACTGAATACATTTGAATATCATTGTGCTTTTCGTATATTTTCGGGAAGTAGAAATGTACATCAAGTGGTAAATTACGGTTTGGATTACCCGCAATTGGAGTATTGAATAATTTGACATTATTTCCCAGTCACCATTCCAGGATGTTTATTTCGGTATTAGTAGAAAAAAAATTAGAGAGAGTTGTATGAAGAGTCCATGACATATAATTCTGGTAATTTATGTATTTCCTTTATACATCTAAACTGCATTCGTTTTTCCAGAAGTACGACAATTTTATCTGGGAATTGTCGAATATATTTTATGGAATATTCAAGGTCGAAAGTTAATTATATTCCTGTGTTTTATTGCTTTCGTGTATATGTTCAGTACTCTGAAAATAAAATACCTTTTAGAGAACAATATTTAATATCATTGTTATTTTTCAGGCGAATAAATACATACTAAATTCCACTGTTAGTCTTTTGTGAACCACGCCAGAATTTATTGATTTATTTGGCAAACTCTGTCAAAAATATCCAAAAATACTGCAATGAATGTTCATCACGCATGAAATAATCTGTGGTATGGCAAACTAGGAAGGTTCAATAAAAAGCAAAATGTACTATTGGTAAGCTCCAAAGATTAACTAACGTACACAATTGATTTCGAAACACGGCACATTTCTAATTAAGGATCAAATACTTCATCCTTTGGTGATTGAAATTATTGCATATAAGGAAATTCTTGAAATAATTGAAAATGCCTAAACTCTGTAAAGTTAATTGAAATTGAAATTTCTTTAAAGGGTTTTTTTCGAGTACGGTACAAAACTGATAAAGCGTATTCTTCTCCTTAAATAAAGGCACTTTCACCATATGAACTCAGTCTCGAAAATACAGATGTCAGTACCAGTTTATCAATCCATTGTTTCAACTGGCAACACCTTCATTTTGGAGTGTAAATAATATAGTTTCCGTGTGCTCTGAAAATGTCAATTTTTGTACTGAATAATGTGTTTTGCGGGGAGTTTTACACTATTTTAAAACTATTACAAATATTGCATTTAGAGCTTTGTCTACCAAAAGTTCTATTCAGAGAGTCCTGAACTTTTACTTTACCAAAATTATCTAACTAAAATAAGTCTGCTTTAAACAATCTTCCCTTTGAAATGGTTTTGAAATTTACTCTTTATTATAAATTTAATATTTAGGTTTCTAGAATCCATGCAATTTTCATGAAGTATTGTATATTGCAATTTTATTGGGCTTCAAAAAATTTGTTCTTCGATGGAAACTATTATGTCGAAAGCTTGTACTATTGAAATTTCACTTTCAATTCCATATCAATATAGCCTAAACCATGGAATAGAGAAGCTCATAAGAGGTTACCATATCTACAGAATGCTATAAAGCGAAAGAACCCGATTGTAGCTCAAACAAGTTCGGCACACATCGTCCGTAAAATGTAACTTATAACAAATCTAAACTTGGAGATTCTAGCTGAAGAAGAGATACTGGGAAACTTCAATTATAGGCCAAAACTTTCAGCTCATATAAGTTGAAATGCAAAACACGTTTAAGGGAAAACTTTTCCTATTTAAATATTAACAATTCGATGAGGGTTTTCTTGGTATTAGCATAACTTTCTAGATCCTGCTGCTCTGATTAAAATTTATATACGACCAACGCAGAATTCTCCACAAAGTTATCATTCCGGATTCTTGCGAAATGATTCATGTCTAAACAGAAAACGTTCATTGTCGTACTATTCACATCCCTACTATCCCTACTATAATATTATAAATGCGAATGTAAGTTTGTTTGTTACGCTTTCACGCAAAAACTACTGAACCGATCATCATGAAACTTTGTACATATACTCTTGAAGGTATTAGAAGTAACATAGGGTACTTTATATTTAAAAAAAAAATTTTTTTACGAAAGATAAAACAATTGTTTGTCAAAAAATCGTCAAATTTAGCTACTTCAGTAATGAAGTTTTACTATTATTATACCCTTACCCTTTATCTTTCATACTTATTTAATGACTCCACTGCGGGCGAAGCCGCGGGTAAAAAGCTAGTGTTTATCTAAAGTGATTTGGTCTATCAGGAAAATTGTGTTATATTTGTGAATTTACCTTAATATATAATACTATATAAAAGGAAAATGTTTATTTCAACATATTTCGACAGATATTTGGTCCCTCATAGGTGATCTCTGGAGATCTCTCAGAAGCTTTAGTGCTGAACTTTGTGTTCTTACGCTACGTTAGGCACTGATGGTTAACTTTTCACCCAATAGTGAAAGATGACTAGCCATCCTAGGGGGTAACTATATTCCCATGCCAAAATGCGAAGCCTCACCGAAGAGGGAACTTCGCTCAGGAGTAAGGCGTTTAACCACAACGTCATTGACCCTCATTCTTACGAGAATCTGCAAATTCGTAATTTAATAAATGATATTACTGAAAAATAAAAGTAGAATATAGGATATCCATGAATATATTTAATCCGATCAATTTTGCATACACTTCATTCAGAGATACAATTTTTTTCTATAATAAAAGTTATATTACTTACTACATCAAATGAGACAAATAATCAAAACTGTTGATGTATTTTAAAGAGTACCAAGAAAAAACACAGCTTTGCCGTATGTAAGATGTTGGCTATCTATACTGTTCAAATAACTGTTCAAAAATTGAAGTGGGTAATTTGCGTACATATTATTATATTACAGTAATATGTAAAGGGAAATAAAAAAGCAATTTTGTATATTAATAAAGTAAATAAAAACAAGTTGGCTTGCGTTTCACTGTTCATTTGATGTCTGTTGACATACGTTATCAGTTCTACTGAAATCTATGAAATGGTTGTTATTTATACAATGTTCCGAAAAACCAGATGTAACAGATGTTATCTTATTATATAACATACTTTTTCATGTTCTTCTACCCTTATGTTTATGGATCGTCCTGTCTGACCTATGTAAAATGCAGGGCATTCTTTACAATCTAATTTGTATATATCGCTTTTTTCACACGTTTCACGACATTCTTTGCTATTGACTAAGAGTGAACCTAAATTTTCCTTATTTGTACAAATAATATTAATATTATTCTGTTTAAGTCTATTGCAAACTTTATTACTTATTTGTGATATGAAAGGTATCGTATAGAATTTTTCATCTTCTTTGTCCTGAAGAATAGGGTAAAGAGAAGTTAGAGCTTTTTTATACTGTTTTTAAAAATTAATTTATCGATTACATTCGTATTGTAACCATTGTTCGACGCTACTGACTTCAATATCTCTCAATAGAAAACTGTAACAAAAAAATTAAAGTTTTTGAGTCATTAGCGTTAAAAAATGGTTACTATACGAACGTAATCGATAAATTAGTTTTTGAAGAACAGAATAAAAAATCTCTAGCTTCTCTTTACCCTATTCTTCAGAACAAAGAAAAAGAAGAATTCTATACAATACATTTCATACCACAAATAAATAGTAAAACTTGCAATAGACTAAAACAGAATAATATTAATATTAATTGTACAAACCATTTGAAAACTCCAGAGACTCATCCACAATACACTTTTCTTTAAATTAATATCAGTTTCAACCCCTCAGATATCATGTTATTAATATTGTAATAAAAAATCAGAATGTACAGGAAAAAATCATAGAAAATAATAAATGCGTAGAGCCTACCCCAAACATAAGATAATTATGGTTCATTCGAAATGAACCAGCATTAAAAGCCAGTTTATACCAGGAAAGTTGTAATTATCCCATTCACATTCTCTAGCATGTCGATGATTTTCATGGCAGAAAATAAGCGTTTAGTTCCTGTAATTAGTGTCCATTCTGGAGGAAACATTCATGTGGACAACCCCTTTTATGGCAGGAATCAGAATGATGGTATTCTTTTCATTGTTATCATGTATAATGTTCTCTGTGATTAATATTAGGTATGACTACCTAATATTAATTATGCTGTTCAGTTAGGTATTCTTGTTCACAATATTTGAATATGATGTTAGGATGTTTGGTTTTTTTATTTTTCTTTATGTGACCGAATAAAACAACAAGTAAGTTTTCTCTAACGAACTGGAATTTCACGTTTTGAAATTGAAGATCTCCAAAAATTGAATTAAAGGTACGTCCTTATGGAGTCCCTTTTTCTAAGCTTTTCGTTGGAAATATAAGATGAAAATAAGTGAAACTTGGTACAAAAATGGAACTTGTCTAACAAATGCTTATGCAATGTTTTTGAATTTTGAATGTTTAGGAGTTTAAAGAATATGCTTTTCAATGAATGAAAATAATAATGCAAAATTTTTTCATTAACATTCTATGTGGAGTATATAAAATAGGATTTGAATTCTTTAGTCATCTTTAGTTTCAAATGATTCCTCGATGAAAAGAAGAAACCACGGAAAAATTATGCACCGTGGAAAAGCTTCATCGACTATGGCAAAGAAAATTTTTCCTGTCCAATTCAATATCCAGATGATATTCTAGAAGGTGCACATGCATGCGGAAATTTACCCCAGTTGGACAGTAGATACTCGAATGAATTTCTACAAGCTCTTCAATGTAATAGGATCCACTATAATACGCGATTGGCGATAGAAGTTCTATGTCTCAAGAAAACCAAACATTTTATTCTCACAAAAGTTGCGTCAACAACGACTTATTTTCTGATACTGAATTGTTTCAGCCGTTACTATTTGGTAGTTGATAATAATTAACACAAATTGTAGAAATTACTATGTTTTACTACCAATAAAAAGATATATTACACATTTTCTTGTGACTCCAGTTTCGGGAAATGAAGTATCCCATCATCAGACTTATTTTCTGTTTCGTCCACATTGTCATAAAATACGGTAATTGGTAGTAACGATAAAGAGGAGACGGAAATGAAGAAAAATAACTACGTATAAGCACAATATAGCAATACTTCTTGAGGCCTCGTCTGAGATTTGGTGCCATTTGGCAATTGTGTATGTATTATTCGTTGAAACAGAGATATCTGGAACTTCGCTGTATTCACCAATTAATTCCATTTGCGATAACTTCTCTTCATACAACTAATATTTCTTTTTCTGTTTCCTGTTATAGAAGACACCGTTCAGAGAAGATGCTGGAATCATTTTTTGAAATTTCACATTAATGTAGGAGTTGGATTTCTTGAATGGAGAAATATAATTTCAAATTTTACATTAGGTAAATTGAAACGGATGGTCCAGGGATTCTTTTAACTTCGAAGGAACGTAAAGTGAAGTTCTAGAAGTTCAGTAATCGTAGGACCGATTTGTATGAGAGACTTGAAACGTTTGGCTATTTTTGTAAATACCTGTAAAAAAAACATCAGGTATTGGAATTCTAAAACTATTAAAACTAAAAGTTATTTGATATGAGGACAGTGCAAAACTTGTTTTACATCTATGTTCTACGACTAAAACTAATCATAAATTTTAATTCAAAACATGAATGATGCAAGAAAAAATTACACCAAATCAATTCAGGTTTCACGTAAATAATGTTTCTCTTTTTTGTCTTCCGTATTCTGTTTCAGGGAATTCTCCATTTCTCTGGATTCCAATATTTCTGTAAGCCTTCAACTGTTTCTCTCTAGAAACTTTGTATTCCATCTAGCCAACTATGTCCATTTGTTGATTTTCGTCGTTGATGCTTGATTTAAATCTTGAATTTTTTCCCCATATGTTCAAGGTAAAGTATGTTACTATAGAATTTCACCCTAAAAATTATTTGGTGATTTTGACACAAAACTGATGTGGTTGAGTCTTTCGGGTTTATAGTTTCATGAAAAAATCGACGATTCCACAATTCACTTGAAAATATCAAAATTCTCCGTAATGATGCTTATGCTATTCACATAAAAATTACAGTTTTTCGTAATCTAAAACTTGTCCAGAAAATCAGTCCGACTTTTTATTTAAATTTTCTTACCACCTTTTCTGATTTAAATCAAGTTTTAGTTGAAAATATTCATAAAAATTTCATTCTATTCGTTATGAAAATGATTAAAATCCTTTACCTTAGATCTAATTACAAATTCATCCATGCTAAAAGCATCTTAGATCATAGATCTCGTAAAAAACTTTTACAGCATTGGTCGTATTCTCATTAGCTCCTTAAATTCATTGATATTTTTCTGTTTTTTGCAGAATTTCAATACTATGATAGATTTTATGTGATTAAGTTTACATATGGATAATATTTTTTCTAAATGTAAGAAACGTTTCAGAATTGTAACAAAATTTTCAATCATATACAGAATAGCTCCAGAATAGGTATTGAAGTTCAAGTTACATACTTTGATTGATTGAACTTTGGCTCTTTTATACATTGAAATGTGATAAACTAAATACTTTTTTTTCAGTTCTAGATGAATTTTTCAAAAAATTTTCTGATTTTGAATAAAATTTCAAGAATTTTGAATCGAATAGTTAATGTTTACTCTAGAAAGGCCTTTCTATAGTTTGGCTAGTAACTCTATTCATAAGTTAGATTATTAATAGCTCCTTCAGAATTTATCTTATTTTATTGATTTAGATCAGATTGCTTTATAATCAGTAAACTCATATTCAATGGTTCGAAAAAAGTTACACTACGGAAGTCTGATCACTGTTTCCTTAACAATAAAAGAGTGATAGGAAACAAATTTCTCATTTACTCTATATCAACAGCTGTTGATCAAATGACATGTTTCTAAATAGATTAAAAATTTGAAACATTTGTGAAGAACTGAAATGATTGATTTTGTTATAATAAAAATGAATAACTGTTCTTTTCGCACCTCGAAAAACTCCAATGCTGACAGATTGTGAGAAAATATATCTATCTAACTTTTCCTAATGAATTCAAAATAACTCATCGAATAAATACGTCGGAACATCTATTCAAAGATGCCTTTTCTAATGGAAAGTCTCCAAACTTCAACTAACAGACGGACAACTCCGGGAAGTTTAACGAAATTTCAAATTAATTTTGAACTTTCGGTCCGAAACTTATTACAAAAGTTCAGTGAGATGTTTATGAAAACGTTCTCCTCAAGCGACAATATATTCGAACTTTTACTTCGTGAAAGATTATATAGTAGTCTTTTCGATTTATATCCTAATGCCTGTAAATCATTTTTACAGTATACTCGTTTTATCGTGTTTCGAAGTATGACGAAAGAAAATTTAATAATGAAAAACCAATTCTTCAAGAATAATGAGCTTCTTTTTCCTGAACTGCCTGAATATCCGGTATCTTTCTATAGCTGAATCAAGACGTGAAGATAAAGATAGATTGAACAAGTTTGCAATGCTGGTATAGATTGATTTTTCTCGTAATGAAAAATACAGGGACGTTACAGAATTTCGAAGAAACATCACAAAATGTTGAAAATTCGAATCAAGATTCACAATATATAATTTCAGAATGTGTATAATATATAGAATGTTTCGTAAGATCTATGATAAACTCTGACAAATGATAGATGTGTCTATCATTATCTATAGGTCCTATTTGTTTCAAAATAAAATAAATGGAGGTTTATACTTGATAGAAAGTATATAAAATTATTTTGACATTTTAATATTAACAGATATATTCTGATAGCCTTCTACATATTTAATTTCAAAAAA
The DNA here is from genome assembly GCA_034642435.1 of Megalocaria dilatata. NCBI lineage: Eukaryota > Metazoa > Arthropoda > Insecta > Coleoptera > Coccinellidae > Megalocaria > Megalocaria dilatata. Next base: position 42,662,099 of record CM067856.1, on the reverse strand, counting down.
ATGATATTTAATTCTATAACTTTATTATAAGACATCCAAATGAGATAACAAAAACCTAAATTGTTAACAAAAATCCTATAAATTATATATTTTTAGTAGACAAAATTTTGTTTCTGCTCATTCTTTTTATGATATCTTTCAAAAATGTTTAACATAATCTTAAGAATTTCATCATAAAACTATCTTACTTAGAATATTCAATATTATTGGATATCTAACTAAGTTACTTCTTAGAAAATCTCAAGATATGTAAAAACATTAGTAAGAAACAAGTTAAATTGCCTTTCAATCTTTTAGAGCAATGGTAAACCACAGAATTATTTATTTCGAAATATTACACTACATTTAAATTTTCAGTATTCATTTACCAAGAAGCTTTCTAAATTTTTAAAAGGTGAGCAAATATTTTTTGTTGATTGATGTTATATTTTATTGAATATGAATATGGTTGATTACTGACGAAGCGAAGTCTCTCTTAAAACATGTTTTTTAGTAATGTTTTTACTTATCTTGAGATTTTCTAAAAAGTAACTTAATTAGATATCCAATAATATTGAATATTCTAAGTAAGATAGTTGTATGATGAAATCGTAAGATTATGTTAAACATTCTTGAAAGATATCTGTTTTCATAAGAGGGATGAGTAGAAACAAAATTTTGTCTACGATTAACATTGAATTTCCTATGTTTCCTACTATTTTTTTCATACTTGTGTATGTAGTGTCCTATTGGGTCTCTACTGTTATTTATATATGTCGTAGCAAAATAACCAACAATCTAACAATTAACGATAAAAATTATTATGAATGGAAATATCAAACCTTAAGATTATAGAAAATTTCAAAATGTCTTGAAACGGCTTGAATGCAAGCCTTACATCGACGAACTAATGATGCCGTTATTCGAAGGATGATATTTGGGTCGTTTCTAATCTGATAAGTTCCATTTATAATTCTTTGAAGGAGCTCTTGATGACATTTGACTTCAACAGGATAGACTGTAACGTTCAAAAGCGCTCCACTGTTGATTTGAAATTCAATCGCTAAGAAACGCTCCAATAATGTGACTAAGACCATTAAGAAGGTTTGAAGTTTCCGCAATAAAAGTCGACCTGTTTTCGCATACCCTGTAGAGTTGCCTTGTTTTCAAGAAGTGTAGAATTTCTCAAAATCCTTTTTTTCGTACTATAAGGTTGCACGAAGACACGCCGTGTGGTATTTTCATCGAATTAACTTGATCTTAGAAGTTCCAGGAGAACCTTGTGTAAATCTCGGATCTCAAGCTAACTGTAAAACTGTATTATATTGGAAATAATAGTCACTATTTTGATTGAAAAGTTGAAATAAGTGGATGGGGAGTAAGAATTTGCATTTTCACTGTCAGATTTACAATTTGAGATCCATTCAGAAAAGACGAGTTTCATTAATCTTTTCATTGGCGCACAATGAGGCATTTTACTGAGTAGGATTCATGTGCGGACGGACAAAATCGCTAACGCAAGCTAGAGCGATTTAGTTTCACTACTTTTTTTTCATCATAGCCTTTGCTGTGGTCAGTTAGCGATTTGGTTTCGAGACAAGCTGCTTCAAATATCCTCACAAATAAAATTATAAGGGATTAAGATTCGGCGAAAGAGTTGTCTACATTTGAACAATCCATCTTTTCAGAAAATGTTCATTAAACCATTGTCTCCTTCTAGTTGGTGGTGTACCATCGTGGTGATACTTCATATTTCGGTAATGTTGAAGCTCTACGTCACCAATGAACTCTTAAAGGTTGTTTACCAAAAATCTCTCTAACAAAAAGTATTCAAACATTTATTTCGTGAACTAAAATCTGTGTGCCGATAGCGCAGTGGTCAGAGCCTTGGGCTGGGAATCAAAAGATCCCGGTCCATGTTAAGTACGAAAGAAATTTTCTAGTTGGACGAGTTTTGGTCATCATTTCACTGTTCGGTAGAAAATTAACACTGCAGTGACCTAAAGTGGAGTAAGGACGCTGTAACCAGAACATAACTGAACTCCGAAATTGCACAAGCTGAAAAGCTGGATCTCCACAGAATCTAGGAGAAGTAGCAGGTTAATATCATCAAATTATTGTTAAAAAACCCACACAAAACGTTTACGCTAACACGTTGCTGAAATAACCTTTGTCTAATGCCATGTGGATTTTACAATGCCCACACATGTTCGTCGGAGCATTTGACAAGCGAAATGAATACATCGTTTTGTAAATGTTGCTGACGTAAACATAGACAAAATTCTAACTTCTGTAGGGATCTCCAGCATATAAAGCGTGTACATTTCAATTAAAAAAATGTATATGGGACAATAATTTATTTCCACAAAAATGTTTGTACTACTACAACAATTTTTTCACCACGATGTGGCTTCTTCAGGTATTACATTGTACTGCCTGTAATACCTGAAGAAGCCACATCGTGGTGAAACAATTGTTGTAGTAGTACAAACATTTTTGTGGAAATAAATTACTGTCCTATATACATTTTTTTAATTAAAATGAGTTTCCACCAACTAAAGACCGAATCTATCAAATACGTGTACATTTCGTCTATAAAATGGATGCAACATTTTTCTGTTCTAGATACGCCATACAAATTCGGTGTTAAATGAAGACTAGAAGCTACAGCATGACCATTAACTAAACAGTTGGCAAGAACTAGGAACTTTGTGTGGCAAGTTGCGCAGTCTTGTTGAAAATAAATGTCATCCACATCAATATCTTCTAGTTCCGGCCATAAAAATTCATTAATCATAGGACTGGACCATCCTGGGTTTTCGTCAACTCTAGGCTACAGAAGCAATATTTTCAGTTATTCTTGAGCGACGCACATGGTTTCGATTCTTCACATCACTAACTTCTCCCAACAATTCAAATTTTTTCACAAGACAGAATTTTATCACAGAAAAAGCTTATGCAACATTGGACCTATGTCACGTTTACCATGGCTTAAACATGCATACATAATATATAAGGATCACCCCATGACTTAATGACTAATCAGCAACAGACTTCTGATGACAGATTTCAATTAAGAACAATTTGTCCCTAGGCTATCCTCTCATTATCGACCGCTGAAATATTGCGGCAAAAACATTGCAGGCCCGAGACCAACTTTATTCAAAGCGTTCGCCTTATCTTAATCGACTTTCGTCAAACAAGTTGTTAATCAACCGACAAATAGGCTAGTCATTTGAGAGTGTCACAGTTGGGCGGGCGCTTGTAACCAGCACCCCGTAAAACAAGCGGCTTCCTTCTCAAGTTATCCACTTTCAGCTAGACAATGCCTCCGCACAACACCCCTATAAACTAGTGGTGATTAATTGCGATACCCTTCACCTTCCAAGTTTGGGAATGATCCGGTCTTGACAAGCATGAGGAACGCCTTGCCCGGTATTCCTGCTTTATCTCGCTTTTGATAAGATCGTTTCGAGTAATTCGGGCGAACGGAACTTAAACGAGAGTTAGCAGGCACCTATTGTTTGTATTTTGCTAATTCTTTCTTTGGTATTATGAATGCTCATTCAGGAAGTTCATACCTTGTCCTCAAATCACTTGAAAGTTATATTTCATGTTATTGATTCATCCGATTATGGTTGTTATATCATTATACAGAGGTTTTCCTGAGTGCGTTATTTTAATTAGGGAGCGTATTATGCGGCCAAAAAAAAAGGTAATACTGCTTTATGAAATGTTCCGGAGTTGTGACTTAAGTGATCTTTCTGCCCTAGAGCCTATGATCATTGCCCCCTAGTTTCATCCCGGTGAAATGGAGGGTTAAGTAAAGATGCCTAAAGTAATGCCATTCGCGCCAGTCGCTGGATTCGTGTGGTGGAAGATCTTCCGAATGGGGTCCTAGTTTTGCCGTTATGGTGGAATGGAGGGTCTGAGCTGGTTGATTAACTCAGTGACAGGGAGTCCGTCGAAGCACAGGGTCCTTCCTTAAAAGTAGCGTACTCTACCCTATTGCAGTCTCCGGATTTTTCTGTCCAATGGCCGAGTGCATTATGGAGCATACTGCGTTACCTCGGGAGGGTGCATGCCCACAGGTAGTACTTGTACCACCTGGCCACCCGATTGGTGTTGGACTCGAGGGGGCAGTGGTTGAAAGTCTGCATGCTGGACTAGGGAGGTATTTCATTCATCTGTTCGTAGACCCTCATGTTCGGGATATTTCCATGAAATGTCTCAGGTTTTCGCCGGCCTCGTCCTGAACCTGGATCCATTGTGTAACATTCAGGGTTTGTGTATCTCGACGGAACGGCTAGTCCGTTGGTACTTGACGCCAGGATCAATCGAAAGACTTCACATAGCTTCGTGGGTCTTGATGTACAGGACGGATTGACCGTTCTCGTACCATGATAAATTGAGGCATCAATCTTGGGATTATCTCAGTTCATGAGACTGCGTTCAGGTGGATGGACAAGAAGCCCATCCGGCGTGTGAGTTGCGTCTCAAACTCGGGTACTGACAATGCAAAGCCAGTAGAGGTTGAATTGTGCTTCGCTGCTATCAGTCAGACGGTTGTAGGTTTTCGAACTGAAGCCCAAACTGGAAGCTGGTGAGTTCATCTCTTCGGGGGGTTCTCGCTTCGAGCGATGATATGGCGCAATCCTTATCATACTTTCTGTCTCTGGGGGCAGACTGTTGACGGTGCTGAGTAGTCACTTGATGAAAGCTACGCACATGCCAATTCAACTAACTGGTAGAATTCACGCGGGATTGGGATACGCCTAATCAGCACACCAAACGAAACATTAGTTCCCCTTTGCTTGCAGTACAGACTGATAGCTTCGAAACACTATCCAACCTCTATTGGCTATGTAGTGTCATCGTGAATTCTACCGAATAGGTCATTGGAATGTTAGCTTAGCTCTTTCACCAAGTAACTACTCAGCAGTATCTACAATCTGCTCCAAGAAGCAGAAAATGTGATAAGGGTTACGCCTTATCTTCGCGCATGACGAGAACTACTCCGAAGAGCTAAATCCACCAGCTTCCAGTTTTGGCTTCAGTTCGAAAGTCTACACCGTATGGCTGGTAGCAGCGAAGCACTTTCCAGCCTCTACTGGCTCTGCATGGTCAGTACCCGAGTTGTTTGGGAAGCAACTCATACGCCAAAGGGTCTTCTTATCCATCCATCCGAACCCTTATGCAGTATTTCAATTGATGCTGGCTTCAAGCACGGTATAACCGTCTTATCGAGATCCACAAACCTCAGAAATGTCTCGCAATCTATACTGGTTCAGGACGAGGCCGGTTGAACCGTCAAGTCCCGCTGAAGTTCCAGGATATCTCGAGATATCCTGAACATGAGTTGCTGCAAATAGATAGGCCAGGTCAGACGAATAGTTCCTGAGGGCCTCCACCCTTCCGAGGTAACGCAGTATGCTACACAACGCACTCGGCTATTGGACAGAAAAATCCGGAGATTTACTGCAATAGGGTAGAGTACGTTAGTTTTAAGAGAGAGACCCTACGCTCAGAGGATGACTGAGTGGATCAACTCGGCCCAGCCGTACATTCCACCTTTACGGTGAAACTAGGGCCCCATTCGGTCGATCCTCCACCACACGGGTCTAGGGACTGGCGCGAATGGGATTATTTTAGGCATCAAGACTTAGCCCTCCATTTTACCGGGATAAAACTAGGATTCTAGTCAAGACAAGCGCCCCCAGCGTGACAAGCTATCATGTCAGGGGTGGCGGCTATGCATTGTCAGTGCCGGAGTTGTTTGGGATGCAACTAACATGTGGAAGGGGCTTTTGGGCACCCACCGTCCTTCGATCGCTCGAGGCCAAGATCCGCCATGGACACTCCAGTCGATACGGGTTCAAGCCAAGCATAAAGCGTGGTCGAGACCCCTAAACGTCCGGGCGAGTCCTGGTTATCCAAGCGCAAGAACTACGCCAAAAGGTGCTTTTATATTAAATTTATAGTCCATTTCACTGATCGAGGCCAGGATCTTAAGTAAACACACTAGTCGATCCGGGTTCAAGCACAGCATGAAACATGGTCGAAACCCCTGTACCTCCGGGCCAGTCCCGGTTATTCAGGCACAAGAACTACGACCCTGCACAGCAGAGTACCCTTCTAGCCTAGCATGCAGGCTTTCAGACTTTATGAAGTGTGTCTCAAAAATGCTTTCCTTCTGTTTTGTCGTTTACTCAGTAATAATAATTGATATTTGAAGAAATGACACAAATAGCGCGTGGGCTTTTTTGAAATTTTCATATTTGATCGGCTATAAATTAATGAATATTTTTTCAATGTTGTGAGCTAATAAGGAAGGTTGAGCCTTTACATTTACGAATGAAAAACAATATCATTCAAATTAACGCCACTACTGGTCATACAGTAACCCATCCGATCAAGTCAATTTTTCAGTACATTGTCTATTGTATGGGACTTAATCTCACGAATGGCAACTTCGATTTCGTGTTTAAATGCATCAGTCGTTTCTGGATAGTTAGCGTAGCACTTATCCTTAACGGAACCCAATAAAAAGTAGTTCTTCGAAGGATAAATGACCTTCATCGCTAAAGATGATTTTTCCGGCAAAATCCTCATCTTCAGCCATGCAATCATTAGCCATTGAGCGAAGTGGAAATGCATCGGATGGTCACGAGGCTTCTCTTCTTACACTAGTTGAACTTTTTGAGCCTTCATAGCGAAGTCTTTATGCAAAATTGCCCTCAGAGATATGCAAGAAATGTTCACTTCTTGAGCACGATGACGACACTGTTTCACTTAATAATCATATAGAATTATCAACACATGTGACGGCTAACCAATAAGGTATCAAATGAAAACATAAAGTATTAATTAAAATTATCTAAATCTATCACCCAAGACATATTCGTTTCGATTTGATATTCTCTGTCTATAAACTGAAACAGTGTTTCTAAGGCATTTTATTCAATTGAATTCTAGAAAGATTTTAAGAATTTTTTCAGATTGAATCTCAAGAGGTTTCCGAGAATTAATCCAGGTATTATATGTTATATTTCAAAAAACCCTTCGTAGTGAATTTTCAATACATGTTGTTTCTCTGCGAATATTGTCTACCTATTTTCGTATTTCCTCTGAAACTCATCGAATTTAAATATGTGTAGAAAGACGGACGGAAGAAAACTTAAAATGCGACAAATATGACAAAATAACTGAAAAATAACAAATATGAATTTCGAATTAATTCAATTAATGAATAGCTAGTGGAGTTAATTTTTATAGACTATTGCATATGTAAAACCCATGCTAAAATTTCAGAGCCCTGAATACACATAAGTAAATTTCCTTCGATCAGAATGGTTTCTTTCTGGTCCACCTGTCTTTCCTCATTCTACATCGAACCAGCAACACCTCAGAGTTGATTGAACCGTATACAATTGCCGCTCGCGTGTTGAACGAAACACCTTTTTGTGAAAAAAATATTGACTTTCCGTTGATTAGAACACAATAATTCCCATCAGCTGAAATGACGTGAATTTTAAGTCGACTCGCATGGGCGTGGTTCTATTGAAATATTATAGAATGAAGTAGTGATTTCATTTATGCAGGCTCGTTCTGAACACGAAACGAATACGTAATTTGCTACAGAATCAATAAAACTGACCCCGAGTGAGGTTTGTAGGACGTGAACTATAGGTGAAACACCCATTAAAGGTTTCTTTTTTCAGAATTTGCTATTATGTTCCCAGCGACCACCGCATTTGTTTGCACAAGAAAAACGGCGGAAGCGACAACTGTCATTCAATACTTTTGTCGCGCAATAAAGATTAAAGATTTCTTTCTACGAAACTCGCTCAGGAATTCTGAGCCATTAAGTGTATTTGGATTGATGCAATGGTTTGTTGTGTTTGTTTATAATATGAATGATTTTGAGACTCACTTCTCAAATGGACATACTAATTTCAATTAGAGAAGCTACAAGCATAGTTTATAGTCGATATAATAGGTTGGGTAAATAGTCTATTATTTTTGCGTGAATTTCAAGACTTTATTCAACATGTTTCCGATTGTTCGATTTGGGTCGACCCCAAATGACATTGTAGCTTGACGCGCTGGGGGCGCTTGTCTTGACTAGGAACCCTACTTCAATCCCAATGAAATGGAGGATTAAGTCTTGATGTCATTTGCGTCAGTCACTGGACCCGTGTGGTGGCAGTTCGAACGAATGGGTTTCACCGTATAGGTGAAATGGAGGGCTGAGCCATGTTGTTCAACTCAGCGACAAGGGCTTTCCCCTTACAACTAACGTACTCTACCCTATTGCAGTAAATCTCCGGATTTTTCTGTTCAATGGTCGAGAGCATTATGTAGCATACTACGTTACCTCTGGAGGGTGGAGATCCTCAGGAGTATTCGTACGATCTGGCCACCCAATTGGTATTGGACTCAAGGGGACAGTGGTTGAAAGTCCGCATGCTGTACTAGAAGGGTATTTCATTTATCTGTACGCAGAAACTAATGTTCAGGATATCTCGAGAAATGCTTCAGGGTTTAGCGGGACTTAGCGGTTCGTCCCGAAACAGAATCGATTGCGAGATGTTTCTGGAGTTTGTGGATCTCGACGATACGGCTAGACCGTTGGTGCTTGAAGCCAGGATCAATTGAAAGACTTCAAAAGGGTTCGTGGGTTTTGAATGTTCAGGCTGGATTGACAGTGCTCGTACCAGAATCAATTGAGGCATTAAATATTGAGTGTATCTTGGATCATGGGACTGCGTTCGGGTGGGCAAATAAGAAGCCCCTTTGGCGAGTGAGTTGCGTTACAAAAAAATTCTGGTAGAGACACTGCAGAGCCAGTAGAGGTTGGATAGTGTTTCGCTGCTACCAGTCACGGTGTGGGTTCTCGGACTGAAGCCAAAACTGGAATCTTGGTGAATTAAACTGTTTGGAGTATACTCTGTATAATGAAGAACTAAGCAATCTTTTGTCTTTTAGCAAGAGATTGGCGAATTATGAATGATCATACTCATATGTAGGCTATTATATTGAGTATCTTTGGGAATTTACGGTGGATTTTGCAGATGCTTCAACGAAATGGTTGAACAGAGGTTAAAAAAATTATATCTCACATAATAACTGCACGGATGAATGATGCTAATAGCAGAACGTACCCTATTTCTGCCCGCTTATTCTTGGAACTACGAGCGGCGTTCAATGATTCTCGGTATAGGCATGAAAGAAAACTCAGAAAATTTTGGATATATTCTGTTTTCCAAAGTAGCCCCTAGAACACCAATACATTTGTTAGATCAAGAAATAATCTTCTTTAAATCTTGTAAAAAATATTCTTCCGGCTTGTCTTCAAAATAAGTATTAATTAGTACCTTCAGTTCTTCATCGTTGGAAAATCAACTTCCACGAAGATATTTTTTCACATTTAGGAATAGGAAGTAGTCACTGGGGGCCTAGTCACTGTACAGAGGATGAGTAATTCCTTCAAAGTCACATTCCCGCACAGAAGCCTTCGCCACGCGGGCCTTGTGAACCGGCGTGTTGTCGTGGAACATAAACAACCCCGCTGTGAGTTTTCCGTGTATTTTTTGCTTTAATTGCTCCTCTTAAATTAAGATAAGTGGTTGTGTATGATGAAACTTTGACGCTTTCACTCTTTTTATTATATTCTATCAATAAAATACCTTTAGAATCCCAAAAGACCGTAGCAATTATTTTTCCAGTGACTTTAAACTTCAGTCCTCTACATGGACTTTTGTTTACTCTCAGGTTCAAAGTGATGAACCCACGTCTCATCCCCAGTAACCAGCTGGTTGAAAATAATCGATGGGTCTTCTCCATAGAGCTCTAAAAACTCCTTACATCACTCGACTCGAACTTGCTTCTGAGGTGCTGTGAGCATTTTCGGTACCCATCTTGCACTGACCTTTCAGAGGTTAAGATGGTCCTAAAGGAAAGCATGTATTGGACCCACGGATAGGTTTGTCATCTCTGCTAACATCTTGATTTTTATTTTGGCATCTTCAAGTACCAGCTTTTCTACTTCTTTCACATTTTATTCAGTGGTGCCGCTAACGGGCCTGCCCGTTAGACAGTCTTCTTCAATGCTTCCTCTGCCTCTTGTAAATTCACTTGACCACTTTTGAACGGTGGATAACGACGGGACGGGGCACAGTCTTGGTAAGCAGCAACCATTCCTTTAGGAATGATTTCTTGACTTTTTCCCTGCTTAGTGACGAACTTTATAACGGCCGGATGCTAGATTTTCTTCATCATTGTCAGTCATTCTGGTCGTGTTTTATGAGGATACCTAGAAAACTAATGATTAATAATTAGTGAAATTTTATATTTGTACCCTCAGATAGTGTCATTAGTAAATGAGATAATTATATTACTCACATTATGAGTAAATCACCCCGATACCGAGAATACATTGAACGCCCCTCGTAGCATGCTACCATTTTGCCCAAATATCTCTTATTTTCGAATTTTGGGGAGAGAATGGTCTGAAACGACTAGGCTTGATCCTTTGGTGAAGAATCCGACGTCAAAAATAATTATATCAGGCTGGTTCGTCCGTAACCATTCTTACTTTCGAACGAAGAATGCTAGTGGTTTGGAAGTTTCAGGGTAAGTTTAGAAATTAAATATCTCGACTAAGGTTGTTAACGCACAAAATTGGCCATTGGTAGCAGTTATTCACATTTGAAACTTTTTCTTATTTGCTCAATAATAAGTGAAAAAAATGACACGAAGATGTATGCCTACTTTTGTAAAAATCGATCATCTGGGGGAAGACTAGAGGTGAAAATGTTAATTTCCGAGTGCAACCACCGAGAGACTTGAAATTTTCGCAGTAGGCTTAGAACCTGATTAATGAATTATTTTCGGAAAAAGATAGAATTGACTAAATGATTCTTGAGTTACTTGAAATTTCAAAGAGAAAATAAAAATAATAATTTTTTCAATGAAACTTCATATGATGTCTGATAAATTTAATAAGTTTCTGTCCGGAAATCTTTAACATGTTACTTGCCCGATAACATGAGAAGCATTGATTTACATTCAACTTATCCTAGAGAAATAATTGAAATATCTGTAAACATCAACAACATAAGAAAATAAATCGGCTGATAAGCTGTACCAAATATGATTCATAAGGAGTACGAGCTACGGTAACAAAATGTTCTTCGGATCGAGACAGTGCAACATACAGCTGCATAACAGTTCTTAACTCAACAAGCCCGCATAGGTTTTATTGATCGCTGGGACATGTATAGGAGAAATATATGTTTTTATACTCACGAAAAATAACACTTATCATATATACATGTATTAAAGTTTCAAACAAATTGCCTGATGGGATAACGAGTGTGTTGAAATTTAAAAATTCAAAATGAAGGTTGGTAATACTTGGTTAAATTGAAACGATATTTCTTGAAAGATTATTTGAATTGATCATTTCTCCTTGTTCATGAAATCCTCCCATTATATGCATTGCAGATACTTCGAAATGGAAGATATGATTATTCGTAAAACTCTTCAAAATTTTTTCAAAATATCAAATACTATCGAGTTCGTATTTGGTATTCAGAAGTGAATTACTCAAAGGCTCATCAAGCACAATATCGTGAAGATGAATCATGAACATGTTCCATTCGTTTTATATATGATTTCGGCAAAAGTATGGAAACCATATGAAGGTTTATTCAATATAAAATAAGAAGGAACGGTTTTTTACTTGATAGAAGGATTATTACAAAATTTGAATATCAAAACAGATTTAATCTGTTGTCTTCTACAATTTTAATTTAAAAAAATTTTTTGAAGAAACTTTAAGAATTAAATTAATGTCTTTATAAGCACTGCTCATATTTAATAGACGTATTAAATCAAAATTCATCATACAATATCAAATGGAATTAAGAAAAACCAACGAATATAAATTGTCAATTGAAATTAAAATATAAATAAGCAAACATTTTTTGTTTCGTTCCAGGCATGCGTACTGAACCCTTCAGACAAACGTACGAAGCCCTGTTTGTTACAAAATGTATTGTTTTCTGATCTTATATTAATGAAAAATAACTCCTTCTCAAAAATATAAAACATAATTTCAAGAACTTCTCGAAAACTAATTTATTTGAAATATTCAATATATTTAAATAAATTACTTCAAAAAATCTCAAAACATGCAGCACATCCTCAAGAAATAATTAAAGTTACGATAAGATCAGTTCAACTTTACATATAAAAAAATAATAATAAAATCAATTAAACAATGTATAGACTTACCCAGTGTCATCTTAGAAATACATGATCTTCAAAAAACATGTAAGTAGGTACCTTTATATCTAAGGTACTCTATGTTCCATGTACACAGAAAATCATACAAAGCTTATAAGGCACTTGGCCTTAGTTAAATCCATTCAACACTGTATAATGAATTTCTTTATTTAAAAAACCTAATATAATTATATATTATATATAAAATAAAATAAGAAGGAACGGTTTTTTACTTGATAGAAGGATTATTACAAAATTTGAATATCAAAACAGATTTAATCTGTAATTTAATTCTTAAAGTTTCTTCAAAACATTTTTTGAAATTAAAATTGTAGAAAACAGATTCAATCTGTTTTGATATTCAAATTTTATTCAATATATTTTCACACCAGAATGTAATGATGCCGATTAAATGAAGAAGGATGGAGCCTCTTAATCATGTTTTTTTCATTCTAATTAGATTTTTCGTTTATTCAGAACAATTCCTGAAAGTGGTTAATTTCACTTTCGAATGACAGCACACAGAAGTTTGTACTTATATGCGTCATATGTAGCTCCTCTGAGAAGTAACTCCAAGTAAGAAATTTTCAGGGCAAATGGAAAAAGAGCGCAAAAGTTGGTGACTTCATGCTCTCGTGAAGTCACTCTTGCTGTTTACCTTTTTACGATCAAGTTTAAGAAGCAGCTAGGTGCTCTCAGGCTATCGCGAAAAGATTGTGGATATAAACGTGCCGTTTTCTGTACTCGGAAATGTTTTTCCTAAGTGAAATTTTCATGAACAGGTTTTTAAAATAATTTCGTGAATTAGTGACACATAAAAACATTTTTTACTTTTTTTTTAGTACATAGTATTCACATTCCTTACAGGAAATTCAAATTGAAGGTACAAGATTCTATAGGTAACTGTGAGACGTTCATATTAGCAATGATTAGTCCTTGAGATTCAAATTTTAAAAATTTTAAAAATACGTGAATTCCATGGTAAGCTGTGAAACTAAAATAATAAAAACTCTCCGAATAGTTATAAGACGGCTTAAATTTCTCTTCTACCATGCTAATCAAATCTAGAGCAACATCAACATCTACAACCACTAAATTGAAACGATAGTGTTACGAGTAAAAACATACAATGGTTTAAAATCATTCCGTGTGAAAGCCTGCATTTGTTCTCATGAAATAATGAGTGATCCATCATGATAACAATCGTTGGAATGGAGTTTCATTTTAATCTTCAGGCTAATCAATAATACTTCAGCTCCGTCTTCTATAGTGCGTACCATTTAAAACAAATGGTGCGAACGGAATCATGTCGTACTAGAATTATACGTTGAATTCAGTTATAACACAGTATGAAAGTTTGATCTCAAATTTTCCTATAATATTATACGACAATTAATAATGTTCTGTAGACAAAATTGAAATTTGAGAGTCGACATATTTTTCTAACAAATATACTCTCCATTGAATTAGATACATTCATTACAACGAAACTGAAATGACTCTAGACTTATGAAAACATTTCATTCTAGACCTATCAAGAACGATTTAATATATTTCTCATTTTTGTAAACCAGGCTTCCACAGGCCTCATCGACTTATACTGGAGGAATATTCATGGCTTTTTAAATTTGTTTGCATTCCTATATTGTTTACAAGAAATATTGATCGCCAAAGGTATTAAGCATATCTTTGCTAATCTGTTCACCTTTTAATTCAGTTACTTGATGGATCGAGACTCCAATTTTTTGATTTTCACAATTTTGGCCGACATTCTTGTTTTAAATTACATTGCGCAGCTCTAGTATGAATTTTTTATGTGATATTTGAAGTGACACTTCTAATAAGTTATCTTATCATAGTATTTTCATTACCTATGGAACTTTTGACTAGGTATTAATATATCCCCATATGAAAAGTTTTTTAATATAGATGATATTGGAGATTTTACGATTTCTAACGTATTTATCTTTTTCCATTTTCCATGTTCAGGATATCTCGAGAAATGCTTCAGGGTTTAGTTGGACTTGACGGTTTGACCGGCCTTGTCCTGAACCAGGATATCGATTGGTGCTTGAAGCCAGAATCAATTGAAACACTTCACAAGGGTTCGTGGGTCTTGACGTACAGGCCGAATTAACGGTACTCGTACCAAGATCAATTAAGGCATCAATCTTGTGACTATCTTGGTTCATGGGACTGCGTTCGGGTGGTTGGATAAGAAGCCCATTCGGCGTGTGAGTTGCATCCCAAAAAACTCGACCATGCAGAGCCAGTAGAGAACTAAAGCCGAAACTGGTAGCTGGTGGATTCAACTCTTCGGAGTGGTTCTTGCCATGCGCGATGATAAGGCGTAACCCTTATCACACTTTCTGCTTCTTGGGCCAGATTGTGGAGACTACTTAGTTCACTTAGTCACTTGGTGAAAGAGCTATGCTCACATGCCTAAAAAAATTAACTGTTAGAATTCATTTCTATGGCCAGAACTTGATGTAGATGTAGTTCCAACAAGATGGCATCCCATACATGCCATACAGCTGATGCTAGGTTCGCTATGTTGAGGGGAAAAGTTTGACGATAAGGCCATCTCACGACTGGGCCACCATGGTCATGTGATTTAACCTATGAATTATTTTCGTTAAGACTATGTGAAATCACAAGTCTATGCCAACAAACCACATACTTTGGATCAATCGAAAGAGGATATTTGTTAAGTAAATGGCTAAATGCAGCCGGAATTCTTACACAAAATGATTAAAAATCGTATCGCGACAATAATTGTATTATTCAAGTTTCAAAATGAAGCAAGAATTGAATCGATATGTCAAGCCTTTGATTTTTCATTTAAATTTTAAATCCTGTCTTTATTATTGACCCTTAAGTTTATAACGAAATATTATAGTGCAGTAGCAAAATATGAGAAATTTTTATCAGTGGATCCAAAAATGTTTTATTTTACGTGAAAAAGATGACTAAAGCCGTAAATCCAAATGACAGTTAAACTCATAAAAGGATGTAAAGATAAATTATTTTCTGTGCATTGTTTCCTACGGTCGCTAGTTCTGATAATTCTGTGAAATATGGCGAAACTCAAATTGTTTGAAATTTCTTTCCTCTTAGTGTAAAAATCGAAAACGTTGGCAAAAAATTTCGCGCTGCAAATATTACAAACTTTCACCTTCGAAAGTTTCCTTCACTTCACAATTGCTGGTTGTAGTAATTCGAAAAGGCACGCGACCATTTGTTCTGTTCAAGTTTCTTTTCAATAGGAAACTTCGATCTTTATCATCAAGCACAAAATGGATATGCAGGAAAAAATTAATCCGTTTTATTTCCGTTCACAATCACGAATTGTGTCAGGTCGATGGAGCTTGTGATTCCTGATATGGATAATATAATGATTAGAAGTTTCTTCCATGTATTAGGGTATTAAAGAAAAATGAATTTGTCGTGTTATATACTGATTTCATGCTTTGAATGAATTGAAACATTAAAAATTGGCCAACTTATATCAAGGAAAACATTTTCAGTTTGTGAATTTTTTATCACCAATTATTGGTTAAAAATATAATAAATCATTGTATTTAGGGCGACTCACGTTCAGTGACTATATTTTTGGATAAGCGAGGTAGTGTCAGATAACTGGAAAGTTTAATATGATAATACTCACATGTATTCCAGTTTTCCTTTATTTTCAGTATCTGTCACTTCGCTGAAGTGTAAAAAACATATGAGATTGTTGAGTTTTTTCCCCACAAAGGATTTAATTGTATTTTATGGAATCCAACTTCATATTTGAGCCGCATAATCATTATATGTTTTGAAAGCTCATATAGCAAGGCTTGTGTGTGAAAAACTTGGATCAATTCTACGCAGTAGTTTTTGGTTGGTGCCCTTTTCAATATAAAGAGGAATAAGCCCCATTTCCGACATATTTTACTTTTTACTATAGAAAAGGTAGAAATGCCAATATGTATGGAGAAGGTGTGTTGACAGTATGCCAGTGCCAGAACTAGTTTGCAAAATTTCGATCCGGCAATTCTGATGTTGAAGATGCACCATGTTCCGGAACGCCAGTTGAAGCTGATAAAGACACGATAAAGGCATTAGTTGATGCAAATTTATCGAATTCAACTATTTATGACCACTTGAAAGGCCGGGGCTTAACCTCGAAGCTCTATGTATGGGTTCCCCATGTTCTCACAGAGAGAATTTTGTGTCGTCGAGTTGACATCTGTGATTCGCTTTTCAAACGTCACGACAATGATCCATTATTGAAGGGCATCATTACTGGGGACTAAAAATGGGTTGTATATAACAATGTCAAACGCAAGAGAAAAAGGATGAACCGGCTCAAAGCATTTCGAAAGTCAATAAACATCAAAAAAGGTGATGCTGTCTGTTTGGTGAGATTTTAAAGGAATCGTTTTTTGAGCTTTTACCGAATAATACAGCATTTCATTCGGAAGTCTACTGACATTAGCTAGATAAACTGAATGATGCACTTCAATAGAAAAGGCCAGAATTAATCAACAGAAAAGGTGTAGTGTTCCACCAAGATAAGGCGAAACCTCATACAAATTTGGTTACTCGCCAATTGCTTTTGCAGCTTGAATGGCATACACTGCCACACCCACCATATACTCCAGATCTGGCGTCTTCGGATTATTATTTGTTTCGTTCATCACAAAATTTTTTGGACGGTAAAACTTTCACTTCAAATGAAGAGGTCAAAAATCACCTGGATCAGTTTTTTGCCTGCAAAGACCCAAAATGTTATGATCGTGGAATCATGCTACTACCAGAAAGATGGCAAAAAGTGTTGAACCAGAATGGCCAATATATAATTTAATACAATATTCATTCATTATACGAAAATTGTCTTTCATTTTCCCAAAGAAAAGCGAAATAACTTTTCGGACAACCCAATAATATTTTTTATTGATTGTTTTTATTGGGCATATCCAGGTAGCTTCGAAATGATAAGAATATGGTTAAGAATTTGAAATAATTCTTCTAGAAAATGTGCTATATATTTCCCGAGAAAGGAAATAAACAAGACCCTTTTGAAATTTCATGTCGAGCATTTTATGAGGTGAAATTTGTTGTTTATGGATATCCAATCGAAACAGGCTGTTTTGGTGGTCGATATTTTATATTTTCTTTTAAATCTTTATTGGTTATTTGCCAAAAATTTGTGTTTCTCAGTCATTCTTTTCAGTTTAGTTTTAATAAGTATCGAAAAGATATTTCCAAATTAAATTTGTAGAGGTTTCAGAAAATTGATTCATTTAATGGCTGTGAAACCAAAATCGCTAACACACCACAGCGAAGGCTATGATAAAAGGATGAAAGGAAATGAAATTAAAACACTCTAATTTGCGCTAGCGATTTTATCCGTCCGCACATAAAACATCCTACTTCGTAAAATGCCTCATAGTGCCAATGAAAAGATAAATAAAACTTGTCTTTCCTGAATGAATCCCAAATTGTCAACCTGATAGTGAAAATGCAAACTCTTACTCCCTATCTATTTATTTAAACTTTAAAAACAGTCACTCTTATTTACAATATAATTCAATTTTACAGTTAGCTTGAGATCCAAGATTTACGCAGGGACTTATCTTTGAGGTTCTTCTGGAATATTGCTTTCCAAGGTGTCGGAATGATAGTGTTTTCTCCAAGAATAGTTCCCATTCTGCATATAATCAGCAGGTGTTCAAATTCAAATTGTTCCAAATGACCAGTAGAGCGTCCGGAACCAAGATGGTGCGTTAATAGGATAATCTAGGTCTAAGAACATTCGGTACTAAGATCTCCGGTACTAAGACTGTAAATTTCAAATCTATAAGATAGCTTCTGAAACACTTGATCTCACTCCCAGAGACTCTAGATATTATTAAAATTATTGACAATTTAATAAACTGGAGATGAAATATCCAGAACACAGGAATAAGAGCTTGTAATGCGATCATGAGCATGAGAAGGGAAATTGAATGCATAATATCGTATAAAACAATATGATAACCTGTGTAACCTACAGAGAATGAAATAAATGAAAAAAGCAATATGATAACCTGTGTAACCTACAGAGAATGAAATAAATGAAAAATAATTGCCATTCACAAAAGCAGAAAATATTTATCGGGATCTACATATTACTTATCACCTTCTGATTAGACGTCTTATATGAAACAATGAAAATTCATTATTCCACGATTTTTATGGGTAAGGTACGTTAATATACTGAAAATACCACTATAGGCGTCTTGGTGTAACCTCACAATACGAAAGAAAGAAATCTGGGAAATTCTATGCTTCTTGAAAACAATGCAACTCTATAGCACATGCGATAACAGCGTCGACTTTCAATGCGGAAACTCCAAACTTCTTAATGGTCTTAGTATAATCAGATCATTGGAGAATTTTTTGACGATTGAAATCCAAAACAACATTGGAGCGTTTTTAAACGTTATAGCTGAATAATTTCAAGTATCAAACCTTGCATAATGTTCAGTATGGTAAAAACTATCATATAAAGAAATTCCATAACATAAATAGAGGTTAATACTTGATAGAAGGTATATAAAATTATTTAAATATTTTAATATTAGCCTTCTACTCTCTTAAAACTTGTTTTTCAGTAATGTTTTTACATATCTTGAGATTTTATAGAAAGTAACTTAGTTAGATATCCAATAATATTGAATATTCTAAGTGAGCTAGTTTTATGATGAAGTTCTTAGGATTATGTTAAACATTTTTGAAAGATATTTGTTTTCATAATATTGACAAAAGTAGACAAAATTTTGTCTACTCAAAATATTTAATTTATAGGATTTTGGTTAACAATTTTTATTTATTGGATTTTGTTATATCATTTGGATGTCTTATAATGATGTTTATTTTATATGTCGTTTGATATAAGTGGTACTTATATGACATCAATTCAATTCCTGCAGTTATAGTTATTAAATAAAATTTTTTGAAATTAAATATGTAGAAGGCTGATATTAAAATATTTAAATGATATTATATACCTTCTATCAAGTATTAACCTCTATTTATGTTATTTTATTCATAATATACAATTATTTGGTTTCCTTAACATTCTTTATACAGATAGTCCTTGTGCTATAACAGAGGCCGTTAAATTGTCTTTCAATCTTTTAGATGAAAAGTAAAGCACAGAATTATTCATTTTTAGTTAATATTACACTCCATTTGAATTTTTCAGTATTCATTTACCAGAAGTTTTCTAAATTGTTGAAGGGTGAGTAAATATTTGTTGTTGATTGATGTTATATTTTATTGAATATGAGTTATTTGAGTACTGACGGAGCAAAGTCTCTTTTAAAACTTGTTTTTCAGTAATGTTTTTACATATCTTGAGATTTTATAGAAAGTAACTTAGTTAAATATCCAATAATATTGAATATTCTAAGTAAGATAGTTTTATGATGAAATTCTTAAGATTATGTTAAACATTTTTTAAAGATATTTGTTTTCATAAGATTGATCAGCAGAAACAAAATTTGGTCTACTCAAAATATTTAATTTATAGGATTTTGGTTAACAATTTTTATTTATTGGATTTTGTTCTATCATTTGGATGTCTTATAATGAATGTTTATTATATGTTGTTTGATATAAGTGGTACTTATATGACATTAATTTAATTCCTGAAGTTCTAATTATTAAATATAATTTTTTGAAATTAAATATGTAGAGGGCTAATATTAAAATATTTAAATAATCAAGAAATTCAACATCCTTCCTCCAAGCCTTCTCTAAACTTCAACATAAATATATTTATACTACAACACCCAGTAATTTCATCGAAAAAATTCTATTGTATTTTCCTTCGTATTCTTTTGAGAAATGTAATTGTGAAATTTCCAATATGCGTTCGGAAAACTTCAAATTGTAGCAATTCCATTTTTTGCCAGGACGACAACAGAACCTCGTCGCAATTGATAGCGGTTCGGTAATAAAGGAAGGAAATCGCCGGATGAAATCACCGTGAAAACCGTTCCCGGAAACCTTTCAGCAAGACCGAAAACCGGGATGCCCTTCCAATGGGACGGCAATAATTTCAAAATATTCGGTCGGAGGGCAGCCGAACCTTCTTGTTTGTATCGATACATCGGCAAACAATAAACAGCCTGTCATACCCGATTTACCGAACACTAATAACATGCCAGCGTTGCTGGCGCAATTCCGGTTTACATTTCTTGTTATCCCTCAGGATTTGCGGTAGTTTCACCTCCGGTTCTATCAAGATACGAGGCATCCACCGCAACTTTACGGTATGCCTCTCGTGGGACACTTCGTATGGATTGTTTTAATTGCGTCGGATATTGTTTCATTGTTAATTTGTCGTCTCTTTCGTCTTGTTTATTCAGCGTGTATACTTGGACGTGTTGATGTTGTTCTATGATGGGAATATATAATATTGTCTGATATTATCGTAACAGTTATCAGCTGTTAGACTTTCAAATTATATTTTACTCCAACCTGGATAAACAATAGCAGAATTAATGTTCTATTTGAAATTAAAAATTTTCGGTTAATTTTCAGTATACCTCGAGTAGGTTAAGGTATAAAAATATTTGTCCTGAAATGAAATCTTCGAAAAATAGCGATTCAAAAATGTTCAGAAACAACCTCTTATGTCTCATTAGAGACAGCCCCGTCTACGTTCCATGTACTTCATTCTCTTCTTTTCGATACTCAGGTCTTTTCATGTTAACAATTTCACTCTGACAGTTTTGAGTTTTGTCATTCGAACTGTGAAGTGTTATTCAACACTTCAGCTTAGTTGTTTTCTGATGATTATACCGGTTGTTAAAAAACAACGTTTCAATATTTTGGAAGCTAATGATAGACCTCGAAATAAGTAAAAATTTGGGTCCGCAAATGAGTTTTGGAGGTATTAGCGATTTTCGGTTTTCAAAATATTAAGTACTGGCACAAACAAATACGATAAATTACAGAAGATATTCGATTTATGCTCAACTTCTTGTGTTTTACAAAAGATGTGCCATATGATCACCGTCCATTTCAATGCAGGAAGTGCATCGTCGCATGAAGGAATTATGAACTCTTTCGAAAAGACCTGGTTGTGTTCGGATCGGGAGTTCATTGCGAGGTTATCTTTTCGATGTTATCCACTGAAGTTGTATACACAAAATTTTTTAAATAACCCTAAATAAAAAAGTCCAAAGAATTCAAATCGGGAGATCTAGCGCGCCATGGCACTGGGTCTACTCGTCCTATCCATCTTCTGGTAAATATTTGATCTTAATGTGCCCTAACAGCATGTGTATAATTTGGAGCGCTCCATTTTGCATAAAACAAATATTTATCCACTGATTTAAAGATACCGCGTCTAGAAAATCCAGCAAGGTATTTTGAATAATGTTAAGGTATGTGGCTCTTATTAAATTCCGTGTTTAATTTACTGGTCCCAACAAACGATCTCATAAAATACCTAGCCAGATACTGAAACACTGTTGACGATTGGATTTATGAATGGCGTGTGGATTTTCATCCGCCCAAATATGGCTATTATGAAAGTTAAAAATTCCATCTTTGGTAAAGCCAGCTTCATCAGTTAAACGGATATTTGAAGTGAAACGCGGATGTTCAGCAATCTTTGTTGAAACCCACTAACAGAATTTTCTTCTGGCTTGATGACCAGGAGGATTAAGAGCTTGCACGCGTTGAATATGGAATGGATAGAGAAGTTGTTCATGCATAGTTCTCCAGACAAGGGGGCCACTTATTCCTACTTCCGCTGAAATTCTTCTGACCCTTGTACCGGGATTTTCAGTCACAATATTCACAATTTGCTCTTCAACATCTGGCGTACACACAGATCTTGGACGTCCAGTATCACGAGCCTTTTTTTTAAGAACAAGTTTCCCTCAAGCGTCTAAAAACTTGATTGTAAGTTGAAGGAAGTTGACGATCGGGATAAGCCTCTGCATAAAGGCTACGTGCTTCAGGACCACTTCCTTTTACACTGACTTACACCAAAACCCACATCACTCGTTTCAATATCAGAATAAGGCATTTAAAATTCAGGAATAATAACTTTTTTTCAACAACAAAGTGAAAGAAAGTAAACAACTTGAATCGGATGCAAAATACTCAATAAAAGTAAGTAAAAACTGGAAAACACTGTAAGTTCAGTAAACAAGACACCTGAAGGATGAAAATTAATCGAATATCGTATTCAGTTGCGCTAGTAGTTAATTTGAAAACCGGAAAACGCTTATATATCCAAAACGTATCATTTGCGGACCTATGTTTATATGAAATTTTTTACTTATTTTGAGGTCCATAATCAGTTCCCGAAATATTGAAACTTTGTTTTTCAACACCCTGCATACAGTCTTAGAAAACATGGAAAGCCTTTAGAGCATTTTGATATATTTATTGCTTATGAGTTCACATGGATATGCAAATGACACAGCGTTCGGAATTATTAACTGTTTCATTTTATCCGATAAGGATAATCGACTAGCATTGATCCCATAATGTTTCTATAGGCAATAAGAAGATTTATTTCATTCATTCAGTTCTTCTACAAATAGCCCTTCCAATAAATTTCATTAATTTCCCTCTCTTTGTTGAAAAGGATGCGTTAAGCACCTTTAACATTCAGTCTTTGAACAGACTGTAAAATTATTATCATCTCGGTTGTCAAACTTGTCGTATGTATCTTCTGCTACATATGAATTAGTATTTCGAAAACCAAAGTTGTCGTATGTAGCTTTTGCTACATAATGCACTCTTTCCAGATAGTCAAACTCGTCGCTTGTGACATTTCGGTCCAAGCTATCGCGATTATTATTGCTGATATAGTAATCCATAAATTGCCAATTGCCGAAGTATTGGCCAGTTCATTAGATTTGTTCTCAGTGTAATAATCAAACCTTTTGACTTATAACTATAAATTACAGTTCGTTGTTGTTATAAGTGTTCAAGTGTTTTTCAATTCCTTATCATCGTCGTTGATTTGTCTTATTAGATAAACAACTTTCATCATCGAGATAACTACCTAGAGTGCTCTTGAAGTTGAATTATTCGCTATACTACGTCAAATATAGTCAACTTATTTTTTTGTAATTAATCATTGCCATTAATTAATTTTGCAATTGTCTTGTGTTTCAAAATACTGAAATAATAGTCAAAATACTGCGGTAAACTAACCGTAGTATGACACACAACCTTTACAATGCAAGAAATCGTAGAATGAGAGACCAAAATAGTGAATCACTTTTCACAGGCTCATGAAATAAATTAAATTAAAAATTTAGATGATTTATTCTCTCATTTTGACATCTTCTGAAATTTTAAATCGTCAAAATTCTCTTTTGTTGTAGAAGATTATCGACTTCCAATTCTTTGCTTCATATAAAACAAAAAATAATAATTGTTGAGCAGAAGAAAAAAAGTCAAATAATTAAAGCTTATCGGAGTTTTGAAACATTTTCAAGTTAATATATCATACTAGGTAAAGTACTTGTATTATTCAAATTTTTCTAAATAATATCAGCATATCTCTAGGAATTTGAATATCAAAACAGATTTAATCTGTTAGTCTTCTACATTTTTAATTTCAAAAATTTTTCAAAATGCCTTATAAACTTTGTGTGATTTTTTTGTGAGCATAGAATATAGAGCACCTTGAATATTAGATATACCTAATTGAATGTTCATCAAATCACATATTTCCAGAGACGGTATTTGGTAAGTCTATTTATTGTTAATTGATTTTATCATTATTTTTTATATGTAAAGTTGAACTGGTCTTATCTGAATTCTGATTATTTTTGAGGATGTGCTACATATTTTGAGATTTTTTGAAGCAATTTATTTAAATATATTAAATATTTGAAATAAACTGGTTTTTGAGAAGTTCTTAAAATTATTTTGTATATTTTTGAGAAAGATTTGGTCTTCATAAATATAAGATCAGGAAAAAATACATTTTGTAACAAACAGGGTTCGTACGTTTGTCTGAAGCGTTCAGTACGCATGCCTGGAACGAAACAAAAAAAATTATTTATTGGAGTTTACTCCTTAAGAATCGACTTACATATATAGGCCCGGGGTATGAAAATTATGGGGACCAAAATCGTACTAGAGAGTATAGCATGTCACACGAAATGCGTTATGCGCTATAGTCTGACCATTCCCCACCACACGGTATGCTCGGCTCCATGTACTTGTATATGTTTAGTATATATCTGTGTGTGTATAATAGCATACACATTATACATGTACAGTGTAGCGCCTGCATAACTATATCAATACATTTCTAAACATTTATTTATTCGATATTAACCTACAAACACTTTGAACTTGCGGAGATATTGTTTTAAATTTTATAATTTATTTATAATCGATATAAATATAAATTTGTGTCAGTTGAATACAGTAAAATATGGAAGTTACGTATTCTAGTGAGAATGATCCGGGAGTTGCGGAACACGTGGATGCGGTAATTAAGTAAGTCTATATAATTCACTTTTACAATTAATATATAAGTTGTCCATTCACTGATAGAAGGAATTGTTTATATTTAATAAACTTTATTAATAAATGATTTTTTAACGTCAAAGAATTTAATAAGTATTTATTAACAGTTAATAAATTATTTATGAAATGCAATTTATCAAATGTATGAATAAATATTTGTTAGCTACTAAAAAAAGGTTTATTAAAAGTTAATCCATGTTTATTAAAAATAATTTATGAAGTACAAATCAAATACAAATCAACGTAATATTTATTAGTTGTTAAAAAATATTTATTAACTGTTAATAAGTATTTGTTAATTATTAATAAATACTTATTAAATGTTAATAAATATATTTTCCTTCTAAATAAATGTTAATTAAATGTAGAAAAATATTTATTAAAATTAAACAATTGCTTTCAAATAATTTAAATTATTAAATAGTTAATGAATCTTTTTATCAGTGTATATCTATACTTTTTATGTTGTGCTTTTATATTTAATTACATGCTATTAAAATAGCTATTTATTTTTTTTCTTATTAAATGTGCTTGAATTTGTTTATTCACAGTCCTGAAACCTGTCCATCAACAACAACCGGTCATAAATAGTTACCACAAACCGATCGTCTCAGTATTCAATGATGTTGATATTGTTCCTGGAATAAATACACCGCAAGGTGATGTAAATAGTGAATAAAATCAATCTTGCTCAACATTCTATTATATTAAATTATTATTGTTTATATTTTTTCATGGCTTCCTTATGTATGTCAAAAAATTTATTGTATAATTAATAGAATAAAAATCTACCGTGCATAATCTAAGTATCATCAAAAATGCATTCATTTATACCCGTATTCCCTTATCTATTTATTTATTTTATAATCGTTCTTGAGGAGTAAACTCCAGTCGTGCGTCGGAGCGGACACACACACTTTTTTATTAATTTTAATTGACAATTTATATTCGTTGGGTTCTCTTAATTCCATTTGACATTGTATAATGAGTTTCGATTTTATACGTCTATTAAATATGAGTAGTGCTTATAAAGACATTCATTTAATTCTTAATGTTTCCTGTATAAAAATTTTTTGAGATTAAAATTGTAGAAGACTAACAGATTAAATCTGTTTTGATATTCGAATTTTATAATAATCCTTTTATCAAGTACAAAACCGTTTCTTATTATTTTATCTCTGGGAATTATTTCGCAAAAACGAAATAAAAACTTATCATTAAGGAAAGAGCGCAATGTTCTTTTAGTCTTGTATCTCCGGATTTGTCCAATATAAGTTTTTGGACAGGTATCGCATGATTATTGGTGAACATTTGATGAATATGGTTTGATTATCTCAAGTTCAGAGTTTCTTTAAGACTATTCTCAATTAATTATTGGTTCTTTAAGATATGTTTATGTCTATGCCATTGAGGATGAATAAATAGTTGAGGTTGTTTGCCAAGAGAAAGAAAGTATTATAGAAAATTTTAAATTTTTTAGGGTTTTTTCTCTATCCGAAGAGACAAACTGAAGTCGAAACAGGCGTACAGAAAACAAACTCGACTGGTTTTTCAGTTTCCTTTGCCTCGTTGACTTTTTCCTTGACTTTAAGTTTTGTGCTCCAGTAGGACTTTTGACTTATTTGTTTAAGATTACCTTTGCTCCTTGGAAAATGGGATCTTAAACTGAGGTTTGACCATAACATTGTGTTATTGTTGTTACCTATTCATTCAGTTCAGCTTTCGTTCTTTCGGAACTTATCAGTTTAACAAAGAAGCCGAAGAGTTTTTTATTTTGTTACAGCGTTTCATTTATTTTTCTGTTCTTCATTTATTTTCATATAAACAATTAAATTTATTTTGATCGCAGCTCAAGGACTCAGCTATTTAAATCGAGTGACTAATAGTTTTAAGAATGAACATTTGATCATCTGCTAAAGAGTTTCTCAAATATTCCTCTTGACTGAGTATTGCCCACATTTTTCATGACATTATTGAGACGACGCTTCCCCATGTACTCCTATTGTAAAGAACCGACCGTCATCCACTAAATAGGCAGTGTCACCATGAGAAGAATCGATCCAGCCCAGGTCACCAGGTCGCCGAACAAATAACAGCCATCAGGAGCATCCGGAAATCTTCCCTCTTTAATGATCTGCGGTCAATATCATTATAGTCCCTACTTTCTCCCTCCGATATGTTCACGTCGTTCCGGTCCGATTTTCTAATTAACCCCAACGAAGACTCATTGTGGCCCGGGGGTAGATTCCCCCAACAAAGACTTTCGTTTCTTCCTGAGCCGCACCGAAAAAGCGCCAATTGGTATATGTCGGCCTGGAGGATGAATAGGGATTTTTTTTGTTCCGGCGCCCACAAAGGCGTTTTTCTGGCACGACAATCTGTGTTTTTGTAGCGCGCACATTGTCCGATGAATTGGGGGTGAGATGGAAGTGTTGAAGTTCGTTCCAATCTTCGCGCTGGATGATAATTAGGAGGCTGATATTTATCTTGAGATGAGGGGATGTTGGTGCGTACTCGTTTTTACTAATCTTTCTTGAAATATCGGGAAAGCAGTGGTTGAAATGGAGAACTGTTACTTTGTTACGAAATTCATTTACAGAGAATTTTGAGAAATATATAATTCACGAAACTGTATGATAAAATCTTAACGACTGGAAAAAAGATACCAAGGAGCTGGAAGAAAAGTATAACCATTCCGGAATTCAAAAAGGACGACAAAAAAATCCCAGAAAATTATAGAGGAATAAAGTTGCTCTGTTCGGTCATAAAACTTTTCACAAAAATTGGAATCTATAATCTACAGATACATAAGTAACTCAGAGGAACAGGGGTTTAGAAGGAAAAGGTCAACATTAGATTCTATTTTCATATTGAAGCAAATCACCGAAAAATCAATAGAATATGGCCTGCTTTATAGATCTTACCAAGGCATTCGACAAAGTAAGACGTCATCAAAATATTAACAGATAAAAACTACCAACACCTGAATAGGAATTGTGAAACAACTCTGTACTGATTCGAACTCCTAAGGGTGTACGACAGGGAGATTCACTAAGCCCCTTGCTCTTTAATATCAAAATGAACCAAATGATACATCGCGTGAAAAATTCTGGAATGGGATACAAACTAACAAAAGAAGATATAAAAATGATCTGTTACACTGATGATGCAGTAATTGTGGATAAAGACGAGGATGACCTGCAGAGACTGCTATATTGGTTCTTCTTAGAAGCATGCGACCTCAACATGCAAATATCAACAACAAAAACAAAGTCACTGGTGACAAGCGAAGAACCGAAACGGTGCAAACTTGCCGTTGCAGATCAACCTATAGAACAATCTTCAAACCGAGATAGAACATACGAAGTTCGTAATTAGGCAGATAAAACATGCAGAGTGGCCGATGCACTTCACTACGTCATATTTAATAACAAATATATGAGCAAATATTCAAAACCTTGGATCTACAAAACGTGTGCTCGACCTATCGCGGCATACGCCATGGAAACTCGAGCAGATAACAAAAGAACTGAGTCCTAAGAACTACGGAAATTAAGATACTCAGAATCATATCCGGATACACACTGAGGGATAGGAAGAGAAACACAGTCATTCGAAAGGAATGCCGGACTTTGTCAAATAGGAAAGGAAACGGCGATGAAATCGGAATGACCGTCAGCAGAATGAACGCAGACAGACTAGCTAAGATTACCCGAGATGGAATCCCAAATACCAGAAGACCAATTGGCAGACCCCCCAAATGCTGTGAGGACTTCTGGGTGTCTACAGTGACTGAGAATTAAAGTGGAATTTACAAGCCCAAGGCTTTAAATAGGATGAAGAAGATTTAACTTTGAGACTTAAGATCTGTAGACTAGATATTCATTCAAATTCTGTACCTCCAAAATATGTTTGATAGAATGACTTCTATTAACCGAAAGCCAACATATTCAAATTTGATGCCCTGGGTTCGGATGTAACATTAGTTTTTGTCAAGGAACATGAGTTTGAAAGATATGACATTTTAATAAAATATGCATATAGTTAGCTGTCACAATTTCAGTCGCCTGCATTGTCGCCTTTATCAAAAATAAACTGTAAAATTTACCGAATATTCTCGTTGCTGACTTCCATTTTCTCTATAACTCACAACTGAATGGACCAAAAAAAAAATAGCAGAAAAACTTTTTTAGTGTAAAATATTATCTTGACAACAAGCATAAATTTGAAATTGATTGATCGATAATAATGATAATAATAATAATAATTTATGGATCCCTTTAGACTAATAAATGTATAAGACCGGTCAAAAAAATACATAATCAATCATTGACTAATACATCACAGAGGTAATCATTTACTGTGTAATAATATTTTTTCAACAATAAGACTTTAACAGTTATCTTAAAAGCAATTAAATTGATAGAACAAATGCAATGTAGCAAATGGTTGAAGAGCTTAATCGTCTGGTATAAAAGAGACATCTCAGATTTAGAAGTTTTATGTTTGGGGATATATAATGTTCCCCTACTTCTTGTCTTGCAGCTATGAAATCTAGATAACTTAACCATGTTACTTTCGTTCCCTTTCGCATATTCTAGACATCTCAAAATGTATATGGACGACAAAGTTAAGATACAATTTTCTACAAACAAGAGCCTACAGGACGAATGCGGAGTTATAAATAAAATTTAGTACCTACTATCCTTAGATGGGATGATAATAACTAAATGGCGAAATACCAATATATGTTCCGTGTGTCCAATTGTAAATTGAATGCAATCTGATTTATCAAAGTTGATCATCACATTATTTTCATGAAACCAATATACAAAGCTCTGCAAGTGCAGCTCACCAAAATTCGTTTGCGCAACTACCCAGAAGCTTCGTCAGCGGACAAGCTAATTGCTTTTCCATCGGCGATGAAAGATTCTGATGGGTATGCAAATCAGTAAGCATATTTCGTAAATCAACAGGAAGATCATAAATCAAAATTCAAAATAGAAGTGGTCCAAGGATTGAACCCTGTGGCACTCCCATATTCATACCGTAATCATTAGATAACGAGTTTTTTACACCTATTGACATGGATCTACCTTCGAGATAGCTGCGTAGCCAATCCAAAAACGAACAGATTAAAGCTGTTTTGATATTCAAATTTTGAAATAATCCTCCTATCAAGTAAAAAACCGTTATTATTTTATGTTCTGAATTTTGTGAATAAGTACCTCAAAACATTTGTGAACATCAGTATTTTCATAAATAGCCTGAAAATTACAACTTGAAATATGAGAGGCAAAATTATTCAGACTACCCTGACTTTAATTTCTAACCAGATTTGGCATAGGTTCAGTACTTATAATAAATTTTGTATAAACTCCATTAGAAAAACTCTGTGGTCACTTATACGAGCTTCGAAATTTTCTACATTAGAGTCAGAACAGCGTTAGTTAAAATATAGTCTTGTTTTGAAACATTTATCAGTAAAAAGTTTATGATTGGTACATTTCGCTTTCAGAAAGTCAACGTTCAGATCGCTACATATAAAATATAATCAACACTTTTAATCAATAAATTAGATTAAATAACTCATATTTTAAAGAACCAATAAAATCCGTGAATTTCCCATGGTCACGTATTGGTAAGTGAATATACCCTTGACAACGTGGTATAATCATTCTGGTGTTTCGCCTCCTGCCGTTTTGTGATCATTTCCATAGTAACTTTCTTAGACAATTTAAATAAAAATCCAGCTCAAAGAAATGTTATTGAATTTTTCAGAATGCACTGCTTTGGTTATAGTTCTAATGTTGAAATAGATCAAGAAATTTAAATTTTGACACCAGAAAATACCACAAAAACACATAATTATGTTTGGAAACAGTTTACGGTGTTTTGTGAACATCGGAATCACAAACTTTGTGCTGATATTTCGAACGAAGAACTAGCCGATATACTGATAGGTAGATAGGGCGTTCAATATGAAACGTGCAGACAGCAGGGAATATAGAGAAAGTACAGTATAAACCATTTGGAATATTACTACTAAAGTCTTACAGAAAAAGTTTCATGAAAAATTCAACACAGAAATAAATTCTTTTAAAGATATAATATTTGAAAATGCAAAAAGGGCTCGTGCAGCTACAAGAGAGAAATTACAAGCAGTTCCGGACAGTAAAAAGAAAGCTCAGCCGCTATTAACGAGACAGAAATAACCACCATTGTTTCAAGCTTCGATGAAAATACACCAGACGGTTTGAAAAAAAATTTACTAAATTTGTGCTGTGGAATTGGTATGGCGTGGAAATGAAGCAGCCTTCTGCTTAATTGACTATTTTAAAAAGAAGTTCGACAATTACAGTCAAAATACGGGAGGTTTCGAATACAATCCCATGTTTCTAAAAGCAGCACAAGGTGGTGAACAACGCATCACTGATTCTAAATGGTTGATACCGAATAAAGAATCTGTAGATCAGTGCCCAGTACGTCTCTTCGAAAAAATGTTGAGCAAAAGAACTCCAAGTATCGCAACTAATCGTCTCTCTTTAACACTTAATATTGATTGGCAGAAAACAGGAAAATGGTACAAAACTTGCCCTGTAGATGTAAATCAGTTGAGTAAATGGACACGTACAGCAACTGAAAGTATCGAAATAGATACGAAAAATAACAAATCATTCAAATCGCTCCTCCGCTGTGAGTATCTTGGCACACTCGAGAGCATACTTAAAAGAAATTACTAAAATCACAGGCCACTCGTCATCTGAATGTCTGAAATCGTATTTGAAACTTACTGAAGAACACCATAGAAAAATAATTCGAAAAAGGAGCACCATAAATTATACATCCACCTTCAGCGTCACCAATAGTACCAACATTACAAATTTCCAAAAATACATCAAATATATATTGAAATAATTGTAGTTTCAATATTAATATAAATCAAAAAAAAATTATAAATATTATTCGTTATATAATCATTACGACTCGAGCATAAACAATATATTTCGCTTATACGAACCTCTTCACTCGACGTATTTCGCGAAACACCACTCGAGCTGCGTTCTTGTGATGTTTCGCGAACTACGTCTCGTGACTCGATGTCTAATCGAGTTTTGTGTATACTTTTGTGATATTATAACTGAGTATATGACAATTTGTCGAGAAACGT
The DNA here is from genome assembly GCA_034642435.1 of Megalocaria dilatata. Classification (NCBI taxonomy): domain Eukaryota; kingdom Metazoa; phylum Arthropoda; class Insecta; order Coleoptera; family Coccinellidae; genus Megalocaria; species Megalocaria dilatata. The sequence goes on along the minus strand of CM067856.1, from coordinate 42,630,109 downwards.
CTCAGAATTACCGGAACAAGGCCGGTAAACACTCACAATACCTGGCCGAATGCATCTGACTACCACAATAGCTTCATATATTTCACAATGCATTTCTTCAAAGAAAACTAACTACTTTACGAAATGTCGATCACTATAGCCATCTATAGAAAAAAATGATTCGTTGAATGTTCAGTGTAACGCTGGATTCAATGAACAAACAAAACATATCAATCCAGAACAGTCAGTTGTTAGCAATCTATTTGAAACTGTGCTATACCCTCGGTATTGCACACTTACGAAACTTTCAAGTATCCAAACACAAGGTGCGAACCCGCCTCAAAGACACCTTTCGGAGCTCAACTGTTGAACAGCAATCTCAGATCAAACATATCACCTCGAAACTCCAACGATATATCCGGGAACAATCCGCCCGCTTTTCAATTTACATCAACATATTTTTGATATTCCCTGCCTGCCGGAAATAAAACGGCAGAAGGGAGACCGCCCTAGCCCTCGGTGTTTCCGTATAACTTATCTCGAGTGCAATATTCTGGAATGACGCCAATGTGTGTTCGGGAAAGTTTGTAGGTGATAAAATAGTAAGAGCTACGCCTAACCTTCGACCACTTCGGATAAGAATAACTTACCGGAAGAAGATGAGGAAGCTCCAGGCGATCGCCACTCAAAGGTTACATTGCGAACCGCCAGGGCGGTTCTGGGGCCATGGTTTACGGTGTATTTTCGACGCTCCATTCAGATTATATGGACTAAGCTCTCGCTTTCATTTTTCTGGTCGGTTCGGATGGTTTTGAATGGATTGCGTATAAAATATTGAAAGATCTTTTGTATTGCATGTTTCAACAACTGCTGGCTACTAAGAAGAATCTTCATGAAATCTTCGATATTGTTCGGCCTGCTTCCAATAGGAAAAACTGGATTTCGACATGGTGAACATGTTTACTTTAAAATTTTTGGCAAACAAAGTGATTTAGGTTACGTATTTAGTATTTCTAAGTTGCTTCAGGGTTTGGAAATAGTCTAAACTTCCTATCAACTTAAAATGATTTTTGCTGTTTTTCAAGAAGATATGGAAAAAACGATAAAATTTGTGCTCATTCTACGCATGTTATTCATCATCTATATTGAAATATTTCATACTTATGATAAAATGAATAATCATCGAACATAAAAGACTAAGCTCCAAAAATGCTTTTCCTTGAGTCGAAAGGGTTTTTTCGGGCATCCTGCAAAAAAAGTGTAGTGGAATATTTGTTTAAGGCTAGAAAGTATTTATCTGCAGATTAGGTTCTTCTACTTTATGAAGCCCAGATCAGACCAGGGCTCTCATGTTTGGAGCTCAGCACCGAAGCATTCGTTAAAACCTTTGGATTCCATCCAGAAAAGATCAGTATTACTGATCGACTGCCCAACTACAACAGTCAGTTTGCGGTCGTTGGAAAAGCAAAAAACAAGAACCACTCCGAAGAGTTGAACCCCCCCGTCCCGGTTCCAGTTTCGGTTTCAGTTCGAAAACCTAAACCTTGACTGTTAGCAGTGAAGCACTACCCAACTGCTAATGGCTCTGCAGGTCAGCACCCGAGTTTGGGACGCAACTCACACACCGAAGGGGATTCTTACTTCCACCGATCCGAACGCAGACCCAAGAAAGAAGCAAATCCCAAGAATTGATGCTTCAATTGGTACGAGCCCGTTTTCCGGCCCTACCGTCAAGACCAACGAATCCTTGTGAAATCTTTGAATCGATTCTGGTTCGACCAATAACGGCCTAAAACCGTACCGTTGAGATCCAAAAACTCTAGAAGTAAATAATATTGGCTCAAGTCGAGGCCTGCCGAACCGTCAAATCTCGCTAAACCTTGAAGATCTTCTCGAGAAACCCTCATGAGTTAGCTGCGGCCAGATAGATGGAATACCTTTCTACCACTGCACTCTCTAGTCAACAGCAATAGGCTAGTAAGTACGAATACTCCCCGAGGGACTTCACCCTCCCGAGGTAACGCAGTATCATACATAACTCACCTAGACATTAGACAGAAAAATCCGGAGATTTACTGGAAATGGGTAGAGTAACGTTATTTTTAAGTGTGTAAGCCCTGTGCTGCGACAAACTTCCTTGGCAATGTGTTGGACAACTCGACCCAGCCCTCTATTCCACCTCTGCGGTGAAACTTGGGCCCCAGTCGTGATGAACTTCCCCACCACACGGGTCCAGTGACACATAGTTCCGTGCCTTTCGCCTTTCACGAAACCTCACGGTCAGGTAGGACTATTCTTAAGCCGGTCCTGCACGGACAACATAGAAGGACAGTTCCGCAATTTAGATTTAAGTGGCCTACCTGCCCGTTGGGCCTATGGTCCAATGGGCGCCCCCATGGGCGCAAGATTGGGATACGCTCAACTATTTTGAAATGCCAGCATTGGGCTTTCATTCTTCATCATTTCGCTGAAGTGTAAACAGCATAGTTTTATAATAAACAACATAGTTTTCATAATATCAAGATTTTACCGTTTTTGTGTGCGAGGAGTTTTAATTAAGAAGAGAAAGGCTGCTGAAAATCATCGTGTATTAGTGGATGTTGATGGTGACTATGCTCTAGCTGAGACGAGAATCAGTTTTTGGATAAAACCGATAATCTTGTTGTGGGTAATTTTTTCAGTTCGCAGTGGGCTATAAAAGTCTGACCAAAGACCTCGAATCAGATGTGACTCTTCGCTGGGCACTCTGAGACAATGTGCATGGCTGTTTCAGTGTCTTCAAGACACAGCCTGCCGATCTGCCTTCTCGTTACCCAGATAGTTTGAGTGGCTTGGTCTCCAAACCAGAGTGACTCTGTTATACATACTGAGCCTCTTTAAATCCGTACGGCAACTCCAGACTATTCTCGAGGTACTAGAGCTGGATTCCAGAGCTTTCAGTACTGACTGACTATCAGTACATATTTTGATTTTACCGTGGTGGATTTCCTGTTTTATCAGCGGTTTTGCCGCGGTCTGAATGGCAAATAGGTCTGCCTGGAATATGGTTGCGTTTTGACCGAAACTCAATGAGATCTTGATTCTCGGTTTGCTCCCATAGACTCCTGCTCCCATTCCGTTCGTCCTTTGCAAGCCGTCTGTGAACAAGCCAATGTCGGTTCTCAAAATAGAACTTCAGTATGCTGGGTCCATTCGTCTCGGCTGGGGACGATTAGATTGAAATACCGTTCTTGGCTCGTGACTCTTGACATTAGATCCGAGGGCATCGATAGGGTGCAGTTCGTTAAAAGTTCGTCCAGCAATCCTGAGCCTCCATCACTATTGTCTCGGACCTGTCGGTCGCCAGTTGATATAGTTTTTATGTGGTTCGTTTCGCCTTCCTCTGCAAAAGTAGGTGCAGGGGTGGTAGATATAGTAGGACTTCCATGCCTGCCGTGGGAGTGGTGCGAAACGTCCCTATAATTGCAAGGCAAGCCCGTCTTTGTAGTCGGGTGAGCTTATGTTGGCCAACCGTTTATTGGCCTTTCTTCTACCACGCTACAGCGCCATACATTATCCGTGGTCTAATTACCACAGTGTACAGCTAGTACATCTGCCTGGGCTTCAGGCTCCAGGTTTTACCACAGATCCACCTGCAAGTCCAGAAACCCATTCTGGCTTTATGACATACCTTCTCTAGGTGTGCATTCCAACTGAGGGTTTTGTCCAAGACTATTCCCAGATATTTGCCTCAAATGAGAATTGTATTATTCCACCACGGATAGTCGGTGGTTCTTAACCATTCAACTTCCGTTTTTTAGTGAATGGTACTATAACTACCTTTTGCCGGTTAAGAGACATGTCTTTCCTTATACACCATTTGTCAATAGTGTTAAGTATCTCTTGCAGGACGGTCGATGTCGTCATCTCCGATCTATTTTTCACTATGATTGCCAGGTCATCAGCAAATGCTTAAACGTCGACTCCCCACAGTGAAATAATCGCTGGCAGGTCATCAACGAGAAGGGTCCACAGTAGGGTGAGAGAATAGCCCTTCGCTGCCTTTAACTCGAAGACCTCATCCTAGTACGAGGTCATTATTATTCTGCCGCATAGCATTGCCTGTATCCATCTACAAATTAGCGGGTCGATTCCTCTCGCAGAGATAGCCTTAGCAAGAGAAGCACCTTCAACGTCCAGAAACGCTTTCAATTCTATCTTTAAATGTTCATATTGATTTGGAAGATGAAGAACGACCTGAAACACCACCAAAGGCTGCCGAAAATCATCGTGTATTAATAAATTTTTATGGTGACCATGCTCTAGCTGAACTAACGTGTCAAAAATGGTTTGCCCGATTTTAAAATGTCCATTTTGATTTGGAAAACGAAGAACGACCTGAAACACCACCAAAGGCTGCCGAAAATCAGTGTGTATTAGTGAATGTTCATGGTGACCATGCTATAGCTGAACGAACGTGTCAAAAATGGTTTGCCCGATTTAAAAATGAACGAACGTGTCCAAAATGGTTTGCCCGATTTAAAAATGTTCATTTTGATTTGAAAGACGAAGAACGACCTGAAGCACTACCAAAGTTTAAATATTAGAGTAGAGGAAAGGCTCGAGAAAGATCAATCACAACCACAAGAGGAATTCGCGAAAACACTCAGAGTTACTCAACCAGCCAGGAAAGTGGGTGTCTTATGAACTGAAGCCAAGAGACGTCGAACGCCGTTTTTTCACGAGTGAACAACTACTCTACCGGTAAAAAGAATGAGGTTTTTTCATCCAAATTTGACTGGCCATGAAAAGTGGATCCATTACAATAATACAAAAGGTCGGGCAACGTATGGAAGCCTTATCTTCAACTTTCAAGCCGAATATTCATGACGAAAAGATCATGTTGTGTATTTGGTGGGAACAGTTGGGTGTGGTGATTTTGAGCTGTTAAAACTGAACCAAAGGATCACAGGGAAGGTCTACCGACAAAAATGCGTTTAAGCCGAGCATTGCGAGAAAAACGGCCGAAATACACCGATAGACATGACAAAGTTATTGACAATGCCGTGACACATGTTACGTCGCCCTTTAAAATGTACATAGAAACGTCCAAATATTAAGTCCCACCCACTCGCCGTACAGTCCAGACATTGTTCCTTCTGATTACCATTTCTTCCGACCGATGCAACATGACCTGGCTGACCAGCACAATATTCTGAACTTTCCACAATAAAGCTCAAATTTTAGACAAAAAACCGCACGCGCTTAGTCATACTCCTAATAGTAAAACATAGTTGTTTCTGAAAACTTGTTTCAATTTCTAATTATTATTGCACAAATTTTTTTGTTCAATAATACATTATAAGAGTATATTTCCTCTTGAAACCACATGTTATTAATTCTCAAAGCTAATCTTCCATTTCCTTCGAAACTTCCTTAATAAATGGAAAGTCACTCAGAGAAGAAAAGAGAATAGATCGTTGAACCTTGATAAGCAATTATAGTGCAATTCGATAGCGAACTTTCCACAAAGGACCCTTGGAGTGTTTTATAGGTGTTGCACAGTACGGTCGAATGAGTAGTTCGAACAATTGCGACCTGAAAACTTTTGAACTATCAACTAACTGTGACCTCGCAGTAGCGGACATCAAAAGACTGGCGCAACCAACCCTGCGTGAGCTTTGTGCTTCAAGTTCGAATGGAAATTGTGGACGAATTTGAATAGCCATTCAAGATTATTCATAACAGGTTGAATGCGTCATTGTTGTTTCCCACAGAATGGCGTCATAACACGTCTGAAGAAGTTTTGACAAACCATAAAGGATGATACGAGTTACACCATACCTTGCCCTTTGTCTTCACCTAGGTGAAGGTGAGTATAAGGATCAGAAGTCTTAAATTTCAATACTAACTCTATATAAGGCGTCCTTATTTCAGCACCATGGTAAAAATTTTGATAAAAATCGAAATTTAAAATTTTTTCAGGGTTGGTTACAGCTGAAAGTCATGTAAGTTTCACGTATATTGAAAATAATAAAAGTTTCAGTACAGAATTTTCCTACAGTGTAAGTACAAACGGAAAAAAGTGATCCTACACATCCTAAATAGGCAGCTTATCGTATTTAAAGGGTGGGCCATCTAGATTTTGCAATTTAAAGTAGTGGATTTTTCTAGTCTGACAACACCTTTGCCATTCGTAATTTGACAGAAAGTTAGTCTGATATGAAACATTAACAGAATGGGTCGACTTTACGCTTTAGCAGAACTGAAAAATATTAAGAACTTAAATGAATGAAGTATGCGGTTAGCCCTATGTGATACATTATAACAATAAGAAAAGTTCACTCATTTTTAGTTTCACAGTTTGTTCAGAATACCGACACGTGTTTCGGTCTTTTGAGAATCTTCAAAGGAGTACAAAAAGGAACTGAACATAAAATTGAAAACGTTATTTTATTACACTTAGGACATCTGTGTATTTTTATGGCGCATGCAAATCACAGCATTCCAATATTGGGGTGTTTCCAAAGAGTTATTTGGGAATTTGTAAAATTCTCCTTTTTTTCAATTGCTTTTTTAATTAAAAGAATCTCCAAATAGTCCATAAATTTACCCTTATTTACATTATATAGTAAAGTGACATTTTTCTCATTAAAAAAATTATTATTTTCCATACAATGTTCTGCCAATCGGTTGATTACTGGTTTTTCAAAATAGACATCCTTTGTTAATTTATTCTATGTTGTAAACATCTATATATGTCCTATATATGTAGTATTATAATCATCACATTTATTTTGATAAATCCCCGATACGGAAAAGTGGGGGTTCCTTTCTTTATTGTTCACCAACATCTTAGCTAAATTATTTCTATTTAGTACCTTAAAATGAGAATTAATTCTTTAGCAGTAAATAGAAATAATTAAGCTAAGATGTTGGTGAACAATAAAGAGAGCAACCCCAACTATTCCGCATCGAGGATTTATCAAATTGAATGTGATGATTGTAATGCTACATACTACTCTGTCAAGAAAGTATCGGGAACGAATTCGTAGTGGATATCGAAGAAAACAATGAGCTTCACCTTCATTTTCGAGCGGCTTTGGCGTGTTTTTTTCGGTTTCGGCTCATTTTTTTCCACCCATTCCGATGATTGCTGGCTTGTTTGCATATCGTACTCGTAGACCCAGGACTCATCACTAGTTATAATGCGTTCCATGAATGTAGAATCGGAATTACAGCGATCCAGCATGTATGAAGCAACCTGTTCACGATGACGTTTTTGAAGAAAATTCAGGTGTTTCGGTACGAGTCGTGCGGCCACCTTTCTCATGCCCAAAATATCAATCAAAATCGTACGTGCGGACTCGTGGAATATCATAAGATCATGTGCTATCTCTCTCAAGCTGGTACGACGGTTTTCCAGCACCCTTTCCTTAATTTTATCGACATTATCTTCGATCGAAGCCGTCGATGGGCGACCACTTCACGACCGTCCTTGAAGGCTCTGTACCACTGATATGCACGAGTTTTCGATAGAGCATTATCACCAAAGGCCTTTTGCAACATTTTCAATGCATCGACACACAAAAATTCATTTGCAACACAAAACTTTAAACGAATTCTTTGCTCAACGTAATCACCCATAGTAAAAATCGGCACGCACTCTGACATCGACTGACTTAATCAGCTGTTGCAAACACACTAGTTTACAGATCCCGCTCAAGCTTGGCATAGTAATTAAGGACAGTGGTACCAACCTAGGAAAAAAAATTTTTACCTGCCTCATTGCCCCGCCAGATTTAAATCGATAATTCCCGGTACTTTCTTCACAGAATGTATATAGAACATACAAGCCGATGTTGACAACATAGAATCAAGGAACATAGGATGCCTTTTATGAAAAATCAGAAATCAAGCGGTTTTGCAGAACATTGCATAAAAAATAATAATTTTTTTAATGAGAAAGATGTCACTTTGCCATATAATGTTGATGAGGGTAAATTGATGCACTGTTTGGAAATTCCTTCAATAAAAAAAGCCTGTGAGAAAAGGAGAATTCAACAAATTCTCAAATACTATTTGGCAACGCCCCTATATTGGATGCTGTTATTTCCATGCGCCATAAAAATACACAGATGTCCTTAGTGTGATGAAAGAACCTTTTCAATTTTGTTGTTTGAGTTTAGTTCTTTTTTATACTTCTTCGAAGATGGTCGAAAGACCGAAACACGTGTCAGGATTCGGAATAAACTGTGAAACATAAAAACGGTGTGAATGTTTTCAAATAAGTTTTAATTTTTGAAATTTTTTTTTCTTTCTGTAGAATAATTGAAAACTTATTAGCTAAGTGGTGAATCTTCTATTCGAATTGTTAGAAATTTACGTGGAAGATTCAGTAAAAATGAAATGCCCTCACGGCAATTTGTGGATCATTTTGATCGTGAAAACTGTATCATTATTTGATGAAACAACCCGTTCATGTTCTCGTCCAGAAACATTGTTGCTGAAGTCCAGAATGTGGCTAAACATCTTTTAAAATAAACTCTTCATTGTGCTCAAGAACTGAATATTTCTCGCACTTCTCTGAGGAGATATTTAAATAAAGACTATGAAGGCTTACAAAGTTCATCCAATGAATTTTCACATCGCCCAATGAGCTAAAGATCGCATGAACAAAGATGAGCATTCTCTCAGAACAGTCATCTTTAGCGATTAAGCTCATTTTCTATTTTTGTGGGGATCCGTTAAGGATAAGGGTTACGCTAACCATTCAGAAACGATTGATGTCTCGAAATACGGAATCGAAGTTGCTAATCATGACATTAAGCCTCAAACAATCGACAATGTACTGAAAAATTGGGTTGATCGGATGGCGTACTGTAGCCAGCCGTGAGGGTAATTTGAATTATATTGTTTTTCTTTCGTTAATTTCAAGGTACAACCTTTATGATAAATTCATATCATTGACAAAATATTCATCAGCTTTTTATTTATTTAAAATTAAAAATGCTGTTCAATCATCAACCTACGTCAAGCTGCACTGACTCTCGTCAATTTATTACAGAAGAGCTTGTAAAGCTGTGTAACATATTTCGCTGGATTACCTAATGCTTCAACCGAAATGCAACAACTATCTATTTGCCTGTATAAACCCAGGGATATTGAGGGAGCGTTATCTTCAATCTAGACTCCAATTGTTCCATTGTAATTAAGTTACAACTACCTGAATTGAGCACATAGAAATTTGTCGAGGCAGTGGATTATCAGAGCTTGTTTCCACATTATGCAATCTTATAACAGAAACTTCATCTTTTGTTTTCATTGATAAATTCGAAATCATTCATAAAACTCTCATCCCTAATTCCTCTTCATAAATTATGTAGATCTAATGTGACCTTTATATAGTTTTCTTCTACTTTGTTCATATTGTGATCAAATCAAACTTCTAGGTTTTTTACTCAATAATGAGATTTGCTCTCAAATAATGTCGTAAAGCCTGTAAGGTTTCAACTAGAATGGTGATGTTCAATGAAAACAACAATTTGTTTTCAATTAACTAATATTTACTTGAAATTCCGTAGTGAAAGCTGAAAATATGTCAATAATATATCATAATATTCCTAATTTTCAAGTATCAACGCTATCAGAATGAAATAAAATTGACATCACTGAACTGTATCAGCCGTTAGTATTTTGTACTTGATATTTATTTGACAATATGAATTTTTGGAAACTATTACGTCTATTACCAGAGAAATCAGAAAGTTCACACATCTTTTAGCATCAACGTGAAAATTAGTAAAATAATGATCACCTTCGAAGATAAGTTCATCTTCAAAGAGGTCAAACATATTGAGATAAAGTTAGAGATGCCAATAAATATTTTAACTGCTTATATTTGTTCCATCGATTCTAAGGATTATACGTTGTCTCTTGCTCCAAATTTTGAACTGAAACTGCTTTGTTTCCTAACACTTTTTATTGATTAAATATACAGTGATTCGAGTTTCGTAGTGTTTAGATTCAGTTTTGAAATGTAGTAAACACTACAAAACTCGAGTCACTGCATATCTAGCTTCTATATATATATATATATATATATATATATATATATACATTCTCTCAAGAAACTACCGAGAATTATCGATTTAAATCTGGCGGGGCAATGAGGCAGGTAAAAATTTTTTTTCCTAGGTTGGTACCACTGTTCTTAATTACTATGCCAAGCTTGAGCGGGATCTGTCAACTAGTGTGTTTGCAACAGCTGATTAAGTCAGTCGATGTCAGAGTGCGTGGCGATTTTTACTATGGGTGATTACGTTGAGCAAAGAATATGTTTAAAGTTTTGTGTTGCAAATGAATTTTCGTGTGCCGATGCATTGAAAATGTTGCAAAAGGCCTTTAGTGATAATGCTCTATCGAAAACTCGTGCATATCAGTGGTACAGAGCCTTCAAGGACGGTCGTGAAGTGGTCGCCCATCGACGACTTCGATCGAAGATAACGTCGATAAAATTAAGGAAAGGGTGCTGGAAAACCGTCGTACCAGCTTGAGAGAGATAGCACATGATCTTAAGATATTCCACGAGTCTGCACGTACGATTTTGATTGATATTTTGGGCATGAGAAAGGTGGCCGCACGACTCGTACCGAAAGACCTGAATTTTCTTCAAAAACGTCATCGCGAACAGGTTGCTTCAGACATGCTGGATCGCTGTAATTCCGATTCTACATTCATGGAACGCATTATAACTGGTAATGAGACCTGGGTCTACGAGTACGATATGCAAACAAGCCAGCAATCATCGGAATGGGTGGCAAAAAATGAGCCGAAACCGAAAAAACCACGCCAAAGCCGCTCGAAAATGAAGGTGATGCTCATTGTTGTCTTCGATATCCGTGGCGTGGAGCACTACGAATTCGTTCCAGAGGGTCAGACGGTAAACAAGGAGTATTACATAGGCGTTATGAAACGTTTGCGTGAGCGTATCCGTAAGAAGCGGCCAAATTTGTGGGCGAACAACTCATGGATTTTGCATGACGATAACGCGCCTTCTCACCGAGCTACGATTGTGACTGACTTTCTCGCCAAAAACTCAACAAACGTGCTTCAGCAACCACCGTATTCGCCGGATTTGGCTCCCTGCGACTTTTTCCTCTTCCCAAAACTAAAATTGCCCCTTCGTAGCACCCGTTTTGAGTCGATTGAAGCCATAAAACAAAATTCGGCGCGAGAGCTAAAGTCCATCCCGGAAAGCGCCTATAAAAAAATGTTTCGATAATTGGAAGTGCCGTTGGCATAGATGTATTGGAGCAAATGGAGCCTATTTTGAAGGCGACCCAATAAATTTTGACGATTAAATGTAAAAATGTTGTTTTAATTGAAAATTCCCGGTACTTTCTTGACAGAACAGTATAACCACGAGATAGCCACGATTTTTCTCATTTTAAATTCTTGCCGTGAATATTTGTATCTTGTTGCAAGCTCTGATACATATAGGATATATCTGCATTTTGATGCAGGTCGAGACACTCCAGAATACTTTGAGTGTAATAGAGTAGAATTTCTTCAAAACATTAAAGAGGTCCATATCAATAGTTAATTTCAGTATTCTACTTAATATTTTGATTATCATACAGATTTATTCTGTTAACCTCCAACAGATTTCAATTTCGATAAAATTTTATTTAAAAATCCTTTTTTTTCCTTTCATTGTGAATATAATAATTATATTTCACTCATACATATTATCATTTGGATTTAACTGAGTCCTTAAAATACCTTGCAAGCTTTGTGTAATTTCTGTGACGAACATGGAATACGTAGGATTTTTAAAAGTCCATTTTATTCTGGTGTTCATTCAAAGGGAGACACGTGCCTGGGCTTGTCAGATATTTTTTGTTAATTATTTGTATTTTTTGAATGTGAAGTGCGACTGACGAGTTATCGTTTGCAGTAATTCTAAATGCTTTTTGAAGATACGCTCCGTGTTTGAGGAATTTTTTTTTGAAGGAAATCATTTGAAGTTAATTATTTTTGACGAAGTTTCTGAGGTTATGTTTTGAAATTTTGAAAAGAGATTTGGTTTTCATAATACAGAAGCCAAACAAAATTGTTTATCCTTCAAGTGATTATTTAGTATTTTTTTTTAATAATTTATATTTCTTGGAATCCTTTTATTTCTGTGTAATGAGTGTTAATTCTATATGTCTGCTAAATTGAAACTGTGTTTTCTGTGACATTTATTTTATTCAATTCTAAAAAATTTTTGATTAAAATTTTTTTGAAATTGAAATCTGTAGGAGGTTAACACTTTCAATATCTTAAATATTGTACAGATTTATTCTGCTAACTTCGCTACAAATTTTAATTTTGATCTCATGAAAATTTTCTCGAAATTAAATTAAAAAAATTTCTTAAAAATCACAATTTCCATTTTAGTAAACATATAGAATAAACCACTCATTACACAGCACGAAAATTAATAAGAGAATTCAAAGAATTATAATATATATATATAATATATTATATAATATTATATATATATTATATATATAATATATATAATATATAATAATAATAATAATAATATATATAACAATGTATTATGAAAACCAAATTCCTTTCCAAAAGTGTACAACAAAACCTCAAGAATTTTTTCAAAAATGACTTTCTCTAAAATAGGTTCTTCAAAAAAAACTCCAAAAACATGTAGCACATCTTCAAAAGCCATTTGGAATTGTAACATCGATATTTAGATACGAAATCTTACGAGATATCTATGTTATAATTCCAAATGGTTTTTTTGAAGATGAGCTTCATGTTTTTGGAGTTTTTTGACGTCTCTTGGTTCAGTTCATATGGGTTCCAATTTCTTACTTTTCGGATCACTCCCATTGCTTTTAAATAATGGCATCTTCATTGAGCCTTGCCCGTAATTCTTCATCTTTGAGCTGGTGGCGCTTCAGGTCGATTCTCGTTTTCCAAATCAAAATTGACATTTTTTAATCAGGCAAACCACTTCAGGTACGTTTGTTTAGCTGAAGCCTTTTTATTAATATTTAAGTAATGAATTAAAACTCCATGCAAGAACACATTATTTGGTACAAAAGTTGACATTTTCAGAGTGTTTACACTTCAGCGAAACGACAGATACTGAGAAGAAAACCACTCCAAATTAAAGGTGTTGCCAGATGAAATAACTGAATAATAAACATATGTTATCAAAACCGCACGAACTTATTTCAACTTCTAATATTATTCTGAGAATATAATTATTGACATTTATTTCAAAATATACATGCAAGTATGATATATTGATATGAAGGAGCTTTCAGAATCTGAAAGATAAGTTAAAAAAAAGCAGAGTGGCTTTACAGGCTCCTTATCACAGGGTGGAACACTTTGATCCCTCATGGTGAAGCGGCATTGAACCTCTCAATCTCTCTTCGCTTTATACACAGCTTCAACATGAACTCACTGCTGGACTTTTAGCATTCTTCTCCGAGAAGTCTGGGCGAATTTCACAGGTCCAATCCATCTAATCGCCAAACGAAACGGGCAGTCATCGTTCTCCCTTTAATAACGGACACCAGCGTTGCACACACAAAATGTATTACGTTCTATCGCTTGAATATGTAGTAGGTTTGGATTTACTCAATTAGCTCTTCAGTTTGATGGCTGCCGGAAGCTATGTGAGATAATCCGGATGTGAATTTTCCCTACGAATTCCCAGTCAAACCACATGCGGTTTAGAATCCCGCACTAATATGGAAGTTGCGGGGATTATGTCTGGCAAGGTCCGTATTGTTTGAACTGAAAGCTGAGATGAGATTTGTAGGAAGAAATCATAGTTCCGACGTTGAATATGCTTGAAAATCTTCTATGCTTTTACAGTTGTACGTTTCCTGATGGAGTTGTCCGTTACTTTATGAAAGTTTTGAATGGAATAAGAAAATCAACTCGATAGTTTCATACGTTCCTAGAATCGCATAATACAATTGAAGGTAAAGGTAGTACCATCTTTTTGAAAACACATATTTTTCAGATTATTCTCAACAGCAGAAAAAAAAAATTAATTCAACATTGCCCTGTATCGTTCTCCATTAATTCTTACTCTTTAATAATTTTCTTCAAAGAAATATGGACCAATGACTCCGTTCGCATGAATTGAACACCGCACAGTAACTTTATCTGTATATAATGATGTTTGAACAGTTTCGTGTTGATTTTCTCACTCTTAGTTCTGCAATTCGTTTATTTACAATAACTATTCAACTAAAAATGAGCTTTAAAAACTGATTGAAATATTTCGATGAAATTGTTCATCATTTTCAAGTTGTTCGAGAGTAAAATTAGAGAATAAGCGACGTTCATTTTGGTCAAATAGCTTTAGTTCTTAAAGAAATTAAATTTTATAGGATATTAACCCAAATCTTCTCTTTAAATTCGCCAAGAAAGATTTGATAATGGCGAACAACGTGGAACCGATAAATTTGGATTTTCTCGTACAGTTGCTGCAACCAAGTCAATAACAATAATAATAACTTGATTCCCAGACAATCATTAAAAAATTCTAAAATAGAATATGGTTCAATATTATAATTGAATTGGCAATTTGTTGTTTGAACTTTATATGGTTTGTAATATCTCTAATGGAATTGGGTAATATATCATAAATTTTGATACACATATACTTGGTACTTTTTCTGTCAATGTAAGACCATGTTGAAGAAAATGGTAAGGAACTGCTCGTCTTGTTTTATTAATATTACGCAGATCTTCGAAGTAATGTGGATTTTTTATCCAAAACAGAGCACATTCTATGATGTACATTCTGTCAAGAAAGTACCGGGAATTATCGATTTAAATCTGGCAGGGCAATGAGGCAGGTAAAAATTTTTTTTCCTAGGTTGGTACCACTGTCCTTAATTACTATGCCAAGCTTGAGCGGGATCTGTCAACTAGTGTGTTTGCAACAGCTGATTAAGTCAGTCGATGTCAGAGTGCGTGCCGATTTTTACTATGGGTGATTACGTTGAGCAAAGAATTTGTTTAAAGTTTTGTGTTGCAAATGAATTTTCGTGTGCCGATGCATTGAAAATGTTGCAAAAGGCCTTTGGTGATAATGTTCTATCGAAAACTCGTGCATATCAGTGGTACAGAGCCTTCAAGGACGGTCGTGAAGTGGTCGCCCATCGACGGCTTCGATCGAAGATAACGTCTATAAAATTAAGGAAAGGGTGCTGGAAAACCGTCGTACTAGCTTGAGAGAAATAGCACATGATCTTATGATATCCCACGAGTCCGCACGTACGATTTTGATTGATATTTTGGGCATGAGAAAGGTGGCCGCATGACTCGTACCGAAAGACCTGAATTTTCTTCAAAAACGTCATCGCGAACAGATTGCTTCAGACATGCTGGATCGCTGTAATTCCGATTCTACATTCATGGAACGCATTATAACTGGTGATGAGACCTGGGTCTACGAGTACGATATGCAAACAAGCCAGCAATCATCGGAATGGGTGGCAAAAAATGAGCCGAAACCGAAAAAACCACGCCAAAGCCGCTCGAAAATGAAGGTGATGCTCATTGTTTTCTTTGATATCCGTGGCGTGGTGCACTACGAATTCGTTCCAGAGGGTCAGACGGTAAACAAGAAGTATTACCTAGGCGTTATGAAACGCTTGCGTGAGCGTATCCGTAAGAAGCGGCCAAATTTGTGGGCGAACAACTCATGGATTTTGCATGACGATAACGCGCCTTCTCACCGAGCTACGATTGTGACTGACTTTCTCGCCAAAAACTCAACAAACGTGCTTCAGCAACCACCGTAT
This sequence comes from Megalocaria dilatata, assembly GCA_034642435.1. Classification (NCBI taxonomy): domain Eukaryota; kingdom Metazoa; phylum Arthropoda; class Insecta; order Coleoptera; family Coccinellidae; genus Megalocaria; species Megalocaria dilatata. The sequence goes on along the minus strand of CM067856.1, from coordinate 42,614,306 downwards.
TCGCCGAATTTGGCTCCCTGTGACTTTTTCCTCTTCCCAAAACTAAAATTGCCCCTTCGTGGCACCCGTTTTGAGTCGATTGAAGCCATAAAACAAAATTCGGCACGAGAGCTAAAGTCCATCCCGGAAAGCGCCTATAAAAAATGTTTCGATAATTGGAAGTGCCCTCGGCATAGATGTATTGGAGCAAATGGAGCCTATTTTGAAGGCGACCCAATAAATTTTGACGATTAAATGTAAAAATGTTGTTTTAATTGAAAATTCCCGGTACTTTCTTGACAGAGTAGTATATCCCAATAAATGTCTGAATTTTATTTTGTCGAAATATTCCTCAACATAATTCTCGATAATTAAGCCCATACATTGACCTCACAGCAGATTTCTAAAGAATGAATATCCTTTCGGTTCTAGAGGTGCCACCCCAAAGAACAACACCACATCTCATCAAAGAATCGAAATTTGCGAAGTAAACTAATCTTAAGAGCTCCCTATCTACTCGGCGTGACAATACTCTCATCATATATAGAACACTATTTAGTTTTTTACTCAGCTCACATATATGTTGGTGCCAGTTTCAAAGCAGTCTAGATACATTCCCAAAAACTTGGTTGATTCTGCTAGGTCGACTTTTATATTGTTGAGGTCGATAGTTGCTGGAATACTTTCCTTGAACTGAGTAGTCCTGAAAATAATACACTCCGTTTTATCAACATTTAGAAGTATCTTATTTTGAGCACACCAGACACTTATCGAGTCGAAAAGTATTTGAGTTTGCTCCATGCTGGATTTCAAATCTTTATCATGCACTAAAGCGTCTGCTTCATCAGCAAACAAAAATTTTTATCCTTCTTGAGATGGAAGAAAACAAAGACTCAAGTAATTCGTTTATGTGTATCACAAACAATAGAGGTCCCAGAATACTACCCTGAGGTACACCTATAACTACCGTTTCATCTTTGGACAAGTGATTCCTTTCGCCAGTTTCAATAGAAACTCTCTGTATTGTATTCTTGATGTAACTACTCAACAATTCCAGTTGAGCGTCTCGGATACCATATGTATATAATTTGTTGAGAAGTCTTTCATGGTTCACACTGTCGAAGGCCTTAGACAGGTTCAAAAACAGTCCAACAGGTACTTCTCTACGTTCGAGGGCTTCTAGAATTTCAGAAGTCAATTCATAAAGAGCAATGCTGGTGCTCTTGCCTCTCAGGAACCATGTTGGTTTTTTCGAAAATACTTCCAAATTTATGGGAAAAGTTGAGCTCATGTGTGCGTGTATTACTTTGTCGACTACAATTCTTGAATACTGTGAAAAAAGTTTATCAAAGTTTTCACAAATGAGCACTGATTCTGAGAAAATAATTCAACAATTTCTAAACGTTGTTGAAGCACCTACTGAATACAAATGCCATGGAAAATGTCAAAAATAATATACATTATAAATATTTCAGATTGTATCATTCCTTTTGACTATATTTAAGAGAATGATAAGACATTGGATATGAAAACGAGGAAGAGCGGAATGTGTGAAATTTTTAAATAGGAGGAATTTTTGTTCAGGAAACTCATTGGGAGGGATATGGTACAGGCAGGACGATGGAATGACGGGTTGAGGGAAAAAGGAAACAAGAGAAATTCAAATAACTAATATAATATACTATCTCACACACATGTGAATACTTTTGTGAGAACATACTTACTGTTATTATTAGTTCACATAAGAATTCGAATTAAGTCGTAACAAAATAAAAAATGGGACAAATAAAGTATCATAATTGTCAGATACTGAACTGTTCTAGCCGTTACTATTTGCTAGTTGATCTTTTTTTGTGAATATGGGTTGACTCCAATCATCCATATTCACAAAAATTTCAGCGTATTAATCGATGATCCATAGAGCTTTCGGATTGCCCTCATCAAAAAATAACCGCGAAGCTGAAGTCCAAACTTTAAAATCAATAGCCACGAACAACGGTTTCAACCCCAATATGATAGATAATTTAATTTGACAGAAACAATTCAAAATAGCTATAAACCAAATTTATCCCATCATAAAAACTGAAGAAAACAGAAAATTCATTTCAAACATACCCAAATCGGGAGTTTATGAGTTATCTTGTTCAATGTGCAGTAATAAATATATAGCACGTTCCTTCAACGAACCTAAAATGAATTTCATGAAAAATAAACAAAGTTCTACTTTTTCCACTCATTGTTCAGAAAACGGCTCTTCCGACAATAGATAATCTTAAAAATTTTACATGTAGAATCAAAAGGAAAGAAACTTGATTATTTAGAATCTGCTGAAATTTTCAAATTAGTTCACAATAAAAATAATGATTGACTGTGCGGATCTATATAAATCAAAAATATTTGAAATATTTAAGTAACAACTGTTTACTAATCTTCCTTGGCGTGCCGACATTCTAATAGTTGTTAGGCGTCCTCTCTTATTTAGCCTGTTTCTATCACCTCTTCTACCTCTGTATATGCATGTTTGTTAAGCCTACAGTTGTCTGAAGACGGGATAGTTAATTCCCGAAACTCGAGTCACGATTAAATGTGTAAAATTTCAATTTATTGGTAGTAAATCATTGTAATTTCTACAACTTGTTTTAATTTTCATTATCGTCATTATTATTGGAAAATTCGTTAGAAATAAATTACATACAGTTTTTATGGTCATTGCGTTAGGATTCAGAAGATTGTCGTTTTCAAGGGAAGAGCTATGAATTTTACGTTAAAAGAGTAGAATTTTCACCGATATTTGACTATTCACGGGCACAATTTCCAATCGTTAATTCTCGATTATGGGCTAAATATCGAAATTTTTCAGGACAGCGATATAATCAAAAGTCCTATTTGCAAATGGTTGAAATAATATCCGTTCCAAAAAAACCTGATAGAGATATAACCCAGCGCTGGCTCGCTCTAATTTCATGCTCACTCGCCTGGTTAATACAGGAGAGTTGTATATTTTTTCACCCTAAATTTTCATGTATTGCACAGAGGAATTCTGTACTGTATTTTATCCCGGGGAATACATATATTCAAATTAATTCCAATTTTAACTCGCGTTCTACGGTGCAATATAATTCCAAGTTATTCTTCTGTCTGGCACTTTTCCAAGAGAAAGCTACATAACTCTCATTAGAATTGGGAGGTTACCGATATAGGGGTCAAGCACATATTAGGTTTATAGGTCATTCAAGCCTCTATAACTTTTTGTTCCATAATTGGTAGCTGGTATAAAATTTGGGACGTTTATTGTCATTAATATAATTTTATGAACAGTTGTAAAATATATTTTTAAGATGAAATGGAAAAACAGTCGTCAATTTATATGTTAGGAGTTTTATATTTCCATGTGTTCATTTAATTTTCATGATGTTGATACAAAATTAAATTAACAGTTATTTTATTTCTATATATTTTGAAGTTTAAGTCTTAACTTTCTGCAAATAAATATAAAGCGCTGTTTTGAGCGTAAATCTAACAAGCAAACCTGAAAAACCAGGATAGTCGAAATGTACTCGCCGTGAATTTGTTTCAATGCCTTCTATGAAGTCTTGATATGATTTTTGAACACAATGAGAAAAAAGTCGGCGAGATCAGAATATGACAATTATTATATTATTATTTTATTATATTATTATCTTGATACCTTATGTGATGATCCCTCATAAGCTATTTCAGCTTGTGCTCCATGTTTACTAACTCCCATCTGTCAACTTTCAATCTGTCACGTCATGATCATTTGACATTATGCGTGTTTCAAAACTCGCGATCTTATTGAAACACCCATTATGTTATTATGGAACTATTGTAATGAATAACCTGTTATTTATATATATATATATATATATATATATATATATATATATATATATATTGTACATTGAAATATCCAGAAATAATTCTGGGTAGGCTTTATTACTGCGATCGTGCATCACTTTAGGTCACAGCACTGTTAATTTTCGATCCAACAGTGAAATGGTCGCCGACACTCATCAAAATAGAAAATTTCCTTTCCACCTGAACAGGATTCAAACCCACGACCTCCCTGTTACGAGCCCCATGCTTTACCACTGAGCTGTCGGCACATCATACTTTTTATCACTTATCAGATAATACACATTCATATATTGATTTCTATTTATCATTACGAATTCAACATATGACAGGTTTAGCTTGATTGTAGCTAGCTTCTTAGGGTGTACCACCTGATGTAATATCTCTCATAGAAGAAGTGCTGTTCAAAAATAAAGCAAATTATGTAATAAAATCAGATATAAATTATCATTTCAGTTGATATTTGATAAAAGTAATTAAATGAAATGAAAAAATTATTTCTGGAAATTTCAATTTATATATAACAAATCATTCATTACAATAGTTCCATAATAACATGATGAGTGTTTCAATAAGAGCGCAAGATTTGAATTGCGCGCCATTTTTGACAATGTCACAGGATTATGACGTGACAGATCGGAAGTTGACAGATGGGAGTTAGTAAATATGGAGTATTACAAGGTAGGTATTACAAGTGAGCACAGACGCGAGCTGTGGTATCAGGGATTGCGGGTTCGAATCCAGCTGCGCCCATGGGTGTGTTTGTGTGATTGGTTGGTATGAATGAGAAAAATAAAACGAAGAATATTACGTAGAGACTGTCTGCATAGCCTAAGTTGCCGGGACAATAAAGAGAAAATGAATGAATAAGTATTACAAGGTAGCACAACACGCCCTGATTGTCAAAAATCATTATCAAAATGGTGAAAGTTTAATTGCCACTATTCGTAAAGTGCGCATAATGTGCCTGATTCATCTACTGTGAAAAGAATAATCAAAAAATTCGAAAGTACTGGTTCGGTTAGTGATGTAAAACATACGATACGAGCTCGTAGAGGTCGTTCAGAACAAAACATCACGGCAGTTCGCGTGAGTGTAAAAGAAAAGTCAGAGACGTCAATATCGCCAACAGGCGAATTCTGAACTAAAGATTTACAGCTGCATTCCTACAAAATCCAACTGACTCAACAACTTCTGCCAGTAGACCATGAACAGCGATCTTGCACGAGTTGCTCCTGGTAGTGTCATTTCCCGATTTGGTGACCAGAATTGGCCTCCACGCTCTTGCGATTTAACGCCTTTAGACTTCTGGCTGTGGGGTTATCTGAAGTCATAGGTTTATGCCAATGAGCCTGCAACCATCGAAGCATTGAAAGCCGAAATAAGACGCTGTATCAATGAAATATCACCACATGTATTCAGTACCGTTAGTGAAAATTTTGTCAAAAGGATACGCATATGCCAGCAAAGTCGTGGCGGTCATTTACAAGATATTTTGTTTCATACATAATTCCGAAATGTATATTTTCTAAATCAATAAATACTTCAATACTTTGCTACAGAAAACCATGTTTTATTCAACACTGAAGTCTTGGGCTCTTATTTAAACACACTTTATATAATAAATATAAAATATTGATTTAATTGCAGAGTGATCACAAAAGTTACATTCATGCCGCCTCAAATTCAAATGAATGGAATCTATATGAAGTTGTAGATCACATTCACGATATGTAGCATAATTACATAAATGGCATTTATGTTGCGTCAAGTTTAATTGAAAAATGAACTGAATCTATATGGCTCATTGATTTCCAGCTTATTCGGATAAGTTTAATTTTTATACTGCTTCAAATTTGAATGAGCCGATAGATTTCAAGGGAGGATTTTTGAATCGCATAAAATTATATTTATTACTCTGTCAAGAAAGTACCGGGAATTTTCAATTAAAACAACATTTTTACATTTAATCGTCAAAATTTATTGGGTCGCCTTCAAAATAGGCTCCATTTGCTCCAATACATCTATGCCAACGGCACTTCCAATTATCGAAGCATTTTTTATAGGCGCTTTCCGGGATGGACTTTAGCTCTCGCGCCGAATTTTGTTTTATGGCTTCAATCGACTCAAAAGGGGTGCCACGAAGGGGCAATTTTAGTTTTGGGAAGAGGAAAAAGTCACAGGGAGCCAAATTCGGCGAATACGGTGGTTGCTGAAGCACGTTTGTTGAGTTTTTGGCGAGAAAGTCAGTCACAATAGTAGCTCGGTGAGAAGGCGCGTTATCGTCATGCAAATTCCATGAGTTGTTCGTCCACAAATTTGGCCGCTTCTTACGGATACGCTCACGCAAACGTTTCATAACGCCTAGGTAATACTCCTTGTTTACCGTCTGACCCTCTGGAACGAATTCGTAGTGCACCACGCCACGGATATCGAAGAAAACAATGAGCATCACCTTCATTTTAGAGCGGCTTTGGCGTGGTTTTTTCGGTTTCGGCTCATTTTTTGCCACCCATTCCGATGATTGCTGGCTTGTTTGCATATCGTACTCGTAGACCCAGGTCTCATCACCAGTTATAATGCGTTCCATGAATGTAGAATCGGAATTACAGCGATCCAGCATGTCTGAAGCAACCTGTTCGGGATGAAGTTTTTGAAGAAAATTCAGGTCTTTCGGTACGAGTCGTGCGGCCACCTTTCTCATGCCCAAAATATCAATCAAAATCGTACGTGCGGACTCGTGGGATATCTTAAGATCATGTGCTACCTCTCTCAAGCTGGTACGACGGTTTTCCAGCACCCTTTCCTTAATTTTATCGACGTTATCTTCGATCGAAGCCGTCGATGGGCGACCACTTCACGACCGTCCTTGAAGGCTCTGTACCACTGATATGCACGAGTTTTCGATAGAGCATTATCACCAAAGGCCTTTCGCAACATTTTCAATGCATCGGCACACGAAAATTCATTTGCAACACAACACTTCAAACAAATTCTTTGCTCAACGTAATCACCCATAGTAAAAATCGGCACGCACTCTGACATCGACTGACTTAATCAGCTGTTGCAAACACACTAGTTGACAGATCCCGCTCAAGCTTGGCATAGTAATTAAAGACAGTGGTACCAACCTAGGAAAAAATTTTTTTACCTGCCTCATTGCCCCGCCAGATTTAAATCGATAATTCCCGGTACTTTCTTGACAGAATGTATGTGACTATACTTTTAAATGAACTGAGTCTATATGACAAGTCAGATGAAGTTTTTGAATTGCAGCATAATCACATGAATGACATTCATATTGCTTCAAATATAAATGAACTGAATGAGTTTTTGAAGTATTTTTTTGACTTGCACATAAGTGACATTTATGTTGCTTCAATTTGAAATGTATAGAATCTAAATGACTCTAGAGAATATTTTTTTTAACTGCAGCTTTACCAGAAAAGTCACATTTATGCCGCCTCAAATTTAAACGAACTGAATCTAAATGAAGTTTAAAATTACATTTTCTATATGCATCAAATTCACAAAATTTATATTTATTTTGCTTTTAATTCAAATGAACTATGTCTAAATGCCTTTTTTGTGGCATATTCACATAAGTAACATTTATGTTGCTTGAAATTTGAATGAACTGCATCTATATGGATTTTCCGAGCGGGTCTTTAATTTGCAGCATAAACAAATAAGCGACATTTATGTGGCCTTGAATTTAAATGATTGTTCGATACTAATTGCCTTTGTTCGTAATGTTAACCTCATAATAAGATTGTCCATTATTATGGCGCAAAATACATGAGATTTCTTTGCACTAATCTGATCTTTTTCAGAGAATTTCCTCCTACAATTGTCACGTAACGCTCATATAATATTATCTATTTATTGTCCCATCCTGTGACAAAACTTTAGAGTGCATAAAATCGATAAATCGAAATACTGTCACATCAACCTCAATTTTGATTGAAAATTACGTGCTCTTTCGCACCCATACACACGTTTTTGATGAAGTGAGTACAGAAGATCTTTCCGTTTTCTGTTCTGTTTTAACGACAAAGAAATTCAATAATTCCTTCAAGCTGAATTTCTAAAGGATCAGTTTCTATTATTTTCTTGATCGTATGTAGTTTTAATTGTCATTATAAAATAAACACTTGTTTACATTTTCTACTTTATTTTTGGTATTGACGTACCTTTCGTCTTTGTTTGAAAGACTTCATCAGAATACGAAGTAACAGTTGTTGTACAATGAATTTATAAGATTTTTTACAGAAGGTGTACATGTGTTTTTAATTGTTCGTCTGGTTAGTTTTCTCAAAGAATATTCCCTTCAGAATCGTGTTCACTCGATCCCTTGTAAATATTGAATAGAGGGGTATAATAAAAATCTATTTGTTCATCTACTAGGTTACTGCTGTTTTTATGTTTATTTATTTCGTAAATTTCCCATAAGTTCAATTTTAGACCTCTATCTTCAACATGTAGAATTTCTATTTCTTTTGTGAAAGAATGGTTATTTTCAAGAAGGTGTTTAGCATAATGTGAATCTTTTTTATTTTTATCGAAACTTCTTTCATGTCTGTTAGGCGTGTACCGAAATTTCTACCTGTTCTACCAATATAAATCTTTGGGCAATCTGGGCAAGTGAGTTTGTATAGTTATCGTGAGGTCAAGAAAGTTGATGGATTCATTATGTTCTATTTCTGAAGTGAAAACTATATATATAGTTTTCACTTCAGAAATAGAACATAATGAATCCATCAACTTTCTTGACTGAAAACTATATATATAGTTTTCACTTCAGAAATAGAACATAATGAATCCATCAACTTTCTTGACCTCACGATAACTAGAGAAAACAATAAACATAACTTCGCAATTTATCATAAACCATCACAAACAGATACCATTATACACCGTAATTCTTTTCATCCATTCCAACACAAACTAGCAGCTCTCCATAGTATGATATACCGTTTACTGAACATTCCACTAAACCAAGTCAATTTCCAAAAAGAAAAATGTATAATCAAACAAATAGCTTACAACAATGGATATAATACATCTCTAATAGATAATTTAATTAACCAACGTATACACAAAAACACAATAAAAGAAATTTATCCAGTAACATCTGATCTATCTGAACACAAATACGTTAGCCTCACATATCTCGGAAACATTAGTATTCAACTAAAAAACCTACTTAAAAAAGAAAATATTAAAATCTCTTTCAAGACAAACAATCCTATTAGCAAATACATCAAAAACAATAAAAACAGTATGGATAAACTTCAATTATTAGGTGTATACAAACTCACTTGCCCAGATTGCCCAAAGATTTATATTGGTAGAACAGGTAGAAATTTCGGTACACGCCTAACAGAACATAAAAGAAGTTTCGATAAAAATAAAAAAGATTCACATTATGCTAAACACCTTCTTGAAAATAACCATTCTTTCACAAAAGAAATAGAAATTCTACATGTTGAAAATAAAGGTCTAAAATTGAACTTACGGGAAATTTACGAAATAAATAAACATAAAGACAGCAATAACCTAGTAAATGAACAAATAGATTTTTATTACACCCCTCTATTCAATATTTACAAGAGACCGAGTGAGCATGATTCTGAAGGGAATATTCTTTGAGAAAACCAACCCGACGAACAATTTAAAAACACATGTACACCTTCTGTAAAAAATCTTACAAATTCATTGTACAACAACTGTTACTTCGTATTCTGATGAAGTCTTTCAAACAAAGACGAAACGTACGTCAATACCAAAAATTAAGTAGAAAATGTAAACAAGTGTTTATTTTATAATGACAATTACAACTGATTTCTACCAAGCAACGGCCCAATCTATCATAAATTATGTAGTTTCCACTATCTTCAATCACTTGAAACTTATATTGAAGTGATGAAGTGGAGAAAGTGTCATGAATATATCCGAAACTTTTATGAATACATTGCCCATCAACATTGTCACCTATTTTAGGTATTTTCTTCAGTTTTACCTCATAGAATCGCATGGGCTTCTTTCCAGCTGTATTTTATTTCACACTCACAGCATCATGAAAACATAATTTAAAACATTTCAACTTATTATCTCGAGCTTACAATATTCTATTCCTAATAAATAAGATTCTATTCTTAATAAATAAGATATTAAAATAAAATAATAAGAAGAAGTTTTTTACTTGATAGAAGGAATATTACAGAATTTGAATATCAAAACAGATTTAATCTGAGTCTCCTATAATTTTAATTTTAAAAACTTTTAGAATTAAATTAATGTCTTATAAGGACAGCTTATATTTAATAGATGTATAAAATCAAAACTCAATATATAATATCAAATTGAATAAATAATCAAACAAATATAAATTGTCAATTAAAATTAATAAATAAATATTTGAAGAAGACAGATTTTTTTTTCTGATCTCACAATCATAAAAACTAAATCCTTCTCAAAAATACAAAACATAATTTTGAAAAATTCTCAAACATATATTATTTATTTGAAATTTTTAATATATTCAAATATTTGAATGAGTTACTTCAAGCTCTCAAAACATGTATCATATCTTCAAAAAACAATTAGAATTCCGATAAAGTCTTCATCGGTCCTACTTCACATTCAAAAAATAAAATCAATTAACAACAAATATAACTCACCTCAGAGAACTCGTGGTGTCCTCGCTTGAACACACTAACTTTAAAAACCAAGATATTCTATGTTCGTCACAACAATCACACAAAGCTGTAAGGTATTATATGGTATTCTTTAAACCACTTGATATTTCATAATGAGATTTTTTTATTCAAACCTAAATATAATTATTTATTATATATAAAATAAAATAAGAAAAAGAGGTTTTTTACTTGATAGAATTTTATGTAAAGATGACTCCGAAGTTTTTCAGCTTGTACGAGTTAGGAGTTCATTTGTGTTCTGGGTACACTTTCTTGCTGCGATCTTGCGCGAGTTTAGATTACAGCAGTTTATTTTCAACCCAACAGTGAAATGTCGAACAGGATTCGAACCCGAAGTAAGTCACTCGAGTTGAAAACGATCTCATCCTTTTCAAATATCGTACATATACAATTTACCTATCTGGCCTGAAGTTGAGCATTACATCAATATTCTAGAAGTTAATTAGCATAACCTCACCATGACCTTGCGTCTCGCAGTTCGCCAAGACAAAGGCATCATTGTCCAATTCTCACGACTGCAATCGCCAGTGATGTCGACATAACGTCTTCTCAGACGCCAGAACACCTCTCCAAACGACTGGGTTAAATGGCCTTTCCTCCACGAAATGCGTCCGAAATGCCCTCATCCAATAGTTAAATCTCTAATTCGATTTCTTTCTGAAACAGTTGAACAAAGAGATAAACAGACATCACGTCTGAGAACGTTCTCTTGGACGCAGGGTGGTTGGAACCTCAGGGGGCGTTAATAGGCGTAAGTTTGAGTCGTATAATTCCAGCCCTAATCACGTTGTACCCAAAGATGGCCGAAATCCTAATGTACACTTTCACGTCTAATTACAAACCCCCATTATTTGGGTGACTGTATACCGCTATGTCGATATTTGATAGTTTCTACCTCCAATTAATACGACGCATCGAACTGACGAATTTCTATAGGTTAAATTGGAATTGAGGTTATGTGAATCAATTACGATTGAGAAGGATTCATTGCAACGTTCACATAAATTCTAATCAGGTCTACCAGTATTTATCCACGTTGCATTGATTACTGGAGCAAAGAGTTGAAATATCATACAAACGAAATGTAATAGCATATACTTCGAGTACTGTAATCTAAGTCTAATAATAATAAAAGTTTTTTCAGTGAACTGTCTGGAGATATCAGGAGTTTTTTCAGAGTGATAGAACTTTCATAGAGATAACTGTGATTTGACAGAAGGTAGAAGCCATGTTGTTTTGACATTTCTGTTCAGTAAGCATTGACAAATTATTATGGAAAGACTCACACCGAAACAAAGTTTACAAATTGTTGAAATTTCTTTTCAAAATCAGTGATCTATTCGCCAAATTTATAGAGCACTTCATGAAATTTATGGTTTACATATTCGTCCATAAGAGCAGCTTATTCGTCGAACTATCAATAGATTTCGGACAATATTTTCTCTATTCGATGCAACAACAAGATAAAGAACTGTACGTACAGAAGAAAATATTGCTGCTGTAAGTCATATTGTTAATGATGATCCAGATTTGTCTATTCGTCGACCTTCACAACAAGTTGGACTCTATGCATTCACTACATGGAAAGTTTTGCGTGAAGATCTTGGTCTAGAACTTAAGCCACTTGACCATAATAAGCGTCGTTTGTTTGCTGATTGGGTCCTAGAACAGCTTTGAGTTGATCAACTTTTTTATCGTAAAATTGTGTTTATTGATGAAGCTCATTTCTGGTTGAATGGCTATGTAAACAAGCAAAATTGCCGTATATGGAGGGAAAACAATCCTCAAGAAGTTCTGCAGGTTCCATTGCATCCTGAAAAATGCACTGCATGGAGGCATCATCGGTCCATATTTCTTTAAAAACGATGCTGGAGCTAATGTTATAGTGATTGGTGCTCGTTACAGATCGATGATCAATGATCAATTATTATTTATTTCAAAATTTGAATGGTATCAACCCAGAAGTGTTTTGGTTCCAAACAAGATGGTGCTACACCTCATGCTGCCACCGTAATAATTGATTTATTGAAAGAAAGTTTTGGCGATAACATTATTTCGAGAAATTGTCCAATTAATTGGCCTCCAAGATCATGCGACATAACTTCACCGGATTATTTTCTTTGGGGTTATGTTAAGTCATTGGTTCATGCTGATAAACCAGAAACAATAGATGCTTTGGAAGCCAACATAACTCGTGTTATTGATGAAATAAAGCTGAACTACTCGAACAAGTGGTCTGGTCGAATGCGGTTTCTCAGAGCTAGTCGTGGTGGACATATGCCAGAAATCATTTTTAAAACATAAATGTCATAAAATTATCTTTCAAATAAAAAAAGTTTGGGTTCAATTTTAGTTTAAATGTGTTTTATTTCAATTTAAAGTTCTATCACTCTAAAAAAAACATCCAATATATAATTTCGATTCAAATCAATTCATTTTCTATTTAAAAAAATTCACACAGCTTTTATGTTTCGCAGTTTATTCGGAATCTTGACACGTGTTTCGGCCTTTCGACCATCTTCAAAGGAGTACAAAAAGTAAATGAACTCAAAATTGAAAAGGTTATTACACTTAGAAGATCTGTGTATATTTATGGCGCATGGAAATAACAGCATTCGAAATAGGGGTGTTGTCAAAAGGTAATTGGGAATTTGTTCAATTCTCCTTTTTCTCAATGGCTTTGTTGATTGAAGGAATCTCCTACTAGTCCATCAATTTATCCTTTTGAACATTATATAGACATCCTATGTTATTTGATTCTATGTTGTGAACATCGGCTTGTTTGTTCTATATATGTAGCATTACAATCATCACATTTAATTTTATTAATTCCTCGATTCAGTAACCCAACGTTTCCTAATCGAGGGGAATCATATTTTATTAATGAGAAACATTTTCTTGATGAAAAAGATGACACTTTACTTATATAATGTAAAAAAAGGTAAATTGATGGACTATTTGGAGATTCCTTCAATCAAAATAGCCATTGAGAAAAAGGAGAATTTAACAAATTGCCAAATACTCTTTGGAAACAGCCCTATATTGGATGCTGTTATTTTCATGCGCCATATAAATATACAGATGTCGGAAGTGTAATAAAAGAACCTTTTTTTAAATTTTAAGTTCAGTTACTTTTTGTACTCCTTTGAAGATGACGGAAAGACCGAAACACGTGTCAGGATTCTGTATAAACTGTGAAAAAAAAAATCTGTCTGAATTCTCACTACTCTCAACAGCATTTACGACATTGACTTCTGCAACATCACTGCGGAACGCCTAAAGAAAGTGCTGAAATTTAAATTATTACGAAAATTAAGGGTTGTTTTCTGGAAAAAATTGTATTTTCATACTTTTCTTTCTTAGTACTCAAGTTTTTTTCTTAGTACTCCACTAAATAAATCTTGATTTTCACATGTAATAAATATTTTCATTAATTTGCGAGCACTAGTTTGGGCTTACCTGTTTGTGCTCCTGTTTTCAATTAATAAATGAATAATTAATTAATTTTAAATAACTATGACTTTCTATGAACTTGTTGGATCAAATTGAGTGTGCTTACTGTCCATGGCAATGAATTTTGTGCAGGACTGATTTTAATGATATTCTTTTTTACACATTTGGGATGAAAACCTTCAAACAACTAATGCAGAGTTTTCGTACCAGTTCTATCACACTAAAACAAAAATGATACTAACTGATGCAGATGAAAACGACCCATTCGGGGCGTAACAGTATGTTGATAAATATGTCATTTAATGGATATCCCATTAATTCCCATAGCGTCAGTTCTCAGGTGCAGTTCAAATTTAGATGTAAAATAACAGCAAAAAGGCTAATACATAATTTCACGACGATCGTAGGTCATAGGATCAATTGCGGAAAAACTACAGAATTCGCGTCAATGCATTTCTCTGATTTTTTATCATTCATTCAAACCGACATTTTACAAAAAATTATTTGAAATTAACATCTTCTTCTTGAAATTGGAATAACTATTTATTCAGATTCTGTTTCGAAAAACAGAGTTAATGTGAAATGCCTTTTGACTACGACAGAATGTTCAAATAATATTTCAGTACAATCAATTTGTTGCCTCCTGCGTGTTTTTCTTCAAGTTAGCCAATTCCAAGGCAGAACAAACTGGAAAGAAAAACACTTCTTCCAGAGATGGAAACAAAAGAAAGTATATAAGATCGATTAGGAAAGAACATAATTATTGGTGTTGTCGAGGAGAAAGAGACAAAGTACGAAGTATGAAAGATCCACTTCATTAGAGGTTCGCTTTGTGTTTGAGACTGATATAAAAGAGCCCTGACAATTCTTTACTGGGTTGTCTAAATTAGAGAAAATCGGAGACCTCATTATGTGAAAATAAGCGTTGATTTATTAGAATAAGGTAGTACACAACTGAATTCTACATTTGAACTAACTCAAGCTGGAAATATCATAAATAAGAAGTAGGAGTTATGGTAATAGAAAGTTCTACAAATAGTGACAATTTACCACACATCTATATGACAATTCTAAACACAAACGAATTCGTTAAGGTTTTGTTGATCACTGGGACAAATGTATCGGGTGTTTTTTTTAGAGAGATAGAACTTGCGATAGGGATAACTGTGATTTAACAGAAGGTAGAAGCCATGTTGTTTTGACATTTCTGTTCAGTACACATTAACAAATTATCATGGAAAGACTCACGCCGCAACAACGTTTACAAATCGTTGAAATTTATTTTCAAAATTAGTGTTCTATTCGCCAAATTTATAGAGCAATTCGTGAAATTTATGGTTTACATAATCGTCCATCAGAACAGCTTATTCGTCGAATTATCGATAAATTTCGGACAACATTTTCTCTACTCGATGCAACAACAACAAAAAGACAAAAGAACAGTACGTACAGAAGAAAATATCGCTGCTCTAAGTCAGAGTCTTAATGATGATCCAGATTTGTCTATTCGTCGACGTTCACAACAAGTTGGAGTCTGTGCATCCACAAAAGGAAAAATTTTGCGTAAAGATCTTGGTCTACACCCATAAAAGATTCAACTAGTTCAATAAATAAAGCCACTTGACCATAAAAAGCGTAGTTTGTTTGCTGATTGGGCCCTAGAACAGCTTGAAGTTGATCCACTTTTTAATCGTAAAATTGTGTTTAGTGATGAAGCTCATTTCTGGTTGAGCAGTCATGTAAACAAGCAAAATTGCCGTATGTGGAGTGGAAACAATCTCTCCAAGAAGTTCTTCAGGTTCCATTGCATCCTGAAAAATGCACTGTATGGTCTGCTTCACACGCCGGAGGCATCATCGGTGCATATTTCTTTCAAACGGTGCTGGAGCTAATGTTGCAGTGAATGGTGCTCGTTACAGATCGATCATCAATGATTATTTGTTTCAAAATTTGAATGGTATCGACCCAGAAGTGTTTTGGTTCCAACAAGATGGTGCTACACATCATGCTGCTACCGTAACAATTGATTTATTGAAAGAAAGATTTGGCGATAACATTATTTCGAGAAATGGTCCAATTAATTGGCATCCAAGATCATGCGACAAAACTGCACTGGATTATTTATTGGTTTATGCTGATAAACCTGAAATAATAAACGCTTGGGACGCCATTATAACACGTGTTATAGATGAAATAAGGCCTGAATTACTCGAAAAGTGGTCCGAAATTGGTCTGGTCGAATGCGGTTCCTCAGAGCTTGTCAAGGTTTACGAATGCCGAAAATTATTTTTTCAAAATGAATGTCATAAAATTATCTTTCAAATAAAAAAAATGGCTTCAATCTTAATTTAAATCTATTTTATTTCAATTTAAAGTTCTCCCACTCTAAAAAAAAACACCCGATACATACATACGGACGTTTTTAACTTGTCGATTCTCGTCAGTGTACTGTAATGCGACGATTACAAATGAGCCACGCATCTATATTGGCTCAGCACAGGAGCACTATATTATTTCTCATACACTAGCGCCATCTAGTGCACGCAAATATACATACACGACATATCTAAGCAAGCCAATTCAAGCATAGAACTGTACTACCGATTTTTTCAACGTTACAAACGCAGAAAGGTTTCCTTATGCTCAAGTCAGATCCCATTACACCGTGATGCTAATAATAAGCATATTTATATTCGAGAAAATTCAGCTGAGAATCTGTTTAATTAATCAATTGCTAGTTAATGAGAAGCATATATTTCTTATTAATGATGTTTGGAACAGATTGCCAGACGATTTTTTTTAATATCAGGCTGGAAATAATCGCTAACATAACCAAAACTTCTCCAGGACTTATTCACACTTTTTCGAGTAGTCGTATTTTACTAAATGTAAAATGAGATTTGACCACATCAAGTCGATCACACCGAGAATGTCGCCGTAAAAATCATTCGATGAAATTCTTAACTTCTCAAACAAAGCTGAAACTATTACGAATTTGGTGCATACGTGTTGATTTAACTTATACCTAATCTTTATGGAACATGTTCGTGGCGGTATGTTATGTAAGTGAATGTCAAAATGCATCGGATTTCCATTTTCCAGATTGCATGCGAAGATACAATTGTGGAACGGAAATGGGTAAAATTGTCGTTATATACTCCTATTATGCAAATCACTCATTCGAATTGAATATCACAGTTTCAAGATACTCGAGCTGAGTATGTTCTTCTGCAAGCTGAAATAATGTTTATATGGTATACATTCTGTCAAGAAAGTACCGGGAATTATCGATTTAAATCTGGCGGGGCAATGAGGCAGGTAAAAAATTTTTTTCCTAGGTTGGTACCACTGTCCTTAATTACCATGCCAAGCTTGAGCGGGATCTGTCAACTAGTGTGTTTGCAACAGCTGATTAAGTCAGTCGATGTCAGAGTGCGTGCCGATTTTTACTATGGGTGATTACGTTGAGCAAATAATTTGTTTAAAGTTTTGTGTTGCAAATGAATTTTCGTGTGCCGATGCATTGAAAATGTTGCAAAAGGCCTTTGGTGATAATGCTCTATCGAAAACTCGTCCATATCAGTGGTACAGAGCCTTCAAGGACGGTCGTGAAGTGGTCGCCCATCGACGGCTTCGATCGAAGATAACGTCGATAAAATTAAGGAAAGGGTGCTGGAAAACCGTCGTACCAGCTTGAGAGAGATAGCACATGATCTTAAGATATCCCACGAGTCCGCATGTACGATTTTGATTGATATTTTGGGCATGAGAAAGGTGGCCGCACGACTCGTACCGAAAGACCTGAATTTTCTTCAAAAACGTCATCGCGAACAGGTTGCTTCAGACATGCTGGATCGCTGTAATTCCGATTCTACATTCATGGAACGCATTATAACTGGTGATGAGACCTGGGTCTACGAGTACGATATGCAAACAAGCCAGCAATCATCGGAATGGGTGGCAAGAAATGAGCCGAAACCGAAAAAACCACGCCAAAGCCGCTCGAAAATGAAGGTGATGCTCATTGTTTTCTTCGATATCCGTGGCGTGGTGCACTACGAATTCGTTCCAGAGGGTCAGACGGTAAACAAGGAGTATTACCTAGGCGTTATGAAACGTTTGCGTGAGCGTATCCGTAAGAAGCGGCCAAATTTGTGGGCGAACAACTCATGGATTTTGTATGACGATAACGCGCCTTCTCACCGAGCTACGATTGTGACTGACTTTCTCGCCAAAAACTCAACAAACGTGCTTCAGCAACCACCGTATTCGCCGGATTTGGCTCCCTGCGACTTTTTCCTCTTCCCAAAACTAAAATTGCCCCTTCGTGGCACCCGTTTTGAGTCGATTGAAGCCATAAAACAAAATTCGGCGCGAGAGCTAAAGTCCATCCCGGAAAGCGCCTATAAAAAATGTTTCGATAATTGGAAGTGCCGTTGGCATAGATGTATTGGAGCAAATGGAGCCTATTTTGAAGGCGACCCAATAAATTTTGACGATTAAATGTAAAAATGTTGTTTCAATTGGAAATTCCCGGTTCTTTCTTGACAGAGTAGTATGTTGTGGGTATAGATTAACTTTATGTTTATATCGTCAAATTTTATTTTATGTTTATATCCTTTTCCGAAAACATTTAAATTATAAAGGGTCTTTCATTAACAGCGCCTCATTTTTTTTTTGAATAAAACACATTATTTGTTCGAAAATTATTGAAATTTTCATTTTATTAGAAGGTACAATGTATACCATTTAAACGTCCACCACGAAAATGCTGGAGGAATGAAGTCACTGAATCCAATTTCACCATGAATATTTCACACAAATCAGGTCGTATTTTAGCAATTTCTCGTTTGATATTGATCTATAAATCGTCTTAATTTTCTGGATGCTTGCTGTAAACCAATGACTTAATGTAACCCCAGAGAAAGAAGTCCAATGGAGTTAAATCGCAGGAAATCACCGAATTTTGTTTTCAATGAAGTCAATGTGTCAGTGATAGTATGACAGAAGGCACCATCCTGTCGAAACCACATACTCTGCAATCAAGACGAACCAATTCAAGACATAAAGAATCACTCAACTTTAAACGATAACGATTTCTATTGACAGTTACCGCCTCATGAGCTTCGTTGAAAAAAATATAAGGTCCAATGACTCCTCCTGTATGAAATCCTCACCAAACAGTAAGTTTGTCAGAGTGTAATGGCAGTTCTTGATATTCTTCAGGTTTATCACCATTCCAGATACGGCAATTCTGCTTGCTAACATAACCGTTCAACCAGAAATGAGTCTCATCGCTGAGAATGATTTTCTTATGGAAATCTGCATCATTTCCGATTTTTAATTATGACCAATTACTGAATACACGACGCTTTAAATGTTCGGGTGGTTTTAGTTCTTGGGTTAAAACAATTTTGTATGGATGTTAACCAAGGTCTTTTCGTAAAATTCGCCACAAAGACCTCTGGGAGATCCCTAGTTCTTGTTTACGTCGAGAAATCGATAAATTTTGGTCTTCACGAGACTTTCACGTACGGCAGCAATATTCTCTTCACTTCTTGCATTTCTTTATCTCACTGGCACTGTAACATCATGAAGTATGAAATTTGTTTCAAACTTCACTAAACGTTTATCTGTTCTTTCTTCCGGATGATTATAAGGACCAAAAATTGGAGTTAAAGCACGTAAAGTTAGAGTAACAGATCGCGATGTTTCATAATAATTTTGGATGATTTGTGAACGTTGTTGAAGAGTGTACCTTTCCATGATTAAATGGTAGACGCTGACAAATACAGGAGTCAGTGTCACAAATTAACAATGGCTGCCATGCGCGACTAATGTCAATTTAAAAAAGGGACGTTTCCATTGAAAGACCTTTTATTCCATAAAACTTTATTGTACAGGGGTGTAAATATTTCCTAGATTAGAGTAACCCCAGAAAGGCGTTTTTGAGTTGAATTCATTCAACTTTTCATTCGAACAGAGTTGAGTAGTTATATATACATATAATAATGTTGGTTTTTCTTAGAATATTGCAATTCACAAACAAAACAGAAAAGTACTATTTACATTAAAAAGACGTTTCGTCCTCGGTTGAGGACATTCTCAATTTTATTAGCAAACAAATTTGAACTTTCCAGTCTGAGCAGAAAATGAGTATTATATCAAATGGTCAAACAATGATATATTTTTCGCTGGTATGCAGTATCATCTATTTGTTATAATAATTAAATATAATTTTCTGAAATTAAATATGTAGAAGGCTAATATTAAAATATTTATATAATTTTATATACCTTCTATCAAGTATTAACCTCTATTTATGTTATTTTATTTATAATATATAATTATTGTGTTTCCTTAACATTCTTTATACAGATAGTCCTTGTGCTATAACATGAGGCCGTTAAATTGTCTTTCAATCTTTTAGATCAAGGGTAAACCACAAAATTATTTATTTGTAGTTAACCTTACACTCCATTTAAATTTTTCAGTATTCATTTACCAGAACTTTTCTAAATTGTTGAAGGGTGAGTAAATATTTGTTGTTGGTTGATGTTATATTTTATTGAATATGAATTATTTGAGTACTGACGAAGCAAAGTCTCTCTTAAAACTTGTTTTTCAGTAGTGTTTTTACATACCTTGAGATTTTGTAGAAAGTAACTCCGTTGGATATCCAATAATATTGAATATTCTAAGTAAGAGAGTTTTATGATGAAAGTCTCAAGAATATGTCAAACATTATTGAAAGATATTTGTTTTCATAAGATTGATCAGCAGAAACAAACTTTTGTCTACTCAAAATATTTAATTTATAGGATTTGGTCAACAATTTTTATTTATTGGATTTTGTTATATCATTTGGATGTCTTATAATGAATGTTTATTTTATATGTCGTTTGATATAAGTGGTACTTATATGACATTATTTTAGTTTAATTCCTGAAGTTATAAATATTAAATATAATTTTTTGAAATTAAATATGTGGACGGCTAATATTAAAATATTTAAATAATTTTATATACCTTCTATCAAGTATTTATGTTATGTTATAATAATGTTGAATTTTCTTAGGATATTGGATTTCACAAACAAAACAGAAGAGTACTATTTATATTGAAAAGGCGTTACGACTTCGGTTGAGGACATTCTCAATTGTATTAGAGAGCACAGCTGCCCATACTTCATTATTGGCTTTGAATTACTATGATTGCTCATTTATTTGTGAATTAATAGGAATATATTTTTGAATGAGAATATAATAACAATGTTTTAAATAATTTAAATGTTAAAATATTTTTGACAAAATATTTTAGATTCAGCGAAATGTTTTCTGCAGACCATGGTAAAAAATATTTAGATTTATCCACAATAAATTATATTTTCAATTACTATACTTATTTCTATAAACTGTTACCTGAATCAATTGAATAACATATAAGGTCGAATAGCATCTTGTAGATTGCTCACCTAGAAGAGAATAATAATGATATTAGTATATTTTTCACATATCATTAGCAAAAATAATAGATCACAGCGCTAGCAAGGAATTATATAATATTCCAATTGATTGTAGTCTGGTTATCACACAAATCATTGTGTCACATGAATACACTTCTTATTTTGTTATACGAGATTCAATTATTTTCGGTGAAAATAATATTAGAAGGAATATATTGTAAAAGGAGACAATATTTTATAATATTCGCACAGTAATATGCAAATGAATTGGAGTATCGGCGGATGTTATAACAGAAATTTCTTCGAATCGAATGAAGTACAACTTCATCTGTGTAACAGTTCAAAACTCAAATGGGACTATTAAACATATGTGAGTAGCACTATCCCGA
Organism: Megalocaria dilatata; assembly: GCA_034642435.1. NCBI lineage: Eukaryota > Metazoa > Arthropoda > Insecta > Coleoptera > Coccinellidae > Megalocaria > Megalocaria dilatata. The sequence continues at coordinate 42,592,422 of CM067856.1, read as the reverse complement.
TTTGAGAAACTTTATAGCTCATACTCGGCAAAGCTGAGATGTGTCTCAAAAGTATTCATTTATTTATTTACTACAGGAGCACACATAGGCGTGAGCTCTAGAAGAAGTGCTCAAGAATCATGGAAAATATTCATCGTACGAAATAACCAAAGAAAAAAATATAATAGCTGATACTTGAGCTCCCCTGTTGTTACAACTCATAAAGTAATTTTACTTCCAATAATAAAAAGGCGTTTTTCCTTGAATAAGGATTATTACAAAATTTTAAATATAATGCTGATTTATTCTGTAAAGCCCCTAGAAATTTTAATTTCAAAAAAATTTTTAGAATTAAATTCAATAAATGTCTTTAGAACACACTGTGTCAATTTGATAGAATTAATACTTATTACAGAGTACCGAAGGGAATGAAAGGAATTCGAAGAACTATAAATTGTAAACTAAAATTTATAAAATGAATACCTGAAGCGTACAAAATTTTGTTTCGTTCCTTGTTTTATGAAAACTAAATTCCTTTTCAAAAATGCAGAACATAACCTCAAGAACTTCCTCAAAAACAATTTGCTCAAAATAAGTTCCTTCCCAAAAAATCATGAAACATGTAGAACATATTTAAAATACAATTCAGAATTATTACAACTTAACTTCATATTAAAAAAAAAATAATTAACAGAGATATCTTACCAAACCAACTAAATGCTGTTTACTGCCCAAACATTAGAATAAAGTGAACTTATAAACATCCCATGTATTCTATGTTCGTCACAGAAATAACATAAGGTCGGAACGCATGTACAAATAATCATATTTGTATTATATTAATTTCAAAACACGTTTCCTTGAATATTTTTTATTGAAACAACCATATAATTAGTAGAGTTTTGTTCAACTTGTCAGTATCATTTCACTAGAGAGGTAGGATGGAGTGGATATTATTCTTAAAAAATTGAATTGAAAAATTACAACGGGATTCGAGTATGCCTTTCTTCTTCGACTTTTTGAAACATATCCTGGAAAAAACCGGCAATCTATCGACATATCCTCTCCCAGTGATTGATGTGAATGATCTCGACTTGATCAAACATATATGCACACCGCCCTCCAAAAAAATTTATATAAAAAATTTAGGAAGGGAAATAATCGGGAAAGTCGAGGAAAAACTTTGGATGGGATTGACTGATAAATTGTCCCCAGGGTTTCTGAGTCAAAGATTGCATGCAAAAATCCTCCAGGTCAAAAGCTCCTACTATCCATTAATCACTTCGGGGAGAGACACTGTCAACCCTATTCTGGTTCTATGGATATTCAAGGGATGTTTTGAAACATAGGTTGATAGATTCGCTAGGTAGTATAGGAATAATTATTCTGTATTAATAATTTGGGCGAGTCACACCTGCTAAAGATAATTAGGTAAAAATAAAATAATTAGGAGACTAAAAAACTATTTTGTGAGCAGAGCAATGTTAAGTTCTACCGAAATCATAGCAACTGTCCCATAATGGGGTTTAAGTTCAGCTGTTATGTGTAAATAAACGACAAGAAGATAAATGCAAAATTTCGTTAGGATTGTGGGTGACATAAGCAAGCTCGCTAAATATCCTGACTTCTCCTCGGTGCTTTTCACTATTTCATATAATATTTTTAATATTTCGACTTTCATTTTTTTCGGAGTTTAGCAAGATAACTTTTATTTATATATTCATCATTCCACAAATATTTAGATATAAATTATCTTCTTATGCACAAACAAATAATACATTGAATTGAAGCTTTTCCTTTTCGGAGAAAAAAATTATGAAACTTGAGTTTAGAATCCAGTATATATCTCAGATCTTACGAAAATTTAAGAGTGAATTGCGAACAGAAGATGAGAAAAAATAGGCTCATAGTAAGAGACGGAAGTGAGATCTGAAAATTCATTTGTTCACTGGATGTTTATTGAATAATCCGCAAAAATTCATTACTACCCAAACATTTAATTTTTGGGGAATTTGTGTATATTTATGAATAAATGAGGATTATTATTGCAGATAAATAAAAGAGGGATAGTACAAGGAGGTGTTTTGGGACCACTTCTATTCCTAATATTCCTGAATGATTTGGAAGATATAGCAGAGGAGGATGAAAAATGAATCAATTATGGGGACGCCACCAACTTATTGGTAGGAGCAAAAGATAGTATACATTGATTCGTGCAGGTACCAACTTCTTCAATAGGACACATGAATGGCTACAGAAGAACTAATCGACCCTTAAAAAACCAACCTTATAGTTTTCAGTACTAACAGAAGTAATAAAAGCAAACCAACCAGCATTACTTTAGAAAATGAAGTTATAAATATTGTAGACAGTACTACATTTTTAGGTGTATTCATGGACTCGTTCATGAATTTTAGAGCACTGTGGAAAATTTGAATCAGAAATTGATTCAGATTAATTTTGCAATTAGAATATCTAGAAAATACCTGAATGATAAATCAATGAAAATTTTATATTATGCAAATTTTGAATCTAGACTTAGATATGTAATTATTTTTTGGGGAACTAAAAGAAATTCAGAGGAAATGTTTAAACTACAAAAAATAAAAATAAGGGTAATTTTTAAGCTGAAATATAATAAAACTTGAAGAGAATTGTTTGAGCAAAATAACATCTTCACAGTCTATGGTTTATACATTTACGAATGTGCTGTATGCTTACATAAGAACAAAGAAAAATTCATTCAATATAATCACAGTAATAGTTACAACACAAGAACACAAAATTTAAATTTTCCAATTCATAGATTGACTTTAAGCGAAAAACACCCGACATATAGTTGTATAAGAATATTTAATCATTTGCTAAATAATTCAAGAATCTTCAAAAACAGAGTAAAATCTTTGATTATAAAACTTGAGCCTTATGAGCTAGGAGATTTTTTCAATGTCACATTAGAGAACTAACCTATTAATCTTATTTAGACACTTTTTCACTTCAGGTGAGCATCTTATCTGTAAACCTTATTCGAAATAAAGAAGTATTATTATTATTATTATTATTATCACTCCAGTACCGACAATTATGTCTATTGACTTTTCCATTCAACATAAATGTACACTCGTCAGAAAAGATTGTATTGTAGAGTCGGTGAGGATTATTATTCAGTAACTCACTAAATTGTTCACAAAACTGCACCAGCCCTATCTCGTAAAGGTGAAATTTGTGAGCTTTCACAATTCGATGAACGTTAGATTTCGGAAGATTCGTGCTAAAGTTCTTATGGATTGCCGATTATCCATCTGTGAATGTCCGAATACGGCTATTTTAATAGCTTCATTTCAGACTGTACGCTCAATTTCGTGTTTCTTATTCTGAATGGAACCAGTAGTTTTCAATTTATTCATAAAATGCTTAACCTATTAGCGACTTACATTTCTTTCTGTATGATTGTTATTAAAATACCTTGCAATTAGTCTATAATTCTCGTCATTCCTATAGTATAATTTGAGAATTTCTATTCTTTCTTCCATAGAATCGACCATTTTTGCCCACGTAAGTAAGTCCCAAACCCAATTATGATGCAAAAACGAAAGCCTGAAACACATTTGAGAAAGAAGCTTAAACAAATAGTATACATTGTAATGAATTCCATGCGTTTCACACATTTCATCATCATGAAAGATAAGAAAATCGAATGTTTACAAAGTGTAAACTTTCAAAAAACTCGAATTATTCTGCTATTAAATCAACAAATTTGAAAATTCTAACTGTAATGTTTAGAGAACAGAAAAAACTTCTCAAGTAAACCACATCCAACATCTCCTCCCTATGCAAAAAATGTTGGGGGTTGTTTCCATCCTCAGCTGTTTTTTTCAGAACAATGTCGTCATAGATATCTTGAAAATTATTTTTGGATTCTTCAAAACTCTTAGGTTCTTGAGTTTGGGGGTTGATCTGTCTGCTCAACATCACCTTTTGGCGGTAAATTCAATATTATATTATCTCGTGAATAATGAACCGATTTTGAAAATTTTAACTGGGTTGTGCACAGAACATAAATAACTTTCAAAGAAACCAACACTCGACATCTCTTCCCTATTCAAAAAATGTTGGTGGTTCGTGCCACCTTCATGGGGGTGGTTATTTCGGAACAATCTGTTGATGGAAATTCGTCCCCCTCAAAACAGAAGTTGAAATTGAATTTTATTTATTACTAGTAAAAGTTTTATAGTTTTCTGATCAATAGATAAAGGATGATAGTAACACGTTCGATATTCCATAAGGATTCTGGCTTGCCTAGATTTTTAATCAATGTTCCAAATAATAGCCCTGCGTCCATCCACTGACGTTCCAGCTTATCTCGTTCTTTCAGTTAATAATGACCCAGTAAAACGTGAACCTCACTCTCGAGTGCGAAGTTATTTCGTCTCGGAAACTTTTAAATTCCGATTCGATACTAGAGTTGCGCTATAATTTATCATAAAAGCGGGCAGTCGAGCGGATTGCTTTCCCGAGAAACGAATGAACCCCCGGTATAAGATATGGAGTAATCTGAGTTTTCGAGTCAGAATTATTTTGAAGGAGAGGGAAAAGTAATTATGAAGGCTCTTTGGCTGTTCCGGCCTTTAATTTGCCCGTAATCGTTGAAATAATGCTTTAATTAGTATAATTGCAGGGTTTGAATGTCACTTCGACGATGGTTTAATTTGTTAGATGGACCAATCTGAGAAGTTATCCGTTTCTGCCAAGGATTATCGTCGGTTTACCAGGATTTCACCTCAAAGTGATGGTGCTTAATATAAAATTAAAGAAGTTCCCGGAATGTTATTCCAAGATAAGTCACTGTTGACCAAGGTTAATTAGTGTATCGTAAATGGATATTCCTTGCTAATTCTCTTGGATATTCTACTGGGGGTAGTATTTCTTCACGTAGATTTTAATGTCGAACGGCGACAGCGCTTTAAGGAATCATTCATTCGTGAAGTGACCCCTAATCAAAAGAATCTATTAGGCAAATAATATGTTAAGTTGCATGATAAATCCTGCCTTGAAGATAAGTTCTGAGAAAATAAGTCAAAAATATCACAGCAGAAATGGCGTCCGCGAGGACAGTTGTGGTTCACCCCTGATTTATATTTCCCCGACAAGATCCAGTCTTTGTATAAAATCGATAATGTTGTTCGGTGCTAATTTTTTTAGATCGCAGTGGGCTATAATAGCCTGATCAAATCTTACGCGACTCATCGCTGGGCACTCTGAGACGATGTGCAAAGTTGTTTTAGTGTCCTCAACAAACAGCCTGAATTCATCATCTTCAGACAGACCGATTTTGTGCAAATGCGCTTTCAATCTGCAGTGACCTTTCATAATTCCGAGAAGTATTCTGAGTTTCGCCTTGTCCATACCTAGCGCTAGGTCTGCCATCTTTTGGTTCGAAGCTGTTCCAAGGAACGCCTTCGAACATTTCAGGCCAGGATGACGCAGCCAGAAAGACTCTAGTCTTAAGTTCATTCTGCCTGCTATTGTCCGCTCAGTCACGTCATGTGGTATTCCCAGGAATGGCTTACCAGAGACAGCCGATCTGCCTCTTCTTTACCCAAATAGTTTGAGTTTTATCAGCTGATCCGCCGCGGTCTCAATGGCAAATTGTTCTGCCTGGAATATAGTTGCGTATTGACCGAGACTCAATGAGATACTGATTGTGGGTATTCTTCCATAAACTCCCGCTCCCGTTCCGTTCGTCGTTCGCGAGCCGTTTATGAACAAGCCATGTCGATCCTCAATAGAACCTTAGCATGCTGAGTTCATTCGTTCAGGGTGGGAACGATTACATTGAAATACCGTTCTTAGCTCGTGACTTTTGACATTAGATCCGGGGGCATCGGTAGGGGGCTGTTCGTCCAGCAGTCCTAAGCCTCCCATCACAATTGCTTCTGGCATGTCGATCGCCATTTGATATAGTTTGTATGTGGTCCGTTTCGCCTCCGTCTGCACAAGCAGGTGCAGGGATGTTAGATTTAGTAGGACCTCAATGGCTGCCGTGGGTGTGATGCGAAAAGGGTGGGAAATTGCAAGACAAGCGCGTCTCTGTAGTCGAGTGAGCTTATGTTGGCCAATCGTTTGTTGACCCTTCTTCTACAACGCTACAGCGCCATCCGTTATATGTAGTCTAATTACGATAGTGTATAACCAATTCATCTGCCTGGGCTTTAAACCTCCGGGTTTCACCGCAGATTCGCCTGCGATTCCAGAATCCCATTCTGGCTTTAGGACACACTTTGTCTGTGTGTGTGCATCCCAACTGAGAGTTTAGTCCAGGAATATTCCCACGCGTTTTGCTTCATTAGAGAATTGAATTGTTTCACCACGAATTGTCAGTGGTTCTAATCCATCCAGCTCCTGTTTCTTTGAGAATAGTACTATATCTACTTTTTATGCATTAAGAGACATTTATTTCCTTATGCACTATTTGTCGATAGGTTCCAGTATCTCTTGAGGGACGCCCGATAGCGTCACCTCCGATTTACCTTTCACTATGATTCCCAGGTCATCAGCAAATGCTTGAACATCGACTCCCCACAGCGAGATGATCGCTAACGGGTCATCGACGAGAATTATCCACAGTAAGGGTGAGAGGATACCCCCCTGCGGGCAGCCCTTGACAGCCTTGAACTCGAAGACCTCACCCTGGTATGAGGTCGTTATAATTCTTCTACATAGCATTGCTTGTATCCACCTACAAATCAGCGGATCGATTCCTCTCGCGGAGATAGCCTTAGGGAGAGAAGCTGGAAGGATATTGTCAGAAGCACCTTCAATGTCGGGAAACGCTATGAGCGCTATCTCTCGATTATCGAGAGATTAGTTTTATTTTTCGACCAAATTGTGTAATGCCAGTTTTGCTTATTTAGTGCCTGGTAGGCGTATTGATAAGGGATAGGGGGACTATCAATTAGTCCCTTCCCCCTTTAAGATAAGAAAAGTTTCAAATATGGAACAAACGTTATTCATAAAGTGTGGGCCGCCTAGACTTTGCATTTTATAGTGATAGTTATTTCGAGTTTGACAACTCTTCTGCCATTTGTGTTTGGACAGAAATTTGGTTTGATATTTGTAATTAATGAAATGGTTCGATTTACGATTGAGCAAAACTGAAAAATAGCAGACACTTCTATCCAAAATCTTTTACGTGGAAAATTCAATAGAACTTAAATGCTCTCAAGCTGATTTGTTGATCAATTTATGGTTTACATAATCTTCCATCAGAGCAGCTTATTCGTCGAACTATCGATTGAGATGGGACTACCACATCGAGAATGTAAAAAATAAATTGAGGGATTTACTGAGGAAGTTCAGATATCTTGCTGAATTCCTGAATACGAAAAATCTGGAAACATTATTTTTTGCTCTCGTACAATCACAACTGAGTTGGAATCTTGGGTTGGGGGGGTGTGGCAGGAAGTAATCTGTATAACTTGAATATTGTACAAAAATGGATTCTGCGAATAATTTTTAAAAGAAACATAAGATATGCCAGTGACTTGCTATACTCAGAGCAGTCTATTTTTGATATAAGGCAATTGTTCTGTCACCGAATATTGACAAATATCCATAAAAATAAAATAAAATTACAACCCATTGTACATCAATACGACACCCGAACAAAAGAGCATTCCCCGGTTGTGCCAAACCGAGGACAAACTATCGGTCAACGATCCGTTGAATTTCTGGCACCTAAGGTATACAGTTTGCTACCGGAAATTATCAAGACTACGAAAAATTATAAGACGTTCAAGTATCATGTTAAAGTGTGGATAACAACCACCGAGAGAAATTATTTTAATGATCTCACCGACTTGACGTTTTTGTGAAGAACCATATTACCCAAATGTTATTGTCCACATAAAAGATACATTTCTCCTTTCCCGAATTACGACAAAACCCTAATATGAACTACTCGAATAAGTCAAACTAAACCGGACTAGACCAATATAACCAAAAAGGACCTCTCATGCGCATTTTTTTTTATTATTATTATTATTATTATTATTATCCTGATACTCCTAGATCTTCTGTGAAGATCCCTCAGAAGCTTTTTCAGCTTGTACGAGTTAGGAGTTCAGTTGTGTTCTGTGTAGGCTTTGTTACTGCGATCTTGCGCCACTTTAGGTCACAGCACTGTTAATTTTTGACCCAACAGTGAAATGGTGGCAGATACCCGTCCAACTAGAAAATTTCTTTTCTACCTGAATAGGATTCGAACCCTGGACCTCCCGGTCACGAGTCCGATGCTCTCCCGCTGAGCTATCCACACTCATAAGTAAATTATTATATTCGCACATTAGTCTATTTATGACAATTATTGTAAAGGTATTGGTTTATTATTATTAAGGTATTATCACACACAAGCTCAAAGCTTCAGTGACTTATCATGTTTATTTTACTATTCTATTTCTATTACATTCTGTAAATTGTTGTTCGAAATTTATTTCACAAGAGTGAGTCAAGTATGCCTTTCTGCATGAAATGAATGAACCCATTTCAACATAAATCAATATGTTATGCTGTGCAGGTTGAATATAGGTACTTTGCAGATTTCTTAATGTTGCATATTACCGAGAAGTTTCGAGAAATCAACTTGACCAAATCGGGCTACTTTTTCTTCGAAATGTTTATACGGATGTTTGTTGAAATGTCCCGACATATGGAAATATGTACTTCAATAGCTTATAATCTTAATTAGATATATACGGTAAAGATCAGCTTTACATGTATTTTCAAAACAAATTTTTTTTTCTCCAAATCGAAATCACGGAATGACTGTGTCTGACTTGAGCATGAGGTAAGATATCTGAATTGGAAACATGGAATAAAATCGATTATATTTGAGCTAATTATCAGTATCATTGCTTGACAGAATCTGACTTGAAGATGAATAAAATTTTCTGCCTTCGTTACTTTGCAAACAATCGGAAATAATGCTCTGTTCGAAAATTATTTCACAAGAGTGAGTCAAGTATGCCTTTCTCCATGAACTGAATGAACCCATTTCAACATAAATTCTATATGTTATGCTATGCGGGGCGAATATAGGTACGTTGCAGATTTCTTAATGTTGCATATTACAGGAAAGTTTCGAGAAATCGACTTGACCAAATCGGGCAACTTTTTGTTCGAAATGTTTATACGGATGTTAGTTGAAATGTCCCGACATATGGAAATATGTATTAAAATAGCTTATTCTCTTAATTAGATATATACGGTAAAGATCAGCCTAAGAGGTATATTCAAAAAATTTTTTTTCTCCAATTCAGAATCACGGAATGACTGCGTCTGACTTGAGCATGGGGTAAGATATCTGAATTCGAAACATGGAATAGAATCGATTATATTTGAGCTAATTATCAGTATCACTGCTTGACAGAATCTGCCTTGAAGATGAATGAAATTTTCTGCCTTCGTTACGTTGCAAACAATCGGAAATAATGGTCTGTTCGAAAATTATTTCACAAGAGTGAGTCAAGTATGCCTTTATGCATGAGCTGAATGAACCAATTTCAACATAAATCAATATGTTATGATGTGCGGGTTGAATATAGGTACTTTGCAGATTTTTTAATGATGCATATTACCGAGAAGTTTCGAGAAATCAACTTGACCAAATCGGGCTACTTTTTGTTCGTAATGTTTATACGGATGTTTGTTGAAATGTCCCGACATATGGAAATATGTATTTCAATAGCTTATACTCTTAATTAGATATATACGGTAAAGATCAGCCTAACAGGTATATTAAAAAAAAAATTTTTTCTCCAAATCGAAATCACGGAATGACTGTGTCTGACTTGAGCATGAGGTAAGATATCTGAATTCGAAACATGGAATAAAATCGATTATATTTGAGCCAATTATCAGTATCACTGCTTGACAGAATCTGACTTGAAGATGAATAAAATTTTCGCTACAAACATTCGGAAATAGTGCTTTCTTCGAAAATATTTTCACAAGAGTAAGTCAAGTATGCGTTTCTGCATGAACTGAATTAACCCATTTTATCATTAGTCTATATGTTATGCTATGCGGGGCGAATATAGGTACGTTGCAAATTTCGTAATGTTGCATATTACAGAGAAGTTTCGAGAAATCGACTTGACTAAATCGGGCTACTTTTTGTTCGAAATGTTTGTACGTATGTTAGTTGAAATGTCCCGACATATGGAAATATGTATTAAAATAGCTTATACTATTAATTAGATATATATGGTAAAGATAAGCCTAAAAGGTATATTAAAAAAAAAAATTTTTTTACTCCAATTCGGAATCACGGAATGACTGTGTCTGACTTGAGCATGAGGTGAGATATCTTAATGCGAAACATGGAATAAAATCGAATATATTTGAGCTAATTATCAGTATCACTGCTTGACAGAATCTGACTTGAAGAGTAATAAAATTTTCGCTACAAACTCGGAAATAGTGCTATGTTCGAAAATACTTTCACAAGAGTGAGTCAAGTACGCGTTTCTGCATGAACTGAATGAACCCATTTTAACATAAATCTATATGTTATGCTTTGCGGGGCGAATATAGGTACGTTGCAGATTTCTTAATGTTGCATATTACACAGAAGAAAATATCGCTGCTCTAAGTCATAGTGTTAAAGATGATCTAGATTTGTCTATTCGTCGACGTTCACAACAAGTTGGATGCTGTGCATCCACTTGACCATAATAAGCGTCTTTTGTTTGCTTATTGAGCCCTAGAACAGCTTGAAGTTGACCACTTTTTTATCGTAGAATTGTGTTTAGTGATGAAGCTCATTTCTGGTTGAACGGCTAAGTAAACAAGCAAAATTGCCGCATATGAAGTGAAAACAATCCACAAGAAGTCTGGAAGTTCCTGAAAAATGCACTGTATGGTGTGCTTTACACGCTGGAGGCATCATCGGTCCATACTTCTGAAAACACGATGCTAGAGCTAATGTTACAGCGAATAGTGCTCGTTACAGATCGATGATCAATGATTATTTGTTCAAAATTTGAATGGTATCGACCCAAAAGTGTTTTGGTTCCAACAAGATGGTGCTACATCTCATGCTGCTACCGTAACAATGGATTTATTGAAAGAAAGATTTGGCGAAAACATTATTTCAAGAAATGGTCCAATTAATTGGCCTCCAAGATCATGCGACATAACTCCACTGGATTATTTTATTTGTCAAGTCATTGGTTTATGCTGATAAACCAGAAGAATTGACGCTCTGGAAGTCAACATAACTCGTGTTACATGAAATATGGCCTGAATTACTCAAAAAAGTGGTCCAAAATTGGTCTGGTCAAATGCGGTTCCTCAGAGCTAGTCGTGGTAGACATATGCCGGAAATAATTTTTAGAACATGAATGTCATAAAATTATCTTTCAAATAAATAAAATTTGGCTTCAATCTCATTTTAAATGTATTTTATTACAATTTGAAGTTCTATCACTCTAATAACAACAACCGATGCATCAACTCGTCATCGTGCTCAAGAACTGAACATTTCTAGCACTAGTCTGAGGAAAATTTTGCATAGAGATCTCGGTATGACGGCTTGCAAAGTTCAAGAAATGAAGCCTAGTGATCATTATAAGTGATTGAACGACCACTTGTCTTGCCTTTAAGCCAAGATATTTATGTAAAATGAAATGCATACAACTGGATTTTTATAAGCTTTATTTCTATTAACGCATTGCGATGGACAATTATGGGTTTCCATCGCCGTAGCGGCGATATTTCCATATTACCTAAGCTGATGAGCACTAGTTTGAACCTTCACATCACTTGTCTGAGAGTTCAATATTTATTGATTAATTTCATCATAGCAGGTCAAGAAAGCGACTGATATTGTCCAACAGCAGCACGAACTGTGCGAACTGTATTTACCTTTTTTAAAGTAAGTTTCCACTATTTCATCGCCTTTTGCGAGTAAATGTCGATAGATTTTCTCAGAACCCCTCAATTTCTAATTGTCAAATACGAAATCCCTGTCAATTTCATTCCGACAATTCAAATGACTCTGAATTTTTTCAGCTCATTCATCGGGAAAACTGTTCAATACCTCCTGTTAGAAACTCAATTGTAAAATAACTTCATGAATTTAGAAAATCACCAGCAAGTTCTGATTCATTGCACTATTTGTGTTTCCTGGCCCATAACCTGTTGGACCAAATTCCTCTTTTCGAAACAAGAATCCGTGTTTCAATTCAGTTGTGAAACGCAAATCTGAACAAAATAATACAAACGATAAATTGGAAACCTCGCTAAGTAACGAAGAAGAACATTCATGAACATAAAATCCGACATGCAATCAGAACGACGTGCAAATGCAATCAGCGATCGATATCTGGGGTTTTTCGATGTAGCAACAATCAGAATAATTATATTTTCCGATATAACCACAGTAATTTCGCGGCAGCGAATGCCACAACACCAACAATAAATTTCGAATCATTATATGTAACAATCAGGAAATTAATGCCGCTATGACGAATGGGGCGGGTGTATTTTGCGAATTATCTAATAAATAACCCCCGTATGACTTCATTCTAGCCAGACTCGGTTATAATCCGGCAGCCTTTGACGAACATAAGGCCCGATTAAAATGATTTGATTGCCATTGCTCACGCCAGCTTCTCGTGTAAAATCATTTCTTAATACGTGTTTTCACCTCGGATATTCGGGGAACTCTACCTGCTGAAAATAGCATGCTTACCCACGAAATGCGATAGCGGATTCGGAATGAAAAGACATATGGAAGTGGGGGTTTCGTTTCGATATTTAACTGCTATTCCGTCATATCCAGGGAGTATAAGCTATGAAAATAGAAAAATATTCAAATCGGAACAGTGCATCTTGAATCTGTGTAAGAGTTCACAACTCAAATTCACTCAAATAGGTTCTGTCGATCATCAAACATTTTGCGATGTTTGTTACAATTTCATCAGTGAAATGGTTTAATGCCAAACGAATGAAAATGCTTCAGATTTTTATTGCACGGATAAAATGACAACAAGCATGGAAACATGAGAGATGTGCTACACGTTTTTGGACTTTGTTTGAAGGAACTTTTTTAAAGAGTTATTTTCGAAGAAATTATTGAGTTATGAAATGAATTTTTGGAAAGGAATGTGGTTTTCATAATACATCGTTACGAACGAAATTTGTATCCCTCAATGATTCATTTAAACTTTTCGATTAATTAGAATATCAAAACAGATTTAATCTGTTAGTATTCTACAATTGTAATTCCAAAAAATTTATTCAAGAAACTTTAAGAATGAAATTAATGTAATAATCCTTCTATCAAGTAAAAAATTGTTCTTTATTATTTTATTTTATGCATTATATATAATTATATTATGTTTTTAAATAAAGAAATTTATTATGCAGTATTGAATGTTTTAACTAAGACCATTACAGTACCTTAAAAACTTTGTGTGATTTTGTTGTGAGCATAGAACATAGAGTACCTTAGATATTAGATGTACTTAGTTGAATGTTCAACAAACAAATATTCCTAGAGATCGCATTCGGTAAGTCCATTTATTGTTAATCGATTTTATCTTTTGAATGTGAAACTGAACTGGTCTTATCTGAATTCTAATTATTTTTTGAGGATGTGCTACATGTTTAGAGACTTTTTGGAGTGATTTATTCAAATATATTAAATATTTCAAATAAATTGGTTTTTGAGAAGTTCTTAAAATTATGTTGTATATTTTTGAAAAAGATTTAGTTTTCATAAATATAAGATCAGAAAACAAAACATTTTGTTACAAGCAGGCTTCGTATGCTTGTCTGATGAGTTCAGTACGCATGCCTGGAACGAAACAAAAAAACATTTATTTATTTATTAATTTTAATTAAAAATTTATATTCGTTGGGTTTCTCTTAATTCCATTTGATATTGTATAATTAATTTAGATTTTATTCGTCTATTAAATATAAGCAGTGCTTATAAAGACATTAATTTTATCCTTAGTTTCTTGAATGAATTTTCTGAAATTAAAATTGTAGAAGACTAACAGATTGAATCTGTGTTGATATTCAAATTTTGTAATAATCCCTCTATCAAGTAAAAAACCGTTTCTTATTATTTTATTTTATATATAATATATAATTATAAAATATTTTTAAATGAAGAAATTTATTATGCAGTGTTGAATGTTTTAACTAAGACCATTAAATTGCCTTATAAACTTTGTGTGATTTTGTTGTGAGCATAGAACATAGAGTACCTTGGATATTAGATGTACCTAATTATCAACAAACACATATTCCTAGATATCGTATTCGGTAAGTTTATTTGTTGTTAATTGACTTTATCTTATAAATGTGAAGTTGAACTGGTCTTATCTGAATTCTGATTATTTTTTGAGGATCTGCTACATGTTTTGAGAGTTTTTGAAGTAATTCATTTAAATATACTAAATATTTCAAATAAATTGGTTTTTGAGAAGTTCTTAAAATTATGTTGTATATTTTTGAAAAAGATTTAGTTTCCATAAATAAAAGATCAGAAAACAAAACATTTTGTAACTCGTACGCTCGTAGGCTTGTCTGATGAGTTCAGTACGCATACCTGGAACGAAACAAAAGAACATGTATTCATTTATTAATTTTAATTGACAATTTTCATTCGTTGGGTTTCTCCTAATTTCATTTGATATTGTATAATGAGTTTCGATTTTATACGTCTATTAAATATAAACAGTGCTTATGAGGACATTAATTTAACTCTTAAAATTCCTTGAATACATTTTTTGAAATTAAAATTGTAAAAGACTAACAGATTAAATCTTTTTTGGTATTCGCATTTTGTAATAATTCTTCTATCAAGTAAAAAACCGTTTCTTTCAGAAACAAAAACTTATATATGAAATCAAGAAGAATACTGATTCCTCAAAACTCTAACTTAATTTATTCACGAATAACTTAAATGAGTACAAAAAATTGAACTGAATATCGAAGACCTCAAGAAGCTTTTCTTAAAATTGTAATGAAAAAAGAGAAACATGTTAGTGCAATCGAAATGAAGCTAAAAATAAAGATAATCAGCCTGGAAAAAGCATTTCTAGTGTAAAAATTATTTTCATTGAAATTTCGATAGACAAGGACCACCAGACTTTCCGAAATAAAATAATAATATACTTTTGCAGAGCATTAGAGTACTGAGTTCAAATTTGAGAAAGGCAGAAACCATGTCATCAACCTTAAACCTTACCTGTTCAGAAAAACTACTCACCTGAAGCTTTTAGAATAAGGAATACATAACCATGGACACCAGGGATCAGAAAGAGGTTAAATCGATTATTAGAATCAATAAAACATACTGGAGAAAACAATTAAAAAAAAAATTATTTATGTCATATTTTATATTTTGCCGAACTTGTGGCAATGAATCTCCCTTTATAGGTATTCCGGTAAGATTTTCGCTGAATTTGCTGATTAGGTTCATTAAATCGAATGTTCTATTTCAATTGCCATAGAATGTATTAGTAAAATCTGCACCAATAAATTTTCATCCTTAATTTTGTATTCCAAAAATCTTATCGATTGAGATTCTGCTCAAAACCTGGGCTGCTAAAAACACGTTTTCTTTCTTATTTTCGAAGAAAACGTTCCCTCTACTGATTTCAAACATGCACAAGAAAGAAATCACTTCGTTTTAATTTTTTAAAATGTAAAGTAATCACAAAGTAATGATCTGATCTTTCCAATATTAGTGATTTTGTTGGCGCACTGTAATTTAACCCAATTCTGTTTGGCATTTAATTTAACAATGTATTTACAATTTATTTTATCATTTCTAGAGAACGAAACACCTTTCATAGCCTATTATAATCACAAGACACGAAACATAGAGAAATCATATCATTGAACATAAAATGTGTTCAAAAGGAAAGAGAAATAGTTTTTTTCTTCTCGGATAATTGAAGAAAATCACACCGTTTTGTTGAAGAAAAAAGAAAGGAATTTTGGCAACTATCTTTTATCCAATTTTAAACTAACAAAAAATACAACTAGCGAAATCTCCTCCAATATCTCTATCATTGAAACAGCCTATATACTTGAACGATGGAAGTTTTTGTATCAATATTTAAACGAAAGGTACAAAATATTGTAGAAGGCCTTACATAGATATCCTACGTTCACTTACTATATCGAGTAGAAAAAGAATCGATAGGAAGTTCTTCCCTATAAATTAACATTGCATAACGGACTACGAACGAATTATAGAACAGACAATGTTAGCTTGCTATGCTAGAAGAGCGTTTCAGTAACTTTCGTGAACAATATTAGAACAGCGGAGATTTTTTCACAGGAAATGTAACTCCTGGGGTTTATACTCAGAAACTTTGCCACTGAAAGTCAGTTGTTACGCTAGAGACCCTTTTTATGGTAATGAATGTCATAATGAACATAAAACTACTCCAACGTTTTTTGACCTTAATGAATCTTCAAGTTCGCCACGTTTTGCGGTTACTGTGTCTTCAAGCTTATAGAATAGGTCTTAATGAGTGTCATTCTATCCAATTCAGCTGGAATTTATTTTATAGAAAACCATTTATTGTTAAAAAATTTGTAATTATTGGAATCACATATTCATTTTAATTCACACAAATGTTTCTCTTACAGATGCATTATTTATCTTATACATTGAATTGAATCAGTCTTTACTCGATGAAAACCCATATTAAATACGGTTATTCTGATATTCCCAATTTTTATTGTTATATTTGGAACAACTGTTTCGCTATCACAGTAATAACATCAGGTAGGTTTACATTGTGAATAACTGAGCTTGTTTCCGAAATCCGTGGCTATTTATATTACAGTAGGTATAAAAAATTTTTATTGAGCACTAAAACCCAAAAAACGTCTCTGTAAATTCTAGCTTATCTGAATATATTTAAAAGGAGTGAATTATTTGAAATTTAAATATAAATACCAACGAATTTCGGAAACAAGTTAGTTATTCAAAAAGTAAATCTGCCTGATAATGCTACTGTGATAGCGAAACAATTGTTGTAAACATAACAATGAAAATTGTGAAAATCAGAATACCCTTATTTAATATTACTTTTCTTATAACTACAAATTTATTCACTCTACCCGTTGTTTTAATGACGAATTAAGTCTTTTAGTTTACCATAATAAATAAAAGTAAGAACTTAGATGCTTATTAATATATAAGGTGGCTTAAAACAAAAGTGCACTGATCCATGTTGGGTTTATACTCACATCGATTTTACAATTGATAATAATCGATTTCTTCGAAAAGTAATGAAATATTGTCAAATTGTACTTGGATCTTGCAGCTCCACTTTCAACGTTCTTTTGTCGGTTACAATGACGACCGGATCTCTAAACACAATCTTCTTAAAATTCGTAATTTTTCGTAGAAATCTTAATGCGACATCAATCCCTCAAAAAGCAATCAGACCAATATCACGTCATCTTTAATCATGCAACCGCAGCAGAATATTAACCTCTTTCGCATTAATTCTCCCAAAATTTGAATATTAAAACAAACTGAAATATGTTTATCTTCTACAATTTTAATTTAAAAAAAAAAAATTTTATTCAAAAAACTTTTAGAATTAAATTTATGTCTAAAACAAGCACCGCTTACATTTAATAGACGTATATAATCAAAACTCAATATATAATGTCAAATGGAATAAATAACCCAACAGATATACGAAAGTAATTAAAATTAATAAATAAATATTTAAAGGAGACAACATTTTGTTTCTGGTCTTACCTTAAGAACACCAATTGCCTTTTAAAAACATGAACACACTTAAAGGACTTCTCAAAGAATATAATTTATTTGAAATATTTAATATATTTAAATACTCGAATAAGTTAATTCAAAAATCTCTTAAAAAATGCACTATATCTTCAAAAAACAAATATAATTCTAAGCAATCCCGTCTTCAGCCCTCATTTAATATTCCAAATATCAAAATCAAAAAACTAACCTATATCAACAACTCACCACGTGTAAAGGACTAAAGCTTCGAACCACAGATCAACAATATAATTCAAGATTGATCTATGTTCTAACAAAATCAAAGAACAGTGTGAGTTATTTTAAGGTTTATTTAAATTCATTGACATTCCATAATGAGATTTATTGCCAAAATATAATTATATATTATATATAAAATAAAATAGAAAGGCCTTTTACTTAATATTAAAATTTTGTTACATTTCTTCTATCAAGTAAAAGGCCCTTCTATTTTATTTAATTCTCCCACTTTAGGAACGCTCAGTCAGTTAGAAACTTGTAGTATTCATATACTTCCTGTCGCCCAGAATATATACTTCAATTCAGTTGAAGATGTACCCTCTCTCAATAATACAAAATATTTATATTATGTATCCAAATAAGAACTCTATTCGCATTCATTTGTAACTTCTCAAATTAAATCTCACCGAATAATTTCGTTCACACTCTCATAACAATAAAGTATCCCAACTAAAAAGTCTAAAGATGAATATACTATCTATGATATTTATACTTGCAATTGAACTCAATAAATCTGTGAAGTGAACTCAGTGCTCCCAAATGAAAACGCTCATCGATCTATTTTTCTATGATCAAAATAAATAGAAACTCCACCGTAAGTATATTCTCAATTTTGGGTATTACAACCTAAATTTGTACAATGTAGTAATCATATATGGACTGTAAGTAAAAGAGTTTTAGTGTGTTATTACATCTCTATATTACTCTCAAAGTCTGCTGGAATGTGCATGTTATCTGTCTATTACAATTATCATTTGAAGGTATATGAACATACCAGGCAAATTCCTTAGATAATCTAAAAAATTCGCAGGATTTCTTTATTTAATTAGTGCTTCAGAACAACTTATAAAACGTTATCTTACATCTTACTTAATTATGGGCAAATAAACTATTATTATTACTATTCGATTTCAGCTTGATTTTATCATCACTTTCAGGACAAAAAAATTATAAATCAACTTATTTCTGGGCCCAAGGTTTAGTTTAAGTGAGTGCTTTCATTATTTTTATTATTATCCTGATACTCCTAGATCTTCTGATCCCCCAGAAGCTTTTTTTTCGGCTTGTGCGAGTTAGCAGTTCAGTGCTGGGTAGGCTTTGTTACTGCGATCTTGCGCCATTTTAGGTCACAGCTCTGTTAATTTTTGACCCAACAGTGAAATGGTGGCAGACACCCGTCCAACTAGAAAATTTCTTTTCCACCTGAACAGGACTCGAACCCGGACCTCCCGGTCACGAGCCCGATGCTCTCCCGCTGAGCTATCCACACTATTATCATGGTTTTTTGTTGTGAAAATTAGCTATATCCGATCTTGCGAGGTTATATTCATCACTGAAAGAGCAACCCTTGTCATACCGAATTATTTCCTATGATATAATCTTAATGAGTACAATGAAAGAAAACAAGAGGAAAAATTGTAAAATAAATAATTTTGTTACCGGAAAGGGAACATATGATATATGTCACAATCTTGTTTCAAACTTTGATAAATATTCCTTCTTCCTAATTAATATCGATACAATGAAACAAATCATCAAAAGCATAAGTTCGGATACAGAGATCCGCTAATTTCAAAACTATGCAAGCGCAGTGTAATTGAAACGGGTAACCCTTAACATTGAGTAATAACAAAATATTGTTGTCTTCGCTTATGCTCTACCTAAAAACAATGAATTAACAAACACGATACCACCATTACTTCTGTGGGTTGAATTCCCTTGTTCTCTGTAATACTGATACACTCGCGTTCCCTTTTAAATATATTCAACCTTGATGTGCCAAAAGGGACATACCCTCACAGAGAATTAAAGCATTCACTGCATTCTGAAGAATATAAAGTACAACTTATCTTTAATTCACTTTATCATGAGATATTCTTGGTAAATAATAAATTAGCAATAATTGAGAACTCGATGCAAGCAGCACACTGAACACCACACAAGTTCTCTCAATCTTTGTTTACTGAAAAAGATTATGTGAAAATATAGATTCACAAAAATGGCAAAGGGACTGACTTGACTTCAGAGCCTTTCAACAGTCCATTTCCCCCAAAAATTCAAATTTGTGAAATAATTTTCAAAGAAGCTATATTATATTAATCAGAACACAGAATTTTTTGCTCTGTCATCCAAAAGTCAAATAAACTTCATTTTCCGCAATTTTAGGAGTACTTTGCCTGAAGAAACGGGAGATCTCAGGAAAATGAAAAATATATGCTAAAAATGCTACTCCCTTCGATCTGAATCATCAAATATTAGCAAAAAGTGTGGAAAAAGAATATAATGAAGAAAATTTCATATACTTTTCCTGTATTAATTATGGAAATTTTATCCAACAAAAGGCTCAAGAACTGCTCGATACAAAAAAATTCACAATTAATGATTGCTTAGCAAAATTAGAGTTGTATGTTTTCAATGGATTTCAGCATTGTTGATAAATTTTTAACCCGAAAAATACATGTCCCATATTGGAGCAATTCTTGAATTTCTTCAATAAATAATTTGAAATAAGGTTATTCTGATTTTCACAAATTTTTATTGTTAAACTCACAACAATTGTTTCGCTATCACAGTAGCATCATCAGGTAAGATCACATTTTGAATAACTAAGCTTGTTTCCGAAATCCGTGGCTATTTATATTACAGTAACTACAATAAATTTTTATTAGGCACTAAAACCCAAAAAAGGGTCCCTGCAAATTCCAGCTTATCTGAATATATTTAACAGAGGTGAGCTATTTAAATCTATTTGTTCGTTAAGTAATATTCCAATTTTATTATGTTTATTTATCTCTAGGGATTCTAACAGATTTAAGGCATAACTTTTGCTTTCTATATGTAGAATTTCAAAGTTATGGTTGAAATTATGTCCTGTTTCTAACAAATGGTTGGAATATGTGGAATTGCTTTTATTGTTGAGGAAACTCTTCAAATGTTCACACATCCTATGACGGAACGTTCTTCCAGTTTGACCTATGTAAATTTTAGGGCAATCACCGCAGGTTAACTTATAAACCCCAGATTTATCATCCTTATGTGTGTAGTCTTTATTATTTTTGATAAATTTACTCAAGTTTAAATTAGTTTTGAATGAAGTTCTCAAATTATATTTATTTTTGAGGTATGTAGCAATTTTCTCAGAAATACCTTTAGTGTAATTCAAGGAAATGTATTTAAAATTTTCTTTTATATTAGGAAACACCATATTTAAAGCTATTTTATTATTTTTCTTCATCAATAATTTGTCTATCAACTTTGGATCATATTCATTATTAAAAGCTATTTGTTTAATTATGTTAAGTTCTGAACAAATAGCTTTTAATAATGAATATGATCCAAAGTTGATAGACAAATTATTGATGAAGAAAAATAATAAAATAGCTTTAAATATGGTGTTTCCTAATATAAAAGAAAATTTTAAATACATTTCCTTGAATTACACTAAAGGTATTTCTGAGAAAATTGCTACATACCTCAAAAATAAATATAATTTGAGAACTTCATTCAAAACTAATTTAAACTTGAGTAAATTTATCAAAAATAATAAAGACTACACACATAAGGATGATAAATCTGGGGTTTATAAGTTAACCTGCGGTGATTGCCCTAAAATTTACATAGGTCAAACTGGAAGAACGTTCCGTCATAGGATGTGTGAACATTTGAAGAGCTTCCTCAACAATAAAAGCAATTCCACATATTCCAACCATTTGTTAGAAACAGGACATAATTTCAACCATAACTTTGAAATTCTACATATAGAAAGCAAAAGTTATGCCTTAAATCTGTTAGAATCCCTAGAGATAAATAAACATAATAAAATTGGAATATTACTTAACGAACAGATAGATTTAAATAGCTCACCTCTGTTAAATATATTCAGATAAGCTGGAATTTGCAGGGACCCTTTTTTGGGTTTTAGTGCCTAATAAAAATTTATTGTAGTTACTGTAATATAAATAGCCACGGATTTCGGAAACAAGCTTAGTTATTCAAAATGTGATCTTACCTGATGATGCTACTGTGATAGCGAAACAATTGTTGTGAGTTTAACAATAAAAATTTGTGAAAATCAGAATAACCTTATTTCAAATTATTTAATATGGATTTTCACCAAGTAAGGACTGATACAATTCAATATTTCTTCAATAAGTTGAAACTTCTTCAAATACCAACAATGTGTAAGAGATTTACGCATAATGACTTGGGTAGTTTCAAAACACACCGTATCGCCGAAAATAGACAGACATTCATCCTGTTTCCAATGCAAAGGATGCGCAGGTCGTTTTGAAACGTAGAATTTGAATCACCTCGCCTTCGTCGCTTGGGTCGTGACGATTAGTTTGTCTATCGAATAAATTGGGCCATTATGTGTTATATAATTTTACAATTGAGTGCCGGTTGCTCAGTGGTTAGAGCATTAGGCTGGGAACCGAAAGGTCCCGGGTTCAAGGCTCGTTTAAGTAAGAAAAAAATTATATCTTCACACTTTTCTGCCACTATTGCAATGTTGGGTCTAAAATCAACAGTGCTGTGACTAAAAGTGGCGTAATGACGTTACAAAGCCCAACCAGAGCACAACTGAATTCCTAATTCACAAAAGCTGAATAAGCTTCTGAGAAATCTTCACAGAAGATCTAGGAGTATTTGGATAATATCAGGATAATATATAATTAATGGCCATGTGTGCTTCGTAAAATTATTATGTATATTCAAAATATAACCAATAACTGGCCACGTAAAGGTTGTAATTACTTTCACATTGCATAAAATACCAAAATTTGTTCCAAATAATCTATGTCCAATAGTTATGATTCATCCTGTATAATGAGACCTTACATAATGACCAAATCAACTCAACAGACAAACTCACCTCTGACACGCAAGTGACGTAAAAGCTATTCGAATTTTTCGCTCTCAAACTGATCTCATGAAACGAGAAAAACTAGGTGATCCAAATCCTACGTTCCAAATATGTCTGTAGAATAAACGTCTTCCTCGATGCGATTGAAATCGCGTCGACTCTTATGGGGACGCTCGAAGAGACTGATCACTTTCCTTCGACCCTAAATCTTCTGTGGAACTTCTAATGAAATATCCCGCAGATGGTTAGTTATGTCAGGATATACTGAGAAAAATAGAATCTGAAGAGGCAAGATTAGCGAGATGTATGTGATGCTGGAAGATCATAAATCCCAGTTACGGAGAACCGGGGAAACGAATAACGCTAAGAGAAACTTTGCTGCCGATGACAAATCTAAAACAATAAGCCCTGAATTGATATTTACGTCGACCGTCTTGCCATTGTTTCTCTTCGCTCCCTGTAAATTATCCTCATAAACACCTACTTTATAGGTTTTTGCTTTTCGAGCCAACCTCCAGCTGTCCTAAGTATGTCTGCTTAACTTAACAAGCTTGGATTTAATAATACGACTATGGAGAAATATGTCTCTTGTTCGGAAAGTAGTGGTAGTTATAGAAGTTGGCTTTCCGCTTTAGCCTAATTATGCATTCGAGGATTCATTGTCGAGATATTTATGTTTGTTCTCATCTGTTTCGGATGTAGATTTCGATATTCATATACTAAAACTATATAGCATGTCTCTTTTCAGCCAAGATGGACATGAACGGTTGGAATACGTTATATCGGTTGTTTTTTTAGAGTGATAGAATTTTAAATTGAAATAAAACACATTTAAATTAAGATTGTAACCAAATTTCTTTTTTATTTGAAAGATAATTTAATGACATTTATGTTTTAAAAATAATTTCCGGCATATGTTTACCCCGACTATTTCTGAGGAATTGCATTCGACCAGACCAATTTTGTACCACTTTTTCGAGTAATTCAGGCCTTATTTCATCAATTAAACGAGTTATGTTTGCTGCAAAAGCGTCGATTGTTTCTGGTTTATCAGCATAAACAAATGACTTGACAAAACTACAAAGAAAACAATCCAGTGGAGTTATGTCGCATGATCTTGGAGGCCAATTAATTGGATTATTTCTCGAAACATTGTTACCGCCAAATCTTTCTTTCAATAAATCAATTGTAACGGTAGTAGCATGAGGTGTAGCACCATCTTGTTGGAACCAAAACACTACTGGGTCGATACCAATCAAATTTTGAAACAAATAATCATTGATCATCCATCTATAAAAAGCACCATTCACTGTAACATTAGCTCCAGTAGCGTTTTTTAAAGAAATATGGACCGATGATGCCTCCAGCGTGTAAAGCACACCATACAGTGCATTTTTCAGGATGCAAGGGAACCTGCAGAACTTCTTGAGGTTTGTTTTCACTACATATATGGCAATTTTGCTTGTTTATATAGCCGCTCAACCAGAAATGAGCTTCATCACTAAACACAATTTTACGATGAACAACAACAAACGTGCTTCAGCAACCACCGTATTCGCCGGATTTGGCTCTCTGCGACTTTTTCCTCTTCCCAAAACTAAAATTGCCCCTTCGTGGCACCCGTTTTGAGTCGATTGAAGCCATAAAACAAAATTCGGCGCGAGAGCTAAAGTCCATCCCGGAAAGCGCCTATAAAAAATGTTTCGACAATTGGAAGTGCCATTGGCATAGCAAATGGAGCCTATTTTGAAGGCGACCCAATAAATTTTGACGATTAAATGTAAAAATGTTGTTTTAATTGAAAATTCCCGGTACTTTCTTGACAGAGTAGTATATACGTTTACCAATCTACAGATCAAACTGTGATATGTTGTCATCAATAGAATTTTTTTCTGAAAATTAATCGTTATTGATATACCTTTTTTGCATATGGATACAGTTTCCCTTTCATATTTACGTTAACCAATCTACGGATCAAACTGTGATATGTTGTCATTAATAGGATGTTTTTCTGAGAATTAATGGTAATTGTATACCTTTTTGCATATGTTTTTTTATTTGTATTACCGAAAAGTATTGGTCATTTGTACCTTCCCTTATTTCAAGTTTTAGTAGCCATATATATAAAAAGGGGAGAATGAACTCTTTTCTTCGAAGGATTCAATGGATTCGATACAGTTCTCGCTTTTTATTTATTCAAAAGTTTGTTCATCATAATTGAGCTATAGCCGTTACCGAATACATTTCACCTTTTATATACGAGTACGTTAATCAATCTATAGATCAAACTGAAATATGCTGCCATTAATAGGATGTTTTCCTTAAAATTGATGGTTGTTTGTACCTCTCTTTTCATATGTTTTCTTATCTGCATTTCCGAAAATTTTTGATTATTTGCACCTCCTCTTCTTTCAAGTTTCAATAGCTTTATAAGGAGTGGAGAAGCCGCAATATTGGCGAAACAATTGTTGTGAATTAAGGAATTGTGGAAGTATTGTGTACCATTTCGTTAAATTAAAATGAATTTCTATCAAGCAATAGACTTCTCGAACACTTTCAATAAAAACAAGTGTACTTCTTGGATCACTGTATATTGTACCAAGCTGCAGGTTTGATAATTACATTAATAATAATAAAATTGTTTGAGCCAGTGAAGAGACGACAAACCACCAAAGTTGATTTTTAACTTCTCGACCTTTCAATTTATTTTGCACTTCTTCTGAATGGCCATATTCAAATATGAGTACTAAGTTCATTTTTAACCTCAGCCCATTCGAACGAAATATGAGATATGAATATCGGAAATATTAATCTGCCAATCGGCTCAAAAGGCAGAACCTAATACATTTTTCTCCAACGCATACACAATATAAATAAGAGGTAACAGGGCATAGATGAATTATGTTTTCAAAAAAAGCATTTTAGAAACAAGAAACATTTTCAGTGCGAAGACAAGAGACATTTCAAGCAGAAATAGGAGCGAGTTAATGCAGGATAATTAATTTCATTGTCTTTTGCCAAGTCTGGCCAGTACTCTGAGCACTCAAATTGTTTTAGTTGAGGCCACCAACTAAACGAGAAACTGACACGAATATCATCGCCTTCAAAATACGCTCCACAAGAAGTTTCACGGTGTTTATCTTCCTAATATCCCCCTCTAACAGAGTAACATACCTAAGTCGGAGGGAAGATACATGCAAAGTGCAGTTACGGTATACGACCTAAACACCGCTTTTAAGACTCCTAAGGGAGAGGAGTCAAGAAGTGCCTTCTGTTAGGTTATTATCTGAATTGCTGACTACATACGAACGAAGTTTGACACGATATAAACTAACTCAAATCCTCTCGCCACTTTCTAGGCAGGATTAAACAGGTGTCGGTTGTTTCACCCCTTGTAAATTGATAAAATTAAACTTAACGCGAAACACGCAGTTTAGGTTCATATCTCACCAACGTTGTCGCGAGATGTGAGGCCTGAAAATGACATTGTAATCTTCATATGCTGTAGCAACGTGGTAACTGCCAGAGTATATAATTTTTAACAAGTTTAAACGGGATGTGAATAATAAACTGTTATGAAAAGTTACTGACTGCGGATCGCTAGTTTTGTACCGTAGTTAAACTAATGGCAGCTCTTAGAAGGAGTGTGATCAAATGAAATGAACCTAAAAACTGTAGAAGTTTATATCTAATTATTAGAAGTAGAAATAAATTCGTACGGTTTTTATAATAAATGTCACTACTGGTTTATTATTCCATTGTGTCATCTGGAAACACCTTCATTCTGAAGTGCTTTCTTCTCAGTATCTATCATTTCGCTGGAAGTAATTATATTGTTTATAAGCAATGCGTATATAGAAATTAGTATACGCGCACAACAATCCAATCAACTCAAGCATATGAAGAAAAAGTTATGAGATACTATACCTACCATTCAACCTAATCAATGGGAAAACTAGTACCTTTTCAATTGGTGCATGTAATTCAAGTGGTATAGTTCACTACACCAATTTCTTATTTTACTTTTTATTCCAAACGACATGATTGGCAAATTGTTTGAATCCCAAAATAAACTCCAAGTCATTAGAATTATTAGAACCAGAAGCAGTACTTTCCTCAACTCGATATCTTGGAAATCTAGTGGTGTTACAACAAGTTCGACGAGCAACGTGCGTTGTTTTGTTCAAAAGAAATGTATGCCCGACCACCTACATAAGGCAGTAAAGTTGTTTGTAGACAACATAACGTAGCTGTTATAGTTCCTAGAACAGAGAGAAATTACTATATGCACATGTTTGGTTCCATTCAAAATCCAATCAGTCATGGCATATTAATATGTCAACATTCTATAGTTTCATTCGTAGACTTTTGAGCATCTCGTTGAACGTCAATTTCCGAAAAGAAGTCAATATAATTCAAACTATAGCTGTGAACAATTGCTATAGAACTGAAATCATTGACAAAATGATTAAAAAAAACTTACCGGAATATTCAAAAATAATTTTATATCAATTTAAATGAAAATATGGTTTTCAATGGCTTACATAAAAGGTTTCAGCAGTAGAATCTCTAATGGTCTTCAAAAATGGGAATTAATTAAGGCCTTATTTCATGAAGTGTAGCACCATCTTGTTGGAATCAAAACGCTTCTGAGTCGATGCCATTCAAATTTTGAAACAAATAATCATTGATCATCGATCTGTAACGAGCACCATTCACTGTAACATTAACTCCAGCGTCGTTTTTTAAGAAATATAAACCGATGATGCCTACAGCGTGTAAGGCACACCATACAGTGCATTTTTCAGGATGCAATGGAACCTGCAGAACTTCTAGAGGATTGTTTTCACTCCATATACGACAATTTTGCTTGTTTACATAGCCGTTCAACCAGAAATTAGCTTCATCACTAAACACAATTTCACGATAAAAAAGTGGATCAACTTCAAGCTGTTCTAGGGCCCAATCAGAAAACAAACGACGCTTATTATGATTAAGTGGCTTGAGTTCTTGAATCAGTTGCATCTTGTATGGGTGAAGACCAAGATCTTTACGCAAAATTTTCCATGTGGTGGATGCACAGAGTCCAACTTGTTGTGAACGTCGACGAATAGACAAATCTGCATCATCATTAACACTATGACTCAAAGCAGCGATATTTTCTTTTGTACGTACAGTTCTTTGTCTTGTTGTTGTTGTTGTTGCATCGAGTAGAAAAAATGTTGTCCGAAATCTATCGATAGTTCGATGAATACACTGCTCTGATGGACGATTATGTAAACCATAAATTTCATGAAGTGCTCTATAAGTTTGGCGAATAGAACACTGATTCTGAAAAAAAAATTTCAACAATTTGTAAACGTTGCGGCGTGAGTCTTTTCATGATAATCTGTCAATGCTTACTGAACAGAAATGTCAAAACAACATGGCTTCTTCCTTCTGTCAAATCACAGTTATCCCTATCGAAAGTTCTATAACTCTAAAATAAACACCCGATATATAATCATTCTGTTGCCAAAAAAGTCGTGATGAAAAAATTATTCTTTCTAGACACTTTTTATGTCAATGAGCATAAATTTACTACACACTGATCTTAATCTACCGTGTTTTCTGGACGTTCATTTTATTCTCAGATTCATAGGATTGTTCAATTATTTATAAAAATTTCACTCAATCGAATCAACAAGCATTGAACATAAATGAAACAATTTATACACCGGGATGTCGTTTCTGCTATTCAAAAATGTCATATTGCCAGCTGGGTGTATTTTCTAGGTTATATGGCTCATATCGAGTTCTCCTTCTTTAGAGCCCAATTTATTCGATTTTTATTTCAATTTTGAGTATCCCCTAATTCGGATCGAGCTGGAACGGTAGTGTCCGTTTGACGAAACTGGCACTAACGTTATAAAAGGCCAATAAAGAACGTGTGAGCTCGAGACACATGGGACCGAATAACGTACATATTTCTTTCATGTAAATGTATTGAACCCATTTCATTTTACTCAAGGAACTATTCGAGTGGTAGCCGAATGGTTTGGGAATAGCGTGCTCTTTCAAGGGAAGTAGTGGATGACAAATTGGAATGTAGACATGAAAATCTACGTATTCCCCATATTGATTGAGAAACGTCTGATAAAAGTGAAGTAAAAACCCTTATTCTGAAATAATGTCAGGGTTATTTAAATCGCTGTGTTATTCAACAGAATACTTGAATCACTCCTTGATTTCACGAAGTATTTGAAGGAAAATTAAAAGGTAAGCTCAAATTTTTCCATCTGTTTCACTATTGCCAGCCGAGAAGTTGCTTGACGACGACCCAAAAGTGATTTAGTTTTGCTAACCGCAACTGCAAAATTTTCACCATTTTTTTGTCGCGTTTTAACAATTTCAATGCGTTGTTGAAGCGGGTATCGTTCCATTTTTCGGTTGAAGCGCGTATCGAGCTGCCCAGATAACTGGCTCTTCAAAATGAAACCTCTTTTTGGAAATCCCTTCATTATAGTTTTGCGATAAATTACAATATAATACATTTTGAGGTTGTTTGAGTAGCAAAATGTACACGGGAATGCACTCATCAATGAACTTTTGATTTGGTATTGATTGTTCTCTTGAAAACTTCTTCAGTAAGAACCCATTAAATTATGTTTTCCAGTATATCCGGTGAGGAACTGAATTATATGCGTAAAAATGTGCCTACAAAAAGAGTTCAGTAAAAATATGGCCGATAGAAAAAATGTCAGGGCAAAAAATACGCCTAGTTTTTAGAGGTGTTTATAACAGCCACAAACTTCAAATATTCCATGATGTTCAACGATTAACAGTGCAGGACAGCCAGACAAGACTGTGTCGACGTTTTAGTTATCATCCAATATTCTAGAATTTAACCGTTGGTACCTAGCACGTTGGAGCCTTTAATGAATCAACTGAACGATGCAATTTCAAGAAGTTACGACATAAAGATATTTCATCAGTGTATCACCCTAAGTGTTTTCATACAAGTAGTTAATTTATAATTAATATGGGAAAAGGTTTCTGCTATGTATGATATACAGTGTTGCAGATTCTGAATACAGAGGTAATAATTTACATTATTTCATGAAGTAAAGTATAAGAACTAAAGGAAGTATCACTGTAAAAAAAATATAATTACGAATAATGTGGGACTGCTCGAATATAGTAAGCAACTATCTCCTTCGTTACACTTCTGCCGTTTGAAACAATGACTTTCATCTATACTACATCCATAATAATTATAGTAGTGGTGTGTGTAAAAAATCGAAAAAATACAACAAAGCATATAAAAATGATATCATATGTAAATTGAAATAAATTAATTTGGCTGATCTGTACCAAATATCATTAATGAAGGACATAAGCTATGATAATAGAAATTTCTACAAATCGAGACAGTGTAACATACCTCCGAATAACAATTATAATCCTTAGCAAGCCCGATTAGGTGTTATTGATCGCTGGGACATTTGCACGTTTCGAAAGTTGTTTTTTTTTTTTCAGTGCTCTGTACTGTCCAACGACTACAAATCGGTCTCGTACTTATATTCAGCCTATACAGACACACTCTGTTTATAATTTATCATACATTATCGCCAACTAGTGCATGCATAAATACATAAATACACGACATACCGCAGCGAGCCAATTCAAATAAACAACTGTGTTCTCAATATTTTCAACGTTAAAAAGGCAGAAAATGTTTCTCATATTCAAGTCGGATCTTATTACGCCGTTATGCTCATAATTAGCATATTTATATTCAAATTAATTAATTCTTCTAACACGTATCAAATATCATGTATAAAGAAGTATTTAATAACAAACCAGAACAAACACTCAAGGAGATTTAGGGGTGTCAGGAAATTTCAATAACCAATATCATTTTTATTTCTTCTGATATGGAGGTAACTATATATTTTTTTAGTTTAGAAACTTCTGGAATTCGTTTTAGTGATAGTTTGAAAGATAATCAATTAGTAATTGAAGCCTAGAATAAGCATACTTCAAGGGAAATCTAGAGATAAAATAATACAATTCGTTTATTCACACTCTAAATATTATATTGAACAGTGTACAGTTTTGAATTGTTTCACTCAAAATGAAGGGAATTGTTGCGGTTGAGTTTCGATTTGTAGCTGTGATGAAAACACTATCTTGCTCGTAGATGAGTAAATCGATGGGTTCTTGATCATTGATAACTTTCAGTGAGTTCTCTTCACAAACTCATAGATAATACATTCACTTTCAGGCCTTTCGATAGTGGTATTGTATTATCACGAGAGGTTGAACGAAAATGATCAATGAAATCAAATTCGTGAAGTTACAAATGAGCGCGAATAGAGTTTCTTATTTGAATACGTTCAAACTTTTGTAGGGGGGAAGATGGGTTTCTGTGCTAGAGATATGACTTGAGTGATCGGAAGCAAGTAGATTAGTTGACTGTGACTTGAGAGACTTTTGAGAGATATAGAAATTCTATTACGATTAATGTCGAAGCGATAATTTTTTAATTGCTTTTTGCGTGCCTATGGCCCCACTAAGGTTTCTACGAAAAATAATAAATTTTTAAGGGGTTTAGTTCAGAAAGATGACATCCTTATGGACAGAGAAAGAGGATCATAAAACCTGCTAGGAAAAGTGGACAATACCTTGTTTGTTATCGAAGAAATAGAAGGAAGGCTTTGGAAGAATCATCATATTTGTGAAGGTGATCATTTTCATTGGAAAACTATACTAAGATAGATAAGCACAGACAGTTTGTATGGCGCAAGAAGACTTTCTTTGAACCAATCGACCACTCATTCTTCATTAACATTTTGCATAGATTGAAAATAAGAGCAACAACCTTCACCAATCATAATAAATCGTGATTTGTGAGTGAGAAGCAAGAGTGCCCCCGTTCCTGAATATTAATTTTTCCACCGGTAAGATATCCCAGACAACTTCGAAATCCTGGTCTTATAATTTGCAATAATTCTTCGGCGGAACAGCTACCTACAAGGAATTAGGAGAGGGATTATTCTATCGTAAACGGAGCCATCTGTACGACGAATAATATTCAAATAATGGTCTTCGCTTTTGGCGATGGTCCAGGATTACTACAGAATCGTTCCTTATAACTACACCTGTAAAGAACAGCTGAGGCACGGATATAAAACCGACGTGGGGTATGGCTCCTTCTATTTCAGAGGTATCGTTCTCTCGCCACGTCCATTAGCTGCGGGTTTTCCGTTTTTCACTTCCAAAGATATACGCGCTGACGGAAACGCAATATGTGTAGAGTGAAGGGGTTAGTTTGCTATAATGTTCACCGAAAAGGTGAAAGTAAAGACAAATAATTATCACTGCATTAAACAATAAATCTGATTATCCTGATGAGCAAAAAACGATTAATTCCAATATATGAACAGATATGACTAGAATATGTCCCTTTAATTTTGAAATGAATTTGTCCTTACTTGAAGAAAACTTATTCAAATTAACCACAATCATAAAGAGTATTTCCATAATTTAATAAATTTACTACAATTGTCGAGACAACATGACTTCGTCATGTTTACATTTCGAACTAACTCAAAAATAATAACTATACATCTTATATGAAGGGCGTTTCAATGAGAGCGCAAGATTTGAATTGTTCGCCATATTTGACAGTAATAATGTCACATGATAATGACGTGACAGATCGAAAATTTACAGATGGGAGTTAGTGAAGGACTACACGGTAGAACAACGCGTACTGATTGTCAAAAATTATTATTGAAATGGTGAAAGTTCAATTGCCACTATTCGTAAAGTGCGTCCAATGTTCGGTCGAAATAATGTGCCTAATTCATCTACTGTGAAAAGAAAAATCAAAATATTCGAAAGTACTGGTTCGGTTAGTGATGTGAAACATATGATACGAGCTCGTAGAGGTCGTTCAGAACAAAACATTTCGGCAGTTCACGAGAGTGTGACAGAAAGGCCAGAGACGTCAATTCGTCATCGGGCACAAGAATTGGACATTTCAACAGGCACTCTTCAGCGAATTATCACTAAAGATTTACGGCTGCATGCCTACAAAATCTGACTGACTCAGCAACTTGAAACAATGACGATCTTGCACGAGTTTCCTCCAGCTCCTGTGAGGAACTCGATCATGGCATTCAACCAAACCAAACCTTTTCCGATAGATTCGTACATCTTTTTGTTCGAAATATAGCGTGTTTACGGATGGATGGCCGGAGTGAGTTCAACCTAGTGGTTTCAGACTATGTTCGTCTCAAACTTCGAAAATTGCAAACATTTTGGCGAAATGAAAGCTCGTTGTGGGAACTGGCGCGCCTACTCTGGGGCACTCTGTAAACCTTATGCGTTTGCCATCTAGAGTTTGCATTTTGAAATAGTGGATATTCCGAGTATGGCAACACTTCTGTCATTTGTGTTTTGACATAGAGTTATTTTAATATTTTACATTAATTAAATGGGTCGATTTATGCTCGAACAAAACTGGAAAGTGTCAACCGAATGGGGCCCTAGTTTCACCGTAAAGGTGGAATGGAGGGCTGGACCGCGTTGATCAACTCAGTGACAAGGGTGTCCGCCGCATTACAGGACCTCACCTTTAAAACTAACGTACTCTACCCTATTGCAGTAAATCTCTGGATTTTTCTGTCCAATGGCCGAGTGCGTTATGTAGCATACTACGTTACCTCGGGAGGGTGGAGGCTCTTGAGAAGTATTCGTTCGACCTGGCCACTCAATTGGTGTTGAACTCGAGGGGGCAGTGGTTGAAAGTCTGCTTGCTGAACTAGGAGTATATTCCATCTGTTCGCAGCAACTTATGTTCAGGATACCTCGAGAAATGTTTCAGAGTTTAACGGGACGGTTCGATCGGTTCCGTGCTGAACCAGGATCGATTGCGAGAAGTTTCTGGGGTTTGTGGATCTCGACGAGTCGGCATTGGTGCTTGAAGCCAGGATCAATTAAAAGACTTCACAACGGTTCGAGGGTAGTGAAGTACAGGTCGGATTAACGGTGCTCGTACCAGGATCAATTGAGGTATCAATCTTGAGACTATCTTGGTTTATTGGATTGCATTCGGGTGGGTGGATAAGAAGCCCCTTCGGTGTGTAAGTTGCGTCCCAAACAACTCGGGTACTGACCATGCAGAGCCAGTAGAGGTTGGATAGTGCTGCGCTGCTACCAGTCACAGTGTAGGTTTTCGGACTGAAGCCGAAACTGGAAGCTTGGTGGGTTCGCCTTTTTGGAGTGGCTCTCGCTATGCGCGATGACAAAGCGTAACCCTTATCACAATTTCTACTTCTTGAGGCAGGTTGTGAAGACTGCCGAGTAGTCACCTGGTGAAAGAGCTACGCTCACATGTCAGTAACCTAACCGGTAGAATTCACGATGAAGCCTCGAAATATTTTCCATGTCACCGGACCTTGTCGCGATGGGAGAACTTATCGCTATTGAGGGTCCTTATTTCACCGCTGAGGTCGAATGGGGGGCTGAGTTGTGACGTTTAGAACGGTAGTAAGGATATATGCCGCAACACACGGATTACGCCCTTAAAACTAACGTTATTCTACACTTTTGCAGTTTTATCTTCCAATTGTTTCTGTCCAATGGCCGAGTGGGTTATGACTATAGATACTGCGTTACTTCGGGAGGGTGAAGGCCCTCGGGGAGTATTAATACTCCCTGGCAACCCTATTGGTGTTGAACTCGAGGGGGTAGTGGTTGAAAGTCTTCATGCTAGACCAGAAGGATATTTCATCTATCTGCTGTGAACCAACTCATGATTTCTTGAGAGGTGTTTAAGGGTGTAATGAGACTTGACGGTTCGACCGGCCTCGTTCTGATCCAGGATTATTTGTGATTTTGTGGATTTTGGGTCTCGACGATACGGTTTCAGACCGTTGTTACTCGAACCAGGATCGTTTGAAATACTTTACAAGGGTTTTTTCGCCTTGACTGTGAGGCCGGTTGATGTTGCTCTTACTAGGATCAATTAAGGCATCGATTCTTGGGATTTTTCTTGTTTCTTGAGTCTGCGATTAGGTGGATGGAAGTAAGAAGCCTCTACGGCATACTCGGGTACTGAACTGCAGATTCAGTAGCGGTTGGATAGTGCTTCCCTGCTACCAGACACGGTGTAGGTTTTCGAACTGAAACCGAAATTGGAAGCAGGGTGGGTTCAACTCTTATTCCGGTACTTGCTTTGCGCGACGATAATGCGTATCCTTATCACACAATTTGTTTTTGGGGCACTTTGTGGAGGCTGCTTAGTAATCACCTGGTGAGAGAACCACCTTCATATATCAGTAACTGCAACGGTATAATTTACAATGATGCCTTGAAATACGAATTCGAAGTTGTCATTCATGAGTTTGAGTCGTAAACAATCGACAGTGTACTGCAAAATTGGGTTGATCGAATGAGGTACTGTAGCCAGTCGTGGAGGTCATTTGAATGATATTGATTTTAATGAGTAAATCTCAAGGTTCAACTCATAACTGAAAAATTATTCATTAGATTTTTCTTTATAGTCGATAAAAAATGCAAATTTTAAATGTCTTAAACCTTATGTCATGTTAGAGATGAAAGACTTCAGTGCTCCTCACGTAGACTCAAAGAACTAAATTTAAACCATTTACTTTCTATTTGGGGATGACATCAACCTCATCGGATTTTTCATTGTTTACCGATCCGCATTACAAAGATCCGTATTAAAATCGAAGCGGCTTCCCTCTGGCGCTGGGCCTCCTCGTGTCAGCTTTCCTCCTGACAGATTTTCATTAAGTGCTATTCAGAAAATAAATTCGCCTTCATATTTCCTTTGAGTGGCCCGCCTACGATGAGAAAATGGCCGAATTTGATTAGAGTTCGTTGAAAGCAATGAATCGGCAACCGCCTGAGGAAGCTTTCATTCGCTGATGAAGATTTATGGAAGTTTCGGAAGCGTTTGATACTTTTCAATAAACAAATCAGATGTATAGAATTGCAATTGATGTCCCATTATCAGTACGAATCAGGGGGAAGTCTTGAATCGAATGATCGGGGGAATTGAGTTAGGAATTATAAAGCTTTTGTTTGGAGAGAAATAAGCAATGATCAAAGAAGTCATTTTGTGTTAAGAACAGGGAACTTCCTTATAATTGGGATTTTACTATGAGTTCAGGTAGATGTTGAAATCAAATACAATAAGCTGTGCAGTGGAGGGTCGTCAAATACACCAGGGTCGGCAGTGCCAACCCCGGAAATGTGGAGTCGAAAAAATGTAAGAGCTCTGACTATTTAAGTAATCAGCTATATTTTACCAAACTGATACGAAGGATGAACTGAATGATTTGGTGGAAGATGATTTTCTAAAGATCAAAAATGTTTTTGATTCTCGTCTACTGATACTCATCACTGTCACTTCTGTTGAGTTGCCTAATTTCCAAGCCTTATCATTCAATGAATGCTGCTGTACACGTGAGATCAGTGCAGTGATTGGGGTAAAATACTTTGTTTGGATAGTCATCTTAGGTGGAATATTCGGGTTGAACATCTAGTAAAAAAGATGAACATGCTTATTTTGCGAAAACAGTTTTACGTGGTTCTGCCTATTTACCAATGAAAGAACTTAATGTTAGTAAGACTCAGCGAACATCAGTATAGCACCAAAAACAGAGGAAGTTGGATAGCTTTTCCACGGACACCAAAAACTATAGGTAAAAGATCACATACTTACTTTGAGCCTTTTGTTCACAAAAAGATTCTCACTACAAAAAAAAAATTCTTCAATACTTAATTCATTCGAGAGAAGAATAAAGGATTGGTTGAGACTGATGCCTGCAAGAGGAGTTGATGAAATGCTCAATATAAAAAATTTATTTGTTCATGTTTAAATTAGTGTATCTGTTACTTCAAATTTTTTCCGTCAAAGCCAAAGAGAAATCAAAAAAATATATACAATAAAAAGAACAATTTTTTATACTTATTTCAAGAAATGTTAGACGACTTCTAATTATGCAGCTACAAACCAAAGTTATCAATGAATGATCTCACAAAGTTTCTTAGGTCAAGTAATTGCTTTCCTGCATTTCTCCAGCTTTATATGAATGAATAATTAATTTATTTATAACGTTTAGTTAGCTCCCACTTTTTGAAAATGAAAAGATATTTCATATGCTCATGATATTTCTTTGAAATATCTAACATGAATTTGTCTGTGATAAGACTTAGTGTTTATAACAGAATCGAATCTTTCCCAAGGGAATTCCCTATGAACTTCAAGTAATAATTTTCGTAAATGAGGATACCGCATAATCTCCTCGCCAAACAAACCTTCCTCTTTACTGTACGGTTACCAACATTGTTCCCTCAGACCGTTTAATATGCAGCCGTGCTCAATTTTCGAATATTGCAATTCCCCGTCATACGGCAATCCTTGGCCCGAACAAAGAAACCTGCTGGCGCGCCGTAGATCGAAATGAGGAAGTAATAATAAGCCTTTGTAGTTAAAGTAAGCAGCGTCTAAATATGGCTGAGGTACGTGCAAGTGACATACTTTGTGGATTCCCCGGCATTGCGGCGTGATTGGGACGGATTCCGAGGGCTTTGTGTGTGGTCCGACAGCTTTAAAATGTAATCGTTTCTGTTTTTCCAGTCGTACTCTACAGTAGTCGATTCTGGTAGATTGAATATGACTG
Organism: Megalocaria dilatata; assembly: GCA_034642435.1. Lineage (NCBI taxonomy): Eukaryota > Metazoa > Arthropoda > Insecta > Coleoptera > Coccinellidae > Megalocaria > Megalocaria dilatata. The sequence goes on along the minus strand of CM067856.1, from coordinate 42,554,798 downwards.
GGAGCTAGCTAGTTCAAGTTGGTTTTACGTATAGAGACGCGAGGTGCAATTCCGGATTTCCGATGTTGAATAATTTGAACTGAAGGAACATATAATAACATAACAAAGCGTTTATTGAGCAAAACAAAATGGTACACTGACAATATATACAGACACTTTTAAACACATGATATAGAAAATAATCAATGAAACCCACAAAGAATTGATACTGTAGGTGGGTAAAAAAAACATGTGAATTCTCAATAAATTTAACACCTTATTCTGAAAGCAATGCACCTGGTGTAAAAAACTCGTTAATTAGTGCGTGCTAGAGACATCAAAACTGAACAATAAAGAACGTGAAGGAAAACAATCAATTTTTCATAGCTATTAATTCGTGAATTTGTCTTTCTTTACTAAAGATGAATCGTTTCAGACGTCTCTTGAAGGAATTATCGGAATCTATTTTCCTCAACTCAGATGGGAGGTAATTGAAAAATCGAGCGGCCAAGTAGGAATGACCCTTTTGAGTCGATGCTTTTCTACAGAATGGTGTTTTGAAATTTCTCTGTCTCGTAAAATGATCGGGACACACTGGGGCAAAAGTCGTTCTTCTCTCGTATTGTTGAAGCACCATCGATCTGAAGAAATTCCTGATACGGAATAGGTTCTTTTTCGGATATAAATGATCATCAGTATTCTCTTTTGAATTATTTTCACCTTCTTAATGCTTTTTTGGGATGCGCTGTCCATCCAATTATTCTGAAAGTAAGTCGCGACTCAACCAGAGCATTGTAGATAGTTATATTTTGATTTCTTCACATTGATAGTCAACAACCTCTCATCGAACCATCTTTTTACTGCAACGAAATCCTGTTCTACTCTTGCTTTCAATATTTTTCAGTACCCATCGGCATAGAGAATCACAGTGTCGTCTGCGGAGCTTATAATTTTTACATCTATTTCAAGACAAAATAGATTATTCCTGTAAATAACTAATAGTACTGGACCCAACACCGTACCCTTAGGTACACCATATTCAACCAGACGATAACTGCTTCTGGATGATCGTATCTGACACACTTGCTGACTGTTCCATAAATAGTTATTCATCAACTCGTATGCCAGTCTCCCAAAAACTATTTCCGCACGTAAGTTCAAAAGTTTGAGTGGCTTACTCTACCGAACGCCTTGGTGAGGTCAAGAAAAACATCCAGGGCGCATCTGTCGTCTTCCAGTGCTGTGTTTGCTACATCTAATACTTCAGGAATAGCATCCTCAGTTGACTTTTTTTCTCTGAAACCAAAGTACATTCTTAATGGTATACTATGCTTCTTCAGGTATTTATTTATCTTCGATTTCAGAAGTTTTTCGATAATTTTGGTGAAGTTAGTGATGAATGATAATTGGTGATTTCTGAACGAATTCGAAACGGCTTCAGTATAGTTTTTTAAACAATCCTAGAAATTCTCCTGTTTCTAAATTTTGTTCATGAGGTACAAGAGGGGATCCACAATGCACCCTGAAATTTCTTTTATTGTTTCAGCCTTTACGCCATCTACACCTGGAGTTTTACCATTTTTGAGGCATTCTATTACCTGAAACATGTCATTTCTATATGTAGGACTTACAACAAATGAGGCAGATTCTGTCTTTATCTTGAATTTATTGTTCGGTAGATTTATCTTCTGTGCTGAGTCTTTACCAATGTTAGTGAAATATTCATTAAATACCTCTGAAATTTCATTCTCTTCCGATATTGACCTATCTTCATCTATTTTTATGTTTTCGACTTTTTGATCATCTTTTCCCCTGCATATTTTCTGAACCACATTCCAAAGCTTCTTCGAGTTCCCTTCACTAGTATCTATTCGTTTTTTATAGTAATCCGATTTAACTTGCTTCATAAGATCATTCAATTCATTTCTAGTGATTTTAAATTTAGTTCAAAATAGATAGGTATCTTTGTATTTTCAGTATTAAGCGCTTGAGTAAATATGGTAGTCGTTGCCCAACCTCGTTTTTATTTCTTATTTCCGCATCAATTAACCAAGTACACCGATCCAGTGATAAAATAACTTTCTTTAAAACGTCGACTTACGCTATGATAAATGAATTCGATTTATTGACCTTATAGGCTTTGACATCCAGTTTTCAGCTATTCAGTTAAAAGGAAAAGTTTTTTCTCGTTAGGAGAATGGATGAGAATTGAAATTAAGAATCGATATCTACCTCATTTCCCTCTTCTCATGATCGACAACGAGTCTATTCACTCATGCTCCATCTATATGTCGCGCTGGGATCCATTTGCATGCCCTATAGCTCCACAGGGTCAGTTAGTCTACAGCAATAATTCACTGCCTCCATACTCGAAACTTGGCCAGTAGAGAAAGGTCGATATGGCTAGACGTTCGTTCGGGAAACGCAATTTGTTGAGGCTGACCGTTTCGAAATTGAGTCAAGACCATAACTAACATCTAGTTATCTTGTGCTCCGCAGAGTCGACCGGTCATTTGAATTCTGGTATTGTCCATTCATCAGCGTAGAGACTTGATATAATCAATTCACGACTTCGATATAACTCAGTCAAAACTTCTAACGATATGCATTAAAGTCACAGCTATAGTTACTGGATATTCGAGATAATAAATTAAGGATTAATTTGATTTTGAGCATTTAACTCTGAAAGAAGTAATTTAATTACCGGCTTTACCTGGTTTTCCTCTTCAAGAAGAATTGGAAGAAGACTGTTAGAAAAAATATAAATTGCAATGAGGGAAATAAACCCAGAGTTCCAGATGTGAGGCAAGCAAGGAAAAAGACAGTAAGGCAATACTCCAGTAGATCTGTAATTGTGCCCTTCGCGATATCGTTTATATAATAAAGATATATAAGATGTTCAGATAAGTACAATAATTTCTAAATCGAAAATCCATGGAAGACAAAAACAGTATATTTGAAAAATAGAATAAACCAATTAATAGAGGTCCTACTGAATGAAAACATTCACGATTGAAAGGGAAAGCTTTCACTGTATAGTATATATGAGAAAACATGAATGAAATTAATGTTAAAATATAACTTCTCTTCAAAAACTATATTTTTCATGTCATGACATATATGTATACATAAATTTATTTACTAGAGTATAACAATTAGGATGTTCAGAAAGTAATTTCGTTCTCTTTTTGGAAAGAAATTTTATACTGGACATTCTATTCCAACACCTTTCGCCATCTTTCTGGTAGTAGCATAATGAGCTCATAAAGTTTTTGGTCTTTGCTGCCAAAAAACTCATCCAGGAGATTTTCGACCTCTTCATTTGAAGTAAATGTTGTACCGTCCAAAAACTTTTGCAATGACCCGAACAAATAATAATTCAAAGACGCCAGATCTGTAGAATATGGTGGGTGTGGCTATGTATCTCATTCAAGCTGTAAAAGCTTCTGGCGAGTGACCAAACTTGTCTCGCATTATCTTGGTGAAACACTACTTCATTTCTGTTGATTAATTCTGGATTTTTTTGTTGAAGTGCATCAGTTAGTTCGTTCAGTTGATGACAGTAGACTTCAGAATTAATTGTTGTGTTATACAGTAAAAGTTAAAAAAAAAGATTTCTTTAAAATCCCACTAAACAGACAGCATCAAATGTTTTTGATGGATATTGGTTTCGAAATGCTTTGAGCCGGTTCATCTTTTTTGCTCCATGATCTCTTACATTTGATATCGTTATATACAATCCATTTTCCGTCCCAAGTAATGATGCGCATCAAAAATGGATCATTCTAGTGACGTCACGCGACGACACAAATTTCTCGCCGTGAAAACATATGGAAACCCATATATCGAGCTTCGACGTAAAACCCAAGCCTTTTGAGTAGTCATTCACAGTTGAATTCGATAAATTCAACCTCTCACTGATCTCACGTGTAGTTATTTGCCGATTTGCATCAATAAATGCCTTTATCGTGCCTTTATCAGCTTCAACCGGCCTTCCGGAACGTGGTACCTACATCTTCAACGTCAAAATTGCCGGATCGAAATTTTGAAAACCAGTTCTGGCACTGGCGTACTGTAAACACATCTTCCATCTCCATACACATCGGTTAATTTCGTTCTGGCTTGAACAGCATTTTAACCTTTTTTATAGAAAACAATTAAAATATGACGAAAATGAGGCTTATTGCTTTCCATATTTAAAAGGGGACCAACCAAAAACTACTGCGTAGAAATAATTGAATTTTTTCACACACAAGCCTTGCCATATCAGCTCTCAAAACATATAATGACTGTGCGGCTTAAGTGTGAAGTTGGGGTCGAAAAAATACAATTGAATTCTCTGTCAGGAAAAAATTAAATTACTTTCCGAACAACCTTCTAGAATGAAACCTTTCAGAAAAAGAGAAACCATAAGGGCCAGTTAGCACCTTCTCGACATCAAAGACCATCTATCCATTGATCTGTCAACCCATCTATCAATTATCTGCGAAAAATATCAAGGTTCTTCACACAAAATTGAAAAAAATGGTAAGAAAAGGCATTACAAAAGAAATTGATACTCCATGGACCTCACCAATGGTATTGAAGCAGAAACCAGGGGTATAAACCAGATTTTGCATAGACAACTGTAAAGTGAATTCTATAAATTGCTACCTATATGAGTTCTATGGATCTTCAAGAGGGGTAATGGTAAATTCCGGTACGGCCAGCAGAGCGAAAAAAATCACGTTTATCACTCTAAAATCATTGGAGATAGAAGAGAGATTGAGAGTTTATCATGAAAATTTGGAAGAGCGTCAAGACCTACGTCTAAATTATACAAACCAAAAGAGGCGTTTTAGCTCGAAATTTCACCATATTTACTTAGTTTGGCGAAATACACAAGTACTGAGAAATAAACAAAAAGTTATTCCTGATAATCTCACCTTCAAGAGATGGACCATGCAAGATTTTGCGAGCAAGAGAAACTACGTCATACGGAGTTGCCACCAGGGACGACCAAAGAACTCCCGAGAGGAGAGTTTATCCCGAATAACCCAAGTTGCAGGTATCTACCTGGAAACTTCAATAAACATACACAGACCAACCAATCCCATAAGGAAAAGAGGCAGACCTGAAAACAAACTGGGTCTATTATCGGGACGACATCAGATCCAGAGGGGGAGTCTGTATAACAAACAGCCCGGTAATAGTTCGTCAGCGCTCCACAGGGTAGGAGGGCAGTGGATGCCCAAGCTGAAGATCGATTTATGGGGACCAAAATTTACCACCAACATTGTGCAACCCTGTAGACCGATACTTCTGGCGGCAGCTTTTCCAGTACGACCAAGGATACGTTAGTGAGCGATATATTAGTACTTGTGCAGATTTATTATCGCCACAGTGCGCGTTTTGATAGACACTTTATCTGACTGTACTAACTCGTTGTATTCTTGCCCTAATATTAATCAGTATATATATTCTCTAAATTTAAGGAAAATAACATAAGATAAAGCCGGTTAAGCCTGTATTTATAAAAAACCCCCCTCACAATATTGATTTATTCAAGTTCCTCTATGACTTAGAAAAGAACACTGCAACACTCAAGATGTTCTGCCACAATCTATTTATGACATCCATCTTATGATATAACCGCGATGAAAACCTCAACTCCAGTTAGCTGGGACAGTTTCTAGTCCACTCTCATTACTTCCTTTCCAGATAATTATTCGGCATTCCTCCTAATGAATTTCTTAAATCTTTCGAGAATCTGACGTTCCGCTAGTGAATAATCTCAATTGTCGTAAAAATGATACCACAAACGAACCTTTTTTTCGAGAATGCAAATCCTTCGTTCCTGTATTTGTGGGGCGACTCCCGTAAGACTGCTGCCGCACCCCGATTTAAAGACTTGGCTTAATCCGAATTTGAAGTATGCCGGTCTTGGGAATGACTCTCATTGTTCGCTGGGATTCCTTTGTGGAGTTTTTTTCTTTTCTTGTGAATTGTGGTCTACGCTAGATTACTTCTTCCTTTTCTTTATGAATTGTCTTGTCATGTACCCATCTCGGCTAGACTATGAGGAAATATGACTTCTGTTTGTTAGAAATTTTGAACTCTGTGAGTGGGGAGGAGGAACTTCAAATATAGTTTAGTTTGCCCTTACCTAATTTGCATTGAGGATAATTGAGAACAAACTAATTTCATTTTTATTATTGGGTTGTTCGGAAAATAATTTCGTTTTTTCTTCAGGAAAATGAAAGAAATTTTTTGTATAATGAATAAATATTTTATTAAATTATATAGTGGCCATTCTGGTCCAACACCTATTGCCATCTTTTTGGAAGTAGCATGTGATTCCAAAATTTATCCAGTTGATTTTAGACCAATCCATTTGAAGTAAAGGTTTTACCGTCCAGAAAACTTTGCAATGAACGGAACAAATGATAATCGGAAGGCGTCAGATCTGGAAAGAGTGGTGGGTGTGGCAGTGTATCCCATTCGAGTTATGAAAGCTTTTGGCGAGTGACCGAACTTGTATGAGGTCTCGCATTATCTTTTCTGTTGATTAATTCTGACCTTTTCTGTTAAAGTGCATTATTCAGTTCAGCTGATGAATCTCCGGATTTTTCAGTCTAATAGCCGAGTGCGTTATGTAGCATACTGCGTTACCTCGGGAGGGTGGAGGTCCTCGGGAAGTATTCGTACGACCTGGCCACCCAATTGTTAGTCTCGAAGGGGCAGTGGTTGAAAAAACGCATGACTGACTAGGAGGGAATTCCTTCTACCTGTTCGTAGACAATCATGTTCAGAATATCTCGAGAAATGCGGGACTTGACAGGTGGACCGGCCTCGTCCTGAATCAGGATTGATTGCGTGACGTTTCTGGGGGTTGGGTGATCTCTACGATACGGCTAGTTCCTTGGTGCTTAAAGCCAGGATCAATTGGAAGACTTTACAAGGGTTCGTGAGTCTTGACGTACAGGCGGGATTGACGGTGTCTTACCAGGATCAATTGAGGCATCAATCTTAAGACAATCTTAAGTCATGGGACTGCGTTCGAGTGGATGGATATGAAGGCCTTTGGGCGTGTGAGCTGCGTCCAAAACAACTACTGACCATGCAGAGCCAGTAGAGGTTCGACAGTGCTTCGCTGCTACCAGTCATACGGTTGAAGGTTTTCGAACTGAAGCCGAAACTGGAAGCTTGTGGGTTCATCTTTTTGGAGGGGTTTTCACCATGCGTGATGATGAGGCGTAACCCTTATCACACTTTCTGATTCTTGGGACAGATTGTGGAGACTAGTGAGCAGTCACTTGGTGAAAGAGTTGTGATATACAACCCATTTTTCGACCCCAGTAAAGTTGCGCTTCAAAAATTGATCTATTTCATGACGTTTGAGAACAGAATTACAGACGTCAACGCAACGACACAAATTTCTCTCCGTGAGAACATGGGTAACCCATATATATATATATATATATATATATATATATATATATATATATATATATATATATATATATATATATATAAATTCGACCTTTTAATTGAGATTTCTACCAAAAATTAGAGATTTTTAAGAGGTTCAGATCAGAAAGTGAATGCGTGGTGACATCATTTGGGCCGACGAAAGTGCAGCTCCAACTATCTGGCAGGTACAAAGTCGACAAACCTTGCTCGATTTCAAAGTATTCGAATAATATTTTTTCCTCTCCAAAGAAAGAAAACTCGTTAATTTGATCCAAGCATTTCTGAGAGCGTTGTCAAGTGATTATATATGATAGTTTCTCGATTACCAGGATGATCACGAGTGGCGTGCCTCAAGGAACAGTTCTGGGCCCAATACTCTTCTTCTATGAGTTAAAGTGTTTGTGTAATTTATACTTTTGGATTTTCCTTAGCTATTTAATTTCTTTCGATATTCCATATGTTTATTGAGTCCCCCAACTTATACCGCTTGTCACGAGTCGGTCTCTACATTCACTAAGGTGAAAAAGGGGCTAAACCATGGTGCCCAACATGGTGGCAAGGGTGCTTGTTGCACCATAGGGTTCACACCAATAAAACTGACGTTACTTTACCCAATTGACTTAACGGTACGACCGATCTCGTCCTGAACCAGGATTGTTTGCGAGACATTTCTGGGGTGTCTGGGTTTTGACGATACGATTTAAGACTGTTGATACTCGAATCAGGATCGATTGGAAGAATTCACAAGGGATCAAGGGTCTTTAAGGTACCACCTGTTGTAAGTCTCGTACCAGGATCCATTAAAGCATCGATTCTCTAAATTAAATTTTTATTGCTTCTTGAATTTTCATCTCGTTAGGTGGAAATAAGAGGCCCTTTTGACGTGCAAGTTGCGTCCAAAAATCTCGTATACTGACCTGCAGAGTCAGTAGCAGTTGGATAGTGCTTCGATGCTACCAGTGACGGTTGCAATGGTGGTATTTAAGATGTTTATTGAGTCTCAATAGGCTTGGGAACGACTCTTAATCTTTTTTAATAATAAAAGTAATAAGAGTTAAGGTCAAATACTTATCTTGCCAATATCTAGGGAAAATTTGATCGATTCAGATATCAATGTTGGTGAACTATTTTCAGGAACCAGTCATTGAATATCTTTTCAGAAAGTCGTAGTAACTGATTTTTGACCAAAAAGAATGATTTCAAATGTTTTTAGAAGTGATGTATTTTTCTTGAGGAAAAGCATCAAATTGAGTCATAATTTTGTAGATTAACTGTCACATATTGTTTCAGAGTTTTCAGTATCATCGGCTAGCTAGTTACAAATGGGCTTCGCCTTTTTTTGAGCAGGATGTCAAGGCAATATACGGAAATCAAGATGTGATACATTCATAATTTGAAGAAGGAAATATAGCCACTTAAATGATTTATCGAATTGTTATAAACTGTATGATCATCAAAAGAAGAAGAGGGAATGATTGTGTGCTTTTTAGAGTAGGTTCACTATCGCAGGCTAGATATTAATATATGAGGATATTTCATTATTTCAAATCAGACGATCTATTAAAAATATACAGAAGGAAAATAATCGAAAAAGGTTACAGATATCATTTCGAAAGAATTAGCACCATAATTAAGGACTTAATCAATTATCTAATAGCTGTTCTATGTCACCCACTTCAATGTACTTCTCTAAGGTCGAAAATACACTGACCTTGTGCTGTCCTTGATATTTAATTGTCAATTTTAGTCTATATTTTGTGTGGATTATTTTATGTATCGCGTGTTTTTTTTAGAGTGATAGAACTTTAAATTAAAATAAAACACATTTTAATTGAGATTGAAGCCATATACGGCAATTTTGCTTGTTTACATAGCCGTTCAACCAGAAATGAGCTTCATCACTAAACACAATTTTACGATAAAAAAGTCGATCAACTTCAAGTTGTTCTAGGGCCCAATCAGCAAACAAACGACGCTTAGTATGCTCAAGTGGCTTTAGTTCTTGAACCGGTTGGATCTTGTTTGGGTGTAGATCAAGATTTTTACGCACAATTTTCCATGTGGTGGATGCACAGAGTCCAACTTGTTGTGAACGTTGACGAATAGACAAATCTGGATCATAATTAACACTATAACTAACAGCAGCGATATTTTCTTCTGTGCGTACAGTTCTTTGTCTTGTTGTTGCATCGAGTAGAGAAAATGTCCGAAATCTGTCGATAGTTGGACGAATAAGCTGCTCTGATGGACGATTATGTAAACCATAAATTTCACGAAGTGCTCTATAAGTTTGGCGAATTGAACACTGATTTTGAAAATAAATTTCAACAATTTGTAAATGCTGTTGCGACGTGAGTCTTTCCATGATAATTTGTCAATGCTTACTTAACAGAAATGTCAAAACAACATGGCTTCTACCTGTCAAACTGTCTAACTGTCAAATCACAGTTATCCCTATCGAAAGTTCTATCACTCTGAAAAAAAAACACATGATACAACCTTTTACTGTCTGAATTATACCAATAAGCCGATGGTCTACTTATAAACGATGCATTCGTATCTTACCTCTTCACTGATGAGGTCCAAAGATGTTTTTTGAAATTCCAAAACTCCTTTTGATCAACGCACTTCGTCGTTGAGTATATGTACTGGTTTAAAGTAAAAAATATACTGAACTTGAATGGAAATTTTCGAATTAAGTTTTCTGATTCATATGATACGAAATTGCGACTTCAAATAAAGAAGTAGAAGTAGATAGCCTCCTGGTTAATCCGAAAAATATCGGACTTTATTTGACCAATATAACTCCAGAAATCATAACCTTAGGCAGCAATAATTTCTCCAGATATAAACAATCATCCGAATAATCTAAATTAATTAGAAACTATATTCTTCGAAAGAGATTCCGACAATCCAACTTTCAACAGGTTCAATTTCACCAAGTTATCAATCAATTGATCAGATTCAACTAAGATGTTCAGAATGGACTTCGATACCGTCGATAAGAAAAACATAATTACGCAGTGCCAGTGGTACTTATAATTCATACTCGATAAATTGTGCCATAGAGGGTTCAGTAGGTCAATATTTCAAAATACGCGGATTTCAACGGTGTAATTAAAATGTGACACAACGCAGTATTAATATGGCATTTATACCTGAAGATCTCTGAAAATACCGTAGGTAAATTTCAACCTCGCCATCAGTTGGAAAATTTATTCTGCGATAATCCTTATATGAGGTCAGCCATCGCATTTTCTGCATCCGAATGAAAATAGAAACTGCAGCGAAACGCGAGCATGAAAAGTGGCCAAAGACCAATTGTCACTTTTCGGACAGGCATAACAGTGCTCATCATCATTATTTTGCATTTCGTTCCATCCATCTTCATAAGCAGAGGTGCAAAAGTGAGAAAACGTTATTTATTCAGGACGTAGTTCTCTCGCGGGAATCATTATAAATTCATATATTCCCTTTTATTTTGCCGATAGAACGAATTACCCGCAGTTTTCGTATTCATAAAAATGCGGGAGAGACATAAATGGGAACCGCGATTGCGATCGTTTAAGCGGGAATGGAGACCAGGAGGATGTCCGTCCGCTTTTGTTTTCGTTTTATTACCTGTCATATAAATAACCAAACGTCTTTATCTTGACCGATAAAGGAAGACAGATTTTCGCCGTCGTCCTGTTCTTCCTGCAATTGTGGGCGAGAAATGGCAAGTCGATGGAAGGTGAGGCGCTTGCCGTTGCGGAAATATCCCCAGTTTCGGGTACGACAATTTCTTTTTGTATGAAAAATAAGGAAGCTGTTCACGACATCTGCAGTCAATATTTTTTTGCTGTTTGCGAGACCGATTTAAAAGGATTATTCATTTTTCAAAACAGCAAACAGATAGTTAATTCATCACTGAACATCTGTTTTCATTTAATTTCGTCTGCATTATTTTGTGACTTTTCTCCAATTTTTTATGGCCTGAGGAGAGAAAAACCTATGTCACCACCCAGTTGGTGCCCCGAGCGGAAAGTTGTGTCCTGTTTACCCTCGCCATGAACTATTGCACTGTTGAGGATAATACTGTTCAGTGGAGGGAAGACTCTCAATTAACAAAAGTTCTCGGAATTGTTAATTCAACTACATAGAGACGTGCTCGTTGCGCAGTCCTAGTGCTGCTATTAATCTGGCGGTAACTAGTATTATTTCCTTCAGTTGACTGGAGCATCAATCGTGGTAATATCTATAGAACAAGCACAAGTCAGTAACACTTCTTCTATATTCCAGCGAATGCAAACTGACTCCAAACAGTAGAAAAATCTGGTCTGCAGAGAAATATTTCCTAGCCTTAAACAGATAGTCCAGCTCATTCGCAGCAGACGTGGCATTGTCAGTTACATGTTTCACCCAAGAGACCATAGAGTTAACAGTCACGCCAAGAAGGTGCATGGAATCACTTGGCTGAAGCACCTAGTATTCTATCATCAAGTTAGAAGTCACGAACTGACCACTGAGATGTTCGTTCAGGGAATCGATTTGCTGGCTTCTATGAAGGTGATACTTAACGTTGCTCAAAAGATTGTCACTGGTGAAAGAAGACATCAGCGTGCTATCATCCACGAAGCTCACAATGTGGTCCTCGATTGTACTGAGAAGATCGTTTATGTGGTTCAGGAAGAGGGTGGGCGTCAAATTTGAGCCTTGGAGCACACCAGCGTTCACGTTGATACCACGGGAACCGACACTATCGACGACCTCTGGAATGTGCCTGTTGGTAAGGAAACTCTTCATCTAATTGCCGAGACCATGACACCCATACGAAGATAGCCGATTCAGAAGGTTCTATGCCAAACACGAAAACTCTGTATGGTCCAGAGCAACTGACCTAGATTCTTCATAGCGCTCAATAGCCCTTGTCTACACTAGGGTCACATAGCCAAGGAGATCCCCTGTTCATTAGTGTTTGCGAAAACCATATTGTCTGCTACTGATGAGAGTTTTGCTCTCCAGATATCACTGCCAGTAGATTGATAGCTGCGAATGTACTGAAACGTGGTTTTCGTAAGTATTATTTTCATCCTCTTTTTTTCTTTGGATCAAAGCTTCACTTTCTACATCTTCAAATGAGAAACCAGAATCGCTTTTATCTTCAAACGATGAGAGGCAATGAAAAAGTAAGCTGTGGAAGCGAGTAGCGAGCCGACACATATGGAAAATACGGAAAGAGGTCAATAATTCTGGTGCACCCTGAATAATTTTGAATCTTTGTTATGAATCCTGACAACCTATCGTCATTACCGGCGAAATACCATTGAAAAAATACTATTGCCATTGCATCCCAGCCAAATTTGTTAAAACAGACGAAAATCGGCTTCATGGCAAAGAATTCCGCAAATTGTAATTTTTGGTCTTGCCGGGGTTTTGCCCCAGTAGTTTCGTAGTTTCGTCTCTGTAAAACAACACACAAGTAAATTATGAATTAGCTCGCAACTGTTATTTTCATGATCATCTACATTTTCTCAAAACTAAAACTGTTATTTTTCGTACTAAAGCAAAGAAACCTTATTTTAAATATCATACAGATTTCCGTTAACTTAAAAATGTTACTCAAAAAGTTTTCAGAATCAAATTGATTATTTTTCCGACCCAAATATCGACCAATAGAATTGCACCATTCGACGTCACGTGGTACAACCTACATGGTATTATACTGATAATTTTTTGATTATTTTCTCTGGTAGTTGCTATATATAAAAAACAAAACATGATCCAGTCAAATTAACCACACGTCAAACTGACAGGTTGAATTCAATTGTGAAAATTGGAGATTTTGCATGAAAATGAGTCGATTTGGAGTTTGTTCTCTGTCCACCATCGATAAAAAAGTCAAAGGAAATGTTCCCATTAATACGGAGAAGGCAAAAAAAACAGTTTGGAACCAATTTACTACTTTTTGTACTGAGAGGGAATACACATTGAGTGCTGAAACGAGTGAAGCGCAATTGGCAAACATTATGAAAGATTACGCTTACAATATGAAGAAAATGGATGGAGAAGAGTATAAGGAAGGTACAATAAAAACAATGTGGAATCAGACTGCCAAATCACTTCAAGAAAAGTATTTGAACGATTTCGACATCAAAATCAACCCATTTTCGGATGCTGCATTCAAGACCGCTCGAGGAGCACGTGATGCCAAGCGTAAGGCTTTACAATCTATTCCGGAAAAACGAAGGGCAAGTGCAGCAGCGTTGGAGGAAAAAGATTGAGATGCAATGACCACTGTTTGGGACGAGGAAACTCCTGATGGCCTCCAGAAAAAATTATTCATGATAATATCAGTGGAATTGGCTTGGAGAGGTGGTGAGGGCAGCATGGCGTCAATACATCACTTCAAGGCAGAACAGCGAAATGACGGGGAAACAACTGGGAGAATTGAATACAATCCAATTTTCAGCAAGACCACACAAGGTGGTGATAAAAAATTATCAGACAGCAAGTGGCTGGTGGAGAATCGGGAAATCCCTGACAAGTGCCCAGTGAGACTGTTCCAGAAATTGAGAAAGAAGAGAGATGCCAATATCAGGAGCGACAGACTATTCCTGACCCAAAATCCATTCTGGAATAAAGTTCCAGGCGCTAGGTGGTACAAGGATTCCCCAGTAGGCCAAAACACGATTTCAAAGTGGGTTAAGGAGTCAGCACAAAAAGCTGATAATTTTGAAGCTCTTGTGGTATTATAAGTGAATAAACACAGTTCCAGTTTAGTAGACATATAGAATTATCACCCTTTACGCAGCACCAAAAGGCTAAAGGAATTCGAAGAAATATAAATTATCAATTAAAATACTAAATTAACACTTCAAACAAACAAAAGTTTGTTTCGTATCTTATATTATGAAAACTAAATCCCTGTCCAAAAATGCAAAATATAGCCTCAAGAACTTCTTCGAAAATAATTTACTCCAAATAAATTCCTTCAAAAAATTTCTAAAACATGCGGCACATCTTCAAAACGTAATTTAGAATTCCAACAACGAAAACTCGTCACTCCACTTCATATTTAAGGAATAAAAATAATTGACAAAAAATATCTGAAGAGACCCTTCAAATGTTTTTCTCTATAAACGCCAGAATAAAGTACACTTTTAAAAATCCTATGCATTGTATGTTCGTCACAGAAATTACACAAAGCTTGCAAGGTATTTTATGGACTCAGTTAAATCCAAATGATAATATGTATGAATGATAACCCCAAATATAATTATTATATATACAATAAAATAATAAAAAGAAGTTCTTACTTGACAGAAGTATTATAACAACATTTTAAATATCATAGAGATTTATTCTGTTAACTTCTACAAATTTTGATTTCAAAACAAATTTGTAATTCAAAACTTTTTTAATTCAATTTCAAAAAATTCTTGAATAAAACTTTTTTTGGAATTTAAATTTGTTGAATTAACAGAAGGAATCTGTATGATATTTAAAATATTGTTAAAATCCTTCTATCAAGTCAAAATCTCTTTTTAATATTTTATTGTATATATAGTAATTAGATTTTGGTTTATCACTCATACATATTATCATTTGGATTTAACTGAGTCCATGAAATACCTTGCAAGCTTTGTGTAATTTCTGTAACGAAAATAGAATTCACTATATTCTGGTGCTTATAGAGAAGGACATTTGGAGGGTCTCTTAAGATATTTTTTGTTAATTATTTTTATTCTTTAAATATGAAGTGGGACTGACGAGTTTTAGTTGTTGGAATTCTTAATTACTTTTTGAAGGTGTTCTGCATGCTTCAGGAATTATGCTGAAGGAACTTGGCAGTTTTGGAAAGGGATTTGGTTTTCGGAATACAAGATACGAAACAAAATTTTGAATCCTTCCAGTGTTTATTTTGTATTTTCAATTAATAATTTATATTTCTTAGAATTCGTTTATTACTTTTGGTATTGTGTAATGAGTTTTAATTTTATATGTCTACTAAATTGTAACTATATTTTCTGAGACATTTATTTAATTAAAGCCTAAAAAGTTTTTGAATGAACATATTTTTTTTGGAATTGAAAACCATAAAAGTCAATAAAATGAATTTGTATGATATTCAAAATATTGTTATAATCTTTCTATCAAGTAAAAACTTTTTTTATTGTTGTAAAGGAAACTCACTCTATAATTTTAATGTTGATCGAGAAAATTAATGAATTCCGTCACCTCCACCGTTTCAATTTTTAAATTTTCAATTATTTAGATGAACCTATTACTAAAAATTAGGATTTTTTTCATTTTTACTCCATTCAAAATGAAATAAAATCTACAAAAGTTGTGAGTTTCATAATACCCATCGACTGAAGTGGTAATTTGAGTTTTGGGAAAAATATTGACCAGGTCCCTATCAGAAAAAGAAATTCTTCTACGAGAATTCTAAGTGAAAATGAATGCACTGTATCAACCATGAGCACATTTTTATGTTGAAATCGATTCACTATAAGCCTTGTGTGATATTTTCAGCAATTCCGCATGTGAAATTCCATTCAAAATACAAAATTTAAGTCTAAATAGCAATAGACACCTGAGCTCATAAAATGGAATACTGTAAATAAACTAAATGACAGATGACGCTAAAACTCCGCGTATAGTAAAAATAATATGTGACAATTTTTGAATACTGATTCTTAACTATCGACAAGATCCATTGGACAAATGATTACAACCTGATACGACAGCTTCGCAAGTATATAAAAGCAAAATTTCGAAGTATATAAATTCTGTCAAGAAAGTACCGGGAATTATCGATTTAAATCTGGCGGGGCAATGAGGCACGTAAAAAATTTTTTTCCTAGGTTGGTACCACTGTCCTTAATTACTATGCCAAGCTTGAGCGGGATCTGTCACCTAGTGTGTTTGCAACAGCTGATTAAGTCAGTCGATGTCAGAGTGCGTGCCGATTTTTACTATAGGTGATTACGTTGAGCAAATAATTTGTTTAAAGTTTTGTATTGCAAATGAATTTTCGTGTGCCGATGCATTGAAAATGTTGCAAAAGGCCTTTGGTGATAATGCTCTATCGAAAACTCGTACATATCAGTGGTACAGAGCCTTCAAGGACGGTCGTGAAGTGGTCGAAGACTTGCCTCGAAAATGAAGGTGATGCTCATTGTTTTCTTCGATATCCGTGGCGTGGTGCACTACGAATTCGTTCCAGAGGGTCAGACGGTAAACAAGGAGTATTACCTAGGCGTTATGAAACGTTTGCGTGAGCATATCCGTAAGAAGCGGCCAAATTTGTGGGCGAACAACTCATGGATTTTGCATGCCGATAACGCGCCTTGTCACCGAGCTACGATTGTGACTGGCTTTCTCGCCAAAAACTCAACAAACGTGCTTCAGCAACCACCGTATTCGCCGGATTTGGCTCCCTGCGACTTTTTCCTCTTCCCAAAACTTCCCCTTCGTGGCACCCGTTTTGAGTCGATTGAAGCCATAAAACAAAATTCGGCGCGAGAGCTAAAGTCCATCCCGGAAAGCGCCTATAAAAAATGTTTCGTTAATTGGAAGTGCCGTTGGCATAGATGTATTGGAGCAAATGGAGCCTATTTTGAAGGCGACCTAATAAATTTTGACGATTAAATGTAAAAATGTTGTTTTAATTGAAAATTCCCGGTACTTTTTTGACAGAGTAGTATGTTGACAGCATTTCAAATTTTCACTGGCCAACTTATTCCATATTTGCGCCTGTTGCCAAGACCGCAACAGCAGACTTTTACTAAATCAAATGAATCATGCCGATGTATTATTTCGACGTATATAAATTCAATTAAATCGGCAACATTTCGCAAAATAGCATGTCCGAATGCTGCACGGTGAAATATTACTAAATTCAATCTCCACTCGAAATCAACGATCCATATTTGAATGTTCATGAATATATCAATGTATGTATTCCAATCTTCCGAAATATTTCATGCGAATTGAAAACGTTCGGTTATGAACTTGAGCGTGAAACAACAGCATGAAAATGTTACAGGAAGTAGAGAAGGGATTGCGAAATCCATTTATTGAAATGTCTGCTTTTGATGAAATGAAAATTTCAGTCTCTGTCAAAGAATTAGAACGTTCAGTTTGATATGCCCATGGGGTTTCATCTGTTATAGAAATTTGGCGGCTTAACAACCTGCGTCAAAACAGTGAAATAAATTCTAGGCAGATAAGAAGTTTAATATACCGGTTTTTTTTGAGTGATAGAACTTTAAATTGAAATAAAACACATTTAATTTAAAATTGAAGCCAAATTTTTTTTATTCGAAACAATTTTATGACATTTATGTTTTGAAAATAATTTCCGGCATATGTCCACCACGACTAGCTTTGAGGAACCGCATTCGACCAGACCAAGTTTGGACCACTTTTTCGAGTAACTCAGACCTTATTTCATCAAAAACACGAGTTATGTTGGCTTCCAAAGCGTATATTGTTTCTGGTTTCTCAGCATAAAACAACGACTTGTCATAACCCTAATGAAAATAATCCAGTGGAGATATGTCGCATGATCTTGGAGGCCAATTAATTGGACCATTTCTCGAAATAATGTTACCGCCAAAGTTTCTTTCAATAAATCAATTGTTAAGGTAGGAGCATGAGGTGTAGCACCCACTTGTTGAAACCAAAACAATTCTGGGTAAATACCATTCAAATTTTGAAACAAATAATCATTGATCATCGATCTGTAACGAGCACCATTCACTGTAACATTAGCTTCAGCATCGTTTTTAAAGAAATATGGACCGATGATGCCTCCATCGTGTAAAGCACATCATACAGTGCATTTGTACGGATGCAATGGAACCTGCAGAACTTCTTGAGGATTGTTTTCACTCCATATATGGTAATTTTGCTTGTTTAAATACGTTCAACCAGAAAGGAGCTTCTTCACTAAACACAATTTTACGATAAGAAAGTGGATCAACTTCAAGCTGTTCAAGGGCCCAATCAGCAAACAAACGACGGTTTTTATAGTCAAGTGGCTTTAGTTCTTGAAAGAGTTGGACCTTGTATGGGTGTAGACCAAGATCTTTACGCAAAATTTTCTATGCGGTGGATGCACAGAGTCCAACTTGTTGTGAACGTCGACGAATAGACAAAGCTGGATCATCATTAACACTATGACTTACAGCGGCAGGTTGTTTTTTCTGTTTCATTTATAGGATTCTTTTTCCCATAAATTGAGCGTTTCTGAAGAGATTAATCAACAAAAAAACAATCCAATGCCTTAAAAGATCATCACGGAAAATAAATCAAGAAATGGCATCAACACGACCCAAGTTGAATATACTTTATAACTGGCAAGGAAAAGAAGTCAACCCAATTGCAAAAGCCAGCTGTCATAGAAAATTGAATGATTTCTTTAGGACCTATAGGAAAGTAGACAGTACTATGAATACTATAACGCGAATCGAAACTATTCCAAAATATGATATATTTTGATTTGATAATACACACATATATGCTGATTTATATTTATTATTGTGAGTTTTTCACATGACGAGTTTCGTTTATCTGCTCAAAAACTTATATTGGACAAACCGCAAGGTCCTTTGACATTAGAATAAAAGAACACCGGTGCTCTTTCCTAATAATAAGTTGGATTTTACGTAAGCGTAACATCCAATAAAAGAGAAACAGGATTTTGATGAAGGTTTTAAGATTTTATAACGAAAATAAGGGTTTTATACTGAACCTATTAGAAAGTTCAGAAGTTAACAGATTAAGAAATTCGGGAATTTATTGAATGAACAAACTGAGTAATCTAATTCAGCTCTATTGGGTCTATTCACCTAGGGAAGCAATGGTTTTATCAAAGTCATCTTGTTCGACTTGCAGTAATTAATATATAGGACAGATGGGAGTCCTTCAAGACGAGGTTCAACGAACATAAAATTAATTTTATGAAAAATAAAAAAACTTTTACTTTTCCCACTCATTGTTTAGAAAACGACCAATCTTTTCCGACAATAGATAACCTTTAAATTCCACATGTAAAATCAAAAAAAAAAAGAAACTTGATTATTTAGAATCTATCGAAATTTTCAAACAAGTTGACAAAAATAATGAATTACTGTGGAGATCTATGTGAATCCAAAATATTTGAGATATTTAAATAAGTAGCATCTGTTTACCAATCTTCTTTGGCATGTCGACATTCTAATAGTTGTTAGGCGTTATTTCTTTTTTAACCTGTATTTATTACTTCTTCTATCTCTGTATATGCCTAAATACCCTGTCCTGCTTGTTAAGTCTTCAGTTGTCTGAAGATGGGATAGTTAATTCCCAAAACTCGAGTCACAATTGAATGTGTAAAATATCAATTTATTGGTAGTAAAATATATCAATTTCTACAACTTGAGATAAAACAATCCTATGAAGCAGTCTAAGTTTCAGAAGATCTGACTATTCGTTAATAAATAGAAGCTTAGGGTTCAATTCTTTATAAAACCTTTCAGCTTATTTTAAAAAACAATCATTCTATTCGTCCGAATATTGATACCATTAAACTAAAAATTAGGTTGCCAAGCATTGACAAATTCCCAGCCATCTTGGAATTATCAGAGTATATAAAAGAAAGATAAATATGAAAATTTATTGTTTTTTTTTAGGTCCAGTATTAAAGTCATTCCACCCTTGTGTTAAACACTGAAACATTCTACAGTAGGATGGATGACCTTACCGCAATAGGACAATAACAAAAGTTATACTGACACGAGGACACAATCGAGGAGGAACTCACACACAGAGTTCTGTAGGAACGAATCCCTACCGACCTATTCAAATAAACTTTTTCGGGAGAACAAGACCGTATTTAACGCGATCAAGTCGAGTGGCCTAAGGTTATACCAGGCTCCCGTCGGTTCTGAACTTCCACACTAAGTCTTTGCTTAGTTTGCCGTTTTCAACTCCGAAAGTTTTCGCTAATAGCCTTGGACTGAATCTCATCACAACATATATGAAGAGGCGTAATTCGTACCCTAGTTACCTGCGCAAAATTTCTATTACCTCTAGTGTCGGGGTGCAATGCAGTCAACTGGAAAATACGCCGTGTGGTCCTTCTGGACAGCCAAATTGTGAATTGTCGCTGCCGAATAACTAGACCCAATACTAGGAAAAAAATCCATAATATTGCGGTAGATAGCTGTAGTGATCGATATCTGGTAAAGTATTGTTCAAACAATTACAGATTTATACTCGTTGTCAAGGTGACATTTCACACGAAAAAATTTTTTTCGCTGTTCTTTATTTGGCGCATTGAGTTGTGTGTTACAGGTTAAAAATGGAAGTGAACAAAAAGAAAATTCAGTACACTTTTCACTTTGATAACGAAAATGCAAGCCAGGCGGCTGAAACTGCGGATGGTGTTTATGGTCCTGATAAAGGTAATTACGTGCAATGTTGGTTTAATCGATTCCGTTCAGGTATTTTTTATGTTGAAGATGCAGCCCCTACAGACAGACACATCGACGAAAATGTCGATAGAATCACAGAAATAATCGAGGTTGATAGTAATATTAGTAGTCGTAGCATCATCCAAGAGCTAAAGATCGACCGTGAAACAGTTTCAAACCATTTGCACAAATCTGGACTCAAAAAGAAGGTTGATGTTTGGGTGGCACACTAATTAATACGAAAAAACATGATGAATCGAATTTACGTCTACGGAAAGGAATAATTTATTTTGAGTTGCTAAATTCGTATTCTTGCTGTCAACAACTGGACAGTTTGAAGCTAGAGGTTGACCAGAAACGAACAACATTGACTAACAGAAGAGTTGTTGTGTTCCATCAGGAGTACGCCAGGCCACGCAAGTTGGTGGTGACTCGTCAGGAATTCCGGAAGGTTGTTTGGAAGTTTTAATGCATTCAAAACTTCTTGAGTGATAAGAAATTGGCATTGAAATTGAGAATGTGAAAATCGATTACTACAGTTTTGCGCCAATAAGGACCAATGAAGGCTTCAACGAAAGGGGGCTACCTTTACAATGTCAACAAATTACAAAACAAAACGGTGCATAGTTGATCAGAATCGGAATATCCAAAAGATGTTAAATAAATTCTTGAAATTCACGCAAAAATAATGGAAGCTTTTTCTTCTTACTTGTTATCTCTATGTAAAATTTGCTTACCCTTATTCTTAAATACGAACAAACATTCTGATAGAAAAATTTCATCAGGGAAATATCTCTAATAAAACCGTGATCCACCATTAAAATCTCCTCATTACAGGTTACCTCATTTTTGTCTGCTAATAAATAGATTAATGTTCCTAGAGAGGCACAGGTTTATCTCTTTCATATGACTCTTTTGTTTGTCCATAATGTTCATGTAGAGAATATAAAAATGGAATTATCGCTTTATCTAAACTCACGCCTAATGGAAATTTTCATTTGGTTTAAAGCAGTGCTGTCTATTTTCCTATTCTTTCAACGATAATGCTTCGAATGGAATGAATGGGAATTTTTACGAGTTCGTAGAAATGAATGTTATCAAAATGACTGATATATCTACGGGACATAAAATATTGAAGTTTAATGAAAGTAAAGAGTAAACCACGAATTGAATGCGGTATAGATTGATAATCTCCATTGTAATTCATTTTCTGATTCAACAAAATTTTTCTAATGAACAGTATACTGAAAATCTGAAATGGATCATGGAGAGGCGCAATCCCTAACATCCTATAAATGTCTACCTGCAGCTTATATAGTGTTGAATTTTTCGCTATATATAATTTTTTGGCCCAATGTTCCCAGAAAAAGAAGAAGCTGTAATCACAGTTTCTTTTCCTTCAATTCAAACTATTACTAACATCTCTTCATAGAACGTATTGGCTCAAAAAATCCGAGAAAGTTATTAAGAACTTGGTAATGAAGTTTTCTGTATGGGAGATTTTAACTTAAACCTTCACAGTGTAGACAGGGCTGACGCTAGGTTTGTGAAAAGATATGTGGACCGTCTAAGGTTCATGATATGGACACTGTTTTCCGGCTCCTTTTGTCACACACCGTGTAACAAAGAACTGGGCTCCATGGCTCACTGATACTATCAGGGCTATACATAGGGACAGAGATAGGACACTGAGTTTTTTGAAAATCATCTAAGCTCTGTTGACTGGAATTATTATAGAACACTCAGTAACCTGATAAGCTTTTTTCAAATAGGTGTATTGTGATAAGAACTCTAAGGACCTGTGGTCTCTTTTGAGATTGCTCAATTTGGACGCTGGAGGTAGGCGGAGTCCTGAGATTTTTAATGGTGTGGGTAATGCTACTGAAATAAACCTTTTCTTTCGTTGATGCGGTTGCTGATCTTCAACCGGATCTAGATCAGTTGAATTTCTATAGAAACAATAGCATTAACGATGGTGCTACCCTCAATTTTGCCTATATTGATGAGATCTTTGACATTATAAGAAGCATTAAAAGTAAGGCTACAGGTATAAATGGTATCAACATCCTAACCATAAAAATGTATGTCCTTTTTTTGTTACCTTACATCACTCATATTTATAATTTTTGCATTAAGAACTCGGTTCATCCAACTTCATTGAAAAAAACTAAAGTAATTCCACTGTCAAAGAATCGTAATCCCACTAATATAGGGAACATAAGACCTACCAGAAGTTTCCCAATTTTTTTGAACATATTTGAAAAAATTTTTGATAAGCAAATCCAAGAATACCTTGATGTGAATAAGATCATTCCCAGTTATCAATCTGGATTTAAGAGAGGACATCTATGATGAAATAATTGCTCCATAAGTTTGGCGCTGATTTTGAAAATAAAGTTCAACAATTTGTAAACGTTGTTGCGGCGTGAGTCTTTCCATGATAATTTGTCAAAACTTACTGAACAGAAATGTCAAAACAACATGGCTTCTACCTTCTGTTAAATCACAGTTATTCTTATCGAAAGTTCTATCACTCCAAAAAAACACCTCATGCAACGATTGCTAGAGATATTCATTTCATCTTGTTATCATGGCTTAGCTGATGATATACAATTCTACATGTCTTCTAAACCGGATGAAAGCAGTCAAGTAATAGCAGCTTTAAATTTTGATTTGCACGAAGTTCTTAACGTCTTAAAGAGGTACTGTGTAAAACTTTACAGCTCCAAGACTGTGGAAATGGTTTTTGGTAGTAGTTTTTCATACTGAATATATATCTCGGAAATACCTGGCTGGTTTTCCAGTGAGGTTTAAGGCTGAAGTAAGAAATCTAAGCCTGACTATCGATCAGGATCTACTGTTCTCAACGTATATAAATCATTGTGTACAAAAAGCACATATGAATTTGAGGGTGATCTACCAGAATCGCCATTTTCTGCCGGAACCGCTCAGAACTATGCGTTGTGACTATCTGGTACTTTCCCATTCTAATTTTTGTGACAGCGTTTATGCTCCTTGTCTAACCGAGCTAGATGGTGGCAGGATCCAGAGGGTATCAAAATATCCTCTATTTTAGAATATATAACAACTCAGAATTAAGAATTGTCATTATAAAATAAAACACTTGTTTACATTTTCTACTTTATTTTTGGTATTGACGTACGTTTCGTCTTTGCTAGAAAGACTTCATCAGAATACGAAGTAACAGTTGTTGTACAATGAATTTATAAGATTTTTTACAGAAGGTGTACATGTGTTTTTAATTGTTCGTCGGGTTGGTTTTCTCAAAGAATATTCCCTTCAGAATCGTGTTCACTCGATCCCTTGTAAATATTGAATAGAGGGGTGTAATAAAAATCTATTTGTTCATTTACTAGGTTATTGCTGTTTTTATGTTTATTTATTTCGTAAATTTCCCATAAGTTCAATTTTAGACCTCTATTTTCAACATGTAGAATTGGGAAATTTACGAAATAAATAAACATAAAAACAGCAATAACCTAGTAAATGAACAAATAGATTTTTATTACACCCCTCTATTCAATATTTACAAGGGATCGAGTGAACACGATTCTGAAGGGAATATTCTTTGAGAAAACCAACCCGACGAACAATTAAAAACACATGTACACCTTCTGTAAAAAATCTTATAAATTCATCGTACAACAACTGTTACTTCGTATTCTGATGAAGTCTTTCTAGCAAAGACGAAACGTACGTCAATACCAAAAATAAAGTAGAAAATGTAAACAAGTGTTTTATTTTATAATGACAATTACAACTGATTTCTACCAAGCAACGGCCCAATCTATCATAAATTTCAGAATTAAGAAATTAGAAATAAAGTCCAATTTGGATTGTTTCTTCATCATCAGATAGTTCTATGATCCGTTTACACTTATATTAAAAATAATTTCTAAATTACTGAATCGACCTATCTGCCATAAATAATATTTAAATCTATCTGCAAACTTTTAGGTTGTCTCGTTCAATTTCAAAACCACAGAACAGACACAAAAATTCTTCTTTTGCACGATTTCAATCGGTTAAAAGTAAAGAAATTTCAAAATTGTAATCTAATCTAAATTAACGAAAGGGTCGATACGTCGTATCGGAACAAGACTATTCAACTTATTTCAATTGTGATCTTCTACCAAATAATAACGGCCGACACAGGTCAATATCTGGAAAGCCTTATGTCAGACTCATTTGTGTTAATATTTCATTCGACATAACCCTAATCGAGTTCGTTCAGTTCAGCATCACATAATGTTGCAACGGAATCTATCCCCAAAATCGACAAACGCGTAAGCGTGGCCATTCATTCCGACAAAAATTTAATGGAAAGAGCAGATAGCTGCGGGCTGCCACCGATAGATAGCGTCGCTTTGGCACGTAGGCCATCCGGTTATTACGACGGGTCGGGGGGATTCAGGACGGAACCTCCTTATCCTGCGGCCTCCCCGTGACGATTCCCGTAGAGTGGGAAAGTCCCAGTCTCATGAATACCTAAGGTTGGCCGTAGATCGTTTATCTGGCCACCTCTGCCGCACGATTTCTATGTCCGTAGAAATATGAGATTTCGGCCTTATAACTTATGGAAAAGGGAAAAAGGACGAAACGAGCGCGTATGCTATTCGGTATGAATGAGGGGATAATCCATATGAATGAGGAACATAGGAAATGAATGTGAAAACGCATAGAACCGACACATCTTTCCAGTTTATCTGCGAATAATAACGCCACATACTAAAAGCGCAGGCTGGAAAATATGGACTGGGTTAATCCTCTACATATACGACTACCAGAGGCTGTTTTCATGCACTTTGCTCTAGGGAGAAAGAAAAAGTTCATAGCATTATGTTATTTAATTTTTTCACATTAATCATACATAACTATAAGCAATACAGATAATGTACACAGTCAGGAACAAATTGAAAATTGTTCAAGTACCGCTTGGATGAAGTTCACAAGTCAACGAAACAAAAAAGAAACGAATGATAATAAAATGATATTTATAATATATATATATATATATAAATATTATATAAATTATATATATATATATATATATATATATAAATATTATATAAATTATATATATATATATATATATATATATATATATATATATATATATATATATATATATATATATATATATATATATATATATATATATACCACTCTGGCTAGAAAGTACCGGGAATTTTCAATTAAAACAACATTTTTACATTTAATCGTCAAAATTTATTGGGTCGCCTTCAAAATAGGCTCCATTTGCTCCAATACATCTATGCCAACGGCACTTCCAATTATCGAAACATTTTTTATAGGCGCTTTCCGGGATGGAATTTAGCTCTCGCGCCGAATTTTGTTTTATGGCTTCAATCGACTCAAAACGGGTGCCACGAAGGGGCAATTTTAGTTTCGGGAAGAGGAAAAAGTCGCAGGGAGCCAAATCCGGCAAATACGGTGGTTGCTGAAGCACGTTTGTTGAGTTTTTGGCGAGAAAGTCAGTCACAATCGTAGCTCGGTGAGAAGGCGCGTTATCGTCATGCAAAATCCATGAGTTGTTCGCCCACAAATTTGGCCGCTTTTTACGGATACGCTCACGCAAACGTTTCATAACGCCTAGGTAATACTCTTTGTTTACCGTCTGACCCTCTGGAACGAATTCGTAGTGCACCACGCCACGGATATCGAAGAAAACAATGAGCATCACCTTCATTTTCGAGCGGCTTTGGCGTGGTTTTTTCGGTTTCGGCTCATTTTTTGCCACCCATTCCGATGATTGCTGGCTTGTTTGCATATCGTACTCGTAGACCCAGGTCTCATCACCAGTTATAATGCGTTCCATGAATGTAGAATCGGAATTACAGCGATCCAGCAAGTCTGAAGCAACCTGTTCGCGATGACGTTTTTGAAGAAAATTCAGGTCTTTCGGTACGAGTCGTGCGGCCACCTTTCTCATGCCCAAAATATCAATCAAAATCGTACGTGCGGACTCGTGGGATATCTTAAGATCATGTGCTATCTCTCTCAAGCTGGTACGACGGTTTTCCAGCACCCTTTCCTTAATTTTATCGACGTTATCTTCGATCGAAGCCGTCGATGGGCGACCCCTTCACGACCGTCCTTGAAGGCTCTGTATCACTGATATGCACGAGTTTTCGATAGAGCATTATCATTAAAGGCCTTTTGCAACATTTTCAATGCATCGGCACACAAAAATTCATTTGCAACACAAAACTTTAAACAAATTCTTTGCTCAAAGTAATCACCCATAGTAAAAATCGGCACGCACTCTGACATCGACTGACTTAATCAGCTGTTGCAAACACACTAGTTGACAGATCCCGCTCAAACTTGGCATAGTAATTAAGGACAGTGTTACGAACCTAGGAAAAAAAAATTTTACCTGCCTCATTGCCCCGCCAGATTTAAATCGATAATTCCCGGTACTTTCTTGACAGAATGTATAGATATATATTGTTCACAGTTAAATTAAATAATTATATAAATATATTATATTAAGAAAACGTATCACCGTTGTATATAAGTTGATTCGTTAGAGTGTAACAAGACCAAAATTATTTGAAAAATATCCATTCTGATAGAAATATTAATAAATTCAATTCATAAAAATACTCACAAGCTAAAATTATGAAGAAAAAGCATATTCAGAGTACCTAACGACTAGTCGAATAGAAATTTTTTGAATGGTAATCAAAAATCAGTAATCATGTTGACAATTTATAAATAAAATTCACAGGGAGATTTCAATTTACAATTATTCACTGTAAAAACAGCCAAAGTTGCAATAAATAGAAATAATTTGAATTTAGATATCTCGTTTAAAATTGATTAAGAACTTGTTGAAAAGATTTGTTATTATTATGAATTATATATAAACTTCAGTGAAATTATTAACAAAGAACAAGCTAAATTAAATATAACTCCCACGAATAATGTAAATAGGACAAATTTGATCAAAAATCAATGAAAAATAACATCTACGTCATATATTCTGAAATGATTAATGTAAGAGGTATCCTTCAAGATGTTTAGGCATCAAGAGAATTATAATAGCATCTAAAATTAGGAAATTTAATCAATTCCATAAGTCTAATGATATTAAGTAATTAATAAATTATGAACATTAGAAAAACTTTGTTAAATTTTGACACTTGTGATACTGTACGGATAAAAAGCAAGACCTTCACTGTTTTGTTCAACATGAAACATACATCAACATGTAGTTTAAGAAATAGGCTAATTTTCAACAGTAATTCCGAACCAAGAAATATTGTAAATTTTGTTAAATCATTGAAAGCATCACTTTTCAATAATTTTGACAGAAGCTATTATAGTAAGCTTTGAAATTCAATTTTTCGTGAAAACTATAAATAGGACAGTCATGGAAAAATTGAATCAGTCTCTATATATTCAGAGTAGAGTCCTTGTCAGTCCATAATTAAAAAAGTTTCAAAAAGTATCATCATCTAAAAAAGAAGATTATTTGGTTATTGTGAATTGAAATTGAATCCAGAAAATACGTAACATGAGTGTTGTGAATGGAAACATCCCCAATAACAAGCAAGAATTCATCAATTTAGATCCATAAGAAGCAACCAACTAAGTGAGCTGGAAGATCCAAACATGCCGGAAATATTCTACAGGAAATAAAACAAAATCCTGAAATAGAGCAAAGCCAACATCAAAGGAACATTGTTAATGGACCAATGAACTTACCAAAGGTAGCAATTAGTTTATTTATGCAAAGTTTTGCAATTTAAACTTCAAAAACAAATTATTGCTTGTTTACGTTAGGATAAGGTTACGATAATTTAGATAGGGTTAGGTTAGAAGAATTAAACATTTATATTACTAATCACTGATGACTATATTTCAAATTAGTTTGATATAATATGTTTTTGAAAAATTCAACCTATTGAAAATTCAAATTGAACCCCCCCTCAAAAATAAAATCAAATTTAATAATATTTAAATATTAATTCAATAATAATATTAATTTGAATATTAATAATTCAACAACATAATTATAATCTTAAAAGCTAGCTGGCAACTGGGTACAAGGGTGATCTAAATAGTATTCATTCTGAAATTATATATTTAAACCATAACAAATTGGCTTCACTAAACTGGAGTAGAAGCAAATTAAAAATTTTATTTATTAATTCAATAACAATATATATACATCACAGTCAAGTGTGAATAATGCATTGAGATATATAGGATATTATATATATATATATATATATATATATATATATATATATATATATATATATAATTAATGTTTATTTAACAGTCGTACTCCATGTGAACAAGGAAAATTTTTTTCAGGGATGTCGACTGAAAGGAGGCTTGTTGGTTACTCTTTATTTCTTGCCTACTGAAGATGGAAACAATGTTTTCCGAAAGCTAGGCAAGAAATAAAGAGTAACCAACAAGCCTCCTTTCAGTCGACATCCCTGAAAAAAATTTTCCTTGTATATATATATATATATATATATATATATATATATATTTATATATATATATATAAATATATATATATATATATATATCTCAATGCATTATTCACACTTGACTGTGATGTTACACAATCGAAATGCGTCGCTTATTACACATTAGTGAACATATTGCGGAAGTTTGTTGAAATATGGTGTTTTATTTTTCAATAAATCACCGTTTAGTTTTTCATATGCAGTTTAGATGTCATATTATATAAAAATACAATCGAAGTTTAATATATCAAAATAAAATAATTCGGCTGATCTGTACCTGAAATTATGAATAAGGAGTATGAGCTATGGTAATAGAAAGTTATAGAAATCGAGACAGTGTAAAATACATCTGTATAACAATTCTTTACTCAAACAAACTCGACAAGGTTTTATTAATCACAGAGGCAAATTGCAGACATGCGCACGTTTCAAACTGATTGGTTTTCGTCAATGCATTATATGCTAGTTACTCCAATTCTGTCAAGTATCCATATTCCATCTCGAGTCTGCAAAATACAAACAGACATACCTTCGCGAGTCAACTCAAGTGAAGAAATGTATTCTCGATATTTTCACGTTACTAAAGCAGAACAAATTTTCCTCATTCTCTAATCAGACTAGAATTAGTAGTAATGCTCGTTATTAGCATATTCATATTCTAATGAATAAAATAGGCTGATCTGTACCAAAAATTATTACTAAGGAGTATGAGCTATGGTAAAAGGGAGTTATAGTAATCGAGACAGTGTAACATACATCTGTATAACAATTCTATACTCAAACAAACTCGACAAAGACAAGGTTTTATTGATAACAGAGGCAATGTGCAAACATGCGCACGTTTCGAACTGATTGGTTTTCCTCAGTGCAATGTATGCTAAAGACTCCAAATCTGCCAAGTATCCATATTCGCCAAACACAGAGACTCCAAAATATGAATAATAGCTAGTGTATTAATAATATGCTTGCAAATCCTTTAAGTATCCATATTCGCCATACACAGAAGCTCAAAGGTCTTACTAATAGCTACTGTATTATTAATACCTTGGAGCCTCTGTGTATGGCGAATATGGATTCTTGACAGATTTGGCGTCACTAACATACATTGCACTGACGAAAACCGATTAATTTGAAACTTGCGCATATTCGCAATTTGCCTCTGTGATCAACAAAACTTTGTCGAGTTTGTTTGAGTAACTCATTAACTAACGATACTATAGCTAATGTTACAGAGAATGGTGCTCGTTACAGATCGATGATCAATGATTATTTGTTTCAAAATTTGAATCGTATCGACCCAAAAGTGTTTTGGTTCCAACAAGATTATGCTACACCTCATTCTGCTACCGTAACAATTGATTTATTGAAAGAAAGATTTGGCGATAGCAGTATTTCAAGAAATGATAAAATTAATTGGTATCCATGATTATGCGACGTAACCCCACTGGATTATTTTCTTTGGGGTTCTGTCATCATTGGTTTATGCTGATAAACTTGAAACATAGACGCTTTGGAAGCCAACATAACTCGTGTTATTGATGAAATAAGGCCTGAATTACTAGTAAAAGTGGTCCAAAATTGGTCTGGTCGAATGCGGTTCCTCAGAGCTAGTCGTGGTGGACATATGCTGGAAATTATTTTTAAAATATAAATGTTATAAAATTATCTTTCAAATAAAAAAAAATTGGCTTCAATTTTAATTTAAATGTATTTAATTTCAATTTAAAGTTTTATCACTCTAAGAAAAACACCCGATGTATTGCAAACCTAACGAACTCTTCTAGTTACATGACTGAAACCATAACAAGATAAGTCATTTCCAGGTCAGTGAAATTTCCACATAACATATTTTGAACATCTGAATTATTAAACGAAAACTCCAAATTTCGAAGATAAATTCATCTTCCACAACAAAGGTTCAATTGTCATCAAGCATTTGCTTGAAGAGGGTTCTGAATAGGTGAGTTGAGGTATATTATGTATATTCGCGTTAGAGTGCTATACCGGACTATGTAGGCATTTCGCCTGCAGAAATCAATGTTGTTCTATTTTACGGTACAAAAAACGTATTCACATTACAAGGAAGGGAAGTACAACTCTCCCTCCAGCGATACTCGATGTGCAGTCCTTGGATTTCAATTCAATTGCAATTTGATATTCGATCAATCGTGATTGAACCAATCAATTATGCTACTGGTATCTGTTTTACCTCAGTCAACCAAAGATTTGGAATTAATGTTCCTGAAAAATATTTTTGTACATTTGTGTCAGTTATGGAATAATAAAATTTTTAATCTTTCTGTTCGATATTCAGCCGTTATTATTTGGTGATTGATCATAAATAAACTACCAATGATTGAAATTTGAAACAACTTTTAGAAATGATCATGTTTTACTAAAAAAAATTTGTCTTCAGACGAACTGAAACCTAAACAAAAGTACAAAGTGTTCGAAGTAGGCAGACAGATACATAAAATGAGACGAACAATTCAAAAATCTTGCACGTAGAATCAGAAGATAGAAAACGTAACTAATTGAAGTCTGATGAACTTTTGAAATCAGTACATAATAACAATGAATTATTTAAATATTTTAATATTTAGAGATATAGTCTGTTAGCTTTCTAGATATTTAATTTCAAAAAATTATATTTAATATTATAACTTCAGGAATTGAATTAATGTCATATAAGTACTACTTATATCAAACGACATATAAAATAAACACTCATTATAAGACATCCAAGTGATATAAAAAAAATCCAATAAACATAAATTTTTAACAAAAATCCTATAAATTAAATAAATTGAGTAGACAAAATTTTGTTTCTGCTCATCCCTCTTATGAAAACCATTAAAAAATGTTTTACAAAATCTCAAGAATTTCATCATAAAACTTTCTTCTTTAGAATATTCAATATTATTGGATATCTAACTAAGGTACTTTTGAGAAAATCTCAAGATATGTAAAAACATTACTGAAAAACAACATACCTTTCCACTGTTGTTAACTTGGGTTCACTGAATTCACTTCACAAATTTACAACCTTGATTATGAATGTGAAAATCGAAGAAAAAAATTCACTTTCAGGCCTTTTACCTGCAATATTTGTATTATCACGAGGTGAGCGAACATGTTTTTTGAAATTGATTATGAGAAATTATAAACGAGTACGAGGTATAGTGTTTTTTGTTATTGCGAAAAGTACTTCTCCAAATTCTGTGGATAACGATTTGTTTATAGTGTGGAAAGGATGTAAATCATAACAGAAGAATGTTGAGGTCTTTCAAATGTTAATCAGTTTTGATAACTTTCTGTACTTAATACCTATAATAGTCCAGCAAGGAAGCTAATCGTATATTGTTTTTCATTAGGAGTTTTTGCCATGGTGCTCATGCAAATTTCTATTAACTTTCAGCCCTAACGTCAAGACACCCTTGAATGAAGTAAACTGCCTGGGAAATTCAAAAAGATTGATGTTCCGAAGATGCCTATTTTCCGTATCATTATCACATTAACTTATAACTATTATAGAAACGTCTTCGGGTTCAATGTGAAGAAATTTTTCATCAAGTTTAGCCATTTTTTGTCCATGTGCCCCAGAAATGCACATTTAAATGATTTTTTCTTCAGTTTGTATTTAGTTTTCAATAATATCAAACGAATCTACGCAATTGAATTTTGATTATGCCAAGACAAGTTTTATCCGAGGACGATGACAAAAGAACCCTTGGAATGCTTTAGGCTGGTCGAACACAAATGCAAGTGGCCAATTTCTTCGATTTTAGCGAAAGTGTACTTTGCCACTGAAAATATTCCTCAAAGACCCAGAAATAGTAGACCACGTACTATAAAACCAGTAGAAGACCAGTTTTCAACTCTTTCGGTGAGAGGGCACCTTTTCAGCAAGTACAGAATGGCGAGTTAACGTCTTCTAGATGCCACAGATACTTCAATTTCCCTAAGTCAGTAGAAGACCATTGTTTTTCAACTCTTTCGGTGAACAGACAGCCTTTCAGCACTTGCAAAATGGCAAGCCAACGTTTTCGAGATGCCACAGGTACTTCATTTTCCCTAAGCGCAGTCAGAAGACGTCTCCATGAAGTCCATCTAACTTCGAAACGATTTTTAAGGTGAGTTTCACTGACTCCAGAACACAAGCGTCAAAGATTAGAGTGGATAATAGAGCAGGTACACTGGCGAGGTGAATGGTGGTACGTACTCTTTACTGGCGAGTCCAGAGAAGTCGCCGCTTTGTTCAAAAAGCCGATCCTTTTCGAGGAGGTAGCATTATGGGGTGGAGTTTGTTTCGATGACATAACTGATTTATTAGTATTTCCAAGAACCAGGGCGTCTCAGACATATGATGATGAAGTTATCAACGGAGTAGTCCCACAATTTGAGGTGATTGCTTCTAGAGAAGACCAGTTTATCCCATATCTAGTATTACCTCCAAGATCCCTTGACCTAAATCCATTCGAGCACTCTTGGCACCAATTACAAAAGAACCCCTGATACACAGAGACCACAGCCGAAAACAAGACCAACAGCTTCCAGATCCTTTGACACAACTCTGGCCACATATTGAGGAGAATATTAACAATAACTTGTTGGATGCCAATCAGGTATTGATGCACGTGGTGGTCATACATTGTATTCAATTTTTGAAATTTTCAGAATTCGAATTTCCATTAAGTTTTATACCTTTTATATATAATTAAGTTATATTTTTCTTGAAGCGAAAAATTTTTTTTAAATCTTATTATCCAAGCCCGAAGCATATATGTATATATACATATTTCAAGAGAAAATTGGCCTTTCCTGAAGAGAATTTCACTAATTAATTCGATATCCTCAACTTTTTACTAGTAGTTTAAAATATATGGATCAATAAACTGTACAATGCTTTATTTGGTCTCAATCCAAACGATTTATGTTCCATGTTAATGAGTAGAAGAGACTAGAGATCACAATTCAGTAGTTCTATTATATAATAACCTGAGATCATTTTCATAAACTAGTCAAATATTATATTTTCATATTGGGTAAACTTTTAAACCATCTGATGAACAATTCTAACCTAATTTAATTCGGAGCAGCATCCTCACGCTTCCCTAACATTTTCAAGAGGCAATTATCCCGAATCCGTTGCAATAAATTAAGAGCGAAATATCTTCCGAACTTGGTCGTATCTGCGGCAGCATTATCTGGTGTTCATTTTTCAAATTTAACGTCCGTCCTTGGGCACCTTGCTATAAATCGCGAGCACGTCTGTAAAAACTCAGTTATCACGTTTTTCCAGGGGGATGAAGTAATGCGTTCAAGTTTTGGGTAAATATCAAGTGAGGCGCTGGCTGGAGGATAGGTGGCAGGGCGGTCGTAGGCCTCACCAGCTATTACGGAGAATTATGATTGTTTGAGGTTATAATGGCTGTCAGGTACCGGCCTGCTCGATAATTGTGTTTACTTTGATGTTATTTCATCAAGTCGGGAGATTATGGGGCTGGGATGATCACCGGGTTTGCGATTACCAGGAATGAATGGTCTAGGAACGGGTATTAACTTTCTTGCGGAGTATTGTTGACCTTTCAGCTATGCCATAGTGATAAGGATGAGCGGAAGAGTTTAAGTTCTGTTAAAAGGAAAGACGTTGTCCCATATAGAAATGTACTTCTATTCCGAGGCGAACAGATCATTTTAAAGCTTTTCAATATTATCCACCTCTTCTCTCTTCCATATCCTGATTTACCTGTCGGTAATATACAGGGTGTATATGAATAATTGCGAAAATATTTAGGGAGTGATTCCTGGTCAAAAAATAGTGTGGGTCTTTCATATAAACATTATTTTTTAAGCCCCCCATGCTTAGTTACAGCCCCCTGCTTTCTTTCAAGTTTTAATCTTAACGATAAACATGACTCTTGTTATCTTACTTTATCAAAGTGTTCATCTATTAATTTCGAGGAAAATTTGAAATTTTGTAATTGTTAAACAGGCATCAAATAATTAGGCGTCTATCTTCCTGAAAATCTCTTTTCCTGGGATTTTTTCCACCAAAGATATAATTTTTACTACACATCGTTTTAATTCGAACATTTTTTTGGGTACATCTTTCTTTCCTGATAAGGGGTGGACTATATAAAATTTTCATTTCTGATCGGATATAAATAAAAAATTATTAGTTTTACAGTTATGATTTAATTAGATTATAATATACGAACACGAATAGTTTAAGTTTAGAAGGTGATTCCTTCTTAAAAAATAGGGTGGGTCTTTCATATGAACTTAATTTTTTTGAGCCCCCCATGCTTAGTTACAGCCCCTAAAGATGGCGACCGAAAAACAGGTTTCAATTTTTTTCCTAAAAACCAAAAAACTGACAATAATTGAACCTGAATAAAAGTTAACCAAAACTAGTTAGTTGTCATAACAAAATAACATATGCTAACTAGATAAATTCTTGTTCGGAAATGATTCCAGCTTCTACAACTCACGCTATCCTGTTGATAAATATAGTTTTTCTCAAAAACCTCGCACGAAATTACAAGAGACCTTATTTGTTAAGACTGGATCAAGCTATCCAAAATTAATATTTTTATTGTAAAATGGGAATATGGAAAAAAATTACTTGCAGAAGAAGGTTTAAGTGTGGCTATTTCTACCCTTTGCAATCTAGAGCAACACCACCAAATATTTTTTGGGTGCCTTTTCGCCCGCATAAAATGTCTGCTTAATTTTATTCTTATCCGGTTTTTTTTCATAATAAAAAATTTAAAAACTGTTTTTCGGGCGCTATCTTTTGGGGGAGCAAAGGGAGTTCCAAAGAATAAAGTTTATATGAAAAACCCACTTAAATCCGAATTTGCCCAACAACCAACAATTACATTTGACGTTTTATTCATCAATGAGCCTTACTTGTTTAAGACTATTTGGAGAAACAGTAGCAAATTGTTGTCTAGAATAGGTACGCAAAAATAAACGGGAAAATCGATTCTAGTTTTGATCAAAGATTTCCGTAATATTAAGTGAGAGGAGCTGCAGCGTACTGCAAACGACCAGGGAACCTCATCTAGAAAATTCTACTTGCATGGAGTACATAGAAACTATGTTTTTTCCATGGAATGAAATAAGAATTTCGCATTTCGTTCAAAAATGAACTATCACTCTATCTAATATGTTGTTTACACTTCATCAAAATGATAGATACTGAGAAGAAAACCTAAGGATGATGCTTCGAAATGAAGGTGTTGCCAGATGGAACAATGGAATAATGAGCAAGTAGCGAAACATGTTATCCAATCTGTACGAACTCATTTTAACTCCTTATATCATATTAATAATAATATATGCCAACGAGAATAAAAATCTATCTAACTAGGTGAAATTTCTTCATGGGTCTATTTTTTTAGGTGACAAATTGAAGAATCTTCACGCAAATATCAATTTTCAATGGTTCAGTATTCAGTAGAAATGATCATGATATTAAAAATATGTCATCCTTTCATATCACATCAGTTCTCGTCAAGATACATTGCAAATGGATTGGAGGTTTTACTCATAAATTCTACTTTATTCAGATGAAAAACACCTGAATTATTTCTGCATCCAATCCTGAACCTTAAATTTTTTCATCATCAGAATATTTATCCCCCAAATGGG
The DNA here is from genome assembly GCA_034642435.1 of Megalocaria dilatata. Taxonomy (NCBI): domain Eukaryota; kingdom Metazoa; phylum Arthropoda; class Insecta; order Coleoptera; family Coccinellidae; genus Megalocaria; species Megalocaria dilatata. The sequence continues at coordinate 42,517,732 of CM067856.1, read as the reverse complement.
AACTTTGCGAGTTCACGAGAAAACCATATTTTATGGCCGTAATTTTCCAATCTTCCACTGGCTTTTCATAAGGTAGCAACGAACGAAAATGAAGAAAACATAGCACCACTATTTCCTTTTTTGATACCGACCAATTTTATTTCCTTTAAAAATATTTTGAATTTTTCTTTACGACTGAGGTTGTTATGGGTTTCAGTGTTGGAAATATTTAGGCATATTCTCAAATGAGAAATTTTCAGTTCGATAGAAATATGAACTTACGTCGTAGTGGAAACTGAATGGCTGTTTCACATGGACTCGCAATAATTCTTACTTATCTTTGCGCAGATTCAAAATATCAAAGTAATAAAATTATTGTGGTACAAAATGATCGAATTAATATGATGCCATGATTGGTAGCCCACTTCGATGTAGATTCTCAAAATAAAAATCCTGAAGAGATTTTCACGACAATTTTTATGATTTGAAGAATTCTTGTGAACACTTCTTCATCATGGATTTACACTATTTCTTGCTTTTTATTAAGAACTCATGTCATGGGTGATTTTAATAATATAATGGGGAATAGAGAAGATGATGAAGACTCAGTTCTGGACCTTCTTCAAGAAACGCTCTGACGAAAGGTGGGCATAGTTACCAACATCCTAGCGTCATTAAAAAATGTAGAGGTTTTAAACCAATTCAATTTTGATAGTGACCATAGACTGCTGAGGTTGTCCATTGTAATAAGTGGACAAAGGGATAGAAAGAAATGGTTCAAGAAAAAGAAAGTATCGCGAATAGGAAACATAAAAAACACAAGTTTAAAATTGAACAAACAAAATTTTTACATCATCTAAAAGAAAAAAAAAATAACTCGGTAACTACGCAATGTTTACAAAACAACTAAAACAAGCAACTAGAAAATTTGAGACAAATAAAATTAGAAATAATGAACTAGTGAAGAAACAATTGATCTGAAAGATCTTAGGTGAGAAAAGAGGAAACTTAGAGACGTCAATGATAGAAATGAAGTTGAATACGCTGATCTTAACTGATAGAAAGAAATGATTTGAGAAAAAAGTGAATACAAGAGTATTAAAATGATAATGGAATTGTCGAAATCCATATGGAAAATCAGAAACGACCTTTTACAGGGAAAACCATGGCTTCAGAAATTAACAAGTAGGAAATAGAGGAAAAGTACTCAATATTGCAAGTTTATCGAAATCTTTACAAGAATGATGGTCCTGAAGCAGAAGAAAGGGTACTAGATTCCAGTATGCATGAAGTATCGCCAATTATAGAATCGGAAGTAAACATCACACATAAAGATCACAGAAACAGAATATGTCAAGGTGAAGATGAAATATCAAAAAAATTAATGAAGTTTATAGCAGAAGAAATAACAATATTACTCACTCACAAATTTAATAAAGTCATCCGGAGCCAAAACCTACCGGAAGACTGGAGTATTTGCGAATTCGTACTTTCACATAAAAATTATCGCCCAATCAGCTTAATGTCAACTGTCTACAAAGTGTTCTCAAAAATCATCTTGAGAAGAATAGCCAACATTTTGGATGAAAACCACCCATGAGCAAGCAGGATTTAGAACTGGCTACTCAACTATGGACCACCTATTTACTGTAACCGAGATCATAGAAAAAAACGAAGAATACAACAAAAAATTGTACTTAGCATTTGTAGATGGTGCATCATACGTACCTTATAGATGCTGTAATTAACCAAGTTATACCAGAACCATATATTCATATCCTACAGCAAATTTATTACAATTTCTCAGCAAAAATCAAACTTGCAGATGTAGGACAGCCTTTTAAAATCGAAAAAGGTGTACGTCGAGGTGACCTCATTTTCCCAAGGCTATTTACGGCATTATTAGAGCAAAGATCAGAACCATTGATTGGCAAATGAACAAGGCATCAAAATCAATGGGAAGTATTTATCTAATCTTAGATTCACAGACAATATTGTCCTCTTTTCAGAAAGCCAAGAAGAACTTCGACAAATGCTGAATGACTTGAATAGTCATAGTAGAGAAGCTGGACTAACGATAAATGAAACCAAAACTAAAGTAAATGATGAATAAAGAATGATGAAACCATTGACTATGTTCAGGAATAATGTTACCTTGGCCAGGTCGGTTCTTTTACAAATCGTCAGAACAAAGAGCTAAAGAGAAGAATAGCATCTAGTGAAAATTGTTACTTTAAAATATTATCCTAGTCACAATTAGACGAACAGAGCAAATCTGATGTATCTTGAATGTGAATTATTGGAGTATAACAGAAGGAAATCTTGGAACTGGCTAAGATGGATATTGGTATTATCAGTTGTTCGAAATGATATCATCATGAGGTATAGTTACAAACAAAGGAAGTTTTACTGTTGAATCCCAAATATATCTCGATCATTTTGTCTTGTTCAGTTTTGAGATATTTGCTCCACAAATATGACTTACAATCAGGTATGAATACTGGTCATAAGTACTCCAGATGATAAATTGCCCCAAAAGGAGTTTTTCAATACAAACATGGATTCAACTGAGATTAGAATCAGAGTCCTCCAACTTTCACTCCGCATATCCAAGCCTTCCGCTATATCCCCGAACAACTTCAATAGGCCGAATCATATTCATGCAGAAACTCTACGGAACCGATAAAAACGGTATAGTAGTTCAGAATTCCTGCTCCACTCGAATTAAACTATAAAAAACGCAGAAAAACCTCAAATTCCTCTAACAAGCAACGCAAAAAACGAAAAGTTCGTCTTTTATCCTACCTGAGCCTTACAAAGCCCTCTGGATCTCCCTTCTGAGCGGCCGAAAGAGTCGAAAGCTCTCACCGAGATGAAAAAGCTTCATATACCTTTTTGCGTACAAATATAGCATGCCCGTCCAATTAGCCTGAGTTTATCCGGACTGTGGAATCTCAACCTGAATGACGTCGTCGTCGTCCTTGCCGTCCAAGGTTACCTGCATTGAATCTGTTATCTTTTCGAGGGGGTCAGTGGTGCTGGGTACAAGCAAAGATAATTTCGTTTGACGAAGGTGTGATTGGAGGTTCGAGGACTAACTTGAAATGAGCAAATGATTTAGAGTGCACATTTTGCCATGTATTAGTGATATTTTTCACGACCTGGTAGTTCATGGGTAAGTCATGCTGAATTTTTAATGGGGAAATCCAAAAAAAAATTTTGATGATAATCATAGTGGAATGAAGAAAATAATTTATTAACTATCACTTTTTCATTGGAAAATTATCCAGTGATCCAAATTTAACGGTATTTATATTATAAAACTGGGCTATTATTACAGGATATGCTTAAGGGTTACATATGATATTGAAGTAATATTTATTTTCTTGAGAAATTTCAGAAGTTTTAAAATTACAGGTCTGTATGATAATATTAAGTAGGGTTTTTCTGATTTTGACAAACTTTTATTATTATTTAATACAACAATTTTTTCGTTATCACAGTAACATCTTCAGATAGGCGGTGTCTTACATTTTGAATAACTAAATTTGTTTTCGAGAACGGTTGCAATTTATATTAAAGTTCGTACAAAAATTTTTATTGAGCAAAAAAATCCAAAAAACGAATTTCTCTGTAAATTCCGGCTAATCTGAATACGTTTAACAGGGGTGAGTTATTTAAGTCTAATTGTTCGTTAAGTACTATTCCAATTTTGTTGTATCTCTAACAGGTTCAAGGCATAACTTTTATTTTCTATATGTAAAATTTCCAAATTATAGTTATATTTTCAACTATAATTTGGAAATTTTACATCCTGTTTCAGAAAACGGGTTTGAATATGTGGAATTACTTTTGTTATTGAGGAAACTCTTCATATAATCACAAATTCTATGTAGAAAAGTTCTTTCTGTGTAAACTTTCGGACTATCACCGCAGGTTTATTTATAAACTCCCGAATTATCATCTCCGTGTGTAATGCCTTTATTATTTTTCATAAATTTACTCAAGTTTGAATAAGTTTTGGATGAATTTCTTGAATCATATTCACTTTTGAGGAATAAAGCAATTTTCTTAGAAATAACTTTATTTTATTTTAAGAAAATGTATTTATCATTTTCTTTTGTTTTGGGATATACCATATTTGAAGCTTTTTATTACTTTTATTCATCAACAATTCCCTTTTTAACGTAGGATCGTATTTGTTATAAATAGCTTTTTGTTTAAATATGTTGAGTTCAGAAATATAATTTTCTCGATTCGTGGGGATATTAACTAATCTGTGGATCATACAATTAAATGCTGATAATTTTTGGTTATTGAGAATTGAAAATATTACTACTGTGTACTATTATACACAATAAATCAAATCATCCTTCAAACCAAAAATTATCAGAATTCATCATGATCCATAGATTAGTTGGTATCCCCATTAATCTAGAAACTTATATTTCTGAACTCAACATCAATAAACAAATAGCTATTAATAATGACTACGATCCTACGCTGATAGATAAATTGTTGACGAACAAGAATAATAACATAGCTTTAAATATGGCATATCCCAATGTAAAAGAAAGTTTTAAATACATTTCCTTAAATATACTAAAGGTATTTCTTAGAAAAATGCTACAGACCTCAAAATTAAATATGATTTAAGAACTTCATACAATACCCATTAGAATCTGAATAAATTCATTAAACATAATAAAGACTTCACACATAAAGTTGATAAATCGGGAGTTAAGTTAACCTGCAGCGATTGTCAAAAAGTTTACATAAGACAGATTGGAAGAACTTTCCGACATAGAATGGGTGAACATTTGAAGAGTTTTCTCATTCACAAAAGTAATTCCACATATTCGGACCATTTGTTAAAAACAGGACATACTTTTAACCATAATTTTTGAAATTCTTAAAGCCTTAAACATACCCGTTAGAATCACTAGCGATAAATAAGTATTTACAGAGACCACGTTTTTTGAATTTTAGTGCTTAATAAAAATTTTGGTACCTACTCTAATATAAATAGCAACCGATTTCGAAAACAAATTTAGTTATTCAAAATGTAAGATAACAACTACCTTAAGCTGCTACTGTGACAGCTAAACAATTGTTGTATTAAATAACAATAGAAATTTGTAAAAATCAGAATAACCTTATTCAATATTAAACAATATGGATTTTCATCAAGTGAAGGTTTGTTTGATCACTTAAAGGGTTTCTGATCAGATTATTGCTGTATTATAAATCTCTATTGATTCAACAACTTGAATTGTTGCTTTGTTATATAAATAAAAAATTAGGGGATCACTTCATAATTACTAATAAATTATTCAAAATCTGATGAATTTACTTTGGATAAAATTTTTAAGCATCTTTCATAAAAGTTGAAATTCTATTATTTCCTTCTGTTTTTTTTATATTGCGAGAACTTTTATGAACTTCTTTCGTCATAAATTCAACAGCGAAAATTTCCTGTTGAGGTTTCAGTGAAAAATTAAAATTATGATAGTAATAAAACATTTATAATGAATACTGCAAAGTAAATTTTCAACATGCGATCTTATGGGTACTGGTCCAAATATTGAATAAGATGCATTAGAAAGGGATGAACCAAAATATAAGTGCCTTCAGCTAGGGAAGAAGAATTATGATATCCATATTTTTAGGATATTCTCATCATACATAAAAATGACTACTCACTTTTGTTTAACTCATTTTCCATGTACTCCATATTTTTTCCCAGTTTGCTCACCTAGAAAGAAAAGTACTTTAATGTTTGGTCAACAAGTAGTGAGAAAGATATAAATATATCAAGCAACAACTGAATGCAATTTCACATTATTTCAACTCCTGAACATCCAGACTATTTCCCCAAGAACCTCCAACGAAAACCCCCAAGCCATTAGCCTTAGCTATCCTCAACTATTATTACACCAATTTGCTGAACGGTAACTGTGTATAAGACAATATTAGCGAGTGTACCGCCTGTAATAATAGCCAACCTACGTTATTTCGGGATTATCAAAAGTAGGGTTAGATGTAATCATTGGATTTACCATTCTACTATCTGCAAATTCAGACTCTGGAGTTATAATTAATTTTCAGATTCAAAATCTAATTCTGAGTTGACATATACTGTAAATGTGGAAAGGTGTCACTGCAAAGTAAGGATTTTATGAGAGAGAAAATTAGTTACGTGTTGCCAGATGGAACAATAGAATAATAAACTAGTAGCGACTTCTGCTTTCAGAATAACACGAACTTATTTCTACTTAAACAAGTCACAGGTATTTTTCCTGGTTGAAAATTTCCAGAGAAAATTGGTTCACCGAAAGCAGATGTGGTTAAAATGTTATCTTTGTAAAATTTATTTCGATATTAATTTTCGGCAAAAACGCTATGAAATGTCAACCATACTGTAATGTTCCTGATAGATTTTGTTAATGTACTCGTATTGTCAATGTTAAGCAAAATGGGTACAAAGTTGATGATAAAATAAAAAGGAACGGTTTTTTACTTGATCGAAGGATTATTACAAAATTTGAATATCAAAACAGATTTAATCTGTTGTCTTCTACAATTTTAATTTCAAAAAATTCTTTGAAGAAACTTTAAGAATTAAATTAATGTCTTTATAAGCACTGCTCATATTTAGTAGACGTATAAAGTCAAAATTCATCATACAATATCAAATGGAATTAAGAAAAACCAACGAATATAAATTGTCAATTGAAATTAAAATATAAATAAGCAAACATTTTTTGTTTCGTTCCAGGCATGCGTAATGAACTCTTCAGACAAACTTACGAAGCCCTGTTTGTTACAAAATGTATTGTTTTCTGATCCTATATTAATGAAAAATAACTCTTCCCCAAAAATATAAAACATAATTTCAAGAACTTCTCAAAAAAAGTTTTTTCAAACAGGGCTTCGTGAGTTTGTCTGAAGAGTTCATTACGCATGCCTGGAACGAAACAAAAAATGTTTGCTTATTTATATTTTAATTTCAATTGACAATTTATATTCGTTGGTTTTTCTTAATTCCATTTGATATTGTATGATGAATTTTGACTTTATACGTCTATTAAATATGAGCAGTGCTTATAAAGACATTAATTTAATTCTTAAAGTCTCTTCAAAGAATTTTTTGAAATTAAAATTGTAGAAGACAACAGATTAAATCTGTTTTGATATTCAAAAGTTGATGATGTTTAATTTCATATGCAACTCATTTTTTTTTGTTACACCTCATTATGAACGCCTCTGTTTACGTTATAAAATTATTACATTTGTTATCGTTGAAGCATTCGAGTTTCCTTCACTTCCTCATGGTCTTCGTGGTTTATCTTTTTTCAAAAACTTAGCTAGTTCATGATCGAAGATACTACATACTGCTTCTTGAATTTAAACACCATCACAGTACTTGGATTCAGTCCACATTAAAACAGTGTTATTAATCATTGCGATTAATTAATTTGCTATTTTTTGTTGTTTTAATTACTTGAAGAATAAACAAAATACTTTGATATTATCCAGAAATAAAACAGTAAATGTAAAAGTACATATTTGTGTAAATATTGATCATTATCATTGGAAATAAACACTCATTAGACATAAAATGTTCATAACAAAATATTGAACGATAAAATAATAAAAAGAGGTTTTTTACTAGATATATAGATTATTGCAAACTTTAAATATCATCATTCTTTATACAGATGTCCTTGTTATATAACAGAGGCCGTTAAATTGCCTTTCAGATTAATGGTAAACCACAAAACTATTTATTTGAGTTTACATTAGATACCATTTAAATGTTCAGTATTCATTTGCCAAGACGCTTGCTGTATTGTTAAAGGTGAGTAAATAATTTTTGTTGATTTATATTATATTTTATTGAATGTGATTGGACACTGACCAACAAAGTCTCTCTTAAAACTTGTTTTTTAGTAATGTTTTCTAAGAAGTAACGTAGTTAGATATTCAATAATATTGAATATGCTAAGTAAAATAGTTTTATGATGAAATTCTAAGGATTATATTAAACCTTTTTGAAAGATATTCGTTTTCATAAGAGGGATGACCAGAAACAAAATTTTGTCTACTCAAAATATTTAATTTAGAGGATTTTTGTTGACAATTTATATTTATTGGATTTTGTTATCTTATTTGGATGTCTTATAAAGAATGTTTATTTTATATGACGTTTGATATAAGCAGTGCTTATATGATTATTATTATTAATTTAATTCCTAAAGTTATAAAATTAAATATAATTTTTTGAAATTGAATATGTAGAAGGCTAACAAAATATATCTGTAACTATTGAAATATTTAAATAATTTTATAAACCTTCTGTCAAGTATAAACCTCCATTTATTTTATTTCTTTTATTGCTGAGTATTATGACTTACTTAAAAACAAATTTGAAATTGTAATACAGAGTTTAAACTGAAGAGTATCACTTTCCCAAAAAGAAAATTGAAAATGAAAGTATTATGAATTTTGCACTTTTCCTGGAATATCTCATGAACAAAATGTTCACACATTCTAATTCAAATTTGGAAGAGGGTACATCATATAAATTGTCGCTCAAATTAGACTGCCTCTATGAAATCAAATTACTTTATCATTCATAATTTGTGTTTTGAAATGTGCTCAAAGTAAACACAGCTCAAATACGGACGAATTATTTCGCGGAAAATAATATAACAGATGTTTGTTCCTGAACTGTTGTTACGTATTATTTACAAATGAAAAATACTAAGCTTTCCGATGCAAAAATCAACCTTGGAATAATAAAAGCCGACTTCGCGGTTTGCTAAAGGTAGTATTTTTCCATTTCCTTTCAACTCAGTAAATGAAATGAATGTGAATAGTAGAAATACAGCGCTTTTTATTCTTGTTCATCAATATTCACAGGTATGATCGAATCAACAAATCAAACAGAAACAATATCGTAGTCTAAAAGATGGAAAACAATTCGACCATGTTGATAATATTTCTCTACTGAAAAAAATGACGCGTGATATTGTTCACATTCCATAGGGAACCGAAAATCAATTTATTCCTTTGAATAGGAGACACGGTTGAGTTTGCTCTAAAAGAATGTCGTCTTATTTTCTTCCCTTATGCAGGACGGGTAGAACAAACAGTGTGGAAGGATTCCAACAATAAAGCGTATTTTTGTACTGGAAATGGGTCAACATTATTAGTTCAAGTGTGGAGTTATTCCATATTTCTCTGGTCCACGTGAAATGAGTTTTTCCATTGACATCCGTAAAAAGAAATATTTTTTGTTTCGATTTGTGGAATGGTTTTTATCTTTTATTGTAGAGATTAGATTCTGGATGAAGAGATTAATGTATTTGTTGATAACATTCGAAGGTTATTGGCTTCAGTTCTTTCGGTAGGTGTTGGATTCTATTCGAATGACGTCAGTTGAAACTCACAAGAAACTATATCGAATCTATATCGAAAATATTTGATTTATTCCGTTGAATTATACACATATATGTTTATTTATATTTATTATTGTGAATTGCGTACATGCTGTGCTTCGGTACATAGTTACTTCTCCAATTACGTTTGAAAAACTAGTCAAAATTTGATACAGTATTTAAATGCTTTTAGTTTTGAAATAAAGTTTTCATTACTTTTGGAAACACCTCATCCTACGAGAATAAACCTTATACAGGTAAACTAGATAACTCATACTGGTTATTTAATTAATTTCCAGAATGTCTCTATCAGTTTATTCCTAAACTTTCTAACGAGGTCCGCTGCAGTCCTAATGTAAATTCTCAAAACTCTCACCAAAAATTATGTTTCTGGGTTAGCAGATATTCTGGTTGTTTTCAATTCTTCAAGTAATAAGGGATCTTCTACTCCAATAATAATAATAATAATAAAGGACTTTTATTGAACTGATACAACATCACCATAGTAATTACAGCATAATGCTCTGGGCGAGATTCAGTTCAGCCATGCTGCAGAGTAACCTCAACAAGCACAGCTGTCTGTTCAGCTAACCCAGGAATCAAGTACACATTAATTAAATGTATGACAGCCCTTATACCCACCAACTACCAACAAATAAAATTCGAACAGAAAAATAGAGAAAATAATTTAGAGAATATTGCAGAGATACTAGAACACAAAAAATGAACACAGAACATAAAAATAAATATAGTACCCCAATAATTTAAGATTTAAAGTAATCTAACATATATTGCCTACATTTTCTATGTGTCAAACTCAAAACTCCCCCAAACCTGTTCAAAAGGCTAGCAATATTGTATGAGAAAGATCTCTGAAAAAATTTGGTGTAATGACGTGGTATAGTGATGGTGTTTTTGTGCCTTATGTTAATATTATGCACGTCAGTTCTGAAAGTGATCCTGTTGTACAAGTATGGTGGCATCCGTTCTCGAACGATCCGGTGGAAAAGCGCCACAGAGTGTAGGCATCGCCTATCTTTCATGTTTATCCATTCAGTCTCCCCGAGTTTATACGTGATTGGCTCATACTTCCGAACACCATGAATCAATCGCAAACAAGAGTTTTGTACTCTCTGTATTCGGCAACTATCAGCGGCAGTTATACAGGGATCGTAGACACTATCGCAAAAGTTGAAGTGCGACAGCACGAGAGAGTCACACAGGGTGGTCTTCAGCGGTCTCGTCAAAACTTTCCTGCACTGAAAGATCTTTCTCAAGCCGACACATGCCTTACGAATACATAAACTTACATGAGAAGAAAATCTCAAGTCGCAGTCAATAATCAATCCCAGATTTTTAAACTCTGATTCGAACCTAACCGGACTCCCGCTGCACTGTATCTGAGCTGCATAGTTGTTCTGAAATATTTCCCTGTTCGTCCTTTTACCAAATATCATTCCAACAGTCTTCCCGTCATTAAGTTTCAAGCAGTGCTGTTCAGAAAATTCCTTTAAGCGCTGTAGGTCATAGTTGATAGCTGCTACAACTTGCTCGCTTTCTTCAAGCAAGAAAGAAATATAGCACTGCGTGTCATCAGCAAAGTTATGCTCGAAAAATGACAAAAGGAAAGTCCGTAGGCGCAGAATGTATGCTGAAAACAATTTAGGACCCACCACAGATCCCTGCGGTACTCCCCTGGTGACCTTGCGAAACTCCGACAGAACTCCACCGACAAACACCGCCTGCTGCCTATCGCGAAGATAATCTGCTACTAAATCCACAGCTGTCACCGAAAAACCGAGATAAAGTAAAATTCAACACAATAACCGATGATTTAGCGTATCAAACGCCTTCGAATAATCAAAACAGAGAAGTACCGTTGTCAAACCCCTATCCGTTGATCTAATTATATCATCCGTGATATTCAAGAGTGCAGTATTACAGCTATGACCTTTTTTGTATCCTGACTGATTTTCGGGTATTATGTCGTTGGTATCAAAATAATGTTGCATTTGTCTATCCAGAATTTTTTCTAATATTTTGGAGAATGTTGTCAGAATACTGATAGGTCTAATGTCTCTTAAGTTGGTCGGGTTAGATGTTTTTGCCACCGGGACAACTTTCGCCTTCTTCCACATAGTCGGGAACACAGAGTTCCTAATGCTAAAATTAAAAATATGCGTTATGTATGGCAACAGGAATGGAACACACAGTAATATGGTCTTTATACCTATACCATCTATACCCGCCGCTGTGCTTTTGATAGTTTTCAAAATATTTAGCACTTCTATCTCATCGACACACTTGAAGTTAAACGTGATATTTGCATTGAATCTACTATTTTGATAATAATGTATCACCTGCGGGTCGGGTGGAAGATCCGGTACCGCATCTATAAAGGAAGCATTTATGTCCGAAGCAGTGCCAATCACATCCGGTATGTCGGCAGGCCGACTTTTATCCCCACCCAAATTTAGAAGCCCCAAGCTAGCCCAGAGTTCTTTAGGGTTGTTTTCTCTATATTTCTGGGTGAAAAACGCTTTTTTCTCTTTTCTCATAGCGACAGTTACCAAGTTTCTGAGACATTTATAATTGTCCCTATTTATCTGGTTGGGATGCCTTCTAAACCTACCTAAGGCGATATCTCTATCTCTTTGCATCTGTCTAAGGGTATCAGTGAGCCATGGAGCCCATTTTTTTGTTAATCTATGAGTTGTATATGGCGCATGGCGGTCCAATAGAATTTTCAGGCTTTCAGTCAGAAAATCTACTTTTTCATCAATCGTCTGAAAATGGTAGATGGAGTCCCACGGAATGGACCGAAGCTCTGCGGAAAAACCTCCATAGTTGAACGACCTAAAGTCCCTGACAGTTTTGAAAATAATTTCTTTGTTTGATCTCTCCTTCTTTAGATGCGCCACAACAAGCTCGTGATCACCGATGTCCACGTGAAGGACCTCAATTTTCGAAACAATTTTTTTTTGATTTGTTATAACGTAATCTATCAATGTGAACGAATATTGAGTTATCCTAGTTGGCTGATCCACTAACTGATGAAATCCGAGACCCTCGAGAAACCTCAGCACAAATCTAGCGTTGGACTCATTCACCCGGAGCAGATCAACATTAAAATCACCCATACATAAGATATCATCGTACCGCGAAGCTAGATCAACCAATGTATACTCGAACTCCCGGAAAAAATCGACATAGCTCATATTTGGGGGTCTATAGGCAACCCCAATAACACAATCTTTTCCCCAAAGATTCGTTCTTAACCATAATTGCTCAACACTTTCATTACTTTGTACAACAGTATAGGAAATACCTCTTTTAATATAAATTCCTACACCACCTCCACTTCTACCACGCCTGTCTTGTCTAATGAAATCATAACCATCGATCAGGATTTCCTCATCAGAAATATTCGCTGTTAACCAAGTTTCACTTACTCCAAAGATATCCGGCAGATTTGAGAGAACATATGACCTTAATTGAGAAAAATGGGGAACTATACGGTTAACGTTTAGGTGTGCAACTGTAATATTATTGTTCATTATGCAAACGATACTTAATTTTCATCCTCAAATGTTTGCTTATACCTAGGTACTATTGGAAAAAAAGTAAAATGAATTTAACAATTTATTAATATGTACACAAGTGTGTAAAAATAGTATATGATTCAAAAACTATGTCCCAATTATTTATTTGATTTTGACAATAACAATTTCTCTGCAATAACTCGAATGAAAACAAAGAGGTCAGAAAGTAATAAGAATAGGTCAGGAACAATTCCTCGTAAAGCTCCCAAAATCAAAAATAATACTACTTACAATTAGTGAATATTGATTTTAAATCTCATCAGTACTTTTTATAACCCTTTTTTCACCACCTTCGTTCACGAAAACTTCCCCTCTCCAAGTCCAGCTATTTTTAACACCATACTTTTCACAAGTATTCTTATAAAGAAGTTGTTTGGTCTTTGTCAGAACTTCTTGAAAAACTATTCCACTATTTTTCAACAATTTCTTCTTATTAAATATGTTATCGCGTTTCCATTTGTTTACAAATATAACCGCTGCTGGTCGAGGTCTGTTACGTCCTTGACGTTTCACTCCCAATCTGTAGCAGAAATTAATATCATTTTCCGTAATGGAAATGCCGATTTTAGTTCTTATTTGATCGACTATTTGTTTCCTCAGAGTCTCATTGCCTGATTCTGCATCTTCTGTCAGTCCACAAATTATTATTCCGTTATGCCTGTGTTTTTGATAATCTGAATTTGTTTCTACGGACGATAATTCTGACATTGTATTTTTCAACTCAATCTTCATGGAATCGATTTCAGTTCGAACTGATTCCTCGAATTGAACAATTCTCATTAGTAATTCCTCATTGGTGATGTATTCTCGTGAAGTTTTTGAGGTTTCGACGTTCCTTGAAGTGATCAAACTTTTGAGTTCACTCACTTGGACCGACATGTTTTCTTCCAGCATTTTAACTTTATCCTCGAGAGAACCTTTTTTTTCTGGTGCATTTTGCCGGGTTGATCTTTTGTCACCTCCCATACTATTCGTGTAAGTGCTGAGATAAAACTTTTGAAAATTTTCTTCGAATTAACCACTTATCACCTTTATTAACTTAATTTATACGGGAGCGATACACGACCTACTCAGGCGACATATGAAATATGTATGAATATATTAATATAATATGTATGAATTAATATAATATGTATGAATATATAATATAATAAAAGGTTTTGGGCTGAAAACACTTGATAATAAGTGAACACCACACAATTTTGATTCATTTGGTTTAGTTGAACCTAATTCTTTTTATTTTTCTCAAAAAAATTTTTGTTCTGAAATATTTGTTAATGTCTATATTATTGGGGAATTTATTCATTTGTTGAAGCTGAGAGAATGTTTATTTAGAGTGAACTAACGATAGGGATAACTGTGATTTGACAGAATGTAGAAGGTGTTGTTTTGAAATTTTCGTTCAGTAAGCATTGACAAGTTATCATGGAAAGACTCACGCCGTAACAATGTTTACAAATTGTTGAAATTTATTTTCAAAATCAGTCTTCTATTCGCCAAACTTATAGAGCACTTCGTGAAATTTATGGTTCACATAATCCTCCATCAGAGCAGCTTATTCGTCGAACTATCGATAGATTTCGGATAACATTTTCTCTACTCGATGCAACAACAATAAGACAAAAAACTGTACGTACAGAAGAAAATATCGCTGCTGTAAGTCGTAGTTTAATGATGATCCAGATTTGTCTATTCGTCGACGTTCACAAGAAGTTGAACTCTGTTCATCCACCACATGGAAAATTTTGTGTAAAGATTTTGGTCTACACTCATATAAGATCAAACTGGTACAAGAACTAAATAAAGCCACTTGACCATAATAAGCGTCATTTGTTTCCTGATTGGGTCCTAGAACATCTTGAAGTTGATCCACTTTTTGATCGTAAAAATGTGTTTAGTGATGAAGCTCGTTTCTGGTTGAACGGCTATGTAAACAAGCAAAACTGCTGTATATGGAAACAAAACAATCCTCAAGAAGTTCTGCAGGTTTAATTGGATCCTGAAAATGCATTGTATGGTGTGCTTTACGCGCTGGAGGCATCATCGGTCCATATTTCTTTAAAAACGATGCTGGAGCTAATGTTACAGTGAATGGTGCTCGTTACAGAACGATGATCAATGATTATTTGTTTTAAAATTTGAATGGTATCAACCCAGAAGTGTTTTGGTTCCAACAAGATGGTGCTAACCTCATGCTGCTACCGCAATAATTGATTTATTGAAAGAAAGATTTGGCGATAAAATTATTTCGAGAAATGGTCCAATTAATTGGCCTCCAAGATCATACGACATAACTCCACTGGATTATTTTGTTTGGGGTTATGTCAATTCATTGGTTTATGCTAATAAACCAGAAACAATAGACGATTTGGAAGCCAACATAACTCGTGTTATTTGAATAATTTTACAGTGAATGAACAGACCGACTTATCTACTTTATTTCATAGGAACTTGTTAGTCGTTTCCTTCAGAAATAAAATATAAATATTGCATTCAATACAAGCAATAACCTAGCTCTATCCATAAAAAAATTCAAAGTCCGCAAGGGACAAATTCAAAAATTCTGAAGCTTAAAACATTTAATATGACGACTGCAATGCCTTATATATAGCCCAGACTGGCCGCAGTTTCTATCAAAGATACGAAGAGCATTTGAGAAGTTATTGGTTGGATAAACGTTATTCAAATTATGCAAATAAATTATTCAACATACTCATAAATTCAATGAAAAAATACAAAATTTTGAATATGCAACCTGAAGGAGTGAAACTTAATATATTTGAATCGCGATAAATTAGGAAAGAATTAAATTAACTCGCAATAACAATTACTTCAAAATACAAACTTATTAATTGCATACTAGTTAACGTGTAGTTAGGCTAAATTTATAAGATGGCTTTGATATAATAGCCCATATAAAATTATCGATGGAGAAAATTATAACATAAAATAAAGGAGTTCAATAAAACTACTCGTGTTGAGAATACACCGTAGAACAGTAATAGAACATAATAGAAAAAGCGTGAAAATAGTCGTTATTGAATATACAATATGTTGAAACACACAGTCCAGAGGCGGTAGATATAAAGTATATTCGCCCGGACGTAATAATTCGAAAACAACCGTTGTACCTAGAGAGAAATGAATTTGTAGATTGATTGTAGAAGTATCCATCATCTGGGCACAGAAAGCAACGACACATTTCGAAGTTTCCGATTCAGCATAGCTTGCTTGATTTATCGCTCGGCACAGCTGAATATCGGGTCTTATATCGGAGAAACTTCTGACGTAAGAAACAAACTTTTTCGTTTAACGATTTCATTCCTGTTCTGCATGTTCGATAAGATCTAAATTGGTTGAATTTTATTTCCCCTATTTTCCTATGCCGGTAATCTGCCTATCCGACATACATAACGGCTTTTACTACATCACGATAGACTTTGTTTTCTTAGAAGAAATTCTATTTTGAAATTTTTATTGCTATAGTTGAATTTGAAGTAGGTAAATTTGAGATGTTTCTATATATGATCAGAATATGATGGTTCAAGGGGACTAACAAGAAATTATTTCAATTTTAACTGTATTCACCTAATTTCTCGTTGTCTTTTCTGATTACCAGTAGATTTCAATTTTTTATTTTCCCAGTTGATAGGACTGAGGAAAGAAACAGCGAAAAAGTTTTTTTCTAGACCTAATTTGAAGTACCTATTTCGAATTTAAAAATCATTGTACATGCTTTAGTTCAGAACTGAAACGAAAAATACTAAAGTCATGCCGATATGAAAAATGATTTGCATGATTTTAGTATTTCACGTACACAGATATTAAAATTCATCACACATCGGACTATTAACCATAAAATGGCAGCATATCACAGTATGATCCATAGAATGGTTAACGTACCTACGAATCGCAATAACTTTTTATACAATTGAATATGATAAGTGAAATTGCATCCAACAAAGGCTATGGTCCAATTATAGTAGACCAAATTTTAAATAAAAAACAAAGGAAAATAGCACGGAATTTAGTTTACCCTGTTAAACAAAAAAATGACTGAAATACACATGTCCATTTCTTACGTGAATAGAATATCAGATAATATTGCCGAGTATTTTAAGATGAAATTTAACTCGAATGTAAACAAAATGGAACGATCTTAAATTCTACGTGCATAATGTTCTGTTAATGGAATTTATTATTTCCAAATATCCGATCGAATTCTTGATTGATACTTTCTATATGATTAAGGTCAATATTTTATATTTTTTTTTGATTCTTCAACGGTTAATTGCCGCACATGTATTGATAATTTTATATGCCTACAAAGTGCCTCAGTGTTTTTGAGGAACTTAATTCATTTCTATTTATATTAGATTTTTGGATTCAATTTGAGAAGGTTTCAGAAAATCGATCTTCTTTTTATTGGAAGTATATATGGTCATAAATTTCATTATTCATGATCATATAGCAAATACGCTGTGAAAATTCGAAATTATTTTCTAATTCATATGGACAACGGACTCATGAATAAATTCAGAGAAAGACGCCTCTAACTGTGCTCATTTAAAATTAAATATCTGATTAAGTGGATCATACAACGTTACATCAGTTGAGTGTATGCATTACTCCAGTTTGAATTGCATTTAACCCTGTGTATTTTTATTGTAACACCTCATTCGTTTCAATCTCAATTCTACACCCTCGCTAATGGATTTTTTATCTATGCGAGATACTCGAAATAGAGCAATTGGGGCAAATTACACGATTTAGCGACGTTTTAGAGTGGAAAAAGTACAAGTACTAAAAGGGTCAGTATGGCACACGAAAACATCTGGCCTACGCATCAAGCACGATAGCATGAATCATTCCGTGTTATGCGGCCATTCCCTCACCTGAAACAACAATTTTCTGCGCCAAGTCACGACATCCCTCTCCTGCGATAAAACCTTGGGGTGTGGTACTCGCAGATAGTATGTGAAACATAAGTTACCTATCAGAATCCTTTCTTCCTTGAGTTAGATCGGCACAAATCCAAATTTTAATGTATAGTTGAAAAAAATTATGAACTTACTTGACGTCATAATATTTGTCGTATATTTGAACTAATCGTTCAGTAAAGATAAGATATATCTTAGATCAGTAGTAAAATGAATCTACAGATAATAGCGTCTTTCTAAGTTGATGCGAAAAGTTTTGAGAGGTGGCACCAGAATGCTATGATTCCCAAATGTTTGTAATTTATTCTGAGACCCTTTACTTTTTTCCTTTGAAATTGGAAGCAAAATTTTTCTAGAAAATGTATTTTCATACACGAAATATTATCAGCAAGCAATGTCTTTAAAGTGACCGCACAGAAATTTCTATTGTTGAGCAGAAAGGTAATAAACGAATATGTCGGGTATGTTTATAATATTCAGTGTTTATTATCTTATTTCAATTAAAATTGGCATCAGTGAAGTTATGTATGAAGAATGTTTAGAATAGCGAACGCTTTGGCCAGTTTCCGACTGTGTTGCAAATTGGCGAATGCGCGTTGCAAAATGACGAATGCGCGGGATAATTTGTACCGTGTGATAATAAACATGCATGAAATAGAATATAATTGCTTTCTGATCATTAGATGACAAAATTATGTTCGTAATGGCATTGAGTAGAGAACAAATTCTTGAATAATTTTTTGTGATAGTTATGCAGTGTGTTTGAAATTTCAAAAATTCATTGAATAAAGATCAATGCTGATTGAATACTTCAGTAATTGTACACAAAATCTTATGCAACAGTGACAAAATATGCAGTGTTCATTCACGAATGCATTTTATTCTCTAGTAAGGCTCTATTATAAAAAAGACAGCATTGTTGACTAATGACTTCGACAGTCGAAAAATATTTGAGTTTAAGCAGAGACGAAGTTGTTCCTGCATTAATCAAATTATTTCCTATTGCAATAGAAAGTCTATCGATTGGAAATGTCTGGATTCAGCAGGATAGAACCCCATCCCATTAGGCTTCAATGGTCAGAATTTACTTAAACACGATCTTCCCCAATAATAAATGGATTGGACGAAGAGGTACTATTGAGTGGCCTGCTAAATTGCCGCCGTTTAATTTTTTTTACTGGGTTATCTCAAGAACAAAGGTTATGCAACACAGCCGACAAGCACCACAAACCTTAAAGAAAGGATATCCAGATGCGGAATATTCCTACTCAAACTTTAAACAAAGGTAGGAATGAGTTTTATAGGAGACTATGTACTTGCCAAGAACCATGTGGAGAACATTTTGATATATTATTTTAATGTATTTAAATCAATTACATCATGTACTTCAAGTATTCAGTTTCTTAAAACCAGTCATAAATAGTTTCAAAATTTCATACGGTATTATTCATAATAGACCAAACATGATATAGTTCATGTAAATGTGTTATTAAGGAACTTCAGAAAATATACAGGGTGTTCCATTTAAAATACAGAGGAAGGACTATGCTGGACTTGCGTGATTTACCATGATTATTTAAATTTGTGTTAAAAAATCACACTATTGAATCTAAAAGTTGAATGTTCTAACATAAGGAAACAAATAATTTTATTCGCAAGAGGTTCCACACTGTATAACACTCAATTATATCATTTTATCTACTAAAATGGAAGCGACAAATGAAAACGAAAAACTATGCCAGATACAAATTCGTGCTTTTCAGGATTACAACGAAGTCAAAAGTTGAACATAATCTTATACCTTCCATCACTCACGCACCAGGGACTCACACAGAGCCATCACGAACGCAATAAGCAAACGAGTAATTTAACGTGTCAATAAATCTGATTTACGTGTCAGAGCTCAGCTTTAACGGCCGAACATTTTATATACCATATTAGGGTAATAACTGCACTTATTTAATGAATAGATGCATACACGCATGGATGGAACGGCAAGTTCTTAGGGTATCGTGTCCAGTCCTCGTTTATTATGGCGACTGAACGTTTACTATCATTTCTGAATGGAAATAAACGCCTTTTAACTAGCCAGGAAAATTCTTAGCTGTTTGCATGAACTCGTAAAATTCAATCGCTCACAACGGAATGATATTTTTTGGGTTTATGCTCGAGAATAGTTGCGATAAGAAAATACCAAAAACAGCTTGATGGAAAGCATAAGAACGAATATTTTTTATTGGTCAATAATCATTAACGTAGTAAAATCAATGTGCCAGAGGAAATTTGAATCGAACGAATTTATGCATAATAACATAATATTAAGTGTCCTAATATATATTACTATTTGTTTTTATCTTCAGTCATTTGCAGCGGTACTATGAGTATTAAATATTAATTTATTCCACATTAACGTACAAATTGATATAAAGAAAGAAGAAATTAGGATTAATGTTGCTCCATCCCGACTAAATCTGACCAATTATTCAATTAGATATACCTTCTCGAAGTAAACTCACAATGTTTCAGTATTTAAAAAATCTTTTTAGGGCAATTACTATTTTGCACCACCAGAAATTCAAATGTTCACACAATGTTCTCTAATTACAGTTTCCAGGTCTTAACTTTTCTTCAAATGATTAAAAATGATGAAAAAATATTTCAGAATACGCTACAATCAATCCATTTGATGACTAACAAATTCTGTCGAGTTCTATTTTCATATTCAGTAATTTTCAATGTATAGAAACATATACGTAATATACAGTTTAATATTGCCCAGGCATAGAGAGAGATTTCCAGCAGAATGGAGACATGAAGAGCGTAAGGAGAAGTGTACTGAAAACTTCAATTTCCCTCACACACTTTTCGATATTCCATACAAGATATTCAGGAAAGGCGAATGAAGAACTGATTATCTTCACATAGCAGCAGCGTTTTATTGAAGTCAATAAGTTTGGTCCCCTAGAGCTTTTATTGAAGTGAATAATAGTAACACCTCCGCAATTTCATTCATATTGCTCTTGAAATTAGATGATCTTTAGAAATTAGATGGAGTAAAATTCTCTGAAATTTTTGGTGAAGTAAAGCATGAACTAAGAATACTAAGAATCTTCAATAATATACTTGCATTCATCAAATATGTAGAAAGTATCCCGAATTTATTATTTTTCATAATTTTAATATACTTCTTTTTTGTAACATTCCAGGACAAAGGTAATATATGAAATAGATTGTGGAGATAGTCGGCTATAGCCAAAGCTGCATGGCAACACTATTCGTCAAATATTGTTGATTGTCAACATGTAAACAATTCATGAAATAGTATCGCAACTAGGAAAAACACGGGTAGAACATTTGAATAGAAAAGGTTTTCTAATCGTTGAAAAATTAGTGCAATTAACTGAACTTGGAAAAAGTGCTGTATATGAGACAATAAAGAGGATCCAAAATGGCATGGAGATGAAGCATACCAGTTTCAGAAAGACCGCGTAAGATTAAAGGAAACAAGTTAAACGCTTTTTTGACCTTAGGATGACACAATCCGCGTCTGGTATTTCGCAAATTGGCTAACAAATTTGGAAATTAACGAAATATAAAAGTATGTCCAGAAACCATCCGTATGTCACTGAAAAAACAAGATTACATTTCAAGGAAACTAAAAAAATCCCTATAATGACATCCTTATAAAAGAAACGAACAATAGAATGTGGTCAACGATTTCAAGAAAATAAATTTAATAATGTCTTTATATCTGATGAAAGTTGTTTCGAACCTGGTGAAATCACTTAAAAATCCTATCAAAACAATCTGGTACCGCTCAAATTTCCCACCAAAATAATGGTTTGGGGAGCAATATCTCAGCGTGGTGCTACGCCTCTCTGTATAGTTGATAATGCTATTTAATAGTGAAAAGTATGTGGCATCGTAAAAGATATTCTCCTTGAAACGGCGCATGCTGTATACCCAGAGGGATAATGCAAGATGCCTATACTCAAGCTTGGATGCAAGAACACCAAGTGACAACCATTTCATGGCCAGCAGCTTCACCAGATCTTAGTCTCATTGAAAACATGTGGAAACTAATGAAGATTGAAGTTGATCCGAAAATTACAAAGGTGAGTCTTTTTCGGGTGTACCTCGACGTTTACAGTTAAATGTATTAGTAAAAAAGATGAGTATTTTGTTATAATTTTCTAAAAATCTATACTAAATAATTACAATTGAGTTGAATTTGTCTTTTCGGATAATTTCTAGAAGGCCTATATATATACTTTCTAAAACTCAAAAATACTATCATCAAGTTTCCATACATTGAGACTACTGAAGAAATTCTTATTTATTGAAACAGATTCTTTTTCGTCAAATCCTTATCAAACCGAAAAACCAATCATTTATTTAATGAATACAAATTATGGAATCACCTCAACTATATACTGAGCAGTTTATTTTCGTTTTGGTACCCATACTAAAAAATGTGAGTATGATTTCGACGCGGCATCAGAAGCTTTAACGAATTTTTTAATTGAGTGACATTTATTGCTTCTTGTTGAAAATGCTTCTAGTTTATGTGAGAATTTATCTTTTATGACTATCATAGATTCGCATATGGAATATTCATCTTTGGGTGTACTGTAACTAATTGAGGACATCTTTATGGGAGTAAATATTAATTCAGTCCATTTTTTTAGCTTATAAAATGCATTCATTTCAAAAATAATGAATCAACAAATTAAGTGAAATATTATTCGTACTGCCTACTACTTTTTCCCATCACTTAGGCAATTTCCGAATCCCGTCTCGGAAAAATTTCTTGTCTTTTGAGGAGATCCAATGTTGAAGCTAATTTTACATTTCTTCGAAAGAAGTGAAGAGGTGAGTTGTAATATCGTTTTTCATCGAAACAGCCTATAGTAGGAAGGATCAATATCCGGAGAATAAAGCAGGTGAGTAAAATATTCCATTTGATCGTTTCTAAATAATTTTGAAACTATTGCAACATGCAAAAGAATAACTTTATCAAGTCTGTATATTCGAACAGTTTTTATCCTAATGCGGGGTTCAACTGCAGTTATTACAACCTGTACCGATAACCTGTAATGGATACCACAGTTTAGCAGCACGTCCCTTCGTCCCACCAGATACACAGCATAACATTCGAACCCTGAATATTCAGCTTTGGTGTTGATGAAAGAAAATAATCGCTCTAGATCTCTTGGTCTCAGTTCATGAGGAACCCAGTTGCCTTGCCTTTTAATCAGGCCCATATATTTCAAACGTACAAACACTGCTTGTTGGGTCACCTACCACCAATCGTCTTCAATTTTTTTTGTCTGTCTCCAGCGAAGTCCATCTTCAATGCTTAAATATTTGAAGCGCAGAAACCTTTCTTTACACGAATAGCTACAGCTCCACTTCTTTCAAAATACGAATATTCAGAGGAAATCTTATTAGCTGCTGCACGTCTAAATGAGACACAAAAATTCCAAATTTAACTATTATTTCTCAGGGTAATCTACCTCTAACTTTCATTCAATTTCTCAAACTATGTTGAATATCCAACGGAATATTCACCACAGTGTAAAATGGCAGAGTTTCGTGTAACTATATATAGTCCTCTAAATCATTCTTTATTAAATTTATAACTAACCACACGTATTTCCATGAACTCTACATTTATACGCTGGCTTTTCGCAAAAAGCATCACAGTCACGAAATTGCGTTCCACGTCCATTTTCTGGGAAATCTGGGGATGTAATGAAAAATGCATGTTACTCCGCTGATGCCATGTGGTATGTCGTTTCTGTAACGCAGTATTTCTTCATTCTAACTTGTGAAGTGACACAACCACAGAGTTCATTATTCAACTAATTTGGATCTTACTCCCGAATGTATGTATGTATACATTGAACCAATTCATGAGCTGTGTATAACGCTAGCATGACCTGAATAGTTGATGTAATATATCGACAAAACACACTGCAAATTTAATACTGAGGTTTATTATTTCCATCTGAGAATTAAAATTTTTCTACTCATTTTTTAAATATCCATTTTCAACTCTCTTTTTAGCCTGGCTGAGAAGGAAATATTTGAATCGCGAAGAGAAAATTTGAATTTGCTATTCTCAATGGAATAAGATCTTCTTTATATCGTATATAAATTTTCCATCCAGTGAAACCCATAAAAAAACCAGGAGAACGGTTGGAGAAGAAAGAAGACCATTATCGTTCCAAAATAAACGAATGGTGAAGGCTCGAATAAAAAAAGTCCACCTCAAAACAAAGCAAAGTTGCAGTTTTGCCTTCCTCCTTAGTGTAATATCAACGAAAAAAATGACTTTACAAAAGAAATTAGGATAAGAAAAAAAAAGCAAGAGGAGCGTTTAACAACATGAAGTTCCATAGACTCCAGACTTTTTGTTTTTATGTATCAAATATTTATTATTTTTTATTAAATTTCCTAACGTCTTTCTTGTTTTAAATGAAATGTTGCATTTACTCTTTTTCTTTAAATATCTTGCTATTTTTTCGGACTTTTTGTTTACGTACGTTAAACAAATATATTTTTTATCAATAGCTATTTCTCGATATACAAGCGATATTGACTGTTTAAATTAAATTCATTTCAATATCGCTTGTATATCCAACAAAAGCTATTGATACAAAATATATTTCTTTAACGTATAATACATAAACAAAAAGTCCGAAAAATAGCAAGATATTCAAAGAAAAACAGTAACTGCAACGTTTCATTTAAAACAAGAAACACGTTAGGAAATTTAATAAAAAATAATAAAGATTTGATCCATAAAAACAAAAAGTCTGAAGTCTATAGGTTAAACTGCAGTACTTGCTCATGTGTATACGTTGGTCAGACAGGTAGATCTTTCGGCACTAGAATACGTGAACACCAGAAATCATATCTTGGAAAAAACGGAAATTCAACATATGCTGACCATCTTTTGTAGACAGGACATGATTTTGACGATAAATACAAAATCTTATATCTATAAAACAAGAACCTCAGGTTGAACGACCTAGAAGCCCACGAAATTAACAGACACAATAAGAAAAAGATTCTCCTAAACGACCAGGCGGACCTCAATAAATCCCCCTTGCATTACCTTTCCTGAAATTTTGTGTAATAATAAAAAAACAAATTACTGTAATTTCCCACTACCTACTTTTCTGTATATTTTGAATATTAAAGAATATTTAATATCAAATATGCAGTGAGTACCATACTCACCTGACGAAGTCATTTGGATGACGAAACAATTGTTGTGAAATTAAATAAATTAGCGGAAATTACGTTCTTTTACTTTTAATCATCAATGCATGAATAGGTTAGAGGCATTTGAGATGTTGGCGTATCGACGTATTTTGAGAGTCTCATGAATCGATAAAATCACCAACGACCAGGTGCTTGAAATAATGGGTAAAGATGAAGAGATCATTGATACTGTAAAGACTAGGAAGTTGCAGTATCTAGGTCCTGTCATGGGTGGAGATAAATACCAACTATAATACTACAATTGGTCATGTGGGGAAAGATGTCATGGCTGAGAAGCCTCAGAGAGTGGTTTGGGTGCAACTCTAATTAGTTATTATGAAATGCAGTATCCAAGATTATTATTACAATGATGATTGCCAACCTTCGTCGCGAAGATAGCACGTAAAAAAGAAGAAGATGGACTATAAAACATTTAATCGAAGTTGAATTACTGCGAACTAATAGTCACAAACATCTATCGACAATCTCATTTTCGTGAATCTTAGATGTGAACAAGAGTGTTATCAAGTACGAAATCATTTATAACATCTTATAACTTATTTATTTCGGATTTTATGTCGATAAAATTTCTGGTAGAAAATATCGGGTTTTTTTTTACAGAGATAGCACTATGATTTGACAGGAGGTAGCAGCAATGTTGTTTTGA
Source organism: Megalocaria dilatata (assembly GCA_034642435.1). Taxonomy (NCBI): domain Eukaryota; kingdom Metazoa; phylum Arthropoda; class Insecta; order Coleoptera; family Coccinellidae; genus Megalocaria; species Megalocaria dilatata. The sequence continues at coordinate 42,491,829 of CM067856.1, read as the reverse complement.
CATTTCTGTTCAGTAAGTATTGACAAATTATCATGGAAAGACTCAAGCAGTAACAACGTTTACAAATAGTTGAAATTTATTTTCAAAATCAGTGTTCTATTCGCCAAACTTATAGAGCACTTCGTGAAATTTGTGATTTACATAATCGTCCATCAGAGCAGCTTATTTGCCGAAATATCTATAGAATTTGGACAACATTTTCTTTACTGGATGCAGCAACAACAACAAGACAAAGAACTGTAAGTACAGAAGAAAATATCGCTGCTGTAAGTCAAAGTGTTAATGGTGATCCTGATTTGATTATTCGTCGACGTTCACAACAAGTTGGACTCTGTGCATCCACCACATCAAAAATTTTGCGTAAAGATCTTGGTCTAGACCCAAACAAGATCCAACGGGTTCAAGAACTAAAACCACTTGATCATAATGAGCGTCGTTTTTTTGCTAATTGGGCCCTAGAACAGAATTTTATTCACTTTTTTATCGTAAAATTGTGTTTGGTGATGAAGCTCATTTCTGGTTGAACGGCTATGTAAACAAGCAAAATTGTCGTATATGGAATGAAAACAAATCTTAAGAAGTTCTGCAGGTTCCATTACATCCTGAAAAATGCACTGTATGGTGTGCTTTTCACGCTAGAGGTATCATCGATCCATATTTCTCTAAAAACGATGCGAATGGTGCTCATTACAGATCGATGATCAATGATTATTTGTTTCAAAATTTGAATGGTATTGACCCAGATGTGTTTTGGTTCCAACAAGATGGTGCTACACCTCATGCTTCTACCGTAACAATTAATTTATTAAAATAATGATTTGGCGATAACATTATTTCGAGAAATGGTCCAATTAATTGGCCTCCAAGATCATACGACATAACTCCACTGCATTATTTTCTTTGGGGTTATGTCAAGTCATTCGTTTATGCTGATAAACCAGAAACAAAAAAAAGCTCTGGAAGCCAACATAATTAGTGTTATTGATGAAATAAGGCCTGAATTACTCGGAAAAGTGGTCCAAAATTGGGCTGGCTGAATGCCGGAAATTATTTTTAAAACATCAATTTCATAAAATTATCTTTCAAAAAACAAGTTTGGCTGCAATCTTGATTTAAATGTGTTTATTTCAATTCAAAGTTCTATCACTCTAAGAAAAACACCCGATGTAATTGTTTCGTCCTTCGTGTATAATATTTCTGATGTCGATCAGTATAAATGCAAACTGAATATTTTCTTTAGGCATCTGCTAGTAACAACTTCGAATATTTAAATATGTATCAGAGGAATATTATAACGGTGTACCGGCTCAAGTCTACTCTGTTCCTAGAAAAGCGTACTCTGAGAAATCATCGAAAGTAAGAAAATCCCGGCAGACTCCCCCTCCAAGTGATCGGAAGGAGTCCCGATTTGTCGCGTTTTTCTCGAATTATTATTGGAAAAAAATAACTTCCTCCGCAGAGGCGCAGAAGTAATTTATTACATTTGAGGAGCGAATTCGGAGCGCAGAAATAAGGTTACATTCTCCATTGCTCCTTTATCTTCATTACATTAATCTTCATTATATTAAAAGCTCATAAATTTGTCGTTCAACTACATTATTCCGGATATCCGGGCTTTTTTCTGAGATAACTGCAGCTGACGGAGTAGCCCTGGAACGAATTGGCTCTTAGTCGACTTCGAAATTGTCATAAAATACATTTTATCATTTTTGTCGCCTGGGTTTCGGCATATTTTGCTCGATCAACTGAACCCAATAGTTATGGTGCCATAATCCGATTACTTTGAGAATATTTAGATAGCGTCTGTGAGGGTGATCTCAATTTCTCGAATTCCAAATTGAGGAAGCTGTGGAGTCAATAAATGATTCAGAATATTCGAACAACAGATATCCTTTTCTTCCTTTCGTTCTCTGGAGATATTTGGTAATGCATACTTGTCGCTATTTATTATTGTAAATTATGGCTGTAATTGTGGTTAAAAATCAAAATTTCTTCATTAAAATTCAACAATAGTATATTAAAATTAAAGAGTTTATTCAAAGTATAATAACTATGTTATTCTGCCAAAAAATTGTAAGGATTTTTGCGACTGCAGTTTCGATATATAACGTCATCATCAGGCAATTGAAAAAAAGGTTATTGTTATGCTTTTTCAATTGAATAATTTTGAAAATGTGATTTTCGTTTTAATTATTATTGAATTTTTTGTGTTCATTAAGTATTATTTTTTGTGTAAAACCACAAAACCAAGGAAAGGCTTGCTGAGCATAAAGGATACTCTGGATTAATGTTAATAGCTATAGGTTCATTGGAAATGTTCATTGATAATTGACAAAATATCACCACTAAGGATGTATATTTGCCAATAATTGATCAACAAACATCCATCCTCAGATCTCAGCTAATCCTGCCTGCAACCCAATGAATCTGCACAGAGAAAAATGAAAGGCAACAGACAAGCGCGAATCGATTTTTCCGTAACACTCATCCTCAGATCTGAGATAATCCTGCCCGAAATCCAACGAATCTGCATACGGAAAAGTGAAAGACAACATAAAACCGTGGTCGATTTCGCAGATGGTGAAATCGATCAATGGTTGAAAGAAGAAGATAGACCTGTTACTATGCGCATACTACACCGCCCTATTCGAATCTGTAGACTTTTTCTATATTGGCCATGATAAGTACTTTCTTTGACTGCAGACCGCTGTCATCAACGTTTGAACAGATGCAAAGAATGCCACATCGAGTATAAGATTTCTTATATCACTGAGTGCTTACAGTATTTCATTTGACAAACCTGAAAGATAGCCACACAATTAAGTTCCCAAAATAATCACTCAATTATGATTTTTTTCTTCAAATGAACAGAAATTTTTTCCGCCATTGAATTAATAATCCATAAGTCATCTTCAATGGTTTGTGGTGACATAGAATACATTTCACAATTTTTGCTTTCCGAATTCCTACTTATTACGATTGATCTGGAATATTTAGTTTGCGTCAACAATCCGATTACATGCCTCACTAACGAGGTTCTGATGATGTCTTGAAAGCTTGGTTGACAGAATCGGTTTACACTTTCAGAGTCGAATTATTAATTTAAGAAGTTCTGATTGCATTTAGAATGGACCGAACGAAGAAGTTTCGTCATTAGAGAAGTTCAGTTCGTTGTATAACTCTGATTTGGCCATTGATTGTGATATTTTGAGAGCAGGCAGTAGAGAATTTTGTATACTTATTTGACAGATAAACTCCAGAAGTCCTGTTTCGCAAAAATTTCAACAGTAATTATAAAGAGAAAGAGAGGAGGAAGGGAAGAGAGAAGCAAAAAGATATTGATACTTTCAGGTGCGTCAGATGAAATTCAGACAATAGGTCATAAGAAAGATTGAAACCACTCTTTAATAGATCCACAGCTATTTAATAGAAGATCTAATTTCATATTCGGATTTATAGTATGTCACGTACAGATTTAGAGTTTTCAGTATCAGCGGCTAGCTAGTTACAAATGAGCGCCAAATTCTTTAAGCAGGATATCAAGATATTATAATAAACTGAATTCGAGCTTTGAGAGATTAATAATTTAAAGAAGGAAATGAAGCTCCTTGAAATATTCATAAAATTGTTACAAACTGTATGGTTATTGAAAGGGGAAGATGGAATGATTATTTGCTTTTTAGAGTGGGTTCATTATCGCAAGCTAGGCTATAAATATATGATGATATTTTATTTTTTACAATCAGATGATCTATTAATAATATACAGTAAGTAAATAATATAAATTAAAGAAAAACAGATATCTGTCCTCCTAAAGTTGCAGAATCATTAAGAATTAAATGAATTATCAATAAACTATATATTATTATTAATATTATCCAATAGCTATTATACATCACCCAGACTTCAATGCACTGGTCTTAAGTCGAAAATACACTGACCTTGTGCTGTCCTTGATATAAAATTGTCAAATGATTACACCTCAAAAACAAACCTTTTACTGCCTGAACTATACCAATCCAACAAGCTGATGGTCTATTTATAAACGATGTGTTCGATTCCTTCCTCATCACTGATGGCGCTGTGTCCTGAAATTCTAAACCTTCTTATGTTCAATGCATATCGTCAAGTGAGAACCAGTTCTCAATTTCTTCAATGGATTTACGTTTTCAAACTCAAACTGATAGTGGATCCGATGATGTAACTCGAAAAACCAAAATCTAAGGTACCAATAATTTTTCCAGGTAAACACAATATCCGAATAATTAAATTAATTGAAACTATAGGTATTCTTTGAAAGAAAGTCCGGCAATCCAACTTTAAACTCGTTCAATTCCACCAAATATTCAGTCAATCACTCACTAAGAACTAAGATGTTCATAATGGACGTCGATATCGTCGTAAAAAAAACATAATTACGCAGTAATTAGCGTTTCTGGCATCGAAGTACGGAACCATATGTATTCGGGTTACCTATATCTGATACTTGACATATTGTACCATAGATGGACCTGTATGTCAATATTTCAAAATGCCCAGATTTCAACGGCGAAATTAAAATATGACAAATAGCTCCCCTTTTTGTATAAAAGACACTTTCATGAAATGGTCTATTTTGGTCAACAGTATTAATATTGTATAAAAATTTCAAATGAATGGGAAATATTAAATTGTAAATCGGTTTGCCTAGACCTCTAGCCGAGTCATGAGTAAAATTTCCTGCAAATATTGAAATCACCAAATAATCCAATGGAACAATCAGAAAAATCTACACTTTAATGGACCATATTTCTGGACTCCCTAGATGTATTCAAATCTTGAATATTTTTCTTGGATTTTTATTCATTCAGAAATGAAACTTCTCAGGTGACATAACTGCTTTTATACAGGGTTATCCATGTTGTGCTTCCGAAAGTAAACGTAAATAAAACACTCTTTCATTAAGAATATCGATCAAATTCTTGATTCATTATGATGCCTAGACTTTGCCATGATGTGTGGAATACAACATAATTTAAATTTCCTTCGCGTGATCTCTTACAGTACTCGAGGTAATTTCGATGACTCACAACCATCTCAACAATAACTTGACGGATGTTGGCTTTCAGATCGTCAATGGTCTGAGGATTTTGAATTCGTTTGAATTCCACCCTTTAGTGTATTGGCATGTGAGCGTAGCTCTTTCACCAAGTGACTAGTTAGCATTCTCCACAAACTGCCCCAGGAGGCAGAAAGTGTTATAAGAGTTACGCCTCATAATCGCGCATGGCGAGAACCGCTCCGGAGAGCTGAACCCACCAGCTTCCAGTTTGAGCTTTAGTTCGAGAACCTACCACCGTATGACTGGAACAGCGAAGCACTATCCAACCTTTAATCGCTCTGCAGTGTCAGCACCCGAGTCGTTTGGGACGCAACTCACATGCCGAAGGGGATTCTTGTCCATCCATCCGAAAGTCCCATGAACTAAGATACTGTCAAGATTGATGCCTCAAATGATCATGGTACGAGCACCGTCAATCCGGCCTGTAAGTCAAGACCCATGAACCCTTGTGAAGTCTTTCAATTGATCCTGTCTTCGAACACTAACGGAGTAGCTGTATCGTTGAGATCCGCAAACCCCAGAAACGTCTCACAATCGATCCTGGTTCAGAACGAGGCCGGTCGAACCGTCAAGTCCCGCTAAACCCAGAAGCATTTCTCGAGATATCCTGAACATGAGTGTCTGCGAAAAGATAGGACTACCCTCCTAGTTCAGCATGCGGACTTTTAACCACTGCCCCCTCGAGTCCAACACCAATTGGGTGGCCAGGTCGTACGAATACTTGCCGAGGGCCTCCACCTTTCCGAGGTAACGAATTATGCTATATAATGCACTCGGCCATTGGACAGAAAAAATGATGAAAAATGATTTACTGTCATAGGGTAGAGTACGTCAATTTTGAGGGAGAGGCCCTGTGCTATAACAGAATACCTTGTCACTGATTTGATCAACGTGGCTCAGCCCTCCATTCCACCTTTACAGTGTAACTAGAGCTCCATTCGGTCGATCTTCCACCACATGGATCCAGTGACTGGAGCAAATGTCATTACTTTAGGCATCAAGACTTAACCCTCCATTTCACCGGGATGAAACTAGGGTCCTTGTCAAGACAAGCGCTACCAGCGACACAACTGACTGGTAGCAGCGAAATACTATTCAACGTCAACTGGCTCTGCAGGTCAGTACCCGAGTTGGTTTGTGATGCAACTCACACGCGGAAAGAGCTTCTTATCTAAGCACCAGGACTCAGTTCCATGAACTAATATAATCCCAATATTGATGACTCAATTGATTCTGGTACCAGCACCGTCAACACGGCCTGGTCGTCATGAGCGACGAACCCATGCGAAGTCTCTGACTGATCCTGGCGTCAATCACCAACGGACTGGCCGTTTCGTCGAGATCCACAAACTATGACACGTTACGCATTAGATCCAGGTTCAGGACAAGGTCGGTCGAATCGTCAAGACCCTGAGTCATTTCATGAGAATATCCCGAACATGGGGGTCTGCGAACAGATGAATGAAATATCTCCCTGGTCCAGCATGCGGACTTTCAACCACCACCCCTCCAATCGGGTGGCCAGGTGATACAAGGATCACCTGTGGGCATCCACCCTCCCTAGGTAACGCAGTGTGCTACATAACGCACTCGGCCATTGGACAGAAAATTCCGGAGATTTACTGCAATAGGGTAGAGTACGCTTGTTTTAAGGGAGAAGTCCTGTTCTGCGACAGACTCCTTCTCACTGAGTTAATCAACTGGCTCAGCCCTCCATTCCACCATAACAGCAAAACTAAGGCCTCATTCGAGAGATCTGTCACCACACAGGTCCAGTGACTGGCGCGAATGGCATTAGGTTAGGCATAAAAATTCTCAACTTTCCATTCCACCGGGATGATACAAGAGTCCTAGACTTGACAAGCACCCTCAGCACGCCAAGCTCTAATGCCATAGGGGGCGCGGGTCTGAGGATTGTCAATTCTACCAGGGTTTCGTATTGGCATGTGAGCATGGCTCTTGCACCAAGTAACTACTCAGCAGTCTGCTCCCAGAGGGAAAAGGTGTGATAAGGATTACGCCATATCATCGCGCGAAGCGAGAATCCCTCCGAACAGGTGAACCCACCAGCTTCCAGTTTGGGCTTCAGCTCGAAATCTAAAACCGTCTGAGTGGTAGCAGCCAAGCCCTATTCAACCTCTACTGCCTCTGCAGGTCCGTACCCGAGCTGGTTTGTGACGCAACTCACTCGCCGGAACGGCTTCTTATCCAAGCACTCGAACGCAGTCCCATGAACTATGATGAACCTACGATTGATGACTCAATTGATCCTGGTATGAACATCGTCAACAGGGCCTGTACTTCATGACCCACGAACCCATGTAAAGTCTTTGGATTGATCCTGGCGTTAAGTACTAACGGCTAAGCCATTTCGTCGAAATCCACAAACCCTAAAATGTTACGCATTGATATATACATATATATATATATATATATATATATATATATATATATATATATATATATATATATATATATATATATATATATATATATATACATTAGGTATAGAGAGTTAACCCTACATTTCGCCGGGACGAAACTAGGGTCCTAGTCAAGACCAGCGCCCCCATCACTTCAAGATATAACGCCCGTGGGGGCATAAACACGATCTTTCGTATAACCCCACAAAAAAATCCGAAAGCGATAAATCACAAGATCTTAGTGGCCAATTCACATCGCCGAAACGGAAAATTATGCGTCCTGAGAATTTTTCTTGCAATAAAGCCAAAGCGGGTCTGGTTGTGTGGCTTGTTGCACCATCTTGCTCTAACCATATATCTTTCAATTCCATATCATTAATTTCAGGCCAAACAGACTCGTTAATCATTTGGCTATTGCAATGAGAATTATAGTCGGTTATAGTGACACCTTCTTTATTTTCAAAGAAGAACTGGCCAATCACTCCATCGGCCCAAATTGCACACCATACAGTGACTTTTTGTGAATGTAATGGTCTCTCGGCAGTTACATGAGAATACTCACTGTCACAGATGCGACAATTTTGCTTGTTAACATAGCCACCGAGAGAAAGATGTGCGTCGTGCGAAAAATCGTCATCCGAACGTTGTTGTTCAAGCACCCAATCGGTATATGTTCTACGCATTATATGGTCAACTAGCTTTAGTTCTTGTGTCAGCTGAACCTTATAAGGATGCAGATGCAAATTTAAATGCAAAATATGCCATAGCGTGCCGTAAGAGAGGCCCAAATATTGTGCGCGCCAATAAATTGATCAATTTTGATCTTCTTCTAACTTTCAGTAAAAATATTTTCGCTCTAGCATGTATTTCGATGATGTATGGGACTTAACACATCAGTAACAGATCCAGCCTCTTTCAAATTTTTCACTGTTTTACCAATTGTACGCTCATATGGACGATTATGTCGGCCATAATGTAGCCGTAATGCACAAAACGTACTTATGATACTCACAGTATCATTGTTTTTGTAGTAGGTTTTCACAATTTTCACACGCTCAGCAGTTAAATAAGCGTTCCATATTACTAAATGGCTAAACATATGAACATATGAGGCTTCGGATCACAGTTCTGTTCGTCATATTTTATTGAAACAGGGCTGTGAAATCCGGACCACAAAATGTGTAACCCGTTATTTTTTCTTATATTTTGATTTTATTCGATGCAATTCATAGTGTGACCTTCCAACTGCAATGAAATATGTTTAAATTATTAAAGCTTATCAAAAAAATATACATCTAAATGACTATTTATCTTCGAGCAAAATTCTCAAGAACAATTACTGAAACAACCGAGTCAGCAAACCCAAATCAACAAAACAGAGTAAACGCAGTAGTTTCCCAATTATCCCCTCATAGATTCGTATGCCTGTTTATATTTACCCATATCAAGTTATTTCACCCATGAGACGTCCTTTCTTCTCCTTAGGCACCGTAAAATTGTTGTTTACCAGGCTAAGCTCCACAATTAAGTTCAAAGCGAGACCACTACGTGGAAGGTCTACTAATATGCTGCTGATGTTTTACACGATCCCTTCTCTTAGGCAGGAGTTGATTCGCTCAAAAGGTGTTCATGTACTGGAATGCTAATAGACACATTTCACGAGGTAAAAACCACGTCTTTTGACGGACGTTATTTACTGGCGGATTCACGTAAATTTGTACAAAATTCTGGATTTCCTACTGTGGTGTTTGTAGCGAGATATTTTTGGAGGCGCTTCGTCGAATGGTTCAAGTTATTTGAGAAGAATGGCGAACACTTTACTTTCATGAGATAAGTTGGAATTTCTCATAGTAGCAATTCCCAGCTATTGGCATATCATTTATTTTTTGAATTGACAATTTACAATTCGAAATACGTAGTCTCTATGACAGGATTTCATTATGAATGTATACATAAAATTATATCAGAGATGATCCATGAAGCTCTGCGACTTGATTGAGGTATCTGTTGGCATTATATTTTTCCTTAATTTTCTTCCAATCAAAAATGTAATTTACGGGTTATAAAAACTTATGAGAGCACAAACTTTATATATAGAGTGTTGAGGCGCATCGTTATATCTACGGTTTCCATATTAGTTGTTACCGTCTGACGGCTCAAAGAATTTTCCAAAATTTTTAAATATCATACATCGTGCCCCAGAAGTCGATGTCGAGCCGAAATCAGGTAACAGGTTAAATCATAATAGACATCACAAAAATATGAGAGAAAATCCACGTCCTGTATTTTTCAAATTATATTGCGCTTTCTTTTATTCAATAAAATGCACACCTGTGATGATTTTTCAACTCCTGTTGCTACAGTTTTCTACTTTTTTCAAATTTTATGTTTCCTATATTATCCCGAATAGTGCTTCTGTCACCTCACCAAACTTCCATTCCACATGTTCATTTTAAAACGATATTGAGATCATTCTTATCTCATTAAATTCGGATTTTTTACCTACTACTCGTGTAAATTTTATAGGTTCATATTACCATATTTTTTAAATGTTGATTCATCCGACCACAAAATTTTTTCTAAGAATTGTTTCTCGGTTTTTTATATCATGGTTTGGCAAAACGCAACCCTAGGTTCATAATCCCAAGGTACCGGAGCTTGCACTTGTTGTGCATGATATGGGTGGAGCTTATTTTTTTTTCAATAGTCGGTGAGCTGTACTTTCGAGAACTCCTGTGCTTCGCTGAATTTCACGTAGTGAAGTACTAAGATCTTCCTCAACTTCTTGGAGTCGTAAGGTAAGGAAATTCTTTCTTCACCATGCACTTTCTGAACTCGATGATCTAGATAACGATCAGCATCACGGTATCTCTCGCGATACATTCTCGAAGCTGCACTAGCGTTACATCTGCATTCCTCATAAATGAGGTGCAGGTTGGCATATTTCTGTGTGGTATATACAGACATGATGGGAATACAGAATTACAGGATAGTCCAGATGAAATCAAAGTTCGTCGTAAAGAGATCAAACTATCCAAATCACAAGCAAACAAATCTAATATACGAAGCCAAAAGTCGTAAGTATACAAATAACACGATCAAATATGGAAAGATGCGCAGTACACCAAGGGGCGTACCGTAGTCATCTGTATTGCGTTTACGTGTGCCAATACCAAATAGTGGCGTTATTATCTGTCTCACTCACACTTTATGGAAGGTCTCACCCCATCTCATTCAAACCAGATTTTTAAAGTATTGGATGCACTAGGATACTTTTTAGAAAGTTCGAAGAAATTGTTCGAAACTGCGTTTCCTTAAGAAAGGCCGTTTTTTTACCGATCTAAGAAAAAATGCAGTATGTGTTATACCATATTAGAATCCCTCATGAATGCGCTAAGTTTCAAAGTAGTTTGCCGAACCGATATAGTACAGTTTTTTTTTTCAGTAAAGTCAGTTACTACTCTGTCAAGAAAGTACCAGGAATTTTCAATTAAAACAACATTTTTACATTTAATCGTCAAAATTTATTGGGTCGCCTTCAAAATAGGCTCCATTTGCTCCAATACATCTATGCCAACGGCACTTCCAATTATCTAAACATTTTTTATAGGCGCTTTCCGGGATGGACTTTAGCTCTCGCACCGAATTTTGTTTTATGGCTTCAATCGACTCAAAACGGGTGCCACGAAGGGGCAATTTTAGTTTTGGGAAGAGGAAAAAGTCGCAGGGAGCCAAATCCGGCGAATACGGTGGTTGCTGAAGCACGTTTGTTGAGTTTTTGGCGAGAAAGTCAGTCACAATCGTAGCTCGGTGAGAAGGCGCGTTATCGTCATGCAAAATCCATGAGTTGTTCGCCCACAAATTTGGCCGCTTATTACGGATACGCTCACGCAAACGTTTCGTAACGCCTAGGTAATACTCCTTGTTTACCGTCTGACCCTCTGGAACGAATTCGTAGTGCACCACGCCACGGATATCGAAGAAAACAATGAGCTTCACCTTCATTTTCGAGCGGCTTTGGCGTGGTTTTTTCGGTTTCGGCTTATTTTTTGCCACCCATTCCGATGATTGCTGGCTTGTTTGCATATCGTACTCGTAGACCCAGGTCTCAGCACCAGTTATAATGCGTTCCAAGAATGTAGAATCGGAATTACAGCGATCCAGCATGTCTTTCGGTACGAGTCGTGTAATTAAAACAAGTTGTATGCCAACGGCACTTCCAATTATCGAAACATTTTTTATAGGCGCTTTCCGGGATGGACTTTAGCTCTCGCACCGAATTTTGTTTTATGGCTTCAATCGACTCAAAACGGGTGCCACGAAGGGGCAATTTTAGTTTTGGGAAGAGGAAAAAGTCGCAGGAAGTCAAATCCGGCGAATACGGTGGTTGCTGAAGCACGTTTGTTGAGTTTTTGGCGAGAAAGTCAGTCACAATCGTAGCTCGGTGAGAAGGCGCGTTATCGTCTCATAGTAAAAATCGGCACGCACTCTGACATCGACTGACTTAATCAGCTGTTGCAAACACACTAGTTGACAGATCCCGCTCAAGCTTGGCATAGTAATTAAGGGCAGTGGTACCAACCTAGGAAAAAAAATTTTTACCTGCCTCATCGGCCCGCCAGATTTAAATCGATAATTCCCGGTACTTTCTTGACAGAATGTATATTTGTGCGAAATATTAATTTTGAATACTTGGTTCGGCAAAAAGTGAGAATGTTTTCCAAGCTGGATAAATTGGCTTAGAATTGAACACCACAGGTTACAGAAGCACTATTCGAGATAGCATAGGAAAAATAAAATTCGAAGAAAGTAAAAAATTATAGCAACAGGAGTTCAAAAATCATCACAGGGTGTGCATTTTCTCGAATAATAAAAAATGCAACATAATTTGAGAAGTACACAACTTAGATTTTTTTTATATTTTTCTGGTGACTACTATAACTCAGCCGGTTACCCGGCTTGACGTCGACTTCTGGGACACCTTCATATCCGGACTCCTTAGCCTTCCGAACCCTTTGGGTTTCCGGAATCTCAATTACAAAATAAGCTTCCCGAGCTTACAATCTACTCAGAAACTTCATAGTGAATGACTTATTCATATCGAAATTCATTCTGTACATGAACGGATATTACTGAATTGGACTTCAATTTCTGTATCAACATTTTTAATGTATTCGATTCTCAACCGTTCAGTACAAAACTCAATCTTCGTATTGTGTTGGCCTTCACTTCGTAGAAATCCATTGCGCACTATAGTTAATAGATACACACACTCATCTGTTATATGAGTGATTCCTTTTTTTTTGACTAAGAACATTATGTTGGCTTTAACATTGTTTCTAATCATTATTATGAAGAAATGCAAGAGGCAAAACTGGTAGGAACTCTCGAACGATAAATGAAGAAAAAGGTCCTCTCCGATGTCGGCGTTCATGGAATGTCCGTCCTCGAAACTTCAGCCGACGAGATTTTCTCCTATAAGAATCCGAGTTAATGTGTCCGTGGAAATTTAAATTCGGGAAAGTGGCTTTCTGTCGGGTGAAAAGTGCCTCAGCTGGAATATTTATAGCATCGAGTCTTTTCAGGGAGCGCAGACTATCCGGATAACGACAAAAGTTTCAATAGTTCCGACGAAATAAAGGAAATTCTAGGACGATTTTCCGCCTTGGTATTTGCTGCATTGTGGCAATATATCGAATATGCAAATTGTGTGAATTTCGATATTGTCCCGATAATAGGAAATTATAACTGCATAGTTTCTGTGGACCTCGCTGCCTTGAAGTCAACTTCTCAAACGAACTGAGTACAAAATTCCGGGTGTCCGAGACAGACCCCCATGAAATAGTTAACACTTCAAACCTAAAAGGAAATTCTACTTGGTCTCTTTATTTTACTATGATTTTTATACCATCGCTCAACAATATTTTTAAAATTGAATTCAGAATTATTTCTGGAAATACAGATTATCAAAAATAACAGAAACTCCACATTTCATTTGAACTTCTCAATTCTTTTAATTTCTTTTTCATGAAATGGGCCTTGAAATTTAGTTCAGATGGAATATTCTTCAAGAAATTTCGTTTCATTTTCGAAATGAAATATATTGTAGTGAATTAGTTTGTTCTCTATCACTCTTTATTATTATATATAAAAATTAATTTCGTATTTCAGCCCACAAAATGAACCATCACAAAGTAACGCACTACTTCATCCAATATGTAATCCACTACATTTTTATAGCCAGTGATATTCTCATTATGTCTACTATCTTCTAAGGAAATATTGAATTCAATTGTAAATGTTAATTTCAGAAATGAAACTTTCTTAAAAATGCAAAAAAACATTAGAAAACACCACCTTGTAGATATTGAATTAGAAACTAAATTTATCAACGATTAACAGAATTATTATGTCTTCAATTTAATCGGTTCTTGATTGATGAAAATTCATTTTAGCCGAACAAAACGATAAAGAATATTTCGACAATTTATTGATTTAGAACAATTGATTCTATAGACTCGTCAGGTTAATATTTTGAACAAACTCAGAAAAATAACAACCTCACATCTCATATAGATATGGTTATGCAAAACTTGACAAGATATATATTTTTTATTTCTAAGGATAATTCAGGAAAATGAATTTATTGAAGTCCTCTAGAGTGAATGTTTTCTTTATTGTTTTAGATATGTAGATTAAATTTGTTTCTTCTTGAACATATGAATAGCTGAGCAATTTTAATGAGTTCAATAATAAAATCCATCCAAACATTAAATTCGCTTTTGAGAAAAAAAAGAACTCTAGTATGAATTTCCTGGATCTTGAAATTTTGAGAAAGGGTTATTTTAATAAAAAAGTACGTTAAATTTCAACCGTAAACATATGCCGACAGATTGACTTAAAAATATTTGGACATGAATGGAGTACGCGGTTGTCACTAGGTGAAACATTATAACAATTTTATTTAAAATAATTCACACAGTTTTTATGTTCCATCGTTTATTCAGAATCCTGACACTCCTTTCGGTCTTTCGACCATCTTCAAAGGAGTATAAAAAGGAACTAAACTTAAAATTGAAAAATGTTCTATTTATTACACTTCGGACACCAGTATTTTTGTAGCGCATGGGGAAACTAGGAACTTAAAAATTGAAAAAGGTCCATTTATGACACTTCGGATATCCATGCGCTATAAAAATATTTGGAAGATTCAAAAATTGAAAATAAATAGAACCTTCTTCAGTTTTTGATGCTTCCAATCATTTTCATGCGCTATAAAAATACACAGATGTCCGAAATTTAAATAAATTGAACCTTTTCCAATTTTTAAGTTTCTAGTTATTTCGATGCGCTACAAAAATACACAGATGTCCGAAGTGTAATAAATAGAACATTTTTCAATTTTACGTTCTGTTCCTTTTTGTACTCCTTTGAAGATGGTCGAAAGACCGGAAAACGTGTCAGGATTCTGAATAAATTGTGAAACATAAAAACTGTGTGAATCATTTTGAATGAAGATATTTGGACAAACAACTGTTGTTACGAAGTTCCAAGAATAATTCTTACTTAAAAAATGTTTGTCGAAAAATCCCAATTTTGGGTTCATAATCTGTGATATGAGAATTAGAAATTAACTACCAACAAAAATTTTAGCCTCTTATTTCCTCTTGAAAAATATTCATAATGCAGGGGAGGATTTTTCTGATAGATTTTTGAGGGTGGACGTTAAAATACAGGGTGCTCACTCATAAAACTAACGTGGCTACACCCAACTGCTGTTTATCTGTTCAACAGGCTAGTACATTAGAACTAGATCTGTACTAGCTTTAAAGAAAGGGAGATTACGATGTATTATATTTTGCAAGTTCGTGGTTTCTAGCAGCGAGTTGTATGAATCTTTCTTAGTGACCGTTAACCTTTGCTGGATCCGTTTGCAAAAAGGCTACCTCGAAAGGGTGAAGAGCTCACAGAAGTGTATTAATGTATTAATCAATGGATTGATTCATTTAAATTTACACCAGGTATCTTTGGAATGTTGATTATGATTTTAGTGCATGGGATTAAATTGGGAATTCTCAGTAATGTCGAGATAAGAAATCGACAAGTCAAAAGATCTGGATGGTATAGATGTGTCTTGGGAACAGATATTGATTATGATTTTAGTGCAGATGAACAAATGAAAACATTCTGGGATTAAATTGGGAATTCTCAGTAATGTCGAGATAAGAAATCGACAAGTCAAAAGATCTGGATGGTCTAGATGTGTCTTGGGAACAGATATTGATTATGATTTTAGTGCAGATGACATAAATGAAAACGTTCTGGGATTAAATTGGGAATTCTCAGTAATGTTGACATAAGAAATCGACGAGTCAAAAGATCTGGATGGTCTAGATGTGTGTTTTGAAGCGATGGGAACTTCGAAAAATTCGACGAAAGAAATTTTTGAGTAGGAGGAAGAAACACAACGTTTTGAAGTTGGGAAAAAGAAAAAGGAGAATCTTCGTTGAGCACTAGTTATGGACAATCACTAATCGTTTTGTGATCGGTATAGTTTATGGGTGTTGTGCCATTGGGCTGAGGCCACCATTCCCGTGTTCCGTTATTGAACATGTTATCTGGTTTTGTGGATAGGTGTCCCGAAAAAGGTAGAATTTTGTTTGTTTGTAACTTTGCTAACATCTTTTTATTGGTTTTAAATGGAAATTGTTCACAAGTAGGTATGACAAATGACTTACTAGAATTGACAGCCCAGGGTTCTGAAGTTTTTCAAAAAATCTATTTGAATAGTACTTATGATTTGATTTTAAAATATCGTTTTACATTAATTACTTTCCGAAAGATTAAAAAAAATATTTTAATATAATATATATTGACAACATATCAGTTCATTATATGTGATATATGGTTTGAATGTGTTATCTTTTGCTCTATCCATCTCCTCAGTTGATATTTTTGAAACAAATGACTTGTCCTTCGTACGACGAGCACGAACCCGTGTTTCCTTCCAAAAACAGAGTTTAGTAAAGTATGTGATTTGATATATTTTCGAGTTGGTAACTAGAATCAGGAGTAGAATGTAGTGAATGGTGACAGTGGTGAGGTATAATAGTTAGAAAAAGCTTATTTTATGGGAAAAACGGTATTATTTAGTTTTACCATTTTCTCGAAATTTTTAAGGAAAATACGTTTCATTATTCAAAAAGTGACATCAACAATTTTTTTGAAAGTAGGAAATGTAGAAAGTTTCATTGAGTTACCCTTTCCATATTAAGATAAACACGCCTACTTATCAAGGGAAACGACTTGGTGGTGTACACAGCGTTATATTTCCTAAAATAAGATTTGAAATGGATAAAGCCCTAATGAATATTAATTAATCAATAATATCAAAGAAACACAATTTTTGTGAAGACAATATAAAAAATTCAACCGTCATAAAAAATTTCGAATCATCAAAAACTGTACAACAAATTCACATATCTAAATTTTATTACTGCTAATTTGTTCTGCAGCGTTTTTTCTGATTCGAAATTTTGTATGATGGTTGAATTTTCCATATTGTCTTTTGAATTGAAACAATGTTCTTCGACATTATGGAGTATGAGGTAGAAATATTTTAATCTTACGCCGCATCCGAATGAAAGGCAAAAAAAATTAAACAGTGAGGAATACACAAGTGATGAAGCCAAAATATCAAACAGAATACCTCTACCAAAATGAACCAAGATATTTCATGATGCAATGCTCTAAAATTGCAATTATGGAGTCGAAGCAGTTTTATTACTCAAAAACATACTCTCTCTATATAACATCATATCTTTGTGATAGTATAGAGTACAGACTACTCGGATAACGACAGAAGTTTCAATAGCCCCGGACAAATAAAGGAAATTCTGGAGTTATTTTCCGTTCTCATATGGTTCATTATACCATGTATCAAATACGCGCAATTCTAGGAATTCCAATAATATCTCGATATTACGTAATTATAATTAGTTTCTGCATCCCTTCCGCCAACAGTTTCTGCGAAGCAGCATTCATAGTTCATACGTGGGAAGTGACATTTGAGAGCATTTTTGAAAAACTAAATGAAATATCGTTTATTAGCTGTATTGTTGTGATTTGACGTTCTGTGCATGGGATATCATACGAGCATATTTTTGCTGCACTTCAGTTTTATTGTTGATCGTTACGGTTAAAACATAAGAGAACGATATAAAATATGGAAAATTTCCATGAAGGTTTGATTTTATATCCGAAAGTATATATGCGCTCCACTTTTACATAATTGTGCGTACCTCAAGCATGTTTATGTCAGTGCCTTTCATAAGTGGCCTGAGAAGAGCTAACGGATTCAAAACTGAAATCAAACACAATGAATTTTCGAAAATATATTTTGAAACTATCTAATTGAATAGAAAATTTTATGTCAATCATGATTTGGAGAGTATATTGTTGAATAACTGCCAATACTTATTTGGACACTTTGAAGACTAAAATTTCCATGGAGTTTTTTTATTGGTCTATTAGATGATTTGTTATCTAAGAAAATATTGAACGGAACTAAGAAAGATTTTTCGGTAACAAAGTCTACCCAGAACACAATTGAACTCCTAACTCGCACAAGGTGAAAAAGTTTCTGAGAGATCTTCACAGAAGATCTAGGAGTATCAGTATAATATATAATACAATATATCTGCCATGTGTGTATCATTTGAGAGAGAAATGTATGAAATTTAATAAGCTAATCTACCTATTTAAAAGAGGTGAAATTTCTTATAGTTCCCGGTGCAATGGAGAATTAAGTCTTGATGTCACTCGCGCCAGTCACTGGACCCTAGTGGTGGAAATTCGACCGAATAGGCTCTAGTTTCACTGTGAAGGTGAAATGGAGGGTTAAGCTAAGTCGTTCAATTCAGTGATAAGGGTGTAAATCTCTGGATTTCTCTGTCCAAAGACCGAGTGCGTTATGTTGTATACTGCGTTACCTCGAAGGGATGGAGGCCTTCGGGAAGTATTCGTTTAACCTGGCCATCCAATTGGTGTTGGACTCAAGGGGGCAGTGGTTGAAAATCCGAATGCTGGACTAGAAGGGTATTCCATCTATCTGTTCGCAGAAACTCATGTTCAGGATATCTCGAGCAATACTTCAGGGTTTAGCCGCCTCGTCCTGAACCAGTATCGATTTCAGACGTTCCTGGGGTTTGTGGATCTCGATGATACGGATAGACTGTTGGTGCTGGAAGCCAGGATCAATTGAAAAACAAGGGTTCGTGGGTCTTGACTTACAGGCCGGATTAACGGCGCTCGTATGAGTGGGTGGATAAGAAGGCCCTTCGGCCGGTGAGTTACGTCACAAACCGACTCGGGTACTGACACTTCAGAGCCAGTAGAGGTTGGATAGTGTTTCGGTGCTACCAGTCACGGTGTAGGTTCTCGGACTGGAGCCGAAACTGAAACTTGGTGAGTTCAACTCTGCGGAATGGTTCTCTAATGCGCGATGATAAGGCGTACTCCTTATCACACTCCCTGCATTCTGGGCAGATTGTGGAGACTGCTGAGTAGTCTACTGGTGAAAGAGCCATGCTCACATGCCAGTAACCTAACTGGTATAATTCACGATGTCCTTTAATCCATAAATCCTTAGGTCTTGTGCTTTTGTTATGGTCTTGAATGTAGTTCTCTTCACGTTCATTGTGAGACTATTATTTTTGCCACTTGCTATCACCAGATTTGAGATTATTTGACGGTCTGCTAGCGACTCCACAATGAAAATGGTGTCGTCGGCATACCTAATGTTGTTGATAGGTCTTCCATTAACTTTAATGGCTCAATTATTCTTTTATAGCACAGATTGAATAGAAGAGGTGATAATGCACACCCTTGTCTCACTCCTCTTTTTATTTGTATGTCCTCTGAAGTGTCAGTACCCAGCTCGATATAAGCCATTTGATTGAAGTACAGATGTGCTATTAACCGGATATCCTTATCATCTTGTCCTTTCAATTTTAGGAGATGCATCAGGCTGTCATGGCGTACTTTATCAAAGGTAGTCTAGAAAGCAAACATATAGCGGTTGATTGACATCCATACATCGCTGAGCCAACACAATGAAGCCAAAAAGTGCCTCTCTTGTTCTCATCGAGTTGCTGGAGCAAAATTGGGAATCACTGATATCTTCTAATTTTCTGAATATTCTTTAGTGTATATTTTGAGGGCGTAAAAAAGTTTACTCAAATATAATTGGAGCTTGGTTCAAGATTCATACTTCTATATCTAACCTCAGACTAAATAAGAGTAGGACAAATAAGCAAATTATAATAATGGATGGCTCAAGGATGTGAATCAAACGATGTATGTTAAAACTCTTCACAAAACTCGTTTGAATCTCTCCCTGCGTCGTCTTCAGATGAAATCACCCTAAATATCCAATTCTGACGGCATATACCTAGGTGAAAATGGTAAAAGGGCCATTCCTCACCATCGGAAGTTCCGGAACCCACATTACCGCAGAATTCAGATCTGTCCCTTTGGGAAACTACCGCATACCGGATTTTAAGTATGTCCTTCGTCTAGACGTCGAAAATTACAAAACGAGCAATGAGTACGACGCGGCCTGAATACAAAGCCACGCTAGATCTCGAGTTATTACTATTCAGGCCGGGCTTGAGATATGTGTTCTGGGCCTAGATATGCCACAAATGAACCAGCAGGATGCATTCGGAATACGGCGGTGCAACATGTTACATTTCGGGGCGCGAGTCATAAAGCATTCGTTGAATTTATTGCACCTGCGGCAGTACGTAGGGGCGATACTCCTCCGATTTTCGGCGGAAAGCCGGATTGAATATTTGTTTTACTCATTGTGCGTATGATTTAATCGGATTAGTCACCGCTTGGGGCTGTTATGGCGGGCTGCATTAACATACAGCCTAACACGCAATATGTTAAAGCGGAAAAAACGTTGGTTGAACAGTTTCGAAAATGACTGTTTGTTCCACGACTAAGCCTGCAGAAGAAATTGTAGAGTGAACAAATTATGCAGATATATACTATTTTTTGGCTACTGTGACTCGTTCGGTAGACGTTGTAGAAGTTTACATATTGTAGTAGGAGTAAAAACAAGTTCTTTCGGTTTTGATTACAGGTGTTGCTACTAGTTTAGCATTCCATTTTTTCATCTGGCAACACCTTCATTTTGAAGTGTCATTTGCTTTCTTTTCTATATCTGTCATTGTGCTTGAGTATGGGAAGCATAGTTTCTGTGTGCTTTGAAAATGTCAACTTTTGTAGTGAAAAATGTGTTTTTGCGAGGCTGCCAAAAATCATCGTATAATATTTTAGTGGATATTTATGGTGACCACGCTCGAGTCTACGAACGTGTCAGAAGTGGTTCGTCCAATTAAGAGTGGAAATTTTGATCTGGACGACGAAGAACGACTTGGAACAGAACGAACAAAGTTTAAGTATGAAGAATTAGAGGCAATTCTTGATGATGATCCATCACAAGTGCAAGAGTAAATCGCATTCTGACAAATGGCGTTACGAGATTTGCGGTAGAATTTCACCTGTCTTCGAGTTTTAGCCTCTTCTTGGCATCCACGCTACTTAAATCAAGATAGTTTTTTTTTTTTGGCACCCGGCCAAGACATATCTACTAACAATCTCTCGTCGTGCTTCGACCTAACGGTCGGAACATTCTCTACTACTCGAACAAGTCCATTTGAGTCACTAGTTGCTCAATGATTATAATTACAATCACTGGCTCTCTGCTCTTAAACAAGTTTTATTATTGTTAACTCTCGAAATAATAATAAATAAAATAAACTCAAAATCAAAAATAAAATGGAACTCATACACTACTAGAAATAATAAAGAAACCCGCACATATAAACAGTAAGTTAATTAAGTATGAGGCGATTTTAGTCTCGAATGAACTGGTCGAGTCGGTTTTTGAAGGAATCCACCGAATTTGCATCAACAACACTATGTGGCAACCCATTTCATCCGCCGAAAAGTCTGTTGGAAAGAAACGTTTGACGCTGTGTGGTTTTGAAATTTTTTTCGCCAGTTTGAAAGCATGGCCACGGAGTGCTTCTCGTGTATAAGTAATGGAGATTCACAAGAAAGAACCCATGCAGAGACCGATAAGTCACAATAAGCTCACCTCTATCTCGTCGATCCCCAAATTTTATATTCACATTCACTCAACACAGACCGTTTTTGCCATACACCCACGACACATTAATAACGCTCTCTAGTTAACATTCAGTCAATTCACAATCTCATCTCTCTCGATAATTCACACATTCAACGAAAGAACTCTCTATTCGCAATCACTTTCTAATTCTCAAGGAACACCCTCACATCATAATGCATTAAAAGTTTTGAAAATGAATGTATCGTCTGCACTATTTACTTGTGATTTGGTAGTACATGTGTAAATTGAACCGAAAAGTGAACCCAAAAATTAACCCAGTTAAAGTGAACAACGGTGTAAAAGCCCATCGATCTACTCCTCTACGAGCAAGATAATGTTTTCACCACAAGTACAGTTCAAAACTACACCGTGAGAATTCCCTCAAATTTTGAGTAAAACAATTCAAAACTGTACACTCTTTTACAGAGTGTATATGAATAGTTGCGAAAAAATTAAGGGGATGATTCCTTGTCAAAAAATTTAAACTTTATTTTTTGAGCCCCTTCTGCTTAGTTACAGCCCCCTAAAGATGACGCCCGAAAAACAAATTTTTAATTTTTTTCTTGTAAACAAAAAAACTGACAAAAATAAAACTAACCAGACATTTTATACGGACGAGAAGGCACTCAAAACATTCTTTGCTGGTGTCACATGCTGCACCTCTCTTCTATTGTGGGTGAAATTTTTTGATTGATGATTGGTTGTCTGGTCATCCTGCTTCGCTATATGTGTATAAATTCTTTATTAAATTTTTTTTTCTCATTTTTTGGGACGGCTAGTAAAATGTTTTAGGTTTCCTAGTATTAGAACTAACAGGCGAACTATATATTAGTAAGCCTCTGTTCATCATCTTGTTTGTTTGCCATGTCATTTATTTATTTATATAAAAATTTGTTTTTTTTTTGTAAAAGAATTTTAGTCTTAATGTTGTATATTAATTATGTTTTATTTTTATTATTAATTATTATTATTATTATTATTACACGACGTATAAAAAACCACTCCTAAACCTTTTTTCGATAGAAACTTTTTTCCTATTCCTATTTCACAATAAGAAGATTTGTTTCGGATAGGTTAATCTATTCCTAATAAATAAGTTTTCTCGCCATTTCACGCTAAAATTCACAGTTTTTGAAAAAAAATTATCAACAGATAATACGCCTGGGTCGTAGAGGCTGGAACTATTTTCGACCTTAAATTTAACCATTAGGCGGATGTCAAGTTGACATTTTTATTGAAAAGTGGTACAAATATTAAATAAACGTAACAAACTGACAATTTTTTTCCACAAATTATATATCATATCAAATAATTAGAACGTAATGACCAAATGCTATACATCACAAATAGCAAGAAAGAAATATTCATCGATTGTAACCAACAAATTTGTTGATTTATATTGATGAATATTTCTTTCTTGCTATTTGTGATCATATTAAATGTCCAAAGTGACTACCTTCACCCGTTACATAAGAGTCTAGACGTCGGTGCATAGGTCAAAAAATCCGGGAGTATTTTGAATAACCTTACATGAAATAAAAAGACGGTTCCTTTAACTCTTCCATATCTTGGACAGAAGTCTTGTAAACCAATGTTCTTAAATGGCCCCAAAATGTAAAATCCAGAGGATTCAAATCAAGTGAGCAGGCAAGCCAGAACTGAGGTCCACCTCGCCGTATCCATCGATTTGAACATTTATGATTTAATTGCTGACGTGCTTCAATATTCAAATGTGCGGGAGCCCCATCATGCATAAATCATATTGTTCTTCGAACACGCAAAGAAATATTTTGAAGAAGTACAGGAGGTTCTTCTTCAAGAAATTGAAGGTATGTATTTCCATCCAATCTAGGTGGTAGAAGTTTTGGACCAATTAACTGATCCCAACATATCCAAGCCAGACATTCAGAAGATCATTGTTCTTGGTGCTGAGCTAAAGTAATAGCGTGAGGGTTCTCTTCGGCCCATACGAAGTTATTATGGAAATCAGTTATTGGATCTCTAAAAAAATTAGCTTTGTCAATTAATAGGACATTTTTCAAAAATTGAGGATATTATTCCTAATATCCAAGTAGAGAATTGGGGACGACTCGGAAATTAACGTTGTGAGAGAGCCTGTACACGTTGAATGTGATATGGATATAAAAATTGTTCCTTCAATATCGCAAACACCATCATATGGTGAATTTATAATTGCTGAGCAATTTTTCTAGTGATGTCAGGTTTCTCGTCGAAAATCATTTTTATTTATTTCAAATATACCTCTTTTTCGTATTTTTGGCGAATTCGTGTAAATAGAGTATGATGTGAAGCCACACGTTCAAGAAACATTTCTGCATATCTTCTGGATGCTTTCAGAGAATTACCACCAGAAAGATCGTAAACAAAATTCATGTCGGTCATTTCTGTGTTTGTGTACACCGCCATCTTGATGAGTATGTGACAAAAATCTCAAAATAATAAGCCAGATCAAAAAATAATTGTATCTGAATCAAAGTAAGTCAAAACTAGTCAGTTGTCATAATAAAATGACATCCGCTTACTAGATAAATTCCAGTACAAGCCTCTACGACTCACGCTATCATGCTGATAATTTTTCTTCTCAAAGACCTTGAAGTTTGGCAAGAAATTACAAGATATTTCATGTGTTGAGAATAGATCAAGCTATCCAAAATTAATTTTTTTATTGTAGAATAGGGATATCGAAAAAAGTTTCTTGCGAAAGAAGGTTTAAGGGTGGCTTTTTCTACCCTCCAAACCATCAGACCACCAAAAATTTTTTGAGTGCCTTCTCGCCCGTATAAAATGTCTGCTAAATTTTATTCTTGTTAGTTCTTTGGTTTTCAAGAAAACAATTAAAAACTGATTTTCAGGCGCCATCTTTAGGGGCATGTAATTAAGCAGGGGGGCTGAAAAAAATAAAGTTTATATATATATACTCTACTTCTTAAGTCTAATATATATCTCTACTGTCTCCATGCAAAATGCTCATCCTTAAATTTGCATACTAAATAGTTAACGTTTTATCAATTACAAAGAAGTATTCAAAAATGTATATCTACATACCAAGCAATTATTTCAGGAAAAATCCGAAAGATAGGAAATTGGGTGCATATGATTCGAAGACCAAGAGACATTGAGCGCCAAATTTTTAGCGTGTAAAAAAACTAATCCAAGGATAAAACCGAAAGGAGTTTTTGCATCGAACTAAAACTGGAGATGAAAAGTGAGTCAGTCTACTACGATGATCCAAAACGTCGAGCAACGTATGGATGGATGCCTTATCATCAACTGTCAAGACAAATATTCATGGCAATAAGAACTTGGTGAAACAATTGTTGTTTATTTACTGAATATGTGGAAGTTGTAATTTATTATTTTATTTAATTATTTTCAAAATATTCAGACAAAATAATCACTTGTCCAGAGGCAAGCTTTATGAAATATTGATATAATTCATTTGTTTAAATCATTATATACTATGTGCTCTAGTAATTAATTGATTAATATCCAGCCAGAAAATTGCTGATGTTCAAATATCGATGGCAGAAAATTCCATTTTTCCTCTATTCGCTGGAATCGGAACTTTTAATCAAATATTGAAGTAACCATGAATTTTAGCTGTTCGTTGAGTTGAATGTTTGAAAAACAATATTTACCTCGAACATTTCATCACCCCTCGATGTTATTATCGTGGATGTGAGGTGCGAAACAAAAAAGAATGGCGATATGAAGGTAAACTTTTCAACCTTGCGGTGAGTAGACATCACCTCGAATAACACAAACTTTGGGTGTGTGTTTTCTCTGTTCGGAAAAAAAAAGCCAAACGTGTTTTTCGATACTTCCATTAAGGAAAATCTATCAGAAATTAGACATATTCTGCACCAGTTGATTAGGTTATAGTCACGAACTACAAGTTGAAATAAACTTGTTTGGAATTAAACATTTCAACATTTTTGAAAAAAATTTCACATTGTCGATCTCTAGATGCGTAGAGTACTTAGATATCTGCTGTCAATCTTCTTGAGTGTTTGATTCTCATTTTCGGCATATACGAGGGATATTCACTGTATTTTCGGTAAAGGCATGAAAGAAGTAGTCTCCTAGAACTTCAATATATTTGTTAGATCGAGAAATAAGCTTCTATGAACCTTTTTAAAATATTTTTGCTACTTCTCCTCAAAATAGGTATTAATTGCCAGCTTGAGTCTTCATCGTCGGAAAATCGATTTCCACGAAGATATTTTTTCACATTTTAGAATAGCTAGTACTCACTGGGGGCCATATCTGGACTGTACAGAGGATGAGTAATTCCTTCGAAGCCTTATTCCGCACATTAGGTTCCGCCACGCAGGCCTTGTGAACCGGTGCATTGTCGAAGCAGCAACACCCCCGCTGTGAGTTTTCCTTGCTTTTTCCTTTAATTGCCCCTCTTGAATTACGCAGTGTGGTTACATATAATGCTGCTGTGATGCCTTCACTCTTTTTGGTGTATTCTATCAATAAAATACCTTTAGAATTGCAAAAAACCTAAGCCATTATTTTTCCAGCGGATGGGGTGACTTTGAACATCTTTGGAAGCCGTGCACTCTTTTCAATCCACTGCATGGACTCTTGTTTACTCTCACGGTCATAGTGATGAACTCACGTCTCATCACCAGTAACCAGCCGGTTGGAAAAAGTCGATGGGTCTTCTCTACAGAGCTCTAAAATCTCCCTACAGCAATCGACTCGCATTCTCGGTACCCATCTTGCACTGACCTTTGAGGCGTTAAGATGGTCATGAAGGATAGTATGGTACCTACGGCTAGGTTTGTCATCTCTGCTAACATCTTGATTTTTATACTGGCATCTTCAAGTAGCAGCTTTTCCATTATTTTCACATTTTTTTCGGTGGTGCCGCTAACATACCCACTCAGACTAGGGTCGTTTTCAATGCTTCCTCTGTCACTTTTGAATTCAATTGACCACTATTCAACGATGGATTACGACGGGTTGGTTAACAGCAACCATCTCTTCATGAATGGTTTTTGACTTTTTTCCTGCTTAGTGAAGAACTTTATAAAGGTGCGATGCTTGATTTTCGTCATCACTCTGGCGTCAGTCATTCTTGTCGTCTTGCACTGACGATACCAAGAAAACTAATGGACATAAATCTGTGAAATTTTTTATTTATACCCTCAGATATTATTTTGAGTAAAAGAGATAATTAGATGACTCGCCTGATACCGACAATACATTGAAAGCCCCCCGTATATTTCTCACGTGAAAAATTTAATTGGAGATTGCTGGTCAAACTGTTTAATTCATTTTTCCTAGAAAGAATCAGTTTTGAAAACACTGTGGATATCTTATCAACAATTATCGCCATGAGTCTTGAAAAAAACATGGAATATGCATCTGGTTTACACTTAGAGAGAAAGTAAATTCAAAAAATTTTTAAAAGAGAGTTTGTAAAACATAAAATTTGAACAAAAAAACATGTCAAATCAGAATTATTTTCACCACGAATTCATACCGGTATAATAATAATGTTTCCGTGACAAAAATCAGAAACAATTAATGAAATTCACTCTTAGTGTTCAAAACTTATCACAAATTTATTTTATCATTAATGACAAACGCGCTCAGACTCCTGAAACCAGTCACTGTTTCATATAATAATTTATCCACGGTTTCGAATCCTCATGGAAAATTTCCATCTGGGAAAACAATAGCGGTGGTTTCCTATGAATCCAATGGAAATACCTAGGTGGAGTTTCTCGAAATATATGGATTCCATAGTTTTTAATTAAACTTTTAATTAGAAACAAAATTCATTT
Organism: Megalocaria dilatata; assembly: GCA_034642435.1. Classification (NCBI taxonomy): domain Eukaryota; kingdom Metazoa; phylum Arthropoda; class Insecta; order Coleoptera; family Coccinellidae; genus Megalocaria; species Megalocaria dilatata. Next base: position 42,464,280 of record CM067856.1, on the reverse strand, counting down.
GGCGAGGCACTTCAACTAGCCAACGTAATTCGAATTGCTGAATTCAACATATTTCACCGTTTCCGTAGTTGGATTAAATGTTAATCCCATACGCTGGCGATAACATCAAGAGAACTTACACGAAATGGAAATCATTTGCCATTTTCAGAAGTGGAAATTATTTATGAAAAGTATAATCTCCAAACTTTTTACATCTTAAGAGATTGAGATTTCGTTCTCCGATTTCCTCAGCAACTTTTAGATGTATTTTTCGAGGGATAATATATAAAATCAACGACAATCAAAAGCAGAATTGACTTTGGTTTTTAAATATTATTCACTAAGAAACATCACTGCTTCCAACTTATTACATTAACTAAAATAGAAACAAGATGGAAGCGGAATATTTAGGGATTTATTAACGTGTTATACAATTTTAAATATCACAGGATAAATTTTCACATTATTTTTACTGTTAGAAATACTTCATTATTCATTGGAATTTAATATTATAATATTTTTTCCATAGCTTATGTTAAAATGTTGTTACAGCACCTCTTTTGAGTAGACAAAGTATCACTTTAACCGCAAGGCTAGATGAAATAACACTTTAACATCAAGGGTAGATAAAATGTTTAAAAAAATTTGAATATCTGAACAGATTTAATCTGTTAGTCTCCTACAATTTTAATTTAAAAAAATCTTTTTCATTTTAAGAATTGAAATTAATGTTTTATGAGCACCATTTATATTTAATAGACGTATGAAATCAACACTCAAAATAAAATATCAAATGGAATAAATAACCCAAATTGTCAATTAAAATTAAAAAATAAATATTTGAATGAGACAAAATTTTGTTTCTGATCTTATAATTATGAAAACTAATTCCTTTTCAAAAATACAAAACGAAATTCTAAGGACTTCTCAGAAAATATAATTCATTTGAAATATTTAATATATTCCAATATTTAAATATGTTACTTCAAAAATCTCTCAAAAACATGTATATATCAAAAAACAATTAGAATTCCCATAAGGTCTTCATCGGTCAAACTTCACATTTAAAAATAAAAATCAATCAACAACCAATACAACTTACCAACAGAGTTTTTGTTATCCTCGTTTGAACACCCACTTTAAAATCCAAGATATTCTATGTTCGTCATAAAAATCATAGAAAGCTGTAAGGTATTTTATGGTTTTCTTCAAACCACCAGATATCCCATAAAAACTAGTATAATTATATATTATATATAAAATAAAATAATAAAAGAGGTTTTTTTTTACTTGATAGGAGGTATAATACAAAATTTGAATATCAAAACAGATATAATCTGTTAGTCTCCTACAATTTTATTTAAAAAAAAATTATTATTATTTTAAAATGTTTTAACTTTTTTTATTCCATTGACTTTACAAATTCAAATACATTAATTCGAATAATTAACAAGAAGTGTATTTTACAATTAACAATATAAGAAACATCTAATTTACTAACACCACAACTTGTACAGGGAGCATTGTTTTCATCGTTCTTCAGCTACCATATGATATTCTCAATGCTTTGCCACTTTTTAAAGGACGAGTATTCCTTCTCATAAATCATCCTATATTTTAGGGGAAACAATGAACTTTCTGCTTCCAACCCTGCATGTTCTACGTCTGATGGCGGGTGTTCTTCTTCTTGTGTTAATTATTTTCCATACATTTCGTATTCGCTTCGTACATAAAACGCAAAAATTCTGAACACTCCGCAAAAACCAGAATGTAAAATTTGTTTTTTATTTGTTGACAGAGTGATGCATATCCCTAGTAACGGAGCAACACAGTTGCGATTTTCATGCAAAAAATTACAATTTTCTTTCAAATTTTATTTTTCACCTGAATTTGATTTTATATTATTAATGATAAACTAAGCGTGATAAATACTTTTATATGGTCACGTTTCACAAAAACATTTTTCCTACAAACCTATTCTTCGTCTTTTAGGATCATTACCATGTCTGTAAATAAGTCCCATTTCTTATTCACATTTTGCTTGTGGTTCCTTGTCATTATCTCAAATTATTCAAATATAGGGTTTTTCAATAAAATATTTCATTTTAAATTTCGCACTATCTTTGTATTCAACGAAAATAACAATGTTATTTCACGTAAAGAAAATGCGAGGTCGTAAAAAATGGACCGATCAACGCTTACACAACTTACAACTTACGCACTGAAACAATGAAAATTCATTATAAAATTGATGAAATTCCTATGAATATTATTCGTAAAGTTTGTACCACTTTCGGTCATCCTAAAGAATATTCTCGCCTTGTTATACTTTAATTAATGGAATAATTAGGTGATGTAAATGCTCTAACTCCTGCTCGTTTGGTCAGGTTTGCCGAAAATATCGCAGCTGTAGCTGAAAGTGTAGATGAAAATCCAAGATTGTCCAGTTCAAACTTTAACAGAATTTTGGATAACGTCGAAGTGAATCATGAGAGAAGGTAATAGAAAAATTTCACCAAAAGACTGAACATTCGTGAGACTACTTGTAGTACATTTAGCAGATTGTGTATTCCATTGCTAATCTCAGAGTTTTTATTCTAGCCTGAAATAGAAATATCGCAGACTTTAACAAAACAACACTATGTTTTCCTGTCCTTTCGCATTGCATCTCATTAGAAGATCCTTCACAAAACTGCATCAAAATCTTTTTTTGAAAAAAATTATAGTGTAGTCGATTGATCAATAAAATCGATTCGTGTAATATTTCCGGTTAGTTCAAGGAGGCAGTAGGTCGAATAAACCGGTACGACATTTACTCCGAGTCTGATAGTTGTCTGTGATTTCCGAAATCGGACAAAATTGAGAAATGCTTTGATTGCTAGAAAATAAACTGTAGAGCGTACGGGAATGAAAACGCTTTGATTAGTTAAATTGTTCTTTTGACCGTCGACTTGTACCCACACATTTTTTACAAGCCCCACCTGAAAAAAGCCTTTCAAGTTGCACAAAAAAACATTCTTGGGGTCATTCTTCTATGGTCGCTTGCGTTACGTCATATCTGCAGATATCCTTCTGCATACTCCATTATTTGCGAGACGATTCCTGAATATGAGACTTCTTAATAGAGCCTAATAGGAAAGAAATAGATTAAGTTATTTGTTCGTAACCAGACTGTTCTGAATACATTACGAGTATTCTTGAATAAGGATATTTTCGATATTATTTAAATATGATGATTCTGAGCATAACCTCAATTTTCAATACCTACTTCATTCTATCATTTAATAATGGAAGTAGCATGAATTCTCCCTTTCAATGCAGGTGAGTCGGCATGTAACTTTATTGTGTTAGTATTTGAATTATGCATAATCATTCATAATTACCCTTAGTTCCTGCAGTATGACTTCGTTTATTCTTACTCATCATCAAATCCAATTCATGAAGTACTTTTGGGTCTTGGAATATAAGCCGCTTTATTATTAATCATTAATCGTAAACTTCAATCAATCGAAACCTCACTCACCACGGTTCAGTGATATTTTAATTGTTCAGGGACATAAATTTTATGTTATATTGTGTAATAACTTTTCAGACAAACAAACTCCCTTTGTATTCAGAACAATATAAGTCGTCTGACTATTATTATCGAATGCCATCACGAAAAATAGATATCAAATTGTAATTAAAACATTGATAAATGTATTTTATCTAGATTGATTCCTAATGTTTTTACGCTGTTCTTTCGAAAAAGGTATGGAAAAAGGATATGGATGAAAAAAGTAACTCTGAATTAGACCCGTATTTATGGACGAGTTCAGATAACACAGCAATTTCTGAAGTGACATTTGTACAAAGAATAACAGGGTATCCAGATTTAAGGATAGATTTCATTAAGTGATTCCGGATATGCCAGAGGTCGAAATATATGTAAAACCCGGTATTTTTGAGATGTTGAAACTGCTATATTGAAGAAAATTAAAAAAAACCTGATTCAAAGGCTACAACATACTTCTACCTTCGATGTGTACGTTATATTAGCAAAAAAAGTGAAAAAAAAGATATTGAACGAAATTTTTTTTAATTTATGCCAAAATAACATATTAAGAGATGTTTTTGAAGATATTTCAAATTTCCTAGACAACTTCCTCCACCGGCTGATGTGTCAAATATTTTTAATGCCGTAAGGTCACACCATTTTTTGATATGGCATATCCAGGATTATTTGTTTCACCTTATCCACCTTTTGCCTTCCACTTTTCCTTATATTAATAGGCGTAATATTTCGTATTTGAGCCCTCTCATTATGTGTCCGAAGTACCTCGTTTATTGAACAAGAAGTGGATTATATTCCAACTAAGTAAATTCAATGGAAAACGCCTATAGAATAAGAGCTTTATAATGGCAGAAACACCAGCTCGAAGTTGCTCTCGATTTCAGTTGTTACTAAAAATATTTTTCAATATATAGTCCGTCTAGAAAGTATCTGGAATTTATTATTTTTCATAATTTTAATATACTTCTTCTTCGTAACATTCTTAGACAAAAGTAATGTATAAAATACGTTGTGCAGATAGTCGGCTATGGCATAAGTTGCATTTCAACACTATTTTTCAAATATTGTTGATTGCCAACAGGTACACAATTTATGAAATAATGTCGCAACTAGAAGAAAAACAAACAGGTAGAATATTTGTAAGAAAAGATTTTCGAAAAGTTAAAAATTTAGTGCAATTGACTGAACTGGGAAAAAGTGCCGTAAAAGAGACAGTAAAGAGGATAAAAAATGGCATGGATATGAGGCATAGGCCAAATTCAGGAAGACCACGTGAGATTAAAGGAAACAATTTAAACGCTTTATTAGCCTTAGTATGCCATAATCCGCGCTTGGGGTTTCGCAAATTGGCTAACGGGTTTGGAAATCAACGAAATAAAAAAGTATGTCCAGAAACCGTCTGTATGTTACCGAAAAGACAAGGCTACATATCAAGGAAATCAAGGAAAATCCCTTTAATGACACCTTTGCAAAAGGAAGGAAGGATAAAATTTTATCAATGTTTTCAAAGGGATAATTCTAATAATGTCTACACGAAAGTTGTTTCTAACTTGGTGAAAATCACTTAAAAATCAATACAACTTGTTACCGTTCAAATTTCAGAATTTTTCACCAAAATAATAGTTGGGGAGCAATGTCTAAGCGTGGTGCTACGCCTCTCTGTATAGCTGATGGTACCATTAATAGTGAAAAGTATGCCATACTTCGGCCTATATCCAAGCTTGGATGCAAGAACATCACCAACTCTCAATAAAGTTAGGTAATTATCACCCTGAAAATATTGCTAAAATTGAGGCTTTCACGAAAAATACATGGAATGGGTTGTTCATATCTGATTATCAAGACAAATAAATTACCATAAAGTGTTATTCGCCAGAATATTCAATTTATTTTAACTATTCTAAGAGTGTATGAATGTATATGCATATAAATAATTACAATTTTATTTTTCATGCATACACACGTATAGTTTTGGATATAATTGTGTCTTGAAAACTATTTTATGCAACCTCTGTGTATTTTCTGTGAAAGAACATAGAATGCGAATGGTAACCGTTAAGAAACCATTTGAGTTATATCGTAGTTGCCACGAGGTCGTTGAGTGTATGATAGATATTTTTTATTAATTGGTTTCATTTTGCTGGCATAAAAAATAACTGAAAATTATCGGTAAAAATCTCAAATCGCCTTTTTGAAAATGTGGTAAATATTTTGAAAGAGTTTTTTGAAGAAGCTTTTCAAAGAGAGGTTGTTTAGAAGAATTTCTCCGGTTCAAGTTCGGCCTTTTTAGATTGGAATTTGTTATTCACAATGCCGTTATGAAACAGTGCTGTTTCCAGCGCAGTTTCATTGTTTGTTCGATCACTATTCTATAATTTCATTGGATTCTTTCATCTCCTTTTGATACTGTGTAATGTGTGTTAATTATTTATGTCTGCTAAAAATGTTAAGGCATTTATTTAATTTTAATTCTAAAAGATCTTAAGAAATTATAGGAAATTCAGAAAATTGTTGATTACTGATGTGAGGGAGCATTGTTGAGTTGATTTTTTTTATTATTATAGGTTTTCTTTTGTTGGTTGTAACTAGTTATCTGACTAATGAAGAGTATTATCATTATTATAAATTTCATAAAATTAAAATCTGTAGCGAGGTATAACAGAATTACTGTGTTTTATATTTAATATATTGTAAAAGTCTTCCATCCAGTAAAAAATTCCCCTTTTCCTTATGTCATTTTATTCTAATAATTTTTCGCAGAATTTCAAGGTAATTAAAACAAAGCAGATGTTATTTCGGGAACACAGCCCACTCATTTCAATAACTCCCTCTAGCCGAAGAGGCGTTTAACACGTAATAAGGAAGTTTATTTATCGGAGTATCATACCAATTAACTATGATACATGACTAGAAAATGGGGTTGTTTTGGGGCTGATTTCGTCCGGTCATTCTGTCGCGTGTAAGATTGGTTTCCACTCTGATGACGACTGACCCATCTGCGTCACGACTGGAAACAGTTGTTCGGTAGGTGAAAGGACCCTTCGTTGATGCCGGAAGTGTTTCTGTTATTTCGCCGGATCAGCACACAAGGGCGTTCCGCGAAAACGCCGATGCAGAAAGGAATAACGTAGGGGTGAAACTTTCACCAGACTTGTTTTCTTCTGATAACTTTCATGGTTTTCACGACCTAGAAAGTTAACGTCATCACCCCATAATTTCAGGAGCCTAGAAAACATTAAAAAAAACGCTAATAATTCAGGTGTGAGGAGAAATTTTATATTTATTCAAGAAAACTTGCGATGCACATTTTATTTGATGTCGAATGCATTGAAATCTTCTGCTATTTTATTAGTTCCAAATGAGCAACTGAAATCAGGGAGAATAATTTTGTTTTGTGAGTTCATTCCTTTCATTTTGACTAAACCAAATTATAATGATTGATGTTTACTCATAAATAAAAGACATTCTCACACCATGAACTTTAACATAAAAAAATTAGAAAAAATCTCTTTCCTGATGGCATCTCCATTGGCAAGCGTTGGAACTGCCTTGTGTGGGAAATTTATGGTTCATAAAACTGAATATAAAATTCAAAAACATAAAGAGAAACAACTCCGAAAGATATCAATAATTGAGATATTAAATTAAATTATTTAATTAAGAGGAAAAAATTTAAACTAACAGATATACTAATTTGAACGTGAACAACCTCTCTTGCAGACATCACACTTAACCAATCCTTTATTCTTCTCTTGAATTCATAAAATGTTGAAGAATTTTTTATTATTGTAATGAAATAATTTTTTGCATGCTTTTATCAGGACGGGATAATTTCAACCGATGTTATACATTTTGGAAATTTTTATTTCGTTGGTCCAACTGGTGGATATTTCGCAGTAATTTTAATTTTTTTCAAGCATTTTCAGGCGGACACTTTGGTGAATCGACAATATTCATTCCATGGAAAAATAATCAATTAAATTTAAAATTAAAATCCTGTGTTCAGATAAATAATATAGATCTGAATATTTCTATGAAATTTCTAGGGAAAAGTAGCTATATAATCAATGAAAAACTCATTTAAATTATTCGAAAAATGAATGACTTTAGGCTGGACAACTGCAAATACTAGGTAATATATACATAAATAAATTGTCTGAAAATCGGAATTTTGAGCTCTTTCAACACAGAATAGAATGAGGTTTATCGAAAACCGTAGGTTATTGGCTGTCAAAGAATAAACTATTTTTTTAACCCCGAAATATACAAACTACATACACTGAAAATATTCTTTACAGTCACAAATTATGAACATTTGAATTTACTGTGAATTATATTCAGAGTTATACCAGTGAAATTTAAATAAATATACTCATCTATATAAGGACATTTCAGTTCTTTACGTAGGCGAATGCTTTAATAAAATTCATTTGGAAAAGACATGCAATTCACGAATTAACTTTTTCCTGCATAAACCAGCACGAAATTAATTTCAGACAGAAACAACAGAATTTTTCAACAATGGGAAATTTCGAAAAGTACCTTCTGAATAAATTACAATGTTGTCACATTTACGGTGATTAGAAAGGATATAATCAGGATCATTGAAATTTAATGGAAATTCTTTGCTGAAAATTACCTTACAATTTTCTGAAATTCTTCCTCAAAAGTATAGGATGATTCTAAGAAATATTATTTCTTTTAGTATTTATAGAAAATATTATAGAGGATAAAATAATGAGAAGAGGTTGTTCACTTGATAGAAGGATTATTACGAAATTTGAATATCAAAACAGATTTAATCTGTTAGTTGTTTGTTTGAACAAAGATACCACGAGTTCTTAGGGGTAAATTATTTATTGTTAATTGATTTTATTTTGTGAATGTGAAGTTGGACTGACGAACCCTTATTTGATTTCTAATTGTTTTTTGAGGATGTGCTACATGTTTTGAGAGATCTTTGAACAAATTAACGAAAGCAGGTACGTTGAACGTTTACAACAAAATTTTCATCTCGATTCAGCTTTTGAATTGACAGACGATATCAATCAAGCCCGTATGCCTGCTGGCGCCTCCAAAACTAACAGAACCAGGCTCAAATTTCTCGAAATACAATTCGGCCCCCTTATATTAGAGGATTTTTTTTCGGTTCATTTTGATGAGTTCTCTCTTCTGTAGAAAAAAGGGTCTTCTCAAAGAAGACCCTGTTTTGAATGATAAATAAATATATATAATGAATATGGTACAATATAGCCCATCTATATGAGGCGTACAACAAATCGACACAAAAAACAACAAGCTCCATGAGACAGTTCTGTAAATATGCGCCGTATTACTAATCAATGAAGAAGGTACAGCTGTTTCAATGCCTGCACCATAGCGCCGCATTCAATATTTTAGACTCATAAGTTCCACGATAAGTCCTTCGTCTGGTGCAGATAACAACAACATCTGGACGCAGAATGTCATATATCTTCTGCGACAAATCGTAAATCGCTCCAGGTATGCATATGGCTGTTGTAGAGTGAAGCGCTACCGTAGAGAGCAATGTGATATTGAGTTGTATTGCTGTTGAGAGGCATTTATACAAGGCTGTTGGAATAATGGTCTTAGTTCTTGTTACCTATGGTAGCCGCATTATGTGTATCCATATCTTATTGAGCTGGGGGGCTTGTCGTGACTAGGGACCTACTTTCACGCAGGTGAAATGTGGGACTAAGTCATGATGCCTAAAGCGGATGCACGTGTGGTTATTGCAGCACAGGGTTTCCACCCTAAGTTACTAACGTGACAGCCAATTTCAGATTTATCTTCTAGATTTATCTATCCAACGGCCGAGTGCGTTAGAAAGTCTTTTGCATTATCTCGGAAGGGTGGCTGCCCACAGGATTATTGATACTTCTGGCCGCTCTATTGGAGTTGGATTCGAAGGGACAGTGTTAGAAAGTCTGCATGCTAGGTTAGAACAATATTTCATCCATCTGATCGCGCGAAATTCTCGAATGAAGATTGTTCGAGATTTACTTGAGTGGTTTCTGACGATGCAGTTGGACGAATGTACTCAAATCAAAATCAATTAAGAGACTTCTCAGGGGATTGAGGGGCCCTGATGAAACGGTTGGAGGCCTTTGGTCCTAGAATTAGTATCGATTGAGAAACTTCGCAAGGATTCGTGGGTCTTGATAATAAGTTCAGTTGTTAGTTCTCGAACCAGGATCAATTGAGGCATCTATTTTTGAAACAATTCCTGGATCTCGAATTTGCGGCTGAGTGTTGGTAACAAGCCCTTCGGCGGCGTGCAAGCTGCGTTCCGAATAACTCCAGTAATAACCTGCAGGGCCAGTAGAGGTTGGATAAAGCTTCTCTACTACCAGGCACAGGGAAGGTTTTTGAATTGAAGCCGAAACTGGAAGAATAGGTGGGTTCGGCTCTAACGGGGGAGTTCTCGCCTTGAGCGATGATAAGCTCAACACCTCTTTATGAATTTTGGAGACAACTAAGTGGTAACCTGGCAAAGAGCCCATACTCATACGCCAATACTTACTCTGCCTATGGTAGCCGATCACTGTTTCTCTATATTCGAGACAGTATGACATTTACGTGTTATGCTGTTCATGTGACTGTGTACTTTGTATCATCCACCTCAAACTGATAGTTTATTCCCGAAGTTCAAGATACTTGAGACGAGTTACCACACATAAAAACTTTCACTTTGTCGATACCCTGATATGTACAGACGCATGATGGCACCAGCCATATTTTTTATGACATGTTATTGGTCATGAAAAATTTATCGTTTCATTCTTGGTATACGACTACCATGTTGATAATAACTCAAGTTGAAAAAATTGATACTTTCAATATCATTGAGTAAATTCAACGAATTGGGACGAACAGAACCGGACCCCTCATCGTTCAGACCAATAATTTTGACATCACTCTTGCTGAAGAGTCTAGAAAAGGTGATTGATTTCCATATCAGGGAGAAGGTGCTAATTGACAGTCCTCCTAGCCCTTATCAATACGCCTACCAGGCCGAAAAATCAGCAAAACTTCCATTACACAATTTAGTTGGAAAATCAAACCAATCTCTCGATAAACGAGAGATAGCATTAACAACGTTTCTAGACATTGAAGGTGCTTTTAACAACACGCTGCCGGCTTCTCTCGCTGAGATTATGTCTGCGAGAGGAATCGACCCTCTAATTTGTAGATGGATACAGGCAATGCTATGCGGCACAATAATATCGACCTCAAACCAGGATAAGGTTTTAGAGTTCAAGGCTGCGAACGGCTGTCCGCAAAGGGGTATTCTCCCACCCTTACTGTGGACCCTTCTCGTTGATGACCTGCTAGCGAGCATTTCGCTGTGGGAAGTCGACGTTCAAGCATTTGCCAATGACCTGGCAATCATAGTGAAAGGTAAATCGGATGTGACGATATCGGCCGTCCTTCAAGAGATACTGAACAATATTCGCAGATGGTGTATAAGGAAAGATATGTCTCTTAACCCACAAAAGGTAGTTATCATACCATTCACCAAGAAACGGAAGCTGGATGGTTTAAAACCGCCGACTATCCGTGGTGAAACAATACAATCCTCATATGAGGCAAAATACCTGGGAATAGTTCGGGGCAAAATTCTCAGCTGGAATGCACATCGAGACAAAGTGTGTCATAAAGCCAGAATGGGATTTTGGACTTGCAGGCGGATTTGTGGTAAAACCTGGAGTTTGAAGCCCAGGAAAATGTATTGGCTATAGACTATGGTAATCAACCCATATATAATGTATGGCGCTGTAGCGTGGGGGAAGAAAAGCCAACAAACAATTGGCCAATATAAGCTCACAGAGACTACAGAGGCTTGCCTTGCAATTAGAGGTGAGTTTCGCACCTCACCCACGGCAACCATGGAGGTCCTACTAAATCTACCATCCCTGCACCTACTAGTGCAGAGGGAGGAGGAATGGACCACATACAAACTATATCAACTGGTAATCGATAGGCCAGAGACAATAGTGATGAGTGGCTCAGAACTGCTGGACGAGTTTTTAACGAACAGCACCCTATCGACGCCCTCAGATCTAATGTCAAAAGTCACGAGCCAAGAACGGTATTTAAATGTAATCGTTCCCAGCCAGGACGAATGGATCCAGCATGCTGAGGTTCTATTGAGGAGCGACCTTGGCTTGCCCACAGTCGGCTCGCGAACGACGAACGAAACGGCAGCGGGAGTCTATGGGATCAAACCAAGAATCAACATCTCGGTCAAAACGCAACCATATTCCAGGCAGAATTATTTTCCATTGAGACCACGGCAAAACTGCTGATAAAACAGCAAATCCACCACGGCAAAATAAAAATATTTACCGATAGTAGGTAGGTATTATAAGCTCTGGAATCCAGTTGTTGTACATCAAAATCAGTCTGGAGTTACCACACGGCTTCAAACAGCCTCGGTATGTATAACAGAATCACTTTTGTTTGGATACCAGCCACTCTTTGAATAACGAAGAGGCAGATCGGCTGGCGTTTGCTGGAGCTGCGCTGCGGCTGGTAGGACTGAAACCATTTCTGGGAATACTGCATGAAGTAGCTAAGCGAACGATAACAGGTAGAATGAACTCAAGACTAGAGTCTTTTGGGCGGAGGCATTCTGGCCTGAAACTTTCGAAGGTGTTCCTTGGAACAGCTTCGAAGAAAAATATGGCGGACCTAGCGCTAGGTTCGGATAGGACCAAACTAAGAACACATGTCGGAATGATGACAGATCACTGCAGGCTGAAAGCGCATTTGCACAAAATCGGTCTAGCTCAAGACGATGAATACAGGCTGTGTCTTGAGGACACTGAAACAGCCATGCACATCGTCTCTGAGTGTCCAGCGGAGAGTCGCATCAGATTCGAGGTCTTTGGTCAGGCTTTTATCATTCACTGCGAACTGAAAAAATTACCCCCGAATAAGATTATCGGTTTTATACAAAAACTGGATCTCACCGGTAAAATATAAATTAGGGGTGAACGACAATAGTCCATGTGGAAGCAGTGGTAGGTTGGACAGACGCCCGCTCACTATAAAATAATAATAATAATATTCCGTCTAAGACTCATGAAACCAAAAATGTAGACCAGCATGTATATTGGTCAAATAGTGTGACTATAGGATCTCAGGCACTTTTCCCCCCAAATCAGCAGTTGGGTTACAGATAACTCCAATTATGTACTTTCCACCTCATCAATTGCCTGTCACAGCCTGATGACATTCATCTAGTATTCTAGTATGTAGCTATATGGCACAAATCAATCACCTGTTCTTCTGTTCCGGGGAATATTTATTCGAAAACCGATTCGCTGTATTGGAAATTCGCGATTATTTTTCATCCGAGTAGCAGTTTCCCGTTACAGCATCGGGAGCAACATTACGAACGTCAAAAAGGCCATTCACGGAATTCAGCACAAAATAAAGTTAATCATCGCAGTTTTCGTGCGATTTCGTATGCTGTTGTATTGAACGATCGCTTTGATGCTATTTCCTAGTAGTAATTAAAACTTTTTGCATGAAAAATGCATGCAATTGCTCCGGACAATGCGTAAATTATTTCCTGTTTCCAAACATAGAAGATATGGTTGGGTAGTAAAATATTCGCCTTTATTGAAACTCGATGATGGCTATTTTGAAGGGCTCAAATGTTCTCGCTGAATTATCATTCAAGCGATTGATTGATCATTGGGGGAAAAATTATCGAACTGATATAAGAATATATATATAACAAAGGGTTTTTGCTAATATTACAGATACAAAAGGTTTTTGCTAATATTACAGATACTAGCTGGATTAATTTTCCTAAACCTCTACAGATTTGATCTAGGAAAATTTTCGGAAACTTTCAGAATTTAAATAAAATAATAAGAAGAGGTTTTTTTTAGTCGACCGAAGGATTATCACAAAATTTAGATATCAAAACAGATTCAATCTGTGAGCCTCCTATAATTTAAATTTCAAAAAATTTCATTCAAGAACGTTTAGAATTAAATTAATATCTTATATGCACTACTTATATTTAATAGACATATAAAGTCAGAACTCATCATGTAATATCAAATGGAATAAAAAAGTCAACAAATATAAATTGTCAATTTAAATCTGTGCATAAATATTTGAAGGAGAAAAAATTTAGTTTATGATCTTATACTTATGAAAACTAAATCTTTTTCAAAAATACAAAACATAATTTTAAGAACTTCTCCAAAACTTATTTATTTGAAATAAATATTCAAATAAGTTACTTCAAAAATCTCTCAAAACATGTAGCACATCCTCGAAAAACAATCAGAATTCAAATAAGGTCTTCTTCAGTCCAACTTCACATTCAAAAAATAAAATCAATTGACAATAAATACCTTTTCCCTAAGACCTCGTGGTATCCTTGTTTGAACAAACACTAAAATTAGAGACCTTTAAAATCTAAGGTATTCTATGTTCTATGCTCCACACAAAAATCACACTAAGCTTGAGAAGGGATAGCCGTTTTCTAAACAATGAGTGACAAAAGTAAAAGTTTTCCCGACAATCAATAATCATAAAATTTTACATGTAGAATCAAAAGGAAAAAAACTTGATTATTTAGAATCTGTTGAAATTTTCAATTTAGTTCACAATAAAAATAATGTAAAAATAATGAATGACGACTGTACGGATCCACGTAAATCTAAAATTTTTGAGTAACATCTTTTTACCAATCTTCTTTGACATTCTAATAATTAGGCGTCCTCTCATTTAAACCTTTTTTAACCTGTTTTTATTACCTATTCTACCTCTGTACAAATCCTGTTCTGCTTGTTGAGTATTCAATTGCCTGAAGATGGGATAGTTAATTCCCGAAATTCTAGTCACAATTAAATGTGTAAAATATCGATTTATTGGTAGTGAAACATAGTAATTTCTACAACTTGTTTTAAATATGATCAATTACCAAATAGTAACGGCTGAAACAGTTCAGTATCATAATAAAAATTCAACAGAGTGAGCCCAATCAATATATCAGTTCTCATTGCTCTTTTTAAATACGTTTTCAGTCTCTGGAGGGAAGAATAGAAGAAGTGCAACTGAAGCTCAGCGTTTGCTTGAGAAAATGTACGGTGACAATGCTCCAACTGACAAGTCATGTAGAGAATAGTTTTTGAGCTTCAAAAGCTTCGAAGATATACCTCGCACGGAGAATCCGGAATCCGGTCTAATTACCATAGTGTAGAGCCAATACATCTGCCTGTGTTTTAAACCCCAGGTTTTACCGCAGAGTCGTATGAACGTCCAGAATCCCATTCTGGTTTTATAACACACTTTGTCTAGGTGTGCATTACAATTGAGAGTTTTGTCCAGGACTATTCAAAGGTATTTCGCCTCAGTAGATAATTATATTTTTCCACCACGGATTGTCTGCGTTTCTAATCCATCCAGCTTACGTTTTTCGGTGAATGGTAATCTATAACTACCTTTTGTGGGTTAAGAGACATATCTTTCCTCATACACCATTTGTCGATAGTGTCCAGTACCTCTTGAAGGACGGCTGAGATCGTCACCTCTTCACTATGATCACCAGGTCATCAGCAAATGCTTGAATATCGACTCCCCACAGCGAGATGATCGCTAGCGGTTCCACAGTAAGGGTGAGATAATACCTGCGGACAGCCCTTCGCAGCCTTGAACTTGAAGACATCACCCTGGTATGAGGTCCTTATAATTCAGCTGCAGAGTGTTGCCTGTATCTACCTACGAATCAGCGGATCGATTTCTCTCGCAGAGATAATCTCAGCGAGAGAAGCCGGCAGCGTATTGTTAAAAGCACCTTCAACAACACGCTGAGGCTGTGTGGGTACTAGAGTTCCCACAAGAATATTTGTATTTTCTGTTGGGTCTGTGTAGTCCCGAATTGCGTGTAAAATACTTGCATCAGTGTTTCATAGTCAGACGTATTCTATATCATGGAAACATCGCACACATAACCTCATAGTGAGTTCCAGATGTTATTTCTTTATTGTGATGTGTGAACGTGCTCATAAATAGGTAAGTTTTAGTTGTGAATATTATATAACTCTTACAATCGTGTAATAGAATTGTTATTTCCATTTCGTTTTCTTGGGTGGAAAAAAATTATTGAATAATTGATTGGGAACCATATGTCACTGTAGGGTATATTTGTGGATACTATAAATCCCAATAGTTGTTTTCATTTCAGTTTTGTATAATGAGCCGAAGACCATTATCTCATAAACAAATTGAAGAAACTGCAGAAAATCTAGATGTATTAGATGAGTTTGATGCAGATCCATTTTCTACCGATGACGAAGTTAGCGATTTTCACCCAGAATCGAAGAATAGTTCAAGGGAGGAATCAGAATTGCAAGAAAGTAATAAAGACCATGAATAAAATTCTTTTATTGATGAAGGAGACTCAAGTGAACCTGAGGAGAGCATCGTTTGGTCAGATATGCCGCAAATATTTATTCCTCGGAAAACCATTCCAGATGAAAGAAAGGGAATTCTAAATCGTGGTTCGTCAGAATTGGAAATATTCATGAAATTATTTTCTAGAAGTCTTTTTCGACACATAGCATATTGTACAAATAAACGTATAGATTTGTTCAACCGAGAAAAGAAGAAGCGTGATATACATTCTGTCAAGAAAGTACCGGGAATTATCGATTTAAATCTGGCGGGGCAATGAGGCGGGTAAATTTTTTTTTCCTAGGTTGAAACCACTGTCCTTAATTACTATGCCAAGCTTGAGCGGGATCTGTCAACTAGTGTGTTTTCAACAGCTGATTAAGTCAGTCGATGTCAGAGTGCGTGCCGATTTTTACTATGGGTGATTACTATGGGACGATAACGCGCCTTCTCACCGAGCTACGATTGTGACTGACTTTCTCGCCAAAAACTCAACAAACGTGCTTCAGCAACCACCGTATTCGCCGGATTTGGCGACTTTTTCCTCTTCCCAAAACTAAAATTGCCCCTTCGTGGCACCCGTTTTGAGTCGATTGAAGCCATAAAACAAAATTCGGCGCGTGAGCTAAAGTCCATCCCGGAAAGCGCCTATAAAAAATGTTTCGATAATTGGAAGTGCCGTTGGCATAGATGTATTGGAGCAAATGGAGCCTATTTTGAAGGCGACCCAATAAATTTTGACGATTAAATGTAAGAATGTTGTTTTAATTGAAAATTCCCGGTACTTTCTTGACAGAGTAGTACCTGAAATTGACATGCTGAAATCATGATTGGTTTAGGTTGCACATTAGTGATGTGTTATAACCGTGTACCACAATTGAAGCTATACTGGTCAAACAGAAAATCTCTCGATAATACTACAATCCAAAAGGCTAGCGGTCGGGACAGGTGTATGCTTTTATTACCGAAAATGTACTGTGATGAACCAGAGAACCAGCAGATTGCTCGAAGATTAACTATAATGAATCTGTAGTATCCTGCCTCAAAAAAACCTCTCAGGCTAGATCAAATAGTTCTCACCAAGCTATCGATGAAACCATGACCAAGTTCAAAGGGAGATCTGCCTTGAAGCAGTACCTGCTTTTGAACCCGATAAAACGAGGCATAAAGATATGGGAAAGATATGACTCCCTGAGTGGTTATATTCATGGCTTCAATATTTATCAGGGTAGAGAAACTGAAGCACTCATTGGAACATTAGGCGAGAGAGAAGTACAAAAGTTAACAAACACAGTACGGGATCCAGATGTTAGCTTTTACATCGATCACTCATTTATCACTGTAAAACTTGATGAAAACACTAAACTACGCAATCGTAGGCACATACATGAGAAGTAGGGCGAATGTGCCTAATGTAAAAAACTAGAGGCGATATAGATTTCTTGTGCTGCAAAGATATTCTAGCTACAAGGTGGATAGATACCAAAGAGATACTATTAATGCCTAATTGTCAATTAGCCACGAAAGATGTTAACATAAGAAAAATGAAATCTGACGAGAAAAAATTGATTCCCCTAGTGCTGTTATTTTTTACAACCAATATACTATGTATAAGTGGAGTTGACTTGGCAGATCAGAAGGTAACAGCAAACGATTTAGATAGAAAGTCGACAAAATGGTGAAGCAAAGTTTTGTACAGACCGTTTATGTCTGCGGTAGTTGATTCCTGTATAATTTATAAGGAACTACAGCATAAGAAGGTACGATTATTCATTGTTCCGTTAGCGGAACTGATAGATGATTTCTGAAGGGCGATCAAAAACTGTCCACAAAAGACGTATGTCCTGGAAGAGTGGTATGAAACAAAAACAATGAAAAATGTTGGGGGTCACTTACCTGTCAAAATAAGCAAAAAGAGACGAGGCGCTAGGTGCGGTCAAATGAAAAAAGAGAGAAGAACTTAGACCTTATGCACTGGTTGTAATATTCCGCTATGCAAAGATTGCTTTCCACCATACTTTCAATAACTTCTCACATTGAAGATGTATCTTTTTTGTAAAATCATTGGATGTTATCTAATAATATTTTAGTTTAGGCATATGAAAAAACCTTATAATGATTTATTCAATCCCGGAAAGTATACTTCTTGGAACTATTTCACCCAGTATAAAACCTTATGGAAACTATAGTCCCTCATCCTTTTCCAGTACACTATAGTCCTGATCCGCAAGATATGTCTGAATTCTCAAAAGTGCACGTATTTTCAAAAAAAAAAATGAAACGCATCTAATTTTACTTAAAATCATTTCGGGTTCAAAGGGTTAAAGGCACCTTCAATGTCGAGAAACTCTCTTAGTGCTATCTCTCGATTATCGAGAGATTGGTTTAATTTTCCGACCAAATTATGTAATGCAAGTTGTGCTGATTTTTCGGCATTGTAAGCGTTTTGATGAGGGCTAGAGGGACTATCAATTAGCACCTTTCACCTAATATAGACCGTAGCGATCTACACGTCGAATTTATTCGCTGGTATCTCACTTTTATCGAGAAGACCGGTAAATGAAGAAATTGGGATATCTGTTCGTCAATGTGTCGTCATGTGCGCGTTGATATCAAGAAATTATTTTTTTCCGGTTCACGATTGCAGAATAAAGTTGTTTACAATTTATTTTCCCGTAAATTAATTTTTCTTGAAGATTAGCACCCTCAGAGAAGGGGTAAGTATAATTCGTTTTTATGCTTGAACTGCATTTAAAGCATGTTATTTTTGTCATATATTTTTCTTTTTGGAATGTCTCTGTCAATTTTTTTTTATATTGATTGTACGAAAGTTTTTGCTTGATGCACGTTTAAAATGTTACATTATTTCAACTGTATTATTTATTTCTTCGTTTTTAAAACACACCTCTGTCCTGGAAAATTTTGCATATGACTGTCTTGAAAGTTTCTGCATTTTTTTATCTGAAATGGCGAAACAAATACACAAGTGCTTTTCCAATTTTGAAGAATAGTTCCAGAGACAGAAGTGTTCAAAATTTTAATGTGGCGTAGTTCTCATTTTTTGTTCTCTTTTCAACAGTTTTTTTTTTGGACTATTTTTTCCTGTATTTTTTTTGGATTATCTTTTCCTGGATTTTTCCTTTTGGAATATTTTTCCTGGATTTCTCTTGGATTATATTTCTGTTATTTTTTTCCTGGAGTTTGGAAGATTTCTTGGTGAGGAACGGACACTGGTTACCCGAAGACGTTGAAGCTATTGAGTTCAAAGAACCACATAACAATAGCCTGCTTGAAACGACCTACGAACCCACCACCTGTTTTGATTGGCAAATCATCAGTATGTTTTCTAAACCAACTCTAAATTTCGAATATATTGATATAACATTGAGAAACTTTAAATTTTGTATATATTTATAATAACATTGAGAAACTCTCATTTTCTGTATACTTCTCAACTTTTATCGGTAATAATATTATTTAAACTTACTCTAGTGTTAAATAGTAAATTGTATATGTCTTCTAAATGTATATATGTAATTTGTAAGAAAAATTACTTGTGGTAAATTAAACGAGTGACTTGTTTGTCAGGGAGTTGTGTCTTATCATTTTGTGGAATTGTGAGATCAGGCTCACGACCCAGTTAAACCGACTCGGCTCAGGCATATTAAAATATAATTGTAGCTGAATTGTTACAAGACATCAATCATCTGTTCCAGACTCTTCAGCAAGAACGATGTCAAAATTATTGGTCTGATCGATGAGGGGTCCGGTTCTATTCCTCCCACCTTTGGTAACTTTAGTTAATGTCTAGCTTGTAAGGATAAACTCCCAAGCCAGACTTGTTCTAAATGATTTTAGCAGATGCGGAATCAACACATCCATGTCCTCTTGAAGTAGGGCTGGAAAGATTCCGTCCAACCCCGGTGTTTTCAAAAGTTTTTGCGTCTCTGACCACTTGTGCCCTGTCTATTTTTATGGATATTCGCCAGTTGCTCTTCCTGCCCGGGTCAGATTGAATGGTGTTTCTAAGGCATTCATTCAATTGAATTTCAAAAAGTTTTTTAGAAAAATTTCATAAATTTAATGAAAACTGTAGCGAGGTATGACTGAAATACTGTGTCTAATATTCACGAAACCGAAAATATTTTCCACAGAAAACATTCAAACGTTTATTATTTGAGGTAATAATAAACCGCCGAGACCAATGACAATAAGAACAAAGGAATGAATTGGCAACACGACCCGCAACATTTTTAATTTTGGTGTATTTGGTTAGTCGAGTGGCAGCCCCAATGGCGAGAAGCGGGAAATAACAGATGGTCGCAGTTATTAACTATCGGGCGGTATATTTTATTTGGAGAGAGCGATATTAACTAAATGACGCCGCCTCCACTCTAGGTGTCACCAGCGTCGCTTTCGCCGACCTAATAGATAGCCGATATTTCATATTTCGTAGATTTATTTCTTCCTCTGCTGCTACGGTGATAAAACACGCCAGCCCTACAGTTTCTGCCCCGAATTGCCCCGGAGCTCTTGGGTTTTCTCATTTTCCTTTTGGACTCGCGAAAATATACACACAAACCGCTATCTGTTTCGCTTCATTTTGTTAGTTGGGAAAAACAATCCGTTAAGATTCGTATTGGTTTATTTACCGGGAAAAATATTCCCCCTAGGAGACATGTGAGTCTAATATTAAAAACGATGCAAATTTCACACGGAAGTAAAGATCAAAGGGTTAAATCATTTTCTTTGTCGATCACGAAGGTTTATTCGTTGGAGAAATGAAAATGAACAGAACTCTGTGAATAAAAGATATTATTATTAACGGTTATTCATTTCGCGTTGTGGATTTCACAGCCCTATTTCAATGACATGTCGAACAGAACTGTGATCCGAAGCCTCATATGTTTAGTTGACGGTTAGTCATTTATTAATATGGATCGTTTATCTACTGGTGAATGTGTGAAAAATGTGAAAACTTACTACAAAAACAATGCTTCTGTAGTGAGTACGATTCGTGCATTACGGGCAGATTAAGGTCGACGTAAATGTCCATCTGAGCGTACAATTGGTAACGCAGTGAAAATATTCGAAGAAGCTGGATCTTTTGCTGATGTCTTAAGGCCCATGCATCATCGAAATGCACACACGACCGAAAATATTTCTACTGTAAGTGAAAGTGTTGAAGACGAATAAAATTCATCAATTCACCGGCGCGCACATCATTTGGGCCTTCCTTGAGGCACGCTATGGCGTATTTTGCAGCTGGTTTTGCATCTTCGTCCGTATAAGGTCCAGTTGACACAAAAACTGAAGACACTTGACCATACAATGTGCAGAACATGTACCGAGTGGGTGCTTGAACAACAACGTTGGGATGTCGATTTTTCGCTTCTAATTTTCTTCAACCACGAAGCACATTTTTCACTTGTTGGCAATGTAAAAAAGCAAAATTGTCGCATCTGGGGCAGTGAAAATCCTCATGTAACTACTGAAATGCCATTACATCCACAAAAATTTACTGTATGGTGTGCAATTTAGTGTGGTGGAGTGATTGGCACGTGATTCTTTGAAAATGAGGAAGGTGCCACTCAAACCGTCAATTATCATCGCCATAGCCAAATGCTTACCCTTTTTTGGCCGGAAATTAATGATATGGAATTGGAGCAAAGGCATACCTGCTGAGAAGCTGCTATTTGTGTTGTTTCTGTGCTTTGGTCTTTCTTAAACACCAAACAGGGACACTTTACTTATTCATCTGAGTGATGGGATCGACACGGCCCCTTTTGGAGGGGGATCCCTGCTGGTTTCTCCTCGGTTGTACTGACGCAGGTTCTCCATTATTCCTTTCCAGGTATAATTTTCTTTCTTCTTCAGCATTCGGAGGTCTGCTGGAGTGTCAAAAATCGAGTAGAATCCCGGGAGAGCAATGATGACAATGGTACATCAACGTCAGTCAAGAGCTATGCTCACATGCCGACATATAAAATTCTGAGTAATACTCAGACTACTGACGATCTGAAATCTAAGATCCGTCAAGTAATTGGTGAGATATTGCCCGAAATGTGTCCGAGAGTTTTCGAAAATTACCTCGCAAGGATCGAATCCGGTAAGAGATCACGCGGAGGACGCGGTTCAAGCATTATACTGAAATAAAAATTTGATCGATATTCTAAATGAAAGAGTGTTTCATTTACGTTTACTTTCGGAAGCACAAAATGGATAAGCCTGTATATGTAGTGGAATTATCTGGCCTCAAAGCTTGGTGGTTCGTTTTCTGAGATTTTTACGAAATTCTCTCAGATAGTTACGAAAAAAAGCTCGTACGTTGATGCTCCAATGAATTTCTCGGATTTGAAGCACTCTAATTCTTTGTATCCTCATTTAATTCACAATTGATATGTCTGTATCAACTTCTAGCCATTCTTACTGATCTTTTTTCGAGATATTCGAAATTTTTTGCAATGACCTCTTGTACAATTTAAAATATCATAAATCTAAAACAATTCCACAATATAAAAAGTGGGTCATCTAGAGTTTGTATTTGAAAGTAATGGTATTTCAAGTCTGGCCACACTTTTGTCATTCGTGTTTTGACAAAAAGTTAGCTCAAATATGGACATTAACGAAATGGCTTGAACAACACTGAAAAATATAAAAAACTTATTTCCAAATTATTGAATCTTTTTTTTTTATACTGTTAGGAATTTACGTTGAAAGTTCAACAGGAATGAAATGCCCTCAGGGCAATTTGTGCATCACTTTGTGAAGCGTTCTTGGATTGTTATTTGATCAAATAATTCGTTCACGACTTCGTTCAGTGAGCATACCTGAAAACTTTGATGCTGTAGCCCAGAAACATCAACTCGTCATCGTATTCAAGAACTGAAGAAGTCTCCCGCTTGTTTGAGGAGAATTTTGCGTAAAGACTGTGGTATGAAGGCTAACAAAGTTCAACTAGTGCAAAAAGTGAAGTGACTTCGATGCTTTTCCATTTCGCTGAATGGGGTAATGATCACAAGGCCGAAGATGAACATTTTCTCTTTTTTAGTAATGGAGGTCATTTTCACCTCGGAGGATCATTTTTGTGACGATCCATTACGGATCCCACCCCTTATATTGAAAGCATATATTATAACTGAACAGTTTTTGCGGGAAGTATTAATTCTTTATTTCACTTGGAAAAAAATACAGCTGAAGCTCATTATATGCTTGTAGAAATTAACAGTAACAATGTTTCAACTAACCAGTCATGTAAAAAATGGTGGTGATTTCAGCGTTGAAGATACAACTCGCTCGAAAAAGTCAAACAAATTAGGGGACGATAAATTACAGAAATTGCTCCATGAAAATACAAGTCTAACTCAAGAAGTGTGAGCACTTACGTTGGAGGTTACCCAACAAGCAGTGTCTGTATGTCTGAAATGTATGGACATAATTCAGAAGTAATACAATTTGGTTCCCTATGAATTGAAACCAAGATATCTGAAATGATAAATATTTTTTGTGAGCAGCTGCTTCGAAGGCAAAAAAGATAAGTAAATAAGTTTTTTACGCTGGATAATGACTGGTGACGAAAAGTGGATCTTTTACGACAAACCAAAGTAAAAACAATTCCTCAACACCAAATCTGAACATTCATGGTTCGGAGAAAACAGTTTCCAAAACATTTCATTCGATTGATTTTTAAGAAAATTTCATTAAATTTTCTTAAATTAAAATTTACTGAGGTTTGAAAGAATGATTTCTCTTGATATTTAAGATATTAAGAATAAACAAACAAAATAAGTTTAACTAATAAATCACCAATCGTGGAGTAATATGCCTTAAATATTCACCTTAAATATGTAAATATTTGATAGATTCGGTTTGACGCTATAAATAGCGTCAAACAACGGTTACAATCCCTTTTTTATAGACAAAATGGTATCCAATAAACAAAAGAAAATGGCATTAAATCTCGTGTACCCAATCATAAAAGAGGACAATACACAGAAATATTTTTCGTTGTCTTATGTCAATGGATTATCTGAAAATAATGCTAAATATTTCAAAAGTTGTTTCAATTATAACGCGGCTTTTAAGACAATTAATAACCTTAGTACCTACATAAAAAACAATAAAGATCGTACAAATAAAGAAAATAAATCCGGAGTCTACAAGTTAACTTGCAAAGATTGCCCTTTGGTCAGACTGGTAGATCATTCAAGAAACGTGTCCAAGAACACCAAAGGGGTTATATACACAATTCTCTACATTCGACATATGCTAATCATCTTAAGGAATTTAGGCATAATTTCAACAATAATTATGAAATTATCTACGTTGAAAGCAAAAGTTCTAGATTAACACTTTTAGAATTTCTTGAAATCAACAGGTATAATGCCCGTAAAATCCTTTTGAACGAACAAGCAGATGTCGATCATTGTCCATTACTGAATATATTACCTTAATGGCATTTTTAGCGGCAAACTCCAATAAACACCTAGAGTTTTTATGACTTGTGCTTCTATTATTTGGTCACGTACCTAAAACTGTATATAAACTCGGTTACACTGAATACCATCAGACAGTACAATGTAATACCTGAAGAAGCCACATCGTGGTGAAACAATTGTTGTAGTAGTACAATCATTTTTGTGGAAATAAATTACTGTCTCATACATTTTTTTAATTAAATATGTAACGTTAAGAAACGCTTCAGTGCTGATTTTAATTTCAATCGCTAAAAAATGCTCCAGTAATGTGATTAAACTCAGAACATTAAGAAGTTTGGAGTTTCCGCAATGAGAGTCGACGCTGTTATCGCATGCGCTCTAGAGATGCACTGTTTTCAAGAAGCATAGAATCTCACAGATTTCTTTCTTTCGTATTGTGAGGTTACACGAGGACACACATTGTGGTATTTTTATTGTAATTAACGTACCTAATCCATGAAAATCGTGGAATACTGAATTTTTATTGTTTCCTATAAGACGTCTAATCTTAGTACCGGAGATCTTAGTACAGGAGATCTTAGTACCGGATATCTTAGAACTGGAGATCTTGGTACCGGAGATCTTAGTACCGGATGTTCTTAGAACTGAACAATCTTGCTGGAATGCCTTTTTGCTTGGATTATCTTAACACCAGACAATCTTCCTTGTGCCGGATCTAAAGTATCTTATTACCATTCCATCTTGGTTCCGGACGCTCTGCTGGTCATTTGGAACAATTTGAAACTGAACACCTGCTGATTATATGCGGAATAGGGAATAAGGAATATGATTCCTTACGTAAATCTCGGACCTCAAGCTAACTGTAAAATTGTATTATATTGTAAATAAGACTCTCTATTTTAATTGTAAAGTTGAAACGGATATATAGGGGGTAAGAGTTTGCATTTTCACTATCAGGTTGACAATTTGAGATTCGTTCAGGAAAAACAAGTTTTATTTATCTTTTTCATTGGCGCACTATGTGGCATTTTACGAAGTAGGATGTTTCACGAGCGGACGGATAAAATCGCTAGCGCAAATTAGAGTGTTTTAGTTTAATTTCCTCTCATCTTTCTATCATAGCCATTTGCTGTGGTGGATTAGCGATTTTAGTTTCAATTAAAGTAGGAGATTTAATTAGTTTTTATCGAAAAGTTGAGAAATATTTGAAGAACTCCCAGATGAACAAAACAAAGAATGCAAAGAAATTCTACTGAATTCATCTCTTCCAAGAAAACAGTTTTATTTGGACCATTTTGAAGATTTGTTGATTGGCGAAAACTCAATCAGAATTTATTGAATTATTGTTCTATGTTGAATGGAAATCTATGTAGAATATTAAAAGCTATCTGTCGAACTTGCAACTATAATTTGTAAATAGAATTTTATCACGAAATAATATCCACACGTGGGGATCACTAGGTTTGTTTAATTTTCATTTGATTTTTCAATTCAGTTCCGTTTCCATTTAATGGATCCATGATTAATTTAACAGACCGTTTGATACAATCATATTCACTGTAATATGATACGATGAAAAAGTGATGCGAATTTTATATTTTTACATGAGATCATTATTTCCCATTCATATTGTAATCGAATTTATTTATATTCGAAACTTTATAAATATCGCTGTTTTCCTGCAGTACTCACAAACAAATTATCCTGAAATATTACTGTCGAAATATGTGTTTTTAGTTCAGTATAAAGTATCTCATTAATTTCAAATAAATATGTATAATTTGATTGATTATTCTGTCGAAATTAAATTTTCATTGATACTTTGGACAACTATTTCTGCCACAAGCTTAGTTTTGTGAAATCTATTATGAATCATTGTCCATTTTCGAGCGCTAGTTCGAGGAAACAACGTCCCCTTGTTTCGCCAAAATATCTGTAATGTTCTTACAGGACTAGCCTTGACCGCTGCTTCAAATACATAGTATAACTTTTGAACGGAGAAAATAGTTACATCAAACTTTCGGGGTAGGTTTGGGGCCTGAATATCTTGGCTCATTAAGTTATTACTAGGAGTAGAAACAAGTTCGTGCGGTTTTTATAACAGATGTCGTCACTAGTTTAATATTTCATTGTTTCATTTGACAACATCTTCATTTTGAAGTGTCGTCATTATGCTTTTTTTTCAGTATCTGTTATTCTGAACTTTTGTTCCCAATAGTTTGTTTTGATGAACCGATTGACGGTAACCAGGTTCGATTGGAGCAGCGATTCTTGCGATCGGGTGGCTAGAAGTGAAAAGACCTTTCTGTGTGTGAGTTACGGCCCAAACAACTCGGGTACTGACCTGCAGAGCCAGTAGCAATTGGATAGTGCTTCGCGGTTACCAGTTACGATGTAGGTTTTCAAATTTAAGTCGAAACTGAAAACAGCGTGAGTTCAAATCTTCGGAGGGGTTGTCGCTTTGCGCAATGATAATCACACAACCTGCTTTTGCGCACCTTGTGGAGATATGCCAATAACTACAACGGTGAAATTTTCACCGGATTCCACGATTGATATTCTGCATGAATGGTTTGAGGACATACTTGTCTTTCGCAGAGGTGACGTGGATGTGCCACCAATATCGTGTGATCCTGGTTTACTTCCTTTTGTGTGGTTTCCTGAAGCGGCAGGCCTAGGCAAATAAACCACAGACAACAAAGTTATCATAACCAAAGCCATAACTAAAATTCAACTGAAGGCAAAGTCCTTAAAAATTGAACCACACGTATCCGTGTCATCGTCATAAGTCATGATTGACATTCGAACGATGTTATATGATCATGGATTTCTTTTGCTGAAAGTATCTTTATGTGGTATTCGCGATTGTCAACTGGAGTTGCTCAGGAGCTACTTGTCTGATCTAGTTCAGAGGGTTTGTATTGGTAGTGAGGGACTACTTTTTATGTGAGAGGATAAATATTTCAACGTAGGAATTCCCCAAGGAAGTAATCTGGGACCCTTTTTATTTCTGATATATATCAATGAAATCAACCTTTTGTAAACGATGCGAGTGCTTTGCTGCGTAGTAAGAATTTTAATTCGAGTATAGCACAAACCAGATTAGCCTTCGATTCAGTACAACATTGGTGAACTCAAAATGAGTTTCTTCTCAATGTCAATAAGAC
This sequence comes from Megalocaria dilatata, assembly GCA_034642435.1. NCBI lineage: Eukaryota > Metazoa > Arthropoda > Insecta > Coleoptera > Coccinellidae > Megalocaria > Megalocaria dilatata. The sequence continues at coordinate 42,436,699 of CM067856.1, read as the reverse complement.
TAAGTGTATGATTTTTAGAACGATTCAGTCTAAAAATATGTATCCTCAGTCTTTAATTCTGAATAACACACAGGTTAGATTTTTGTCTTCAACAGAATTTCTTGGAGTTTCCTTCGATTGTCACCTGAAAAGGAATGATCATGTGAGTCAGGTCAGCAAAAAACTTAGTAAAGTTTTGTTCATGATCAGGGTATTGTCACGAAATGTGGACATGGAACTTTTAAGAACAGTTTATCATGCAAATTTTGTTTCACTTCTGAGATACGGGCTTGTCATATAGGGTGGAAGCAGTGATCTAAATAGATAATTGATTCTGCAGAAATAATTCTTGAGGGCAATAATAGGATTGAAATATAAAGAATCATGCAGAGGTTAGTTTAGAAATAATTCCATGCTCACACTTCCTAGACTATTCGTTTTGGAATGTATGCTATTTGTGAGAAAACATCCCTAATATTTTAATGAACTGTTGAATAAAAACAACACAAGACGTACTGTTCCATACCACTTTCCACGGCATTCCTTGACACTTAGTGAAAGAAACACAAAAAATATGTGTATAACATTGCTCAATATACTTCATAAGTGAACTCCGTAGGTAGTACATTCAATGTATCTAGCTTAAGAAAATTCAAAATCGAAGTATCTAAAATTATTGTAGATATAGAACTATATTCGATTACGTAATTTATGGAATATTCGTTCAGATCTTGTTGAAGTTGTGATATTTTTTGACAGTTTCCTCTTTTCATATGTATGATTGCATTGATTATGAGAATAAAGTCTATGTTATGTTATGTTGTGTTATGTTGTTGTATGTTGTGTTATGTTGTGTTATGTTGTGTTATATTGTGTTATGTTGTGTTATGTTGTATTATGTTATGTTATGTTATGCTATATTATACATGTATATAATGTATGTATATATTACATACATAAGAACAAACACGAATCTTTCAAGTAGGAGCATAATTTCGTCAATACCTCGCACACAGCTTGTTTTATGCCATTTCAACATCCACTCGACCTTATTGAAAAACCTTGTTATTTTTTTACGTTGAAATAATGAATGCTCAACACATATTCAAAATTGAACAGAATAAAAGACAGCGTATATCGCGGCGAAAATCAATCGAGAACCTTATAATCTTCCGCATACAAACTCTCTCAACTCGAGCGGAAATTTAACTCGCTTAAGACTACGAAGATCGATTTCAAATTACCTCTTGAAGTGTAAATACACTTTCCTACACAACTTCGTTACCATAATATTCCCGAATCCAACTTTTCACGCTGCATTCCAGTTGTACACGTATCGCTCATTACCCGCTTACCAGAGTTTCGATCTAACGAATATTTAATTACTCCAGAACTACGGCAATGTATTACATCGACCATAAAAGCAAATGTTTCATAAACACTGGGGTTGGCTCAGAATTCTTGTCGCAAAACTACAGCACGGACATGAAAACGCCGTCACACCCATGTTAATACCAAAATTATTAAGAATGATGAAGTTACTTCCTAAATTTTAACGAGTTCCATTCATCAGCGAAGTTTCAGAAATTAGAGGACGTGGCTGCTTTCGAAGTATATGAATTTCTCATTAAATTAAAGTCGGCCTTATTGAATTATGACTAAATAAAAATGAGGAACTTGTTCAGATGTGTAACTGAAAAAATGAATGGGGTTCTCTTCGCTGCGATGGATCCATCAATAGATTTTTTCTTGGAGTCGAGGCAAGATAGAGGATCTGAGCGAGTAAAAGATTATTCACCAACATGTGAAATTTCCGAACCTTCCCATTCGAATCTCATTCCATTAAAAAGAAGATTCTTTTCAATATTGAACGAGGAAAGTACTTCATTCCACATCTACGGGTGGTAGCAGTGCTTTCATGAATATTAATTTCACGTCATCTGAATGATCACGGATACGAAAATACCCACTTGATTTTGACCAGAATAATCTCTTAAGTAATTTACATCGCACAAGTTGAAGAAGTCCTTCTTATACCAAGTAAAAGGGAGAATAATTTCTGTGTCTCCCATTTTTACGTAATGGTGAGTTCAAATCGACCGGCCCACATAAGATTATTTATTTTTTCTGGACAGAATCAACCCTACAAAGGTATCGTTAAATTAAACTTGCTTGGTATTCTCTTGTCTTATGTGACACCGAAAAAAAAACAAATACAGGCATTACAAGTTCGTTTTTTTAAAAGCAACATTTTAAACAAAAATAATAAAAACAATCTCAAGCATGCAATCTTCATGGAGAAGAGATAAGTCTATTATGTCCAGCACAAACATTTTTCTTACACCAAGCAGCTATGTCTTGACCTTTTCGAGTTGCACTCTGCAACTCTGTGTTCTGTTATCTTCGCTACTATACTCAGCTGACCTGAATACATTAAACAGTCAACTGACCTGATAAAGAGAATGAATATCATGAATGTAATGCTGACATATATCGAGCACTCATACGATCGAAACTTGACTACAGATCAATAGTGTAATAATCAGCTAGAAAAATCTTATTAGCAATACTAGATGTTCTTTAAAATACTACTGGCGATAGCAAGCCCCTCGAATAGTTTATGCAGAGATGCTGGCGAATTGACATATGAAATTCAAATGACATATATAACATATTTTATGGAAGAGTTCGATTATTATGCACATAAATCTTTTAGGGTAAGAAGTTATAAGGATTTTCGTCCAATCAGAATTCTTCCTATCATGTCCAAAACATTGGAAAAGTGTTGGAGGAGCAGATAAGGATCCATTTGAATAACTACGAGGTCATACCAGAAAAACAGATTTCAGACGGGTACATAGTTGTGCAATGGCTTTACTTAAAGTTACTGCTCAGAATAAAATTTTCTCATTTTGTTCGATTACTCGAAAGCATTTGATACGCTTGTTCATAAAGTCATTTTCTCAATAAAACGTTTCACTGGATTTTCAACGAGTGTCGTAGCTTTTATAAAGAGCTATCTTTCTGGGAGAACTCCACAGGTGAGGTGTGAATCTGAGATTTCGGATCTTTTACCAGTTTCATTGGGTGTTCCAGATGGTTCAATTCTGGGACCTTTGCTCTTCGTACTATATATTCATTATATGAGTAAATTTCTCAAATACTGTCGTGCTCACTTTTATGCTGACGATACTCAGTTATATTGCAGTTTTTCTCCATACCAAGTGCAGCAGTGTATTGCAAGAGTGAACGAGGATCTCGAACATTGATTGATTCAGAGATTTGGGACATAATATCGAGTTGAAGATCGGAAGTGAGGTGATTCCGGTTGTTGGTACTGTGAAAAATCTTGGTCTCTTCTTAGACAATACTTTCCGATTCAGAACCCAAATTGCATGCTGTGTACAAAATCTGTGATGAGTTCGCGCCTGCTCTGAATTTATTTCAATAGAGGCCTATTATTATTGTTATTAGTATTATTTTTATCATTATTATATGCCGCCTGAATATCTGCGAATACAAAAATCCAACTCTACAACTCAAAATACAGCCGACTTATCTAACAGAAAAAGTTGGTCGAGAGACCAGACATAAACATTCTTTCAACAGCCTTCAGAAAAGATAAAAGTCACCCCGAATTATTCCAACATGGTTTCCGAAACCTAATATCTCGCTGCAATTCCCGAAGTAACAGGTTGCATTTCCCTAAGTGTTCCCAAAGTGCTGATCACAGATTCAGCTAAACCATGACAGGTTAACCTCTCTTGATCATCGATAAATTACAAATTAGGTTCCACAAAACATTTTATTCTCTGATCTAACCTAGAATCGCAGCTAAATCACAGATCAAGATGATTTGTGAATTTTGCCAAATCAAGATCTTCGTATTCTTTCGATTAATAGTTGAAGTGAAGTGTATTGTTTTTTGTTGACTTGTTTCAAGTGATATAATAATGAACCGTTCATCGGCATCATCAGAAGAAGATTCAAGTGATCTTTTTGTAAAATATGATGATTTTGATTATAAAATACGTTTTCGTTTCAACAAAAATGTCGTGATGAATTATTACATAAAATTAGAGCACAAATTGAACCACGTTGTAAAAGCTACAAATCGATGCGAGATAACAATTGTTAGTTGGTCTACGATTTTATGCAACTGTTGGTTTCCAAATGACTATGGGAGATCATATCAACATTGCGAAATCATAGGCATGCAGAATTGTTACAAGGGTATCAGTTGAGATTGCCTGTTTGAAACCTCCATACTTCTATGCCACCTACCAGACTGGAAATATTAGAAGTACGTCAAGGCTATCATTTCATTAAATTCCTATACTCCGTATTCTACCTCTGTCAAATTTTTTTGGCCTCTTCCATGTTTCACTCACACAAGTAAAACTGATAAAGTAGTTCGTAGGAGTATGGTATTACAAGCATTTAAACAATAGCAATCCGTTTATAAATTCTTACCCAACATCAACAGCGCTTCCACAGAAATCTATACATTCTTATTTTTCTTCTTTCAATTTCTTTGATGTAACGGTAAAATTTTAGAAAGTGCGACGTTGTCAGATTGTTTTCTCGGATCAACTGATCCACGTGATCAACCACCTGAACCTGTGATGTAGATCCCAAATTCTTTGATCCGTTTAAAGAAATTGACGAGAGTATCTGTTGATCCAGTGATCACTGAATCTTTATGAAACCCAGCGTTTATAAAGGATCTATCATTAACAGGGCCCCATTTTATTTTGTGAATAAAGCAAATCATTTATCGGAAAATTATTGAAATTTTTACTTCATTAATAAGAACGATGGATACAATTAGTTCTGAAACAAAGCATAATTTAAATGTGCACTACGGTAACGCTGGCAGGATTGAAATCGTTCAACACAATTTTCGATTACTCTCACACAAACCATGTCGTATGTTAGCAATTTCTCGTTCAATATTGATCTGGTAATCGTCTTAATTTGCTGGATGATTGTTGTAAACCAATGACTTAATGTAACCGCATATAAAGAAGTCCAATGAATAAAATAACATAAATAGAGGTTAATAATAATAATAATAAGTCCAATGAAGTTTAACCGCAGGAAGGAGGCGGATAATTTATCGGTCCATTTCTTCCGATTTTGTCTGAGCACCAATTACTGAATTCACGACGCTTTAAATGATTTGTTGGTTTGAGTTCTAGGGTTGAAACAATTTTGTATGGATGTACACCAAAGTCTTTTCGTGAAATTCGCCATAAAGACGCATAAGAGATGCCTAGTTCTTGTGAACGTCAAGAAATCGATAAATTTTAGTATTCACGAACACTATCACGTACGGCAGCAATATTCTCTTTACTTCTTGCATTTATTTGTCTCACTGGCACCGTAACATCAGGAAGTGTAAAATTTGTTTCAAACTTCTTGACTAAACGTTCAACTGTTCTTTTATCTGGACGATTGTAACATTCAAAAATTGGAGTTAAAGCACGTGAAGTTAGAGTAAAAGATCGCGAGTTTTCACAATACATTTGGTTTATTTGTACACGTTGTGTACCTTTCCATGATTAAATGGTAGACATATTCAAATCCAACTGTCAATGTCACAAATAAACAATGGCTGCCATGCGTTAGTAATGTCAATTTTAAAATGGGGTATTACTATTCATAGACGCTTTATTATATCTGATATAAATTATGAACTAGTTTATGATACAAGGTACATATGTGAAAACGAAATGAAAATAACATATTTTATTTAAGTATGCAGACGTCTATGTAGGAAATTTTTATTGTATAAGATTATTTATGATGTACTTCAGATTATTGAGAAGGATTTTTCAAAGAAATAGGATGAGTCTTTGAAAACAGAACAAAACCCATATCAGACAAACTAAATATCTTTTGCCAAATCTTTGATAGATGTCAATTTCCTTCAGAATAAGACACTTTAAAAACAAAAAACTCACATTGAGCCCTACGAGATTTTTTACAAAGCAAGCCCTGTCAAGATTTTGCTATTCCACAAGGGGTGGTACTTATTAATATATTGAATTGGTCCAGCTTCGTTTTGTTGAATCTATCAATTTCAAATCTTTTTAGTAGGCATGCGGTGATTTGTTTGTCTATAGGATAGTTTAGAAAGAAAATTTCCTGTAAAGCTCTTATAGTCCTTATTTTCTTACTTCAAATAAATTTACGTGTTTTTACAGTTTCCGGTGAGATGAAAATTCCTTCTGGTGGTTGGTTCATTATATTGTTAGTGAATTTTAAACTAATTTCAAACCTTTACTCGGATGAGTCCTTCTTCATGGTTCTTCTCCTATAGGAGGTTGGAAATCATCAACGCAATTTTTATTTTATTTACAGTCACCCCGAATAGTTGACCAGAGCTCAGACCGAACCATTCTCTCAAGTTTCACAGCCATGATATTCTTCTTCGGCTCCCATTATCAGCATCAGCAGTGAGTATCTGGTTCGTGTCATTAGATGTCCGAAATAGTCTAATTTCCTCATCTTGATTGTCATCATTATTTCTTCCATCCTTTGCATCTTCCACAACACTTCAACACTTCCTCATTCGAAATTCTTTCCGCCTACGATTTACGCAGCATCCTTCTATAGCACCATTTTTCAAATACTTGGATCTTCCTCACTTCTGTCTGTCTAAGTGTCCACGCCTCTACACAATATGAAAGTTTTGAAAAGACATCACTTCAAAGCATCCCCACCCCCCAGTTGAAGAGGTGACTGTAGACATCCCTGTCGCACCTCACAAAGGCTTTCAATCTCTTTAGATGTTTCATCCTTAACTTTCTGGGTTTTTAGTTACTGTATAGATTCTTCAATATTCTATTATCCCGGACATCAATGGTTTTTATTTTTAAGAATCTGGAATAGCTTTCCGTGTTGCATCCTGTCAAAAGCCTTTTCGAAATCGATGAAATTCACAACATACATCTTGATTAACGCCCAAACACCTTTGCATCAGAACTGCCTTCCTTGTTCTTATTTCATTTCTGAAACCGAATTCTGTGTTGCTTATCTGAGAACCCATTTATGGTCCTATTATGGATGGTTCTTAGGAAAGCGTTGAATGTCAGGTCATCGTTCGATGACCTGAACATTTCTTCTCTATATTTTTCTCAGACAAGGAAATGAATTCAGATATCACTCATTGCTTCGGAATTACATACATTTTGTGCATGAGTCGATGAGTCCAGTTGAAGTAATAAACTAAAACTGAAATCTCTCGTTTTTCTTCAGAAATTTACTAACTAAATTTTGATGAAATCTTTGTACTCTCCAAATATAATTTTCTGAAGGAAATCTTGTCAAAATTGATTATTTTTCATTACTCCCTACTATAACAACATTTATTTTCATATGAACTGAGGTAAGTTTTAATTGAATGTGAGCTACGTGATGAAGAAAGTATGGAACAATCAAATTCTACCCTAATGGATTGGTAACACCCATACGTAACACAAGAGGATATTTCAAGGTCGATTTAACGCACAACGACGCGCGGAAAATTTATAGTTCAGAATTCATGTTTGATTTACTGTTATTTAGGAATGCTTTAGAGCCTATTCAGTATTCACCACACAGGACAATATTCTTGTAATGAAGCGAAAGGTAGTTGATTTCTGCTCCCGTTCTTTCTCCTACCTCCGAGTCGTATGGGCGGTAAAACCTTCCGGCCATATTTCAGTTCCGTCACACTATTCGTTAACCCCTTTAACAACTGGAGGGCGTGTTCGGATGTCTTAATAAAGGTAATGTATGGCTTACGTAAAAATGCTGAATTCGAGAAAGGGTCGCAGGTCGCCGCTTTTCCAGGTAACCGAACACATAAACACCGATAGAGCAGAAGGAAAAATGGACTTTTTTGCCTTGGAAATGTAGCGCCATCTGGATTCTTGGCGGCAGTCCATTTCGGATAGCAGGAATGAGGATTTATCGAAGCGGGATGGTGAAGTTATTTGGGAATGTATAATTGCGGTGGATAGGGATATCGCGGTATCGTTTTATGATATGGAAATGCATGGTATATGTCCCTGGACGGAATAGAATCGACTCCCATTCGTTACTGTATTCTGGGAATTGGAAGGATTAAAAAAATTGGTTTTTATTTTCCCAGGGTACGTATGATCGATTTTGATTGGATGTCCAAAAGCAGATTCCTTAAATTTTATGCTTTAGATTATCGAATTATCGTAGTGCATGCTTATATTTAGACACTTGTCACTATACTATACTCAGTGACGTTTGAAGTGTTACACATAGACAGAATAGAAACAATCAATTTTAGTAACATTACCATAAAGTTGTTAAGTTCTTGATTCTCATTCTGCTACGTCTCTTTTTCTTAAAACCTTTATAATCTCCTATACGGTTGTTAGTATCAAGAAATTTATTTTCACTTGAAATTGGATCACCGGGATGTAATGTCATATATTTTCTCCTTGCACCATTCTTGCTTTTATTGTTCTGCACATAAAGTGTAAATATTTCAAATTTTTCCGCTTCTGTGTAATGCTTGTTTCGAAATTAATTTCATTGAATGTCAACGTGTGTCATATTGTTACCAATTTCGGTTGTTGAGTTATCACAGCCTACCACTTGACAATTGGTTACTGAGCCTGCCAGGTGATTCTTCGAATTTGAGACTCTATAGTTCTCAAAATAAGACACATGCATACATATTCGTAATCACGAGAGAGAGAGAGCTAGTCAAAAATAAGGAAATATATAGGTTGATCCATTTTAAAAAATGAAGTTGCACTCAATATCTTGTTCACCCTGTATATATTCCATTTTGTGAAATCATTTTCAAAAAATTCAGTTGATTCAGTACAACTTGTGAATACCTTTTTTTTGTATCTCCATTTGTGACAAAGGTGAAGGGGTGGTCAAATTATAGTGAAAAACACGGTACTATTCAGCTCTCGAATACCAGTTTCTTTAACAAGGAGATAAAATTTTGTCAAATTATAGTGTACATCTATTTTCAATTGTCGCACTTTCATCTACTAGTTTGGAACGTAAGAAATGTCTTAAGTTCGAAACTTTTGTTTTATCACCATGTTGATGACCTCGACGGGAGTAAAATCAAATTGAACCGAAAAAAACGAAAATTTTTTAATACAAAATGAGTTTTCTTCTTGTCTATGTTCATTTATATCAGGAAAAATACCATAACTTCTAAAACAGTTATCTTCTGGTATATAACTAGACATGAGTTAGGTCTCTTGGCTTAACCAATGTCAAAAGAGAATAGCATGTCACTGTGAATATCAGGTTTTTCACTTTGATGCCCAAAGTACCAAATAGTGTAATTTCACAAGAAAAATTGGATAAAAATCAGAAATTTTGTACAGGAATGCAAAATTCTTATGATTTTGTCAACCAAAGACTTAATTAAATATTCAGCGAAAAAGGTAACTGAACGGTACGAGATAATTTTACAATATTATATATATACATTTTTCATCTTCTTTACATTTTTAGTTTCATTGTACTCTTTTCATGGTTGATTGTTGTGAACTTGTTCCAGCTAATATTATATCTTATAAATAAGATATCTCATAAGGGTGATAGTAAAATTAAAGCTTCTGTGCTTAAATCTGCTTATTAGGGCTTAAAATTTAATCACAACCTTTTTTTGTATTAATAAGTGAATGAAGTATATTATCATTATTGTTATTATATTTATATACAAAGATGATATAATTCAGTAGCACAAGTTGCCTAAGTATGTGATTGCAATCATACTGATAGACTATATAATTCACCTATCTCACGAGGAACAAATTTATTTTTGAAATATGTTCTAGATACCTGCTGTAAATCTGCATATCCGATTTCATACCAGATAGCAGGTAACTGGAAGTTAATCACACTACGCGTTACCCTGATATGTTGGAGTATTAAAGCTGATAGCACTTCTAAAATGGAATCTGACTAACCATAATCTGCATAGAGCTATGTTCACATAATCATTATAATAAATAATAAAATATTTCGGTCCTTCCAGCCACATTCGCTTTCATTAACATGTATATCATTATTATGATAATCTGACATTATATAAATGTAAGGTACCTATCTACCATCTTACGTTAGCTTTGAGCTAATATTCCCTAAAATGGCGTCATCCGAGGAAATGACCGTGTTCCGTTAAGTTCAGCGTCCATAGTTAGATTTCTCAAGAGGAATAGAATGTTTAGACGAACATGGTGTGAAACTGTATTATTAAACCAGTTTTTCTGGACATTAAAATATTCACTCTTTTTCTCTCTCCCTATAATGTTGAATAATTTCAAAATAATTTCTCTCCCCATAATGTTTAATAACTTCTCTCCGCATAATTTAGGACAGAAAATTCAGGTAACAAATATCAAGAATAATTTTCTTAATTACCAAGGAGTTTTGATTATATGTATAATATTAGTATAAAATAGATAAAACTTCAGGGTCTATAATGATTATAATCTAAGCGAGTTGAAAACTTCGACGATGTTGCTTCTTTTCAACTTCTGATGACGAAATAGGAAACTTATAAATTTCATAATTCCTTCGTATTGATGAAATTGCTCAAAAAGTGTTCAATATCCCAATATGAAATTCCATTTAAGTTGAAATTAAACCACAGCAAAAATATCTTCTATTAAGCAATGCCTGGAAATCATTATCAATTTTGACATGAAACTTTTTGCCGATATCTAAATATCAACTTCTTGATATGTAATCAAATAATAATGAGTAGGATTGAAAATTATAGTGCCATCCTATCAAGAAATTCGGCTAAAAAATTTCTGAGGCGAGGTAAAAACATAATGGTATTTTCAATAGATACAAAGACGAAATACCTAAAGTATCAGCATCATGTTGAAATATAGGCTGGGCCTTATTCAACATATTTCAAGGCACTTCAATCACGAAAATGTAAGCCCTTTATTAACACATGTGAATTTTTCCAGTTTTTCTGGTATTAAAACAAGATTATTACTCAAAACTTTATTTCGTTTACTCCTTCGGTCTTCCCCATGCATCGTGAATTAAATGGAGATTTGAAAATATTATCATGGGTATCCTTCTATATAGAGGTTGAGTTGGAAATCATGTAAATTAGCCTTTTTGTCATTCTGAATAATCATTCCGTCCTCCATAAGGTTTGGGGATGTTGAGATTCAACCTTGTCACATTTTGTCCATTCATATGAAAATATCACAAGTTCGGTTAACTAGATTCAATTGATAATCTAAGTAAGCGTTCATGCAGATTAATATCATCATAATGAAAGTGAATCAATAATGGCATTTGAGAACGTGGAGACAAAAATTTTACGACTATTAGAATGTAGTCGGATAGTTTTCAACGAATGAGTTAACATGAGTTCTTGATTATGATATAATTAATTTCAAGTGAAACCTAGATTGCGTTGAGCTCATTCTATATGGCACTTCATTGAAATGAGGAATCCTCCTGGGTAAAATTTTAATCTCATTCGTCGTGGGCCAAATAAATCGTAAACATAAAACCTCTGACTTCTCCCGTGGTCTTACCTATAAGCACAAAGTTTTCCCAATTCTCTGATATTACGCTAACGATATGGCATTTTCGAATACCATTAAACCCTAGTCACGTTTTCTAAATGGCCACAGGGTACAGCAATGGCTTTTTTCTCTCACTCCATCGCATGAAGGAGGAAATAATCGAATCTGGTAAAACCGTAAAAGGTAACTGAGATTAAGTTTGTGGAAGGCTAAATTCCCAAGTTAATAATTTTTCAAGATGTGCCTGAAAGAAGCGATTTCTAATCTTATTTCGTTAAGAAAACAAAATTTGGTCAGCTCACAATGAAATAGAATCATCTTAACTGTAATGAAAATAAATAGGCTGATAATCTATATCATATGTGACTGATAAGGAGTAGAAGCTATGATAACAAAAAGTTCTTCGAATCGGGACAGTCCAACAAATATCTGTATAAGAGTTACTGGACTGTTTCAGCCGTTACTATTTGGTAGTTGATCATAATTGAAACAAGTTGTGGAAATTACTATGTTTTACTGCTAATATCATAATATTTCACACATTTAATTGTGACTCGAGTTTCTGGAATTAACTATCCCATCTTCAGACATGTGAAGACAGAACAAGCAGGACAGGGTATTTATGCATATAAAGAGGTAGACGATGTAATAAAAACAGGTTAAAAAAGAGAGAACGCTTAAAAACTATTAGAATGTCGGCACGCCAAAGATGATTGGTAAACAGATGTTACCGATTCATCATTTTCAGATTATTTTTATTGTGAACTAATTTGAAAATTGTAACAGTTTCTTTCCTTTTGATTCCACATGTAAAATTTTAAGATTATCTATTGTCGGAAAAGGATGGCCGTTTTCCAATCAATGAGTGGCAAAAGTAGAGGTTTGTTTATTTTTCATGAAATTCATTTTATGTTCGTTGAACCTCGTCTCAAAGGAATCCGTCTGTCCTTTATATTTTTTACTGCACGTCGAACAAGATAACTCATAAATTTCTGATTTATATATGTTTGAAGTAGGGTTCCTTTGCGATAACTAATACAGACGATAATTTGTTTCGTGTTTTGAAAGCAATATTACCATCTAATTTTGAAAACTTATTGACCACTTTTCGTAAAAATTCCCGTTGACCCGTCGACTAAAATTCAAAAGTCATTGAGAAAAACTTTGTCAGACACCTCTTTGTTTAAATCAAATCATGATTTCCTAAATATGAATCTTAGCCCACCAAAACTCTACGGTCTAATAAAAACTCACTAAGAAGATGCATGAATTCAACCAGTTAGTTGTTTCTTTATTATTCGCCCTACCTATCACATAGAAAAATATTTAAATAGAATTTTTGAAAGACTCACTCATTTCACTCCGAAATACACAATAAAAAATTCCATAGAATTAACAACGAAATTAAAAAATTTTACTTTATCAAATATTTCCTACCTAGTATGCCTGGATGTGGACAATATATTTCTGAATATACAATTAACTTCAGAAATACAAGAAAAATCACATGTGAATTACGTGATACATATTGATTTCATCGCCCTTTTAGAACAATGCCTGCTCAAAAACTATTTTTAATTTAACAATAAAATATACAAACAATTAAACGGCCCAGCTATGGGCTCACCACTAAGTCCACTTCTTGCAGATATATTTATATCCTAAACAGGAAATAAAATCTTCAATTCAAAATTACCCGTGAATATTCATTTCTGGTACAGATACGTAGACGATATACTCGCGTGTGTTTCCGGAACATCCAGACTACTGAGTCATTTTTTTTTTGATTTCTCAAATAATATTCACCCAAAAATTAAATTCAAATTAGAAAAAAAATATCAAACTATAGAATTACATAGTTAAATGAAATTCAACGTGTTCAGAAAACTCACATCCACCGATATATGTATATATTGATTCCAATCACTCATATTCACAAAAAATGTCAGCGTATCAATCGATTATCCATAGAGCTTTCGTATTACCCTTATCATAAAAAAACCGCTAAGCTGAAATCCAAACTATTAAATCAATAGCCGCGAACAACGGTTTCAACCCCAATATAATAGATAATTTATTTCGACAGAAACAATCTAATATAGCTAATAATCAAATTTATCTCATCCTAAAAACTAAAGAAAACAAAAAATTCATTTCTTCATCGTACTTCGGAAGCATAAGTCAAAAAGTGGCCAATAGTTTTTCAAAATTAAATGCTAATATTGCTTTCGAAACATAGAACAAATTATCATTCGAATTATTTGACGCAAAGGAACCAAATCTAAACATAAATAAATCGGGAGTTCATGAGTTATCTTGTTCGACGTGCAGTAATAAATATATAGGACAGACGGGACGTTCCTCCAAGATGAAAGTTAACGAACATAAAACGAAGTCCATGAAAAATAAACAAACTTCTACTGATGCCACTCATTGTTTATAAAACGGCCATCATTTTCCGACAAAAGATAATCTTAAAATTTTACATGTAGAATCAAAAGGAAATAAACTTGATTATTTAAAATCTGTTGAAATTTTCGAATTAGTTCACTATAAAAATAATGTAAAAATATTGAATGACTACGGATCTGTGTAACTTCAAAATATTTGAAATATTCAAATAAGTAACATATGTCTATCAATCTTCTTTGGAGTGCAGACATTGTAATAGTTGTTAGGCGTCCTCTCTTTTTTAACCTGTTTTTATCACCTCTTCTACCTCTGTATATGCATAAATACCCTGTCCTGCTTTTTAAGTCTTCAGATGAAGAGGGGATAGTGAATTCCCGAAATTCGAGTCACAATTTGTAACAATTCAGCTACAATTATATTTTAAGATGCCCCAGCCGAGTCGGTTTAACTGGGTCGTGAGCCTGATCTCACAATTCCACAAAATGAAAAGACACAACTCCCTGATAAACAAGTAACTCGTTTAATTTACCACAAGTAATTTTTCTTACAAATTACATATATACATTTAGAAGAAATATACGATTTACTATCTTTCACTAGAGTGAGTTTCAATAATATTATTACCGATAAAAGTAGAAATATGTACTACTCTGTCAAGAAAGTACCGGGAATTTTCAATTAAAACAACATTTTTACATTTAATCGTCAAAATTTATTGGGTCGTCTTCAAAATAGGCTCCATTTGCTCCAATACATCTATGCCAACGGCACTTCCAATTATCGAAACATTTTTTATAGGCGCTTTCCGGGATGGACTTTAGCTCTCGCGCCGAATTTTGTTTTATGGCTTCAATCGACTCAAAACGGTTGCCACGAAGGGGCAATTTTAGTTTTGGGAAGAGGAAAAAGTCGCAGGGAGCCAAATCCGCCGAATACGGTGGTTGCTGAAGCACGTTTGTTGAGTTTTTGGCGAGAAAGTCAGTCACAATCGTAGCTCGGTGAGAAGGCGCGTTATCGTCATGCAAAATCCATGAGTTGTTCGCCCACAAATTTGGCCGCTTTTTACGGATACGCTCACGCAAACGTTTCATAACGCCTAGGTAATACTCCTTGTTTACCGTCTGACCCTCTGGAACGAATTCGTAGTGCACCACGCCACGGATATCGAAGAAAACAATGAGCATCACCTTCATTTTCGAGCGGCTTTGGCATGGTTTTTTCGGTTTCTGCGCATTTTTTGCCACCCATTCCGATGATTACTGGCTTGTTTGCATATCGTACTCGTAGACCCAGATCTCATTACCAGTTATAATGCGTTCCATGAATGTAGAATCGGAATTACAGCGATCCAGCATATCTGGAGCAACCTGTTCGCGATGACGTTTTTGAAGAAAATTCAGGTCTTTCGGTACGAGTCGTGCGGCCACCTTTCTCATGCCCAAAATATCAATCAAAATCGTACGTGCGGACTCGTGGGATATCTTAAGATCATGTGCTATCTCTATCAAGTTGGTACGACGGTTTTCCAGCACCCTTTCCCTAATTTTATCGACGTTATCTTCGATCGAAGCCGTCGATGGGCGTCCGGAACGAGGCAAGTCTTCGATCACTTCACGACCGTCCTTGAAGGCTCTGTACCACTGATATGCACGAGTTTTCGATAGAGCATTATCACCGAAGGCCTTTTGCAACATTTTCAATACATCGGCACACGAAAATTCATTTGCAACACAAAACTTTAAACAAATTCTTTGCTCAACGTAATCACCCATAGTAAAAATCGGCACGCACTCTGACATCGACTGACTTAATCAGCTGTTGCAAACACACTAGTTGACAGATCCCGCTCAAGCTTGGCATAGTAATTAAGGACAGTGGTACCAACCTAGTAAAAAAAATGTTTACCTGCCTCATTACCCCGCCAGATTTAAATCGATAATTTCCGGTACTTTCTTGACAGAATGTATATATAAAATGGGAATGTTATTATTAATATATACAAAAATTTGGAGTTCCTTAATGTGATATGAATATATACAAAATTTCTCAATGTTACTTCCCTGGTTGGTTTAGAATACAGGCTGATGTTTTGCCAATCAAAACAGGTGGTGGTTTTGTAGGTCGTCTCAAGCAGGCTGTTATGTAGTTCTTTGAACTTAAACGCTTCAACGTCTTCGGGCAACCAGTGTACGTGTAACTATTCCTCACCAAGAAAACTTCCAAACTCCAGGAACAAATCACAGGAAAATAATCCAAGAGAAATCCAGGAAAATATTCCCAAGAAAAAATCCAGAAAAAGATAATCCAAAAAAATTCCAGGAAAAATAGTCCAAACAAAACCCTTCTTGGAGGGTTTTTACTTCTAATCTTCAAGAAAAATTAATCAACGAGAAAATAAATTTTATAATATTCAAATTATAAACAACTTTACTCTGCAATCGTGAACCGTAAAAAGAAATAATTCTTTCGTATCAACGCGCACATGACGACACATTGACGGACAGATATCCCAATTTCTTCATTCACCGGTCCTCTCGATAAAAGTGAGATACCAGTAAATAAATTCGACGTGTAGATCACTACAAATTAAATGTGTGTAATATCAATTTAATGGTAGTAAAACATAGTTATTGCTACAACTTATTTCAACTGTATAGTTCTTAACTCAAACAACCCCTAATAGGGTTTGTTTATCGCTATGACATCAAGCAAAATTTATCCTTCTCTTATGATTCAAACGTTGACTAAATTCTATGATTTTGTCTTCTAGGAATGTCTTGGAGTTTGGATGATAATCGATGTGACGATAACAGAATCGTAGAATTCAACTGGAGATAATTCATAAACTATACAGTTTAGAAAGTTATTATTCCAGAAATATGGTTAATTATAGTGAGTTTCCTAGTATCTGAGAATTTTAATTTACTAGTTTTTTCCACAAAGAAATAACTTGGGATGAAGCTTTGACCTTTCAGAAACATCCGTTTTCACTGTCCCACCCAGTAAAATGAGAGCAACAAATATCTATTATTACCCGAATTTTTTCAAGGAGTTAATTCATGACAACACTGTGATGATACAACGTTCCAACCAGAAGAATTACAAACTAACTGCCCTGAAAATCTAATGACCATACTTGCGTTATCGCAAGTAGAAAACTTTCAACTGGATAATGCTATGTCAGATATCAATCGGAATTGCTCTGCAAATATAATTTTTGTGTTCTGTTTGACCTGCACAAACATAAACATAAAATTGAAGCCAGTGAACGTAATGGTGATTATTTCTGGAGGATATTCTTCGTTTTGTAAATACAATATCAATATGTGGTTCCACTTGAATGAAAAATGGGGTTTAGTTGTTATTATTCCATGGTGGTATAGAGGTGAATATCTTGTAAAGCATAAGTCATGTTATATGTCTGTTAGTAATCATTCTTCAAAATTCAGTTTGAAGTCATTAATACAGTTAATTGAATAAATATTCATATATATATTGATAAATATTTGGAGATAAGGGTCAAATATCGTATGCTTGCAAATTTTTAACTACTTGTTTGAAAGCATTCGAAAATTTTACAACGTAACTAAACGCGCCATGAACTCAATTAGAAATAGGAAACAACTTATACATTCTGCCAAGAAAGTACCGGGAATTATCGATTTAAATCTGACGGGCAATGAGTCAGGTAAAATTTTTTTTTCCTAGGTTGCTACTACTGTCCTTAATTACTATGCCAAGCTTGAGCGGGATCTGTCAACTAGTGTGTTTGCAACAGCTGATTAAGTCAGTCGATGTCAGAGTGCGTGCCGATTTTTACTATGGGTGATTACGTTGAGCTAAGAATTTGTTTAAAGTTTTGTGTTGCAAATGAATTTTCGTGTGCCGCTGCATTGAAAATGTTGCAAAAGGCCTTTGGTGATAATGCTCTATCGAAAACTCGTGCATATCAGTGGTACAGAGCCTTCAAGGACGGTCGTGAAGTGGTCGCCCATCGACGGCTTCGATCGAAGATAACGTCGATAAAATTAAGGAAAGGGTGCTGGAAAACCGTCGTACCAGCTTGAGAGGGATAGCACATGATCTTAAGATATCCCACGAGTCCGCACGTACGATTTTGATTGATATTTTGGGCATGAGAAAGGTGGCCGCACGACTCGTACCGAAAGACCTCAATTTTCTTCAAAAACATCATCGCGAACAGGTTGCTTCAGACATGCTGGATCGCTGTAATTCCGATTCTACATTCATGGAACGCATTATAACTGGTGATGATACCTGGGTCTACGAGTACGATATGCAAACAAGCCAGCAATCATCGGAATGGATGGCAAAAAATTAGCCGAAACCGAAAAAAACACGCCAAAGCCGCTCGAAAATGAAGGTGATGCTCATTGTTTTCTTCGATATCCGTGGCGTGGTGCACTACGAATTCGTTCCAGAGGGTCAGACGGTAAACAAGGAGTATTACCTAGGCGTTATGAAACGTTTGCGTGAGCGTATCCGTAAGAAGCGGCCAAATTTGTGGGCGAACAACTCATGGATTTTGCATGACGATAACGCGCCTTCTCACCGAGCTACGATTGTGACTGACTTTCTCGCCAAAAACTCAACAAACGTGCTTCAGCAACCACCGTATTCGCCGGATTTGGCTCCCTGCGACTTTTTCCTCTTCCCAAAACTAAAATTGCCCCTTCGTGGCAACCGTTTTGAGTCGATTGAAGCCATAAAACAAAATTCAGCGCGAGAGCTAAAGTCCATCCCGGAAAGCGCCTATAAAAAATGTTTCGATAATTGGAAGTGCCGTTGGCATAGATGTATTGGAGCAAATGGAGCCTATTTTGAAGGCGACCCAATAAATTTTGACGATTAAATGTAAAAATGTTGTTTTAGTTGAAAATTCCCGGTACTTTCTTGACAGAGTAGTATAAGTGATATATAATTGAATGTTTAACGGATTTCTGTCAAGTAAACGCGAACACAATACGAAATTTAAATCATTAATTATGGAGGAGAGGTAATGAATAGTATGATTAATGTAAATTCGATTGCATAATGTATATTTCATTTAAATATTCCATCAATATTGAAATATCGACCAATACTAATTTCTGTACTGAGCTAATAGCAGAGTTATTAACGATTTCTTTGACGCTCATATTCCCGATTGCTACCATTTGGTACAAATGTCTGTACGTCTGGAGTTTCGAGCCAATAATAAACTGGAATGATTGAATTCCCTCATATTAATGTTTTCAATTCAAATATGAAAATTATGTAATTATAATTTCCTATTATAAAGAATATTCATAGTTGTTACGCAAATATATATGTTATTGGATATCTTCAACAACGTGAAACCAATCGGGAGGAAATTATGTAGTTGAATTTGATGTAAGAATTCGATCATATTCGCATATATTCAATGTTTCCCTAATTTTCAAGTTGCATTTATCTTCAGGACCTTCATTTTCAACCTTTACCGACACGAACAGTTGATTTTAACTGGTGTTTTTTTTAGAGTGATAGAACTTTCGATAGGGATAACTGTGATTTAACAGAAGGTAGAAGCTATGTTGTTTTGACATTTCTGTTCAGTAAGCATTGACAAATGACGAATACTCACGCCACAACAACGTTTATAAATTGTTTGAATTTATTTTCAAAATCAGTGTTCTATTCGCCAAACTTATAGAGCATTTCGTGAAATTTATGGTTTACATAATCGTCCATCAGAGCAGCTTTCGAACAACATCTTCTCTACTCGATGCAACAATGAAAATAAGACAAAATACTGTACATACAGAAAAAAATATCGCTGCTGTATGTCATAGTGTTAATGATGATCCAGATTTGTCTATTCGTCGACGTTCACAGCAAGTTGGACACTGTGCATCCACCACATGGAAAATTTCGCGTAAAGATCTTGGTCTACACCCATACAAGATCCAACTGGTTCAAGAACTGAAGCCACTTGATCATAATAAGCGTCGTTTGTTTGCTGATTGGACCCCAGAACAGCCTTAAGTTGATCAATTTTTTCAACGTAAAATTGTGTTTAGTAATGAAGCTCATTTTTGGTTGAACGGGTATGTAAACAAGCCAAAATGCTGTATATAGAGTGAAATAATCCTCAAGAATTTAATGCCAATGTTAAAGTGAATGGTGCTCGTTATAGATCGGTGATCAAAGATTATTCGTTTCAAAATTTGAATGGTATCGACCCAGAAGTGTTTTGGTTTCAACAAGATAGTGCTACACCTCATGCTGCTACCGTAACAATTGGTTTATTGAGAGAAAGATTTGGCGTTAATATTATTTCGAGAAATGGTCCAATTAATTGGCCCCCAAGATCATGCGACATAACTCCACTGGATTATTTTCTTTGGGGTTATGATAAACCAGAAACAATAGACGCTTTGGAAGCCAACCTAACTTGTGTTATTGAAGAAATAAGGCCTAAATTACTAAAAAAATGTGGTTCAAAATTGGTCATATTTCGAAAATTATTTTCAAAACACAAATGCCATAAAATTATCTCTCAAATAAAAAAGAAATTTGGTTTCAATCTTAATTTAAATGTGTTTTATTTCAATTTAAAGTTCTATCATTCTAAAAAAACACCCGATATTTTGACCGAGTAACATGGAAGGTCAAACAGAAGAAATAGACCAATCAATAAGTCTTTTCATGGGGAGTTAGAACCACTTTCAAGTGACCAGAATATAATGCAGACAAACATCATAATAATCACAAGACAATCTATCCAATTATATCACATGAATATTTTTTTATACTGTACTATGCTTTATTCATTAACATTTTCTTGACTTATTTCTTTAATTTTGTCCTTGTCATTTATTCAAGATAGGATAGCATTTTGTTAATAAATCTTGAATGCAGCGTGATTTATATGTAGCTGAGCGGCATTAATCTCACGGTGTTGCATGGTGAAGTTGTTTGCATTTTGGATATTGTAGATATCGTTAAAGTTATTTCTAAATTTGCTCTTTTAATGGTCACGAATAAACAGTACACAGGTAAGAAAGAAAATAGATGGTAAAATAAGTACATTTTCACTTACAACTCTGTCTGCTACGCACGCCAATCAGTGTTCTCACAACATTTTGCGCTCTTGTTTCAAGGAAACAGCGAATAATCGTTTCGTCTCAATGTCTGTTATTTTCCAAACAGCTGTTGCCTCAATACTTTCAGGGAGGGTTTGATGTGTAAATACCGCGGCTGAATTTTTCAATGAGCATACCTAGTCGGTCTATAGATTATATTAATATAAAATTCAGCATTTAGAAGCGGAAGACTAACAGGCATGTTAGTGCACAATTTCTTGAGAATCGCCTCATTAGAAGACCAAAAAAAAAAATTTATTTTTGAGTGTGTGATATGAACTAGCCCGTAAAAGCTCTTGACTTCAACCTTCCACCTTTTCTTGTATTATAAACACTCTTTATTCTTTATATCCTCTCCAAAAATGAACCATAGTTCAAATTGGTGTGGACACAACCAAACAAAGGTATTTTTGCCACTTCTAGATCTCTTATCTGTTGAACTCTTCTAACTGTATGAGTTGCTCTTGATAATTTTTCGGGAACGATGATTATCGATATGTTTTGAGAATTTCATAGTTGGCTGCAGTGCTATACCAAGTAACTTGAGGTGTATTCGATCTATTCTCGAATAGGAAGGAGCTCTACACTCTTTCTAGTGTTGATCTTCATCCTATTTGCATCAAATTAGAGCTTAACCTGGACGACCTTATACTTTTCATTGATTTTTATTTTTCTTGCAGTCCTTTCTCATTTGATCCCAGACTCAGAAAATATGTTTCGTCAGCAAAGAATACAGTATAGTACAATTCCGCACTCTCCAGCAAATTATTAACATATATAAAGAATACGAATGGTCTCAATATAGAACCCTGGAGTACACCATAACTTGAATGCTGCCAAGAGGAATAATTTCTATTAAGGTATGTTATTTGTGCTCTTTTAGTCAGGTAACTCCCCATTGATTCTAACGTAATATCTCGGATACCACAGAACTCAAGTTTTTCCAGAAATATGCTATGATCTATGGGGCTTAAAAGAACTCACATGTCTAAAGACTGTATTCATTTCTACAATTTAGTTCTTCGGTTGAACAGCCAATTGATATTCGGCAGATATTTGGATGACTTCAAGCAAATAGGTTCTAAATGTTCGAATTATTCCTGATATTCTCGAGTACGGAGAAGTTAGGTGGATAGATTCGTAGAAATTGTCCACCTAAGCACATAAAGAAATGTTTCAAAATGACTACACTGACCAAATATTGAGCTCTCATTAAGAAATATAATTGAGTCCAAAACCAAAATTAGTGTCGGTAGTTAATTAGAAATACAAAAATTTTAATTGAGTTCATCTATCAAAAAAATCATCGAAATCTATGCAGTAGAAAATGTTAGCTTAATTGAACTTGGCAAATTTTCCAACAGGACTAATTATCCATAAAAATCCAAAATATCAAAATAACTCTGAGAGAAACTCGCGTGTAGATTAAATTTGAGTGTTTGACCTAATTCCCCGCATTAGGGGTGGCCTAACGAATGCCTCCAGTGGAGAAGTGCGTGTATAACAAATTCCTGCATGTGTTATAATTAGTGGAAATACTAATGAAGAGTCTGAAACGTAAGAGTTGAAAACCGGCGAAAATTGTGTGCAAAGTCTTCGTAGGATTTAATGGTCGTATTACAGATCCGGAAAACATTTTCTGTATTCAATTAGGATCAAGCTTTCAATTGAGTGTGGTAGTTGCACGTATGTTTTTGAACTCAGAAGGTTTAACATATTCAAACAAAATTTCAAAAACGAAAAATAACAGAGTACTGATCATTTAAAAATCTCGCTTGAGTTGATACTTTTAATGATAATATTAGTAATAATAATCTGCCATTACTCAAAAAATAAATTTTTCCGAACAGAAAATTTTCAATTTTCAATTCAATTTGCACTATTGCGATTCGAAAAACTCAGTTGAAGAAGTATTCTCCCTCAATAACCTAAAACTATTTGCGCACTCAAAGAAAGAACTCTATTCGCACTCATTTGTTACTTCAAATTTCAATCTCAAGGAACATTTTTGGTCACCCTCTAGTGATAATACAATAACGCAACAAAAGAACAAAAACTTAATACATTATTTGTAATATCTATACTTGTTATTAAGTTCTGTAAAATTGTGAAGTAAACCCAAGTGAAATCAGTGACAATGAACAACGGTGAATACGATATAGAAAACTTGACTAAGGAACCACGCAAACTATTAATACCGGTATGTTAAACTTTCCACTCAAATCCTCTACCATATGCAGAAAGTAATTTTTTCAAGAATCTAATACAACAACGCGATAAAAGACCTGATGAAGGTAGGTATGTAGATACTACTCTGTCAAGAAAGTACCGGGAATTTTCAATTAAAACAACATTTTTACATTTAATCGTCAAAATTTATTGGGTCGCCTTCAAAATAGGCTCCATTTGCTCCAATATATCTATGCCAACGGCACTTCCAATTATCGAAACATTTTTTATAGGCGCTTTCCGGGATGGACTTTAGCTCTCGCGCCGAATTTTGTTTTATGGCTTCAATCGACTCAAAACGGATGCCACGAAGTGGCAATTTTAGTTTTGGGAAGAGGAAAAAGTCGCAGGGGGCCAAATCCGGCGAATACGGTGGTTGCTGAAGCACGTTTGTTGAGTTTTTGGCCAGAAAGTCAGTCACAATCGTAGCTCGGTGAGAAGGCGCGTTATCGTCATGCAAAATCCATTGTTCGCCCACAAATTTGGCCGCTTCTTACGGATACGCTCACGCAAACGTTTCATAACGCCTAGGTAATACTCCTTGTTTACCGTCTGACCCTCTGGAACGAATTCGTAGTGCACCACGTCACGGATATCGAAGAAAACAATGAGCATCACCTTCTTTTTCGAGCGGCTTTGGCGGGGTTTTTTCGGTTTCGGCTCATTTTTTGCCACCCATTCCGATGATTGCTGGCTTGTTTGCATATCGTACTCGTAGACCCAGGTCTCATCACCAGTTATAATGCGTTCCATGAATGTAGAATCGACACACGAAAATTCATTTGCAACACAAAACTTTAAACAAATTCTTTGCTCAACGTAATCACCCATAGTAAAAATCGGCACGCACTCTGACATCGACTGACTTAATCAGCTGTTGCAAACACAATAGTTGACAGATCCCGCTCAAGCTTGGCGTAGTAATTAAGGACAGTGGTACCAACCTAGGAAAAAAATTTTTACCTGCCTCATTGCCCCGCCAGATTTAAATCGATAATTCCCGGTACTTTCTTGACAGAATATATATACTTGTAACGAAGTTCGGTGAATTTGTGAAGTGAACCCAAGTAAATAATGGTGAGAAAGCCCAACGATCTACTCATCTACAAGCGATATAGAACTAAAAATTGTACAATGTACTAAGTAATATTGAGACTGTAAATAAACGAATTTTAGTATTTTATTATATCTTTATATTCCCTTCGAAATATGCTCATCTTAGAATTCGCATACTATTTTATTAACGTTCAATCATTTACAGCAGAAGAATTAAAAAAAAAGGATATCAACATACCAAGCAATTCTTTCACTTGCTATATCGACAACCTGACTAACAGACCACAGAGACTTTTAACACGGGTATATTAAACATTCCACTCAAATCTGCTACTACAGGCAGAAAATAATTTTTTCAGGGAAATTCTAAAGAACTAAATTGAAATGAATAATAAATATATCTCTACTCATCACCTATCCGCATAAAACAGTTTAGCCGAATATTTCCGTAAGCATGAGTTTTTTCCGGATATCGCCAATACAGTTCAATTTTTATTTGAAACGCAATATGTTTTAATTGAAAATTTGTTGGTGTACGATCAGTGAAACTCCCAAAAGTCTTAAATAGCATTTGGGGTCAACTAACACATCATGTTGAACCTTTTTTATGAATATGCTGAAAAAATGTACTTGTGCTGAGTAGTGGGTGATGTGCGTCAAGTGGTCGAGATTCTGAACGAGTTTCAAATAATTATATGTTCAAAATACCTTCCGTTCTATTCTAAATAGTAATAGTGTTTTCGTTTAACATTTCTTCTTATAGTCTGTATCCTACTTCTTTAAAAGGGACATTTTTACTATTGAGAAATAAACAGTTGGCAATTTGAACCTTTTATCAATCCAAATTCGTTCAAAAACTCGATCACTCAATGAAAATAGCAATGACGATATAATTCATTCCTAGAAATTTATGCAATACCCTGAATATAGAAATACGCTATAGTTGAGCATAACTTCCATGCTTGTTCTCTGAAACATTTAGACCGTGCCAAAGAGTAATTCAGAATAGCATTCAAGACAAACATTCAGATCTATTTGTCACTCTAATCTGATAACATATCAACAATTTGTATCCTTCGCGATATCATCTACTAGTGAAGATAAAATCTAACTACACGTGATATCTTCCAGTTGATAAATTAGTGGATGATATTTTAAGAATCGTATTTTGAGGCACAAAAGAAATCTGAGTACCTACGTCGAGGTGTCCTCTATATTTGTAAATATGTCGTCGTGAAGACAGATGCTTCTTAACATATCTTTTTTCGACTGGAACATATGCATAACATCAAAGAAAAAATTATACGGTGGTGATATTTTTGGAAGTGACTCATAGAGAGAACATGTTAAGAAGATATGTCGAATAAACAATTATTTTGAAAAATTACTTCATTAATATCTGTATACTGAAATAGTATTTTTAGCATTGAATGTGCTTTATGAATCCAGGCAGTAGAAGGTTAAAATGAAGCTTAATTAGATTTCGTGGCTAGAACATTTCGAGCTATATTCTAAAAAATGTATTGACGAAAATAGTGATGTTTTTGAGTGTAACATGACCCATAATGTTCTTCGTATTTGATATTTTTACTGACTTTTAGTGTTTGTTTAGATCAAATGAACATTTCATAATGAGATTTTTTTTCTCAATATTCCCGAATCAGCCAAAATCTTTATATTTGAAAAGACTGTAACAACTATTCAGCTAGTCTAACAAATTGGTGAGAATCCTTGAACCGCAAGCAAGCACGAACACGCCCCCTAATTAGTACTATAGTCCATCTAGATAGTATCCGAAATATATTATTTTTCATAATTTTAATTTACTTCTTTTTTGTAACATTCTAAGACAAAATAAATGTATAAAATACGTTGTGCAGATAGTCGGCTATGGCCAAAGTTGCATGGCAACACTATTTGTCGAATATTGTTGATTGTTTATAGGTATAAAATTCATGAAATAATGTTGCAACTATAAAAAAGGAAACAGGTAAAATATTTATATAGAAAGGGATTTCGAAACATTAAAAAAATAGTGCAATTGACTGGGAAAAATTATGTATATGAGACAATAAGGAGGATGAAAAATGGCATGAATATGAGGCAAAGACCAGTTTCAGGAAGACCGCGTAAGATTGAAGAAAACAATTTAAACGCTTTATTGGCCTTAGAACGGCGCAATCCGCGCCTGGGGTTTCGCAAATTGGCTAACAGATTTCGAAATCGACGAAATATTAAAGTATGTCCAGAAACCATCCGTATGTCACTGAAAAGGCAAAGCTACATATCAAGGAAACCAAAACAACTCCCTATAATGACACCTTTACAAAAGGAACGAAGTATAGAACTTTGTCAACGTTTCAAAGAAGATAATTTTAATACTATCTTCATATCTGATGAAAGTTGTTTGCAACATGGTGAAAATCATTTAAAAATCCTATCAAAACAACCTGTTACCGTTCAAATTTCCCACCAAAATGATGGTTTGGGGCGCAATATCTCAACGTGGTGCTACGCCTATCTATAAATTTGATGGCACCATTAATAGCGAAAGTATTGTGGCATTCTAAACGATTTTCTCCTTGAAACGGCGCATACTTTATATGCAGTTTTTAGTACGATAATGCAAGATGCCATACTTCGGCCTATACTAAAGCTTGGATGCAAGAACACCAACCAAGTGACAACCATTTCATGGCCAGCTTCACCCGATCATTGAAAACATATGGGGACTAATGAAGATCAATTCAGTCAGTTTTACAGTCCTGGACTAGCATCAACATCTGGTCATTTCATACGGGTAGAGCTTGCAATTACTCCGGTTGAACCGTGCATTACGAGAAAAACGGCAGGAATATAAGTTATTCTTTTGCATAACAACACTCGGCATCATGTCACAAAAATTATCAAAAAATATTCAGAAACGATTAAATAGAATATCTTACCGCGCCCGCCGTATTCTCCGGGCATTGCTCCTTCTGATAATTGGCTGTTTCGATGATTCGGCAGGCAATCGCTTCACTTCTTTCGAAGAAATCGAAAATTGGCTTCAAAATTGGATTCTCTGAAAAGGCGAGAAGTTTTTCCGAGACGAGATCCGGAAATTTCATGAGAGGTGAGGAAAAATAGTAAGCAGTGATGGATATCAAGATGAATTTTTTGATTCATTATCTTTGGAAATAAATGCATTTTTGAGCTGAACAAACGGAGCTAATCAATTTGTATTCTCAATAAAATAATCAAAAAAATCCCTTATAATCTCAGGATTGATTATAAATTTTATTATATTTTCGGAATTTTACTAGGAAGTGAACATCGATGTCTCTTAAAATTTGTCATAGTTAACCTCATTAATATAAATAACTAGAGGAAACCTTAATCCTGAAGCAATTCATGATATATCTAAGTACCTACATCATTAATAACAAAACTGACCTCTAGGTAAAGAGTTTAAAACGTTATTACAGACTAACGAAGAAAAAAAAATGATTATGTCCGACTGGAGCGAGGAAACCCAATTTAAACAAATGCGCATACGAGTAAATACCGAAATCTCGTTGAAAATCTGAAGCCCAAACAGTGGTGGAATTCTTGTAAGCTCCTCATTTATACGCACGCTGCCCTTTCATTTAATTTCATTTAACTCACACAATTAGTGAAATATAAGTCGTCCTCTTTATTCCGTTCTTCGTGGCGAAGAATTTTAATAAAGCGAATGCTTGAATCGGCAAAGGAAGGAATATTTCAGGTTTTATAACAATTTTGTAGTTAGATAACGCATGCAAATGCAAATTTTCTGTGGGAATATGATAAACAGCGTTCTCATGAGGATAATCTCGATTTGAAAAAACATTCGGTTCTCAAGTGGCATGGAAATGAGTTTCTTTTATTTTTTTTTCCTTTCACTGACATAATAATAAACGAAAGTCAAGTGCTTTTTAACACAAAACTTTCTTGGATTCGAAATGTGTCAGTACTAATAGGAATCTAAAATTATTGCTCTTTCATGTTTTTATCAGTACAATTTTTATAATGCACACTCAATCTATAAAACAGGTTACTGTCACACAACTAGAAAAATGAGTGGAGTTCATGGTTGGTTGTCTCTGAAGAATGATAACAATTTTACATGTAAAAAACACTCCCCTTGTACATTTCATAATCTATTCAGAGACCTGACACGTGTTCCTGTTGTTTTTCACGACCATTTTCCGAGGGGTACAAATAGTACCTTAATTGAAATCATTTCCTATTTATCTACATTTTAAACATCTGTATTATTTTACGACGCATGGTTTCAATAATATCTAGTTTTCAATGATAGTTTATTTTGAGACGTCTTGATTCATAACACTATAATGAATTAGTTTAGGGAAGGCAGAAAAAGTTTACGCCAAGTCGTTATAAGAATCTTCAATCATTCAAGTAAATTAAATTATTTTTCATAATGTCTCCCAGTATTACAAAATTTGATGAAAATTCGAGAAATTGCACTATTTTCGTAAATCTGCTACTGAACTAGATTATGCCTCGAATCAAGCCTTACCAACGTTGCCGCACTTGCTTCTCTTTCAGAATCAGTCAAAGGTACTTCTCTTCGAGTGACATATGTCCAAATCTGGAATACAGTTTGACAATGCCGCATGAATGCCGTAATACAGAGAATTCATACAGTTCAATTGATGTGTTCACTCTGAATAAGAGAATTCATTAAAAGAGCACAGAATGCATTGAGATATATAAGGTATCATTTTATGATGGGGGTAACATATTAAGTGGTGAGGATTGGTTCATCCACCTACATACATACATCAAAAAATCAAGCTATTACTTAGAATGTCACTAACAAGCCAACAAGAAAATTCATTTTCTCGACATTTGTCAAGTAAACTTCAGTTAAATCAGTTAAAACCTGAACATAGATATATAATTTTGTATTTTATTCAAGAAAATTCGAACAGTTTTTATGTTTCACAGTTTATTCTTCTGAATAAAGGATTAAAGGATTCTTCCTGACACGTGTTTCAGTCTTTCGACCATATTCGAATGGGTACAAAAAGGATCGAAACTTAAATTTGAAAAGATTCTTTTATTACACCTAGGACATCTGTGTATTTTTATGGCGCATGGAAATAACAGCATCCAATATAGACGTGTTCGCAGAAAGTATTTGGGAATTTGTTAAATTCTTCTTTTTACCAATGGCTTTTTTGATTGAGAGAATCTCCAAATAGTCCACCAATTTACTCTTATTAACATTATATAGTAAAGTGACATTTTTGTCATTAAAAAAATTATTATTTTCCATACAATGTTCTGCAAAACTGGTTTATTTCTGGTTTTTCAAAATAGATATCCGATGATCTTTGATTCTGTGTTGTAAACATCGGCCTGTCTGTCCTTTATATGTGGCATTACAATCGTCACACTTAATTAGATAAATCCCCGATTCGGAATAGTTAGGGGTTCCTTTTTATATTGTTTACCAACATCTTAGTTGAATTATTTCTATTTACTGCTAAGGAATTAATTTTCTTTTCTTCATAAATATCATTTATATTAAATTTTTTTTTTCAATATTGGGGTAAGTTTTCTTCTTAATCATTTTGTCAATGTCAAATTCGAACTTATATTAAGATCTAAGAAGTTGATTGAAGAATTTTTTTCTATTTTTGTTGTGAATTTAATATTTTCATTTAAGCTATTCAGATAATTCAAAAATTGCAATAGTAGCCTGTCAGTTTCAGTCCAAAAGCAAAATACGTCATCTACATATCTAGCCCAAAAGACAAGGAGATTTACCAACTAAACATTTGTAGTATTAATGACTCCATTCATTTAATTAATATAACCTTGGGTTTGGCGTATTTCACATTGTAAGCGATATTTAGTAATTTTTAGATCTAAACTATAACCATAAATTTGAAAAGCCTTGTAAGACAGTTTATGACAGATTATGTTTGAAATAATTAACACACATGCAAGTCAATATCTATATATCATAGAAAGTAAAAGTTGAGAATTCATAAAACGGTATAAATTTGGAATCCGTGATGTTAGAAAAATTCTACTTATATAGAAGTCGATTTGGAAATCCAATCTTTTTAGTATTTTCCATTCTAAACAATCATACAAAGTAGATTATTATGTATTCAGCGTTTCGAACGCAAATTACAGTAAAATGTTTGGATATACTTTATTTCATGAGACTCATGTTCATGAGATACATGTACATATTTGATCGCACTATATAATATCATATTTTATATAATTCTTATTCAAGAAACTTTTACAGTGGCAAATAGTTTCAAATTATTAATTCAGATCTGTTGATACAGATGTAGAAGATTAGATACCTTCTAAAGAAGCAATAAGAAACTTGATATTTTTCAAGAAGTAAAATATGCTTGATAGCAAAAAGCCACCTATAAATTAAAATAACACTTGAATAAAAGATACAGAAAGCTTTAAGGAGACCAACGCTCAACTCAAAAATAATATACATAGTACATTGCATTAGATGAAAAAGAATTCAACGATTGATAATAATTGATAATGCATACTAAAATTTTTGTAGTTTTTTTATATTTATATATTTCATTCAAAATCTGAAGTATAACTCACATAAAAGAAAGTAAAAAGCACATCAAGATGAAATTAATAGCCTCTCGACATCTATGAAGATGAATCAGGAAAATATTTTCACGTTGAAAATATTTTATTTTACTGGATTTTTTCCGACCAGTAGAACTACATTTAATTATAATCTTCATGAATGGAAATGTAAAATAAAAATAACAGCAAGAAATATCCCAAAGATAAATCACAGATTCACGTTCATGAACTACGGTCACTTATTCATTGAAATGGAATGAACATATGTTGAGGGTAGGAGAGAAACTGTGTCATAAGGAAATGTGAAAATAAAGTTTAAATTCGACGGAGAGTCTTTTCATTACGTCTGATGAATTATGAGTAAAGAAGTAATGTCACATCAATATTGTACACTATTTTTCAAAAACAAGAAAAATTTCCTCAAGATATTGTGTGATCTTGACTCTTAGATGAAAAATTTTAAATTTAAACATTTCAGCCTTTGAGTATGCATCGCAAATAGTTTACTGATTTACCACCTTATTTATTGATATTCATGTAGCTGACCTTCCGTTCACCATGTCACAGTTAATTAAATTAACATCTTCATTAGTTTCGTTGAAGAAATTTCAGTCACAATTCTAGAAAACAAGAGTATAAATCCTCATATCATCTCTGCTCTTTTCTTTCTAAACATTAATTATATTGTTCCTCACGAAAAAATTCCAGTCGACATATATTTTGCCCCAGGAGTTAATTTTATCTATATATGAACTGTCAATTTGAATTACCCTGTCAATTTCAATACTGTCAGTTTTATCTTTCAAAAATCTTCGTACTTACAAACGAATTGCCGGGCGGAAGGATAGAATTGAATCCAACACAAAGTTATCATTGAAAAATCAAGTGCAATAAATTCACAGCCAGAATTTTAAAGAGTGAAATTATAGAGGCTAAAACTCTATATCCTTAATTATATTTAATAATGAAAACTTCATAGTTCTAACGTCGGTTTACTAACCAAATAAAGATCAGGTTCTATACATATTATTTCAATAACCACAAATTTTCTATCAATAAACAACAATTATTTCACTGTACTGTGGTTTCCTACCTGGTTTTACAGCTGAGCTGAATAGAAATTCCTTCAAATGGTTAGCGCTTGTTGAATGTGATGTATATGAAATGCAACTTATTAATGTTCATGGATTATCCCTTTGAAGGATTTTCCGGTTTGACTAATATAAAATAATGTGCAATCATTTCATGCCAATTTGTAAATTCTTCATTTAAAATTAATTAATCTGGCTGATCTGTATCAAAAATCATTAATAAGGAGTATGATCTATGGTAATAATAGGTTCTTGAAATCGAGACAGTGTAACATACATCTGTATAACAATTCTATACTCGAATTTTTTATTACCATAGCTCATACTCCTTATTAATGATTCTTCATTTATTATCTTTGTTTGATTTGTCTTCATTATTTTTGACCATCCAAGTTTTTCATGGTTCTGAAACCATGGTATTATTGAAAGTTCACTGCAAATAATTCGCAATATTTTCAGAAATTTTAGTAGTATAGTTGAATCGGATGTATTTCTGTGAGGTGGTTATTTTATGATTCGATAAACATGAGTTAACTCGGTTTTTTCTGTCAGTTAATCATCATTTCATCTATGATTATTCATATGTCTGACACATGAGAATTTCTTCGGAGTCGAATCATATTGAGAATAGACTAACGAATTGTCTGATCAAAAAGCTTGAAACCCAACTCCTGAGTGATGCTTCTTATTAAAATTCATTGAATTATTAAAGTATTTTTCTAATTGTATGCTTGAACCATATGTTCTAAAATATAGCATTTATGACGCTGTCAAAATTGAAAGCAATTTCCCTGTCTTTTCCAAGAGAACAATAATGGTAATTTTATATTTGAAAATTTATAAGTGTTTATTATTTTCGGGTTAGAATTATTCAAATTTAACTGAGATAATTGCTTTTTGCGCCACTTAATCGCAGTATATATTTTTTTGTAAATTGAGCAGAACATAGTGTGATATCGGTCAAATTCACCTCTGTCCGTTAGGCCGGCCGGCTATACGTAGGCCTGCTAACTCTCGAAAGAAACAACTTATATACTTGAAAATTTCAAAGTGATTTCAAGCCAAAATAAGTTCTAGTTCCTTAACAGACAAAATCCGTTCAGGACCTTCAAACATATGTCCATGATAAACATTTTTTTTTCAAAATCTCGAAAAACGAATTTTGATCACTTTTTCAAAAAACACAGTAAGATAGATATGAATATTTTTTTGCATATTATAATTCCATTTATGACAATTTGTCTAAAAATAAAATTATTTTGTAATGACAGTTCACAGTTCATGGAAGTGACATTTAACATTCTCAAATTAATAGCAAATGAGGACACTTTGCTATTGAAGAACATAGATTCGTACATATTTTCGATTATTTCGATCAAAATAAAGAGTTCGAGAGCTGTCAGACTGCTGCAAATCATATGATAACCAACAATGAATATAAATAATTGAGCGTACTTAGGCGAAGCAAGCGCCCTTATGATCTTTTTCCAGATCTCGTAAGACGAAAGATTAGTTTCAAATTTTCAAATACTGAATTTTTTCAGCCGTTACTATTTGGTAGTTGATCATAATCGAAACAAATTGTAGAAATTACTATGCTGATATCTGTTAGAAGGCCCCTCTTTTTTAATCCGGTTTTTTATCACGTTCCGATTGTAAACCTCTGTACCACTATTAGGTGTTACCGAGAATCTGTTGAAATATTCAAAATATTTAATTTAGGTCTTCAGTTGTCTGATGATGGGATAGTTCATTTCCCGAAACTCGAGTCACAAGAAAATGTGTAATATATATTTTATGGTAGTAAAACATAGTAATTTCTGCAAATTGTTTTATTTAAATTTTCAAATTGGAATAGCTTTTTTCGCATGCAAAAATAACCAAACCTACTTCAGATAGTTTTCTGAGGTTGAAAATTTTTACTCTAGCTTCCTCAGACTTGATGTAAGGAAAATCTTGAAGAAACTGCGTGAGACATTATAAAATCACCTTATCGCGAAGACAAATTAATAGTTCAAAATCTCTGGAAGGCACAAGATTTCTAAAACTGAAAAAAATCAAAAAATTACCTGTTTCAGTCTCCTCATCCTCTCCTTCCAAAGTCTGCGAACCAACACGGCACGTCGCAATTATCAAAATCCAAAACACCGGATTCATCACACTATATCTCCACTTCAACATGTCACTAGTCAAAAATAAAACGAAATCCAAATCCCAATCGAGCCGCCAAAATCAGTCGGTTGATAATACAGAGTGCAATTAGTCGTGGAAACGCGAAACACTGGAGCGCGCGAACTTTTTCAAATTCCGGAAATAATGGTCGAGAGTCGGGTACGGGAGTGAGCGAACGCGTCTCGAAACACCCTACAATCCGCTACCCTGCGATACTGACGACGCCAGGCGTTCAGCCACTAAGGGGAGGCAACCCCGAAATCGAGAGCGCGCGAGCGCCATCGGACCTGGCCGAAATCCTTTTTCACCTGAGGAATAACATCGGACGCCGACATAGTTACGTGTAATATTTTAGGCAAGGATCTAAGTATAATTTCAGAGGCACATGAAGATTGTTGCCCGCAGGACGATGGCTTCTGAGGAACGATCAGTGGTAGCTCTTCAGAGGAGGCAAGGTCGGCTAAGTCTACTCTCCCCTACTGCAGCTTTTTTTCATACAAAAGTACACTGAACGACATTAAAATACGAATTAGCAGTAATGGCTTTAGTATTCAAAAATATTTGGTATACGTATGTATATAGGGTGGCAAGAAAAACCTCGGACAAACTTTTTTCATTTAACTTTATTAAACAAAACAACAACGAATAATAATAACATGAACATTTAGTAAAAATATATTTAAGCCGTTTCGAAGTGGCTTCCTCTGGCGGCAATACATAGCTTCAAACGCTTCATGAAATTTTCGGCAATGGGTCGCAGCTCTTCGGGAGTTAATAGATCCTATTCCTGGCACAGGCATGGCTTCAGCGACTCCAAACTTTTATGGTGTTTAGCACAAGCCCTGAGCTCCAAAATCGAACACACGCTGTAATCCATTGGGTTGAGAACCAGCGAGTAGGGCGGCCATTCTGCAGATGTAATAAAACCCGAAAATGGGTCTTACACCATTCTTGCGTCACTTTCGCTTTGTGAGCCGAAGCGGAGTCCTGTTGAAAGGTCCAGTGCATGATGCCGAAGTGCTGTTGGGCCCACGGAAGTACTACGGCCTCGAGAATGTCACAGCAGTAGACTTTTTGATTGATTTTGACCCTTTGATTCACGAAAACTAAGAGTGTCTTGCCACTGGCGCAAATTCCTCCTCAGACCATGACGGATTGCGGAGTTTGACGATGTTTGACGATGGCCGACGTACCGGGAGCATCTACGGACCCGACTCTCTCGTTTTGTCAGTTGTAGGATTGTTCTACGGTGAAAAGATTCTCGTCCGTGAAGAGAATGCGTAATATTGCTGACCGGCGGCGAGATGAAGAAGTTGGCGGCACCTTTGAAGTCGTACGCGCTTGTTTTCTCTCGTGAGGAGCTTATATGGTTTTAGATTGAGATCCTTTTTGGACATTTGACGAACGAATTCACGTTGATACCGGTCTCACGGGATATTTTCCTCATGGAGACCCTCGGATTTCGATTGACTCGCTTCTTGACGATGTTTCGATTGCTAGGCGTATTGACAGTGTGTTTTCTTCTACTTCCTGGACGACGACCATAATGGCCAAGCTCCTTGAAATGACAAATTCCATTGGTCACGGTTTGTCCAGGCACATTGAGCAAACGAACAATTTTGCATTTATGCTTACCTTGATGAAACACCTCCAAAATTGCACTACGTTTGTTTGGCATTCTATCACCCTGCAAAATAATGTAATAACAAACTGAAAATTCACATATCAGTACAAGAAAGTATAGAAAATCTAATAGAATAAAATCTATTTGGCTGCACTACAATACTTTGGTTCCAGAACACAGTCAAATTCATCCGAAGTTTTTCTTGTCACCCTGTAATAGTACTAATAATGAATTTATCGAAAACAATCTTTTGCCGACAGATCTCGCACATGGCGATGTTTACGTGAACTGTTGCTACTTTATCTTATATCAAACATAAGTGTACTGCTGTGAATTATAATTGAAACGAAAACAATAACCAATCGTCTTTCAAGGTAAGCGAGAAAAACTAACAAATATAAGGCTTTTTATGTCAATTTTCCAAGGTTATGATTGATTTCTTTCATCTTTAGACACGGTTCTATCAACTAAAACATCTGATGTACTTCACACGGTTTTGTTCACAGGTATTTACAACTATTTTTCCAATCGTTACACAAAATATTGACTAGCCACTGTGTTTCCATATAATTCACTGTACTTAACATAAAGAGAGGTTAATTCTTGATAGAAGGTATATAAAATTATTTGAATATTTTAATATTAGAATTACGTTCAGAAGTTATAATTATTGAATATAATTTTTTGAAATTAAATATGTAAAAAGCTAATATTAAAATATTTAAATAATTCAATGTACTTTACTATTATAGTCCCGTACGTCACTTATCGTCTTAAATATTGAGTTTTCTCGTCTAAGGTACTTTATGAACTGCTTAAATAACTTGTCTAACCTCTTGGAACTGTATGTTCTGGAACTCTCTTCCAACTGTGTGCTCTATAACACAAGTGTCCCCCTTATCAGCTGTGTCACTCTCTCTCCTTAAACAGGAGTGGCTATCCCGAAGTCATCTATGTCTTGACCACTCAGGTATCGCTTTCGTCTTCTCTGCCTCTCCAAGTGAAATTGGAATACATCTCGATCTTACGTCTTAGACCTGAATGCTCTATCTTGCGAGCATTCCAAGGTACATGCGGCGGTGAAATAAGACGTTAAAATGGAATGCGTTGAAGGGCTCCACTTCTAAATTGTGGGAAACTATACAGAATTTATTTCTTTAGAAAAAAGGTAGAAAAACCTTTGTAGTTGACACCGGCATTCCGGATGTCAGATCTGAACATAAGTTTTCCGTGAAGTTATGTAGCTTCAATTGAATGCATACGGTGAATCACAGTCGCAAGCTGAATCTCAAAAAGATTGTAAATCTTCGGCCTTTTAAACTCCTGAATCTTTGCAGATACCCGATCGTACTTCCGTAAACGGTATATGAACCAGTAACTTTACTGCTGCAGACGGTGCAATCTAACCTGCATAAGCTTATTCAAGCAAAGGAATACCATGACTAAACCATAATACAAAATAGGCAGAACCAGAGACTCCACCAGCATTTTGCTCAACTTAGAATTGGATATTTTCGAATTCAATGCTTTATTGCTCTATAATATTCCCTCAGTAAATAAGAAACATATTCCCGGAACCGAAGATGAGAGTTAGTAGTTATGCCCAGATTTTTCACCGTATTACTGATTGATACTACTAATTATTCCTATAATAAAATCTCCCTTGGATTCAGGACTGAAAATGATCACGTTGCATTTGACAAGATTGAACCTTAAACCATGGGCTGTAGAATATTCCGAGATTTCTGGTAGATCTAGCCCATGAAGAATCAAAGCTTAAAGGAAGTTGTGAGTTATAAGCAAAAGCACGAATCATGCATCATTGAATTTTTTTGAGAATATCCGCAGAGTAGTGAAGGTAGAAAACCGGTGCAACTACAGGTATCCCCAAGACCCCTGAAGGTACAGAAATGGAATCAAAATACTCACCATCAAAAGCTTATACCTGAAAACTCTTCTCGAAGGTTGATTTGAAGATTCTCATTTGTTTCCTATTGAAACCAAAACATTCGAGTTTAGTACACAATAAGCAATGATCTATAGTGTAAAACGCTTTCTCGAAGTCCAAAAGAAGAAGGGCAGTAGTCATAACACAATCGACACATCTAACAATCTCATAAATCACTTGTAATAGTAGAGTCACTGTGATATGCCCCCTAGAAACCCAGACTGTATGGGCGATAGTATCTTATTTTTAAGATATAATCATTTACTTTGGATGTTATGAGCTCCTCTTAAATCTTGAAAATCGAAGGAAGGATACTTTTGTGACGAAGGTCACTAAAGCCGACGGAATCGTGTCCATTGGCTGGAGGATTTACTAGAGACAAGTTCTAGCACTCTGGGAACACAATGTTCTTCAAACACTAGTTGATTACATTTGTCACCGTACCGCTAAACCTTAATATTTCAGATGATTTTCCATCTGAACCCACATCATCCCACTCCTGCTTCATTATTAACGCTGAAACTTGCTCGATCGTTGCTAAGCGAAAACTCAGATTCATATTGAATTTATTTAAACTGTAATATTCACGTGCTGCCTTACAACCACCAATCTGCTACAGCACAGATTAATAACCAAGTTACCATTTGATTTCCACAGGGAAACGCAAAATCTTTCTTTCAATAACTCAATTGTTACGGTAGCAGCATGAGGTATAGCACCATCTTGTTGGAACCAAAATACTTCTGCGTCGATACCATTCAAATTTTGAAACAAATTATCATTGATCATCGATCTGTAATGAGCACCATTCACTGAAACATTAGTTCCAGCATCGTTTTTAAAGAAATATGGACCGATGATGCCTTCAGCGTGTAAAGCACACCATACAGTGTATTTTTCAGGATGCAATGGAACCTGCTGAACTTCTTGAGGATTATTTTCACTCCGTATATGGCAATTTTGCTTGTTTACATAGCCGTTCGACCAAATATGAGCTTCATCACCAAACACAATTTTACGATAAAAAGTGGATCAACTTCAAACTGTTTTAGGGCCCAATCAGCAAACAAAAGACGCTTATTATGGTCAAGTGGCTTCAGTTCTAGAACCAGTTGAATCGTGTATGGGTTTAGACCAAGATCTTCACGCAAAATTTTCCATGTGGTTCCACAGAATCTATAGTCTCAAGATCACAAAGTACCTGACAGACTCTTAGATTTTTTGGACTTAATTCCTACCCTACTACCGAGCCGCCAACTCTATTGAGCAACACAAATTATAACCCGAAAGCTATATATTTTCCAACGGAGAGCCGTAACCATTTCACAAAAACACACACAACTTCACCTTGACCTAAAATAGGCAAACGATTGATGGCGTATGAACAACTGGAATTATTGACACTATGACGTATATCGAACCTTTGTACATAATTGATATGGTGATGTTTTCAAATTCTACGACAAAATGTTTCCTAATGAGAATTTTTTTCAATTATCTTTTTTAAAATTGTTTAAAAATTTTTTAAAATATTTATAGAATTTTTTTCTTATGCGAATCAGAGAACACAGGACAAATAATATCTCTGCTCTTACATTCCTTTCTCACATGGCCATACCTCTAACATTTTAACTTGGTAAAATGTTCCACAGCCAAGCATTTCTTTGATGAAACCGAGAAATATCCTCTCTGTACAATTATCTTGAAAACTTTCGAGGTATATTCGATAACTGTACATTATAACATCTCTTATTCCTAAGTTTTGTAACGTATTCGATGCCATCAAAGAACTCTTACAAACTATTTCATTTGATGTTATCTGGAATCCGGCCTTCACTATCCTTTGTATCCGTGTCTACCCTATATAGAAGAGTTCTGGAATTGAACTTTATCATTTGAGAAGAGGGAGCTAATAAATAGAAATAATAAAATAAAAATAATAAAAAGAAATTTATCGGTCTTATATAAGATTAACACGGTGCGCTATACACCCATTCATAAGACTGGAGATATTAATTGAATTAAATAATATAGATTATCTGCGCGATTCTTTAAGTTAACGGCAATTATTTCCACAAATTGAGGATTATTTTCTCCACCACGTTATTACCTTACCCTTATCTACAATTTCTCATACAAAAGATATTCTGGATTCACCATTACCAAAAGAAACTTATTGTTGATGAATGATATTACTTTCGCTATTAATGGTGAGAATCTGGCATGTAGAACTGAGGCAGAGTATCTTGGACTCAATCTGGACTCAAAAACAAGCATTTTAACTAGTTGATAAAAAAATGCTACTGGAATCTGAAGTTACTTCATTCAAATAGGAAAATTCTAAACTTCAAAATGAGGAAAACTCTATGTGAATGCTTAATTTTATCACATCTTTCGTACTGTAGTTTTATATATGGCCCCTGTTTATGCTTGAGTAATTGTGGTCGATTGCAGAGAATACAGAATTCATGTTGTAGGCTGATATATGAATTTCGAAAATACGACAGGATATCTCATAAGATAAAGGAACTCAACTGGCTTAATCTTCGTAACCGATACAGGTTGCAGAGTTTGGCATTTATTCATAGGATTGTATAGACGGGTGAACCGAGTTACATGAAGAGTAAATTATTATGTAGAGAACAACTTCATGCACTTCCTCGCACTATTCGCTTTCCTCAAACACTTGCTCTTCCCAGATTTAGAACTTCAATGTTTAAAAGGTCATTCAGTTATACCTCTATCAAAGCTTACAATTTCCTTCCACAAAGGTTCAAAACTACTAAAAATTTAAATAAGTTCAAACTAGACGTGAAAACCTTCTTATTTGCCTCGCAATAATCAATAGTCGGGTGTTAACTTGGAGTGCTGCATATCCTTCTGTTCTCTTGTTTCTGAGCTCTCAATTTGCCCAATTATTCACACTTACTCACAGTGGTTACTATTGTAGTTACTTTTTTTATACTATTTTTTTTTCGATTGCATTTCGATGGTGCCATTTTGTTGGCATTTATTTGAAACTATAATTGAAATTCAGCATCAAACTGATGAGTTAAGTGTAAGTGTAGCCTTGGCTAAACTTCGCTCGTTTGTTTGTATGTATGTTCTTATTAAATGAAGGCCATTTATTATTATTATTAAATATTCCATTTTGGTTTCAGTGTGGTCGTTCTCTGCTTCAGGCCAATGGATTACGATGGTGTTCAAGAGTGAGTTCAGATGAGGATGGTATGAAAATAATTCAAAGCTCCTTTTTTTGCAATAAGTGGTATGATTACCAATAGGATTTCCATGTGCTGTGCAACACTCGACTGTAGTAGGTCTTGTGGAATTGTAATAAGTAAATAATACCGATCCTTTCCATTACTTTTAAACACTTACGAATGGTTGGTTGAATAACACGTGTTTTGACGAGTTCCTCTTGCATTTGTGATGGATCTTCATCGAGCCTTGCCTCTAATTCTTCATCCATAAACTTTGCTGGCACTCCCGGTCGTAAATAGGGTTTTTGAGAGTTGCTCTTTCCTTCATACAAATGATACAGGAAACTGTTTATCTAATTATGCTGAGAATGCAAATGTTCGCTGAATTTTACTATGAGCAGTAACTCAAACTGAGAGGTATATTTCCACAGAATTGAGTAGATGAGGTTGGTGTTTAATGTGTAATATTTCACTTTTTCCCTGAATTCGTATCCGTTTATCCTTTGAAGGCATAGAATCCTAAAAATGCATGAAATTTGCGACGGTCGGAATTGGCATTTCTCAAATTTATCGGTAACGGTCTCCTCATTCAATATCCAGATTCTGTGAGCAGAGCTTTCTGTCATGAATATGAAATGACAGCCCCTCTACTCGCGGGAATGCCTCGCTGCCGTGAGATGAAATCCGAAAATTCAAATTGAAAAACTTCTGGATAATGATGTAATTTCTCTTTTCTGGATCGTGATAAGATTTTCAGCTGCGTACCTGTTTGACTGACCCTTTTGCCATAAGAAAACTCGAAAATTCCATGAAAGACTTCAATATTCGAATATTTGTTTTTTACTACCGAGTGAGAAACGGTGCAATACAGAGCTTTTTTATAGAGGCTTGAAAAATGGTGTTTCATTCAAAATCGTGATGAACTATGAATTGAACACGGAATCTTTAAGGCTAAAGCTATATCTAGAGCTTGCTTAGTATTGAAAATCACTGGATGATTTCTTACAACTAGGTACTGTGAAGAAAGCGAAATATTATAATTTTATAACTTATGTTCGATGAACAATAACCTAACAGAATTATCTTCCGAGTTTGACGTTAATAGGTTGATGAGTTTTCAAGATTCATATTTTTTATTTTAAACCTCTAACTTCCAACAGATAGAGCGGTCAGATATAACTAGATATATTGGAGAATAAGAGATTGAAAGCAACTGATGTTTTTTTCTAGTTTCATGAATGAAATTTCAGAGAAAAAGCCTTAGAACGTCAAACAATATACAGCAGGCAGATTTTTGGACACTACAAAATGGACGAGTTCCGTTCTGTTCTGTTACTACTTATAAAATCAGAAGTATAAAACTACATATTTTAATAATGTACAAAAAGTGAAAACTTCAGAAATTATTTTTTGTTGAATAATTGAATTAATTAGTTTTTCGGAGTTCATGTCAATTCAAAGACAAAAATATTCATTACTTTCGTTTCATTATCAATATCTAAATAGTCAAATCATTTCAACAAATATTTATCTATTTTACACGCTACTCTGAAAGTTTATTAAGTTATTATGTTCAAATTGAATTTTCAGAATTAACTATATAGCTCTAAGAAAAATTCAAAAGTGTACACACTTTCACTATGCATAGTTTACAATAGATAAAAGTGCCTATTAAGGCACATGTTAAGTTTTCAGTTGTGCGAAGATTAGGTGGAACTTTCAGTGTGCAGTCACAAATATGTCGCTTATATTCTGGTTACCATACTTCGTAAGTACGGATAACTTTTCAGTTGTAAAACCTCGAAACTATAGTCACAAAAATGTCTACACGTTTGAGTATAAATACCCAGTAGGGTCTTGTCCGCTTGTATTCTTATTATCATTCTTCGTATTCGATTAAATAAATACCCTGTCTCTTTTGTTCAATTTTCAATTGTCCAAATACATAAAGTGAAACAAAAACGTTAAACTGAGGCGACAGATCTGTATAAACTATTGAGCATTAATACCTTACAGGGTATTGTCCGCGTATATTCTTTTTACCATTCTTAGTATCTAATAAAATCAATAACGTGTAAGTAGTACTTAGTTTTCAATTGTTCGAAGATGAGGTAAAACTTGAAACCGTAGTTCCAAAAATGTCTAAACTTTTGAGCATAAATACCCTGCTTGTATTCTTCTTACCATTTGTGTTGAAATAAATAAATCTACTGCTAAGTTTTCAGTTGTCCAAAGACAGAGTGATACCTCAAACTACACACATGATAAAAATGTGCATATTTTTGAATTTTTTGGTTTCTCCTATCATCAATCGAATTCACCATCGAAGAAGCAAATAACTACAGTATTAATTTTCTTTGCCTCACAATTCTATTTCCATTTTTCACAAACCCACACACACAGATACTATAGTACATAAAAATTCAAATCACCCAACCAACCAAAAGATGTCAGCATAAAATAGTTTTATTCATAGACTACTGAATGTCCCTTTGAATTCAGATATCGTTTTGAAAGAACTGAATATTATTAAACAAATAGCTTCGAACAACGATCACAACTCCTTTTTTATAGACAAAATGGTATACAATGAACAAAAGAAAATGGCATTAAATCTGGTGTACCCAATCCTAAGAGAGGATGATACACAGAATTATTTTTCGTTAACTTATGTTAATGGATTATCTGAAAATATTGCAAAATATTTCAAAAGTATTTTCAATTACAACGCAGCTTTTAAAATCATTAATAACCTTAGTACCTACATAAAAAACAATAAGTATTGAACAAATTAAGAAAATAAATCTGGAGTCTACAAGCTGACTTACAACGATTGCCCTTTCGTATACATTGGCCAGACAGGTATATCATTCAAGAAGAGAATCCAACAACACCAAAGGAGTTATATATCTCATTCCGTACATTATTCTCATTCCGTACATTATTCTCATTCCGTACATTCGACATATGCTAATCATCTTAAGGAATTCAGGCATAATTTCAACAATAGCTATGAAATTATCCACGTCAGAAGCAAAAGTTCTAGTTTAACACTTTAAGAATTTCTTGAAATTACCAGGTATAATGCCCGTGAAATAAATCCTTCATTATAATGACATTTTGTCACGTACCTAACAATGTATTTAAACTCGGTTACACTGAACACAATCAGACAGTTGAATGTAAATACCTAAGGAAGCCAAATCGTGGTGAAAAAATTGTTGTATAATAAAAATTTTTACGGAAATTAAAATACCGTCTTCTACATATTTTTTAATTAAATTGAGTTTCCACCAAGTAAAGACAGAATCAATCAAACTAGATATGATCGACCTATAGCAGATATAAAATGCCTGGCAGTTTCGCTTTTATTATAACAATGTCATACCTGCATAGAAAGTAGGTCGCCAAAGCAACTTTCTTAAATTCCTTCGTCTTTCGTAGTTATCTAACAAAAGTCCTTCCAAAAGCAGTTAAACGATAAAAGTCGCCCATTTTAGCCATTTTAGTAAGTGGAACGCGTACATCTCTCACTAACACAGCACACTTCGTGCAGTTAGTACGCCCACTCAAGAAAGATCTCCATCTAGCATTCATTTCTTAATTCTCAAACTCAATCTCAATGTACATTTTCGTTCTCTGTCCTGTGATAATACAAACATCGCAAGTGAACATCCAAAAAATGAATATATTATTATGATTTTTACAGTTTCAATTGAAGATAGTGAATTTGTGGAGTGACGTCAGTAAACAACAGCCCATAACTCGACTATTCTAAGAACAATATAGTGTTTTCACCGCAACGATGGATAAAAACTTCATTGAAACCATTCTCGTAATTTTGGTGCAATCGCGTACCACAGCGATCGGAACTAGGACTGTTGCTATTC
The DNA here is from genome assembly GCA_034642435.1 of Megalocaria dilatata. NCBI lineage: Eukaryota > Metazoa > Arthropoda > Insecta > Coleoptera > Coccinellidae > Megalocaria > Megalocaria dilatata. The sequence goes on along the minus strand of CM067856.1, from coordinate 42,391,795 downwards.
ATCATTTATCTATCGGACTTACCAAATATGAAGATATGTGAAATACATGAGCAACGAGCAGTTTAGAACGGAATTAAAGGTCGAACGATAAAAGAATTGAAAGAAAACAGGACCAGAAGATCAGAGAGAACATAAGGAGTCACTAGATCATCGAGATAGAAAGAGTCCTTTCAATTGAACACACGATAACTGACAAAAAATGTAACACATATGGATCAATAAACACTAATATCAGGTAAACTGACAAAGTACCAACATGACCAACTAAACAGAAAAGGAAAAAAGTGAAAAATAAACATAGAGGCGAAGAGAAAGAATTCCGGCCCTTAAAGAAACACTAAGATCATTGATTTAGGAGCAGGGCGATACCCGAATATTTTTTCCGAATTCGGAATTATAACTTACCAATAAGAACTGTCCAATTCAAACAAGGCCTTTGCTTACAACCGTTATGGATTTTTCCTGCCCTCTGCAACCGGAAATCGAACTTAAAACTAGATTCAATTGAAGCAAAACTAAATCTAATTATAGAATACAACTTCGGGTTTGCTTATTAAAACAGATATACTAGATTGCAAAAAAATCCATTATATTGGCATAAACTTCAAGATTTCATTTAACATGTTTTGGATTGGCTAATTTGGGTTTTTGTTCTACTATTTATTATCATTTTAAAAGTAGGTTCATAACCGATTTTCACAGTCTTCTCTTCATGCCAATTTCTTATCACCCAGGAAGTTTTGTAATGCAAGAAAGAGATGGTAATCACTTTGTGCCAGGTCCGTATTATATGGTGGATACATGAGTATTTCCCAACCAAGCTCCTGGAGTTTATGGCGAGTCATTACAGACATGTGTGGCCTGGCGTTGCCCTGATGGAACACATCTCCTTTTCTGATAGTCTGACCGCTTCTGTTCAATCACTAGCTTCAAAGGGTCCAGTTGTTGACAATAGAGATACGAATTTAGTGTTTGAAAGCAACTCATAATGAATGAGTCCTTTCCAATGCCACGAAATGCTCAGTAGAACTTTAGTCCGTTTGAGCTGCTTCACCGCGCTTTGGTTACGATCGTTTTTGCACAATATTGTCCTATGCGACCAATTTCTCATCTCAAGAAACATCCACTCAAGAAACATGTGTAAAATTTCCATGATTGTCCAAATCGCATCTATCTCCATGCCGAAGGCTTTCGAAATTCTGAAAAGGTGAATTATCTGCAGATGCATTCATGCATGCAAAATTCCAACTCAGTTTTAGCTCTGTTACTAATCAGAAGTCAGCATGCTTACAATTCAACAAATTCATAATCTGTCAGACGAACAGAAAACTGGAGTTAAATAACAGCTTGAGAAAAAGGTGAAACTTCCACTTATCTCGAAAAAGTAATCATTGTTTTATAATTCGGAAATAATTGAAGGAAAAACTGAGTAGAATTAAAGTTTCTCAAAACTCTGGAAATATCCCAGACGAAATTGTTTTAATTATTTCAGCATCTCTGAGCAGTTTTAAGTGAGGAATAAAAGTCTGTTTTCCTATTACCAAGTTCCGAGTACGTTGCTGGTCGACTGCCAACTTTAAACATCTGCTCGCTTCGAGCAGAACCAATAATATGATTTAATCTACTATTACTGCTGCAGTTTTCAACTTATGCAGTCTGAGATGTTCGACTTATCTTTCCCTATTTCCTACACGCTTTTTATTCATGTTCTTCGGACTATACGAGTGCTGCACTTAACGATGACGAACTCTGTTTGAATTGTGTTTCAACATTTTCACCAACTTTATATTTAGGAGAAAATTTTATGAGTTATAATCTTCGGTTAAGAGTTAATTGGCAATTTCGTTAATGGTTGAATGGATTATCTTGTTCAGATTAACCGAAGAAAAATTTATTCAGTACTATATTCACAAGATTTCGGTATTCTCCAAAACGTAAAATTATAATGATTTTTTCATCTATTTGAAATAATTCGTAGTATTGAGACTTATAGAAGAAAATTATATTTTAATAATACATTCTGGAATAATGAAGGGTCTTTCATTAACAGCGCCCCATTTTATTTTGGAAATAAAACATATCATTTATTTGAAAATTATCGAAATTTTCATTTCATTAAAAAGTACAATGGATACCATTAGTCACGAAAAAAAACATCATTTTAATGTCCTCCACTGAAACGCTGGCAGGATTGAAGTCGTTGAAACCAAATTTTCCATGACACTCTCACACAGATCCGGTCGTATATTAGCAATTTCTCGTTCAATATTGATCTGCAAATCGTCTGAATTGGCTGGATGATTGCTGTGAACCAATTACTTAATGTAATCCGATAGAAAGGAATCCATTGAAGTAAAATCGCAGGAATGAGGCGGATAATTTATTGGTCCATTTCTTGAAATAATCGAATCAACAAATACACGACGCTTTAAATGCTCTGTTGGTTTGATTTCTTGGGTGAAAACAATTTTGTATTGGAGTAAACTAAGGTCTTTTAGTAAAATTCACCACAAAGAAGTCTGGGAGATGCCTAGTTCTTGCGAACGTCGAGAAATCGATAAATTTTGGTCTTCACGAACACTTTCACGTACGGCAGCAATATTCTCTCCGCTTCTTGCATTTCTTTATCTCACTGTTACTATTACATCATAAAGTGTAAAATTTGTTTCAAACTTCTTCACTAAACGTTCAACGGTTTTTTTATCCGGACGATTATAACGACCAGAATTTGGAGTTAAAACACGTAAACTTGGAGTAACAGATCGCGATTTTTCATAATAAATTTGCATTATTTTTAAACGTTGTTGGAGTGTGTTCCTTTCCATGATTAAATTGTAGACATTGTCAAATACAACTGTCAATGTCACAAATAAACAATGGCAGCCGTGCGTGGGTAATGTCAATTTGAAAATTGGGCGTTCCCATTGAAAGACCCTTTAGTAAAGACGTTATGCAATTTTTGTTCCTCAGTTCTTTGAGATATTTCAAAATTATGGAACTCATCCCGATTTACTACCGGGATTCGAACATAGCTCAAGTTGTGTATAATTTCACTTGACCTCCTTCGTTAGGGGATATTAATTTTCAAAGTTGCAAAACGCTGGGTATTGATGGTAATAATGTTTCAATTTTGAAACTGACTGAAGACCATATAAAGTGTGATTTTCAAACGTTGTTTAGTCTTGGCTATAATTTAATTTTTCATTCTGTTAATTTCATCCATATTTCTTATATTCTTATTTTGGTGTATACTTTAGAGACTTCCATCAACTATCAAATGGTACTAACATGAATTCAAATTTTCGGTTCTAAAACTGCAAGAAATGACACGAACTTGTCTTTCTAATGACATAATTCTGTAATTTTGCGTTTTTTCTAGGGAACAGGGTGCTATCTGTCACTAATTTTCGAATTTAGCTAAAATGGCCTCCAACATCTAGGTTGGACTCACTGATTAAGAATCTAAGGTCAAAAGTAATTCTGTTCGACCGGTCCGCCTCCAAGAAGAAGGAGCTAGAGATTTTAAACTCTAAGGAAAGATCTGAGACCTAAATACCTCGGCTGAATTCGTTATAGGCAGAATCGGTCTAGTAATGCCACAGTTTCTCACAATTGAAACTCTCCCCTACTTTGCCTTATATTTTTTAAATAGCGAATGATCGAACTGAATTTGGTGTTGATTTGAAAGTTGCTAAAATTTGACATTTAAAGCAGAATAGTGAGTGACGCTCCCGTAAGAGAAGAATTTTATGATGATCAAATAAGTAGGAGATAAAAAATATATTTTGTGAGCAGGGCAGTGTTGAGTGCTACCAATACCATTGAAACAGTGCTACCATCGAGTTTAAACTAGTATTTAGTATTTAGACACAAAATAACGACGCAAAGGTTTTTGAAAAATTTTATGAGAATCGCAGAATAAAAAGATAAAAACCAATATTTTGAGAGTAGAGGAACTTTAATTACTACCGAAACTACAGCAACAGTCCAAGAATTAAGTTTATATTGAGCATTTAGATGTGAAATAACGACAAAAAGACTGATGCAAAATAGCGTGAGGATCGTCAGTGATTAATAACGAAAACCCTGTCTATGACAGGTGATCATTTAGGACTGACGACTAGGTAAATCTTTCAGTTAAAGAAAATTCCTATCAAGTTTTCGTTACGATTGCTTTTGGCAATCGGTAGAGGACTTTTAGCAAACTACTATTTCCTCAAAAAGATATCTATAATATTTTGCGTCATGATAAAGATTTTGACGGATTTTGAAAATGTGCAGATTGACCTGTTCAAGAAATCACTCATTTGTTGAATAGTTTTTTTTGGAACACCTGTATATTAGAAACAAATTTCCTGAAATGCAGAAATGAAAGTACAAGGAGTCTGCTTTCGAACGAAATTTTTAAGATGTCTAGTTCGGTAGCTATGGAGCGCAACGTACTATTGTAGGACCCTATGTATACTTTTTTGAATGCTGTACGTATAAAGGATTAAAAGTATAATATGAAAATTGAAGAAATCACTTGCGACTAGATGATAGGCGCACTGAAATGAGGAAGCAAATAGATTGGACGAACCTAGAGAGACTTTCCATTCCAAATTTGAATGCTATGTACTCCAAACTGTAAAGTATCATTATTTCATTGGAGAGTGGAAAAGTTTTCCTCTGCCCGATTTCGGAAGTTTATTCGATGAAATAAAAACTGCTCCTATGCTTCTCTGAATCCGAGTCCATTCTATGCGAATTGTGCTATTTGGAATCCTCTCTTCGGACCGTCCTAACAATATGAAATTTTGACGAATGAAATATCGCGTTATCGCCGGAAAATCCTCCGTTCTGACATCGCAATATCCCGTGAAATTCATCGCACATCGATCCGTATATTTCCGTTCATGCCCTAGAGAACAATAGAGACTATGTAGGTAACTCGATAGGACCTACCGTTCGGAATACTAGGCGCAGATCATTGGGATCGAGGAAAACGGAACAATTGCATGTGCTGGAGTTTGGACAGCTCTGATTCTGTTTTGATATTCTCAAATAATATGGAATCTATCATTAAAATAAACAAATATTCTGAAATGTCAAGGAAAAGGTTTACCGCTGAATACAAGTACACTGGTTAGAGAGTAATTTGATATGAATCAATAAAATGAGGTTTATTTCGGACGAGCTAGTAATAATTCAACTTATAAAAAGACGTACCAGCCAAAATTATTGTACAAGGAGCATTTTTAGAGTGAACATCAATTAGTCGAGTAAAAAGTCCTAGAAAAATTTGAAAAAATTAGAAAGTCTTTCGAGAACTTCATAGATAGAAGAAAATATGAATAAAAACAATATTCTTATTTCCGCTAATATTAGAATTTTGGTTTTGTTCATATTTTCGAGATGAATTTCCGTCAAGTAAACAACGAAACAATCATAGATTTTATAATAAAGTTCTAGAGAACCGGAAACGGAGTATACAGTTTATCATAATTAAATGTTCAAAGAAGCAAAGACTCAAGAACCCAAAGTAATATGAATTAAAATGATCTATTTTTGTTCTAGTTTTTTATAATGAGGAAATATATGTTACATATAGGAAAATGATATTGATTTCTGGCATATCACTTGGTGAAATATTTTTAAAATTATTATAATAAAGTTAAAAAAAAGTAAATAAAAATTGTGCATTTGATTTGGTTCTATTAGACAATTAGAAATGTTTCTGAATTTATTAAATTCATTTTTCAATTCTGTCAAATTCACTATTGAAATCGAAAATTCCCAAAAATCAATAAATTTTGCAGATATTTAGTTAATTCACTTGAATTTGACATATTTAGAATATCCATGTACACAGATTCATTAATACGTAATAATAGTTTCCACCTTCATAAAATAAAAATGTCTCCTTTTCACGCCTCTATACATAGGTTACTATCAACCCCTCTCTCAATAGAAAACTTTAACAAAGAAATTAAAGTTTTGAATTCACTAGCGTCGAACAATGGTTACAGTACGAACGTAATAGATAAATTAATTTTTGAGAAACATCATGAAAAAGCTTTAGCTTCTCTTTACCCTACTTCAGGACAAAGAAAAAGAAAAATGCCATAGAATAAACTTTATACCACAAATTAGTAACAAAATTTGCAATAGACTATAACAAAATAATATTAATATTATTTGTACGAATGAAAAAAACTCAGGTTCCCTCTTAGTCAATAGCAAAGACTATCGTGAAACGTAGTTTACATAAGTCAGACAGGATAATAACAACTTCTACGATTTTAATTTAAAAAAAAAATTGTTCAAGAAGTTTTAGAATTAAATTAATGTGTTATATTTAATAGACGTATAAAATCAAAACTCAATATGAAATATCAAATGGTATAAATAAACCAATAAATATAAATTTTCAATTACAATTAATAAATAAATATTTGAAGGAGAAAAAATTTTGTTTCTGATCTTACCATTATGAAAACTAATTTCTTTTCAAAAATATTAGTAATTTTAATTGACAATTTATATTTGTTGGTTTATTTATTCCATTTGATATTGTATATTGAGTATTGATTTTAGACGTCTATTAAATATAAGCCGTGCTTATAAGACATTAATTTAATTCTAAAAGTTTTTGAATTAAATTTTTTTGAAATTAAAATTGTAGAAGACTGACAGATTGAATTTGTTTTGATATTCAAACCATTTTATGGATTTCAATAGAACTGAGATTTTACACGTAGGTGATAAATACAGAAAAATGGACCTTTAAGTTTGGAAATTTGTTTAGCACATGGAAAGAAGCTTTCAATTACAAATGAACAACTTCAATTTAATTTATCACCATTGCTCTCATATGTAAAAGATAAGGACCGAACTAACACCATATTTTTACACTCTTCAAAATTGTATCTGTTATCGACCCCACCATTATAAATATTAAATTTTGTTCTGTTCAGTTTTGAGAATGGGCTAAAATCCCAAAACAAATATGTCAACAGACATCAAATAAACAGTGAAATGTATGTGATTGATTCGTTCTTTACTTGTTGGAAACTCATTTTCATTAAAAAAATATATATATTCCACAAAAATGTTTGTACTACTTCAACAATTGTTTCACCACGATATGGCTTCTTCAGGTATCACATTGTACTACCGACAGTAAAACTAATCAAACAAATGTAGTTTTGCAAGAAGAACCAAAGTTCAATAAATTCATGAATGAAATATTACTCCCATCAATGACGTAGAAAATTCTATTCGAGATCCATGATCTAAGATGCTTTTGACATGAATAAATTCGTAATAAGATTCAAGCTAAAGAATTGTAATCACATTTATAACGAACAGTTGGTAATTATTAAGTTAGAAGCCTAAGAAATAATTTTGAATCTTGTGACACCAAAACGAATCAAACTTAACCAAATAAAAAAAAGTATATCAAAATGGGAATAAAAATTCAAGATAATTTTCCAGAATACCTTTGGAGTACGAAGAACAGTAATTTTCATGTATAAGGAGTAGAATTAAATTCAAATAGAAAGATATTTGTACAAGTGGTTGGGCAATGTGCGTGGATAGCTCAGCGGGAGAGCATCGGACTCGTGACCGGGAGGTCCAGGGTTCGAATCCTATTCAGGTAGAAAAGAAATTTTCTAGTTGGACGGGTATCTGCCACCATTTCACTGTTGGGTCAAAAATTAACAGTGCTGTGACCTAAAGTGGCGCAAGATCGCAGTAACAAAGCCTACACAAAACACAACTGAACTCCTAACTCGTACAAGCTGAAAAAAGCTTCTGAGGGATCTTCACAGAAGATCTAGGAGTATCAGGATAATAATAATAATAATAATAATAATAATAATTAGGTGAAACAGGCTTATTTGGTGGTTTCACAAGTATTCTTCGAATTTGTTGTACATTTAGGATTCTGCAGTACACCGAGAACTCAAAAAAAAGTTGCATCTATATCATATGAAAAAGGAGCAGGATCTGATACCTGTAGATGTTGAGAAGAGACTAACATTTTGTAGCTGGCACCTGAAAAAGTCAGAAAAGTGGAAGAGGGGAGGCGAAAGGATATTATGGACTGATAAGGTCACTTTCACGAAATCGGGTGTGATAACTTTGCGAAATATTAGTAAGGAAAAGGGAAAAACCCTATGCGACTATTATTTCTCATTTCCAATATGAGTTAAGGATCAACGTGTGGTTGGGAGTCATGAGAGGTGAACTTTTCAGATAAGTGATACTTCCCGATCGCCTCAGCCCTGAAGAATTCATTACATTAATCCAAAACAGCTTGACATACATATTGAATGTCTGGTTTAAAATGGATAGCTGCCCAGCTCATAATAGCCAGAATGTACGGGACTTGAAGAATGGATATTTTGGGGTGCAATGGATTGGATGGCACGGTCTGGTAAGATGGAGACCAAGGAGCCCCGACCTTATGCCTTTCGATTTTAATATCTGGAACATCTTGAAAAAAAAATAATATCAAATTCGCGTTCAGACTCGACAGAATCTGATCGAAAGAATAAAATTGTGTTGTGCACAAATTCGTTAGAAACGTTGTAAACTTCGTAGGGTTGCAGATTAAGTATGAAAACGATATGCATAATGTATTGAACAAGGTGGTGGACATTTCGAATAATTTTTGTAAGTAGTAGAAGTCTGTTTTCTTTACATTTTTTCATAATATCTGTATTATTAAAATTTAGTTTTTCGTTCGAATTATTTTGATTCGGCATATAAATTCATGATTTCCATGAGACTTACTTCAATATTCAATCATGAAGAGCTTCAAGATAGAACAAAGTTGGGTCTGGAATATTTCAACTTTTCGTTGTTGTCTTCTTATGCTTGATATTATATTTGCAGCTAGCTCGAAAGTTGGTATGTCAATCGATTGCACTCTAAATTAGGTATTTTTTGCTGAAAAGAAAACATGCCCATAATTAATAATTTTTCATCGATAAAACCAATGGAGAAATATGACTGATTTTGTTCACTTCAAAATCATGATATTCATCTCCTTACCACGCCCGCAATAAAAAATTTTTGGCACACAGAACAGAACCTCTAATCTTGTAGCAAATTTAATGCCGTTTCCAAATATGTGGTCAAATTTGATGAGGCTAACTGAAATAAAATTGATTTTATGGAAAAACTTGACATATATCGTGAAATCAAGGAATGATGAATTGAAGAATGACCATCAACATTTCGACCATGTGTTATATGACATTTTTTGTTGCTAATAGCTTTCATGATCTCTTCTTGAAGTATGGCCCTTTCGAAATAAGACGCCTTATATAAAGCGGTAGCTCATGTAGAAATGAATGTTTCTTTGATGAGGGTCTATGTTTCTTCATTTTTTCTGAAAGTTTTCTGTTGAATAATTCAATATATAATTTGCTTAGTGGTGTATTATCATTTTGTCTGATACATTTTTCCATCTGCTCATTAATTTTCCGTATAGTGCTCTTTTTGTAGATGTATATTATCCTTTGCTCAATATTTATGGATCCAAGTCCATGCCAAATTCTATTACAATTGCAAGGTGATCAGAATCCAAATCAGGTGACAGTTCTATTTTCGAAATATTTCCTTTGGTATTTCTTCTATAAAGAATATATTAGAAATATGAATAAAAAACATTATTCTAATTTCCGCTAATATTTTATTGACACTACGATCGTTACGTCATACCATGACTTCTTCAGGTGAATATTACAAGATACGATGACGTAACGATCGTAGTGTCAATAAAATATTAGCGGAAATTAGAATATTGTTTTTATTCATATTTTCAAGATGAATTTCCGTCAAGTAAAGACCGAAACAATCATAGAAGAATATATTATTTATGTTTCTACATGAGTCATTAAGTGCTATTTATCGCTGAATTTTATTGAAGTCGAATCAAAGGAATTATTATTATAACAGGAAACTGATATATTCGTATCCGAATATATAAGATATGTATGAGGCCAGTGCTAACATACGCAGCCGAAACTAGAGCTGATATATATAAAAAGACTAATGAGAACTACAAAATTGAAGGTGCTGAGAACTATAAGGGGAATATCACTCAGGAATAGAATAGGGAATGAGGATACGCTGAGAGAGACGGGAGTTCAGGATGTGGTAAGTCGGACACGAGCAAGACGTCGAGAATGAAGGGATCATGTCAATAGAATGGATGCAAAAAGGATAGCAAAATGGGGAAAACACAGAACCCAATACAAAGAGATCATCAAGAAGACCACCGAAAAGATGGTACGACAGTTGGAGATCATAGGAGCTAGTATGTCAGATCAAACAGGACCTAATCCCACACCAAGAAAAAGAAGGGAAAACTAAAAATGGAGTAACACTGATTCCATATCTAACATAATAATTATCACAAAATTTTTGATTGTCTAAGACGAAATGAATAGACTTGAATTTCATTCAAGATCACAAACATTCCATTTGGGTTACAAGGTGCGAGACTCGGGTGGAATTTTCCGAAAGATCGATGTGAAAACGACGTCCTAATTGCAGATCGAAGTGGCAAATGAATCGGCAAATTCAGTTTGTTAATTATTCCGTATCAATGCCGATTTATCCAGCGGGCAGCGTGAGGAAGGAAGTGCTGACAACACGATTGGACCTGCCTACCCTGCTCGCAATTAACAAAATTGGGTGAACATTCAGCGCGACATTTCGCCGACCGGATGAAAATTTTCGCGGTATCCGTAACCGGGAACGACGTCAGACCGATTGTTTCGGAACTCGATGGCCTCGTTTCGGAGAAAAAAATTGTCAAAATGGTGAAGGCAGCGACTAAGTTCTCCATTGAATCAAACTAAAATTGAAAATGTTAAAAGGAAATAAGTCTTACTAATGAAAGCTTTTTAAAACATTAAAATAACGTGAAATTACTATGCAATACATTTAATAAATACACTATGCTACTTTCAACTTTTTTTGATACAAGGTATTGTTTCAGAAACACCGTTCCATGAATGACAAATTTCAACAACCAACATATGATCATCAAAATAAAAAAAATCAGTGAAATAATTCAACATTACAAACATATTACAAATACTACTTTTAAATATGAACATTATTCGTTTTATTCAAACTCATCTGTAATATTAACTTTCGTGTCTTTTTCGAAATCAGAAAGAGTTGTGACTCTTTGGTTGGACTTGCTCTATGCTTATGTGACAGTTGGGTTATCTATCAGGTGTTTTTTTTAGAGTGATAGAACTTTCAAAAGGGACAACTGTGATTTGACAGAAGGTAGAAGCCATGTTATTTTGACATTTCTGTTCAGTAAGCATTGACAAATTATCATGGAAAATCTCACGCCGCAACAAGTACAAATCGTTGAAATTTATTTTCAAACTAAGTGATCTATTCGCCAAACTTGAAGAGCACTTCGTGAAATTTATGGTTACATAATCGTCCATCAGAACAACTTATTCGTCGAACTATCGATAGATTTCGGACATTTTCTCTACTCGATGCAACAATAACAAGACAAAGAACTATACGTACAGAAGAAAATATCGCTGCTGTAAGTCATAATGTTAAGGATGAACCAGATTTGTCGACGTTCACAACAAGTTGGACTCTGTGCATCCACATGGAAAATTTTGCATACAGATCTTGGTCTACACCCATACAAGATCCAACTGGTTCAAGAACTGAAGCCGCTTGACCATAATGAGCGACATTTTTGTACTGATTTGGACCTAGAACAGCTCGAAGTTGATCCACTTTTTTATCGTAAAATTGTGTTTAGTCACGAAGCTCATTTATGCTTGAACGGCTATGTAAAAAAGCAAAATCGCCGTATATGGAGTGAAAAAAATCCTCAAAAAGTTCTGGAGGTTCCCTGGCATCCTGAAAAAATGCACTGTTTGGTGTGCTTTAGACGCAGGAGGCATCATCGGTCCATATTTCTTCAATAACGATACTGGAGCTAATGTTACAGTGAATGGTGCTTATTACAGATCGATGATAAATGATTATTTGTTTCAAAATTTGAATGGTATCGACCCAGAAGTGTTTTGGTTGCAATAAGATGGTGCTACACCTCATGCTGCTAGCGTAACAATTGATTTATTGAAAGAAAGATTTGGCGATAACATTATTTTGAGAAATCGTTCAATTAATTGTCCTCCAATATCATGCGACATAATTCCACTAGATTATTTTCTTCGGGGTTATGCCAAGTCAATGGTTTATGCTGATAAACCAGAAACAATAGACGCTTTGGAAGCCAACATAACTGGTGTTATTGATGAAATAAGGCCTGAATTAGTCGAAAAAGTGGTCCAAAATTGGTCGAACGCGGTTCCTCAGAGCTCGTCGTGGTGGACATATGCTGGAAATTATTTTTAAAATATGAATGTCATAAAATTCTCTTTCGAATAAAAAAAAGTTTGGCTTCAATCTTAATTTAAATGTGTTTTATTTCAATTTACAGTTCTATCACTCTGAAAAAAACACCCGATAATACTTAATCAGGTTCATTTCTTCGACTGCCTTCTAGATGGGAACATATGACTAAAAATTTGATATGATAGTCATACTTTAGATTGGATATTACTGATGAACTGCAATAAAAATAACAAATCACTAGGTCCTGACAAAGTACCTGCGTAACTGTTGAAAATCCTGCGAGAAACCGACCCAAGATTCCTCAGTATATTTATTGACCTCTTTAACGTGATATACAATAGGGGTGGCATACCTCAATATTAGCTGCACTCAAAATTTGTGGCAATCTCTAAGAAATCTGGTAAAACTTGACTTGACTAAGTCGTCTGCTTAACCATTTAACTAAGGCATTTTTAAAAATCATTCATCTGTGAATGATTCGGTTTCTACTCGGTGGAAACTCATTTCAATCAAAAAATATATAGGAGACAGTATTTTATTTCCACAAAAATGTTCGTAATACAACAATTTTTTCACCACGATGTGGCTTCATCAGGTATCATTCTACTGGCTGATGGTGTTCAGTGTAACCAAGTTACACTGTTGCGTTGAAGTTCTGATGGTGTTCACTGTAACAAAGTTACACTGTTGCGTTGAAGTTCTAAAATAATTTTTTAGTCTTTTACATTAAAGAAAAACACATTCTAGCATCCAATTTCTTTTCATTTGTTTTGTCACTTTCATAGTTTTTGCCTTTGCTTGAGTCGTCATTGTTAAATTCGTCTTGTTTTGAGGCTTGTTTTGGTTTCTGTGAGCAATAATTTAATAGCAGCTAGTCTCACCCTTCAACCGTTCTCCCTTATCCGGGCATGACCAGCAGATTCCCCTGATAACCATAGGAAAGAATTCAAGTTACCTAAGAAACATTTTGAAATTTTATGGCAAGCAGTCAAATTCCCATTTTGAATAAAGGCTTGATCATATCTCTTGCATTATACTCGTCACACTTCACACGGCTGTCTAAGTCCATGAGAACAAATAGTGATTAATCGGACAACACTGCGCGACTCTTAGCCTCTATGAACTAAGGCAAGGGTTCTCATGCAAAATTCAGTCTTGCAATCCGATGTTCACGTGAAACGGGCAGCCCAGTAGCCTTAGCTCAAGAAGATAATTCAGCAGCCTGAAGTATTTTCTTATCTGACCACTCAGTTACGTTCACATTTCTTTATTCCTACAGGTACTCCCCCAATGTCATTGGATCTTGTCGCGGTGGGGGATCTTGTAGCGACTAGGGCCCTAGTTTCACTGAAATGGAGGGCTAAGTCGTGGTGCGGGTGTTTGTTGCAGCAGAGGGCTCACACCGTTAAAACAGACGTTACTCTATCATATTTCAGTGGAATCTTTCCGATTTTTTTGTCCAATGGCAGAGTGAGTTATGTAATCTACTGCGTTCCCTGGGAAGGGTGGAAGCCTACAGGGAGTATTCGTATTTTCTGGCCACCCAATTGATGTTGGACTCGAGAGGACAGTGGTTGAAAGTTTTCATGCTAAACTAAAAGGGTATTTCATTTATTTGGTCGCGCGAAATTCATGACTCATTGCTTCAGACTTTTATCGGGACTTGACGGTACGACCGATCTCGTCCTGAAGCAGGACTGTTTGCGAGATATTTCTGGGATTTTTGGATCTTGACGACATAGTTTTAGACCGTTGGTGCTCAAATCAGAATTGATTGGAAGACTTCACAAAGGTTCGTGCAGAGTCAGTAGCGGTTAGATACTGCTTCACTGCTATCAGTCACAGTGTAGGTTTTCAAACGGAAGCCAAAACTGGAAGCAAGGTGGGTTCAACTCCATTGGAGGGATTCTCGCTTTGCGCAATTATAAGGCGCATCGTTATCACACAACCTGCTTTCGGGAGTTTGTGGAGATTGCTTAGTGGTCACCTGGTGGAAGAGCCATGCTGACATGCCTGTAGCTGCAATGGTGATGGTCCTTACAGGTAATTCCACAGAGAAACTACAGTGCCGATGCGTTTGATCCAAGCGCTAAGAACGAGAAAGTGGCAGTCTATATCTATTTTAATCCTTCCTCGTCCAGAACCAGGTTTTATATTCAGCAAACCAGTTTCTTTTCAACGTGAAAATATTCGCTGTACACTGAAGAGACCTACACCAAAGTTTCCCGCAGTTTCGGAATAATCGTGGTCCCTTTCTATAGCCATCACAATTCGTGCCGTAACAACAGTATTTAAGCAACACTTATTATACATTCTGTCAAGAAAGTACCGGGAATTATCGATTTAAATCTGGCGGGGCAATGAGGCAGGTAAAATTTTTTTTCCTAGGTTGGTACCACTGTCCTTAATTACTATGCCAAGCTTGAGCGGGATCTGTGAACTAGTGTGTTTGCAACAGCTGATTAAGTCAGTCGATTTCAGAGTGCGTACCGATTTTTACTATGGGTGATTACGTTGAGCAAAGAATTTGTTTAAAGTTTTGTGTTGCAGATGAATTTTCGTGTGCCGATACATTGAAAATGTTGCAAAAGGCCTTTGGTGATAATGCTCTATCGAAAACTCGTGCAGATCAGTGGTACAGAGCCTTCAAGGACGGTCGTGAAGTGGTCGCCCATCGACGGCTTCGATCGAAGATAACGTCGATAAAATTGAGGAAAGGGTGCTGGAAAACCGTCGTACCAGCTTGAGAGAGATAGCACATGATCTTAAGATATCCCACGAGTCCGCACGTACGATTTTGATTGATATTTTGGGCATGAGAAAGGTGGCCGCACGACTCGTACCGAAAGACCTGAATTTTCTTCAAAAACGTCATCGCGAACAGGTTGCTTCACACATGCTGGATCTCTGTAATTCCGATTATACATTCATGGAACGCATTATAACTGGTGATGAGACCTGGGTCTACGAGTACGATATGCAAACAAGCCAGCAATCATCGGAATGGGTGGCAAAAAATGAGCCGAAACCGAAAAAACCACGCCAAAGCCGCTCGAAAATGAAGGTGATGCTCATTGTTTTCTTCGATATCCGTGGCGTGGTGAACTACGAATTCGTTCCAGAGGGTCAGACGGTAAACAAGGAGTATTACCTAGGCGTTATGAAACGTTTGCGTGAGCGTATCCGTAAGAAGCGGCCAAATTTGTGGGCGAACAACTCATGGATTTTGCATGACGATAACGCGCCTTCTCACCGAGCTACGATTGTGACTGACTTTCTCGCCAAAAACTCAACAAACGTGCTTCAGCAACCACCGTATTCGCCGGATTGGCTCCCTGCGACTTTTTCCTCTTCCCAAAACTAAAATGGCCCCTTCGTGGCACCCGTTTTGAGTCGATTGAAGCCATAAAACAAAATTCGGCGCGAGAGCTAAAGTCCATCCCGGAAAGCGCCTATAAAAAATGTTTCGATAATTGAAAGTGCCGTTGGCATAGATTTATTGGAGCAAATGGAGCCTATTTTGAAGGCGACCCAATAACTTTTGACGATTAAATGTAAAAATGTTGTTTTAATTGAAAATTCCCGGTACTTTCTTGACAGAGTAGTAAAATAGCAATAGAACTCAAATATTTCACAGGGAAAACCACTGAAATGAAACAAATGCTCTTAATGGTTCGTAGGAATCTTCTTGAAAGACCTTTTTCATCAAACAATTGAACTCGCAACTTTTTTACTCAAGTAATCACAACAAAACCATCGAATAATATTGGTTAACTATGTTTCAACCGAAAAGTCAAGATTTCTTAAGTGAATGCAAATTAGGGAACCATAATTCAATACTAGAACTTGTATTATAATAAAAAAATTTCCAATTTTCCCCACGTACCCATCAGTTATCATAGTAAAGAATATATCCTTTCATAGCTTAAAATGAAACAAGATTTCGTAGATAAAAGTGAATATTCTAGGAATTCTATGTATTTTTTTTTAAACTGAGCTTGTCGGAAACTAGGGATTTATGAATATTCCTCTAAATAATATGAAAGCTTCCTGACAGTGTGAAAATGAGGATCATTTGTTCAATGGAAATGAAGATATCTCATAAGTAACACTCATATGGCAAAGTAATAGAAGGAATTTTGGAGTGAAATGTGGAAGAGTGTAAAATGTAAATTGCCGTCATGAAACGTGCCAGAAAGCCAATAAAATACGCTACCTCCCGAGTGCAAAAACCGAGATTTGGCGTTTTTCAAAAAATTCTCCCGAATTTATATTTACCCATTTTTCACGTCAACGACTGCAATACATGTTATCTCACTTCCTATTGTTTCGCAAATTCACACGTAAATGACCAAAAATAATTCCGCCGACCACTGAATTTGCTAATTCAATTTTACTGCATCGCCGCCTGTTCGTTCAACATGTGATAAAACTGGCTGGCTGGATTTTATATAACGTTATTTTGAGTTTTCTGAACCACAAACATGGTGCCCAGAGCCGCTGTAGCCTAGGAGAATAGGTGGAAATGATTTATCTATTAGAGCGCCGCCATTGATTCGTCTTTTGAGCCTTTGAATAATATATAAATGAGTTTTTTTCTATTCCGGTCACGAAATATCACACTAAATGTTCAGCAAACAGCATATCAATTTTTGTCGTATCATGCACCCTTATGATTACTTTATTCATTTATTTATTGGTCAAATATCAACAGACATAAGCCCAAAATGACATCCGCGGCAAGATACAAAATCTTCCACAATATAAACGTAACGACAAAAACAGCATAACCTCTTAACAGTTTAAATGGTACATGAATGCTAACGTAGAACAGCAAAGCTGCAGAGTCAACATAACCATTAAACAATTTATACAAAAACATAACATCGCTATGTTTTCGTTTTCCCATGGGACGAACGCATTATTTTTTCTAAGGCTAGTCATACTAACCATGAAATTGTAACTACCTTCAATCTGAATATTTTAGAAATTTATTCTGCACCATCTCCAATCTGTGCTTGTAGACCTCATATTGTGGCGACCAAACAACCGATATATATAGCGCCTTCAAGGCATTAGTGGAACTGAAATCTATACAAGATCTCATCACAAATCCCGGCATCTGGCTACTTTTGGTCACCACATAATCGATGTGTGAATCGATTACAACATTTCTGTATCGAATATTACACCCAGATCACTCCTAACCTCATGCCAATGCTCTAAACAACTATCGCGCAATTAGTAGTCAAAATGATTGATCTTTAGTTCACGACTGAATATTATGCAGTTACACTTTTTCAAGTTGATAAATAGTTTATTTTCGATGCAGAGGTTATTGAATGCATTTAAGTCTTGTTGGAAGTTAAAGCAGTCCAAAGCGTCAGCTATACGGGAAAAGATCTTCACATCGTCTGCAAATATAAAAAATTTACAAAATTCAAAACATCAACTCATATCATTAATATAAATTATGAATAAAAGAGGCCCAAGGAGAGACTCCTGAGGTCACACAGAAATATGATGAAAAATGTCCGTTAACGGCAACAATTTGAGATCCACTCGTATTATTGATATATGAAGATAAACAACGTCTCCAAGCACACCTATTTCAGACAATTTTTTCATCAAGATTGTATGATCAACTTTATCGAAGGCCTTCGAAAACTCGGTGTACCCAGAATTAAACTGCATCTGACTGTCCATGCTTCAAGAATATACTCTGAATAATGAATCAGATTGGACACAGTAGAGCTTTTAGGAACAAATCCATGTTATTCAGGAATAATAAGAGATCTCACTGAACTCATGATCTCATCACGAACGAAAAACTCGAGGTTTTCCTTAAAATACTTAATTGGCTCATGGGCCTATAATTTTCAATATTTTATTCAAAACAATTCACACAGTGCCAACCGCATACTCTATTGATGTTATTTTCAATATTATGCTTATTGCGCATTTTCGGGAATTGCAACCACGTGAGTAGTTTTCTATTTTCAGGGAAATTTGCACTTCATGAACAATCGGTTGAGCAGAAGGGTAAAACGAGTATATAACCATTCAGCCTAATAAATAAGGATGGTAATCCATCCGGACCCGCACTCTTATTCTCATCCAGCCCAGAAAAAACCTCAAGAACCCGATCTTCGGGTTAATTTTCGGATTGATCAGGAGACCATTTTCTTTTACTTTTGTAATTTTTTCATTGAAGGTCAGTTTATTTTTTACTTCAGACCAGTAAATATATTCAAAATCTATCAAATAGCTATCTTGAATCACATCATTCAGCAATTGGAAACTGGTACTCATTTGAAGATATGCGTTGAACAAAAGAAAGTTTTTCAATTTCAACATACAACTTTGGACTCCTATCAGTTAGAAAGGATATGAACACATCGTTTATAAGTAGACCATCAGCTAGCTTACTGGATTGATACAATTCAGGCAGTGAAAAATTATATTTGAAGATTGATCATTTGACAATTTCAATATCAAGACAGCACAAGGTTAGTGTATTTTTGACTTTAGACCATACATTAAAGAATATATATTATAACAGCTATTGGATATTTGATTCAGTTCTCAATTATTGTGTGCAAATTTATGTGAACAGATATCTGCGATCTTTCTCTGATCATTTGCTCACTTTATATTTTTAGTAGATCGTCTGAATTGAAGTAATTAAAGTATCATCATATATTACAGCCTAGCCTGTGATAGTGAGCCTACTATAAGAAGCATACAATCATTTTAATGAACATAGAATTAGTAACAATCTAATATATCATTTAAGTGACTATATTTTCTTCTTTAAATTATAAATCTCTCACAACCTGAGCTCAAAACATTAGCTTGACTTCCTGCTTAAAGAAGGTGGCGCCTGTTTGTAACCAGCTAGCCGGTGATACTGAAAACTCTGAAACTGTATGCGGTAATTGATGGTACTTTCGGTTTAATATGATAAACGTGTTCAGTATGAAAAAATGTAATGAATGAATCAAGCATAGATATTATAACAAAAAAGCTGAATGTCTGTAGCTTAAGCAAATAATTATTTGCACCCAACATATTATAAGAAGAGTAAGTAAGAAAGAGATATGAAGGCCAGAACGAGTAAAGCCAAAAATATTGTCTATGGTTTATGTGTGTTTTGGGGAGATATTTTCGAGATTTTTCCGCAGTTAATTTAGTATTTGTGAAATACTTGACAATACCTAAACATTTTACATAACGTCATTTTCACGTGAAGCGTAAAACTATGTAGATAGTAAGATCCAAAAAGGGATTTTTGTAAAATTTCAGGTATATATGATATTATGTGCAAAATTCATTCAAATTGGTTTAGCAAATGTATTGTAGCGCAAACTTTCAGTATTTAAATAAACTCTAATCTATTGTATTTTGAATCAACGAAATTCATTTAAACATCAGTGTGAGAGAACGTGGAAGCTTTTGGCATGAGGTGAATAATGCCATAAATATTTGAATTCAACATGCATTACAATTTGCAGCATAAGCAGCCTAAAACAACGTTACTCAAAATATAAATATTTGGGAATCCACCCCTGCGATCTATTTATATACCTCACCCCCAGAATCTCCTGCACCTCCTGACATATGTGAATTAGATTTGAATGTTGCACACTTCGCTAATATGGAAAATTCTAAAGTCCGTCGTTAATTAATACTGACGCATATATGAGTCCTGACGTAGACGTTTCTAGGTGGACGTTTCTTTAGACAATGAGCGATTTTTGAATGAAAATATGAGAGAATATAACGCAAACGTCCCTTCAGGTTACGCTTGGGCGCACTTTGTTATTATATTTCCCTATATGTAATACATTATATTTCCTATGTGTAACATTCTTTGTTTTTGCAGGAGTAATTAACATGTGGAAACTGCAGGAGGTTCACTCCTCACATTTTCTATCCTCTTTCCATAAATATACCATCAGAAAAATCGTCAACTGACGAAATAAATTAGCAAGAATTTTCTATATACAAAATATACAACTTCAATAACATCTTGAACTTAAACGTCAGATCTTATCAACACTTATATGGTCATGTAGGTTTTTCCTAAAATATATTAGAAACCGGTTTACCTGTTTCAGTGCTAAATGTAACTGATATTGAAATATTTGTTTCAGGCATTCCCAAATGAAGTAGGTTTTTAAGTTTTCGAGTGGAATAAATTGATCGACAAGATATTTCATTTTGAATTTCGCTCCATATTTTCGCGGTTGTTCATGGAAAAAATCATTTTATCATGGAGTTTGAAATTTTCAAATTTTGAGCTGAAAATGGTCACGAACGACTGGGTTGAACTCATGATTGAAGCTCCTTACAATACCGCACTAAAACAACCACAGATGTATCGTCAGCGAATAATATCAGTTACAAGCAAGATGAATGAGTGGACAAGTCATCTATAAAGATTGGAGAGGGTTTTTGTTAAATATTACAGATGATAGGTGGATCAACTCTCCAGAACCTGCACAGATTTAATCAAAAAAATCTCTTGAAACTTTTCAGGTTTAAATTGAATAAAATGGCTTAGAAACATTGTTTCACCTGATAGACATATAGAACTATCGATCTGAATTCTACACTCAAGAGAAATTTGTTTCGATTAGATATTCAGGAATAATAAGTTCCATCGCTAAAAAATGTTCCTCATAAAATCTGAAAGGTCTTTTTAGTTTCTCCCTTTGTATAAAAGGTAGCATATTCTCCTCAGTTGGAAGTAATTTGAATGCTTTATGAAATAATCAGTATAATATATCTACATACCTACCTTCACCAAGTATTTTTTTCGAAAGCGCACTTTTTAGCAACGAGTTGAACACCATTCGAAAAAATTAAGGGTAACTTAAAGACCATGGTATCTACCACTACATCTACGAAGCAAAACACAGACAATTATTTAAATATTTTAATATTAGCCTTCTACATATTTAATTTCAAAAAATTATATTTAATAATTATAACTTCAGGAATTAAATTAAATTAATGTTATATAAGTACCACTTATATCAAACGACAAATAAAAAAACATTCATTATAAGACATCCAAATGATATAACAAAATCCAATAAATAAAAATTGTTAACCAAAATCCTATAAATTAAATATTTTTAGTAGACAAAATTTTGTTTCTGCTGATCGATCTCATGAAAACAAATATCTTTAAAAAATGTTTAACATAATCTTAAGAATTTCATCACAAAACTATCTTACTTAGAATATTCAATATTACTGGATATATAACTGAGTTATTTTCTATAAAATCTCAAGATATGTAAAAACATTACTGAAAAAAAAGTTTTAAGAGAGACGTTGCTTTGTCAGTACTCACATAATTCATATTCAATAAAGTATAACATCAATCGACAACAAATATTTACTCACCCTTCAAAAATTTAGAAAACCTCTGCTAAATGAATACTGAAAAATTTAAATAGAGTGTAATGTTAACTACAAATAAATAATTCTGTGGTTTACCCTTGATCTAAAAGATTTAAAGACAATTTGACGGCCTCTGTTATAGAACAAGGACTATCTGTATAAAGAATGTTAAAGAAATCAAATAATTATATATTATGACAAAATTTGAATATTAAAACAAATTGAAATATGTTTATCTTCTACAATTCTAATTTCAAAAACAATTTTTATTCAAAAAACTTTTAGAATTAAATTTATGTCTAAAACAAGCACTACTTACATTTAATAGACGTATATAATCAAAACTCAATATATAATGTCAAATGGAATAAATAAACCAACAGATATACGAAAGTAATTAAAATTAATAAATAAATATTCAAAGGAGACAAAATTTTGTTTCTGGTCTTACCTTTAAGAAAACCAATTGCCTTTTAAAAACATGAACACACTTAAAGGACTTCTCAAAGAATATAATTTATTTGAAATATTCAATATATTTAAATATTCGAATAAGTTAATTCAGAAATCTCTAAAAAAATGCACTATATCTTCAAAAAACAAATATAATTCTAAACAATTCCGTCTTCAGCCCTCAATAATATTCCAAATATCAAAATCAAAAAACTAACCTAAATCTCTCAACACGTGTAAAAGGACTAATGCTTCGAAACACAGATCAACTATATAATTCAAGATTGATCTATGTTCTAACAAAATCAAAGAACAGTGTGAGTTATTTTAAGGTTTATTTAAATTCATTGACATTCCATAATGGGATTTACCAAAATATAATTATATATTATATATAAAATAAAATAGAAAGGCCTTTCACTTGATAGAAGAAATAAAAAAAAAATTTTTTCAAATTAAAATTGTAGAAGATAAACATATTTCAATTTGTTTTAATATTCAAATTTTGTTATATTTCTTCTATCAAGTAAAAGGCCTTTCTATTTTATTTTATATATATTATGAATAAAATAACATAAATAGAGGTTAATACTTGATAAAAGGTATATAAAACTATTGAAATATTTCAATATTAGCCTTCTACGTATTTAATTTAAAAAAACTTCATTTAATAATTATAACTTCAGGAACTAAATTGTTATTAATTATTACTGAATAATTATTATTATTATTAAGTTTGGTTAACAATTTTTATTTATTGAACTTTGTTATATCATTTGGATGTCTTATAATGAATATTTATTTTATATGTCGTTTAATATAAGTGGTAGTTATATGACATTAATTTAATTTAATTCCTGAAGTTATAATTATTAAATATAATTTTTTGAAATTAAATATGTAGAAGGCTTATATTAAAATATTTAAATAATTTTATATACCTTATATCAAGTATTAACCCCTATTTATGTTAAAACACAGACACAAAAAATTGGCTGAAAACGAGAACGTAATACGAACGACAAGTGCAAAGACCAAAGGCCACATCCATCTCTAAGACATCTACCGACAGAGTCAAGAATGAAAAACACAGCTCGAAATGTAATTAACAAAATGAGAAAAGAAAGATGATGCAGGATATATTGGAGGAATGGCAAACAAGATGGGAAAGGGATGAAAAGGGAAGGGATCTGTTTAAACAATTCAGACAAACATGGACCGACCGATTAAATTTAACATTTAAAGCAGCACATTTAGCTATAAGACATGGTTACTTCAAAGCATATTTGAAAATTTTTAGATTGACAGACACGTATGGTACATGTAGGTACATATAATGGAGAAATTCGGGGCACATAACACATAAGAACAGAATGTTCATTTACTCACAGAGTAAACATAAGAAATAGTATAAGGCAAAAATAAGGCAACATCGCGTTGGAACTTGAGAGAAATGGCAAAGTAAATAGGATAGTAAACAAGTTGAATGAATGGATGGAAGAGGCATTTCATGACACAAATTGGAAGAGGAAAAACATATTAAATGAGGAATACAAAAAATGAGAAATTGTAGAAAAAATGTGAAGAAGAGAAAACTGGAAAAGAGAGAGAGAGTGAAGAAGAAGAAGAGAAAATTGAAGGAAAAAAAATGAAAAAAAGATTAGGACAATTCGCTAAAGCATACCAACTAGCTGTTAGCTTAGACAATAGCTAAAGCTGAAGGGTAAGTAACGTCAGCATGAGTATATGTTCTCGCTCTAAAGCGAAATAAATATAAAATAATGACCAAATTATTCAGATATCACCCTATACATGTATGTTTCGATTGGCTATTAAACAACCACAAGTTCCATCACCAAAAAATATTCGTCATATAATTCAAATAACCGTTTATTTATTTTCCTTTCTTAAAGAATATTTAGCACATTCTCCAGGGAAAGAATCTGATAAAGTCTGAACCAGATCTCTTCAGCAAGGAATTATTTGAATAAACAAAATAATCATTTAAAAATATATGAAAATACCTTGTTGTCACTAGACATTTCTGCAACAACTAACCAATATTTGGATAAGAATGGCCTATAGGAAAATTAGGTTATATCACAGAAATATTCAATGAAAGACGATACGACTTAGACTCTGCATTAGATAACCGCCACAATACAGAGAAATTTCTCAATTATTAATATTTATTGTATATTACTATGAAGAAGTATTTCCATATTACAGATGATAGATGGAATTAATTCTCCAGAGCCTCTACAGATTTGAATCTAAATAGATCTCATGAAAACATTTGGAATCAAATTTTTAAAAGAGAGGTTCTGGAGAATCAACTCCAGCTATTATCTATAATATGCAATCACTTCTTCATGGTAATTTTCAATATTTACATTTCAGGCGAGCTAACAGTATCTAGACACCTAACTTAATACATCAGTACATGTGCGAAATCGCTATTTTATAAAGGCTGTCCCATAAGGTAACAGGTAACAGGTTAAGTCATAATAGTCATCAGATAAATATAAAAGAAAATCCAAGTTTTGTATTTTTCAAATTATATTGCACTTTCTTTTATTCAACAAAATGAACGCCCTGTGAAGATTTTTGAACTCCTGTTTCTACAATTTTTTAATTTTTTTCAAATTTTATTTTTCCTATGTTATCCCAAATAGTGCTTTTACAACCTGTAATCTTGATTGATGTTACTTGAATGATGTCACTTTTTGCTGAATCAAGTTTTCAAAATTAAAACTTCGCCACAATTCATATGACTTTACAAAAAAAATTCATACTACATCAGTTTGACAAGTTACTTCAAAAGTTAGCACATTTAAAAGGGATTCTAAAATGCTATAACACTAATAATATTCTTTTCGAGATTAGACAAAAAAAGGTTTTTCTTAAAGAAATTCAAAAAGTTTCTTTTTTGTGACAAGATTTAATAAATTCACAAAAGATGTTCAAACTGCCCTCCTTCAGCCGTGATACATGCACGACATCTTCTCGAAAAAGATGGGGATATCCGACTAGCGAATCTTCCGTTATTGACGAATTGCATTACTTCCCTAATTCTCTCCCGAAGCTCAGCTACATTTTCAATTTATTTTGCATAATTTTTTTTCTCCACTGCTTCCCTTTAGAAAAAACCTAAGGGATTCAAATCAGGTGAACGAGCCGGCCACGAGTTTATATCAGATCTTCCTATCCATCTGCCTGGATATTCTTCATTTAGATATTATCTAACTGAGAGGGCATAATGCGCTGGGGAGCCATCTTGCTGAATCCTTATTTCTCTGATATACTAAGTGGTACGTCTTCAAGTAAATTTGGCAACTGATTTCGTAAAAAATCTGATTGAATTTCAGCATTTAAAACCTCTGGCAACTCAAAAGGTCGTATGACTTTTCCATTCAAAATTCCAGTACACATGTTACCTTTAACGATATTGATTTCTATCTTGTCTCATTAAATCCGGATTTTCTACGTGCCAGTCGTGTATATTGTGTAGGTTCATGTAACCATCTTTTTGAAATGTTGATTCATTTTTTCTAAGAATTGTGGGTCTTCCCGGTTTTTTTGCAGCATGGTTTAGCAACACGCAACCCGAGGTTCATAATCCCGAGATAACAGAGCTTGTACTCGCTGTACATGATATGGATGGAGCTTATCTTTTTTCAATAGTCGATGAGTTGTACTTTTGGGTACTCTTATACTTACTGAATTTCGCGTAAGGAAGTACTTGAATCTTCTTCAACTGCTTGGAGCACAATATCGTCGTAAGGTAAGGAAATTCTTCCTGCACCATGCACTTTGTTTGGAAATCGGCCCACCGTGAAGATTACACGGTGCACATTCGTAAAAATTCGATGATCTGGATAACGATCAGCATTAGGGTATATCTCGCGATACATTCTCGAAGCTGCACTAGCGTTACATCTACATTCTCCATAAATGAAGTGCATGTTGGCATATTCCTGTGTCGTACACACATACATAATGGCAATACACAATCACAGGTTAGTCCAGGAAAAATCAAAGTTTGTCGTTGAGATATCAAAACTATCCAAATCACAAGCAAACAAATCTAATAAACGAAGCCAAAAGTCGTAAGTACACAAATAACACGATCAAAAACGGAAAGATGCGCAGTAGACCAAAGGGGCGTAGCGTACTTATCTGTATTACGTTTTCGGGTGTCAATACCAAATAGTGACGCCACCATCTGTCTCACTCACTGTTTATGGATGGAGTCACCCGATCTCATTCAAACCAGATTCTCTAAGTATTGGATCCACTAGAATTAGTTTTAGAAAATTCTAAAAAAAATTTCGAAACTGTGATTCTTTAAGAAAGACTAATTTTTAAAGTAATTTGCCAAGCTGATGTAACAGTTTGCTTCAGTACAGTCAGTTAATTTTGTGCGAAATATTAATTTTGAATACTTGGTTCGGCAAAAAGTGACATTATTTTCCAAGCTGGAGTAATTGGCTTAGAATTGAAGATCACAGGTTACAGAAGCACTATTCGGGATAACATAGAAAAATAAAATTTGAAGAAAGTAAAAAATTGTAACGACAGGAGTTCAAAAATCATTACAGGATGTGCATTTTCTCGAATAATAAAAAATGCAATATAATTTGAAAAGTATACGACTTAGATGTAGCTTGTTACTCGATTCCGGTTTGACGTCGACTTCTAGGACACTTGTATGTACGCAAATTATCATCTTCATTATTTGATCAGGGCATATTGATATGTAATATTTTTTGCATGACCTATGTAAAAATATCTATTACAATATCAAGTGTTGCAAGAAATTTCCACCCTATGCATTTTCGGAATACATATTAATTCACATTGTTCTCATTGCATTTCATCCGAGAAATATGACTAACATTTCAGACTACCACCTACGACTACCCATGCAATTATTCCTTTGTCATCAGGAATAAACGCTTGACTCATGGTCTCGCAAACAGTTACACCCCATTTACCTGAGTCACCTATATGCACCCCGGTGGATCGGGGCAGGTAGCTCTCTGACGACGTTAACATATTTCACAGAGTGTGGGGGAAAAGTTCGTGTTTTCGGTCCGATCGAAACTTTTTGAATAAAATTGCGGAAAATAGGAACTTCGTCGTAGGAAATATCATGAGGATTCTCCATGCAAAACCGAAGTAGAATACAGAAAACTCTATTCGAAAGTTTGGCAGAAACGATAAAAATAAAATGGAGTCCTGTCTGGCTTTTATCATACAAACTGGATATAATAATTCGTTGTTGAATAACACGAGTTTTTGATCAGGAAAAAATTGAGATTTTGTTTTATTTGGTTTGGGATGTTTTGATTCTTACGGTATATTGAATGAACTTAGAGGAAACTTATGTCTTGTATTCATTTGGGAATACAAATGGAATATCCATCTACAATTGAACCTAAAGGAAAGGAACCTATTGAAAGAAATTAATAACAGATTTATGACACTGTCATTAGGATCATATTCTCAAAGGAAATACTCGACAGTCCATCATCAATACTATTGTATGTTGTTAATACGTAAAGAGTTTTCCAATAGGAGGTTTGATTTTGATATTGAAAAAAAGAAGAGAAAACATTGGATGTTTATTTTATTGTGAAGAGAAAAGTATGCCATTAATAATGGACAACGATAACAGCCAAATGGTTACGGTTGTAGCACTATATCCTTTTCATGAAATTTTACATAAAAATTAATATAAGAATAAGTATATTAATTAAACCAAACTACTATATCGTGACGAAATCTGGCACAGCTATTCTTGCTCAACGACGACATAGCAGAAACAAATAAAACTACAATTGCTTTCAATTATGTTATTTAAGAAAAAAAAAGAGAAAAATAAACTGCATACTGAAAACCCTCAATATCAGGTAAAGTGGTGCTTACTCACTCACTCACAACAATCATCCACTCACACAATCATTAAGTTCTGTTCGCTTAGCAAATATAATCTATTTTTAAATTTAAATTTATTTATATTCATTTTCCTGAACTCTTCAGGAAGCAAATTGTAAAGCGATACTGCAAATTGACCTCCGAACCGTGTATCTCTGCCGTGTCTAGAATCCACAGGAATGAACTTATCTCTGAGCGGGATGAATCAGTAGACACCAATAATCGGTGGGTGAAGTTAGCCAGATGAAGTTTTCTCTTGTTGCCCATGTTGAGTCATCCTGTATCCACCATAGCACGCGATATATGATAACTTTCACAACCCAAAAACCAAATGACAACAGCTGTTCTGACCTTTTTGAACACGATTTCTTTCCGTTTGCCGCAAATATGAAATTTACAAAAAATCGCAATAAGCGAAAGGACTAAGGTCTCACAGAGCATTTTTCTCAATACCGGGCTCAACAGACGTCTACTGCAATAGAGCAGTTTCAGATTGCTATAAGATCTCATCATCAAGTTTTTTTATATGTTCACTGAACTTCCAATCATTATCCAAATGAAAACCCAAAACTATTACTACACTGTTGACAGAAAGTTTAGTATAACCAATATGAATATTCAATTCTCGATTGAGATCGTCCCTGACCATTTTAGATGAAGAACATATAAGATTTGATTTTTCAGCGTTAAGTTTGAGTGCATGCTGTTTAGAGATTCGTGATATGTTCACAAGTTCAGCGTTAAGGCGATAATTGACAATGCTGACATTACTAGAATTTAAACTGGTATGAAGTTTAATGTCATCAGCATGTGCTTGGATAATTAACCGAATTGAGGATATCTGCACTATAAACTATAAAGAGTAACGGACCTAAAAGCGAGCCCTGGGGACACCTTTCTGAACACTTACACCAGATGAGTATTTCTCATCATTAAAAATTATTTGGGTTCTACCCCGGATGTAAGAATTTATAAGAGTACAAGCAAACTCATCCGAGCCATAATATTTTGATTTAGAAATGAGGAGGGTTTGATCTAAGGTATCGAAAGCCTTCGAACAGTCCAACACAAATTAAGCCTCTATCATGAGCCCCTATTATATCGTCCATTAAATTATGTTTTGTTTCATAACTATGCGTTGAACTTTATAATGAAATAGAAATTTCAATAATTTTCGAATAAATAATGTCTTTTATTTACAAAATAAAATAGGGCGCTGTTAAGAAAAGACCCTTTCGGAAACAATATCATTCATATGATTATTTTACAGTACATTGTCGATTGTTTGGGGCCCAATCTCATGAAAGGAAACTTAGATTTTGTGTTTCAAGGGATCAATTGTTTCTGGATGGTTAGCTTAACACATATCTTCAACGGATTTCTATGAAAAATAGTTCTCCGAGGTGAAATTAGCTCTGTCGATTTTTCTGGGAAAATGCTCATCTTCGACTATGCTATCAGTAAGTAGCTCATTGAGTCAAGTGGAAACGCATCGGATGGTGACGAGGCTTCACTAGTTGAACTTTGTAAGCCTTCATATCAAGGTCTTCATGCAAAATTCTCCTCATAGATGTGCGAGAATTGTTCCGTTCCTGAGCACGATTACGAGTTGATGCTGATAGATGTTCAGCCATATTCTTGCATACAGTAACAATGATGAGCACACCTTTTCAGGTGTGCTCATTATTTAAATCATTTCTATTGAATTCTCCACGTAAAATCGAACTAGCTTTCTGTCAAAATACAAACGAGAGAAGTATTGCCAGACTCGAAATAATCTTCAAAATGCAAACTCTAGATGGCCCATCCTTTAGAAGCAGAATAAGAACAAGCGCGAAAAGCTCTTGACTTCATGTCAGCGGTTTTCTCTTATATCAAAAATCAAATATTACCTGATTCAAATATTTTACTATTTACAGATATATTCTGTTAGCCTTCTACATATTTAATTTCAAAAAATTATATTTAATATTAACACTTCTGGAATTGAAAATGGATTTCGTTATCTCATTTGGATGTCTTATAATGAATGTTTATTTTATATGTGGTTTGATATAAGTAGTACTTATATGACATTAATTTAATTACTGAAGTTATAATATTAAATATAATTTTTTGAAATTAAATATGTAGAAGGCTCACAGAATTTATCTGTGAATATTAAAATATTTGAATAATTTTATATACCTTCTATCAAGTATAAACCTCCATTTATTTTATTAAATATTACCATTTATCAAGGACAAACTGGATGAATCTATTTTTAATTCAAAACTTCTTCGTTGCCAAAATCGATACAACAACAATCCTAACCATAAACCTTGCCTACTTCGTAGTGAACTAAAAGTAATCACAATCAGAACATACTTTTCCCCGCATATTAAAGTCAGCCGCCTGGTATGTATGTACCTTCATAGCACCGCTGTAGTCGTAATTCAATCCAAAGCAAACAGAACTAATGGGATGGATACCCATATTTGATTTCCTTACACATTAGGGCCGAAGTACGTACAAATTTCCGCCTCTACTTCAAATATTGTCATTTGACATAATTTATAATGGCAGCTGAGTCCCTCTGGATTTTAATTAGCATAATTATCAATGATCAAAGATTATGAACTGAACGGCCTACTATTCATCATAAAACACGCTCTGATGAGTTCGGCTCGATTATTTCGCACATGGCGGACGTAGGTGGTAGCTACTAATTTCGAAATACAAACTTCTATACCATCGCCCCCATTGCTATGTTCAATTATTCAAGAGCGGAACGTTTACTATAATTTAGCCTAGATATTTTATGAGTGTGCGTTCTGTTGAAATTTTCTTCAGTTGGTGAATTGTTAATTATTAGGTCATATTAGAATATTCATTACTTACAGGGTGGCCCAGGTGAAAGCTGTCAAGTGGTATAACAAGGGGTGTATAGAAATTATGCACAAAACCCAAACAGATGAATTCGTATGTAAAGGGGAAAAGGATTCAACAATAAACAAACCTTCCCTTAAAAAAATCAGACACAATGACAAATCGCTAGTTTAAAATATCCAGAAAAAAGCGCTGATTTGATTTATATATGATTTTGAATGATTAATAATATTATTTCATTCAAATTTTGAGACCTTTCGTTAGTACAGAATTAAATATATTTAAATTATCAATATCTTCAGTATTCAAATTCATTAGGCTTTATATTGATAGCGTTTTGATTCTCAGTGACCATAAATATTTGAAATTCATAAAAACACACAATTTATTTTGTCATATTTAACGTCAGCAGGTTAGTATTTATGTCAAATATACAATGGAGACATCTTCTCAAGTACTAACTCTATTCACAAACATATAGTACAAAATACAGGAGTGAAGAAGGTGATTTAGACTAGTCAGAGAAATTTCACGATTTTATTCGAAAATGTTTTGCAGTGGGGATATATTTAGATTATTTGATCGTTGAATTGAATTTCATTATTAAAACAAGTTGTAGAAATTACTATGATTTACTACCAATAAATTGATATTTAACACATTCAATTATGCCTCGATTTTCGGGAATTAACTATCCCATCTTCAGACAACAAGTCTCAATTAAATGTGTAAAATATCAATTTATTGGTTATAAAACAGTAATTTCTACAACTTGTTTTAATTACACGACTCGTACCGAAAGACATGCTGGATCGCTGTAATTCCGATTCTACATTCATGGAACGCATTATAACTGGTGAGGAGACCTGGGTCTACGAGTACGATATGCAAACAAGCCAGCAATCATCGGAATGGGTGGCAACAAATAAGCCGAAACCGAAAAAACCACGCCAAAGCCGCTCGAAAATGAAGGTGAAGCTCATTGTTTTCTTCGATATCCGTGGCGTGGTGCACTACGAATTCGTTCCAGGGGGTCAGACGGTAAACAAGGAGTATTACCTAGGCGTTATGAAACGTTTGCGTGAGCGTATCCGTAAGAAGCGGCCAAATTTGTGGGCGAACAACTCATGGATTTTGCATGACGATAACGCGCCTTCTCACCGACCTACGATTGTGACTGACTTTCTCGCCAAAAACTCAACAAACGTGCTTCAGCAACCACCGTATTCGCCGGATTTGGCTCCCTGCGACTTTTTCCTCTTCCCAAAACTAAAATTGCCCCTTCGTGGCACCCGTTTTGAGTCGATTGAAGCCATAAAACAAAATTAGGCGCGAGAGCTAAAGTCCATCCCGGAAAGCGCCTATAAAAAATGTTTCGATAATTGGAAGTGCCGTTGGCATAGATGTATTGGAGCAAATGGAGCCTATTCTGAAGGCGACCCAATAAATTTTGACGATTAAATGTGAAAATGTTGTTTTAATTGAAAATTCCCGGTACTTTCTTGACAGAGTAGTATGATCCACTACCAAATAGTTACGGCTGAAATAGTACAGTATCTGAATTTTATTATTATATCTATTATCACTTTTATTGTATCTTTTATCACTCGTATTCTGTTTCTGTTATTTATAATATATTTTTCATATTCCTTAGTTCTTGTTTGGATTGAAAGTATAAGATGTCCAATTTATTCATACTGGCATGTACCAGTGGTTAAAAATTTAATTGAATCGATCCTTGCAAAATTACTTGCTAGAGTTTATAAATTATGTTAACAGTGCGGTAGCGTTAAGGAAAGACAACTCTAATTTTGCTGAACATTTTCTTCGAAATCAATCATATCTACCCAGAGTTTGGCAATCTGGAAATAATACACCTGGAAGCGAAAGGCAAAACATTGACATCCTGGGATAGAAACGTTTAAGCGTATGCACGTTTTATAAATAAAATTCTTAAATGAGCAGCCGGACCTTTGGCACGCTCCACTTCTTGAAGTTTTGCACAAGCCGAATCCTGCAACGAATATACCGGGTGTTAAAAAACAAAGTTTCAATATTTTGGGAGCTGATTATAGACTTCAAATTAAGTAGAATATTTCATATAAACATGGGTCCGCAAATGATCCGTTTTGGAGATTTAAGGGATATTCGCAACCAAATACGGAATTCGATTCAATTTCATCTTTCAGGTGTCTTGTTTACTGAACTTAAAATTAAAATGTTTTTCAGTCGGTTTATTGAAAAAAAATCGCAGCTGGCATAAAACATTTGGTTTTCACATGACATTTACGTACTTTTATTGAGTGTTTTGCATCCGATTCGAGTTGCTCACTCTCTTTCACTTTGTTGTTAATAAAAAGTTATTATTCCTGAATTTGAAATGCCTTATTCTAATATTGAAATGAGTGAGTTATACTACTCTGTCAAGAAAGTACCGGGAATTTTCAATTAAAACAACATTTTTACATTTAATCGTCAAAATTTATTGGGTCGCCTTCAAAATAGGCTCCATTTGCTCCAATACATCTATGCCAACGGCACTTCCAATTATCGAAACATTTTTTATAGGCGCTTTCCGGGATGAACTTTAGCTCTCGCGCCGAATTTTGTTTTATGGCTTCAATCGACTCAAAACGGGTGCCACGAAGGGACAATTTTAGTTTTGGGGAGAGGAAAAGTCGCAGGGAGCCAAATCTGGCGAATACGGTGGTTGCTGAAGCACGTTTGTTGAGTTTTTGACGAGAAAGTCACTCACAATCGTAGCTCGGTGAGAAGGCGCGTTATCGTCATGCAAAATCCATGAGTTGTTCGCCCACAAATTTGGCCGGTTCTTACGGATACGCTCACGCAAACGTTTCATAACGCCTAGGTAATACTCATTGTTTACCGTCTGATCCTCTGGAACGAATTCGTAGTGCACCAGGCCACGGATATCGAAGAAAACAATGAGCATCACCTTCATTTTCGAGCGGCTTTGGCGTGGTTTTTTCAGTTTCGGCTCATTTTTGCCACCCATTCCGATGATTGCTGGCTTGTTTGCATATCGTACTCGTAGACCCAGGTCTCATCACCAGTTATAATGCGTTCCATGAATGTAGAATCGGAATTACAGCGATCCAGCATGTCTGAAGCAACCTGTTCGCGATGACGTTTTTGAAGAAAATTCAGGTCTTTTGGTACGAGTCGTGCGGCCACCTTTGTCATGCCCAAAATATCAATCAAAATCATACGTGCGGACTCGTGGGATATCTTAAGATCATGTGCTATCTCTCTCAAGCTGATACGACGGTTTTCCAGCACCCTTTCCTTAATTTTATCGACGTTATCTTCGACCACTTCACGACCGTCCTTGAAGGCTCTGTACCACTGATATGCACGAGTTTTCGATAGAGCATTATCACCAAAGGCCTTTTGCAACATTTTCAATGCATCGGCACACGAAAATTCATTTGCAACACAAAACTTAAACACATTTTTTGCTCAACGTAATCACCCATAGTAAAAATCGGCACGCACTCTGACATCGACTGACTTAATCAGCTGTTGCAAACACACTAGTTGACAGATCCCGCTCAAGCTTGGCATAGTAATTAAGGACAGTGGTACCAACCTAGGAAAATTTTTTTTTACCTGCCTCATGCACCGCCTGATTTAAATCGATAATTCCCGGTACTTTCTTGACAGAATGTATCATGTATGACCTTGCCAGCGGAAGTGGTCCTGAAGCACGTTGCCTTTATGTAGGGGCTTATCCCAATCGTCAACTTCCTTCTCATGTGACGTTCAATCAAGTTTTTAGACGGTTGGGGGAAACTGGTTTCTTAAGAAAAAGCTCGTGATACTGGACGTCCAAGATCTGTAAACAGTCCAGAAGTTGAAGAGCAAATTTTAAATATTGTTACTGAGCATCCCGGTACTACTGTAGGAAGAATTTCAGCGGAAGTGGGAATAAGTCTGGAGAACTATTCACCAACAATTTTTCTATCTATTCCATATTCAACGCGTGCAAGCCCTTAATCCTCCTGATCATCCAGCCAAAAGGACATTCTGTCAATGGGTTTTAAAACAAGATTGCTAAACATCCGCATTTTACTTCTAAAATCCTTTTCACTGATGAAGCTGGCCTTACCAAAGGTGGAATTTTTAACTTTCATAATATCCATATTTGGGTGGATGACAATCCATACGCCATTCATGAATCCAGGTATCAACAACGTTTTAGTATAAACGTCTGTCTAGGTAGTTTAAGAGATCGTTCATTAGGACCTGTTGTTTTACCACGAATACCTCAACTTCAAACTCTTCAAAATACCTTGCCCGATTTTCCAGACGTGGTACTTTTAAATCAGTGGATGAATATTTGGTTTAAGCCTCCACAATACTCACTTGCTGTTAGGGAACATTTAGATCAAAAATTACCCAGAAGATGAATAGGACGAGGAGGCCCAGTGCCATGGCCCCCTGGATCTCCCGAATTGAATCCTTTGGACTTTTGTATTCGGGTTTTTTTGAAAAGTTTAGTGTATACAATATCAGTGAATAACATCGAAGAGTTGCAACATCGGTTTGAACTATCCTGTCAAACGATCCGAGCACAACCATGTCTTTTCGAAAGAGTAGGTAATTCTTTTATGCCACGATGTATTTCCTGCATTGAAATGGACGGTGGTCATATGGCACATCTTCTGTAAAACACTGTAAGTCAAAAAAAAATCGAATATCTTCTATAATTTATCGTATTTGGTTGCGCTAGTAGTTAATATTTTGAAAACCGAAAATCCCTCATATCTCCAAAACGGCTCATTTGCGGATCCATGTTTGTATGAAACTTTTTACTTATTTTGAGGTCTAAACTAAGCTTCCAAAACATTGAAACGTTGTTTTTTAACACCTGTTATCAATTGTTGAGATACAATTGTTTTATTCGGTTTTGCAAATGTAGTATTCATTACTATATGCTATTACTATACAATGTTTGTATACGAAATCGACTGAATTAGAAACAGAGGTCGTTAAACTTAAGAGCGAAAATCTCAACCTCAAAAATCGTCTGAATAATTTAGAACAAAACCAGAAATCAAAGTCGCTCAGAATAATTGGAATTCCGCCTGAAACTGAAGAAAATACCAAGGTATTAGTCCATAAAAGATTGATTGAGAAGTTGCAATTATCAAAAACTGCTTTCGAGATAGAGCGATGCTACAGACTAAAATCAGCGGAGGGTAAGTCTGGGCTGTGGCCCCTATTAGTAACTTTTACAACTTCTGCTGGTCGTGATATTGTCTATTAGAAATAAATCTAAACTAAAGGGAACAGGCGTATTTATTACTGAAGATTTAACGAGAGAAAACTATAATTTGTTCAATGTCTGTAAGTCAAAATTTGGGTTCAGAAATGTATGGACTTCAGAGGGGAGAATTTTTGCACGCATTGATAATATAATACGGAGACTTCGGAATATGGATGATTTGCAGGGATATGAGGTGCAGTTGGGAGAATCAGTGCGGGTCTGAACTCTTACATAATAAACGTCTCGTCTGTTGACGGTGAATGTTCCATTGAAATTGTTTATTAATTTTGTTATTATTTCATTGTGCTTTTTTTTGATAATATAAGTTAGATGATTGATTTAATATGTGCTAATTTGAATGTAAGGTCATTGCTCTCAAATTTTCTTGAATTACGTGATGTACTTTTGTTAAATAACTTTGATTTGTTGGCGCTGACTGAAACTTGGTTGAAGGATGATCCGGATGATTCTATTTTCATTGATGGATATCGGTTTGTGAGAAATGATAGGATAACTAGAGGAGGAGGTACTGGTATATATGTGAAGGAAGGAATCGATTATGAGGTTGTGAACTTGGAATTGAAGCTAGAAAGTTCATCTATTTTGGTTACTGTAAATAAGGTAAAATTTTTGTTCTGTGTTGTTTATAAGCCACCAAAAATTGATAATAATGCTAGTTTACAGTTACTCTTGGATGATATTGAGAATTTTATGCTGAAGTCTGTGGCTATGGTCGATAAAGTTATTTTACTGGGTGATATGAATGTTGATTACTTGCAGAGTGATAGTCTTTACTGCAAGTCTTATTTGAGCACCTTGGATAACTTTGGTTTGACGCAGTTGGTAACTCAACCAACTCGAGGGGCTGCCTGTCTTGATCATGTAGTCACCAACGTTCCTGATATTTTTCACTCGGTGGATGTTGTTGATTTTCATGATAGTGATCATGATTTGGTCAGATTTTCCGTTTCGATTCCTGTTCATAAGTGTAGTCCTAAATTTGTACTATATAGAAATCTTAAAAAATTTTCATTGAATCTTTTTCAGAGAGATTTGGAGCTATCTCCACTGTGTAATATTTTTAAAACTAATGATGTTGATGAAAAGGTGGAGATCTTGAATAGTGTTTTGGCTGACTTGTTCGATAGGCATGTTCCTCTTGTTTCGCGTCGCATTACAAAACCGGCCGGCTCCTTGGCTATCTGAGGATATCAAGGAACAAATGAAGTCTAGAGATAGAGCCAAGGCGGGATTCAGAAAGTCGAAGAAGGCATCAGACTGGGTAAGATATAAAGAGCTACGCAACTTGACTACACTTAAAATACGTAACTCTAAAAGGGAATATTTTTCTTCCTTGTTTCGAACTCATAATAAGAGAGATTTGTGGAAGCAACTGAATTATATGAATATAGGTAGTAAACAACGACCTTCGATTCCTCACGGTTTAGCTGACCCTGATGAACTGAATAACTTTTTTGTCCATTCCATTCCGACTAGTCAAAATAGTTCATCTGATGAGTTTCTCAATTATTACTCTTCTAACACTTTTTGCGAATTCGAGGTGAAAACAACTTTCTCACTGGTTGATGAGGCGTTGGTCAATAAATATTTGCATGATATACAATCGAATGCCGCTGGTTCTGATGATCTGAGCATCTCATTGATTAAATTGTGTGGTCCTTCCGTTCTGAAGTATCTCGTGAATATAATAAACAGCTGCTTTCTGAGTGGATACTATCCCTCAGCATGGAAAAATTCTATAGTCTTGCCGATACCAAAAAAACGAAATGTGGAGCAGCTCAGTGACTTACGACCTATCAGCATATTGCCTGCTGTCTCTAAGATATTCGAGAAGATCATGTATCACCAGATGATTGAACATCTAAATAAGTTTGAAGTGCTTCCGGAGTTTCAATCGGGGTTTCGTAGAGGTTACAGTTGTACGACTGCTCTTCTCAAAATAAGTGATGACATTTTATTGAATTCCGATAGGGGTCTTGTAACAGCGTTGATCTTATTAGATTATACAAAAGCATTTGATACGATCTCACATGATTTGCTGATTGCTGTGCTTTCTTTCGTGGGATTGTCCGAAGATTCAGTTTCATTGCTTACGAGCTATCTTTCTAATAGAACCCAGCGTGTGAAAGTCAATGGTTCACTATCGGGTCCTCTGCCTATATCTGTAGGTGTACCACAGGGATCATTGCTGGGTCCCCTGCTCTTCATAATTTATACCCATATGTTTTGGAAATACCTTAAATTCTGTAACGCCCATTTTTATGCTGATGATGCCCAGCTTTACCTCAGTTTTGTTGCTGGTGATGTTGATGAAGGTGTTCGAAAAATAAATTATGATCTCGCGACCATCCAAGAGATATCTGAGCAGCACAATCTTTTGGTTAGTCCTAGTAAGTCATGTGCGATACTTTTCGGCAATCAGTCTGTGTGTGATCAGTTGAGTGAACATGTCCATTTTTTCATTGGAGGTAATGAGATTCCCATCGTGAAGAGCGTTCGTAACCTTGGTCTGATAATGGACAATTCTTTTCGTTATAGGTTGCATATTGCGGGTTGTATTAGGCGTTCTCTCTACGCCTTGAGGCTAATTTATCCTCACCGTAATGTTCTGCCTGTTGAGGTCAAGAAAGCTGTCTGCGATTCCCTGGTGCTGTCCAATTTTAATTACTGCTCTCAGGTATTTTTCTCGCTTGGATCAGGCTACTTTAAACTCAGTACAAAGGATACAAAATTCTTGCTTAAGGTTCATTTTTGGAATCCGTAAATTTGAGCATATAAGTCATAAATTGGTGGATGTGAATTGGTTGAATATGCGTAACAGATTTTTGGTGGGAGCTCTAGCTTGTTATCATAGGATTTTATTGTCTCGTAAGCCATCTTATCTGTATCGAAAGATAACGTTCAGGTCTGATGTCCATAATCTGAACACACGTAGTAGAGGGCTTATATCTCCCCCTCCTCATAGGTTGTCACTATTTGAGAGATCTTTTAGTTTCTCAATTTATAAATTCTATAACAATTATATAGTTAGTTCTCTTGCGAATCTATCCGTGATGTCCTTCAAAGCTGGGGTCAGGAATTTGATTTATAGAGATCAGTGCGGTCAGAGTGATCAGTAATTTCATTTTCATATATGGCACTTTAATACATTCTTATAATTGTTAAGGTTGGAATATCCGAATACTTTTTCTGTTTTTTTTGTTTGTATTTTCGCCTCGAATTGTATTATTTTTTTTTTATATATATTTTTGATCAGGGTTTGAGTGGAAGAGCAGGGGTTGCAAAGCAGATTGCTTTATGGCCATCTGAACTCCGCCCTGTGATTGTTCCTTTCAGAATTCATTATATTAATTATAATTATATATATTTTTATTTTTTGCAATAAAGTCATTATTATTATTATTATTATTATTACTAAACTCGAGTCACTGTATATTCAGTAATGAGAAGTGATAGAAAACTAAGTAATTTCTTATTTCATTTCATTTTGAGATATTTTAACACCTTTTCTAATTCATAAAGTGATATCAACTACAAAGTTATAGCGATTGAGACAATCAAACATTTGAAGATCTTCTTTTACTCGTCAACTTTCGTGTGTACCATCTTTTGCTGAGATAGATTAATTTGCCGTGCTCTGCCTCCTGCTCGAAAAATAATAACCGCTGTCACATTACCATCCGAAATGCATTGAAATCCGCTCTGCTACAATTTGAGCAATGGCGGAAAACAGGCATATCATACATCTCCAAATATAGACTGGCCGGTATCTGCAAAATTATCGCGTTCCGGTTAATTCCAGCGTTCTTCACGCCTGATGTTCGAACGCAGATGAAATATCAGCACACTTCAAAGGACCGCCGGACTCCATTCGGGTGTTCATTTAAATAAGTACTTTGTCGAAGAACTACGCTGAAGCGGAATGAAAATCGAACCTGCCAACGGGCGTTGTACCCGCACAATTTGCCAAACAAGAGCATTGAGCAAGCAGATACGTGATACACACTACTAATTAGTAATCACACGCGTGTTTACCCAAACGACACATTTATCATGATGGTATCCGATATCCGTGGATGTCTGTGTGACTGTGTACGTGAGCCACCCCCATGATGCTGCGTTCAGAAATGTTCGGGTTAATTGGTTTCTGGGCGATTGGAGAAGGTGGTGGTTGAGATCGTATCTTCGGATGGACGTTGCTGATACATCCACTACGATATGATGGCTGAGGTGACACTAATAATAATAACTGTTCCTTATTGACCACAGTCAAAGGCCATCGACCGAAGTCCTTCAGCCCTGTACATTTAATTAAATCTACTGTATATAAAAATTGAACTCACATAAATAGTATTTCTAATTTGTCGTGGAGTCGTCCGTTACAGTTTGGGCTGGAAACCTTCTGAGTGGCTTAGTCACTGCATCCCTATGGAACATCCCATATACAGGTATGGAAAAGACAGTCGAAAACAGAAAATTCAATGTTAATCTATGAACAACGTCGGTTCACTGGAGCAGCGGGAGAATCAAAACCTCAGCGCGGTGCTTTGACGAATAAACGATTGTTCTTTCTCAATGGTAGTGGCTGGTGGGAATAAACGAAGCTCTGCACTGCTTTCAATTCAGCAAAGAGAATCATTCGCACTTCAAACGTGGGAAACGTGGACATCGGCTGAAAACAAATACGACAATATAATTTCTTTGCATGCGTGGAATTTATTTGCCACGATTAATGACACAAATAAAATTTCGCCATAACTGGCTTGAAAATGAAATAAATTCTATGAAAAAAAGGAACCGAAGGTCGAAAAATTTAAATTAGATGTTCAAATAATCCACCTTGTTAAGCCAAACAGTAGCCTAATCTATTATGAAGATATAATCTCATATTTCTGAGCAGATTCGGCTTAGTTACTATTTTGGCACAAAGTTGGATTATTTTGAACCTTAATTCATTAATATTCGTCTCTCTATTAATTTTATAATATACATAAACAAAATTTTTCAAATATCCCCAAAGATTAAATCATTTGCATATAAATCTGGTGATCTGGAAGGCCATTTGATCCTGCCATTTGTAGAAATGACACGGTCCGAAAAAGTCATCCTGAGATATTGTGTGACTACTCTTGCGTTGTGACTTGAACAGCCATCCTGTTGAAACCAGACATCATCGAAATTAAATTATAGCTGTTGAACTGTCTGAATAATTTGATTCTCTAAAAGCTACAGATATTTGGCAGTGTTTAGGTTACTTTCGGTGAAAAATGGCCCTATGATGTTATTCTTTAGTATTCAAGTCCAAACATTAAGTTTTTGGGGATACTGGATACGCACAGAATACTCAAATGCTTATTCTTCCTAGACCAATATCTTACTACTGATGGATTATGTTTTCTGTTCAAGGAAAACGATGACTCATTTTTGAATAAGATATTATTAAGGAATGAACTATGTTCATTTACTTTTTCCATCATAGTTGCACAAAATTCCATTGGTTTGTTATGGTTTTCTGGAAAAATTTCTTGGTTTGATTGAACCTTCCAACATCGGTAACCTCTTCCTTTTCAAACTATTCCGAACACTTCTATCGCTCATATCGACTTTCTCAGCAGATTGTTTACTCGAAGAAGGTGCACGAAGGTGCAGCAGACACATCTACTTCTTTTTACAGACGATTTTCACTAACGATGTTTGGTGTTTTATCAAATTTGCAATGCCTGCCTGTTCGTAAATACTCACATTTCTCGAAGTTTTAATGATTTTAGAAATAGCCGAACTTGAAAGAATCGCCTATCTTCAGAGGCAACAATAAATGAAGGCAAGAAGATATGATAGGCACCCGCGATTGAATAGAGAGCACCAGGCTGTCAGATATAGTTGGGCTCTTGGACATGAGAACAGAAATGTGAACAAATAGAGATCCTGCCTATACATGGATGATAGATTTAGTCTGCACGAGTCTGATAGGCGAATGCTGGAGTAGAAGGAACAGGGTTAACGGTAAAATGAATATTTATTTCATGACGATAAGAACTCATTTCGGTGACAGGTCACTGTGCGTTTGGGGCAAGGGAGTCTGTCGCAGCACAGGGCTTCTCCCTTAAAACTGGCGTACTCTACCCTATCGCAGTATAAATCTCCGGATTCTGTGTAATGGCCGAGTGCGTTATGTAGCATACTGCGTTACCTCGGGGGGGTGGTCTTGCCCTCAGGTGTTACTTGTACCACCTGGCCACCCCAATTGGTGTTGGACTCGAGGGGGCAGTGGTTGAAAGTCCGCATGCTGGAATAGGGGGGTATTTCATTTATCTGTTCGCAGACCCCCATCTTCGGGATATTCTCATGAAACGACTCGGGGTTTAACGGGACTTGACGGTTCGACCGGCCTGTCCTGGCCCCTGGATCTGTGCGTAACAATTTAGGGTTTGTGGATCTCGACGAAATGGCTCCGCCATTAGTGCTTGACTACAGGATCAATCAAATGACTTCACATGGGTTCGGTGGGTCAGGACGTATAGTCCGCTAGACGGTGCTCGTACCAGGATCAATTGTAGTCGTCAATCTTGAGTTTATCTTAGTTTATGGGACTGCGTTCGGGTGGATGGATAAGAATTCCCTCCGGCGGGTGAGTTGCGTCTCAAACCAACTCGGGTACTGACCTGCTGAGCCAGTAGAGGTTGGATAGTGCTTCGCTGC
Source organism: Megalocaria dilatata (assembly GCA_034642435.1). NCBI lineage: Eukaryota > Metazoa > Arthropoda > Insecta > Coleoptera > Coccinellidae > Megalocaria > Megalocaria dilatata. The sequence goes on along the minus strand of CM067856.1, from coordinate 42,348,705 downwards.
TACCAGTCAGACGGTTCTGGCTTTCGAGTCGGGGCCTAAACTGGAAGCTAGTGGGTTCATCTCTTCGGAGGGGTTCTCGCCGAGCGCGATGATATGGCGTAATCCTTATCACACTTTCTACCTCTAGGGGTGGACTGTGGAGACTGCTTGGTAGTCACTTGGAAAAGAGGCCTTCCTCAAATAGCCAATAACTATTCTGGTAGAATTCACCTGTGCGTTTGGGGCCGCCCCCCAGGCATTAGATCTTGACGTGATGGGGGCGCTCTCTTGACTAGGACCCTAGATTCATCCCGGCGAATTGGAGGGTTAAGTCTTGATGTCTAACGTAATGCCACTTCGCGCCAGTCACTGGACCTGTATGGTGGAAGATCTCCGAATGGGGCCCTAGTTTTACTCAGGTGAAATGGAGGGCTGAGCCGGTTGATTAACTCAGTGACAAGGGAGTCTGTCGCAGCACAGGGCTTCTCCCTTAAAACTGGCGTACTCTACCCTATCGCAGTATAAATCTCCGGATTCTGTGTAATGGCCGAGTGCGTTATGTAGCATACTGCGTTACCTCGGGGGGGTGGTCTTGCCCACAGGTGTTACTTGTACCACCTGGCCACCCCATTTGGTGTTGGACTCGAGGGGGCAGTGGTTGAAAGTCCGCATGCTGGACTAGGGGGGTATTTCATTTATCTGTTCGCAGACCCCCATTTTCGGGATATTCTCATGAAACGACTCGGGGTTTAACGGGACTTGACGGCTCGACCGGCCTGTCCTGGCCCTTGGATCTGTGCGTAACAATTTAGGGTTTGTGGATCTCGACGAAATGGCTCCGCCATTAGTGCTTGACGCCAGGATCAATCAAATGACTTCACATGGGTTCGGTGGGTCAGGACGTATAGTCCGCTAGACGGTGCTCGTACCCGGATCAATTGTAGTCGTCAATCTTGAGTTTATCTTAGTTTATGGGACTGCGTTCGGGTGGATGGATAAGAATTCCCTCCGGCGGGTGAGTTGCGTCTCAAACTAACTGGAGTACTGACCTGCTGAGCCAGTAGAGGTTGGATAGTGCTTCGCTGCTACCAGTCAGACGGTTCTGGCTTTCGAGTCGGGGCCCAAACTGGAAGCTGGTGGGTTCATCTCTTCGGAGGGGTTCTCGCCGAGCGCGATGATATGGCTTAATCCTTATCACACTTTCTACCTCTAGGGGTGGACTGTGGAGACTGCTTGGTAGTCACTTGGAAAAGAGGCCTTCCTCAAATAGCCAATAACTATTCTGGTAGAATTCACCTGTGCGTTTGGGGCCTAGTTTTACTCAGGTGAAATGGAGGGCTGAGCCGGTTGATCAACTCAGTGACAAGGGATTCTGTCGCAGCACAGGGCTTCTCCCTTAAAACTAGCGTACTCTACCCTATCGCAGTATAAATCTTCGGATTCTGTGTAATGGCCGAATGCGTTATGTAGCATACTGCGTTACCTCAAGGGGGTGGTCTTGCCCACAGGTGTTACTTGTACCACCTGGCCAACCCAATTGGTGTTGGACTCGAGGGGGCAGTGGTTGAAAGTCCGCATGCTGGACTAGGGGGGTATTTCATTTATCTGTTCGCAGACCCCCATTTTCGGGATATTCTCATGAAACGACTCGGGGTTTAACGGGACTTGACGGTTCGACCGGCCTGTCCTGGCCCCTGGATCTGTGCGTAACTATTTAGGGTTTGTGGATCTCGACGAAATGGCTCCGCCATTAGTGGGATCAATCAAATGACCTCACATGGGCTCGGTGGGTCAGGACGTTTAGTCCGCTAGACGGTGCTCGCACCAGGATCAATTGTAGTCGTCAATCTTGATTTTATCTTAGTTTATGGGACTGCGTTCGGGTGGATGGATAAGAATTCCCTCTAGCGGGTGAGTTGCGTCTCAAACCAACTCGGGTACTGACCTGCTGAGTCAGTAGAGGTTGGATAGTGCTTCGCTGCTACCAGTCAGACGATTCTGGCTTTCGAGTCGGGGCCCAAACTGGAAGCTGGTGGGTTCATCTCTTCGGAGGGTTTCTCGCCACGCGCGATGATATGGCGTAATCCTTATCACACTTTTCACCTCTAGGGGTGGACTGTGGGGACTGCTTTGGTAGTCACTTGGAAAAGAGGCCTTCCTCAAATAGCCAATAACTATTCTGGTAGAATTCACCTGTGCGTTTGGGGCCGCCTCCCAGGCATTAAATCTTGTCGTGATGGAAGTGCTTGCCATGACTAGGACCCTAGTTTCATCCCAGCGAAATGGAGGCTTAAGTATTGGTGCCTAACGTAATGCCGTACGAGCCAGTCACTAGACCTGTATGATGGAAGACTTCCGATGGAAGACTTCCGAATAGTTTTGCCGTTCTGGTGAAATGGAGGGCTGAGCTGGTTGATTACCTCAGTGACAGGGAGTCTCTTGCAGCACAGGGCTTCTCCCATAAAACTGGCGTACTCTACCCTATCGCAGTATAAATCTCCGGATTCTGTGTAATGGCCGAGTGCGTTATGTAGCATACCTCGGGGGGGAGCATTGCCCTCAGGTGTTACTTGTACCCCATTGGAGTAGGACTCGAGGGGGCAGTGGTTGAAATTCCGCATGCTGGACTAGGGAGGTATTTCATTTATCTGTTCGCAGGCCCCCATGTTCGGGATATTCTCACGGAATGACTCGGAGTTTAACGGAACTTGACGTTTCGACCGGCTTGTCCTGGCCCCGGATCAATGCGTAACTATTTGAGGTTTGTGAAATTTGACGAAATGGCTTAGCCGTAAGTGCTTGACGCCAGGATCAATCAAATGACTTCACATGGGTTCAGTGGGTCAGGACGTACAGGCCGTACATGGATCAATAGACGTCATCAATCTTGAGATTATCTTAGTTCATGGGACTGCTTTTGGGTGCTTGGATAAGAATTCCTTCCGGCAGGTAAGTTGCGTCACAAACCAACTCGGGTACTGACCTGCAAAGCCAGTAGAGGTTGAATAGTGCTTCGCTGCTGCCAGTCAGACGGTTCTGGCTTTCGAATCGTGGCCAAAACTGGAAGCTGGTGGATTCATCTCTTCGGAAGGGTTCTGTCTTCGCGCGATGATATGGCGTAATCCTTATCATACTTTGTACCTCTAGGGGTGGACTGAGGAGACTGCTGAGTAGTCACATGGTGAAAGAGCTATGCTCGTCATGCCAATACGAAAACCTGGTAGAATTCATGTGTGCGTTTGAGGCGCCCCCGTGGCATTAAAGCTTGTCGCGCTGCCTTGACTAGGACCCTAGTTTCATCCCGGTGAAATGGAGGGTTAAGTCTTGGTGTCTAACGTAATGCTATTCGCGCCAGTCACTGAACCCGTGTGGTGGAAGATCGACCGAATGGGGCCCTAGTTTCACCGTAAGGTCGAATGAAGATATGAGCCGAGTTGATCAAATGGCAAGTTGGCAAGGGAGTCCGTCGGAGCCTCTCCCTTAAAACTAACGTACTCTACCCTATTGCAGTAAATCTCCGGATTTTTCTGTCCAATGGCCGAGTGCGTTATGTAGCAGACTGCGTTACCTCGGGAGGGTAGATGCCCACGGGTAGTATTTGTACTATCTGGCCACCCAATTGGTGTTGAACTCGATGGGGCAGTGGTTGACATTCCGCATGCTAGACTAGGGAGGTATTTCGTTTATCTGTTCGCAGATACTCATGTCCGGCATATCCTCATGAAATGTCTCAGGGTTTAACGGGACTTGACGGTTCGACCGGCCTCGTCCTGAACCTGAATCGATTGTGAAGCGTTTCTGAATTTGTGGATCTTGACGAAACGGCTAGTTCGTTGGTGCTTGACACCAGTATCAGTTGAAGGAGTTCAAAAGGGTTCGTGGATCTTGACGTACAGGCCGAATTGACAGTGCTCGCACCAGGATCAAATGAGGAATCAATTTTGAGATTATCTTAGTTCATGATACTGCGTTCGAATTGATGGATAAGAAGCCCTTCTGACGTGTGAGTTGCGTCCCAAACAACTCGGTTACTGACCATGCAGAGCCAGTAGAGGTTGGATAGTTCTTCGCTGCTACTATTCAGACGGTTGTAGGTTTTCGAACTGAAGCCCAAACTGGAAGCTTCGGAGCTTTAAGTTCTTCAGAGAGTTTCTCACATCGCACGATGATGAGGCGTAACTCTCATTACGTTTTCTGCCTCTGTAGGCAGACTGTTGAGACTATTAACTAGTCACTTGGTGGAAGAGCTGCGCTCACATGCCGATACATTAACCGGTAGAATTCGCGTGTCACCGATGAAGCTACTTTCACCAGACGTGGGGTATTGAATTGGAAAAACAGTCATTACTGGGAAAAAATACTCCCATGCTGCAAAAGAAAAATATTTTCAGAATTCAAACTGAATATTTGGTGTTGCATAATAGTCGAACATCTGCTAGGGCTAAATGTTCTTCCTACAAATTTAAATGATGATTCTTAGTAAGTATTTTGCAATATAGTTTAAGTAATATTTTCGACGAATTGGTGCTACTGCTAAAGGTCTTTCAATGGGAATGCCCCATTTTCAAATTGTCATTACTCACGCATGGCAGCAATTGTTTATTTGTGACATTGACAGTTGTATTTGTCAATGTCTATCATTTAATCGTGGAAAGGAACACACTCCAACAACATTAACTAATAAACCAAATTTACTATGAAAAATCGCGATCTGTTACTCTAACTTTACGTGCTGTAACTTCAGTTTTTTGGTCGTTATAATTGTCCGGATAAAAGAACAGTTGAACGTTTAGTGAAGAAGTTTGAAACAAAATGTTACAGAGCCAGTCAGACAAAGAAATGCAAGAAGTAAAGAGAATATTGCTGCCGTACGTGAAAATGTGCGTGAAGACCAAAATTTATCGATTTCTCGACGTTCACAAGGACAAGGCAACTCGCAGACGTGTTTGTGACGAATTTTACGAAAAGGTCTTTATTTATATCCATACAAAATTGTTTTAACCTAAGAGCGTAAACCTGCAGATCATTTAAAGCGTCGTGTATTCAGTAACTGGTGCTTAGAAAAATCGGAAATGATGCAGATTTTCATAAGAAAATCATTCTCAGCGATAAGGATCATTTCTGGTTAAACGATTATGTTTACAAGCAGAATTGTCGTATCTGGTGATAAACCTGATCCATAACTGCCATTAAATTCCGACAAATTGACTGTTTGGTGCGGATTTTATGCTGGAGGAGTCATTGGACTTTATTAATTTTCGAGGAAGCTCACGAGGCGGTAACTGTCAATGGAAGTCGTTATCGTTCAATGGTGACTGATTTTTTATGGCCTGAATTGGCTCGTCTTAAGTTGCAGAACATGTGGTTTCGACAGGACGGTGCCACTCATCATACTGTCAATGACACAATGACTTTATTGAAAACAAAATTATATTTGTCTTCTTTCTTTGGGGTAACATTAAGTCATTGGTTTACAGCAACCATCCAGAAATTAAGACGATTTACAAATCATTATTGAACAAGTAATTGCTAACATACGACCTGAGTTGTGTGGGAGAGTCATGGAAATTTGGGTTCAACGACTTCATTCCTGCTAGCGTTTCTGTGGTTGATGTTTTATTTCATAACTAATGGTATCTAGTGTATTTTATATAATGAAATGAAAATTTCAACAATTTTCAAATAAATAATATGTTTTATTCACGAAACAAAATGGGGAGCTGTTAATGAGAGACCCTTTAGATGTAAGAAGGAAAATGTGGTTTATGTAGGATGAGCTCTACCTCATTTCCCATTAATTGTTAGAATTTATCTGAGTGAAATATTTCCTCGTTGATAGGTTGGCAGAGGAAGTGATTTTCAATGGCCAGCAAGAAGTCCTGATTATAACATTCTCGATTCCTATGATTGGGGATATGATTAAGTCTTCAGTTTAAGCCCATGAAATCGATTCCTGACACGAACTCTGGAGAAGACTTGAATTTTATTAGGGGACAAAATAATGTTTTCTTTGACATCCGTCAGTCTTTCATAACAAGAATAAGAAGAGGCATAGAGTTCGGTTGTTTATATGGTTTGAAGTAAAACACTTCATTTCTGCTGATTGCTCTTTTTATGTTGACTTGTTTGAATTCTCTCTATTGAAACAGAATCTTTTCGTCACAAGATTCTTTGTTGTCCGTTATTTGAAATTTCCTTCTGAAAAAGTGAACTCTTCAATTACATTTTTCTCGATAACATGTGAAATTATCGCATTAAAAAAAATCAATATTACTTAAGACTGATTTTCACATCGTTTTGTCATATAATGATCACTATCAAGTTTTGTCAAGAATAGCTACCACTTAATTTCATTCCTACGTTTACTCACATAGAAAATAGCTCTTCTAAGACGTTTTGATTCAAATGAAAATAGATAAAATTTCACAGAATTATCCTGTTTTAATATTCAAAATTTGATCTGAATTAACTTCCTGGAACAATTTACATAATCTAGGCAGACATGTTCAATCTCAATAGACACACATCTTCCCGCAATTGGTAACAGGACATGAGAAGATGTTACTGGGGAAGAGCAACTGTTCAGGTTCCGATTGCGACACATCACAGGACGGAGACATCACTTGGCCAATGTTGGTACGCCTAGTTATTTCACGGCTCGAACACCAACTGTTGAGTATTGATATTGGAAACGGCAACCCCAATTTACACGTTTGCATCCTGATTACACCTGTAATAAAGGGGCAATGCTATGTTTCATTATGAAATGGAATCGTATTGTTGGAATAATTCCGACTAATGAACGCAGCTCTAAAATTCAATCAGTGGTCTTCCTTTCAAACTCAAACATAGATTTCACCATCATTACTTCTTTAAATTTTACAAGATTGTGCAGTTGATAAGCTGATTCTGAAAGAATTTCTCTTTAACTGATAGAAACAACCGTGGTATTACTGAATTGTTCCAGCCGTTACTATTTGGTAGTTGATCATAATTAAAACAAATTGTAGAAATTACTATGTTTCGCTACCAATAAAAATATATTTTACACATTTTACACAATAGATAATCTTGAAATTTTACATGTAGAATCAAAAGGGAAAAAACTCGATTATCTAGAATCTATGGAAGAATACTATGGAAGAATTTATTTCTAAAATCTAGAATCTGTTGAAATTTTCAAATTAGTTCACAATAACATTAATGTAAAAATAATGAGTGACTGTACGGGGCTATGTAAATCGAAAATATTTGAGATATTCAAAAAGCACCATCCGTTTAAAACCTTTTTCAACGAACATAAAATTAATTTAATGAAAAGTAAACAAAAATTCAACTTTTGCCACTCATTCTTTAGAAAACAGTAATTCCTTTCGACAAAAGAAAATCTTAAGGAAATTTTACATGTAGATTCAAATAAAAAGAAACTTGATTATTAAAATTTTCAAATTCGTTCACAATAAAAATAATGTGAAAAATTATGAATGACTGTATGGAGCTTTCTAAATCCAAATATTTGAGATATACAACAAAATAATGTAAAAATACGGAATGACTACGGAGCTATGTAACCCCAAAAATTATTCGAGATATTTAAATGGGTACCATCTATTTAACAACCTTCTTTGTCGATTGCCGACATTCCGATATCTGTTAGAAGGCCCCTCTTTTTTAACCCAGTTTTTTATCACGTTCCGATTGTAACCCTCTGTACCACTATTAGGTATTACCGATAATCTGTTGAAATATTCAGAATATTTATCACTTTTGTTTAAATACCACTGTACCACTGTTAGGTCTTCAGTTGTCTGATGATGGGATAGTTCAGTTCCTGAAACTCGAGTCACAAGATAATGTGTAATATATATTTTTTGGTAGTAAAACATAGTAATTTCTACAATTTGTTTTAACTATATCAGCTTTATCATATTTTCATGAATCTGGATAATACACTAGTGCATTTTATGGTTTGAATACACAGACCACTAGAATTTGTATATATTTATTGATGTCTGTTTACTCTGTTTCATATTGAACAAATAGGGTCATAACGAATAATTTCACATTCTTGTCGAGTACGAGCGACCTATTGAAATCACGTCGACACTCAACTGTTTCACATAAAATGAGCAATCACGAGGCTAATAATCATATTCATGATGATATCATATTAATCTCTAATGAACCTTCTGTCAAGTGCTGTATAAATCACATCAACCCAGGAAAGCATTTTTAGCTCAATTGTACATTTATTGGAGTGTGCTCTTCTATGCTTATTATATATAAGCAGCATCTTCGTCATATTTTACTTTTTTAATAGAGAAAAGGTAAAAATGATGTTCACGCCAGAAAGAAATAAACCGATGTGTATGGGGAGATGTGTTGACACTGCCAGAACTAGTTTACAAAATTTCAACAATTTTGATGTCAAAGATGCCACCACGTTCTGAAGGCCAGTTGAAGATGATAAAGACATAGGAGGTTGAATTTATCGAATTGAACTGTTCATGAATACTTGAAATGCCTGAGTTTAATCTCGAAGCTCCATATATGTCTGCCTCATATTCCCCATGTAGTATACTGCGTTACCTCGGAAAGTATTCATACAACCTGGTCCCCCAATTGATGTTGTATTCGAGGAAGCAGTGGTTGAAAGTTCGCATGCTGGACTAGGAGGGTATTCCTTTTATCTGTTCGCAGATACTCATGTTCAAGATATCTCGAGAAATTCTTCAGGGTTAAGCGGGACTTGACGGTTCGACAGGCCTCGTCCTGAACCTGGATCGATTGTGGAACGTTTCTGGGGTTTGTGGATCTCGACGATATGGCTAGTCCATTGGTACTTGACGCCAGAATCAATTGAAAGACTTCACAAGGGTTCGTTGGTCTTGATGTAGACGCCGGATTGACGGTGCTCGTACCAAGATCAATCGAGGCATTAATCTTGAGACTATCTAAGTTCATGGCACTGCGTTCGGATGGATGGATAAGAAGCCCCTTCGGCGTGTATATTGCGTCCCAAACAACTAGGACACTGACCATGCAGTGCCAGTAGAGGTTGAATAGTGCTTCGCTGCTACCAGTCATACGGTTGTAGGTTTTCGAACTGAAGCCCAAACTGGAAGCTGGTGGCTTCATCTCTTCGGAGGGAATCTCGCCAAGCGCGATGATAAGGCGTAACCCTTATTACACTTTTCGTCTCTTGGGGTAGACTGTGGAGACTGCTAACTAGTCACTTGACGAAAGAGCCACACTCACATGCCAACAAACTAACTGGTAGAATTCACCTCATATAAGTTTGGTTACCCGCCAAAATCTTTTACAGCTTGAATGGGATCTACTCCCACATCTACCATATTCTCCGGATTTGGCGGCTTCGGATTATTATTTGTTCCGGTCATTGCAAAGATTTTTGGACGGTTAAATCTTTACTTCAAATGAAGAGGTCAAAAATCACCTAGATCAGTTTTTTGCCAGCAAAGACCAAGAATTTTATGAACATGGAATCATTCTACTACCAGAAAGATGCCAAATGGTGTTGGACCAGAATGGCCAATATATAATTTAATGAAATATTTATTCATTATACGAAAATTGTCTTTCATTGTCAAAAAAAGGAATTAATCTCTGAAAAACCCAATACGTTGAAGTTCTGAAAAGATTGCTAGATGTCGTGAAAAGAAAACGGACATGTTTCTGGTCAAGCATGTTCAAAATTTAATTCTAAATGTTTTCAAGGGAGTAATTCAGATTAATATCTGTAGAGATTCTGGAGAATTACGAGGGGTTTTAAATGTATTCTCGGTATAGACATGAAAGAAAACATTTGTTATATCGAGAAATTGTAGCGGTTAAAAAAAACGGTCCACTGTTGATTTGAATTTCAATCGTTAAAAGATGCTCAAATAATGTGATTAAACTAAGACCATTAAGAAATTTGGAGTTTCCGCAATGAAAGTCGACGCTGTTATCGCATGCGTTGTAGAGTTGCATAGTTTTCAAGAAGCATAGAATTTCCCAGATTTCTTTCTTTCGTTTTGTGAGGTTACACGAAGACAAACAGTGGTATTTTTATCGAATTAACGTACCTAATCCATGAAAATCGTGGAATATTGAATTTTTATTGTTTCTTATAAGATGTCCAATCAGAAGGCAGTAAATAATACGTAGATCCCGATAAAGATTTTCTGCTTTTGTGAATGCCAATTATCATTTTTGATTCATTTCATTCTCTGCAGCTTACAGAGGTTAACATGTTGCTTTATATGATATTATGCATTTTATTTCTTTTCTCATGCTCATGATCAAATAACGTGCTCTCATACCTCTGTTTTGGATATTTCGTCTCATGTTTATTAACTTGTAAATCATTTAAATAATATCTAGAGTCACTGAGAGTGAGATCACGTGTTGCAGGTACTATCTCATTGATTTGGAATTTACAGTCTTCGTACCGGAGATCCTAGTACCGGTTGTTCTCAGAACTGAACAATCTTGGTGGAGTGCCTTTTTGCTTGGATTACTTCAATACCAGACAAGCTTCCTTTTGCTGGATTTGAGTTATCTTATTACCGAAACATCTTAGCTCCGGACGCTCTACTGGTCATTTGGAACAATTTCGAACTGAAGGCCTGCTGATTGTATGCAGAATAGGAACTACCGTTGGAGAAAACACTATCACTTCGATCTTTTGGAAAACAATATTTCAGGAGAACCTCAAAGATGAGTCCTTATGTAAATCTCGGACCTCAAGCCCACTGCAAAATTATATTGTATATAAGAGTCCCTATTTTAATTTTTAAGTTGAAAAAATAGATAGGTAGTAAGAGTTCGCAGTTTAACTATCAGACAATTTGGTATTCATTCAGGAAAGACAAGTTTCATTTATCTTTTCATTGGCGCAATATGAGGCATTTTACGAAGTAGGATGTTTCATGTGCGGACACACAAAATCTCTGGCGCAAATTAGATTGTTTTAGTTTCATTTACTTTCATCTTTATATCATAGCCTTCGCTGAGGTGAGTTAGTGATTTTGATTTCAAAATAAGCTTCTCTAAACCTTGTAAAAAATATTCATCCGGCTTCTCCTCCAAATAGGTAATTATTGCTACCTTCAGTTCTTCATCGGAAAATCGCTTTCCACGAAGATATTTTTTCACATTTGGGAATAGGTAGTAGTCACTGGGGGCCAAGTCTGAACCTCTGTATGGAGGATGAGTAATTTCTCCGATGCCACATTTCCGCCCAGCAGACCTTGTGAGACGTCGAGTTATCGTTAAGCAGCAACGCTCTCGCTGTGAGTTTATCTCATATTTTTCTTTCAATGATTTCTCTTAAATTACGCAATGTGGTTGCGTATAATTCTACTATGATGTTTTCACCGGTTTTAGTGTATTCTATCAATAAAATACCTTCAGGATACCAAACAAAGACATTATTATTCCAGCGGATGAGGTGACTTCAAACTTCTTTGTGGTCCCTTTTCAGTCCACTGCATGCACTCTTGTTTAGTCCCAGAGTCATATTGAAGAACCCACGTCTCATCCCCATTTACCAGCCTGTTGACAATAGTCGATGAGTCTTCTTCACAAAGCTCCGAAAACTCCTTACAGCACTCGACTCACATCTGCTTCTAAGGTGCGGTGAGCATTCTCGGTACCCATCTTGCACTGATCTTTGAAAGGTTAAGATGGTCATGAAGGATAGGTTTGTCATCTGTGTTAACATCTTGATTTTTATTCTGGCATCTTCAAGTTCCAGCTTGTCTATTTTATTCACATTTTCTTCAGTGGTGCCGCTAACCGAGCGGGGATAGTCTTCAATGCTTTCTCTGCCTCTTTTGAATTCACTTGACCATTTTTGAATGGTGGATAACGACAGGGCACAGTTTGGTAAACAGCAAACATTCTTCAGGAGTAATTTTTTTCATTTTTTCCGTGCTTAGTAAGGAACTTTATAATGGCGCGATACTCGATTCTTTTCATCACTGTGGCGTCAGTCATTCTGGTCGTCTTTCACTGAGGATGCCTGTAAAACTAATGATCGTAAATTACTGAAATTTTACATATATACCCTCAGATAGTGTCATTAGTGAATGAAATAATTAGATAACTCACATTATCAGCAAATCACCCCTATACCGAGAACACTTCAAATACCCCCCGTATTATTACAAATTTTAGAACTTGTTTGAATTCATTTTTAGTTCTTGTAGGCGTGCAAGTATCTAGGAGAAGAAAAGTTGTACTTTCCGACGGTGAAAGACGTTTAATCGAATTTGCAGTGTTTTTTTAATTCGAACGGAAACGCCAATTGTTCTTTCTTCACCTCTCTTCAACCCAACCGTGACAGAACCAACGCAACATGATTAAAAGTAGTGTCTGGTTGGGGGTAAACATGAGTCATAGGGTGAGTAAGTTGGCAATTTATGTCTGCAGGGCCGCCAGATAGTTCCGGTCATTAATTTTATACGAAATTCATGCTTTTCCAGCCCACTAATGAAATAATATTTATAATCTCCAACTTTGGGAGTTTAATGGGATCTTAGCCGTGTTCGTATCTTTGGCACAGTGTGAACTTTGGGGTTACACGAAGTTTTTGCGACACTTTATCTGAAAATGTGGCATTTTACCTGATCAAAATTTCTCGGAGGAGCATTTTCTGTCCTATTTGACATTTCGTGAAGGTACATCATGGAATAATGTTTGATTAGAATGAAGGATTATCCAATAAGGGGTTCCATTTTGACATTGAAAAAAAAACGTGTATATTTCAGGAGAAATAAATGGATGTTTTTTTCATTGGGAAAGGAAAGGTATGTCATTAACAATGGAAAATGATGCCTCTTTCTCTTTGCATGAAATATTAGCCAAGTATGAAGAATCACCTTTTGTATCTTCTGAAAATTTTTCCGCTGAGCTTCCATATGTTGTCTGGAAGGCGCACGTAAAAACGAATGGTTTCATCCATCGCAATGAAATGTTCTGCAAATATTCATTGTTGAATACTTTTTTCTTTGATTATGTCCTTCACATGTGTCACCTTCAGGTCTTCGTGTAAGGTCTGATTAGTAACATACCACGGAGCATTTGCTATCATATGTAGTATCTTTAACTGACTTCTCTGTATGATAGCCATGTTTGACTTGCTTGTGCAGCCCCACAATTCTATTCCAAATTGGTTTGATGACGGTTTTGTATATTAGAATTTTGTTTTCCAGCGATAAATTGGACCATCTTCCTATTATCCAATAAAGATCTTTCTCTTTCAAATCAGTTTGTGTTTTTGCAAACATGCTCATTCTAGGTGAGTCTTCTGTCCAAATACATTCCCAAGTATTTGGAAGAAGATAACTCCAGTATCTGTACACTGTAAATGAAGACAGGTGGACATTGGTCTCTTCTCAGTGTGGAGTCCACTTTTGCAGACTTAGTCTCATTAATTTTGATCCTCCATTTTTGCAGCCATTTTTCAATTTCATTTAGATGATCTTGCAGGTGACTAGATGCCAATGCTAGATCCTTATGCCTGGTAAGAATAGTGGTAACATCAGCAAATGTTACTATGATGGTGTGCCTGTTTGTAGGCAGATCTGCTGTATAAAGCAGATAGAGAAATGGACCCATCAGACTACCCTGTGGTACTTCAGATGTTATCGAGCACTTTTCAGACATCTTGTCATTTATCCTGGTCTTAAATTCTCTCTCACTCAGATCTGACTTCAGACGTTTGATATAGGAAATAGAAAAAAACTTTCTTATTTTGAACATCCAATCCTGGATACCATACCTTATCGAATGCCTGAGCAACGTCCAAGAACATAGATGGACAGTACAGTACTGCTTTTGCTGTATATTGGAATGTTTCGTTCTGAATCCGAATTAGTGCAGTGGTATCCATTTCTTTATGTTACAGTCTGAATTCAATTTGTGCATCAAAACCCTCTCCAGGATTTTTGACATATCAGAAAGTAGACTAATAGGACGATATGAACTGACCCTGCTATGTTCTTTGTCTGGTTTGGGAATAAGGATTATCTCCGCAGATTTCAGCTGTTTTGGCCAGAAATTCTCTTTCAGGATGGCATTGAGAATATACGTCAGCAGCAATACTCCCCTTTTCGGCAATTCTTTAACAGTTTTTGGAATTACTCCATCCATTCCTGGTGATTTTCGAATATTCAAGCTTTTTATCCCTTTTTCGACCTAAGCTACTCTGAATTTCTTTATCGGAGAGACGCTTAAAAGATTCTCCAATAAACCTTATTCCACTTCATCATCAGGATGGTTATTTTTAGGAGTAAATACCTTGGTTAGGTGGTCTGCAAAAGTTTTTGTTTTTTGGTCATCACTCCTACCTTGAGGATGAAGAATAATAGGCAAGGCTCGAGGAGAATCAAAAACACAAGAGGAAGTTGCGAATCACTTGGAGTCACTCAACCAGCCGTTTGCCTTCGTTTGAGAGCGATGGAAATGATTCGAAAGATAGTAAATGGGTTGCCGCATGAACTGAAGCCAAGAAACGTCGAACACCGTTTCTTCACGTGTGAACAACTGCTCCGGCAGCAGAAAAGAAAAAGTTTTCTGCAATGATTTGTTACTGGCGATGAAAAGTTGGTCCATTATGTAAGTAATGACTTATTATGAACGGTCAAGCCAAATATTCATGACGAGAAGATCATGCTGTATATTTGGTGGGACCAGGCGGATGTGGTTCATTATGAAATGCTACAATCGAACGAAAGAATCACAGAGGAGGTTCACCGATGACAATTGATGCGTTTGAGTCGAACATTGAAAGAAACACAGCTGCAATATGCTGACAGATACGCAAAGTTTTTTTGCACTTAGAAATGCGCAAATGAGAAGTCATACCCCGCCCGGCGAACAGGCCAGACATTGCTCCTTCCGATAATCACCTCTTACGATGGATGTAACATGGCCTGGCTGACCAGCACATCTCCAATTAACATGAAGTTAAAAAATGTATCGATGCATGTATAGCCCTTTTTTGAGATGGGATCCGTCTATTACCAGGAAGATGCGAAAAATTAGTGGCTATCGTAGGATAATCCTTTGAACTTCAAGTATATATTTCATATTTGTTGACATTTAAAAGTTTCCACATAATGCTGAAGATGATATAAACTGTTAAAATATTGAGAAATATCGTAAAAATGGGATTACATGCAGTAATCCAAATATCGAAGGTGAATAATTGGCGTTCATTTAAACTTCTACGTAAATATGCTATGTAATCTCAGCGATTGTGAGAATATTGATTTTAATCAAATTTTTTTCACTTTCTTCACCCACTCCTTCTTCACTTACAAGTTATTCAATAAAGTGAAAATTTAACCTATTTCCATGCCACTACTACATAATATGTAGCCTGCAAATTTCAAGGAAGTTGAGTATTATAAAGTAATTTTAATCGTTTCTAATTCGCTGGAGGTTAATAATAGAGTTAGGATCATAAATTGAAGTTAGCTCGAATTAAAACGTTCTCGAGAATATTGTCTGTAATCTCAACGATCCAAGGATTACAATTTATATCAGTTTGTTTCGACTTTTTGACATTAACCTCTTCCTTCTATCGCTCATGATGTTCAATGGGCTTGAAAATTATTCGGTTTCCATATAATCACTAAATTTCTATCTATGATATAGTTACTTGAGTTACGAGTATATTAGTCTCTTAGTGGCCACCCATACTACAAATTGGATTAAGTTCTTAGGAATACCATATATTATTTGACGGAGTAGACTAACTTTGTGTTAGTTCATTTTAATTGGAATGAAATGAGAAATTGTTTTGTTTTCTATCACTTTTATTTACTGATTATACCTTGACTCGAGTTTCGTAGTGTTACTACATTTTCAAGCTGAAAGTTGGAACCTACTCCTTTGAGGTAATAAACTGGACAAAAACGGATTTGAACAACATCACAAGGAAAACAAGAACAACGCAAATAGCAAACAGAAAACACCACCCCGAAACCAGGAAACTGAAAATGACAATACTAAGGAAAGAAGAAGGGCGGCGATTGATAGACATTTAGAACCTACCCAACAATCAAATCAAATTGCTAAGAAAATACTTCTACGAGAGAAAAGAAGCCTCATCCTTACATCAACTCGCATGCCTCACAGACGAAAACCACACACCATTGAACCTATCCAGATATGAAACGCAAAGCAATGAGACCATAGAAAAGAACCAAGAGTGGAGAAGCAAGGTACACTATTGGACGATGTCGACCAACCACACGTCGACAAACAAGAGTCGAACGAATGGCTGAGAGCGAGCGAACTATTTCCAGAAACAGAGGGCTTTCTTCTAGCCATCTAAGATCAACTGACACATATTAAAAACTACCAGATTTATATCATCAAGGAACCAGGAATAACAGACGACAAATTTAGGAAATGCAAGGAGAAGCCAGAAACCATAAAACACATCACGGCAGCATGCAGCATGTTATCGCAGAATGACTACTTACATCGTTACAACCAAGTTGCAGCTTTCATTCATAAGAAAATATTTCACAAGCTGGGAATGCTGAGCGATACACGGAAAACACTGTTCTATGAATATGAACCAGTAACACAAGAAGTCTACCTCACAGTGTATTACGATCGATTAATCATCACAGACCAAACCATCACCTTTAACAATCCAGACATAATAGTGGGAGACAGAAGGAAGCCTACACTATAGATATAGCCGTCCCTAACTCACACAACCTGATGAACACCATAGCAGAAATTAAAAGGAAATACACAGACCTTGCAGACGAAATAAAGGAACTATAGAACCTCAACAGAGTTGTCCTCTCCGCCACTGATGTCATCCAAAAAGGCCAACACAGAAGCCTCGACACCCTGGCACTACACCGTAACTTCGATAAGCTCCTGCAGGAAGCAGCTGTAGTGAATACAGTCCGAATTGTTCGGAAATCCTTGAGTCAATAAAAGCGAAAGTTATTGGTAACCCGTACCTTGTTTATGAAAAGATAAACCAAGGATTGACCTGAGAAGAACTGAATAATAATAATATGTGTATTCATGTGCATTAGATGGAGCTATTATTCGCTAAAACTTGCATTCTTTGGTATTGAAGCACTGTAGCAATAAGGTACCAACATTCATTGAAACCTCAATAACTGCTGCTTATTCTCCGGCTATCAACAAAACCTACTCGGCTGTGTTTAATATTTGAACTGTTACACAGATACAAGTTGTCCTGTCCCGATTTGAAGAACTTCTATTTAGCATAGCACTCCCCCTTATACCGGACCTTTTCGCGGTAGGAGAGTTTGTCACGACTAGGGCACTAGTTTCACTGGGGTGGGACAAAGGGTTGAATCGTGGTTCCTAACACGGTGGCACGGGTGTGTGTTGCAGTACAGACCTTACACCTTTGAAACTGATGTTACTCTATCCTATTGCAGTTTGATCTTTCAAATTTTTCTGTCCAGTGGCGTTATGTAATTTACTGCGTTACCTCGGGAGGGTGTAGGCTCACGGGAGTGTTCCTACTTTCTTGCCACTTTGGTATTGGACTCGACGGGGCAGTTGCTTAAAGTCTGCATACTCGACGAGAAAGGTATTTCATCTATCTGGTAGCGCATAATTCATGACTCAGAATTGATCAGTGCTTCAGGTGTTTAGCGGATCTTGTCACGAACCAGGATTATTTTCCAGATATGTCTAAGGTTTTTGGGTCTTGACGAAACGGTTTCAGACCTTTAGTAATCGAATCAGGATAGATTGAAAGAATTCACAAGGGCTCGTGGGTGTTGACGGTATGATCAGTTGTCAGTACTCGTACCAGTATCGATTGAAGCATTTTTCGAGATTTTTCTTGTTTCTTGAGTTTAAGGCTAATTGGGTGGTAGTAAAAAGACTCTTCGGCATGTGAACTGCATTACAAAAACTCGGTTACTGACTCGCAGAGCCAGAAGAGATAAGATTGTGCTGCGCTCCTACTAGTCACGGTGTAGATTTTCGAACTGAAGCTTAAACTGGAATCGGAGTGGGTCCAACTCCGTTGGAACGGTTTCCGCTTTGCGCGGTGATGAGGCGTATCCTTATCGTACAACCTTCTTTCGGCCGTTTGTGTAAACTGCTTAGTGGTCACCTAGTGAGAACGCCATGCTCACATCGCACTAACTGCAAATGTGGTATTTACGATGTTTTCTCCAAGGTTACTGTCAAGGCTACTTTATTGGAGTGTTTGTGGGACTAGCTGATGTAAATCTGTCGATATGGTGCTATCAGATCGAAGTCGAGACACAACAACCTTTGTGCCAACTGTATGCAAGAATGATGTTTTATGGCTCAATTGACAATTATTGAACAATGATACGACGTAAAAATGCGTATTCTTGATATCATCAAGCACTAAAGCAGTTTTGTACGTCCAGTAAAACCTTCTCAGACACCACATTAACTACCTCAAAAGAGATGAACTTCTTGTATCCATCTACGATTTCTGGGTACCAGTGAAAGGCTCTGTGCTCGGACACGTAGACCCTTTGAAAACCGTTCAATTCTGGATTTATCTGTACACAAGACGGACCTCCATTTCTCATTCTAATTTACGTGCTTTATTATCCATGCCAGTAGAATATATCTTTGAGCTTGTTTTAGTACAACCTCTCTCAATGTTCGTCTTGAACGTAGAGTAACTTTATGAAGCCTTCGACGAACTTTTGCAATCGAGACTGCAACAGCAGAAGAATACAAAATCGCTGTTTCAAGATTCGACAGGCACTCAGTGATTTTATAGAGGTAGACATTCTCAGAAACCGATCTTGCGCAAGTGTAGTTGAATGTCAACTTCTAGGTAATATATTCAGGTTTCCAATTTTTCGACTGCAATCGTTAAGCCTAGAATCACAACCCCCAAAGAAGTCTTCAACTTCTATTGAAAACGTAGCCCATCGAATAAACCTTATTGGTCCCATGTGTGCTCAATTCACTAAGCTTTATCAGAAATTTTTCAAGTTAAATTCAGAGTTGTCAGCAGAGATGTTGAAATAATAACTGATCACAACTCATCAGAAACATGAAAGATGAAAATTCAAATCTGGAGTAAAAAGTCTCAGATTAGGAGAACAACATTCAATTTAACATATATCTACATTTGGTGGAAAAGTCATTCATAAATAGTTCAATATGACATTTAAATGAGTACACTCAGTATCAGTGAAATGGTGTATTATGTTTTTGATCACGTGGTCTTCTCACCATAACCTGAGTATTATGTATCCCTAGACAGAAGCAGGATTCATCAATAAAAATTGGTCAGTTTCATTCTGAAAAATACCTGGAACGATCACGCTTGTGGAAAGTCACACGACAAAAACAGAAGGAACAATTTGACATATTCGTGTCCTTCTCCTGCGTGATAGGCGTTAACATTTGGAACAACGTACTATTTCTTGATATATCCGGAGGTAATTACGCCAGTCAAAAGTTTCGAGTATAAGGTACTCGATCGGCAGGTAGGTTGATCAAAATGAATGACTTCTGACAGAAAACTACCCATTTATATCACTGATCTTCTGGTTTCTTCTTCCTGAGACAAAAGCAAACTGCAACAGTAGCGAATTACAAAATTGTCACGTTCACATTAAAATAATGATGGAAGAGAACTTTGCACAACTATATGTGGACGAACTCGACTGGGTTTTGGCTCGGCAGTGTATGACCCTGGAAAATAGACCATTGCCAAATACACTCGAGGGATCATCACCCTTCTGGACTTCTCTGAATGGACACTCTAGAAGCTATCATGGCGTTGTGTTTCTGTATGTTTTATTTTTTCCCCACACTCCTTCATAAGGCAGTATGTTTCGAAAAAATCTTTTGGATTTTCTCCTATAGACCGACTTCACGCAACTCTACAACTCAACTCTCCTCAAGGTTACTAAGCTGGTAAATCCAACGATTTCTACTACAGACTTTGTGATTAAGAAGGGTCAATGATAAGCTATGAACTGATTGAAATTTAAGTAGGACGGTACATTATCTATAGCTGAATGCCCTTTTCTAATCTTAAGACCTTGCAGTCATGTCAAACACCTACTAGATGTACCTGAAAATTCAATCAGTCGTTGCTACTATTATAATAGGATACCCACACAAACAAAAAAATTATCAGATCAGATTAACATGTTTGGGCGTTCACCTTTCTTCATAATCGGTACATTCTACAAGTAATCATTTATAAGAAGAAAGGAAATCACTTCCCCTTATTCCATCAATAGTGTTCCTCCCGGAGCTCATTTCTGTTATTATAAGTTCTCGACCCTTTCAACTTCAGGTCAAATACAAAGTAAAATCCCGTAGCGGAACGAAATTCCAGCCTCTGCTCGTTTCGCGCTCTAGTAGAAGTTCCAGCAGGACGTCGGCGTTATTGTTTTCGAGGAATTCAAATCAGATACAACTGTCAACAGAACTGGCGGGTTTCTCCAGGTTACAATACAGCTTCAATCTTCGGCGAAACGGTATCGGATATCCCACATGTCACCGAAATCAACATGCTTTTACACAAGGAGTACCTTGAGTGAAGTTGTTTGTACGTCGTCGATACTTTCTTTCTACGAGCTGTGAGACAATTTTTCTATTTCCTTTCCTGTTGCGGTTCAGGGGCGTAGGATGAATGGTATTCGTGGAGAATACTTTCATGGATTTTATAAATAAAACCCTGCACATCAAATATAATGACTAATATTTTTACCCGTATAACGGTTCATAAATGAATAGTCCGTCTAGAAAGTATCCGGAATATATTATTTTTTATAATTTCAATATACTTCTTTTTTGTAATATTCTAAGACGACAGTAATGTATAGAGGATGAGAGAATGCTGGGGTTTCGGCTAACAGAATTGTGAATCATTGCACATTTTTGGAATCTATCAATAAATTATATCCAACAATTGAATTCACACAGGAAGATGAAGTAAATAATAGCATCAATTTCTTCGATTGAAAAATCACCAAAATTAATAATAGACACAACTTTTTCACATACAGGAAACCTGCACATACAGATGGTTCGATTCATTATACTTCAAACCATCCATTTTCACAAAAATTGTCAGCTTATAATAGTATGCTTTATAGATTGGTCAACATACCTATGACGCAAGAAAATTTTGACAAAGAGTATAAAACCATTAAATAAATAGCTTTCAATAATGACTTTAATCCGGTTATTGTAGATAATTCACTTGATAAAATAAATTAAAAGAAAGCAATATCGCTTGTATATCTAAAATTTCAAAATTCAAACGGCACAAAATTTATTTCATTAACTTACATATGGCAAAAATCTGAAAAGATTGCTAGATATTTAAAGAGAAAAGGAAATTATAACATCTCTTTTAAATCCTTCAATTCTTTAGGCAGCTGAATAAAAAATAATAAAGACGTCATTCCTAAAAACAAGAAATCAGGAGTTAACAAGTTAACATGTATTTTTTGCCAATATGTATATGTGAGGCAGACAGGCCATTCATTCCAAACAAGGATACGAGAACATGAAAAACTTTATATCAATAATAAACCAAATTCAATTTATGCCAATCATTTGTTAGAGACTGGTCATAATTTTAATATGAACTATGAAATATTACATATCGAAAACAAAAGTCAGAAAATAAATCTGTTGAAAACTTTAGAGATCAATAGATATAATAATTATTGAATGATCAAATAAATTTAAACAGATCCCCCCTACTTAATATTCTTCATTAATTGTAAACCATCTCTTTCCACCCCTCTATTTTTTTTACCAGAGCTGTGTATTAAAGGTCCTGTTTTGCATTGTATACCTTAGTTTAAATACTCACCTGATGGAGTCATGGTATGACGGAACAATTTTCGTGTAAATCAATAAAAAGCGGAAGTTTGTTTTTCTTATACTAAAATAATGGTTTGGGGAGCAACATCTCAGCGCGGTGCTACGCCTCTATGTATAGTTCAAGGTACCATTAATAGTGAAAAGTATTGTGAAATTCTAAACGATTTTCTTCTTGAAACTGCGCATGATTTATATATGAGGTATGGCGTTTCCAGCAGGATAATACAAGATACCATACTTCGGCCTATACTCAAGCTTGGATGCAAGAATACTAAGTGACAACCATTTCATGGCCAACAGCTTCACCAGATCTTAGTTCCTTTGCAAACATATGGGGACTAATGAAGATTGAAATTGAACGGTCAGCGCCACGAAATAAATACTTAATACAATTGAGCTTTGTTTTTTCCGGATACTTTCTAGTCGGGCTATAGATTTAAGTACATTAACGTGCATATTACGATGAAAATGATATTTTCAGTTTTTTGAATCGCCATATCATGGAAATAGCCGAAACAATATTTGGAGAAAGTTTTTGTAATGAATTGGATGATCTACAATTTTTGTTTGAACTGTTTTTTCTACGAAACTCATCGTTTAGCTGGAAAACGCAAAAAACATTTTTGAAAACTTTCGCCATCAATGAAATTTTTTGCACGATCCATAGAAGAATTCTCACAAGTGATTTCTAATAGTTTTCTGAAAATTCATACCAATTTTTAGCTCTGTATGTGTATATGTTATCTTATCCCTATTTTTAGGACTAACTTGACTGGACTATACATCTACGCTACTGTTTCATCCTGTACTGATTTCGCTGAAAGGAAGATTTATGTGGCTCTAAGGGAATAAGTTGTTGGTTGCATCCGATAGTGTTCGTTAGCTGCTGCACTCAGAAGAAATGTTGTTTGTTGATTTCGAATATCAGCAAGTTGGACGCAAGGAAATAAAATAATGGAATTCAATTGGATTTTAACCTTAGATACTTAAAATATAGAATTTGAAAAAGTTTCATCGGAACAAAAGATAATGGATGGGAATAATACAACCCACGTATAATGTAAGTTTAATCATTTTTATTTATAATCGTTAACAGTTATTTACTACAATAGGATATACGATAGAAAACTAAAAGATATAGAATATTATTGGATTGTATCAAAGCAGCAATTATTCTTTGTGCGCTCTCACAAGAATATATAAAAGGTCGAGAACGGATAAAAAGGCATTTCTTCTGTAACTTCTACAAGAGATGCTCATAAGTGATATTATCAGATTAAAAATCCGAGAGATATTCTTGCAGGGTTTGTATTTTTTTAACCCCTCGAATCAAAGTAATATTCTTTGCTTTTTATTCTCTTCCACTTCTGAGCTAGAATTGAATTCCATCAGAAAGAATGTGATGAAAGGATTGAGGAAACAGGATATAGTTCCAAGACTTGTTTTGCTTTAATTATTCCAGGAAAATTGGTTCCGTGATTGCCCCGCGCTTCGAATAAATACACTTGAACCAGATGTTTCAACAGGATTTCGGCTGCTACTGCTGAAATGTAAAATTATGTTTTTCTGAAGGAGGCGTACTTTAAAATGAAATTTTTTGCCGGGATGGTCGACATAGTTTTTGCAATAAAATATACGCATACTTTTCTTTCAGAATAGAATATATTTTCAGGATGATTTGATATAGGTCTCAATGCACACACCATTATTATTAAGGGTTTTCCAATAAGAGGTTCCATATTGAGTAGCCCGCTATCTGGGCAGCTGTCACCTTTGAGACTGTCATTTTTGGACGTTTGACAAGTAAAAACTATGCCATTATTAAAAATGAAACGATAGATGCTCAAACAACGCACTGAAATAGTTCAAATTGTGAAAATTTTCCAGTCACAGTTCGCAAAACTAGAGCACTTTTGGGTTGTCATAAAGCACCATCTCAGCCGGCAATAGTGAAACTGATGAAAAAATTCGAGCTGTTTAGACAAGCTAATGATGCGAATAGCCGAAGCCGTGTGCGCCGCTCAAGAACAACTGAGAATATTTCTGCTGTAGCAAGAAGTGCTGACGAAAACCCCGGTTTATCGATTCTTCATCGAACTTTGAAATAAGGCATTTCACAAACGATATTACTTCGTATTCTGCATGAACACGTAGATCTTATGGCTTCTAAGGTTAGGTTAACACAAGAGCTCAAGCCGGTCAATCACCATCAACGTCAATTAAACTCTATGAAAATTTTCGATGTTTTCACACGGCGTTGTTAAACTGTGTTCCATGCATTTGTATGTCACTCAGAAGGAATGAATTATTCGATTGCGATAGAAAATCTTGCGGCAACGTGGGTTGGATTTAAGACACAGATTAGATCTGCAATCTGTGATCCAAGCTTAATAGCTAATACACAAATAAAATCGTCGAATTTTTCTAAGATTTTACATGATTCGAATTTAAATATCTTAGTAACTGAACGTTTCAGAAGGAATGGTGAGAGATCATTCGATAAAATGATTGAAAATTGTTATTATGACCTCATTTGCTTTCTCTATGGTAATTTGTTATATTTTTACGAGTTGGCGAGTCTACAACAAGAGACCAGTGGAAATAGGAAAAAAATGAGAATTGTTCAGTCAGAAAAATTGGACAGTATACTGTCTAAATGCAGGGAACAAAGATATTATTTTCTAATGCAAACAGAGACGTCTTTCATGCCTAGCAGTGACAACAAGTATTACTTTGAAAATATATTACGTTTGGAAAGTTCGATAGGAACGACTTTGGACTGCAGATAGATGCAAACTTCTCATAATCTTGAAATGACATACTTTCGTTCGGACAAACAAAATGTCAGACAAATCTGAGATTCACTGCCTTCATCTTTGTATACCACTACAAGAAATCTGCGTCTATTCAGCAAACCTATTCATAATCCCGGCTTGGCTTTTTGCACGGAGGTTATACGGGTGTTGATTGTGTAAGTGATTCCATGAATAGATTATGAAGCAGAACTCGGACTGCCTGGCACTCTCTTAATGGAGCCACTAATATTTTATGGTAATTGGCTTTTTGACTGCTTCTCGGTATGATAATTCACACTTAGCCACATTAACCAGTCAGCGCTTAGGACCAGGTGCAGAGTGATTCGTATCGACAGATTTTGCGTTGTTGGGAAGCCTGTGAATTTTTGACGGCGGTATCCTTGGGTTAGATCTTTAGGGCTGTTAAAAAAAAATTTGTATTATCAGCTGGGGTCTGTAGGAAAGAATGCCTTACAAAAATAATTGTGAGAGTAACGGAGTAATATGCATGTTGATAGAAACAAAGAAGAAATACATTAACCCTTTGGTCACTTTGGCGTACTATAGTTGCCACAAGAATTTTTGTATTTCTTTTCTGCGTAATCCCGAATTGCGTGTAAAATGCCTTGCATCAGTGTTTCATAGTCAGACATAACCTCATAGTGAGTTCCAGTTGTTGTTTGTTTATTGTGAAGTGTGCACGTGCAGGTATTTACAAACATTATTGCTACTTACAATCACGTAATACAATTAATATTTACATTTCGTTTTCTTGGGTAGAAAAAAATTATTGAATAATTTATTGGGAACCTTATGTCCCTGTAGGGTATATTTGTGGGTACTACAAATCCCAATAGTTGTTTTCATTATAGATTTGTATAATGAACCGGAGACCATTATCTCGAAAGCAAATTGAAGAAATCGTAGAAAATCTAGATGTATTAGATGAGTTTGATGAAGATGCAGATCCATTTTCGACCGATGACAAAGATAGCGATTTTCACCCAGAACCAGAGAATAGATTACGAGGGAAATCAGATTTGCAAGAAAGTGATGAAGATCATGAATATAATTTTTTTGCTAATGGAGTGGACTCACGTAAACCTGAGAAGAGCAGATACGCCGCAAACATTTATTCCTGTCAAAACCATTCCAGATGAAAGAACTGCATTGTTGCCCCTTAATCGTGGTTCATTAGAATTCGAAATATTCATGAAATTATTTCCTAGAAGTCTTCTTCAACACATAGCATATCGCACAAATAACCGTATAGATCTGTTCAACCGAGAAAAGAAGAAGCGTCATATACCTGGAACTGATATGCTTGCAATCAGGATTGTTTTAGGAATGGTTATAAGCGGATACCACAAATGAAATTTACTGCTCAAAAAAATAAAATCTCGGTAAAACTACAATTCAAAAGGCTATCGGTCGGGATATGCGTATGCTTTCATTATCGAAAAGGTACTATGATGAACCACAGAAACCAGTACATTATTCAAAGATTCACTATATTGAATCTGTAGTATCCTGCCTGAAAAGAACCTTTCAAAATGCTAGATCAGACAGTTCTCACCAAGCTATCGATGAAACCATGACAAAGTTCAAAGGGAGATCAGCCTTGAAGCAGTACCTTCCTTTGAAGCCAATAAAACGAGGCATAGTGATATGGGAAAGATGCGATTCCTTGAATGGTTATATTTATGACTTCAATAGTTATAGGGTAAAGAAACTGAAGCACTCACTGGATCATTAGGCGAGAGAGTAGTACAAAAGTTAACAAGCACAGTACGAGATCCAGATGTTTGCTTTTCTATGGATTGCTTTTTCACCACTGTAAACTTGATGAAAACTCTAAACCACGCATGCATGAGGAATAGAGCTAATTTTCCAAAAAGAAAAATGACCAGAGGCGATATAGATTTCTTGTGCTGCAAAGATATTCTAGCTACAGGGTGGATGGATACCAAAGGGGTACTACTAAAGTCTAATTGTCACTTAGCGATGAAAGATGTTACCATGAGTGAACTGAAATTGGGCGAAAAAAGGGAATTTAATTCTCCTAGTGATGATATTTTATACAACAAATATATGGGTGGAGTTGACTTGGCAGATCAGAAGGTATGATTTAGATGGAAAGTCGATAAAATGGTGAAGAAAAGTTTTCTACAGACTATTAATGTCTGCGGTCATTAATTATTATATAATTTATGATTTACTTCAGCATAAGAAGGTAGGATTATTAGATTTCATTATTCCGTTAGCAGATTTCTGAAGGGCGATCAAAAACTACCCACAAAAGACGTATGTCCAGGAAGAGAGGTAGGCACAATATGACACAAAAAACAATGAAAAGTGTTGGTGATGAATACTTGTCCAAATAAGCGACAAAAGACGATGCGCTAGGTGCAGTCAACTGAAAAAACAAGGAAGAACTAAGACCCTATGCACTGGTTGTAATATTTCGCTATGCAAAGATTGTTTTCTACCATACCATCAATAATTTCTTACATTGAATATGTATTTTTTGTAAAATCATTGTATTTTTCTCTTATGATATATTAGTTCAGGAATATAAAACAACCTTATTATTGTATATTCAATACCGGAAAGTATACTTCTGGGAACTATTTCACCCAGTATGAAACCCTAATGGGAACTATAGTCCCTTATTATTTTCCAGGACACTATAGTCCTGATTCGCAAAATATATCAGAATTGTCGAAAGTTAACCTATTTTCAACAAGAAAATAAATGAAACTCAAGTCGTTTTACGTAAAAGAAATTCAGGTATCAGAAGGTTAAATAAATTTATTGGAAATACTTTATAGGAGTTTATGTTTTTAAACTACATAGTAATTAATTCTACAACCCTAACGAAATTGTTATGATACTTAAATTACCCATATGTCTTTGAATAGAAACAGTGTTTCTTGATCTTCATATTTATTATCATTAATATTAGTGACAATTTTTCGGCAGCCAGCTCCAAGTCCACAGGAGCGGCAAATTGACCGATCGAAAATCGAAATATATTTTTTATATTGATATATATCCTGATGTTCCTAGAATTTTTGTGAAGATCCCTTAGAAGCATTTCTTCAGCTTGTGTGAGTCGGTTCAGTTGAGTTCTGATTAAACTTTGCTACTGCGATTTAGGCCACTTTAGGTCACAGCACTATTAATTTTCGACCCAATAGTACCTGTTTATATGTCGTCTGTGAAGCTCGACTTCCAGAAAACCATTGTTTTGAAGTCAGGCCATATTTTTCATGAAAATAATGCTCTACCACAATAGTTAACAGATTAGCATTCCCCATCCATTCTAAGCTGAAACATTTGACAACAGAAATAAAATCGATTTCTGAAAGAGCTATCTACAGAGTATTCAGACTAAACAGGAGATACAGCGTACAGTGCATTCACGGATATGCACCAACAAGCCAGGCATATGTTGTAGATATAGGGTCCTATCATCAGTGTTTTCGTAAACTCCTTGAAAAATTTGGATGTCGATAACTGAATCAACTAGATAATCGCAAAAATATTTCGAATAGTAACAATCTAATTGACAAAATTCGAAATAACACTGGGTTAATTGACCAAATTTCACTACTTCCTCTTCAGTCTCTGTAGACATATCATTTTAATTTACGAGTCTGTTTGAGTTCTACGAAAATGCTCAAATTTTGTATGAGGTGAAAATAGCGCTTTCCAATGCTGAAGATTTGTTTTCAGGGAGCAGAAATTATTTAACAAACATCAATAAGGTAGACAAATATACTTGGATTAAGTTTTTAATCTATATTTTTGACATATGTTGCGGGTTTCAACCCATTTTCAAAAAGAATTAATTATTAACAGATGTCAATAATGAGGACAGATGAAATTCCAACTGATCGTTCGTTATCGGCAAATGTTTTTTATGAGCCGAAGTGATCTCCAGATATTCGATTACGTCAAACTTTTTGCTCTTGTTACCTGACTGTGAAATTTTGGTTTCATAGAAGTTTATGAACTGGTTTTCTTTTATGCAATAAAAAAGTTGTTTTATTTTGGAGTATCGATGGATGCTAGTGATTCTTTATACTGTTTTTGGGAAATTCATTCATCTAATATATTCTCGTTGTAACCGTTAATTGATGCTAAGTGTTTTTAGAACTTTAATTTCTTTTTTGAAATTATCAATTGAGAGTGGGATGGAAAGTAGCCTGTGTACAAATGAGTGGAAAGTGGACATTTTGATATCGAATTTGAGGAGATTATTCTTTTTTATAATTTTGATATCTAGAAAATTAAGTGAATTGTCGAGGTTTTCTGTTTCCATGGTATATTGTATTGTGTTAAAAAGTGAATTCAGAATGTTCAAAAAATTTTTAAGTTCCCTGATAGTGCCTTTCCAGATACAAAAAACCTCATCGACATATCTCTTCAAGTAAATGACTATCCTAATCGAATTATTTTTTTGTCCATGATTATTATATTTAAGTGAAGATGTTTAGATAAATTTTGTGCGTGTGTTTTTCTAGATTTTGATCTTCTTTAAATACATTAGAATCAAAATAAAATCCAAATATTATATCATCTTATTCGTAGGTAGAAATGATGATGTTACAAGTACCGGTTTATTGAAATAGTTTCCATCATAACTCCATAAACAGAATAATTATGGTACAGTTGCATGCATATAACATAATTTTCATTACGTTTTCAACTCTGAACTCAACATCGAATCGCCATAACTCACCCATCACTTTCAGCTGAATTTCTAGTCTGAAGCCTAGCGAAGAATTAAGTGGAAATACTTCCCTCCAACACTTTCAATTAGAGAGCAGCGGAGTTTTTCATGTAATTATTCGTTTCATTATCTCTTCCGATAAATTCTGGGAATCGCCAATTATGACTGCAGAGGCAAATCAGGAATTTATTCTTAGTCAACTTCATTAGGAAGGAATTAGTGCAGAGTTTGTAAATTAGTTTCTCAGTTCGGTTTAAGTTGCAAATAAGCCGAAAGAATCCGCATTTAATCTGGTTTGATGGGTAATTGAGCATTGTCCCCGAAACGATTCAATCGACTCGTTTTTCAAATCAGCCTCCAAAACTCCAGGAAGCCGGAGGGATAATTCGCCCTGGGAAATGATTCGATACTGGTTCATTTGCAAATCACTTGTTTTTTTAGGGGGACGAATTCTGCTGAGGACAGAAATTGCAATTACGAAATTATGAATTGAAATAGAGACTAAGAACGGTGGACAAATAAGTAGACTAATATTTTTGAAATAATAACTTCTTCAATATCATAACTTATGAATCATCAGCATTACTCTGCATGCCTGAAGTAGCTATTTATGTATTGAGAACGCAAAATGATGTATTGTCGATTGAAAAAGACTCTTAAATCTCTCAAAATCGACAAAGAATTTGCGCTCGAATAACATACAAGATTTTCCCTACAAGCGAGCAGTTCACATATTTCCAAAAATTTATTTAATTTGATGAATGAAGAATTAAAAGAACAGTTTTTACAATTTTTTATGATAATTCCAGACGCTGAAGAAAGTCTAGACGAGTTTGTAATTGTATGTTCCGCCAGTGTTATTGGTTCAACAATTTGCACTTTAGATGATTCACTTTTTCTCAAGATTTTCTGTGCCGTTTCATTTTTATTGTTAATGCTTTCTTCAATGTATCCTTCGGCTATAGAAGAACTTTTCTAACCTCCATGATGTTTCAGATGGATGATATCACCTCCTGCGTCAATCAAAAGTGTAGCTGACGTTCGACGAAAACTGTGACCTATGTAATTTATAATCTGATTAATTCAAATACTGGGCGATTTCACAGGATATTTTTCCAATTATATTCATTCTTACCACTTGTTTAGAGCATTTTCCGTTACAATATCATAGAAATAGACGATATGGGATGTCGTCAACGATATGGGTGGTCTCAACGCAATATACTACTCTGTCAAGAAAGTACCGGGAAATTTCAACTAAAACAACATTTTTACATTTAATCGTCAAAATTTATTGGGTCGCCTTCAAAATAGGCTCCATTTGCTCCAATACATCTATGCCAACGGCACTTCCAATTATCGAAACATTTTTTATAGGCGCTTTCCGGGATGGACTTTAGCTCTCGCGCCGAATTTTGTTTTATGGCTTCAATCGACTCAAATCGGGTGCCACGAAGGGGCAATTTTAGTTTTGGGAAGAGGAAAAAGTCGCAAGGAGCCAAATCCGGCGAATACGGTGGTTGCTGAAGCACGTTTGTTGAGTTTTTGGCGAGAAAGTCAGTCACAATCGTAGCTCGGTGAGAAGGCGCGTTATCGTCATGCAAAATCCATGAGTTGTTCGCCCACAAATTTGGCCGCTTCTTACGGATACGCTCACGCAAACGTTTCATAACGCCTAGGTAATACTCCTTGTTTACCGTCAACGAATTCGTAGCGCACCACGCCACGAATATCGAAGAAAACAATGAGCATCACCTTCATTTTCGAGCGGCTTTGGCGTGGTTTTTTCGGTTTCGGCTCATTTTTTGCCACCCATTCCGATGATTGTTGGCTTGTTTGCATATCGTACTCGTAGACCCAGGTCTCATTACCAGTTATAATGCGTTCCGTGAATGTAGAATCGGAATTACAGCGATCCAGCATGTCTGAAGCAGCCTGTTCGCGATGACGTTTTTGAAGAAAATTCAAGTCTTTCGGTACGAGTAGTGCGGCCACCTTTCTCATGCCCAAAATATCAATCAAAATCGTACGTGCGGACTCGTGGGATATCTCAAGATCATGTGCTATCTCTCTCAAGCTGGTACGACGGTTTTCCAGCACCCTTTCCTTAATTTTATCGACGTTATCTTCGATCGAAGCCGTCGATGGGCGACCACTTCACGACCGTCCTTGAAGGCTCTGTACCACAGATAAGCACGAGTTTTCGATAGAGCATTATCACCAAAGACCTTTTGCAACATTTTCAATGCATCGGCACACGAAAATTCATTTGCAACACAAAACTTTAAACAAATTAAAAAATCGGCACGCACTCTGACATCGACTGACTTAATCAGCTGTTGCAAACACACTAGTTGACAGATCCCGCTCATGCTTGGCAGAGTAATTAAGGACAGTGGTACCAACCTAGGAAAAAAACTTTTACCTGCCTCATTGCCCCGCCAGATTAAAATCGATAATTCCTGGTACTTTCTTGACAGAATGTATATTCTGTAGAATGATAAGAAACTAAGTTCCCCACTATTAGTAACAGTAAAGACACGACTTTTTCTTGTTTTTGAGTCAGGAATTTTTACTATTAATAACGAATCTTGGTCTTCAATGTCTCTTATAGCCATTTTCACAAGTTCATCTCATCTACATGCACCGAAAACTCCTATAATTAATACTACCTGTCAATAAAATAGCTTATTGATGTTATCAGAGTTATTCATCTTTTTCATTAAAAATATTTCATCTGGCGCTTCACAGAGCAATTCTTTTTTGTTGAAAGTTCTTGATTTTTTTGGTTTGTATCCTACAGATTTAGGTATGTGATTAACTTCGTATATTGGCTGATGTCAATTTTGTTTCTTACAAATAACATAGATGGTACCATTGAGTACACCGACCAAAGTGTAGCAGACTTCATAATTTTAGCTTTTTCATTAAAGTAAGCCATCAATAAGTTTTCAGTGTACCTTATAACTCTCCTTAAATTACACCATGTGATAAAGAGTACTGCTTTTCATACCTCCCCCGCGACTTTTCTGGCAATAGGTTTAATGTCGCGATTTTAGCGTCACTTGCAATTTCAAGTGGTGTACTTGAAAAATCACTACAAAAATTTTGATCTTCCATTGTTGCTGTTTCACGCTCACATAGATTATTATTCAGGAAATTTTTCACTCAAATGAAAGATGTCATTTACTCGTTGTCATTGGAAACCCTGACCATTACATATTTGACTTCTAGTTAATAATTGGAACAGCAAGCGTTTTTCTTTTTTAGTCGCTTATATGCGACAAAGTTACATTCCTCGAAGAAAATGATGTTTGTGTTGTTAAATACGAGCACAAAGGCCTACTTTGGATATCAATTGTAGAAAGATATTTTTGTTGTTATTGAACAGTTTCGGCCGTTACTATGTGGTTCTTCTTCTTCTTCTTCCAATTCCTATTCGTTTCGGATGTTGGCTATCATATATGCTAGGTTTACATCGCTGGCTGCTGCTCGGAATAGCTCAGTAGTGTGCAAATTAGGTTCTAAGATTTTTCAACCATGAAATTCGTTTCCTTCCAACAACCCGTTTTTCCATCACTCCACCCTGCGATTTGGTCTGCAACAAGTGCAACAACTCATTATGTGCCCGAGGTATTAGTTTCCAAATTTTCACAGTTTCTATCACTTCTTTGTCCTAACCCAATCTTCTGAGAACTTCATTGTAGGTTATGTTCGATCCACGATATTTCCAAGAACCTCCGGTACAACCACTTCTCGAATGCCTCAATTTTTTTCGTTGTGGCTTGAGTAAGTGTCCACGACATTATTTTGATTTTTTATTAGTTAATTTCCACCACCTGTGATGATAATATATATGTCTATAAAGTGATACAGTGTATTTAGGACATGTTTTAAAATTTTATTCTGAATGTTTTTATGAGATTTATTCAGATTGAAATCTGTAGAGGTTCAGGTGAATTATTTCCAGCTATCATTCTATAATATGCAAATACTTCTTCGTAGTAGTTTTCAATTTATATAGATACTTTAATAAATGAGAAATTTCTTTGTATTACATCACATGCACGTGGCGGTTATCTAATGTAGAGTCTAAGTAGTACCTTCTCTCATTGTTTATTTCTGTGATATAACCTAATTTTCTTTTAGGCCTTGCCTCTTGCCTACCCCAAAATTGGTTAGTTGTGGCAGAAATGTGTTTTATCAAAAAAGGTATTCTTATATATATATATATATATATATATATATATATATATATATATATATACAATAAACAGTATGGTATTTTATTGTATATATATATATATATATATATATATATATATATATATGTATACAATAAACAGTATGGTAATTTAGTGTATATATATATACAATAAACAGTATGATATTTTCGCCATGACTATTCATCTTGACAGTTGAGATTGAGGTATATTCAATAGAGCTATGCAGTCATCATAATATTTTCTGTGAACACCTGCTCCAACAGCGAAAAGAATGGAGTTTTTGCATCGAATTGTGATTAGCGATCATCGTAATAGATCCACTTTTCATCGCTAGTCACAATTCGATGCTGAAACTCCACTCTTTTCGCTGTTGGAGCAGTTGTTCACAGAAAATATTATGATAAGTGCATAGCTCTATTGAATATATTCATCTGATTTCCATTAGAATTCACTTATATCACAGACTGGTTCGTTGCAAAATTCAAATTATTATAATAATAAAAAATAATGAAAATAAATAAATCTGTATGATATTTAAAATTTTCAAATTATTACTCTATGAAAGTAGAATCACGAAGTATATCCAACTTTCTCGTACCTTAACTTTCTTCGTAGAGAGAAGATTATGATTTTACGCTCGAAGACATATCATTATTCATAAGTTTCAATTACAAACACTGAAACTTTTAATTACAGCTACCCGGGAGGAACAACAAAGGGGGACTTTTTCACTTGGCAAAAAATGTTCAAAGACATGTTTCGGTATCTTTGTGCAATAATTAATGAATTAATGGAAGATTCAACACTTGCTTCAACGGGACATCAAATTAATCACAAACCCTTTGAACTTGGCTAATGTTATTATATAATTTTGAACTTTTCGTCCCTCTCCTTTAAGGAACGCATACAGATTTTTCTCTGAGGATAAAAGTTGGTAAGTGGCTATTGTTTCGTTGAGTTTAAAGCAGATAATAATTCCTACTTTACGAACACCTTGTTGGTCTGATGAATATAAATGGCGTTGAAATATTCGAATTAGATTACTTGTGAACTATTGATACTTGATTTTTTATCTTGAATAACGAACGTTATGTACTAGTAGAAATAATTTGAGAATGTTTTTCTACATTTGTGCGTTTATTTGTTTGTTTATTACTTCCTAAAAGTACAATTGTCGACTGTGAAAAGGAATGAAATACCAAACCAGATTAACTAACTATGTATGGGCTCCAAAAATTGCATTGCCTAAGAATTTATTATCAACATAATAATATATATAAATATTATAATATATAATTAATCAACTTATATCCCTACTGATTTTTTTATGTTAAAAGGTTCAAGACAATTAATCCTTAAAACAATTAATTCTGGATGATACACTCCAAAGAACGATTATATTTGTTTCCTTTTAAAAAATTGGAAGAATATGTTTTTCATTCAATGAGGTGAGGTGGCATTGATCTGAAACTGTTCAATATATTCTGAATATTAAAACTGTAACAATGCTAGAAAACATTTCCTGTTCACCCTAAACAGTACAAGAAATTAGAGCTTGCTCACATCGAGTCGAATTTTACATTATTGAACTGCAGTTCCTTATATCCCTTTACTGTACCAAAGCTTGAATGTTGTAGATTCAAGATTGTCTGTCGTTCAAAATATCTCTCGGCTCAATATAAAGCAACAACGCAAATCAAATAGCGCTCAGAACTGCGTCTATTTCGTTACTGCCAAGTGTCATTCCAACATGCATTTCTTCGCTATGAGATATTGCCCTACATTCTTTTGCATTCAGGAAAGGTAATCCTAGTTTCGACGACTCGGTAACAGGAAAATATTGGTAAACAATTGAGCAATTCCTTTTATGTTCCACTCCTTGCCCCGATCAATCACAAGGTGTTTTGTATTCGTGTATCGAATTTCTTTGTAGACTGTGAATAAGAAAAAGATCAAATTGGAATCTTTTCGGGGCTACGAATCTTACGTCTCTTTCCATATCAACGAAAAGTTTCCAGTTGAATATGCTACTCCCTTTTAAATATATCCAAGTTTCAATGAAATATATCAGAAGTCTCTTTTTCCTTACTAACAAATGAAGTTTTCAACAATTACATTTTCAATTTAATATTGGCTCATATTAATATTTGGTCTGCACCAGTTTCTAAATATACAGCCGCAATGCTCTTGACCGAGTAATTAATTATTCTGATGTTTTTCTGTGAGATGCTGTTCATTCGAAAACAATGTTTCAAGGAAGAACCAAGAATTCATCATTCGTGAAGCCCGCTTAAAGAGATCAT
The DNA here is from genome assembly GCA_034642435.1 of Megalocaria dilatata. Classification (NCBI taxonomy): domain Eukaryota; kingdom Metazoa; phylum Arthropoda; class Insecta; order Coleoptera; family Coccinellidae; genus Megalocaria; species Megalocaria dilatata. Next base: position 42,312,788 of record CM067856.1, on the reverse strand, counting down.
CGAAATATTTATTACCGCTAAGTTAGTCGCTCTGTTGATCCGTCTAAAAAGTGTGAATTTCACAATAGAACGAAATATCGAACAATAAATCTGTTACTGAACTGTTTCAGCCGTTAATATTTGGTAAATAATCAGTAAATTACTATGTTTTACTGCCAATAAATTGATATGTTACACATTTAATTGTGACTTGAAGTTCGGGACTAAACTATCCCATCTTCAGGCTTCAGATCTTCAGCTGTCTGAAGATGGGAAGTTAATTCCCGACACTCTAGTCACAATTAAATGTGTAAAATATCGTCACGCAAGTCACTTGATGCAAAATTTGAATTTGAATTGAGGACATTCTAAGGAATCAAGATAAGACTAACTAATATGATAAAAAGAGGTTATTTAATTAATAGAAGGAATATTACAAAATTTAAATATCAAAACAGATTTAAACTATTAGTCTCCTATGACTTCAATCCCAAAAAATTTTTATTCAAAAATTTTTTGAATGAAATTAATGTCTTATAAGCGCAGTTTACATTTAATAGACGTATGAAATCAAAACTCAATATACAATATCAAATTGAATAAATAACAATAAATGAATATTTTAAGAAACAAAATTTTGTTTCTGATCTTTCAATTATGAAAACTTATTTCTTTTGAAAAATACAAAACGCAATTTGAGGACTTCTCAGAAAATATAATTTATTTGAAATATTCAATATATTTAAATGAGTTACTTCAGAACTCTCTCAAAACATGTATTATATCTTCAAAAAACAATTAGAATTCCGATAACATCTTTATCGGTTCTGCTTCTCATTTAAAAGATAAAATTAATTAACAACAAATATAACTCACCTGACAAACCCAGTGATATCCTTGTATAGAACACAAAAACTTTGAAATGCAAGATATTCTGTAGTCATCTTCTATAGTCATCTCAAAAATCACAGGAAGGAATATTGTTTTTTGAAGATATTATATAATACATGTTTTTAGAGATTTTTTAAGTAACTTATTTAAATATTTAAATAAATTAATTATTTGAAATAAATTTTATTTTCTGAGAAGTCCTTAAATTAGGTTTTGTATTTTTGAAGAGGAATCAGTTTTCATAATTGTAAGATATGAAACAAAATTTTGTCTCTTTCAAATATTTATTTATTAATTTTAATTGACAATTTATATTTGTTGGGTTATTTATTCCATTTTATATTGTTTATTGAGTTTTGATTTTATAGGTCTATTAACTAAGAGCTGTGCTTATAAGACATTAATTTGAACCTAAATATTTTTTCAAATATTGATGTTTGACCCAACGCGTAGCAATATCATTTTCATTTCAACAAATATATAATTTTTCGTTCTCCAAAATTAACCATCAGTTGAATATGTGAGAGGGAAAAAAGATATGTAAACATAATAAAAATTTACTAAGAAACCTCTCGGTTTATTCAAAATTCATTGAGAAACCTGGGCAGCATTATTGATTGTTGTATTGAGAAAAACATTCGATCGTAAAAGTTTTGATTTGGTGCTTTACGAAAAAAGCTCACCATCCTTGTTGTATAGTTACAACTAAATATTCAGAACTTAAGCTCTTCTGAATTGAAATATGGAAATATAATATAATATTCAGTTGGATATCGAAACAAATTAAAATATGTTTATCTTCTACAATTTTAATTACAAAAAAGTTTTTTATTCAAAAAACTTTTGAAATTAAATTAATGTCTAAAACAAGCACCACTTACATTTAATAGACGTATATAATCAAACCTCAATATATAATGTCAAATGGAATAAATAAACCAACAGATAAACGGAAGTCATTAAAATTAATAAATAAATATTTAAAGGAGACAAAATTTTGTTTCTGGTCTGACCTTTAAGAACACCAATTGCCTTTTAAAAACATGAACACACTTAAAGGACTTCTCAAAGAATATAATTTATTTGAAATATTCAATATATTAAAATATTCGAATGAGTTAATTCAGAAATCTCTCAAAACATGCACTATATCTTCAAAAAACAAATATAATTCTAAGCAATCCCTTCTTCGGTCCTGAATAATAGTCCAAATATCAAAATCAAAAAACTGACCTATATGAACAACTCACCACGTGTAAAGGACTAATGCTTCGAAACACAGATCAACTTTATAATTCAAGATTGATCTTTGTTCTAACAAAATCAAAGAACAGTGTGAGTTATTTTTAAGGCTCATTTAAATTCATTGACATTCCATAATGAGATTCATTGAAGCCAAAATATAATTATATATTATATATAAAATAAAATAGAAAGGCCTTCTACTTGATAGAAGAAATATAACAAAATTTGAATATCAAAACAAATTAAAATATGTTTATCTTCTACAATTATAATTTCAAAAAAATTTTTCATTCAAAAAAATTTTAGAATTTATATATATATATATATATAATTATTGTCTGAAACAAGCACCGCTTACATTTAATAGACGTATATAATCAAAACTCAATATATAATGTCAAATTGAATAAATAAACCAACAGATATACGAAAGTCATTAAAATTAATAAATAAATATTTAAAGGAGACAAAATGTTGTTTCTGGTCTTACCTTTAAGAATACCAATTGCCTTTTAAAAACATGAACACACTTGAAGTACTTCTCAAAGAATATAATTTATTTGAAATATTTAATATATTTAAATATTCAGTTAATTCAGAAATCTCTCAAAACATGCACTATATGAGTTGTTGATATAGGTTAGTTTTTTGATTTTGATATTTGGAATATTATTCAGGACCGAAGAAGGGATTGCTTAGAATTACATTTGTTTTTTAAAGATATAGTGCATGTTTTGAGAGATTTCTGAATTAACTTATTCGAATATTTGAATATATTAAATATTTCAAATAAATTATATTCTTTGAGATGTCCTTTAAGTGTGTTCATGTTTTTAAAAGGTAATTGGTGTTCTTAAAGGTAAGACCAGAAACAAAATTTTGTCTCCTTTAAATATTTATTTATTAATTTTAATGACTTTCGTATATCTGTTGGTTTATTTATTCCATTTGACATAATATATTGAGTTTTGATTATATACGTCTATTAAATGTAAGCGGTGCTTGTTTCAGACATTAATTTAATTCTAAAAGTTTTTTGAATGAAAAATTTTTTTGAAATTATAATTGTAGAAGATAAACATATTTCAATTTGTTTGGATATTCAAATTTTGTTATATTTCTTCTATCAAGTAGAAGGCCTTTCTATTTTATTTTATATATAATATATAATTATATTTTGGCTTCAATGAATCTCATTATGGAATGTCAATGAATTTAAATAAGCCTTAAAAATAACTCACACTGTTCTTTGATTTTGTTAGAACATAGATCAATCTTGAATTATAAAGTTGATCTGTGTTTCGAAGCATTAGTCCTTTACACGTGGTGAGTTGTTGATATAGGTTAGTTTTTTGATTTTGATATTTGGAATATTATTCAGGACCGAAGAAGGGATTGCTTAGAATTATATTTGTTTTTTGGAGATATAGTGCATGTTTTGAGAGATTTCTGAATTAAGTTATTCGGATATTTAAATATATTGAATATTTCAAATAAATTATATTCTTTGAGATGTCCTTAAGTGTGTTCATGTTTATAAAATGCAATTGGTGTTCCTAAAGGTAAGACCAGAAACAAAATTTTGTCTCCTTTAAATATTTATTTATTAATTTTAATGACTGTCGTATATCTGTTGGTTTATTTATTCCATTCGACATTATTTATTTAGTTTTGATTATATACGTCTATTAAATGTAAGCGGTGCTTGTTTTAGACATCAATTCAATTCCAAAAATTTTTTGAATAAAAAATTTTTTCGAATTTAAAATTGTAGAAGATAAATATATTTTAATTTGATTTGATATTCAAATTTTGTTATATTTCTTCTATCAAGTAAAAGGCCTCTCTATTTTATTTTATATTCAGTTGGTGTAAGATGTATTAGAATAAGAATTACAAAAGTTTAGTCACACGGAATAGTACAAGTATATAAAAGAATGAGATATAAAATCACTTCCCATACTGAAGTAGATATCAAAATTATTCCATCCACTTTCTTGAAACATTCCACTTGACTGTCAGATTATTGTATGAAAGCTGAAGAGAAAGAGACCTGCTCGTTTCGAGTCTCTGAGAACTAGGATTATCCTTCTCGTCTACATAGAAAAACAATTTCCATTATTCTAGGCAAACACGAAAGAAATACATCATGAGAGTATAACTACTTAGATGTGTTCATAAAAACCGGCTCGTATGATATGCAAATCTCTGAAAGTCGGAAGAAGTCTCAATTGTTGGGGTAAATTCGCCCTCCTTGATAGGGCATATAACACAGACCCGTCCCCGCCTGTATTCATTGCGGAGGAGTAGTCATTTGTCATGAGGAGGATGCTCTTGCAATATCGCCAGAGGGCGTTTAATGATGGCTATTGTGCTTGGGAATTTCAACCCTATTTTTTCCCCACGTGCTATCCATCAGCGATAATAGACTGAAAGAAATAATGATCATTTTCGTATTTTAATTGGAGCAATATTTTTCTGCTTGCTCTTGACGCTTTATTGGAAATAAAGGATCTCTAGTGTCATGAAAGAACGCCACTGTAATTAATTCATAATGAAATATACATTTTTTGTTATTTTTGCTCTTGTTTACCAAGCGCTGAATTTTATTGCAAATATTTTCATTATGTATTATGTATTTATATAAATTAAGAAAATGATAAAACTGGAGAATCTGATTGAACATTCGCCTTCAAATATAGTTTTGCTCATGTAGCTGCCCGTCTGGGAGTTTATAAGCAAGATAATTATTGAAAGATCGAAATTTGAACTGCAGACGTATAGTTCGAATGGAATAATAAGCATCAAAACTGAGCAAAATCTGACTGCCGATAGAGGGAAATAACGAATAACTTTTTCTCGATATCCCAAAAAAAAGGTGAAAAGCACTGACGTCAAGTCAGGGGCTTTTGCGCGGTAACTGGTGATCTGATGAATAAGGCAGGTAAGGTCAAGCAGGCATGAAAGGAAGCATTATGGGGCATTTTTGAATGACCAATAATTGACGTTGAGAGCGTCACCAGAAAGATGATGAGGAAAGTCTCTCTTGTTGCAGAAGAGATGATTTGTGTAAACTTGATAGGATTGAGAAGGGTTAAGATTGGTGTGTGGTGGATTTCTGTTGGGGTTAGATAAAACGTAAGCCACAGACGTACATTATGAGAAACTGTAAAGGACAAGTCCTCTCGCAGTCCTTTGAAAGCTTTATATGAAAATGGTACAAAATCCAAAGGATGTAAGGAGAAAAAAACAGATGTTTGGCTTGAAGAATCATAACTCCTAGATGAAAAGGTGAAAACCCAGAAAAGAGTTGGTATGATAATACACCCAATTCAAAACATAAATTATTGAATGTTTTATTATTATACTATTGTCAATTAACGGATAGGTCTAACAGTGAGAGTTGAACACAATAATAAGATCGAAACATACTCTTCAACAAAAAATCTGTACAAAAACCCACTTGTTGTTTTCACGTGTCATGAATTTCTTCTTGAATGGTGTTTTGATCTTGTTATTCTATTCGATTCTCAGTGTCAGCGCTATCGTTGATTGGCAACAATCGACATTTCGAATTTACGATTGAGCGTTTCTGGTGTAATGGTTAATAGAGGAAAATATGTGGAGGGTGAGCTCTCCCAACTATCGTGTACGGCTTTTAACACAAGTGATCCAACTTTCATAAGAAGAGAAACAAGATCCCACATGGACGTTACCTGAACAACAACAAGGGGCCTATCAAATATCCACAGAGATAATTGGGGAGAATCCAAATATCCATATTTGTGGAATGACAAGATCGAGGAGCTGCTATAAACCTATATACATAGCCTTAGATGCAAAGCGATGAGAAGTAATAGAAAAAAAGAAACGCCAAAGAATAGCGACAAACGATAAGGATAAGTTAAAATAGACTTAAGATAGAAATGGGAGAAACAAAAAGCAAAGAATGGAGGACTCTTTTGCAAAACTTGTAAGATGATGTCTGAGGACAAGGATAGAAGATTGTTATTCGTCAACTCAACAGAGATAGTTTGGAATACGAGATCCCTCTGAAAACGAGGAAGGCTGGAAATACTGAAAGTTCTTGGTCTGAAATGAATCTTCTTTCTCTGGAAGAACTGAAAGTCGCAGTTACAAAAATGAGGAATGAATAAAAACCGTGCCCAGACAACCTTACGACTTAAATTGTTAAGCTAGCACTTGAAATAATACTGGAACATTTATTATAAATGGACAATGAAAAGTTTAGGAGGCAGAGGTGGTGGTGAAAAAGGGAACAGACCCGGCACTATCTTTCAGTTAGATAGACCTATACGCCTGCTGAATACACTAGTGAGTGTATACGAGCAGCTTCTCATCACAAGAATAAACATCGAGCTAGAGAAAAAAGGTGAAATTTGAACATGACAGTACGGCTTCAGGGAGGGTAAGTTCACGACAACCGTGATTATGGCAAGATCACAGGTAAGATATTTCATCATGGCAACCAAACACCTGCAGAATGCCTTCAACACTGCAAGCTGACTAAAGTTTCGAATGAAGAACTGAGAGGTGAGTGGAAATATCTCGTAAAATGCGTCGAAAATTAGATATAAATTGATATTAAATGAAAGAACCATCAATAATAAGAGTAGAAAGTTCAACATGCATCGATAATATTATCTGCAATTTTGATCTCGATACTACAATTACCATGAACTTGTACTTAGGAGACCACTTCACACAAATTGTGTCATTTTCATCTGAAAATGAAAATCTGCTAAGAAGTGATGATCACTCAAAATACATTATAGCAACAACTAAAGGAATAAATGCCGTAAAACAAAAATTGAAAATAATTGACTGAAAACTTGAACTTGTCCCTCTGTCACCAGAAGGTTTCCAATTTTTTTTTCATGAGTTAAGGAAAGGGTTCAATCTGGCGTTTCCTAATAAAATGAAGAAAAGTAGGCAGGACACTGATAAGTGAATTATAGGGAATGATGAAATATTCAAGAAGATCTAAAGTAAATTAGATGTACTTGATACTATATTCAAAGTATCACGTTCCAAGGCAATTTAATGTGAGCACAAGAGATGTTAAGAAGAGCTAAGGAGATAAATTGTAAAGATCAAGAAGAAGCGAAATGAAGATTTAATAAAAAGTTCTGAAAATAAAACCGAAACGATTTGGTCCATCATAAAAAAGAAAACCTCAAGAAAAAAAGTGACCACCAGGAACTAAATACTGAGACACTCAATAACTATTTCTCTGCAATAAATGAAAGGATGAAAAAAGATGTAAATTTATCCAAAACCAGCAGAGATGATGCCGTTGGATCATTGATCGAGATGATACTAAAAGGGCGAACTGATAGAATTCCAACAAACATCAGAGTTTGAAGTGATAAATATCATCAAAGGAGTTAAAAATAAAGGAATCCCAGATATATATGGCATGACAACCAACTCCATCAAATTGTTGTCGAAGGAAATTATTCAATCCCTCATAATCATTTTCAATAAATGTATTTCTGAGGACGTGTTTACAGAGGTACTCAAAATGGCAAAAGTGTGGCCCATACATAAAAAATGGGATGAGTCTGACCCGTCGAACTATCGTCCTATCTCTATTCTACCTGCTTTATCAAAGATTTTAGAAGATCTTATCAAAACAACAGTATCCACTAATTTTGAATTTATTCTCGGTAGCCAACAACATAGTATCAGAAATTCCAAATCGACAACAGAAATCCTCCTGGAGCTAATACGCCACATATGCGAAGCGGTGGATGAGAAGCAGATATCGGAAATAATTTAAGAGGACCTGAAGCTCTTAAGGAATGCGGGTGTTGTGAGGGAACTTCTGCCTCTTAATTTGGGGGGCGGCGTTTCGTTCTGAGCATGCGCACCTGAACTCTTCAGACAGGTGTGGTGCGCATGTCTGCCACTGACCATTTGTTCTGCTTTGGAACGGTCGTTGAACGCTATTTGCCTTACCCTACTTGAAATCATTGGCGACGGTCAGTCAGGAATTCTAAGACTAATCCTGTCCTCTATATAATAAGCCGGTCAAGCTCCAAGAGAGCAAGGCAGGATTTTGGACGGGAAGCAAAGAAGCTGCTCGCTACAGATATATCGAAGGCTTTCGATAGAGTGGATCATGATATCCTGATAAATAAAATGCGATGTTATGAAGTGTTGGGGTGTGACCTTAAAATTGGTCTGCTCATTCCTGCTGGACAGGCAAAAACTCGTTCAGTGGAATGATTAAATATCGGGAAAACGTAACATAAAATCTGGAGTTCCTCAAAGATCAAAACTGGGCATCTCCTCTACATCATCTACATGGATAACCTTGACTTAAGTTCCGAACAATTTGAACATTATTTAAGGACTTTTTTTGCAGATGACACTTCCTTCTTCTTGAATGCTCCTGATATTGAACATCTACAACAGATGGGCAGATATCTGCACCAGACATCTAAAAAGTGGTTAAACTGCAATACCTTTTCAGTCAATGAGTCCAAGACCCAATACCTTCGAATAAGAAGTAACAACAATAAGACCATTAGACTGCTTGGATTATCGATAGATGGAGGTCTGTCGTGAGAACCACAGATTGAAGAGAGAATTTAGTGTCCTCTGGACACTAAATAAATTTGCCAATCTCCATTCGATTGCGACGTATAGAATTCTTCTGTGGGGTACGTCGGGGCAGGCGAAAGACCTTTTGGGTCTCCGTAAATCTGAAACAAACAGAAAGCTGTAGAGATGCTTCTCGTGAGCACAAAATACTTACCATACCAGCAATACATGTTTTGGAGAGTACCACCTACGTCCATAAGAACTTTTCCAGCCTTTGGTTTGTATCAAAATTTCAACATTAGGAGAATAGGCAAACTTAGCATTCCGCATCACAGCCGAAAACTTCTTTCGCAGGGTTTGGACTATTGAGGTCCCAAAGTCTACAATAAACTTCTAGATTTCGCGAAGCACCTGACTGGAAGAAGGTTCAAGAACAGCGTGAAGAAGATTCTCCTCAATGAAACAATTTATTCCTTAGATGAATTCGTCAGAAAAAAAAAACATTTTTTTTGACTTGGCATGTTTTTTTGTGCTGTAATTAAATATAATATTATATATTGGAGCTCTCGAAGGAAAATGCGGTATTGCGAGGGAGCTTGAAACTCTTAATTCGGGAGACGGCGTTTCGTTCTGAGTCTGCGTTCCTGAAACTCTTCAGACAGGCGTGGTGCGCAGCTCTGCCCGAGACGCCAGTGATCATGTGTTCCGCTTGGAATGGTCATCAAACGTTGTATGCCTAGCCCTATTTGAACTCAGCGGGGACGGTTAGTCAGGAAACTTTAGACTGGCCGTGTTCTCTATTGATACGCGGTCAAGATGCAACAGAGCAAGGCAGGTTTCTGGACGAAGAGCGAAGAAGCTATTCGCTACAATATTATATTACTTCAGTACAGATAAGTTGACGTTGACATCATAAGACACAGATACAGTTCGGGGATGGTGCAGGAGTCGGTAGCTGGACCCAAAGAGTGAAACAATCAATATGACGGAGACATGGTTCTTTCAAAACTTTCATCAGCAAAGTACGAAATGCCGGATGATCTATGTTTTGTGTGCCGATGAAGAGGCAGTGTAGAACATATTCTATATAAATGAGAGATGGAGAAAGCAAAGAGTATAACGTTAAGAAAAGCTCCACTGTTGATTTGAATTTCAGTTGCTAAAAAATGCTCCAATAATGTGATTAAACTAAGACCATTAAAAAGTTTGGAGTTTCCGCAATAAAAGTCAATGCTGTTATCGCATGCGCTGTAGAGTTTCATCGTTTTCAAGATGCGTAGAATTTCCCAGATTCCTTCCCTTCGTATTGTGAGGTTACGCGAAGACACACATAGTGGTTTTTTTTATCGAATTAATGTACCTTATTCATGAAAATCGTGTAATATTTAATTTTCATTGTTTCTTATAAGACGTCTAATCAGAAGGCGTCTTAGTATCGGAGATCTTAGTAGCGGAGACCTTAGTACCGGAGATCTTATTACCGGATATTCTTAGTACCGAACCATAGTATCGGATGATCTTAGAGTTGAACAATCTTACTGGAGTGCCATTTTGCTTGGATTACCTTAATACCCGACAATCTGTCTTGTGCCGGATTTAGAGTATATATATATTTAGAGTATATATTATTACCGCACCATTTTAGTCCTGGATAATCTACTGGTCATTTGGAACAAACCGAAACTGAAGATCTGCTGATTATATGCAGAATAGGAACTATTCTTGGAGAAAGCAGTATCATTCCGTCACCTTGGAGAACAATATTCCAGGAGAACCCCAAAGATAAGTCCTTACGTTGATCTCGGACCTCGAGCTTACTGTAAAATTGTATTATATTACTAGCAGACCCGGCGAACTCCGTTTCGCCACCAGATTCGTTTTATGTAACATTTCGTTTGGTGATTAAAAGATAAAGAAAAAAAATTTTTTTGTTATATATTTGAAAAGGAAAATATGACAAATTTGTGCGTATCCGATGGCATTCGTTCCAATGCTGTTTTGAACATATTAACCACAGCATTATTAGCGTGAAAAAATGCTTGCAACTGTTCAATAATTCGTCTCTTTAACTGTTGTGCTCCCTGTATATTGCACCGCACGTTCAGCTGATCCACCATCGACGAAATGAAATATATTTGCAGAAATTGATGCGGTTCATCTGGTGTTGGCACCATTGAACCATGCAAATGATATATTTGACCTTGTATCTGTAATTGCAAATAATCATTAAAATTTGTTCATGAATACGTTGTAAATCGTGTGATGGTGTAGTGTGTGGTGTATATGCAGTTGTTGTGTTGCAATTCATTGAGTGATTGGTTATGTGTGCTGTATCTTTTACCTTGCAAGTCGGCATGAAGCCGCCTTCTCGAATGATATTAGCTCCAAAGGAAGTCATGCGAAAGCAGTTATTGTATTCAAGGATGTGTTGAAGAAAATGGCTGGAATCGGGATCACTTCCATCAAACAATGTTTTCAGTGGCTGTGGTGGTGTAAGTAATGGATCCAGTTTGACTTTTCCACTTGCGCAGCACAATCCAACCGTTTCTCTTTTGAACTTTAACGCATTGCAATATCGGCATATAGTCGTCATTCGTCCAATATCCAAATTTTCATCATCACTGTAGTTCGCAGTGGGATCATATTGGAATGCCAAGCGATTGTATGATGCCAATGATCTTCGTGTGCTCACGCGATGTCTCAATCGGTCATTTTCTCTTATTATATTTTGTCTTTCTTCGCTTAAGTTCCTTGAATAGACTTGTTGCTGGCTTGCATGTCTTGTGCGGCGGCCGATGTTCGCACGTCGTTCTCTAGGCATTTTGGACTATGGACAGAGTGTTGAATTTAACTTCAAATGCACGATCCACATAATTTACACTGAGCTTAAATGAAATTAACTGAGCAGAGAATAATGAGTAGCTGTCAAACACTTTATCACGCACCGGCGCCATCTACTTGAAGTATTGGTTTGTAGTACATGCTATGTATGAGAGATGGCGCTGTATGTGAAAAACGATTTCCCCACTTTTCTGTTGAATTTTTCCTGAATTTTCCTGAATTTTCTTTGCTATAAACCTCACGGAGCCCAAGACCTTTCCAACGAATGCAAAACCGTGGAAATCGGTTCGTGCGTTCTGGAGTTATAGCGTCAGGGAGGAAAACCGGACTTATTTTTATATAGTAGATATTGTAAATGAGAGTCACTATTTTAATTATAAAGTTGAAATAAATAGATAGAGCGTAAGAGTTTGCATTTTCACTATCAGCTTGACAATTTTAGATTCATTCAGGAAAGACAAGTTTATTTTATCTTTTCATTGGCCTCTATGAGGCATTTTACGAAGTAGGATGTTTCAAGTGCGGATGGACAAAATCGCTTGCTGAAGCTAGCGCGTTTTACTTTGATTTCCTTTTACCTTTTTATCATAGCCTTCTCTGTGGTGTGTTAGCGATTTTCATTTCAAGAGAAGAACTGACAGGGATGGTTTAGTAGGTGAAGACCCCGAACACCCAGTAGAATTGCTCCCTCTCAAGTCTAAAGTCTTGGAGAGCTTTCCCCCACATCAGGACAAAAAAAGTCTAAGCGAATAATTTCCCTATCAAAAAAAGTTTATAGAAATAACTTAAGTACTACCAGAAGATTGAAATTTTTCATTTTCTGTGTCTACATGTACAAAAATATTTGAACCCTTCAACTTTTTTGTAAAAAGTTTGTTACTAAAAGCAACAATTACTAAACAATAACTGCTGAAATAGCTCAATATTTAAAAAATTCCCATTTGTAAAAAAGGAAAGTATCATCTTATGTAACACAATATCCTTCCTGATAGTCATAATCATTTATCGGAACATCATAACATATTCCTCAAGAGCTACATTACCATGATTTCTATTGCCGAAAAGACCATCGCCGTCTGATATATTCCACGTCGTTTCTCCTCTGAACAAGCGGATTACACTCGGCTCAATATTCCCTCTTGAATTCGCCGTACGACACAAAACGGTCCCTAATATCGTGCCGGCCGAAAATGAAAAACTCCCCGTACCCCGAAATGAGCATATCTCGATCCCGTGCTCGAAATAGATGCAAATAAGGCGGGAGTTTCGGGAGCGTTATCGTAATAATGCAGTGCTCGTTCGGGAATTCGTCTGGTAATTTTGTCTTTGTTATTAAATTATCTGGCAACTTTTCCCTGACGAAGTTCACTTTATCTGTGTTTTCCACTTGACTTGGCCATCTTCGAGGCGAGGTTGACTTGTTCCGACTCCAGGTACAAGGAACGTGAGGGCGGATGAGAAGTTCGTGCTGTAGGGATGGTTCTGGAATTAATGCCGGTTCGGGATACCGACGCGACAAATTATTCAAATATCGTTCATGTCGTTCATTATGTGCCTTGAACCTACTTGTTAGGTAATTGTGAGATAAATTACTACTTTCGCCTCGCGTTTTCTGACGCCATTCCGGGTAAAGTTAGTGCGATGGGAAAATTAGAGTTACCCAGGTGGAGCATGTATTAACCATTTTAAATTTGGCGTTTCGCGACGTGTGTCATATCTGACAATGGAGTCTGGCAAAAGGAAATTTTACGTAGAATTATCGTGAATATTTCAGAACCTTTCTTATTTCAGAAATTAGGGAGATTCTGTTCTGTCTCGTATTAGAAGTTTTAGTGTTGATTAGGGTGGAGCTCTTTGGGATGTGGTGTTATAAGGAAGCTTAAACCCTCTCAGTTTCGGGGGGTAAGCGTTTCGCTCCGGCTTGCGAATCCCTGAACTCCTCCGATTAGCAATGGGGTGAATTCTACCGGTTAGGTTACTGGCATGTGAGCGTGGCTCTTTCAATAGGTCACTACTCAGCAGTCTGCACAATCTGCCCAGGAGGCAGATTGTGAGATAAGGATACGCCTTTTAATCGCGCATTAGCGAGAAGCACTCAGAAAATTTAAACCCATCAAGCTTCCAGTTTCGGCTTCAGTCTGAAAACCTACACCGTGAGTAGTAGCAGCGAAGCACTATCCAACCTCTACTGGCTATGCAGTGACAGTACCCGAGCTGTTTCGTGACGGAACTCACTCGCCGAAGGGTTTTCTTATTCACTAACTCGAACGCAGTCCCATGAACCAAGATAGTCTCAAGAATTTATGCCTCAATTGAGTATCGTCAACCAGGCCTGTACATCAAGATCAACGAACCCTTGTGAAGTTTTTCAATTGATCCTGGCTTCAAGCACTAACGGTCAGAGCCGCATCGTCGAGATCCACAAACTCTGGAAACGTCTCGCAAACGATCGTGGTTCAGAACGAAGCTGGTTGAACCGTCAAGTCCCGCTAAGCCCTGAAGCACTTCTCAAGATATTCTGAACATGAGTTTCGGGGAATAGATAAATGGAATATCCTTCTAGTCCAGCATGCGGACTTTCAGCAACTGCCCCCTCGAGTCCAATACCAATTGGGTGGCTAGGTTGCACGAATACTTCCCGAGAACATCCATCCTCCCGGGGTAACGCCAGTATGATACATAACGCACTCGGCCATTGGACAGATGAATCCGGAGATTTACTGCAATAGGGTAGAGTACGTTAGTTTTATGGGTGGAGCCCTGTGCTGCAGAACCTCTTCGTCACTGAGTTGAACAACGCGGTTCAGCCCTTCATTTCACCTTTACGGCGGAACTAGATCCCCGTTCTGTTGAACTTCCACCAGACTGGTCCAGTGACTGGCGCAAGTGACATTGCTTTAGGCATCAAGACTTAATCCTCTATTTCACCGGGATAAAACTAGGATTTTAGTCAAGACATGCGCCCCCAGCGAGTTAAGCTACAATGTCATGTGGGTAGCGTAGCAATGGGGTGCAAGCCTGTCAATGACATCTATAATAGTGTTCCATATTGGAAAGTCAAACTCAGAACGCTTATAATCTGCTCTACTTGACGCCGCCGAGGACGGTGACCTAAATATCGGAAAACTGTCGTGTCCTTTACGTGATACACCGGGGAGCTGTAGCAAAGCAAAGCAGCATTCTGGGCAAGGAGTGGGCACATCGCTACACACTTACAGTAGAGTAACGACACAAGGCGTTGGTATTTGGAATGAAACAGTCCGCCGCTGAGCTGGACGCGGTATCATCTCAAGCGAGGGATACTGTGAGACGAAATGGATAGTTACCTTGTAAAAATAGGATGGGATAGTCGGTAGTCAACACAGTTTCGGGAGGTAAGGGTAAATAATTTAGATGACTCAAAAAATGCATGACAGTGTTCTTAGATTCAGCTTAAGTGAACAACGCAGGAATGTTGAGTACTGCTTAAGTACTTCCGATAAATTATCTGACGAATAGAACCCAGGGAGTCGGTGTGGGGGTTTTGTTAGCGACTCATCAACGGTGTCAAAAGAGGTGCTCCAGGGTACAGTACTTGGCCCTTCGCTATTTTTAATTCACATTATTGACATCTTCAATCTAGAAAACCTAGGGAAATCATCTCATACGCCGAAAATACTACAGTAGTTTTTGTGGGCGATTCATGGGATGTTCTATATGAAACTGCAGAGAAGTATCTAGCAGATATTTACCAATGGTTACATTGCAACTTATTAACCTTGAATTTCGTGAAATTCAAGTTTATTATATATCACTAGCGATATCAACCTGATGAGGATCTCCTGCTGATTCACGATAGTCAATGTACGATTCGGGAGTGCACATGCCCATCTCTCTTGAGAGTTGATGAAGTAAAGTATTTGGGGATTGTTGTTGATGAGTATATGAGGTGGAATGCGCAGGTGTTGTTGTTTTGACGGAAAAATTCAGACAGCTAACGTATACGTTTTATCTTCTGAGAGATATTCTGAGCATAAAAAAGGAAAACTATGGTCTATAATTCCCTTGCGTAATCTATTCTCAGATATTACGAACTTGTGTTGAAATGACTAACTGACAATGCAGGAAAACGTTTGTAAACATGGCGAAATATTTTGATAAAAAATGCTGAGAAGAGATAGACTTTATCCAACACACTAACTATATTGTGAATCTAAGTTATGAACTTAGGAACTCTTTACATTTACCGATCGCTCTTGCATATCACCTCCGGATGTCATCCTTTTCTTCAACAAAATGAATATATTACAAGATCCGTTGTCAACGAGTGACTTGAGATTTCATCGTACAAAAACAGTTTTTCTCAGTGTTTCGTCTTTTATCTTGGCCCTAAACTAAACAATATGCTTCCACTTCAAATAAGAAAGCCTAAAAACAATAAAAAATTCAGAATGGAGCTGAAGAAGCTATTAATAGATGAAAGGATCAGTTTTACAGTATAGAATCTGCTTTTTGTTTTTGTGATATACTTATAATATTTATTATACTTTCTATCACCCGGCGCTTTGCTTGGGGGATAAGCAGCCGTATCTTCCTTGTCTTGTCTCAATAGTTTGTCACTATTTATTGTCCAGTACATGGACCTTTGAGCCTACTTTTATTTTTTCTAGTATATGTGTATGATACCTCAGTGGAGCGAGTGCAAGCACTGCTGGTTAGATGTGCTTTCTCTCAGAAAAGCCAGAAAATTTATTTCCAAGTGTACAGAGGTAAGTTCTCTACTCATTTATGTTCCGTTGCCGGAAATCTAAAATGATTATCTTAAAAATTTCAATAATGTCTTAACTTCATATTGTTTTAATTGTACTAATTTTTATCAGCTTTATGAAAAATAAAATCAGAATATTATACGAGTAGGTGATAACGCCGAAGCATAAGAAACATTACTTGAACTTTAAAAGGATAAATATCTCAATGGCATGACGGGCGATGTGAAAAATAAATTAATTCCTTCCGGACGAAATTTGATCTTCAACCACGTGGTTGCTACGAAGAACATGAAATAGAAGAGGTGGTTCCAATCACTCCTCAGGAATCTGAAGATAATTCCATGAGAAATTTTGAAATTCCGAATCTTCAAGAAATCGAATGGATTCAAAGTGACTTCCATCCGAATCAACGCGTTTTTCCAAGTCCTTCTCTGGATAATAGGCCCAGGAATAAAACTCAAAATCAAAAATGCTCCTTGATGATTCAATAATAAATCTCCTCATAAAGGAATCTAGCAAATATGCTTCATTTCTAAATCAGGCAGATCCGAAAATTAGTAATCAAATGTTCCTTAGCCATTTTGCTACTTACAGGCAATAACGAGCTTCCGGGAAAGAGGTTTTATTGGGATGAAGCATCAGACATGAAAAATTAGTTGGTATATAATTCAATGCAGCGTAATCGTTTTCTGGAAATTTGCCGTTTTATTCATTTTTCTGTTAATGCCCATCCAAATCCACATGATAAAATTTGGAAATTGCGCCCATTTATGAATAAAGTAAAAAATAATTATTTGAGATATTGTAAAGTGTTATGATGAGGGTATGATAAAATACTCTGGTAGTCATAGGTAAAAACAATTCATTAGGTTTGGATATGAAATGTGCTTTCCCAACACCCCTTCAGAATATATTGTCGATTTTGAAATGCACCAGAGCAATAACCCTGAGCGATCTGAAAACTGCGAGAAATTGTTTGGAAAATCCACTGCTCCTCTAGTTTCTACGTTAGATGAACTTCAATACAAGAAGTGTTTCTATCTATATATATTATATTTTGACAATTTATTCAAGTTCCTTACAGATGGTGGCTATCAGGCTACCGAAACTGTCAGAGACAATCTTCCCGAAAGTTATCCTCTCAGATATAAGAAAGCTATGGCAAAGCACTCACGGAGTTCCCATGAATTCATTTTAGATAGAAATAATTGTTTTATAAAATTATAAAAGATGAGTAGATAACAGTATAACACCAAAGCTTCCGCCTGTTTTGGTGTAGTGCCAATTGCAAAAATTCGTCGTTTTTCTCAATGTAGAAAAGGCATATTCTAGTATTACGACTGCACCTCATCTCTTAATAATTAATATATGGAAGAACAGATCGCATGGATTAAAATATTGCCCAGTATAGAATTGGAAACGTGAGAAAATGGTGGTGGTGTCTTTTCATATTGGTTATAGACGTATGCGCCCATAACGCGTGGCAAATTCAAAGAGAGCCAGAAGGATATTTGTCTTATTTGGAATTTCGAAGGTCGATCGTCTAAACGTATCTCCCAACGTATGGTATGCCACATCGAGGATCGGGAAAACCAGCTATTCTAAACTGAGTTTCCGACAAAACACGTTATGATGGCATATCTATCAAGCTGTCATTGATGCACGTGGTGGTCACCAATTCCCTGCAATGTATATTCAGAAAGATGTTTAAGAGAAGCTCTGGAACAAAAATGTGAAGGTATAATTGTAAACGGGGGGACCATCAACAACCTTCGATATGCTGAAGATATGGTCATTTTTGCCTCAGGTGCAGAACAACTGCAGGAATTAGTGAACAGCATCAGTGAATTCTGTACCGAAAGTGGTCTTCAAATTAACAGAAGCAGAATAAAAGTGATGATAGTTAGCAAAACATCTAAAAACATCAACATAAGAATAAAAGTGAAAGACACTCACCTCGAACAATTGACTAAGTACAGATACTTGGTATGTCGGATAAACAGAGACTGGATGAACAGAAGTGAAATCAGAGCAAGAATCGAACAATCCCGAGCTAGCTTTAGAAATATTAAGAGAGTACTTAGTAGCACAAATATTTCATTGTCATTAAGAACTAGGCTGCTGCGCTGTTATGTGTTTTCGATACTCCTATACGGGATGCGGGCTTGGACGTTGAATAACATCGAAATGAAAAGGTTGCAAGCTTTCTAGAGGTGGTGCTATAGGAGAATGTTGAGATTAACGTGATTCTATAAGGTTAGTATTATCAGAGTGGTGGAAATGATGAATATTTTGGAGACTTGATGAAATAATAAGTATGAACTATTGCAGAACATCATGCAAGAAAAATAGAATGCAGACGAGGAAAGTAGGAAGGGAGGAAGTAGAAGAACATCCTGGCTCAAGCATTTGCGTGATTAGTACGTGTAAACACGAATTCATTGTTTAGGAGAGCTGTAAACAATATACAGATATCACTGATGGTAACCAACGTTCTGGAAGGACATGGTACACGAAGAACGTGGTCATACCTTGTAATAAGAGCAAATATAATTATTAATTCTTTGAATTCTCAGGATTTCGGTTTTTCGTTAAATTTTATACTTTTTCAAATATTGTATTTTAGTTGTTGTGAATGCATATTTCTTTGAAATCTCATTATTCCTAACTGAACATACCAATTTTGAAAGAAAAATGAGTTTTTCCCAATAGAAAACACTAATTACTTCAATATTCTCAACTTTTGATGAGCAGTTCATTTTATTGAACTATCTATGTTTTAACTGCTGGAGAAAACATAATATTAGAATAATGAATATGCAAGTCCGATACTAAACGGACACAATTAAAATTTATGCCTTTTCGGTAATGCAAACAATAATAATTTTCCCCACCTTGTAATGCTTTGAGTGTTTTGTCCCTAAATGCACCCTCACGGTAATGGAATTGTATGATCCAATTATAAAAGAGGTTTATAGCAGGTCACAAAAGAAATATTATTCCTAATACGATCAACCCATAAGGTCAATCAAACTGTAATATGCTTTCATGGAATAAACTGTGTCTTCTTCCCCTTTATGTCGGTTTTGTGGCTACCGGTTCATTATTTTTCTCGGCAATAGGTGGGGCTTTCAACCTCGCTATAATTTATGTCCGAACGCGGGATGAGTTGAATACCTATTAAAAGAAATTACGCGGACCACAAATAATTCATTTACGCCTAAACGGTTAGTGCGCTAAATTACCGACAATTAACTTGGAATTGCAGTAGTGTAAAATATTTTATGACCCAGTAGGTTGTCAGTGACATTGCAAATTATGCAAATTATTCAGTGTATATCGGCTGCAGCAGGTGACTGAAAATTTAATGGTCCGGTTAGTAAAGTTTTGCGATAACCCTAACGAAAATTTGAGTAAAGCATGAGGAAACCATAGAAATTATTATCAGATTTAATAATCAATCTTAAACGATTAAAGGCACTTTTCAATAAATCTTTCAACACAAATATTGAATAGCTGCAAACTTAAACTTCGAAAAGCTAGAGTCCTCTAGGGGCCAATAGCTTTGGCTTTGGCGTGTATATAGGAGTATCATATACCCCGAAACACTGATTAAGTATTTTTTTGTGTACATCGCTTTCGCAGGTTAATAAGACAGTTTCAATTTATTCTTCAAGACGTATTTGTTATTTCGTGATATATTTAAGCAATAAAATTAAAATAAAATTACAAGCCATTGTACATCAATACGACACCCGAACAAAAGAGCATCCCACGGTTGTGCCAAACCGAGGAAAAACTATCGGTCAACGATCCGCTGAATTTCTGGCACCTAAGTTATACAGTTTGCTATCGGAAATTATCAAGACTACGAAAAATTATGAGATGTTCAAGTATCATGTTAAAGTGTGGATAAGAACCACCGAGAGAAATTATTTTAATGATCTCATCGTCTTGAAATTTTTGTAAAGAACCATATTACCCAAATGTTATTGTCCACATAAAAGATTATACATTTCTCTTTTCCCGAATTACGACAAAACCCTAATATGAACTACTCGAAAAAGTCGAATATAGACCAACATAACCAAAAAGGACCTCTCCTAAGCGCATTCACATAAGCAAATTATTATGTCTGCACATGAATCTATTTATGACAATTATTGTATAGGTATTAATTAATTATTATTAATGTATTATCATACACAAGCTCAAAGCTTCAGTGATTTATCATATTTATTTTACTATTCTAATTCTATCTATTGTTCTATTACATTCTATAAATTATTGGAAAATAAACATTATTATTATTAATAATATGTATTACGAAGACGTCAAACGGTGGCTTCAGAGGTTATGAAAAGACTTCGATGGGTTCGAAGAAGATGAACCTGTTATAAGTAGTGAGTACGAAAGAGAACAAGTAAAACAGAATTAGTAACAGACCACGGGGAGGAAAAGGTAGAAGAAGAAATATTGCCTAAAACACTTGAGGAATCGGAAGAGCAAGAAAATGAAGCGCTTAACTTATGTTATAGATACTATCTACTTAGATAAGAATAAATCGAAATGGTAGAAAGTTCCAAAAACCAAAATGTAAGAACAAGACCAGAAAACATAATAAAACATCTACAAGAAAGGCGTCGCACGAGAAAAGAATAGCCCTGTTGATTACTGGCTTCTAAATATGATAACCGGCATCAATGCCTGGTAAAACCTACGAATGAAATAAAATAATTAGAGGTTTATACTTGGAAGAAGATATATAAAATTATGCAAATATTTTAATATTAGCCTTCTACATATTCAATTTCAAAAAATTATATTTAATAATTATAACTTCAGGAATTAAATTATTGTCATATAAGTACCACTTATATCAAACGACATATAAAATAAACATTCATTATAAGACATCCAAATAATATAACAAAATCCAATAAATAAAAATTGTTAACCAAAATCCTATAAATTGAATATTTTGAGTAGACAAAATTTTGTTTCTGCTCATCAATCTTATGAAAACAGATATCTTTCGAAAATGTTTAACATAATCTTAAGAATTTCATCATAAAACTATCTTACTTAGAATATTCAATATTATTGGATATCTAACTAAGTTACTTTTTAGAAAATCTCAAGATATGTAAAAACATTACTAAAAAACAAGTTTTAAGAGAGACTTAGCTTCGTCAGTACTCAATTATATTCATATTCAATAATATATAACATCAATCAAAAAAATATTTACTCGCCTTTTAACAATTCAGAAAGCTTCTGTTAAATGAATACTGGAAATTCAAATGGAATTTAAGGTTAACTCAAATAAATACTTCTGTGGTTTACCATTGATATAAAAGATTGAAAGGCAATTTAACGGCCTCTGTTATAGCACAAAGACTAACTGTATAAAGAATGTTAAGGAAACCAAATAATTATATATTATGAATAAAATAAAACAAATAGAGGTTTATACTTGATAGAAGGTATATAAAATTATTCAAATATTTTAATATTAGCTTTCTATATATTAAATTTCAAAAAATTCTATTTAATAATTATAACTTCAGGAATTGAATTAATGTCATATAGGTACCACTTATATCAAATGACATGGAAATAAACACTCATTATAAAACACCCAAATGATATAACAAAATCCAATTAATGAAAACTGTTAACCAATTAAATATGTAGAAGGCTAATGTTAAAATATTTAAATAAAAAATACGAATAAAGCAGAAATCAAAGCTGTCTTTGCGCTGCTTTATTTAACCGGATTATATAAAGCAAATAAGCAACAAAATATAGCGGGTCTTTGAGCACCGATGGTAGTGGCATTAATTTATTCCGAACAACCATGTCGCAGCAAAGATATTATTACATGATGACAAGAAAAACTTCGGACAAAATTTACTGTGTTCTGGTACAAAAATATTTTAGCACAGACAAATAATTTTTATTCTATTAGATTCTCTACACTTTTTTGTACTAATATGTGAATTTTAAGTTTGATATTAATTTATTTTGCAGTGTTAGAATGTCAAACAAACGTAGTGGAATTTTGGAGCTGTTTTGTCAAGATAAGCGTCAATGTGAAATTGTTCGTTTGCTCAATGTGCCTCGATGAACCGTGCCGATCCAATTTGCCGTTTCGAGGAGATTGGCCATGATAGTCGTAGTTCAGGAAGTGGAAAAAAGCGCACTGTCAATACGCCCAACAATCGCGACCACGTCAAAAAGCAAGTCAATCGAAATCCGAGTGTCTCCATGAGAAAAATAGACGGGTATCAACCGTGAATCTGTTCGTCAAATGTCCAAAAAGGAACTCAACCTCAAGCCATACAAGCTCTAAAAAGTTCAACTCCTCACGGATGAAAACAAGCGCGTACGACTTCCAAGGTCAACAACGGGAGCGCATTCTCTTCACAAAAGAGAAGCTTTTTACCGTAGAATAATCCCAAACCACCAAAACAACAGAATCTGGTCCTCAGAGGCTCCCGATACGTCAGCCATCGTCGAACATCGTCAAAATCAGCAATCCGTCATGGTCTGTGGCGGAACCCCCTTGCTTTTCGTGGATCAAGGGGTCAAAATCAATCAAGAAGTCTACCTCTGCGACATTCTCGAGGCCGTAGTACTTCCGTGGGCCCAGTAGCACTTCGGCGACATGCATTTGTCGATTATGGAGCTCAGGGAGTGTGCTAAACACCACAAAAGTTTGGGGTCACTGAAACAATCACTGCGCCGGGAATGGAACCGATTAACGCCCGAAGAGTTGCGGCCGAAAATGCCGAAAATTTCAAGAAGCGTCTGGAGCTATGTATCGCAGCCAAAGGAAGCCATTTCGAAACCGCTTAGATATATTATTACCAAATGTTTATGTTATTATTATTCAAATGTTTGATTGTATCGGTCTCTACTTGCCGGAAATACACCTTGATGATTAAAGTAAAACAACTTAATTTCCGCTAATTTATTTAATTTCACAACAATTGTTCCGTCATGACAACTTCACTTCGTCAGGTGGGTATAGTACAAACTACATATTTGAGATTGAGTTCTTTAAATATTCAAAATGCACAGAAAAGAAGGTAGTTGGAATATACAGTAATTTGTTTTCTTATTATTACACTAAGTTTCAGAAAAGGTTGAGTAAGAGGAATTTATTGAGGTCCATTTGGTCGTTTAGGAAAATTTGATTTTTATTGTATCTGTTAATTTCGAGGGCTTCTAGGTAGCTCAACCTGAGGTTTTTGTTTCCTAGGTGTAAGATTTTGTAGTTACTGTCGAAATCATGTCCTGTCTCTAAAAGATGGTCAGCATATGTTGAATTTCCGCTTTTTCCGAGATATGCTTTCTGGTGTTCACGTATCCTAGTGCCAAAAGATCTACCTGTCTGACAAAACTACAACTACGATGCTGAACGACCAACCAGAATATTTGGTTCTTAACAAAATGTATGGAACTTGAAGTCTTCCCCATTGAAATCCATCTAAAAACTCCATTTACCTTAAGGTGATACATTCAGAATTATTCCATACACTCCATTATATTTTGTTTGATGATCTAAATAGGAATATTAGACAAGATGTAAACGAATCCATATACAAAAAATATTTAGTACAGAATAAAAAACTAAAAAAATTAATATATATAAAAGAAAAAAGAATCAAAAGACACAAAATTCTTCTAAACAACAAAAAACATTTCAGATCACGTTTTCTATCATAAGTTTGTTAATCTATCGGATGTCAAATTCAGGCAAAACGAAATTAAACTATCAGAAAAAGGTTATAAATTTAATTTACATAGTAATAATCCCAAATATCTAGAATATCTTGCGATAAATTCAGAAATCGCTTTGAAAGACCATAAAAATTCTAATGAAGATAAATATATGTCGATTAATCAGATAAAGAAACCATTACCTGCCTACAATTATATTAATATCAAAAACACAGTTGTAACAATAAGAAATAAAATTTCAGATAATAATTTAGTGTTCACAAGCGCGGATAAAGGAAACACAGTAATTAATATCGAAAGAAAGAAATATATCAATAAAACTACCACATTCTTGAACCTCAATAAATATAAAATAATTGAAAACGATCCTACTACTAAATACCAAAAACAGATCAAATCAGTCATCAAAAACTCCACAGCGCTTCTCAATAATACCCCAATTTATAAACTAACGTTTATGAATCCACAACCAACAATTATGTATTCCCTTATAAAATTACATTAAGACAATAAACCTATTAGATCATAAGTTTCATTCATCATAGCACCTTCGTATATATTATTGAAGAAGTAATCAAAATTATTCAGAAATAAACAAACTTTGAACCAAAATTTGCCATTAAAAATTATATAACCTGATAGAGAAATTAAAAAATACATTCTGTCAAGAAAGTACCGGGAATTATCGATTTAAATCTGGCGGGGCAATGAGGCAGGTAAAAATTTTTTTTCCTAGGTTGGTACCACTGTCCTTAATTACTATGCCAAGCTTGAGCGGGATCTGTCAACTAGTGTGTTTGCAACAGCTGATTAAGTCAGTCGATGTCAGAGTGCGTGCCGATTTTTACTATGGGTGATTACGTTGAGCAAAGAATTTGTTTAAAGTTTTGTGTTGCAAATGAATTTTCGTGTGCCGATGCATTGAAAATGTTGCAGAGGGCCTTTGGTGATAATGCTCTATCGAAAACTCGTGCATATCAGTGGTACAGAGCCTTGAAGGACGGTCGTGAAGTGGTCGCCCATCGACGGCTTCGATCGAAGATAACGTCGATAAAATTAAGGAAAGGGTGCTGGAAAACCGTCGTACCAGCTTGAGAGAGATAGCACATGATCTTAAGATATCCCACGAGTCCGCACGTACGATTTTGATTGATATTTTGGGCATGAGAAAGGTGGCCGCACGACTCGTACCGAAAGACCTGAATTTTCTTCAAAAACGTCATCGCGAACAGGTTGCTTCAGACATGCTGGATCGCTGTAATTCCGATTCTACACTCATGGAACGCATTATAACTGGTGATGAGACCTGGGTCTACGAGTACGATATGCAAGCAAGCCAGCAATCATCGGAATGGGTGGCAAAAAATGAGCCGAAACCGAAAAAACCACGCCAAAGCCGCTCGAAAATGAAGGTGATGCTCATTGTTTTCTTCGATATCCGTGGCGTGGTGCACTACGAATTCGTTCCAGAGGGTCAGACGGTAAACAAGGAGTATTACCTAGGCGTTATGAAACGTTTGCGTGAGCGTATCCGTAAGAAGCGGCCAAATTTGTGGGCGAACAACTCATGGATTTTGCATGATGATAACGCGCCTTCTCACCGAGCTACGATTGTGACTGACTTTCTCGCCAAAAACTCAACAAACGTGCTTCAGCAACCACCGTATTCGCCGGATTTGGCTCCCTGCGACTTTTTCCTCTTCCCAAAACTAGAATTGCCCCTTCGTGGCACCCGTTTTGAGTCGATTGAAGCCATAAAACAAAATTCGGCGCGAGAGCTAAAGTCTATCCCGGAAAGCGCCTATAAAAAATGTTTCGATAATTGGAAGTGCCGTTGGCATAGATGTATTGGAGCAAATGGAGCCTATTTTGAAGGCGACCCAATAAATTTTGACGATTAAATGTAAAAATGTTGTTTTAATTGAAAATTCCCGATACTTTCTTGACAGAGTAATATATATTCCAGATAATGCTAAACTTATTTCTTTCGACGTTCAAAATTTGTCCCCTTGCATACAAGTTAAATAATCGAAAAATCTGATAGAAATGCTATCAGTAAAAAATAGAACTAATCCGGTTGTAAAACAAGAGATTATCGAAATCTTATAGGTTTGTTTGGACCAAAATTATTTTTTATTTTATGGAATATTTTACGAAGCTTATGATGGTCTCACTATGGGAAACCTACTTAGTCCGATATTATCCGAAATATTTATGGACTTCCTGAAAACCAAAATCCAAGAGAGCCCCTTCTTTAAATATTTCATTTATTGGTATCGTTACGTGGATTTCACCAAAGAAATACAACAAAATAACAGCATCAATTTTTTTGATTTAAAAAATCAACAATAAACATGACTTTTCAATTTGCCGGAAACCCACTCATACAGATAATTCGATCCGCTCAAATTCTAATCATCCATATTCTCAAAAACTAGCAGCTTTTAATAGCATGATATTTAGATTAATCAGCATACCTATGATACAAGAGAATTTTGATAGTGAACTGAAAATAATAAAACAGATTGCATTTAACAATGGTTCCAATCCGTTCATTATAAATAAATTATTGAAACGAATGCAATTTAAACAGTCAATATCGCTTGTATATCCAACAATAGCTATTGATACAAAATATAATGTTGGAGGAAAAAAAGATTAAAGTAAATAAAAAGAAACTCATCTGGAAAACGCAAGAAATAGAAGAAATGAAAAACATCTTATACGCGTTAGATACTATCAAATAGATCAAATATCCTTATCACCTCACAAGTCTTATAAGAAAGAATAAATGAAACTATAAAAGAGAAGAATGAAGAATACGTAAATAGAGCCGAAAATAAACAGAAAGCGTTATGGAAGGTGATAAGAAATGAAAATTCAAAAAGAATAAAGAACAATATGACCACAGAATTCAATCCCAATATACTAAATAACTATTTTACAAGTAATGGTAAAAATATTGGAGAAGAATTAATAACAAAATCCCACAGCCACAAATTACCAAAATCCTTGGCATCAAATAGTGAAGAATCTTGTTTTCTTTCTGAGTGCACCGAAAATGAGGTCAAAAATATAATTCATCTTTGAAATCAAAAGACTCGTCAGATGTTTTTAATATTAAACCTGAGATTTTGAAAGTCTTGAGTGAGGATATTAGTTATCCAATTTCAATACTAACCAATAAATGCTTCCAGGAAGGCTATTCTCCAAATGAGCAGAAAACTGCGAAAGTTATTCCCATTCATAAAGGAAATGGAGATAAAAATGAATGTACCAACTACAGACCAATAGCAATTCTACCTTGCCTATCAAAAAATTTTGAGATAGCTATAAAAGACAGAATGCTGAAATGGATGGAGAAAAAGAATTAATTGAATAAATGTCAGCACGGATACAGAAAAGGTCGAAGTACAACTACAGCGCTGATGGAAGCAATTAACACAATTATTGAAGCCATGGATATTGATGAGTTCGTTGAGATGCTGAATTTTGACCTTAGCAAGGCTTTTGATGTTGTATTCCATGAAATATTGGCTGAGAAACTCAAATTGTGTGGTTTCAGAGGAACCTTACACAAAATGTTACAGTCGTATTTGGAGGGCAGATATCAAAGTGATCATTGGAATGGAAAAATGTCTACTGAACAAAAAATTGATTGTGGACTACCTAAAGGGTTGGTACTGGGATCTATTCTCGTTTTAATATACATTAATGATATAAGCTTTCAGTGTTGCAGCAGCTTATGCATCTATTGTGATGATACTTTTTTGGTAATAAGCTCAGAAGATTCAGGTGACTTTTTAAATAAAATAGAACGTGAAGCGAAGGAAGCTGAGAGATGGTTCACAATGAACTCGCCTAAGTTGAATTCGGATAAAACTATAAAATTGATATTTTGAAGTAGGCAGAGTACGGCGAGTGCCAAATTTTTAGGAATCATCTTAGACAACAGACTGAATTGAGCCTCGCATATTGATTACATCTGTGAGAAACTATCAAAGAGTCTATATTTTCTGAGAAAACTGAAGAAAAGTAGTACTCACGAATTGATGAAAACTGCATATTTTGCAACTTTTCAAAGTATATTACAGTATGGTATACTCCTATGGGGTAATGCATCTGATGTTTCCAGAGTCTTCATTCTTCAGAAGAGGGCCATTCCAATCATACATTGAATGAAGAATACAGACTCCTGTAAGCGAATATTTGTAAATTATGGTGTACTCACCTTTCCATCACTTTATATCAAGGAATGCTTGAAATATACGCATCTGAAGAGAACCAGCATTACGCGGAATGGAGCATATCACACGTTTAACACAAAGCACAGAAACGATCTTATTACACCGCTGCATAGAAAGAAGAACACTCAGAACTTCTCGACCTACTGGGGAATTAAAATGTATAACAAGTTACCACCAGAATAAGGGAACTACCCGAACATGCTTTCAAAAAGAGAATAAATAAAATACTGATTTCAAATGCCTTTTATTCTACAGCAAAGTTTTTGAGTTATAATATTATTTGAAATTTTTAAGGGGACGAATCATGTAAATTTTTGATAGCAATAAACTATTATTATTATTATTTTCATTATCATTATTATTATTTTTATTATTATTATTATGTTTTTAATTTAACTGAAGTGAACAACGGATTTCTATCAAGTAAAGGCGAATACGATACGAAGTTTAAACAGAATTTATATTAAAGTGGATCAGTATGAAGATTTTGCAGCAAGTTTTTATCTAAAGAAGATACTGACTTATTTTAGTATATTCCGATTGTATATTCAAACTTAGTGAGAGGAAGAAACATTTACGTCTCACAGAATATGAAGTAATCTCGTACGAAAAACACTCCGTACCTCAGAAAAAATCTGACTTTAAATTCTGTGTATAAACCATAACCCCTGATGCTCACAATTCAGAACGACAAAACAGCATCCATCGACATACCATACCGTCAGCTTTTCCTCGGAGGGAAGCAATTCTGTCATTCCCGCGAAAAACCTTCCGATCGCCCAGGCGAAAAGGTGAGAAACGATTTCTATTGGAGGAATGAAGATAAAATGGAATAATTCAAGGAAACAAATTAAACAATGAGATGAAAGTTGTAAAATTTTAAAGGGTCACGAAGCGGAAGTGAGGCAATATACGGAGTCGTCTTAAGTTGTAAAAAGGCCTTCCAAAAGGGGAGGCAACTAGGTCACTAGTTCCTGCGGGTACAAGCAGGATATCGAAAGCATATGCTTCGAATCCGGGAGAAAAGTATGGCTATACCTATACTGCCTTACAAAATATTTTGGACGAATTGATATTATTCCATTTCAATCAGTTCACAACCGATTAATTCTCAGGTTTCTCCGCACATAATTGTTTTAGGTAATTTGGCATCATGGTCAAATTCTAACGAACTCATGATGATTAAAAGTATATTGAAAAGAATGAATGACGATACTTACCGTGAGATATATAAATATCCTAAGATATTTAATAAAGATATTACGTAGTAATCTGATTTATTTAATTTTATATTAATAAGAGCCTTTAATAGTAAGACTCATTTCACTTTAATATTATATTTATATTTTATGTAAAAGTTGGGTCAATATCAACTGTCATATAATATTCAGAATTATGAAGATTCGCGTAGGTGTTTGTCATTTCCATTTTGTCACAGGTAGAAGATGGGCTGACTCTGTGGTTGGAACCTACCCTATGTTTATGCATTAAGTTAGGTTGTGGCCATGTGGTCGAAAATCATTTCTAATTTGTTTTCAATGTGGAACACTTAAGTATAAAATTTTGATATAATAATCATAGTTTAGATTGGATATTTCTGAAGAGTTTCAAATAAAACGAAATATGGGCATATAAAATAAAATATTGTATTTAGATTTTATGTGTTATATTGAATTAGTCCATTGACTTTTTATTTTTAATTCTTATATTTCAGTTTATAGATTTTAAAATATGTCATTTTTAGGGCAGTGCTTCTTTGACAAAATGTGTATCGTATTATAAGATATACTAACTGACAAAGAAACTGCAACACCCAGAAGGAGCTGTTTAAATTTTTAATTTTTTTTGTAAAACATAGATACTATATAGCAAAAAGTAAAGGATTAAAATTTAGAGAAAAAAATCGTGAAGGTCTTTTCATGCAAACATTTTTGTTACTTAAATATGTAGCCGTTTTTTGCAAATTTTTAGATTTAACAACAAACCAGTTATTCGAGGAAATTCAAAGTCGGTGTTTAGTTGTTGTTAAAATGCCTAGATTATTTATCGCCAGCTAAGTGAATTTGAAAGAGGTCGAATTATTGGTCTACGGGAGGCGGGGTTGCCATTTCGAGAAATCGCTAACCGTACGAACAGAAATCCAACTACTGTTATGAGATGTTGCCAAGCGTGGTTTGATAATGCCCAAAATCCAAGAAGAGTAGGCACCGGACGTCGAAAGGGCACAAATTAAGTTCAAGATCGACGTCTGAGACTTATGGCTATTAGAGACCGATTTGCGACAAGTCGATCTTTGGCTGATGAGTGGTTAGGAGAATGAGCGCCATACTGTAACGTGAATTCTACGTGTTTTCATATTGGCATAGTGAGCATAGCTTTTCACCAAGTGACTACTCAGCAATCTCCACAGGCCACCCCTAGATGTGGAAAGTGTGATAAGGATTACGCCATATCATCGCGCAAAGCGAGAATCCCTCCGAAGAGATGAACCCACCAGCTTCCAGTTTGGGCCCTGGCTCGAAAGCCAGAACCATCTGACTGGTAGCAGCGAAGCACTATCTAACCTCTACTGGCTCTGCAGGTCAGTACCCGAGTTAGCTTGTGACGCAACTCACCCGCCGGAAGGAGTTCTTTTCCAAGCACCCGAACGCAGTCCCACTAACTAAGATAATCTCAAAATTGATGACTATTATTGATTCTGGTACGAGCACCGTCTAACGGCCTGTATGTCCTGACTCACCAAACCCATGTGAAGTCATTTGATTGATCCTGGCATCGAGCACTAATGGCAGAGCTATTTCGTCGAGATCCACAAACCCTAAATTGTTACGCATTGATTCGAGGCCAGGACAGGCCGGTCGAACCGTCAAGTCCCGCTAAATCCTGAGTTATTTCATGAGAATATCCCGAACATGGGGTCTGCGAACAGATAAACGAAATACCTCCCTAGTCCAGCATGCGGACTTTCAACCACTGCCCCCTCGAGTTCAACACCAAAGGGGTGGCCAGGTGGTACAAGTAACACCTGTGGGCAAATCACCCCCCGAGGTAACGCAGTATGCTACATAACGCACTCGGTCATTACACAGAAAAATCCGTAGATTCATACTGCGATAGGGTAGAGTACGCCAGTTTTAAGGGAGATGCCCTGTGCTGCGACAGACTCATTGTCACCGAGTTAATCAACCGGCTCAGCCCTCTATTTCACCAGAACGGAAAAACCAGGGCCCCATTCGGAGATCTTCCACCATATAGGTCCAGTGACTGGCGCGAATGGCATTGCGTTAGGCACCAATATTTAACACCCCATTTCGCCGGGACGAAACTAGCGTCCTAGTCAAGGCAAGCCCCCCCAATCACGATAAAATCTAATGCCTGTGGGCGCATCCTGTAACTGTCCGAACGGTTTACCCCCGGATAATATCGACCCCATCTTTTGTTACCTCTGACGGTTGAGCATCGCCGGCAACGATTATAGTGGAGCAGAGAACGTCAACATTGGAATGTGGAATGGCATCAGGTCGTCTTTTCTGATGAATCTCGATTGTCCTTCGGTGCAGATGATGGCCGAAGAAGGGTTCGACGACGTCGGGGAGAAAGACGTGAACCTCAGTTTGATATTGAGCATCATGTACATCGGAGAGTAGGCGTTATGGTATAGGGTGCTATTGCAAGATAATGCTCGACCTCATGTTGCCAGAGTTAGTTCAAATTTTTTTAAGCGACCCATGTGAATCTTTTGCCATGGTCGCCCAGATCCCCCGATCATTCGCCCATAGAGCATGTTTGGGACATCATGGGTAGAAGGCTACCACAGCCCCCACGGACTTTGGCAGCTCTGAGACATAAACTACAGATAGCTTAGGATAGTATCCCTCAAGAAGAAATAGACCATCTTAATGCCAAGACGTGTTGGGGAGTGTACAGATAATCACGATGGACAAACACATTATTAACAAATTTATCAAAAAAAATTGTAAACCCTTCGTTTTTTTCCTTCAAATTTCAATCATTTAGTCCTTGCTATACTATCTATATTTCACCAAAAAAAATTTTAAATTCAAACAGCTGCTACTAGGTGTGCAGTTTCTTTGTCAGTTAGTATATATAAATATTGTAAGATATTTAATGAATGTTTTACGTAGTAATTTAATTTATTTAATTTTATATTTGTAAAAGCCTTTAATAGTTATACTCATTTCACTATAATATCAAAATATTATAGGTAAATTCCATTATAAATTGTCGTCCAATGCATTACAAACACAAATCATAAGAATGAGAATCATTAATAGAATCCTTAACGACGCAGTGCTGTTATTTCCAAAAGCACTTTATCAGTAAATATTATAAGAAAAAATGAATTGAATATAGATTCCATAACAATACTTTCTTCTAAATTATCTGTATCATTTATTTTGAATTGTTGCTTTACAGTTGTAATCAGTAAAAGTAATACATCTACGTTCGGATTGTTATTACTTTTGATCGCCTTCTTCAAAATTCTCACAGTAGAGCTCGATAACTAAATCATATTTGTGTTCAATTTAAGTATGATAGAATTGATTGAACTTATATAGCAGGATGAAAGTGCACAAATTTTTGTACTGGTTTATGTATAATACGATCTTAAGAGAAAATTTCAGATCGTTCTCGAATGATTCCATAGATATTTTCAACCAAGACCCCCATAAACTAAATAAATCCCTACGAAAGCATGTATAAAACGAAATAAACGTCCTTCGGATCGGAAGAACTTCATAAATATTATCTATTTTCCCTAAGGTCCAAAGTAGAACGAGATCTAAACCATATATGTCGAGAAATCCCCAGTGGTTATGACAGAGTGCACTCAACTTTCAATTTTTACCTTTATGTTTTTCGTTTCAGATGCTTAACTAAAAAATTCCCTGATGTCTATACAAAAAAACAACTTTCCATGTAAACAATTTCGTTTTCAATTCTTTTCAATCATTTCTGCTCAATTGAATGCTCAGCTTTTATTGATATTAAATATTTGATGAGTTTCGATTATTTGTTATTTGGAATAATCTCAGGAATAAACAGAAGCATTTATAAGTAAATTTCAACTTAATATATAATTTTTGAATGATCTGCCTTATAAACAGATAGTAGTTTATTATTTATTAATGATTACATCAATTTCAAATTAATTAAAACGGCTGATATTACCTTCTAAATATAATTAATAAAGATTATTAGCTATCGTAATACAAAGTTGTTTGAATCGGGATAGTGCATTAAAGTTCAAAACTCAAATTAACCGAAAAGGTTTTGTTGATCGCTAGGACATAAGCAGCGGATATATTCATGCTTCGAAGCTAATTGGCTTCAATCATCAGTGCGCAGTTGAACATTCAACGATTACAGCTCAGCCACGTACATGTATTCATCCCGTAGCAACAAAAAATATTCTGGCTTATTTGAGTTTCAATTATTGTACAGGTGCAAGTTGTCCTGATTGAAAGAACTGTCTAGTACCACAGCTCATACTCGTTATTTATTATATTTGTGATGGGGAAATGATAAGAAGTTTCCTCAACACTTAAGCAGATAATTTGCAGATCTATCTACCTTGCAATGTGGACTGTAATTTATTTAAGATGGATATATCACACAGGTGATGGGGGTGAATAAAACACAGATAAGAGTTAACACATTTATTTGTTTTTCATCTGGTTTACCATATACAGGTCAATTCACCAGGCACTACAGTTCACTTTAATGTTGATTGTCACAACACTTCGGCAATTTCATTTGAATAAAACTAAAAAAAAAACATTCTGGAGTAATTTCTAACTTGAACTATCTCATCGACACTCTTAGATCGCACTTTCTAGCTTGAAGCACTATTTTTAGTATTCCTTTAATGAGAATCGGAACGTTTTTTCACAATACGTCACAACACTGGTTTCTAGGAGGTTCATCAAAACCAACTTGAGAAAAATCAGACGAGAAGAGACTTCCCTTTGTCCGTGAAAGTAAACTAAATATTTTAGTGAAAAAAATTAAATGGTACTCAACCCTTAGTTGGAGAATTTTATGGTTCATCTATAATTCTTCAACATATAAAGCTGGTATCTTTCCATAACATTGTGTATAAAGTAGGTCAGTTGAATATTGGGGCAATAAGAATATTTTTCATATATTTTATCCTGATACTCCTAGATTTTTTTTAAGGTCCCTCAGAAGTTGAAGCTCATACACTAATATTTATGTTCGTACTGAACCAAGGTTTTAAATTTACAAATAAAAGTCCTAACAATTCGATCACTTTCGCTCAATCAAGAGAAAATAATATTTTTGGGTACGTCATAACTCTTTTCTATTTCTAAATCATTGCACAAAAAAAAATTCGTTGGAGCAAAGAATAAAAAATAAATGTCTGAAGAAATAGTAAGACAGAAAAATATTTTCTCTACAGATTTTGATTGGAAAACTTAGGTTCCTATGCATAACATTTAAAGTTGAGATAAAATATAAATGAAATGTTTTTGAACGAATTACTTCCATACGATTCTAAATCATAAATATATTAGATGTATGAAAAACTCATAAAAACATAATAATAAAAATAATGAGTTTATTCACAATTACGTATGTTTATTTCTTCAAAGAAAACAACGGCGAATATATGAGAAAATCCGCTGAAGGCGCACCTTGAAAGCGCCTCACATTCACCCATTAAAAAGAAATTGTTTTTTATATGAAGAGATGTAAACAAAAAACACAACTTTTCAAAGAAAATTCACACAATAAGGGAGGATATCTCATAATATGTATTCTTGTCGATGCGTATAGAGAGATAGAAATTTGGCTTATCTATAATTTTTCGTGAAATTTAAGATTTATATAACATTATTGATGTTTTCAATAATTACACTAGCGGACAAAAATTTTTTTCTGGTTGTAACTCAAAGCTGAATAGCATATTATGGTAACATGGAAGTATCCAACTACGAAAATGAGAAAAAAGTTGTAACACGTAAGGTTTTCTTGGTACATATGTAGAACCATATTTAATGTTACAATATCTGATGTGTATTGAAAAAAATGATTTGAGAATTTTTTAATCGTACATATCGACTTCATTCAGTTTTACACCTACCAAAGGCACCTTACTTTTAGGAAAAACACAAAGATCAAAAATATTAACTTAAAATACTAATTAATTCGTATCTTTTCCTTTTATGAGGGCCATATCTTCTCTCTTCAAAAATCATCCATCAAGAATGGATCCCAGCGTCCTTGATAGCGAATTTCTATTGCCTGGGTGGAATCTTTCACCCGGCTCGTCACTAGCATCTCCCAAATATTCAGGAAAAAATGACAGATGTGAAAGGAGGAAATGAATTTTCAATGACATTTGGGCACCAAGCGATTTGTAAGCATGTAATAGTTCATTAACTAACTGTTTATAGTTGGCATCCATATTGTTGCCCAAAAATCTTACTACACTAACAAATGAGTTCCAACCTGGTAAGATTATCTGTAAAATTACCGTCGTCGAGAAATTTTCTAATTCGTGGTCCAATAAAAATCCCTTTTTTCATAAGAAGGGTACTTCTGTCAAAAAAAATAAAGATCTATAATACTTTGTGTTGCAAAAAACCTTGCCGACCAGTGTAATTTTATAATAACTATACACCACTCCCTTTCGAATATAGTCGGAGAAAGACTTATAAATCAAAGCATTGAAATACTACTGTCATATTCGACTTCCGGTCCCTGACCATTTTGAAAAGTGCAATTCAATTGACTTAAAGCAAAACGAATCCTATTGCCTAGTTATCTTCGTAACTCGAAATCGGAAAATTAAGAGCCTAATATCGATTTCCTTAACAAAACATAAAATAAATGGGATATCTCTAGAAATAGGAATTGGTCGATAGAGTTCATTGGGGAAATAATGGTATCACCTGATTTTTTCCAATTTCATTGGAAAGTGCTTCGCCCCACTCATGGCCTCTCTGATAGCATACACTTTGTTGAGATTGAAATTAACCTATATTTATTGGGAAATAATTTTCACTCTGTAAATTACTGCAGATAAATTTTCGAACAAAAGGAACAAGTGAGGTAGGCAATAATACTTCATAAAATAAGAAAATTTAACCTGAATATTGATTGATTTCATGACAATTTATCAATCGCTATTAGTTTTTTTATACTGAAGCATGAATTCTATAAGTCATTGAAATAAAAATTGGAATTCAATAAATGAAGCCAATATATAAATTCAAATGACTAAAGTGAATTAGAGAGCTATATTTAACGGAATAACTATGAATGAATTGAACTAGTTTTTGAATATTCGTTTCTGCCATATCTGCGAGCTGTTATATTTGGTGATTGTATTTCTTATTTGCTGCTGATAAATTCTTATTTAGAATAAATTCTATTTGAAATCACCTAACACAAAATTCTACCAAGAATTCTTCTCAGGAATGAGAATTTAAGAACTGAATTAAAGAAAACTGTTATCGCAAGATAACGATTGGCACAAATTTTGATGTTTTTGTAATTTACTCTGCACTGAATTTCAGTGGCTACAACAAATTGATATCTTATTTCTAACCGCTACTGATTTTATTTCAGATTGTTTCTAGTTCACCTTTTACAACAATGCAATATAATCCAGATTAAAAATTGTATTGAACTTCAATAAGTTAGTTTAGGACTATGAAGCAAACGAGTAAAAACTAACTTTTCAAGGGGATAAAAAATTTATGCAAAAAATCTCCGCTTCTATGTTCATAAACGTTAGCACACTACGTATAAGAAGTTATGAATAAACCGAGGTTAACATAGCCGTTGCTAGTAGCGAAGAGTCCCAATAAAAATGTTTGCGATGAAGTATTATGTATATATTTTCACTGTGAATTTCGATTCCTTAATTTGAACTAATTTCAACGGAAAGCTTGAAAGACTCTTCATAATGTTGTGTCATATTTTTGTATTTTGGTTTTTACTTCCCATGATTTCGGAAAAAAGCTACAGACTTTTTCAAAATCTCCAATTTGGCTAGTGCTACCATATTTCACTATCTTTACTATGGAGGCAAATAATTACAATTTCAACTAAACGAATGGTATCTGGACTTTTCTATGGCTTTCTCAATAGGCACTCATTTCATCATCAATTTGCACCAGTTTGATGTTAATATTCTTCTGTCATCTAGATCTTACATCATATTTTGTTTCCTCTAAATTCCCTCTGCAAATCTATAAGTGCTGTGTTCGACAATAAGAGTAATAACATTTATTTCTCCCAAAAAATCACCCCTAGGTATTTACACTGATGGGCACTGTATTTGTACTCGCTCTTCCTCATCTTCTAAAATGAGTGGTCCGAAGTCAGGTAGTGAGCGACTATCGCAGGCAAAAGGCATATAGCCGGTTTTATCGTCATTAACCGTCAATTGATGTTTTTCTATCCAGTGAATAATTTTCGAGAGGTCGCCTTCAACTAACGTCTTCAGATCCGTGTAGCTTTCCGCCTTTTAAAAGATCACCGTATCGTCTGCATAACTCATAATATGTCCTTTTGTATTCAAAGATAATAGTCCATTAAGATAAATAAAAAAATAGCAGTTCCGAGAATGGTACGCTGAAAAACCCTATATTGGATATATTCAACACTGCTATAGGTACTATTTATTTTTACTGCCTATTTTCTATCAGTTAAATAAGATTTGAACAAATTCATATTCGTTTTGTCAACATCCATATCCGCCAGACGATTCAACAAGATTCTGTGATTCACTATATCGAAGGCTTTCGCCAGATCAAGGAACACACAGAGTGATGATTAATCGTTATCCAGTGCTTCATGTATACGTCTAGTGAGCTCTGACAGAGCACTCTGGTGGACATTTCCTTTCTGAAACCGTATTGACCATCTAATAAGAGTATTTTTGCCTCGAGGTACGAGGTGAGCCTATTCTTAATGACTCTTTTCAATATCTTGCCTACAACAGAAATAAACGAAGTTGTTTTGTAATTCGAAAAAAGTATCCCATCATAGACGCCTTCAAAATTTGTTGGCGACAAAGCCTGAAGTAAAATTTTCCTTTCCTTGGGAGTTTTCTTGAACCTCAGGGATCTTCTTTGCCATCACCCTTCCAATGTTCAAAAAATAACTACAAAAAACCACAGCAATTTTCTTCGGCTCATCGATATTTACTTGAGTGTTACAGTTCGATCTATTGAAGACTTGGGATTCTTTTTTGAGCATAAATTTTTTACCGTTTTCAACATATTGCGCGGGTTGATTCCTTTTGATTTAATTTGCTAACTATAGTAGTCTGTTTTAACACTTCTTATCGGGTAATTCAGTTTTTTTCTGAAATCACTGAAAACTTTCGAATCTGTTTCTTGCTTACTCATCTCACACATCTTATACACTGCATTTCTTCTTTCTATAGATTTCAAAATTCCATTGGTTATCCAACGCTTTTGTTCACATTTCTCACAATGATTTTTTGTTGAATTTTTTTTATCTGTGATTGAATTATTGCTACGAGTTCAGCAGAAGCCTCCATATCCCGAATTTCGTGAAAAAACCTCAATCAGAACAGCTCAATTTCTGCCTCAAAAATTTAGGACTAAACTTCAAAAATTGCTTTGTCTTCCTTCTTTTCACTATGTCACTCCATATATCTATGCAAAGTTAAGTCGAAAAGTGATCTGTAATCGTTGTTTTGAGATTTAGTCGGCTATAATTGGTGAGATTTTTAACCAGAATCGATGCATCTAGAACTAGCACCATCTACCCTAGTTGGTTTATGAATAAGAGATTTGATTTTTTCTTCATTATTTGTATTCATACATGTAATCATGCAAGCAAGGCAAAAAACTACTACAGGATATATTTGGTGATTTATAAATTCCAGTGATTTGCAAATTGTTATCCTGTATTTTCATAGATATTTGCAGAGCGTTTGTTTCATAAATTTTAAAAAGATGTGATTCGTATCGATGCCTCTCATTTATATACACAATCAATGTAACAAACAATATTGTACACTTCCATGCTTAAATAAATTAAAATGTAAACTCAAATGAGAAATCCAATGCGTTTCCCTCAGGAAAAGACAATCAAAATCATCCCCAATTTGGTCTTGAACAATCGTCAACTAATTCAGATTTTCAGCTAAGCTTCTGATATTGTTGTGAAATATTTTGTGATTGAGAATCATTGCCTTAAGTCAGCCTCCGGTATATTAGAGTTATAGTCTCTAAAATATTGATCCGTCTATCGTTGAGAAAAATAACACATACAAAAATTGCCAAAAATTCAAAACAAAAATATGGAGCCGTTTGAAAATCACTGTTTATAATCCGTTCTATTTCTGACCATCTGAATATTCCTCAGATAAACATGACATTTCTCTCGAAATTCATGACCAATATCGAAACCAGGTCAATGTTTCTCATTTGCCGATACACATATTCCCAACTTCTTAGGACCTCCTATACAGTCAGCTGCCTCAGGATTCCCCGCACAAGTCTAACATAATATATTTTTCGTGTGCACGTCCTTATGATGGTAAGAAGAAAATCATTTCATTCAACTTGGAACATAAAGATTTTCATAATTTTCATTTGTTGTAAGATAAGTTAATTTTTCGTGCTTTTAATAAATTGAAAAAAGCTGAAGCATTACAATCTACCACCTAGAATCTCAGAAAAGTTTAATTTTCAGATCATCACTATCGTCCATAAAATGATTTTGTTGTTTCATACCACTTATAATTTCTTTCATTTTCACCTTGTGATCTAAGTTGAATATTAGGACCGAAGGTTTTCTCAATTCAGTTTCTTTTATCTCATAGCCCTTGCTCAAGTTCTTCTGTAATTCCTTCTGCAGCACTTTCTTTGATCTCAAGTTTTCGCATTCGAGCCATTTTTAAAATTTTTTAACATATTAATTCCTATCTTAGTTAGGTGAATTGTATTCTTCATATCTAACCTTGTTTTGGTACAAGATTCTTTGTTATTATTCGGTAATAATGATACCTAATATGTTCATTTTATAACAATAACATAAAAAGAGGTTAATTCTTGATAGAAGGTATATAAAATTATTTAAATATTTTAAAAATTTTTTGAAAAATTTTTTAAAAATTAGCCTTCTACATATTTAATTCCAAAAGATTATATTTGATGATTATAACTTCTGAAAATAAATTGAAATAATGTCATATAAGTACCACTTATATCATGACATATAAAATAAACATTCATTAGAAGACATCCGAATGGTATAACAAAATCCAATAAATAAAAATTATTAACCAAAATCCTATAAATTAAACATTTTGAATAGACAAAATTTTGTTTCTGCTGATCAATCTTATGAAAACCAATATCTTTCAAGAATATCCAACATAATCTTAAGAATTTCATCATAAAACTATCTTACTCGGACTATTCAATATTATTGGATATCTAACCAAGGTACTTTATGTAAAAACTCAAGATATGTAAAACATTACTGAAAAACAAGTTTTAAGATCAACTTAGCTTCATCAGTATTCAAATATTCATATTCAATAAATATAGCATCAATCAATAACAAATATTCGCTTACCCTTCATTCCTCTAGAAAAAGTTCTACCAAAATGAAACCTTAAATGTGGTGTTCACTACACACAAAAATATATCTGTGGTTTACCCTTGATCTAGAAGATTGAAAGACAATTTAACGGTCTCTGCTATAGCACAAGGACTATCTGTATAAAGAATGTTAAGGAAACCAAATAATTATATATTATGAATAAAATAACATAAAAAGAGGTGAATTCTTGATAGAAGGTATATAAAATTATTTAAATATTTTAAAAATTTCTTTAAAAATTTTAAAAAATTAGCCTTCTACATATTTAATTCCAAAAGATTATATTTGATGATTATAACTTCTGAAAATAAATTAAAATAATGTCGTATAAGTACCACTTATATCATGACATATAAAATAAACATTCATAATAAGACATCCGAATGGTATAACAAAATCCAATAAATAAAAATTATTAACCAAAATCCTATAAATTAAACATTTTGAATAGACAAAATTTTGTTTCTGCTGATCAATCTTATGAAACCAAAAAAAAAATTTTGTCTATTCAAAATGTTTAATTTATAGGATTTTGGTTAATAATTTTTATTTATTGGATTTTGTTATACCATTCGGATGTCTTACAATGAATGTTTATTTTATATGTCATGATATAAGTGGTACTTATACGACATTATTTTAATTTATTTTCAAAAGTTATAATCATCAAATATAATCTTTTGGAATTAAATATGTAGAAGGCTAATTTTTTAAAAGTTTTTCTAAAAAATTTTAAAATATTTAATTAAAAAATAATGTTCATTTTATGTTTGATATCATGTTTCTCATCTAGCGAGAGAATAATATAAGTAGCAGTAGTATTTATTTCTTTCGTCTCATAATATTGCCTTATTTTATGTCCTTGCTGATCTGGACTTTCTTCCAGCAGTTTAATGATTTTATACTTATCATCGAAAATTTTTTTTCAGTAATCGCTGTATTGCTGAAGTCCAAACACTTTTCACATGAAAATTTCAAAGTTCTTTAACTTACGACATAAGCTTCATTTCATCAGTGGATAATCAGGAACCTCCATTAAGTACAATTTATTATATCTGTCGCAACAAATATGCTTTCTATTTTTGGAAGAAGGGGAATTACAAGCTGTATATTCTGTCCTCTATATTACATATATTCCATGGAAATTATCGCCTTAAACGGAAAACAATCAATCGTTAAAATCGATCCGAACAGAATAATACTTTCACAAATAATAGTTTCATATAAAATAAAATAGAAAGGCTTTTTACTTGATAGAAGAAATATAACAAAATTTGAATATCAAAACAAATTGAAATATGTTTATCTTCTACAATTTTAATTTTTTGAATAAAAAAATTCTTTTGGAAATTAAAATTGTAGAAGATAAACATATTTCAATTTGTTTTGATATTCAAATTTTGTTATATTTCTTCTATCAAGTAAAAAGCCTTTCTATTTTATTTTATATATAATATATAATTATATTTTGGCTTCAATAAATCTCTTTATACGGTGTCAATGGATTTAGGTAAACCTTAAAATAACTCACTTTGTTCTTTGATTTTGTTAGAACATAGATCAATCTTGAATATATAGTTGATCTGTAGTTCGAAGCTTAAGTCTTTTAACACGTGAGTGATGTAGGTTATGTTTTTGATT
Organism: Megalocaria dilatata; assembly: GCA_034642435.1. Lineage (NCBI taxonomy): Eukaryota > Metazoa > Arthropoda > Insecta > Coleoptera > Coccinellidae > Megalocaria > Megalocaria dilatata. The sequence goes on along the minus strand of CM067856.1, from coordinate 42,270,235 downwards.
TTGATATTTGGATTATTAAAAACGGCTGATGAAGGGATTATCTAGAATTATATTTGTTTTTTGAAAATATAGTGCACATTTTTTAGAGTTTTTTGAAATAATTTGTTCGAATATTTAAATGTATTAAATATTTCAAATAAATTATATTCTTTGGGAAGTCCTTCAAGTGTGTTCATGTTTTTATAAGGCAAGTAGTATTTCTTAAGATAAAACCAGAAACAAAATTTTGTCTCGTTTGAATATTTATTTATTAATTTTAATTTCTTTCGTATATCTGCTGGGTTATTTATTTCATTTGACATTGTATATTGAGTTTTGATTATATACGTCTATTAAATGTAAGCGGTGCTTGTTTTAGACATTAATTTAATTCTAAAAGTTTTTGAATAAAAAAATTCTTTTGGAAATTAAAATTGTAGAAGATAAACATATTTCAATTTGTTTTGATATTCAAAGTTTCATATAAACTTTATGACATCCATATGGAAATCATATTGTAGTAAAATTGAAGTTGAAGATAATTTAACAGCTAAATCGGCTTATGTATGTCATATGTATGGTAATGTGGTAACAAATATTCCAATTTCTTGATCTAAAATATTTTTTACGACACAGAAAAGATCACCACTTCACCACTATGTAAAGCACCGAGAGGATACCCCGCAAATTGCTTGTGGTCTCGCGAAACAAATGATTGCCTTCTTCGTAGCGCCCCAAAGAGAAATACGAATGCGTTAATTAAAACATTTTTTTTAAGAGACCGAACGAAAGGAATGAATTTCTTTCAGTTTTGCAGAGTGCTAAATATTACCAAAGGGAACCATAAATTGCGAAAGGGCTTCATTTAGCACGAATGTCGGTCCTTCTGTAAACGGCAATATTTTTGCCGTCTTCTGCTAATTTCGATGGCACGTCTTCGTTCTTTGACAAGAAGTTCAAAGGCAGTTTGCCAATTAGCTCATAATCATCATAAATATTTTCGAAAATTAGAACGATTCACTTGAGGGTAGATGTTAATTGGTATGACTCTCTGGCCATACTTATCTCAGAGGTCTTATTTATCTTCAGTCAAGGATGAATTCAGATCTACATAAGAATAAATAATTTGTTGAACCTCGCAGATCGGACCCTGAGTTTATGTTCGAATTTCTGAAGAAAGAAAGTGGAAGGTAGTAGAACACGCACTTTCTGAAATATGACATAATATTTCTTGAATAAAATAGAAAGGCCTTTTACTTGATAGAAGAAATATAACAAAATTTGAATATTAAAACAAATTGAAATATGTTTATCTTCTACAATTTTAATTTAAAAAAAAATTTTTGTTCAAAAAACTTTTAGAAATAAATTTATATCTAACAAGCACCGCTTACATTTAATAGACGTATATAATCAAAACTCAATATATAATGTCAAATGGAATAAATAACCCAATAGATATACGAAAGTAATTAAAATTAATAAATAAATATTTAAAGGAGACAAAATTTTGTTTCTGGTTTTACCTTTAAGAAATACCACTTGCCTTTTAAAAAACATGAACACACTTAAAGGACTTCTCAAAGAATATAATTTATTCGAAATATTTAATATATTTGAATATTCGAACAAATTATTTCAAAAATCTCTAAAAAAATGTGCACTATATCTTCAAAAAACAAATATAATTCTAGACTATCCCGTCTTCAGTTCTCTTTTAACATTCCAAATATCAAAATCAAAAACATAACCTATATCACTCACGTGTTAAAAGACTTAAGCTTCGAACTACAGATCAACTATATAATTCAAGATTGATCTATGTTCTAACAAAATCAAAGAACAGTGTGAGTTATTTTAAGGTTTATTTAAATTCATTGACATTCTATAATGAGATTTATTGAAGCCAAAATATGATTATATATTATATATAAAATAAAATAGAAAGGCCTTTTACTTGATAGAAGAAATATAAAAAAATTTGAATATTAAAACTAATTGAAATATGTTTATCTTCTACAATTTTAATTTAAAAAAAATTTTTATTCAAAAAACTTTTAGAAATGAATTTATGTCTAACAAGCATCGCTTACATTCAATAGACGTATATAATCAAAACTCAATATATAATGTCAAATGGAATAAATAACCCAATAGATATACGAAAGTAATTAAAATTAATAAATAAATATTTAAAGGAGACAAAATTTTGTTTCTGGTTTTACCTTTAAGAAATACCACTTGCCTTTTAAAAAACAAGAACACACTTAAAGGACTTCTCAAAGAATATAATTTATTCGAAATATTTAATATACTCAAATATTCGAACAAATTATTTCAAAAATCTCTAAAAAAATGTGCACTATATCTTCAAAAAACAAATATAATTCTAGACAATCCCGTCTTCAGTCCTCTTTCAACATTCCAAATATCAAAATCAAAAACATAACCTATATCACTCACGTGTTAAAAGACTTAAGCTTCGAACTACAGATCAACTATATATTTCAAGATTGATCTATGTTCTAACAAAATCAAAGAACAGTGTGAGTTATTTTAAGGTTTATTTAAATTCATTGACATTCTATAATGAGATTTATTGAAGCCAAAATATAATTATATATTATATATAAAATAAAATAGAAAGGCCTTTCACTTGATAGAAGAAATATAACAAAATTTGAATATTAAAACAAATTGAAATATGTTTATCTTCTACAATTTTAATTTCAAAAAAATTTTTATTCAAAAAACTTTTAGAAATAAATTTATGTCTAACAAGCACCGCTTACATTTAATAGACGTATATAATCAAAACTCAATATATATTTTATATATATATATATATATATTTATTTCTAAAAGTTTTTTGAATAAAAATTTTTTTGAAATTAAAATTGTAGAAGATAAACATATTTCAATTTGTTTTAATATTCATATTTCTTGAACTTTGATATCAGAAGCATTTCAATGATATCGACTAATATATTCTGAAGTACCTTTTTCTCATATTTTTAAGTGTAAAATACAATACTAAATAAGACCTCAAACAGAAGTGAAAATAACCGATTCCGAAACAACATACCCTAAATTCCTACTTTCTAGTTAGATTCTAAGAAATTGATACACATTATTCAATATACATATATATATATATATATATATATATATATATATATATATGCATATTCATTATATACATCATGAAATTATATCATATAAAAGGTATTTTATTTCGAAGAAGAAAGTTATTTTTATTATATTACCGAAGAAATACTCCAACGTTCAGATAGACTATCAGTGTTCTCATACCTTTTTATTTATTCAGAATTAATTTTAAATTGAGTTTTACTAATTTTTCCGAATTATTTATCTCTTAATATATATTTTACTTCGGTTGGTATTCCTTCACTTAGGTTTTTCGTTCTTGATGAATGAGGTCGTTTATTCACTACAGAAATTATTCACAGGTATCACGTGATTGAATATGGCCCATATTATGTATCAGTATCATTATGAATTCACTAAAAAGTTTAATTTCGCAAAAATGTTGTGTCCAAAAAAGAAATTCAAATCAAACCAAGCGATACAGGAATAACCGAATTAGGTGGGACAAAAGAGGTGATATCGCACATGTTCAAAATATCGTCGACCTTTTTCCGGTTATCTCTTTCTGCGTAATGATGCAGTTACATTACATACTTCATTCTCCTCCAATAAAGACCCCCGGAATACACCGTGTTATAATCTAGGGCCTTTTGTTTGTAGAATAAATGACTACAGCAGAAATTGTGGAAGCCTAACAAGTTTACTGGAGTTGCGGTCATTTCGCATCAGGCCCCAGAACAGAAAATAATGCCTCTCATACATCTACTTAACAAATCGTTCTAATAAACAAGTACATTGAGCGAAATGAACGGTTTTGTGCTTGAAATATGTATTCCTTTCATCGATTTTTCAGTAGTTGTGTGGGTGGAATCCACTCCCACCATTTTATTATTATGAGGGAAAACAGTTCAGTGGTTTTTCGTAGGAACTTTATAGAATTCGCATTCAATGAGTTCAATAACTGACATTATGAATGAAACAGATTTTCTATAAATATACTTAATAATTATGAATTTGAGTCTGTTGGTAGAAGTTCTAATTTAGAATACAAAATTCATATCAGAATTCTGAAGAACTTTCACAATATTTATATATTTCACAAATCTCGGGTGTTTTTTTTTAGAGTGATAGATCTTTAAATTGAAAAAAAAAACATATTTAAATTAAGATTGAATTAAATTTTTTTATTTGAAAGATAATTTCATGACATTTATGTTTTAAAAATAATTTCCGGCATATGTCCACTCTGACTCTCTGAGGAACCGCATTCAACCAGACCAATTTTAGACCACTTTTTCGAGTAATTCAGGCCTTATTTCATCAATAACACGACATATGTTGGCTTCCAAAGCGTCTATTGGTTCTGGTTTATCAGCGTAAACCAATGACTTGTCATAATCCCAAAGAAAATAATCCAGTGCAGTTCTGTCACATGATCTTGAAGGCCAATTAATTGGACCATTTTTCGAAATAATGTTATCGCCAAATCTTTCTTTCAATAAATCAATTGTTACGGTAGCAGCATGAGGTGTAGCCACCATCTTGTTGGAACCAAAACACTTCTAGGTCGATACCATTCAAATTTTGAAACAAGTAATCATTGATCCTCGATCTGTAACGAGCACCATTCACTGTACCTTTAGCTCCAGCATCGTTTTTAAAGAAATATGGACCAATGATGCCTCCAGCGTGTAAAGCACACCATATAGTGCATTTTTTAGGATGCAATGGAACTTGCAGAACTTCTTGAGGATTGTTTTCATTCCATATACGTCAATTATGCTTGTTTAAATAGCTGTTCAACCAGAAACGAGCTTCATCACTAAACACAATTTTACGATAAGAAAGTTGATCAACTTCAAGATGTTCTAGGTCCCAATCAGCAAACAAAAGACGCTTATTATGATCAAGTGGCTCTAGTTCTCGAACCATTTGGATCTTGTATGGGTGTAGACCAAGATAGTTACGCAAAATTTTCCATGTGATGAATGCACAGAGTCCAACTTGTTGTGAGGGTCGACGAATAGACAAATCTGGATCATCATTAACACTATGACTCACAGCAGCGATATTTTCTTCCGTACGTACAGTTCTTTGTCTTGTTGTTGTTGCATCGAGTAGAGAAAATGTTGTCCGAAATCTATCGATAGTTCGGCGAATAAGCTGCTCTGATGGACGAGTGCTCTATAAGTTTGAAAGAAAGAACACTGATTTTGAAAATTCCAAAATTTTTTTAACGTTGTTACGACGTAAGTCTTTCTATGATAATTTGTCAATGCTTTCTGAACAGAAAACATGGCTTCTACCTTCTGTCAAATCACAGTTATCCCTATCGAAAGTTCTATCACTCTAAAAAAAACTCCCGATATATATTATAATAATATCAAATTTATACTTGTCTAGAAAACTACTTATTTCTTTCTCCGTGACATTGGATACAACATAACTACGTAAACTCATCTATCGGTATGAAAACCTAGAAGAGATTAAAGAAATAAAAATTACTTAATTCAAAATATAAGCTCCCATACGCTCTTGTAATGATAAAGTTTATTTCATAAATGTAGGATCCATAGATTAGTTAATATTCCCATGAATCGAGAAAATTATATTTCAGAACTTAACATCATTAAATGAATAATAATGGCTATGCTCTTACGTTGATAGCCAAATTGTTGATAAATAAAAATAATAAAATAGCTCTAAATATGGTATATACCAATATATACATATTTCAGAACTTAATATCATTGAATAAAATAGAAAGGCCCTTTACTTGATAGAAGAAATATAACAAAATTTGAATATAAAAACAAATTAAAATATGTTTATCTTCTACAATTTTAATGTCAAAAAATTTTCTATTCAGAAAACTTTTAGAATTAAATTAATGTCTAAAACAAGCACCGCTTACATTTAATAGACGTATAAAATCAAAACTCAATATATAATGTCCAATGGAATAAATAAACCAACAGATATACGAAAGTCATTAAAATTAATAAATAAATATTTAAAGGAGACAAAATTTTGTTTCTGGTCTTACCTTTAAAAAACTTAAGGAATATAAGAAATAAAAAATGAATTGGGCAAAAACCTAATTCATAGATAAAATTATACTTGCCTCCTTTCCAAGTATTTCTGGTCGAAAATATAGCTGACAAAAATTAATCAACATTTCTTGAATTGGCTTTGTCTAATACCCAGTCTATAGGGTTATTGAAACTATGATTAGTTGAAAAAACTATAAACAATTCTCATCTCTTCATTTCATGTAAAAGTTTTACTGTCCCAAAGATTTTGCATTGACCGGAACAAATGATAATCCGAAGGAGCCAGACCTGGAGAATATGGTTCAAGCTGTAAAAGTTTTTGGCGAGTGACCAAACTTGTATGAGGTCTCGCATTATCTTAACACTACATCTTTTCTGTTGACCAATTCTGATCTTTTCTGTTGAAGTGTATCACTCAGTTCGTCCAGCTGATGACAGGAGACTTCTGAATTAATTGTTGTGTTATCCGGTAAACGCCCAAAAATAACTATTCCTTTGAAATTCCACCAAACAGACATCATTACCTTTTTTGATGGATATTGGCTCTCGAATTGCTTTAGGCCGGTTCATCTTTATTGGTCCACGATCTCTTGCATTTGACATTGTTATATACAACCCATTTCTTCTCCCCAGTAATGATGCTCTTCAAAAAATAGATCATTTCCATTATGTTTGAGGAGCTAATCACAGACGTCAACGCGGCGACACAAATTTCTCTCCGTGAGAATATGGAAAACCCATATAACGAGCTTCGAGGTTAAGCCCAGGCCTTTCAAGTGGTCATAACCAGTTGAATTCGATAAATTTAACCTCTAACCGATCTATCGTGTTGTTATTCGCCGAGTTGCATCAATTAATGCCTTTATCGTTTCTTTATCAGCTTCAACCGGCTTTCCGGAATGTGATGCATCTTCGGCATCAAAATTGCCGGATCGAATTTTTATCTGGTCTTAAAAGCGTTTTTATTATTCTACAGTAAAAAAGTGAATAATGACTAAAATGCTGCTTATGGCTCGCTATATTCAAAAGGCTGTTAACCAGAAAATACTGCATGGAATTAATTGAACATTTTCACACAAAGTGTTGCTATTTCAGCTCTAAAAACATAAAATGATTATGCGGCTTAAGTGTGAAGTTGGGTTCGAAAAAATACAATTCAATCCTCTGTCGGGAAAAATCGAAATTACTTTCCGAATAACCTTATACAATGAAATTTTCATTTTTTTTCTGTTTTTCAATAATTTTTTTTGCGGATTCTTAAGAAAAAGAAGAACCTACATCTAAGTATAGAATCCAGAAAAACCTTTACAATAACTTTTGTATGGAGTGGCCACACGTTGTAACGTTAAAAAGCGCTCCACTGTTCATTTAAATAATGACTAAAATGCTGCTTATTGCTTTCTATATTCAAAAGGCCGTTAACCAAACAATACTGCGTGGAATAAATTGAACATTTTCACACATAAGTGTTGCTATTTCAGCTCTAAAAACATAAAATGATTATGCGGCTTAAGTGTGAAGTTGGGTTCGAAAAAATACAATTCAATCCTCTGTCGGGAAAAATCGAAATTACTTTCCGAATAACCTTATACAATGAAATTTTCATTTTTTTCTGTTTTTCAATAATTTTTTTTGCGGATTTTCAAAAAAAAGAAGAACCTACATCTAAGTATAGAATCCAGAAAAACCTTTACAATAACTTTTGTATGGAGTGGCCACACGTTGTAACGTTAAAAAGCGCCCCACTGTTCATTTAAATAATGACTAAAATGCTGCTTATTGCTTTCTATATTCAAAAAGCCGTTAACCAAACAATACTGCGTGGAATTAATTGAACATTTTCACACATAAGTGTTGCTATTTCAGCTCTAAAAACATAAAATGATTATGCGGCTTAAGTGTGAAGTTGAGTTCGAAAAAATACAATTAAATCCTCTGTCGGGAAAAATCGAAATTACTAATTTCCGAATAACCTTATACAATTAAAATTTAATTTTTTTTGTTTTTCAATAATTTTTTTTCGGATTCTTGAAAAAAAGAAGAACCCATATCTCAGTATAGAATCTTGAAAAACCTTTACAATAACTTTTGTATGGAGTGTCCACACGTTGTAACGTTAAAAAGCGCTCCACTCTTCATTTGAATTTCAATCGCAAAAATATGCTCCAATGATGTGATTTAAGTAAGAGCATTTGGAGTTTTTGCAATGAAAGTCGACGCTGTTATCGCATGCGCTGTAGAGTTGCGTTGTTTTCAAGAAGCGTAGAATTACCCAGATCACTTTCTTTCGTATTGTGAGGTTACACGAAGACACACATCGAGGTATTTTCGTTGAATTGACGTACCTTATCGATTAATATTGAATTTTAATTGTTTCTAATAAGACATCTAATCAGAAGGCGTCTCAGTACCGGAGATCTTAGTATCAGATGTTCTTAGAACTGAACAATCTTGCTGGAGTGTCTTTTTGCTTGAATTATCTTAATACCAGACAATCTTTCTTGTGTCGGATTTACAGTATCTGATTACCGCACCATCTTGGTTTCGGACACACTACTGGTCATTTGGAACAATTATAATCTGAACACCTACTGATTATATGCAGAATAGGAATTATTCTTGGAGAAATACTATCATTCCGACACCTTGGGGATCAATATTCCAGGAGTACCTCAATGATACGTCCTTACATAAATTTCTGACCTCGAGCTGACCGTAAAATTGTAGTCTATTGTGAATATGTTACTATTTTAATTGTAAAGTTGAAATAAATAGATAGGGAGTAAGAGTTTGCATTTTGACTATTAGGTTGATCATTTGGAATTCATTCAGGAAAGACAAATTTTATTTATCTTTTCATTGGCGCGCTTTGAGGAATTTCATGATGTAGGCTGTTTCATGTGCGGATGGACAAAACCGCTAGCACAAATTAGAGTGTTTCAGTTTAATTCAAGTTTTAGTTAGAATTAAAAGAAAATAGGAATTTATTGGATAATATACTGAGGGGAAAAACAAAACTTATGGGCCATATAACTCATCACAATTAATTACTCTTCAACATCTTTGAAGGAAGAATAAATGGAAGAAGATCCAAAGGACGGCCAAGAATCAATTATTTCAGGAAATTGAAAGAAAGGTTGAAAGTCATACACAAAATGCGCGAATGACAGGAATCAATGGCTGAAGCGACAAGGCCTAGCCTTTAGAAGATGATGAAGATATGGAGTTTCATCGAAATTGTTTCAGTTTCTTTGAAAAATTGACCATAACTTCCAGAACTAATATTTTGTCTAACTATTAAAAATCTTCAGAAAATAAATGATTCATTCAAATAAATAATGCGCATCTATGTTGATTTCTATTTATTATCACGAGTTGAATTGAACTTTCTACAGAAAATACGTTGAAACACTTTTTTGACATTCACAACTACATGAAATTATGTAATAATTGATTAAAGCATCGAAGAGATAATTAGCATTTTCGTATGTATAATTATTTACACTTCTGATGATTACAAATGAGTTCATTTGATTTTCAATATGTCACTACCAGAAAGCCGTTTTTCTCTGACATATTATTGGTTAAATATCAATAAGATCAAAACGTTTACAATTTCATGTTCGAAACAATATTTATTGAAAATTCACATTCAATTATTTCATCACACCACATTCGAAAGTCATATTACAAAAATCATGTTAGTAAGATATAAATTCGTACAAATTGAAAATTGCGTTGGGTCAAATCTCGATATTCTCATGTTCAATTACCGGGAACCTAGTACTTGTAGAACACAATTTTTCACCATTTCCAACGTGTTTTTGTCGTGACATCATGTGGTCAGCAGAAATTACCCGTGAACATAAAAAATATCACGTTACACGAACAACTGGCTCGACAAATTTGCGAGAGACGCGCGAACAAGAAAAAATCGGCTCAAAAGTTATCACGCTTCGACGGATTCGAAAATCATTCGAGTTGAAATCGTATCGGCAGGCACACGTTTCGCGAAAATCAATATTCTAATCTGACGTTTTATACGTCTGTCGAAACAGGATGACTGATTGCTTGATTTTATCACTGGTTAGGTACTTTCTATTCGCTTTCGCTCAATTGAATCGAACTTGCTCCACATATATCGAAATATTTCTCCTTTTTTACGATATATGTTCGCCCTTCGAGACTGTAACTGTTCAGTTCTGTTCTGTTTGATGGATTGATATCTGAGACTTGTGTTGGTTTGATCCTATGTAGATATGCCACATGGTTTCTCGCAGATATTTCAAGAACAAAAGTCCAGAGTCTCCAATCTATTCGTTTATTTCGATTTCATTGTAGGGATTTCGTTCAAGTTTCACTGTATCACTTTGATGAGCGTTGATGAATTGGGGTAGAATAATTAATGATATTTGGTTCAGACAAGCTGAATTAATTTATTTTATTTTTATTCATATATGCCCCTTCGCTGGTACAGCTGGTAACATATGTCAATTTAATTGAAGATGGCTAGAAACAAAGAAGAAAAATTCTTTATTGTTTCTGTATCTACTAAAAAGAAACTCATCGTTTATGATTTGAAGTAGAACACTTTATGTCCGCTGATATTTATTGTTCATACAACAATTGTAACGTCTATTACATTTTTACAACCTCAGGTGAGTACGGTAACTAGCTATTGGATTATTCGTAAATTCGTTTTTTCTTTGGAAAATGAAAGACAATTTACGTATAATGAATAAATATTCTATTAAAATATCTATTGATCATTTTGATCCAACACTTTTTGCCATCTTTCTGATAGTAGCATGATTTCACGCTTATAAAATTTTTGGTCTTTGCTGGCAAAAAACTGATCCAGGTGATTTTTGACCTCCTCATTCGAAGTTAAAGTTTTACCGTCCAAAAACTTTTGCAATGACCGGAAAAAATAATAATAATCCTAAGGCGCCAGATATGGAGAATATGGTGAGTGTGGCAGTGTATCCCATTCAAGTTGTAAAAGCTTTTGGCGAGAGACCATACTTGTATGAGGTCTCGCTCGCATTATCTTGATGGAACACTACACTTTTTCTGTTGATTAATTCTGGCCTTTTCTGCTGGAGTGCATAATTCATTTTGTCCAGCTGATGATAGTAGACTTCCGAAATAATTGTTGTGTTATCCGCTAAAAGCTCAAAAAACACGATTTCTTTAAAATGCCACCAAACACACTGCGTTCCCTTTTTTTGATGAATATTGGCTTCCGAATTGTTGGCGCCCGTTCTTCTTTTTGCTCCATGATGTCTTGCGTTTGACGTTGTCATATAAAATCCATTTTTCGTCCACAGTAATGATGCGCTTCCAAAATGTATCATTTTCTTGACGTTTGAGGAGCGAATCAAAGACTGAAACGCGACGAAACAAAATTCTCTCTGTGAGAACATGGGGAACCCATATATCGAGCTCCGACGCCTTTCAAGTGGTCATAAACAGTTGAATTCGATAAATTTGGCATCTCACCGATCTGACGTGTTCTTAGTACATCAACTGAAGCCTTTATCGTGTCTTTATGAGCTCCAATCGGCCTTCCGGTAAACAATAAAAATTAGCAGATATAAAGCGTGTTAGTTTGAATCATAATGGAGAAAAAAATGTGTGTTCATGTTTTGAGATTGAGTGATCTGACTAGTGTGGCAAGGGAATCTGGTCTGCTGATGCTGAGGGCTTCCTTTATTTTGGAGCTTACTCTGTACAAACTTCTTTGGGATTCATATAGTGGACATTATGCAGTTATCAAGTGCAGAGTCATTTGAATGTTGCATGTGTGATATCATTGGGGAAATTCTTTATTCTGTAGAAAGGAGTGTGAATTGTGTATGACTTATTCGAAGTCTCCTCAAGGTCTCTTCTCATCTGTATGATCGTAGGACTAGAGTAGAGTATTCAATAATTAGAAGTTTGCATCGTTTGTGTCTCAGGTCATAGTTTGTCATCATTTCAGCAGATTTACCTTCGAATATAACTTCCTTTGCAGCTGTGTCAACTGTTCCATTTTCTTCAATACCGGAATGTGATGGTATCCACATTTATGTTGACTCTGTAGGCTCCTGATTTTAGTCGATAAGCTTTGACTTAATATTATTGCGTTTTTGAAATAAATATTTCTCATCTCCTGAATAGAGTTCAACGAGTCAGAACAAATACAGGGTTTGTCACGGAATTCGTACATAAGTAAATATAAAAAAAGAATGAATATTTTTTTAAAATTCTCTCTGATTTTCATTTCTTACAGACCGAGAAATCAAACAGAATCCTTTGTTTTCAATTCAAAAAATTTATATCCTTCAATCTCTCAAAGAAATCATCTCATGATATGCATATGATAGTATTCTCAACCCATCCAGATACCTAAAATACAGAAATCGATAAAGTTCAAGTTTGTGAAATATGGAGGCCATTATCTTGTCTAAATGAAGGCTGAGTCATTGTTTTGAAGCCATTGGACGGTATGCTGAGCGTTCTGATTTTAAATGTTTACTTGCCCAAGGCTTAAAGGAACCTTCCAACATTAACTGTTTAATACACTGAAGCGTTACCTTCAACTCCTTCGGAGATGTAAACAAGTGGAGAACATTTCGTGTGATTGCTGCGCTAACCATCACCAAAGTGACTTTTGCTTTCAATATGCTCGCAAACGGTCTCGATTGATAGAGCAACGATCACTCAAGTAAACACAATCGTGTTGTTTGTCCACAATTTGCTGAAATGTGAAATTGTTCTCATCCGAAAACATAAAATTGTCTAACTCATGATGCACGGAAATTGCATCCAACTTCAACGTTTCTATTTATCGTTCAAGTCCTGAGCTTTTTGTATATTGTAGACCTTGATCTGAAGTTAAATCTTCATTATGCAGTGAATAGACCGTTGCGATAATCCAATTAATAATATTAAATAAGGTTATTCTGATTTTCACAAATTTTTATTGTTATTTAAAACAACAATTGTTTTGTTATCACAGTAGCATCACCAGTTATGTTTGCATTTTAAATAACTAAGTTTGTTTCTGAAATCGGTTGCTATTTATATTACATTAGGTAAAAAAAATTTTTCATTGAGCAGTAGAACCCAAAAAAAGTCTCTGTAAATTCCAGCGTATCTGAATATATTCACAGGGATGAGTTATTTAAATCTAATGTTTCGTTAAGTAATATTCGAATTTTGTTGTGTTTATTAATCTCAAGGGACTCTAACAGGTTTAAGGCATAACTTTCACTTTCTATATGTAGAATTTCAAAATTATGGTTGAAACTATGTCCTGTTTCTAACAAATGGTAAGAGTATGTGGAATTATTTTTATTATTGAGGAAACTCTTCAAATGTTCACAAATTCTATTTCGGAAAGCTCTTACAATCTGTCCTATGTAAAATTTTGGGCAATCACCGCAGGTTAACTTATAAACCCCCGATTTATCTTCTTAATGTGTACTTTATCTATTGTTTTCGATGAATTTACTCAGGTTTAAAAAGGTTTTGAAGTTCTTGAATTCTATTTAGTCTTGAGGTATGTAGTAATATTCTCAGAAATACCTTTGGTGTGTTTTAAGGAAATATATTATATCTAAAACATTTTTTTTATATTGGTATATAACATATTTAGAGCTATTTTATTATTTTTATTCAACAACAATTGGTCTATCAACGTAAGATCATGGTCATTATTATTTATTCAATGATAAAATTTGAATATCAAAACAAATTAAAATATTTATGATAGATTGGGCCGTTGCTTGGTAGAAATCAGTTGTTATTGTCATTATAAAATAAAACACTTGTTTACATTTTCTACTTTATTTTTGGTATTGACGTACGTTTCGTTTTTGCTAGAAAGACTTCATCAGAATACCTGATATTCTGATGAATTCTGATGAAGTCTTTCTAGCAAAGACGAAACGTACGTCAATACCAAAAATAAAGTAGAAAATGTAAACAAGTGTTTTATTTTATAATGACAAATTAAAATATGTTTATCTTCTACAATTTTAATTTCAAAAAATTTTTTGTTCAAAAAACTTTTAGAATTAAATTAATGTCTGAATTGAGCACCACTTACATTAAATAGACTTATATAATCAAAACTCAATATATAATGTCAAGTGGAATAAATAAACCAACAGATATACGAAAGTCATTAAAATTAATAAATAAATATTTTAAGGAGACAAAATTTTGTTTCTGATCTTACCTTTAAGAACACCAATTGCTTTTTAAAAACATGAACACACCTTAAGGACTTCTCAAAGAATATAATTTATTTGAAATATTCAATATATTAAAATATTCGAATAAGTTAATTCAGAAATCTCTCAAACAATGCACTATATCTTCAAAAAACAAATATAATTCTAAGCAATCCCTTCTTCGGTCCTAAATAATATTCCAAATATTAAAATCAAAAAACTAACCTATATCAACAACGCACCACGTGTAAATGAATGTTTCGAAACACAGATCAACTTTATAATTCAAGATTGATCTATGTTCTAACAAAATCAAAGAACAGTGTGTGTTATTGTTAAGGCTTATTTAGTTTAGTTTGTGTTCACTGTTGATCAGTGAATTACTTGTTTTTTTTTGTTAAATGGCAAGTCCGTTTGAATAACTAAATAAAAGTTCATGAAAAGCGGTATTCTATCTTTACTCCTAACAACTCAACATTGGAAGAAGCCTGTTGCTTTGTACCTTCAAGATATCACCCTAGCAAAAAACCCTCTCTAGAGACCCAAATTACATACTGGTGTTAATTGTGACTCAGTTGTGTGGCTAGCAATTGAGATGCATAATTAACCCGCTCCAGGGAGACTCGCACATCCCTATTCTGCCGCTGCACCGGAATTGATATACTACGAGATAGTGCACCCTCTATTCAATTGAGCTGACCCCTAATACATGTTACACTGATAACATCTGTTTCACCGGTTATTATGCTATTCATTTACATCAGTGGCATTGTATCGGGCACGATAAAATAAACAGAATATTCGTGAACAGGCCCCAAAATTGCGTATTATTCCCTAGAACAAATATGTTTGCGGTTCACCCTGGTCGATATTTATTGTCCCATTCTTTGTTTGAAATCGTTTTCGATATATCCGAAGTTGTCTGACTATGACGTTAAATTGTGCAGGACGTAGGAGTTTTACAGGACATGATTATTTACATTCTATATTCCGAAAGCCGTAATTGCAGTCCTCGATGTGTGTGATTTGGATTCAATCGTAGCGTTGGTTATCAGATTCCATAGCATATTCACAAGGTTTATGAATACGTTAATTGAAAATTCAGTGGTGCGATCTGTTCATCGAGCAAATCATTTAAGTTACATTTCCTTGAAAGAAGTATATATAATTAGTGAGAGGAGAAGTACTAAATCTAGAATTAATAATAATAACATATGTTTAATGCATGTATACAGAGTCACAATAAAACTTCGGACAAATTTTAGTGTGTTCTGGAACAAAAGTACTTTAGCGCAGCCGAATAATTTTTATTCCATCAGATTCTCTACACTTTCTTGTACTACTATGTGAATTTTCAGACTGATATTACTTTATTTTGCAGAGTGTTAGAATGTCAGTCAAACGTAGTGCAATTTTGGAGGTGTTTCGTCAAGGTAAGTGTCAATGCGAAATTGTTTGTTTGCTCACTGTGCTTCGACAAACCGTGTCCGATGCAATTTGCCGTTTCAAAGAGATGGACATGATGGTCGTCGTCAAGGAAGTGGGAGAAAACGCACTGTCGTTACGCCTAGCAATCGAAACATCGTTAAGAAGCGAGTCAATCGAAATCCGAGGGTCTCCATAAGAAAAATAGCCCATGAGACCGGTATCAACCGTGAATCCGGTCGTCGAACGTTCACAAAGGAGCTCAACCTCAAGCCATACAAGCTCCAAGAAGTTCAAGTCCTCCCGCATAAAAACAAGCGCGTACGACTCCTTCTTCTCACCACCAGTAAGCATTGGAAGCGCATTATATTCACAGACAAAGAGCTTTTCACCGTAGAACAATCCCACAACCACCAAAATGACAGAGTCTGGTCCGAAGAGGCTCCCGGTACTTCAGCCATCGTCAAAATCCGCAATCCGTCATGGTTTGGGGCGGAATTTGCGCCAGCGGAAAAACACCCTTAGTTTTCGTGTATCAAGGGGTCAAAATCAATCAAGAATTCTACCACTGCGACATTCTCGAGACCGTAGTACTTCCGTGGGCCCAGCAGCACCTTGGCGACACACATTGGACAAGACGAGAATGACGCAAGAATGATGTAGGACCCATTTTTTGGGTTTCCTCGCATCTGCTTAATGGCTATCTACTAGCTGGATCTCAACCCAATGGACTAGAGCGTGTGGTCGGTTTTGAAGCTGAGGGCGTGTGCTAAACACCACAAAAGTTTGGAGTCGCTGAAACAACCCTGCGTCGGGAATTAGAGTGATTAACGCCCGAAGAGCTGCGACCCATTTCAAAAATTCAAGGAGCGTGTAAAGGTATGTATCGCCTCCAAAGGAAGCCACTTCGAAACCGCTTAAATATATTATTACCAAATGTTTTTGTTATTATTATTCGTTGTTGTTCTGTTTAATTTCTGTTGTTTAATAAAGTTAAATGAAAAAAGTTTGTCCGAAGTTTTTCTTGTCACCCGTACTTACAAGTGGCTATCAACCTTGGGTCCTTCATCCTGTTCATTGTACAGTGTGGTATTTTATCTTAAGTTAGTGCTCGAAAGAGAGGAAATCTTCTTCTTAAACGGTCTATTGTTCTTGTTATTATTTTTTCGTCATTGAAGCTAGAAATTTATTTTATTGTCAAATAAGATTTCCAGATATTTCATAGAAGATGCTGTCGTTCTATTCAGTTCGTTTCTTGTGACTGTTGGTGAAATTTGTTTGATCTCATGGTTGTAAATAACATATTTGCACTTGTTTCGATTTGGTTTTGGAAGCCGCTTTTAGAACCATAGGTTTGTTTTGTCCATGAATTCTTGTAATATGTTATATAATTGTAATGTTTTTTCATGTGCAACTAATAAGGTGTCTTCTGCATACTGACTTTGGTCGAATTCAGAGCATATATCGCAGCAGGATATATTAAAGTGTAACGGAGACAGATTCTCGTTCTGGGGGAGAAGTATTTAGATTTTATATTATGTATTCTTGCTGTTATTTGTCTGTTTTCTAGAAACATTTTTATTATCCTTAGTAGGTATTTGGGTGTCTAGTTTATTTAAATTATATAGTAATCCTTTATACCACATACTGTCAAATGCTTCATTTATGTCTAGAGCCAGTGTTTCAGTTCTCATTTTCTTCAGTATTATAGTCTAGTCTGTATTGAAACTTTCTAAACTTCCCGTCACTGTTTCCTTGATCCCGTTAAAGTGTAACTTGGTTTATCTACACAACATAAAATCCTTTCTTCCCTCAACTAGACGGTTACGAGGTAAGAGTTTCAGAATTTCCCTAAAGTACGGAACAGTTTATTATAGTCAAAAAACATGCAAATATACTCAAAATCACAGTAGTATGAAAGGTAAGTTTCATAATTCAGTATATAATAATAATAATAAGTTTATTTGCCATAAATTATCAAATTACAATACATTACTACAATTGCAAACAAACCATGGACCACCCCAAGGAAGCAAATCCGCGCGGGGCTGTTGGCCAGTGTTTATTCTCAAAATTCAGTGTATAGGCATATGCACAAATAAATAAATACACACATATACAGATATATACACATATATATATATATATATATATATATATATATATGGGAAAAAAGCAGATGTAGACACAAATACGTGTAAATACTAAAAAAGCTTCATCAAAGTAAATACACAACAGAAAAAGAACAAATAACCAAAAAATATATAAATAAATAAAACAAAATGCATGAGCCAGCAACGTATAACCCTTTATCCTTTACCCGATTCAACTCCACAAATTCTCCACCTCTATCAGTCCATCAATATTTTCCTTAGTCTGCGCAGCAATTAGGAACGTGTACTGAACCCTGCCTATATCTTGTGTTGTATGTGTGTTCTAAGTTTTCAGTATTTCCATCCCTAAACTTTTGGACCAAGGCTTGAGAGTACAACTGTCTAACGCCAAAAAAACCACTCTCCCCAAACAGCTGATCAGAGGGATATCTCAGCTCTCTGTTGAAAATTACCTTAATTATCCACTTCTGCGACACTTCTATTTGTTTCAAGTAATTATTTCTAACTGCACCCCATGCAACTATCCCGTAGGTCAGTTGACTCTGAACCAATGCAAAGTATAAAACCTTCAACTGGTTAATATCGCATGTTTTTCGACAAGTTAAATTTGGGTATAAGGCTTCTGATCATTCCATACAATATTTTCGCCTGTACACTCCAATTAAGATGACAGTTAATGTGTACACCTAAGTATTTTATCTCCGACTTCGCTATTATTGCTATGGTTTCATCGGTGGCGACTATATTTAGTGTTTTGAACCTGTGCATATTACTGGAATAACTTGTAAATGGTAAGAAATGAGTTTTGGCGCTGTTCATGGTGAGTATTCTGTCACTGAAAAAGTCAATTGCCCTGCCAAAATCATTTTCCACTTTCTTTTTCAGTACACTCCAAGAAGTATACTCATAAAAACCACAGTATCATCGGCAAACCCAACTATGTCTCCGCTTGAAGGTAAGTTGAAGAGATCGTTGATATAAATCGAGAACAATAATGGTCCCAGGATTGTCCCCAGTGGGACACCATACTTTACATGCTTCGGCGAACTTAGCTTTTCTTCAACTTTGACATACTGGACTCTCTCGTCTATATAGCTCTTCAACAAGTTGTAACAATTTCCTCTCATACCAATCCTTTCAAGAGACTCCAGAAACTCAGGATGACTCACCGTATCGAAAGCCCTCGACAAATCAACGAATACACCGATTGCTGGTTTCCTCTCATCTAATGCGCTATAAATCTTTGCTGTTCCATATACGATAGCATTCTGCGCTGATCTACCCTCCCTGAATCCGTATTGTTTATCTGACAATATTTTATAACGATTCAGGTAAGAAGTTGATCTGTTTTTCATGACCTTCTCAAATATCTTCGACAGCACCGACATCAATGAAATAGGTCTATAGTTGCTCGGATCTAAATTATCTCCTGACTTAAAAACAGGTTTTATAACCGCCTCTTTCAGCACCTTTGGAAAGTAGCCTTCCTGCAAGCTGTTACTGACAATAAAGCAGAGTGGGGCGACTATGAATTCTGCAGTTTCCTTCACTATTTCAGATGTTAAACAGTCAATTCCAGAAGCTTTGTTCTTTTGAAAGGAACTTATAATATCCCCCAGTTCAGTTTCAGAAGTAGGGAGCACCAATATTGAATTGGGGAGTCGACGATATGGATGCTTCATGGGCTTTCTTTTGAATTTCTTCGCCAAATTTTCGCACACCCCTGAAAGTAATCTGACAAAACTTCCGCAATTTTGCCTGACTCTAAAACCTCATGGCCATCTGAACCTTTTATTTTTTGGACTTCTATATTCTCTTTATTCTTATGTCCCAGCTCCCTCATAGTTTTTCACAGCAAAGTTGAATCATTCTCATTTTCATTTATTTTATCGCGGAAATAATCGTTTTTGGCTTTTTCCTTCAAATTTTTCAACCTTTTATTGAACTCATTGAATTCCCTTTTAAACATGGGGTTATGCGGTTCTCTTTTCATTCTTTTGTACAATTTATTCTTTACCAGTGTCGACTTCACCAATCCGTTTGTAATCCAATCTTTTCTCTTAACTGCATTTCTTCTGAGTTTAATCATATTAGTAGACTCTTTTACATGTTTTTGCAACCTTCCCTTGAATGAATCAATCGCATCGTCTACATTCGTTGCTTTACACACGTTGCTCCACTGCTCTTTACATAATTGGTTCCTTAGTAGATTGAAATCAATTTTTTCCAAATGATATATCCTTTTATCCTTTATTTGTCCAGTTTCAGGAAGGGCCCTCTGCAGAAAAACAGGATAGTGATCGGTTAATGGATATTCTATAACCGCTGGGAAGAATTTATCCATTTCTAGATCGCTCTTAACAATTATGTGATCCAGGCAAGATGACTCTCTAGTAGGCTTGTTGATACCAGGCAAGTAGCCATATTCACCTAAAATATTCAAATATTCAGTTGCAATATTACTGTCTTCAAGAATATCAATATTTATATCTCCTATTAATAGATCAATTGTACACTTCCGTTTATAGGTTTGCACAAAACAGTTCAGGTTTTCATTAAATCTTAGAGTACAATGGGAAGGAGATCTATAAATCACCGTAATACCAATGCTCACTCTATTTAGTCTCAAGATGAGGTCAACTGAAGAAATTTCGCCAATCTTTAAAATGTTGGAGGTGAAAGTAATACAGTTTCTCACATATATAATTGTACCATAATTTCTGTTTACATCCCCTGAATTATACAACAGTCATAGCCAGGTATTCGGTATATATCAGTATCGGGTATCCTGAAAGTTTCAGTCAAAACCACGCAATCAATTTCTTCTTGGTATTTTCTCAAGAATATTCCCAACTCATCGAAGTTTTTGGCTATGCTTCTGATATTAGAGTGCAGTACTCTGAAAATTTTTGAAGATTTTTTATTGAAGGCTTCTAAAATATTCTTGAACTGTTCTCCATCTACAACTTCAGTCTGATACTCTTCCGGCATGAAATCTCTGATGTACCGGTTCATTTTGTCGAGAATACAAAACAGGGGAAAACAAAGGAGATGAACAAAAATATCAAAAAATATAACAAAAGAGATAAAAAAAATGAACAAATATATAAATAGTGACCAAAATTTGAATAAATACCCAAATATATAAATAAATTTAAATAAATTAACAGAGATTACAAATTGAATAAATAAAAAATGTATAACGGATGTATAAAAAACTGTATAAAAAAACTGTACAGAAAAATGTATAAAAAATAAGAAATTTATAAAAAATGTATAAAAAAATTTATAAAAAAATGTATAAAAAAAGTATTGGAAAATTTATGAAAAATGTAAAAAAAAAACAAGATTACAAATCAAATAAACATATAAAGAGAGTCTCTCAATTAAATACACAATCACACAAACAAAGATCAATGGAGTATAATTGCCGAACTAAGGACCAAATTTGAACTATGAACAAAATGCAGCAAAACAACGAATTTTAAGTAAACAAACAGTGAGTCTATTGCTGACGATTTGACCTTGAACGAGTTTCAGCTGCCCTTTGTGTTAATGTATCGAGTGGTTTCAAAGTCTACCCCACTACCCCAGTTGAACACGGTGTTGTACTCTTCGGGTTATGTTTGGAAAGTTCTAAAACTTCTTCTTTTCTATGAGACAGGTACAATGGCTCTTGAGTTGGGGTCGATGGAACGCTGCTTGGTCTTCTGTTTGCACTCTGTTGACTTTTCTCAATTTCAACAATTTATCTACATATAATTCGATACCATCCACCATGAGCTTATTTCCCCAATAAAACAGTCCTTTCCCTCTTTTTTTCCGCCGCGCAAATGTCTCCTCAATATTCGCAGTTCCTCTTGTTGGATTTTAGTGAGATCATGCGCAATGGATATACCTGTTCCCTTAAGATGTCTCACGCTTCGAAATGCTTCTCTCTTAGTGAAATGAGAAAAAAACTCGGCTTTTACCGGACAATTCTTTGCTTTTCCCAGGCAATGGATGTTATTTAATTGTTGTTTATTCAGACTTAGTTTTAAAGCCCTATTCAGCTCTTCAAGGACAACCACCTCCGAAATCTCCTCCGAAGATTACTATATCCAATCCGAAGATTAGTATATTATCAGATCTCCGATGCCTCTCCAATGACTCAACCTTATTTTTCAAACTCTCATTTTTCGTCTCTAGAAAGGTAATCTTGCTCTTCAATTTTTCAATTTCCACGAGCAGCCTTGTTTCACTAGCTAGTATAGTGTTTTTTAACTCTTCTTTATTTTTGTTCATTTCATGTAGTATCCTTTCTAATGTTACTTCACTCATAGTTGATATAACGAAAATCTGAAAAATTTTCAGAAAATACTATTGGTTCTTATGAGATTAAATAATATAATGAAGTAAAAAACAGCTCAAAATCGGGAAAGGATTTATTCTCACAATATGGTAGAAATGAAGGAAAAGAAACACTCGTTTCACTCCTACGGGCCCATGTAAGAGATTTCCAAAACAAAAACACGGGTAGGCCGTGACAAAAAAGGAAAACAAAACGAGAGGTCAGACAGGTGGAATCCCTGGTCGGAAGTCTGGGACACCGCCGATGTAAATTATATTATTCTTATCAATATCACACTCGTTATCATCATATGCATGCGAATACAGATGGTTAAACTCGATTTACTTCAGTTAGAGAAAGTAAAACTGAATGTAGTTCGAATATATCAATTATTTTAATTAAGGTACAATGCAGATTGACAACATAAACTGCTGAAGCACCACTTCATATAGAATTAATACTCATTACACGGTACCAAAGAAAATTAATCACAATACTCTCGAAAGAGTCAAAACATGTATCATTGTTATAACACTGAATATTAGAACATATATGAAAAATCAGAAACTTAAAGTAATAATTTCATGCTACGGATGAAATAAAGTTAAATTCAATAAAGTTGTTCTTGATAATAGTTCATGACTAATTTAAAATGTGAAAAAGCATTATCTTGTGAAATAAACTGTGTGTTCCACAGTATATTGCTGTTTTTATATTAATTAATTAATCAACATTTATCTTTATCAAGAATCAAATCGATAGAATTTCCTATCTTCTATATTTTAGGGAATACAAAATTTTGTCTCTTAGAGTTTCGTTAAAGAAGTTACTACTACATATATTTCTATTCATTTTACTCCATTTATTTGTGTCAAGTGTAGCAGAATGATTCGACTTCGAAGAGTTTTCGAATTATTATTTACATACTACTCTGTCAAGAAAGTACCGGGAATTTTCAATTAAAACAACATTTTTACATTTAATCGTCAAAATTTATTGGGTCGCCTTCAAAATAGGCTCCATTTGCTCCAATACATCTATGCCAACGGCACTTCCAATATATCAACGACTTTTAACAGCAGTACACTTGAATGTCTCCTGTGATTATTAGAAGATAGAAGAACATAGAAAATATTAACTGGTCAACAGAGGGCATGCCACAAGACAGTCGCTGAAGAGAACTAGCTCTTCAGGTCCGTCTTTCTAGCACGTTATCATTTGATGTTAGTGAGGATCACTGTAAACAAGGTTTCAAGCCAACCTGCAACCTCCCCGTGGTGAGAGTTCTCAACGCTCTGTAAAGAGCGGCTGATAACAGGCAATGGCAACTTACCTCAGATGCCATCTCTGAAAAGAGATGGTCAAACTCGAGGTACCCGAGGACCTGGTGAGCTTGGGGTGGCAAGCTCTCCTTGTATACAACCTCCTGACCTAGTCGTGTCTTAGGATGGATGGGAAGCGGGAATTAGCCATCTCGCTCGCAAGAAGATAAGCTATAAAAAACCCCAAACCCTAAGGTGTGGAGATTGCCGAAAGAATGCATGGCCGAGGGGTAGTCGGCTCTAAAATTTCCTGACCACGCGGCCCAGGTGCCTTCCTTCTAGGTATAATTTAGATTTTTAAACACTGTTGTATACACTAGCATCTATAAAGTTTGGAACAGAACAGATTAAAATCAAGGAAAGGGTGCTGGAAAACCGTCGTACCAGCTTGAGAGAGATAGCACATGATTTTAAGATATCCCACGAGTCCGCACGTACGATTTTGATTGATATTTTGGGCATGAGAAAGGTGGCCGCACGACTCGTACCGAAAGACCTGAATTTTCTTCAAAAACGTCATCGCGAACAGGCTGCTTCAGACATGCTGGATCGCTGTAATTCCGATTCTACATTCATGGAACGCATTATAACTGGTGATGAGACCTGGGTCTACGAGTACGATATGCAAACAAGCCAGCAATCATCGGAATGGGTGGAAAAAAATGAGCCGAAACCGAAAAAACCACGCCAAAGCCGCTCGAAAATGAAGGTGATACTCATTGTTTTCTTCGATATCCGTGGCGTGGTTGCACTACGAATTCGTTCCAGAGGGTCAGACGGTAAACAAGGAGTATTACCTAGGCGTTATGAAACGTTTGCGTGAGCGTATCCGTAAGAAGCGGCCAAATTTGTGGGCGAACAACTCATGGATTTTGCATGACGATAACGCGCCAAATGTTGTTTTAATTGAAAATTCCCGGTACTTTCTTGACAGAGTAGTATGTCTTATTCAACAGCTGAGAAGCAGAAAATTGTCGAGAGAAACAACTCCTATAATGGAACGTTCATGGGTTCCAGAATTAATTTTGTCAAAATTTATTTTCTATCTAAATATTCCTATAATATTTTTGAATTCACTCCCATAATAAATAGAAGATAAATTATAGATTTCTGATACCAGTGTTCATACAAATTTTTTGATAATCTGGGTTTCGTAACAAGGCAAAATGCATTTCAATGTGTTTTGAATACCTCCATAAATATTAGAGTAAGCTTAAAACTTATAAATTTTCGTGAGTTGTGAATAATATGAAGTTTTCGAAAAACAATCTATTTCGCCACAAGAACGAATAGGGATATTTTTCTGGTTTGCTCAAAAATTTAATGGATGGATATTGATCTCAAGATAGATAGATTTAAATTTGTCGAAAATACAGATTAAAATTGTCAACAAAATGTGAATAAATTTGTTATAATAAATAAACTGCCTGTCCGCTTATTCAAGTTAAATGAAGAAGGGTTCTTAATTTTTCCAATTCAAAAAAGTAGTGTTATAAATTTATATATTTCTCCATCTTTATCAACTTAAATCTCAAAATTACACCGGTGCATTCGCCATTTTGCAACCAATGCAAATCTACGCCTGAATTTGTATTACGTTGAAAATCGAAATGTGAAAAATAATTCACGCTATAGTATACGCTGTGACTAGATAGGAATAAACGCCTTTCATAGAATTTCAAATCATCATCCAATAGATTGGTGTGGAAATATACATAAGATAGCGATGAAATATTATCTGAAAAATTAACAGAAAAGTTATATTTTATCACAAGAGTTAGTGGTATTCACTCTTGTTTCAAACTTTCCAGACCATCAAAGTTTAAATTCAAATATTTGAATTTCCTACTTGGCGCTAATAGTTCGCAAGGCTGTTGGTGAAGATTACTTTTTTTTGTGTTTTATTATTTGTCAAATTATCATTCAATTGGATGGACGTTCATTCTCCACTAGGCATGTCCATTTATTATTATGTGGAACAAAGGAAAAATATATAATAGTAATAGTTTTGCTCTTTTTATAATTTGTTACTTTCCGGCTTACAGTAATGACAGTTCCACCGTTTGGGCCCATTTTAAGAAAAGGTCTTCCAAATATTCTCGTTTCGTTCAATATTCAAAACCCCTGCATGGCTAGAAAAATTAAGTCAAAGAAATTATATTCCTCCTTGGTGTAATAAAGATTTAAACGCTGTTGTATTCACTAGCATCTATAAAGTTTGGGACAAAACAGATTACATACTTACACTTGAGAGAGGGACTTCTTATAGCGCTTATAACTTCTCTCCTGAGCTTCATATTCCTTATTTATCAATTGAAAATTAATTGTTGAATAAGAATCAATATGCCTGTATTTTAAAATTGAGAGGACATCAAGTTGAAAATTTTAAAATTCTTCGAAAGGAATAATATCCACGGTTCTGTTCCTTTTCTGCATATAGTTTTCTGCTCATTTCTAAGAAGAGTCTGCATTCATTTTCGATCTATTTCGCCACAAGAATGAATAAGAATATTTTTCTGGTTAGCTCAAAATAGATGGATGTTGATCTAAAATAAAGAGATTGAAATTTGTCGAAAATATTTATTAAAATGGTCAACAAAATGTAAATAAATTCGTTATAATAAATTTGCTGCCTGTCTACTTCATCAAAATAAATAAACAAGGGTTCTTAATCTTCTCAATTCAAAAAAGTGGTGTTATAAATTTATATATCTTCATCAACTCAGATCTCAAAATTACACCTGCGCATTCGCCACTTTGCAACCAATGCCTGGATTCTCGTTGAAAAATCGAAATGTGAAAAATAATTCACGCTACAGTATACGCTGTGAGTTGGTATGAATAGACGTCCTTCAACAAATTTCAAATGATCATCCAATAGATTAAGATGGAAATATACATAAGATATCGATGAAATGTTACCTGATAAATCAACAGAAAAGGGATATTTTATTACAGAGTAAGTGGTACTTTTAAACGACGAATGTTTATAAATTCCCCATTCACCGAGGAGGAATTTTGGTAAATGACTTTTCACTTCTTTGTTCTATAGGGGGCGCAGTCACTTCTACAAGACCCAAAATATCGGTTTCGATTGCAATCACAAGGATACGTAAGAAGTGGGTCATTACTGTTGAGCTCTGACTTCAAGAGTTCCTTATCCAAAAATGCTTGTATCTGCAGTTTATTATGTTACACTGATAATCGATATTAGGTAGAAAATAGAATGAAAGGGTCACCATTATTTCAACTAATTCATAAAATGATTAGCCAAGTAGTTAGGCCTCTCTATTAATATTATTTTATTGAAACAATGATATTTTACTTTAACGTTTAACGTTTAACGTATAATTAATGACCGTAGACGGATAAAAATAGGGCGATAAATGAGTGAAATAATTTAATTTTTTTTCTTCTTAACTTTCATTATAACTGATTCAAAAAACATTTTAATATTCCAAGAATGCCAAAGGCTTTACGGCTCAAGAATTTTATCATCTCATGTGAGTTAGTGTTTCCTATCCATCATTCATTTGTTCTCCTACAAGATGACATAGTGGCGGAAGGTGACCCATAAACTATCTCTGTCCGACGGAATTTTATACATTTTCCAACTTCAATCGTTTATCCTGAGAAAATTTACCTTCAGTGCACTATGAAGAATGAGATATTATTTTCAAGCATAAAACATTTATCACTTTTTTATAAAGAACTACAGGAGGCGCGAAAGACGAGAAAAGTGCATTTAGTTAACGTTCTTTAAATCTGTCACAGTCATTAGAAAAAATAACTCGGTTTATATAGATTAATATACTTTCGAGTTGAGCTTTCGCCCTTTCACTTAGCCAAACAAACCGAGTATAATTATTCACTTGCAGTAATTCGTTGTCTCATCCATCCGAGGCATTCATAAATTCATAACATACCATTGTGTTTCAGTTTATTCACGACACTGCTGTTATGCCGACGACAGCCATCTTTCTTCGCGCATAAGAGTATATCGTCTGAGAATGAGATCAAAAGCTCGTATGGGGATAAAGCGGAACAGAATGGCTCAGCTCACTTTCACCACTGAGCATAAATCTATGGAATCTCATTACAACAAAACTTGGTGCTCATTGGAGGAGTAATGATTGTGCGAAAATTTACGAGATTTGTGATCGCAGTGAATGATTCATCAGGTGCGTGTTTTGTTTGTTGGTGGTCTGGTTACTGCTTTCAGATTTATTGCTCAGCTTCATAGGACCTCAAAACTTCTGAACACACATAACTCAACGGAAAAGTGTGCCTCACACAAGTGTATAATTTTAATTCGTTATTATAATATCGACGAAGAAAATACTTTTATTTCCATCAGTCATTATAAATTTTTGCACGCTACTCCCAGAGAACAGCGAGCTGCATTTGGCCCAAATGTCTGCAGTTTTCGAAATTTGGATCACAAATAGTTTTTAACGAAAAGGTTGGACTCACCGGTGAGCAATCCGAGGTCGAAAGCATTTATCACAAATTTATCCACATCTGAAATTTTCTTTTATTTCTGTTCATATTTTCCAAACATTTGGATTTGAAATTTGGAGATTGGTAGGAAAATATTAACCCACATATTTCTGCAAAATTGCATGAGAATGATCCCTTCAAAACATTCAAAACAAGACAAAAATTTTGTGAGCTGAGAAGGGTGGAGCGTTAAATAAACTACACACATCGTCAAAAGTATTGACCCCCCTATCAATTCTCAACTTGTTGAATGTAACATGACAATTTTTTGTGTGTGGAATCTTCACTATCTTATCACTTAAGTGACAAAAATAAACTAGCAAAAACTGTTTCTTGTTCGGGACAATACAGGTGTAATCGAAGTTAATCAGTTTTAAGCGAAAAACGAGAGTTGTAATATTGAAAATATTCCGTGGAAAATGCCAGAACATCCATTTTCTCAATTTAATCAAGCAAGAATAGTAGCTCTACATCAAGAAGCTTCGTCGAATCACTAGATTGCGTAATGTTTGAGTATTCCACGGACTTCAGTAAGGCGTATAGTGGCTCTTTTCCTGGAAACCGGCAGCGTTGCCCGGAGACCGGTGCCTGGTTGACCCAGAGTAACGTCTGCAAAGGAAGACCATTATATCGCAAAATGCACTCGAAGAAATCGAACGGTATCTGTAACAAGCCCTTCTAAGTCATTTTTTTAGGACCTATAGACGGGTAGTGTCAACCAGTACTATAAGGAGACGGTTGCATTCCCTGAAATTTAAGGGCAAGAAAACCTTTAAGAGTATCTCGGCTATCACCTGGACATAGAGCTACCCATCGGCAATGGGCAGAAGACCACCAAGACTGCCTTTTACCACAATGGCGCAACGTACTTTTTTGGATGAGTCACGATTCGGTTTACAAAGAGATAGTCGAGGAAATGGGTTTGAAGAGGTCCTGGCAGACTGGAGCGACTCAATTTCGCCCAGGAATTTGAGGCCTTTCAAGGCGAATCATTAATTTGCTGAGGGGGTATAATGTTCGGTCGCCGTACCCCTCATATTATCGTTGAACGAACAATGTCTGGTGCCATCTACGCAGAAAACATCATTGACCCTCTGCGCAACGAATTTGGGGATAATTTTATTTATCAAGATGATAACCACACCGCATACGAAGGGTTTAAAAAATTTTTCTAGAGAACAATATCCAGAGAATAAACTGGCCAGCAAACTCACCAGACATGAATCCAATAGAGCACGTATGGGATTACTTGGGGATTAGGTTGATTGCAAGAAGAGGAAAAATACAGACTATTGAATTTGGATTCAGTTGTGGAATAACTATAATTAATCAAAAATAAATAATCGATAAATTTAGATTTTTTCCCATTTTTCCTTATTTGTCTCATCCTGTGCAAAGCAAAGAGTAACAAACAAAGATTTTCTATCAAATATATTGCAGTTGAAATAGAGGAAAATATTCATCTCATTTCCAGAGTTGTTTATTTCTTGAGAAACCTAGGGGGCCAAGACTTTTGACGACGTGTGTATTGTAGGAGTCCGCACAAGATACAGTTTAAATTTAGTATTCACATGTAAAATAACGACAGAAAGGCTAAAAAATGTTTTACTGAACATCATAGAAAAAGAATATCATAGAATAAGAATACCAAACAATATTATTGTATGAGGATCGTGGATGATATGAACTAGAGCGCTCCTGACTTCACGTCTACGCTTTTCACAGTATGGTCTAAGTTTAATTGTGTGACACTTAATCAACTAATACACATACTTGTTGATTTCTATCCATTTTTTGAAAGATGAACACGTGGGGCGTTTCGTTACATTGTAATTTCTTCACATACCTTCAAACAACTTTTCGAAAATTTGATTAGGTACAATATTTGAATGGTTCCAGTTTTGAGAGGATGATATTATTAAGTTTTCATTACTTTTGGAGAAACTATACAAGTCTAATAAATGTGAACTCGGTATGGTCATTCAATAAATTCCTGGAAATTCTCAATCAGCTCATTTTTAAACATTCCAACAGTTCACCTTAAAGTTTTTATTTTCCTTATGCAATATCTTGAAGCGCTCATCAAAATCATGTTTCTCTGTTATTAGATATTCCGAATAACTTATTTTTCAGGAAAGATCCCCTATATTCTATAATTACTATAATGAAGGAGTTTCCGGTTTATCCAATATAAGTTTTTAGGCATGTACCACATGACAATTGGTAAACGAATGATAACTTGATTGATTCATTTCAGGTTTACAATACTTCAAAATTTTCTCCAGATACTTAACTGTTCTGAAGGATATATTAATATCCTTTTTACCCTTTTCTGGCTATCATACTGTCTGTTATTGATTCAAACTAACCGTTATTAGCTGTTATTTGTTTGATTAAATTTGAAACTTTTCGGAGATTAGGGAATTGTGAACAATATATGGGTCATTCTGTAATATACTGATGATTTAATTGAAAGAAATGAGTATTTGGGCATTAATATATTTGTATGAGAAGGTTTGTGAAGTATAGAGAAATCATTTTTGCTATTGACTATAAATATTATTGACTGCAAATATCTATATAGTTAAATAATAGGAAAAGGATTTTTACTTGATAGAAGGAGTATAACAAAATTTGAATATCAAAACAGATTTAATCGGTCAGTCTTCTACAATTTTAATTTAAAGAAAAAATTTGTTCAAAAAAATTTTACAATTGAATTAATGTCATATAAGCACAGCTTATATTTACTAAACGTATAAAATCAAAACTCAATTTAAAATATCAAATGTTATAAATAAACCAATAAATATAAATTGTCGATTAAAATCAATAAACAAATACTTGAAGGAGACACTATTTTATTTCTGATCTTACAATTATTAGAATTAATTCCTTCTCAAAAATACATACAAAACATAAATTAAGGACTTCTCAGAAAATATAATTTATTTGAAATATTCAATTAATTTAAATAAGTTAAAAAATCTCTCAAACCATGCATTATATCTTCAAAAAACAATTAGAATTTCGATAAGGTCTCCATCGGCCCGAAATCATATTTAAAAAATAAATAACTGACGTTAAAATCCAAGATATTCAATGTTCGTCACAAAAATTACAGAAAGCTGTAAGGTATTATAAGGTCTTCAGTAAACAACTTGATATTCCATAATGGGATTTATATTAAAGCCTAAATATAATTTTATATTATGTATAAAATAAAATAAAAAGAAAAGGCTTTTTACTTGATAGAAGGAATATAACAAAATTTAAATATCAAAACAGGTTTTATCTGTCAGTCTTCTTCAATTTTAATTTCAAAAAAATTTTTATTCAAAAAACTCTTAGAATTAAATTAATGTCTTATGAGCACAGCTTATATTGAATAGACATATAAAATCAAAACTCAATTTAGAATATCAAATGGAATAAATTTATTCCAATCAAAACTCAATATACAATATACAAATACAATATCAAATGAAATCAATTTATTCCATTTGATATTTTATATTAAGTTTTCATTTTATCACATTAATTTTATTCTAAAAGATTTTTGAATAGAAATTTTTTTGAAATTGAAATTGTAGAAGACTGACAGATTAAATCTGTTTTGATATTCAAATTTTTTCTATATAGTCTTCAGTTTTTACTTCCATTGCGAACTCAATACTTTCAGGTAATGAATTTTGGTAATGAGGAAACTACTAAGCTGTATACTGGTACCTTTAAAGCGTACGATTATTTCTACATAAAGGGACCAGTAGATGGCTTGATGGTTCTTCTCGATATCTGGTTTCATTAAGATCAAATGAAGACGAAAATTTTTCAATGCCGTTTTATTGGAGGATTTCTTTCAGGCATGCTTAATATAATTATTCCATTTTATTTCTTTGATATTTATTCATTACAAACCTTCAATCAGTTACCAGAATTTGGCGCCAAGGCCTTAATTTTGTATTTTCAGTTACAACAGAAAGATATGGGTTATAGATCTTATCTGATATTTTTACTAATAAAGTTTTTAGTTATTTTCAGTTACATTTTGTAGTTTCACACTCAAGTTTTTTCTCTCCCCTGTCATATATTATTTGACATTTTAGTGGAAGTATCTACAGCCCTGAATACTATAGACGGATCTTAGTCTTCCGATATTTTTTTTAATTCTTCGATCTTTACTTGACGGAAGTTCATTTTGAATCTGAAAATGAAATTATCTTCAATATCCGCTAAAGTTTATTTAATTGAAATAATTGTTTCGTCATATTGTGACTCCATCAGGCGAGTGTCACTACTGAGTTATGTAGCTTAGAATATTCTGTGTAAAATTCTATTCATTTAAAAACTTCATTTGGTAATACTATTTGAAATTTAATATGACTAGTGTCAGCTCTTTATGATTAATCGGAATTCTCAGAAGAACTCGAATTAAAATGATATGTGAACTCTATAATTTCAACATTATATTGATAAAAAACTCATTTTGCCTTTTTCGAAATCAATATTAGTTGTTTCTAGAACATGAAAGAAAAATCCAAAAATTGTAGATGAATGTGTCCATTTTTCCATTTGTTTTTAATGGATTGAAGTCCAATGACTCGATTTTAGCCATCATCATACTACACATTTCAAATATATTAGAAAAAAAGGTCCCATCATAACGAATCATCAAATGCCATTTAAACGCAAGACTGGTATTGTTCGGAACTCCTGTCCCTTCCAATCTATATCAAGTAACTTATAGCCAGCCCTCTCAGAGTTTATTGAATAAACTCCTAATAACTAATGCAACATCGTTTGATGTCCTTACGCTCCTTCTTTGAAGGTCTTTTTTAATCGACTTGAAAAATGGGGGTGCTGTTTGACATCAACATTATGCTTTAATCAAGTACAGAGAAAGGCAATGATAACCGAGGGACCGAAGCCACTGGCGCAAGATTCTGCTGAAAAACTTCAATTATATGAATTGAATTATATTTGATTGATTCGGTCCTCAGTTGTGTGAAATTTATTCTGAAATAAATATGGTGATAAGCTTCAATTCAAAAAATTGTACATTATAGTAACTGTTTTACCTTACTGTGGCTTCATTACCTTATTTCCATATGAAAATAATGAAAATGTATGAAGTAGATACATTCAATATAAGATAAGTTTTGTAAGGAACTTTCGATTGAACTAAATGAAAAGAACAGAAAAATTCTGTATCTAAACATACTTTATCTTGTACCTAGAAAATTGTTTTTTAAATTAATTATAAAAAATTCAACTAACATAAATATTCAGAACCAAAAAAATCAAGGAGTTACTGAAAATAACAATTTGCAGGTCCAATTTTTTACGGTCGCATACAAAGAATATTGATAGATATAAGTATTAGGAATATCTTTGAAAATCTGATCCAGTGGAGTTATGTCGCATGATCTTGGAGGCCGATTAATTGGACCATTTCTCGAAATAATGTCATCGCCAAATCTTTCTTTCAATAAATCAATGATTATTATTATTACGGTAGCACAATGAGGTGTAGCACCATCTTGTTGGAACCAAAACACTTCTGGGTTGATACCATTAAAATTTTGAAACAAATAATCATTGATCATCGATCTGTAATGAGCACCATTCACTGTAACATTAGCTCCAGCATCGTTTTAAAAGAAATATGGACCGATAATGCCTACAGCGTGTAAAGCACCCCATACAGTGCATTTTTCAGGACGCAATGGAAGCTTCAAAAATTCTTGAGGATGGTTTTCACTCCATATTAGGAAATTTTGCTTGTTTACATATCCGTTCAACCAGAAATGAGCTTCATCACTAATTTTACGATAAGAAAGTTGATCAACTTCAAGCTGTTCTAGGGCCCAATCAGCAAACAAATGTTCAAGTGGCTTTAGTTCTTGAACCAGTTGGATCTTGTATGGATGCAGACCAAGATCTTTACGCAAAATTTTCTATGTGGTGGATGCGCAGAGTCCAACTTGTTGTGAACGTCGACGAATAGACAAATCTGGATCATCATTAACACTATGTCTTACTGCAGCGATATTTTCTTCTGAACGTACAGTTCTTTGTCTTGCTCTTGTTGTTGTTGCATCGAGTAGAGAAGATGTTGTCCGAAGTCATTTAAATATTTTAAAATAAGCCTTCTACATATTTAATTTCAAAAAATTATATTCAATAATTATAACTTCAGGAATTAAATTAAAATAATGTCATATAAGTACCACTTATATCAAACGACATATAAAATAAACATTCATTATAAGACATCCAAATGATATAACAAAATCCAATAAATAAAAAATTGTTAAATAGTGAATTGCTTCAGCCGTTACTATTTGGTAGTTGATCATAATTGAAACACAATAGATTGAGTTACTATGTATTTACTACCAAGGACGTAACAGAGGACTCTGTTACGTCTGAAGATGAACGGTCATCGTTCGAAACCGCGGTAACATGTGAACCAAAAATAATAAAAATTGTTAATCAAAATCCTATGAATCAAATATTTCAAATAGACTGCTTCTGCTGATCAATTTCATGAAAACAAATATCTTTCAAAAATGTTCAACCTAATCTTTAGAATTTCATCATGAAACTATCTTACTTAGAATATTCAATATTATTGGATATCTAACTAAGGTACTTTTTATAAAATCTCGAAATATGTAAAAACATTACTGAAACAAAAGTTTTAAGAGAGATTTTGCTTCGTCAGTATTCAAATAATTCATATTCAATAAAACATAACGTCAGTCAGCAACAAATTTTTACTCACCCTTCAATAATTTAGAAAACTCCTGGTAAATGAATACTGAAAAATTTAAATGGATTAAGGTTAACTACAAATGAATAATTCTGTGGTTTACCCTTGATATAAAAGATTGAAAGACAATTTGACGGCCTCTGTTATAGCACAAGGACTATCTGTATAAAAAATGTTAAGGAAACCAAATAATTACATATTATGAATAAAATAACCTAAATAGAGGTTAATACTTGATAGAAGGTATATAAAATCATTTAAATACTTTAATATTAGCCTTCCACATATTTAATTTCAACAAATGACGCAGGAAAGTCTCTCTTAAAACTTGTTTTTCAGTAATGTTTTTACATATCTTGAGATTTTATAGAAAGTAACTCAGTTAGTTTATATCCAATAATATTGAATATTCTAAGTAAGATACTTTTATGATGAAATTCTTGAAATTATGTTAAACATTTTTGAAAGACATTTGTTTTCATGAGATTGATCAGCAGAAACAGTCTATTCAAAATATTTAATTTATAGGATTTTGGTTAACAATTTTTTATTTAATATAAGAAAAACAAATGTTTACTTCCGCTCTTTTATTGATTTACACGACAATTGTTTCGTCATACCATGACTTCATCAGGTGAGTATTTAAACTGAGGTATTCATTGCAAAACATTATCTTAAATACACAGCTCTGGTACAAAAAATAGAGGGGTGGAAAGAGATGGTATACAATTAATGAAAAATATTAAGTTGGGGGGATCTGCTTAAATCTATTTGATCATTCAATAAAATTTGTCTTTTATTATATCTATTGATCTCTAGAGTTTCTAACAGATTTAGTTTCTGACTTTTGTTTTCGATTTGTAATATTTCATAGTTCATAATAAAATTATGGCCAGTCTCTAACAAATGGTTGGCATAAGTTGAATTCGGTTTATTATTTATGTAATATTTTTCATGTTCTCGTATCCTTGTTTGGCCTGTCTGTCCCACATATACACATGGGCAATCACTACATGTTAACTTGTAAACTCCTGATTTTTTGTTTTTAGGAATGACGTCTTTATTATTTTTTATCGAACTGCCTAAGGAATTAATAGTTTAAAAAGAGATGTTATATTTTCCTTTTTTTTCAAATATCTAGCAATCTCTTCAGATTTTTGGCCCATGTTAGTTAATGAAATAAATTTGGTTTCGTTTGAATTTTGAAATTTTGGATACACAAGTGATATTGCTTTCTTGTAATTTATTTTATCAAGTAAATTGTCTACAATAAACGGATTAAAATCATTATTGAAAGCTATTAGTTTAATGGTTTTATATTCTTTGTCAAAATTCTCTTTCGTCATGGGTATGTTAGCCAATCTATAAAGCATACTATTTATAAGCTGACAATTTTTGTGAAAATGGATGGTTTGAAGTATATCGAATCGTACCATCTGTATGTGTAGGTTTTCTGTATATGTAAAAGTCATGTCTATTATTAATTTTGGTGATTTTTAAATCTGAGAAATTGATGCTATTATTTACTTCATCTTCCTGTGTGAATTCAATTGTTGGATATAATTTATTGATAGATTCCAAAAATGAACCAAGTTGTCTATTTGTGCCATTAAATAAACAAATTATGTCATCCACATAGCGGTACCAATAAACGAAATCTTTAAAATATGGGAGTTTTTAATAATAAACCGAATTCAACTTATGCCAACTATTTGTTAGAGACTGGCCATAATTTTAATATGAACTCTGAAATATTACAAATCGAAAACAAAAGTCAGAAACTACATCTGTTAGAAACTTTAGAGATCAATAGATATTATAGAAGACAAATTTTATTGAATGATCAAATAGGTTTAAACAGATCCCCCCTACTCAACATTTTTCATTCATTGTAAATCACCTCTTTCCACCCCTCTATTTTTTGTAGCAGAGCTGTGTATTTAAGGTCATGTTTTGCATTGTATACCTCAGTTTAAATACTCACCTGATGAAGTCATGGTATGACGAAACAATTGTCGTGTAAATCAATAAAATAGCGGAAGTTAACATTTGTTTTTCTTATATTGAAGATGAATTTCCGTGAAGTAAAGACCGAGACAATCAAAAATTTTTTATTTATTGGATCTTGTTATATCATTTGGATGTCTTATAATGAATGTTTATTTTATATGTCGTTTGATATAAGAGGTACTTATATGACATTATTTCAATTTAATTCCTGAAGTTATAATTATTAAATATAATTTTTTGAAATTAAATATGTAGAAGGCTAATATTAAAATATTTAAATGATATACCTTCTCTCAAGTATTAACCTCTATTTATGTTATTTTATTCATAATTATTTGGTTTCCTTAACATTCTTTATACAGATAGTCTTTGTGCTATAACAGAGGCCATTAAATTGTCTTTCAATCTTTTAGATCAAGGTAAACCACAGAATTGTTTATTTTCAGTTAACCTTACTTCATTTAAATTTTTCAGTATTCATTTACAAGAAGTTTCCTAAATAATTGAAGGGTGAGTAAATATTTGTTGTTGATTGATGTTATATTTTATTGATATGAATTATTTGAATACTGACGAAGCAAAGTCTCTCTTAAATTTTGTTTTTCAGTAATGTTTTTACATATCTCGAGATTTTATAGAAAGTAACTTAGTTAGATATCCAATAATATTGAATATTCTAAATAAGATAGTTTTATGATGAAATTCTTAAGATTATGTTGAACATTTTTGAAAGATATTTGTTTTCATAAGATCGATCAGCAGAAACAAAATTTTCTCTATTCAAAATATTCAATTTATAGGATTTTGGTTAACAGTTTTTTATTTATTGAATTTTGTTATATAATGAATATTCATTTTATATGTCATTTGATATAATTGGTACTTATATGACATTATTTTAATTTATTTCCTGATTAATTATAATATTAAATATAATAATTAATTAATTAAAATTATTAAATATAATTTTTTGAAATTAAATATGTAGAAGGCTAATATTAAAATATTTAAATGATTTTATATACCTTCTATCAAGTATTAACCTCTATTTATGTTATTTTGTCCGAAGTCTATCGATAATTTGACGAAGAAACTGCTCTGATGGACGATTATGTGAACCATAAATTTCGCGAAGTACTCTATAAGTTTGGCGAATAGAATACTGATTATAAAAATAAATTTCAACGATTTGTAAACGTTGTTGCGGCGTGATTCTTTCCACGATAATTTGTCAATGCTTACTGAACAGAAATGTCAAATAACATGGCTTCTACCTTCTGTCAAAATATAGTTATCCCTATCGAAAGTTCTGTCACTCTGAAAAAAACACCCGATATGTATACTGAAGAATTTAGAATATCTGTCTAAATCAGTGTTTAGAGAAGGCTAATATTATTGAGTCTATGAATTAACTTTTGTGAGTTATTTAACAAAAGTAAGAAATGAAACAAATTCAGTATGTCATCTGAACTGATTATAGCACAAGCATAAATTCTTGCCTGACAATAACTGAAGAATTCGAGGTAAGTACTGAAGTGAATTCACTGAATTTCAACTCGATCGTGTTAAGTCTCTAGTTCGTTCAATATCCCACCTTTCGGATCATTTCTAAAGCGTTTAAGCGATGGCAAATAGCTGGTTGAGTGATTCCAAGTATTTTAGCGAGTTTCCCTTCCGTTTGTGATGGATCTCCATCGAGCCCTGCCTCTAATTCTTAACCCCCAAACTTTGGTGGTGTTCTGTCGTTCATCGACTTCAAAATCAAAATGCCCACTTTCAAATTTGGCAATCTAAAATATGATGACTCTCAGCAGCCTGTTCCTTCATATTGAAGTATGCATTTTACATTAATCGGGCAGGACGGTTCATATGAATAAAATGTAAATAACATAAAAAATCTATACTACATAATAAAATGCAAATGGTTTTCGAGCACATTGTATAGGAGAAAATTATTTTTGATTCCCGGTACTTGACGATACATCCTTAGATTCTGTTGAGTAGGAATTTTCAACGTTGTACTGCGAGTACCATGGAATGCCAGTTTCTCTCCTAAACGTAACGTTGTTTAATTGGGAATAAATAGTATAAGAAATAACAATGAGCAGTTCTTATTCCCCATGGCACAAAATCAAAAATACTCGTATATCTTCTATTTTTACGCTTAACTTCAGCTTCATTGGTACTATTTGTAATTTGAATATC
The DNA here is from genome assembly GCA_034642435.1 of Megalocaria dilatata. Taxonomy (NCBI): domain Eukaryota; kingdom Metazoa; phylum Arthropoda; class Insecta; order Coleoptera; family Coccinellidae; genus Megalocaria; species Megalocaria dilatata. Next base: position 42,231,192 of record CM067856.1, on the reverse strand, counting down.
CGGGATGAAATTATTATTATTATTAACAAATGAAAAGAGTAAAAGTTTTCACCCATAAACTCAAAATTACAAAATAAAATGGAATTTTTAAACTACTAGAAATAATATAGAAACTCGTACATATTAACAGTTAAGTTAGAGGCGATTCTTGTCTCGAATGAACTGGTCCAATCGGTTGATTTTTGAAGGAAATCACCGAATTTACACCAACAACACTATGTGACAACTTAATCCATCCGCCGAAAACTCTGTTGGAAGGAAACGTTTGGCGCTGTGTGGTCTTGAAATTCTCTTTCGCCAGTTTGAAGGCATGATTACGGAGTTGGGTGCTGGTTCTCATATAGTGGTGATCCAGATTCATACCAAAGAATCCATGCAGAGCCCGATAAGTTACAAATAAGATTATCTCTATCTCGGCATTCCCTTCCGATAGGTTACAATAAGATTACCTCTATCTTGTCATTCCCAAAAGGTTTGCAGATTCAAAAGTGTATAATAGTGTGGTCTTATCCTCCCAAAGGGAATCCTTGTATTCCAACGCTGTACAAACTCAAGGAGAAGTTAATCGCTCCTGAGAGAAGGGCATCACACTGGTCCAGCGTATTTCACCCAAGGATGCACATAGCAATAAAGTGCTCGACACGTTGCCCCTATACGATCTCTGAACCATGTAGGTAAGCTCTCTGGCCTTTGCTGCCTTAGCAGCCACGTGGTAAAGCAGTGTAAAACGTGGCATTTGTTGGTTTTCAGTGACAACAACCATTTTCGACACCAATCTTCTACATCCTACAAATTTTTTCTGAAGGGTCCTCGCATTCGATGCATGGTTGTATATTTTCGTATTGTCTCTAAAAAGTGCTCATGGAGATTTCAGTAGTCGAGGTAGATCAGACGTATAAAACAAGAAGAGAATGGAATCCAGGACAGATTCCTGCGGGACACCACTGGACACCAAAATATCTGCAGATGAATAAACGTCTGCCACTCTCACTCGGAAGGTTTTATTGGAGAGGAAAGCCCTGATCCACTAGTGTAACTCTCCATCTATGCCTATGTATTGTAGTTTATACAGAAGACGACGATTTTCTCGATTTGTCAATCCAATTAAATTTACACGAGGATATTGAAGAGTCAGCCCATTAATATTTTCATTCTAGTTAGTCCCTTCTTCATCTTTTATGTCTTATGCCTTTAGAAACACAAACTATTCTCCTTTTGTGCCTGTCGGATGCATTCTTGAATCATCCGAAAATAATCACCAGGAACGTAACATCTCAAATAAATAAAAGCAAACCCTTTTAAAATGAACACGTGTTCTCGAATTGCTGCTTTCATTACCTTCTCCTCGAAGACGGGACAACTGAACAGAATACGTTTTCCGGAAAATTATTCTGAAAATGACAATATGCACTTAGCGCAGAGTACCTTGCCGTAACGCAGGTTAGTTTTTCTCATTTTCTTCAATATCTCAGACGCTCAACACGAGTGTGCATTCAGGCATATAAAAAGATACAAAAAGATGGTAACAACAAGCGATTGTTTTCGACTCGTCTGCGTCATTCGGTGCGACAAGGGGGCGCAAAAATGTGATAAGGGATGCCGTTTCGTGCCTCATATTGTGCCGTCTTCAATGAGCGGAGATATTAACAGCATAAACGTTCGTGCCGGATGATGGAGGGTTTTTACGGTTTTAGGCATGTTTATGTAGAAAATTTTTCAGATGAAATGAGGATGCGACATGAAGAATTGTGATGGTCGTGGAGCAACGACGAGGTGAATGGTTGGAAGGATTCTGATAAGAAAAATATTGCCTCCAGTCAATGATTTTGTCCGGGATTCCCTGTATTATAAGAATTGTCTTTTACTGTTTCAGTCATACTTTCAAGTCTTTTGAGTTAATACATCACCAGTGGTGGCTTGTCCTATGAGGCAGGAAATGCCCTATGAGGATAAATTATACATAATTAAAGCAGTACAGCAACATGTTCTAATTCTAGGTAAATGTCTTGTGACTATGGGTGGGGTCGGAAAAGTACGACTGGCTTACTGGCAGTATAACTTCATATAAATTATCGCGTTGGCCGTGCATTATATTCGCAGCGACTAATACAAATTCCGACAAAGTTTGGTAGAAAAGTGGTTATATTACGATTTGAAAAATTTGTCTCGGGGTCTATTGCTACACAATAAAAAAGCTCAACATATTTCATCGAATTGCAAGCTTACCCTTATGAGGAAACAAAAACAAAACACCGCCACAGCAAGAGACATTGCGCGACAAATAAAAATTCAAAATTTTAATGCTACAGTCAAAGGAAATCGACAAAGTCTAAAAGGTCTGACAGATATCACAATACACCTCTGTATGCAAGAGTTACGTTTAAGGTGGCACAATGAATCTAATGAATCTTTGAATCGCAGGAATTTCAAAGAATTGGTTATCCTTGTTAGTAGATTCGACACTAATTTAAAAACCGTTTTAGAAAATGATATTAACAGTAGAGCAGTTTGTTCTGGCACCTCTAAAACCATAAAAAATGAATTAATCGATTCAGTTGCCTTTGTTGTGAAAGAAAAAAATTGAGGACGAAATTTCAAATGTTTGTTTTTTTCCTGGCAAGTTGATGAAACAACTGACATAAGATGCCATTCACAATTATCCGTCATTTTCCATTATGTAATAAATGATAACTTGTTGAGCGATCCATGAGATTTTATGATGTAATTTCAGGGCGTTCTGCTGAAGATTAAGTATAGTCACTACCTCACACAGTTTTTTCATGCCAGCTAATAAAAATATATGTTTCTTTCCGTTTTAATGATGAAACTACTGATGACTTCATCGTTCTGAAGGGAGCGAAGACGGATGTGATGAAAGCATACTGCTTACATCATATGGAAAAACAAACACATTGAGGCGTGGAACCGTTGTAACACTAATTTTCCAATAACTCTCAATATCAAGAACTAAAAAGTAAGAAGAATCAGATATTCGTCAAATAATATATTTTACATATGTTAATATTTTAGTATATCCACTGAACCATCCATGATATATGCATACGCACGTAACTTTGCAGTTACTATACGACTTATGTGCAGATTCCCTCAAATAATCCAGTGTCTGCCAGTGGAAAATTGTGGTGCACTTATATTTTTGTGAGAAGAAATTTTTGAGAATTCGAATTACTCAAAATTATTGAGCATAGATAAAAATAACGATGTGACTTTCAATTATGAAAAGATTTTTAATGAAGATTAAGAATTGTAGTGGCTTAAGAATAATTCTGAATCATTTGTTCGAATATGTCCAAATAAAGGCAAAAATACTTCAGTCAGATTAAAAAACTTTACCTCGATTAATGGTTTAAGTCATCTTCTCGAATATTTATTGGCGATTTTTGTTGATTCATTTTTAATTTTCAATGTAATATTCATAAAATTGAATGTTGTTTTTCATTTCTGGTTATTGAAATACTCTAATAGCACTCAGTAATATATAAGACTTATCAATTTTTGTTCATATTTTAATTTATTGAGAATATTATAATCGTTTGATTAAAACTCTTTTCACGAAGCACAAATATTGTCTTAAAAATAGCGAGTACGAATTGTGAAAATATCTGATTAAAAGATGAAAAGAGCATTTTCGTATCTATTCTTTTCGAATGCTCCATGTAGGTTAACTCCCAAGTTCCATACCCCTCAATATAAAAAACATGTTACATCTGGGAGAAAACAGAAATTCTCATTTCATTTCGCTTTGTTGTTCATTCTATCGAATTGCGTGAATTCAGTCGAAAACAATCGGTAGTTGTTATCGTTTTCCCTGCCTGTTAAAATGCTTCACTGAACCCTCGTCTTGGGATATTAAACGGAATGGAGGTACCCATATCTGCCCACCTCTTCTTCGCTCCGCGACTGATGGGGGACTGAAGGTTATTCTCGTAGAAATTAGGACGAAATATTCATTCGAAATACTGCTGATCGAAGATCGATTATACAGAAGAATATAGGAACTATACAATTGAATCAGTCTTCACTTAATAAAAATCCATATTAAATACGGTTCTTCTGATTTGCGCTACTTTTTATTGTTTTATAATGAAACGATCGTTTCTCTAACACCGTAGCATTTTCAGGTGGGTGGTATATCTTATATTTTCGTTCAACTCAATTTGTTTTCGAAATCGACTTCTATTTATATTAGAGGTAGTATAAAAAATTTAATTGATCACTGAAACCCAAAAAAGGTGGTCTCTGAAAATTCCTGTTCCTCTAAATATATTTAACAGGAAAGAGTTATTGAGGTCTAATTGTTCATTGAGTATTTTTCCGATCTTGTTTTATTTATCTCTAGTGACTCTAACAGGTTAAAGGCATAATAGTTACAATAATAACTTTATTTCTTCACCATAGACATTTGAGTTTGTATATAGATATAAAGTTTCTAATAGAGCCAGAAATAAAGCAGCAAAAAATCTGAAAGTGAGTAAACACTTGTTTCAAGTTATTTGCTAAACAATTGAACACAAACAAAATAAGCTTTTTTTCTTGTTTGAGAGTGAATTTTAACATAACTACTTATCCATTACTAAACGGGAGAGAAAATCCTTAAAACTACATTGAAAATAAGAAAGAAACTGAAACACGCATATCAGATATGAGAACAGGTGCACCCATCCATTTTTCAATGTAAAACGCCTAGTACCTATCGTGAAATCTCTCTTTGGGCACTGACAGTATAAATATTTTTATTTTTCTTTCATAACCACATATATTTTTGAGCATTTTCATTGATTTTGGAATTTTGTTATATATAGTTGGCGCAAGGAAAAGGTATCTCTTTTGTAAGGCTCGTCAGCATCAAAGGGACTCTAGCATGGTTTCGTGCATGAGACACATATTTGCCCCACTATAGCAGGAACTGTCATCCGGTGGTATCTGATAGCAGCTGGTAAGTAGTAGAGTTGTCTTAAATCCAACACTCTCGCTTCCTGGAACATGGCATCGCTTCCATAACTCCTAGGTCTCTTAAATATCAACTTTAAGATTCTCTTCTGCAGAATATCCAGTGGCTCGGTATTCGTTTTCACAGCAACACCCCAAAAAGTTATAGCATATCGGAGATGACTCTCTACAAGAGCGAAGTACAGCGTTTTCAACTGCAGCGTAGGTAGAACCCAAACTTGTATGAAGAAAAGTTTAATTTATTGGGCAAGTTCTTTATACATTCTGACCATTTCAGATTTGAGTCCACCACCAGTTATAATGCGTTCCATGAATGTAGAATCGGAATTACAGCGATCCAGCATGTCTGAAGCAACCTGTTCGCGATGACGTTTTTGAAGAAAATTCAGGTCTTTCGGTACGAGTCGTGCGGCCACCTTTCTCATGCCCAAAATATCAATCAAAATCGTACGTACGGACTCGTGGGATATCTTAAGATCATGTGCTATCTCTCTTAAGCTGGTACGACGGTTTTCCAGCACCCTTTCCTTAATTTTATTGACGTTATCTTCGATCGAAGCCGTCGATGGGCGACCACTTCACGACCGTCCTTGAAGGCTCTGTACCACTGATATGCACGAGTTTTCGATAGAGCATTATCACCAAAGGCCTTTTGCAACATTTTCAATGCATCGGCACACGAAAATTCATTTGCAACACAAAACTTTAAACAAATTCTTTGCTCAACGTAATCACCCATAGTAAAAATCGGCACCCACTCTGACATCGACTGACTTAATCAGCTGTTGCAAACACACTAGTTGACAGATCCCGCTCAAGCTTGGCATAGTAATTAAGGACAGTGGTACCAACCTAGGAAAAAAAAATTTTACCTGCCTCATTGCCCCGCCAGATTTGAATCGATAATTCCCTGTACTTTCTTGACAGAATGTATGTTGAAGAGTACAGGTTCTAATACCGTACCTTGGAGAACACCGTATTCCACTATTTGAGAACCGTTTGTTACTCCGTTAATCATTGTCACTGAATACGACATTATACTATTCTGCTACCTACTCCACCATTTCAAACGTTGAAGACAGTGGTCCGTATTCAAAGAGATCACTTGTCGTGGACGGTATGTTTAATGTGTAGAGTATCGAATTCTTGATGCTCTGTGGCACGCCTGGGTTGACCAATTGTTTTTATTCGTCTCTCTCTACTTTTTTCAATCCCTAAGCATGTATATTACTTAGGGGCGTTTCTTCATGGAAGTATAATTTCACAATAGGAAGAACCAAATTCTTCATAATGAAAGAATCTGCTCCTGTCAAACTCGCTGACATAGTGTTAATTTTGACATCTTAGAACTCGAGACATTTTTTTACGCCTTAACACAAGTAGACGAAGGCACAATAACATGAAACTTAGAGATAAACTTTTCTTCTTGGAAAATATCATCAAAGATAAAATGATGATATTGTTATCAGTGTATGTTTTGAGTAAATTTATTCTGTTGCAAAAAATCAAGTTGATCAAATTATTCTTTTTCTGTGGATCACTTCCAATAGTTGATATCTTAAAATATATGAACTATATTCTAAGATCCGATTCAATGTGCTTATGTGTATTTTCGCGCAAAGAGAGAAAGTGATGGAACCCAGCAACTGGAATATCATTTGGCTCAGATTCATGTAACTTGGTCACACTATTTTTGTGTGTAGCATCTAACGATCTCCAAATGACAAAAATACGGCGAGATTCTTCGAACATCGCTCCAGCAAGGTCGACTGGATTCAAATCAAGCACTCAAATGACGAAGTTATCGTACTAGGCGACTTTAGTGCTCATAATTCAGAATGACTCAACACCATTGAAGAGGCTGGCAGCAGGAAGAAGCCCTTACCATAATCCATAATCTCACTCAACAAGTCGAAAGGTCTACTAGAGTTCCTGATCTTCTAGAAAATACGGCAAACACACTGGACTTTTTTTTAAAGTGAAGCAAAGTTGTTTTTTAAGAACCATTGGACAATTTACATTATTGTCTCGTTAAAGCGTCGCATCTGGCTCCCCATTCTAGGAAATCACTTAGGATTTGGCACTATATCGCAGCAGATTGGAATGCTCTGCGTGATTGTTATGTTTGGTACCTATAGAATGAAACATGCTTCAATAAAGGAAATATAAACGTCATTATTGATTGTGTTACAGATGTGTTGGAATAGACAGTTTTATTCCAAATACTATCAAAAGACCCTCAAGTACTAAGTCATGGTTTGGAAGTGACTGCAGGATATGCACAGATATGCACTGTCGACTCAACTATTGAAATATTTGGTCGGAAATCTCCAACAATTCTAACTCTTTTTTCAGACCATTCCTGGAGTTCTTAGTGGACTAAATTCCAAGAAAGCAGCTGGACAAAACGGGATTCCTGCCATTGCATTCAAAGGTATTCAGCAGAGCTTATACCGGTTATCTGTAAGATATTCATTATGACATAAACAAAAGGAATTATCCCTGAGTCATGTAACAATGCTGTTAAGCGCTGTGGAGAATCTAGATCAGTTGCTCTGGACATATTCTAGGCTTCCGATCGTATGTGGCATAGGGCTCTTCAGAATAAGCTATATTCGTATGGTTTCCCCAGGAGTATCTGTAATTGATAAAGAGTTTCATCATCAACTGGAGTATTCATGTGGTCGTGGACAGTTCCCGTGATTTCAACGTGAACGCTGGAGTGCCCCTAGGCTCAGTTTTGTCGCTCACCCTCTTCCTACTCTACATGAAAGATCTTCTTAGTACGATCGAGAACCACATTATGAGCTTTGCGGATGATAGCACGCTGTTATCATCTTTCACCAGTGACAAAACTTTGAGCATCGTTGAGTATCATCTCCATAGATGCCAGCAAATCGATTTCCTTAACGAATATCTTAATGGTGGTCAACGGAATCTGGTGCAATTCAATACCTTGAAGACTCAAACAATAAGAGAAACGCAGTTCGTGACTTCTGACTTGATCATTGAAAGCCAGATGCTTCTGTCAAGGGATTTCAGGCATCTTCTTGGCATGATTGTCTTCGGTTTGTTGAGAGACCACGAGTGACATTGTGAAGTTTCAAATGAGCTGGGATATTTGTTCGAGGCTGGGAAATATTTCTCTACAGATCAGATTCTTTTACTGCATAAAGCCTAGATTAGACTAGAACTCGAATATTGCTCTATGTTTAAAGCTAATCACTCAACCATTCGTTACAACTTTTGGATTCCATACAGAAAAGAGTAGTACGACTATAACAGCCAGATTGCAGTTATTGGAACATAGAAGGACAGTTGCCGACTTGTACTTGATCTGTAGATATTATCACGGTCGATACTCCACGCAATTGAAAATGATGCTTGTTGTCAGCAGATTCACTATGGCAGCGCAATGAGAACATCCCTATGCAGTTGAATTTAAAATTCTGAGAACATCTGTTTATCAGAAGTTCTTTTTCCACCGAACTGGCCAGTTGTGGAACACGCTTCCAGCTAATGTGTTTCCTTCAATGTATACCCGTCAACAGTTCAAGATGAAAGTAAACAGGTTCTCATTTCCTCGGGCAACCAAATAAAAAAAATTTGATGTTCACCAGCACCAACTTTCGCTATGTCATTAGGTAAGCCATATAGAAAGATTCTTTGCATTATCTACTCGCACTCTAAAGAAATGTTATCTAGTAAATGTAACTTAGTATCTATAAGGAAAAAATCTAACAGCAGAAGTTTGTACCTATTCTTCACAATGAAGTCACAAACTATCAGTGCTCTGAGGTAAGTGGAGAAAATATAAGGAATCCCAACCAGAAAACAATAACATTTTGCTTGACGTCACAGAAAATTCTATCGAGAGCTCCTTAAAACTGGGTAGAATGAGGTGAAATAAGTGAAACAAAAACTGTAATATATTTATAATAAAGAGCCAAACTCCGGTTCGGAATAATTTGATCACGAACACCCTCCAACCACTGGGCATTCAACATTCCCGAAAGAAGCTGCGGGTAAACGAGCAGAACAATTAAATCAGCGATCCACCCTCCCGAAATCGCCATCGAAACTGCCAAAATAACCGTCCTCTCGCGTGTATAAATGGAATCAAATTGGCATTCGACCATTTCCTCCAACATCGGCGATTCTATTTGTCAAACATGACTCGAAACGTACAGAATGCGAAACAATGAAACGAAATGTATCTCGGGCATCCATCTAGCGCTAATTGCGATGTCCACTCATTATTTAATTGTTCTGTTTGCCGGAGTCGAACGTTTGTTTCTACCGTTGAAATATGTGTAGCGAATCTGTAAATATGTATTATGTAGCGGGTGCACGTCATGTTCGCAACAGTTGGCTAATTTGCGCTTTCTCTCTTCTCCTCAAGTTGTTGCTCTCTCGTTTCGTGAGGATGCAGAGTTGCTGGGATATTTTGGGACCGATTTATATTTTTCGAAGCCTGAAAAAGACTCACATAACGTCAGTAGCTTCAGCATGCCCGCAAATTAATGTCGAATATTCTAATTGATTTGTTATAAATGATGTTATTTCAGTGGAGGATGAGTTTGAATTGGAATTAAACAGGGAAAAATGTACTCAAAATTCATATAACTCTCCTATTTTATTATTCTGAATCTAAACTACCTTCCTACTTCTATTGAATGTCCAGTTTTAGGGTTTGCCGATGACTTGAAGATAAACTTGAGAATACGTAGTGCCGATGACTTGAAGATATACTTGAGCATACGCAGCGCTGATGATTTGATGCTGCTCCAGTCAAGCTTGGAGTACATTCATAGTCGGCGTTTACGCAACAAACTCATGTTAAATATAAAGAACTGCTTTGAAGTTGAATTTAATCAGTATTATTATTTAAAGTGTGTTTATGTTTACCCGACTAGATCCAGTTCTTGAATAAAACCGATAATACTGTTCGGGAGTAATTTTTTCAGATCGCAGTGAGCTAGAAAAGCCTGACCAAAGATCTCGAATCTGATGCGACTGGGACTCTCAGATGATGTGCATGACTATTTCGGTGTCCTCAAAGCACAGCCTGCATTCATCGTCTTCAGCCAGACGGATTTTGTGGAAATATGCTTTCAGCGTGTAGTAACATGTCATAATTCCGACAAGTATTCTGCGTTTGGCCTTGTCCAGACCTAGCGCTAAGTCTGCATCTTTTGTTTCGAAGACGTTTCAAGAAACGCCTTCGAATGTTTCAGGCCAGGATGACTTAGCAAAAAGAACTACACTCTTGAGTTCATTTTACCTGTTATCGTTTGCTTATCCACGTCATGTGGCATTTCCAGAAATGGTTGCAGGCCTACCAGAGGCATCCCGGCTCTAGCAAACGCCAGCCGAACTGCTTCTTCGTTATCCAAATGGTTTGATTGGCTCGTTATCCAACCAAGAGTGATTCTGTTATACATGCCGAACCTGTTTAGAGCCATGCGGCAACTCCAGACTGTTTTCGATGTACAACAGCTTGATTCTAGAGCTTTCAATGCAGATTCACTATCGCTAAATATTTTGATTTTGCCTTGACGAATTTGCCGTTTTATCAGCAAATCGGCCTCGATCCCAATGGCAGGACTTTTCGTATGATTGCGTATTGACCGAGACTCAATGAGATCCTGATTCTCGGTTTGCTCCCATAGACTCCAGTTCCCGTTCCGTTAGTCGTCCGCGAGCCGTCTGTGAACAAGCCAAGGTAGGTCCTCAATAGAACATTAGCATGCTGGGTCCATATGTTCCGGCTGGGGACGATGCCGTTCTCGGCTCGTGATTTTTGACAGTAGATCCGAGGGCATCGATAGGGTGCTGTTCGTTAAAAGTTCGTCCAGCAGTCCTAAGCTTTCCATCACTATTGCATTTGGCCTGACTATCGTCAGTTGACTTAGTTTTTATGTGGTCTGTTCGGCCTTCGTCTGCACGAGAAGTTACATTCAGTAGAAGGTTATATCAATACATGTGTTATAATACGGACGCATAAAGATCGTTCCTATCGTAATTCATTATTTTGGTGGTCTATGTGAACATATTTTTCGAGCTTGTTAGAGGGGGTGGCAAGTATGTAGTGTTTTTTAATCCTAACTTTGCATAGAGTCATTTCCTTATTTTCATATTGTTCTCGCTGAAGTTTTGTTTTCGGGTTTGTAATTACGGTTTATGAGATATGCTACACATGGTGTAATTATTTTATATGCTGTATTCCATACATTTGTGTTTTTTTGCGCCCTCTTGTTTGTCTGTCAGTCACTGGCGATCAGCCAGCAATTGTGAAGTGTGACCTAGAGTTTCTCCGTTTTGCCCCAGTACACTGGAAATGTTTGTATCAAGTGCGGTGTAGCAGTGAGGGAGAACGTTGATCGGCTGCTTAGCTTGCGGCAAGTGGCGTATTTACTAATACGCCACTTGCCTCAATCTAAGCATGAGGCAACTGCCTCATCTGACACCATCAAGTTCTAGATGGCGAATTTTTGAGGAACCGCGTGCCCTTACTAGATATCGTCTAATGCAGCTGCACAGAGCCGCTCCGCTTTATCATTTGCTTAGTCTGCATACCAACTGATGAACGATATTCTTACTTCTCTTAAATGTCTAGTTTTCATAGTGATGTTTATGCCACAAACTCATGTTGAATATGGAGAAGTGCATTAAAGTTACATTCAGTAGAAGGTCACATACGTTGACTTATAACTGTTATATAGATGAAAACTATGTTGTCGATAAAGATCAAAATATCACCTTGTAGTCCTCTTTGACTCCAGTTCCATCCCTCACATTGTGGTATCAGTTTTGAGGAGTTTGTATTTCACGCTAGTCATCAGTAAGTTGGAGTACTCACACTTGATATGGTTTCCTATTTACGACTGTTATTTGCTATTGGTAGAGTGCATTCCTAGAAAGTTTTTCAAGTTTATATAAGCGGACTGGCATACATCCTGAGAGTGGTGCTGATCTCTCTGATATCATAAGTGAGATGAGAATATTATCGTTGCTTGCTAGGCACAAGAACCAGTGTGCAAGTTTATTGACGAACAGGATCGAGTCACCTTATCTGCGAAGATGAATTTTAATATTCCAAGATTGGCAACGAGGTATGCATCTACTTTTCATTTGCGTACAGCTCGAACTGACTTGTCGGTGCGGGCACCGGTGAACTATATATGTAGATATGCTGATAAACCTCTAGTGACAATATCTAAATAATTTTGTGAATTGCGAATTGATTATTTTATGTTTTAGTTGAAATTGTAATATGCCACATTCTGTAATTGCGATATTCTTGTTGGGTGAAATAGAGAAATATATTATTACTATTATAATTATTTTGAAGCTCTCTAAGGATTGCGAGTTCTCATGAGGGAGCTTCTACCTCTTAATTGGGGATGCGGCGTTACGTTCTAAGCCTGCGTACCTGAACTCTTCAGACAGGCGTGGTGCGCATCTCTGCCTGTGACGCCAGTGACCATGTGTTCTACTTTGGAACGGTCGTTGAACTCTGCGTGCCTTGCTCTATTTGAACTCAGCGGGGACGGTCAGTCAGGAATTTTTAGACTAGTCATGTCTTCTATATTATTATTATTATTATTATCCTGATACTCCTAGATCTTCTGTGAAGATCCCTCAGAAGCTTTTTCAGCTTGTACGAGTTAGGAGTTCAGTTGTGTTCTGTGTAGGCTTTGTTACTGCGATCTTGCGCCACTTTAGGTCACAGCACTGTTAATTTTTGACCCAACAGTGAAATGGTGGCAGATACCCGTCCAACTAGAAAATTTCTTTTCTACCTGAATAGGATTCGAACCCTGGACCTCCCGGTCACGAGTCCGATGCTCTCCCGCTGAGCTATCCATATGATACGCCGGTTAAGTTGCAACAGAGTTTAAGGAAGGTTTCTGGACGATGAGCAGGTTTCTGGAGGTGTTCGCTACAATTTATTTTGATATTGATAAAAAAACATTTATCTGTCTTCAATTTTCAATTTTATGAATTTTTTGCCTCAAATTATCAATATGTTCACAAATTTTCTTTTAGTTTTAAGGAATTTCTTCTATCGCGTGTTTTTTTAGAGTGATGGAACATTCGATAGGGATAACTGTGATTTGACAGAAGGTAGAAGCCATGTTGTTTTGACATGTCTTTTCAGTAAGCATTGACGAATTATCATGGAAAGGCCCACGCCGCAACAAAATTTACAAATTGTTGAAATTAATTTTCAAAATCAGTGTTCTATTCGCCAAACTTATAAAGCACTTTGTGGAATTTATGGTTTAAATAATCTTCCATCAGAGCAGCTTATTCGTCGAACTATCGTTAGATTTCGGACAATATTTTCTCTAATCGATGCAATAACAATAATAAGACAAAGAACTGAACGTAGGGAAGAATATTGCTGCTGTAAGTCATAGTGTTGATAATGATCCAGATTTATCTATTCGTGGACGTTCCCAACAAGTTTGACTCTGTGCATCCAACACATGGGAAGTTTTGCGTAAAGATCTTGGTCTACACCCAAAAAAGATCAAACTGGTTCAAGAACTAGAGCCACTTGACCATAATAAGTGTCGTTTGTTTGCTGATTGGGCCCTAGAGCAGCTTAAAGTTGATCCACATTTTATCGTAAAATTGTGTTCAGTAATTAATCTCATTTCTGGTTGAACGGCTATGTAAACGGGCAGAATTTGCGTATATGGAGTGAAAACAATCCTCAAGAAGTTCTGCAGGTTCCATTGCATCCTGAAAAATGCACTGTATGGTGTTCTTTACACGTTGGAGGCATCATCCGTCCGTATTTCTTTAAAAACGATGCTGAAGCTAATGTTACAGTGAATGGTGCTCGTTACAGATCGATGATCAATGATTATTTCTTTTAAAATTTGAATGGTACCGACCCAGAAGTGTTTTGGTTCCAACAAGATGGCGCTACACTTCATGCTGCTACCGTAACAATTGATTTATGAAGAAAGTTTCGAAGATAACATTATTTCGAGAAATGGTCTAATTAATTGGCCTCCAAGATCATAGGACATAACTCCACTGGATTATTTTCTTTGGGATTATGTCAAGTCATTAGTTTATGCTAAATATAAATAGATAAACCAGAAACAATAGACGCTTTGGAAGCCAACATATTTAGTGTTATTGATGAAATGAGGTCTGAATTACTCGAAAAAGTGGTCCAAAATTGGTCTGGTCGAATGCAGTTCCTCAGGGCTAGTCGTGGTGGACATAGGCCGGAATTTTTTTTTAAAACATAAATGTCATAAAATTATCTTTCAGATAAAAAAAAAATTTGCTTCAATTTCAATTTAAATGTGTTTTATTTCAATTTACAGTTCTATCACTTTAAAAAAAACCAATACTTTGTATGCAATTCATCCCTGAATTATAATATTTCGAAAATTGAAAATATTCGAACGAAGTCGATTAAGAAATTTTGGAAATTTACTGCATGAGTGGACTGTACCTTTGTTGAGTACATTCTCGAGGGAAACCGGAAGTTTTCTCAAAAGTTATCAAAAATTTATTGTATCCTCAAAACTGAATCCATTCAAATACTGTATGCTACCAAATTTTTGAATTTAATTTGAAACCATTTCAAAAAGCTTCAATGTAGTGAAACTTAGCATGTGTTCAACTGGTGATAATAAAAAGACATCAAGCTTTTGCCTTAATTTTTAGTTGTGAAAATGTTTTTTGTTATCATGATAAATATTCTCATATAAAACTGAATCAACTATGTTTAACTACTGAAAATTCAACATTTACAAAAAATGTATTGCAGTTTCGAAGTCTCACCCAGTCTTCAGAAAACTTTTGGTAGAAATCATAATATCTTCGGAAGAATAGTTAGTGAAGTTAGTGAAAGAATTGGTTGATATGTAGATATACCTTTTTGAATTCTTCGTTGCAATTGATTTAATTTCGATCAATTAATATGCAAATTCTAGGATAAGCATACTTCATGGAAATCGAGATAGACATTAATAGACTTCAATTCGTTTATTTACAGCCTAAATATATATAACAGTTATCAGTTTTTTACTCAAAATTAAATAGATCAATGCAGTGTATTATTAATCTGTACTTCTGGAGAAAACACTATCTTGTCCATAGAGGAGGAGATCGCTGGACTTTTTCACAGTTCTTCACTTTCACTGAGTGCACTTGTGTTCACTTTACACCTACACTACTTAATTACAAGTAAGTATTATAGATAATGTGCATTCACTTTCAGGTTTTTTATATTATCTTTTATATATATATATATATATATATATATATATATATATATATATATATATATGTTCCTTGGGATTGAATTTATCACGTGAATGCTAATAGAGAGATGAGACTGTGACTTAGGTGAATTTGAATGTGAACTTGCTCAAGAACAGACAGTGAGTGTTAATAGAACTTACTTTTTCAGAGAGAAAAGAGTGATTATATTGATTGAATGGGTAACGAACGACTGTCAATAGAACTTAATTGTTCGAGAAGCAAAGGGTGACTGCCAAGAAGTTACTAGGGTGGCTGCCAAGGGAAGACTGTATCGATATTACGAGCGAGGGTGCTAAGAAGGGACTGAATTCGAAGTTATACAAAGTATTATGAGGCAGGTAGAAATTATACCTCTCATGTCAAAGCGGCATATATCTATTTGTTTTTCTGGAAGGTTCAGATTATAGAGTATTAGATAATTACAACCCTGAGAATGTGCAGGACCAACTACTTGCCAGGTAGAATTACTTGTTCAGTTTCGGAGAAATCGATCAATTAGGTAACACAGCAATAACGGCCGAAGCGTTTCAATATTTCCATATATTTCAATTTTATAATTCATATACGGTAGGGGGCGCAAGACTATTCAGGGTGAGGGTTTTTAATGTTTCACCGAGATTTTGCTTCTACGTATTAGTAAAATTCATGTTATTTCACGTATTTTTTTTATCAAAGTACCCAAATGCACTTCATCTGTGGAACCGATTAGCCATATGTTATTACGGGAGTATAATAGCAGAATACTAGCATTTTCATATTATTTGTTGAACACATGAGTTTAACGGGTTCGTCCAACTATTACGCGGACTCTTTCCCCTTTTTTCTTTCATATATTGAAACAATCCTTCGAATGGGAATTCGTTTGGAAGAAAATTTTCTAATTTTTAATTTTATTCGTACATTCGGCTGCTCCTTCCATATTCCTTCAAACAATATTCTACTCATATCTCCCCGACCATAAATAATGGTTACCCACAGCATAGATCTCAAATTCGAATGAATACCTTTTCAATTTTCTCAGCCACTTTCCGCAAGACCGGGTTCGAATCTTGTTTGCGATCTTTTCAGATCTGAATGGGCGTAAAAACTCAATGTGCTTACGTGATAGTTCCATAAATTACAGCCCCCATTCAACACCGTGCGGATCTATTCCGTTCAGCTCCGGGGGTCTGCGATGTGAACGTAATTCTTGAAATATGTAAATGGACTCTATTAAGCCGATTTCGGAAAACAGAATCCAGTCAGATTCCGTTTCCATTCGCGAAACTACGAGTTATCCATATCGAAGCTACCACTTTCCACCATTTGCATGAGAAAATCCTTTTAGATAATACGCAGAAAATATTTGTGCATTTTGAAAATCTTGAATTATATTACATAAGAAATATGCAAAATTTTTGCGTTTAACTAATATAAGGGACTGTCCAATAATACGTTTCATTTTCATATTGAAAAAAAGAGTATGTTTCAAGAGAAACCAAAGGATATTCAATTGAATTCTTTATTCGCCCTTAAGACATTGTAGCGAGCACCTTCTTCGCTCCTCGTCGCGAATCCTGCCTTGCTCTGTTGCAGCTTCACCGACGTATCATATAGAGGACACGACTAGTCTTAGAATTCCTGATTGACCGTCCTCGCTGAGTTCAAGTAGGGCAAGGTACACAGCGTTCAACGACCACTCCAAAGCGGAAAACATGGTCACTGGCGTCACAAGCAGAGATGCGCCCCACGCCTGTGTGAAGAGTTTAGGTGCGCAGACTCCGTAATTGAGAGGTGGAAGCTCTCTCATAAGAATCCGCATTTCCTTGGAGAGCTTCATTAGTGACCCCGACGTGATTGATGGGGATTGTTTCAAAAGCGAACCAATCCATTTGGAAGCCCTAATTGCCCTCTATCCGTAATTTCCTTTCGTTCCACAGATCCCCGCTGGAGATGGCACAGCGACCAGACCAGCGGCTACTATCTCCTTGCCTGATCCTAACCCCTATTCTGTCACCTAGTCAACGCTCACTGGAGGGGAGTGTGTAACGAGCACCTTGTTCAGAATCCTGCCTTGCTCTGTTGCAGCTTGACCTGCGTATCACGACTAGTCTTAGAATTCCTGACTGACTGTCCCCGATGAGATTAAGTAGGGCAAGGCACACAGCGTTAAACGACCGCTCCAAAGCGGAAAACATGGTCACTGGCTTCACAGGCAGGGAAGAAAATACAATAATATTGAATTAAAAAAACTAACACAGTAATGGGTGAAAGGGGTAACAATACAATGATTAATAACCCAATGTATCGGGAAATACTGTTTAGTGCTGTAAGAGCACATTTCAATTAAGAATTCATTCTTTTCTTGATTATTTTACCATCTAGCGATTTCAACTCCTTCGGGAGATGATTGTACAAGCAAATACCCGGAAAAGTTGGTGAGGAACTATATTTACTTGTGTTATACCGTGGTATGCCATACAGTACTATCATGTCGGATCTGATATTGATGAAAGTCAGAGCACTTCATAAAGTTGTTGATATTAGCCTTCACATGCAAGAGACAATTCAAAATGTAGATGCATAAAAGTGTAAGAATCTTGAAGTTCCTGAACGTCGGCCTACAGGATTCTTGAGGGCTCAAACCGAAAATGATTTTCTTCTGAGGAATGAAAATTCGATCACAACCAAAGGACGCACCCCATAAAACTACATTATAGTTGATATGACAGTTTACCATCCCATAGTAGATGCTTAATAATGCATCCATCAGTGATAAATGTTTGAGACGATGAATGGCGTAAAACGATTTGTTTCACTTTTTGGATAGATGTTCGACATAAAAATTCCATCTAAAAAAAACATCAACGTATAATCCAATCTCATTGTAAAGAGGAAGGTATCTCATTAACAATGGAAAACGATATCAGTCAAATGACCGATATGGCTATGGTTGCAGCAGATTAGCCTCAATAACTTCACGAATTCGATCTTTAAGGTATATAATTGATTTTGGAGCATTGCCATAGACCTTATCTTTCACGTTGCTCCAAAGAAACAAGTCTAAAGGTGTTAAAACATAAGATCTTGGTGGCCAATTGCGACTAACTCTTCAGAAAATTACATTACGAGGTAATGTTTCTTGCAAAATTGCGATTGTTTCGATGATTGTGTGGCACCTAGCATCCTCTTGATGCAAATAAACATCGTCAACATCAAAACCTTCCAATTCTGGTCCTAAAAAATCATTAACCATAGTTCAAAACCACAATCCCTTAACTGTGACAGTTGTACCAGCCTCATTTTCGAATGAGTAAAGTCCAGCCACACCAATAGCCCAAAAATAGCACCAAACATTGACACGTTGAGTATGGAGAGGCTTTTCGACAATCATTCTTGGATTTTCCGAGTGCCAAATGGGACAATTCTGCTTATTAATGTAGCCTCCAGGTGACAATGAGCCTCATCACTGAAGATGATGTTTAGATGAAAATCAGTATCATTTTGATGCATTTCAAGAACCTAAACAACAAAGATACGATGTCGCTGGTGATCGATCGGCTTGGCCTATTGCTTTAACTGAACTTAAAATGCCTTAAGACCTAGGTCTCTATGAAAAATACGGTGTAATGTCGTTTGTGTAATGCCTCATTCAAAAATTGGCAAGAAATCGACAAATCTGGGTTTTCGTCAACATTTTGGTCTACAGCAGCAATATTCTCAGTTATTCTTGAGCGACGCACACGGTTTCGATTCTTCACATCACTAACTTGTCCAAACAGCTCAAATTTTTCGAACAGTTTCACTATTACCGGCCGAGAATGTGCTTCACGATCACCCAAAATTGATTTAGTTTTGCAAACCGCAAAATTTTCACCATTTTTGTAGTGAATTTTAACAATTTCGGTGCATTGTTGAAGCGTATATCGTTCCATTTTTAATAATGGCGCAGTTTTCACTTCTCAACTGTCAAAACATAACAGCTCCAAAAGAGACAGCTGCTCTGAAAGTGGGCTATTCAAAATGAAACCTCTTTTTGGATACCCCCGTAGCTATTGCTTGAATATTGGCCCTTTTAAGAATAAACACTCTATATACGACTAGGAAAGTGGAAAATGAATTCATTTCTTATTAACTTCAGTTTTCAAATTAACTATCACAAAATAGCGGACTACTCCAGATAATATTCGATTTTTGGGTAGCGAAACATAATGGGTGGGCCATTTAAAATCAACATTTTGGATCGACTATAAATAAAAAACTAATGCATAGTTTCAAAAAAAAGTTTAGTTTATTTTCGAGGCTGAACGTTGAATTTACGAATGAAAAACAACATCATTCAAATGAGCAACACGACTGGCTACAGTATTCTATTATAACAAGCCAATTTTTCAGCATATTGTCAATTGGTTGGGACTCAATCTCATAAATGGCAACTTAGATTTCGTGTTTCAAGGTATCATTCATTTCTGGATGGTTAGCGTAACACTCACCCCTAACGGATTCCCACCAAAAATAATTCGCCGAGTTGAAAATCAGCTTCATCGCTAAAGATGATGTTTCTGGAAAAATGCTCATTTTCGGCCATGCGAAGTGGATGCGAATCAGATGGTCACGAGGCTTTACTTCTTCCACTAGTTGAACTTTATGAGCCGTTCTTGAGCACAATGACGAGTTGATGTTGAGCCACAGTCTGTGCTACAGCAGCAATGTTTACCGGTGTGCTCTCTGGACGAGAATGTGAACGGGGTGTTTCATCAAATAACTATCCAGTTTCCATGAACAAATTGATCCATAAATAGCCATGAGAGCATTTCATTTTAACTGGATTTTACACGTAAATTCCTAAAAATTTGGATAGACGCTTCACTACCTTGGAAATGAATAAAATAAATGGACGTTTGTACTTGATAGAAGGTAAATGACATTATTTAAATATTTTAATATTTACAGATATATTGTGTTAGCCTTCTACATATATAATTTCAAAAAATTATATTCAATATTATAACTTCAGGATTTAAATTAATGTTATATAAGCACTGCTCATATCAAATTACATAAAAAATAAACATTCATTATGAGACATCCAAATGAGATAACAAAATCTAATAAATATAAATTGCTAATAAAAATCCTATAAATTAAATATTTTGAGTAGACAAAATTCTGTTTCTGCTCATTCCTCTTATAAAAAAAGATATCTTTCAAGAATGTTTAACATAATCTTAAGAATTTCATAATAAAATTATCTTACTTAGAATATTCAATATTATTGGATATCTCTCTCAGAACTTATTTTTTAGTGATGTTTTTACATATCTTGAGATTTTCTAACAATAACTTAGTTAGATATCCAATGATATTGAATATTCTAATAAGATTGTTTTATGATGAAATTCTTAAGATTATGTTGAACATTTTTGAAAGATATCTGTTTTCATGAGAGGGATGAGCAGAAGCTAAATTTAGTCTTCTCAAAATATTTAATTTGAAGAATTTTCGTTAACAATTTATATTTATTGTATTTTGTTATCTCATTTGGATGTCTTATAATGAATGTTTATTTTTTATGTCGTTTGATATGAGCAGTGCTTATATGACATTAATTCAATTCCTGAAGTTATAATATTAAATATAATTTTTTTAAATTAAATATGTAGAAGGCTAACAGAATATATCTGTAAATATTAGAATATTTAAATAATTGGAAATAAATTTTTGATATTTGCCAGTTTTGTTCGAGGGTAAATTTACTCATTGGATTAATGTCAAACATAAGCCTAAATTTTTGTCTAAATACGTATGACAGAAGTGTTGCCAAACTCGAAATAACCACAACTTCAAAAGGCAAACTCTAGATGGTCCATTCTTTAGTAGTTTTCAAAAACTTGTTATAATTTGTGAATACAATAGAAAGGATGGAAACTTACCTGCAATTTTCTTAAGTTTTCGAGTTTAAAAGTAGATGAACGTTCGAAAGGAAATAATCAAATAAAATAAGAGTTTTAGGCAACTTTTCTATAAAATATGGAGTCTATGAAATGCTTGTTGTTCTCAAAGGAATTTCAGATGAGTCAGAATTTCAGGCAAAAATATGTCGTCGCAATCAACTGATCTCTTTCGTGACATAATTATTTTTCAGGAAAAGATTACCTGATATTCCCATCAAGCCAAAAGATACACAGTGAAAATTGAAACCCTGTCGTCACAATGGAAGAAACCTAATATGGCCAATTTAAAAGTACAGAATCCGGAAAATCCGTACCAGATCTCTTAATCTCATTAGCTGTTCTCTAACAATTTCGATCAAGATGAAAAAAACGCCGGAGCATTTCCTGGTATTATGAAATTTAAAGAGGGTTAGGTGGCATTGTCTGATTTTTATGTAGAGAAAAGGAATTCGTAGACAATGGACGTGGGCGGATGCGAGTTTTGTCACAGAGAAAACTTGTATAAGGCTTCCTACATACATTTCTGAATGTCGGGGCCATCTACTCAGACTCGGTCCACCTTATGAAGAATTTCGCCTCTCTTTGTTGCTTTCCCTTTATTACTTTAATTTTCATCCAGTTTGTCGTTCTACTATCTGAGAGGCGGATCTTTGTACTTCCAGCAGGGAGGATGAATAGTGGGCTTTGAATGTTTGATGGGATCGTAGACATTTCCAGGCGGAAGTTTTCAGTGAATTGTGAATGAAGATGACGGTCTTATCGATGGTTGTTTTCTTATCATTTTAGACCTGAGTAAAGACTGGAATAATCAGTATTTTTGTTCCTCATTTTTTTAAATTCTTACCTCTTGAAATTGAGAGGAATAAGCCTTCTCCGAATCGTAGCGAATCTTCACAGTTTCTATAAGGCACATAAAATATCGACTGAATTCAGATTCTTCTGCAATGCATTATTTCCTCAGCAAAAAATACACATATTTTCAATTCTTTGTTACGGCTAAAAAATGTAGTATTTTGGGGTCTACAACTGGTCTAAACGTAAGTTCCAAGATCCCGGTTGAAATACACTTATTTCTGGCCAACTATCTGTTATATAATGCTGAATTACTGCATAGCAAAAGGCCCTTTCCATTCTTCCAGTGCAACAATGATACGCTACAACTAACACAGCACATATGGGGAGCCCACTGCTTGTCTTTATCTCCAATTAAAACACCAAAATATTGGAAGTAGCTTTTTTTCAACATTTTAAGAAAATAGCTTGGCTTGTGATTTCACCATGAATTATCCACAAATGAAATAAAATTTGTCTGGGGAGGTTTTGCATTTGCTTCGCGTCTATCTCGACATTTTCTTCCTTGAAACACTTTCTCATCTACACACAAGGAACCACTCACTTCGAAACTCAACAGAAGACTGATTTTAATCTTAGTTTTATATCTAATAATGCAAACACAATTGAGGTACTTTTCATCGATTCATGCATTCATTTTAATAATCACATCATAAAATTGACTATTGGCTAATGTAAAATGGTATTAATAAAGTAATTCAAGTATATAAATTGAAAATTAACATGAAAAAGTATTTGAAAATTACAGAATAATAGCTGGAATTAATTCATCAGAACCTCTACAGATTTTAATTCAACTGGATCTCATGAAAGCATTCCGAATTAAATTTTAAACAACATGTCCTAAATACACTGTATCACTTTAAAGACATACATATTATCATCACATATGGTGGAAATTAACTAATAAAGAATCAAAAGAAATATAAAATAATGATAAAATTATTTAGACATCACCTTATACATATATATGTTTCGAATGGATATTAAAGAATCACAAGTTCCATCACCAAAAAATGTTCGACATATATTTCAAAAAAAGCCTTTTCATTTTCCTTTTCCGAAGAATATATAGCACATTCTCCAGAGACAGAACCTGATACATTCGAACCCAAAATCTCATTAGTAAGGAGTTATTTGATAAACAAAATAATTATTTAAAAATATATAACAGTACCTTCTTCAACACAACACATTTCTGCAACAACTGACCAATTTTGGGGAAGGCATGGCCTAAACGAAAATTAGGTCACACAGAAATATACCATGAAAGAAGATACGACTTAGACTCTTCATTAGATAACCGCCACGCGCATGTGATGTAATACAAAGGAACTTCTCAATTATTAAAGTATATAAATTGAAAATTACCATGAAGAATATTTGAATATTACAGAATAATAGCTGAAATTAATTCACCAGAACCTCTACAGATTTTAATCTAAATAAATCTCATGAAAACATTTAGAATTAAATTTAAAAAAAAACTAAGACATGCTTTTTAAAATTTAATTCTAAATGTTTTCATGAGATGTATTTAGATTAAAATCTGTAGAAGTTCTGGTGAATCAATTCCAGCTACTATTCGTTAATAAAGTAAATAAAAACAACTCGGCTTAAGTTTCACTGTTTGTCTTTTGACATATATATTTCGGGTTTATAGCCAATGTTTGAAACTGGAGAGAACAAAACTTAAAATCCTATTTATAAGTAGTGTAGATAACAGGTACAATTTTAAAGAGTGTAAAAATATGGTGTTAGTTCGGTACTAATCTTTTACAGATGAGAGCAATGGTGTTAAATTGAATTAAAGTTGTTCATTCGTAATGGGTAGATTATTTCCATGTGCTGAACAAACTTTCAAAATTTTTGAAAAGTCCCTTCTTTTGCTTTTATTACCTACGTGTAAAATCTCAGTTCTACTGAAATCTATAAAATGGTTGTTATTAATACAATGTTCCGAAAAACCAGATGTTATTTCATTATACAATATACTTTTTTCATGTTCTTCTATCCTTATGTTTATAGATCGTCCTGTCTGACCTATATAAAATGCAGGGCATTCATTACAA
Source organism: Megalocaria dilatata (assembly GCA_034642435.1). NCBI lineage: Eukaryota > Metazoa > Arthropoda > Insecta > Coleoptera > Coccinellidae > Megalocaria > Megalocaria dilatata. The sequence goes on along the minus strand of CM067856.1, from coordinate 42,207,065 downwards.
TATAATTTGTATCTACCGCTTTTTTCACACGTTTCACGACAGTCTTTGCTATTGACAAAGAGTAATTCTAAGTTTTTTTTATTTGTACAAATAGTATTAGTATTTTTTTGTTTTAGTCTATTGCAAATTTTGTCACTAATTTGTGGTAAGAAGTGTATGCTATAGAATTTTTCTTTTTCTTCGTCCTGAAGAATAGGGTAAAGAAATGCTAGAGCTCTTTCAAGCTGTTTCTTGAAAATTAATTTATCTGGAATCGGACTATATATTTTATTAAATTATATTATTATTATTAAATATATAGTCCGATTCCTGATAACTGTTTTATTCAACTCATGAAAATGGATGATAACCTTGATCAGAAATTAATTTATCTATTACGTTCGTATTTCTATTTTATGATAAAATAAGAATTTCTCCTTTTCATTTATACAAAGGTTACTATCAACCCTAATCTAAATGAAAAATTTTAACAAAGAAATTGAAGTTTTGAGGTAATTAGCGTCGAACAATGATTACAATACGAAGGTAATAAATAAATTAATTTTTAAGAAACAGCATAAAAATGCTTCTCTTTACCCCATTTTTCAGGTCAAAGAACAAGAAGAATTTCATAGCATAAATTACATACCAAAAATTAGTAACAAAATTTGCAATAGACTAAAACAAAATAATATTAATACTTTTTGTACAAATAAGAAAAACTTAGGTCCACTCTTTCTTTTTCACGCCTTTATACAAAGGTTACTATCAATCCTAATTTCAATAGAAAATTTTAACAAAGAAATAGAAGTTTTGAAGTAATTAGCGTCGAACAATGGTTACAATACGAAGGTAATTGATGAATTAATTTTTAAGAAACAGCATGAAAAAGCTTCTCTTTACCCCATTCTTCAGGTCAAAGAACAAGAAGAATTGCATAGCATAAATTACATACCACAAATTAGTAACAAAATTTGCAATAGACTAAAACCCAATAATATTAATACTTTCTGTAAAAATATGAAAAACTTAGGTCCACTCTCAGTCAATAGCAAAGACTGTCGTAAAAAGTGTGAAAAAAGCGGTATATACAAATTATATTGTAATGAATGCCCTGCATTTTACATAGGTCGGACAGGACGATCTATAAACATAAGGGTAGAAGAACATGAAAAATGTATATTGTATAATAAACAAGCTAACCGACTTGATAATAACTCGAAAATGGCCCATATAATCGATGAACCTACAGCCAAACGCATGAAACGACATAATTCAGTTCCCCCGGAATTATATGGTTTACGGAAAACCCACGAACAGGATCTCTGCATTTGACCAGTCAGTTCTTTGGATGCCCACTCATACAACATATCACAATTCGTTCACAACATTTTATCTAAGGTAAAGTCGACATCGCCTTAGTCAATAAAAAACTCCTACGTTTGTGTCTTTCAGTAGGAACATTGGCATTCCGAGCGGCTATACTATCTTGATGTGGTATCTCTATTTACTTACATCCCTAGAGATCTTGTAATGGAACTCATTAAGAAAAAATGGCATTTTATATCCTCATATACAGACATGCCTAAAAACTTTTTCTTGGATACAATTGTGTTCATTTGTGAGGCTAGTTATTTCCTATCTGGGGATGAATTTTATCAAAAAGTTGATGATTCGACGATGGGCAACCCAGCTAGTCCTTAGCTAATTTTATTATGACTGAGTTGATTGAACGAAGTCTGAAAAAACTCAAATTGGTCGTCGTTTCATCAAACTTTTTGTGGATGGCACAATTCTGGCAATAACTTCGGATGGGGCTGATGAACTCTTATCAGTGTTCAATCGATTTCATCCACGCATACAGTTCACCATAAAGAAAGAGGAGGCCTTTTTGGATACTAAGGTGATTCGGAGGGAGTTCGGTGCCTTGTTGACGATGTGGTATGTAAAACCTACGAATTCTGGGGTATTGATTAATTTTAATTCGGAGATTTCAAGATCATATAAAATGGGCAGCATAAAAAAAAGTTATTTACCGATCGGCGAACCTCAGCTTGGCATTTTTTCACGAAGAAAACTTAATAAAGATCAGAGAAATTTTGCAAATCAACAATTATCTAACAACATTCGTGAACTAGATAATAAATGAATATAATCCGTTTGCCCCTTACAACAATGAAATCCTTAATTCAGACGATCAGAACAGAAGATATTTGAGATTTTCGTATATATCAAGCTTGAGTCACAATATTGCTAGCGCCATAAAGAAAACTAATGAGCTAGTTTTCTTTGATCAAACAACAACTCCGAACTTTATACTCCAAACTTAAAGATCCGACCCACCAGAATAATCGCTCAAATGTGGTGTATAAGATACCATGTCTGGAGTGCAACAGGTGCTATGTGGGACAATCTAGGCAGTTGTTGAAGACCAGAATTAGACGACACAAGTATGATAGTGACGATAGATTCAGGGATAGGCACAGTTCCGCCGTTGTAGCTGCCCATAGTTTTTCTGAATGTCAATGTTTCGATTTCGATAATTTCGAAATCCTTAATTATGAACCTAATTGGAAAAAAAAACATAAGTGAAATGATCCACATCCGATTGAACGATACGGTTAACCATGGAACTGACACGCAAGATCTTAGTCAAACGTATACAATTATTGAAGTATATAAATTGAAAATTAATACGAAGAAGTATTTGAATATTACAGAATAATAGGTGGAATTATTATAATTCACCAGAAACTTTACAGATTTCAATCCAAATAAAACTCTTGAAAAGATTCGGAATTAAATTTTAAAAAAAACACTGTAACACTTTATAGACATATATATTATCAACACATGTGGTGGAATTCAACTAATTAAGAATCAAAAGAAATATAAAATAATGATAAAATTATTTAGACATCACCTTATACATATATATGCTTCGAATGGATATTAAAGAATCAAGTTTCATCACCAAAAAATGTTCAACATATAATTCAAAAAAGGCCTTTTTATTTTGCTTTTTTGAAGAATATATAGCACATTCTCCAGAGAAAGAACCTGATACATTCGGACCCAAAATCTCATCATTAAAGAGTTATCTGAATAAACAAAATTTCGGGGGAAGTCGTTTCCTTCATTGTATATTTCTGTGATATAACCTAATTTTTGTTTAGGCCATGCCTACTCCAAAATTGGTTAATTGTTGCTGAAATGTGTTGTGTTAAAGAAAGTATTGTTATATATTTTTAAATGATAACTTCTGTAACACAACACATTTCTGCAACAACTAACCAATTTTGGGATAGGCATGGCCTTAACGAAAATAAGGTTATATTACAGAAATATACAATGAAAGAAGATACTTCTCCCGAAATTACATGGTTTGCGGAAAAAGTCACAAACAGAACCTTTGCATTAGACCTATAGTCAGTTGTTTGGATTGCCCCTCATACAACATATCACAATTAGTTCACAACATTCTTTCTATGGTAAACTCAACATCACCTTATTCAATAAAAAACTAATACGAGTTTATGTCATTCAGAAGGAACATCCGCCTTCCGAGCGGCTATACTCTGTACAATCTTGTTGATGTCTCTATTTACTAACATCCCTAGAGATCTTGTACTGGAACTAATTAAGAAAAAATTGCATTTTCATCCTTATACACAGACATGCCTAAAAACTTATTCTTGGATATAATTGTGTTTATTTATTAGTCTAGTTATTTCCAATTTGAGGGTGAATTTTATTAACAGCCTTGTTGACAAAGTGGTATGTAAAACGAATTTTGAGAGATTAATTAATTTTAATTCGGAGAGTTCAAGATCATATAAGGTGGGCAGCATAAAAAACTTTATTTACTGATCGGCGAACCTCAGCTCGGCTTTTTTCACGAAGAAAACTTAATAAAGATCAGAGAAATCTTGAAAATCAACAATTATCTAACAATATTCGTGAACAAGATAATAAATGACTATAATCCGTTCGCTCCTTACAACAATGAAATCCTTAATTCAGACGATCAGAACAGAAGATATTTTAGATTTCCGCATATATCAAGCTTGAGTCACAATATTGCTGGCGCCATGAAGAATTCATCGAAGACTACAGAGCTAGTTTTCTATAATCAAAAAATAACTCGAACTTTATTCTCCAAACTCAAAGATCCGACCCCCAAGAATAATCGCTCAAATGTGGTGTATAAAATACCATGTCTGGAGTGCAACAGGTACTATGTGGGACAATCTAGGCAGTTGTTGCAGACCAGAATCAGAGAACATAAGTATGATTAAGACGATAGATTCAGGGATAGTTTTTCTGAATGTTGCCGTTTCGATTTCGACAATGTCGAAATCCTTAATTATGAACCTAATTAGAAGAAAAGGAACATGAGTGAAATGATCCACATCCAATTGAACGATACGGGTAACCACCCAACTGACACGCAAGATCGTAGTCAAATGTATACAATTATTAAAGTATATAAATTGAAAATTACTACGAAGAAGTATTTGAATATAATAGAATAATAGCTCGAATTAATTCACCAGAACCTCTACAGATTTTAATATAAATAAATCTCTTGAAAACATTCAGAGTTAAATTTTAAAAAAACATGTCCTGAATACACTGTATCACTTCATATATAATGTAGATTCTGAGTCGTATCTTCTTTCATTGTATATTTCTGTGATGTAGACTTTTTGACGTTTGGGCCATGCCTACCTTAAAATTGGTTAGTTGTTGCAGAGATGTGTTGTGTTAAAAAATTAATATTATATATTTTAAAATGATTATTTTGATTATTTTTATTCAAATAACTCCTTACTGATGAAATTTTCGGTCCGATTGTATCAGGTTCTTTTTCTGGATAATGTGCTATATGTTCTTCAAAAAAGGAAAATCAAAAGGACCCCCTTTTTTAAATTATATATTGAACATTTTTTAGTGATGGAACTTGTGATTCTTTAATATCCATTAGAAACATGTATACGAGGGTGCTTCAAATATGATCGAGACAAACTCTGTAAATGGCGCGCATGTATGTTTCGAAGGTCGTGGCTTGAGTATGTGATAGCTGGGTCTCTAACGAACAGTGTGGCATTTGTTTTCGTGTGAGCACGTGTTTCACGCTTTTACTACGACCTTGAGTGAACGTCAAGTGCGGACGGCCGTTGCGCAACGTATTATCATTCGTTTTATAGTGGAGGAAGACATTAAAAACACGGATATTTTTGTGCGTTTGCAAAAGCAGTTCGGTAGTGAGTGCCTGAGTAGGGCTGCCGTGTTTAAATGGGCCAAAGCATTCAAGAATGGCCGCGAAACTGTCGAAAATGAGCCGCATGATCGTCGACCGCGAATCAGCGTCACACCAGACAACATTCGCCGCGTAGAACAACTCACTTTGGAGGACCGTAGGATGAATGGTCGAGACATTTCGGCTGAAGTCGGCACCAGTATTTGTAGTGTAGAGTCTATCATACACGAAAACACCTTCAATATCGCAAAATAACGGCGCGATGATTTCCTAAACTGTTGAATTTTGAGGAAAAATAAACGCGGTTGGAAGTTTGTCGCCGCTCACTGGCGCGATACGAGGCGGAGGGAAACGTTTTTTTAGCGCGAATGTTCATTTAAGACGAAACATGGGTAGACTATTATACTCCCGAAACCAAGGTGTCAAATAAAGAGTGGAGGAAGAAGGAGGAAGGGCGCCAGTCAAAGCGAAGACAACTTTGTCCGCGGATAAGGTAATGTGTACTGTATTCTTGGACCCGCAGGGCGTGCTGTACGTCGATTTCCTGCCCACTCAACGAACCATCAATACTGCATACTACTCTAACCTTCTGAAAACACACGTGAAACTCGCTTATCGCTCGAAACGAAGGAGCATTCCAGCACGAAGTGCGATGCGCGCCTTCATACCGCGCTTCTCACGCTCGATACAATATCGGAATTGGGATGGAAGGTACTGGAACACCCGCCCGACAATCCGGATTTATCGCCCTGCGACTACCAGATGTTTGGACAACTGAAAGAGGCCTTCGGTGATCAAAAGTTCCAACCCGACGACGAGGTAGAGGAATTCGTGCGCACATGGCTGTTCGATTTGCCCAAGGAATTTTTCAATACCGGCATCAAAAAACTTCCGGAAAGGTGGACAAAATGTGTAAATAGTGAGGGGAAGAACTTAGAAAAAATATGATTTTTTTGTAAATTTTTCCATAATAAATAAACGTGTTAGAGTATTTGTCTCGATCATATTTGAACCACCCTTGTATGTATAAGGTGATATCTAAATAATTTAATCATTATTTTAAATTTCTCTGAATTCTTTATTAGTTAATTTCAACCACATGTGATGATAATACATATATCTAAAAAGTGATACAGTGTATTAGACATGTCTTTTAAAATTTAATTCTGGATGTTTTCAAGAGATTCATTTAGATTGAAATCTGTAGTGGTTCTGGTGAATCAATTCCAGCTGTTATTCTGTAAATGTATACAAATTTATAAACCATGTATCGCGATTCCCGAACTCTGTTATAAAAATCGTTCATGTGTTTGTGGCTTGCATGAAATACCAGCTGCTCTCGATGATTTCATCGAATAAATATTTAATTCGATCGATCCTCTTATGAAGTTTTATTAAAAAAGTTGCCAGTGTTTCTTAGATGCATTTTTCCGAATGTTTATAATAATAACATCTCTTTCATCAGACTGCATGAACTTGGCAAGCTATATCACAGGTTTTCACTCAACCTTATTTATTATTTTATTTATACAGTGTGCTATTGTCTACATGAAATTCTTTTGTTATGTTTATATAATGCTCTATTATCTGTTCAGATTATTTGTGGTTATATATTTGTGAAATTTTCCATTAACATCAGCCGTAATTCTTATTGTTGTGTTGTGTTATGCTGAAAATTATTTGTAATTGTTTTTGAACCTCCTTGAAGAAATTCGAATATACGGACGAAACGTCGGCACTTAGTTCAGCTTAGTCTTGTTCTTCATTTCCTGTCCTAAATCATGAAATAATAGGTCACTGTGTTTACTCAAGGACGCGATTCTCACTTCGTTGTATAAAAATAACAGTTTGATGTTCAATAAACCTGTCATTCTTTCGCAAGTTGATCAAAGAAACTCCTATTCAGAACATCTCAATGTTGAATTTCGCGACAGAACGAGATATCCACCTCAACGCCCCTATCTACTGAATCTCCAAACGAAACTAATTCGGAAGAGTACCATTAGAAAACCAATTAAAAAAGTGCACAGGAAGTTTAAATTGAATATGAGCGTGACATCCGGTCGAGCAAGAACGTGCCGGACCTCTACAAAGCTGATCAGCGGCTCCACACAGCTGAACGGACCGACAGACGTGGATTAGCGCTCGTGATTTACGATAGTCAAGCAATAACATACACGAACTGACTATTTATGTTGCGATTTTCAGACAGTATGAGTTCCTGCGTCTCCCGCTCCACGCCAGGCCGGAATTATTGGTTTGCATTCCTGGCGGACCTGAGATGCCGGGAGCTCTGACAACGTCAATAGCGCTGATGTTTCCCGATTCCGACGGCAAATTTCGGCCGTACGGAGAAGCGCTCCGCGTTAATTTCAAGGAGGTGATCATTAAGGAGACGATTTAATAATTATGGTCCTTCGAGAAGGGATGGGATAGTTTTGGACGGCTAATTGGACCTGATATACTATCACAATCATGAGTGAATTCAGGTAAACAAACAAGAACGAAGGAGTATAATTTGATATATGGAAGGGAAAGGTGGATATTCTGTAGAGAATCATGAGGAATTAGCTCGATATTTGGCCATTCCATAAACTCCATGTATAATAAGAAGAATTTAGAAATTCTAAATTATCGACCAATATCACTAATAAATAATTTTGCCAAGATTTTTGAAAAATCCCTTAAGAAACGACTAGTTTAATTTTTAGATGAACACAAGGTCATCACAAGCAGACAGTTTGGATTCATGAAAGACTCTAGCGCTGAAGATGCTATAAATGACTTCATCGGAAGTATTATTAATGGAATCTATGATGTTTCGGTCTTTACTTGACGGAAATTCATCTTGAAAATATGAATAAAAACAATATTCTAAATTCCGCTAATATTTTATTAACACTACGATCGTTACGTCATACCATGATTTCTTCAGGTGAGTATTACAAGATACTGAGTAACCATGAACAAGAACTTCAATTTTATAGTACATGGATATAACAAAAATTGAAGGGGTGAAGAGAGTTTTACAATTCTTTTGGGAATCTGAAAAATGATTCAAAAAAGATTCAACAAAGAGGAGTTACTTAATTCTGTTTGGTTATTCAATCATATTTTTCTTTTATGATATCTATTAATTTCTAAAGTTTCTAACAAGTTCAATCTAAGACTTTTGTTTTCTGAGTGTAAAATTTCAAAGGTACTATTAAAACTATGTCCTGTGTCTAGAAGGTGCTCTGCGTAGGTTGAATTTCCCTTTTTGTTACAATAACATTTTTCATGTTGCCTAAGTCTCGTCTGGAACGATCCTCCTGTCTGACCAACATATACAAAATGGCAAGTACCGCAAGTTAACTTATAAACACCTGATTTCTTGTTCTTAGAGGTTTTATCCTTATTATTTTTTATTACTTTTCCTAGGGAGTTATTCGTTTTATAAGAAATTCCAAAATTGTGATTCTTCTTTAAATATCTAGCTACCTTTTCTGTTTTTGGTCCCAAGTATGTCAACGAAATGTATTTACTTTCAATTGGCTCAATATTTATGGGATATACTAATTTCAAAGCCAGCTTTAATTGTATTTTTGTGAAAAGATTCTCAATAATCGGGACGTTGAAACCGTTGTTCAACGCAATCTGTTTGATAATGTTATATTCTTTGTCAAAATTCTCACTTGACATGGGTATGTTGGCTAATCTATATAACATGCTATTGTATGCTGCTAATTTTTGTGAGTATGGGTGGTTTGATGTGAAGTGTATTGTGCTATCTGTATGGGTTGGTTTCCGGTATATTGAAAAAACGTGTTTATTATTAATTTTTGTGATAGTTAAGTCTAAGAAGTTTATACTATTGTTTTTTTCCCCTTCATAAGTGAATTGTATGGTTGGGGATAATTTGTTTATGAAATCCACAAACAAAGAAAATTGTCTATCGGTGCCATTGAATAAATATAGAACGTCGTCGACATATCTGTACCAATAAATGGAACATTTAAAATAAGGGCTATTTATTATTCTAGTTTCTGATGAATCCATAAAAATTTTGGATAGTAACGGACTCAAGGATTTCCCATAGTGAGGCCATCGTTATCTATGTAAATCTTGCCGTTGAACGTGAAATAATTTTGTTGCAAGCAAAGTGTCAAAACATCCATTATTTCTTGTTTTATTACCGAATTGGTTCTTTTTCGGAGTAGGAGGTTATCTACTAATTTTATGGTTTCCTTGACTGGTCTGGACGGAAATAAATTCTTTACATCAAACGATATAAGCTTTGCATTATCTGGAACACGTACATCTTTCATGTTATTCACCAAATGGTATGTATTCCTTATAGATAATTTTGCTTCAAAATTTGTTTTCGATAGTATGATTTTAATAAGTGCCTTAGATAATCTATATGATGGCGCTGTAACAAATGACACAACTGGTCTGATGGGACAACTTTCTTTATGTACCTTGATTAAAGAGTACATATTTGGTGGTTGAGGATTCATTAAAGTAAAATTAAATAATGGTTTAGTACCGAAAAGGGCCGTAGCGTTTTTTATGGCTTTTTTTATTTCATTTTGATATTTATCTGTTGGGTCTTTTTTGATAATTGTATACTTATCCGGGTCTAAGAATTCTGTTGTTTTATTTATATAACTTGTTCTATCGATTGCTATTACTGTATTTCCTTTATCGGCACGCGTGAATACTAAATCATTTTTTCCACAATAAAATCTATAAAAACTAAAATCTCAAAAAATGATTTAGTATTCACGCGTGCCGATAAAGGAAATACAGTAATAGCAATCGATAGAACAAGTTATATAAATAAAACAACAGAATTCTTAGACCCGGATAAGTATACAATTATCAAAAAAGACCCAACAGATGAATATCAAAATGAAATAAAAATAGCCATAAAAAACGCTACGGCCCTTTTTGGTACTAAACCATTATTTAATTCAACTTTAATGAATCCTCAACCACCAAATATGTACTCTTTAATCAAGGTACATAAAGAAAGTTGTCCCATCAGACCAGTTGTATCATTTGTTACAGCGCCATCATATAGATTATCTAAGGCACTTATTAAAATAATACTATCGGAAACAAATTTTGAAGCAAAATTAACTATAAAGAATACATACCATTTGGTGAATAACATAAAAGATGTACGTGTTCAAGATAATGCAAAGCTTATATCGTTTGATGTAAAGAATTTATTTCCGTCCATACCAGTCAAGGAAACCATAAAATTAGTAGATAACCTCCTACTCCGAAAAAGAACCAATTCGGTAATAAAACAAGAAATAATGGATGTTTTGACAGTTTGTTTGTAACAAAATTATTTCACGTTCAACGGCAAGATTTCCATAGATAACGATGGCCTCACTATGGGAAATCCTTTGAGTCCGTTACTATCCGAAATTTTTATGGATTCCTTAGGAACTAGAATAATAAATAGCCCTTATTTTAAATATTTCATTTATTGGTACAAATATGTCGACGACGTTCTATGTTTATTCAATGGCACTGATAGACAATTTTCTTTGTTTGTGGATTCCATAAACAAATTATCCCCAACCATACAATTCACTTATGAAGGGGAAAAAAACAGTAGTATAAACTTTTTAGACTTAACTATCACAAAAATTAATAATAAACACGTTTTTTCAATATACCGGAAACCAACCCATACAGATAGCACAATACACTTCACATCAAACCACCCATACTCACAAAAATTAGCAGCATACAATAGCATGTTATATAGATTAGCCAACATACCCATGTCAAGTGAGAATTTTGACAAAGAATATAACATTATCAAACAGATTGCGTTGAACAATGGTTTCAACGTCCCGATTATTGAGAATCTTTTCACAAAAATACAATTAAAGCTGGCTTTGAAATTAGTATATCCCATAAATAATGATCCAATTGAAAGTAAATACATTTCGTTGACATACTTGGGACCAAAAACAGAAAAGGTAGCTAGATATTTAAAGAAGAATCACAATTTTGGAATTTCTTATAAAACGAATAACTCCCTAGGAAAAGTAATAAAAAATAATAAAGATAAAACCTCTAAGAACAAGAAATCAGGTGTTTATAAGTTAACTTGCGGTACTTGCCATTTTGTATATGTTGGTCAGACAGGAAGATCGTTCCAGACGAGACTTAGGCAACATGAAAAATGTTATTGTAACAAAAAGGGAAATTCAACCTACGCAGAGCACCTTCTAGACACAGGACATAGTTTTAATAGTAACTTTGAAATTTTACACTCAGAAAACAAAAGTTTTAGATTGAACTTGTTAGAAACTTAAGAAATTAATAGATATCACAAAAGAAAAATATTATTGAATAACCAAACAGACTTAAGTAACTCCCTTTTGATGAATATTTTTTGAATCATTTTTCAGTTTCCCAAAAGAATTGTAAACCTCTCTTCACCCCCTCTATTTCTGTTATATCCATGTACTATAAAATTGATGTTCTTGTTCATGGTATACTCAGTATCTTGTAATACTCACCTGAAGAAGTCATGGTATGACGTAATGATCGTTGTGTTAATAAAATATTAGCGGAAATTAGAATATTGTTTTTATTCATATATTATTAATGGGATGAATCAGTCAGCAAAATGTTTGGCGGTGTTTTTATATATTGCTAAGATTTTTGACACTGTGTCTCACGATGTACTTCTGGAAAAACTTAGGAATTATGGCGTAAGGGGGCAACCATTAGACTTCATTTCTAATTATTTATACCTAAGAACTCAAAGAGTAAGGGTGGGGGATTGTGAGCTCCAAGCTTTATGTATCTGCTGGTATACCACAGGTGACAGTGTAGGGGCCAATTCTGTTTCTTGTCTACATTAATAGCCTATCATTAATAAGTAATTTCACATGTCACATTATTTGCTATGCTGATGACACAGCAATCACAAGACCTGGTTCATGAAGTTGCTGAGGATAATATTAGAAAAGTAAAAATATGGCTTCATAATAATCTTCTTAATATAGATATATCTAAAACTAGGTAAATCACATTCTCGCCTACTATAGTGGATCAGCCAGATGACAGCAAACTGAAAATGCACGAACCTACCTGCTCGGATTTGGAGCAATGCGTTTGTCCTTATATAAAGCAAACTGACTCTATCAAATACCTTGGAGTCATTATTGATCGTCATTTGGGATGGCATGAACATATAGCTTGTGTAACAAGGAGATTTAGCTCTTTCATAAAAAGATTTTATATATTGAGGGATATTTTAACGCGAAAAAATCTGAAAATTCTGTATACTTCTCTTATTAAATCAATTATTGGATATTGCATACTATCTTGGAGAGGTACATTCACTACTACCCTTAATGAAGTAATGGAGACTTGTCAACATCTGTTTCGTCGTTCAAAAGGATTTTACGGGCATTGTACCTGTCGATTTCAAGAAATTCTGAAAGTGTTAATCTAGAACTTTTGCTTTCAACGTGGATAATTTCATAGTTATTGTTGAAATTATGACTGAATTTCTTAAGAGGATTAGCATATGTCGAATGCACGGAATCCGATATATAACTCCTTTGCCTGTATTCTTTTCTTGTATGATCTACCAATCTGGCCGAAGTATACTAAAGGGCAATAGTTGCGAGTCAACTTGTAGACTCCAGATTAATTTTTTTCATTTGTTCGATCCTTATTGTTTTTATTTTGATACTAAGGTTATTGATGGTTTCAAGAAATTGCGTTGTAATTGAAAATATTTTTTAAATTTCATTTAGCAATATTATCAGATAATCCATTAACATAAGATAACGAAAAATGTTTCTGTGTCTTATCCTCTTTTATGATTGGGTACATAAGATTTATTGTCATTTTTTTTCTGTTTATTGGATACTATTTTATCTATAAGAAAGGGGTTGTAACCGTTGTTTGAAGCTATATGTTTAATAATATTTAATTCTTTCAAAAAGTTATCTGAATTCAAAGGGACATTCAATACTCTATGAATAAAGCTATTATATGCTGATATCTTTCGGTTGAATGTCCCTTTGAATTAAGATAATTTTTTGAAAGAATTAAATATTATTAAACAAATAGCCTCAAACGACAGTCACAACCCCTTCTTATAGATAAAATGGTATCCAATAAACAAAAGAAAATGGCAATAAATCTTGTGTACCCAATCATAAAAGAGGACAATAAAAGAAATATTTTTCGTCATCTTATGTTAATGGATTATCTGAAAATATTGCTAAATATTTCAGAAATATTTTCAATTACAACGTAGCTTTTGAAACCATTAATGATATTAGTACCTACATAAAAAACAATAAGGATCGAACAAATAAAGAAAATTAATCTGGCTTTTACAAGTTGACTTGCAACGATTTTCCTTTAGTACACATCTGCCAGACTGGTAGATCATTCAAGAAAAGAATCCAAGAACACCAAAGGAGTTATATATCGGATCCCGTACATTCGACATATGCTAATCATTTTAAGGAATTCAGGCGTAATTTCAACAATAAACATGAAATTATCCACGTTGAAAGCAAAAGTTCTAGGTTAACACTTTTAGAATTTCTTGAAATCAATAGGTACAATGCCCGTAAAATCCTTTTGAACGAACAAACACATGTTGACCAATTTCCATTACTCCATATCTTACCCTAATGGCATTTTTTAGTGGCAAACTTCAATAAACACCTTGAGTTTTTATCACTTTTTTTTCATTATTTTGTCACGTACCCAACAATGTATTCAAACTCGGTTACACTGAACACCATCAGCCAGTAGAATGTAGATATCTGATGACGCCAAATTGTGGTGAAACAATTGTTGTAGTACAAACATTTTTGTGGAAATAAAATTCTGTCGCCTATATATTTTTTAATATCGAAGAAATAATTATTCATGTGAAGATCAAGACTAATAACCCTCAAAGAGCGTAATTTGATGAAGGTTATAACAACCAGAAATCTAGATGTGGTGTTACCTGTTATTGTTATTGTTGTTGTTGGTGTTACCTGAAACACCAACTTACTGACCGACTGATACCAATAAGATCCCAGACATCTTGGACTTTTTCTTCACAAATGGTGTTAGAAATAACTATCTGTAAACAGAATCCACTCCAGATCTATCATCGGATCATACACCGATTTTAATAACCCTGAGCACAGCCGCTGAAAACCAGGAGAATAAGACTGGAGTCTATTTCGGTGAGAAAACAAGCTAGGATATTAAACTTAAGGATGCTGCAGACTTGGACGCAGCTTAAAAGCATATAAACTATATGATTCAGAATGTGGCCCGGGAAAGCATACCATATCAATACAAAAGACAATCGCACAGAGAGGAAAATACCGTTACAAATTCGTGAACTGGTAGCTGCGAAAAGACAACCTAGAGGCAGATGGCAGAGATCTCACAATTTGGTGGACAAAGCAGAGTACAATCGCTTGGGTAGGGCACTACATAAAAAGCTACAAGAACATTTCAACCTACAATTCGAACACCACATTCAAAATATGGACAACAACGGCGATCACAATATCTGGAAGGAAAACTTTTAAGTGCTCATATGCTTCATACAGATTTTTCCTTGGAATCTGGTATTGAAATCACGTGATATTTTAGGTGAACTTGAATCTTCTATACCAGGTTCCCTAATTAAATGATATGTGAATACTTCTTAAAAATGTTTATTTATTTAGAAATTGCCTTGTTCGCTAGATATAGATATTAGGCTATTTATATCTAATTATTGCGATACGCAAATATTAAGTAGACGAAACGACTCAACAATAGAAGTTAAGGTGAGCATTATATAATTTAACCTTCATTTACTTTTATTGTAAAACTCAAGGCTACTCAGCCAGGGAGACTATGAAAGCTGATGAGACAAAAAGACCAAGGTAGACAGGGATGAAAGACAAAGGTAGACTGATCTTGCTGACCTGGCTACCTAGATTTAGAAACATAAAAAATCATACACATTCGAAGTTCATTCAGAGCAGTGGAACTTTCTCACATGTTGGCCTTATCACAATATTCTGCTGAAAGAAGAATGCGTATAACACCAATATCGGTGTTAGCAAGTATTATTATTATTCGGAAATTATTGGTGGATCAACTGAGTAGAATAGATCTTGGTGATTTTTTGTAGTGTAGCGCATTGAGCCGTTTACGAAATCGTTATTCTTGGTGCGTTTTATGAGCTGCCCATTCTCCAGGGTTGTAATCTGGCACAATCCTGTCTACAATATTGATTTGTGTATTTTTTCATTTTACCGCAGTATTTCGCCTATTATTTCAGTATTTTGAAATAACAGACAATTGCCAATTAATTAATCACAATGCGTCAAATATTCTATGGTACTGTAACTTGA
This sequence comes from Megalocaria dilatata, assembly GCA_034642435.1. Classification (NCBI taxonomy): domain Eukaryota; kingdom Metazoa; phylum Arthropoda; class Insecta; order Coleoptera; family Coccinellidae; genus Megalocaria; species Megalocaria dilatata. The sequence goes on along the minus strand of CM067856.1, from coordinate 42,191,429 downwards.
CACGTATGCAACGTGACAATAACAAAGAGAAGAAAGTCTTTAGGCATGCCCATTGTATTTTGAAGCGGTCGAGAAAAAGGTTCTTGGAAATAAACTTCCTAAGCGAAACATACCCGAGATAATAGTACTTATAACAGTCCCGCTTGGTAACTGTTAGTGAGTAAATTTCCTTTAAATACTTCTGATTAATTGCATGCTTTTTCATTTTTTAAGACCACCGTAGTTTTAATGTGAAATTAGTGATTGCACGCTCGTTCATCGCTTTTCATTCTTGTATTTTTGCTTATGTGTTATTTAATTCGACCGAAATGTTTTAACTAAAATACATTGCCTTTGTATATAACTAAAGTGGCACGACCCCCACAAGTTATCTATTTGTATTGTATACTTTATCTCAGTGCCTGGTTGCTATTTGTTGTATTTATTAATAGCGGTTCTTTGTTTGTACTGTTTATGGTATTCGCCAAGCCTAATATGTAACTGATTTGCATGTACTCTTGTGTGATCCCAAGGTTACCTATTTCTTTGTTTGCTTTTATTGACACGTTCATTAACACGCCTAGGTGATGTGGTACTGTATCTATTTTATAATGTCCTAGTAAGTTTGTGTTACATATTTGCCATCTGCATGTGCCCGCTTACTTTGAGAGATTGTATTTCTTGTGAACCAGTGGCGTATTTTAGAGTGAACCACTGAGTAGTCCTGGTAGAGGACAACGTATCGTATAGAGACAGTAAATAGTTCCGGATATGCAACGCTACTGTGAGAATGTTGAGTGATTGCTAGATCATTTTATTATTATTATTATCCCGATACTCCTAGATCTTCTGTGAAAATCTCTGTTCCGAGGTATTGTTTAATCTCCAGGATTAGTTTGCGTGACCCTTCAGGTAGTGTTCGGTTCATTCTTCAGTAATATCCGAGCCTTCCTGGGCCTTGGCCACCCCGAGGAGGTCAGATACAGTCCATTTGATAGCAACTTTTCCGGTCGACTCGAAATATGTTAGATCCCCTCTTCAAGGAGATCTCCTGGGCATACCACAGTTATCCTCACCTTGCTGTTCATTCAAACTTACCCCTTGTAACGGTTAGGTTCTTAACTGGTTACTGGAAGTGCAGTTAATGTTGAATGGTGGCTGTATCTTGTGCTCTCTAACCCTTTTCGCTGTATAAGAATAATATCTGATTTGAGCGAGTTACCGACCTAAAGATATGTAGAAATAAGTAAGTCATTTAGACCCGGGGCTCTATTAGGTTCACTGTGGAGCTTTGCGAACCACTGAGTAGAGTAGATTCAACCACAGGCTGATAAATGTTTGTTTCCATTCTTTGAGGGTTGTTGCTTTTCAAGATTACTAATATTAATATATTATGCTTACGTTACTGTGTTTTGAATATTTAAACCTCCCGTCACTCTTTCCTTGCTCACGTTAGGAGTAATTTCTACACAACGCAACGTCATTAGACTATCACGATAAAATGGTAAGAGTTCTTTAGATTACTCCGTGAAATCCCGGATATTTTAGAGTACTGCGTATAACACGGGATAGCTCAACACTCTTAGTTTTTTTTTATGAAATCAATTCTTACAACGTCAAGCTGACAAAAGTATTGAAAGACAGTCTACCCACTCTAGCATATATTAACATCTAATATATACATATTTCATACTGTGAAGTTTTTCATATTATTTTAATGATGATTTTCATTTATCAAGGTCTGTTATCAAGTAAGATTCAGAATATATACTTGAACGTAACTTTCTTATCATAGCTCGTTGCTAAGACCATTCGTTAATATTTTGCAATATTTCTTCTCATTTATTATCTTTATTGAACTATTTTCTGAAGGCTTTTTTCATTTTTCTCACACTCATCAAAAATATCTGTATAATTTTCCTGAATTTTTTCTACGAATTGTGATTTTTTCATCCAATTAAAACATTCTTTTTGCTTGCCTGACATTTCGTCATCTGTCGCATCGTCGAAGTATGGTGCAATGACCCCGAAATAAAATAAATCGTCTTTTCGAGATACTCCATATTCCTATTCAAGAATCGGCATTATTCAAACATCTCAAACCCTTTGGCTCCATAGAGGGAAGAGAATAATTACTGAACTTTCTCTGTATTTCACTTAGCTCGAAAACATCAAAGAAACTGGAGAAGAATGGAATCAGAACCGAAGGAAACGCAATCACCTCTAACTGCACGGTTTTCTGTAAGTATTGCAGACTCTGCATCCTCTGAATTATACACTTCGCGTTGACGTTCGTCGGTAATGGTAGTAAATATAGATGTTCTCCAGGCTGACATATTGCGTGTCCCAGCCGTGGTTACTCCAACATCGTCGATCCATGCGCATCTTGTTAATATTTGATAGGGAATATTTATAATGTATGCAGTATCGTCGTTGTTTTCCATACCAATTACTGGAGTAGTTTGTCCTTATTTTTAGAGGCGTCTTGGTGCTTTCCCATTAAATCAGGCTGTCACTGTTGTGAGAATTAATGGATATGGGATAGTATCGTGGCGAGGAGAGTAGATAAGAGAAGTCGTTTGCCATCTTGTGATAGAAAATTATTACATTACCAGAGTACAAATTACTACACTTACCAGAGCATACGATTGTCATCTAATGCTATTTCATACCAGAATCAGATAAGATTAAGATTACTAATTCCGATAAAGCCTTCGAATTGAACACATCATGAACAGCAGGCATTGTGACCTTCAACAAACATATTATGTATCGGGTGTTTTTTTTAAGTGATAGAACTTTTGATAAGGATAACTGTGATTTGACAGAATGAAGAAGCCATGTTGTTTTGACATTTCTGTTCAGTAAGCATTGACAAATTACCATGGAAAGAATCACGCCACAACAACGTTCATAAATTGTTGATATTTATGTTCAATATCAGTGTTTTACTGGCCAAACTTATAAAGCATTTCGAAAAATTTATGGTTTAAATAATCGTCCATCAGAGCAGCTTATTAGTCGAACTATCGATAGATTTCGGGCAACATTTTCTCTACTCGATGCAACAACAACAACAAGACAAAGAACTACACGTACAGAAGAAAATATCGCTGCTGCAAGTCATAGTGTTAATAATGACCCAGATTTATCTATTCGTGGACGTTCCCAACAAGTTGGACTCTGTGCATCCATCACAAGGAAAATTTTGCGTAAAGATCTTGGTCTTCACCCATACAAGATCCAACTGGTTCAAGAACTGAAGCCACTTGACTGTAATAAGCGTCGTTTGTTTGCTGATTGGGCCCTAGATTAGCTTGAAGTTGATCCACTTTTTTATCGTAAAATTGTGTTTAGTGATGAAGCTCATTTCTGGTTGAACGTATATGTAAACAAGCAAAATTAAAATATGGAGTGAGAACAATTCTCAAGAAGTTCTGCAGGTTCCATTGCGTCCTGAAAAATGCACACCTGTATGGTGTGCTTTGCACGCTGTAGGCATCACCGTTCCATATTTCTTTAAAAACGATGCTGGAACTAATGTCACAGTGAATGGTGCTTGTTGCAGATCGATGATCAATGGATATTTGTTTCAAAATTTGAATGGTATCATGCTGCTACTGCAACAATTAATTCATTGAAAAAAGATTTGGGGATAACATTATTTCAAGAAATGGTCCAATTAATTGGCCTCCAAGATCATGCCACATAACTCCACTGGATCATTTTTTTTGGAGTTATATCAGGTCATTGGGTTATTTCTATGAATGTTTTCTTTATTTGAAAGATAACTTTATGAGATTTATGTTTTAAAAATAATTTCCGGCATATATCTACCACGATTAGCTCTGAGGAACCGCATTCGACCAGACCAATTTTGGACAACTTTTTAGAGTAATCCAGGCCTTATTTCATCAATAACACGAGTTATGTTGGTTTCAAAAGCGTCTATTGTTTCTGGATTATCAGCCTAAACCAATGACTTGACATAACCTCAATGAAAATAATCCAGTGGAGTTATGTCGCATGATCTTGGAGGCCAATTAATTGTACCATTTCTCGAAATTATGTTACCGCCAAATATTTTTTCAATAAATCAATTGTTACGGTAGCAGCATGAGGTGTAGCACCTTCTTGTTGAAATGAAAATACTTCTGGTTCCATTCAAGTTTGAGACAAGCAATCATTGATCATCGATCTGTAACGAGAACCATTCACTGAAAGGATAGCTCCAGCTTCGTTTTTAAAGAAATATGGACCGATGATGCCTCCGGCGTGTAAAGTACACCATATAGTGCATTTTTCAGGATGCAATGGAACCTGCAGAGCTTTGAGATAAAAAAGTGGATCAACTTCAAGCTGTTCTAGGGCCCAATCAGCAAACAAACTACGCTTATTATGGTCAAGTGGCTTTAGTTCTTGAATCAGTTGGATCTTGTATGGGTATAGGCCAAGATTTTTGCGCAAAGTTTTCCATGTGGTGGATGCACACAGTCCAACTTGTGATCGTCGACGAATAGACAAATCTGGATCATCATTAACACTATGACTTACAGCAGCGATATTTTATTCTGTACTTCCGTACAGTTCTTTGTCTTGTTGTTGTTGCATGAGTAGAGATAATATTGTCCGAAATCTATCGATAGTTCGACGAATAAGCTAGCTGCTCTGATGGACGATTATGTAAACCATAAATTTCACGAAGTGCTCAAAAAGTTTGGCGAATAGAACACTGATTTTGAAAATAAATTTCAACAATTTCTGAAACGTTGTTGCGGCATGAGTCTTTCTATGATAATTTGTCAATGCTTACCGAACAGAAATGTCAAGACAACATGGCTTCTACCTTCTGTCAAATCACAGTTATCCCTATCGAAAGTTCTATCACTGTAAAGGAAAAAACTGGATAGAATCTTGTTCATTGTGCCTTTTGAAAATACAGACCACATTCTACAGAAAAAGAATCCAGAATTCTCACCCATTTTCTCATCAATTTCTATATTTCGGACAATAGATGGAAGTGACGGTTTTTTTTTCTATTTGATGTTGTTATTATAACAGTAAGCTATATCTGTTGAAAATATTTGCCCATTTTTCAGAGATTATTAACAGATGTCAGTAATAGGGATAGATTAAATTCCAATTGATCATTTGTTATCGCCAAATGTTTTTTATGTGATATCTCCAGATTTTCGAGTAGGTCCAAATTTTTGATATTGTTACCTGAATGTAGAATTCTGGTTTTACCGAAGTCTATGAAGAGATGTTTTGAATAGTGGGTGAAAATAGCAGTAGCTGTTTTATCTTGGAGTAAAGATTTGTTATAGGTCAAACTGGTTATTCAATCAACTTAAGGGTAGACGAATATAAAATATCTATACACCAAAATAAAACAACTACTGGTTTTTCTGCCCATTGCATAAAAGAAAACCACTTCATAGACTTCGGTAAAACCAAAATTCTACATTCAGGCAACAAGGGCAAAAAGTTGAACCCATTCGAATATCTGGAGATCTCTTCGGCACATAAACACATTTGGCGATGACAAATGATAAGTTGAAATTTTATTTATTCCCATTACTGACATCTACTGATAACTAGTTTTTTTGAAAAATAAGCAAATATCGTAAACAAGTATAACTAACTGTTAACAACCACGAATAAAAATCCCCGTCACTTCCATCTGTTGTCCAAAATATATAAATTGTAGCGTAAAAATTTTTGTGAAACTCGAGCGAAGTGTAGTTGTTTACCGTATTACACAGTAGGAGAGGGAATAAAAGAATTCGGAGAAATATAAATTATTAATTGAAATGACTTAATATATACTTGAAGGGTACAACACTTTGTTTCGTACCTTGTTTTATGAAAACCAAATCCTTTTCCGAAAATTCATAACATAATCACAAGAACTTCTTCAAACACAACTTTTTCAAAATGAATTCCTTTAAATACATTCCTTATACGTGCAGAACATTTCCAAAAATCAATTTAGAATTCCCACGATGAAAAACCCATCAGCCCTACTTCATTTGCAAAAATAAAACAATTAACATAAAATATCTTACCGGATAAGCTGAATATATTTATCTGAACACAACACTAGAATGAAGTGAACTTTTAAAAAAAACTATGTCCTATGTTCCTTTAAAACCAAATGTATAAGGGTAAACCAAAATTTATAATTATTATATATACAATATAATACTGAAAAGAGGTTTTTTCTTGATAGAAGAATTATTACAAATATTTAAATATCATACAGATTTATTGTGTCAACCTCCCACAAATTTTAATTTCAAAAATTTTTAATTCAAAAATTTTCAGAATTCAATTGAATTCAGTCTTAGAAAAACACTGTTTCAATTTAGTAGACATATCCAATTAACACATATTACACAGTGCCATAAGGGAATAAAAGAATTCAAAGTAATATAAATAATTACTTAAAATTACTAAATAAATAACTTAAGGGTACAAAATCTTGTTTCATGCCTTGTTTTATGAAAACCAAACCTCTTTTCAAAATTACGAAACATAACCTCAATATTTTCTTTAAAAACAACTTGATCAAAATAAGTTCCTTCAAAAAAAATTCTAAAATATGCAGAACATCTTCAAAAAGCAATTTAGAATTCTCATAGCGGAGAACTCATCAGCCCTACATCATTTTTAAAAAATAAAAATAATTAACAAAAAACATCTTACCAGACAAACTGAAAGTATTTATCTGAACAAACCACTAGAATGAAGTGCACTTTTGGAAAACCTACGTATTCTATGTTCGTCACAGAAATTACACAAAGTTTGTAAATTATTTTATGGTCTCTTTTAAAATCAAATGATAATATGTATAAGTGTGAACTAAAATATATAATTGTTATATATAGAAAAAATAATAGAAAGTGGTTTTTTTATAAAAGAATTATTATAAAAATTTTTAAATATCATACAGTTGTATATTGTTAACCTCCTACAAATTTTAATTTCATGAATTTTTTTATTTATTCAATTGAATCCTAATATAAAAGAAAATTTTAAATACATTTCCTTAAAATAAACTAAAGGTATTTCTGAGAAAATTGCCACATACCTCAAAAATAAATATAATTTGAGAACTTCATTTAAAACCAAATCAAACTTGAGTAAATTTATTAAAAATAATAGAGACTGTACACATAAAGAATATAAATCGGGGGAATATAAGTTAACTTGCGGTGATTGCCCTAAAGTTTACATAGGACAGGCTGGAAGAACTTTTCGACATAGAATTTGTGAACATTTGAGGAGTTTCCTTAATAATAAAAGTAATTCTACATATTCCAACCATTTGTTAGAAACAGGACATACTTTCAACCATAATTTTGAAATTCTACATATAGAAAGTAAAAGCTATGCCTTAAATCTGTTAGAATCCCTAGAGATAAATAAACATAATAAAATTGGAATATTACTTAACGAACAAATAGATTTAAATAACTCACCTCTGTTAAATATATTCAGATAAGCTGGAATTTGCTGAGACCCTTTTTTGGGTTTTATATTAGTGCTCAATAAAAATTTATTGTTCTTACTGTAATATAAATAGCAACGGATTTCGGAAACAAGCTTAGTTATTCAAAATGTAATCTTGCCTGATGATGCTACTGTGATAGCAAAACGATTGTTGTAAACATAACAATAAAAATTTGTGAAAATCAGAATAACCTTATTTAAATATTATTAAATTTTTTATTCAAAAACTTTAGAAATTAAATTAAATTAATATCTTAGGAAAACACTGTTTCAATTCAGTAGACATATAAAATTCACACTTATTACACAGTACTGAAAGGAAATAAAAGAATTACTTGAAGGGTACAAAATTTTGTTTTATGAAAACCAAATCCCGTTCCAAAAATGCAAAACATAACCTCAAGAACAACTTTCTCAAAATAAGAAGTTTCCGAGGTTGTTTTGTATTTTTGGAAAGGGATTTGGTTTTCATAAAACAAGGTACGAAATGAAATTTTGTATCCTTCAGGTATTTATTTTCATTAATAATTTATATTTTCCGTAATAATAATTTTTTGTTTGTACCTGTCATGCTTCAATTTTGAGTCAACTAACACTCATCTTCTATTTTAACCTACAAAATTTCCCCATATAAATTCCCACCAGTACATTATATCCCTTGTTTCACACATAAATCATCCGGAACTAAACCGAACAAATGAAAAATTGGGAAATCACGTCGTCGAAAAAATGATTTTTCCGGGGAACGCAGCGGCGGGTTAGCGGTGCGTAATGCAGCGCACGTGCCCTCAATCTATACGGGATTGTCAAAAGGGGACCGTAGGTGGAGGACCCCCGACAATTTGTATGCCATTCGCCACATGCTATTTGAATATATCAATTAGGCCGTAATTCAGTTAGGGCGCACATATCTTGCAGCGCCGATATTTCAATAATCCGCAGGATCGCGAGGCACTAATGTGACTGCCATTCGAATTAATTCTAAGAAACCTAACGATAGGACGGGACGACATCGTTTATGAACTCTTAGAACTGTATAGATTAGTTTGGAATGTGTTCAGTGGCCCAGTCTACTCAAAGGAAAACTTTAGATCGTGAATGTTGTGTAATTATTGTTATAAAGGGTTTTCCAATGAGAAGTTTCATTTTGAATAGCCCGTTATCTGAGCAGCTGTCATATTTGAAGCTGTCATCTTTTGACATTTGACATGAAAAACTGCGCCATTACTAAAAATGGAAAATACACGTTCAACAGCGCATTAAAATTGTTAAAATTCACCAAAAGAATGGTGGAAATTTTGCAGTTGCAGTTCGCAAAACTAAACCACTTTTGGGTCGACGTGAAGCACCTTCTCGGCCGTCAATAGTGAAACTGGTGGAAACATTTGAACTGGAGGATTACCAGTAACGTCGTATCTTCAATGATTGGGTCCTTGAAATTCATCAGAATGGTCCGGATTTTCATAGAAAAATCATATTCAGTAATGAGGCACATTTTCACCTCAGAGGCTACGTTAATGAGCAGAATTGTAGCATTTGGGGCACAGAAAATCCAGGAAATAATTTTTTAAACGTCATTCTGTCCTCAATATTCGAATTTTCATCGAACAAGAGATTTTTTATTCACTATGCAGGTACATAACAATTATGATCCCCGAGTCAGGAATCAAGGCCTTTCATTTATGTCTCATTTTTTCCTAGAAACCTTTGAGCGAAAATATTTGTCATTCAAAATTTTCTTAGAAACCCATTAAAAACCGAAGCCGTTACGACACGACAACAGTCGAATGTCGTTTCGGAATTTACCTGACCACATTTCGAGCCCTAAGAGAGTATCTTATTCTGCCAAATGGTTCGGTTGAAGACCTTCCCTCGAATTGGTCACTCACTCTTCAGTAAAAAAATTTAATGAGACTCGACAATTAAAACATACATTAATAAAAATCACGCAATATATTCTAATCAGTCCTAACTCTGTCAGATTCAGTTTTAACTTTTTTATTGGTTTTCCTGGTAGGACTTTTCTTCGTCTTTTTTTTATATAAGCCTGCATTTCTTCGTCGTCAGACATATTTTCTTCTGGTAACTCAAAATTAGAGGTTCATGAACTTGGACCATCAGCTTGTTCAGTCTGTTTTAACGCTGCACTTGCAAATATATCCATGTTCTTGGTTGCCGTTTTCATTAATACTGTGACACCCTTCTGGTCTGTGTCCAAAACTTGCTTGTAACTTTGCTCCTTGGCTTTCGAGATGTATTCATCTATTTCCTGATCCCTACTTCTGAGCATCGGATGTACAAACTTTCTATACAAAATACTAGATCCTTTAGTAGCTGGTGACAGTAGCCCTATAACAGTAACAATTTTAATCTCCAAATAAAAAGGGAACCAACTCAGAAACAAATCTGTAAATGTTCCTGCGCTGGTAAAGGAGAGCAAATAATATCCAACAGTAACTAGAAACAAATAAGCTCTGAACACATTTTTCTCTTTGTCTTAACTCCAAAGTAATAACACACATCTCTCTCTACTCTTGAATTATTTTATATTCGCATTTCACTTTAACCTTCCAAGAAACATTCCCTCTTAATAACCCATAACGCATTCAAGGACTGGAAATGAATGTATGATCTACATTATTCGTTTGTTATTAGGTAGTATATATATAAGGTGAACCCAGTAAACTGAGTGCAAGTGAACAAAAGTGAAAAAGCTCAAAGAACTATTAATCTACAAACAAGATAGTGCTTTCACTGCAATTAAACTTAAAAGTACACCGTACTTCCTCAATTTGGGTAAACAATCCCAAAAGTGTATATTTGTAATATAGGTATTTATGCTAAAAATAAACCATTAAAGTCAACCTTGAATTTGCATACTAATTAGTTAACGTTTAATCAATTAAATTCATAGGTTAGTTTTTTGATTTTGATATTTGGAATATTATTGAGGACTGAAGAAGGAATTGCTTAGAATTATATTTGTTTTTTGAAGATATAGTGCATGTTTTTAGAGATTTCTGAATTAACTTATTCGAATATTTGAATAAATTAAATATTTCAAAGAAATTATATTCTTTGAGAAGTCCTTTAAGTGTGTTCATGTTTTTAAAAGACAATAGGTGTTCTTAAAGGTAAGACCAGAAACAAAATTTTGTCTCCTTCAAAAATTTATTTATTAATTTCAATGACTTTCGTATATCTGTTGGTTTATTTATTCCATTTGACATTACATATTGAGTTTTGATTATATACGTCTATTAAATGTAAGCGGTGCTTGTTTTAGACATTAATTTAATTCTAAAAGTTTTTTGAATAAAAAATATTTTTGTAATTAAAAGTGTAGAAGATAAATATATTTCAATTTTTAAAGTAAAAAGCCTTTCTATTTTATTTTATTTTATATTTCATTTTGTTTTAATATTCAAATTTTGTTATATTTCTTCTATCAAGTAAAAGGCCTTTCTATTTTATTTCAATCAATTACTTACGAATAATTCAAAAAGATATCTCTCCATAACAAGCAATGTGTCAACGTGTCATGGCTTGGTGCGGTTTTTGGGCTGCTGGTGTTATTGGATCTTACTAATTCGAAAATGAGGCTGATGCAATTGTTACGGTACATGGATGGCGCTATCGACATATTTTAAATGATTTTTTCTGGCCGAAATTGCGGGAAATTGATGTGGGCGACGTTTGTTTTCAACAAGACGGCGCTACGTGCCTCACAGATACGAAATAATTGCAATTTTGCACCAAAAGTCGTGTTAATTGTCGACGAGGTGATCACAATTATTCTCCGAGATATTGGGATTCAACTCCTTTAGTCTTGTTTCTTTGGGGCTACGTGAAAGATAAGGTCTATATCAATGCTCCACAATCGATTCAAGACCTTAAAGATGGAATCGTGAATATGGTACTGAAACCGTAGCCGTGGCGGTATCTGACAGATATTTTTCATTGTTAATGGCATACCTTCCTCTTTACAATGATTGATTACAATTCATTGATTTCTCCTAAAATATACTCGTTTTTCTTATATCAAAATGGAACCTCTTATTGGAAAAGTCTTTACCATATATAAGTCTGCCATCTAGGGTTTGCATTTTGAAGCAGTGGTTATTTCAAGTCTGGCAACACTTCTGTCAAACGTGGTTTGACAGAAAGTTAGTTTGTTATTTGACACCAACGAAATGGATCGATTAACGCTTGAACAAAACTGAGAAATATTGAAAACTTATTTCTGAAACGGTGAATTTTTTATCAAAACTGATAGAAATTTACGCAGAAAAGTCAGTAGAAATGAAATTTCCTCACAGCAATTTGTGGATCAATTTGATTGTGCATTTTTTTCCTATTATTATAAAAAATTAAAACATCAAATATTACAGATAATTAAAAAAATGTATATATGACAGTAATTTATTTCCACAAAAATGTTTGTACTAATACAACAATTGTTTCACCAGGTATTACATTGTACTGTCTGATGGTATTGAGTGTAACCGAGTTTATGTACATTTTTAGGTACGTGACCAAATAATAGTAGCACAAGTCATAAAAACTCTAGGTGTTTATTGGAGTTTGCCGCTAAAAATGCCATTAAGGAAAAATATTCAGTAATGGAGAATGATCGACATCTGCTTGTTCGTTCAAAAGGATTTTACGGGCATTATACCTGTTGATTTCAAGAAATTCTAAAAGTGTTAATCTAGAACTTTTGCTTTCAACGTGGATAATTTCATAATTATTGTTGAAATTATGCCTAAACTCCTTAAGATGATTAGCATATGTCGAATGTACAGAATTGTATATATAACCCCTTTGGTGTTCTTGGATACGTTTCTTGAATGTTCTGCCAGTCTGGCCAATGTATACTAAAGGGCAATCTTTGCAAGTTAACTTGTAGACTCCGGATTTATTTTCTTTATTTGTACGATCTTTATTGTTTTTTTATGTAGGTACTAAGGTTATTAATTGTCTTAAAAGCCGCGTTATAATTGAAACGACTTTTGAAATATTTAGCAATATTTTCAGATAATCCATTGACATAAGACAACGAAAAATATTTCTGTGTATTGTCCTCTTTTATGATTGGGTACACGAGATTTAATGCCATTTTCTTTTGTTTATTGGATACCATTTTGTCTATAAGAAAGGGATTGTAACCGTTGTTTGATGCTATTTGTTTAATAATATTTAATTCTTTCATAAAGTTTTCTGAATTTAATGGGACATTCAATAATCTATGAGTAAAACTATCATATGCTGACATCTTTTGGTTAGTGGGTGGTTTGAAGTTTTATGTATTGTGATGTCTTTATGTGTTGGTTTGTGAAAAATACTAAAATCATGTAAATTATTTAATCTTGTTATAGTGAGGTCAAGAAAATTAATACTTTGATTCTTTTCTTCTTCGATTGTGAATTTGATTTTTGGGTGGAGTTTATTAATGAAATTCGTGAAGATATGTAGTTGTCGGTCGGTGCCTTTGAAACAACAAAAAATGTCATCTACATATCTGTACCAATAAAGAAAATATTTGCTTATAGGATTCAGGTGTATTTTTGATTCCAGATCATCCATGAATATTTCAGCTAAAATTGAACTGAGTGGATTTCCCATTATTAAACCATTGGCAGAAATATAGACGGTTCCGTTAAATTGAAAGTAGTTTTGTTCGAGACATATTTTCGGGCAATTAAGTATATCATTAATTTTGATGGGATTGGTATTATTTTTAATTATTTTTTTTTTTATAATTTGTACTGTTTCAATTGGAGGTATACTAGGGAATAAATTTTGTACATCAAAAGAAATTAATTTACAATTTTTGGGTAATTGGATGGGTTTAATATTGTCTATAAGTTGGGTGCTATTTTTAATAGCGTATTCAGCTAAAAAGTTTGTTTCGGTTTGAATAATAGAAATTAAAACTCTAGATAATTTTATACTTGGTGATGTGACGAATGAAACTACTGGTCTAATTGTATTATTTTCTTTATGAAGTTTTATTAATGAATATAATTTTGGGATTTGTGGGTTCATTAAAGTGAGCAAATGTTTTTTTGGGAAGTTATTGAAAAGGCTAACAGATTGGTCTATTATATTTTTTATTCGTTTTTGGAAATGTTCAGTGAGATCTTTAGTAACGGTTTTATATTTATCTGGGGTTAAAAAAGCAATAGTTTTGTTGAAATATTCATGTTTTGGTATAGCAACGATACTGTTTCCTTTATCGGCTCGAGTGAATATTAAATTATTGGTGTTTCTTTTTTGGATGATTGATTTAACTAAATTCTGTTTTATTGAGGAAGAGTGGATTTCAGTTTTATTTTTGTCTTTAATTATGTCAGCAATAATATATTTATTGTAATTTAAATTTGATTGATTTTTGAGTGATTGAATAGATTTAATGGCGAGTTCTGAATCTATTGCTAAATAGTCTAGGGATTTTTGTGAATTATTATTTTCTAGATTGAATTTAAATCCCTTTTCTAAAAGGTTGGATTCTCTACTGTTGAATTTTACATCAGATAAGTTGACAAATCTAGGGTAAAATTGATGTTCAGAGAAAAGATGTTTTTCACTTTTATTAAATTTCGGAATATTCTTTTTATTTTTATGAGTTAAATTTTTTAGTTTTTCAGTTTGAGTTAAGAATTTGGAGTGAATAATTTTGCCTACACGTTCTCTAGTATTTCTGTCAATAATATCGAACTGAATAGAATGAAGTCTACTAGTTAATTCTGTATGAATTACCTGTAAGTATACATTGGTGACATCTCTTTGGTAGTATTGTACTTTCATGTCATTCTTCAACCATGTCTTCATTCCATGTATTCGTCTATAAGTGGCTGCGGGGCTCTTGTTCTTCGTCTTGAAGTTGATGTATTTCGGGAACACGTTCAAATGTATGCATTTGGTAAAAAACCAAATATTTTGGGTATTCTTCTTACTTCTCAACAGAAGCTTGAAATACCATAAGACCAAAAAGCTGGTTTCAGCTTTTAATAAATATTTGAGATTCGGTCTTCACTGGGTGGAAACTCATTTTAAATAAAAAAATGTATATATGACAGTAATTTATTTCCACAAAAATGTTTGTACTAATACAACAATTGTTTCACCACGATGTAGAAGCCAAATCGTGGTGAAACAATTGTTGTATTAGTACAAACATTTTTGTGGAAATAAATTACTGTCATATATACATTTTTTTAAAAAACTGTAATAATCAAACAAAATTTGCCGCAACTGATATAATAAAATCTTTCAATCCCCAAACACTTATAAACAGAAACCTTTCCACACTCAAATCAATCAAAACAAAAACCAAAACAAACTCTCTAATTTTCACTAAAGCCGATAAAGGCAATTCAATCATTGCAATAAACAAGACAGATTACATTGAGAAAACCGAAAATTTTATTAATTCTGCCAAATATAACATCTTAAACAAAGACCCAACTCAAAAGTTTCAAAAAGCCATAAAAAATGCATTAAAAGATACACAAGTCATTATAACAGATAGCGAAAAATATAGATTGATTAATAGTAATCCCCAACCACCAGAATTATACTCTTTCATTAAATTACATAAAGAAAATTATCCCATCAGACCCGTAGTTCCGTACTGTACAGCACCGGCCTTCAAATTATCTAGACACCTCATTGAAATAATAAAAAAACACACCAAATTTTCATCTAAATATTCCATAAAAAACTCAGCAGAACTAACTAAAAAAATTTAAGATATAACTTTACCTAACAAGGCAAAATTGATTTCGTGGGATGTTAAAAACCTTTTTCCTAGTGTCCCCCCAATGGAAACATTAAAACTGATAGAAGAACTTTTAAATTATAACATAAAATCAGAAATAATACACTTATTAAATATTTGTATAAACCAAAATTTCTTCAAATTTAACAATACTTTATATACTAGCCAAGAAGGTTTAATCATGGGAAATCCACTAAGCTCTTTACTCGCGGAAATCTTCATGGATTTCCTAGAAAACAAAATTCATAAACATCCGTTCAAAAAATACATCCTTTATTGGTATAGGTATGTGGATGATATAATTGCATGTTTCGTAGGTACTAACAGACAAGTATCAACATTTGAGAATTTTATAAATAATCTCCACCCAAAAATAGTTTTCACTTCAGAAATAGAACATAATGAATCCATCAACTTTCTTGACCTCACGATAACTAGAGAAAACAATAAACATAACTTCGCAATTTGTCATAAACCATCACAAACAGATACCATTATACACCGTAATTCTTTTCATCCATTCCAACACAAACTAGCAGCTCTCCATAGTATGATATACCGTTTATTGAACATTCCACTAAACCAAGTCAATTTCCAAAAAGAAAAATGTATAATTAAACAAATAGCTTACAACAATGGATATAATACATCTCTAATAGATAATTTAATTAACCAACGTATACACAAAAACACAATAAAAGAAATTTATCCAGTAACATCTGATCTATCTGAACACAAATACGTTAGCCTCACATATCTCGGAAACATTAGTATTCAACTAAATAACCTACTCAAAAAAGAAAATATTAAAGTCTCTTTCAAGACAAACAATCCTATTAGCAAATACATCAAAAACAATAAAAACAGTATGGATAAACTTCAATTATCAGGTGTATACAAACTCACTTGCCCAGATTGCCCAAAGATTTATATTGGTAGAACAGGTAGAAATTTCGGTACACGCCTAACAGAACTTAAAAGAAGTTTCGATAAAAATAAAAAAGATTCACATTATGCTAAACACCTTCTTGAAAATAACCATTCTTTCACAAAAGAAATAGAAATTCTACATGTTGAAAATAGAGGTCTAAAATTGAACTTATGGGAAATTTACGAAATAAATAAACATAAAAACAGCAATAACCTAGTAAATGAACAAATAGATTTTTATTACACCCCTCTATTCAATATTCACAAGGGATCGAGTGAACACGATTCTGAAGGGAATATTCTTTGAGAAAACCAACCCGACGAACAATTAAAAACACATGTACACCTTCTGTAAAAAATCTTATAAATTCATTGTACAACAACTGTTACTTCGTATTCTGATGAAGTCTTTCTAGCAAAGACGAAACGTACGTCAATACCAAAAATGAAGTAGAAAATGTAAACAAGTGTTTTATTTTATAATGACAAATACATTTTTTTTTTAAGATGAGTTTCCACCAAGTGAAGACCGAATCTATCAAATATTACAGATAATAGCTGGATTAATTCTAAGAAACCTCCACAGATTTAATTCAGCATGTCTCTTAAAAACTTTTCAGAATTAAATCGAATTAAATACCTGAGAAAAACTTTATAGACAACCAGAATTATGTTCTAATATTTCTTTCTGTCTATAAAGTGAAACAGTGTTTCTAAAGCATTTTATTCAATTTGATTCTGAAAACGTCTCAGATTGAATCTGTAGAGGTTTGGAAGAATTTATCCAGCTACCAACTGCTGTATAAAAATTCTTGATGATGTAAATATGCTATCATATTAATATTTCATGAACACGTAATATCTAAAATGCGATATTCACACTTTATCGGAGTAAACCTAACATCAATACCATCCAAGTCTCAGGAGTGAGCATGAACGAAACTCCCTTGCCAGCCTTCACTGCCGCGGCAGTCTCCTTTTGAGGCAAAACTGAATATTCCCCAAAATCATAAATTATCTATCGCATCCTGATCAAACGTGTTCTCCCACTCGTCGTCTCGCCCTGCACGGCAAGCTGATGAAAGCGCCCTTGTTTACCGACATCAAGGAAACATAAGAAAGCTCAGAATTTATTCGAAATTCCACCTGAAATCGACGTCGACGTGTTTTGTTTCCCCCTGAATATTCAACGCCGAAGAAAGAGGACGAAATCGAATTTCACAATGAAACATGGTCCTCCAGGATCGGAGAGCACAAAAGTGAACTTGATTCACGGTTATTGGATATGGAGCCGAATCGGATTGATGGGACGTACTCTTCTCCCGGTCCGGGGGGTTGACAGAGGTCTTGGAGACTTTTTCAATCCTTGTTACATCAAAAGATATTGAATATGCGTATTAATAAAATTATATAGGTTTATTACACTTCAGCAGTTCTCAGATATCAGATTTTTTTCAGTTCATCACGAATATATAAATCGATAAAAATTTCATCCTACAAATATTTTGTATTAGGAGTATGAATAATTTGTGCCGAATACAGAAGTTTCATTTTAAAAAGTTGGTTTTTGGTAAGTTGGTTCAATAAGAGGTCTGATTTTGAGCAGCCCATTATGTGGTCAACTGTCAATTTTGAAACTGTCATCTTTTGACAGTTGACAAGTAAAAACCACGTCATTACTATGTAATGATATGCGCTTCAGCAACATGTTGTATGTTATAGTAATGAATAATGAAAAAAAGCCTAATGATGACACTTCAAAATAAAGGTGTTGTTCAGATGAAACAATGTTATAATAAACTAGTAGCGACATCTGTTATCAAAACCGCTCAAAGGCGTTTCTCCTTCCTAATAGCGAATAAATTTATGAAAAACATACATTCATTAATCTTGGTATCTTCAGTGAACTGATCATAATTAAGCCCTTATTGAGTTGGATTATTCATCTTTTCATATAGCATACATATTACCTTCAAATTAACAATGTACCTTAAATATCAAGCTGAGTTCTTTTGTAACATCTGTCTATAAATTTTTATTCTAGAAAATTAATTCAAACGAAATATCTTAGGAACACTATTTATTTTCAGTAGACATATAGAATCAAAACGATAAGAAAATAATCTTGAGAAAATATAGAAATTTCTAGTTTAAAAATGTTCACCATAAACTTTAAGAAGTCACTCGGAAAAACCTCACTTTATGACCTTGGTTTAAACCACTGAAAAATGTATAATAAATTTATTTATTTAAAAACCTAATATAATTATATATAAAATAAAATAAGAAGTGGTTTTTTACTTGATAGAAGGATTATTTCAAACTTTGAATATCAAAACAGATTTAATCTGTTTATAAGCAGGACTTATAAGACATTAAATTAATTCTAAGAGTTTTGAAAATAAATTTTAAATTGAAATTGTAGGAGATTAACAGATTAAATCTGTTTTGATATTCAAAGTTTGAAATAAACCTTCTATCAAAAAAAAAACCGCTTCTTATTTCATTTTATATATAATATTTAATTATGAAATAAGAAGGAACGGTTTTTTACTTGATAGAAGGATTATTACAAAATTTGAATATCAAAACAGATTTAATCTGTTGTCTTCTACAATTCTTATTTCAAAAAATTCTTTGAAGAAACTTTAAGAATTAAATTAATGTCTTTATAAGCACTGCTCATATTTAATAGACGTATAAAATCAAAATTCATCATACAATATCAAATGGAATTAAGAAAAACCAACGAATATAAATTCTCAATTGAAATTAAAATATAAATAAACAAACATTTTTTGTTTCGTTCCAGGCATGCGTACTGAACTCTTCAGACAAACGTACGAAGCCCTGTTTGTTACAAAATGTATTGTTTTCTGATCCTATATTAATGAAAAATAACCCTTTCTCAAAAATATAAAACATAATTTCAAGAACTTCTCAAAAACTAATTTATTTGAAATATTCAATATATTTAAATGAATTACTTCAAAAAATCTCAAAACATGTAGCACATCCTCAAAAAATAATTAAAGTTACGATAGGATCAGTTCAAATTTACATATAAAATAAAGAAATTCATTATACAGTGTTGAATGGTTTTAACTAAGGCCAAGTGCCTTATAAGCTTTGTATGATTTTCTGTGAACATGGAACATAGAGTACCTTGGATATAAAGGTACCTACTTACATGTTTGTTGAGGATCATGTATTTCTAAGATGGCACTGGGTAAGTCTATACATTGTTTAATTGATTTTATTACTTTTTTATATGTAAAGTTAAACTGATCTTATCGTAACTTTAATTATTTCTTGAGGATGTGCTACATGTTTTGAGATTTTTTGAAGTAATTTATTTAAATATATTGAATATTTCAAATAAATTAGTTTTTGAAAGGTTCTTGAAATTATGTTCTATATTTTTGAGAAAGGGTTATTTTTCATTAATATAGGATCAGAAAACAATACATTTTGTAACAAACAGGGCTTCGTACGTTTGTCTGAAGAGTTCAGTACGCATGCCTGGAACGAAACAAAAAATGTTTGTTTATTTATATTTTAATTTCAATTGAGAATTTATATTCGTTGGTTTTTCTTAATTCCATTTGATATTGTATGATGAATTTTGATTTTATACGTCTATTAAATATGAGCAGTGCTTATAAAGACATTAATTTAATTCTTAAAGTTTCTTCAAAGAATTTTTTGAAATTAAAATTGTAGAAGACAACAGATTAAATCTGTTTTGATATTCAAATATTTAATTATATTAGGTTTTTAAATAAAGAAATTCATTATACATTTTACGTTTTAACCAAGGCAATAAGGTGTCTTACAAACTTTGTGTGATTTTTGTTATTAGCATAGAACATAGAGTACCTTCGATATTAGATGTGCCTAGTTTGAATGTGCATCAAACAGAGATTCCAGATGTTGTATGGGTATGGGTGTTATTTACTGTTATTTGATTTTATCTTTTAAATGTGAAGTTGAACTGACCTTATCTGAATTCCAATTGTTTTTGAGGATGTGCTACATGTTTTGAGTTTTTGAAGTAACTTATTTAAATATTTAAATATATTTAATATTTCAAATAGGTTAGTTTTGGAGAAGTTTTTAAAATGATGTTGTGTATTTTTGAAAAAGATCTAGTTTTCATAAATATCAGATCAGAAACAAAACATTTCGTCACAGGCAGACATGCGCACTACGCCTGTCTGAAGAGTTCAGGTACTAATGCTTGGAACAAAGCATTCAATATCATTTATTTTTTCAATTTTAACTAACAATGTATATTTGTTGGGTTTTTTTATTCCATTTGATATTGTATAATGAATTTTGATTTTATACGTCTATTAAATATAAGCAGTGCTTATAAGACATTAATTTAATTCTAAAAGTTTTTGAAAAATTTTTTGAAATTAAAATTGTAGATTGAATCTGTTTTGTTATTCAAAGTTTAAAATTTTGCTTATTCATATTTTCGAGCCATTCACACTAGTGGAAGCTGTGTAAGAGATATGAAATAAACGTTTGCAAGATTGAAAACATTATATGAAAGCAAAGCTATCGATGTTGAACTTTAATTAAAAAAAAAAAAAATTGTCATTTGAAATAGAACTAATTTTTGTTTGCACTTTCTTGACTGATAGTTGAGCATTCACTGCTTTATACTGAATTTTTCGTAGGCTTCCTATTCACTTATGTATCAGTACTTTGTTCGGCCCATTGAGAAACCACTTCTATTGCCCTCAGAACCTCTGCAATAGGAATCTTCTCATTTTCCCCAGTTTCCACATCAGGTTCGCTTCTTTCGGAATTAGTAAGGATATTCAAATCACCATCAATATTAACCAGAATTTAGCTCACTCCAGCATATCTCTATTCCAGTTTTCCACATCTTCACAGTTATACTCAGCCTAAAAATTGAAAAATATCTTAAGTAGTTACTTAGTATCTTAATTCGAAGTTGATTTGCTCAAATATTTGATAAGTATGAGTGTTACAAAATTTTCTTAACTGACCGGATGAATCATGTTCAGCAACTTGTAGTTTCTTCTACTATAGGTTCCGATTTTTTACACATCAATATTTCTCAAAGTTTCACAAGAGAAGATCATCTTTATCAATGTCGCTACGTTCAAAATTTCGTTCCAACACGTTTTGATTACCAGAGGAGCTAATTGTTGCCATGCCCGGTGTAAATGTAAAGCAGCATCTCTCAAGATAAGGTTGAGTCCATCTACCATGTTGTGACCTTAGGTCACCAAAAAACTCAGAAGATTTTTTCTGTAATACAGTTTGGTTAACTTCAGGGCATTTCGATCCATTGGATGATTTGAAGAAGTCACATTAGGAGGCAATATTTTGCATCTTCTGTTCTGCTGATAGATGTGAGGTTTCATTATTTATTTATTGGTCTCAGAGATACAGAAAGACAGAAGTCCATTATAGTATAGGCTTTGTTATTGTTTCCTTACGCCACTTTAGGAACAGCGCTGTTAATTGTTTACCCAACAGCGACTGGTTGGACGGTCCACCGAAACCAGAAAATTTCCTTCGTAGAAATTGCTCTACCTACAAAAAATTCTCATGTGCTCAAATTTCGTTTTTCATTATAACACTTACCTCTGGTAAGAAGTATTGGAAGAACCAGTTTTTGAAAATTTCCTTTGTCATCCAAGCATTTTTTGTATTTTTGTAGATACGTGGATTATGGAAATTTTTTTAATGCTCCTGGAGATTTTGCTTTGTCAGTAATCAACGGCATGAGTTTGTGGAAACCTGACACGTTTGCACAACCCAAGAAGGTAATTCGCTGCTTTGATATTTCGTAACCAGGTGCAGTTTTTTCAGAACTCATTACATAGGTTTTATCAGGCAAAATTTTCCAGTACAGTTCAGTCTCATCAGCATTGTATATCTGATCGTGAGTGAGCTCAAATTTCTTTATTAACTGAACCAATGCAATTTTGAATGGGCTAATATCTTGCCTCTGATGATAGTTTTTCTGCACTAATTTTTAAAAATCTAAGACCATAACGAACCTTGAACTTTTGCAGCCTTACATCAACCGGAATAAGTTTTTCATTTCCACTTTTTAAGGTTTCATGAAGCTGAAGAGCTTTATGCTTCATAATTTATTGTATTTAACTCTTTCGACAGAAAAATGTTATGGAAAACCCCAAAAATCATTGAAATTAAAAATACCCTTGAGGCACTATACACAGTAGCAAAAGTAAGAGGAGACGACTCATTGTTTAGAGCTTATGAATCGTAGAAGAAACAATATTGTATTGAAATAAAAAAAACAATGAAAGAAAACAATGAAGAATACTTGAACAAGGCGGAAAATAAGCAGGAAGCACTATGGGAAATTATAAGAAGCAACAACTCGAAAACAACAAAGAAAAATGCAAGCACAGAACTTCATGCTGATTCACCGAACAACCATTTTGCAAGTGTTGGCCAAAAAATCTGTGAAGAGTTAAGAACTGAAAGTTATGAATCTAGTAAGAAACCACAAAATAAATTTTTGAATAATAAAAACTCTTGCTTTTTCTTTAAGTGCACTGTAAATGAAGTAAAAAAAATAATATCATCTTTTAAACCCAAAACAACAGTTGATATTTACAACATTACCGTAGACATTCTGAAAAAAATTTGTGAAGAAATTGCAATTCCTATTGCAATCATAATAAATAAATGTTTCCGAGAAGGTTATTTTCCAGAAGAACTTAAAATTGCAGAAGTTATTCCAATCTACAAAGGAAAAGGAGACAAAAACGACTGTAATAATTATCGATCCATCGTTATTCTTTCCTGTATATCGAAAATATTTGAGACTCTGATTAAAAACAGAATGTTGAAATGGATGGAGAAGAGAAATATTTTAAACAAAAACCAACATGGATACAGAAAAGGTCGAAATTCTACTACTGCACTAATGGAATTGTTGAATAATGTGATAGAAGCTATGGATGAAGGAGATTTTGTAGAGATGCTAAATTTTGACTTAAGTAAAGCTTTCGATGCAGTCTTACATGTGACCCTGCTTAAGAAACTGAATGCCTGCGGTTTCAGAGGAAACATCCTAAAACTGTTGAAATCGTACATTAAAAAAAGATTTCAGAAAGTACACTGGAATGACGTTATGTCAACAGAAAAAGAATTAAGGTATGGAGTACCTCAGGGTTCGATACTGGGACCTGTATTGTTCTTGGTGTATTTGAATGATATCAATATCGAAAATTGTAATTGTCTATGCTTGTAATTGTCTATGCTTGATGACGCCTCCATAATAGTAAAATCAAATGATGGAAAAGATTTCACAGTCAGGTAAAAGCTCGCACTGATTGAAGTGGAAAATTGGTTCTTCTTGAATGGGGTCAAATTGAATACAGAGAAAACAGTTGAGCTAGCATTTGGAAGTGGAGGGAACCCAGCGAACGCCAGATTTTTGGGTGTAATCCTAGATAATGATTGAGTTGGGCTGCTCATATTGATTACACTTACAACAAATTGTCCAGCGTGCTATATCTTCTTAGGAGATTGAAAAAGTATGGTTCTCTCGAAATGAGCAGAAGTTTATATTTTGGGAACTTTCAAAGTTTGCTATTATATGGAATACTTCTGTGGGGAAACGCATCTGATGCTACCAGGATTTTTCTTCTACAAAAAAAAAACTCTCCGAATCATTTATGGAATAAGTCACCGAGAATCTTGCAAGCCGACTTTCATGAATAGTAAAGAATGATACTTACCTTTCAATCCGTTTATATAAAGGATGTCTCAAATACTTGCACTACAACAGATCCAATATACCAAAATATGGGACACATCACTTATTTAACACCAGATATAGGAATGATTTTTTTACATCATTGCACAGGAATAAAAATACGCAAAATTTCTCGCACTACTGGGGCATCCAAATGTTCAATAAATTACCTACGGACCAGAAAGATTTACCAGAACGTGTTTTTAAAAAGAGGATTCATATCTCGGTTAAAAATACATTTTATTCAGTAGAAGAATCTTTGAGATTTTCACTTCAAATGATTTATTATTGACGAACCATGTAAAATTGATGGCAATAAATTATTATTATTATTATTAATTTCTTCTATTATAGGAAAATTCAATTACCTCTATTTAATAAACCATCTGTTTAAGTTTTCGCCCATTTTCGAATATTCCTTGAAAGTGCGTTTTCTAATTTTATTTGGCCTAAAACTCTGGTTCACAACACTCATGATTTTGATCTGTTTTTTTGATCGAGCATACAGTTGATTTCGCAATTCCATATTTCTTGTAAAATAATGTTTCGCTCATGTATTTCCGGTGATCTTCCAAGGTTTTCGATCTTTCATACAGATAACTCCTATCATTTAAATGGCTTTATGTCTTTATGCATGATTATATCAACAAGTTGAAACAGTAAAGTAGTAAATCACACTGAGGAAATCGTGGATTCTTCCACTACTGAATATACAATGAGAATATCTTCTCGTTCACACAGACGTGTGAACGCGTGAACCGCGAGTCTACTGTACTTTACTTTTTGTTATAGGGGGCGCCACGTGAATCATTCCTGATAATGAAATTAAGTGGTAGCTTTTTTGGCGAAACTTGATAGTGATTTTGATTAGAAAATACGATGTAAAAATCATTTTTACGTGATATTGGTACTCTTTTTTGAATACAATAATTTCATCCCGTTCCAGAGAAAATACAATTGAACAGTTCATTGTCTCAGAAGAAGTTTTCGAATAACAGACGAAAAACATGTGATGTAAGGCTCCTGTTTCAACAGTAAAGAATAATTTTAAACAATTGAACATGAAAAGAGCAAACTTAAAGTAAATGTTCTACGTGACCTCCGACTTCTAAGCATTTTCTAAATCAAACAAAAACTATTTCTGTGAGGCTTCCTCACTTATTTGATTGAAATTTTCATGATTAATTTTACAAGTTTTATATAATTTCTATTATCACACTATTTATAATTGATCTAATCATCTAACCTATCAATTTTAATATGACATCGGGAGCAACTGATAATCTCTTAATACAACAAATTTGCAATAGTTTAATTGGAAAAGGAATATATGTGTCCTCTACTCGCAACATTTAAACGTTTTAATATTCTCTCAATTTATACTTACTATGACGGAGTACATGAAAAAACGTTTTAAGTTGTAGCTTTAGTTTTCGAAATAATTTCTTAAGATCATATCCAATGTTTCAAAATTCGGTGAAAAATCCTATTATAAATTGGAATATAGTTCGACTAATGCATTTCCAAAACCTAACAAGGGAATTGGATCCGCGCGCTAGTAATCCCGTGAAGAATTTTCCAATCGATAAACCCGTTATTTAGCTTGTTTATTTCGCGAATCCGTAGGGATACATATGCCGTTTTTAATTGACCCTTCTCCGAACTTGAAACTCGATTTTTTTTTGTTTCATTCTCGCAACGAAGCCTCCTGCCGTTTTAATGCTGATTTGTCTGAAGTAGATAGGGGGCAGGAACACGAGCTTGCTACGGAATAATTGGATTTTCACTCTAACGCAATGGATATGAACCTTAAATTCGATTCTCGTGTAGGTTAATTATTCCTGTTAGTAATTAGAAATGCTCAGTAATGTGTAAATCGAAACTAATTTGGCACAGAAACTGACAGAGGTGGCAGTGAAGATTTAATTCATGGTTTGATCACTCAATCAATAATCCATTCCCTACACGGAACATAATGAGTCGGGTAATTTGATTGGTCGAAGACAGGAGCTTCAATAGTGGAGTTGAAGTAGTGTTTCGATGAAGCTTTGTTATCGGAGATTTTCAAGCCTTTTGAGAATACTAGAAGGACCTCACGCTTGCGGAGTTCCAATTATTTTCAGAAGAGATTCAAGATTTCAGATACTTAATTGACGAATAAATCTGTATCAGTATCGCTTCAGCGGTAGAAAAATATTGCATTATTTCAAAGACAAACAGAACCGTCTTTGAAAGGGACCTATCATATACGATGAGTACCGAAAGCTCAGTGGTTAGAGCATTTGGCAAGGAACCGAGAGGTCCTGGGTTCAAATCTCGTTCAGGTTGAAAAATAAATTGTCAGTAGGACAGGTTTAGTGTCACAATTTCACTGTTGGATTGAAAATTAACAACGCTATTACCTACAGTGGCGTAAAGACGCAGTAACAAAGCCTAACCAGAACACAACAGAACTCCTAACTGGTACAAGCTGAAAAGCTTCTGAGGGTTCTTCACAGAATATTTAACGGCCAGTTTCATAAACAACATTAAAAGGCTCCTTTATGAAAAAGTGTCCTTTAAAGAGGATCATCAGTTTCATAAACGCACATCGACCGTCTATTACTTAAAGCTTCCTTTAATGCGCCGGTCATATGTTTCCGACTGTTGGCTACCCTAGGAACTAGTGATTTTACGAATATAGTTGTTGATATTCTGTAAAAATTGTTAGTTATGCGTCGAAACTTGTAAAAAGAAAAAGAAAAGAAGCATAAATCAGTCTTTGCATAAACATGGTTATGTGCAGAAGACAGTATATTGGCATTTATATCATTATTACGTGCGAATTGCTATATTTTAGTAAACGTGAGTTTTATGAATGAATATGGAAGAAAAGAGGAAAAAGTATGAGTTTAAAACCTGAGGAGGAACTACGTCCCTTTGAATTAATCGAAAAAGAGAATCTTAATGTCATAGGATAAAGTCTGGCAGGGAATAGAAACTGATTTCAATGCAACTGTTCTCCATTGGAGAAATGGGGACCAGCTCAAATCCAAATATGACAGTATAAAAACTAAAACTAGAAGATGGTAGCTGCTCAACGCAGTCATATTAAAGGGACTGGTGGTGGGCTCCATTGAAATTGAGGGAGCTAATTTACAAACAGTTTAGCCCAACTATCATGAATCCACTTGCCGAAGCGAAAAAGATGTATTATAAAAAAACAGCGTTAGTAGAGGCTCAAATAGTGGCTATCAAGGAAGAGAATAGAAGGAAAGGAGAGGAGCATTCAGAACTCAAAATATAAGATTTGCAAATTATGGAGATGAAGAGAAAATTACTTGATAATAATTCAATCTTTTTTATTTTGAATGCATTTTCTGGGGAAAGCGGTATTAAAATTTCATCAGCATTGCTGCAGACTATGAAATCCCCTTAAATTTGAATTGAAAACAGAAATTTCAATAACACAATATTTTTATTTCTTTATTCTCACTTGAAACTTTTTCAGATGTTACCTAAAGTGAAACAATGAATCTGAAATACAAACATAGAAAAAAAAATTGATACCTTGTAAAATCTCATAAAAATTATATGGAATCTTGTCATGTTGAAGACAAAAATTGAATATGAAGAATAGTTTTACAAGTGACAATCAAATTTATTTTCAATTATCACACAAATATGAATTGTAAATTAGCAAAATGTTCATTAATAATTGACTCTCTCACTTGAACAGCTGCATTAACAATAGTTGAATTTGTTTGAAAGTCCTCTTCCTCCTACACATCATGCAATCATTCATTTGGAAATATTTCGTTCATATCTAGCATATCAGCTATATTGTGCAATACAGCGGTAGCAACAATACTTGCCCTCATGGTCGTTAACTTAACACTCATTCCTTTAGAAAATATAGGAAAATGACGTTTCGAAACTCCATACTTTCTCTCCATCACATTTCTAGGTCGTATAATTGACTGCTTATATAAATTTTCAGTTGCAGTTATAGCTTCCAGTAACTTTGTCATTAGATAAGTGCAAACTATAACTACTATCACCAAGTAACAAATACCGTCCAAATTTACCACTCTCAAATTGTCTCTTCAAAACACTGTTATTAAAGATGGTTTGATCATGTGTTGAGCCAGGTCATCTAGCTATAATAATTCTGATTCTCAAGTCTGAATCACGCACGGTTTGAACCTAAAGGACAAAATAATGTTTTCGACATCGAAAGATATCTGCATCATCACCACCCGAAAAAGTGATTTTAATTAATATGCAATCTATAGCACCAATGACACGTGGAAAACTAGCAATTGCATAAAAGTTTTCTGCTGCTTGCATGTCATGATCAACTTCACACATCTTTATATATTGTGGACACAGGGATGCGATTGCAAACGAAACATGAAATCTCCGGCTATTTGATATCAGCATATTTCCAGTTCCATAGAATCTCAATGTCAAAACTAGATGGTTCATCGGTTTAATACAGCTGCCTCTGAAAATTGTCAATTTAATGATTAAGTATACAGAAAATTATATCAACAAAAAAATAAATCGAAATTTGTTCACCTCTTAGATGGGAAGTACAATTGATCTGCAATTTTTTGAAGCAAAGATAAAACAGTTGGTTTTGTCAGGCGAAAACGATAGAAGAAATCAAGATGATCTAACGTGGAAAAATGTCTCTCCTTCTGTAAATTTTTGGGCTTATCACAATTATTTCTTCATCATATGATGAAGAACTAGAGGTAAAATCGGCATTCAGTATTTGGTGTAACATATTTCCTAGTACGCTAAAATCAAACAAAATGGGTAAATGTGACAGAGGAAGGTTATGTCCACTCTTTTCGTGTTTATCGAGCACCTGCGCAGTGTAACTTCTCGTTAAAGGGTCCTTTTCCAGCCGTAAAGGGCCGATTTTCTCACTTTACGCTTTTAAGTTCCTTTTAACCCGCAAATTTGCTTATGAAACACGTTTTATCATTAATGGAGACTTTTTGGGAAAAAGGAGGCTTTAATTTCGTTTATGAAACTGGGCGTAAGAGTATCAGGATAATATATCACAATACAATAGTCAAATAGATTTTATTTTGAGATTTGAAGTTCGAAAGGTTCTCCCATGAAATTTTAATTTGTAATTGCTTTCTAAGATTGAAGTTACCTTAAATAAAATTTATCTTAATGATGTAAAACAAATCTTTAACGGTTCATAAAATACAAAACAATATTTTTCTTTAAATAACCTATCATGTATTTCTGATAATCAAATTGAAAGCGCATGAAATTATTGGGATATTTTCGAGAATTCGGAAAGAGTAAGCTTCATTCAAATTATATTACAGCAAATCAGAAAACTTTTTCTGAATAAAATTCGATCGCAGCTTGAACGCAATTTCCACTCTCGACTAAGGACCACCGTAAACCTGAGCTCGTTGATGTTTCGAAAAGGTAGGTGCCTATACGCGAACCGTAAAAATGGAAATTAATTTCCAAGTCATTAGACCGAAACAGCTCAAGTGATTAGTTCTTCAATTCTGTGTGCAGTTCATTTCATCCCCGCTGCCATCGTAATTCATCATCCTCTGAATGAAGGATCTAATATAGGCATAATGAGTTCCTCAAAATATTGTTTTCGATCCAATTTTCCGCCCCATCTTTTGAATTATCTGATAAACTTGAACCAAAAGGGAGAATGAAAAATGCTCACGACGCCAAGTTACTGCTAGATAGCGGAAGAAATGCTTAGAGAAAATAAAGTATCGATTTGTTCGTAAATTGAATTTATGGTATTTTTGTATTTGATGAATTGAACACGCGTTGTTATGTTTATCATAACAAACCATAAATATTGAGGAACATGTCGGTGCAATATTCATATTACTTTCACCGATAAATGAATCCAA
Organism: Megalocaria dilatata; assembly: GCA_034642435.1. Lineage (NCBI taxonomy): Eukaryota > Metazoa > Arthropoda > Insecta > Coleoptera > Coccinellidae > Megalocaria > Megalocaria dilatata. The sequence continues at coordinate 42,161,548 of CM067856.1, read as the reverse complement.
TGTTAGGAGTTCAGTTGTGTTCTTGGTAGGCTTTGTTATTGCGATTTTGCGCCACGTTAGGTCACAGCACTGTTAATTTTTGACCCAACAGTGAAATGGTGGCAGAACCCGTCCAACTGAAAAATTTCTTTTCCAACTGAACAGGATTCGAACCCAGACCTTCCGTGGTCACGAGTCCGATGCTCTCCCACTGAGCTATCCACACCATATATATATAATATATATATATATATATATATATCAAGAAGTTTATCAAAAAAACAAATATTAATTTCCGCCATTTTATTGATTAACACGTTAGTTGTTTCGTCATACCATAACTTTATCAGGTGAGTATTAAAACTGAGGTATACAATGCAAAACATGACCTAAAATACACAGATGTGGTACAAAAAAATAGAGGGGTGACAAGAGATGGTTTACAATCAATGAAAAATGTTAAGTAGGGGGGATCTGTTTAAATCTATTTAATCATTCTAACACAATTTGTCTTTTTTTATATCTATTGATCCCAAAGTTTCTCACATATTTAGTTTAAGACTTGTTTTCGATATGTAGTATTTCATAGTTCGTATCAAAATTACTACCAGTCTCTAACAAATGGTTGACATAAGTTGAATTTGATTTATTATTAATGTAACATTTTTGAAGTTCTCGTATCCTTGTTTGGAATGAATGTCTATCTCACATATACATATGGGCAATCACTATATGTTGACATGTAAACTCCTGATTTCTTGTTTTTAGGAATGACGGCTTTATTATTTTTTATTAAACTGCTTAGTGAATTAATGGTTCTAAAGGAGATGTTAAAATTTTCTTTTTTCTTCAAATATCTAACAATCTTTTCAGTTTTTTCGCCTATGTCATTTAATGAAATAAATTTTGCTTCGTTTGAATTTTTGACCATTAATTCATTAGGCAGTTTAATAAAATATAATAAAGACGTCATTCATAAAAACAAAAAATCAGGAGTTTACAAGTTAACATGTAGTGATTGCCCATGTGTATATGTGGTTCATTCCAAACATTACGAGAACATGAAAGATGTTACATTAATAATAAATCAAATTCAACTTATGCCAACCATTTGTTAGAGACTGGTCATAATTTCAATACGAACTATGAAATATTACATATCGAAAACAAAAGTCATAAAATAAATCTGTTAAAAAGTTTAGAGATCAACAGATATAATAAAAAACAAATCTTATTGAATGATTAAATATATTTAAATAGATCCCCCCTACTTAACATTTTTCATTGATTGTAAACCACCTCTTGCCACCCCTCTATTTTTTGTATCAGAGCTGTGAATTTAAGGTCATGTTTTGCATTGTATACCTCAGTTTTAATACTCACCTAATGAAGTCATGGTATGACGAAGCAATTGTCGTTGAAATCAATAAAATTGTGGAAGATAATATTTGTTTTTCTTATATTGAAGATAAAATTCCGTCAAGTAAAGACCGGGACAATCAAAAATCATGACGTTTAATTTTATTATGATGTTATGGACTACAGTGCTCAGAAATTTAAGAGAGAGGAAGCTGAATTTTTGCACTTGAAAAAAATTTTCAAAATTGCTGTATATATCGTATGGAAAGGCGTATGTTTGCGTATGATACGGACACAAAATATGGTTCTCATGACAATGAATTCTTATATGATCTGTTTTTGTGGTTCGTATATGCAATAATGTGCCACTGTAATCGATCTGGTTTTGTGTAGTGTCAGTTGTGGACTAATTGTTCCGAGTTTAACATGAGTTCAAAACCCGTCCAATTTGAACAATTATTTTGTTGATTAAACAAAGGTTAAACTCAACAAAAAGTTGTTAACCATCTCCAGGTTTCGCAAAAGTCTAACTAACAGAGCTTGACATCGCTATCGTATTACTGAAAGTGTTGGTATTCTCATGGGGTGGAAAAGCAAGAGCACAATATCGGCTAATACGGTTATATGCACGACGATATCCTGAATTAATAGCTCATTCCGGCAATCTACCGGTAGGATATTTTCTCGTCAAACAATCAGGAATAGGTAGCACAGTTTAAATTTGAGGGCAACAAGATCTGCCTGGCACCCGCGATTGATTATGGATCACCGGGCTGTAAGACATTGTTCCGCTCTTGAACGTTAGAACTGGAACGCGCACAAATAAAGATCTTGCCTGTTCACGGATGAGTCGCCCCCCATGGCATTAGAACTTGTCGCGCTGGGGGCGCTTGTCTTGACTAGGACCCTAGTTTCATCCTGGTGAAATGGAGGGTTAAGTCTTGATGCCTAATATAATGCAATTCGCGCCAGTCACTTGACCCGAATGGGGCCCTAGTTTTACGGTAAGATGAAATGGAGGGCTGAGTCGCATTGATCAACTCAGTGGCAAGAGAGTCCGTCGCAGCACAGGGCTTTTCCCGTAAAGCTAACGTACTCTACCCTATTGCAGTAAATCTCCTAATTTTTCTGTCCAATGGACGAGTGCGTTATGTAGCATACTGCGTTGCCTCGGGAGCGTCGAGGTCCTCGGGAAATATTCGTACGACAAGGCCACCAAATTGGTGTTGGACTCGAGGGGGCAGTGGTTGACAGTCCGCATGCTGGACTAGGAGGGTATTCATTTTATCTGTTCGCAGACACTCATGTTCGGGATATCTTGAGAAATGATTCAGGGTTTAGCGGGACTTGACGGTTCGACCGGCCTCGTCCTGAACCTGGATCGATTGTGAGACGTTTCTGGATTTGTGGATATCGACAATACGGCTAGTCTCTTGGTGCTTGATGCCAGAATCAATTGAAAGACTTTACAAGAGTTCGTGGGTCTTGGCGTACAGGCTGGATTGAGTTCATGAGACTGTGCTCGGATGGATGGAAAAAAAAGCCCCTTCGGCGTTTTAGTTGCGTCCCAAACAACTCGGGTACTGACCATGCAGAGCCAGTAGAGGTTCGCTAGTACTTTGCTGCTACATTTGGTTGTAGGTTTAAGAACTAAAGCCCAAACTGAAAGCAGGTAGGGTCATCTCCTCGGAGGGGTTCTCGTCACGCGCAATAATAAGGCGTAACCCTTATCTCACTTTCTGCCTCTTGGGTAAGACTTTGGAGACTGCTAACTAATCACTTGGTAAAAGAGCTACGCTCACATGCCAGTACACTAACTGGTAGAATTCACGTGTTCACGGATGAGTCCAGAATTTGTCTTTATCAGTCTGACGTGCGAATATCTGTGTGGCGAGAACGGAATCAACGGTATGATGAACATTTCATGACGCTTACAATTATTTTTGGTGGCAGCTCAGTGTGCGTTTGGGCAGAGATTTGTTTTAATGAGCGCAGATATTATAAGCCTCACTAACGCAAACATGGCAGCGGTAAGGTATCCTGATTTGAATGTTAAACTAATTATTGTTTTCTTTCCGGCAGCCATTGGTGACAATTTAACATTAATTGACGATAATACTCGTCCACACCGGGCAAAACTTATCAAGGATCGCATGGAAATGCATGGCATTGACCGAATGGATTGGCAAGCTATCTTTTCAGACTAAAATTGTATTGAACATTTCTGATCTACAATGTCATAGCTATCACATTGCTTACCTGACCCACCACAGATATAATAACAGCTCGCCAATGCTTAGACGGACATTTGGCTAAACATTTCTCAAACTTTCATTGATAACCCCATCGACACAATCCCAAATAGAGTAAGAGCACTATGAAGAGTTAGAAGAATCCCCGATATTAAACCGTGTTTTCGAGATATTTCTAACAGAAATTATGTTGTTGCTCTAGAGCAGTTTTGCTTACTGCTGCCATTTCAAGAGGTTAACCGTATGTAGTAGACACATAACTTAATATATCACCACTTTTACAAAATCACTTTTCCATTTCCCTGCATATTTTATTAGAGGTACGCAAATTTTCCACTCCAGCTTTGGTCCTACCAGATTCGAAATAACCTTTACTTCAAAATGCAAACTCTAGTGGCCTACCCTTTATAAGCTCGAGACGATTTTGTGATATTCAGAATTTTGGCTTTAAACGGCAATTTAAACTCAAAACATAAAAATTATAATATGTTTTCTACCGGGCAGCCTTTATAATAACAGCCTATTTTATACTGGGGATATTTTTCCCACATGAAATAATCCACAATACAGTGCTGCAATATTACCATAACGTTGAAAAAATATGTTTGTTCATTTATGGCACTCGAAAGTGCAAATATGAAAATATTAATTTAATATATCGAATTAGACAGCCATTATGAATGCTGATTACTTTGATATGGTGGAGTATGCTTAAAAACTTTTCTAATTTCTCCCAAGTTCCACTTAGAACAAATTGAGTCTCATTTATACTTTCTGAACTCATCTGTTGATCTTTAATCTCATATTATGAAAGTTCCTTTTAATTTGCTCAATTTGCTGGAAAATGAAACCATTTGGGTAATTTCAGTGTTTTCGTAGCTGAGAGCAAATTTCAGTATGACCTGGAATGGACTTGTAAAGTTCTTTGAAAGTTCTCGTTTTGACGAAATTGTTATCTTGCATGATTAAAACAGATCGGGGAAGACTAATCACAAAACCTCTGTATTGCCCAAAGCCACAATTTTCCATCAAAACTAGTAGTAACTATATTCAGGAGATTAAAGTTGACCAAAAAAAATTATATCTCATGTGAAAAAAAATATGAATATTTCATTATAAGTTATCAGTAAAACACATGTTTCTATTTCTAATATATTGTGATGATACTAAAGTATGTTTCATCCATCTTGAAGGACTCGTCGAGTACTAGGAATAAAGTTTTGTTTTGAATTTGTAGCTTTTGAAAAAAGTATATAAAAATGCCCATTCTGTCAGTTTTGAGTAATCTAAGCAATAGAGTTCACCTATTATATACCCGATAATTAAAATTTCCATTTCAGTGTTATTATTTTTGCTGATGGTTGTTATTTTTGTTAGCTTTGAAGCGACTTTAATATTTTGTCAGAGGTGTTTTCAATTGTGTACTGTATTTCTGAGAACCATTTAGAATTATTCATTTATTTTTTGACATATAAAAATAATAATAATATCTTTATTTCTAAAAAAATACATATAACTTTTTATATAGTTTCCAATAAAGCCAGGAATAAAGCAGCAAAAACTCTAGAAGTGAATACACACTTGTTTTGAGCTATTTGCTCACAATTGCTCACACTTTAACACAAACAAAATAAACTATTTTTCCTGTTTGATCGAATCAATCAAACACCTATATTTATAGCACGTATGTATAAGAAATGCTAAGTTCAACTTATTTGCGAGAAACAAGAGGTACCATCTTCGTAACCTTATTCTATCTAAAAGTATTTTACCAACGATCTTTTTCCTGTTTTATAAGTTACAACAGACTTGTTTACCGGTGGATCGACCATAAAAGGCAATATTAAAACATTTGCGGTATAACATAGTCACTAGATCTTAAAAAGTTATTACAATGGCTGACTTATGGAGCTCACTTGTTAGATAAATGGATAAATAGAAAATCAACTTAGCCTAATGCAGCCGACGACAATCATCGCGTGTCCGTTGGTCAAGCTCTTTTGAGATGTGCGATGTGACTGTCGAAAAATAGTATAATCTCCTTAACAGGCAATGACAGATTTTTATAGCCATCAAGAAGTTGAGTACCAGAAGGTTCTTTTCCGGTTCAGGAAATATTTTCATCAGGCGGAACCAAAATTCTTAATCAGGTGAAAAATTACTCCCGGCCAACAATTGCTCTAAGCCAAAAAATCGCTCCAGTGAAAAAACTGCAAAATTTGAACCAAATAAAAATCTCGTTTAATAGAAAATACCACTCTAATCTCTGAGAAGTCGGTGTTGTAGTTCAATAACGAAATAAATGTAATCTTTATAAGGAATTACACTTCAGGGTGGCGTGCGATCATAAGACATCCTGAGTTAATATAGTTATCAATGTTCAATTTTATACTGATTGAAAGTAAGTGTGAAATAGGCATAAAAAAACGTTAAATAGGCATTACCTCTATAATTGTATATGGTCTATATGTTAGTGATGTTAATGTTTGTTAGCGAGTTAGCTGGTAATTGATAAGCAAAGTTTATGTTGTATTTTGTGAAATAAATTGAATTGTAAAATATTAAAAAATTGAAAAAAGGCAAAATAACATAAAAAACAATTATCCTGAACAATAAAAAGCTAAAACAAAAGTCGACAGATTATTAAACATAAAGAATTTTAATAGATTGCCGCAATGTTTGTGGATGATGAAATACCTTGGCAGAATTCATGGTATGAAATATATTTCAAATTCAAAGTTATAAATAATGAACATTGAAAGCAAAAAGAAATAACCAGAGCTTTCAAAAAGTTTGCAGATATCTTAAAACTCAGATTAAAAAGAATCAATCACTCAAGATCCATATGGAAATTTTCACAATGTGTCAACTCTAGCAGATATCAAGCTAAAAGGAAGGGAAGAGTTATTTCACCTTCACCTATTTCATCACGTAGTATTTCGACCCATAAATGAAACACAGCTGAATAACTTGTAATGTTCAGTACGCGTTGCATTCTCAATATAAACTACAACTTGTATCATATAAAAAACCGTTTGTTTTGTTTCAAAAACAACATTCAATAACAAACTACATACGCCGTTAAATCTCCTCTCGTTTGAGTATCTTCCGTTAGGAAATCCTGGCTGTTGATCCTTGAAACGAAAACAACTCAGAGCAGGAAGAAGGCTCATTCAATCTCCCCTTCAAAGACCACCTCAACCTTCCTCCACCTTCGCCAAGTGTGTTCATCCTTCCACCCATAAAGTACGCCAGCTACGCATTATATCGGAACTATCAAACTTCCAACAAGGAGTTTCCATCACTGAACTAAACTTACTGTTAGACCTCGTCGAGCTTGTTTTCCCTCCATACTCTATCTATAATTCAGTCGACTACACAAAGAGATAGTGGTAATATATAAGCCGGATTAAGATCACTATTGTTATCCCTACAATATCTATCAGTATATATGTTTGCGAGACGTATGTACTGATTACATACCTAACGGCATGGCTGCAATCTACTATCGTGCGCGATATGAATTGAAGGATGAGGGAATGCAGGATATTGGAATGAATTTGGATATATCTGGGCTAAGATACAAATTATATCACACAGTTACAACTGCTCATTTGGTTCACGATTGATCGTATATGCAAGTCCCATGTCAGTCTCTAATTATCTATGTTTGTATAATATATGTATTATCTTATGTTTCGAAAATATTGAAAAATAAACTGAAAAACTATGAAATACCGTATTAAAAATATAGCTATCTGAACAAGAAACAAACAATTGGATCATAAAATATGCATCCACAATGTTATTGTTTTTAGATGTCAGTTGGAATCTATATCTGCAAAGAATAGACTAAACGCTGCAAAAATCTTGAAACTTGCATGACTGCCTGAGATCATTCTTCAGAGCATTTCCTGGTTCATTTTGTTATAGTCTAATGAGGACAATGATTACAAATGAATAGATGAATTTTAATTTGTGGTTTAATAGAACAGTGTAGTTTTTGGACGAAGAGGAGATAACGCTGACGTTGATTCAATATTATCGCATGATCGATATTTTTCTCCGACCTGAGTTGAACCAGATTATTGTGAACTACCAGCCACGATTGACCACGAATTCAAATTCGTGTTACGATTCCTCCTGGCAATCAGAATTTTTTTAACTGAAATATTTACATCATTCCTAAATGATCAATCCGTCATATATGGGATGTCCTTCATTAATGGCTGAATATAAAGAATTTCAAATTATTATTTCTCGGTGTTCTCAAATGTAACATCCTCTATTTTTTTAGGATGATGTAAAGCATTGAATGCCTCACATTTTCTCGAAGTAACATTAGGACTATACTCACTCCTTCCTGCGTTCAGCAGACACGAAAATTGATATCAGCTGAAAATTTCATTTGAATAACGAATATAATCACTAACAATGAAAGCTGCGGTATAAATTATTCAAGTAACATCAATAATAAGAAGTATTAGCTATGGTAATAGGAAGTTCTACATCTGTAAAATAATTGTAAACTCAAACAAGCCCCAGTAGGTTTTGTTGATCTCTGGGACATGAGTAGCAGATGGGCGCACGTTTCGAAACTTGTTGATTTCTCGTCAGTGCCTTGTAATGTCTAACAATTGCAAATCTGTCACGCACCTGTATTTGCCTTGCAGAGGATCCCCAATGTATTTATCATACACTATCAATTCTCTTGAATAACATAAAACAAAATAAGAAACTGAAAGAACATGTTCATTCTGAGTGCATTTGCACAACTTCACATACTATATACCGGTGCATGCAGTAATAAGTTTGTACGAGGTATTGGCAGACGAAAAACAGGATCAGATCTAGAGGCTATCCTTGGGACCGCAATGCTCATTCTCGAAAACAAGTAGGACGAGTCGAAGTGAGCCATCTGCGAATCTATCACATTGGTATTCATGTCTTTGGGCCAACTATGATATTCGCATATCACTCATAAGTGAGGAAAGATTAGTACCACGTTCAGTGTATATAGCGGTTTGCCGAAATGAGACTACTTAAAAACTCTCATGTGCATCTGAAGACAAAACCCAGAATTTTACAAGCGGAGGCACAGAGTTCTTCAATATGGGGTATGAAACTCAAGTCAGTGTCAAACAAAATACCAAAATCATATATTTGATCCATCTGAGTTAGGAAGTGGTCACCAATGAAGTAATTGCCAACCAGAGGCTTCAATCTTCTTGTGAAAGACATCTTGAAATACTTTTCCAGATTCAACGTTAGTCCATTCATCAAATACCAATCCCAGACGAATTGCAATTGGACTGAAGCAGCCCCAAATCATCTACCCTACGTATCCTCAAGAACAGCCTCAAATCATCATCATACGCTAAGGTTATGCACCCTAGAGAATTCATGAAAACTACAAACTGTAACGGACCAAGATTAGATTCCTGCTGAACTCCAGCTTCTGGAACATATTCAAACGACTCAAAACCATTATAAAATACATAATGGATTCTATCATTCAAATAGGAACCAATCAATTTTAAGTAAGCAGGTCAAAAACCGAATGAAAAGAGTTTGCTCAACAGAATCTCATGATCAACAGAATTGAATGCTCTTGAAAAATTTGAATCAATCTCGTCAACTTGACCACCTTCATCCAACGACCCCTAGATAAATTGTGATAGAGTAGCTAAATTGGTGATTGTCGATCTACTTCGCATAACACCATGCTGATCTGCAGACAAGTGGGGGTGAATACCATTAGATATAATTCCTCATAAACTTTGGCGAAATTTGAGTGTATAGATATGGGTCTATAGTCCTTAATTTCAGACTTATTACCCCTCTTGAAGATCGAGACAACACGAGCTTTTTTCCACAGACTTGGAAATGTAGAGGTTCCCAAACTCTTTTCTATAATACGATGAATAGGATTAGCCAGAGAAGAGCTGCACTGTCCAACAAAAAAGGCAAGGACCTGGTCATCATTGGTTGTGATTTTATCAGGAAATTTTTCCTCGATAGATTTGATCTCTTTTAGAGTGATCATGGGCAAGATATAGGGCGAAGACTGAACGAAGTTCAGCATATCATCATCAGATGAAGAGACACTCAATCTCGTCACATCAGAAAATTGCAGAGCAAACGGATCAACTATGGCCTTGGGATCTTTATAAGTGCATCCTGCACCACTCCAGGAATTCGAGTTACGCCTCTCTTCCGATTGATGAATCGCCAAAACGATGCCGGGTCAGATCTTTTCTCACCCTGTACCCCAGTCAAATAATCCGCGTACTCTGACGAAACTTGCGACTTAACCAATCCTCTCAAAAGCTTGAAACATTAACATTAGTTTCTTTCTCCAGTCAAATGCCACTCAGCACGATATAATTTCTTCAAAACAACTATTTCGTCTAGTATCAGCTCTAGACCACACCGGATATCTTCCCTCCGCTGAACGAACCCTCCTAACGGAATCGTGTTCACCAATGAAACAAAAAGGTTTTTTATAAAAGTAATCCAAGGCATAATTAACATCATTAAATGTTTCCAAAAAATTCCAATCTTATGAACCGATAAACGAATTCAGTGCAAAAAAGTTGACTCTCCTAAAATCCAAAGATGACGTTCTGACAACCCTAGAAAAATTCATCCGACGTAAATAAGGATATTGTCTCATATCGATGCTCAAAGCCGGGTGGTAAGGATCCTCCGTAATCAACGGCACTTCACAATGGGATACCATCACATCAAGAGCACCATCGACCAGTACCAAATCCCACAGTCGTTCATCCTGGTTCAGCACAGTACTGAGTTGTTTGATTCCCGTCAGATCACAGAAGTTTTTTAGCAGCGTGAACTTCGAGGTTGTGTTGGAATGGATGAAAAGAATTACGGTGTATAATGGTATCTGTTTGTGATGGTTTATGATAAATTGCGAAGTTATGTTTATTGTTTTCTCTAGTTATCGTGAGGTCAAGAAAGTTGATGGATTCATTATGTTCTATTTCTGAAGTGAAAACTATTTTTGGGTGGAGATTATTTATAAATATTTAATATAATTTAAATAATATTATATAATATTTAATATATAATATTTCATTATAATTTATAAATAATATCCACCCAAAAATAGTTTTCACTTCAGAAATAGAACATAATGAATCCATCAACTTTCTTGACCTCACGATAACTAGAGAAAACAATAAACATAACTTCGCAATTTATCATAAACCATCACAAACAGATACCATTATACACCGTAATTCTTTTCATCCATTCCAACACAAACTAGCAGCTCTCCATAGTATGATATACCGTTTATTGAACATTCCACTAAACCAAGTCAATTTCCAAAAAGAAAAATGTATAATTAAACAAATAGCTTACAACAATGGATATAATACATCTCTAATAGATAATTTAATTAACCAACGTATACACAAAAACACAATAAAAGAAATTTATCCAGTAACATCTGATCTATCTGAACACAAATACGTTAGCCTCACATATCTCGGAAACATTAGTATTCAACTAAAAAACCTACTCAAAAAAGAAAATATTAAAGTCTCTTTCAAGACAAACAATCCTATTAGCAAATACATCAAAAACAATAAAAACAGTATGGATAAACTTCAATTATCAGGTGTATACAAACTCACTTGCCCAGATTGCCCAAAGATTTATATTGGTAGAACAGGTAGAAATTTCGGTACACGCCTAACAGAACATAAAAGAAGTTTCGATAAAAATAAAAAAGATTCACATTATGCTAAACACCTTCTTGAAAATAACCATTCCTTCACAAAAGAAATAGAAATTCTACATGTTGAAAATAGAGGTCTAAAATTGAACTTATAGGAAATTTACGAAATAAATAAACATAAAAACAGCAATAACCTAGTAAATGAACCAATAGATTTTTATTACACCCCTCTATTCAATATTTACAAGGGATCGAGTGAACACGATTCTGAAGGGAATATTCTTTGAGCAAACCAACCCGACGAACAATTAAAAACAAATGTACACCTTCTGTAAAAAATCTTATAAATTCATTGTACAATAACTGTTACTTCGTATTCTGATGAAGTCTTTCTAGCAAAGACGAAACGTACGTCAATACCAAAAATAAAGTAGAAAATGTAAACAAGTGTTTTATTTTATAATGACAATAATAATGTAATTTCTGATCTGTGTTCATATCACTGTTTATCCCCAACCTCCGAATTGTCAGATTATAACCAAAACTCCTTTGTCTCTCGCTACCGAATATCCCGCTTTGCTCCCCTCGTCTGAGGCAATTTATAAACCGCTAAGCATTCCGGTAAAAACGATAGTGTCGAGAGCTGAAACAGGAACAGGTGACACAGCATATTTCCAAGATAAACAATGCAAATCAACCGGGAGGAATAATAAGGAAGTGCTTGCAGCATAGCTCCTATACTGTTAGTAATTGCGTTTCCTTTATCACTCTTTCGGATACCTAAGATCCGTGTGAACTTAAATATTTGAGAACGACTTGTACCTAGAAGATAGGAGGGCGCAACGTAACGAAGGAATACAGATAACCACAGAATTTATTCATAACTCGACTAAACTCGGCATATTCATTTGCATAAAGTTCAATGAGTACCTGTCATTCGGTAGAATAGGATTTTGTCGTATGCGATGTGGGATTTTAGCTCATTTCAAACAATTATTTTGTTTTATTTTCATACTGGATAGCTCAAAAAGTGACCCGATGTTTTGAACTGTTTTCCATATTATTTTACGTTCTTTCAATTTTATTCTGAAGATTTGTTTCAATTTCGCGAGGAAAATTCAACTTGCAACGCCTAAAAATCTTGCAATCGGCTATTTCATTTGATTATTTAACAATATAATAAATGAATTAGTTTCCAGCAAAAAGTAATAAATCACCTGATAACTCTCGGTTGAATGAAGGCAACACAAATTTTCTGATTGAATTTTATCTATTCGTCAACATAGCGCTTCTCTAACCTTTCGATACCTTCCCTGAAGAACTATTCATCTTTCGCTTCGAAATAGACATTTATTTGGATGATCATTCGATCCAGATCTTTTTGGGTAAGTCTGAAAAGAGGTGAACGTCACTGGGCGCCAAATGTGAAGAAGAACGTGGGTGTAGAAGCAATTTTGAAGCAGCAGTCAACGCTTTTTTACACGGTAGAGATATGTTCTCCAGTTCAGCCATGTAACGATCGCTATTGACCGTCTATGCTTTTCAAGGTAGTAGCTAAACAAAATAGCTTATGTATCCCAAAATACGGAAGCCATAACCTTGCCAGCAATCTGTTGTCCTTTTCGCTGCTTTGGGTGGGATCTATCTGAGGATATCTTTGATTTAGACGTATTTTAACGAATCCATGTTTCAGCCCTTAACATATGTTATGTTTCTCCTTTCTAAACAGCTCCAAATACTTGAAATCATTGACTCGTTGCTGTCTTTTAGATGTTTTTATTAAACGCAACATTCACTTCGAAAAAGTTTTTTCATAGGCAAATGTTCATACTAATCGAAGCCTCTTTGATATCTCAAGACTGTCAGCAATCTCTTTAATCTCCAATTAGAGGTTTGTCCAAACAATTTTGGGGGTTTTTTTGGGCGACCAAAGCGTAACACGGTGTTTGTACGGCCAGATTTATATTCAAAAAAACAGTTATTTATTGTCAATTTTTCGGATGCAGCCAAAAATACAATGAATTGAAAAATTGAGACTCCTCCGAATAAAAATAAAACAGAAAAAGTAGCACAAGATTATTACCACCTAATTATCACCACTAGAAAAACATGTTCATTCAAGCACTTAGAACCAGATCTAAAGATCATCTTTGCAACGGTAATCTTCATTTTTAACAGCTAGCAGGAGGAGTCAAAGTACCCCTTCAGTAGCTCCTGGGCGAATATAGCACACCGCTTTTCGAGTCCTCAAGTCAACGATGATATCCGCATCTCTCTCATAATTGAGGGAAGATTGGCTCCATATCCTGGTTGTATGCTGGTTTGACGAAATGAAATATATTAGAAAAATCTCCTATGGATTTGATCTCCTACGGTCGTGTATGGTAAACCACAGGATACTACTATACTCTCAGTTCCAGCTAACGAGTGTGAAATAACGATTTCTCAAGACCTACAGTCGTCATACTTCTTAGAGTACCTGAAGACGAATTCCAGCGTTTTACAGAAATATGAGGCCGCTAAATATTGGGTAAAAAACTCATTATATTGTGAAATGATATACCAAGATCTCGAATTTGATCCACAAGTCCCCAGTTAAGTTATTGCTAACTAAGGGCAGTAAGCTCCTCACGTAAATATTTGTAAGCCTTTTTTCCTCGAATACTAATCCCGGATCAGTTGCAAATTGGACTACACCAGATGAAAAATGGACCCATACCACATAGTCTCAACAACAGTTTTAAGTTATCAGCGTACATCGAGCTCATGCACCCCTGGCAACAACGAATTCATTTATGAAGACCCCAGCATTAGGGGACCAAGATCGAATCCCTGAGGAACTTTAGCTCCTAGTATATATTCGAATGACTTGAACCCATCATAAAATACATAAATAATCCTACCATTCAAAAAAGAATTAATCAACTCCAAGTAAACAGTAACCAGAACTTCGTAACCTACACAATAAAATGTTTTTAAGAAATCAGTGAAAACTACATCGACCTGATCATCATAATTCAGAAATTGCGTCTCTGTTTAGTCCTTATAAAGCCTTGCTGATGCGCAGATAAATGGGGCTGAAAGCCGCGAAAAATACTTCTGTAAAATGCTTTCCCATATGATATCGTGAAATTGGATAGTATAGAGATCTCCGTATAGTTTTTAATGTCGGACACAAATTTGAAAAAATTGGAGGTTTACAGACCTTTACTGCAATAGGATGAATAGGGTAAGTAAGAGTGGAGCTGCATTCTCTAATAAAAAACGGTAGAAATTTGAACATCACAAATTGTAATCTCATCAGGAAATTTTACCGTAAGAAACATAATCTCTCGTTTAGTGATCCTGGGTAAGACAAATGAGCGAGGATTCATCCATTGGCAAAATGTGTACAAATGGCCTTGAGATCTTTTTTTAAAGTATTTTCTTCATCTTACACCAGTTCAGAAATTCAAGTTACGCCTCGTTTTTAATTTATGAATCATCGACAAAATGATGTCAGGTCAGACATAATCTCATCCTTCACGTCAGTCAAATAACATTCAACAAAAATCTCTGATACGAACAACGCTCGCAAACGCTTGAAATCCTTATAGTATTTTCTGTCCCGATTCAAAATCCGCCTGGTAAGAGTTTCATTCTTCACATATTTCGTCTAGTACAAGCACGAAACCACACCAAACTTTCCATTCCAGCAGGAACGTGTTTACCACTGAAACTTTGTCATAAAGGTATTTCAAGGCATAAATAACATCAGTGAATATTTCCAAAAAACTCTAATCATAGCGGCAGATCGACGGTTTTCATACAGAAAAGTTGACTCGGCTGAAATGAAAAAATGTTCTAGCAATAGTGGGACACCGTCACTTAAAGAGCACCACCCACCAGTACCAGACCTGATAGTCGTTTATCTCTATTCATTTTATCATTGAGTTGTCCTATGCCAACCAGATCACAGATATTCCTAAGCAACATGAACTTCGGACAAAGAGAATCACGAAGAAAACCTGGAAGGTTGAAATCTCCAATCACTAAAACAGTCTCGACCTGAAGTTGAATTTCAAGGGCAGACGTAAAGATTTTGAGATAAAACATCGATATGTTAGGGAGAAACTACAATAAACAAATTATACATCCGATAGATAAAGTACATCGATATAAAATAACGTCAACACACGGAATAAGACTGCTTATGTATTCATCATCCACCATATCATCAATTCGACTAAACCCTCTGTCAGAACGAACAACATTATATTTAGGTGTTACGAGCTCATCGTTCATTCAACCATGTTTCAACACATACTCTGATCTTTCTGACTATCAGACGACAATCCCAAACATACAAGCAGCTTACTTTTGGTTTGAAACTGATGAGAAACATCTGCGCCAACGTACCTTAGCTTACTGCGCATGGTTATTACTCTGAACAGTATTTCTCACTGCTGTGGAATCAAAACAATATGTCTTGGTAAACAATAATTTTACTCCTGCTCAAATAGCCAGTATTGTGATAATTTTGACGTCTTTGAACTGGAGAGATTTTGATACGCTGAACAATATAAAACGGAAGTACAATAACTTAAAATATCTGTCAGATCTTATGAATTGGTTTCTTCACAAAAGACTCAGAGATAAAATTTTGTTTTCGCAAAAAATTATCAAAAATAAAACGTGGACATTGTTAACATAGCATGCTTGAAATTGTCAAGATGATCATATGATTTCTTTCGAGTTTATTATTATGTTATATTGTTCATTATTAATCTTGTCTCAAAAATTATCAAATAAGCTTTCAAATTAGGGCTTCTTTTGAAATTTTATAGGTGGAAATGGAAATGTACAATTACTAGACATGAAATGTGTAATGATGTTCTATTACTGTACATAAAATCAACCCTGTTCATTCTACACAAAACCTCCACCAATCGTTTCAATTTACAGGAACTAATACAAATTCATTCCGCAACGCAAGTTAATTCCGATGAGTTCCTTT
The DNA here is from genome assembly GCA_034642435.1 of Megalocaria dilatata. Taxonomy (NCBI): domain Eukaryota; kingdom Metazoa; phylum Arthropoda; class Insecta; order Coleoptera; family Coccinellidae; genus Megalocaria; species Megalocaria dilatata. The sequence continues at coordinate 42,145,257 of CM067856.1, read as the reverse complement.
AAATGATTAGACCATCAAAATTACAATCAATATTCTAGAAGAGAAATTATTTCGCCACATTCTAGGAGACAAGGGTGGATGCTTGATTGCTTCTGTGAGCAATGAATCATTAGAATTACATGGGCTTAACCCACTTCAAGTTATTGTTCTCTGTTTCTGTTTCTGTGTAATTTCCTGCGAGCTCCGCCAGACGTGAAATATCTGTTTGGTTGTGATTGCGGATTCCATTGAGACCTGGTATGCTCTATTTGAGGATGTATATTTGTAAATATGAAATAATAACACTGGTAAAATGTGTACCTCTTCTGAGGTTCTTTTCATGAGTGTAATAAAATTCTCAACGACGAATTTAGTTAATGTTTAATTTGAATTCTACCACACTATTTCTAAGAATTAAAGACACATCAATTCATGTACGAATGAGGAAATAAAAGAATTTTCACGACTGTTAAATATTTCCTCGTCATAAGATTGTTCGGATATCTCAAATATTCTTTTGTTATTCGAGATTTGACAAAATTGGGGAAGAATATATTTCGAAGTAAAAAATACCTATTCAGATGAAGCTTTGCTTTCTGACTGGCATTTGTATCAGAATGTGAAGCAGGTATGTATATCATATTTCTGGAATTCTTGAAATATTTTGCTTGAAGCCATATTAAAAAGTGAAATAAATAAAAATAAGCAGATGAATAAATATTCTTGAATTTTATAGAGACTCATTCTGAAATCCTGATAAAAATGATCATTAACAGTAATCATGATGAAAAATTTCTGACAAAAACCATTTGTTTGTAAAGATTAGATGTATAAGGTTGCTAAGAAAGTAATTTCATTTTTTCCCGACAGCTGATTTAATTGTATTTTTTTCGAACTCAACTTAACATTTAAGCCGCATAATCATTATATGTTTTGAGAGCTTCAATTTATTCTACACAGTAGTTTTTGGTGAGTGCCCTTTTAAATATGGACATCAATAAGCAGCATTTTAGTCATATTTAACTTTTTCAACATATAAAAATGGGTTGTTTATAACAATTGCAAACGCAAGAGATCATGGAACAAGAAAGAAGAACCGGCTCAAAGCATTTCGAAAGCCAATATCCATGCAAAAAAGGTGGTACTGTCTGTTTGGTGGGATTTTAGAGGAATCTCTTTTTTCGGCTTTTACCGGATAACACAATAATTAATTCGGAAGTCTACTGTAATCAGCTGAACAAACTGAAGCATGCACTTCTACAGAAAAGGTCAGGATTAATTAGAAAGATTTAGTGTTTCACCAAGATAATGCGAGACCTTAACCAAGTTTGGTTACTCGCTAAAAGATTATTATGCATTATACGAAAATTGTCTTTAATTTTGCCAAAAACAAAAAAAATTTCCGAATCACCCAATAAAATTCAAAAACAATTTAAGTTTTCGAATTGGAAGAACTCTAAGAACAAACAGGCAAAAATATAATGGTTGGTATAAATTTGTTTTCAAATTTCTTCTGGTTCGAAATCTTGTGAAAGAGTAAAATTTCATATAGTGTCTTCAAATAGAAACAGTATTTCTCTGACACAATTTTATCTTAATTGATGTTGATGATTTTTTTGTGAGAATTTCAGATCTAATTTATGAATTTAAATTATTTCCCTTATAAAATTTATATTCAATAAAGAAATATTAATCGAATCTCCTAAAAATTTATTGAAATTAAATTGAATAATATCTCTTAGAAGCACTGTTTAATTTCATAGAAATATAGAAATATCAAGATATTATATATGTGTGGCAGTTAACCAGTAAAAAATCAAAAGAGAATATAAGGAATATACCGTGATCACCAAGCAAACATCATCTAAGATGTTTTGTTTCGACTGGATATTCAGAAATAACAATTCCATCACCAATAAATACTCTACATAGAATTTGAGAAGGTCATTTTCATTTTATTTTTTGAAAAATATATAGTACATTTTCCAGAAAAAATATTGAAATTCTCACCTATATTTTCACCAGTGGAAAGTTATTTGAATACTTAATAAAAACAATCTTCAAAAAATATCTACATACCTTCGAAAATATGAATAAAAACAATATTCTAATTTCTGCTAATATTTTATTGACACTACGATCGTAACGTCATACCATGACTTCTTCAGGTGAATATTACAAGATACAAGATTTGAGTATCTTGTAATACTCACCTGAAGAAGTCATGGTATGACGTAACGATCGTAGTGTCAATAAAATATTAGCGGAAATTAGAATATTGTTTTTATTCATATTTTCAAGATGAATTTCCGTCAAGTAAAGACCGAAACAATCATAGATACATACCTTCGTTCACAGAATATCCTGTTTAAAAGCTAAATAAGTAAAACGTGGTCAGCCAACTGAGAATCATTTATAAAACTAGGATACTCCATAGAAAAAAATTGCAAAAAAGATACGACCATAGACTCAATGTCTGAGAACTGTCACGTGCTTGTGTACCAATACAAATTGAAATTTTTTAAACCAATATATATTGAAAATAACTTTGAAGCGTTTTTTTTGAATATTTCAAACAATAACTGGATGCATTCACGGACACCTCTACAAATTCAATCTAAAAGATCTCTTAGAAGTTTTCTAAAATTGAATCTTAGAAACACTATCTCACTCCATAGACATATGAAATCATTAACATATATGTGGGGCAGTTAACCAATAAAGAATCAAAAGAAAATATACAGACTTGATCGTGATGATCCAGCAAACGTCATCCAATACAGCCTGTTTGGATTGTATATTCAAAAATCAACTTATTCCATACATATTTTAATAAGCCAAATATTAGTAGAAAAATACAAAAATACTCGAGCAAATGCAAACTCGAGCATAACAATTCATGTGAATAATAGATCAGAGAAATACGCGGCATAAAATAATTGTGGATCATAGACATAAACGAAATGTACCTATGCCTGCAACGGAGATTTAATCGAACTCAAACCTAAAATGTCAACTGAAAGAAAGCTGTCAGATTCAACAACTGTTCCACAATTAATAATGGAATTGATATGACCCTTCAAATTAAAATAGCATTCTTTAAACACACTAAGTATAAAGATATGCTTCTTTGAAACGTCGAAACCAACTTCCGTACAACAAATTTTAGATGTGGTTCAAGGTCACTCAACTCAGTAGCGGCACGTATTCTAATGGTTAAGTGGATGCAATAATTACGCCCTTGCACTGTGAATCTAAAAGTGCTCTATAAATATCAAAAAATTAGATAAAACATAGTGTTTCTTTTCCAATATACAGTGAAATTTCAAGAATGAAAAAGTCATCATAATTATCTATTTAAAATTTATTTAACAAATCGGCTGATAAGTTTCCTGTTTAATGAAGAAAATACTACTTTTCCGATCAAATTTGACTTTATTTATAAGCTTAGTTTCTTTTAGAAGAAATACAATTATTTTAGTAATATAAATATTTTAAAAAATTTTTAAAAAATTTTAAAAAATTAGCCTTCTACATATTTAATTCCAAAAGATTATATTCAATGATTATAACTTCTGAAAATAAATTAAAATAATGTCGTATAAGTACCACTTATATCATGACATAAAATAAACATTCATTATAAGACATCCGAATGGTATAACAAAATCCAATAAATAAAAATTATTAACCAAAATCCTATAAATTAAACATTTTTAATAGACAAAATTTTGTTTCTGCTTATCAATCTTATGAAAACCAATATCTTTCAAGAATATCCAACATAATCTTAAGAATTTCATCACAAAACTATCTTACTTAGACTATTCAATATTATTGGATATCTAACCAAGGTACTTTATATAAAAACTCAAGATATGTAAAACATTACCGAAAAACAAGTTTTAAAATCGACTTTGCTCATCAGTATTCAAATATTCATATTCAATAAATATAACATCAATTAATAATATATATATTCAACTCACCTTTCACTCTCCAGAAAAAGTTCTACTTAAATGAGACCTTTAAATAGGTATTCACTACACACAGAAATATTTCTGTGGTTTAACCTGATCTAGAAGATTGAAAGACAAATTTAACGGCCTCTGCTATAGCACAAGGACTATCTGTATGAAGAATGTTGAGGAAACCAAATAATTATATATTATGAATGTTTCATAATATATAAATTATTTTAGTTCTTCTCTAAGTTTTCGATATCTCCTTTGAAGGAGAAGTTCGGTTCCAAAATTGACATTTGTTCACGCGAGTCAAAGTTCTTTTAGGCCACCATTTTTTTTAGCTTTGCGAAGAGATAAAACCACTTGGGACCAAATCTGTTCAATACGGTGGGTGCTGAGCAATTCAAAGTGTAATTAGCTCAATTTTGCCATGGTGGACAACAATCTCTGATATAATATATTGTCTTAGTGAAATATCACTTTATTTGCCAATGGGATTCTTCTTTCTGAGTTTTTCCGTTCAATCAATCCAGTTGGAAAGGGTAGCAATGGCGATTGACTTTCTTACTATTTTCGAAATAGTCGATAACCAGAATACCCCACGCATCTCAAACTATGAACGTAATAACTTTACTAGCAGTCCGTTGCCCGCTCACGAAAAATGATAATAATAATATGTAGCAAACCCTGAATACACATCATATCTAAAAGAACGGAAAGCATGAACCTATTGCAGTTGTAGTAGATGGGGTTTCACTTGGTAGGCATAGTGAATTGGCTGAAACATTCGCCGATTATTTCTTCACCATAACTGAGACCTCACTAAACATTTATTATAGATGCTCTTTATCTTGCTCGTGTACTACTTGTGGTATGGTTAAAGTTAATAGGTTCCGAAATTGCTCAGCCTCTCGCGCAATGTATGAACTTAGCTATTAGCTTAGGTGTGTTTCCTTCTATACTCAAAAAAGCTATAGTTGCCCCTATACATAAAAAAGATTATGTACATAACATAATCAACTATAGAACCATTTATATTTTAAGTTCCTTCTTTAAGGTGTTTGAGAGAATTGTTTTCAATAGAATGAAAAACTACCTTGACAAGTTTAACATTCTGGAACCTGCGCAGCATGGCTTCAGATCAAGTCGCTCGACTCAAACGGCAGCCAATAGTTTTATAGAGTTCGTATATGATTGTCTCGATACCGGCACATATATTGCCGGTTTATTTTTCGACCTGTTCCGGGCTTTCCATTGTCTACCTTTTCAGTTTATTATCGAAAAACCTGGGTTTCAGGGGTGTATTTTCAGACTGGTTAATCAGTTATGTTGAAGGTAGATCTTCAGAGCCCTTTCTCTACTGAGCGCAATATATATTTGGGAGTGCACCATGGTTCGGTTCTGGGGCCACTTCTATTTTTACTTTTCATTAATGATCTTCCCGTAAATTTACGGAGGATACTCATCAATTTTAGCACTGGTTTGAATTTTCAATCTCTGTGACCAAAATTTAAAATAGTTTTGTTTGCTGATGACACCTCTGTGGCGGTTGCGGCAGGTACCTTCGATGAGCTTCAAATGCTTTGTGAACTTATGGTGCAAAGCTTTGCGAAGTGGTCTCAAGTAAATAGGCTAATGCTGAATGCTGAGAGGACTATTTGCATCCACTTTTCAATTGGGAATAATGATCGCAAACTGATCATTTGAGGTTTGGATATTGTCACCGCCTCCATAGATAGTGCTAGATTTCTTGGCATCCACATTGATAAGAATTTGAAATGGAATACACATATTGACGTTTTGTGCAAGAAATTAAATTCCTCTTATTATGCTCAATAGAGTGAAACCTACACTTCCCATGAAATCCCTCATAAACATTTACTATAGTTTGGTGTATAGTCACTTATCGTTCAATATAATATTATGGGGTAATTCAATCTATGTTGGTAGAGTTTTTGTTTTGCAGAAGCGAACTCTGGGAATGATGTTCAACATATCTCCTAGATCTTCATGTAGATCACTATTTTTAGAACATGCTATTCTTACAGTAGCATCCATTTTCATATTGAGATGATTAATTTATATTAAAAAGAATGAAAAAAATATAGAAAAATTATCTGGTTTGCATGATTACAAAACCAGAAATGATGGTATATTAAACATTCCGATACATAGAACATCTAGATTTGAAATGCCCCCAATGTATCAGGGTATTGTTTTATATAATCATTTACCACAGAGTGTTAGGTCTCCTAGTACTAGAGACTCTTAAAAAATCTGTTGAATCTTTGTTACTGGAGAGATGTTACTATAATGTACATGAATATCTCTCTGATTTATTGTAACCTGTTATTTTGACCTATCACATGTATTTGTCTGAAAGGATCAATAAACAATTATTATTATTATTATAACGATAACTAAATCAGACATTGTGCTATGCAATAATTATCTATTGACAATAATATCATCAATCCTCAACGACGTGAATGTATTCTGAAACCTCAACTGAAATGAACCCTTGAAGATCATAAACATGGAAACCCTGGACTAGCTTTTGTACTCCAAAGAATTATATTTTCCAGTTTTTGTGAATAGCCCGAGAGAGAATTCAATATCCTAAGGACCATCTTGTAGATATAAATCTCCAGATTAAATTTTCCTTTGAAACTCAGTAAACATAAGCACATAAGAAATCATCATCTTGTTACTCCATAATGCTATCTCCTTTGTTATATTATCCACCGCCCTTAAGACGATGTGTAATATCGAATATCTCAAGAAATAGGGCGGTTATTAAATGGTTTTCGCTAGGAGAATTGTAGTCGCTCCTTTAGAAGAATGAACAGAGTGCTCTGGAACTAATTCAGACATGGGCAACAGATTGAGTAAGTCTCAGAAGTTTTTGTATAATGATCAACTCGTTAGAAAGAGCTTATTTATGAGCAAAATAAAATATTAATGTCTAAAGCTTCTTCAGGTTTTGGACAACACAGGACGTGAAATTTCTTAAACTAACATTAACTTCCTCATTGCAATTTCCATAAATATGATCACTTCAGGGATGATTTCTTAATTCTGAGAGCTCGATCAAAACAATGCAACCCCATATAAAGAGTTATACAAGAATCATAAATCATTAAGGTAAGGGTCCGCTTGAAATAAAATCTCGGCAGATAGTCCCGAGATTGGTTACCTGGTATTGTCCATTTGAAATTACATCCGTCTCGAGTTACGTGAGTGAGACTTGGCAAAATAGATTCACCTTAGATGCTTACTTTTTAGTTCACATATATCAGTGTGCAAAAAAGAAAGATAAAAAAGGGAATGGGTGAACCATCGAATTGACTTGGCAGCCGGTTAAACTGTGGCAAAAAAGTTGCCTTTGGAAGATGCATGGCAGTTTGAAAATTCTATTCGCATGCCTGCAGTGAGACTTGAACTTCTTTCAGATTCAATAAGACATCATATTGTGAAGCGAAATACAGAATTATATGATGCGATCCCTGTTTTTTTGAGATAAATGAAATGAATGGAATATGCGGTTGTCTCTATGTGAAACATTATAACAATTTTATTTAAAAAAATTCACACAGTTTTCATATTCACACTGTTTATTCAGAAGCCTACACGTGTTTCGGGCTTTCGATTATTTTTAAGGGAGTACAAAAAGTAACTAAACTTAAAATTGAAAAAAGGTTTTTTAGAACACTTAGGATATCTGTTCATTTTTAAGGCGCATAGAAATAACAGCATCCAACATAGGGGTGTTCCCAATCAGAGTATTTGGGAATTTGTTAAATTCTACTTTTTCCCAATTTTTAATTGAAAGAATCTCCAAATAGTCCATTAATTTACCCTTTTAACATTATAGAGTAAATCTCCAAATAGTCCATCAATTTATCCTTTTTTACATTATATAGTGAAGTGACATCTTTCTTATTAAGCAAATGATTATTTTTTATAGAATGTTCTGCAAAATCAATTTCTTGTTTTTCCAAATAGACATTGTATGTTCTTTGATTCCATGTTGTGAATATCGGCCTGTCTCTCCTTTATATGTAGCATTAAAACCATCACATTTACTTTGAGAAATCCCTGATTCGGAAAAGTTATGAACACCAATTCCTTTTCAAAAACATAAAACACAATTTAAGGATTTCTCAAAAAATATAATTTATTTGAAATGTTCAATATATTTAAATATTTAAATAAGTTAATTAAAAAAATCTCTTGAAACATGCACTATAATTCAAAAATCAATTAGAATTCCGATAATCTCTTCATCGGCCCTAAATCATATTTAAAATCAAAATCAACTAAAAATCAGTATAGCTTACCTCAGAGTTATATTTTGTCATATGACTTCGTTTCGGAAATTGACTCCGTTCGAAGTAATGCTCAAAACTCTTTGAATGAAACTGGACTGCTGAAATTTTAATTTGCCATGACTGATTAGATTTCGAATGGCGTATGGTATCAGTAGTGGTAGGTTTTGTAAAAATGTCGAATTCGGACTCATTGTTTTTGAAGAAGTTCTTGAGGTTACGTTTTTCAATTTTTAGAAAGGAATATGGTTTTGATAAAACAAGAAACGAAATAAAATTTTGCTTCCTTCAAGTATTAATTCAATAAATATAATTGATCATTTATATGTATTTCAATTCTTTTATTCCCTTTGATAATGTGCGATAAGTGTTTAATTCTATGTCTACTAAAGTGATATAGTGTTTTCTTAGACATTTATTTGATTCAATTATAAAGTTTTTGTATAAATTTTCTTTGAAATTATGATATTTTAAATTTTTTAAATAGTCCTTCAATCAAGGAAAAAACCCCTGTTTATTATTTCATTGAATACTTAATAATTACGTATTTTGGTTTACACTTATGACATATGATCATTTGGTTTTAAGAGAGTCTATAAAATACCTTGCAAACTTTTGTGTAATTTTTTTGTGGCGAACATAGAATACGTAGGATTTTTACTTCACTTCATTCTAGTGTTTGTTCAGATATCTGCATTCAGTTGGTATGGTAAGAAATATTTTGTTAATTAATTTTAGTTTTCAAATGTGAAGTAGGGCTGATGAGTTTTCGTTGTAAAACTTCTAAATTGCTTTTCAAAGATGTTCTGCATGTTTTAGGAATTTTTTTGAAGGAACTTATTTTGAGCAAGTTGTTTTTGACGAAGATCTTGAGGTTATGTTTTGCATTTTTGCCAAGGAATTTGGTTCAAATGAAACAAAATTTTGTTCCCTTCAAGTATTTACTCGGAAGATTAAATTGATAATTTGAATTTCTTTCAATTCTTTTATTCTAATTTGTAATGTGTGATAAGGATTTCATTCTATATGTCTACTAAATCGACACAGTGTGTCCTTAGACATTTATTTCATTTAATTCTATAAATTTTGAATTAAAATTTTTTGAAATTAGAAGATGTAGGTGGTTAACAGAATTAATCTGTATCATACTTGAAATTCAAGATAATTAAATAAAAATGTAATCTATATGTGTTTCATTGAAAGAAGGTGTGATTTCTATCAAGTGAAGGCCAGCACGATACGAAGTATAAAAAGTCAATATTTCAAAAAAAGAACTACCAGCTTTTTAGGATAAATGAAAACCATTCCATGGGCTTCTAAAAAGCCGTAATTTAAGTTCAGTTAGAAATAGTTCTATTAGAGAGTTAAGAAATTGCTTCCGTTCATTGAAATAATTCATCATATAAATTCAGTTTCTGTTACATCCTTTATTCTTAGGTATATAAGATAGGAAATTTTATGTACACATAAATATGATTTACCAATTCCAAATTTTCAGTTGAATTCTGCTTTACAAATTAAACTGTATCTGTTCGTTATATATGGACTGTATTATGAATTTAAGTCTCTCCAATTTCCGAAATGAATTGAATCGCGAAACGATATGTTAAAAGATAACATATTTATTGTGAAACTTGTGTATTTTCCCTACTCCAGTAATTTTCAAACATGATATAAGGAACGCTTAAGTGTAGGTCTCCATAGAATAAGTTTTATTCGAAACAGAATCTTATCATTGGCAACGTAGGTGCATTGCCTCAATTTTCAGTGCTTTTGTGCGTTAAGGATTATATGTAATGATGAAGGGTCAAGGATGGTTTTGTATCAAATCGACATCTGCGCAATATCATGTCCGCATTCGTGAAGCTATACAATGACTGAGGAAATATTAGGTTGCTTTGATTCACCGCAGCAATTCTATCATCTCTGCGTTGTTGACATCCAACAGAGATCTAATTTGGATGTTCAGTATCTGAACCGAAATATCAAAAGCCGATATTATACAGCAGATAACATGGAAGAGACAATTTCACAGATTTATCGAAAACAAGATTTTGCCTCCCGCTTGGGCATTATTATCATTCAGGATAACAATCAATTGAATAGTAGTGCAAATATGCGTAATTGCACTCTGCTGTATTGTCATTCTTTCACCAATCAATTTCGAAGTTGTTGCTAGATATCGAATTGGCTCTGATGAAAATTGTGAAGAACTAGGAATTACAGATAAAAACTGAAATTAATTCTCCAGAACCTCTAAAGATTCAAATCTAAATAGATCTCATGAAAACATTTAGAATTAAATTTTTATAAACATGTCCTAGATACACTATATCATTTTATAGACATATATATTATCATCATATGTGGTGAAAATTGACTAATAAAGTATCAAAAGAAATATAAAATAATGAGCAAAGTATTCAGTCATCACCTTCTTATACATATATGTTTCGATTGGATGTCAAATAATACATATATATGCTTCGAATGGATATTAAAGAATCAAGTTTCTTCACCAAAAAATGTTCATGATATAATTCAAAAAAGCCTTTTTTAAATTATTTTTTTGAAGAATATATAGCACAATCTCCAGAGAAAGAACTTGATAAATTCGGACCCAAAGTAGGAATTATTTTGAAATAGTATCAGAAATTTTTAGCAGTCGAAAATACTTATGCTGTTGATCTATATAACTCAATAACAATTCATGACTTAAGTCCCTATCGTTTAGAAGTCGCAATAGCCCCAGACACTATGTTCTCAAAGCAATGTAAGTAACTACATATGCTAATTTTTACTCAAACATTTAGGGGGCTCAAATAAAACCACAAACATGCAACGCTCAATAAGTGTATGTCCCGGTACAATGCAAATTACTGAGAAGCAATAAAAACCTTAAAGAAGAATAAATAACCATGTCGATATCAGATATCATAGTATTATTCAGAGGAATCCACTGATAGACTTACCAGTAAATATGGTCCCTGAATTAATCGGAAAAAGCTGAATTGTGCAATCATATAATTTTAAAATAAAATCATCTTCAATTTTGCGCATAATAAAAGTTAAAATAATTCATATTCGAATAATAAGACTAACTGAAAAATAATTCATACAAAAGATAAACTAACATTGTAGAGAACATAGAAACATCAGATTGGCTTGTTTGTCGTGAAAGAAAGAAATTACGGAAAATATATTTAATATATTACTGATATAAATTTTTGTAACGTGTGATATAGATTATTTAGGATTTTATAATAGTAGAATTTATTAGATACAATGAAAACCAAAGTATTTTAAACGATCAAACAGACTTAAAACAAAACCCCACTACTCAATATTTTTTATTAACATTTTAAAATTCCCATGGTGGCTGTAAACTTGTTTCTCCCACCCCTCTATTGTTCACTTTCTTCTCTATATTTTTCATGAAAGAGTTGATTACTTCAAAAATATTTCTGCAATTGTTTTCTATTTTTAATTACCAGCTGATGAATTCCTGGTATGTAAAACAATTATTTATGTTTCATCAGGATTTCGAACTTCCAATGCCTCAGTTATTTTGTCATATAATGCTGACTAAAAAACTGAAAAAAAGTCTTCTAAGATAAAAAAGGGTTACAAAAATTCGAAATGAAATATGAAACTATTAAAATATATTCTGAGATGGAAATAATTATTATATACTGAATGTAATCGCAGAAGAAATAGTTTGAATAAATTTTTTTGTAATATAAATATTTTAATATTATTATTCATTTTTACCATTTTATTTTCAAAACTATTTTTCATTATAATTTTTTTTCATTCATATTTGCTTTAAATAATGAAGGTATTATTCAGTTTGTTATAGGGGTTGTCAAAAAAAAAGACTTATATTCAATAAATATAATTGCAAAAAATAATAACAAAAACTATTTTTTCATTATTATTGAAAAAATGAATAATAATGTATATATTTATGGGATGAAGTACAGTCTATTGCCGTCTTCCCGTCACCCTTCTTCTCTATCCAGACATCAGCTTCTATATCACGGGCCTCCATTGCTTCCTTTATTGTACCGTTCCAGGATTTCCTTGCTCTACCTCGTTTTCTTCTACCGACAGGAGTCCACTGAAAAACTTGTTCCGGCAATTTTTCCTTCCGCATTCGCACATGTCTAAACCATTTTAAACATCTGTTTTGTATTCATTGTAGTCTCATCTGCCTTCATAATGTGTCTTATTCGGCTATTAGTTCTTCTTTCCATTCTTAATATACTAGCGCTTCTTCTGAAGTAGTCCATTTTCACTGCCTGAATTTTTCTCTTAGAGTCTGCAGTAACTGTCCACAGCTCTGAGCCATATAGCGCGATATAGGTTCGGTCGATTTTTTCTTTTTCTAAAACCTAAATGGCCACTTCGAGGTACCCGTTCTCAGTCGATAGGAACAATCAAAGATAATTCGCAGCAAGAACTAAAGTCGATTCCTGAAAACGCATTCAAAAAATATTTCAACTAGTGTTGGGCCTAGTCCTTTTTTTATTTTGTAGGATATGTTTCGATCCCACCATTGAAACATCCAATTACCTTTTTGCTATCTGCATTCTGATTCTTATTTCCTCGTTGCTAATGCCATTCTTGTTAATTGTGACCTCAGGTACTTGAATTTGTAAACTTGTTGAATGTGCACATCATCATTGGATGTGCACATCATCATTGGATGTGCACATCATTATCGCTTGGAAGCAAGTGTCGGAGTTAAGAACCAGGTACACCGTTTTCTTCCAACTAACTTATAGTTAGTAGCTAATGTTTTTGGAACTTCAATTTATTTTTTAAAATTATGAATTGAGAGTGGGATGGAAAGCAACCTATGTATTAATGAGTGGACATTTTAATATTTCACGGATGAGAGCTCCTATTACGAATTAAGGTGCCTGTGAAGGTTGGTTCTCGGAATATGTCGAATTCGAGGGGAATTATTCTTTCTTGTAATTTGTACATCTAGGAAATTTACTGAATTGTCGGGGTTTTCTGTTTCCATGCTAAATTTAATTGTGTTAAAAAGTGAATTCAGAAAGTTTAAAAAGTTTTTTAGTTCCCTCATAGAGCCTAACCAGATACAAAAAACAGCATCAACATATCTCTTCCAATAAAGACTTTTTAATCAAATTGTTTTTTTGTGAAAAACATTTTGTTTTCGAGATAAGTTCCCAGTTATTGATAAATTTTGTTGTTAAATTTGACATAACTTTGTTTCAGATATTTCCAGTAATATCATTGTTTCACGTATAATTTGAGTGGTGAGTGATATATTTTTATGTGAAAGGTCTTTAATTATGTTTTTCATTTCAGTGTTTGGTATGGAGGCAAATAAATTGTTTACATCGAAGGAAATAAGTTTTGAGTTGGGGAGGATTTTGAGAGATTTAAGTTCATCGGTAAGTTGAAGGGAGTGTTTTATAGGATATTTTGCGATGTGTTCGATTAAATCTGGTGAAATCATATTTGGGTGTTTGAAGAATTTCGTTGCGTAGAGTAATGGAATTTTAGGACTCATAATGGTTAGTGAAGATTTCATAAATGAAAGTGACTTGGGGCAATCCTTTATGGCTTATTTAACTGAATTTTTAAAATTTATGGTAGGATCAATTTTGAGAACCAGGAAGTTGTCAGAATCTAACAATTTTTGGGTCTTATCTAAATGATCTGAATCGTTACCGCGTTACTTTTGTCAGCTTTTGAGATGATAAGTTCGTTTCCTGAAACTTTTTTGAGATTTGATTGATTATTTTTAAGTGAAGATGTTGAGATAAATTTTGCGGATATGAGTTTTTCTAGATTTTAATTTTGTTTTGATTCTAATGTATTCAGTGCTAATTCAGTATTCACTGCAAGTTATTTTAAATCATTATTATTGAAAATATTAGGACAATATTTTAAGCCTTTTCCCATTATCTGTAATTCTGATGTTAAATCAAATCGTATTTCGTGGAATTTTTAATTCTATCGTATAATGAAGTATTATTACATTTTTGCCGAGTATATCTGATAATACGTTTCAATTTTTGTAATGGTTATAACGAAAATATAATAGATAAATCAATTTCCAAAAAACAGCATAAAAAATCATAACATCCATATATCCGACCAAAGGAAAGAAAAAGAAAAATTTTACAGTATCAACTATATTCCAAAACTTACTACCCAAATTCTCAATACTCTCAGAAAAAATAACAGCAACACTATATGTACAAATAAGAAAAATCTAGAGTCAATTCTGATTAAAAACATATATTTTCTGAAAATTGGAGAAAAAAGTGACCTTCAAATTGCATTGTAGTGAGAGCCCTGCTTTTTACATAGGTCAAACTGGTCTTGCAATAAAAATGAAAATCCATACTGCAAAATAAAATAACTATTAGTTTTTCTGCTCACTGCATAAAAAAAAACCACTTCATAGACTTCGGTAGAACCGAAATTCTACATTCAGGTAACAAAAGCAAAAAGTTGGACTTACTCGAATATCTGGAGATCTCTTCGGCCCATAAAAAACATCTGGCGTTAAAAAATGATAAGTTCTATAACATAATAATAATAATAATGTAAATTCTCCATAGTTTTTAAAATGGCTTGAAATCCGAAACATATATATCAACAAAATCTGAATATAAAAACAGATTTTAATTTCAAAAAAATTTTATTCAAAAAACTTTTAGAATTAAATCAATGTCTAAAATAAGCACCGCTTACGTTTAATAGACGTATATAATCAAAACCCAATATATAATGTCAAATGGAATGAATAAACCAACAGATATAAGAATGTCATTAAAATTAATGAATAAATATTTAAAGGAGACAAAATTTTGTTTCTGATCTTACCTTTAAGAACACCAATTGCCTTTTAAAAACATGGACACAACTTAAGGACTTCATAAAGAATATAATTTATCTGAAATATTCAATATATTTAAATATTCGAATAAGTTAATTCAGAAATCTAGGACCGAAGAAGAGATTAACTAGAATTATATTTGTTTTTTGAAGATATATTGCATGTTTTGAGAGATTTCTGAATTAACTTATTCGAATATTTAAATATATTAAATATTTCAAATAAATTATATTCTTTGAGAAGTCCTTAAGGTCTTCATTGTCTTTATCTCCTTTAAATATTTATTTATTTCTTTTAATGACTTTCTTATATCTGTTGGTTTATTTATTCCATTTGACATTATATATTGAGTTTTGATTATATACGTCTATTGAACGTAAGCGGTGCTTATTTTAGACATTAATTCAATTCTGAAAGTTTTTTGAATAAAATTTTTTTGAAATTAATTTTGTAGGAGACTAACAGATTTAATCTGTTTTGATATTCAAATTTTGTTATATTTCTTCTATCAAGTGAAAAGCCTTTTTCTATTTTATTTTATATATGTCAACAACATAAATTTAACTTAAAATAAATTAATTCGGCTAATCTGTACCAAAAATCATTGGTAAGGAATATGAGCTCTGGTGATAGAAAGTTCTAGAAATCGAGACAGTGTATATACATCTGTATGACAATTCTATACTCAAACAAATTCGACAGGGTTTTGTTGATCACAGAGGCAAATTGCAAACACGCGCACTTTTTAAACTGAATGGTTTTCGTCAATGCCATGTATGGTAGTGACTCCAAATCGGTCAAGTATCTATATTCACTATACACAGAGATACTAAGGTATTAATAATACACTAGCGCCATCTAGAGTATGTAAAATACATATCTTTGCGACTTATTTCAAGTAAAGGAATGTATTCTCGATATGTTCACGTTAGTAACGCAGAAAACACTTTCCTCATGCTAGTAACGTGATGTATTTTGCATACTCTAGACAGCGCTAGTGTATTATTAAAACCTTAGTATCTACGTGTATAGCGAATATAGATACTTGACAGATTTGGAGTCACTAGCATACATTGCACTAACGGAAACAAATCAGTTAGAAACGTGCGCATGTCTGCAATTTGCCTCTGTGATAAAAAAAAACCTTCTCGAGTTTGTTTGAGTATAGAAATGTATACAGATGTATGTTACACTCTCTTGATTTCTAGAAAGTTCTATTACCATAGCTCATTAAATTTATGTTGTTGACACATATATAAGAATGTAATCAATTCTTATTTTTATAATTGACGAAATTGCCCTAGCTTTCTTTTCGTTTTTTATTTCATTTTATTCCACCAAATTAACTGTTCTTAAACATTCGTCCATATTCTCCGTTTCTTCCAGAACTGCGTTTCTAGAAAGGCAATCTGCTTCTACATTTCCTTTTCCTGGTTCATATCCAATCTTAAAATTGAATTGTGATAGGAAATTCATCATGTCATCCAGCTCTTCATCTGTTCTTGTACGAAATTTTTTCCCTTCTAATGGCTTATGGTCAGTAACAACAATAAATTTATGTCCTATTAGCCAATATTCCCAAAATTTAATTGCCTCTTTAATTGCCTGACATTCTAGGAATATTGCTTTCTTGTTCTTTTGATATTTATTTAGTTTTTTTAGAAAAATACGCTACGAGTTTCATTTCACCATCAATCTGTTTTTGTTTAGGAACAGCTCCTACTCCTTGAATACTGGAATCGGTATATATAGTAGTATAGGCACTTTGGTCGAAAATTGCAAGAATTGGCTCAGAACAAAGGATGTCCTTAACCTTATTGAAAGCTTCCTGACAAGCCAATGACCAATTGAATTTGACATATTTTTTCAGTAAATTATGCAACGGTTCTAATAATCTAGCTGAATCTTTTATATATTTCTGATAAAAATTAACTTTACCCAAAAATTGCCCTATCCTCTTCCGAGTATCTGGTGGAGAAAAATTCCTAATGGAAATTAAATTGTCATTTATAGGTCGTACTGTATTGTTTCCTACAATATGTCCTAAATATTTGACTTCTTCTTCTGCAAAGTTACACTTGATAAATTTGAGTTTGAATCCTTCATTACATATTGCTTTCAAGAGACTCTCCAAATGTTCTATAAGTTGGTCAAATAATGAAGAAAATATTAGAATATCATCTATATAATTTCGGCCGAATAAATTCAGGTTATATTTTCTGATAATATTATTCAATATACGTTGAAATATAGCCGGGGATATTTTAAGTCCAAAAGGTAAACATTTCCATTGCCAGTGACCATTCTGTGTCACAAAAGCAGTCTTATATCTATCATTGATACTAATAGGAATCGACCAAAAGGCAGAATTTACATCTGATGTAGTGAAGAATTTTGCATTTCGGGTCTTGGCTAAGATTTCATCAATTAATGGGGACGGCTGAGGTTCGGGAACAATTATTTTATTGAGTTCGACATATAATCTGGTTTTAGACCCTTCATCTCTCTTATATGCTAAAGTGACTGGTGATGCAAAAGGTGAGGAGGACTCCTCAATCAGATTCGCTTTCAACAATCTTCCTATTTGGAATTCTATCTCTTTTTGATCCTTCATTGAGCATTTGGATTGTTTTTTGCTATAAATTTGTGTTCTGAAAGTTTTATATGTGCCTCATTATTTTGCACCTGACCAATATCAAACTTGTGTTTTGCAAAAATATGTTCATATATATTTATTAAAACTTCAATTTTATTTCTCTGATTCGATTTCAAATGGTCTTATTTTGCTTCGAAAAGTTCTGTTGGTATCCTGCATTGAAATTGATGGTATAATCATTGTTATCATTGTTATTATTATGGACACAATCGATCTTTCTCTCTTCATTCATATCTAATCTTTGATAAATATTCTAATCAAAATCTTGTTTTAATTGAAAATTGGAAATAGAATCTTGAATGCGTAGACATAACTTTTCTGCTACTTTGGAATTCAGAAGACTACCATTTGAGCCCGAATCATAAATTCCACATAATTCATTACCATTTATAAACACCTTGATTATATAAATGGGAGCGGTCTTAGTTTTTGGTTTGAAATGGCCTGATTTAATTCATCCTGTACCCCAACATTGTTTACAGTTTTTATGTTACCGTGTACGTCCTTTTATTCAAAATTATTGGATTTATTCCTTAGCCGACATAAAGTCTCCGGATGAAATCTACCTGAAAAACCATTCTTCTCACAAATTGAGCATGGTTCCTTCTTAACTGGTTTTCTATTTGTTCGTGAACAGGAAGGAATTTGTTCGGCAGATTTATTCATTCTATGATTTTCTTTATTTCGATCATTGTCATATTTTTTTGAACTTTCTAGCTTTCGCAACTCACCCAATAATTTCTCGAAAGTTGTTACATTTGATCGATCAATTCTATCTTGTAAAATATTTGGCAAACTTGTCACAATTAAATCAATTTATATGTCAGTTGGAAAATTATTTCGGAGATTTAACAACAAATTTTCTTTCCTAAAATCATAGTCAACTAAACTTCCTCCTATGTACCTAAATGAATAGGCCTCTCTATATTTATGCCAACCAGTTTCACAAAAACTCTCTAAGCAGTTATCTTTCCATATTTGAAAACTTTTGTGTAAACCTAATGTAATTAATTTAGAATCAAACCATTCTTTCGCTATTCCATCCAGAAGCAACCGTAAAATCAAAATTTCGTCTCTATCTTCTTCTATTCCACAACGCGTGCATTCCGTCTCGAATTTTTTTAACCATAAATTCACTGAAACATTCTAACCATCAAAATTATCCAGCACAAAATCCTCCTTTATCCTCTTGAAATCCTTTTTATTTTCCTTGCTCTTTCTTGAAAGTTCTACCGTATTCTGTGGTTCTGATGATTGTTGTCCAAATACTGTTCTCACGTATGCGGGTGAATAAATCAGTAGTAAATATTTATTCTTAAACATCACATCTTCTTCGGCATCAAAATATATTTCTTTCAATTCCGGAGTTAATGAAATGACACTCGTACGAAATGAATCTCTTACTTTAATCGATTTCAAGATATTCTTCACCTTCGGTAGAGCCAAAAGTTAATGATAGTCGGATATATCCTATTTGTCCTCCATAATATGTTTTTTCCGTTCCCGTAGTTTGGATCCATTTAAATTTGTATGTATTTTTCTTCTTATCAGTATTTGATGCTTCCAAAGTGAAGCAAATTTTCATGGATGTCGTCATTATAGCTTACGTTTTTCATTTATAAGAATGTTATCAATTCTTATTTTTATAATCGAAAAAATAGACGATTTGATGTATTGATTCAGCAAGAATTTATTTTCTTTAGTTTGAAATATACCAGAATAACATACACAAAGAAAATAATGACATACAAAGAAAGAAAAAGAAATCGCTTACTAACCTGAAAGAAATCAAAAACAATGCTATTTCTTCGGGTTTCTCAATTCACATTTCTAACAGCTGACTAATTATAACATTAGGTACTTTTAGGTTAGAATTTTAGACATAGAAGTTATAAAGTTGTTTTCCCTAAAAATAACAGTTTTATTTTCACACCTATATATATATGTATATATATATAATCTTATTTATTTTCGTGAATAATTCATTTAATTCTTCTCTCTCTCTCTCTCTCCCTCTCTCTCTCTCTCTCTCTCTCCCTCTCTCTCTCTTTCTCTCTCTCTCCTCTATATATAAATATATCTAAATATATATATATAGATACATAGAGGAGAGAGGGAGAGTTACTTGCTTCCATAGAAACGAAGTAACAAATAAATATGCCCGAATCACTAGATGATTTAAGAGCAATCTACGATTCGCGTCCTTAGGGACTTTTAATTTGAATTTAAAAAGTCACACTCAATTCAACATTAGGAAAAATTGGTGTGAAACACGTTGGGAAACACTATTTTTCGTAACTCGCGTTCTTTTGTGCAACTCGCTTCGCCTGTTGCACAGAGATATCTTCGTTACAAAAAATAGCGCTTCTCTCAACTGGTTGCACAAATAACAATTGATTAATTCGTTAATACATTATCTTCTGAATGGATGCATTTTTGTAAATAGATAAAAAAACGGACCGAACTAATTTGTATTATACTTCTAATATATTCATCATAAAAGTAAGATTTATTTTTCCTCTTTCCATATTAATCTGATTCTGATGTATATGTAGTTTATCGTAAGAAATCTGCTTTAAATGAACGAAATTTCTGTCGAAAGACTGTAATTTTAAAATTTTAAATGTATTTTTGAAATAAATACAGTCCCTTATTCCGTATCGATTCAGCTACATTCTTATAGTGGTTATGAAAACTTTGTTGCAAATACTGTGTAATAAGGCCTTGTTAAAAAATAATAAACCATTAAATGAATTTCGCAGCAATCTTCCAGTTTTGATCTATATCAGAAACAAGGAAAATGGATCTAAACTCCCATAAAATAACGGTTATCGGCAGGACTGAAGTATGTCCCAGCGGCATACCGGGCATTACGCCAAATTGGCATGAAATCTGATTAATGTAAAACGGCTATTAAAAGTGAAATATACACATATAAGTTGAGCCGGCTATTGACATTTTCCTTTTCCCTCGGGAAACGGAGGGCTTTCCGAATACCCTTTGCGCAAAGCGGTTAGGATGTTTTCAGCCTTCTTTCCCTATTACCACGGTAATATAGCGTCGATTCAGAGTAATAATTAATCACGTCGAGACTTTACCTAAAAACGTGATATTGTGATACTTATCACAATTCCCCAATAAGATCAAATGGAAAATGAATATTCTTGCTTCTACTATGGTTTCTATTTTATTCTCTCAATACCTCATTATACTTAAATTATTGGTTTTGGGAACTTAAATTCCCAGAATAGTAGGCTTCCCGGAACAATGAAGCTATGCTAATGAGATACTCTAATAAATTGGTTATTTCTTGAAAACTTATTGCATCAGCTTCTGCCGTCTGCTCTTTGTCGTCACAGTTTTTTGCCCAATTCTGGCTCATTATTTTCATAAATAATAACCTGGCTGTACGCTTTTAATGACCTTGTCGAAGGAAAGGATTACGTGTTGCGTAGACAATCCAACGAAAATGAGAAATCAGTAGCGGAAAGTTGAAGTATCTGAAGATATACTATGCATCCAAAAAAAAAATGATTTTTGTTAGACTGCGTGAAAAAGGCGCTACAGATACTTTCAAAATTTTCAGTATTTGAGATACTATTATACTTAAATTGTTATAAAATGATAAATGTGTACATCTTTTTGTAACCATACCAGCAAAAACAATTTCAATTTCACAGTTTCATATATAATATTATGTATCTATGAAGTTATTTCATTCTCAGCAGATTATCACAAAGCGTAGATTTTCATTAGCTTACCCTTTACTAAAATAAACGGAGGTTCATACTTGATAGAAGGTATATAAAATTATTTAAATATTTTAATATTTACAGATATATTCTGTTAGCCTTCTACATATTTAAATTCAAAAAATTATATTTAATAATTATAACTTCAGGAATTAAATTAATGTCATAAAAGTACCACTTATATCAAACGACATAAAAAATAAACATTCATTATAAGAAATCCAAGTGATATAACAAAATACAATAAATGAAAATTGTTAACAAAAATCCTATAAATGAAATATTTTGAGTAGACAAAATTTTGTTTCTGCTCATCACTCTGATGAAAACAGATATCTTTCAAAAATGTTTAACATAATCTTAAGAATTTCATCATAAAACTATCTGATTTAGAATATTCAATATTATTGGATATCTTACTAAGTAACTTTTCATAAAATCTCAAGATATGTAAAAATATTACTAAAAAAGAAGTTTTAAGAGAGACTTTGCTTCGTCGATACTTAATCATATTCATATTCAATAAAATATAACATCAATCAACAAAAAATATTTTCTCACCTTTTAACAATTCAGAAACCTTCTGGTAAATGAATACTGAAAATTTAAATGGAGTGTAATGTTAACTCAAATAAATAATTCTGTGGTTTACCATTGCTGTAAAAGATTGAAAGGCAATTTAACGGCCTCTGTTATAGCACAAGGAACATCCGTATAAAGAATTTTAAGGAAACCAAATAATTATATATTATGAATAAAATAAAATGGATGGAGGTTCATACTTGATAGAAGTTATATAAAATCATTTAAATATTTTAATATTTGCAGATATATTACGCTTCATTTAAATTTTCAGTATTCATTTACCAGAAGCTTTCTGAATAGTTAAAAGGTGAGAAAATATTTTTTGTTGATTGATGTTATATTTTATTGAATATAAATATGATTGAGTACTGACGAAGCAAAGTCTCTCTTAAAACATGCTTTTTACTAATGTTTTCACAAATCTTGATATTTCATAAAAAGTAACTTATCCAGATATCCAATAATATTGAATATTCTAAGTAAGATAGTTTTATGATGAAATTCTTAAAATTATGTTAAACATTTTTGAAAGATCTTTTTTCATAAGAGTGATGAGCAAAAACCAAATTTTGTCTACTCAAAATATTTGATTTATAGGATTTTTGTTAACAATTTTTATTTATTGGATTTTGTTATATCATTTGGATGTCTTATAATGAATGTTTATTTCTTATGTGGTTTTGATATAAGATATAATTCCTGAAGTTATAATAACTAAATATCATATAATTTGTTGATATTAAATATGCAGAAGGCTAACAGAATATATCTGTTAATATTAAAATATTTAAATAAGCTAACCCTTTCATCTACATCTAAAGGGCTGCGCAGGATATTGGAGGCGAGAAGTGGTATCGTCATTTGCATATAATGATCATTAGTTTTCATTTAAACACTATAAGTCGTACTCTTGGGTGGAAAACTGAAATTCCTTCTATATTTTATAACTGTCTGATCTTCACAATAATCACGAATATACTCTAAGAGTCATAACTTGCTCGCAATGAAATAATGAAAATACCATTGTCGCAAGCCTATGTTCATATTGTGGAACATCAATTTAATATCCCTCATGGGTCAAGAAAAAGGCAGCCTTTCATTTTTTTCTATCCGAAAATCCAGAGCGATAAGACAGATAACTGAAAGAATACATAGAGGAGCTTACATTATGAATTCAACTTGAACAGACAGCTTTTGTTGAATTCCCGCAAAATTTCTGAAGGCGTAAAATATTCAATATTATGATTACTGAACCAGACGATTCAACTTACAAGCTCTTACCAATGAAAGCAGTTTTTCATAGAAAATACAAATATATTAATTATAACATTTAGATTTTGAGGAAGGTGAATCATGCCTTTAGAAACAAAGAAGAGTTTCTAACCCACTATCGGTTCGTAAGCAGTCGAAGCGAAACAAAAATTAGTGTCATTGAAAATCCGAAATAAGTCGGACCTTAGGTCATATATTAAACATTGAGATTTTTCATCATAAAAGAAATAAATTTATGAGAGCCTTTTTCAAAAAAAAAATTCAATATTATGATTTATTCCAGCTTACACAAAGGAATTTTATATTTAAACAAAAACATTTTCGAGTCACCATTAAAATCATTATATTTCAAATATTCAATTGAATCAGTCTTTATTTGATGAAAATCCATATTAAATAATTTTAAATTAGGTTATTCTGATTTTCACAAATTTTTATTGTTATTTAATGCAATAATTGTTTCGCTATTACAGTAGCATGCTACAACAATTTTTGTATTGAATAACAATAAAAATTAGTGAAAATCAGAATAACCTCATTTAATATTATTCACAATATTTGAATTCTGAAGTGAATCGATTTTCAAAATTAAATAGAGACATCTGTTGGTCTACTCTCCAGAAATTTGTTATGAAAGCACTAAAATTCATTAAGTAAAAGAATATATTGTCAGGAATTTTTTCGTTCGCATTTATTGAAACTTTTTATGAAAGGGAATATCATAGAAGATTGATATTTAAAATAATATAACCTGATCGTCTGGAGAAACATTGAAAATAGTAAGCGAACATCAAAAACTCTTACATTTCTGGAGAATATAACAATAGATTTTGTGGCTTGTACAAAATCAGTCGTTACTTAAGGTTTTTTGCATTTTGTAATTTAATTGATTTTAATTATTTATTATTTTTAAATTTTCGGTTATTTTTCTTATCATGGGACATTATTTGGGATGAATAATTTTTGTTGAAAAAATGTATATGAGACAGTAATTTATTTCCACAAAAATGTTTGTACTACTACAACAATTGTTCCATCACGATGTGGCTTCTTCAATCATATAAAGATCGCACAAATAAGGAAAATAAATCCGGAGTCTACAAGTTGACTTGCAAAATTGCATGTATACATTGGCCAGACTGGTAGATCATTCAAGAAACGTGTCCAAGAACACCAAAGGGGTTATATATCCAATTCTGTACATTCTACATATGCTAATCATCTTAAGGAGTTCAGTCATAATTTCAACAATAATTATGGAATTATCCACGTTGAAAGCAAAAGTTCTAGATTGATACTCTTAGAATTTCTTGAAATCAACAGGTATAATGCCCGTTAAATCCTTTTGAACGAACAAACAGATGTTGATAAGTCTCCTTTGCTGAATATCTTTCCTTAGTGGCATTTTTTGCGGCAAACTACAATAAAAACCTAGAGTTTTTATGACACGTGTTTCCGTTATTTGGCCACGTACCTAATAATGTATTCAAACTCGGTTACACTGAAGACCATCAGAAAGTGCAATGTAATACCTGAAGAAGCCACATCATGGTGAAACAATTGTTGCAGTAGTACAAACATTTTTGTGGAAATAAATTACTGTCTCATATAAATTTTTTTAATTAAAATGAGTTTCCATCAAGTAAAGACCGAATCAATCAAATAATAATTTTTGTTGTGTTTTCTGTGTTCCGAGTACAAATAGTTAACGGTTGATGATTATCAAAAATTTGGTCATTTCTGTTGTACTTTGGATACTTTGAAGCACACTTTGAGTTTATTGGTGAGTTAAATTTTGATTTTTTTGATACATTCGAATCTGAATTCAATACATTTCTGAAGAGGTCTAGAGACAGAAATTGCTATGAAATGTTGGAGTTCTTGTTCAATTATATTTATTTGATCTTATAAAGATCAAGGTTATACGTTAGAACACGTTGATCATTTCGTTTTATTTTGGATACTTTAAAGCTTACTTCGAGTTTATTCGTTTCAGGTTTTATCTTATTTGGTGAGTTAAATTTTGATCTTGTGATATATTTGAATCTGAACTCAATACATTTCTGAAGAGGTCTAGAGACCGAAATAGCTATCAAATGTTGGAATTATCGTTCAGTAATTTTTATTTGATCCTTCATTTTGAGAATTTTAGATAATTTTGATATAGTTGATTTTCTTGCATTTGTATGTTGATATACATCCTTATATAGTTTGTTAATACATTTATATTGATAAGTTTCATTTCGAGATGTAAAAAAGTTTTTTCCGAGACATTTAAAAATATTTTATATTGATTATATATAAGGATATCATTTTGATAGTTTTTGTATATTGTTTCAATATACTACTCTGTCAAGAAAGTACCGGGAATTTTCAATTAAAACAACATTTTTATATTTAATCGTCAAAATTTATTGGATCGCCTTCAAAATAGGCTCCATTTGCTCCAATACATCTATGCCAACGGCACTTCCAATTATCGAAACATTTTTTATAGGCGCTTTCCGGGATGGACTTTAGCTCTCGCGCCGAATTTTGTTTTATGGCTTCAATCGACTCAAAACGGATGCCACGAAGGGGCAATTTTAGTTTTGGGAAGAGGAAAAAGTCGCAGGGAGTCAAATCCGGCGAATACGGTGGTTGCTGAAGCACGTTTGTTGAATTTTTGGCGAGAAAGTCAGTCACAATCGTAGCTCGGTGAGAAGGCGCGTTATCGTCATGCAAAATCCATGAGTTGTTCGCCCTCAAATTTGGCCGCTTCTTACGGATGCGCTCACGCAAACGTTTCATAACGCCTAGGTAATACTACTCCTTGTTTACCGTCTGACCCTCTGGAACGAATTCGTAGTGCACCACGCCACGGATATCGAAGAAAACAATGAGCATCACCTTCATTTTCGAGCGGCTTTGGCGTGGTTTTTTCGGTTTCGGGTCATTTTTTGCCACCCATTCCAATGATTGCTGGCTTGTTTGCATATCGTACTCGTAGACCCAGGTCTCATCACCGGTTATAATGCGTTCCATGAATGTAGAATCGGAAGTACAGCGATCCAGCATGTCTGAAGCAACCTGTTCGCGATGACGTTTTTGAAGAAAATTCAGGTCTTTCGTTACGAGTCGTGCGGCCACCTTTCTCATGCCCAAAATATCAATCAAAATCGTACGTGCGGACTCGTGGGATATCTTAAGATCATGTGCTATCTCTCTCAAGCTGGTACGACGGTTTTCCAGCACCCTTTCCTTAATTTTATCGACGTTATCTTCGATCGAAGCCGTCGATGGGCGACCAGTTCACGACCGTTCTTGAAGGCTCTGTACCACTGATATGCACGAGTTTTCGATAGAGCATTATCACCAAAGGCCTTTTGCAACATTTTCAATGCATCGGCACATGAAAATTCATTTGCAACACAAAACTTTAAACAAATTCTTTGCTCAACGTAATCACCCATAGTAAAAATCGGCACGCACTCTGACATCGACTGACTTAATCAGCTGTTGCAAACACACTAGTTGACAGATCCCGCTCAAGCTTGGCACAGTAATTAAGGACAGTGGTACCAACCTAGAAAAAAAAATTTTTACCTGCCTCATTGCCCCGCCAGATTTAAATCGATAATTCCCGGTACTTTCTTGACAGAATGTGTATTGCAGCAAAATAAGATATAATTCTTTATTCAAAGTCCATTATAACGATAATGATATAGTTGATAATATAATATCTGCAGGATACAGATACGCAATTACTCTACATATCTGATTATTATCACAAAATTTTTTAGCACCTTTATTCCAGGTTTTTTTCAATATCCTAAACATAAAACAGAATAATTGTATTACACCCCGCTACAAATTTTAATATCATAAAATTTATTATACATTTAAAAAAAAATTAAATAAAAGTCTTAAAAACACTATTTGTTTTCACTAGACTTATATGAGTGTAAATTAAGCAAAAAAAACCTTTGCATTCTCTACTAAAGGGTTTTCCAGTAAGAGGTTTCATTTTGATATTGGAAAAAACGAGTATATTTTAGGAGAAATCAACGAATCAACGAATCATTGTAAAGAGAGTATGATATAAACAATGGCAAATGATATCAGCCGAATGGCCGCCTAGGCTAAGTTGCATCACCATATTCTTATCATAAAATTTTCCATGACCAATTCGCACATTTGCGACTGAATGTCATCCATAAATTCACGAATTCCATTTTTAAGGTCTTGAATCGATTGTGAAGCATTAGCATAAACCTTATCTTTCACGTGGCTCCAAAGAAAAAGTCTATAGGTGTTAAATCACAAGATCTCTGTGGCCAATTGTGATCGCCTATTCGAGAAATAACACGGCCAGGAAACTGTTCTTGCAAAATTGGGATTCCAATATCAGCTATGAAAAATCATCAATCATAGCTTTGTAGCACAATCCACTCACCGTAACAGTTGCAGCAGCCTCATTTTCGAAAAAGTAAGGTCCAGTCATACCGCTAGCCGAAAAACTGCACCAAATAGTGACATGTTGATGTTTTCAACATTCAGTCATGCATTTTCCAAGCCCCAAATGTGACATCTGCTTATTAAATTTCGAAGGCACAATCAGCGAACATACGACGTTACTGGTGTTCGACCGGCTTAAGTTCTTGTGTTAAATGAACTTTTAAAGCTTTAAGACCCAAGTCTTTATGCAAAATACGGTGTATTGTCGTTTGTGGAATGCCTAATCCCAAAGATCGACAGGGACTCGACAAACCTGGGTTTTCGTCAACACTACAGGTTGTAGTAGCAATATTCTCAGTTTTTATTGAGCGATGCACAGAGTTTCGATTCCTCACATCACTAAATTGGCCCAACAGCTGAAATTTTTTAACTAGTTTCACTATTGTCGGCCGAAAAGGTGCTTCACGACGATCCAAAGTTCTTTAGTTTTGCGAACTGTGACTGCGAGATTTTCACCAATTTTGTAGTGAATTTTAACAGTTTCAATGCATTTTTGAAGCGTGTACCGTTCTATTTTAGTAATGGCGTAGTTTTTACTTGTCAATTGTCAAAAGATGACATCTTCAAAGATGATAGCTTCTCAGATAGCGGACTATTCAAAATGAAACTACTTATTGGAAAACCCTTTAGTTACAAAATTTTAAATCCAAGTCAGTGTAACTAATGAGTATTGAACGAAAAAAAAGTATTTCCGCGGAGAAAAATTCCACCAAATATGTGAAATCTGCCGAGGAACATTGTAGCGAAAACTATATCTTCAGCGGATTCGTCTACAAAAATTAAATTTTGTTTTTAATGATCTACGTTAACCTTACATCCAGATGAAGAGGCGGCCTCACAGTTCCGTTTGCAAAGATTAAACAAAGGCAATTTGGGGTACATCATCCAGAGACTGGAGAGATGAATTATAGCAGTCGGCAACATCTCGCCAATGAGGCCAGTAAAATTACAACATCTCTTAGGACGCTTTATCGCCCGACTTTATGCTAACGAACAAAAATGGGGAGAAAAGCGATTTCGAATATTTAATCTCCGTTAGAATGAAATACACCGTTCGGAAAATTCGATTAAATTTTGATAAGGCAGGCAACGGGGTATTATAGGATGATTATTGGGAAGCATAGATGATATCGAGGGTCCGCAATTTCGGTGGATTGAATTGCGATGTGGATTAAGCATTTCTTTCGAAAGTATTCATTTCGAGAATG
This sequence comes from Megalocaria dilatata, assembly GCA_034642435.1. Lineage (NCBI taxonomy): Eukaryota > Metazoa > Arthropoda > Insecta > Coleoptera > Coccinellidae > Megalocaria > Megalocaria dilatata. The sequence goes on along the minus strand of CM067856.1, from coordinate 42,116,129 downwards.
AAATTCATCTGAAGATTCATACCAATGAAAACAGTTTATTTTTGAGTAGTTTTGAGGATGACGGGTACGTGGAAGGAATACTAGACAAAAAGTTTCGATATATTTACGACGGGTGTATTCTCGGTATAGGCATGAAAAAAAACTCACCTAATCCAGATAATAGGGAGTTTTTTCATCTTGCTTTCGTTCATCGTGTTTTGTATGTACATAGCCGTACCCTTGTGATGCCCTTCACCTCTACAAAAGCTTGCTCTTAACTCAAAATCCCTAATTTGGAAATATTTCAGCTGACCTGTATATTAGCATACAAAGACAAGAAAATCCACTCCTCCAAAATTATCTAAAATTTTCAAAATAAAGGATCAAATAAAAATAATTGAATAAAATAAATAGAGGTTTATAATTGATAGAAGGTATAAAAAATTATTTAAATATTTTAATATTAGCCTTCTACATATTTTATTTCAAAAAATTATATTTAATAATTATAACTTCAGGAATTAAATTGAATTAATGTCACATAAGTACCACTTATATGAAACGACATATAAAATAAACATTCATTATAAAACATCCAAATGATATAACAAAATACAATAAATAAAAATTGTTAACCAAAATATTTAATTTATAGGATTTTGGTTAACAATTTTTATTTATTAGATTTTGTTATATCATTTGGATGTCTTATAATGAATGTTTATTGACGTGACAACGTCTTATAAATTGGTTTGCCGGGTGACACTTCAAGAAACTGCGTTACGCTCCGCTCACGTTATGCACTCACAATGAGAGCGAGTGAGAGGCACGCGTCCCTTCCACTCGGGCATGGTTAGCCCGCCTAAGAGCGAGAGAGACAGACATAAAAAGTGAAAGGCACGCGTCCCTTCCACTCGAGCACAGTTAGCCCGCCTAAGAGCAAGAGAGACAGAGCGAGAGAGAGAGAGAGAGAGTGAGAGAGATAGGCATACACACCGGTTCATGTCTTGCGCTTCTATTTCGCTTAGGCGCCTGCATACAAGTTTACACGTTGCCAGTTAATTGTAAAACGATTGTGTAGTGATAATGTGAAGGTAGTTTCGTCCATCGCAACAATTCAAACAGCAAAGGTAAATAATTTCAGACTGATAATATAACATGATGAAATAAATGACTAAGACATAAGTGAATAGGTTATGTTGTAGTAATCACAATGTTGTGGTAGTTTTCAATCAAAAAAGTAGTAGAAATCGTTTCTCAACCAATAATAATTTGTTTAACTTGAAAAAATGAGCGCGACTTGCTATGTAAAAAATTGAAATAACAATGTTTAACCTCCAACCTGTCAAATCGAAACTTTCAAACATTCAAACCGAGACGACTAATCACTGCGCAAGGTCGTAAGCGCGCGATTTACAAATTCAAAGATCAAATGTGAATTAGTTTTCTCCTTTTAGAAAATACACTTTGAATTAAAATCGATTGATATTAACAATTAATGTGATTTAAATAAATGTTCTAACTTTTAAATTTAGTTTTTATATTTATAACAATGTAAAACAAGTTAAATTTATTAATAACTTATAACAACTGATTGATAAATAAAATTTTGTTAATATGAAATTCAGTGCGAGATTCTTTGTATAAATTAATGTTTTAAATATAATTCTTTGTATAAATAAATGTTTTAAATTGTTACTATTATTTCATCCTTCTTCCTACTATACGAATGAATATTCACATTAAAATTATTTTACCACTCAAAGTCGTTGTCACGTAAAACTTTCGCCCGTATACCGACTTTACAGGCAACAAATTTTTTTTATATGTCGTTTGATATAAGTGGTACTTATTTGACATTGATTTAATTAATTTTATTAAATATAATTTTTTGAAATTAAATATGAAGAAGGCTAATATTAAAATATTTAAGTAATAATAATAAAAACAATTGAACAAGAATTCTAACATTTGATTTTATATTGATTATATATAAGGATATTAATTTGATAGTTTTTGTACATAGATTCAGTATATATTGTAGAAGTTAGAATATATAATTCTGAATTTAAAGTCATTGAAATTTACTTCGATCAAGTATTGACTCACATTCAAATTGACTTTCTTTGTATTATTTTATAAGCATATCAATTTCAGTTAATTTCTTCACGAAACTGTAACTGTTAATACTTTTAGAGTGTTTGTTTACGAAAGTTGCTGTTCAAATAGTCTTGAACGCTGAATTCAACAAAAATGATATCTTAAATTGTATAACTAGTGCTTTTTTTATTGCTATCAATATTTCACACAAATCAAGGTTTAATCTGGCATTCCAATGAACACTACAGGGTGTCCCAGGAATGAACGCCAAGTCGGGTGACGAAGGAAGTCGTACTGGTTATCAGAAAAATATAAAAAAAAATTTGTGGCATGCTTTCAAATTGATAGGCATTAAAAAAAGATTTTTTTAAATTCTACAAACTATGGCGATCTTTTTGCTCCTGCTGCCACAAACCTTCACTTTTCCAAATATTTTTTAGGTAATGTAATAATGCTTCTCTGAACTGTTATCAAAATTTCAAAACCAACTGCTTTAGTTTGCATGGAAAAGAGTAATTTTTCCCAAAAAAATTTTCAAAATGAAAATTTTGCCCAGTTGGCACTGACTGTACTGAAAAATACTTGTATTACGCGAGTTTGTTAAGTAGTGTTAAAATGGTATAACACTTGGTGAATTCTTGCTGAAATTGTAGCCAAGGTTTTTTTCGAAATAATCCCGTTTTTAACAAACTTATTTACCTCAGTCAAAAATTATTCTAATGTGCCATTTTGAGATGCATTAGAAATAAAATTCAGTGAATTTCTTAAGCTTTTAATCAAATTAAGAATTAGGAGTAAGTTCAACTGAACATTTACAGTAGCATGTGATACCAACAAGATGGCTGCCCAGCGCATTATGCTGTCACAGTAAGAGAATTCCTCAATCAAGAATACACCAATGGGTGGATTGGGCGGGTTGGCATGATTTCGTGGCCTGTGCGTTCACCCGATTTGAACCCAGTAGACTTCTTTTACTGGGGTACGATAAAGGAGAAAGTGTATTCCAAACCAAGATTTGGACGAGCTGCGCTGCAGACTTACAGAAGCCGTTGGAGACATTGCATCAAGAAGATACGCTCGTCTTATTACGAGATAATTTTTAAGGAGATGTAGAGCTTGCATTGCAGCTGATAGTAAACATTTCCAACACTTCCTGTGAGAATTCTCTTACTATGGCAGCATAATGCACTGGTCAACCATCTTGTTGGTACCGCATGCTGCCGTGAATGTTCAGTGGAACTTCCTTGTAAATCTAAATTTAAATAGAAACTTAGGAACCCATTGCATTTTGTTCCAAACGCACTTTAAAATGGCACATTAGAATAGATTTTAACTCAAGTAGATAGATATATTTGTTAAAAATTTCCAAAGAAAAATTTTTCTACAATTTCAGTAAGAATTTACCGAGTGTTAAACCTTTTTGGAATACCTACTAAATGCGCCAACATTCGCGTTATACAAACTCGCGTTATGCAAATTTTTTTCAGTACTGTCAGTTCAAACTTCGCGAAATTTTTGTTTTGAAAATTTTTTGGGAGAAATGTCTCATTTTCATTCTAACTGGAGCAGCTGGTTTTGAAATTTTGACAACAGTTTAGAGAAGCATTATTCAGGGCTACATAGCAAAAAAAATATTTGGAGAGAGTGAAGAATTATGGCAACAGGAGTAACAAGACCGTCACAGGGTGTAGAATCCTTAGAATTTTTTTCAAATGCCATTCATTTTGAAGCATGTCACATATATTCTTCTGCTAGCCAGCACTACTTGCCTCGTACCCAGTTCCGGCTTGACGTTGATGTCTAGGACAGCCTGCATAATGAATTGTATCGTAATTCAGTTGATATTTTTCAAAATTTGAATATCAAATTAGATTTAATCTGTTAGTCTCCTCTAATTTTAATTTGAAAATATTTTATTCAAAAATTTTAGAATTAAATTAACGACTTATAAGCACAGCTTATATTCAATAGACGTATAAAATCAAAACTCAATATACAATATCAAATGGAATACGTCTATTAAATATAAGCTGTGCTCAAAAGACATTAATTTAATCCTAAACATTTCTGAACAAAATTTTTTTAAATTAAAATTATAGGAGACTAACAGATTAAATCTGTCTTGATATTCAAATTTTGTAATATTCCTTCTATCAAGTGAAAAACCTCTTCTTATTATTTTATTTTATATATATTATAACATATAATTATACTAAGGTTTGAATGAAACTCATTATGGAATATTAGGTGGTTTGAAGAAAAGAATATAATACCTGACAGCTTTCTGTGATTTTTATAATGAACATAGAATATCTTGGATTTTAAAGATAGTGTGTTCAAAACGAAGATATAAGAAGGTTTTTGAGGTAAGTTATATTTGTTGTTAACTAATTTTATTTTCTATTTGTGGAGATCTTATCGGAATTCTAATTGTTTTTTGAAGATATAATACATGTTTTAGGAGATTGTTGAAGTAACTTATTGAAATATTTGAATACATGAAATGTTTCAGATAAATTATATTTTCTGAGAAGTCCTTAAATTATGTTTTGTATTTTTGAGAAGGAATTAGTTTTCATAATTGTAAGATCGTAAACAAAATTTTGTCTCCTTCAAATATTTATTTATTAATTGTAATTGACAATTTATATTTGTTGGGTTATTTTTTCCATTTGATATTGTATATTGAGTTTCGATTTTATAAGTCTATCAAATAGAAGCTGTGCTTATTAGACATCAATTCAATTCTAAAATTTTTTGAAATTCAAATTATAAGAGACTAACAGATTAAATCTGTTTTGATATTCAGATTTTGATATATTTCTTTTATCAAGTGAAAAACCTCTTCTTATCATTTTATGATATTATTCATGCGTATATGATATTTTTTTATGTGATTTCTAATTTATCGAATTGCTGCTTGGGAATAGCTGAGAGAATTAATATTTTATGAAATTTACGATTGAATTAATCCGTTCCATATCTGTTTTTCAACAATTGATATTTTTTCACGGATTATTGGAGTCGTGATGAAGGTGGATTGTAGGGCGTAGATTTATATGAAATGTTTTCTTTTTTTACCTCCAATTCACGTTCCGAAATATACAAACCTCAAATCCGGATACACTGTATATAAGTAAAATCCAAGTCTTTCAATATTTCCCTATAATTAACTGCCCAGCCATATAGAAGCGTGCTCATTAAGCATCTCTTCACAATTGTATTTCCGGCAGGAAATTTGGGTAACAACCCCCGTATTTGGATAACAGAGTGCCTCGTACAATGGCCCGCCATCATCAGTAAAACCAACGAAAAGGTTCACTCCGGTGGATCCAAACAAAGAACCGTAGTAAAACTTTCATTAAACTTCAAATCAATGTAAATTACATTCAGCGGTCAGTGGAGCTTCTACGGCGGCCAGATAATCGAGCAGCGTCAATTCACTCAGAGTTAAAAGGGTCCACTCGAGACTTCTTTATTGGACTTGGGTAGTCTCCCCCCATCCCTCAGGACCTCCGCAGACCGACCGATACGACCCGGTCCATATCTGGAGTACACTTCTGCGAAAAAATACGGCGCATAATGTAGAACCCCAGAATGTAGATCCGAGATTTAATTATACTTGAAACACACCCAATATGATTATTTACGGTTCAGGGGATACTTGCCCTAAGACCGCCAAGGAATGAGCTTAAGTGGTGTGGAATAATTGTAGAGACTGAAAACTTCGAATAATGTCCACACCATATACTTCTTCCTTTTCTTTTCGTGTTCTCAAGATGTTCGTTTCGTCCTGTTCTTTTATTCATGGGCCTGAATCTGATGATGTGGAGTCTCTGAAAAACAATTGGATACTCCTACAGTATTTCTTTTCTAGATGACAATGTTGATCTTTCCGAGATAGTAATTGCTGCTGGAAGAAATTGAAATAAGGGAGGTATGGTAATACCTCATTTTTCATCTTGTTATCTACACGTAAATGAGGAAAATAATTGGAGAAATAGTGGCTTATTTAAAATTTGCAATTTGCATTTTAGATCTGCTATAAATAAGAAATTAAGAAAAACATTTCTCAGAATTTTGAAACTGTCAGAAAGGTTTAACCTTGACATTTGCGAATCGAAAATAATATTATTCAAATGACCGCAAGGACTGGCTACAGAACCCTATCCGATCAACCCTATTTATAAGTCTATTGTCGATTGTTTGGGGCTCAATCACATGATTCGCAACTTCGATTTCGTGTTCCAACGCATAAATCGTTCCAGGATGGTCAGCGTCACACTCATTCTTACGAATTCTATCCCATCTTCAGACAACTGAAGACTCAAAAAGCAGAGCAGGGTATCTATGAATAAACAGAGGTAGAAGAGGTAATAAAAACAGGTTGAAAAAGGTTGAAAATGAGAGGACGCTTAACAACTATTAGAACGTCGGCACGTCAAAGAAGATTGGTAAACAGATGTTACTTATTTAAATATCTGAAAAATTTTGGATTAACAGATCCGTACAGTCATTCATTATTTTTATTGTGAACTAACTTGAAGATTTCAACAGATTCTAAATAATCAAGTTTCTTTCCTCTTGATTCTATATATATAACATTTAAAGTTTATCTATTATTGAAAAAGGATGGCCGTTTTCTAAACAATGAGTGGCAAAAGTAGAAGTTTGTTGATTTTGAATGAAATTCATGTTATGTTCATTGAACCTTGTCTGGAAGGAACGTCCCGTCTCCCTCATATATTTATTACAGCACGTCGAACAAGTTAACTCATAAAATCCCGATTTATGTATGTTTGGAGTTGGGTCCTTTGCATTAAATAATACGGATGATAATTTATTCTGTGTTTTGAAAGCAATATAAACATCTAATTGGCCAATAGTTTTTTTCAAAATAAGATATCAATATTGCTTTCAAAACACAAATTAAATTTTATTTGATGCAAAGGACCCAACTCCAAACATACATAAATAGGGAGTTTATGAGTTATCTTGTTCAACGTGCAGTAATAAATATATAGGACACACGGGACGTTCCTTCCAGACGAGGTTCAACGCACATAAAATGAATTTCATTGAAAACAAACAAACTTCTACTTTTGCCACTCATTGTTTAGAAAACGGCCATCCATTTCCGACAGTAAACTTAAAATTTTACATGTAGAATCAATAGGAAATAAACTTGATTAATTAGAATCTGTAGAAATTTTCTATGAAGTTCACAATAAAAATAATGAATGACTGTACGGATGTATGTAAATCCAAAATTTTTGAGATATTTGAATAAGTAACATCTGTTTACCATTCTTTTTTGACGTGCCGACGTTCTAATCGCTATTAAGCGTCCTTTCATTTTAAACCTCCTTTAACCTGTTTTTATTACCTCTTCTACCTCTGTATCGTCATAAATACCCTCTTCTTCTTGTTGAGTCTTCAGTTGTCTGAAGATGGGATAGTTAATTCCTGAAACTAGAGTCACAATTAAATGTGTAAAATATCAATTTATTGATAGTAAAACATAATAATTTCTACAACTTGTTTGAATTATGATCAACTACCAAATACTAACGACTGAAAACTTCAAACTCAAAAAAAAATAATCGTAAAAAAAGAAATGCTACACTGTGTAAGTCCTGAAAAAAATATATAGCACAGAAATCAGTCTGTTACCGATGAAATACATCCAATCGGTTCTTGAAAACGTTCACAGATGGCGATGCCACTACACAAGCAGGGATACTATTCCATCCTCCGAAAATTCTATTCGAAAGGAAGTTTCTTCTAGTGATTGTACGAAAATTCTCCTTGTGTAGCTTAAATCGGTGGCCCCGAAGACGCGAACCGTTGCCCAGTAGTTAAAGATTCGATAGCATTTTTCCAAACAGGCCATTAAACGCTCTGAACGTAGTTATCATATCGTCACGTTGTCATCTTTCTGGAAGGCTGGTGAGTCTAAGAAAAGACAGTCTTTCGCTATACGAGGGGCGTGTGAAACCGTATGGGATCCGTGTCGTACGTCGCTGAGCACCCTCGAGAAGACCCTCATCACGCACCAAGTCTATACTCCACACGGGTCTTGCAAACTCTAAAATTGGTTTCGTATAAGTCTTTATGAGCATGTTGATAGGTCGCATCCCGGAAGCACCTCTAGAGCATGTACATCATTTGATTTGAATGGAGCTTGATACTGACAATATGTTTCGACCAGGATAGCTCCTCGTTTACAGTAAAACTCAAGTCAACGTAGCTTTTCGCGGAAGAAATAGGTTGGTTAGCCAGGTAGTAGTCACAGTGTGGATTGTTTTTACCGAGTTGGAAAACAACACACTTTTCGAAATTGATGGGTAGAAGCCACTTTTGGTACCAGAGAACCAAGCGTTCAGATCATCCTGCAAAACTTGCCCGCAGTCCAAAGCGTTATCAAAAATTTTGGTAGCGTCGGCAAACAAGGACAACATCGATCTCACCTTACTCGGGAAGCCAGATGTATATAGGAGGAACAAAAGTGGACCAAGTTCTGATCCCTACGGGACTCCATCAATCAAATTCTTCTCGTCAGACACTTATTCACCCACTTGCACACGAACTTCGCGAAGTAAGAAATGCCTTTAACCAAAGCAATAAACGCACCCGCAATACTAGGTGTTCCAACTTCCGTAGAAGACATCTGTGAGGGACTCGGTCGACTTTGGAAAAATCAAGATAAATTACGTCAACGGATATATCCATGTCTAACATTCGGGTCCAGATGTCGACAGCCTCCAGAAAATTAGTGATGATTAAGTGTCCTGCGTGAATCCATGCTGGCAATCTAGGATCAAGTTGTTTTCGAGAACAAACTCACGTACTCTCTCCAGCACAATACGTTCACAAATACTAGAAACGATTTAGACCAGGCTGATCAAACGATAATTTACATCGGTCAGCTTATCTCCCTTCTTAAAGATTGGAGTGACCAGAGATTGTAACCAGGATGCTGGCAAGGTGTTTGTAGAGAATGACTTGTAGAAAATCCTGGATAACGGTGATGCAATTTCCGATCGGGTACTTTCTTTTGTTCTGTTCTTGATTCAGTTCTCGTAGAACAACGGGCTGCAGGACGTGGAGGTTGGGTGGTCTGCCCACAAATTTCTTTTCCAAGGTCTGAAGTCTACTCAAAATCGCTTCTATCTCCATTTTTTCATAGAGAAGATCATTCGGTGGGTTGTGCAGTGGATTTCCTGGATGACGTATCTTACTCAATGCCTTTAAACTATTGTGTTCTGCTTATTCTAAAGGGTAGGTCTTCTACAGTTATTAAAGTAGTACATGTCATATGATATTATCGGTCTGCAAATATTTTTGTAAATAGTTGAAGTTGTTGTGTGCTTTATGCAGCGGTTTTTGTGGGTGAGGGATCGAAAGTGTCTAGATCTAGCAATAATTTCTCTCTTTTTATAACCGGTACGAAGATTAAAATTGGTCTAATAATTCACTTTGATTCCTAATTAGTTAGCGTGTTGGACTGGCTTTATATTATGTTGTAGTATTCTGATGATTGATGAATTATTTGATAATATATGGCCAAATATTAGTAGTAGATTAGCCAGGGTATGACAGAACTCTCCATTTTTTTATGCATGTCATGATTTTGTAACACAGACTTTGTAGTTCCTCCACTGTGCTCTTCAGATACTTGCTTCAATTTGGAAATAAGTTTTTATTATTTCTTCTCTTTTAATCGAGCGTAAATCGTCTTAACTCACAAGATATAGAATTATTTACGAGTAATCCTCGGGTATTATGATTTTGGAAGTATTATAAAGTGTTGTGATTTAATGGTTTCCTCTAGATTTTGAAAGATATTTTAGTAGAATTTTATAGAATAGGTACCTATCAGAAATTCCGAGAAATCATTCATAGATCGAGTAATTTTTAAAGATTAAACAGACACAAACCAATTCCCACTAATCAATATTTCTAATTAAAATTTTGGAATTATCTTGATAATTGTAACCGCTTTTCTTCCACCCTTCTATTTTCAACCCCCTCTTTACATATTTCGTAAGGAAGTTTAGTACTCAGAAAACAACTGTGCATTCTCAGTTCAACATTCTTCATACCATGGCATCATGAAACAATTGTTTTGTAAACAATAAGATCTAGCGTAAGTTTAAATTGATTTTTGACTGATGATGAACTGATGCAATATTAAGAACAATCTCCGAAATTTCGAACCTCCAAAGTTAATGGGCAGTTCTTTTGAAAGGTAATAAAATGCAATTTTTCACGTTTCAGTGTTAATCTAACTATCCGACACTCGAGGACATGCATTATTTTATACCAAAGAGATCTGAAATTTCATAAAAAGTGTTTAGAAATGAAGAATAATTTTTCCACAGAATTTTTGTTATGTTTTGAATATTCTTTGTTTAATAATCGGAACTTTTATACTGTTTGACGTATCGGATGTTTTTTTAGAGTGACAGAATTTTCGATAGGGATAACTATGATTTGATAAAAGGTAGAAGCCATGTTGTTTTGACATTTCTTTTCAGTAAGAATTAACCAATTATCATGAAAAGACTCACGCCGCAACAACGTTTACAAATTGTTGAAATTAATTTTCTAAATCAGATTTCTATTCAAATAATCGTCTAGCAGAGCAGCTTATTCGTCGAACTATCGATAGATTACGGACAAAATTTTCTTTACTCGATGCAACAACAACAAGACAAAGAACTGTACGTACAGAAGAAAATATCGCTGCTGTAAGTCATAGTGTTAATGATGGTCCAGATTTATCTGTTCGTCGACGTTCACAACAAGTTGGACTCTGTGCATCCACCACATGAAAAATTATGCGTGAAGATCTTGACTATAATAAGCGTCGTTTGTTTGCTGAGTGGGCCCTAGAACAGCTTGAACTTGATCCACTTTTTTATCGTAAAATTGTGTTTAGTGGTGAAACTCATTTCTGGTTGAACGGCTATGTAAACAAGCAAAATTGCAAAATTGTGAAAACAATCCTCAAGAAGTTTTGCAGGTTCCATTCCATCCTGAAAAATGCACTGTATGATGTGCTTTACACGCTGGAAGCATCATCGGTCCATATTTCTTCAAAAACGATGCTGAAGCTAATGTTACAGTGAATGGTACTCGTTACAGTCGATGATCAATAATTATTCCTTTCAAAATTTGAATGGTGTCGACCCAGAAGTGTTTTGGTTCCAACAAGATGGTGCTACACCTCATGCTGCTACCGTAACAATTGATTTATTGACTGGATTATTTTCTGTAGAGTTATGTCAAGTCATTGGTTTATGCTGATAAACCAGAAACTATAGACGCTTTGAAAGCCAACATAACTCGTGTTATTGATGAAATAAGGCCTGAATTACTCGAAAAAGTGTTCCAAAATTGGTCTGGTGGAATGCGGTTCCTCAGAGCTAGTCAGAAATTATTTTTAGAACATAAATGTCATGAAATTATCTTTGAAATAAAAAAAAATTGGCTTCAATCTTAATGAAGATGTGTTTTATTTCATTTTAAAGTTCTATCACTTTCAGAAAAAACACCCGATATAAATATTTATTTCACCTCAACAGACTTCATATTTCAGTGAATCAATAAATACGAATAAAAAGGGAGAACTTTTAGACATAGTTTGAATTTGGGGTCGGAAATTACCCCACCATATAAGATACGTTATATAAAATATCTAAATTTGTTCTGGGTTTTCTAAAAATTGAAGTTATTGAACGTAGATCAACCAATGTAAAGCCCGAATCAATACCAGCAAACACATAATATTGTAAAATAACGTGGTAAAATACCAAAGTGGCCTAAAACAATAGTTGACGAACGGCCGATAAAAGGAAAGGGAGCGGTGGATCGCGCTAAGGAAGTCGCCACTGATCGTTTCGAGCATCAAGAGGAACCAAACAAAAGGAGTATTGTGACCGTGATTAGATGGCTGCTGGATTCATCGGCCCATAAATTGGCATAATCTTATCGCCTCGAGCCTAGAACGGTAATTAAGAATGACTACCCAAACATCCACAACTCTAAATCTCGAATTTTCCCGGGTGTCTTTATTAAAGTCTTCCGCGAGCAATTAATAACTTTCCGGGTTGGAAGGAAATCAATGATGCATAAAGCACCGGAGTTAATTCAATTCAAATAAATAAATGGCTCTCGGTATTTCTGCAAATTCCACAGAAAATCTATTCGAGATAAACACGGCGGTCGGGAGGGCGAGTTTGCTCGACTGGCTAGTAATTAGCCTCTTCTAATTGCGAACTCAGCAACTCGAGGCGGTTTTGGGTGGGATTGAGAGAGGAAAAACCATCGTCCTGGTCAGAAAGTGTTTCGGCTGGGCCGTGATTCTGAGGGAGATGGAACCACCAGAGTTTTCTGTCGAATCGTCTGAAACTAAGTTATCGTTCGGGATAAAAACAGATTCAAATGTTCTCGGATAATATATTCAACTGGTCGTTACATGAATAAATCCCTTAATTTGGGGACATGATATTGAACATCGTCATAAAATCATTCATTTTCCAAATTTCAAATTTAGAGATAATAAACCAGTGGAGAATTTGAGAGCGATGAACACTAATACAACTTTTTCTCTCCAACCTGGAAGTCTAGTTAAATGCATTCTTACTTGATCTAGTGAACTCTCAATTAAATATTATTAAATCGTTCAATCTTCCCTAGCAATATCCTTCTTCACAGTACTAACGTATTCATTTGAAAAGAGCCAGCTAATTTTCTCTTAGTCTATTGATTGGTTCAGATGCAGTTCTTGTCAATAAAGTGTGTATAACCTGACAGGTAGTCATGAAAAGCCATAATTATTTGACCATCAAATTGTTAGGTTTAACAATGGAATCTCTTGGGAACCTTAATTGAAAGAAATTGAAAAAAAAAGTTCAATAAATCATGGATATAATATCTAATGCAAAATGTCGTGGAGTTTGTGTATTGAGGAAACAAAAAAAAAAATGTGAGCAGGCCAGCATTAAGTACTGCTGAACATAACAACAGATGATAGGATTTAAATTTAGCATTTATATGTAAAATAACGACCAAAAAGCTATTGAAAATTTCTTGGAGACTGTGATTGACATGATCCAGCTGCAATACCTACTAACCTCATATCATTGCTTTTCACCATTTTATATCTTATTAAGACGTAATTCAAGTTACTTCCAGTTTGAGGGTAAATTTTACGTTTAATGAATTTATAGATCGAACACTTCAAGGACATACAAAGTGAGTACCATTAAAAATTCATTTCATTGATCGTTACACCTCAGTTCCAACCAATTTCACGAAGAAAATTTGACTACAGTTAAAGAAATTTTGAGGAAGAGTAACTATCCCAAGTCACTCGTGAATAAAGTTGTTAATGTTAATAATAATTAAACAGTTTAACACTGAGGAAATAAATCGCCCAGAAGACCAGAGAGACCGATACTTTCGATTTCCTTTTATTTCGGCTCTCAGTCATAATATCGCTCGAACCCTTAAGGAGAAATCAACTACAAAATTGGCATTTAATAATCTAACAACCACTTGGAGTTCACTTTCTGAATTAAAAGATTCAACACCTTCAGATGACCAATCTAATGTGGTATATAAAATACCTTGCGGGAGATGCTCAAAATGCTATATAGGGCAATCCAAACAACTCTTAAAAATGCGAATCAAACAACGTAAATATGATTGCGATGAGAGATTCAGAGAAAAATTCAACCACTGTTGCTGAACATCATTTCACAGAGGTTCGTACGTTCGTCTTCAACAACACGAAGATTGTGGATTATGAATAGAATGGAAAGAAAAAGAACATCAGCGAAATGATTTTCATAAAATTAAATGATAATTACAGGACCGATACACTAGATTTAAGTCTGGTATATGCAAATCTATATATATATATATATATATATATATATATATATATATATATATATATATATATTTATATGTATATATATTTATATATATATATATATATTTATATGTATATATATTTATATATATATATATATATATATATATATATATATATATATATATATATATATATATATATACGTCAATATGTTACTCATTCAACAGTTTGTTCTGACGGTGATAGACATTTTAGTGTTTCTGTTATTTCATTCAATATTCTATCTTGGTTTAAATATCGGTAATTTTTTTTAGAGTGATAGAACTTTAAATTGAAATAAAACACATTTAAATTAGGATTAGAGCCAAGTTTTTTTATTTAAAAGGTAATTTCATGATATTTATGTTTTAAGAATAATTTTTGGCATATGTACACCACGACTAGCTCTGAGGAACGGCATTCAATCAGACCAATTTTGGACCACTTTTTCTAATAATTCAGGCCTTATTTCATCAATAAAACGAGTTATGTTGGCTTCCAAAACGTCTATTGTTTCTGCTTCATTAGCATAAACTAATGACTTGACATAACCTCAAAGAAAATAAGCCAGTGCAGTTATGTCGCATGATCTTGGAGGCCAATTAATTGTCCCATTTCTCGAAATAATGTTATCGCCAAATCTTTCTTTCAATAAATCAATTGTTACGGTAGCAGCATGAGGTGTAGCACCATCTTGTTGGAACCAACACACTTCTGGGTCGATAGCATTCAAATTTTGAAACAAATAATCATTGTTCATCGATCTGTAACGAGCACCATTCACTGTAACATTAGCTCCAGCATCATTTTTAAAGAAAATTTGGACCGATGATGCCTCCATCGTGTAAAGCATATCATACAGTGCATTTTGCAGGATGCGATGGAACCTGCAGAACTTCTTGAGGATTGTTTTCACTCCATATACGGCAATTTTCCTTGTTTACATAGCCATTCAACCAGAAATGAGCTTCATCGCTAAAACCAATTTTACGATAAAAAAGTGGATCAACTTCAAGCTGTTCTATGACCCAATCAGCAAACAAACGACGCTAATTATGGTCAAGTGGCTTTAGTTTTTCAAACAGTGGGACCTTGTATGGGTGTAGACCAAGATCTTCACGCAAAATTTCCCAACTTCTTGTGAACGTCGACGAATAGACAATTCTTGATCATCATTAACATTATGAATACAACAGCGATATTTTCTATTGTTATTGTTGCATCGTGTAGAGAAAATGTTGTCTGAAATCTATCGATAGTTCTACGAATAAGCTGCTCTGATGGACGATTATGTAAAACATAAATTTCACGAAGTGCTATATAAGTTTGGTAAAGAGAACACTGATTTTGAAAATAAATTTCAACAATTTGCGGCGTGAGTCTTTCCATGATAATTTGTCAATGCTCACTGTGCAGAAATATCAAAACAACATGGTTTCTATTATATAATACCTTCTGTCAAATCACAGTTATCCCTACCGAAAGTTCTATCACTCTAAAAAAACACGCGATACATTTCACAAAATGTAACTGTTAATGTACGAAAATCGAATACTAACTTCCGCTATTTTATTGAGTTTCACGACAATTTTTTCGTCATTCCACTACTTCATCAGGTGAGTATTAAGACTGGGGCATAGAATGCAAAACATGACCTTAAATACACAGCTCTGGTACAAAAATAGAGGGGTGATAAGAGGTGGTTTACAATCAATGAAAAATGTTAAGTAGGCGGATCTGTTTAAATCTATCATCAATAAAATTTGTCTTTTATTATATCTATTGATCTCTAAACTTTCTAACAGATTTACTTTTTTTCGATCTGTAATATTTCATAGGTCATATTAAAATTATTACCTGCGTCTAACAAATGGTTCGCATAAAATGAATTTGGTTTATTATTAATGTAACATTTTTCATGTTCTCGTATTCTTGTTTGGCCTCACTACATGTTAACTTGTAAACTCTTTATTTTTTGTTTTTGGGAATGACGTCTTTATTATCAAACTGCCTAATGAATTAATGGTTCTAAAAGAGATGTCATAATTTTCTTTTTTCTTCAAATATCTAGCAATCTCTTCAGTTTTTTGCCTATGTAAGTTAATGAAATAAATTTTGTTTCTTTTGACTTTTGAAATTTAGGATGAACAAGTGATATTGCTTGCTTGTAATTTATTTCATTAAATAAACTATCTATAATTAACCGATCAAAATCATTGCTGAAAGCTATTTGTTTAATGGTATTATATTCATTTTAAATTTTTTTGTCAAATGTATGTTAGCCAACCAATCTATAAAGTATACTATTATAAGCTGATAATTTTTGTGAAAATGGATGGTTTGAAGTAGAATGAATTGTATTATCTGTCTGTGTAGATTTCCTGTATATCGAAAAGTAGTGTCTGTTATTGATTTCAGTGATTTTTAAATCTGAGAAATTGATGCTTTTATTTATTTCTCCTTCATGTGTGAATTCAATTGTTGGATATAATTGATTGATAGATTCCAAAAATTAACAAGGTTGTCTATTTGTGTAATTAAATAAAAAAATTATGTCATCTGCACAGCGGTACCAATAAACGAAATGTTTACAATATGTTTTGTTCTTGAATATTGGTTTCTACGTGATCTATGAATATTTCTGACAACAAAGAGCTTAATGGGTTACCCATTGTTAGACTTTCTTCGCCTAGATATAATGTGCTGTTGAACATAAAGTAATTTTGATCTAGACAAACGTTCACGGTGTCTAATATTTATTTTTTTACAACAGGATTAGTTCGTTTTTGGTGTAGTAAATCATCAACTAATTTTATGGTTTCTCTGACCGGTATACTAGGAAATAAGTTTTTCACATCAAAGGAAACAAGTTTGGCAACTTATACAAAAAATTGAGCATATACACATTCCAGACAATGCCAGGATCTATTGAAGCATCTAATCTTGGTATTTTTCTTGTTTCTTGAATTTGCGGCTGGGCTCCCAAACACCTCGGGTACTGACCTTCAAAGTCAATAGCGGTTGGATAGTGCTTCGCTGCTACCGATTACTGTGTAAGTTTTCGAACTGAAACTAAAACTGGAAGATGAGTAGGTCCAACTCCGTATAAGAGGTTCTTGCTTTTCATGATTATAAGGTATACAACTTGCTTTCAAGCATTGTGAAGACTACTTAGTTGTCATTTCGTGAAATTACCATGTTCATATGCTAGTAATTATAATGATCGTACCTCCTTCATGTTCCAACGATTGCAAACACGGTATTATAACTATAACACTGCCTAACTGGACATTCAGTCAGTCGTACTGTTCTTTTGTGGATGAAACCCAAAAGTTGTATCGAATGCTTTGGTGCTGAGCTCCAAACATGAGAGCAGCATTCCAGTCCTTGTCTGATCTGGCTCAATACAGTAGAAGAACCTGCTATGACTTAAATCCAAATGATTAAGAGAGAAATTCTTCAGTATTGGTTGGAGTTATGAATTGTATTCTTAACAATTCAAAAGGAAACAATAAGTAGGCTAGAGGATGTGCGCAAAATGAGCTTCTGTCAGATTGGTTGCGACCCTATGTGAATTAATTTTGCTGCCAAAATACTATTGAATCCGTTTCTTCAGCTAAAGAAATCACGATTCCAGTCATTAATTAAGGAACATGTGAACTGAAGATTATCAAATCATATAATCATATATGTACATAGGATTTTTTATCAATGCCTAGGGGTATCAATTGATAAATCGAGCCATCTCTTCTTTGGTGTAAAATAAACTTGGACTGTATTATATACAGTTTATTTACGAGATTGCATTTACACTCGAACGTGTTAATAATAAAAAACTAACAACAATTAATGAAAGAACTGTTACTGAGTTTCTGATCTTTTCCCTCTTTATATTCTAACTCATCTAAGTGCGTTCTCTAGCTCTCGTCTGAAAGCACTCTGTCTCAACCTCTGCGCGATCTGCCTTCGATATTTTCCTTCGGTCTTCAACCCTGGCTGCACCCCTATGAAAGATCTCCGAATGCGGCCTTAGGTTTGCCGTTCTGGTGAAATGGAGGTCTGAGCCGGTTGATTAACTCAGTGACAGGTAGTTTGTCGCAGCACTGGGCTTCTCCTATAAAACTAGTGTACTCTACCCTATCGCAATAAATCTCCGGATTTTTCTGTGCAATGACCTAGTGCGTTATGTAGCATACTGCTTTACCTCGAGGGGTGGATTGCCCTCAGGTCTTACTTGTACCACCTGGCCACCCCATTGGTAATGGACTCGAGGGGGTAGTGGTTGAAAGTCCGCATGCTCGACTAAGGAGGTATTTCATTTATCTGTTCGGGATATTCTCATGGAATGACTCGGGGTTTAGCGGGGTTGGCCCCGGATCAATACGTAACTTTTTAGGATTTGTGGATCTCGACGGCTTAGCCGTTAGTGCTTGACGTCAGGATCAATCAAATGACTTCAAATTGATTAGGTGGGTCAAGACGTACAAGCCGTGTTGACGGTGCTCGTACCAAGATCAATAGAAGTCATCAATCTTGAGAATATATTAGTTCATGGGACTGCATTCGGAAAAGAATTTCTTCGGGTGGGTGAGTTGCGTCACAGCCAACTCTGGTACTGACCTGCAGAGCCAGTAGAGGTTAGATAGTGCTTCGCTGCTACCAGTCAGACGATTCTGGCTTTCGAGCCGGGGCCGAAACTGGAAGCTGGTGGGTTCATCTCTTTGGAAGGGTTCTCGCTTCGCGTGATGATATGGCGTAATCCTTATCACACTTTCTATCTCTAGAGGTGGACTATGGAGACTGCTGAGTAGTCATTTGGTGCAGGGCCATGATCATATGCCAATATGAAAACCTGGTAGAATTCACGTGCCCCCTTATTTATCCTTAAGTCAGAGTTTAACGCAGCCACGCTCGACTTCCGCTTATTCGACCACTCTTCGATACTCCACAAATCAGGATGAGAAATAGAATAATAGGGATGAATCTCAAGACACTCCATCGAGGATATGTTCTTCCAGAAAATTGTTCACTTTTTTGTTTCACGTAGTAATGAATGTCTGCTCTTTATGACAACTAAACTTTCTATGGTATCCTATCCCATTTCGAAACATCTTGCACCTCATGTCGAATAATGGCTAATGACAGGAATTGTTTACGATCTAGTAGCCACAGAAGAGCCTGAATCCACAAAATTGACCACCGCAGTACTTCAATATCCCTGGGTTTGAGTAACCTATACACGTAAAGTTTTATCTATAAATTATCTACCAATTATTTACAACGATACCTTTTTTGTCGGTCAATATATTATTGCACTAATGTATCCAATGTCCTGGCTTGGAATATGTGCTTTGATATTTTGGGAAAACAAATGCCCATTTGTTGTCAGACACAACCATGTTCGCTTGTACAAACCTGAAAGAATTTTTTTTATATGTTAACGAAAATCTGACTTCACTTCCATCGAACATCTCTCGATTACCCCTCCAACACTGAAAATTTCCGCCACAATTTTATGGCAGAAAGTTAAAAGAAGTGGCATTTTCTCGGGAGAAAGTGAATTCATTATTCGAAAATTTTCTTACTGACGACGTAGCTTCGCGGTCGTTACGAAAAGAGTTTTCGGGCCGATTGTGAGAGAGGCATTCAACCGGCAAATTTATTACGTAAGGTGGTCTTGACAAGGGGCTCAGGCAGCGAAGACGTATCGCGATAGAAAAATACAATGACCCGAGCACCAGCGTTGTGTTGGTCTCGGCGAGAAATACAGACTGGCTTTTATTCGGGTTTTATACCGCTTGGAGTGTCAAGGAATTCGAGATTTTTATGGGCGAACCTTAGACCTTCTTGCATGCATTACAGCTCACAGCACCAATTCGAAGGGAGTTATTTCAACACTGTTGTAATTCGGAATTGACCGCTGACTACCCAACGAATTTAGGCTGGGTTATTTGTTGTACGATTTCATGAGATACTTGTCAAACTATGTCCACGTTAAGACAATCAAACGTATATGGAGTACACAGCATTTTTACCGGATAATCAACAATATATTTTATCTGAATTTCACAATTTATTCACCAATAATATGTTCGATTTATTCGAAATTACACGACGTATTGTATCGGGTGTTTTTTTAGAGTGATAGAAATTTAAATTGAAATAAAACACATTCAAATTAGGACTAACTAACAAACTAACTACATAACATACTAACTAACCAACTGAGTAATTAACTAACTATCTAACTAACCAACTAACTAACTAACTAACTGACTAACTTACTAACTAACTAACTATCCAACTAACTAACTAATTAATTAGCCAACTAACTAACAATCTTACTAACTGAATAACTTACAAACTAACTAACTTAATATCTAACTAACTAGCTAACTATCTAACTACCTAACTAGCTAACTAACTAGCTAACTATCTAACTACCCAACTAACTAACTAACTATCTAACTAACTTATTAACTAACTAACTAACCTACGAACTAACTATCTAACTAACTAATTACTCAGCTAACTAGCTAACTGAATAACTCAATATCTAACTAACTAGCCAAATATCTAACTAATTAATTTTTTTTTTATTTGAAAGATAATTTTATGGCATTTATGTTTTGAAAATAATTTTCGGCATATGTCCATCACGACTAGCTCTGAGGAACCGCATTCGACCAGACCAATTTTGGACCACTTTTTCGAGTAATTCAGGCCTTATCTCATCAATAACAAGAGTTATGTTGGCTTCCAAAGCTTCCATTGTTTCTGATTCATCAGCTTAAACCAATGACCTGACATAACCCCAAAAAAATAATCTAGTGGAGTTATGTCGAATGATCTTGGGGGCCACTTAATTCGACCCTTTCCCCAAATAATGTTATCGCCAAATCTTTCTTTCGATAAACCAATTGTTAGGGTAGCAGCATGAGATATAGCAGCATCTTGTTGGAACCAAAACGTTTCTGCCAGTCAATGCCATTCAAAGTTTGAGACAAATAATCATTGATCATCGATCTGTAACGAGCACCATTCACTGTGACATTAGCTCCAGCATCGTTTTAAAGAAATATGGACCGATGATGCCTTTAGCGTGTAAAGCACACCATACAGTGCATTTTTCAGGATGCATTGAAACCTGCAGAACTTCTTGAGGATTCTTTTCACTCCATATACGGCAATTTCGCTTGTTTACATAGCCGTTCAATTTTACGATAAAAAAGTGGATCAATTTCAAGCTGCTCTGGGGCACAATCAGCAAACAAACGACTCTTATAATGGTCAAGTGGCTTTAGTTCTTGTTTAGATCTTTATGCAAAATTTCAATGTGGTGGTTGCACAGAGTCCAACCTGTTGTGGACGTCGACGAATAGACAAATCTGTATCATCATTAACACTATGACTTACAACAGTGATATTTTCTTCTGTACGTAGAGTTCTTTGTCTTGTTGTTGTTGCATCGAGTAGAGAAAATTATGTCCGAAATATATCGATTATTCGACGAATAAGCTGCTCTGATGGACGATTATGTAAACCATAAATTTCACGAAGTGCTCTATAAGTTTGGCGAATAGAACACTGATTTTGAAAATAAATTTCAACAATTTGTAAACGTTGTTGCGGTGTGGGTCTTTCCATGTTAAAATTTATCAATTCTTACTGAACAGAAATTTCAAAACAACATGGCTTCTTCTTTCTGTCAAATCACAGTTATCCCTATCGAAAGTTCTATCACTCTAAAAAAACACTCGATACCTAGTAATTATGATCCACTTTCTCCGGACCTAATGATATCACCACGGACCGGCTCTCTGATAGAAACCTTCTAAAAAGTCATCATTTTTCGTAGAAATTTGAATGTGACAGTGGTAACTCCGAGTTAAAAGACAGTAGAAGCATCAAGTCGCTGCGCTTCGACCAAGCTCTTACGGTATCAACTGCTTTTTGAACAAGTAACTCAACATTCTTCCGTCACCGTCAACATTCACTTGAGTCAAAATCAACAATCAATCAAGTCACTTCTCTAACATAAAAACTCATGTCTCTAGCTACAACACTAAAGCGTTTAAACGCATTGAAAGAAAAAATTCCGGACTCATTTGTAACTTCATAATTTCAATCTCAAAGAATACTTTCGTTCACCCTCACGTGATAATGCAATACCGCAATTTGAGGGCCTGAAAATGAATGCATAATCTTGTATTTATGTTTAGTAAACTTGTAAAGTGAATCCAAGTGAACTTGGTGAAAGTAAACAGCCCAGCGTTTATGGTTTGATTCTGTGAGGATGGCAATCATACGAAGCTTTTTCTGTGATTTGTTCCGATCATTTTAATTCAATAGAAACAATTGGAGACGATCTTTTTCTTTAAACGCAATTTCATCTCTAAAGTTTACACCAATGGGAGTAGTTTAAATGTATTTACCTCCTTTGATAAATAACGTGTAATTGATTTTGCATATTTTAAGGCTTGAAAGGAAACACTTCATATCTCTCCTATAATGCAAGATGCAGAAACACTTTATTATACAATACTGGAAACATGCAAAAGAGTTAATTTTGCTGTTTTATATGTTTCAGATACATGGAAAAATATGCTACTTTTCAAATTATGAATTTCAATTTCAGTATTCAATCAGAGTCCTCAGAATCTATAGCAGAACCTCTTTCTATTTCTTTTAATGTACCACACTGGCAAGCATCCCATGACTTTATAGCTTGGGGTTGGGGTACTTGTCTTGACTAGGACCCTAGGTTCATCCTAGTGACATGGAGGGTTAAGTCCTGATGCCTAAAGCATTGCCACTCGCACTAGTCACTGGACCCATGTGGTGGAAGATCGACCGAATGGAGCCCTAGTTTCACCGTAATCGCATCGATCAACTGAGTGACAAGGGAGTCCGTCGCAGCACAGAGCCTCCTCCTTAAAACTAACGTTCTCTACCCTATTGCAGTAAATCTCCGGATTTTTCTCTCCAATGGCCGAATGCGTTATGTAGCAAACTGCGTTACCTCGGGAGGGTGGAGGCTCTCGGGCAGTATTCGTACGACCTGGCCACCCAATTGGTAATGGACTCGAGGGGGCAGTGGTTGACAGTCCGCAAGCTGGACTAGAAGGTTATTTCATCTATCTGTTCGAGAAACTCATGTTCAGGGCTTTGTGGATCTCGACGAAATGGCTTAGCCGTTAGTGCCAGGATCAATCAAATGACTTCACATGGGTTCTGTGGGTCAGGACGTACAGGCCGTTAGACGGTGTTCGTACCAGAATTAATAGTAGTCATCAATCAATATAATAGATTATATTAGTTCGCGAGACTGCATTCGGATGCTTGCATAAGAATTCCTTCCAGCGTGTGAGTTGCATCCCAAACAACTCGGATACTGGTCATGCAGAGCCAGTAGAGGTTGGATAGTGCTTCGCTGCTACCAGTCACGGTGTAGATGTTCGGACTGAAACCGAAACTGGAAGCTGGTGGGTTCAACTCTTCCGAGTGGTTCTCGCCATGCGCGATGATAAGACGTAACCCTTATCACACTTTCTGCTTCTTGGGGCAGATTGTGGAGAGTGCTGATTATTCACTTGGTGAAAGATCTATGCTCACATGCCAATAAACTAACTGGTAGAATTCACGATACCATGCTGGGAAAATTTAGATGAGTAAGTTCTTTCACGCAACAGGAAAAAGTAGGAAATGATTATTAGGAGAATAAAATTTGAATATGGTCTGTGTGCAAAATAACTACAATTCTAACAATATAATTACTGTATAAGGATTCTGTTCACACAAAAAAATAAACAAAGTGACAATATTTTTGAATAATACTTTTCAAGAACTTCAACTCCATTAAAAAATTTTCGACAATGTCAGTAACGTTCAAGCTGGTGATGTAATATCCAATAACCTTTTTATCTGGGGTACTGAAAATGTTTGAAACATGTAAGAAACATAAAAAGTTAACTTCCTAAATGAACTAACTCAACCGGCGGATACATATTACGAATATATTAACACGAATTTGAGTATGGTAAATAGAAATGCTAATATAGGTACAGCAGCCTGATTAGATATTACCTGGGTATATGAAAGATTTCCTAGTCTGTGACGTTAGATATAATTGGGAGTACAGTTCGCTTCTTGAATCAGCATGGGGTATATGCTGCGTACTTGTATTCCCTGCATTAGATGGCGCTGTTGTTTCGAAAAACAGTAGAGTCGCTTGGTAGGGCGAATATAGGGGCATTCGTTGGCATTAGAGCAATGCAATGATAAGTAGTCAAAGAGCTATGAAACATTCAGGTCTGCTGCTTATGCCCAGCGAACAACGAAACCTATTCGACTGTATTTTATTTTCGAACTGTAATATAGATGTGAGTTGCACTTTCCCAATTCGACAAACTTTGTATTTAACAAGCTGAAATTTGTGTTAACATAGAGTTAACTTTCAAGAAACAGTGAGGCATCGAAAAATTTGAGGCTATTTTGAAATCACTGCAAAAAACGAATAATTTTTTTTCGATTTAAATATTGGAAATGGAAAAAGTTAGTACCTGTGTTTGCATAATTTTTTGTGATTAGTTCTATCTACAATATCCGTTCAATACTCTGGGACATCATGTATAATAAAGAATACAGTTTTTAATTTCATATAGTACGTGTAGGCCTTATTGAAGTGAGTTCAATGTGTTACAAGTTTACATTATGGAACAAAATACCAGTGGAAAATTATGTTTACCAAGGCTTGGTTCATTTATAAAACTTATCATAACTACCATCAGAGTACAAAATTGTCGAAGGGTGACCCTTTTTCAGTCCTGCTTTCTACCATACCGTTACAACATTTTCTAGAAAGAAGAAAGTACACAAACTCGATAATTAATGGTGGCATGTTGTTTCAATGCAATTACGTCTCGATAATCTATTGAGAATCCTCTTCCAGCCGAAAGAGTTCTTCCGACGATTTGGAGTGGCCTTAAAGAGATAAAAGCCGCCATTTACCATTGATGACTCGACAGAAGATAGATGAGTTGTTTTCATCGAAAAAACTTTCATTTTGTTGGAGAGTTTCGAGTAACTAGTTGGGAGGGTGACACTAGGAAACAATACCTTCAATTTAATTAACTTCTATTTTCGAAAAATAAAGTCGAAAAATGATGACGAAGTTCTTTATGTTTGTTTCCTATCGAAACTATAATTCCGAAAGGAATTAATTTCGAAATTTGAATATAAAAACAGATTTAATTTTTAGTCTCCTACAATTTCAATTTCAAAAAATTTTCTTTAAAAAAAACTTTCAGAATTAAATTGATGTCTTGTAAGCACTGTTTGTATTTAATAGACGTATAAAATCGAAACTCATTATAAAATATCAAATGGCATTGAAAAACCCAATAAATATAAATTGTCAATTAAAATTAATGAATAAATAAAAGTGTGTTCGTTTCGTTCCAAGCATGCACACTGAACTTTTCAGACAAGCGTACGTCATGCTCTGCTTGTGACAAAATATTTTGTTTTCTGATCCTATATTTATGAAAGCTAAATATTTCTCAAAAATATACAACGTAATTTTAAGAACTTCTCAAAAACTAATTTATTCGAAATATTAAATCTATTTAAATGAGTTACTTCAAAAACTCTCAGAACATGAAGCAACATTCTAAAAATTAATTAGAATTCAGATAAGACCAGTTCAACTTCACATTCAAAAGATAAAATTTATTAACAATAAATAAACTTACCCATTCGATCTCTAGGAATATCTGTTAGTTGAACATTGAAACTAGGTACATCTAATATCTAAAGTACTCTATGTTTTATGCTCACAACTATGTTTCTAAGGCACTTTATGGTCTTAGTTAAATACTCAACACTGCATCATGAACTTCTTTATTCAAGAACCTAATATAATTATATATTATATATAAAATAAAATAATAAGAGGTGGTCTTTTGCTTGATAGACGGATTATTACAAAGTTTGAATATAAAAACAGATTTAATCCGTTATTATTCTACAATTTTAGTTTCCAAAAGTTTCTTAAAAAAAAATTTTAGAATTAAATCAATGTCTCATAGAAATGCTTATATTTAATAGGTGTATAAAATCGAAACTCATTATACAATATGAAATGGAATTAAAAAAACTCAGAAAATATGAATTGCCAATTAAAATTAATAATAACAAACAAACTTTCATTCATTTATTAATTTTAATTGACTATTCATAATTTTTTTCGTTTTTTAATTCCATTTGGTATTGTATAATAAGTTTCGATTTAATACGTCTAATAAATATAAGCAGTACTTATACGACATTAATTTAATTCTGAAAGTTTTTTTGAATAAAATTTTTTGAAATTGTAGAAGACTAACAGATTGATCTGTTTTATATTCAAATTTTGTAATAATCCTTCTATCAAGTAAAAAACCGCTTCTTTTTATTTGAATTAATTTCGATTTGAAGACTAGGGTTTTTTTCGTTAGTAATTTTTTATTCTGACTATTTTATCCATTTCATATTTATATCACTGGAATTTAAACCTTAGGGCATGGTAGTTATAGATTATACCTTTAAATAAGAATATTAAATGCATTTAAAATACACATCCTACTTTTCTTAGGGCATTTACAGATTCTGTTCCCCCAAAGGACACTGACTTTGTTGCTCAATCAACACTTAGAGGTAGTTGCTCTGATTTTTGAACTTATGAAAATGTCAACCAACTAATTCTTGATGAAGGACTGTTATCGTTAAAATATATCGAAAGAGTTAAAATATAAATAACACAAAAAATATAAGTTTATTTTGAAATATTCTGTCACGAGATTAATTCAACTTGGTGGGCTTACGATTGACCTATAAATGGATCACAAATCGATATCATTTGATGTTATATTCAAACACAAATTTTTAGTGGGTTGTATTTGATGAACTTAATTTCTTATTCATTCCATTTTTGAAATAAATTTTTACTCCATCCAATATTTTATAATTGAAGGTCATGGCAAAATTTGAATGTCTTTTGAATTCTTTAAAGTTGTGCTATGTGGTGATTTAATGTAAAATTTGATACTTGTACAGACTTCGTTCCAGAAACAGAAAATTTTTCGGCCCACTAGGAACAAAAATTGTTTACACAATGTCTTCACCAACTTTGGCGCCTAAAGTGAAGATATAAATGTTATACCGACAGAATATTCGGAGCATGACGCAAAAGTACTGAGTTTCATTATATAAAATAAGTTTATACTTCTACCTATAAGAATATAAGATCTATGACTTCTGAGGGTTTTTTTGAAACGCATGGAACTCTGGAGCGAATAAGTTTTAATTTTGTTGATGATGATGAATTAGATGTTGAGATGCGCTTTGATTTGTTCGATCGGAACATCGTTGATGTTTCCTCACGTCTTTACCCGTGAAAAACGTTAGAGTGCAGGGTCCACAAGGCGATAATAGTTGGTTCACCCATAACCTCAGAATCATGAGGGAAAATATGCTTCTTGTGAACTCGATATATCGGTATCATGCATAGGCTGATTTACATGGAATCAGGGACGGAATACGGTGCAAATATAGACAAGCAACCAAGAACACGAAATATGATTACTTCAACAACAGTATTTAAACCTCTGACAATAAATCCAAAACAGCTTGGGGAATAATCAATAACCATATCAGTGGAAATTGTAACAGACAACCAACTAATATTGACGCGAATAGCTTCAATATGGATTTTTCAACTATTGCACAGAAAGCTTTAGTCAATCTTCCTCTGCCTTCCATCCCTCCTAACAACACCTTCAAAAAGCGTATGCCTGGGGACCAAATATTCAGCTTTCATGAAATTGGCCAAAATACTGTCAGAGATATAGTTCGTAACATAAAGAACAGTAAATTCAACTGATTACTATGGTCTTTCAATCAAGGTTGTAGAGGGCATATTGACCCCATACTTTCTTCGCTAACCAGATTATTAAACCATTGCTTGCATACTGGTAAGTTTCCTAAATATCTGAAGATGTCGAAAGTCACCCCCATCTTTAAGAAGGGTGACAAAGACGATACTGACAACTAACGTCCTGTACTGAATTGTTTCAGCCGTTACTATTTGGTAATTGATCATAATTAAAACAAATTGTAGAAATTACTATGTTTTACCAAAAAAATATATATTACACATTTTCTTTTGACTCGAGTTTCGGGAAATAAACTAACCCATCATCAGACAACGGAAGACATAACAGTGGTACAGTGGTATTTAAACAAAAGTGATAAATATTTTGGATATTTTAACAGATTCTAGGTAACACCTAATAATGTTACAGAGGTTTACAATCGGAACGTGATAAAAAACCGGGTTGAAAAAGAGGGGCCTTCTAACAGATATCGGAATGTCGGCAATCGACAAAGAAGGTTGTTAAACAGATGGTACCCATTTAAATATCTCAAATAATTTTTGGGGTTACATAGCTCCGTACATTTTTTTTTACATTATTTTGTTGTATATCTCAAATATTTGGATTTTCAAAGCCCCATACAGTCATTCATTATTTTTTACATTATTTTTATTGTGAACAAATTTGAAAATTTCAATAATCAAGTTTCTTTTCTTTTGAATCTACATGTAAAATTTTCTTAAGATTTTCTTTTGTCGAAAGGAATTACTGTTTTCTAAAGAATGAGTGGCAAAGGTCAAATTTTTGTTTACTTTTCATCAAATTTATTTAATGTTCATTGAAAAACGTTTTGAACAGATGTTACTTTTTAAATATCTTAAATATTTTCGATTTATATAGCTCCGTACAGTCATTCATTATTTTTACATTATTGTTATTGTGAACTAATTTGAAAATTTCAACAGATTCTAGATAATCGAGTTTCTTCCCTTTTGATTCTACATGTAAAATTTTAAGATTATCTATTGTGGGAGAGGAATGACCGTTTTCTAGACAATGAGTGGCAAAAGTAGAATTTTGTTTGTTTTTCCTGAAACTCATTTTATGTTCGTTGAACCTCGTCTTGAAGGAACGTCCTGTTTGTCCTATATATTTGTTACTGCACGTAGAACAAGATAACTCATGAACTCCTGATTTGTGTATGTTTGGAGTAGGGTCCTTTATGTTAAATAATACCGATGAAAATTTGTTTTGCGTTTTGAAGGCAATATTGATATCTGATTTTGAAAAACTATTGGCCACTTTTTGACTTATGCTACCAAAGTACGACAGAGAAATGAATTTTTTATTTTCTTCGGTTTTTATGATGGGATAAATTTGGCTCATAGCTATTTCAGATAGTTTCTGTCGAATTAGATTATCTATTATATTGGGGTTGAAACCATTGTTCGCGACTATTGATTTTATAGTTTGGACTTCAGCTTCGCGGTCATTTTTTGATAAGGGTAATGCGAAGGATCTATGGATCATCGATTGATACGCTGACATTTTTTTAATATGGGTGATTGGAATCAATAGGAATACATATATCAGTGGATGGCTACTTTTGCCACTCATTTTCTAGAAAACGGTCATTCCTTCCCCACAATAGATAATCGTAAAATTTTACATGTAGAATCAACCACTGTTAGGTCTTCAGTTGTCTGATGATGGGATAGTTCATTTCCCGAAACTGGAGTCACAAGAAAATGTGTAATATTATATATATTTTTTGGTAGTAAAACATAGTAATTTCTACAATTGGTTTTAACTAACGTCCTATTACGCTTGTGCCAATTTTTTTCGAAAATATTAGAAAAAGTGATGTATTCCCACATTGAAATACGGTTTTGATGTGACGGCACTGAAAATGGTCGAGTCCGTTTTGAGCGTCCAGGAAGTTTGGGCGGATGGCACATACTCCAGCAATTTTGGGTCCGGTATTGTTTTTGATTTTTATAAATGATTTACCAGACTTTATTGTCACTGTCATTTTCCCTATCTGGGAATGAGTTGCAAGCTGTATACTTTGCTCTAGTAGAGACTCATTTGAAGAACGAAATCTTATTGTGGGGAGGCTGCGCGTAACGTGAGGCCATTTTTAGACTGCAGAGGCGAGCGATCAGAATCTTAGAGGGGTTGAGCTACAGTGACTGCTGTAAGAATACTTTTAATATCTGGGTGTACTCACGTTACCATCTCTCTTTATTCTACAAAATTCAATTTACGTTTATAAATTTAAGGAAAAATATCTGCTACAGTCTGACATGCATAATAAGTATGATACAAGGAATAAATCGCTCATTAGGAAGGACTTTTTAAGATTGAGTACAATAAACTTCCTGATGAGGTGAAAAATCTGCCAGTTGTTAGGTTCAAGGATAAAATGAAGATGATCTTGGTAGCTTATATATTTTATTCAGTTTACGAATTTTATGGTCGGACTCTGGATGACCTTGATGTTGCGTAATTTTTATTTATTTAACTGTTGCTTGTTTTTTAACATTTTATTCTATTTATATTAATTAAAGTTTATCTTGACGTGTGAAAACAATATAATGTTTGTGACAATCACCAATAAATCTCTGTCTTCTTTGATAATCATACATTAATAGGAAACGGGTCACTATTACCCGTTCACTCATAAATGATTCTGTATAAATTCAAGTGACTTCTCATTAATTCTCTATTAGGATATGTCATTATCTGTGAAGCGTATATAATTCCGTGGAACTTTGTTCCCCTTCTCCTCTAAGAATGATTTGTTCCTAGTGGAAAAATAATCGTAAACATCGATCACGAAGGCATCCATAACAAAAACAAATTTAACAAGTTTGAACCGAGTTACTTCTCTTCAACGAAGCTAAACGTGTTCAATTACTCTTGACATTTGAATAACCATGTAAACTCCATCAAGCGGAACGTGAGGAATCAAATGGGGATGATACAGCGAATATATTTTTCCACACTTACGTGGATGTGATGTATCAGGCTCATACATCTTTCTAATGGGGACTTCGCCGAGTGTGCTGACTCCAGCAGGCCCGTTGACATTCTCCTCTCCCGACCGATCACCACGTAGCGCCCTGCGTTGTGCGTCTTCAAATTCTCATCAAAAAATACATGCGTCGCAATTCAAAGGGACAGTGTCGTTTCCACTTCGGCTCGGATCTGGCAGATAACAGACATTTTGAATCTGAAATTTTCATTGAGAGGCCTAAAAAATTGGAAACAATTAAGATATACAAGAAAAAGAGTGAAAATATACAGTGTTTTCAAAGTGGAGCATTTCTCCACAGTTGATCATAATATATCAGTCAACAAAAATGATTCACAAGAAAATTACAGAATGGAGGAGTATTCGACTCTCCAAATCATTATGATTTTCCAATGCGGACCTGGAATAACTCAACTCAACTACTTTGAATGGCTGGGTGGCCGTATTGGTATTGAAGGTTCGAGTCCCGCTGCGCCCACGGGTGTATTTGTGTACGTCAGGTGAGGTATGGCTAATGACCACAGCAGTCGATGCAAATCACAACGAATAGAAAATGATAAATAAGATCATTTGTGATAGACGAATTATAAAAATCTACCTAAACGTTCACAACGAGGTTTTTATCATCATTTAACTGTTTCATAATTTGTAGCGATTCCAATATAGTTAATTTGAAACCTTTAGGTTGAATATTCAAAATTTCGTTGTTTTTTTTGTGGAAATTTGATTATATTCAATGAAGTGGTTTACACAATTTTAATCACGTTTATTCAACCGATAACTTTCTAAATGTTCCTGTTATTTCTGATAAAAAGTCTGGAGGGTTTGGCCTATTTAAATTTTCAAACTTTAGAGTTTTTGAATTTGCCTTGTACGGACTCTGAGTTTTTGTGAATAAAGTTCGGTTATTGTTTGTCTCTAATGCGACATTTATATTTTCTTTCTGAAGGAAACGGAACATTTTGTTTCTAGGGTGCCATAGATATGTGTCGCTATGCATGTCTCGCGTGGGTGCCAACAACTCAGTGGTAGAGTGAAGGGCTCGTAACCGGAAGGTCGCGGGTTCGAATCCTGTTCAGGTGGGAAAGAAATTTTCTAGTTGGACAGGTGTCGGCCACCATTTCACTGTTGGGTAAAGTTGCGCAAGATCGCAGTAAGAAAGCCTACCCAGAACACAACTGAACTATTAACTCGCACAAGCTGAAAAAGCTTCTGAGGGATCTTTACAGAAGATATAGGAGTTTCAGGATAAAAATAATAATAATAAACATATCTGAGACATCCTACAAACAAAAAATTTCTTTCCTTCAGAAACGATTGATGTGCAAAACATTTTCCCAAGCATCTTAACATCAATTTATTCTTTAACGTGTTTTTTTCTGTTAAGGTTATGTATTGAAAGTATTGAATACTTTAGTATTTCTCTAGTTGGACAGGTGTCGGCCACCATTTCACTGTTGGGTAAAGTTGCGCAAGATCGCAGTAAGAAAGCCTACCCAGAACACAACTGAACTATTAACTCGCACAAGCTGAAAAAGCTTCTGAGGGATCTTTACAGAAGATATAGGAGTTTCAGGATAAAAATAATAATAATAAACATATCTGAGACATCCTACAAACAAAAAATTTCTTTCCTTCAGAAACGATTGATGTGCAAAACATTTTCCCAAGCATCTTAACATCAATTTATTCTTTAACGTGTTTTTTTCTGTTAAGGTTATGTATTGAAAGTATTGAATACTTTAGTATAGTAACAGATAGACGTGGCCTCAAATGTGGAGAATTTTATAGCCAATGTCGTTTTGCGTGCTACTTCCATTTGAAGCTTCTAGAAAATTTTCTCAAAGCTTACTAAAATTTGGATGAAGTAGTGCGCTATCATAAAGATTATTATTAACTGAATATACAGTGACTCGAGTCTCGTAGTGTTTACTTCATTTTCAAACTGAATCATTAAGTTTGAAAATGTTATATATTTTCTGGTCTGAAGCTACATTAAAAAATTTGCCTGAATTTTTATCTAACCTTTGGTACCAGCTTCACTTCAATCTGTAGAGTTAAATTATAATACGAGAGTGGTTCAAATATGATCGAGATAAATACTCTAATACGTTTATTCATTATCGAAAAATTCACAAAAAATCACAATTTTTCTAGATAATTCCTCTCACTATTTACATATTTTGTCCACCTTTCCGGAAGTTTTTGATGCTGGTATCGAAAAATTCCTGGGGCAACTCGGACAGCCATATGCGCATGAACCCCTCTACCTCGTCGTTGGTGTTGAATTTTTGACCTCCGAGGACCTCTTTCAGTGGTCCAAACATGTGGTAGTCGCAGAGCGATAAATCCGGACTGTAGGGGGGGTGTTCCAGTACCTTCTACCCCAATTCCGATATTGTATCGAACGTGAGACGCGCGGTATGAGGGCGCGCGTTATCCTGGAGGAGAATCGCATTTCGTGCTGGAATGCTCCTTCGTTTCGAGCGATAAGCGGGTTTCACGTGTGTTTTCAGAAGATTAGAGTATTATGCAGCATTGATGGTACGTTGAGTGCGCAGGAAATCGACGTACAGCACGCCCTGCCGGTCCCAGAGCACAGTACACATTACCTTACCCGCGGACCAGGTTATCTTCGCTTTGACTGGCGCCCCTTCCTCCTTCTTCCTCCACTCTTTACATGACACCTTGGTTTCGGGAGTGTAATAGTGCACCCATGTTTCCTCTGTAGTGAAGATTTGCGTTAAAAAACTGCCCCCCCGCCTCGTTTCGCGTCAGTAAGCGGCAACAAACTTCCAACCGCCTTAATTTTTGATCAAAGTTGAACAGTTTAGGAACCCATCGCGCCGTTATTTTGCGATATTGAAGGTGTTCGTGGATGATAGACTCTACACTACCAATACTGATGCCGACTTGAGCCGAAATATCTCGACCATTCATCCTACGGCCCTCCAAAATGAGTTGTTCTACGCGGCGAATGTTGTCTGGTATGACGCTAGTTCGCAGTCGACGATCATGCGGCTCATTCCCGATGGTTTTGCGGCCATCCTTGAATGCTTTGGCCCATTTAAACACGGCAACCCTACTCTGGCACTCACTACCGAACTGCTTTTGCAAACGCACAAAAATATCCGTGTTTTTAACGTCTTCTGCCACTAAAAAACGAATGATAATACATCGAGCAACGGCAGTCGGCACTTGACGTTCACTCATGGTCGTAACACACGCGTGAAACACGTGCTCCGACGAAAACAAATGCCACACTGTTCGTTAGAGACCCAGCTATCACATACTCAAGCCACGACCTTCGAAACATACATGCGCGCCATCTACAGAGTTTGTTTCGATCATATTTGAACCCCTCGTATTTCTAAGAAAAGTTTCCTAGTGTTAGAATTTTACAAAGTGTTTTAATTTAATTCTTTTAACTTAATAATTACTTCCAACTACCTATGAAATTGATTACTTTTCTTCAGCTCATATGCTATTACGACTTTATCCATGATTCAACCATCTTAGGTTATATTCCTTGTATACAAATTTTTAAAATTTCTGACGTAGACACGATGTTTCCTTAATTATTTGAATTTTGTATTATTTTGGAAAAGCTTCCATCGTTTCCTTCACTAATTTCAGAATATCAATTCAAATTATAATACTTCAATTTCTTTTACTTTGGCTGTCTTAAACACTCAATTTTTGCGGAGTATATACTCCCTATGAGTTTCTATTCACAGTTTTGAAGGAATTTCTGATATTAGACTAACGCTTCAAAGAATTTTCACTCGACTATTTGTTGGGCACTCCGAACATGCTCTTTCCTCAAAATTTTGATTCTAAGTATTCAAATGAGTTGAACTATAAATGGATCTTATTTAAATAATTTTGATCCAAATACTCTCTAACGAGTCGACTTATATACTTCAACATTTTCTTGACATATCATTGATGTAGTATTAATTTTTATAATAATTCATAATATTTGATGTACAGAATTTCATCAATAAAATCTGACAACTCTATTAAAAAACTCAGAAGAAAATAACGTCCTTCCAATAACAGCTTAAGAACCCCGAAATTTACTACAAATTCGTCTCACTAAGAATTATTTCAAACTCAAATCTAAATTCTTCATCCAAAAATCTGGTTTACCAATGAAGTCGCCCCTCTGTTATCAGACATTTTTATGAATAAATTAGAAAATAGAACAGACTCAATGCATTTTTGAACTAAAAACATACCATAAATGAACATCAATTGAACATTACGTTTTGTATGAACAAATATTTCAAAAATTGATTATAATTATTTTCTGAAAACCTTTACAAATTTTATTCAAAAAATTATTCAAAATTGAATTAAATCAAACGTCCCAGAAGCATACAGATAACTTCCGACTGAGAAGAAACAAGGTAAGAATTTCCAATGTTTTCTCTGGAGAATGTGCTATATATTTTTTGAAGAAAAAATGAGGAAAGCAATTGGATGATAATCTCTACTTGCGGTCAATATACTCTATTTTCTCCATAGATTTGATCATTTTTTGATGAATATTTTTACTTCGCTCATTCAGTATAGGAGGTTTTTTTTCACGTTCTGTCGGAAAAAGACTCATCTTCAAAATTATTCTGCATATTATGAAAATTTCATTAAACCGAAAATCTCTCATATTAGCCATAAAACGATAAATAAGTCCTTACAAACACAAAGACCCACAAAATTTCGGTGTATCAGAAATTTTGCATAGACACAGATACTAATTGCAATTCTAGCAGATATCTTTCAAAAGACAATATAAACCTTGTGTATGATACTTAAACAACATACATACATGGGTCACAACTTTTTATAGGGTAAATTGGAGTATTTGATGAAACCAATTCGTAAATTTAAACCATGAAACTATTGCAACATGAAGTTTATGAATGAATGTAGTTGGATATGTAACAGACTCTATTGTTCGTTGATTATCTCCATCGCTACTTAAATTCCAGGAACTGCTCTCTCGTGAAGAGTTTCTTTCATTAATTGCTAATTTTCAACATCTTGTATACAAAGAAATTCATTTATTTAACTCTACGAGGAAGTTATCAAAAGCAGAAAGGAAGTTTAGATTTCAGTTACAGCTACTGAATCTATACTTGTGCTGGAAATTGATTCACTGAAAAATGAAATAGATGGAAATTAAATAAAAATTTCAAAAGATAGGTCGGGTAAATAGGACGAATAATACTATATAACTTATTTGGATTGAATAGACCATTCAGTGAAGATGAATCAAAATAATAACAATAAACTCACCTAAATATCGATAAGACGAAATGAATTGGTCTTCAGCTCTTGCACCACTTGTTTTCTGAATTTAGGAAATCTTTAAATCGACGGCGAAATATTGATAACTTAGATGAAAGATATTGAAAATGTTTAAATTAGGTTTGATCAACAATTAAAATGGCAAATAAAATAGAAAAAGGCTTTTTACTTGATAGAAGGGATATAGCGAAATTTGAATATCAAAATAGATTTAATCTGTCAGTCTTCTACAATTTTAATTTCCAAAAAAATTTTATTCAAAAAACGTTAAGAATTAAATTAATGTCTTATAAGCAACGCTTATATAAATAGACGTATACAATCAAAACTCAATATGAGTTAATTAAAATTGATAAATAAATATTTGAAGGAGGCAAAATTTTGTTTCTCATCTTACCATTATGAACACCAATTCCTTTTAAAAAACCTAAAAAAAAATTTGAGGACTTCTCAAAAAATAAAATTTATTTGAAATATTCAATATATTTGAATATTCAAATACGTTAATTCAAAAATCTCTCAAAACACGCACTTTATCTTCAAAAACCACTTAGACTTCCGATAAACTTTCATCGGCCCTAAATCAATGGTTTAAAGGAAACCTTATAATACCTCACAGTTTTCTGTGATTTTTGTGACGAACATAGAATATCTTGATTTTAAAGTTAGTTTGTTTAAGCAATGATCCGATTACCACTCTGAGGTAAGCTATATTGATTTTTAGTTGATTTTGATATTTAGATATGTTTTAGGGCCGATGAAGAGATTATCGGAAGTCTAATTGTTTATTGAAGATATAGTGCATGTTTGATTTTTGAATCAACTTATTTGAATATTTAAATATATTGAATATTTCGAATAATTTTTTTTTGAGAAGTCCTTAAATTGTGCTTTTTATGTTTTTGAAAAGGAATTGGTGTTCTTAATGGTAAGATCAGAAACAAAATTTTGTCTCCTTCAAATATTTATTAATTAGTTTCAATTGACAATTTATATTTGTTGGTTTATTTATTCCATTTGATATTGTATATTGAGTTTTGATTGTAAACGTCTATTAAATATAAGCGGTGCTTATAAGACATTAATTTAATTCTGAAAGTCTTTTGAATAACATTTTTTTTAAATTGAAATTATAGAAGACTGACAGATTTGATCTGTTTTGATATTCAAATTTTAATTAAAATATTATAAACACATGAGGAATTTTGTCAATAAAATCAAAGGCCTACATACATACGAAAATATGTGGGCAACATAAAATATTAAAAAATAATCACCAAGAATTAGTGAAATCGCAAGTCACCTATGTAAGAGTTGTATTGGGTGGTGCTTACAAAAACTACGTGAAACTCTTAGAGGTTATGCATAAACTGGACTTGAGACTAATTTACCAAAAAAAAATATATATTCTCAAGTCAACTGTTGGTTGAAGTGGCAGAGGTGCAAGATTAAAGGCAGTTATACACTTTCAAAATTCTTACAAACATCGATTCAAGGAAAAAACCTGTGAGTAAATTGCAACATGAATATTAAATCAAAAGAAAAGTCTAGACTCACCAGCAAAAGTATAGAACAATGAAGAAGATGAAAAATATTAAAAGTTTTAAAAAACGAATAAAACTTGAATTTAAAGTGAAACAAAACCCACTATTAACAACTTGAATAATGGGAATTAACCCATATCCTGAGCAAGGAAACCAATAATGACATTTTAGAGAAAAAATATACCCACCTAATAAAATAAAACTTAACCTAAAATTTTGTTTCAAAAACATGTCCTGACCTAATTGAAGAAAGTAATATTTCCAATACTGAATGATACTAAAAATGATAAATGAACGAATATACTTGATTCTGATGCCAATAACATGATATATATAAATATATATATATATATATATATATATATATATATTATATATTTATATATAATTTTCCCATTTTCATATAATAACACACAATTACAATATTCTATTACGTACGAGTAACTCAATGATGTAATTCGTTCATTTACTAAAATAAACTTAACGATATTTATTATTCTAGCGTCTGAAGCTTACCCAGAGCATCAATAATATTTATGCTCTACATGGAAACAACTCGAATATCATACCTCATAAGGGAAACCTGCTAATAAGGATAAAAACTGCAACATGTTCGTGAGTTTCAGTTTGCAGAGGGGAACCTCCTAATACCCTAAATAAGATGTACCATCTTATTACACTTCGATTTTCTATTTCCAAATCTTCCACGAGTGGAATGCAATAAAGAACATATATTATTGCTTGTTTGGGAATATACCCAATGAAGTTTGCCTCCAAGAGATTTGATAACGAATTCTCAAATTTCATGAATCAATATAGTGAACCTGGTTAGATTTTCAATGAAAAACAAGTTTAGATATGATTTGATAGAAATTGTTTTCCTTATTAATACCCGGATAATTTATGTCTGAAAACAGCTATTATATATAAGGTTTTCGGAAAGTAATTTCGTTTTTTGGCGACAGAGGATTTAATTGTACTTTTTCGAACCCAATTTCACAATCGAGCCGCATATTCATTATATGTTTGACAGCTGATATAGCAAGGCTTGTGTGTGAAAAAGTAAAGATAATTATACTCAGTACTTTTTGGTTGGTGCCCTTTTATTAAATTTTGGGAGCAATTAGTAGCATTTTCGTCTTCATTTACTTTTTTATTATAGAAAATGGTGTTCAAGCGAGAAAGAAATTAACCGATGTGTATGGAAAAGGTGTATTGACCGTACGCCAGTGCCAGAACTAGTTTGCAGAATTTCGATCTGGAAATTTTGATGTCGGAAATGCACCACGTTCCGGAAGGCCGGTTGAAGCTGATATAGACTTGATAAAGGCATAACTTGATGCAAATCGGCGAATAACAACAGGTGAGACCGGTGAGAGGTTAAATCTATTGAACTCAACTGTTTATGGCCACTTGAAAGGCCAGATTTCAAACTCGAAGCTCGATATATAGGTTGCCCATGTTCTCATAGACAGAAATTTGTATCGTCGCATTGACGTGTGTGATTCGCTTCTCAAATGTCAGAAAATAGTCCATTTTTGCATCATTACTGGAAAAAAAATGAGTTGAATATAACAACGTCAAACGCAAGAGATCATGGAGCAAAATAGATGAACAGACTCAAAGCATTTCGAAAGCCAATATCCATCGAAAAGGTGATGCTGTCTATTTGGTGGAATTTTAAGGAAATCGATATTTTTTAGCTTTTACTGGATGACACAACAATAAATTTGGAAGTCTACTGTCATCAGCTGAATAAACTTAATGATGCACTTCAACAGAAAAGGCCAGAATTAATCAACAGAAAAGGTTATATTGTTCCACCTAGATAATGCGAGATCTTATACTAGTTTGATCACTCGCCAAAAGCTTTTACAGCTTGAATGGAATACACTGTCACACCCACCATATTCTCCATATTTGGCGCCTTCGGATAATTATTTTTTCCGTTCATTGCAGAATTTTTTGGACGGTAAAATCTTCACTTTAAATGAAGAGTCCAAAAATCAACTGGGATAGTTTTTTACCAGACCAAAAATTTTGTGAGCGTGGAATCATGCTACTACCAGAAAGATGGCAGAAGGTGTTGGATCAGATTGGTCAATACATAATTTAATGAATTATGTATTCAGTATACGTCTTTCATTTTCAATAATTAAATTACTTTCCGTACAACCCAATAACTTGTCACGGTACCATGCGAATAAAGTCAAAATGAATAAAGATAAGACTCAAAGTATTACAGATAATAGCTTGATTAATTCTCTGAAACCTCCACAGATTTGATCTAAAAAATCTTTTGAAGACTTTTCAGAATTAAATTGAATAACATGCTTGAGAAAAGTCTGTTTCACTTAATAGACATATAGATTATCAACACCTGTGAGCGGCAACTATGAAGAATCAAAAGAAAACATACAGTATGGACCAAAATTATCTAAATCCATTAACCAAGACAATTTTGTTTCTAGTGAATATTAAGGAATAACAAATTCAATTACCAAAAAATGTAAACTGCATATAATTCAAAGGGTCTTATTTATTTCTCTTGAGTACGATGCAGAAATTAGACTAAATCATATAAATATGTTGAAAAGAAGATACGATATAGACTCTATATCTGAAAACTCTCACGTGCATGCGTAATAAATACAAAATATGAAAAAATTCGAACAATATATGGTAATATATCAATATTACAAAAAACTACTTGCTTAGGAATATATTCCGCTCAAAATTTGAAAATAACAGACATTTGAGCGAAATAATAGCATTCTGTTTACTGGTACAAACGTGCAGAAGGCATTAATGGATAAGTAGATGTATCCGGAAAAGGACAACTGAAAAATAGCAACTGATTTCATATTTGAATTTAGCTCTTCAAATGTTGAATGTGATAAAGTGACAGTGTGGCGAAACATGTGTCATTCAACAATAAAAAAATTGTGGAAATTAAATTTTGTTTACTACTAGTTAAAGATGATTTTCCATCAAGTTAAGACCGAATCCATCAAATATTAGCATTTTTTGAACGCATATCTTATTTTAAAAAGGTTCAGCATCAAAAATATCTCCCAAAAAATACATCCAAATTCAAGAAAAATTCAGAATTTTCATTAACTGCGACATAATTAATAATTTCGTTATATTTCCTCTCAAACGTAAATATCCTTTTGGGAATCTACATTATTAGAAGCCCTGTTTCATTATTTAAATTCACGATTCAGAAACACGTGCAAAATATTTCAATTTGGAATCAGACACCTATCAAAATTCAGAATAAATGAAATCCCGAATGGCTATTCAGTTTTAGCACTTTTTCATTTTCGTTTCATGGAATCATCAATCGTGAAGGAAAACAACAGAAAATAAAAAAAAACACGTTCCATCATATCGCTAAAAAAAATTCTCAAAGGTTGTGAGAACGTTAACATCTACGTTTGTTTTCAATAAAGTGAGATAACATTCTACAAACAAGCGTGAAGTGCACAGCTCAGATAAGCTATGCAATGCAAACCCTCTTTGTCTCCAATTTTCCATTCTCAACATCTACTTTCCCTGGAGGAATTGATTAGCTCCATTATTTTTATTTCCATTTTCTCGGTTTCTTTTTAGAACGGTTTTTGCATGAGTTTCATTCGCCGTTTCGGCTAATATTCTGAAGGCTTCTTTTGAATGGTACCAGAAATGAAAACACTATGAAACTGCAAGGTTGTTGATCTAACATTAGATGCAAAGTTGAACAACTAAATTTACAATTGGGTAAAGATGAAATAGATGTTATTTAGACTTGGATACGGATAGATCAATTTCAGTATATAAATTTGTACAATTACAGCGTGAAGGCTCATGTTTGTAGGAAAAAAAATTGTCATGGGGTATATTAATCGCAATGTGATCAAATTGAGAAGTGATTTCAGTAGAAGAAATAAGAGAGATGTGTATTGAAAAAGACTCTGAATTTGTAGGTATATATTTAGGAAATATTAATACCGTTGTGCTAGCATTATACAGATCCCCAACCAGTTCAGTAGAGATATTTTTGAAACCAATTTTAAAAGTTTTGCTCCATTTGATTGCGAAATTTCACGGAAAGAGAATAATGGTTAGATCCTATTGTCCTGGATAGCGAATTTCCATTGCCCTAAGATCTTGGTGGAATCTTTCATCCTGCTCGTCACTGACAGCTCCCAAATTTTCGGGAACAAATGACAGATTTGAATGAAGGAAATAAATTTTTTATGACATTTGGGCACCAAGCCATTTGAAGGCATCTAATAGTTTATTAACTAACTGTTGGTAGTTTGCATCCAGATTGCTACCAAAAAATCCTCTTAATACAATAGAAAATAAGTTCCTTGCTCTGGGTTCCTGTATGGTAAGCTTCTCTGTAAAATTAACTTCGTTCATTAATTTCTGATTTGTAGTCCAATAAAAATGCCTCCTATTAATTTGGCCTCACTTAACTTGGGAAAGACTTGTTTTAAGTATTTGAATCCACCACCATTTTTATTCATAGCCTTCACAAAGTTTTAAATCAGCTCATGTTAAATGTGAATGCAGAAGGACATTTTTGGGGTTTACAAGAGGTCTAACATTTTGAGATCCCGATTGAAATACACTTCTTTCTAGACAAATTTTTATTAGATAATGCTTACTTACAGCACGACTATCTCATAGACAGAGAAAACAGCATTATTTTCTAAATCCTCCCTGAAATCCCACTCAAATTCCTATAACTTCTGAGTCCCCACATATCAAGCTATTTATAGGTGTTGTAGTTCATTTGATCCAAAATAATGCGCATATTTTCATAACTTCCTTTCATCGTCACTGGATGGGCAACTGGTATAGAGGGTGTTAAATTTCCATTATGCAAGAGCACAGCTTTTAAACTTTATTTAGACTAATATATAAATAAACGCTACTCAGAGGGGCCCAATATCAAGATCCTGCACTATATCATCAATATCAGTACACGCACACAACGAATTTTCCAAATTGTGGAATGCAGAAAACGGAGTTTTTCTTCTGAAATTCGTGATTTTCGTTTCGTTGCCTAATATTCTTAAGACGGAAACCAAGAACTTCTGCCTGCTCCTTTGATAACCTTTAATCACGTACTAAATCATTTAACTTACTTTGAACAATTAAATGTGGCTCGTCGGAACTGGGACCAGAAGTAAGAGTAGGGTCGGTGTTCTGTTCTTCAGAGATGCCTGATGATGCATTGTCTCCAATATCTTGTGGATCTTAAGGTCCAACATCTTGTGGATCTTAAGGTGTGATCGGCAGTGGCAAATCTGCATTATGAGGAATAGGGCGTATTGCAGACTGCAAATTTGGAAGGTCAATCTTGTGCTTTCCCTTGTTGGAATAACCTTCAGTCATTGTCAGGCAAAAATAGGAATCGTCTAAATTATTGATGTATTCTCGCCATACCATAGGGACTGCAAAAGAAATGCTTTTTCTTTTCCCATTTATCCACTCCACTAATGATACAATACAACTAACACAGCACACTGCTTGTCTTGATCGCCAATTAAAACATCAAAATATTGGAAGTAGGCTTTTTAAACATTTTCAAAAAATGACCTGGCTTGTAATATTACCATAAATTCTCGCCAAATATAAAAATTTGTCAGGATAAATTTTGTAACTGGGGCGCGTCTGTCTCGACAATTTCGTCCTTAAAACACTTTCTTATCCACACACAGGGAACCACTCACTTCGAAATTCAACAGAAGACTGATTTTTAATCTTAATGTTATGTGTAATATTGTAAATAACACAGTTTAGGTACTTTTCCTGTTATAAAATGCATCCATTTCAACCGTCCCCTCGTAAAATTGACTACTTGCTAATGTAAAATGGTCTTACTGATGATACTATTGAAAAGTGGTACCTGTTAGGGCTTTAGGAAAATTTTACTATTATTAGAACTATATTTCCATCAAGAAAATGTCTTGTCTAGTCGACAAGTGTTATCCAAGTGTACAGAAGATGAAGTTAGGAAAATAATGAAATCACTTAGATCGAAAAAGGTTGCTGATATTTACAACATACCTCTTGATATTTTGAGGAGCATCAGTGAGGAAGTCGCCGGGTACATCTATATAATTGTAAACGAATTTTTTAGTGAAGGTTATTTTCCAAATGATCTGAAAACTCCTACAATAATTCCCATAAAGGAACATGAGATGAAAATAAATCCTATTGTTATTGTGGTATGCTTCTCAAAAATTTTTGAAACATTTGTAAAAAACAGAATGATAATCTGGATGTACAAAAATATTTTACCAAAACCAACATGGATATAGGAGGGGCTGAAGTACCACTATTGTACTTATGGATGCTTTGAATGAAATTGTTCAGGCTATGGTTAATGAAGAATGAATGAAGATGCTCATTTTCGACTCAAGCAGAACTTTTGACCCAATTTCACATGCAGTGTTACTGAAGATGGATTTTTGGGCAATGTACTCAAATTAATAGAGTCTAACCTATGCAATAAAACTCTGAGAGTTACTCAATTGTTTCAGCCATTACTATTTGGTAGTTGATCATAATTAAAACAAATTGTAGAAATTTCTATGTTTTACTAACAATAAAAA
Source organism: Megalocaria dilatata (assembly GCA_034642435.1). NCBI lineage: Eukaryota > Metazoa > Arthropoda > Insecta > Coleoptera > Coccinellidae > Megalocaria > Megalocaria dilatata. The sequence continues at coordinate 42,071,703 of CM067856.1, read as the reverse complement.
TATATATTACACATTTTCTAGCGAATAGAGTTTCGGGAAATTAACCATCCCATCATCAGACAACTGAAGACCTAACAGTGGTACAGAGGTACTTAAACAAAAGTGATAAATATTTTGAATATTTCAGTAGATTCTCGGTAACACCTAATAGTGGTACAGAGGTTTACAAGCGGAACGTGATAAAAAACCGGGTTAAAAAAGAGGGGCCTTCTAACAGATATTGGAATGTCGGCACTCGACAAAGAAGGTTGTTAAACAGATGGTACCCATTTAAATATCTCAAATAATTTTTGGGGTTACATAGCTCCGTACAGTCGTTCATTATTTTTACATTATTTTGTTGTATATCTCAAATATTTGGATTTACATAGCTCCATACATTAATTCATTATTTTTTACATTATTTTTATTGTGAACGAATTTGAAAATTTCAATAAGTTTCTCTTCTTTTGAATCTACATGTGAAATTTTCTTAAGATTTTCTTTTGTCGAAAGAAATTACTGTTTTCTAAAGAATGAGTGGAAATATATATATAATATTACACATTTTCTTGTGACTCCAGTTTTGGGAAATGAACTATTCCATCATCAGACAACTGAAGACCTAACAGTGGTTGATTCTACATGTAAAATTTTACGATTATCTATTGTGGGGAAGGAATGACCGTTTTCCAGACAATGAGTGGCAAAAGTAGCCATCCAGTAGATATATGTATTCCTATTGATTCTAATCACCCATATTCACAAAAAATGTCAGCGTACCAATCGATGATTCATAGAGCCTTCGCATTACCCTTATCAAAAAATGACCGCGAAGCTGAAGTCCAAACTATAAAATCAATAGCCGCAAACAACGGTTTCAACCCCAATATAATATCTAATATATATATATATATATATATATATATATATATATATATATATATATATATATATATACTATCTAATATAGCTATGAGGCAAATTTATCCCATCATAAAAGAAAATAAAAAATTCATTTCTCTATCATACTTTGGTAGCATAAGTCAAAAAGTGTTTCGTTGAAAAAGGTTTTAAACAGATGTTACTTTTTAAATATCTCAGATATTTTCGATTTACATAGCTCATTCATTATTTTAACATTATTGTTCTTGTGAACTAATTTGAAAATTTCAACAGATTCTAAATAATCGAGTTTCTTCCCTTTTGATTTTACATGTAAAATTTTAAGATTATCTGTTGTAGGGAAGGAATGACAGTTTTCTAGACAATGAGTGGCAAAAGTAGAATTTTGTTTATTTTTCATGAAACTCATTTTATGTTCGTTGAACCTCATATACTCTATACTCGAACAAACTCGACAAGGTTTTGTAGATCACAGAGGCAAATTGCAGACATGCGCACGTTTCAAATTGATTGGTTTTCGTCAGTGCAATGTATACTAGTGACTCATGTCTATCCAGTATCTATATTCGCTATACACAGAGACTCCAAAGATATTACTAATACACTACCGCCATCTAGAGTATGCAAAATACATACACAGAGACTCCAAAGATATTACTAATACACTAGCGCCATATAGAGTATGCATAATAGATACACAGAGAATCTAAGATATTGATAATACTCTAACGCCATCTAGAGTATACCAAATACATACAAGACATAACTTTGCGTGTTAATTCAAGTAAAGAAATGTATTCTCGATATTTTCACGTTCTAATGCAGAATAAACTTTCCTCATGCTCAAATCAGACCATAAATTGCCGTAATGCCCAAAAATTAGCATATTCATATTATAATAAATCATTCCGGCTGATCTGTACCAAAAATCATTAATAAGAAGTATGAGCTATGGTAATAGAAAGTTGTAGAAATCGAGACAGTGTAACATACATCTGTATAATAATTCTATACTCGAACAAACTGAACAAGGTTTTGTAGATCACAGAGGCAAATTGCAGACATGCGCACGTTTCAAACTGATTGGTTTTCGTCTGATTTGAGCACGAGGAAAGTTTATTCTGCGTTCGTAACGTAACAATTGCTTTACTTAATTAACACGCAAAGTTTTGTCTTCTATGTATTTTGCATACTCTAGATGGCGCTCGTGTATAAGTATAATAATATCTTTGGAGTCTCTGTGCATAGCGAATATAGATACTGGGCAGATTTGGAGTCACTAGCATACATTGCACTGACGAAAACTAATCATTTTGAAACGTGCGCATGTCTGCAATTTGCCTCTGTGATCTACAAAACCTTGTCGAGTTTGTTCGAGCATGAAATTGTTATACAGATGTATGTTACACTGTTTCGATTTCTAGAACTTCCTATTACCATAGCTTATACTCCTTAGTAATGATATATTCCTGCAGTTTTAATAAGTATTTAGTTCTTTAACTATTGTATAGAAATTTCATCAAAAGATCGCACACTGACTACGTCTCAATTATTTTTTTTATAATTATTATTCAAATTTCCTCCACGTTTAAAATCACCTTGTGAAGAAAAAACCCATAAATTTGAAATTCATTAAAAAAACCATCTGTATCCCGATAGAGCATCTGCTGTATCCTAGACGCTCCATTCGAAGGTGAAAAACAGCCTCAAGAAAAGCTGGCTGATGGTAATTGCGAATGTTTTCACGAGGTCGGTTTTGTGGAGAGGGCTCCCGTTATCTCTGAGGTCGATGGAGTTCGAGAAACTCTTGTTTATTTTCGCAGGACCCGAATTGGCCCTGATTTCCCAGAGGGTTCATGAGGAGTATTAGACAAATGAATACGCTAACTGTGCTGACTATTTTCTTTCTATATCTGGGACTTGAGAAAGATCAAACAACCAAGATAAATACGAGTTTTTATTCACCTTTTTATAGGGGACGAAATGATGCGGGCTGTTCAACTTGACGCGCTATAAAATTTATAGGTATTTGTATGAGAATAGGGTGGCTTAGTCCCAGAATTGGACGTTTTATAACTTCGGTCTCATAACATAAGAATGGCGATTTTCGGGATATCGTGAATACGTGTCCTGAGGATATGGTTTATCATCCTTGTATTATTCTTGCTGTGGACATGAAACTGGAACAACTTCGATTAGATACCTTCAAGAACAATATGAATATTTATTCACAACGCTTTATATAATCGTAAATATGAATATATGAGACTCGTAGAACACTTTTTGTAAGATATACAGTCCTAGAGGATTCCAAATGTAGCTCGAACGGCGAAGAATGACGTTCTTTAATATTGTTTTTTCTATACCAAATATACAAGCATGAGTAAATTTCATAAATAATATTTTTTCGACATGTTTATGAAATGTGCCTGTCAACAATTACTCGTAGCCATAATTAAAAACAAATCTTTCAAGAAATCTATACCCAAGATTGCAAAGGGTTTGGCTTGGTACTATATATATAGTTGGCACTATAGCTTCATACGAAACCCACATTTTTCCTAAAAATCATATAAGAAACATCATCCTTGTTTCTGCTCCCATTATTAGTTTAGTGTGGGATCTTTGATTAATCTTGTCGATCAATATTTACTGAGACTAGTTCCGTTTCTCTGTGTTATATAATTACAAATTTCTGGTGTACCACAATGGTTTGATTGAAAAACTAAATTTCTTTATTAATTTTGGCTCTATTCCTGAACATAATCTTATTCAAGAGTAATACGGTGTGGCAAGAAAAACCTAGGATATACTGTACTTCATTTAACTTTATTAAACAAAGGAAATTAAACAAAACGTCAACGAATAATAATAACCTAACCATTTGGTAATAATATATTTAAGCGGTTTCGAAGTGGCTTCTTTTGGCGGCGATACATAGTTTCAAACGCTTCTTGAAATTTTCGACAATGGGTCGCAGCTCTTCGGACTTTAATTGTTCCCATTCCCGGCGCAGAGAATGGTTCAGCGACTCCAAACTTTTGTGGTGTTTAGCACCCGCCCTGAGCTCCAACATTGAATACATGCTGTAGTCTATTGGGTTGAGATCCGGCGAGTAGGGCAGCCATTCTGCAGATGCGAGGAAACCCGGAAAATGGGTCTCACACCATTCCTGCGTCATTTTCGCTTTGTAAGCTGGAGCGAAGTCCTGTTGAAAGGCCAAATGCATGTCGCCGAAGTGCTGCTGGGATCACGGAAGTACTACGACCTCAAGAATGTCCCAGTTGTAGACTTCTTGATTGATTTTGACCCCTTGATCCACGAAAACCAAGGGTGTTTTGCTGCCGGCGCAAATTCTGCCCGAGACCATGACGGATTGCGGATTTTGACGATGTTGGATGATGGCCGACGTACCTGGAGCCTCTGTGGGCCAGACTCTGTCGGTTTGGTGGTTGTGGGATCGTTTTACGGTGAAAAGCTTCTCGTCTATAAAGAAAATGCGCTCCCATTTCTGACCGGCAGTGAGACGAAGGAGTTGGCGGCACCTTTGGAGTCATACGCGCTTGTTTTTATCCGTTAGGAGTTGAAATTTTTGCAACTTGTATGGCTTATTATTATTATTATTTCCCAATTTCTCAGACTTTCCATCTGGTTTTCAGCATTTGACCACCTGTACTACACACAAGGTGTCAAGCCTTTAGCTATTCTCTACATCTCCAAGAACCCTTCGTATGATGTTGCATGTCCTGAGCAGTATGGCTTTTTGTATTGGCAAATACACTTCTTCTCTGATACCGATTTCAGCTAAGTTCTTCTTAAATGTTTTTGGTACCTCGCCCGTCACACCAGTCACAATAGGGACAACCCTCACCTTGTTCATCTTCCACATTCTTTTCACCTCATCTGCTAGTGGTAAGTATTTACTTATTTTCTCATTCTGAGTCTTACAGATATTCGAGGGTAGTGGTACGGCTATGTCAATAATGTTGATTGTTTTTTCCTTTTTTAAAGTGAACACGATATCCTGGATATTATTTGGAATCGTTTTATCAGTAATGATCGGTCTATTCCAGTACAGGCATATTTCTTCATCTTCACATATTGCTGGTGGATCGTACTTGTAATAGGGCGTTTCTGTTTCTAGTCACATGTTCTTATTTCGTAGCTTTCGGTGGATTATTTTAGCCGCATCATTGTGTCTGTCTAGGTAAGATTTTGGTGCGAGGACAGAGCATCCGGCCATGACATGGTCTAGTGTTTCTTCTTTCTCCCCTCCACGATGCCTCTTTATCTATACTCCCATTTTCGATTGTAGCTAGGTATTTTCCATGTAATGGTTTACTTCGCCACTCTGCTTGAAGTTCTTCGGTGGTGATTATACTCGGAGAGTAGTTTAAATCAGACAGTTTTAGCGGTGTCAGATTTCTATCTTCTTTAACTGCCATCTTATGAAGCACACTTGTCTTAGCTTTTTCGTGGAAATATTTTCTGAGGTTCCTTATTTGTTGGCTATGTCTGTTACCTATACTTGGCACTCCTCTCCCACCTTGAGACCTTGGTAAGTGAAATCTTTGTACAGCTGAACCTGGGTGGTGCTTTCTGAATTTTCTGAACTCAGATCTAGTTTTTGAGTCCATTTCATTCAGTTCTGTCTCTGTATAATTTAAGATACCAAAGCTGTATGTTAAAACCGAACTTGCATATGTATTGATAGCTTTGGACAGGTTTTTTGCAGACAATTTAGATTTCAGTAGTGCGCGCAGTCTCCGAAAGTATTCTTCTTTCACGGATGTTTTCGATTCCTTCTGTTCTATGCCCCTTGCTTGGGTATTTGTTAGGTATTTGTATTTCTCATCGGCTTTCATTCCTGTTATCCTACCTTGGTTCTTGTTGACCTCATACCCTTCGTGGCCTACCCATTTTCCTTTTTCCATGCAACTGATCTTACATTTTTGTAGGCCAAATTTCATCTGCACATCGTCACTAAACCTACCCACGCACGTTAACAGTTCTTCCAATCCCTTCCGACTATTTGAAAACAGTTTCAAATCATCCATATACCATAGATGATTTATTTCCCTATCAGACTCATTCAACTTATATCCTTTGTTCCTGCTATTGAGAAAGGTGGTTAGAGGTCTGAGGGATAGGCAAAACCATAGGGGACTTAAGGCGTCTCCTTGGAATATGACTCTTTTTATTCTTATTGTTGGTACTCTACTTATTGGCGGCTTCTACTGTGTTTAGAACCAGATCCGTGCGCCATTCTGTTATTGCGCATTTGAGGAACTGTACTATATGACTCTCAATTTTATAAAGATCAAGGATTTCCAATAACCACGAATGGGAAATGCTATCGAAAGCCTTCTGGTAGTCTATATAGGCGGTGTGGAGGCAACTCTTTTTTTTCTTTGCGTGGTTCGTTATAATGGAGTCTATTATTAGCTGTTCCTTGCATCCTCTTGACCCTTTGCGGCAGCCTTTTTGTTCTTCAGTTAACAATTTGTTCTTCTCTAGGTGTTTATAGATCTTTTCTGAGAGTATGGACGTCAATATTTTGTACAGAGTGGGCAAGCATGTGATAGGTCTGTAATGGGCAGGGTCTTCGCTTTGGGTTTTGGTTTTTGGCAGTAGGTATGTAACTCCCTTTACCATAAATGGTGGCAGGTTCTCTGGTTGTTTCAGTATATTTGTGTAGCACTTTGCCATTTGTGGGTATGAGGAGCGAAATTGCTTTAACCAGAAGTTTTGTAGATGGTCCCCTCCTGGAGCTTTCCAGTTCAGTGATTTCATTATCGCCTTCTGCACTTCCTCTTCACCTATTTCCCAATCTGTCATTGTTTTTATGTTAGCTGCTGTCTTCTTTTCCTCATAATACCATTTGTTTTTCTTATGCTGTCCCGGCACACTCCATATTCCTTCCCAGAAACTCTGTATTGCCTCTGCTGTTGGTTGCTTACCCTTGTTTGTGTCTTGTTTTGTTGTTTCTGAGATAGTTTTGTAGAACCCTTTTTGGTTCGTGTTAAATTGGGAATTCTGCTTCCTCCTGGTATTACTATCTTTGTAGCGCTTTAGTCTTTTCGATAGCGCGACTAGCTTTTGTTTGAGGAAGTCTAATATTTCTATGGAGGTCGGGTTAGCCTCACTTCTGTATCCTTCAATTATTATCTTCGCATTGTATTTCACTCTTTCGCTCGATCCGATTTCCTGTGCTTTTGTGACTATTCCGATCTCCTTTCTCAATTTCTGTATTTTTGCATTTAGCCTTAGTTCCCAAGGTGGCGAATTGTACTTTCTCTTCCTTTCTCCTTCTGGTTGGATTTTTTGACCATTGATAGACAGTACCGTTACTGCACCAGTGTATAATATACTATGTAGCGCTAGAATATCTGTGTTACTGTTGATTTTCATTTTCAAGATCTTGTCCACTGATTTTATTATATTTTTTGTGTTGGGCTTAAATAGTAACTTAGGTAGGCGAGGTCTTGATGTAGGGTCTAGTCCATCGTAAAGAACGTGGTTGTTGATGAATTGTTCTTCTTCTGGGCTACTGACATCTTCTTCTTCTCCCGCTGCTATCTCGTGTTCCGTTTCCTCTGAGGTTTCAACCATTCCAAGCTCAAGTGCCACCTCATTTCTTATTATTCTTAATCTTTCCGCCGGTACCCTGTTATTTATGAATATTGAACGGCGCTGATCCAAGATGTTCTGTAGCGTTTTATTTGCTAGTGCGGGAAATTTTTGTGTTATCTTTTCAAGTAACTTTTTTCCGTAAGGGTCCTTAGATGTTTCGAGTTTCGTAATTTCATAATAGCATCGAACTACATATTCGTTCTGTTCTTTTGTCCAAGTAGTTCTTTGCTTTCGCCTCGGTAGTGACTCGGTGGGCTGTGGTCTAGGTACCGCAGCAACATCCTCATCATCTGTTTGGCTCTTGTTGGTACTTCTTTGTTGACTATTTCCACGATTTCCTTTTTCCGCGCTATTTGGTCTTGCAGGTGAATCATCATGACGGTTCCGATCCGAGTCCTGCTGCCTCGGCCCGCCGGAGTATCTCATTCGTCTTGTATTGACAGGAGCAACTTAAATCTCGCTTCGTGAGCTGCTAACACACTCAGCGGGTCGGCTAGGGTACGCTTGTTTGCCTAAGACACGTAGGTATGAAACATACCCCCCTTGCGTTTTTATTATTATTATTATTATTATTATTATTATTATTATTATTATTATTATTATTATTATTATTATTATTATTATTATTATTATTATTATTATTATTATTATTATTATTATTATTATTATTATTATTATTATTATTATTATTATTATTATTATTATTATTATTATTATTATTATTATTATTATTATTATTATTATTATTATTATTATTATTATTATTATTATTATTATTATTATTATTATTATTATTATTATTATTATTATTATTATTATTATTATTATTATTATTATTATTATTATTATTATTATTATTATTATTATTATTATTATTATTATTATTATTATTATTATTATTATTATTATTATTATTATTATTATTATTATTATTATTATTATTATTATTATTATTATTATTATTATTATTATTATTATTATTATTATTATTATTATTATTATTATTATTATTATTATTATTATTATTATTATTATTATTATTATTATTATTATTATTATTATTATTATTATTATTATTATTATTATTATTATTATTATTATTATTATTATTATTATTATTATTATTATTATTATTATTATTATTATTATTATTATTATTATTATTATTATTATTATTATTATTATTATTATTATTATTATTATTATTATTATTATTATTATTATTATTATTATTATTATTATTATTATTATTATTATTATTATTATTATTATTATTATTATTATTATTATTATTATTATTATTATTATTATTATTATTATTATCATTATTATTATTATTCTTATTCTTATTATTATTATTATTATTACTGAAATACTTTCGTTTCAGAATAGAATAAAATTTGTTCAAAGTTTTTATTTTCACCCTCTACAATCTTTCAGGGCTGCTCTGAGCTTTTGATTCGTTTCTTGAAAGGAGGTTCAACTTTGGCCTCAAAATAGGCCTTTGTTTATGTAGTTATTTCCTTTTTCGAGCCACATCTTTTGTCGGTGAGCATTTTTTGGTAAAAAGTTACTGTTACCCAAATTTTGGAGAAAGTGGGGGGAAAAAAGCTGTGGTTCCTTCCAAATTTTCTCTTGCAATCTATCTAGCTAAACCGTATAACGATTATTATCAACTGTTCTCCCTTTTCAAAGCGGTTCATAAAAAAATACTACACATATTCCAAAATATCGACATCATAATTCTGCCAGTAGTCTGTTGCGCTTTTGGCGAATTTATCAGATACTGTCCATTCGGCTGACGATCATTTGGATTAAAAACGTATAGTAATTATTATTAAACTACAATGTGAGTTGAGATACATATAAACGCAGAGAAAAGTAACCATAGAAAAAATAAATTCTACATTATGTAAATCTTGAAAAAAAATACAGCACGAAAATCAGTCTATTATCGAAGAAAAACGTCCAATCGGTTCTTAAAAACATTCACAGATAGCGATTCCATCACACAAGCAGAAAGACCATTACATCCTCCGAAAATCCTATTCGAAAGGAAGTTTCTTCTGGAGGTTGTGCAAAAATTCTCCTTGCGTAGCTTAAACCGGTGGCCCCGAAGACGCCAATCGTTGCTCAGCAAGAAAAGATTCGATAGGTTCGTTCCAAAGAGCCCGTTTAACGCTCTAAACGAGGTTATCATATTGTCACGTTGTCTTCTATCTGAAAAGCTGGTGAGTCTCAGAATAGACTCTCTCGCTATACGAGAGGCGTGTGAAACCGTATGGGATGCGTGTTGGACGTCGGTGAACAAACTCATCGCGCACCAAGACAACACTTCACGCGGGTCCATCAAACTCTAAAATTGCTCTCACATGAGTTTTTATGAGCATGGAACATGTAGATAGGTCATAATTCTAAGAAGACCTCTGGAGCATGTACATCATTCGATTTTCCTTGAGCGTGGTATTGAAAATATGTTCCGACCAGGATAGTTCGTTTAGAGTAACACCCAAGTCAACGTGGCCTCTTGCAGAAGAAATAGGTTGGTTAGCCAGGTAGTAGTCACGGCATGGTTGTTTTTAACTAGGTGGACACTTACATACTTTTCGAAATTGAGGGCTAGAAGGCACTTTTGGGACCAGAGAACCAAGGCCTTCAGATAATCGAGAGCGTTTTTAAAAGTTTTGGTACCGTCGGTAACAAGGACAATATAGATCTCATCTTACTCGAGAGCCCAAGCACTGATCCCTAGTGGACGCCACCAATCTTTTCTTCTCGTCGGAAACCGATTCACCCACTCGCACTCGTTAAAAATGCCTTTATCCAAAGCAATAAACTGCGCCGCAATCCTAGATGTTCCAACTTCTGTAGAAGACGTCTGTCATACGGGTCCAGATGTCGACATCCACCAGAAGATTAGCGATGATCGAGTATCCTGGCAAGAATGCATGCTGGCAATTAGAGACCAAGTTGTTTTCGAGATCAAATTCACTCACTATCTTCAGCACAACACGTTCACAAATCCTGGTAACGATCGAGACCAGGCTGATCGGACGATAATTTACAGCGCTCAGCTTATCTCCCTTCTTAAAAATAGCGGTGACTGATAACGGTGATGCAATTTTGGAAGCACAATTCTTCAAGAAAGTGGTAGATATGCAGTCAAGGTCCGGAGCAGATTCTGGGTCGAGTGTAAGGAGAAGCGTCTCTATGAGCACCTCGGGAAAATCAATCTCAGAAAGCGAAACAGACGAAAACCTCTTTTGGCTATTCATCGAAACCGACTCATGTGGATTATCTATTTGCCATACTAGACTAATTCTTCTGTTGAAAAATTCATCTCTGTAAAAATCACTCCATCGCTGATTAGATGATCCACATGCGTCGGTTTCGATGAGTAGCCAAAAGAGGTTTTCAGACAATATTTCGGCAGGAATAAAGGATAGATTCATAAGTAAATATAGGTAAATATTTGATACCAACATGATAAGTTACCCTGCGTATACATTGTGAAGTGTACGCGAGTTTCTAGACTCCCAATACTCAATGCGATGGATTGGTCAGTTTGGACCTGTTGCATGGCCTCCGCATTCTCCAGATCTAATACAATTGAATTTTTATTTCTGGGGTCATATGAAAAGTCTGGCCTACTACAAGCGAGCTCCGGTGGAATCAAAAGAAGACTTGGTTCAACGAATTGAATCAGCTGCACAGGAAATTCTTCAAAATCAAAGAATGATTGGTGCAGCGATAAGCAGTGTGGCAGCGAGGCTATGTCTTCAAAAGAAAGGAAATATTTTTGAGAACGAATTATAATGAAAAATTTCTTTAGAATTAATATACTCTTAACATACTATTTGTTAAAAGAGTTAAAATCTTAGCAGCTCTACTTTAGATACAGTCCACAAAACCTAGTCTTATTATTCACTGCGATTAGCTGATTTGCTTCTGTTTGGTGTCTCTAAATATTGGAACAATGAGCAGAATACGGTTGTAAACTAATCGTGGTACGATACATCTAATTTGCAAATAACTGCAGGTCTCATCCTAATTACTTTTGAATGGTCGAAAATCTTGTATATTTCCAAAACCTATCAATAACAAATAGCATCGATTCGTCACCGGGGGTTATCTAAAAGAATGAAGGTGGGACAGTTTTCGATTTCGTAGAAAGAAATATCGATTAGAAATTTGTCACTGTCTTGTTTATTGTGCGATTCATTAGGTGTCACTGGCAAAGCGACAACCAAGGAGTTGCCCGAAACCCAAGGAATATTCTACTTTCCGAACGAGAATGGACGTATGAATCTAAGCTGGCTTGATTTATGCGCCTCGAAGATTAGAGAAAATAGGATATTGCCTTTTTGTTGATGTGATTTTCATACTAATTTATCGCGCCGGTTTGCGACCGCCTTGTTCCTCCAGGATCGTTATAGGTGGGAATTCGATGAGATTTATGTCTCTCGGAAAAAAATCGGGACTGCTAGATATGATTGCGATAAATTCGGGGATTAGTCAGGTGCCGTCTAGGGGATTATGTGAGTGATTTCGCTTTCTTCATAAAATTGATTTATAGTTCCCCTGTTTTCCTGGATTGCTGGCTTGAAAAGTAACGGTTACTGCAAAGGAAAAATATAATAGGATGTAGGTCTCTGTACGGAGTGTTGAATGTTTTTTGATGGGAGCTATATTTTAGCCATCAACGTCAATCTGACTCAACTCGGAATGAAACCGATATGAAGAGATCGCGCAAAAATATTCATATTTTCTCTTACCACGATAAAACATTCCCGACTGTTGAGCGTCGTGTTGTCAAATGCGTTACTAATTAGACAATTAAACAAAATTCATGAAGTGGATGACTTCGTGACCGATGTCACCTCCAAAATCTGCAATTTCTTTGTTCGTCGAATCCACTGTCTCTTAAGCAAATGGAAAGCCGTGGTTAAAATCAGAATAAACAATCTGTCACTTTGATCTCTTGGTGATGCTCAACCTATCCAACGCTTCCGATGATATCTGATATAAGGCTCTTCTGAATAAACTATGTTCGTATAGTTTTCTCGGGACTATCTGCGATTGGACAAAGAGTTTCCTCACCAACAGGATAATTCATATAATCATGGATGGTGTCGGTTCTCGTGGTTTCAGCGTGAACTCTGGAGTGTCCCAAGGCTCAGTTTTGTGGCCTTGCCTCTACCTGATCCACATAAACTATTTTCTTATTACGACTGAGAATCAAATTATGAGCTTTGCGGGTGATAATGCGCTGCTGTCTTCTTTCACCAGTGACAATTCTTTAACCACCGTTGATTTTAAACCCCAAAGATACCAGCAAATTGATTCCCTAAAGGAAGATCTCAAAAATACAAATGAATGGAGTCAACGGAGTCTGACCAGGACCCAAATACTGCTCTAATGTGTGCAGCTCAGCACGCAAGCAGTCATCATAACTTCTGGATTCTATCCAGAATTCTTTAAAAAAGATGCTGAAGCTAATGTTAATGTGAATGGTGCTCATTACAGATCGATGATCAATAATTATTTGTTTCAAAATTTGAATGGTAGCGACCCAGAAGTGTTTTGGTTCCAACAAGATGGTGCTACACCTCATGCTGCTACCGTAGCAATTGATTTAATGAAAGAAAAATTTACGATAACGTTATTTCGAGAAATGGTATAATTAATTCGCCTCCAAGATCATGCGACATAATTCAACTGGATTTTTTTATTTGAGGTTATGTCAAGTTGGTTTATGCTGATAAACCAGAAACAATAGACGCTTTGTAAGTCAACATTACTCGTGTTATTGATGAAAGAAGGCCTAAATTACTCGAGAAAGTGGTCCAAAATTAGTCTGATTTAATGCGGTGCTAGTCGTGGTGAACATATGCCGAAAATTTTTTTTAAAACATAAATGTCATAAAATTATCTTTCAAATAAATAAAAATATGGCTTCAATCTTGATTTAAATGTGTTTTATGTTAATTTAAAGTTCTATCACTTTAAAAAAATTACCCGATACATAAAAATGTTTCGATTATATGTTAAAGAAGTTCCATCACCAAAAAATGTTCAGTATATATCTCAAAAAACCCATTTTTTATTTTCCCTTTTTTAAAGAATATAACGAACAATTTTCAGAGGAAGAACCTGATATATTTCGACTCAAAATCTCTTCAGTGAGGAGATATTTGAATAAACAAAATAATCATTTAAAATATATGAGAATACCTTTTTTAACACAACACATTTCTGCAACAACTAACTAATTTCGGAATAAGCATGGCCTATACGAAAACTAGGTTATATCACAGACATATACAATGAAAGAATACGACTTAAACTCTGCATAAGATAACCGCCACGTGCATCGGATGTAATACAAAGAAATTGATCAATTATTAAAGTATATAAATTAAAAATCACTATGAAAAAGTATTTGCATATTACGGAATAATAGCTGGAATGAATTCACCAGAACCTCTACTGATTTAAGTCTAAATCAATCTCATGAAAACATTTAGTATTAAATTTTCTTTCCTAAAATCGTCACTAGCCACTCAGTTATTATCATGAATGATCTATTCAACCTACCATTCACTTTTTCACTATGAAAATCACCAGGAAGGTCCTTTCGAAAACTCTCATTTCAACTGAAGGACATACGTGATTCCCATCTCGCCAGGAATGAAATTTCAGTTCGCGCCCATACAAAATATAACCCACCTTACTCTCCGACACATTCATTCATTCTCTACACAAACATTTCCTAATAAAGTGCGTGTATCTTGTGAGTAGAATTGGATATGCTTGGCATAACGAATAAATCCGTAGAATTGGGGCGCATTGCTTTCATTCCGAACTCATCCTCAGAGACAACAATAGGGTCCCTTTTGTTTCGTACGAACAGAACTACCCTTATAGCAGTGATTTAGGAGGAACTTTGACTGGGACCGTTTAAATTATATGTCTAATCTGTACATCTGCGAAAAGGAGATATAATACGGGACTCTTGCGAGTCGATTTTGGAAGTTTCCAACATCAGTTTGGAAATAATAACAACAGGAGATATAATTTTAATTCTAGGTACGGATATTACATTCAACTATAAAGTCACTTAAGATTTCCTTATATTGGAGTAACAATTTTAGGAGAGGAAGTCGGTTGATAAAAACGATGCGTATTGAATTTTTCACTTCCAACAAATCTTTTGAATTTGACGAATATTGAAACATCCAAAAGTTCTGATGTATGAGTTGATTTTCTCACTCCTCAGTGATAACATTGCGGAAAAACAAATACTGTCAAAAACGGACATTAGATCAGCGCTAGCTATCTTCCATATTTGGATCTTCTAAATTGTTTTATAGAGGAGATAGATAATATACAGAACAATACTGTGTTAATTGTTAATAATCAATTGTGGAGATATCTTTTTTATTTTATTTGATTAAAATAAATTTCCAGCCGGTAAGGACAGAAATGTAAAAAAATTCAATTTGTAAATTAGATAATAGAGGTCGAATGTCTATAATTATCAGCTTGTACCGATGAATTACTGTTCTTTCGCGTTTTAAGAAGAAAAATGAATTTTAATAACTTGATGTGACTTATTCAGGAGTATGAGCTATGATAATAGAAAATTCTAGATAACGAGACGTGAATTCTACGAGGTTTTCGTATTAGCATACGAGCATAGCTCTATCACCAGGTGACTACTCAGCAGTCTCCACAGTCCACCCCAAGAGGTAGAAAGTATGATAAGGATTACGCCATATCATCGCGCGAAGCGAGAACCCATCCGAAGAGATGAACCCACCAGCTTCCAGTTTGGGCCCCGACTCGAAAGCCAGAACCGCACTATTCAATCTCTACTGGCTCTGCAGGTCAGTAACCGAGTTGGTTTGTGACGCCACTCACCCGCCGGAAGGAATTCTTATCCAAGCACCCAAACGCAGTCCCATGAATTAAGATAGTCTCAAGATTGATGACTTTTATTGATCCTGGTACGAGCACCGTCTAACGTGCTGTACGCCCTGACCCACCGAACCCATGTGAAGTCATTTGATTGATCCTGGCGTCAAGCACTAACGGCTAAGCCATTTCGTCGAGATCCACAAACCCTAAATACTTATGCATGGATCCAGGGGCAGGACAAGCCGGTCGAACCGTCAAATCCCGTTATTCCCCGAGTCATTTCATGAGAATATCCCAAACATGGGGTCTGCGAACAGATAAATGAAATACCTCCCTAATTCAGCATACGGACTTTCAACCACTGCCCCCTCAAGTTCAACACCAATGGAGTTGCCAGGTGGTACAAGTAACACCTGAGGGCAATTCACCCCCCCGAGTAGTATGCTACATAACGCACTCAGCAATTACACAGAATCCGGAGATTTATACCTCGATAGGGTAGAGTACGCCAGTTTTAAGAGAGAAGCTCCGTGCTGCGACAAACTCCCTATCACTGAGTTAATCAAATGCCCTCCACTTCACCAGAACGGCAAAACTAGAGCCCCATTCGGAGATCTTCCAGCATGCAGGTCCAGTGACTGGCACGAATGGCATTAGGTTAGGCACCAAGACTTAACCCTCCATTTCACCGGGATGAAACTAGGGTCCTAGTCGTGACGAGCGCCCCCATCTCGTCAAGATCTAATGCCGGGGATGGGGCGTAAATATCAAGACAGTGTAACATACATCTTTATAACAATTCTATAGACAAACAAACTCGACTAGGTTTTGATGATCACAGAGGCATATTGCGGACATGGGCACGTTTCAAAGTGATTGGTTTTCGTCAGTGCCATGTACGCTGGTGACTCCAAATCGGTCAAGTATCTATATTTGCTATACATAGAGACACTAAGGTATTAATAACACACTAGCGCCATGTTGAGTATTCAAAATACATACTTGAATTAACTCGCAAAGGTATGTCTTGTATGTATTTTTCATACTCTAGAGAGCGCTAGTGCATTATTGATACTTTAATACCTTAGTGTTTCTGAGTATAGCGAAAATAGATACTTGCTAGATTAGCAGTCACTAGCATACATTGCACTGAAGACAACCAATCAGTTTGAAACGTGCGCATGTCTGCAATTTGCCTCTATAATCAACAAAACCTTGTCGAGTTTATTTGAGTACAGAATTGTTATACAGATGTATGTTACACTGTCTCGATTTCTAGAACCTTCTATTACCATACCTCATACTCCTTATTTTGGTGCAGATCAGCCGAATTAATTTATTTGAATATGAATAAGCTAATTATGCACATTACGGTAAATTATGGTCTGATTTGAGCATGAGGAAAGTTTTTTCTGCGTAAGTAACGTGAAAACATCGAGAAGACATTTCTTTGCTTGAATAAACTCGCAAATGGATATCTTGTACGTATTTTGCATACTCTAGATGGCACTAGTGTATTATTAATACCTTAGTGTCTATGTGTATAGCGAACATAGATTCTTAACAGATTTGGAGAACGCGCACTGCAATTTGCCCCTGTGATAAGCAAAACCTTGTCGAGTTTGTTTAAGTATAGAATTGTATACAGATAGATGTATGTTATACTATCTCGATTTCTAGAACTTTCTATAACCATAGCTCATACTTCTTATCAATGATTTTTGGTGGAGATCTGCAGAATTAATTTATTCGAATATAATGTAACTTGACTGATCAATTTCTTTAAGCTTCAATTTGATGTGAAACAATTTAAATAGTTTTCGAAGAATATGTGTTCCGAGCGTAGACAATCCAATTACCAGATATGTTAATTTATAAGCTAACTTTCGAATTACGTGTGCGTCCTCGTATTTATCCTATTTGCCATACATTTTTATTCTGAACCAGAATTCATTTGGGCTCCACCCGAAAGTTTTTCTAGACGATTTCGTTGCAATGGAAGCTTTATACAGGGGCCAAACTTGAAGAGAAGAACCCAAAAGTTATTTGTAACAAAAAATGTCATATAACACGTAGCCGAAATGTTCATGGTTATTCTTCAATTTAACATTTCTTGATTTCACGAAATATTTCCAGTTTTTCCATAAAATCAATTATACTTCAGTTATCCTTGTAGCCTCATAAAGTTTGACAACATGTCTGGAAACGGCATAAAATTTGGTACAAGAGAAGAAGTTCTGTTTGTCAGAAATTCTTATTGCGGGCGTGGTAACTAGATGAATATTACGATTGTGAACTGAACAAAATCAGTCATATTTCTCCAATGGTCTTATCGATGAAAAATTATTAATTATGGAAATGTTTTTCAGAAGCAAAAACTACCTTATTTAGTGTGCTTCCCAATGATATACCAACTTTTGAACTAGCTGCTTGTCCTCTGTCACAATATCATGGCTTCATGAAAAATATAAAGAAATATTTTACAGCTCCAACTATATTCCAAATATTAGTGACCAAATATGCAATAGTCTTAGAAAAACCAACATCAATACCATATGTACAAATAAGAAAAATCTAGGGTCCGTTTTGGTTAAAAACAAAGATTGTCTGAATATTGCGGAAAAAAGTGGCATATACAAATTGCATTGTAGTGAATTCTGCCTTTTACATAGCTCAAATATGTCGTTCAATCAACATTAGAGTAGACGAGCATGAATAATCTATACTGCAATATAAAACAACTACTGGTTTTTCTGCTCATTGCATAAAAGAAAACCACTTCATAGACTTCGGCAAAACCGTAAAAAAGTTGGAATTTCATTTATCCCCGTTGCTGACATCTGTTAATAAAAAGTTCCTTCGACAATAAGCAAATATCGTCAACAGGTATAACTTACTATTAACAATCTCAAATAAAAAAAATCCCGTCAGTTCTACATGTTGTCCTAAAAATATATAAATTATAATGTTCCTTAGTTTTGAAAATGGGTTGAAACCCGAAACACATATGTTAACAGCATAAATTAAACTTTTATGAAACTTAAGCCAAGTGTATTTATTCACCTAATACAGATTTTATGGAAAAATGTGAAGAAAACGGACTATTACTACTTAGAATAATTGATCGAAATGTCCACCGCCTTGCTCAATACATTTCACGCATCGTTTTCGCAATGAATCTACAACATATCGTTTCTGACGCATGTCTGCACAATACAATTTCAATTTTTGGATTAGTTCCTCTCGGGTCCGAACGCGAATTAGATATACTTTTTCTCTTACAATGTTCTAGACATAAAAATCCATAGACGTAAGGTCGGGGCTCATTGGTGGCTTTCTTACCGTACATTCTAATCCATTGCATCCCAAAATATTCACTCTGTACTTTACGGCTATTATGAGCTGGACACCATTCATTTGAAAGTAGACATTTTTTCTGTTAGTTAAGGGCATTTCATCCAATATGTCTCTTAAGCTGCTTTGGATTCATGTAATAAATTCTTGGTGTACTGTAGAATGACGAATTTTCAATGTACAACCAATTCGACAAGTACTTGTTGTGGGGTTCTCCGGACAGCTTGAAGTATAGCAGGTGCATGCTGGCATTGCTGACTATTTCGACCACATTCTCTGATTCGGAAACTACCAAATGAGTCTGTTTCACCTAATCGCCTAAAACTTGTACAAATGTCTTCCTATTTGGTTGTTGTCTTTTCGGAAAACGCAAACCGTACTCTCGAACTGCTGCGCGAGTGTTTCCATTCGCAAATCTATAAATGAACAGCACATCGCGATATTCAATGTTGAAAAAACCGGCATCATTTTCTAGATTTTTTCTAGAATATTTATTATAAATTGAGTTAATTCGTTAGATTCAAGGAAACGTACTAAAATCCAAACTTATTAAGCGACAGAAACTGTCAGATTTTAAATTCAATGTTTACTTTGATATTCAATCACAAAGAGCTTCAAGATAAAGCAAATCTAGGTTTGGAATATTCCATCTTTTCGTTCTCATCTTCTTAGCCCTAACAATATGGCAGTGGACAAGCAGCTAGCACAAAAGTTGATATGTCATTCGAAAGCACACTAAATGTGGTATTTTTTGCTGAAAAGAAAACATGTCCATAATTAATGATTTTTCATCGATAAAACCATTGGAAAAATATGACTGACTGATTTTGTCACTTCAGAATCGTGTTATTCATCTCCTTACCACGACCGCAATTAGAATTTTTTGCCACACAGAACTTCTTATCTTGTAGCAAATGCAATGCTGTTTCCAGATATGTGGTCAAATTTGATGGGACTACAAGGATAACTGAAGTATTATTGCTTTTATGGAAAAACTTGAAATATTTCGTGAAATTAAGAAATGTTTAATTGAAGAATAACCTTGAACATTTCGATCATGGACACTTTTTGTTGCAAATAACTTGTATGATCTCCCCTTGAAGATTCTCCCTTTTAAAAGTAGATACCTCGTATATATATTATACATTATTATTATTGTTATCAGAATCCTCACCACAGAAAAAAACAAATTTGTGTGCTACCTCTAGACACATTGCCAGCACAGTTGAAATACCAAAACAATATTCGTTGATTAACTGTTCTGTAGATCTGTTTCAGTTATATTGAATTGGATCAGTCCTTACTTGGTGAAAATCCATATTAAATAATTTGAAATAAGGTTATTCTGATTTTCACAAATTTTTATTGTTAAATTCACAACAATTGTTTCGCTATCACAGTAGCATCATCAAGCAAGATCACATTTTGAATAAATGTTATTCAAAATGTGATCTTGCCTGATGATGCTACCATCTAGAACTTGCCTTGTGAAAAAGTGGTATTTTCGAGTCTGGTGACACTTCTGTCAATCGTATTTCGACAAAAAGTTAGTTTAATATTTGACATTAACGAAATGGTTCGATTTACGCTTGAACAAAACTGGGAAATATTGAAAACTCATTTTCAAAGTGTAAACCATCTACTAAAACTTATAAATTCAAGTGGAAAGTTCAGTAGAAATGAAATGCCCTTACGGCAAATTTTAAAGGGCCCATCCCTTAAAACAGATGCATGTAGAATCAAAAGGTAGGAAGCTTTACTGTTTGGGGTCTGATGAATGATACAAATTAATGTTTGATTGATTCGGTCTTTACTGGGTGAAAACTCATTTAATTGAAAAATATATAAGAGTCAGGATTTTAATTTGCACGAAAATGTTTATTAGCCAGTAGAATTAAATTACCTGAAGAAGCCACTTCGTGGTGAAACAATTGTTGTATTATGAACATTTTTGTAGAAATTAAAATACTTTCTCATATATTTTCCAATTATCAAAATTAATTTATAATAAAGAGTATCTTGAAATAAAAACATCGTACCATACGACTCTGTGTAAATCCAAATTATTTGACATGTTCAAATAACTCCCATTATCCTATTCTCTTCACTGTGCTGACATTTTATAACATATGAAACCTCGTTATCAGTCTTTTGTTTCTGAACCTGCATAATTATTTGAGATATCAGTTTTATGAGCATGAAGTAATTCATACTTCGAAAGAGAAATCAAAAAACTGTTTGATTTTTTCAATTTTTTGGTGGCAAAACAGAGCAATTTCGATAAACTGGTATGTATTCATTATTCGGTGAATGTTCTCTTAATTCTTCGATATTTTATTTCTTAATTAACCTTTATCAGTTGAGACTCAAAAAATTTGATTTTTTCTAGAATTTATAGAGGAATATATCTATAACTATTATTATAAATGTAGACATTAAACATTTAGAGACTATAAATTGAGATTTTACTTTGTAATATAATATGTGGATAATTTAAAGATAAAACTTTAGGTGTATGACTCACTTCAGGTAGGGGTTTTGGACATATCTGGGCTAATCAATTCTAGGAATACCAGACTAGAGATTTATTGCAGAACCAAAAAACCTCAACAGTTTACTGGAAGAAGATATCGGGATATGGGATGTATTGAGATTCATCCCCATTGTTATTTCTTGTACTGATTGATATAGTGTTTAAGAATTCTCCAATAAGCGGAAGTCGAGTGGCTACCTGCGAGAGACGGAAATTGCCACTCTAAGAGCAGTAGGTTCACGACGATAAAGAAGCAATCAGACAGAAGTCAGTTCACGACCATCAGGGGTGGAGGAAGTTTAGGACGGTCAGTCAGTTAGAAGGAGTTGGTCGCGAAAAGAACTGAGACGAGAAGGTAGTTCGCGAAGAAAATTAAGATGGAGTACTAAATCGAGACGCAATACATTTAGACAAAGCTTAGAGAATGAGATTAAGACGGAGAAGTTCAGAATCTCAGTAACTGTTTTTGTATCAAATATTGTTTATGTTGTATTTTTAATACAAGTAATACGAGTAAAATTTAAAACTTATAAATCAAATGCATATAAGCGCAGTCTGCGTTCATTTTACACTAAAGAAGAGATTTATCTATCAATAACTCCTAGACATTGATATGAAATAACCTATATAAACTTCCGTCAATGTCTCATAGTAATGTTTAAATTCAGTTTTATGAAATCATTCACAGTGTAATGCTCAAAGTAAAAAAGCAACTTTTCTTTCATAGCACATCTACCTACTGCTGGATGACTTTATATTGAATTCTCCAAGGTCCTATCTCGTCTTCCTAACATTTTCTCCCAACCAACCAACCATTGTGAGTTTTACGGCCACGATAACAGAAAACTCATGACCGCACACACCTAATCAAGTCACATACTATGGAGTTTAATGAGCCATCAATAGTTATCTAATAAAAACTTCGGGCTCGCATTCTTTCATTTCGCGCCGGTCATCTCAGAAAACGGCAGTAAAAGAAAGTCGACTTAATTTTTCCATACTAATCGAAAGGAAATCTTTACTAGGTCTGGTCAAATTTTATTAAAGCAGTTACTATTGGCTCTAATACTTCATCAAAGTCTTTTACGATTTGTTCGATAGTAAAACACGTAATTAAGTTTGCTATTTACGGTCGTTACATTATAACAGCCGATTTTATGGGTATTTTTACAGGACAGGAAATTTAGGGATGACTTCGATAGATTTACCATTATCCGATTGTAGATTTTATGTTCTCTTAGCAATATACTTGCAATTGGTATTTTGGCCAGATTAGTTGAGAAAGCATCCTCAATCTCACGTTCATAGATTATAAGGGATTTTTTTGCCTTCAAAAAGTCTTTCTACAATGCAACCAGTAATATATCCCGTATTTTATGCATCGACGTTGTGGATAACACTTATGGAATGATTATATATTTCTCATGTCATATTATAATTAATTTCGAATAAATACGTGGAAGATCTATTTTTATTCGGTAAAATGAATGGAATAATACAGATTATTTCCACAATTCATTGATTTAACGACGACACTGTGTCTTCGTCAATTTTAAATTTTGAACTGACTTTAAAACTAAACATTCATTTCTTATGAAGATGAAAAAAGGGGCGGTAAAAATAACTGAAAATTTCCGTGAATAAAGACAAGGAAAACATATGCACAAAGGTTACAAATAACCATCAATTATTTAAATATTTTAATATTTACAGATATATTCTGTTAGCCTTCTACATATTTAATTTCAAAAATATATATACAATATTGTAACTTCAGGAATTGAATTAATGTCATATAAGTACCACATATATCAAACGACATATAAAATAAACATTCATTATAAGACATCCAAATGATAAAACAAACTCCAATAAATATAAATTGTTAACAAAAATCCTATAAATCAAATATTCTGAGTAGACAAAATTTTGTTTCTGCTTATCCCTCTGATGAAAACATATCTTTCAAAAATTTTTTGAAATTAAATATGTAGAAGGTTAATAGAATATATCTGTAAATATGAAAATATAATATTTTGATAATTTTATATACCTTCAACAAGTATAAACCTCCATTTTTTTATTTTATTCATAATATATAATTATATGGTTTCCTTGACATTCTTTATACAGATGGTCCTTGTGCTATAACAGAGGCCGTTAAATTGCCTTTCAATCTTTTAGATCAATGGTAAACCACAGAATTATTTATTTCGAGTTAACAGTACACTCCATTTAAATTTTCAGGATTCATTTACCAGAAGCTTTTTGAGTTCTTGAAAGGTGAGTAAATATTTTTTGTTGATTGATGTTATATTTCATTGAATATGAATATGATTATGTACTGACGAAGCAGTCTCTCTTTAATGTTGCTTTTTAGTAATGTTTTTACACATCTTGAGATTTCCCAAAAAGTAAATTAGTTAGATATCCAATAAAAACTCCATAGATGTTATAATAACCATCAATTTACAGAAATACTGATAAAGAAAAATATGCCAAAAAATAATATGCGAAAAAAAGATATGAATAACCATAAAATATATTGGGACCAATTATCGGAAATACCTTTTTAGGTAAAATTATTCAACAGTGGGGATCTTGCGACATCTGTTTTTTCGTTGAGAATAATTTTAAGGTTCTTGTACCTACTCAACTATGCTACTTCAAAAAATCTGACTCTGCTACTTTCAATTTCATTGTGGATAATTTGACAGTTATTGTTGACATAATGTTCAAATTCATGTTGAATGTGGGATGTCTGACGTGCACTCAGCTAGTGCTCGTGAATTCTTTTCTTGAAGGATCTTCCTGTTTGACCAATATATACCATACATCAATCACTGCAACTCAACTTATAGACTCCAGATTTATTGTCTCTATTTGCTTGATCTTTGTTATTTTTTATATGAATTCCTTATAACCGTTCTAAAAGCTACATTCGAGTCGATTTTTATTTCAATACACTAGGCAATATTTACTGGTATTCTATTCACGTGAGTAGTGGAAATGTATCTTTTAGTCAAATCTTTTGTAATAGTGTGAACTTAATTCAAAGCTTTTATCCTTTTGTTTAAATTTTTTTTCTTATTACAATTTGACTATCGCCATTATTGAATGCAATTTGACAGAAGGTAGAAGCCATGTTGTTGATATTTCTGTTCAGTAAGCATTGACAAATTATCATGGAATGACTCACGGCGCAAAAACGTTTACAAATTGTTAAAATTTATTTTCAAAATCAGTGTTCTATTCGCCAAACTTAAAGAACACTTCGTGAAATTTATGGTTTACATAATCGTCCATCAGAGCAGCTTATTCGTAGAACTGTCGATAGATTTCGGAGAAAGTTTTCTCTACTCGATGCAGCAACAACAACAAGACAAAGAACTGTGCATACAGAAGAAAATATCGCTGCTATAAGTCATCATCATCATCATATAATTCATCGTCATCATCAATGATGATCCAGATTTGTCTATTCGTCGACGTTCACAACAACTTGGACTCTATACATCCACCACATTGAAAATTTTGCGTGAAGATGTTGGTCTACATCCATACAAGATCCAACTGGTTCATGAACTAAAGCCACTTAACCATAATAAGCGTCGTTTGTTTGCTGATTGGGCCCTAGAACAGCTTGAAGTTGATCCACTTTTTTATCGTAAAATTGTGTTTAGTGATTGATGATGCTCATTTCTGGTTGAACGGCTACGTACACAAGCTAAATTTGCCGTATATGGAATGAAAACAATCCTCAAGAAATTCTGCAGGTTCCATTGCATCCTGAAAAATGCACTGTATGGTGTGCTTTACACGCAGGAGGCATCATTGGTCCATATTTCTTTAAAAACGATGCTGGAGCTAATGTTACAGTGAATGGTACTCGTTACAGATCGATGATGAATGATCATTTGTTTCAAAATTCGAATGGTATCGACACAGAAGTGTTTTTATTCCAACAAGATGGATGCAATCGCCCGGTTGACGAAAAGTAAAACCAACGCGGAGATGTGAACTCAGGTCGGATGCTTTTCAGATACACTTCGTATATCCATGCCTCATTAATCTCTGTATTTTCGATGAACAAATCCGAACTTTAAATTCCACTCATCTGCCTTCGCGAAATCCTTCAATAGTCCCATTCCACACAAATTTGAAACAAGCCCCCTTGAAGTAGATATAGGTTCGGCCCCGAACTTATCTCCATATACCGGTTAATTTCCAGACCGATATTTTCATAATTCAGAAGATCAACTCTACTCGGCAAACCGTAAATTTCCCCAATTCCGAGTTTTTATCCAGAATGACCTGGCTGTAATTTCTAATTGGGTTAATTTGGCACTGAGCCATCATAGTACAACGGTGGAATTTTACAACTCACCCCCCCCCCAGATGAGAACATTAAAACAAATTGGAATTGATGGTTCTTCTGTGATACAATGTTCCATTTCCTCACCGCGGCATAATTGAATAAAAAGAAGTTTACGGCTTAGTCTTAATTCTGGAGCGTTTGTGTAAGCCCCAATTTATGATTTTTTTGAGTGCCTTGGGAAGTGTAGAATAATTATTTTCAGCATATTGAGCTGCGCTCGACGGGGAAAATATAATTTTATAATGATCGAGTTTTTACCACCCCCATTTCGTAGAATTATGATAACCTGAAATATCATAAGAATTCATTGGAATGCTATATTATTGGAATGTATAATAATAAAAATATTAATACAGTTTATTTGCAAAAAAGTAGAAAATATAATGCAATAATAATAAACTTAAGTACAAAAATATAATTTACGGGTCTCCTACCACAAATGAAATGAAAAACCACAAAGTCATAGACTGTCTGTAGCATCTTGATAAAAAAAACCTAGTGGTTGCGTTCATAATCGCCTCCCAAACATTACACAAACGAAAGAAATTAAACCTAGTTTGCAACGTGAAAATATTCCCAGAAGTTCATCTCTCAACCAAACGATGGATCACATATCTATCTCTTGTATTAAAAAATGACTTCAATCTTCTCCTGAATATATCCAAACTACTTGAGGGTATATCGTTCGGCAAGTATCGGGTGATTTTTCAGAGTGATAGAACTTTAAATTGAAATAAAACACATTTAAATTAAGATTGAAGCTATTTTTTTTTATTTGAAAGATAATTTTATGACATTTATGTTTTAAAAATAATTTCCGGCATATGTCGACCACGACTAGCTCTTAGGAACCGCATTCGACCTGACCAATTTTAGACCACTTTTTCGAGTAATTCAGGCCTTTTTTCACCAATAACAAGAGTTATGTTGGCTTCCAAAGCATCTATTGTTTCTGGTTTATCAGCATAAACCAATGACTTGACATAACCCCAAAGAACCCCCAGTGGAGTTATGTAGCATGATCTTGGAGGCCAATTAATTGGACCATTTCTCGAAATAATGTTATCGCCAAATCTTTCTTTCGATAAATCAATTGTTACAGTAGCAGCATGAGGTGTAGCACCATCTTGTTAAAACCAATCGTGTTGGAACCAAAACACTTCTGCTTCGATACCATTCAAATTTTGAAACAAATAATCATTGATCATCGATCTGTAACAAGCACCATTCACTGTGACATTAGCTCCAGCATCCTTTTTAAAGAAATATAGACCGATAATGCCTCCAGTGTGTAAAGCACACCATACAGTGGGTTTTTTAAGATGCAATGGAACTTGCAGAACTTCTTGAGGATTGTTTTCACTCCATATACGGCAATTTTGCTTGTTTACATTGCCGTTCAACCAGAATGAGCATCATCTCTAAACACAATTTTTCGATAAAAAAGTGGATCAACTTCAAGCTGTTCTAAGGCCCAATCAGAAAACAAACGACACTTATTATGGTCAAGTGGCTTTAGTTCTTGAACCAGTTGGATCTTGTATGGATGTAGACCAAGATCTTTATGCAAAATTTTCCATGTGGTGGATGCACAGAGTCCAACTTGTTGTGAACGTCGACGAATAGACAAATATGGATCATCATCAACACTATGACTAACAGCAGCGATTTTTTCTTCTGTACGTATATTTCTTCGTCTTGTTGTTGTTGCATCGAGTAGAAAAAATGTTGTCCGAAATCTATCGATAGTTACGACGAATAAGCTGCTCTGATAGACGATTATGTAAACCATAAATTTCACGGAGTGCTCTATAAGTTTGGCGAATAGAACACTGATTTTGAAAATAAATTTCAACAATTTGTGAACGTTGTTGCAGCGTGAGTCTTTCCATGATAATCTGTCAATGCTTACTGAACAGAAATGTCAAAACAACATGGCTTCTACCTTCTGTTGAATCACAGTTATCCATATCGAAAGATCTATCACTCTAAAAAAAATACCCGATAGTTGAAGAAACGTTGAACTAGCTAAGAATATTCTCGTTGTCTTATTGACTTCGACGGATAAGGCATTTCGAAATAGTTATTCACCCTTCTGGAAGGTTGGATCTATGTTTGAACTCTTAGAAAATAAGTGTTTCTTATGTCAAGGAGCCTATACTGCGAGAAATTCAGATCAGAAGGATATAACCTTGGTTTATTCGATATGATTTTTAAAAACGCGTTTTGTACAACGTATACTTTGTGAATATATTTTTCACCGCCGTACTGCTAATCCTTAAGAAATTTTAGACTCCACCAACTAATTATAGACCATCTTCAACTGTATCCCCTCAAGAAAATTCTGTAGGTATTTGAACCTATACAGCAGACTCGTCAACGTTGTACAAACACGCCCTATATATTTATCCCATCTGAGATGCCCATCGATGACTGATCCAAGAGACTTCACAGATTCGTTTGCTTTGATCTCAAAACCATCGACGTCCAGCCATCCATAAAGAGGACAAACGTCTCCGTGGCAGGAGAAAGGCAAACAGATAGTGTGGTCAAAGTTATGATCAGTAGTACCCTAGCATAAAACCACAATTTGAGAACTTGCAGGCCTGTCCTTGCTTCTAGCTTTATACTCGTTTCAGCTTTCCGCTGTGAGAATTATCCTAGTATCATCAGCATATCCAATCAGCTCGCCACAGAGATCCAATTCGAAAGCACCATTGATTTATAAGATGAAAATCAATTGATTCAACACAGTGCCCTGAGGCACTCCATAGGTTATAGTTGTTTGAGATCTCAGCGAGTCACCAATCCTGACATGCTGCTTCCTGTCAGTTAAATAGCTTCCAAAAAGCTTCAGACGTACACCTCGTACGCCGAGATCCTCCAGTTCTCCGAGTGCTTGAGCATGTGACACGATGTCAAAGGACAAGTCTAAGAAAATACAAGCTGTTTTTTTACCTCAATCTAAATTCGAGCTTTTGGAGTTATCAAATAAGTTATGGCATCATGGTAAATTTGTTCTGCTGAAAACCATACTGTCGAGGATCGATCAGTTTATATTGATCAATATATCTCTGCATTCTGATTCTGATTGTTTTTTCGAAAGTCATTTCGAAAAATATCATTCAAATGAGTGTCACGACTAGTTACAGTATCTCATTCGATCAACCCAATTTTTCAGTACTTTATCGATTGCTTGAGGCTTAATCTCATCAATGGAACTTTAATTTCAATCAATCGATGGTGAGGGTAGTAAAACTATAACTAACTTAATTCCGAGCAGATCACGAGAATTCTAGAGTAGCAAATAAGAAGAAGCATCAACGAAACTAGGAAAATTGAAATCTCCAACCACTACAACAGTGTCATCTAGAATTTTCATCGCTAAAAAGACATGTGAACTTTTAACCGTATTCTCAACATGGGTGAAGGTTGGGTACATTTTAAGCTACCTGCAAATAAAACAGGAATCGATCGAATGGGGACATGATCATAATTAATCGATGTTAATTTCTTTCACTAAATATGAAAAAGTTATGAACGGTTATTTAGGAAATAACTCTCGACCACATTCTATACACATATAGTTACAATTCTAACATTATGATATGGATATATTGATCCTATTACTAGATCTTCTGTGGAAATTCCTCAGAAGCTTTTTCAGCTTGTGCGAGTAAGGAGTCAAGTTGTGTTCTGATTAGGCTTTGTTACTTCGATCTTACGTTACTTTAGGTCACAGCATTCTTAATTTTCGACCCAACAGTGAAATGGTAGCAAAAACCCCTACAATTTCTTTTCTATCTGACGGGACTTGAACATAGGAGCTTTCGATTCTCACCCCAAAGCTCTAACCACTAAGCTATCGACACACATAATTACTATAAAAAGATTCTACCTATACAAGGTATGCAGATGAAATAAATCCCACATCGGTTTGAATATACGAATCAAAATTTCTGTCTGATATGAATTGCTGAGTCACTGATCGAAACTGATATTCACAATATGAAAAGACTTTTTTTACGCGAGTTTGTATCCAAAATAACTACCAAGCTATCAAGAGGAAGTCAGATTGAGTCTGAGCCTACTGATTAAAATGGATATTTACATTTTACAACATCATGGAAACAGAGGATGAATTGATGTGAATTAATTCCCATCGGTCACTGTTACTTCGAATGAACAGAAGTCTATTTAAAAGGGAATGAAAGCAGAGTAATACCGTAGCGAACAACTTCTTCGCTCCTCGTCCAGAAACCTGCTTTGCTCTGTCGCATCTTGAACGGCGTACTAATAGAGGACCCGACCAGTCTAAAGATTCGTGACTAACTGTCCCAGCCGAGTTGAAGTAGGATAAGGCACAGCGTTTGACGATCACCGTTCCAAGCGGAACGCATGGTTACCGGCGTCACAGGCAGAGCTGCGCATCACGCCTGTCTGATGAGTTTCAGATGCGCAGACTCCGAACGAAAAGCCATCTCCCGAATCAAGAGGTGGAAGCTCCCTCACAACATCAGCATTCCTCCGGGAGCTTCAATACAACACAGACACAAATTGTACAAAAAACGGTAAAATACAGATAAAATGAAATGAAACGGATAGTGAAAACATGGTGTTTGCAAACGTAGGAGAGAAAATAGTGAAAATGTAATTGACCTATAATACAATACCATTTCCCTTCCCAACTTTCGACGGCTACTGTAGAATTCTTGCTACAGCAGCCTGAGACTCTTGTGAAAATTAATCAAAAACAAAATTTGTCAAGAATAAACGGAAAGTCAAATAGAGATCACATACTGTCTTACCAAGTTGACTTTCACTTGTACTCAATACTTATGATCCAACTTGTGTAGGGAAGACAGGGTTGACTATTGGTGTAGGTGGAGTGTTTTGTCATCCGTTCATAGTTAAGTATTATACTCCATTCTCCGCTTCGCGATCTCACGTAGTTTTTGAGTGGTGACGCGTTTTTCATTTGGTAATCAGGTAAGTAAAATTTCGAAATATAAAATTTTTTGATGTGATACCTTCACGTTTTGAGGGAACCATTTTCCAATGTTTTATTATTCAAATCGGCGCCAGTGTACATACTAGCCATGCGATCAAAATATAGAATGGCATCTCAGGCTACTCGAACAATTTTGCTCTGGTTAACCAGCTCCAATAGAATATGGAGTTCAAGAAGAACTCCTAAGGTAGCAATTTATTTGATTTTTGAATAAGTACAGCTTATAAAAATGAGTATTTTGTAGTGACAGAGCAATGAGGATCTATAAAAATCAATTGAACGAGCTTGGTATACCATAAAATAAAATGAGAAGGATTTTTTTTGTTGAGAAAATAATTAATGTCACATCAAAACAGTATAACATTCCTTATAAAACCTAACAAGTCAAGTGGCCAAATGAAAAGAGAAATCAGAAAGAAATCCGAAATTGATGATATTTTATACTGATGGTCCTAGATCTTCTGATAAGATCCCTCAGTGGCTGTAGCTTGTGCGAGTTAGGCATTAAGTTGAGTTCTGTAAGGTTTCGTTACCCCAGGCAGAGTGCATTAATTTTTTAACAAAGAAATGTTAGCCGAAACCGTCTAACATAGGAATCATATAATTAAATCGACTATTCTATCACCAAAAAATATATTCTGAACTATGAATCAAATTTATATTTAATGCTCAAATTGGTTCAAGCGTTGTATCAGCATTTTTGAGCTGAGGATGTGGCTCGCCTCTCAAAACTGTACCTGCACGAAAATTTTCCACACTAATTGGTCCTTCAATTTCAATTCCCTGAAGAAAAAACCCCCCTAATTGATTTTCCAATTTCAGTCCAACGAAATGAAAACCAAAGTCCAGAGATGACGGGGTTTGTGAGTGGAGAATCTGCGAGCCCCATTTGTAGTTCATATAACTGTCACCGTGCAGGGCCATCACTTCATCTCGGTCACCCGTGATGGATGGCAAAAGGGACATCAGCCGACCCGCCTGTCTTGCTCATAATAACTCCCTCTGATGGCCCATTTCTATCACGTCCCGTCTTCTTCTGGAGTCATTAAAGAATAGATAAATGGATGAGGAGCACGTGTTTCATCTTAGGAATAATTGCTTTCTTGTTTAGAGGTGGAACTCATACAATGTCGGCAAATTGGATTTGTTCCCACCAGGCAAAAACTCCTAAATAGCCTTCCGGTTTTTGCCCCGGTTTCTCAGAAATACCTATCTTGATATATTAAACGACGATTCAGAAAAATCCACACAGAATAGACTGAAAAGCCTCCAATCGAAGAGCATGTTGTATTGAGTATTATTATTATCGATAGCGCAAAGTTCAGAAAATATATCAGGCTACTAAAATGAATAATCATGTGAAAATGCAATTTAGAAAGTGCATAAATTCGATGTCAAGGTACACAGAGAATAGTTTGAAGACGCTGATCGCATTAGGGGGTCTGAAATCTAGGAGGTGTCCCTTGTGTAAAGATATTCATATTATCACTATGTTTTTGCTCCCACGTCTATTGAAGTCTAGAATGGAGTTTTCGACTATCGGTGGAAGTGTTCGTGGAAATTCACAGAATATGATGCTTACAAAGTAGCTTCAATGAATGGGAACTTATAATATTTCGTATGTATTGAATTCAGAACATCCGCAATAAAACGATAAAGCTCGAGTCTATCGTCTTTGAGTTTGTATCTTACCTCAAGGGACAACTTCGATGTGAATCATTCAGGAATTTGGAGATTCATCGTATTGAGCGTATTCTTCTTCCTCGACTTTTTGAGTATGTATAGGAAAACTTGTTGGATAACAGCTTTAACAGGGGAAAATGCGTTGGTACAAGAGCCCGATTTCGGAGGGAATTTGTTTTGAGGACATAATACTACAAATATCATTTGAACGAAATGATGGATCAAATTGCAATTTTTTATATTATAATTTTAATAAACCCAATTTCGCTATTTCAATAAATATTCTGCAAAACATGAATTGGCTCTTTTTCACAATGAAGAGAGCTGTAACAGCATATCTTGTTCACATATCAATATCATGATTTTTTAAAGTTCGTACAGATGCCCTATAATTTAATTACGATATTGGCATTTGAAGCTATAATGATCTAGAATGAAAACTGGTCTTCATATAAAAGCGGTAAAATTCTGTATTTGAGATTTTAAGGCTAATTTTCGAAGGCAGAAGTTAAGTTTCCAAGAATTTGGTATTTGATAAAAAATAATAAGTTTTGAATGTGGTCTTTATACCCTTGACTCGATGACACCGTGCAGCTAAACTACCGAGAATTTTGGTTGGCTTGGTTTCAACAAGAGGTTTGATTTTTGTCATGAACCTTCAATTTACCATAGAAATACATAATACAGTTTAATGGTTTTAAATCAAAAGATATTGGTGGCCACTCATGAGGACCAGTACGTGAGATACCCAACTGCATGGCTTACGCAATAAATTCATCGTAGCTGTTGCACGTGTTTCTACGGTTGTAATCAAAACCGTGAACTACTCCTAATCATAAATGAGTTTCAACAGGGGAGATAATTTTTCAATGAAAATTGAGATTTCTTTCAACCTCTTCCGATCCCATCAGCAAACTCTCGTCGTAAACGATAGGTAGTTGGCTTGAGTTCATGAGTCAGTACCATTTAGGTAGGACGTTGTGGTGATATGTATATAGTTTGTCTATAAAGTATCCGAAACTCATTATTTTTCATGATTTTAATATACTTCAGTTTCGTAACACTCCAAAACAAAAGTAATGTATAAAATAGGTTGTGCAGATAGTCTGCCAAAATTGCATGCCAACACTATTTGTTGAATATTGTTGTATAGAAAAGGTTTCAGAAACGTTGAAAAATTAGTGCAATTGACTGAACTGGGAAAAAGTGCTGTATATGAGACAATAAAGAGGATAAACAATGGCATGGATATAAGGCATAGACCAGTTTCAGGAGGACCGTGTAAGTTTGAATGAAACAATTTAAATGATTTATTGGCCTTAGGACAACACCATCCGCGCCTAGAGTTTCAAAAACTGGCTAACAGATTTGGAAATCAACGAAATATTAAAGTATGTCCAGAAACCGTCCGTATGTCACTGAATGGTCAAGGCTACATATCAAGGAAACCAAAAGAATCCCTACAATGACACCCTTTACGAAAGGAACGAAGGATAGAATTTTGTCAACATTTTCAAGAAGAAAATTTTAATAATGTCTTCATTTCTGATGAAAATTGTTTCCAACTTGGTGGAAATCACTCAAAAATCCTATCAAAATAAGCTGTTACATTTCAAATTTCCCACCGAAATAATGGTTTGGGGAGCAATATCTCAGCGTGGTGCTACTCCACTCTGTATAGTTGATGGTACCATTAATAATGAAAAGTATTGTAGCATTCTAAACGATTTTCTCCTTGAAGTGGCGCCTGCTTTATATCCAGAGGGGTGGCGTTTTCAGCAGGATAATGCAAGATGCCATACTTCGGCCTATACTCAAGCTTGAATGCAAAAACACCAAGTGACAACCATTTCATGGCCAGCAGCTTGACCAGATCTTAGTTCCATTGAAAACATATGGGGACTAATGAGGATTGAAGTTGAACAAGCAGCGCCACGAAATAAAGATGATTTAATTCAGTCAGCTTTACCTTCTTAGACTACCAAGTCAAGTGTTTACTGTTAAATGGAGGTTGTATAAGTAAATAAGATAAATAAGAATAATATTTTGTTATAATTTTTTGTTCAAGAATTAAAAATATATACTATATAATTAAAATTGAGCTTTGTTTTTTTCGGGTACATTCTAGACGGATTATATTTTCAGAACTAATCACAAAATTTTTCAATTAGTAGTTTCGGCAATCTTCACTTTCTGTGTATTGTGAAATGAAAGACGTTCACGTTTTCTTCCATACTTAATCAAACAGTCACCAAATTTCCTCCACTTCAACTAGCGGGAAGTCGTGTTGGTAGTTTGGTATTATAAGATATAAATGTGCCTTATGGGTATTTGGCCGAGAAAAAAAAATTATCGCGAGTCACAAGATTTTTAGGTGGTATGGAGTGTATGTTCAGTGCAATGAAAGAAGGTTAAACTGTAACGTAAATGAATATAATTTTCTAAATTTAAATTTTCAAAATTTGTGAAAAATGATCGATTCCAGAATCTCACCAGCGGAGCTGATGGTGAAATTCGAGTACAGAATACGGTAGGCCGGTACTGAGGCATCTGGACTGTTGACGACAAGCTTTGGGAGATTTGTGGTCTCGACTGGAGGTTGGATGATCCTTTCTTGATACACAGAATTATCTGAAGCGAGTAGCGTCGAACAGATGTCTCGTGTTTGCAGAGAAGGTTTTCTGGAAATCCAGGAGGGAGAACCTTTTGGTTTTTGAATTGGATTTTGTATTTATTAAGATCGGAGATATTTTCCATGATGAAGACTCCGCCTTTGATCCGCCCTGAAAGTTGATTTTTGCTCTGAATGATTTCACACAGGTGGTTAATCGTTCTTTTACAGCAATCTTGAGAAAACTAGGATATGATTTTCTTTTTTATTGTCAAATTATGAGTTCATTATATACTTTCTCGAATTTTTGAAGATAACGGACTATCGTTGAGTAGTCGATATTGCAGTTTTCAGCCAGCATTCGAATTGTCAGTCTATCTGAATAGACTCTATTGAATAAATCTCTCGTTTTCAGGGCCATTAGTAGAGCCTGATTGTTGCAAGTCGATGGACGATCCCTTTTGTAAGCCTGAAAGTGTCTGATTTGAAAAGTGCTAACCACTTCAAACATTCTATTTCACCAACCAAAGCAATTGCTGAGATCGCGAAATGACTGTGCTGCCTTTCATATTTTTTAGTATAGGTACTGCATCATAGAGGGGTTATTAATATAAGTGAGTTTTTTAAACATAGACCGAGAAGGTTTCTAATGAATTTTTCCTTTCATCAGGTACTTCTATGTTTAATGTAGTACGAAGTTTCATTATGCAACATTTCAGCCCTCTTGGTCACTGGAAAGTAATAAAAAAATAATATAATAAAAGTGATAACTCAGTTGTGGGTACTCAACGTTTGTTCACTCGAGAATTGGGTCTCCGTCATAGGTACTCTGTGCAAGTTATACGTTGCACTCTGAAGAAGTTTGAATTTGACTTAATTTTAGTAAGTACACCTCAAGACGGCAGAATGTGCGAATTAGATGAACATTTAAGCTGCAGTTGTCAGTATTTTCCATGATCAAAATCTGTCAGTTTCATGACGATCACAACAACTGGAGTCTTCTTAAAGGTCAATTTTGAGAATATTGCGGAAAAATCTGGTATTGCATCCTTATAAAGTCGTATTGATTCAAGACTTGAAACCAAATGATCACAGATTTCTGACTGGCCTCTTGAGAACTGATTTCGACCAGAAAAAACATCTTCTCAGACAAGGCACATTTTTTGTTGAATGGCTTTATTAATGACCAAAATTGCCCTTTTTGTGAGAGGAAAACCCAGAATTGTCAAATGAAATTTCGATGCATTCCGAAAAACTCACTGTGGGGTGTAGTTTATGGCATGGCGACGTCATCGCACCTTATTTACTCCGAAATGAGGATGGAGCAGCCATTTCTGTGAAAGATGACCGCTGTCATCGTCGAATTTCTCTATTCAGAATCGAATTTCTCTATTCAGAACTTAAGAACATCGTAATTGAAGAAATACGGTTCCAACAAAATGGCGCTACATGCCATACACGTGAATTCTACCAGGTTTTCGTATTGGCATATGACCATAGCCCTTTTGCCAAGTGACTACTCAGCAGTCTCAACAGTCCACTCCTAGAGGTAGAAAGTGTGATAAGGATTACGCCATATCATCGCGCGAAGCGAGAACCCCTCCGAAGAGGTTTCCAGTTTCCAGTTTCGGCCCCGACTCGAAAGCCAGAACTGTCTGCTGCGTCTGACTGGTAGCAGCGAAGCTCTATTCAACTTCTACTGGCTCTGCAGGTCAGTATTCGAGTTGGTTTGTGACGCAACTCACCCGCCGAAAGGAATTATTATCCAAGCACTCGAACGCAGTCCCACGAACTAAAATAATCTCAAGATTGATGACTTCTATTGATCCTGGTCCGAGTACCGTCTAACAGCCTGTACGTCCTGATCCACCGAACTCATGTGAAACATTTGATTGAACCTGGCGTCCAGCTCTTACGACTAAGCCATTTCGTCGACATCCACATACCCTAAAAAGTTACGCACTGATCTGGGGCCGGGACAAGCCGGTCGAACCGTCAAGTCCCGTTAAATCCCGAGTCATTTCATGAGAATATCCCGAACATGGGGGTCTGCGAACAGATAAATGAAATACCTCTCAAGCCCAGCATGCGGACTTTCAACCACTGCCCCCTCGAGTCCAACACTAATGGGGTGGCCAGGTGGTACAAGTAACACCTGAGAGCAATCCACCTCCTGAGGTTAGGGCAACATAACGCACTCGGCCATTACACAGAATCCGGAGATTTATACTGCGATAGTGTAGAGTAGGTTAGTTTGAAGGGAGAAGCCCTTTGCTGCGACAGACTCCCTGTCACTGAGTAATCAACTGGCTCAACCCTCCATTTCACCAGAACGGCAAAACCAAGGCCTCATTCGGAGATCTGCCACCATACAGGTCCAGTGACTGGTGCGAAATGGCATTACGTTAGGCACCAAGACTTAACCCTCCATTTTGCCGGGACGAAAAGTTTAGTTCCTTTTTGTACCCCTTTGAAGATGGTCGAAAGACTGGAACACGTGTCAAGATTCTGAATAAATTGTGGTACATAAAAACTGTGTTAATTATTTTGAACAAAATTGTTATAATGTGTCACCTAGAGCTAACCGAATACTCCATTCATGTTGTTGATAAACGTATCATATAAAAATGTGTTTAACACATTTATCTTAGAGATGTCTCTGTTAATCTACTTTTCTCAAAAATTCTGCTCAGGATATACTATCGGGTGTTTTTTTAGAGTGATAGAACTTTCGATAGGGATAACTGTGATTTGACAGAAGGTAGCCATGTTGTTTTGACTTTTCTGTTCAGTAAGCATTGACAAATTATCATGGAAAGACTCACGCCGCAAAAACGTTTACAAATTATTGAAATTCATTTTCAAAATCGGTGTTCTATCCGTCAAACTTATAGAGCACTTCGTGAAATTTATAGTTTATATAATTGTCCATCAGAACATCTCATTCGACGAACTATCGATAGATTTCGGACAACATTTTCTTCACTCGATGCAACAACAATACAAAGAACAGTACGTACAGAAGAAAATATCGCTGCTGTGAGTCATAGTGTTAATGATGATCCAGATTTGTCTATTCGTCGACGTTCACAACAAATTGTATTCTGTGCATCCACCACAGGGAAAATTTTGCGTAAAGATCTTGGTCTACACCCATACAAGATCCAACTGGTTCAACAACTAAAGCCACTTGACCATAATGAGCGTCGGTCGTTTGCTGATTGAGCCCTAGAACAGCTTGAAGTTGATCCACATCGTAAAATTGTGTTTAGTGATGAAACTCTTTTTTTGTTGAACGTCTGTGTAAACAAGCAAAATTGCCGTATATGGAGTGAAAACAATCCATTGCATCCTCATAAATTCACTGTATGGTGTGCTTTACACGCTGGAGGCATAATCGGTCCATATTTCTTTGAACACGATGCTGAAGCTAATGTTACAGTGAATGGTGCTCGTTACAGATAGATGATCGATGATTATTTCAAAAATTTGAATGGTATCGACCCAGAAGTGTTTTGGTTCCAACAAGATGGTGCTACACCTTATACTGCTACCGTTACAATTGATTCACTGAAAGAAAGATTTGGCGATAACATTATTTCGAGAATTGGCCCCCAAGATCATGCGATATAACTCCACTGGATTATTTTCTTTAGGGTTATGTCAAGTCATTGGTTTATGCTGATAAACCAGAAACAATAGACGCTTTGGAAGCTGACATAACTCGAGTTATTGATGAAATAAGGCCTGAATTACTCGAAAAAGTGGTCTAAAATTGGTCTGGTCGCATGCGGTTCCTCAGAGCTGGTGGACATATGCCGGAAATTATTTTCACAACGTAAATGTCATAAAATTATCTTTCAAATAAAAAAAGAATTGGCTTCAATCTTAACACCCGATAGATGTTCTCTATCAAGCTTGTTTTGTTTCCTCTTATAATATAATATTTTATGCACTGTATATTGACTGAAAGAGAAAAAACCTCCAATAAAAGTAAAGTGTAACGAGGAAAATTCAAAAACGTGAGTCATAATTAACTTCTAAAATGGCTTTATATTCAGTGAAGTTGCTATTTCGCAAAGAAAAATATTTCATATCAACGGACTGAAACTCAAATCTAGTCCTGTGTAAAATTGCTCGCTCTTATAAAAGGATGTAGAACGAGAATCAGGCAGGAAACGGGAAAGAATTAATCTCCACTGAGGAGTTATATCGCGACCTTTTCTTCATTCCCGAAGCACGTGTAACCGATAATTTTTCTCGGGAATTCCCACCCTCGCATAAAAAAATTCCCTCCCAGAGAACCTTTGAGACCTCATCGGAAATAATGGAGAAACGAAAAACTATTTATCCGGATGCCGCGGCATCTTCATTTCCCTAAAGCCGTTTTCCAATCATATATCAATCTATTTAAGATACATTCGATTCCTGCGAGCTACGCCGTCGAGCAATAACCTTCCAATTTGTCGCAGACGATAGCGTTCCTCCGAGAGTCAACATATCATAGCTATTTGCTGCGGGATCATCTAATTCCAGCAGCACCCGAAGTCCTCACGATAAGGAAAATGTTTGCATAAACAATAAAATTGGGGCTGAATGAATCCCGGTGATATTGGTTCGAGATGGTGGCTTATTCCGGCCATGAAATGATAAAATTCGATCATTTTTGTTCGTTCCTTGGCCGACTTGTTGAGGTATTGAAGAGATACATATATAAGGTTGTTCGAAAAGTAATTTCGTTTTTTCTTGTATTTTTCGAACATGAGTCGTATAATCATTATATGTTTTTAGAGCTGATAAAGCATGGCTTGTGCATGAAAAAGTTCACTTAATTCTACGCTGTAGTTTCTGGCTGGTGCCGTGTTAAATATGTAGAGCAGTAAGCAGCATTTTCGACATGTTTTACTTTTTTACTATAGAAAATATAAAAATACTATTCCAGCCAGAAAGAAATTAAGCGATGTGTATGGGGAAGATGTATTGACAGTACTTCACTGACAGAACTGGTTTGTAAAAGATACACCACGTTTCGGAAGGCCGGTTGAAGCTGATAAAGACATGACAAAGACATCAGTTGATGTAAATCGGCGAATAACAACACATGAGATCGGTGAGAGGTTAAATTTATCGAATTCAACAGTTCATGATACTTGAAAGGCCTTGATTTAACCTCGAACCTCGATATATGCAGGTATGGAAAAGACAGTCGGAAACATAGGAAATTTAGTATTAATCAAGAATTCAGTGGAGCAGTGGAAGAATCAAAACCTCAGCGAGATGCGATGACGAATAAATGATTGTTCTCTCTCAATGGTAGTGCGCAGTGTTGATTGTCCGATCGAAAGACTTTGCAGTCTGCTTCCACTACCCCACCACCATTGAGAGAGATCACTCGTTTGTTTGTCATCGCATCGCGCTGAGTTTTTGATTCTTCCACTGCTCCACTGCATTCTTGATTAACACTGAATTTCTTATATTTCCGACTGTCTTTTCCATACCTGTATATTAGCCTTCGATTCAGTACAGCATTAGTGCAATCAAAATGAGTTACATAAAATAAAATAAATAGAGGTTTAAATTTTTTCAATAGAGGTTTATACTTGATAGGAGGTATATAAAATTATTTGAATATTTTAATATTAGCCTTCTACATATTTAATTTCAAAAAATTAAATCAATAAGTATAACTTCAGGAATTGAATTGAATTAATGTCATATAAGTACCACTTATATCAAACGACATATAAAATAAACATTCATTATAAGATATCGAAATGATATAACAAAATCCAATAAA
This sequence comes from Megalocaria dilatata, assembly GCA_034642435.1. Lineage (NCBI taxonomy): Eukaryota > Metazoa > Arthropoda > Insecta > Coleoptera > Coccinellidae > Megalocaria > Megalocaria dilatata. The sequence continues at coordinate 42,030,898 of CM067856.1, read as the reverse complement.
TAAAAATTATTAACCAAAATTCAATATATTAAGTATTTTGAGTAGACAAAATTTTGTTTCTGTTCATCAGTCTTATGAAAACAGATATCTTCCAAAATTGTTGAATCTTATCTTAAGAATTTCATCATAGAACTATCTTACTTAGAATATTCAATATTATTGGATATCTAACTAAGTTACTTTTTATATTATAGTTAAATTTTATAGTTATAATTATTAATATACTTATATGACATTAATTTAATTTAATTCCTGAAATTATAATTACTAATATAATTTTTTGAAATCAAATATTTAGAAGGCATATATTAAAATATTTAAATAATTTTATTTATTTCTATCAAGTATGAACCTCTATTTATTTTATCTTATTTATAATATATAATTATTTGCTTTCCTTAACATTCTTTATACATATAGTTTTTGGGCTATAACAGAGGCCGTTAAATTGCCTTTCAATCTTTTAGATCAATGGTAAACCAAAAAATTATTTATTTGAGTTAACATTACACTCCATTTAAATTTTCAGTATTCGTTTACCAGAAGCTTTCGGAATTGTTGAAAGGTGAGAAAATATTTTTGTTGATTGATGTTATATTTTACTGAATATGAATATAATTGAGTACTAACGAGGCAAAATCTCTCTTAAAACTTGTTTTTTAGTAATGTTTTTACATATCTTGAAATTTTATAAAAAGTAACTTACTTAGATATCCAATAATATTAAATATTCTAGGTAAGATAGTTTAATGATGAAATTCTTAAGATTATGTTAAACATTTTTGAAAGATATCTGGTTTCATAAGATTGATGAGCAGAAATAAAATTTCGTCCACTCAAAATATTTAATTTATAGGATTTTGGTTAACAATTTTTATTTATTGGATTTTGTTATATCATTTGGATGTCTTATAATGAATGTTTATTTTATATGTCGTTTGATATATGTGGTACTTATATGACATTAATATAATTTAATTTCTGAAGTTATAATTATCAATATAATTTTTTGAAATTAAATATGTGGAAGGCTTATATTAAAATATTTAATTAATGATAATAAAATGAGTTACTCCTCAATGTCAGTAAGACTGAGTGTTTGATTCTTAGAACGATTTAGTCTTAAAATATGAATCCTCAGTCAATAACTCTGGATAACACCCAGATATGATTTTTGTCTTCGACAGAATTTCTTGGAGTTTCGTTTGATTGTCACCTGAAATGGAATGATTATGTGAATCAGGTCAGCAAAATACTCAATAAAGTTTTGCACACGATCAGGGTATTGTCACGGAGAGTGACATGGAACTTTTGAAAACAGTTTATCATGCAAATTTTGTTTCACTTCTGAGGTACGGGGTTGTCATATGGGGTAGAAGCAGTGATTTAAATAGATTATTCATTCTGCAGAAATACGCCTTGGGGGCAATAATAGGATTGAAATATAAAAAATCATACAGAGGTCATAATAATAATATAATAATTCCATGCTCATACTTCCGGGACTACACGTTTTGAAATGTCTGCCATTTATGAGAAACCATCCCCAATACTTTGAAGATCTGTTGAATAAAAACAACACAAGATGTACTGGTCCATTTTACTTTCCGAAGCATTCCTTGACACTTACTGAAAGAGACACAAAATATATGTGTATAATATTGTTCAATGTACTACCTAAGGAGTTCATCAATGTATCATATTGAGGAAAATATTTTCTTCATACACGGAACTGGTCTTAGATAACGTATATTTCACAGGTATGGAATAGACAGTCGGAAAGTTACGAAATTCAATGTTAATCAAGACTTCCAGTGGAGCAGTGGAAGACTCAAAACCTCAGCGCAATGCGTAACGAATAAACGACTGTTCTCTCTCAAAGGTAGGGGGGAGTGAAAGCAAACTGCGGAGCCTGTCGATCGAAGCATCACCACTGCTATCGAAAGAGAACAGCCATTTATTCGTCATCGCATCGCGCTGAGGTTTTGATTCTTCCATTGCTCCACTGGACATCTTGATTAACATTATCTTTTCCATGCCTGTATGACATACAGCAATATATAAAGATAAGATCGTCGAAGAAATTAATTATACATTGGCGACCAGAAAAAATCGGTCACTTGATCATTACTGCTCAAATATCTTTCTTAATTGAAATTTTTACGAGAATCATGAAATTTCTGAAATGCTAGGGAAAACAGAATTGCCCAAAGGAAAATGAAACTTTTCATTCGATTAGTAAAAAAATAATAAGCTTCTTTTTGAATAAATTAAAAACTTCGAAATTGAAAAAAGTATCGTAACTGCGAAAATTTCAGTATCAGTATGACGTGTGACCTCCTCTAGCTCTGATTACAGCTTCCAAACGTCTTCGCGTGCTCTTGATGAGCCTTTAAATATTCTCTTGTGGAATATTCTCCCATTCATGACGAAGGGCTTCACGGAACTCTTGTAAATTATTGGGCGATGGAAACACAGTTCTGACTCGCCCCTCCATTTGGTTCCATAGATGTCCGATAGGATTCAAATCAGGGCTTTGTACGCTGTCACTATTCGAGCAGTATGTGGAGATGCATTGTCAAGCATAAAAATTCCCTGCCCTCTCAGAAATGGTATGTAAAGTGAAATATGGTCCATGAGAATTTCCTCTATGTACCTTACTGCTGTTAGAGATCCGTTTATGAAAACCAACTCTCTGTGGCTCTCTAAAGACATACCTCCCCAAACAGATCCTCCACCGAATGGAACTCGCTCCTCTACACAGACATCAGCGTATCTTTCCCCTGGACGTCTATAAACGTGTCTACGACCACCAGCTTCTCGAATACTGAATCTGTGGTCATCAGAGAAAAGTATCTGGGCCCACTGAGCTTCTAACCAGTTTATGTGATCTCGTGCACATTGAAGACGCGCAATTCGAAGCTCTCTGAAAAGTTCTGCACCTGCCACAAGCCTGCATGGTTATAAATTCGATTTTGAGAGACATTGTCTTATGGTCCATTTACTTACGTTTACCTGACGTACCTCCATCACTTAAGTTCGAACTTCAACAGCAGTAAGATGGCGATTTAGAAGACTTGTGGAAACTATGAATCTATTATCCCTCAACTTCTTCCAGATCCAGGTCTACTGGTTAACCTTCCTGTCTCCTGATGCCTTCTCAATATTCATTGGACTGTCGATAGGGTAACGTTCATGCTTCTAGCAACAGATCTATGGCTCAGCCAATTTTCAGTAAGTGCCACTATTCTTGGATAATCTTCAATTGGTAAACTAATTGTGAGAAATTGTTTCTGTCAGAGAGTGGAAAACAAACTTTTCATTTGTTGAAATCAACTGATAAATGATGAATTTATCACGAAGAATTATTCGCATATTCAGTTGATTTTCTAATGAAAGATAGATGATGAACAAAATATCATTGAATCAATTTCAACACGTGAGTCTATTGAAAAAACATAGTGTGAAATCTTAGTGACCCGTTCTTTTTTTGGTCGCCAGTGTATTTGAATTTTAGAAGCCATAGTACATAGACACATGTAAAACAAGTCCATACAAACATAACCGAAATATAACGATGCCATCTTGCTTCTAAGAAATCTAGGGCGTACCTTTCCCAGGATATTGCCAAGAAGCCTTTCCTTTGAAGGCTTCTCTGGAGCAACTACGAGCTAAGACATTAATCTGTCCCCTTCGACTGGAACAATGAAATTATGTGAACTGGCGTTACCTAGGAATATAAAGGACGCGGTAATTTGCCAAGCTCGTTATCGCGAATCTCTTTGATGAAATCTCTAGCGCCTTTGTGGTCACATACCCATTATGTCGTATTCTCCGAGCTCCTATCCGGTTTGCGAGACGAAAAATATCGAGGAAATGACGGTTTAAGCGCGAATTTACACCGGGTAATTGTTTACACCTGGAGTATTCTCGTTTCCCACTCGTTGCCGAAGAACAAAAACACTTTTTTATCGGTAGGGAGAAAGTGACTTCATCTTTGAATCGCTCGTTATTGTACTCCATTCAAAAGTTACTGAATTGTTTGCATTGCACTAGGAAGCTATTGTATATTTGAAGTAAAAATCACAAGGTTGCTTCGAAATGATTAGAACAGAATTTATTTGCTGGTTAATGTAAAATAAATGACAGTATAAATGAGATTTTCCTTTTCAAATGTTAAACACTATTGACCATACTGAAACGCAAATACCTTTCTCGATAAACAATATATTTTATCATTATTAAGGACTATGAGCGATGGTAATAGAAAGTTCTAGAAATCGAGACAGTGTAATATACATCTGTATAACAATTCTATACTCAAACAAACTCGACAAGGTTTTGTAGACCACAGAGGCAAATTACAGATATGTGCACGTTTCAACTGATTGGTTTTCGTCAATGTAATGTATACTAGTGATTCCAAATCTGTCCAGTATCTGTATTCGCTATACACAGAGACTCCAGAAAAATTATAAATACACTAGCCCCATATGCAAAGTAGATACACAGAGACTCTAATATATTAATAATACACCAACGCCATTTGGAGTATGCAAAAAACATACAAGACATACCTTTGCGAGTTAATTCAAGTAAAGAAATGTATTCTCGATATGGAGTCACTAGCATACATTGCACATTGCGGAAACCAATCAGATTGAAACGTGCGCATGTCTGCAATTTTCCTCTGTGATCTACAAAACCTTGTCGAGTTTATTCGAGTATATAATTGTTATACAGATGGATGTTACACTACCTTGATTTCCAGAACTTTCTATTACTATAGCTCATACTCCTTATTCATGATTTTTGGTACAGATCAGCCGGATCAATTTATTTTAATATATTTTATTTAAATATTCTATTCAAGCAGTCTCTATATAGTGTAAATGCATATAATATGATATTTAGAATAAGATGAACTAAGTTGCACGAACTGATTATAAATATTAGAATTGTTTAGTTATCATAGTAGCATTATCAAGTTTTTTACATTTTAAATATTTAAAACGTACGAGAAGTGAAAACATTAGTTTCTACACTTTTTTGAGGAGAAATCAGCGTAAGCTGATTAAAACAGTTGAATTTATATAAGTTTTCTACCTCTACATCCTATACTAATAACACTGGCCGACAAAAAAAAATTTTGGGTTGTAGCATAAAGCTGAATAGCATATTATGGTAGAATGGACGTATCCAAATACAAAAATTAGAAAAAATAAGGTGCAACACGTAAGGTTTTCTTGTTACGTTTATAGAACCTAATTCACTCTTACAATATATGATGTGTATTGAAAAAAATTATTTCAGAACATTGTAACCGTATATATCGACTTTGTTAAGCTTTTCTCTTACCAAACGTACCTTACGTTTGAGAAAAACACAAAGATTAAAAATGTTGACTTGAAATAGTAATTAAGTTCAATTTTTTTTGTTTTTATGATGGGTCATATCTTCTCCCTTCAAAAACCAGCAATAATCACCCATCATGGCTGGATCCCATCATCCTTGATAGCGAATTTCTATTGTCCTAATACCTAAAGGACTCTTTCACCATGCTCGTCACTGACAGCTCCCAAATTTTCAGGAAAAAATTACAGATGTAAATGGAGGAAATGAATTTTTGACGACATTCGCGCACCAAGCGATTTGTAGGCATCTAATAGTTCATTAACTAACTGTTGGTAGTTTGCATCCATATTGTTGCCCAAAAATCCTCTTACTACACTAACAAATAAGTTCCTTGCTCTGGGTTCCTGCCTGGTAAGCTTCTATGTAAAATTAACGTAGTCCAGAATTTTTTGATTTGTGGTCCAATGAAAATGCCTCCCTTTAATTTGGCACCACTCAACATGGGAAAGACTTGTTTTAAGTATTTGAATACATCACCATCTTTATTCATAGCCTTCGCAAAGTATTTCATCAGCCCAAGTTTCATGTCAAGAGAAGGCAGAAGGGCATTTTGTGGTCTTCAAAAGGTCCAAACTTCACATTTTGAGAAACCGGTTGAAATACACCACTTTCTAGCCAAATTTTTGTTATACTCGTATAATGCTAGTTTACTGCACGACTGTCCCATAAACAAAGAAAACAGCAATATTTTGCAAATCCTCCCTGAAGTCCTAACTTTCAAGTCCCCACATATCCGGCATTTATACGTGTTGTAGTCCATTTTATCCAAAAGAACGCGCATATTTTCATAACTTTCTTTCATCGTCATTGAATGAGCAACTGATAGAGAGGGTTTTAAATTTCTATTTTATTATGCAATAACACAGCTTTTTAAACTGTATTTAGAAGAATTTATAAATAAACGCCACTCAGAGGGAGAATGCTCACTATCAAGTTCCTGCATTAAACCATCAATATCAGTACAAGTTCACAACGAATTTTCCACAATGCAGAATGCAGGAAACGGAGCATTTTTTCCGAAATTAGTTATTTTCATTTTGTTGCCTAGTAAGTTCCATTCCTCAAGACGGAAACCAAGAAGTTCTGACTGTTGCTTTGATAACCCCAAATCACGTTACAAATCATTTAACTCAATTTGAACAATTAAATGTGGCTCGCCGGAACTGGGACCTGGAATTAAAGTATGATCGATGCACCGTTCTTCGGAGCTGTCTAATGATGCGTTGTCTCCAATATCTTCCAAAACAATATTTTGCGGATCTAAAGATGTGATCGGCACTGCTAAATCTGCATTATGAGGAACAGGTCGTTTTGAAGACTGCAAATTTGAATAGTCCATCTTGTGCTTTCTGTCTTTGTCAGGCAAAAATAACAATTGTATAAATGATTAGTGGGTTCTGGTCATACCATAGGAACAAAAGGCATGCTTCTTCTCTTCCCATTCATCCACTCCACCAATGAAACGCTACAACTAACACAGCACACTTGGGTAGCCCACTGCTTGTCTTGATCTCCAATAAAAACACCAAAATATTGGAAGTAGCCTTCTTTAATATTTTCAGAAAATGGTCTGGCTTGTGATTCCACCATAAATTCTCCACAAATATAACAAAAGTTGTCAGGATATATTTTGCAACTGCGTCTCGACATTTTCGTTCTTAACACACTTTCTTATCTACACACAGGGAACCTCTCACTTCGAAGCTCAACAGGTAAGGTACTTTTTCTGTTATAAAATGCATCCATTTTTACCGTCCCCTCATGAGATTGATTACTTGCGAATGTAAAAAGGTCTTATTGAACTACTGAAAAGTGGTACATGTTAGGACTTTAAGAATATTTTTCCTATTATTAGAAGGGTATTTCCATCATAAAAATAAAGACCTGCTTTGTATTACAAAAATCTTGTCGACTATCTGTGTCTTACCAACCACAAAAGACTAACCCCAAAATTTTTTGTGGGTCAAAAACCTTTCCGATGGAATCCGAAAAAAGTGCGAGTATGAATCAAAAATCGAAAGACCGATCCGATCAAACTGAAAAAAGCATTTCTATTTCCGTACGAGTTTGGATTCATACGCTATGAACTAAATATATTATGACATTTCTCAATTTTGACCGACTGCTGAAAATCAGAGATAAAAATTAGACATACTCATGCCGCAAATGTCATATCGATTCACTTGACCTACCAGCTCTTTGAACTATACACATTTTTGTTTTTGTCTTATTCTCTTGCAAATATTATCGTTTTATTCTTGACACATTATTAAAATAGCAATTTTATGTTTTCCTTCTGGGTGAAATACTTCACTAACTATTTCTATGCTGTGAAACATGCACAGGGGAGAGCATTGTAGCAACGATCACGAATGCCGAGTCCATACTACTGAGTGAGACGAAACGGTTTCCAGTTATGTTCTCAGAAAGTAAGTTTTGCATATTACATGATTTTCTAATTAAAAATGAGCAAATTTATCCAAGAGGAGAAAGAAGGCTTTAAATTCATTATATCTAACATAAAGTATTTATTTTCTATGATATAATCAAATTTGAGGATATCGCAATTTAGGAAATAGTAAATGGTTACTTGCGAAGGAAACAATCCTTAACAACAGAAGAATCTGATTGTTCTATGACCGTGAGTATTCATAAAAATACAGTCCCAAAAATATTCGATTGTTTGCTTCGATGGAAATCTCGAGAAATCAAAGTCCTTACCATCAAAGATTAAGGAAAGAATTAAATGAGCAGAAAATCTGGGAAAGATTTCAATAAAGGCGACAGATAAAGACGAATCGGGAAGCATCGGAGGATAATGGAAGATCTGAATTAATTCCAAAATCAATTGTTCAATGAAATGGAGCAATGATTCCATCAAAAAGGGATCGTAAACGAAGTCAGCAGTAGGATTGCATAATTGGAAGACATCAGGGGGTAAAAGGCGTCTCGATATTGAATTGTGCCTTAAAGACCACCGACGGATTTCGCGAAGAAGCGGAGTCACGTTACCTCAGTGGTGGCACGTATTTATCAGATGTGTGCTACTCGAACTTCAGAGAATGGATTGGTGGATGAAAGGATTTTTATAAGGTAATACACGTTGACACAAACTTTGATGTATCATGTAAACATATTTTTTCATTTATGAAGGATAAATTTATGAGCACTTTCAAGAGGGCAAACTAAGCCTTCTTTGAATTCGAAAAAAACAAACCATCCGATTTTGTGTTGGCAATAGGGTAGTTGTCGATTTTTTTTAATGCTTCAATATTACCCTGACGTAATATAAAATACATTGGTCGTCTTCATACCCGAATGTTATTGCTTGATAGTGCAGGCAGAGCCATGAAACGACTATTTATTAAGTTTTTATCCATCTCACCCGACTTTATCATATGCATAACCTTCTTGACTCCGTTCAAATTTCCAACTGTTAATTTCAGAGTATTCATTATACGAGGGGTGTTCAATGTATTATCGGTATAGGCATGAAAGAAAACTCAGAAAATTTTGGGAAAATTCTATTTTTCAAATTACTCTTCAAGAACTTCAATACATTTGTTAGGTCGAGAAATAAGCTCCTTGTGAAAAATATTCTTCCACCTTCTCCTCAAAATAGGTATTAATTGCTTTCTTCAGTTTTTCAACGTCGGAACATCGCTTTCCACGAAGATATTTTTTCACATTTTGGAATAGGTAGTAGTAACTGGGGGCCAAGTCTGGACTCTACGGGGGATAAGTAATTTTTTCGAAGCCATATTTCCACACAGCAGCCTTCGCCACGCGAGCCTTGTGAACAAGCGCATTGTCGTTAAACAGCAACACCCCCGCTTTGAGTTTTCCTCGCCTTCGTCTTTCACTCTTTTTAGTGTATTCTATCAATAAAATACCTTCAGAATCTCAAAAGACCATAGTCAACATTTTTCCAGCGTGGGGTGACTTCAAATTTGTTTGGGCGATGTGCACCATTTTCAATCCACTGTATGGATTCTTGTTTACTCTCAGGGTCATAGTGATGAACTTATGTCTCATCTTCAGTAACCAGCCGGTTGAAAATAGTCGATGGGTCTTCTATACAGAGCTCTAAAAACGCCTGACAGCACTCGACTCGCACTTGCTTCTGAGGTGTGATGAGCATTCTCGGTACCAATCTTGCATTGACCTTTGGGAGGTTAAAATGTTCATGAAGGATAGCATGTATGGTACCCACTGATAGGTTCGTCATGTCTGCTAACATCTCAATTTTTATTCTGCCATCTTTAAGTATAAGCTTTTCTACTTTTTTCACATTTTATTCACTCGTGTCGATAACGGGCCCGCCTGAGCGAGGATCGTCTTCAATGCTGTCTCTGCTTCTTTTGAATTCACTTGACCACTTTTGAACGGAGGATAACGACCATCTTTTCACGAATGATTCTCAAACTTTTTTCTTACTTAGTGAAGAACCTTATAACGGCGTGATGAACGATCGAAGTTGCCATTCATGAAATTGAGCCCCAAACAATCGAAAATGTATTGAAAAATTCGTGGCGATCATTTTGAATGATATTGTTTCTCGTTCTTGAATATTAAGCTTCAACCTCATTAATAGACTCACAACTTGTGTTAATGAAAAAATATTCATTAGTTTTTTACTTATAGCTGAACAAAAATGCGAATATTAAATGGCTCATGCCGTAGAAACAAAAAATATAGTAACACTTGACTTATTTTCAGGAGAATATTCAAGAGGAATTTGAAGGTGAAGTATATGGATGAACGATGACCTGGAAGAGGGCAACGAGATCTTAAATTCACATACTTAACTAAAGATCCCAGAAACTTTCTGGTAATTGACATGTATGGAAAGGGATCTTATCCTAAAACAAATCTTAAGCATCTCAAGAGCAATATTTTTTTATGACATAAGGTGTCATTCGAAACCTAAGCTGAGAAATTGGTCTTAGGCCGATGATATTCTTGAGGAATAATTTGTCGCAAAACATTTAGTTCTATAAAACTGTTTGGCCTAGGAAAAAGTACAAAAACCTATTTTTACTAAAAGTGAGCTATCTAGAGTTTGCATTTTAAAGAAGTGCTTATTTCGACCCCCGCAACTCTTCTGTCATTCGTGTTCTGACAGAAAATTAGTTTAGAATTTGACAGGAAATGAGTCGATTTATGATTGAAATGAAGTGAGAAATATCAAAAACCTATTTCCAAAGATGTGAATCTTCTATTCAAACTGTTAGAAATTAACGTGAAAAATTCATTAGAAATTAAATGCCCTCACGGCAATTTGTATATCAGTTTGTTCCTGAAAACTGTTTCGCTATTTGCAGAAACAACCCGCTCGCGATCTCGTTCAGTGAGCACACCTGAAAACATTGCTGTTGTAACCTAGAATATGGCTGAATATCAACATTATCGTGCTTAAGAACTGAAAATTTCTCGTACTTCTCTGAGGAGAAATTTGCATGAAGACTACGGTATGAGGGCTCACCGATGCGTTTTTACTTCGCTCAATGGACAAATGATCGCATGGCCGAATATGAGCATTCTTCCATAAAAATCATATTCAGCGATGAAGCTCATATTCACCATGGAGGACTTTTTTGTGGGGATGCGTTAAGGATGAGAGTTACGCTGACCATCCAGAAACGAATGGTGCCTCGGAACACGAAATCGAAGTTACGATTCATGACTGAACCCCAAAAAATCGACAATGTACTGACTGGAGGACTGTAGCCAGTCGTGGCGGTCATTTGAGTGATATTGTTCTTCATACTCTGTGAAGTATTTAGGAATTGAAATTGACCAACACCTGAAATGCGATCAACATATGATATGTTTAACCAGAAAACTACGTGGTAGTTTGTTCAAATTTGAATATATAAAAAATAGCATAACTATTACTGAACACCTAAATATTTTAAAGCGTGCCACCCCAGTTATTGCATGGTGTAATCGGTTGGGGCGGAGTGGTGGATAGCCACAAAAGAAGACTGGATGTGCTTCAAAAGTATTTCCTCAAAATAATACATTGTAAAACAATAACCTTCCCCAGTAAACAACTTTATGAACTGGCCAAAGTACCCGATGTAAGAAAGATATTTGCATTGAAGATAGTTATGAACATCTTTGAAGAAACAATTCATATTTAAAAGAAAGACCACCAATATCAAACCAAAATTACTGAAAAAACTTTGAACAACCAAAAAAAAATTGACCAAAGATGCTGCACCTTTATAGCCCCAAGGCTGTCATATTGCCCGAAGATTCAACTAACTCAAAAAATAAACGATCTTTCAAAATAAATTTAAAAAATGGATAATGAATTCTGATAGAACGGAAATGCATAGGGCAATAAATCAAAGTTAACCGGACTTGACATTGAAGAATTATTGGATTTGGACTGTTTTTGAAACAAGATGTTCGACATGGTAAACTTTGTCTGCATGCTCATATCTGCGATGGAACACATGTTTTTTGGGGATGTACCAAATCATGAAATACATTTTGTGGCGGGTTTAGAGAAAAAAAATTATGCTCAGTACTGTCCACAGTAAATATTCATATAATTAAGTCTACAGTATCATAGAGTTTATTCTGTACATTTTTCTGGAATAAACTCCCTTATTATTATAATCTTATTATTATTCGTGAATGTCAGGATTGAGCCTTTTTAAGAAACACATAACTCCGGACATATATTCATTATTTTTTATTTATAGCTGATTCAAATGCAAATTTCAAATAACCTACCCATTAGTAACAACTACAGCGAATCGAAACGGAAATATTGCGTCAAAATTTCAATGCAGTTAGTGAAAAACTGATTTTCGATTTTGAAATCAACATTTTTCATATGGATTAGTAAACGATTACGCTCAAACTTCGGATTCAGAATCAGATCTCTCATAAATTTCCAACCTTTCAAATTATAATTTGTGAAATCCTCCTCTTGATTTCAGAGTTCCGCCTCTGAGGAATGCGTCGCGTTAATCATTGACGTAGAGGGGATTACTCCGTAATGAAGTCAGAGTAATAAATCACTGATCTAGAAAAGACGCGTCAATCCAAGAACCACCTTCACACGTCCCTGTGCTCTACCCCGTGCCACTCGATGATTCATTGCTGCCAAAATCCGCGCCACCCCTCGCTTTCGCCCGTAATCCGATTTCTTGTTTGGTCAATGTTTACCCCACGCTGTCATGATTATTTCCTATGCTGGTTTTCCGGATTTAATGAAAAAATTTGAACTATGAACAAGACCGATGTACAATTTCGTATTATTATTTTTCCAATAACGGGCGTTTGGAATTGAACTCACAATTAATTTTCCCGATTTTCTGCCTAGATTTGTCCCCCGTTTACGTAAATGCCTAATATTTCAACATCGAATGAAAAACAACGCATATTTCGCAAAAAAATTTATAATAATAAGCAATGAGAAAATAAAAAAATGTTTGTATAATAATTTTTCGATTTGCAACCTTCAATTTTCAAACCATGAAGTGGATGGATGGTATAACGTTTTCCTTCACCTTTAGGTACTGTTTTAAATTTGGTAGATAAAACCCTGTAGACCAAATATTAACACTCTAATACGACTACCTCGAAACTAGTTCGGCAACGCTCCGCGGGGTAATAGGGGTGGGAGGTCACCCCAAACGTTCCAGCCATGACCAGTAGTACCCGAAATCACCACCAAGATTCTTTAGTTGGCGCACCGACTGACGCGCCCACATCAATCCTCTGAGCCCTTTAATAAGAGCTCTAAGAAACCAGAGTTCCACAAGCACTCAGTTCGACACCAACTCGACTTCGCTGCGGAACAATCCTGGTAGACTGAGACAACTTAACGCAACTCCAAACATCCCCGAATCGCTTCCGTTGCGGAGCAACCCGGTAGATTTCCAGTACCCGAACGAACGTACCCGTTCGCTAGTGCTTGAAAAGTACCACCTGTGCGCGAAACTTGGACTTGAAGGATATGTATATTGTGTAAATGTAAGGATGTAAATTAAAAACTTAACCTAACCAGTTGTTTCAATAAAAACACCCCTTACAAGACTCATTATAGAAACTCATATTACATAAATCAAAGAATTATCAAGAAAAAGTCTTACTCAAGTTGAGTCGTTAGACAGTAATTAAATCACAATTGTTTGAATAATATCAATGCAAATAGAACTATTTATAATTCAACTCTTCAAATTATTTACAAGCCAAATTTTAAAGACAGAGCAGGTTAAGGGACCCAACAACTAGTCAAAAATCAGAAATTCTTTTGAAAATTTTTTATAGAAATCATAGAAAATATTCATTGCACAATTATTGAATGCTTAAGACAGCCAAAGTTGTAAGATGTGATTTGAATTTCGATTTGTATACTGAAATAAGTAAAGAAAACGATGCAAAAATTTATCATGAAACCTATGTTACTTTAAGTGAAAATATTGACGATAAACAAGCTAAATCACGTCAAAGCCATGTAAATTTTCTGAAAAACTATAAAATTCGATAAATTAAGGAATAAAAATATTTACCTCAGAAATTTTGAAAATTTGTATACAGTGAATATGAAATAAAATAATAAGAAACGGTTTTTTACTTGATAGAAGGATTATTACAAAATTTGAATATCAAAACAGATTTAATTTGTTAGTCTTCTACAATTTAGAAAATAAAAACCGCTTTTTATTATTTTATTTTATATATAATATATAATTATATTAGGTTTTTATATGAAGACATTTATTATGAACTGTCGAATGTTTTAACATGTTTTAAACTTTGTGTGATTTTGTTGTGAGCATAAAACATTCAGTACCTTGGATATTAGATGTACCTAGTTTGAAGGTTCAACAAATAGATATTCCTAGAGGTCGTATTAGGTGAGTTTATTTATTGTTAATTGATTTTATCTTTTAAATGTGAAACTGGCCTTATCTGAATTTTAATTATTTTTTGAGGATGTGCTACATCATTAACATTAATATATTTGAATAAGTTTATTCAAATATATTAAATATTTCAAATAAATTAGTTTTTGAGAAGTTCTTGAAATTATGTTGTATATTTTTGAGGCAGATTTAGTTTTCATAAAAATATTTTGTCACAAGCAAAGCTGTGTACGCTTGTCTGATGAGTTCAGTACGCATGCTTGGAACGAAACGAACATTTATTTATTAGCTTTTATTGACAATTCATATTTGTTGGGTCTTTTTATTTCCATTTGATATTGTATAATGAGTTTCGATTTTATACGTCTATTAAATATAAGCAGTGCTTATAAGACATTAATTTAATTCTTAAAGTTTCTTGAATGAATTGTAGAAGACTAACAGATTAAATCTGTTTTGACATCGAAAAAAACAGTGAATATGAATAATCTAAGATGTTTTAAGCATGGATAAGGTTGTAATTGCTTGTAAGCTGAAGAAATGTAATCAATTTCATGGGTAATTGTAATTATTGCGTTAGAAGCATCAAAAATTTAAAACTCTGTGAACTTTTGTCACTCGGAATAATTTTTGAAAATGTTTGTACTCAAAATCTGTAAACTTTTGTCACTTGGAATAATTTTTGAAAAGATCGTACTCAAAACTCGACCGCATGAAATTAAACTTGTATCGAATGTTAGATAAAATAGGGGCTAATTTTCTAGAATAGCTTTAGACAAGGAAGTAGTGAAATTTTTGTGTAATTAGTGAAAGCATTATTTTTCAAGAATTTTGACGAATTCTGGTAAGCTTTGGAAAATTCAATTTTTTGAGAAGCTATAAAAGGAAGCGGCAGACTCACCAAACCATTTTAATTCTGTCAAATTTTCAATTCAATTTCGTTTCGTGTTTATTAGAATTTCAAGTAGATTTAAGGTTAGATCATAGAGCTTAGAAAAAGGTTTGTTTTGTTCACAGATTTTATATTTCAAATTGCATTGTTACTTTGTATATTTAAAAAAAAATCGGAGAAGAAATACAAATTTGAACCCTCCCTATTGGACTAAAGTTAACGAAAATTTTAATTTTTTAATTTAAAGTTAAAAAATTCAACATATACTCGAAGTTAGCCGGTAACCCAAAACACATCTTGACTATATACAAGGGTAAGCAGGAAAAAGTTTCAAACTAAATTTATAAGTAGAATTCATATCAATAGAGGCCCAAAGCGTTACAAACGCTGAAATCTTAATTATTAGAAAAAAATTTTTTTTACTGAATCAATAACAATTACCTACAAACCAGAGCCTCACAAATTCATAATAAGTAAATGAAAAAAATTCATTAAATGAATTCATATCAGAACTTTTCATTGATTTACTGCTAAATGCAATAGCTTCGCATATTAAGCTACTCAAAAGTTGAAGTGAATAATTTACGTACATATAATATTATATGAAGGGAAATAAAAAAGGGATTCTGTATATGTACTGATATATTAAGTTAGGTGTCTACCTATATACGGTTAGTCCGCCTGAAATGGAACCACTAAGCAATAGTGCTTCAAAACAAAGAGACAGAAATAACCAAATCGAAGATTGTGACCTGATGGTGTCAATGTAATCTCACCTTGCATCTATGTACTGCTCTGTCAAGAAAGTACCGGGAATTTTCAATTAAAACAACATTTTTACATTTAATCGTCTAAATTTATTGGGTCGCCTTCAAAATAGGCTCCATTTGCTCCAATATATCTATGCCAACGGCACTTCCAATTATCGAAACATTTTTTATAGGCGCTTTCCGGGATGGACTTTAGCTCTCGCGCCGAATTTTGTTTTATGGTTTCAATCGACTCAAAACGGGTGCCACGAAGGGGCAATTTTAGTTTTGGGAAGAGGAAAAAGTCGCAGGGAGCCAAATCCGGCGAATACGGTGGTTGCTGAAGCACGTTTGTTGAGTTTTTGGCGAGAAAGTCAGTCACAATCGTAGCTCGGTGAGAAGGCGCGTTATCGTCATGCAAAATCCATGAGTTGTTCGCCCACAAATTTGGCCGCTTCTTACGGATACGCTCACGCAAACGTTTCATAACGCCTAAGTAATACTCCTTGTTTACCGTCTGACCCTCTGGAACGAATTCGTAGTGCACCACGCCACGGATATCGAAGAAAACAATGAGCATCACCTTCATTTTCGAGCGGCTTTGGCGTGGTTTTTTCGGTTTCGGCTCATTTTTTGCCACCCATTCCGATGATTGCTGGCTTGTTTGCATATCGTACTCGTAGAACCAGGTCTCATCACCAGTTATAATGCGTTCCATGAATGTAGAATCGGAATTACAGCGATCCAGCATGTCTGAAGCAACCTGTTCGCGATGACGTTTTTGGAGAAAATTCAGGTCTTTCGGTACGAGCCGTGCGGCCACCTTTCTCATGCCCAAAATATCAATCAAAATCGTACGTGCGGACTCGTCGGATATCTTAAGATCATGTGCTATCTCTCTCAAGCTGGTACGACGGTTTTCCAGCACCCTTTCCTTAATTTTATCGACGTTATCTTCTATCGAAGCCGTCGATGGGCGACCACTTCACGACCGTCCTTGAAGGCTCTGTACCACTGATATGCACGAATTTTCGATAGAGCATTATCACCAAAGGCCTTTTGCAACATTTTCAATGCATCGGCACACGAAAATTCATTTGCAACACAAAACTTTAAACAAATTCTTTGCTCAACGTAATCACCCATAGTAAAAATCGGCACGCACTCTGACATCGACTGACTTAATCAGCTGTTGCAAACACACTAGTTGACAGATCCCGCTCAAGCTTGGCATAGTAATTAAGTACAGTGGTACCAACCTAGGAAAAAAAAATTTTACCTGCCTCATTGCCCCGCCAGATTTAAATCGATAATTCCCGGTACTTTCTTGACAGAATGTATTTCCCATCTACTCTCCCATATCACACATGTTCTAAATTATTGCTTACAGTATTCTGTATTTCCGGGTCAGTGGAAAAAAGCCCTTGTTATTCACTAATCCCTAATCCAAGAGACCTGAATTGTTTGCGACCTATTATTATTCTGCCTACATTATCTCGACTTCTAGAAAGAGTTATGTGTTAATAAGTCTGGTCGCATTTGAATCAAAGTGGAATAATTCCACCAATTCAATCAGGTTATGGGGTAGGTCATAGTTGTACAACAGCATTATTGCATATAACTGATGATATAATTAGAGCAACAGATCTAGGTAAGTTGCCCTTTTTGACACTTTTAGATTATTTTAAGGCGTTTGATACTCTGAATCACGAAATCTTCGAGGCGATGTTGATACATGTTGGTTTTTCTGTAGATGCGGTTGCGCTTCTGTCCTCGTATTTGGCGGATCGGTTTCAGGCGGTTCTTCGTGGTGGTAATATGTCATTTTTCTTGAAAATATGCAAGGGTGTACCTCAGGGTTCCATCTTGGGACCGCCCTTTTTCATAATTTTTTTCCCACAGTTCAACAAATTCATTATCTTTTGTTTGTTGCATTACTACGTGAATGATAGCCAACTATATATATATATCCTTTTATCCGGATGAAATTGACCAAGCAGTTGCAGCTTTGAATTTGGATTCAAATATCATTCGCGAGGCCACCGCGAAGCATTGTCTGCATCTTAATACCAAGAAGACGGTCGCTATCCTGTTAAGCAAAAAGAATGACGGGATAAAATATCTAGAGAGTGCTAACCGCATCACTATCGGTTCAGAAACTGTTGAACTGCAGGACACAGTTAAAGATTTGGGTGTTTGGTTCGACAGTGAAATGCGCTTTAATGATCATGTGTCTTCGGTTTTGCAGAGAGCCTATGGTATGCTGAGGGTAATTTATAGAAGTAGGGAGTTTTTGACCAGAAGGGTTAGAGTGCTACTTTGTGAATCTTTGGTGCTTTCACATATGAACTATGCTGATTCTGTTTATGGTCCTTGTTTGAATTTTTCTGACAGGACAGCGGATACAAAAACTTCAAAATTCTGGTTTGCGCTTAATTTTTGGTATCAGGAAATATGATAGAATAAAATAAAATAGAAAAAGGCTTTTACTTGATAGAAGAAATATAACAAAATTTGAATACAAAACAGATTTAATCTGTTAGTCTTCTACAATATTAATTCCAAAAAAATTTTCATTTAAAAAACTTTTAGAAATCAATTAATGTCTACAATAAGCACCGCTTATATTTATTATTATTATTATTAATACACAAACAAAGGGAGGGGCGAACCCATAAACCCTAAAATTAACAAAATTTGTTGCTTCAGTAGTAAACATACCTCATTAAATGTCCAATAGAAAACCCGATAGCAAACTAAGCCAAAAAAAAGAAAAAAAAAACAAAATTTCGTTAATGTCTCAGCCAAACCACCCGTCCAATCCACTCTTAAACACACCAACCGAACTCGCACCGACAATTCCCGCAGGTAGGGAATTCCACACTGTGAACACGCGATTCACTAAACAATTCTTGCGGCACCTGACAGAAAAGTTTTCCTTCTTAAGTTTTAAATGGTGACCTCTCAAACGAGTGTCAGAGCCTACACTATATATGTCCCTCAGCATGCCATAATTGTACCTCAATATACGAAAAGTGATAATCAAGTCTCCTCGTAGCCTGCGCTTTTCGAAGGTGCTGAGACCCACCATACTCAATCTTTCCTCATAGCTTGGTCGTGCACCTTGAAACCAAAGTCGCGTTGCCTTCCGTTGCAGTTTTTCCAAGCACTGTTGATCACGCACTAAATCAGCATTCCACACAGGCCCGCAATATTCCAACAATGGTCTTACGTAACTGGTGTATAATCGTATCCATAATTTCAGTGATATTTTTCGGAACGATTTCTTTAACATGAAGAGCCTGCTATTCGCCTTTTTAACAATTTTCGTAATATGCTCTGACCACGACAAATTCTCACAAACGGTCACACCAAGATCGTTATGGGATCGTACAGTGTCCAAAAGATGCTCACCCAGCATATATGTCCTACGCGAATTATTGCCCCCGAGATGCAAAACAACACATTTATCTATATTCAGTGGCAAAAGCAAGTCCGAGCACCATTGAGATATTGAATCCAGATCTTCCTGTAGAGTTCTGTGTTGGGTGGAGTAATTAAAAATCTTCGTGTCGTCGGCATAAAAAGCACAGTCAGACCGGATGTGACGAGATAAGTCACTGGCATATAATATAAACAACAGCGGCCCAAGAACAGATCCCTGGGGTACGCCGCTCTGTACCACTCTGTCTGTCGAAAAAGAACTCCCGATGCGAACGCAGAACTCTCGGTCAGACAAAAAGGATTTTATCCAAAGGAGAAGTCTTCCCCGAATCCCACAATGTTCCAACTTATGAAACAACCTCTGCCTAGGCACCCGATCAAAGGCCTTGGAGAAGTCCAAATAAATAACGTCCATCGCCTCCCCGCTGTCTAAAGCCGCAGTCCAGCTGTTGATGCACCCCAGTAGATTCGTCATGGTTGATTTACCCTTGACGAAGCCATGTTGCTGTTTTGGAACCAATTTGTGTTCATTGGCAAAATTACGAATTTTCTCAGCAATGATAGATTCCATTATTCTGCATACAACCGGTGTAAGACTGATAGGGCGATAGTTATTAGGGTCCAGCTTACTACCTGTCTTGAATACTGGTGTGATGCAAGCTTTTCTCCAAAGAGCAGGCACTGTGGACTCATTGAATGATAAATTCAATATAATAGAAAGTGGAAAGGCCAAGTATTCAGACAAGGACCTCAGGAGTAGTGGTGACAACTGATCCGGTCCAGGGGAAGAATTTTTCTTCAGTAAATTTAGATGTCGCCTTATATCATCTGGGGTGAACTCTATCTTTTCCAGGGAAGACAGCAATCTTGAACCCTTGATTTCTGGATATTGAGTTGGAGTATCCTCAAGTGTGTAAACCAATGGGAAAGTATCAGCAAGCAGGTTGGCGGTATCCAGACCATCCCGACATAACTCATCACCGCTCTTCAACAATGGAATGCCCACCTTGGATATTAAATTTGAGCGGATATATTTGTGCAGCTTCTTTGGGTTGTTGGAGGTGGCAATGGATTCCTCATATCTTTCTAGTGAACAATTTATGCACTTTTTCAACATATTCGAAAACTCCCTGTGGGCATGGAAATCATTATCACTTTTAGATCGTTTATACTTACACCATAGTTTCTTTTTATGTTTTACCATGGAAAGAATTTCGCTGTTCAACCAAGGCTCGAGTTTATTCTGAACAATGGTTTTCTGTACGGTACACTGATTCCTATGGAAAGCAAGGGCATCAAGAAAATGTTTCCAAACGGTGTTAGGATCACAAGAGTCTCCCAGTACTTCTCGCCAGCTCACATCTGCCAATCTGGACTTTAATGCTTCTATATTCAACACATCAATCGTTCTGCAAGTTTGTTCAGTCATCTTCAAAAGATTGAGCTGTACTCGTGAAGTAATTGTAGCATAGTCCGAGCTACCGATAGGCGATCGAATGTCAGGTGTCGTTAATAAAGAGGGTTGATTGGTCAACACAAGATCAAGAATGGAAGGAGTGTTGTTTACTCTAAAACGTGTGGGCTCCAGGATCAACTGACGTAAATTAGAGTTAAGAAAAAAATCAAGATAAAGATTTCTTGAATTAAGAGAATCGGTAGGAGTAATTTTGATCGGCCAAGAGATACCCGGTAGGTTGAAATCTCCGATAACAATGAGATTTTCAAGAGAGGATAATTACTCTAATCTTTCAACCAGTATAATGTCGTCATTTACGGACGTATCACCGGGGCGATAAATACATACCAAATGAAAAACGTTTGTACCTTTATGTACTTTAAGAGTATTTAAGAGTATTTAGTAGACGTATATAATCAAAACTCAATATACAATGTGAAATGGAATAAATAAACCAACCAATATAAAAAAGGCAATTAAAATTAATAAATAAATATCTGAAGAAGATAAAATTTTGTTTCTGATCTTACCATAATGAAACCAATTCCTTTTCAAAAACATGAAACACAACTCAAGGATTTCCCAAAAAATATAATTTATTTGAATTATATAATATATTTAAATATTCAAATAAGTTAATTCAAAAATATCTCAACACGCTCTATCTTCAAAAAACAATTAGAATTCGGATAATCTCTTCATCGTCCTAGATAATATTTAAAATATCAAAATCAACTAAGAATCAGTATCATACCTTAGAGGTAACACGGAACTTGTTTGAAACAGACTAACTTTAATTAACTTATTTGAATATTTAAATATATTAAATATTTCAAATAAATTATATTTTTTGAGAAATCCTTAAGTTGTGTTTTATGTTTTTGAAAAGGAATTGGTTTCATTATGGTAAGATCAGAAACAAAATTTTTTCTCTTTCAAATATTTATTTATTAATTTGAATTCCCTTTTTTATATTGGTTGGTTAATTTATTCCATTTGACATTGTATATTGAATTTTGATTATATACGTCTATTAAATATAAGCGGTACTTATTATAGACATTAATTCAATTCTAAAAGTATTTTGAATCAAAATTTTTTTGAAATTAAAATTGTAGAAGACTAACAGATTAAATCTGTTTTGATATTCAAATTTTGTTATATTTCTTCTATCAAGTAAAGAGCCTTTCTCTATTTTATTTTATACATAATATATAATTACATTTAGGCTTGAATAAATCTCATTCTAGAATGTCAATGGTTTAAAGAAAACCTTATAAAACCTTACAGTTTTCTGTGATTTTGTGACGAACTGACTACCTGGATTTTTAAAGTTAGTCTGTTTCAAACAAGTTCCGTGTTACACTCTAAGGTATGATATACTGATTGTTAGTTGATTTTGATATTTCAAATATTATCTAGGGCCGATGAGGAGATTATCCGAATTCTAATTGTTTTTTGAAGATATAGTGCATGTTTTGAGAGATTGTTGAATTAACTTATTTGAATATTTAAATATTTGAATAAATTATATTTTTTGAGAAATCCTTAAGTTGTGTTTTATGTTTTTGAGAAGGAATTGGTTTCATTACGGTAAGATCAGAAACAAAATTTTTTCTCTTTCAAATATTAATTTATTAATTTTAATTCCCTTTTTTATATGGGTTGGTTCATTTATTCCATTTGACATTGTATATTGAGTTTTGTTTATATACGTCTATCAAATATAAGCGGTGCTTACTGTAGACATTAATTTAATTCTAAAAGTTTTTCGCATAAAAATTTTTTTGAAATTAAAATTGTAGAAGACTAACAGATTAAATCTGTTTTGATATTCAAATGATAAAATATGCCATACCCTTGGGGACCTAAACTGGCTTAAGATGGAAAAAAGGAGATTTCTGCATTCAACTGTTCTGTTTATGAAGATTATTAATAGGGTCATACCTCTATAATAAAATTATCTTCCGAACTGATGTACATAACTTTAATATTCGCTTTAAAGGGACTCTTACTCCACGCCTACATGCAACTCAGCTTTTTCGACGATAATATTCGTACTACATAACGTTTTGCATTAAAAGCTTATCTGTGAAGATCAGGAAGGTGACTAACATGAGCCGTTTTAGAGTATTGTTGTTCAGAAAGCTTGAAGATGAGCAGAAAGGAGCCTTGACTGGGTTATGACCAAATTGATATTTTGATATGTCTGTTTTTGAATTATCAGGGTAGTGATAGTAATAGTGTTAGATGGCATTATTGTTCTTTTTTTTTACTTTTTGAATCATATTGTTGGTACTATTTAAGCTAAAATTTTGATTATGTTTTTTTTCAGTGAATCTAGGGTTAGATTGAACAGTACACTTACACAGTGTAAATGTTAAGTTGGATTGTTTCTTTTGTATTTAAATCGAGTGAGGCCTTTATTATTATTATTGAGGAGTCTGCATGCTTAGAGGAAGGTTTCTTCTATTATTATTATTAGAAACACCTTGGAATCACTGTTTTGTATCGGGTGGGGCCTCCACTAGCTCTTATTCTATTATTGTGTCAATGAAGTCATCAATTTTATCTAAAATAATTCACACAGTTTGTATGTTTCACAATTCATTCAGAATCCTGACACGTATTTCGTTCTTTCGACCATCTTCAAAGGAAAACAAAAATGAACTAAATTTGAAATTAAAAAAGAATCTTTTAGAACACTTAGGACATCTGTTTATTTTTATGGCGCATGGAAATAACAGCATCTAATATAAGGGTGTTGTTGAATTGTATTTTGGAATTTGTTAAATTCTCCTTTTTCTCAATGGCTTTTCTGATTGAAAGAATCTCCAAATAGTCCATCAATTGAACCTTATTAACATTATATAGTAGAGTGAAATCTTTCATATTAAAGAAATGATCATTTTCTATACAATAATCTGAAAAAACCTGTTGATTTCTGGTTTTTCAAAATAGACATCCTATGTTCTTTGATTCTATGTTGTAAACATCGGTCTGTCTGTCCCAAATAAGTAGCATTACAATCATCATAATTGGGTTGATAAATCCCCGATTCGGAATACTTGGGGTTCCTTTTTTTCTTTTTTTATTTAGCAGTAAATAGAAATAATTTAACTAAGATTTTGGTGAACAATTAAGAAAGGAACCCCAAAATTTCCGAATCAGGGATTCATCTAATTAATTATGATGATTGTAAAGCTACTTATATAGGACAGACAGGCCGATGTTTACAACATTGAATCAATGAACATGGGATGTCTACTTTGAAAAACCAGAAACCAACCGGTTTTGCAGAACATTGTATAGAATATAATCACTCTATTATATAATGTTAACAAGGGTAGACTGATGGATTATTTGAAGATTCTTCCAATCCAAAAAGGCATTGAGAAAAAGGAGAATTTAACAATTTCCCAAATACTTTTCGGCATAAAAATACACAGATGTCCTAAGTGTAATGAAAGAACCTTTTTAATTTTAAGTTTAGTTCCTTTTTGAACTCTTTTAAAGATGGTCTAAAGACCGAAACACGTATCAGGTTTCTGACTGAATTGTGAAACATAAAAACTAGGTGAATTATTTTAAATAAAATTGTTATAATGTTTCACCTAGAGCCAACCGCATACTCCATTCATGTAATGAAGTTATCACTTAAAGCTTGAGAAATTTTTCATCAACTGTCCTTCAAAATATTGGAGAGCGTATGTAATGTCTGCGGTGAGCTAGATAAGCGATGTAATTGGTGTAACATTGCGTATCAGACATGTTCAATACAATTTTGTCCTCGAAAGACAGCAAGCCAATTCATTTGGTTAATGGCATGCATTTGTATGCGGTCGTTGATAATTCTTGCTCGATGCGGAGGAGTGTTATCGTCGATTTACGTCAAATTGTGGTCAAAGGCTGCCACAAAGGAAATAATAATTGGTTCTACAATCAAATCACGAACCTTATCGCTATCATGGTTGCATTAATGAGGACAATGAGGTCAGTGCACCCATTGAAGCAAATGCTTCTCCAAACGTACAATGAGCCGCCACTAAAAAGAGTTGTTGGCGTTATGAAATGTTCATTATACCGTTGACACCGTTCTGGCCACACCAACATTTTCCGATCACTGATACAGATAAAATCTAGATTCATCCGCAAATAGGCAGGATCTCCATTTGTGCGCGTTTCAGTTCTTATGTTCAAGAGCCAAACGATATTTTATAGCCTGGTGCTCCCTATTCAATCGTGGGTCTGGCGGATCTTCTTGCTCTTAAATTGAAAATACACAACCTATCACGGATTGTTTGATGAGAAACTACCCCACCGGTAGCTTGCTGGAATGAGCTATTAATTCGGGATGCTGTGGAGAAGGAATTTTGTCGGCAGTAAATAGTATTAGTCGATCTTGTGCGACTGTTGTGGTTCTTGCTCTTTTACCCCAATGAGTATATGCAGCACTTTCATTATTATGATAGCGATTGCACGCTCTACTAACTATACTCGGTGAAACCCGGAGACGGATAGCAACTTTCTGTTGAGTTAATCCTTCGTTTAAGCAACACTCTATTTGTTTAAGTTGGAATGCTTCGAAATACTTGTTGAATTCGTGCCAAATAATTCACAACTGATTCTACACTACACCAGATCCATTGAAATAACATATTAAGCATATACGGACCACATAAAAATATGGTCACACACATACTAAAAATTAGTTTTTGGTAATTGAGTCATTCAATGTTATGAGGAATATATTTTGTGTGTAATGCGCGAGCATTTAATTTGAGAATTGTTGAAATACGAAAGAAAACAGAAATGCTAATTTATAGTGTAAAAACGTGGACATGTTATTGATTGATTTGTCTTGTTACAGACTCAATTCTCTAACATTTGTTTCCTATAAATTTCTCATCGTAGATGTTGTTTAGGCTGAAATGCCTAAATAATATAATTATTGGCGAAAGCTGCATCTGAATACAAAATGAAATTATCTATATGGAAATATGATAAAATCTTTCACCTGTATATATATATTCACATGGACAAAGTCAGCTTTAATCGAAATTGAAGTCCAACCTCTAAACGTGAGTTTCTTTCGATATCCAACGAAATGAGATTTCCGAAATTGTTTCTTCATCGGCCATTGAAACCATTATGAACTTCACGAGGCACGTAATGAAACCGCCAGCCGTCCTCAGCCTCTATTTTAAATTGAAATTTCACTTTGAATTTGATGGTATCAAAGTGGAGTTTTGTTCGGGGAATAGCTCTCTCCAAAGGGGATACTTTTATACCGAGCAACTTCTGATTAGAATATTTCTGGAATGATCGAAACTGCTGAACTTCATTATCTTAACAGGGTGGTTCCGGGAGCTGCGTTTGACTTTGAAGAGGCCCCCCTAAGAGGCTTTAATGAGCATTCTACCATAACCTTGCGAGCACACATCAGACCTCGTTCTCGGAATTGGATTAGTTCGGTTCCGCTTTCCTGGATTATTTGCCGAGATTACTCGGCCATTTTTCGAATGGTTCATGTGAATCGAGGCCTGTCAAAAGGGTTCCGTTCAATTCATGACATGATATGAAATATAAGATATCTGGATCAACGTGACAATATAGATTTCATATGAAGTGTCAGTTTTAAAGTTCTCAGTGGATGTTTTCCAGGAATAAGGAAAATATAGTTCATCTGGAAAATATCCGGAATTTATTATTTTTCATAATTTCAATATATTTCTTTTTTTAACATTCTGAGATAAAAGAAATGTATGAAATGGGTTGTGCAGATAGTCGGCTATGGCCAAATTTGCATGGCAATACTATTGTTGATTGTTAAAAATTTATGAAATAATGTCGCAACTAGAAAAGAGAAAACAGGTAGAATATTTGTATAGAAAAGGTTTCCGAAACGTTAAAAAATTAGTGCAGTTTAATGAACTGGGAAAAAGTGCTCTATATGAGACAATAAAGAGGATAAAAAATGGATTAGATGTGAGGCATAGGCCAGTTTCAGGAAGACCGCGCAAGATTAAAGGAAACAATTTAAACTTATTCGCCTTAGGACGACACAATCTGTGCCTGGGGTTTCGCAAATTGGCTAACAAATTTGGAAATCAACGGAATATAAAATTATGTCCAGAAACCATTCATATGTCACTGACAAGACAAGGCTATATATCAAATCCCTACACCTTTGCAAAATGGATGAAGGACAAAATTTCGTCAATGTTTTCAGGAATGAAAGTTTGATAATGTCCTAATATCTAATGAAAGTTTTTTCCAACTTGGTGGAAATCACTTAAAAATCCTATCGAAATAACCTGTTACCGTTCAAATTTCCCACCAAGATAATGGTTAGGGGAGCAATATCTCCGCGTGGTGTTACGTCTTTCTGTATAGTCGATGATACCATTAATAGTTGAAAGTATTGTGGCATTCTAAACGATTTTTTTCTTGAAACAGCGCATGCTTTATACCCAGAGGGATGGCGTTTTCAGCAGGATAATTCAAGATGCCATACTTCAATCTATACTCAAGCTTGGATGCAAGAACACTAAGTTACAACCATTTCATGGCAAGCAACTTCACCAGATATAAGTCCCATTGAAAATATATGGTGACCAATCAAGATTGAAGTTTAACGAGCAGCGTCACCAAATAAAGATTATTTAATCCAGTCGACGTCTATTCTAGTGAATAAGATGAATATTTTATCATAATTTTCTAATTCAAGAATTAAAAGTATATACTAAAAGGACGAACTATATATTTGAAGCTGTTTCAAAGCCAGAATTGTATTAAATAAAATGGAAGAAGTGTAAATGAATTCGTGCGATTTTTTCTCAAAAAGTGAAGCTTTATTGTGAAAAATTGGTTATGAGTTCTATAATAAAAATAATACAATTTAAAATGGTTTTAATGGCAACACTCTATATTATTTTTGACATTTCTCATGTCTTTTGTTTTTAGTAAGTTATGTGAATAACTGCGAAACTATTCAATCGGTTTTGCCAATTAACGAAATCAGCCCCGGCATCCAGAATCCGAAGCTTCAGCTCTTTTCATCGTTATGGTGTTTACGGTTGGACAGACAGATTCACTTTTGTTCTCAGATTCTTCGTTAATGATATCATATTAGTCATTAAGGGCCATTTCCGGCTCAAATTTCGAAAAATACAAACA
The DNA here is from genome assembly GCA_034642435.1 of Megalocaria dilatata. Taxonomy (NCBI): domain Eukaryota; kingdom Metazoa; phylum Arthropoda; class Insecta; order Coleoptera; family Coccinellidae; genus Megalocaria; species Megalocaria dilatata. Next base: position 42,002,872 of record CM067856.1, on the reverse strand, counting down.
GTTGGATGCAACGATAGCACAGTGTCCCCCGAAACTAAAGCGCAATAAACCTTGAATTCCATAAATGAAACAATCTTTTTGTGAATTAGTTTAGTAATTTTTTTCACATATTCTTTAGACATTTCCAACAAATATGCTGAAAACATTATGGTCCATTATATAATACAGAACAGTCTCGATTATCCCAAATAATGTGGACCAAAGTGATTTCGGATAATCGAAATTTCGGTTAATCCGAATTTATCATTAGATCGGCGTAAAACATCAATGAAATATTTTACTTGAATTAAATAAAATAAATGGAAGTTTATAATTGATAGAAGGTATATAAAATTATTAAAATACTTTAATATTTACAGATATATTCTGTTAGCCTTCTACATATTTAATTTCAAAAAATCATATTTAATATTATAACTTCAGGAATTAAATTAATGTCATATAAGTAACACTTATATCAAACGACATATAAAATAAACATGCATTATGAGACATCCAAATGATATAACAAAATCCAATAAATATAAATTGGTAACAAAAATCCTATAAATCAAATATTTTGAGTGGACAAAATTCTGTTTCTGCTCATCCCTCTTATGAAAACAGATATCTTTCAAGAATGTTCAACATAATCTTCAGAATTTCATCATAAAACTATCTAACTTTTTAGAAAATCTCAAGACATGTAAAAACATTATTAAAAAACAAGTTTTAAGAGAGACTTTGCTTCGTACTCAAACATATTCATATAATAGAATATACCTCTAATTCAAAAATAACATCAACAAATAATTTGTTTAATTTTTATTAATTAATTTTTTCTAACATAGTTCGTACATAAATGCCCAAATATGTACATATGTACATTCATAAAAGACATATTGAATGCCACGTAAAATATAAAATATATATCCCATTCTACACTTTACGGTTTAAAAATGAAGTAATTTTTGACTGCACTCGTTTAGCACTACCTCTGTTTTTGGCCGCAATGTCTCTCCAACGATTTATAAAAAGAACATCCGCGGCAGTTGCATTTTCTTGTTGTTCTACATAAGTTAACGCTTTATCCAAGGCTTCTAGTCCTTCTGAATGTGACATTTCTATTGGAATATTGTCAGTGCATTCTACTTCGTCATCGTCAGCACTGCTTATTCCATTAGCATTTTTGCAAACACTTTCAATTAATTCTTGGTCAGTCATTTCATCTTCTACATTATCACTGTTTAACCATTCATTAACTTCTGGGTCCGTAACATTTTCACATCCTGGTATGTTCATGAAAATTTGCTGTAAACTTTCTTCATGGTCGGACTCTACTTCTGTGATACATCCCTCCTCGTGTTGAATCAATTTTAACCAAGATTTTTCCAGGGTTTCACCTTTTACTTGATTTCATGCTGAAGCTATCCAATTTACAACATTTTTCAAGTTCAACTTCCCTAGACATTCAATGAGAATGGCACCTTCATCTACTTCTTCCAAAATATACTCCAATAGCAAACGCCTGTAATTACGTTTTGAATTTTCTAGCACACCCTGATCCAGAAGTTACAGCTGGAGGCAAACACATTGCTTTTCTTTCCTCACTTTCAAGTTGCACTTGGTGAGTGGGAGCATTGTCTAGTAACAAAACACATTTTCTGGGGTATCCATGCTCTTTTAAAATAAACTGTATTTTTGGTACGAAATCTTCACAAAACCAATTTTTGAATAGCTTTGCATTCATCCAGCCTTTTTTTAATTTTTATACGAAACAGGTAAAGCATAGGGACCACTATTCTTGAAGGCTCGAAGTTATGCTGACTTACCGATACATAATTATGGAAGCTTGTGTCTCCCAGATGCATAAGCGTATGCAAGAACAGTGATACGTTCTTTGCCACGTTTGTAACCAGGTGCTCTAGCTTCGGTTTTTGAAGCTACGGTACTTGAGGGCAAAATTTTGTAAGTTCAAGCCGGTTTCGTCACAATTGTAGATCTGGTCTGGTTATAAATCATTTTTTTTTCATAAGCTCCATAAAATTCTCTACAAATTTTTTTGCGGCATATACATCGGCAGACAACTTTTCCCCACAAACTTTCAGTTGACGTACACCATGCCTTTTTTTCCCTCGGTCTAGCTATTCATCACTTGCAGAAAAACTTTCAGGCGCTTCAATGACCGGCAATTCTTGGCTTAAACTTACTGCTTTTTGTTTTAAAATGGTCCCCGAAATTGGTGTTCCACGTTCTCGATTCTGTGTAAACCATAAAAATAAAGAATCATCCACTTTTTCGTATTCGCATCTTTTCATACTTTTTCGTGCCGGGGTCGGCGATGACAAAACACTACACCATTTTTCAAGTTTTTCGGGATTTTTTCTCCATTTTGCAACCGTACTCATGCCTACGCCTAAATCCTTTGCTATATTTTTTAACAATTCACCACTATCTAATCGTCAAACCGCTCTAAGTTTTTCCTGCGAGCTGATAACAACGCGTTTACGTTGACACTACATTTTGTAAAATATTTGAGAATAGCCTCTTTTTGCGATAATAGCAGACGTTAATACATATGTACTTGTAACACTCTGTCGGCTAACCAAAACAATTTGCATTTTAGACCGTCGTATTGCCGTGAAACTCCAAGGGAGACCACTTAGCAGTAAAGGTGAATCCCAGATGCGTTTCGTATAATGCGAATTTTTTCGGTTAATATTGTAATTATTTATACAGCTTTTGTACCTATTCCTATTTCATTGGAATCAAGCATAAAAATATTGCATTCCTGGATATCTTGACAAGGATTTCCCTCCAGTTTCATAGGTCACACTCTTCTTGAGCATATTATGAATAGAAACAGGCTATTCAAACTTCGCATAAAAGTTGTTATGATATCCTCGATACGAAGTAGGGTCCAACAGAGATTGGCACTGGAAGAGCTGATCGATTGCACTGCTCATCTTTCCATAGTTCGTCAAAAGATTATTCAATTTTTAATCTCGCTAAAATATCAAAGTAGAATTTCTATCTCGGATAAATTATTATGAATATTCATACGATTAACTAACATATACATTCTGTCAAGAAAGTACCGGGAATTATCGATTTAAATCTGGCGGGGCAATGAGGCAGGTAAAATTTTTTTTAATTACTTAATTACTATGCCAAGCTTGAGCGGGATCTGTCAACTAGTGTGTTTGCAACAGCTGATTAAGTCAGGCGATGTCAGAGTGCGTGCCGATTTTTACTATGGGTGATTACGTTGAGCAAAGAATTTGATTGAAGTTTTGTGTTGCAAATGAATTTTCGTGTGCCGATGCATTGAAACTGTTGCAAAAGGCCTTTGGTGATAATGCTCTATCGAAAATTCGTGCATATCAGTGGTACAGAGCCTTCAAGGACGGTCGTGAAGTGGTCGCCCATCGACGGCTTCGATAGAAGATAACGTCGATAAAATTAAGGAAAGGGTGCTGGAAAACCGTCGTACCAGCTTGAGAGAGATAGCACATGATCTTAAGATATCCCACGAGTCCGCACGTACGATTTTGATTGATATTTTGGGCATGAGAAAGGTGGCCGCACGACTCGTACCGAAAGACCTGAATTTTCTTCAAAAACGTCATCGCGAACAGGTTTCTTCAGACATGCTGGATCGCTGTAATTCCGATTCTACATTCATGGAACGCATTATAACTGGTGATGAGACCTGGGTCTACGAGTACGATATGCAAACAAGCCAGCAATCATCGGAATGGGTGGCAAAAAATGAGCCGAAACCGAAAAAACCACGCCAAAGCCGCTCGAAAATGAAGGTGATGCTCATTGTTTTCTTCGATATCCGTGGCGTGGTGCACTACGAATTCGTTCCAAAGGGTCAGACGGTAAACAAAGAGTATTACCTAGGCGTTATGAAACGTTTGCGTGAGCGTATCCGTAAGAAGCGGCCAAATTTGTGGGCGAACAACTCATGGATTTTGCATGACGATAACGCGCCTTCTCACCGAGCTACGATTGTGACTGACTTTCTCGCCAAAAACTCAACAAACGTGCTTCAGCAACCACCGTAATCGCCGGATTTGGCTCCCTGCGACTTTTTTCTCTTCCCAAAACTAAAATTGCCCCTTCGTGGCACCCGTTTTGAGTCGATTGAAGCCATAAAACAAAATTCGGCGCGAGAGCTAAAGTCCATCCCGGAAAGCGCCTATAAAAAATGTTTCGATAATTGGAAGTGCCGTTGGCATAGATGTATTGGAGCAAATGGAGCCTATTTTGAAGGCGACCCAATAAATTTTGACGATTAAATGTAAAAATGTTGTTTTAATTGAAAATTCCCGGTACTTTCTTGACAGAGTAGTACATATATTATGTATGGTGTAACAAACAAATAAAATACGACTACGTTCAGATCCGTCAATTTTGGAGATGGACGTATTTCACTCTTCCAACTTATCAAACTAGCATCTAAGACTATTTCTTCAAGTTTTTGAATAGAAATTGTTGGTAGCTTAACATATAATTTTGAAGATGCTTATTAAAAATAATTAAGCCTAAAGAAACTGAGGGATTTGATTTATTTGTGAGCGTGTCACACAGAAACGCAATATGGTGTTGTAGAAATTATTATTTTGAAACAAAAAGATATTTCTACCGTGGATAGATTTTTTTTGTATTTTGTTCAGAGTGCCTAAAAATTCTTATTTACCATATTCATTCTGGGACATCCTGTATAACGAAGTTCATAAATATATGGAATACCATTTGAGCATTTTCTGGTCAAAAATTCGATGCATCACTGATATTTCGCAATATTCGACGAACATTTAAAAGACAAAAAAAATAAATCACCATATCCAAATATAGAGCACCGGACATTAGAAAAATATCTTCTCAAAACCTTCCTCATCCAGAAGATGAGAACAATTTTACCGTGACATGTTGGAATGCTTTTTCGCCACATAAATGTTACGAGCATCCAGCAATCACTTGACCTGACAGTATCGAGTAGGACATCAATTTGTTGGGCATAATGTATGGTCATTATGTTCCTGGAGTGCACCATCGAAATGTTCATTACGTAATGGGGTATCATTGAGTTGGGGTTTGTTGTTGGATCTTACTGCCTCTTCTTCGTACCTTCGATTATTGCTACTACAATGGCAGATTCAAGTGATACATATCGATTTTCAGTTGATGAAAAACGGACAAGCAGTTCTAATTGAGCAGGGAAAAGACAAAATAACTTCTCTTCAAAAAAAATTTAAATGGGGTTATTCTGATTTTTACAACTTTTTATTGCGAATATAATACAACAACTGTTTCGCTAACACAGTAGCATCTTCAGGTAGGTAGTATCTTTTTTGTAACACTCCTATTTGATGAATGAAGACGAGGTGTTACCTATCGGGTGTTTTTTTAGAGTGATAGAACTTCAAATTGAAATAAAACACATTTAAATTAAGATTGAGGCCAATTTTTCTTTATTTGAATGATAATTTTATGACATTTACGTTTTGAAAATATGTCCACCACGACTAGCTCTGAGGAACCGCATTCGACCAGACCAATTTCGGACCACTTTTTTGAGTAATTCAGGCCTTATTTCATCAATTACACGAGTTATGTTGGCTTCCAAAGCGTCTATTGTTTCTGATTTATCAGCATAAACCAATGATTTGACATAACCCCAATAAACATTAAAATTGTCGTGATTTGTGATGCAGCTTTAAAATATATGGTGAATATAGCATATAACAAAAGACGATCAAGACAATCCTTGTGACCAATGTCGGAAACCGTTTTGCTTTGAGCATCGAGGAAAAATTTATACAAATTTTTGTGAAAGATTGAAAGAATACGCATAAAAATTAAATCAATATATTCAATAAAGTATGTTTTTTCATTCAACGGTGTTTTATTGGCCGAAAATTACCCTATTGTAAGAGAAAGATCATATCGAATGCGCAGTCGTGAAATTAACGAATGTTCAGTGGTAACGTATGAAAAAATAAGATTAGTATTTTGGGGTTAAATGCCAATTTACATTACTCTATTTGACAACTTTATTAATGCTCTGAACAGAATCTTTCGGCATTGTCATTATAATATATTCGGAATCAAAATCCTTGAGATTTTCGCCGAACTCACCCTTAATTTGTCTAATATGGAACCCAAACTGAAGAAAATACGATATGGGTATTGGAACCCTCCAGACGTTCTCGATAACACGACGATATCGTAGTTAGACTGACGTGGTTTCGCTTCATCGCCTGCTAGGCGCACTAATTGGATCTTGGAGCGCAGTTTCGGACCGCAGAGGATCCGTTTCCTTCCGTTATGCCGAATTCACAAATCGTTGATGTTAAATTACAGATATCAGATGTTGGGTAAGCGCTTATGACATATTTGCTCTAGATCGTATCCTCGGGGCCCGAAAATCCCGAATGTGCTCGCAGACTCCGATTCCGTGGATTATATTTAATCGATTCTGCGATAGAGGTTGATTTATTAAGACACCTCGAGTCGCTGGTTTCACGCCAAACTAGTGACAATATTTCTGTCAGCGTTGAGGATTTCAGAGACTTTCGTTTGTAGAATTCGAATGAGTTTCACTTGATTAAGCTTTTTTCTATAATGATTTATGTATTCATTCAATGAGGTAGAGCGTCGTCTTGAAAAAGAATAACTTTATCAGGTTTGTCCTTATATTCCGGCCTTTTTTTAGTAACACACGGTTGAAATGGAGTCATTGCAATCTGTATAGGTCAGGAATCCTCCATTCATAGACCAACAGTCTAATTAGTTAATTATGATCTGGGTACATATTATCGTTGATTATAAATGTCTGGTTCCTATATATCGTGAGACAATTAATTGTAGTGCTGATTATTAAATTGTGGATCCAGATTTCATTCGACTAACTCAAAATTAGGGAAATGTATTTGAAGCTGTTCTTGGCACTTCTTCAATAAGTGTTCATTCACCAGCGAATTATGTGTGCTCTGTCTTAAACGGAGAAACGTTATTTTATGAATGAAATATACAAATTTTACATGCTGGAGATGCCCTACAATCACAACTATGGTCAGAATCTTGTCTATGCTCTCTTCAACGAAATGCACAAAACAATAGATTTATTTCGCTGGTTGTCTGACGAGGCTAGTTTTTTCTGGACGGTTTAGACAACAATAATAACAAAATGTGTGGACATTGCAGAATCCACGTGTCATTAAACTAAGACGATTTCAGTAACGTTTCAGCATCAACGTTTGGGGTGGAATGTTTTAACGATACCTAGATAGCAGTAATTGTAATAGTGATCATCCATCGAGAAACGGGATCTTTAGTTCGTCGATGTGAGGCTTGTATTTAAGCAGAAGATGAACATTGTTGAAAATTTTGAAATGGGGACAAAGTCCTACTGAATTTAAATATGAACAATATTACTGTGTATCTGAGAAAGAAAGAAACGAGCAAAATTAATAAATACCAATTCCAAACAAAGGAAAAAGCTCTGATTTCTACCAAATATTGTTGAATTTAGTACATAATGGAAAATTGAGAAAATATTTGATTTTGTCAAACAAAATTCTGACATTATTCACTGTAGGAGCATTCACAATACTGGATGTCAAAGAGTTCAAGCTTGTTGAAGCTGGTGATATCGAGAGAAAGATTCTGCCTAAATTTTAGCGTCATCTGTGAAGAAGGAGCATGCAGACACTAAACGATGAGGAATATTAGCAACGTAAACCAGGAAAAGTAATAGTCCGAGCACTGATCCCTGAGGATGAATAAGAGCTGTCAGCACTTACAGAAACTGGACGGGTAGTCATAAAGGTGGAACTTCAACGAAGCATATGGTCCTTGATGTCAGCATGCTGATCTTTCACAGCAATCTACGTCTCGGAACACGATCCAACGCCTTAAACAAATTAATGTACACAACATGTATCATGTATCCCCCATCATCAACAGAAAGAGCCCAATCGTTCACACACTGCAGGGGATTGGAGGAACTCCAGGAAGAATTCACCCATAGAATGGCAGATCATTGATTCTATCATTTTCGATGGCATGAAATCAATACTAATAGCACGGTAATTATCGAAATGTAACAAGGATTAGGCAATATACTACTCTGAATGAATGTAGTCAATATTTTACTTAGAGATATGGCCACTGAGGATCAGCAGTTTCGGAGAAATCTGAACCCGGTAAGATTGAGGTGTTGAGACGGTTGATAAATAAATGGAATGCAATAAGAAATTTCTTCGTTTTCTATAATTTTTTATTACTGAATATACAGTGACTCCAGTTTCGTAGTGTTCACTATAATTTCAAAGTAAATAAAAGAAATTGTACCTCATCGATATTATATTCCTTGAAGACTGCGGATTGTGCAAAACTTCGAGAAGTGAGGTATGCCAAAGGTCCATCTGCCCGTTAAATAGTTTTTGTTCTAAAACGGGCTTGTGCTTAGATATTTCTGTCGATTCCAGGATGTCTAGTTTTTTACTTTTCGCTTCCAGATGTAATATTTCAAGATTATTCAATTCTGGAAAGACATTATTGGTTTCGATGATTTGGGCTATTTGTTTGCGAGATGATCCAAAATATGCTTAACAAATCTTTAGCCATTTGTTTCTGTTTTGAAAGTGGGGTATATTTGTTTCAGAACGAGTTGTTTTTTTTTTTGTTCATGAGAGAATTTATAGTTTTTATTTCGAATCGATTGTTTGTAGCTATTGGTTTGATTGTATATAGTTTCCTTCTCAACGTTATATTATTTAAGGGAATTAAAAATGTTTTATGTATCCGTGAGCTGTAGTTGTGAGTATTCGGATGATTTAAAAAATTGGGTCCGGTAATGACTTACGTTGTAAGTTTCCTGAATATAACAAAGGAAATCTCTTAATTATTCTTAATCGAAGAAATGTCCAGAAAATTCATTTTATTTTCAGGTTGTCGTTCCATAGTAAATTGACCTTATCGTGCAAACCATTAAGATATTCCAGTGTAATTTGTAGTTGTGAATGTGTTCCACAAAAGCCAGTCAATATGTCGTCCACATATCTCTATCAAAATATGATAAGCTTTGCGTATGTCGATGTAGAATTTTCTCTCGCAGAAGGACATAAAGATTTCAGTGAGGAGTGGGCTGAGAAGTGAATCCATTTCTAGTCCATTTTTCTATTTTTTAAAGTTATCATTGTATTGAAAGTAATATTTCTTCAAGTAAAGGTCGAAAAGTGTGGAAATTTCTTTTTTCATGTTCGGAATGATATTGGCATACCCCACTTCTTGTTGTTTTACGCAAGTCAAAGCTTTCATTGAAATCATAGAGATACAATTTGTTTTATTCAGTTTGAAAATGTAGTAAACACTAGGAAGCTTCAGTAACTGTATATTCAGAAATAAAAAATGACGGAAAACTAAGCAGTTTCTCATTTCATCTAATTTTAAAATGAACTATCACAAAGTAATGGACCACACCATCCAATTATTAATAAATATTTCTACACTAGACACATCGAAATTTATGCACGGCATTTTCATTTGCATTTTAAAAAATTCTTCCACTGGTATCCTCTTTCTACTAGTGCTGTTGCTTTTAAATCTTTCCGTTTCTGAGGCCTATTTGAAGCCTTCTGAGCATTCTAGGTTTTACAGCGAGTAGGCTGCTAACCTTGCTCACCAACGCAAGGCAATTGGGCTTGGGATCGGCAATGACAACAACGTCCTATTGTCCTATAGGAGAAAAATCTGCACAAATAGCTAGATATTTAAAGAAAAAACGAAATGTCAATATCTCATATAAAACAATAAATTCTTTAGGTAAATTAATGAAAAATAATAAAGATATCGTCAATAAGAACAAGAGATCAGGAGTATATAGGTTAAATTGTGGTACATGTCCATATGTATACATTGGCCATACGGGTAGATCTTTTGAGAGTAGGATCCAGGAACACCAGAATTCATTCGTTAAGAATAAATCAAACTCCACTTATGCTAGGCATCTACAAGAATCCGGACATGATTTTAACCATAACTTTGAAGTTCTCCATTTCGAGAACAAATGCAATAGATTGACCTTTTAGAAGCAATGGAAATAAACCGGCATCATAAACTGAATATTTTGTTGAACGACCAAACAGATGTGAACCGTTCTCCGTTGTTGAACCTTTTTTAATAAATTCCTTGTAAACTTCATTTTATCACGTATTTTTAGGGAAACTTGTATTTAAGGAGAAAGATTTTGTAAAGTAGTTAGTAACCATACTCACCTGACGAAGTCAAGATGTAATTGACGAAACAATTGTCGTTGAAAAATAAAAATAAGCGGAAATAAAGTGTTTCACTTCAAATCATTTACAAAGTAACCCAATTATAACCTATATGCCATAAAAATCCTTGCGTAATGAGAGAACCAAGCAGAACCTAAGAACGGAAGAAATGAAATTCTTAAGTAGAATTTCAGGGGAAACATTGAGAGATGGACAGACCATCAAGTCAATAAGAGAAAAGTGTAGTATACAGGATGTTATCAAGTGGAGTAGGCAAAGAAGGAGGGAATGGAGAGACCATGTTGCTAGGATGGAGTCAGATGGAATTGCATACATCTGAGAACATGAACGACCCAATTGAAGAAGAAACCCGGGACGACCACCGAAAAGATGGGGACAAAGTTGGTTTTCCTCATATTCTGAATAGAAGTCAAGGCCAAGCAAATAGGGAGAATTTCTTAACTGAAAGAAGAAAAAGACTTCCACTGGTATCAGTTATATTGAATGTGTTTTAGATAGATGGTTTTATGTAAGGGGTGGGCGATTCGAAAATTTGCATTTGTGATCGGCGATAAATGGAAAACAATAAATATTTTCTCAAAGTTATGAGTTTATTAGAAAAACTGAAACATTAACGAATGAAGAACAATATAATTGAAAAGACCGCCACTTCTGTCTATAGTACCCTATTTGATCAAGCCAGTTTTTCAGTACATTGCTTGGGACAAGATGGTTAGCGTAACACTTATCCTCAAAGTATCCCCACAAAGAAAAGTCCTCGAAACACGAATAACAAAGTATTACCACACCCGAAATATCCACTATTTCAAGATGCAAACTCTAGATTGCCTATCCCTTACTAGTCTACTCATCTAAAATTGTTTGATCGACTTCAGCGCGACTATTTACAAGTTTTTCGTTATGCATTAATATTTCCTTCTTTTATAGTAATTTTCCAAGTTCAGGGAATATCTGTCAGGGAAATTTCCCAATCGATCATGCTCGGGCACCGCGACCCTGATCGGCATATTCATTTGGGATTCGTTTCATAAAATTCCACTCTTGCCGGCTCATTTAATTTCCAAAGGTGTACTCCGAATGTGGCGACGAAAAATGATCAAACCTCCCCACCCGCACGTTCCTTATTCCTGTGCAGCTTCACCTATCGAATAACACGGTTTTCCATTTTATTCGATATCGACAAAAAAGGGATAGTTGAATTCACGATATGGCGATCACGATCTGGGTTTATTGTGAAATACAACCATGGAATCTCCAGAGATCAGAGCTCGGTAATTGGTGGCGATGTAAGGTGTCCCGTATTGACTATCTTCGGCATGGACAAGTTGTGCGCTGCATATCTAAGTTGGGGCTTGGGAGAGTGGGTGGGTCCTCGAAACGAATGGTATAGAGCACTCGATACTTCGAAGTGTACATTTCCTAGCGAAATATTCTTCGTGATTATCCATGGAAAATATACTCGTTATTGGTGGAAATTGTTGTCTTGCTTGTTATCGCTAAGGAAATCAGAAATAAATATAGATTAAAAATTTACCTGAAATATTACAGATAGGTAATTCTCCGAAACTTCTACGAATATAATTTAAAAAATCTGTTGAAATCTTTTTAGAATTAAATTTAATGAAATGCCTTAGAAGCACTGTTTCAGTTTATAGACATATCGGGTGTTTTTTAAGAGTGATAGAATTTTAAATTGAAATAAAACAAATTTAAATTTAGATTGAAGGCATTTTTTTTATTTGAAAGATAATTTTATGGCATTTATATTTTAAAAATAATTTCCGGCATATGTCCGCAAAAATTAGCTCTGAGGAACCGCATTCGGCCAGACCAATTTTGGACCATTTTTTTGAGTAATTCAGGCATTATTTCATCAATAACACGAGTTATGTTGGCTACCAAAGCGTATATTATTTCTGGTTTATCAGCATAAACCAATGACTTAACATAACCCCAAAGAAAATAATCCAGTGGAGTTATGTCGCATGATCTTGGAGGCCAATTAACCGGACCATTTCTCGAGATAATGTTATCCCCTAAATATTTCTTTCAATAAATCAATTGTTACGGTAGCAGCATGAGGTGTAGCACCATCTTGTTGGAACCAAAACACTTCTGGGTCGATGCCATTCAAATTTTGAAATAATCATCGATCATCTATCTGTAACGAGCACCATTCACTGTAACATTAGCTCCAGCATCGTTTTTAAAGAAATATGGACCGATAATGCCTCCAGCGTGTAAAGCACACCATACAGTGCAATTTTCAGGATGCAGTGGAACCTGCAGAACTTCTTGAGAATTGTTTTCACTCCATATACGGCAATTTTGCTTGTTTACATAACCGTTCAACTAGAAATGAGCTGCATCACTAAAGATAATTTTACGATAAAAATTGGATAATCTTCAAGATGTTATAGGGCCCAATCATCAAACAAATGACGGTTATTATGGTCGAGTGGCTTTAGTTCTTGAACCAGTTGGATCTTCTATGGGTGTAGACCAAGATCTTTACGCAAAATTTTCCATGTGGTGGATGCACAGAGTCATGTATTATTCTAAATTTAGTCATTTTAATGTTACCTCTATCAAGTATATACTCACATTCGAATTGATTGGTGAATTAAACATCTGTCAATACGTCAATATTGTGAAGTAGATTTCAAGCCTTTATTTGAAAGATCGTGTTCTTTAAAAGAAAAAAGTCGGCTCATGTGGCATAGAAAACTGACTAATAAAAATTAATTCAGTCAATATTTCTAAGGAAAAAAATGTATACAAGTTGAAATAGAGAAAGAAGCTTTCTTATAGTGTTTTTATTCAAATTAATATATATCTGTAGAACTCTTGTAGTGCCATATCACTACAAAAAGAAATATCTGCTTCAATTAATTTCGAATCATTTTAGAACAAAAATCACTTATATAGCTGAGAAAAATAGGGTTTCATGGAAAACATGAGATTCTATGATCTTGAATATAATTTTTTACTGAAGTTACAAAACTTAATTAAATTTTTTTTATCCATTAAAGCTAGAGACCCCTAAGTCTCTCAATCTCCAGTTGGTGCTTTAATAAATTTTTTTCATATTTGGAATTCAAATGATACAACAAATGTGATGTACCAATGAATATAATGCGATCTCAGATATTTCTGAAGTTGAAACATACAAGTACAAGAACCTACGAAGAGTAAGCCATTTCACGGTAACCATCGAAAGTGAAACTCCCTATCGAAATTCAATACACCGTTTTTCTCCAGATTGTTTTCGAAACTTCCTCAATCACCGAACTCGAAGCCCTTGGACTTCGGCGACTGATGACAAAGCAAACTATCACAATCTCCGTTACATTCTGGGTCATCCGGGGTGGTTGGACACTTTGAAGGGCACCATTAAGACATCGGTATGTACGACAAGTTCCAGTTTGCCTGAAGGTTTGTCTTTAGGAGGGCTCCTCCTCTAATTACGCCGTTGAGGACCGGTTGAAAGTGACGCGTGTCAGCGCTGTCGTCTTGAGTTTAATTACTGCTTCTAGTCCGATCATTAACCCGTCTTGCAAGACTTGGTAGGATCTACCTTGAGAGTCGAACATATGTCAACAGATGTTTCATTGTATCGATTGGACTGGATAATATGGAATACGGGTATTCGAGATGATCTGGCTGACTATCCTAGTTTGGTAAAATACTGCTGATTATAAGCAGAAACACATCTCAATAATAGAAACTGAAAATTTAATCCTGGGGATACCTCACTTCATTATTTCTTCTCCAACATAAATTTTTGTGTATACAATAACTTATTATTAATTTGAGAAACCTAGGAGATAATAAAAGGAATCGTATGCAAAAAGAAGTGTAATAATCAAACAACTTGTTAAAAATTTCATGCCTTTAAATAACTTTCAGTGGTAAAAAAATGATTAAGCATTAGAAGAGACATATTTTTTTCCATGGATAGTATCAACTTGCAGGAAATGATAATGTGAAGTAGAGTTTTTGATTTTCAGTCTTTCTCCAGGAAGATCCAATTTCTTAAACGTGGGCCATCTAGAGTTTGCATTTTGAAATCTGTAACGGTCTTTGTACACCTGTTGCCACAAATCTTCACGCCAAATATTATTTTTGTTATGTAACCCTGAATAATGCTTCTCTAAACTGGTATCAAAATTTCAAAACCAGCTGCTCCAGCTTGAATGAAAAAGAGAAATTTTTCCAAAAAAAAATATCAAAATCAAGATTTTGTCCAGTTAAAACTAACTGTATTGAAAAAAAAATGTACTACGCGACTTTGGCAAATGACGTCAACATTTGGCGCAATTAGTAAGGATTCCAAAAATTTGTAACACTTGGTAAATTCTTGCTGAAATTGTAGACAATATTGTCTTTGGAAATAATCCTGTTTTTAACAAATTTGGAGACCTCAAGTGCACAATGAAGTTGTGTCTCGATTATTATGTGAGATTTATTTGGAGATTATAATGAAACGAGAAAAATTATTTATTTTTCCATACAAAGACTGTAGATGTTTAGTATATCAGTAAAAGGTTCACTTTCATATCATCATTTATTATAATATATAATATCCGTCTCTCATTAATATATCAAATATTTAAGTTAATAAACTCACGTATTTTGATTTTAATATCGGATGTGCTGTTTAGAAAGATAGAACTATAAATTGAAATAAAACACATTTAAATTAAAATTGAAGCCAAATTTTTTTTATTTGAAAGATAATTTTATGACATTTATGTATTGAAAATAATATCCGGCATATGTCCACCACGACAAGCTCTGATGAACCGCATTCCACCAGACCAATTTTGGATCACTTTTTCGATTAATTCAGGCCTCATGTCATCAATAACACGAGTTATGTTGGCTTCCAAAGCGTCTATTGTTTCTGGTTTATCAGCATAAACCAATGACTTGACATAACCACAAAGAATATAATCCAGTGGAGTTATGTCGCATGATCTTGGATTAATTAGATTAATTGGACCATTTCTCCGAATAATGTTATCGCCAAGTCTTTCTATCAATAAATCAATTGTTACGGTAGCAGCATGAGGTATAGCACCATCTTGTTGGAACCAAAATACTTCTGGGTCGATACCATTCAAATTTTGAAACAAATAATCATTGATCATCGATCTGTAACGAGCACCATTCACTTTAACATTAGCCCCAGCATCGTTTTTAAAGAAATATGAACCGATGATGCCTCCAGCGTGTAATGCATACCACACAGTGCATTTTTCAGGATGCAATTGACCCTGCAGAACTTCTTAAGTATTGTTTTCTCTCCATATACGGCAATTTTGCTTGTTTACATAGCCGTTCAACCAGAAGTGAGCTTCATCACTAAACACAATTTTACGATAAAAGTGTGGACCAACTTCAAGCTGTTCTAGGTCCAATCAACAAACAAACGACGTTTATTATGGTCAAGTGGCTTCAGTTCTTGAACCAGTTGGATCTTGTATGGGTGTAAACCAAGATAACATAAATAGAGGTTAATTCTTGATAGAAGGTATATAAAATTATTTAAATATTTTAAT
Source organism: Megalocaria dilatata (assembly GCA_034642435.1). Taxonomy (NCBI): domain Eukaryota; kingdom Metazoa; phylum Arthropoda; class Insecta; order Coleoptera; family Coccinellidae; genus Megalocaria; species Megalocaria dilatata. The sequence goes on along the minus strand of CM067856.1, from coordinate 41,987,016 downwards.
ATTAGCCATCTACATATTAAATTCCAAAAAATTATATTTAATGATTATAACTTCTGAAAATAAATTAAAATAATGTCATATAAGTACCACTTATATCAATTGACATATAAAATAAATATTCATTACAAGACATCCGAATGGTATAACAAAATCCCATAAATAAAAATTATTAACCAAAATCCTATAAATTAAATATTTTGAATAGACAAAATTTTGTTTCTGCTGATCAATCCTATGAAAACCAATATCTTTCAAAAATATCCAACATAATCTTAAGAATTTCATCATAAAACTATCTTACTTAGACTATTCAATATTATTGGATATCTAACTAAGGTACTTTATATAAAAACTCAAGATATGTAAAACATTACTGAAAAACAAGTTTTAAGAAGGACCTTGCTTCTTCAGTATTCAAATAATTCATATTCAATAAATATAAAATCAATTAACAACAAATATTTACTTACCCTTCAATCTTCTAGATAAAGTTCTGCGGAAATGAAACCTTTAAATGTAGTGAGGACGGTTCACTACACACAAAAATATATCTGTGGTTTACCCTTGATCTAGAAGATTGAAAGACAATTTAACGGCCTCTGCTATAGCTATACCATTCGGATGTCTAATAATTAATGTTTATTTTATATGTCAATTGATATAAGTACTACTTATATGACATTTTATAAAATAGAAAGGCCTTTTACTTGATAGAAGAAATATAACAAAATTTGAATATTAAAACAAATTGAAATATGTTTATCTTCTACAATTTTAATTTAAAAAAAAATTTTTTCATTCAAAAAACTTTTAGAAATAAATTTATGTCTAACAAGCACTGCTTACATTTAATAGACGTATATAATCGAAACTCAATATATAATGTCAAATGAAATAAATAACCCAACAGATGTACGAAAGTAATTAAAATTAATAAATAAATATTCAAAGGAGACAAAATTTTGTTTCTGGTTTTACCTTTGAGAAATACTACTTGCCTTATAAAAACATGAACACACTTAAAGGACTTCTCGAAGAATATAATTTATTTGAAATATTTAATATATTTAAATATTCGAACAAATTATTTCAAAAATCTCTAAAAAATGTGCACTATATCTTCAGAAAACAAATATAATTCTAGATAATCCCGTCTTCAGCCCTTTTTCAACATTCCAAATATCAAAATCAAAAACATAACCTACATCACTCACGTGTTAAAAGACTTAAGCTTTGAACTACTACTATAAGGCAAGTAGTATTTCTCAAAGGTAAAACCAGAAACAAAATTTTGTCTCCTTTGAATATTTATTTATTAATTTTAATTACTTTCGTACATCTGTTGGGTTATTTATTTCATTCGACATTATATATTGAGTTTTGATTATATACGTCTATTAAATGTAAGCAGTGCTTGTTAGACATAAATTTATTTCTAAAAGTTTTTTGAATGAAAAAATTTTTTTTTAAATTAAAATTGTAGAAGATAAACATATTTCAATTTGTTTTAATATTCAAATTTTGACATTATTTTAATTTATTTTCAGAAGTTATAATCATTAAATATAATTTCCAACTTCTTGTGAACGTCGACGAATAGACAAATCTGGATCATCGTTAACACAACGACTTACAGCAGAGATATTTTCTTCTGTACGTACAGTGCTTTGTCTTGTTGTTGCATCGAGTAGAGAAAATGTTGCCCGAAATCTATCGATAGTTCGACGAATAAGCTGCTCTGTTGGACGTATTATGTATTTCACGTGCTCTATAAGTTTGGCGAATAGAAAACTGATTTTGAAAATGAATTTCAACAATTTTCAAACGTTGTTGCGGCGTGAGTCTTTCCATAATAATTTTTCAATGCTTACTGAACAGAAATGTCAAAACAAAATGGCTTCTACCTCTTGTCAAATCACAGTTATCTCTATCGAAAGTTCTATCACTCTAAAAAAAACACCGATACTATAGAAATTCAAAGAATATGATGAGGTTTTTTGAGAGTAGTTTCATCGATTAAATACGAACCTGGCATATTCAATTTATAATGGATCATTTATGATTTCCAAAGCTCCTCCCATTTAATTACATGAACCCATTCCTAGGAATATTATTACAGTTAATTAAAGCATAGGTATTGAGGATATAAACCGAAAATTGTCTCTAACTGGTTGGTCGAAAGTTTCGATTATTGCCAAATTTCAAACGCAGTCGAAACTAAACTGGTTTCAAAATGGGAATATACTCAATTGAAACTTTCATTAGTAATTGAAAAAGTGCACCTGCGAAATCATCAGTTAAAGACAATTCCAAATTGTTTCGATTAAAAGTTTTTTTATTGAAAAAAGAATTTCGTTGTTTGTTTCAGATTATGCAGGGGCTAACATTCCTCCAACAATATAACAACATTTGGAACATGGCATGTCGCAAGACTAACTTGAATCGTTAAATGACCCTGCAACAAATAAGAAAAAAATGATAGAACAAATGCATACAATTGAAAATTTGGCTTTTGAAATTACTAGATTGATTTGACGTACTTGGTGAGAATTATCCATAACTGATATTATGAATGAAACGGATGTTTCCGTATGTTTCGTCCACAGTGATGGACTTCATCTGGGTACAAGATATAATTCCATTGAATTTATTGTTTTTAACAAAAAAATATATGGTATTAATGTTCCTTCAGTACACTCAAGAAAGAGAAAGACCTAATGATCTTGATACACGTCATCATATATTAATAGACGGTATCAGCCTCGTTTTTACTTTTGAATCGAAAATAAACAGTCTTGCACCTGAGGTGCTGTAAAGACACAGTAACAAAAACCTAACCAGATTGAACAATTGAACTCTTAACTCTCACAAGCTAAAAAGCTTCTGATTGATCTCCACGGAAGATCTAGGAGCATAATGCTGAAATCATATCATATCCAAGGATCCTACAAGGATCCATTTTGCATTACCCTTTGGTATTTCATTTTTCTGTGATTCTTCTTTGTATGAGAGTGTTAAATTATTGGAGTTTGAGAAAACCCTGGCATTATCCCACGAGATCACTCTCGATCGATTTTTTTGACTCAAATCACTCAAATCATTTGATTGAAGTACCAGTAGATATATTATCCAAATAGTTATCTTGGAAGTGAAAGCTGTGGTCATAGAAAGTTCTTCGAATCGATATAAAGCAAATACAGATAAGACATATGTGCAACAGTTCACAACTGAAATCCAGTCGAAGTGATATCGTCCATTCTCGGAACAAAGCACCACGTTTCGGTACTCCAATTCATTTGGGAATAAATGTTCATAGCATAATGGGGAAAATTGCTAGAGTTGGTAATTCTAAAAGTAGTCGGGAGAACAGGTCACTGCTTGAGTCGACTTGTGGGGTTTGTTTTGATATATATTCACACGCATAGATGGCGCTAATGTTTATTTGAGCTCTGGCATTCCTTTGTGCGCGGCTACCATACTTTCGTTAGGCATAAGAGTATTGCGCTGCTGAAATGCCAACATACATACCTAGTGCTTATGTCCTGACGATCAACGAGTAGATTTCATTTGTGATTGATACACGGATATAAGTTGTACTGCTGCGATTCAAAAAACGTTCCATTACCATAGCTTATATTATATCTTAAAGTTATATAAAATCCAAAGAGTTAATGAACATTTAAATCGCGAAACTGTTAAATTCTTTCCTGACCCATCCATTAGGTTCATTGCATTAAATGAAATACTTATATCTGTGATCATCAATGGTAGATTAAATTTTACTGATGGAACTTATCTCTATAAAGAGAAACTTGAATACTCGTTACTGCGAACATAGGGAGAATCAGGGCAACAGGACATCAACCCTAGCTACTTCGAGCCTTCGTAACACACAAATGAATATTTTCACCCGCGAACAATAGGACTGTTTACTATTAATTTCCTGATTTATGTCTTCCTCGAACTTTAAATTACCTAGGGGGAATAGAATTTGTAATGAATATGCTAATTTTTGACGTAAAAAACGGCCAGATGAACAATGAGAGGGACTTCTTTTGAGTTTTCAACTCTTCCAAGCGCTCTTGCTGGCGGAAAACGGAAAAGTTTATTCAGAGCACCTGAACCATTTCAACTAGAAGACATTTAAGAGGCTTCGAATTACCTGGAGAATACGTAGGATCTCATAAAATTCAGATTGGCAATCGTGCCGAAATGGTGCTTTGAAATATTACTATTGAATTGCGAACAGAAGAATATCGAAAATTAAATGAGATTTCCTGCTAAACCGAAGACGTAAAGTGAAAAACATGAGTGCTCATTTCCTGAAGCGTTGATAAGGAAAGCTATTTTCGGCCTCTTCCGCTGTTCTTCAGTTTCTTCTATTAACAGTAATGGTCATATCCAACATGACTGTTCTATTGAATAAACGGTATATTTTCTTATTTGCCAATGTCAACTAGGACTACCTACAGTAGTTTCTGCAAAATATCAGAACCCTATCGTTGGATTTAAGAAATAAAATATTTGTGTGTTAAGAATAAGAAAAAGTTTTGCAACGGGAGATGACTTTTTTCAAAGGTAAAAAACACAAGCGAGTGTAAGAGAAAACCCAAATTAATCCACACCGTTCTCAATGATAAAATCTTTCTCAAACAACAAGTTAGAGAATTTGAAGGAAATATTTGGGTTCACAACCAAATTAACTGGTTCACGAACTGGAGCCATTCGACCAACATAAACGTCGCTTATTTTCTGATTTTGCTCTAGAGCAACTTGAAAATGATGCACAATTTTATCGAAAACTTTTATTCAGTGATGAAGCCCATTTTTGGTTGAATTGCAGAATTGGGAGTGATAAAAATCCATACGAAACTGTTCAGACACCATCACATACAGATGAAGTCACTGTGTTGTGTGAAATACATGCTGAATCATATTTCTTTGAATAAAATGATCAAAGAGTATCAGAAATGGCGAACGATCCAAAAAAATGTTGAATGAATTTTTTTCCTATTGTGATTTAGAATAATCTGGAGGATACGTGGTTTCAACAAGATGGTGCTGCCTGCCACACAGCCACCTCAACAATGGATTTATTGAAAACAAAATTTGGTGATAAAATTATCTTAAGAAATGATTCAGTCAATTATCCCCTAGGTCATGTGATTTAACACCTTGGGATGTCTTTCTTTGAGTATATGTTAAGTCACATGTTCATGATGATAATCCAATAACAAAGGAGCAATTAAAGATAAACATTGAAAGTATCATTGATGGAATACAACCAAATTTATGTGGGAGAGTGATAAAAAATTAGGTTGACAGAATGCATTACGTACGGAGAAGTCCTGGTGGTCATTTGAATAATGTTATTTTCCATACATAATGTTATAATGTAACATTTCAAATAAAAAAAATGTGTGTCACTGAATAACTTATGTATTTTTTTAAATTTTTAACTTGTATTATATCTACTGAAAAACCTTTATATTAGTTATCAATTCGATAAGTGCATTATTAGACACATCCTTCAATACATATAACCGTCATATCTTTCTAAATCCCATGAAATATATTTATGGTCCTTATGAAACTATTTATAACCGAAACTATTTTGTATCTTTTTGGTAATTGTATACTATTATTTTGTTTATTTTTCTGTTTGAATGCAGAAATTCCTTTTTTGTATCGTTGTAATCAGATATCAATGATTCCAGTGAGAGGAGATGCTCTAAATTCAAATGTTAAATAACATTGAATTCACTTTTGTTGATAATTTTTGATAGTTTCTTTCGATGATTCTGTGAAAGATGTAAAGAGTAAGACCTCATGAATTATTATAGAATGAAATAATGTATAATACATGTATCATTATGAGAGTGTCAGTCTTCCCAATATTAGAAAGTTTATAGAAAATAAGTGTTAAAAGCAAGATCTTTCTAATACATATTAAATGTGTTTCTCCCATCTCATATTACAATGGACACCAACATCCAAATATTTACATCATTCTACCTTCTGTATATTTTTCACAGCTTACTGGAATCATTCTATATATTTTCTAATGGGTTCGGATAGTAATTTCTTTTTAACCTACCTGGTGAGTACGAAAATCATATTTCTGTATACCCTAAATTTATTTTTAAAATTTAAACTGAAGGGTTTCTACATAAGTAATCTTCCATAGTTTTTTCTTGATTGTAGTCAGTAATCCCGAATCATCATGGGTATTTTTTTATATTTCAAACTGAAAGTTGAAAATTGAATGCCTTAAGGTGTTCAAGAGTATGGTGGCAGCACTGTTTACATTGTTTGCTCAATGAGAATACATTCCAGTTCACGCTTAAGAGCAATATATCTAATTTATTTTACGATTTTACGAATATCATCTGTTGACCTGCAGTTGCTGCATTTCCATTGCTCTTGTCCTCCGAACAAGTTCTGGGATTTCTGCCAGTTTGTGAACCGCAAGCGGAATGGAAAAATCGTCCACAAGCCAAATATTTTCATTTCCATTTTATCGTAAAATAGTGTTTAGTGATGAAGCTCACTTCTGGTTGAACAGCTATGTGAACAAGCAAAACTGCCGTATATGGAGTGAAAACAATCCACAAGAAATTCTGCAGATTCCTGTGCATCCTGAAAAATGCGCTCTACGGTGTGCTTTACACGTTGGAGGCATCATCGGTCCATATTTCTTTAAAAACGATGCTGGATCTAATGTTACAGTGAACGGTGCTCGTTACAGATCGATGATCAATGATTATTTGTTTCGAAATTTGAATGGTATCGACCCAGAAGTGTTTTGGTTCCAACAAGATGGTGCTACACTTCATGCTGCTACCGTAACAATCGATTTATTGAAAGAAAGATTTGGCGATGACATTATTTCGAGAAATTGTCCAATTAATTGGCCTCCAAGATCATGCGACATAACTCCACTGGATTATTTTCTTTGGGGTTATGTCAAGTCATTGGTTTATGCTGATAAATCAGAAACAATAGACGCTTTAGAAGCCAACATAACTCGTATTATTGATGAAATAAGGCGTGAATTACTCCAAAAAGTGGTCCAAAATTTGTCTGGTCGAATGCGGTTCCTCAAATTATCAATTATTCAACTTATCTTTCAAATAAAAAAAAAATGGCTTCAATCTTAATTTGTTTTATTTGAATTTAAAGTTTTGTCACTATAAAAAAAACACCCGATATAAGCCAAATTGTTAGGTTATAGCAAAAAATTGTAATTTTGACCAGTGGTGGAGATGATGGAAGGGACTTTTATGAATTTGATTCTATTTCCTGAGTGCTTTCTTTGCAATTTCAGTTTAAAATGAGATTCTTCAAATATTCTTGAAAAAACAAAAAAAAGATAGTATAAGTGAAAAGCGCTGCGCAGCGTTTTTTTTTGAGGGGGAGGGGGGTAATGGTTTCATGATGTGATACATTCTAACAAAGTCACTGACTGACAAGGGGACAGGAATTTCTTTAATTACGGGGATTAAAAGTCTGAAGCCTTTTTAGAATGCGCCACGCTATAAATCTTTCTTCTCGACCATGCTACTTATTAATGCTTTCAACCTAATGTATCTTCTTAACCTAGACATATTTTTTCTGATTGAAAATTCAATCGGATCACCAGTTCAGAAACAAGGAGTCATTAAATGATTGTCGCTCGAATTGTCTCCACCACTGGTAGAAATTAGTATATTTTGTTATTACCAAAAACCTATATAAATAAAATAAAATAATCGTGAAATGTAGGTTTTTGAGGATCATAGTGAAGAGGCTATAATTCTCCGGTGTCCATTTGCGACCATAGGATGATATGGATTGTTTTACATATTTTGACTTAAAGAAAATACATCGTGAAATAAACTAACGTTACATGGTAACCCGCATATGGTGAAAATCAGAGAAACGCATTCGTCACTTGAACTGTAGTCGCCGTGATTTTATGGTTTACATTATACTATATTTGAATAAAATTTTAATCAATCGAATATTATGGGTCCATGAAATTTTCGTAATTAATTATTTATCAATTATCATTTCCGTTTTCAATACACCCATTTTCATGTCAATTATATCACAAACAATGGAATGTTCGTACTATTCATTCATCAGAAGCAAATATGTTATAAGTTATCGTGGGTGAATATGATATTTTCCATCATTAAAATTCGATACAGTCATGAATAAGTTATGGTGCAGTATGCAAATTGAAATTTGTATAATAAATGAAAATAATAGTTTAACCTTTCAAATATGGTATGTTAGATTATGTTATGTTGAATCGGTTGAATTTGACATATCGAAATAGAACACAAAATCGAATGGTATAACTTCTAGTCGAGTATGTATTGAGAAAAGTATTGGAAATGAATATTTCCCAAAATTACTAAATACTCGGGTGTTTTTTTTAGAGTGATAGAATTTTCGATAGGGATAACTGTGTTTGACAGAAGGTAAAAGCCATGTTGTTTTGATATTTCTGTTCAGTAAGCATTGACAAATTATCATGGAAAGACTCACGCTGCAACAACGTTTACAAATTGTTGAAATTTATTTTCAAAATCAGTGTTCTATTCGCCAAACTTCGTGAAATTTATGGTTTACATAATAGTCCATCAGAGCAGCTTATTCATCGAACTATCAATAGATTTCGGACAACATTTTCTATAATCGATGCAGCAACAACAAGACAATGAACTGTACGTACAGAAGAAAATATCGCTGCTGTAAGTTGTATTGTTAATGATGATCCAGATTTGTTGATCCACTTTTTTATCGTAAAATTGTATTTAGTGATGACGCTCATTTCTGGTTGAACGGCTATGTAAACAAGCAAAATTGCCCTATATGGAGTGAAAACAATCCTCAAGAAGTTCTGCAGGTTCCATTGCATCCTGAAAAATACACTGTATGCTGTGCTTTACACGTTGGAGGCATCATCGGTCCATATTTCTTTACTCGTTACAGATCGATAACAATGATTATTTGTTTCAAAATTTGAATTATAGCGACCCAGAAGATTTTTGGTTTCAACAATATGGTGCTACACCTCATGCTGCTACCGTAACAATTGATTTATTGAAAGAAAGATTTGGCGATAACATTATTTCGAGAAATGATCCAATTAATTGGCCTCCAAGATCATGCGACATTACTCCACTGGAATATTTTCTTTAGAGTTATGTCAAGTCGTTGATTTATGCTGATAAACCAGAAACAATAGACGCTTTGGTAGCCAACATAACTCGTGTAATTCATAGAATAAGGTCTGAATTACTCGAAAAAGTGGCCTAAAATTGGTCTGGTCGAATGCGGTGACTCAGAGCTAGTCGTGGTGATCATATGTCGAAAATTATATTTAAAACATAAATTTCATAAAATTATTCTTCAAATAAGAAAAAATTAGCTTCGATCTTAATTTAAATGATCTAAAAAAAAAACACCCGATACAATAGATATTTCTTATTGATTGTCTTTATTTTGTTGGCATGAACTTGGACCGAAGATTGTCTATGAGAATTTCAATCAATTGTTGAAGATGTGCTACATATTTTTGAAATGTTTTTTGAAGGAGTTTTTTAAAGAGAGGTTATTCCGAAGAATTTTTTAAATTTATGTGAGCGTACTCAGAGTGGAATTTCGTTTCAATAATAAAATTATGAAACAGTGCTTTTTATACTTAAAGTTTATTGAGTAAGTTCGATCGATATCCTATATTTACTTTGTATTGCTTCATCTTTTTCGATACTGTGCAATTAGTGTTAGTTAATTCTTTATAGCTACTAAAATTGAAACACTGTTTATTTTATTCAATTTCAAAAAGTTCTTGAAAAAATTTCATTAAATCAAAATTTTTAGCAGGTATAAGAGAATTTCTCTGTTTAATATTTAACATATAATTTTAACTATTATAATAACTACAATTAATGTGTCATGTCATAATTTCATGTAAGTTTGTTAATTTCACTTTCATAAAGTAAGATTCAAGGATTCACAATTATGTGAACCGAATTCTACAGTCCTAACAATCAATCCTTTCCATAGAACAGCATTTTCCCCCCTTAAAATGAACTGATATAGGATCTCAGAACGACTTGGCAGCACAAGAATCCCTCAGGTGAAAAGCTTCAAAGGAAATGATTTCCATTGAGATGGTTGCCTCGCAAAAATTATCGGCGTGCTCGATAGACACGTATAATGGAAAACAAAATCAACTCCGATTCTGTGGATGCCTCGTCGGCCCGATACATGCATATTGTGTAGTCTCTGGTAAATTCTTATCTTGCCTCGCGCGACGAGATACGTGTTGTACAGAGGTTGATTCCATCTCGTGGATCGTGCAAAAACCAATGTGTTACGTGAGTGGGAACGTGAAATATTACTGGTGACAACGGCCTATATATTGCAGGCTTATTTTTCGATCTTTCATGTGGTTTTGATGGTTTGTCCTTCAAATTCGTAATCAATAAATGTTACAACTTGGGCTTCCGAGGGCTGTTTCTGGATTGGATCCTCAGCTATCTTGAGGGTAGATCCATATTTATCAAAAGTCAGAACTCTTTATCTGTTGAGTACTATATATTTTTGGGAGTACCAGAAGGGTTCGTCCTCGGACCACTTCTATTTTTACTTATTATTAATGATCTTTCCGATAATTTGTGACGAATATTCATCAATTTCTGTAACTGTCTGGGATGTCACAGTATATGGTATATTATCACTCCCAAAAGAGTTGTGTATTGGCCTATTCGCTAATGATGCTTCAGTGGCAGTTATAGCGCTAACTTTTGAGAAGCTTCAGATAATTTGATGGTCAACATTGATAAAACTGAATGTATTAATTTTACAAATGGCCACAATGATGGTACAATTGTCATTCACTATTCAGATACTGTCAATGCATCTACGGATAGTACTAACTTTCTTGGTATCTATTTAGATAATAATTTGAAGTAGTCTATGCATATTGAATATTTGTGTGAGGAATTAATAGTTCATATAATGTTATGAATAGAGTGAAACATTTACTCCCTATAGAATCTCTTGTTAATATATGTAACAGTCTGGTTAGCTGCATTAGGATTTGTTACTTCACTGAGAATTTTGTTGTTTTGTAAAGATTAATTGTTTTTAAAAGAATTGACTTTTTTTTCTATTTTTGTTATAGGTATGTGGTAGTTATAATTGATTTATATTTACTGAATAAAATTTGTTATAGAAACTTACATCGAGAGAAGTTAATGAAGAATAAGGTTACAATTTCTTCTGTTTATTCTATGTGTCTTTCAAATTTGACCGTGTTTCTATTTAATTCTAAAAGTTATGGAATAAAAAATATTTTGAAATTAAAATTTGTAGGAGGTAAACAGAATAAATATGTATAAAATTTAAATTTTTTTTCATAATTTGATTTAAATGAGGTTCCATTGTATGGAAAAAAGAAGTTTACTCAAAAGATAACATGCACAGATATTCAAAAATTGGTAGTTTGGTCTTTGGTGTGCTTTCTATATTATAATAAACTCCACCCAAAAATCAACCTCAGAATCGAAGAAAAAAATAACCAAAGTATCAATTTTCTTGACCTCACAATAACAAGACTAGACAATTCACATGATTTTAGGATTTTTCACAAGCCCACACATACCGACATCACAATACATAAAACTTCAAATCACCCCACCAACCAAAAGATGTCAGCAAATAATAGTTTTATTCATAGACTATTGAACATCCCTTTAAATTCAGATAACTTTTTGAAAGAATAAAATATAATTGAACAAAGAGCGTCAAACAACTGTTACAACCCCTTTCTCATAGACAAAATGATATCCAATAAACAAGAGAAAATGGCATTAAATCTCGTGTATCATAAAAGAGGACAATTAACAGAAATATTTTTCATTATCTTATGTTAATGGTTTATCTGAAAATATTGCTAAAGCTTTCAAAAATATTTTCAATTACAACGCAACTTTTAAAACCATTAAAAACCTTACTACCTGCATAAAAAAAATGAGGATCGAACAATTAAAGGAAATGAATCTGGACTGTACAAGTTGACTTGCAACGATTGCCCTTTAGTATACATTGACCAGACAGGTAGATCATTCAAGAAAAGAATCCAAGGACAACAAAGGAGTTATATATCGGATTCCGTACATTCGACAGAAGCTAATCACCTTAATGAATTTAGGCATAATATCCACAATAACTATGAAATTATCCATATCCACGTTGAAAGCAAAAGTTCTAGATTAACACTTTTAGAGTTTCTTGAAATCAATAGGTACAATGCCTGTAGAATCTTTTCGAATGAACAACCAGATGTTGACAAGTCTCCATTACTGATAATCTTTCCCTAATGGCATTTTTCAGCAGAAAACTCCAATAAACACCTTGAGTTTTTATGAATTTTTCTTCCATTACTTTGTCACGTACCTAACAATACATTTAAACTCTGCTACATTGAACACCATCAGCCAGTAGAATGTAGATATCTGATGAAGCCACATCGTAGTCAAACAATTAGTGTATTACATTTTTGTGGAAATAAAATATTGTCTCCTATATATTTTTCAATGAAAATGAGTTTCCACCAAGTAAAGACCGAATTAATCAAATATTAAATGAATTCGCTTTAAAATTTTGCTCAGTGTGCCCAGTAGACGAGAACCTGAACGGGTTGTTTTATCAAACAACGATACGATCCATTTTCACGAACACACAAATTGCCGTGAGGGCCTTTCATATTGAATTTCCGTCGTGAATTTCAAACAGTTTGGATTGAAGATTCACCACTTTGGAAAAAGCATAAATAGACCCATTTCATTGATGTCTAACTCATTTTCTGTCAAAACATAAATGACAGAACTATTGCCAGACTCAAGATAATCACTATTTCAAAATGGAAACGCTAGACCTATTATTTAGAGTAAGCAATCAATAGTAATCAGGACTTACATTGAAGAGGAATCCCAAATGCTTTTCTCCAAATCCACAATTTATATGTCATTTTTCCATCATGACCTAAAACTGATTTGTCGGTGTTCATGGGCCAATATTGTGCTTTAAAAATCCTTGTTCCATGATCGATTATTTCTGCCTATAAAAAAGCCATTCATCTTCATGTATCACGAACCACAAATAACCTATCTGCAGATTCATAAAAAATTCCGAACCCAAACACACCGCATCATCTTCATTATTCAGAACATACCTATATTACTAGTTTAATATTTTCCCCAATCGATCCTCAACTTAATCTCCTGTCCAGGATGGCCGGAAGTTCCGGTTTGTTTTCCAATATCATTATATCTTAATTCCGGAAAAATGACAGGCCATATAATAAATGCAGCACGAGCTCGGTGTACTAAAGGAACTGTTGTTGGCACTTTTCGGGTCCGTCTTACATACGAAATGAACCTCGCCTTCTCATCTCCTGTTTTGACCTTTGTCACCGCCGGCATGAGTCTTGAGCTGACAAGCTCGAGATTGAAATTTCTTTTTAGTCATGATTCTTTCAGTGGATTCAATTCAGTGTTGGGTGGAAATGCTTCAGAGGCAACTACAAACAACGTTATATCGTTTGGGGTGCTCGCATAAAAAGAGAAGTACAGATTAATTGACCCTGTCGGTCAATGACTAGAAGCAATTCATTATGATACTGATAAAAAATTGACCAGTTCCATGGTTCGCGATTTAAATTGCGTGATATTTTTAACCCACTTCGAAAAAGAAGATTCTGTTTTCAACTCAAACGTTATTAAAAAAAATGTATATATGACAGTAATTTATGTATATATGACAGTAATTCCACAAAAATTTTTGTGGAAATAAATTACTGTCATATATACATTTTTTTAATTAAAATGAGTTTCCACCAAGTGAAGACCGAATCTATCAAATATCAAACGTTATTATATTGGGAAATATACGGACGATATTCATTATCCTTTCACTGGACGAATGTATTTACCCAGACCAGCATTTGAGGGAAATTTCGAGTAACTGAAAAGGATTATAATGATTTTCAGAATTTTTCATCTAATTCGGAGCAAAACACAAGGATGAAATCTAAGTTCTGCTTCTGTTTGTACAAATATACCGTTATTCGAAGCAGTTAGTTCACAAGAACTTCACAAAATAAGGTACTATTAGGAATTCAATATCTAGAGCGTATTTATAAATTTATCAATTTATAAATTGAATTTCTCCTCTGTAAATAACAAGTAGATAATTTATAGACAATTTCACGTGTATGGATTACTTTAACCCATGGTACTGAACTACTGAGGTGGCCAATTGTTGGGATACAGGCTCTACTGTTGCGACTAGATTGAAAACACGTCCTGTCCTTAGCCATTATTCAACATGAGGTTACAAGATGTTTCAAAATGGGACTTTTTACCATAGATGATTAGTTATTGTAAATGGTACGGATTTATTGCTATGAGAACCAAAAAAGGCAACAGTTTATCGGAAGAACGTATCTTCGATGGAATGTCTACAGATTCATCCCCATTGTCGAACGTGGCTGCATACGTCTCCGACTTGAGTATAGGTGGAGATGCAGCCGGGGTTGTAGATCAAAGAGGAACTCTAAGGGCAGACCACGCAGAGAAATGAGACAAAGTACATTTAGACGATAGTTAGAGAACGCACTTAGACGAAATAGAGTAAGTTGACAAACTCAGTAACTGTTCTTGCATTAAGTGTTGTTAGTGCTGAATTCCTAAGACATTCGAGTGTACTTTCAATCTTGTAAATGAACTGCATATAGTACAGTCCACGTTTATTGTACACTAAAGAGGAGATAGGCCGATTTGTCAATTATTATCCCTAGACATTGATGAAAAAAGTCTACATACATATAATATATATATACCGGAGTTTGTTGCCCTGAATGTTCTCATAAAGTTACCAGATATAACGAATGAATCATTTATGTAAACTGAGGACAGTTATCAAATTCAATGAGTCCGAGAGAATAGAAGCTTGAATTGCTGGAGCTGTAAAAAATATTATTATACCAAATGTGTTACCTCAAATATAACCTCAAGCAATCCGTTCTTTCCGAAAAATTTCGAACAAATATCGGGTTTTTTTTTGAATGATAGAACTTTAAATTGAAATAAAACACATTTAAGTTAAGATTGAAGCCAAATTTGATTTTTATTTGAAAGATAAATTTATGATATTTATGTTTTAAAAAGCATTTCCATCACATCTCCACCACGACTAGCTCTTAGGAACCACATTCGACCAGACCAAATTTGGACCACTTTTTCCAGTAATTGGACCACTTTTTCGAGTAATTCAAGCCTTATTTCATCAATAATACGAGTTATTTTGGCTTCCAAAGCGTCTTTTTTTTCTGGTTTATCAGCATAAGTCAATAACTTGACATAACCCCAAACAAAATAATCCAGTGGATTTATGTCGCATGATCTTGGGGGACAATTAAGTGGACCATTTCTCGAAGTAATGTTATTGTCAAATCTTTCTTTCAATAAATCAATTGTTACGGTAGCAGCATAAGGTGTAGCACCCTCTTGTTGGAATAAAAACACTTCTGGGTCGATACCATTCAAATTTTGAGAAAAATAATCATTGATCATTGATCTGTAACGAGCACCATTCACTGTAATATTAGCTCCACCAAAAAGGTGCATTTTTCAGGATGCAATGGAACCTGCAGAACTTCTTGAGGATTGTTCTCACTCCATATGCGGCAATTTTGCTTGTTTACCTAGCCTTTCAACCAGAAATGAGCTTCATCACTAAACACAATTTTACGATAAAAAATTGCATCAACTTCAAGCTGTTCTAGGGCCCAATCAGCAAACAAACGACGCTCATTATGGTCAAGTGGCTTTAGTTCTTGATCCAGTTGGATCTTGTATGGGTGTAGACCAAGATCATTACGCAAAAGTTTCCATGTCGAGTCCGACTTGTTGTGAACGTTGACGAATAGACAAATCTGGATCATTATTAACACTATGACTTACAGCAGCGATATTTTCTTCAGCACGTACAGTTCTTGGTCTTGTTGTTGTTGCATCGAGTAGAGAAAATGTTGCCCGAAACCTCTCGATAGTCCGACGAATAAGCTGCTCTGATGGACGATTATGTAAACCATAAATTTCGCGAAGTTTTTATGAGTTTGGCGAATAGTACAGTGATTTTGAAAATAAATTTCAACAATTTGTAAACGTTGTTGCGGCGTGAATCTTTTCATGATAATTTGTTAATGCTTACAAAACAGAAATGTTAAAACAACATGGTTTTTACCTTTTGTCAAATCAAAGTTATCCCTATCGAAAGTTCTATCGCTCTAAAAAAACACCCGATAGGAATATTTGTTAAAAACAAAAATGGATATAAATGAGTTCAATCACATAATCTACAAATTATGAGATAGATACATTTAACAAAATGGTAATTTGACAAAGTGAACAAATGGGCGATATCGCAAAGGAAATAGGAGAAAAAAAAACGTTGATATTTCCGGGATTTCACCTCCCTGCTGATTCGTTCGATGCTATCACCATTTGAATATTTCTTGCGCTTCGATATCTGATAACGAATATATTGTTGACGGCAATACAAAAGTCCGTTCACCAAACATAATTGAAGAATCAAAACAAACTGTAGAAATTACTATGTTTTACTACCAAAAAATATATATTACACATTTTCTTGTGACTCGAGTATCGGGAAATGAACTATCCCATCATCAGACAACTGAAGACCCAACAGTGGTACAGTGGATTTAAACAAAAGTGATAGATATTTTGAATATTTCAACAGATTCTCGGTAACACCTGATAGTGGTACAGAGGTTAACAATCCCAGAAAACCCACATCCACTGATATATGTATTCCTATTGATTCCAATCACCCATATACACAAAAAATTTCAGCGTATCAATCGATCATCCATAGAGCCTTTGCATTACCCTTATCAAAAAATGACCGCGAAGCTGAAGTCCAAACTATAAAATTAATAGCCGCGAACAACGGTTTCAACCTCAATATAATAGATAATCTAATTCGACAGAAACTATCTAAAATAGCTATGAGCCAAATTTATCCCATCATAAAAACCGCAGAGAATGAAAATTCATTTCTCTGTCGTATTTTGGTAGCATAAGTCAAAAAGTGGCCAATAGTTTTTCAAAATCAGATGTCAATATTGCCTTCAAAACGCAAAACAAATTTTCATCGTTTTTATTTAACGCAAAGGACCCTACTCCAAACATACACAAATCAGGAGTTTATGAGTTATCTTGTTCTACGTGCAGTAATAAATATATAGGACAAACAGGACGTTCCTTCAAGACGAGGTTCAACGAACATAATATGAGTTTCAGGAAAAATAAACAAAATTCTACTTTTGCCACTCATTGTCTAGAAAACTGTCATTCCTTTTTCACAATAGATAATCTTAAAATTTTACATGTAGAATCGAAAGGGAATAAACTCGATTATCTATAATCTGTTGAAATTTTCAAATTAGTTCACAATAACAATAATGTAAAAATAATGAGTGACTGTACGCAGCTACGTAAATCGAAAATATTTGAGATATTTGAAAAGTAACATCTGTTTAAAACCTTTTTCAACGAGCATAAAATGAATTTAATGAAAAGTAAACAAAATTTCAACTTTTGCCACTCATTCTTTAGAAAACAGTAATTCCTTTCGACAAAAGCAAATCTTAAGAAAATTTTACATGTAGATTCAAAAGAAAAGAAACTTGATTATTTAAATTTTTAAATTCGTTCACAATAAAAATAATGTAAAAAATAATTAATGACTGTATGGAGCTTTGTAAATCGAAATATTTGAGATATAAAACAAATTAATGTAAAAATAATGAATGACTGTACGGAGCTATGTAACCCCAAAAATTATTCAAGATATTTAAATGGGTACCATCTGTTAAACAACCTTCTTTTCGATTGCCGACGTTCCGATATCTGTTAGAAGACCCCTCTTTTTTAACCCGGTTTTTTATCACGTTCCGATTGTAAGCCTCTGTATTACTATTAGGTGTTACAGAGAGTCTCTTGAAATATTCAAAATATTCATCACTTTTGTTTAAATACCACTTTACCACTGTTAGGTCTTCAGTTGTCTGATGATGAGATAGTTCATTTCCCGAAACTCGAGTCACAAGAAAATGTGTAATATATATTTTTTGGTAGTAAAACATAGTAGTTTCTACAATTTGTTTTAATTATGATCAACTACCAAATAGTAACGGCTGAAACAATTCAGTATATAATTGAAGGAGTTAAGACCGACTCACCCAAATGGTCTTTGTGGAAAAGCCGAGAGTGAAACCACCTGCTAAGGCAATACAAAAACCTGTGAAAGGAGCTCATCATAAAAAAAATACAAACCCACCTAGGAATGTTCTGAAATCTATTATTGACAATCTGCAATATGCACAGCTCACTGGTAGAGTATTGGGCTCGTGACCGGAAGGTCCGGGTTCGAATCCTGTTCAGGTGGAAAAGAAATTTTCTAGTTGGACGAGTGTCTGCCACCATTTCACTGTTAAGTCAAAAATTAACAGTGCTGTGGACTAAAGTGGTGCAAGATCGCAGTAACAAAGCCTACCCAGGACACAACTCAACTCTTAACTCGCACAAGCTGAAAGAAGCTTCTGAGGAATCTTCACAGAAGATCTAGGAGTATCCGGATAATAATTATCGTATGTTGTCCCTAAGAATCATCTATTCTATTAACACGTCTCCAGGTTCAGCCCTACTACAACAGCGGATGAAGTACTTGATCAACGTATATCCGACTTCTCGTATGAAACGTCAGCTTCCAAAAAACCTGAAATCTACTTATTGTAATGATCACTTTACCTACAGCATCATTGAATGCAGCAATGAATTGGCCTGATAGCGTTGCAGAGAACTAGTTTCTCATGGTAGCGTTTTCATCCCTCAGCGTGGAACACCGATCTTTTATGCTTTACTTGCTTGAATGTATTTGAAAAACCTTATAGCTCCCGCTATAGCTAGCGCCAACTGGTTGGGAAAGCACGATGGGATTCATAGTCTGTCTGAAAATTGGATCTCTTAAACCCCGCCACAGCTTTATTACCTCTCTTATCATATTTTGAAGACGAGAATCGATCTAGGGCTTCAGAGGAAAAGATTTGACAGAAAAAGTCCGGTTAGTCACTGAAACAAGATCTCTGATTACGACCGAAAATGAGTTCCAGTTTTCTTGAAGAGTTGTATGAGGAAGTACATTCTGTCAGTTGATACCACCTAGACCGTTATTCAGGTCCTCGCAATTTTCGAGATGGTTGATTTTCTGATAGTCGGTTCTGAATTAAATTGAACGTCATACTTTATTTGGTACAATGTGATCAGATATTCCAAAAGAGGAAGAAGGTACTACACTACAGATAAGCTAGGTTTTCTGAACAAGAGAGGGGTTTCATATCAAAAAGAGAAGACATTTGGAGAGTTCTATAACGGGTAGGTATATCAACAATCTGCATCGAGCTGGTATTATCTTCCAAATCGATAAAGATCTGGGTGGACATATTAAGGAACTTAACCTCACCTAACTTAGTCTTTGAGAATTACTTCTGAATCATAATATAATTTAGTACATATTTCCACAGAAATATGTTTCATGAATACTTCTTTTGTTTCAACACCAAGAGTAAATCAACCCAGCTGAAAAAAATTGATAATAAATTTTGAGTAATTCTATATTCTTGCACTGAATTCAATTGTTTACTTTTCGCTACTTTCGCTCTCAGAAATCTCCTTATTACAAAAGGTTTACATTAGCAATTCTAGGCGTGATATTGTTTATTTTTGTTCACTGGAGATTATAATCTGAGTAAATAATAAACGAAAATTCGCTCTACCAACATCCGTGCTGAAGCTCCAATCACAATAACAATTTGCAGAATTGCCTATAAATTCCCAATATTCGTCGATTAAATATTCCTGAGCATCCACAACGAAAAGCTCATAACGAGAACCCAGTGTTCTCCCATATCTACCAAGATTTATGATAAGCGGTATTTTGTGTGAAGACCTCGCAGGCCTATATTTCAATTGGAGAATTGATAAATTGTTCCAGTATCCAACCGTTACAAGAATGAAGACCATGTTCGGAAACAGATTTTTATGGAAATCCCTGAATCAGTTTCCGGTTATCTATGTGAAATCGAAGAGAAACGACATTGAGTTTTTTCTCAATGCGAGAAACGCGAATATCTGAGAACTCGATATCTCCATCAATATATTTCGATTATTATTTTATTTCAAATATTTTCAGTTACATAATCGAATTTACTCAGGTAATTTTTCGTCCTATTTGGAGTAAAATTCATCAAAAATGCATCAGTATACTTCTATTCTAAGGTACAAAGGACACTGTCAGAAAAGTTACGCGTAACATCGGAATTTGAAAAAAGAAAGTTCAGTTGAACTTATATTAACCAAGTGACTGGAGGCAACACCTAGAGAAAAAAATACCTGCAAAATTAGAGACTTTGCCAAAATATTGCATTTTATAATGTAATTTTTTTAAGATGTGCTTTAATCGCACATTCTGAACCAATCCTTGCACCTACATGTTTTCGGAAGCAAAAAACTTGAGCACGAGTTTTTGTCAGTTTGAATATTCTGAAGCATCAAACAGGTAAACCCAGTTTCCCATAATCTTTCAGATTCATCGGAAATGCTTTAGATTTCAATTAATTCAATGATGATTATAAAACTAATACTTTAAACTATATGTGCTATACATATAGTATTTCACACAAATTCAAAACTCCTCACATTTTTCCTGTTGTAAATTGCTAGATTTATTATCAGTGAAAAATGTTTTAATTCAACAAAGGAGGCTCCACAGAATTTTCGTAAAATTTCTTTTTGATTGATTCGACTCTCAGGTCAGCTCTAATCTTCGTATTTTAGGGGATAGATTTTGGGCATAAAAAATTTGGATCACTTCAATAAAATGAAAGTTAAATATTCAATTATGAAATTTTCTGTCGCGAAAACTTGAACTAAAAGTACATGCTATCGTTCTTTCCAATCAAGAAACATATTCGTAGGTTCTTAGCGTGGCAAAATTCATTTTGAGCGCAGACTTCTGTTCAATTATTTCAGTAAGGTTTAAATGAATTCCACGGAAGGTGAAGTGGAGACATTGAAACATAATATTGAATCAGATAGACATAAATTGGACCTTTTATTCGTTTGCGTTAATATATCATTCAAATGGAATACAACCGTCGAGCAAAATTCCCCAAGTTGTTCTTCTATAACTCCGATGGCTTTTCGTAATTTTTCCACATAAATGCAAAAGTATACTTGAATAATCTTGATTATAAGAATTATAATTGGAGTTTGCTTGGTGAAAGCTCTAATATTGAATTAAAAATTGATGTCAGAAATCTAAGAAAATTTCTCTACATATATAAAATAAATTTCAGATTGATATATATTATAAAATAAAATAATAAGAAGAGGTGTTTTACTTGATAAAAGGAATATATATATATATATATATATATATATAAATATATATAAATATATATAAATGTCTATAAAGTGATACAGTGTTATCTAGGACACGTTTTTTGAAAAATTAATCCTTAATGTTTTCATGAGAATTATTTAGATTCAAATCGGCAGAAGTTCCGGAGAATTTATTCCAGTAATTATCATAATTTAAGTAATGTTTTATATTTTATTACCACATTGTGATTCCATAGGGAATTTGACCTTATTGAGGAAACCATCGAGATATTTCAGTGTGTTTTCAAGTTCTGAATGTGTTCCACAGAAGCAAGTCAATATGTCGTCTACATATCTATACCAAAAAATGATGTAGATTTTGGGATTTTCCTTTCGAAAAAGGAAATAAAGATTTCAGAGAGAAATGGGCTGATATGCGAACCCATGGCAACTCCATCCTGTTTGTTAAAGTTACTTTTGTATTGGAAATAATTTTCCTCTATGCAAACTTCGAAAAGGGTTATAATGTCGTTTTTTATGGCCGAATTGAAGTCAGTTTTTGTTAGGATTTTTTCCATTATATTGATACATTCTGCATTTCGTATACTCGCGAACATATTAACAATCGGGTGTTTTTTTTAGAGTCATAGAACTTTAAATTGAAATAAAACACATTTAAATTAAGATTGAAGCCAATTTTTTTATTTGAAAGATAATTTCATGACATTTATGTTTTGAAAACAATTTCCGGCATATGTCCACTAGCTCTGAGGAACTGCATTCGACCAGACAAATTTTGGACCACTTTTTCGAGTAATTCAGGCCTTATTTCATCAATAACACGATTAATTGGACCATTTATCTCAATAATGTTATCGCTAAATCTTTCTTTCCTTGAATCAATTGTAACGGTAGCAGCATGAGGTGTAGCACTATCTTGTTGGAACCAAAACACTTGTGGGTCGATACCATTCAAATTTTTAAACAAATAATCATTGACCATCGATCTGTAACGAGCGCCATTCACTGTAATATTAGCTCCAGCATCGTTTTTAAAGAAATATGGATCGATAATGCCTCCAGCGTGTAAAGCACACCATACAGTGCATTTTTCAGGATGCAGTGGAACCTGCAGATTTTCTTGAGGGTTGTTTTCACTCCATATACAGAAATTTTGCTTGTTTTCATAGCCGTTCAACCAGAAATGAGCTTCATCACTAAACACAATTTTACGATAAAAAGGTGGATCAACTTCAAGCTGTTCTAGGGCCCAATCAGAAAACAAACGACGCTATTATGGTCAAGTAGCTTTAGTTCTGGTTGTAGACCAAGATCTTTCTGCAAATTTTCCATGTGGTGGATGCACGGAGTCAAACTTGTTGTGAACGTCGACGAATAGACAAATCTGAATCATCATTAACACTATGACTTACAGCAGCGATATTTTCTTCTGTATGTACAGTTCTTTGTCTTGTTGTTGTTGCTGTTGCATCGAGTAGAGAAAATGTTGTCCGAAATCTATCAATAGTTCGTCGAATAAGCTGCTCTGATGGACGATTATGTGAACCATAGATTTCACGAAGTGCTCTATAAGTTTGGCGAATATAGCACTGATTTTGAAAATAAATTTCAACAATTTGTAAACGTTGTTGCGGCGTGAGTCTTTCCATGATAATTTGTCAATGCTTACTGAACAGAAATGTCTAAACAAGATGGCTTCTACCTTCTCTCAAATCAGTTATCCTTATCGAAAGTTCCATCAATGGATAAAGTACACGAATGGATAAATCTTTACTTTTCGGTGGGCAGCAACAGATTGTAATAAATAATATAATCAAAACATCAAAAATCACTGATGTCGACGTAGGAATAGCACATGGAAGTATTATAGGTCCTATTGTTCTTATTATTTATATAAATGACCTCCCATTATCATTGAACAATTATTCTGTAACGAATTATGTCTATTATGTCTGATAAATAATATAATCAAAACATCAAAAATCACTGATGTCGACGTAGGAATAGCACATGGAAGTATAATAGGTCCTATTGTTCTTATTATTTATATAAATGACCTCCCATTATTATTGAACAATTATTCTGTAACGAATTATGTCTATGATAACAACGTTCTGATAAATGAAAATAATATAAATGAAATAAATGACAGAGAATTCTTTTTAAAAATTAGTGAATGGTTTTCCATGAATGAATTTTCCATAAATGAGTCCAAGACAAATGTTATACTATTTCGCACAATAAAATCGCCAATTATTTCAAGCAATATCACTCTTGGTAATAATGTAATAATGCCTGTATCACATACAAAGTTTTTAGGTGTCCAAATGAAGGAATTCTTGAACTGAAATAATCATATAAATAAAATGTGTTTAAAGTTAGCTTCCATTGGCTATGGAATTAGAATTGTTACTCACTACATGAATGAAGAAACACTTAAATTCTTATATTATGCGAATTTTCAGTCAATTTTGAGATATGCAATCATTTTCTAGGGAAGTAGTTCTGGAATCCAGTCAGTTTTTGTTTCACAAAAAAGAGTAATTAGAACCATCTATAAGATGAGGTATAGGAATTCATGTAGGGGTATATCCAGAAATAAAAATATTTTGACAGTTTATGGTTAATATATATATAAGTGTTTAGTTTTCGATTTCAAAAATATGGATGGATTTAACGTACGGGGAACACATAATTATGATACAAGAACAAAAGATTTAATTTGTCCCCAACATAGATTATCTATTTAAGAAAAGAGACCTTATTACATGGGCATAAAATTTTATGATAAGTTACCTGACAATTCAAAAAATTTTTATAATTTAGGAAAATTCAAAAGAGTCATAAAGAATATATTAATTAAGTTGGAACCATATTCATTGTGCGATTTTTTCAAGTTGTGAGAATTTAGTTTAGTTTATTTAAGCAAGGGTGACGTCATTTCGTTCTTTATGTATGTATTATATGTGAAATTCTGAAATAAAGATTATTATTATTATTATCACTCTGAAAAAAACACGCGATACATTAAATGATCCTCGAAAAGAATTGGAGGAATTTTGAAATTTTTTGTAAGCTCAATTGCATTCTTTATTGAATAGGGTGAGTTGAAGTGTGTTTGTCTTTATATGCCATTTCAATAGTCACCAAGAATTTTTTATTGTGATAGTTTGTCTTCCAAAATAATTTTACCTCACCAAGAACATATATCGAGTGTAATTGCATTGAGGGTTTTCCTAGCTGTGACAAATAGAGAGTCGTACGAAAAATTTCAACACAAACTCCCCTCATTAATTTTTTATTCTGCTAAACCCTAAAAAAATGAATAAAACATCCGCTTATGGTCGAATATTTGATCTGTTATTACGAACATCTATCCTTATTCGACCACTTTGCCGTTTCATTCGGGACAGCAACTGAACATCATTCTCTCCCGATTTTCACACAGGAAATGTAAATACAACGGGAGAATTATCCCTATTGGAAGCGAAAGAGTTTTCCGGATTCGTTTGTCGATATTTGCTTCGCAATTTCTTTCTATCGCCTCAGCGAATAGCTACGCTTTGTTAGCGAGGAATTTTTGCCATCCAACATTTGTAGTGATATTGGTTTTCTCTCCAGAACGATCGGAAATGAGGTATTGAAAGAAAAATAGGTAGGAATTTATATTGGGATAGTTTGACGATATTTCAGCAGTCTGCGAACGTATCCTATAACCTAATTAAACAGAAATGATTCCTCTAGTTCAGATACATTCGGATCATAACGCAATTTATGAAAAATTTCGAAAGTACTAACGAGGCAGAAGGTGGTCCCTATTAATATGTTAGTGGGGAAATAATTTATACTATTCTAGAGCTCATAAAAATACTTGAAATATTATCAAAGTATCACAGAAAGATCAACTGTATGTTTCATATATTGAAGTTAAAATTTTAGCTTTTTAATTCTAGAAAATCATAAGATTAAAAAAAGTTAATTGCATGTGAAACTCAGTGTGAATTATTCATGAAGTCTTGAGAAAACCTGAGCTGAGACAGAATACTTGAACTCTAAAAATTATTAAAATCTTTAAATATCTTTTATTGGGCATATTTATGATACCATAGAAAAACATATACCTTTGTGTAATAATGTAAGATAGATTTGGTTCAGCTGGGTGATGACAGCTGATTTCTACCACCACAGTTATCTGCTTAGTTAACCTAGGTTAAAGTAATAGCAACCAAGAAACTATAAAAATGAATAATTTAAAGAAACAAAGTAACGAGGGAACACCAGTAGCAGTTCAAAAATACACTGCACTCATAATAAACATCTTGAAGCGATGTCTTCCCCATCAACCCACCATAATATTCAAACCATATTTCCTGAATCTTCTAGGTGACAAAAGTAACTCTTTAATGAACTCATTCATTAGATTTGCCGTGCTATGTTGTACAAAAATTATCTTTAAACCAATTAAGTAAAATGAAGAGTAACGGTTTTTTATTAGTATATATGCATGTCTTCGTGCACAAAAAAATCGTCTCATATATTAATGTAGGCTGTCTTCTATTAATATCTAAGGGTATTGATTCTTAAATGGCCTATCTCTCCTTTAATATGAAATAAACGAACACCGTAGTACAAACAGTTTATTTACGAGATTGAAATTACACTTAAACGTCTTAGAAATACAACACTTATACTAAATGCAAGAACAGTAACCAAGTTTCTGAACTTTTCCGTCTTTAGACGAGTTAGAGTTTCCTTACTTTCGTCTAAATGTACTTTGTCTTAGTTCTCTGCGTAATCTGCTCTTAGAGCTCCTCTTCGGTTTACAATCCCGGCTGCACCCCCACCTATACTTAAATCAGAGGCGTACGCAGTCACGCTCGACTTTCGCTCATTGGACAACTCTTTGATACTCTACAAATCACGGCAAGAAATAGAATAATGGGGATGAATCTCAGGACACCCCATAGAGGATATGTACTTCCAGGAAACTGTTACCCCTTTCGCTTCCTATAGTAATAAATAATTTCTCTTCATGGCCACTAAACTATCTCTGGTAATATGTCTCATTCCTACACATCTTCTAACCCCCTTTCGAATGATAACTAATGAGAGGAAGTGTTTTCGATCTTGTCGCCGCAAAAGAGCTTGTATTCCAAAAATGTACCATGTACCATGTACCACCCCAGCCTTCAATATCATCGTGCCAAATAAAAACGAAGGACGAGCTGGTGTCAGCAACTACAGTACAAAACCCACTGTCAACTGAAGTGGAGATAAATCTCAGGACATATTCCGTGTTCATATGAGGAGTACACTAAAAGTTCAGTTCAACAGTTCTGAGTGCACGAAATCCTATCGCAGAGCACTGACCGCATATAACAAAGAACTTAGAAGATCTGAAAGAAAAACGTGGAGATCATTCTGTGAAGGGATTGTTGAGACAAAGCCTGAAGTTCCTAAAGAACAATCCTCATTAAAAAATCTAATGGTAATTTCACGCAAGGCCTTGCGAGAAATCGAGGAGACTCGTGTTCAAATGAGACAACCATAGATAACTATTGCGGTGAAGGCAGTGAAAAGAAGCCTACCCGAGAGGGATGGCAGACTTCTAACAAATTATCCGCCACAAAGAGAATTAAATGGCTGATTGAAAGCTCAAAGTCTCATAAAACACTCAGGAAAGATGGAAGTGTAGGAAGCTTTAAGGTCTACTTGTTTTAACCTACATCCACAAATTCTGAAGAGAGGCAAACGTAATTTTCATACCAAAATCAGGGCGATAACCTCCTTATGAGACTAAATTATATCACCGAATTAGCCTCACTTTGTTCCTCTTGAGGACGATGTTAAAAGTCGTAGACATCTATTTCAGGAAAAATGTTCAGAAAATGGACCGACAGTCTGTGCAATAGTTAAAATAACAGCGTGCAAAATCAAAGGTGGATGATCTACATAGGCTATTGTCGCATCTGGAGTCGTCATTGAAAACACGGAGATCGCAATCGATACATTTGTGGATGTGGAAGATGTTTTCATGGACACAATCTATGTATCTATAGAAGAGACCGGTAACAATAGGAGTTGAATCATATGATAAATAAGGGTCAGAATTGAATGTATAGTTCCAAGGAAGAAACATATGAGGATTTTGATATCATTACTGAACTTCTTTCATTCATGAGAGATGACCTTGATGCCAACCATGAAGTGCTCATAGATGACCTTCGAAAAGGCATGGAAAGTTTTCCTCATTTTCGGAAATGCCAACTGATGAACTCCCCTAAGGGGTCAAGAAGTAGGTATAGGCATATATTGCATAGTATGGGGAGGGAATCAATGCCTTTGGAAAAGCTTCCAACAAACCTTCAAACTGAAATTCTGGTAATGGAAAGGTACAGTCTGTTTGTCTAGACTGTACAAAGTAACTAGATTTTGCATTGTCTGAGATAGTCATATCGCAATAAAGCAACTGATGGCCGTTGAGTAAGTCAAGGATCATCTGGAATGTAAAAGATACCACATATCTTTGGCGAAAACCAACAACTAGTTCTAGTACCAACTCACTAACAACTGTCAAACAAAGAGCTGAGACTTTATACAGGGCTTCCCATAGAGTCACTGGGTCATGAGATACTACCTAAACAAGATATGTAAAGAAAACTCTGATATCTGTAGGTTATGCCAATTGGAGGTAGAAACTATAGAATACATACTCTGTCAATGCAAAATACTGGCCCAAACTAGTATTACTCTACTGGAAAGCATGACCCTCATGCCAACTCGTAGGGAAATGTAAAGAAGGTCCCTTCCCTGGCAAAAATTTAGTAGTATGGTAACGCACAAAAGACCTTATTGGCCCCAGTCCAAAGGAACTGTCACTGAGACCAAAACAAATCAAATTTAATAGGGCTTAGAAAAACACAGAAGATCAGAATTGATCTTCTTATGACTTATTTATTTATAGATATACTCGCTCAAAATCTGAAAAATACAGAAAATAGGACGATATGATAGGCTCTCTCGCACAAGCGTTCAGAATTTATTTTTGTGTTACGCAACAAATCCTTCGAAACGAAACCAAACTATCAAAAATAAGCCCTCGTATTAATCAATTATCCAATTTGATAATCATCGCTTATACCTTTATTTGCAAGATTATCTAGAAATTCATTGCCTCATAAATTACCTCTATTCTTTTCGGCCTCATCTAATTCCCCTTTTATGAACATTGGGATTAGTCCGTACACAACATAGTGTAGAAATAAGGAATTAAGTGGGTTTGAAGGCTATATTGGTTAATCCATTGTCCAGCACCACCTGGAGTTCAGGATTTAGTGGCGACCTGGGTCTCGTAGATGTACTTTCTTATGAACACGCTTTATGGGAACATTCATTCAGGAAATCATTCAGAAAAAATTCGCATTGACTCTTATTTCTCGATTTAAGCTTCATCAAACAACTTATCACAAATGTTTTATTTCGATGGAAATGAAAGATTTGCAGATTGGATTTTATGAAATATTCGAAATTCGTTATATAAGAATGGTTTTATCGTAAGACGTTCGTATGTGAATCATTTTGAAATATTGGATTGAGTTGGTCTTTTCTATGTAGAAAATGATCCTATACAACTTACTAAATAAAATAATCAGATTTTCCGGAATATTAATTGAACAAAATATTATCTATTTTCTGATGTAGATCCATGTCTATTGATTGGTTTGTCATTCTCTTCTTCAAAACCGTTTTTCTTCGTTTATTTTCTGATGTAGAGTTATATCCATTGATTGGTTTGTCATTATCTTCTTTAGAAGAATTTCTGTTGGGATTTGTTTACAGTTGAAGTATTTCGGCTACAGTCTTATGTCTAGTGGTGTGTTCAATTCCATGCAAATTTTTTTTAACTATTTGGCTTTATGGTTTGTTATCAGGTTTATGATCTTGAAGAGTACCGTACCTAATAGAAATTTATTATTGTTATGTAGAACCGGGTTGCTTTCCTTACAGTTTCTGTGATGACCTTCGCGGATATTTATTTTCCAAAATCAAGATTTATCTTTGGCATTTCAGTTCCTTATAGGTTAAGGTATTTTCTTTTGATATTTTCCCGAAGAGCGAATGCTTGCTTACTTAATCATGAGGATTCATCGACATTTTGATAAAGATATTGATAAACAGAAAATCAAGATGCAATAATATACCTGAGAAAGTGTTCTTTTCTTGACCATTTCTTTAGGTGATTATCTAGATTCGATCTTATATTTTTCAAACAGATTCTGTAGATGTTGAGTTTATTTATGTTTTTCAATGCAAATTTAAAAACAGTCGTAGTGTTCACTATATTTTTCACATGCCCTATATTCAAATGATCGTGAGTTTTGGTTAAACAAGAAAATGGTCAAATATCTTATCATAAGTAACCTAAACTGATCGAAATCAAATAAATATTTGCGGTTCACCGGAGCTTGAGTCAGTACCAATGTTTTCGTTGACACTAATTACATCTGCTGCCTACTTCTAAATAAGGAAAGGGTACTCGATTTCTCATTTGGGAATAATTGCCTGACGGATATTCGCAAATAACAATTAAATCTACGATCCAGTCCTTAGACTAGAGCGCTTTGATTCAAGGAAACTGATTGTGTTATCTCCGCTACGTTGGCCATTCCTTCGGCAATTCAATAACTTTCAAACTTCCCTTGTTAGCAGTTGGCAGCCTTGTTCGTACAGCCGTCTTCTCTTCTATTTACTCAGGCCTCATTCTGTCGGGGCCGGACCCAAAAATTTAATTGCTCTCAATGTGCTTACGTTCCCAACTTGCTACTTAAACAAACAGTTAATAGGCGAGACTCAACCTCGTGATCCATTTTTTCTATATTTTCTTTCATTCCCACTCTGTTGTTTCATGATCTTCTGCCTTGATAGGACTATTTTCATTATGAGGTGAATTTAGTGTCATGTAGCCGGAACTTTCGTTGTGATTAAAGATAGTTTCTATGGATAGGTCTTCAAATGAAGCGGCGCATTCGCCATTTTGTTTCCATATAACTGTTAAGTGTTTCTTAAGGCCCGATCCTGAGGAACGTGATATAGATGTTAATAGATTAGTTCCAGGAAATACTGAGACAATACGATAATTAATACTGCTCTCAAGGTTATCGATTCTATGCGGTTTTTAATCTTTTTCATGACAGATAAGTACGGAGCATCAATCACAGTGTCTAGCATAAGATTAGGATAATCTCGTAATCTCGCATTTCTTTTAGAAATCCCTTGTTTCTTCGAATTTTTTCGATAACAATATGGTTTACTTACTTTCTACAATAATTATTCGTGTATCCTTGGATAAAAAGGGTTTAATTATCTTCTTTAAAATATATTGAAAATTATAAAAAATAAAACTTAATTGGAAATGACAGAACAAAAAGAGATTCAAGAACTTCAGTAGGGAGACGTTTAGAGGTTTCACTTTTTTCGACAATATGACCAGCATATTCGAATATATTTTAATCCATTTAAACTGTCGTTCTGTTAGAAATAACACTGACTGTTAGATGACTTTCTGAAATAAAATCCAACAGATGCAATACTAAAAGAACCTTGAGTGAACGAGAAATCATTTTCACAATTTAATACTCCTGGTTTACAAATTGCACCATATTTTTCAAGAAAGAGTACTGCACATGGTGGGGTTACTATTGTTGTCAGTTTTAGAATTATACCTAAAATATTCAAGGGAAGCTAAAAACAAGAACTTTTTCACACTCGTCCGACATTTTATTTCCCTAAAAATTTACAATTCATGAATTAATG
This sequence comes from Megalocaria dilatata, assembly GCA_034642435.1. Taxonomy (NCBI): domain Eukaryota; kingdom Metazoa; phylum Arthropoda; class Insecta; order Coleoptera; family Coccinellidae; genus Megalocaria; species Megalocaria dilatata. Next base: position 41,955,652 of record CM067856.1, on the reverse strand, counting down.
TTTGATGAAGCTGCATAGGATGAATAAAATCACAGAATTCTATTTACTGTCATCCGAAATTGAAATAAAGACCAAAGTTTGCAATTTCAGAACTGCTGTCCTGAATAAATAAAAAACTTCATTAAAATAATTTAAAAAAATGACTGAAAGGCTTCATCATTCTCCTTTTTATCTGAATCATTACGAAACTCCAAGAAAAAGTAGAATAAAATATACTGAACAAAATGTTGTTACATTTCCATACTTTTTCCGAGATTAGATGAAAAGTAATCAGACAATTCACATAATGTATATTTGCAAAATGATTCATGAGCTTTTGTGTCATTATTTCACACCTGTTCGTTATGATATTAGCATTTTAATCTCCAGTCGTCTGCCTGAACGAAGGATTCCCATGAAATTTGGCACTAGTCTTGGTGTCACTATTATATACCCAGATATATAAAGTACTATGAGATATGATAAATAGAAAGTTTTTTATATCGGGACAGTGCAAATCACAACAGTTTAAATCTCAAATAAATTCATGCTTGTTGTACTGCAAATATGCCAAAGAAGTATTGAAACATGCAGGTGAGCTTATGCCCGGCAATCAAGAAAACCTATTCGGCTGTATTTGAGTTTTGAACTGTTACACAGATGCAAATTGCACAGTCCTGGTTCGAAAAATTTCCTGTTTACAATAACTCATTCTACTTATCATATTTTCATGTTTCGGATAAATATCCACCGCTTTAATTAATTCATATATCTGCTACATATCGAATATTATTTCAGTCAGATCAGTAGTTTCAGAACTATCGGGAAAAATTAGGAACTATTTCGAGTCAATAACTGCTACTAAGCAACTAAACCAAAATATTCAGGTATCTAACTTGCCTGAAAGGTTCAATTGTCTGGGTCTTTCCGTTCGAAATTTAGAGTGTTCCCGGACGGACCCACTGGAAAAAATTCCTTTCGACCTCGGACTCTTCATCAGTTAGTCCAAGCTAGTCATTTGAAATCATTTTCGCATCAATATCCAATTTTAGATAGCACGCTCTACACTAAGACAAACGCACAAAATTTATACAACGATTTCATATTACAAATCCAATGTGAAAATTAAGTAGTTACCGAAGAAATACAAAATATAATTTAAAATTTGCCACACATTTCTAAGATTTTCATCACCGCTCTTAAATGAATATATTTCTGTATTCACCAGGAAAATTTAAATTCTATAGTTCTCACACCCCTTGTACTTTTTGGAGGTCATCGGATTTGGCTACATCCATAACAATGAAAATATCAGAGTGCTGTTGCATCTGTAGTCTTTATCTATTCTGTGGCTATTATTGGATAAATAAAGCACAACAATCAAAACAACATTTATCTTAATTTTTCCCATTATTCATTACAACTTGATATTAAGATTGAATATTTTGTGAAAAAAATTTAAAAATGCATAGTGAGGCATTGCATTGCAGTCCTAACCCTTTAATTGAGCGGTTACCGAAGAAGTGAGATAGCCTTGTTGGTTTACTTCTACATATATTATTTGTAGATCTCAAACTTCAGCTTTTGAAGATTAAAAAGTTGAGAAGTTTTTTGGAATTCAGATTCAAGAGAAACTAAAATTTGTTATTTTTATAGAAGATCTTACCAATTGGTCATATTACGCTTGGATAGACAAGAAAGAGTGACTAACGAAGGCGTTTTAGTTGATTTCTACTATGCTCTTTTCTATAGTTCTATATCCTATATATCTTATTCAGGTGATGCACCTGAAGCTTATTTAGATTTTTGAAGTAAAAAAGAACAATAAAAACTTTGGCAGGAATCAGCACCACTATATTTGTAAAATAAAATGTTCTTGTGTTTTACAGCTGCTTTATCCATATTTGTTTGCTTCATGTTCATTAAAATAGGCATAAATACATCGAAGGTGTGAATTCCATCAGTATACCACACGCAAACGGCTGTATCTTTATGTGCTATATCAAAGAATAAATCTGGCTGAGAAAGTCAAAAATTATTTAGCCATTAATTTATATAATCATTTATCACATGAAATTAAGTTGATTTCTCGCATATCACTAACTAAAACATTTTTAAATTAATAAAATCAATAAAAACAACTTGGCTTAAGTTTCACTGTTTATTTGATGTCTGTTGACATAAATGTTTCGAAAATAGAACATTTTCAAAACTGAAGAGAACAAAACTTAAAATCCCATTTATAATGGTAGGGTAGATCACATGTACAATTTTGAAGAGTGTAAAAATATTGTGATAGTTGAGTCCTAATCTTTTACCCAATTAATTAAATCAAATTAAATTTATCACCATTGCTTTTATCTGTAAAAGATTAGGACCGAACTAACACCATATCTTTACACTCTTCAAAATTGTATCTGTAATTTACCCTACCTTCATAAATCGGATTTTGAGTTTTGTCCTCTTTAGTTTTGAAAATGAGCTGAAAACCCGAAACATATATGTCAGCAGACATCAAATAAATAGTGAAACATAAGCCAAGTTGTTTTTTTGAATATCAAAACAGATTCAATTTGTTAGTCTTCTACAATTTTAATTTAAAAAAAAAAATTTTATTCAAAAAACTTTTAGAATTAAATTAATGTCTACAATTTTTTTTCTTTTTTTTAAAATTAAAATTGTAGAAGACTAACAGATTAAATCTGTTTTGATATTCAAATTTTGTTATATTTCTTCTTTCAAGTAAAAAGCCTTTTTCTATTTTATTCAAGTTGTTTTTATTTACTTCATTAATGAAATTAAATTATGCCAATTTTGTCTACGTGTTTCGAATCTATTGCCATTACAAACGCACAGCATCTTTTAATAACCCAGAAATCTCACATTCCGGTTGGCCCACACAAAATAGTTCAGCGAATATATTCCTTAGGTATGAGTGTTTTCGGAAGATCGATCGATTATTATTTGGAGGAGCACATCATTCGACTGCAAATTTGTGGGTGTACGGATATCCCCTAAGCTACTTGAAGGGATCATCATCCAGCTCGAGGAAATGATCGTACACCCACGAAGTAACAGCAAAAAATCCTCTCCAAATAAAAATTGACCTGTATCAATGGTTCCCGGAAACAATCATACTTACGGAAATATCTGGCTGGACTGTTCGAAGGGCTACCCGGTATATGTCACAAAGGGAAAAAATTAATCGGTCGGGAAGAAATTAACAAACAACACCAAAATCTTCAAACACTTAACAGTCCATAAGATATTAATGCTTCAGTATTATTTAATTTGCATTCATTATAAACCCATAATTCTCTGAATTTTTACTTGCTCAAATAATTTGAGTTCATGTAATTCATATTGATTTGTTTCAATGATAATGATAAATTTGACCAAATCGTTCAGTATGAGTCAACTCATATAACTTTTCTGTTTGAGATATTACTTTGAGAATAACAGTGTAGAGTTATCCTATTGTATAGGCAAAATATTATCGTTTGATTCGGAATCACATCAGTTCGAATAACATATTATTCATCCATTCATTCAGCCTGTCATCTTCTTCTGAATTTCTTGAGTGTAATATTGCTAGTTGATTGATGGGCATATGTAAAATATGACTCAGTTTTTATTTAAAGGAAAAAACTTCAACTCGAAAATATATTTCCCGTTGACGTCTTCTTCACATTCCAATCGATCAATCATTGTCAAAGGATGGATATTTCTTAGTGTGTTTCTTATGTATGGATGATGTCGCGACTTCACAAGGCAATAATAAATTATAGATGTGTACTGCGTAGCAGATAATTCGATAGGGATTCTGGAAGTTCGCTCTAGAAAATCAAACAGGACAGACTAAAGTAAAATACTGTAATAACCATGATAAAATAATAATTAAATGTAACTGAAATAGTGTTGTTCCGAAAAATGAAGAAGAAACGAATGGGTGTCCATTAAAAATTTCATATCAATATATACTAAGTTTTTATGGTTTAGTCCTGTATCAAAAAGTTATCAGGAACTGGTCAATGAAACACAAAGTAAGAGGTGTGACAAAACAGCAATGAGAATGATTTTTTATTTAATAAAGTTTATATTCACATTAATGTTATCCCCTTCAAAACACAGTTATACTCAGTTCTTTCCATTGCAGTGCTTACAGTCTTCAACTGGTATGTCCGTTAAACACTTTTGGGTACTTTCTACAGTCCTGAAATGACGTCCTTTGAGGACATTTTTCAATTAAGGAAGTTGGAAAAGTCACAAAGACTGAGGTCAGGTGAATGAGGGGAAGTCTGGGAAGCAGAGGAATGCCTTTTGAGGTCAAAAATTATGTGAGAGGACAGGATGACATGGGATGTTGTCATCCATTTATCTGCAGTGTCTGGTATCACGCGAATGATTCCCTTTCTGAGCATTTCAAAGACGAATAAGCATTGATTCGATCTTCGATTTCCTTTAATGAAATTTGAATGTCAAAACTGATTCAATCTGTCAGTCTTCTACAATTTTAGTTTCAAAAAAAATTTTATTGAAAAAACTTTAAGAATTAAATTAATGTCTTATAAGCACGGCTTATATGTAATGGATGTATAAAATCCATTCTCAATAAACAACATCAAATAAACCAACAAATATAAATTATCAATTTAAATTAATAAATAAATATTGTAAGGAGATAAAATTTTGTTTCTGTTCTTACAATTATGAAAACTAATTCCTTTTCAAAACTACAAAACATAATTTAAGGTCTTCTCAGAAAATATAATTTATTTGAAATATTTAATATATTTAAATAAGTTAATTCAAAAATCTCTCAAAACATGCATTATATCTTCAAAAAACAATTAGAATTCCGGTAATATCTTTATCGGTCCTGAATGATATTCAAAAAATAAAATCAACCAACAATACATAACACTCACCTAAATGACGTCCTGGGATCATCGCTGTGAACAACTAACTTTAAAATCGAAGATATTCCATGTTCGTCACAAAGATCACAGAAAGCTGTAAGGTATTATAAGGTCTTCTTTGACCTATTGATATTCCATAATGGGATTTTTATTCAAGCCTAAATATAATTATATATTATTTATAAAATAAAATATGAAAAGGCTTTTTACTTGATAGAAGGAATATAACAAAATTTGAATATCGAAACAGATTTAATCTGTCAGTCTTCTACAATTTTAATGTCAAAAAAATTTGTATTCAAAAAAACATTTAGAATTAAATTAATGTCTTATAAGCACGGCTTATATTTTATAGACGTATAAAATCAAATCTCAATATAAAACATTAGAAGGAATAAATAAACCAAGAAATATAAATTGTCAATTGAAATTAATAAATAAATATTTTAAGAAGACAAAATTTTGTTTCTGATCTCATAATTATGAAAAGTAATTACTTTTCAATAATAAAAAATATAATTTAAAGACTTCTCAGACAATATAATTTATTGAAAATATTTAATATATTTGAATATTTAATATATTTAAATAACCAAAACATGCATTATATCTTCAAAAAACAATTAGAATTCCGGTAATATCTTCATCGGTCCTAAATCATATTTTAAAAATAAAATCAACCAACAATACATATAACTCACCTAAAAGACGTCCTGGAATCATCGCTGTGAAGAACTAACTTCAAAATCCAAGATATGTTGCCGTAAGATATTATAAGGTCTTCTTTAAACTATTGATATTCCATAATGAGATTTCAATTTCTGACTTTTTTGAATTAACTCATATATAAAATATTTCAAATAAATTATATTTTCTGAGAATACCTTAAATTATGTTTTGTATTTTTGAACAGGAATTATTTTTCATAATTGTAAGATCAGAAACAAAATTTTGTCTCCTTATAATATTTATTTATTAGTTTTAATTGACAATTTATATTTGTTGGTTTATTCATTCCATTTGATGTACATTAAGATTCGATTTCGTCTATTAAATATAAGCCGTGCTTATAAGACATTAATTCAATTCCAAAAGCTTTTTGAATAAAAATTTTTTTGAAATTAAAATTGTGAAGACGGGCAGATTAAATCTATTTTTATATTAAAATTTTGGTATATTCCTTCTATCAAGTAAGAAGCCTTTTCCTATTTTATTTTATACAAAATTTAATGTCACACCGTTGCTTCAAATTCCTTTGTGCTACATTTCATGACGTACAACCAAAATACAACTTCACTATTGGCAGTCATATTGTTAGTTAACGGAAGTTAACGTGTTGTGTTCCATAAGGATAATGACATGCCACACACGTCTGTAGTGACTCGCCAGAAACTGCGTAGCTTGTTTTCAATGAATCATCATATCGTCCGAACCTGATACCAAGGAATTACTATCTTTTTCGCTCATTGCAAAACTTCCTGAATGATAAGAAATTGCCATCAAGAGAAGATTGTGAAAATACAGTTTTTCGCCAATAAGGACCAAGAAAGCTAAAGCTACCTTTAAAATGAAAACAAATAATAGAACAAAACGGTGCATATTCTATCCATATCGGACAATCCAAAACATGTTAAATAAACTCTTCAAATTCACGCAAGAATTATGGATGTTTTCCACCAGTCTACTATTAAAATTCTGAGAAATTCCGTACAAACCATACTGACTTCTTTTAAAATCACGAACCGTCACTGCTCACCTAAATAATTCTCGCCGCTGTTTCTTTCACAAAATGCCATCCCTCGAATTTGATCCGTTTCAAATGCCCGTCACCTTTACCTCGCCATCATCCTTATTACGATAAACGTTCCTCTCGTAAAATGCACTGGCACCAAAAAGAAAGAAAGACATCGACGTAACATCGTAAACTACGGAAACAAAACGTATTTATTACCGTACGTCCAGCAGAACGTATTTCGAAAGACGGGCAGGATTCAACCAAGTGTCAATAAAATCCCTTTGATGGATAATCTGATCATCTCGGGGTTGCTTAAAATCGCTAACGGTTGCTGGAATAGAGATATGTTCTGTTTACGTGGAATTCCAAGAAGCATTGTTTATGATTGTAAAAGAGAACTTTTCCAAAGGTTCTCCTGGGTTTCTAAAATGTGCTGCTTTTATTCACGTCTTTGTTGAACTTGCGAGATGCAAAAATGGTGGTACCTCAGAGGAAGTGGCATATTCTGAAATAACTTTCGAATTGAGATGCACTATGCAAAATTTATAACTAGTCCATTTAGAAAGTATCCGGAATTTATTATTTTTCATAATTTTAATGTACTTTTTTCTGTAACATTCTAAGACAAAAGTAATGTATGAAATAGGTTATGTAGATAGTCGGCTATGGCCAAAGTTGCATGGCAACACTATTTGTCAAATATTATTGATTGTCAACAGGTAAATTCATGAAATAATGTCCCAACTAGAAAAAAGAAAACAATTGGAATATTTGTATGGAAAAGGCTTTCGAAACGTTAAAAAATTATTGTAATTGACTGAACTGGGAAAAAGTGCTGTATATGAGACAAAAAAGAGAATAAAAAATAGCATGAATATGACATAGACCAGTTTCAGGAAAACCGCGTAAGATTAAAGGAAACAATTAAAATGCTTTATAGGCCTCAGGGCGATACAATCCACGCCTGGGTTTCGCAAATTGGCCAATAGATTTGGAAATCAACGAAATAAAAAAAAAGTATGTCCAGAAACCGTCCGTATGTCACTGAAAAGACAAGGCTACCTTGGAACCAAGGAAACTAAAAACAAATCCCTATAATGACACCTTTACGAAGGGAACGAAGGAAAGAATTTGGTCAACGTTTTTAAGAAGATAATTTTAATAATGTCTTCATATCTGATGAAAGTTGTTTCCAACTTGATGGAAATCACTTAAAAATCCTATCAAAACAACCTGTTACCGTTCAAATTTCCCACCAAAATAATGGTTCGGGAAGCAATATCTCAGAGTTGTGTTACGCCTCTCTATATAGTTAATGATACCATTGATAGTTGAAAGTATTGTGGCATTCTTTTCTCTTTGAAACGGCGCATGCTTTTTATCAAGAGGGATGGCGTTTTCAGCAGGATAATGCAAGATACCATACTTCGGCCTATACTCAAGCTTGGATGCAAGAACTCCGAAAGAAAACCATTTCATGGCCACAAGCTTCACCAGATTCTAGTTAGTTCTATCGAAAACATGGGGTCTAATGGAGATTGAAGTTGAACGAGCAGCGCCACGAAATAAAGATGATTTAATTCAGTCAGTTTCACAGTCCTGAACTACCATCACCGAAAATTATGGAGGAGTTTCGGGTGTACCTCGAAGTTTATTCAAGTGTTTACAGTTAAATGGAGGTTGCATAAATAAATAAGATGAATATTTTATTATAATTTTCTAATTCAAGAATTAACAATATATAGTGAATAATTACAATTGAGCTTTATTTTTTCCGGAAGACTTTGTAGACGGACTTTATGTTATTTTGACGATCATTAAGGTCATTGGTAGAATTAACCGTAGATTATTTTCATTATGGCTCGAGAATAATTATTTTCATCAATGAATTACACGGAAGGTACTGAAGCTCGTTCAGGAGCTTATTACGAAAAACACAAAAACATACAATACAGATGAATAAATAGCCTTAGCATTTGAAGAATATTACTAAGATACATTTACAGCAAAGAATAACACAATTTTCGACAAAATTGTGAAAATGAAAGAGAAAACCACAGGAAAGCAGCAAATTCAAAGAATTTAGACTCAGTTCCACAGATAAGTGATGAACACTATATACAGGATGTTTCACGAATGATTGTACAGGATTTTAGGGCAGATGCAGAATATTTTGGTGAGTCTGAATCAGTGCTCGAAATGTGTCCTAACTATATAAGTTTAAGGGATACAGGATGTTTTATGTATTTTATCAAAAACTTTCAATAGGCATAACTCTTGAACGCTTTCATGGATCTTCATGAAAATCTGAGGGACTGAGTAAAGGCCAATGCCCAATATTTGCACCTAATTACTTGTCGATAGCGCAGGTACGGACTGAGAAAATTATATTCTTTATCCCACATCTAGTAAAACACACTGTACATCGAATTTTCGAAAAGTGAATTTCTCATCAGAATCTATAATGAACACTCTTTCAAACAAGCTCATTTGAAGTAATGGCATACTTCGCATCAATATTTTATGAGCTATTGGATATCTGGAATTTTCGATTCATAGACACATGCATACAAAACGAAATACTTTTCGACATCTTATTTACACTTTCGCAAATAAATTCTTTCATACCCCTTACCCCATCAGTATGTGATTTGTTCTCGAAAATTTCCCTATTTCTTTTGGACACCTGCTAGTTCTTGTATTGAATATTGAATTGTATCAGTCCTTACTTGGTGAAAATCCATATTAAATAATTTGAAATAAGGTTATTCTGATTTTCACAAATTTTTATTGTTAAACTCACAACAATTGTTTCGCTATATCATCAGGCAAGATCACATTTTGAATAACTAAACTTGTTTCCGAAATCCGTGGCTATTTATATTACAGTAACTACAATAAATTTTTATTGAGCACTAAAACCCAAAAAAGGGTTCCTGCAAATTCCAGTTTATCTGAATATATTTAACAGAGGTGAGCTGATTGCCCTAAAATTTACATAGGTCAAACTGGAAGAACTTTCCGTCATAGGATGCGTGAACATTTGAAGAGTTTCCTCAATAATAAAAGCAATTCTACATATTCCAACCATTTGTTAGAAACCTGACATACTTTCAACCATAACTTTGAAATTCTACATATAGAAAGCAAAAGTTATGCCTTAAATCTGTTAGAATCCCTAGAGATAAATAAACATAATAAAATTGGAATATTACTTAATGAACAAATAGATTTAAATAGCTCACCTCTGTTAAATATATTCAGATAAACTGGAATTTGCAGGGACCCTTTTTTGGGTTTTAGTGCTCAATAAAGATTTATTGTAGTTACTGTAATATAAATAGCCACGGATTTCGAAAACAAGTTTAGTTATTCAAAATGTGATCTTGCCTGATGATGCTACTGTGATAGCGAAACAATTGTTGTGAGTTTAACAATAAAAATTTGTGAAAATCATAATAACCTTATTTCAAATTATTATGTATTGAATATTCTGCCGCTTTCATTAGCTTTTCTTTCTGGTCCACCATTTATCTTCTCACATGGTGCTTGAATCCATCTGAAGCTTAAGATATCATTTATTTTCAATGCTATGTGAAAGATCACAGAAATTCGTTTACTCTGAATTCATGCTAAGAATTTTGACATTTCAAACCATTGTCGGGTAATTATTGAAATAGAAAAATACGCAAGTGGTAGATTGTTGTGTATTCATGAAATTTTCATTAAGAGAATTATCGAATTTACGAATACTGAGTATACTGATATGTTGTTAGTTTATGGATTTTGTAAGTGAAGCTGCTAGGGAATATCGAAGGCTATATCAGGATCGTCGAATTCCTAACCACCAAACATTCGAACATGTTAATCGCTCACTTCGTGCAACTGTACGCTTTCTGTCAGTAAGTAAACGATAAAGAGCAAGTTCGATGGTAAACCATGAAGAGATAATGAAAGCTGTCCAAGAAAATCCCTCATTGAGCACTCGGCGTCTTGGTTCAGTTTTAGGATTGCCACATTGTCAAGTCTGGCGAGTTCTGCACCGTAAAAAGTGGCATCCATTTCATTTACAATCCGTCTAAACTTTTGAGCCTGGCGATGAACTACCGAGGGTGCGATTTAGCAGATGGGTTTAACGGAACCAGCGAGCTATCTTCAGAACGCTTTTTACTGATGAAGCGACCTTCACAAAAGATGGTATTTTGAATGTTTGCAATGCACATATTTGGTCCAGAGTAAATCTGAAAGTGACTCGGAAACGCAATTCATTACATCGTTTTTCAGTCAATATTTGGTGTGGAATTTACAATAATCGCCTAATTGGACCATACATTCTTCCACTCAGGCTGAATGGAGTGACGTATCTACAATTTTTAATCGAGCATTTGCCAGGGCTCTTGAATGATGGAAGCAATATTCCAAGAGGAATGTACTTCCAACATGATGGAGCTGCAGCACATTTTACCCGTTAAATTGTAGCGCATTTGAATGAATTTTATCCAGATCATTGGTTTGGTATAGGGAAACCTCATAACTGGCCTGGAAGATCCCCAGATCTTACATGCTTGGATTATTTCCAAGCCACGATATTGGCTTGTTTAATTTATTTCCACAAAAATGTTTGTATTACTACAACAATTGTTTCACCACGATGTGGCTTCTTGTACTGACAGTACCATGTAATACCTGAAGTGGTAAAACAATTGTTGTAGTAGTACAAACATTTTTGTCGAAATAAATTACTGTCTCATATACATTTTTATAATTTAGAATTTAATTTGATAACAAGCCTCAGATAGCACTGTATCACTTCATAGACATATATATTATTAGCACATGTGGTGGTAATCAGCTAATAAAGAATAAAAAGGAGACATAAAATATTGACCATAAATATTTTTCGCGGAATTCTTGATGGATGAAGGTATGTATACAGGCTGTCCCAACGAAAAGTTAACCCCCCAGAACTCAAAAACGAAGAATTTTTGAAGATTTTAAAAAACAGGTCAATTTCTGTTTTGAGGGGAACGACTTTCCATCATGGGTTTGTTCCGAAAAAAACACCTCCATGAAGGTGGCGTCAACTCCCAACATTTTTTGAATAGGGAAGAGATATATAGTGTTTGTTAGTTTGAAAATTATTTATGATCTGTGTACAACCCAATTAAAGTTTTCAAAATCGGTTTACTATTCACGAACACAACTTGAAATTATACATTATCAGAAGGGTAACTCGAACTAAAACCCAATACATTCAAATACCAGATCTGTCAGTAATGGTAGAGAACATCCAGAAAAAAATGTAAACTATTTAAAGAACTAACGTATGTATTGCTCAAAATGACCACCACAAACCTCCATACAATTGATATAGTCTACTCTCAAATCCTTCTCTAACATTTTCGAAGATGTCTGGTGTCAGCAAATGGCATTTTCCATGATGATTCTTTGTCGCAGTTCTGCAAGATTTTCAGGTGGAGTTGCATAGACTTTGGACTCCAACTGTTCCCACAAAAAAAATCAATGGCGATAGATCGGGTGATCTTGCTGGTCACTCTATAGGACTGCTCCTGCCAATCCAACGTCCTGGTTAAGGTTCGTTTAAAAATTGTCGAACATGGATATCGAAATGTGGCGGTGCACCATCCTGCTGAAATGTCTAATAGGTTATCGTCGTTTTCTAGAATGTCAGCAATCATTGGATCAACAATGTCGTCTAATAAATTCGAATAAGTGGTTCCGTCAAGATTACCATCGATAAAAATTGGTCTAACAATATGGTTTTCTAATATTTCTGCCCAAACATTTAATTTTTGGGGAATTTGTGTATGTGTCTCGATCAATAAATGAGGATCACTATCACTTCATTACCGACAATTATGTCTATTGACTTCTCTATTCAACATAAAGGTACACTCGTCAGAAAATATTGTATTGTAGAGTCGGTGTGGGTTGTTATTCACGAACTCACTAAATTGTTCACAAAACTGAGTCCGACGGTCAGGATCATCTTCAGTCAACTGTTGCACCAGCCTTTTTCCTTTTCAGGGAAAAATTTTTGAGCTTTCGCAATTCGATGAACGCTAAATTTTGGAAGATTAGATGCTCTTCCTAGAGTTCTTATGGATTGCCGATTATCCATCTGTAAATGTTCCAATACTGCTCTTTCAATAGCTCCATTTCGGACTGGACGCTCAACTTTGTGTTTCTTATTCTGAATGGAACCAGTAGTGTCCAATTTATTCATCGAATGCTTAACATATTGGTGACTCACATTTCTTTCTGGATGATTGCTACACTTAATCTAGAATTTTAGTCATTCCGGTAGTAGAATTTGAGAATTTCTATTCATAACATCGAATAGACCATTTTCGTTCGCAAGTAAGTTTTAAACGCAATCATGATGCAGAAACGAAAGACTGAAACACATTTGAGAAAGAATCTTCAAAAAAAAAATACACATTATAATGAATTTCATGCTTTTCACACATTTCCCCATCATGAACGATAAGAAAATCGGATGTTTCCTAAGTAAAAATACTCAAGCACTCAAATTCTTCTGCCTTTAAATACACAAATTTTAATATTTCAAGTGTGACGATCAGAGAACAGAAAAAACTCCTCAACTGAACCACATCCAACATCTCCTCCCTATTAAAAAAATATTGGGGGTTGCTGCCATCCTCAGGTGGTTTTATCAGAACAATGTCATCATCCGAATATTTTCTCCCTAATACAAAACTTGAAAATAATTTTTGTATTCTTCAAAACTCATAGGTTCTTTAGTTTGAGCGGTTCAACTGCCTGCTCAACATCACCTTTTTTTCGTGAAAAATTAACCGATTTTGAAAACTTTAACTGAGTTGTGTACAGAACATAAATAACTCTCAAACTAACCAACACTCGACATCCGGCATCTCTTCCATATTCAAAAAATGTTGGGAGTTGATGCCATCTTCATGGGGGTGGTTTTTTCGGAACAAACTCATAATGGAAATTCGTCCCACTCAAAACACAAGTTAACCTGTTTTTTAAATCTTCTGAAATTCTTCGTTTCTGATTTCTGGGGGGTCAAATTTTCGTTGAAACAGCCTGTATATATTTTATTGGTTATTTTTATTTATCCAAATCACTCCCAACTAACGAGAAATGGGTCAGAATTTTTCAGGTTCTTTTTCTGGAGAAAATGTTATCTATTTTTTTAAAGGGGAAATTAAAAAAACCTCTATGTGGAACATATTTTGCTGATTTATTTTGTTATTCCTTTCCTATTACTTTATGTTTCCTTTTGATTTTGTATTAGTGGATTACCACCATATGTGCTGATAATATATATAAGAATGTAATCAAGTCTTATTTTTATAATTGAAGAAATAGAAGATTTGATGTCATGATTCTGGAAGAATTTATTTTCTTCAGTTTAAAATATAACAGAATAACATACACAAAATAAAATAATAACATACAAAGAAATAAAAAGAAATGAATAAAAAAATAGCTTACTAACCTGGAAGAAATCAAAAACAATGCTATTTCTTCGGGTTTCTCAATTCACATTTCTATCAGCTAACTAAATATAACATGTGACTCTTTTAGGTTAAAATTTTAGACATAGAATATACAAAAAAGAACATAGAAGTTCCAAAGTTTTTTTCCCTAAAATTAACAGTTTTATTTTTACATCCCCCACACAAAGTATGCACCCCACAAAGTATGCACATGTTTGCGTTTTCACATGGGAGCAACTTAGTTACATGAAAATAGTTATTATCCTTTCTTTTATTTCCAATATCTGTCTCATATATAGTATAAGAAATTTTTATTTTCAACGTAAACATAGTCTCCAATTTTAAAATCATAATGTCTCCTATTCTTGTCGATCAGTCTTTTATTGTATTCATGACAGCGTAAAGAATTTTTATATGCTATTTCCTTATCTTTTGGTAAATTTCTCTCTTTAATAAGTTTTCTGGAGCAATGGGATCAGTTCTGCCACAAAGTAAATATTCTGGGCTATATCCAGTTGTAGAATGGTCTGTTTTATTGTATTATCCAATACATTCATCGGCTATTTTCTTGCATGCCCTAGTTTTCTTTTTGTTTAGTTTGCACCTTATTCTGTTCAGTAATGTCTGATTTAGTCGTTCATTCAGACCATTAGAAAAGGAACAATCTACTGTTGTGAAAATCAATTGTATATTCAAACTTATCATATGTTGTCTGAATTTTTCCGAATTTATTTCTGGGTATTGATCTGTTAATAGTGCTTTATTGGTCGTTTATCTTGAATTTTATTAATTAATTTGATGAAATCTTCGGTTGTTTGGTGTTTTGAAGTGCTCGCAAATGCATATCGAGTAAAATGATCCACTAGGAGATGAAGGTATCTTTTTGAAGAGCGGTTTCCAGCAAAACCTCCAATTGTGTCTAATGACATTTCAAATAGTTCCTTTACTGGGCCCAATTAAGAAAGGGGACCATACTTTTTGTCTACTCTCGTTTTATTTTCACAACATATATCACATGATCCACAAGCTTCTTTTGTCGGTGAATCCATATTCTGAATGTAATAAAACTTCCTGATTTTATTATTTATCTTACTAGCACAAATATGGCCATAATGCTTGTGCACTTTTTTGATTAACTCTTTTCCGAAATCATTGGATAAAATTATTTTTTTTTTCGTGCAATTTGTAATGTATCTCTTTCTATACAACAGTTCTTCTCATATTATTTACCTTTAAGAGATTATTCTGTTGATCATTTTTTGTTTCATTTTATTCCACCAAATTAACTATTCTTATACATTCGTCCATATTCTCTGTTTCTTCTAGAACTGGGTTTCTAGAAAGGCAATCTGCTTCTACATTTCCTTTTCCTGGTTCATATTTAATCTCAAAATCGAATTGTGATAGAAAATTCATCATGTCACCCAGCTCTTCATCTGGTCTTGTACGAAATTCTTTCCCTTCTAATGGCTTATGGTCAGTAACAACAATGAATTTATGTCCTATTAACCAATATTTTCAAAATTTAATTGCCTCTTTAATTGCCAGACATTCTAGGAATATGCTTTTTTGTTCTTTTGATATTTATTTAGTTTTTTAGAATAATACGCTACGGGTTTCCTATCACCATTAATCTGTTTTTGTTTAAGAACAGCTCCTACTCCTTGAATACTGGCATCGGTATATATAATAGTATAGGTACTTGGGTCGAAAATTGCAAGAATTGGCTCAGAACAAAGGATGTCCTTAACCTTATTAAGAGCTTCCTGACAAGCCAACGACTAATTGAATTTTACGTCTTTTCTTAGTAAATTATGCAACGGTTCTAATAATCTAGCTGAATCTTTTATATATTTGTGATAAAAATTAACTTTACCCAAATATTCCGATTATCTGGTGGAGAAAAATTCCTAATGGAAATTAAATTGTCATTTATACAATTCGTACTGTATTGTTTCCTACAATATGTCCTAAATATTTGACTTCTTCTTCTGCAAAATTACACTTGATAAATTTAAGTCTTAATCCTTCATTACATATTGCTTTCAAGAGACTCTCCAAATGTTCTATATGTTGGTCAAATGTTGAAAAAAATATTAGAATATCATCTATATAATTTAGGCAGAATAAATTCAGGTTATATTTTCTAATAATATTATTCAATAAACGTTGAAATATGACCGGGGATGTTTTAAATCCAAAAGGTAAACATTTCCATTGCCAGTGACCATCCTGTGTCACAAAACCAGTCTTATATCTATCTTTTATACGAAAAGGAATCGACCAAAAGGCAGAATATATATCTAATGCAGTAAAGAAACTTGCATTTCGGGTCTTGGCTAAGATTTCATCAATTAATGGAAAAGGCTGTGGTTCGGGAACAATTAATTTATTGAGATCACGAAAATTGACACATAATCTGGTTTCAGACCTTATATGCATGCTAAAGTGACTAGTGATGCAAAAGGTAAGGAGGACTCCTCAATCAGATTCGCTTTCAACAATCTTCCTATTTGGAATTCTATCTCTTTTTGATCCTCCATTGAGTTCTAAAAGTTTTATAGGTGCCTCATTATTTTGCACCTGACCAATATCAAACTTGTGTTTTGCAAAAATATGTTCATATTCATTAATTAAAACTTCAATTTTATTTCTCTGATTTATTTGCAAATGGTCTTATTTTGCTCCGAAAAGTTCTGTTGGTATCCTTTCATTGAAATTGATGGTGTAACCATTGTTAACATTATTATTATTATGGCACAATCGATCTTCCTCTCTTCATTCATATATATAATTTGATAAATAGTCAAATCAAAATCTTGTTTTAATTGAAAATTGGAAATAGAATCTAGTCCGGGTAGAATATCATACTCGAAATTTTTCTCATTAACTAAAAAAGTACAACTTCTTTCTTGATATTATTGACTCTCATTTTTGTAATTATTATATTTTTCCTGAAAAATTTGCACTGCCACTGACTGTTTTGAATGTGTTTCTATCATCTTGAATGTGTAGACATAACTTTTCTGCTACTTTGGAATTCAGAAGACATTTGAGCTCGAATCATAAATTCCACATAATTCATTATTATTTATGAACACCTTCACATTTATGAATGGCAGCAGTCGTAGTGTTTTTGGTTTGAAATGGCCTCATTTAATTCATCCTGTACCCCAACATTGTTTACCGTTCTTATGTTACCGGGTACGTTCTTCTGTTCAAAATTATTGGATTTATTCCTTAGCCGACATAAAGTCTCCGTATGAAATCTACCTGAGAAACCATTCTTCTCACAAATTATGCATAGTTTCTTCTTAACTGGTTTTCTATTCGTTTGTAAATAGGAAGGAATTTGCTCGTCAGATTTATTCATTCAATGTTTTTGTTCATTTCGATCGTTGTCATATTTTTTTGAACTTTCTAGCTTTCGCAACTCACCCAATAATTTCTCGAAAGTTGTTACATTTAATCGATCAATTCTATCTTGTAGAATATTTGGCAAACTTGTCACAATTGAATCAATTAATATGCCAGTTGGAAAATTATTTCGGTGATTTAACAACAAATTTTCTTTCCCAAAAGCGTAGTCAACTAAACTTCCTCCTATGTACCTAAATAAATACGCCTCTCTATGTTTATGCCAACTCGTTTCACAAAAACTCTCGAAGCAGTTATCTATCCATATTTGAAAACTTTTTTCTAAACATAATGTAATTAATTTAGAATCAAACCATTCTTTCGCTATTCCATCCAGAAGCAACCATAAAATCAAAATTTGTCTCTATTTGTCTCTATCTTCTTCTACTTCACAACGCTTCCATTCCGTCTCGAATTTTTTTAACCATAAATTCACTGAAACACTCTTACCATCAAAATTATTCAGCACAGAATCCTCCTTTATCCTCTTGAAATCCTTTTTATCCTCCTTGCTTTTTCTTGAAAGTTCCATCGTATCCTGGGGTTTTGGTGATTCTTGTCCAAATACTGTTCTCAGGTAGGCGGGTGAGTAAATCAGTTGTAAATATTCATTCTTTAACATCACATCTTCTTCGGAATCAAAATATATTTCTCTCAATTCCGGAGTTAATGAAATGACACACGTACGAAATGAACCTCTTACTTTAATCGATTTCAAGATATTCTTCACCTTCGTTAGAGACAAAAGTTCATGATGGTAAGATATATCCTGTTTCTCCTCTGGTATTTTATAATATGTATTTTCCGTTTCCGTAGTTTGGATCCATTTGAATTTGTATGTATTTTTCTTCTTATCAGTATTGGATGTTTCCAAAGAGATGAAAATTTTCATGGATGTCGTCATTATAGCTTACGTTTTTGATTTATAAGAATGTAATCAATTCTTATTTTTATAATTGAAGAAATAGACAATTTGATGTCATGATTCTGGAAGAATGTATTCTCTTTAGTTTAAAATAAAACAGAATAAAATACACAAAATAAAATAATAACATACAAAGAAATAAATAAAAAGAAAGTAGCTCACTAACCTGGAAGAAATCAAAAACAATGCTATTTTTTCGGGTTTCTCAATTCACATTTCTAACAGCTAACTAAATATAACATGTGACACTTTTAGGTTAAAATCTTAGACATAGAACATAGAAGTCACAAAGTTGTTTTCCCTAAAAATAACAGTTTTATTTTTACATATATATGTCTGTAAAGTGATAGAGTGTTATCTAGGGCATGTTATAAAATGTAATTTTAAATGTTTTCAAGAGATTTATTTAGAATGAATCTGTAGAGGTTTCAGAGTATTAATTCAACTATTATCTATTATGAGATTTGCATAATTTTAAAAAAATTATATTTTCTTGATTTCACAGAACACAAACTATTTGTATATAAATAAGTCTTTCAACGAACTCTATATATCCGCGAGTATGTTTTCGATTCCACTATTTCAATTACCGACATTTCCTAAATGAAACATCGATTACACACACCAAAACGGCCTCATTGTGCCCTATCACCGACATACATCATCCGACGTTTAGCAACCGAGTGCTGTGCAAATTCTAGGATCCGGTCTTTGTGGTCGCGCTTCGGCAGAGGCACAGAATAGTTCCGGTGCGTTACGCACCAATAGTCACAGCACCGCACCGGATTCCGGTGTTCCGTCAGACGAAATGATATAATGAGATGATGTACTTTATTAATTCTGGACCCCGGACCTGCTTTGGGCCGGCAATCAAGTAATTGATCTCATAGAAATTTCCGGGTTCGGACAGAAGGGTCGTCCACTAGTTAGGGTATGTTTATTTGGATTTGGGGTCCATCTATTGAATAGTCATTTTGGTATTGATCATCAATACCTCGATACAAAGTTGAACTTGCATTAAGGTTGATCGAAATCTAACAGAACCGGAGGTTGGATTAGGAGAGTTGGTAGTCAAGTAAAGATTTTTCCAATAGAAGCCATACTTATTCTGAAAATATATTTGGTTTTTATGCCATAAATGAATTGTTGAAAAATATTGCCACCGTTAATTTATTTATAGCAAGTTTCACAGAATTATGCTGTAATTTTTGAAATTTTTAAAAATCCACTTTCCAAGGAATATACTGAGCTATCCCGTACTATACAGAGTACTCTAAACTATCCGAGATTTTACTCTGTGATATCTGGGATTACACGGAGTACTCTAAAGAACGCTATTTTTTTTATCGTGATCATCTAGTGGCAGGAGAATAGGACATTTTGTTGTGTAGGCAACCCAAATTACACCTAAGGAGAGCAGGGAAACAGTGACGGGTGGTTCAAATACTCAAATCACAGTAACGTCAAAATAATATATTTCTATTAGTAAAATTGAAAGGCAACAACCCCCAACGAAAGGAAACAAACATTTATCTGCCTGCTGTTGAATCTACTCTACTCAGTGGTTCGTAAAGCTACACAGTGAACCCAATAGCGCCCCGGGTGTAAATGACTTATTTCTACATATAATTATGATAATAATAATAATAATAGTTTATTTGCCCATAATTAATATACAAATGTAAAGAATAAAAAGAAAAAATTCTTTTACAAAAAAAATAAACAAATTTTTATTTATTATATTTATATAATATATTCATATTATTTATGGTTCGTAACTTGCTCGAATCGGATATCATTCTTATACAGCGGAAATAGCTACAGAGGACAGGATACAGTCAGTATGCACCTTCAACTGCACTTGCGGTAACCACTGCAGAAACTAACAGATACAAGGGGTAAGAGTTTGAATTAACAGTGAGGTGGGTAACGTGGCATGCTCAGGAAATCTCCTTGAAGATGGGATCTAACATAATGCGAGTCGACCGGAAAAGTTACTATCAAATGGACTGTGTCCAGTCTCCTCGGTGTGGCCAAGGCACAGGAAGGCTCAGATATTACTAAAGAACGAACCGAACACTAGATGACGGTTTACGCAATTAAATCCTGGGGATATCACAACACCTCGGAACAATGATCTAGCAATCACTCACACATTTTCACAGTAGCGTTGGATATCCGGAGCTATTTACTGTCTCTATATGATACGTCGTCCTCTACCAGGACTTCTCAGTGATTTACCCTAAAGAACGCCACCAGTTCACAGAGAATACAATTAATCAAAGTACACGGGCGCAAGCATATGGCAAATATGTAACAAAAACTGACTAAGTCATTATAAAATAGATACAGTTCCTCATCAACTGGGCGTGTTAATGAACATTGCAATAAAAGCAAACATAGAAATAGATAACCAGGGGATCACACAAAAGTACCTGCAAATCAGTTACATATCAGGCTCTGCGAATACCATGAGCAGCATAAATAAAGAACCACTATTAATAAATACAACAAACAGCAACCAGGCACCGAGAGAAAGTATAAAATACAAATAGATAACTTGTGAGGGTCGTGCCGCTTCAGTTATATATGAAGGCAATGCATTTTAGTAAAACATTTCGGTCGGATTAAATAACACTGAATAAAAAACACGAGAATGAAAAGCGATGAGTGGAAGTACAATGAACGAGCGTGCAAACACTAATTTCGCATTGAAACTAAGGCGGTATTCAAAGCGTAAAGCATGCAATTGATCAGATGCATTTAAAAGAAGTTTTCTTCATAAGAGTTACCAAGAGGGGCTATTATGTGTACTATCATCTCGAGAATGGTTTTAAGTCGTTCAGGAGGTTTATTTCCTAGAAGCTTTCTATCTGCCGCTTCAAAATACAATGGGAAGGCTATAAAGACGTTGTTTGTTATTGTCACCGATGTGTCAAGTTACAGTGTCACATAATATTCAACACATAAATAACACGGTATTTACCTTGATATAAGGATGTAATTTATATAATCTATGAAGGATTCTGTCACTCGTTTGATAGAGAATACGGATCTCAATACCCTTCAAAATTGTCTTTATTCAATATATACTAATAACTACTTCTTTTTTTACATATGTGCACAATACCTCTCTGATATAATTGAATTTGGACCATTCGTTTTCTATATTTATGTATATTTTGTAGAAGAACATTGATTCTGAGAAATGTTTTAGGCTTACCTAAAATATTGTGTTCGTTTCTGTTTTAACCTCGTAAGTATTTATGATGGAAAGAAAGTATGTGATATTTTTTCATTCATTGTTTCTATTTATCATTGAAAAACTCGACCGACGGCTATGGGCTGTTTCAAATTCTGTTCTGGATAATGTGGGATACATAAGGTGTAATGTCAACTTTTGTACCGAATAAAGTGATATTGGGCTATTTTAATTCAGTGTGAAGAAAAAGGCTACCATTGGTCGGGAACATTTTATCACATTTTTTTTGAGAAGGTGAATGAAACCAAAATTTAGAAAAATATGTATGATTATAACATTGCTTTATCAACTAAGTTATTACAATTATTTGCTTGAAAAAAAAATGTATTCTAGTTACATGCCTTATGCTATTATCATTTTTCTTCGATTTGTAGAAAACTTGTTCAAAACTCTCGTTTCAATCCAGTCCTGATTTTCCTTAGAAAATTTACGATGGACGCTCATCAAACCCAATCCAGCCAATCTGTCCTCTCCCATTGTACTTCTCAGCTAGGTCTTTACTCTTCCAAAGGTACTGAAAGATGGTTCAACAGCAAATGTAAATATGCTAAATCTTTCTTTTTCCACAGAGTATACCACGAATCTAATTCTGCAGAGATATCACCCAACTCAAAAAATTCCATGAAAGATTTTGCGTTTTTTTCCGAATCTTTTGAAGTAGTTTTTAGCATGTATAAAGGATGAACGTGGGATAAGGCAAAAGCAGGTGTATTCTCGTGTGGGAATCTAACATTCAGTGATAAGGTTAAAGAGATAATTAACGATCGTCTCCAATATTCAATCGCAGTCTCAGATGGTGAATTACTTCTGTGTATTTGCTTTTTAACAATTGTGGAACTGTTAACTCAACGCCGATTTTCTCCGTGAATTCATGTCATTTTTCAAGTAATATTTTCAATTTCTTGTCGATCCTTTTTGATGACATCAAGGATTTCACCTATGTGTTCCTCACTATAATCAAATCCATATTTTTACCTTGTAGAACGTTCACAACGGGTTCCAAAATCGCAGAGTACTTTGCAATCATGACTAAACCTATAATGAAAATTGGTTTAGTTACTGCACAGTGCAATTGATAGGCAAATTTTCTTGTAGCATAGTTTCCTTCGATCGAGAGATGTTCTAGCGCATTGACGATTTTGTGAAAGCTGTTTGAAAACTTTCTGATGCTCTTGTATTTCTCATACCATCTGGTCTCATATACCGTGGATAAACAAGGAGCCGAAATCCTGCGGTTTGGCGACTTACGAAAGAAGGATATTGTACCCTTAACAGTTGCAATCAAGTTTCTTATTATTTTTGGTAATTTGCTAGCATCGTTGACCACAAGATTTATTTTTTGGCTTGAGCAATGAAAAAATAAAGATTTATTGTACTTTTTTCTCCAAATGGCCTTACACCACCTTTTTTTAACATCGTAGGACATCCGTCAAATCCAAATCAAACATAATTCCCTGCTGAAAGATTTTGATCAACTAAAAAACTCTGAATTCTGCTAGCGATTTTAGGGGCATCTTGAAATTTCAGCTCAACAAAGCCTACAAATTCCTCTCTGATTTTTTGTTGATTCTCATCATATAACCGCAATCCGATAGAAAGCTGTTCTTTTTCAGCGATATCTGCTGTTTCATCGGCGAATACAGCGTTAGCTTTTGCTTGTTTACAGTCATCAATAATTCTTTCTTTGACAACTTGACCACATAATCCTATAATTTCATTCTAAATTTTTGCTGAAGTGTAGACTGCATTTTTTCGACATCTATTCAAGTGATACTATAGCTTCAGATCAACACAGTCAATTCTCAAATTTAAAAGGCCAAAGAAAACCCCCTCATCTCCTTCCTTTCCTCTAAGTGGCAAATCATGAGTTCCATAAAATATGATACAAGAAATAATTGATGACAATATTTGTTTGTTTTCTTCAATCATCGACGGACAATACTTTGAACTTTGAATGTATAACCAATTTTTCACAATAAAGTTTAAATTTTCGACAAAATCCACCTATTTATACTCCTAATATTTCTGAAAAGGTTTTTTAAAACGTTTCCTCAAAGGATTTTGTGAGTTAATGTGGAACATTTTTTGAAATAGAATTCGTTATCTATAAGGTTCATGTGAAAGATATGCTCACTTCTTTCTTATATGCTTTGCTTTCACAAAGAAGATTATTTTTCATCACTATCCGTAATTGTTCTCTTATGAAATACCTAGTGGATTAATTCAGCTATGCAGCAAACATCTTAATATCCAAACAAACACTATTCAGGGTTCATTGATATTATTATGGTTTTCATGTAGCTGAAAACTGCCCAATTAGTACTTAATTGAACGCGGGCAATTTACCTAACGTGAGGCTATTCGTCAGCTAATGTAACATCGCAAAAAGTGTTTTCTCCAGTTTCAGTTTGATGATGGGACAGGCAGGATTAATAAACCTGAAACCGTAGTAGACGGTGGATAACGATAAGCTGGCGCCTCCTTGTTAGTAAACAAAGCAATCAATAACGTCTACCTGTCGAAACATGAATCGACGAAAACACATAAAACATTGTTTTCCTGGAGGAGTCGGAAACGAGCAAAAAGTTCGCGCGATCACCTTGATATTGCCATAATTCAAAGTCGCGGAACGTTGAGCTGGAAGGGCTGGAAGACATGGGAATGGATAAGGAAATAAAGGAAATTGAGCATCAATAGAATGAAACGTTGATTTATTCCGGTCATTATAGGGATAAATAAACTTCAGGGTCAATAACCTCTGATGAAATTAGCGGTTTCGCTGAAAAAATAAATGGAACGTTGAGACATAACGATGGAGAAAATGAACTGCTCGTCAAAAGTTACGGATATTGATGTTTCAATATTTCTCAATATTTTTTTCAATTACCTCAACTTCTAACGATTACAGAAACGTCTTCCAGTTCATCGTGAAGCAGTTTTTGTTCATGAGTGTCAGAAATACATATCTTAATGATTTTCTCTTCAACCTGTATTTAATTTTCAATATGAACAAACGGTTCCTTGCAACAAAAATTCGATTTTTTATCAAGCCAGAACAAGTTTTATCCGTGGGCGATGCTTACAGAGCTTTGGAAGGCTTCAGGATGCTCGAACATAAGTGCAATTGGCCAATTTCTTCAATATTAGCACACCATTAAGTGTAACAGCACCGTACTTTGCTATTGGAACTGTACGTCAAAGACCCAAAAGTGGTAGGCCACGTACTACCACGCCAGTAGAAGACCGCTTTTAAACTCTTTCAGTGAGAAGGCAGCCTCTCAGTACTTGAACAATGGGAAGGCAACGTCTTCGAGATACCACAGGTACTTCAGTTTTCCTAAGCACAGTCAGAAGACATATCTATGAACTCAGTCTAACATCGAGATGCTGGTTAAGAAGAGTTCCGCTTACTCGCGAACAGAAGCGTGAAAGTTCAGAGTGGACAATGGAGCGGGTACACTGGTGAGATAAATAACGACACGTATGCTTTGCAAGTCCAGATATGCACTCGAAGGAACCCCCGCTCTGTTCAAGAGATCCATCTTTTTCGAGGAGGCATAATTATAGTTTATGAAGGAGTTTGTTTCGATAGTAGAATTTACTTATTAGTATTTTCAAGAACATTAATCATGTTGATGAAATTATTTACGGATTAGTCGTACAAATGTGCGCAGCTATTGGCAAAAATCTCGTTTGTCTGGAAGATAATACACTCCCATACAGAATCCACCAGGTGAATACTGCTAGAGAACACCAGAGTATGCAACCTCTAACATAACCTTCAAGATCCCCTGACCTTAATCCAATCAAGCACGTTGAAACCACAGCCTGAAATGTTCCAACACCTCGGAGATATTTTGCCACAACTGTGGCAACAAATTGAGCAGTATATTCTCAATAACTTGGTAGAAAGCATGCAGAAAAAATACCAAGCAGTTGCACGTGGTTGTCATACTTTGAACTGAGGGTGAATAAATGTATGAATTTTTGAAATATTCAGAATTTCGGTTTTTCGTAAAATTTTATACTTTTTCAAATTGATACTTTCTGTTATCGTGAATACATCTTTCTTTATTTATATTTTCATTATGATTAATGTCACAGTTAATGTTGAGATTATGCCCATTATTATATTATTGCAGAGCAGTCTGTCTATCTGTTCCATTAAAGCAACAACTGATATCATCTACATATCTAAACCAATAAAGAAAACATTTGCTCGAAGGAATTGAGAATTGAGTTCTGAGACACACGTCAGATATCTCACATTCAATATATGCTAGTCATTTGAAAGAATTTGGACATGATTTCATCAACAGCTATTATCTAAAGTTAAAATAAGAGTACCAGGAATCACGCTTTTGGAAGCAGTAGAAATTAGTAGGTACAAGAACCTTAAAATTCTTCTCAATGATCAAACAGATGTTGCAAGATCCCCATTGTTGATTATTTTTACTTATTGAAGTAGTTCCGATAATTGACCCCAATATAATTTATTTATAATTATTTATGTCCTCTTTTCGCGTATTTTTTCTTTATCTGAATTTCTGTGAATTGATGGTTATTTGTATCTCCCATTCTGAAATGTTTTTGTCATCTTTATTTCTGCAAATATTTAGTTCTACCGTTACTTTTTTCAGGTTTTTAGCCATATAGAAATGAATGTGTAATGTTTCAAGTCAGTTCAAAATGGAAACTTGACAAAGCCACAGTTGGCGAAACAATGTCGTTAATAATAAATTTTGGAACTAATATATATTATTTTATTTATTTAAAATGAATTACAATCAAGTAAAGATCGATTAAATTAAAAACAATAGTTAATTAGTTTGTCTTCCACTTCAGAATTAAACTGAGTAAAGGTCTTCAGAACACACTGTGTTAATTTATTAGACATAAAGAATTAACACTTATTACATGGTACTAAAGGAAATAAAAGAAATTCAAAGAAATATAAATTGTCAACTAAAAATTATTGAATAATTACTTGAAGAGTACAAAATTTTGTTACAAATACATAACATAACCTCAAGAACTTCTTCAAGAAACAACTGGCTCAAAATAAATTTCATCAAAGAAATTCCAAAAACGACCAGAACATTTTCCATTAAATGTTCATAAAATACATTGCAAACTTCATGTTATTTCTGTGACGAACATAGAATATGTAGGATTTTTTAAAAGGTCACTTCGTTCTAGTGTTTGTTCAGTAAGCAGCATTCAGTTGGTCTTATAAGATAATTTTTGTTAATCATTTTTATTTTTTTAATATGAAGTAGAGCTTATGAGTTTCCGTTGTAATAAATCCAAATTGCTTTTTTGAAGATGTTCAGCATGTTTTAGGAATTTTTTCTAAGGAACTTATTTAGAGCAGGTTGTTTTTTAAGCGGTTCTTGAGGTTATGTTTTGTATTTTTGGAAAGGAATTTAGTTTTCATAAAACAAGGAACGAAACAAAATTTTGCACTCTTCGAGTATTTATTCGATAATTTTTAGTGGACAATTAATATTTCTTTGAATTTCTTCTTCTATTCCCTTTGGTACTGTGAAATAAGTGTTAATTCTATATGTCTACTAAATTCACACAGTGTGTTCGAAAGACATTCTTTCAATTTAATTCTAAAAGTTCTTGAATAAATTTTTCTTAAATTAAAATTTGTAGGAGGTCAACAGAATGAATCTGATATTTAAAATTTTGTAATGATCCTTCTATCAAGAAAAAACCTCTTTTTATTATTTTACTGTATCCTTCGAGTATTTTGTTACATAAGTTTAGTCTAAAATAAAATAGAAAGGCCTTAGTCTTTTAACACGTGGGGGATATAGGTTAGTTTATTGATTTTGATATTTGGAATATTAAATGAGGACTGAAGACGGGATTGTCTAGAATTATATTTGTTTTTTGAAGATATAGTGGGACATTTTTTAGAGATTTTTGAAATAATTTATTCGAATATTTAAATATATTAAATATTTCACATTAATTATATTCTTTGAGAAGTCCTTTAAGTGTGTTTATGTTTTTAAAAGGCAATTGGTGTTCTTAAAGGTAAGACCGGAAACAAAATTTTGTCTCCTTTAAATATTTATTTATTAATTCTAATTACTTTCGTATATCTGTTGGGTTATTTATTCCATTTGACATTATATATTGGGTTTTGATTATATACGTCTATTAAATGTAAGCGGTGCTTGTGTAGACATAAATTTAATTCTAAAAGTTTTTTGAATAAAAAAATTTTTTTGAAATTAAAATTGTAGAAGATAAACATATTTCAATTTGTTTTAATATTCAAATTTTCAAGTAAGTTTAGTCGATATTCTATATTTTCTTTGCATTCCTTTATTCCTTTTGATGCCGTGTAATTAATGAATGTTAATTCTATATGTCTTCCAAATTGAAACTGTAATTTCTAAGATATTTATTCAATGTAATTTTAAGTTCTTGAGAAAAATCTTCATGAAATTCAAAGTTGTAGGAAGATTTGCAGGATTCATCTGTTTGATATTTAGGATCCTATAAATGTCCAACGTTAAGAGAATATTCGAAATCCTCATATTCCATCATAAAGTATCATTCGTGAATGCGGTTAATTCGACCAATACTGACTGGACTACAAATAAGAGGCACCACGTAACTAAGGCAATAATACTCCAAGAGCTTTATGTTCCCAAAGTACCGAATATCCTGAACACTTGGAAAATCTCGAGAGGATAATTCTAAACCCATTTTCTCTGGTTCCACTTACGCCTAAATCCCAAAAATTTGAAGATCTATGGGATATTAACAGGGAGGTTTGAGGAGGTTTAAGGAGGAAATTATTCATAATCCATTTATGCTATATTAACAATCGAGCAAGCTCGATGAGGATTTAATAATTTTTAAAATCAAGAAGTGTATAATAACATTATCGTAAAGGATGTTCTTGAAATTATGCCGAATAATAATATAAGTATCATGGAACTTAACGAAGTGTCCTTTTTTATTTTAAGCATTGAATCGAATTATGAAATCATAGTTGAGAAACTTAATGTGTAATTGTAATTTACTCAATTGAAATAAAAAAATTTCAAAATATGAAATAAATCGAGTTTCGCTATGATTAATTCTTCCTGATTCTCAATTCCCAAGTTTTCTATTTACAAAAATTCTTTAATTTTTTATTATATTTCCAGCTCATTACTTCTTTAGTTAATTTTTTCTTCTAAGTATTTCCTAATCATTAAACATTTCTTATCTGGAGCTTTTTCCTCTAAATTTGAACTCAGTCCTCCAATTCTTTATAGCTTATGGTAAGCATTATCATAACTATTATGGGTTGTTATTGAGTACCAGTACTGTCGATAATCAGGGATGTTAGTAAACAGTAAGTAAAAAGTTCTTTCTTTTTACTGATTAATTTTATTGAATTACACCGAAAAAACATGCCACTTTAGAAATTTAAATCAAATTAAAAATTATACTCAATGATAATTTTTCAGTATCATAATACTTTTCCGTATTTCAATAAAATCAACTTTGTGAATCTGCGCCTTATTTTATTGTTATTATGTTATTTATGTCGATCGGGCGTTTGTCCAACCTACCACTGCGTCCGCACGGACTATCGTGGTTCACCCCTAATTTATTTCTTCCCGACGAGATCCAGTTTTTGGATAAAACTGATAATCTTGTTCGGGGGTAATTTTTTCAGTTCGCTGTGGGCTATAAAAGCCTGGCCAAAGACCTCGAATCTGATGGGACTCACCGCTGGGCACTCTGAGACGATGTACATGGCTGCTTCAGTGTCCTCAAGACACAGCCTGCGTTCATCTTCTTCAGCCAGACTGATTTTGTGCAAATGCGCTTTACGTCTGCAGTGACCTGTCATATTTCCGACAAGTGTTTTTACTTTGGCCCTATCCAGACCTAGCGCCAGGTTCGCCATCTTTTTGTTCGAAGCTGTTCCAAGGACAACTTCGAATGTTTCAGGCCAGAATGGCTCCGCCAGAAAGACTCTAGCCTTGAGTTCATTCTGCCTGTTATCGCCTCGTTAGCCACGTCATGTGGTATTCCCGGTCCTACCAGAGGCAGCGCAGCTCCAGCAAACGCCAGCTGATCTGCCTCCTCGTTACACAAATAGTTTGAGTGGCTCGGTATCCAAACCAGAGTGACTCCGTTATACATACCGAGCCTGTTTAAAGCCGTGCGGTAGCTCCAGACTGTTCTCGAGATACAAGAGCTGGATTCCAAAGCCTTTAGTACTGACTGACTATCAGTAAATATTTTGATTTTACCGTGGTGGATTTGCCGTTTTATCAGCAGGTCTGCCGCGGTCTCAATGGCAAATAATTCTGCCTGGAATATGATTGCGTTTCGACCGAGACTCAATGAGATGTTAATACTCGGTTTGCTCACATAGACTCCCGCTCCTGAGCCTTACTAAAGTGAAATTAGAAACATGTTAATGAAACACAAATTTACCCCATTTCAAAAATGGAGCTCAATAATAAAAAATTTACCAATCAAACATATTTTAGACCAATTTTATAAAGTAAAGAAGTTGTAGAAATTGCTATGTTTTACTACCAATAAATTGATATTTTACACATTTAATTGTGACTCTAGTTTCGGGAATTTACTATTCCATCTTCAGACAACTGAAGACTCAACAAGCAGAACAGGGTATTTTTGAATATACAGAATATACAATCTACGATCCATAGAGCTTTCTTTCGCATTACCCTTATCGAAAAATAACCGCGAAGCTGAAGTCCAAACTTTTAAATCCATAGCCGCGAACAACGCTTTCAATCTAAATATAATATATAATTAAATTCGACAGAAACAATCTAAAATAGCTATAAACAAAATTTATCCCATAATAAAAACCAAAGGAAACAAAAAATTCATTTCTTTATCGTATTTCGGTAGCATAACTCAAAAAGTGGCCAATAGTTTTTCAAAATTAGATGTTAATATTGCTTTCAAAACAGAAAATTAATTATCATCCGTATTATTTAATGCAAAGGACCCAACTCCAAACATATATGAATCGTGAGTTTATGAGTTATCTCGTTCGACGTGCAGTAATAAATATAAAGGACAGACGGAAGTTCCTGCCAGACGAAGTTTAACGAATATATAATGAATTTCATTAAAAATAAACAAACTTCTACCTTTACCACTCATTGTGGTCGCAGGTTTCATTGTTTCAACTATTCTTAATAGTTTGTTAGTTACTATGTTAATTATTATTCAAATGAAATTCTCAGATGTGATATCATTTTTCGTGTCGGCTGAACCTAGGAGTTAAAATAGCACCAGGAGGGTTACTTTTGAGAAAATGTGAGGCATTAAAATTTTTTTTTTCCAACTTATTACAATATTTTCCTCATTCCAATATATGTTTATAAAGTAACTAATATGATAAAGTTTATTGGGTTGAGTGGAATATTTCTGAATCATCATACAGGGTGAACTTCTCGAAAAGCTAAATTCTAATATTTCTTATTTCAAATACACCTAATACCGTAAGCCACACATTCCTAAGATAGCTCTTCCTCAAAATTGGATTCCGGCATCCCAATACGACGCTCTTACCTTTTTGTTCTCATTGTGTCTACCACAAAAAATTGCTGTTCATTTCAACCGTGGAATCGGCTCCAACGTGTCGAGAAAAACAAAGCGATTTATAATAATGTGTCGAGGTGGAAGGCCCGATTGATCCCTTATCGGCCGCTGAAAAACGATCGCAACTTGTGGATTCGTCGAACTGATATTTGGGTTGATTGTACGACCTGCGGAACATCCGTAACGGGCAACAAACAGGGTTCTTATTTCATCGTCTGGAAAACGTGGAGTTTTCGATGGGATTAGTGAACTGAAATGGTCATTCAAAACTATCAATATGATTTTACTATTTTAGAGTTTTCTGAAATTTATTTGATGATTTCAAATTGTTCATTACATTGGATCAAGGGGGTATTAAGAAACTTTTATTAAGCTCTATTATCAACAATATTGTTTTTCACAAAACCCCCCCAATAAATATGTATATATATATATATATAAAAGAATGTAATTAATTCTTATTTTTATAATTAAAGAAATAGACGATTTAATGGCATGATTCTGGAAGACTTTAATTTCTTTAGTTTAAAATATACCAGAATAACATACACAAACTAAAATAATAACATACAAATAAATACAAAGAAATAAAAGGAAATAAAAAAATAGCTTACTGACCTGGAAGAAATCAAAAACAATGCTATTTCTTCGGGTTTTTCAATTCACATTTCTAACAGCTAACTAAATATGACATGTGACAGTTTTTGGTTAAAATCTAAAAAATCTTAGACATAGATCATAGAACATAGAACATAGAAGTTACAAAGTTGTTTTCTCTAAAAATGACAGTTTTATTTTTACATCCTGCCACACAAAGTACCCCTCATTACATGTTTGCGTTTTGACATGGGAGCAACTTAGTTACATGAAAATAGTTATTGTCTTTTCTTTTATTTCCAATATCTATCTCATATATAGTGTTAGAAATTTTTTTCACTATTGGAAAAGGTCGTATTTTTATTTCAGTAAGTTATTCTCTATTCAATTTTGATTTATTTTCAACATGAACAGTCTCCAATTTTAAAATCATAATGTTTCCTATTCTTGTCGATCAGTCTTTTATTGGTTCATGATAGAGTAAAGAATATTTATATGCTATTTCCTTATCTTTTGGTAAATTTCTCTCTTCAATAAGTTCTTCTGGAGCAATGGGATCAGTTTTGCCACAAAGTGAATATTCTGGGCTATATCCAGTTGTAGAATTGTCTGTTCCATTGTATTCTTCAATACATTCATCGGCTATTTTCGTCCATGCCCTAGTAGTCTTTTCGTTTTTTATTTCATTAAATTCCACCAAATTAACTGTTCTTATACATTCGTCCCTATTCTCCGTTTCTTCTAGAACTGGGTTACTAAAAAGGCAATCTGCTTCTACATTTCCTTTCCTGGTTCATATCTAATCTCAAAATCGAATTGTGATAGAAAATTCATCATGTCACCCAGCTCTTCATCTGGTCTTGTACGAAATTATTTCCCTTCTAATGGCTTATGGTCAGTAACAACAATAAATGTATGTCCTATTAGCC
This sequence comes from Megalocaria dilatata, assembly GCA_034642435.1. Lineage (NCBI taxonomy): Eukaryota > Metazoa > Arthropoda > Insecta > Coleoptera > Coccinellidae > Megalocaria > Megalocaria dilatata. The sequence goes on along the minus strand of CM067856.1, from coordinate 41,922,769 downwards.
AATATTTCCAAAATTTAATTACCTCTTTAATTGCCAGACATTCTAGGAATATTGCTTTCTTGTTCTTTTGATATTTATTTAGTTTTTTAGAAAAATACGCTACAGGTTTCATTTCACCATTAATCTATTTTTGTTTAAGAACAGCTCCTACTCTTTGAATACTGGCATCGGTATATATAGTAGTATAGGCACTTGGGTCAAAAATTGCAAGAATTGGCTCAGAACAAAGGATGTCCTTAACCTTATTAAAAGCTTCCTGACAAGCCAATGACCAATTGAGTTTTACATCTTTTCTCAGTAAATTATGCAACGGTTCTAATAATCTAGCTGAATCTTTTATATATTTGTGATAAAAATTAATTTTACCCAAAAATTGCCTTATCTTCTTCCGAGTATCTGGTGGAGAAAAATTCCTAATGGAAATTAAATTGTCATTTATAGGTCGTACTGTATTGTTTCCTACAATATGTCCTAAATATTTTACTTCTTCTTCTGTAAAATCACACTTGATAAATTTAAGTCTGAATCCCTCATTACATATTGCTTTCAAGAGACTCTCCAAATGTTCTATATGTTGGTCAAATGTTGAAGAAAATATTAGAATATCATCTATCTAATTTAGACAGAATGAATTCAGGTTATATTTTCTGATAATATTATTCAATATACGTTGAAATATGGCCGAGGATGTTTTAAGTTCAAAAGATAACCATTTACATTGCGAGTAACCATTCTGTGTCACAAAAGCAGTCTTATATCTATCTTCGAATTAGAAACGAATAGGAATCAACCAAAAGGCAGAATTTACATCTAACGTAGTGAACAATTTTGCATTTCGGGTCTTGGCTAAGATTTCATCAATATATATATATATACATTCTGTCAAGAAAGTACCGGGAATTATCGATTTAAATCTGGCGGGGCAATGAGGCAGGTGAACATTTTTTTTCCTAGGTTGGTACCACTGTCCTTAATTACTATGCCAAGCTTGAGTGGGATCTGTCAACTAGTGTGTTTGCAACAGCTGGTTAAGTCAGTCGATGTCAGAGTGCGTGCCGATTTTTACTATGGGTGATTACGTTGAGCAAAGAATTTGTTTAAAGTTTTGTGTTGCAAATGAATTTTCGTGTGCCGATGCATTGAAAATGTTGCAAAAGGCCTTTGGTGATAATGCTCTATCGAAAACTTGTGCATATGAGTGGTACAGAGCCTTCAAGGACGGTCGTGAAGTGGTCGCCCATCGACGGCTTCTTTCGAAGATAACGTCGATAAAATTAAGGAAAAGGTGCTGGAAAACCGTCGTACCAGCTTGAGAGAGATAGCACATGATCTTAAGATATCCCACGAGTCCGCACGTACGATTTTGATTGATATTTTGGGCATGAGAAAGGTGGCCGCACGACTCGTACCGAAAGACCTGAATTTTCTTCAAAAACGTCATCGCGAACAGGTTGCTTCAGACATGCTGGATCGCTGTAATTCCGATTCTACATTCATGGAACGCATTATAACTGGTGATTAGACCTGGGTCTACGAGTACGATATGCAAACAAGCCAGCAATCATCGTAATGGGTGGCAAAAAATGAGCCAAAGCCGCTCGAAAATGAAGGTGATGCTCATTGTTTTCTTCGATATCCGTGGCGTGGTGCACTACGAATTCGTTCCAGAGGGTCAGACGGTAAACAAGGAGTATTACCTAGGCGTTATGAAACGTTTGCGTGAGCGTATCCGTAAGAAGCGGCCAAATTTGTGGGCGAACAACTCATGGATTTTGCATGACGATAACGCGCCTTCTCACCGAGCTACGATTATGACTGACTTTCTCGCCAAAAACTCAACAAACGTGCTTCAGCAACCACCGTATTCGCCGGATTTGGCTCCCTGCGACTTTTTCCTCTTCCCAAAACTAAAATTGCCCCTTCGTGGCACCCGTTTTGAGTCGATTGAAGCCATAAAACAAAATTCGGCGCGAGAGCTAAAGTCCATCCCGGAAAGCGCCTATAAAAAATGTTTCGATAATTGGAAGTGCCGTTGGCATAGATGTATTGGAGCAAATGGAGCCTATTTTGAAGGCGACCCAATAAATTTTGACGATTAAATGTAAAAATGTTGTTTTAATTAAAAATTCCCGGTACTTTCTTGACAGAGTAGTATATATATATACATATATATATATATATATATATATATATATATATATATATATATATATATATATATACGCTACTGCACTGTTGATAACTTAATTTATAGACTAAAGAATTATTCAGCCGTTTCTTTCTGCATTAAAAAAGAGTTTGAAAATTTTAAACGAGGGTGTGAAAGCTGTTATTATGTATGTTAATTTTTTTACAAAATTTGAGCTTCAAAACATGTTAATTTTATGAATTTCTTGTCTACATTATCTGATATGAAAATGGGGTGTATTTGCTTACGAACTAGTGGGTTTTTTATTTATGAGAGAATTTATGATTTTAGTTTCGGAATGATTATTTGTGGCTATTTGTTTGATTGTATTCAGTTCCTTTTTTAATGTGATACTATTCAAAGGAATTGAAAATGCTCTATGTATTATTGATCAGTATGCAGCGAGTTTATGAGTGTTAGGATGGTTTGAAAACTTGGATATGGTTGTGTCTGTCGATGTGTGTTTTCTAAATACATCAAAGGAAATTTCCTCATTATTCTTAGTTAAAGTTATGTCCAGACAACTTGATTTGTTATCATAATGAAAATAAATAAATGAAAAAAGTGTTTTATTTTGAATTATATATTCTATTGGATTTTGTGAATAGTTTTCACTAATTATTTTATGTGCCTGTTTGTCATCACTCTAAAACTTATAACTGAATTCAAATTGATTCCCCATGATTGTCCCTTACTCGTTTCTAATGACAAATGATAAATCTGAAGTTTAAAAATATAAGAAGATGGGAGTCAACACACTACTCAACAATAATTTTACTGTAGGCATTTTTACTAATCTATGACAAAACATAAATAATGGTGCCTGTATTCAACAAAATTCAGACAAAAAATAACTTGATTAACTAAATAACTAAAACTAAGGCTTAAATATAACTGAAATTAAAACAGCGGTGAGTAAAACTTATAAATTAATAATATTAAGAGTAGAAATAAGTTCGTACAGTTTTCATAACAGATGTAGCAAAATGGCGTAAATTTTTGCAAAACAAGAGCACGAACTTATTTGGACTCCTAATAATATATATACCAATAATTGTTACCAAAACACCACTGTTCTGAAATGCAGTGGTGCGTTTACTGAATTTATTAGAACTTTACTCTCGAACTCTACGTCTTCGCCGTTCCATCTTTTTCGTCTTCTCCTTCTTGCGTCACTTACGTCTATGTACTGAATTATTTATGACCCTCCGCAACAGTCCGCAATTGCTATCCCCTCTTCTACTTAAGATTGGTAATGTCTTATTGTATCGGGTGTTTTTTTTTAGAGTGATAGAACTTTCGATGGGGATAACTGTGGTTTGACAGAAGGCAAGAACCATGTTGTTTTGACATTTCTCTTCAGTAAGCATTGACAAATTATCATGGAAAGACTTACGCCGCAACAACGTTTACAAATTGTTGAAATTTATTTTAAAAATCAATCTTCTATTTGCCAAACTTATAGAGCACTTCGTGAAATTTATGGTTTACATGATCGTCCATCAGAGCAGCTTATTCTTCGAACTATCAATAGATTTCGAACAAAATTTTCTCCTTTCGATGCAACAACAAAAACAAGACAAAGAACTATATGTACAGAAGAAAATATCGCTGGTGTAAGTCATAGTGTTAATGATGATCCAGCTTTGTCTATTCGTCGACGTTCACAACAAGTTGGATTCTATGCATCCCCCACATGGGAAATTTTGCGTAAAGATTTTGGTCTACACCCATACAAGATCCAACTGGTTCAGGAACTAAAGCCACTTGACCATAATAGGCGTCGTTTGTTTGCTGATTGGGCCCTACAACATCTTGAAGTTGATACACTTTTTTATCGTAAAATTGTGTTGAGTAATGAAGCTCATTTCTGGTTGAACGGCTATGTCAACAAGCAAAATTGCCGTATATAGAGTGAAAACAATCATCAAGAAGTTCTGCAGGTTCCATTGCATCCTGAAAAATTCACTGTATGCTGTGCTCTACACGCTGGAGGCATTATCGGTCCATATTTCTTTAAAAACGATGCTGGAGCTAATGTTACAGTGAATGGCGCTCGTTACAAATGGATGATCAATGATTATTTGTTACAAAATATGAATGGTATCGACCCAGAATTGTTTGGGTTCCAACAAGATGGTGCTGCACCTGATGCTGCTACCGTAACAATTGATTTATTGAAAGAAAGATTTGACGATAACATTATCTCGAGAAATGGTCCAATTAATTGGCCTCCAAGATCATGCGACATAACTCCACTGGATAATTTTCTTTGGGGTTATGTCATGTCATTGGTTTATGCTAAGAAACCAGAAACAATAGACGCTTTGGAAGCCAACATAACTCGTGTTATTGATGAAATAACACATACGCAAATGATAGTCAAAGGTTTTGAGAATAGTGAGAAACTTCAAAATTGTGTTGTTATGACTTTAGCAGCCCAAGGAATGATAGACATTCGGTCCTATTTTTAGGGTTGTAATTATTTATTTTCTCTTGATAAGTATGGTGTAAGATGAGAAAATTTTCATTGAGTTATTCTTTTTGAATACGGGGGCATAAAATATTCGCAGTATAACCTTCGGATGTTCAAATTATTTTCGTCTGTAGCAAATCAGGTCGTTTTGACCGTATATGACATTGGAGAAGAGTTACAAGAAGACTGAGTCTTTTACTGTTCGACATAATAATGGACGAAATAATCAGCCAAGTTCAAAAGCTACAGGGGTATAAAATGGGAAATAAACATCTTGTGCTATGCAGATAACGCGATACTAATAGCAGAAAAAGAAGATAATCTCCAGAGACTTCTATTCTTGTTGCATGAAGTTTCCAAAACACTGGATATATCAATATCCGCAGCCAAAACTAAATGTATAGCTACATCTAAAACAGCTTTAAGATGTAAACTGAAGGTAGACGACATTATAATACGCCAGGAAATGAAACTTACCTACCTGGGCATAAAAATATCAAGCTATGGAGTAAAAACTTGTAAATATTGAATAGAGGGGTGTAATAAAAATCTATTTGTTCATTTACTAGGTTATTGCTGTTTTTATGTTTATTTATTTCGTAAATTTCCCAATTTTAGACCTCTATTTTCAACATGTAGAATTTCTATTTCTTTTGTGAAAGAATGGTTATTTTCAAGAAGGTGTTTAGCATAATGTGAATCTTTTTTATTTTTACCGAAACTTCTTTTATGTTCTGTTAGGCGTGTACCGAAATTTCTACCTGTTCTACAAATATAAATCTTTGGGCAATCTGGGCAAGTGAGTTTGTATACACCTGATAATTGAAGTTTATCCATAATGTTTTTATTGTTTTTGATGTATTTGCTAATAGGATTGTTTGTCTTGAAAGAGACTTTAATATTTTCTTTTTTGAGTAGGTTTTTTAGTTGAATACTAATGTTTCCGAGATATGTAAGGCTAACGTATTTGTGTTCAGATAGATCAGATGTTACTGGATAAATTTCTTTTATTGGGTTTTTGTGTATACGTTGGTTAATTAAATTATCTATTAGAGATGTATTATATCCATTGTTGTAAGCTATTTGTTTAATTATACATTTTTCTTTTTGGAAATTGACTTGGTTTAGTGGAATGTTCAATAAACGGTATATCATACTATGGAGAGCTGCTAGTTTGTGTTGGAATGGATGAAAAGAATTACGGTGTATAATGGTATCTGTTTGTGATGGTTTATGATAAATTGCGAAGTTATGTTTATTGTTTTCTCTAGTTATCGTGAGGTCAAGAAAGTTGATGGATTCATTATGTTCTATTTCTGAAGTGAAAACTATTTTTGGGTGGAGATTATTCATAAAATTCTCAAATGTTGATATTTGTCTGTTAGTACCTACGAAACATGCAATTATATCATCCACATACCTATACCAATAAAGGATGTATTTTTTGAACGGATGTTTATGAATTTTGTTTTCTAGGAAATCCATGAAGATTTCCGCGAGTAAAGAGCTTAGTGGATTTCCCATGATTAAACCTTCTTCGCTAGTATATAAAGTATTGTTAAATTTGAAGAAATTTTGGTTTATACAAATATTTAATAAGTGTATTATTTCTGATTTTATGACGGGGTTTACTTTGTTATAATTTAAAAGTTCTTCTATCAGTTTTAATGTTTCCATTGGGGGGACACTAGGAAAAAGGTTTTTAACCTCCCACCGTAATTCTTTTCATCCATTCCAACACAAACTAGCAGCTCTCCATAGTATGATATACCGTTTATTGAACATTCCACTAAACCAAGTCAATTTCCAAAAAGAAAAATGTATAATTAAACAAATAGCTTACAACAATGGATATAATACATCTCTAATAGATAATTTAATTAACCAACGTATACACAAAAACACAATAAAAGAAATTTATCCAGTAACATCTGATCTATCTGAACACAAATACGTTAGCCTCACATATCTCGGAAACATTAGTATTCAACTAAAAAACCTACTCAAAAAAGAAAATATTAAAGTCTCTTTCAAGACAAACAATCCTATTAGCAAATACATCAAAAACAATAAAAACATTATGGATAAACTTCAATTATCAGGTGTATACAAACTCACTTGCCCAGATTGCCCAAAGATTTATGTTGGTAGAACAGGTAGAAATTTCGGTACACGCCTAACAGAACATAAAAGAAGTTTCGATAAAAATAAAAAAGATTCACATTATGCTAAACACCTTCTTGAAAATAACCATTCTTTCACAAAAGAAATAGAAATTCTACATGTTGAAAATAGAGGTCTAAAATTGAACTTATGGGAAATTTACGAAATAAATAAACATAAAAACAGCAATAACCTAGTAAATGAACAAATAGATTTTTATTACACCCCTCTATTCAATATTTACAAGGGATCGAGTGAACACGATTCTGAAGGGAATATTCTTTGAGAAAACCAACCCGACGAACAATCAAAAACACATGTACACCTTCTGTAAAAAATCTTATAAATTAATTGTACAACAACTGTTACTTCGTATTCTGATGAAGTCTTTCTAGCGAAGACGAAACGTACGTCAATACCAAAAATAAAGTAGAAAATGTAAACAAGTGTTTTATTTTATAATGACAATTACAACTGATTTCTACCAAGCAACGGCCCAATCTATCATAAATTTAAAAACTTGCCCGGACAGATGATGAGATAAAAATGGCGAATTTTCGATGTAGAACAGGCAATGTGCCTATTTTAAAGAAAAAAAAGGAGGAAAGAAAACTTCACTACTTCATAGTCAGATGCTCCTACGATAAAGAAGTTATAGAGATCTTCGAAGTTCGCGTGGTGTAAGTCGGATCTCACCTATCCTAACAAGATTCACGTAATTTTTCCCCTGCGTTTAACCTTTCATTAGCATGGAAGTAGCACCGTGATGTACCAGCCATGCGTATCTGAGGCGGGTAGAGTATATTATTTAAAATTTGAAGGTCTTCATCCCCAACAAATCATAAATGCTAATTCTACTGGCTATCGTTTTCGATTGGTCAAACTAACAACACGCACATACCCAAGGGCCGAAGCAAAACCTTGATCTGTGATAAAATATTGCCGAGAACCGCACATAATTTCAATATCCCCCTTCCGTTTCGGCCTTTTGGAATTCGTTTCGAATTCCCCGTTTACATCCTGCAAATCTCCCGGAATTCGAGAAACAGAATAATATTTGTACCCTTAAATCGATACGTAAGAAGATATCAATCAACTGGCGATGTTTTCTTCGTCATTGCTTTTTAGGTCAAAAATCAATTTCGTGTTTTTTAATCTGCTAGAAAATGTAAAAGATTTTCAAAGGAATGATCAGTGAATGTGTCATTGAATTTTTCAGTAAAAACAAACAAAAAGATTTCATCAATGTCCTTATATGCGACACAAATTTTGGTCTTTTGTCCGGTAGAGAGGTTGATGAAGAATATCACAATGTAATTGTGATATAGTGTTTCACTTTTCTCAATAATTACGTAACAAGTTAGTTCGACCTATCTCGATCATATTTTTCTGAAAGCTGAAATGCGGAAAGAAGATTGCTCGGCAGCTGTTTTGCAGTATGATGTAACTGATCATTATATAATTATGTTATTTTTGAGGAGTAAGTCAGAATCTATAGGATATAAGAAGAAGACCAAAAAATATCCAAATTGCGTCAAACTTAACAATGATTTCATTTAAAATAATTCACACAGTTTTTATGTTTCACAATTTATTCAGAATCCTGAAACGTGTTTCGGTCTTTCGACCATCTTCAGAGGAGTACAAAAAGGAACTAAACTCCAAATTGAAAAATGTACTATTGAATACACTTCGGACATTTTTGTAGCACATGGAAATAACTAGAAACTTATCAATTGAAAAAGGTTCCATTTATTACACTTCGGACATCTGTATATTTTTATAGTACATGGAAATAACCGGAAGCTTCAAAAATTTAAAAGGGCTCTATTTATTGCATTTCGGACATCCGTGTATTTTTTATGGCTCATGGAAATAACAGCATCCAATATCGGGGTGTTGCCGAATAGTATTTGGGAATTTGTTAAATTCACCTTTTTTTCAACGACTTTTTTTATTTTAAAAATCTCCAAATAGTCCATCAATTTTCCCTTATTAACATTATATGTGACATCTTTCTTATTAAAAAAATTATTGAATTGAATAAGTCCTTACTTGGTGAAAATCCATATTACATAATATTTAAATAAGGTTATTCTGATTTTCACAAATTTTTATTGTTATGTTTACAACAATCGTTTCGCTATCACAGTAGCATCATCAGGCAAGTTATTAAATATGTAATCTTGCCTGATTATGCTACTGTGATAGCGAAACGATTGTTGTAAACATAACAATAAAAATTTGTGGAAATCAGAATAACCTTATAATACTAGCTTTGTCAAAATCATTGAAAAAATTATGCTTCCACTGATTTTACAAAATTTACATTATTTCGTGGATTCAAAGTATTCTAAATAATTAACCTGAATTTTCATCTAGATATTGATATTATTATAATTTCATGCTAAACAGAACAGTGCAAGTCTTGTTTTTCATTCGTGTTTCAAATGTCAAATTTTACCAAAGTTTAACTTCTAATGCTTATAAGTTATGAATTACTTAAAATTACCTATGAAATTGATTACATTACTTTAGATTATATACTATTACAAGTTTTTCAATGCATAAGCATCTTCAAGGATATTTCTTACATACTTATTTTCAAAATTTTTGACGTAAACACTATCTTTCATTGAATTAATTGATTTTTGGTTAATTTGGCCTTATTTGCACTATTTTGGTGAGTTATATTTAAGTTAGCTTGTTCTTTGTCAATAACTTTACTGAAGTTCATATGTGATTCATAATAGTAACAAATATTTTCAACAATTTCTTCATCATTTTCAAATCAGATATCTAAATTGAAATTACTTCTATTTGTTGCAACATTGACAGTCTTTACATTGAATAATTGTGAATTGAAGTCTCCCTGCGAATTCTATGAAAATAGTTTTAACAAATTTACTGATTTTTGATCACTGTTCTAAGAATTTTTACTCGACTAGTGGTTATGTACTCCCAATATGATTTTTCTTCATAATATTGGCTTGTGAGTATTTTTATGAATCAAACGCAGTCACGTTCGAACAATCTTCGTTAACACATGTGCAGCAGCAGTGTCTGTTTATCGAGATTTCACGCGAAAATATTGAACCAGAAGACAACGATCGCTTCACAGCAAACGCCGCGGAGTTTGAGACATTTTCACGGAGATGTCTCAACAAAGCAGCTCAACCTCCTACGCCACCTCAGGGGAAAAGAAAAAATTCCAAGAAGTTGCCAAGAAGAAACGAAAAAAAAGTCAACAAAAGACGCCTCAACAACAAAAAAACAGAATATGAGTAAATTACCAGACATCGTATTCAAACAACCCCAAATAATTCTAAGAAAAACAAATACAATAAACAAAAAGAGTGAACTCATGGAAGTAGATAACAGAAACGATGAAATGTCAACATCTGCTAATATAAGACAACTTGATGATTCACTTCAAGGACACTCAAACACAAATCCACAACAAAGAATAAACTACCCACAAAAATCATTGCACAATAAAAATGAATCCACTTTTTCAACAAGAATGAATGAAATTCGAAATACTGAATACAAACATTTATTGTATCTATCGGTGGACGAATCAGTAATCAACGAAAGAATCCAGATGGCAGAAGAATGAAATAAAAAATTTCCAAACTCAAAGGACATCATACTGAAAACCAAATTGGGTTATTTACTGAAATTAAATGGTAAGAAGTGATAATAAATACCGGGTTAAAAAAGAGGGGCCTTCTAACAGATATCGGAATGTCGGCAATCGACAAAGAAGGTTGATAAACAGATGGTACCCATTTAAATATCTCAAATAATTTTTGGGGTTACATAGCTCCGTACAGACATTCATTATTTTTACATTTTTTTGTTGTATATCTCAAATATTTGGATTTACATAGCTCCGTACAGTCATTCATTATTTTTTAAATTATTTTTATTCTGAACGAATTTGAAATTTTCAAATAATCAAGTTTCTCTTCTTTTGAATACATGTAAAATTTTCTTAAGATTTTCTTTTGTCGAAGGGAATTACTGTTTTCTAAAGAATGAGTGGCAAAAGTTGAATTTTCGTTTACTTTTCATTAAATTCGTTTTATGTTCGTTGAAAAAGGTTTTAAACAGATGTTACTTTTTAAATATCTCAAATAGTTTCGATTTACATAGCTCCGTACAGTCATTCATTATTTTTACATTATGTTATTGTGAACTAATTTGAAAATTTCAAGAGATTCTAGATGATCGAGTTTCTTCGCTTTTGATTCTTCATGTAAAATTTTAAGATTATCTATTGTGGGAAAGGAATGACCATTTTCTAGACAATGAGTGGCAAAAGTAGAATTTTGTTTATTTTTCATGAAACCCATTTTATGTTCGTTGAACCTTGTCTTGAAGCAACGTCCTGTTTGTCCTATATATTTATTACTGCACGTAGAACAAGATAACTCATAAACTCCTGATTTGTGTATGTTTGGAGTAGGGTTCTTTGCGTTAAATAATACCGATGATAATTTGTTTTGCGTTTTGAAGGCAATATTGACATCTGATTTTGAAAAACTATTAGCCACTTTTTGACTTATGCTACCGAAGTACGATAGAGAAATGAATTTTTTATTTTCTTCAGTTTTTATGAGGGGATAAATTTGACTCATAGCTATTTTAGATAGTTTCTGTCGAATTAGATAATCTAATTCGACAGAAAGTATCTAAAATAGCTATCAGCCAAAATTATCCCATCATAAAAACTGAAAATCTAATTCGACAGAAACTATCTAAAATAGCTATGAGCCAAATTTATCCCATCATAAAAACTGAAGAAAATAAAAAATCCATTTCTCTATCGTACTTCGGTAGCATAAGTCAAAAAGTGGCCAATATTTTTTCAAAATCAGATGTTGATATGGCCTTCAAAACGCAAAACAAATTATCATCGGTATTATTTAACGCAAAGGACCCTACTCCAAACATACACAAATCAGGAGTTTATGAGTTATCTTGTTCTACGTGCAGTAATAAATATATAGGAGAAACAGAAAGTGTAATATATCTTTTTTGGTAGTAAAACATAGTTACTTCTACAATTTGTTTTAATTATGATCAACTACCAAATAGTAGCGGCTGAAACAATTCAGTATCTGAGGGAATGTTTCACAAGAACCGTCATTATTTGGTATTCCCAAGTCATCCACCAGAGCCTACACCAGTACCTTGCAGCAAATGTCTCCTCTTTAACCACACAACTGGAAATTGCAATAATCGATTGAAATGCACCAAATGCCAAGCACCATATAAAGAATCCCAATACAAGACCAACCTTCCACCAAAATGTAGGGCATGCGGATCAGAAGAGCACCAGGCCTGGTCGCCTAAATGTCCAGATCACCCCAAAAAACCTTTGGAGGGTAACCCAATAATGCTATTAAGTCAGTGAATAAAAAATCAAGAAACATAGAAGAACTTCACAAGAATTCACGGCTCAGTTACAATACATGATGATATAATTAACACTTATATTAGAAAACTCAACACACCCAAAATTACATCAGGGAAGAACTACTGGACAAATTGAAATTCAGATTCGTTGGTTAATATACCATAGATACTGTGGCTGTTTTCTCCAGAAATAGAGTTTATATCTTAATGTTTGACATTGAGGACCCAGATGAACCATCTCCTACCGACAAATAACAATGCACAAATTCGACTCTAAAGTTAAGATCCTATACAGCAACAGCAATGGCTACATTCCGAGGAAACACCTTATCAACAATGTTATTGAAGAAAATGACATCCAATGTGCAATGTTTGTAGAGGCGAAAATAAAGAAAGTGCATGTGATTTCATATAGAGATTGGAACATCATAAAAAAAATAGGGAAAAAAACGAAAAACACAAGTATTGTGCAGTGCTACTCAAGCTTGAAAATCGGAAATGACAACCCTCCTGCAATTAACAACAAACTGAATGAATGCCTGCATTTCACAATACCTTTTCAAGGAGAGAAGTTGCATGTCTTCCTAGTGTATGTACATCCACATTCAAAGGTTGCGGAAACGATTTTCACAAAGGCTGCACTATATAAATATTCTATCATTATCGGCGACTTCAATATCAACAAAGTGAAACATAAACAACTCTCTAAATTCCTGCAAAATGGCACATTCACTAAATAATTGACAGCTCCAACATTCATCATAGATAAAACCCATATAGCACACCATACCTCATTCTGTATTCCTCTAACCTAAAGAACAACTTGAGATGTCTGGAGTTGACTCCAGACCTTGGATCAGATCACCTAGCAATGATGATAAATATTGATTTGAAGCAGATACCTGAAGAGATGCCTAAGAAGACAACATACAAGTTCCACAGATGCAAGATAAAAAAAATCAATAGAGACATTATGAAATTCATTAAAGAAAATGACAAGATACATATTGACGAGGATTATATTACCAACTTGAACAACACCCTGTCCAGTAGTATAAGAAAGAATACACCAATAGCCAAGCATTATATAGTACTTCATGAACTCCTACCATACATAATAAATCTCATCAAATTAAAGAGAAAAATGTACAGGCAATACCTGATTCAACCTCATCCGGAATAAAAAAAAAATTATCATCGAGATCAATAAGAGCATTCAGGTCATGGTTTAACAATATAGACAACACACTTGATAAAGGCCTGCAACAAAATCAACTCGACAGGGGGAAAAACATTCTACCAACAGGTTAAAAAACTTTCGAAATACAAACAAGTCCATAACATAACTACACTTAAAGACAATAACGGAGAATATAAGACAGACCAAGAGAAGGTGGAAAAGTTTTCCGACTACTTCAGGGGCGCATTTCAGTACGATATAATCATCAAATATGACATCACCAAAGAACCAAAAGTCATCGACTGGTATGAGGACATATTCAAAAATGCTATCGCCTACCTGATAATGAAAATATAAAAATTGAGGAAGAGGAATACTATGAGATAATATCAAAAACTAAGAACAGCGCCCCGGGCTCAGACACTATTTCATGGAGTATCATAAAAAAACTAGACAAGGACATACACACAAAAATAATTCAGATGTATGAACACTGTATGAGATCCGGAGTATCTCCAGCAATATGGAAAACAGGGACCATAATAACCATACCCAAACATGGTACAGACCATCAAAAAATAAAAAATTATTGATCAAGAACACTGTTGCCTGTTTTGGGAAACTGTTCGAGAAAATGATCAAAAGAAGGCTTGAGGAGAGGCTTATTTGTGCCATTCCCAAATGGCAGTTTGGATTTCAACCCAAAAAATCAACAATCCATCCACTCACCATATTTGTATCTAACACACAAAATGCCCAACGAACCGGAAAAAAAAACAGCTGCTTTTAATTTGGATATCAACGGGGCATTCGACAGCGTGTGGCACAAGGGTCTGCTTTTCAAATTAAACTTAACTCTTCTATTTACTTGACAAAGATGGTGAAAAGCTTTTTGGAGGACAGAAATCTTTCTGTGAAAATCAATGAGACTACATTCATCTCATTCATCCTGGAACAGGGCACACCACAAGGTTCTCCACTTTCCCCTCTGCTCTACAATATTTTCTGCTGTGATATAGTTAGAAGCTATAACAATGAACAATACCTTCTACTTTATGCCGATGTTTCCATTTTAATTTCACATAGAAAAACCGAATCTAGATGCATTAAGAAACTACAACTTTATATGGACAGATTGATAACCTGGTTCTATAAATGGCAGTTACGTCCCAACCCTGAAAAATCGAACTTCTTAATATTTAACACCGTCTCCAGCAATAAAATACCTTGGCATACAAATTGACAGCAAAGCAAACATAAAACTTCAAGCAAACCTAGTAAAAAAACAATTTGCAAGAGCGAAACATTTCAAATCTCTCACCTATAAGAATTAAGGAATCAGTTTTGAAAGTGCCACAAAGATATTCAAAACAATCTGCAGACCAATTCTTGAGTATGGTCATCCACTGTATGCAAATGCAACAAATTCGGTGTTACGGAACCTATGAGTAGGAGAGAGAACATCACTGAGAATAATAACACGGCTGAGACATCCTCAAAATAGATTGCACAATCCACCCAACGAACTGCTATATAGAAAGACCAAGATACAGCCAATAACGGAAAGGCTGAAAATGTTAAATGAAAGATTTTTAAAACTGCTGCAGGAACTGGACGACATATTTGGGATGTTCCATAGGGATCCAGTGACCAAGCCAATCAGAAAGTTTCCAGTCCAGACTGAAATGGACGGCCTCATGACAAATTAAAAGTACTGTTTATTTGAGTTGAATTTTTACATACAAAAAGTTTTTTTTGCCTCTAATACAATCAGATGTACAGGGCTGAAAGACTTCGGTCGAGAGCCTTCGAGTGTGGTCAATAACGAACGGTTATTATTATAAGTATTATTATGAATTAAATTATCAATACTTCTATCAGAATGAATATTATTTAATTGATTTGGGTCTGTATACTCTAACGAGTCAACTTATATAAAACGGTGAGTCTTTTCCTCGATATATTAGGGTAATTATTTATTTTAACTGTGAATTCCATGACAATATAGACTTATTCAGGTGCCTCTTTCGGGGCGATCTGTGGTTGAAGGCTGAGCTGCTCGTTACTGTTGAACGAGATTAGGGTTGGTGTTGATGGGTGGTGGTCCCATGCAGGGTGGTCACTGTGGGTTAAAAGGTCAATGTTCGGGGCTCTGGCGGTGATGTTATCGGAACGCTACTTTGGTTTCCTGGCGTGGCCTGGATTCTACAGTACTGACAGGTGTGGCAATCCTGCATTACCCTAGCTGGCTTCAGCAAGGCCCTAAATTTGCAAGGGACTACATTCCCGAAGCAAGACTCAGCAATAAAGCGATGATTGCTGCCACGGTAGGGGGAAGCCTACAGGAGTAATCCTGGCCGTTCTACTAGAAGATAGTAGAAGGGTGGGGGCAGTGATTGAAAGCATGCATGCTGGGCTGGAGGGGTTTCGCCTCCTCAACGTGTGAGTTGTGTTTTCCAACTCGAGGGCTAACCTGCAAAGTTAAAAGAGGTTTGGATAGTGCTTCGCCCTATTCCAGTGGGGGATTTGAGTCTTAGAAACTGGAGCCAAACTGGAAGTTACGATTCTATCGTGGTGCGCTGATTTGGCTTATCGTAATCCTGCGCCCATGGGTGCTGTGAACGTAGGCCTGAGGGCAGTAGGGTCACATAAAGCAACCTTTACTTCCATCCTTATGATTTAAAATGCATTACCAATTTTTCACAATAAAGCATTACTTTTCGAAGAAAATTCCACGAACTTATTTTTACTCCTAATAAGAAAACAAATATCTTTAGAACCAACCCCTCTGCTCCTCTTCCTCAAATTTAATTCCCTTCAATTCAACGACTACCAGATTTCTGTCGCTCCAACTGTTCTGTCCAATTCCTATCGCTGAATCTTCCGCAATTCCTATTTGTTCGAGTGCGAACGATAATCCCGGTCTTCAAACGTCCCGTCGGAAATTGAAATTTCATAGTGAATAAGATCCTGTAAAGGGCGATCGATCGTTTCCCAGATATAAAGCGGAAATTGATCTAAATAAGGAGTCCAACAATGAAATGAAAAGCGGCAAACAGACAGGAGGCCGGAAGAGGAGAAGAGCACGCAGCGGTGATAGCGGCGCATGCAAAGGAGCAGCCGACATTCGTTAAATTCACTTTGCGCGATCTCAACCGTCCAACTCCTGCTTTCTATGTAAATACGAATTTTCTTTTGTATTGTTTTAATCTGGCTTCGTTTTCTCGGCGTTCCCGCTCTTTCTTGAAGCAGCGCCGACCATGATTGTTCTTTGCCACCCCCCACCGTTCTGTGTCTACCGTTGCTCAGACTGAATTTTCTCCATTCCACTGAATTTACAACTTTGCGCTCTCCTTAATGATATTGCGGATATTGTGTCGTGGAAAGAAGGAGGGTTTCTTTCCGAGGATGGAATAAATGGTGTTTTGGGTTTGAATTTTCGGAATATTTCGGATGTCGCCGTTAATGAAATGATGATAGCCGAGAATATTTGAGGTCTCGGGTGCTCCTGTATTCATGAGGATCTTTGAAGCGTTGTTGGAAGTTGTTAAGGATTTGTTTTTTGTCCACTGGAACTCGAGTGTGTTGTCGTTTCATTAAAATCATGTATCTTGAGGACTTCGAGCTGGAAATGGACTCAAACGGATAAATAAAGCCTGATGATGAATAACTTATGGTTGAATGTGGTAATTATTAGTCTGAAAGCTGGTGGAAAATCAAAAAAAACAAATTTCGACATACTGGATTTAATCGACAAACAAAATTTATAATATTTTCCTAAATTTTGTTTCTGATCTTATGTTCATGAAAACCAAATCTTTTTCGAAAATGCAAAACATAATTTTAAGAACTTCTCCAAAACTAATATATTTTAAATGATTTGAAGTGAAACACTTTTTTCCGCTTATTTTTATTTTTCAACGACAATTGTTTCGTCAATTACATATTGACTTCGTCAGGTGAGTATGGTAACAATCAAGAATTTAATATATTTTAAATATTTAATATTATTTCAATATTAGCCTTCTACATATTTTACATTTTTAGTATTTCAAAATAAATAATTATAACTTCAGGAATTAAATTGAATTAATGTGATATAAGTACCACTTATATCAAACGACATATAAAATAAGCATTCATTATAAAACATCCAAATGATATAACAAAATCCAATAAATAAAAATTGTTAACGGAAGTCCTATTCAATATTCAATATTTTGAGTAGACAAAATTTTGTTTCTGCTCATCGATCTCATGAAAATAGATTTCTTTCGAAAATGTTTAACATAATCTTCAGAATTCCATCATAAAACTATCTTACTTAGAATATTCAATATTATTAGATATCTAACCAAGTAACTTTTTATAAAATCTCAAGATATGTAAAAATATTACTAAAAAATAAGATTCAAGAGAGACTTTGCTTCTTCAGTACTCAGTTATATTCGTATTCAATAAAATATAACGTCAATCAACAAAAATATTTTCTCACCTTTCAACAATTCAGATGAAATTCTTAAGATTATGTTAAATATTTTTAAAAGATATTTATTTTCATAAGATTGATGAGTCTACTCAAAATATTCAATTTATAGTATTTTGAAATTTGAATATCAAAACAAATTGAAATATGTTTATCTTCTACAATTTTAATTTCCAAAAGAATTTTTTTATTCCAAAAACTTTTAGAATTAAATAAATGTCTAAAACAAGCACCGCTCACATTTAATAGACGTATATAATCAAAACTCAATATACAATGTCAAATGAAATAAATAACCCAACAGATATACGAAAGTAATTAAAATTAATAAATAAATATTCAAAGGAGACAAAATTTTGTTTCTGGTTTTATCTTAAGAAATACTACTTGCCTTATAAAAACATGAACACACTTGAAGGACTTCCCAAAGAATATAATTTATTCGAAATATTTAATATATTCAAATATTCGAACAAATTATTTCAAAAATCTCTAAAAAATGTGCACTATATCTTCAAAAAACAAATATAATTCTAGATAATACCTTCATCAGCCCTTTTTTAAAATTCCAAAAATCAAAAACATAACCTACATCACTCACGTGTTAAAAGACTTAAGCTTCGAACTACAGATCAACTATATATTCAAGATTGATCTATGTTCTAACAAAATCAAAGAACAAAGTGAGTTATTTTAAGGTTTACTTAAATTCATTGACATTCTATAATGAGATTTATTGAAGCCAAAATATAATTATATATTATATATAAAATAAAATAGAAAGGCTTTTTACTTGATAGAAGAAATATAACAAAATTTGAATATCAAAACAAATTGAAATATGTTTATCTTCTACAATTTTAATTTCCAAAAGAATTTTTTTATTCCAAAAACTTTTAGAATTAAATAAATGTCTAAAACAAGCACCGCTTGTTGATCTGTAGTTCCAAGCTTAAGTCTTTTAACACGTGAGTGATGTAGGTTATGTTTTTGATTTTGATATTTGGAATTTTAAAAAAGGGCTGATGAAGGGATTATCTAGAATTATATTTGTTTTTTGAAGATATAGTGCACATTTTTTAGAGATTTTGGAAATAATTTGTTCGAATATTTGAATATATTAAATATTTCGAATAAATTATATTCTTTGGGAAGTCCTTCAAGTGTGTTCATGTTTTTATAAGGCAAGTAGTATTTCTTAAGATAAAACCAGAAACAAAATTTTGTCTCCTTTGAATATTTATTTATTAATTTTAATTACTTTCGTATATCTGTTGGGTTATTTATTTCATTTGACATTGTATATTGAGTTTTGATTATATACGTCTATTAAATGTGAGCGGTGCTTATTTTAGACATTTATTTAATTCTAAAAGTTTTTGGAATAAAAAAATTCTTTTGGAAATTAAAATTGTAGAAGATAAACATATTTCAATTTGTTTTGATATTCAAATTTTGTTATATTTCTTCTATCAAGTAAAAAGCCTTTCTATTTTATTTTATAGTATTTTGGTTAACAATTTTTATTTATTGGATTTTGTTATATCATTTGGATGTCTTTTACTGAATGTTTATTTTATATGTCGTTTGATATAAGTGGTACTTACATGACATTAATTTAATTTAAATCCTGAAGATATAATTATTAAATATAATTTTTTTAAATTAAATATGTAGAAGGCTAATATTAAAATATTCAAATAATTTTATATACCTTCTATCGAGTATGAACCTCTATTTATTTCATTGTATTCATAATATATAATTATTTGGTTTCCTCAACATTCTTTATACAGATAGTCCTTGTGCTATAACAGAGGCCGTTAAATTACCTTCCAATCTTTTAGATCGATGGTAAACTACAGAATTATTTATTCCATTTAAATTTTCAGTATTTATTTACCAGAAGCTTGTTGAATTGTTAAGGTGAGAAAATATTTTTGTTGATTGATGTTATATTTTATTGAATATGAATATAATTGAGTACTGACGAAGCAAATTTTCTCTTAAAACTTGTTTTTTAGTTATGTTTCTACATATCTTGAGATTTCATCAAAAGTAATTTAGTTAGATATCCAATAATATTGAATATTCTAAGTGAGATAGTTTTATGATGACATTCTTAAGATTATGTGAAACATTTTTGAAAGGTTTTCATAAGATCGATGAGCAGAGACAAAATTTTGTCTACTCAAAATATTTAATTTATAGGATTTTGGTTAACAATTTTTATTTATCGGATTTTGTTATATCATTTGGATGTCTTATAATGAATGTTTATTTGATATGTCGTTTGATATAAGTGGTATTTATATGACAATAATTTAAATCTAATTCCTGAAGTCATAATTATTAAATATAATTTTTTTAAATTAAATATGTAGCAGGCTAATATTAAAATATTTAAATAATTTGATATACCTTCTATCAAGTATAAACCATTATTTATTTTATTTTATATTTAATGTGTTTAAATATTTAAAAAAGTTACTACAAAAATTTCTCAAAACATGTAGCACATCCTCAAAAAAAAGCAATTTGAAATCGAATAATGTCTTCGTCAGTCCAACATCACATTTAAAGAATAAAATCAATTAACAATAAATAACTTACCCGTCAGACTTCATGGTATTCTTGTTGGAAAAACACTTAAATTAGAGAACATCACAAAAATCACACAAAGTTTGTAAGATATTTTGTGGCTTTAATTAAAACCAAATGATATTTATATAATGAGATTAAAACCAAAATATTATTATATATTATATATACAATATAATAATTAGAAGTTTTTCACTTGATAGAAGGATTATTATAAAATTTAAATATCAGAACAGATTTATTCTGTTAGCCCCCTAAAAATTTTAATTTAGAGAAATTTCATTCAAAAACTTTTGGAATTAATTTAATGCCTTTTGAGCACTGCTTAAATTTAGTAGACATATTTAGAAAATCAAAATTCATTATATAATATCAACTGGAATTGAAAAAATCCAACAAATATAAATTGTCAATTAAAATCAATAAATAAACATTTATTTAAGTGCTTAAAAAATATTAAATTAATTCTTACTGTTTTTGAATAAAAACTTTTCAAATCAAAATTTATAGGAAGCTAACAGAATAAATCTGCTTTGATATTTAAATTTTGTAGTAATCCTTCATTCGAGTAAAAAACCTCTTCTTATTCATTTGGTTTCAACTAAGACCATAAAATACCTTACAAGCTTTGTGTGATTTTTGTGATAAACATTTTTAAAGTTCTCCAATTTCAGTGTTTGTTCAACTAGGATATCATGAGATCTTTTTGGTATGTTATTTATTGTTAATTGATTTTATTTTTCAAATGTGAAGTTAGACTGACGAAGACCTTATGTGATTTCAAATTGATTTTTGTGGATGTACTACATGTTTTGAGAGATTTTTAAAGTAACTTATTTAAGTATTTAAATATATAAA
This sequence comes from Megalocaria dilatata, assembly GCA_034642435.1. Lineage (NCBI taxonomy): Eukaryota > Metazoa > Arthropoda > Insecta > Coleoptera > Coccinellidae > Megalocaria > Megalocaria dilatata. The sequence goes on along the minus strand of CM067856.1, from coordinate 41,901,393 downwards.
ATATTTCAAATAAATTAGTTTTGGAGAAGTTTTTAAAATATTGATTATTATTCCTTCAAATATTCATTTATTTATATTCTAAATTCAAATATAGAAATAGTCCTTTTTGTGGCCTTCATAAAATAAATAATAGGCTGAGGAACAAAATCCATATTGTTTATTTGAATGTCAAGACTTTATTTAACATGTTTCTGATTCTCCCATTTTGGGTCAGGTATGAACAGTTTTGTCCTATAATTTGTTGCCATACTAAAGGTAGCTTCATAATGCCTCTTTCATACAAGTCCTAGTACTTATTCCCTAAAATCTCTAGTAATCGATTTTCACAATCTTCTCTTGATGTCAATTTCTTATCACTCAAGAAGACTTTCAGTGCAAGGAAAAGATGGTAATCGCTTGGTGCCAGGTGCTGACTATATGGTGGATCTATTCTTCTTAAGTGCCGTCTTCGTTCCGAAGTTTGGCTATCATCAAAGCTTTGCGTGTTTTTGATACTCTAGATCTACAGTTGGCAGTTGTTACAATTGTACCATTCTCTTAGGTTCTGCAACCATGAGTTCATTCTTCTTCCTATGGATCTTTTGCCCATTATTCTTCCTTGGGTAATAAGTTGCTGCAACTGGTATATATCTACCCTCATAACAGGTGTTGCAGTTTGAGCTTTTTAATAGTAAGTACCAATTATTTCTCTTCTGCATTATTCGCAAAACCTCCACATTTATCAATCTCTCTATTCACGATATTCTCAGTACTCTACGGTACATCCACATTTCAAATACTTCTACCCTTCTGGTATCGATCTTTTTCAATGTCAACGCTTCCATCCCGTAGAAAAGAATCGACATCACGTCACATCTGACAAGGCGAATTTTAAACTTAAGGCTTAGATCTCGTCCGCGGAAGACTTTTTTCATTTTAGTAAATGTGGCTATAGCTTTTTCCACTCTGATCTTGAATTCTTCAGAGCTATCCTTAGTTTCGTTGATGACAGTTCCCAGGTAATTATATTTTTTCACAATTACAACCGGGTCATCGGCATAGCTTAAGTTGTTTATTAGGATGTCATTTATTTTAATACCTTTATCTTACCCTGAAAGTGCTCTATTTATGATGTCTTCTGAGTATAGGTCGAATAAGATTAGTAAGAGAATTAAACCCTGTCTTACGCCTTTCTTAATCTTTATTTTCTCCGTTGTCTCTTGCTCCACTCGAATATTCGCTCTTTATTAGGTTATGGTAAATCTTGTAAATAATCCTGATGTCCCTTTTGTCCAAGCTTTTTTCTACCAAGTCTCATTAGATGACCGTTCCGAAATCCAATATCCACATCTAATTTTCTGCGAATTCTTATGTGAATCACTTTGAGGAATACCTTCAATGTGCCATTAGACTACAATTGCGATGGTCAGTGCACTGTTTTATGTTTGCCTTTTATAGTATGGTGACAAAATTTAACTGGAGCCATTCCTTTAGTATTTCTCCTGTTTTGTAAATGCAGTTCAAAAGGTGGACTAGAGTTTTCACTGAATCACCTTCCACAAGCTTGAGAAGTTTCGATGTAAGCCCGTCTGGACCCCGTGATTTGCCATTCTTCATTGTTTTTATAGCGTAAAGTATTTCTTCTTTAGTTTCGTCGCCTTGTATGCTATCCTTGTCTTTCGTCGTAGAAAAATTCTTATACATTATTTTTCCAAGTCCTAAGCTCTTGTTGTAGATCGGTTATTATTTCTCCATTTGCGTTGCATAATAGATTTGAATGCTTCCGTTTCAGTATATCTGCCATTTCCTTTATCTTCTAATGTAAGTTAAAAGGGTCAAGTTTTAGTCACAGTTCTTCAATTTCCTCGTATTTTCCTTCCTAAAAAGTTACTTTAGCTGTCCTTATTTCGTTTCTGATTTGTTTGTGCACTTCATCATACTTTTGTCTGTATCTTGTCTCACACTATCTTCGCTTTTTCCTTAGTCCCAAGATTTTTTTCTGTTATCCACTCTTGTCCATTTTTCTGTTTCTCTTTGGTGAGAAAACTCTGGGACGGGTTTTAGTATGGCCTCTTTCAAATCTATCTACTTGTCTTCTACATGCGTGTTCTGTGTCTTTGTAGAAAGCAATCCTAAGTTATCATTGATATGTCATTTAAAATCTTCTTTAATTTTTGGATTTTGTAAGCGGCTGGTAACTATCTGATCTATTTTTATGTCTTGTGAAGGTTTTTTTAGTTTAATGTGTACACGCGCTATCAGGGGGTTATCACCTGAAAATACATCTGCGCCCGGATAAGCCTTAACTGGTCTTATAGACTTTCTGTAACGCTGATTTACTAAGATATGCTCTTTCTGATTCCTAACTATACTACTCTGTCAAGAAAGTACCGGGAATTTTCAATTAAAACAACATTTTCACATTTAATCGTCAAAATTTATTGGGTCGTCTTCAAAATAGGCTCCATTTGCTCCAATACATCTATGCCGCACTTCCAATTATCGAAACATTTTTTATAGGCGCTTTCCGGGATGGATTTTAGCTCTCGCGCCGAATTTTGTTTTATGGCTTCAATCGACTCAAAACGGGTGCCACGAAGGGGCAATTTTAGATTTGGGAAGAGGAAAAAGTCGCAGGGAGCCAAATCCGGCGAATACGGTGGTTGCTGAAGCACGTTTGTTGAGTTTTTGGCGGAAAAGTCAGTCACAATCGTAGCTCGGTGAGAAGGCGCGTTATCGTCATGCAAAATCCATGAGTTGTTCGCCCACAAATTTGGCCGCTTCTTACGGATACGCTCACGCAAACGTTTCATAACGCCTAGGTAATACTCCTTGTTTACCGTCTGACCCTCAGGAACGTAGGTGTCAAGATGGCGGAGAGTGAAGGAGAGTTGTCCGATCGCTCTGTTAAATCTGGCAAAGAAATGAGTAGAAGTGAAGTAATTTGTGCCCACTGTACCAGGAAAGTGGTTGATTTCGTGACGTGCATAAAGTGTATAAAACATTTTCATCCTGGATGTATGACATCGTCGTCCAACAAAAAATCGGCGTTGTGTATGCATGAAGCAGCAAAAATCATCTCTGATGATCAACAAACAGAAATGCTCATGATCAAAATACGAAACGAGTTTCTAGAAAAGCTTATCATCGAGGTCCAAAGTAAAAATGATATTCTATTACAGAATAATCAGTTACTTATTGAGAAAATGAAGGTTATGGAGATGAATAATTTAGATAAGGAAAGAGAAATAAACAAACGACAACAAGGTACAAAAAATTCAAATATGAATAAACATCATAAAGCAGATGGTTCGCATGCGCAAACCGCAAATCAAGCAGTCCATCAGAGAAATGTTAATCAAGAAAGTCAGGTTACATTACCCAGAACATTCAGTTCTGTGGTTCACAATGAAAATAAAGTAACCTCAAACCCTACCGATGTCAATCCGCAATTAGTTGATTGTAAACAAATGGAATCAACAACAACTATAACTGGGATCTCAAACAATACACAGGAATGGATTGAAGTAAAAGCAAGGAAAAACACGAGGAATCGTAGAAAGGGGACTATTTGTAGTGGATCGGCAACTGTAAATGCCTTGTTCTCGGGAGTTCCTCCTAAGAAATGGATTTATCTGGGTCGAGTTGTTGGTGCGGATGTAGAGGAAGACACAATCAAGAATTTTGTTAACAGTGCTTTAAAATCACATAATGTGGAAGTAAAGAAACTCATCTCAAAAGGTAAAAATTCAGCTTTCAGTATTGGGGTACCAACAGGAAATTATGAACAAGTAATGGACAAGAACTTCTGGCCAGAGGGTGTGCTGATACGTGATTTTAACTTTCGAGGTTTTTTTCAGAGAGGCCAGAATATATTGAAGCCGCCAATATTGACACAGTGAAAACATATAAAGTTAAGAACTATATTAGGACTAAAATTTAGGGAGTCATGTAGGGGACATTTCAGGGAACAAAATATTTTAACACTGTGTGGTCTTTATATATATAAGGTATTAATTTTCATGAAACTTCATCCACAGTATTTTGAGAAATTCAAAAATGTTAATCAAACCAGAAGAAAAGAACCATTTTTCTATCCTTATCATTCCTTAGCGAAGACCGAGTGTTCTCCTCTGTATTTTGGGATAAAATTATTTAATGCTCTTCCTGATAAGTTAAGAATGTTGGGTAATGTGGGGATTTTCAAGAGCAGTTTGTATAAATTTATTGTTGTTGGTGAACCGTATACATGCTCAGAATTTTTTGATTTGTGTAGAGGGTAATGATATGAGTTTGACGAATTTCAATTTTATTGTGTATACAATAATTCATGAATTAAATATTATTATTATTATTATTATTATTATTAACGAATTCGTAGTGCACCACGCCACGGATATCGAAGAAAACAATGAGCATCACCTTCATTTTCGAGCGGCTTTGGCGTGGTTTTTTCGGTTTCGGCTCATTTTTTGCCACCCATTCCGATGATTGCTGGCTTGTTTGTATATCATACTCGTAGACCCAGGTCTCATCACCAGTTATAATGCGTTCCATGAATGTAGAATCGGAATTACAGCGATCCAGCATGTCTGAAGCAACCTGTTCGCGATGACATTTTTGAAGAAAATTCAGGTCTTTCGGTACGAGTCGTGCGGCCACCTTTCTCATGCCCAAAATATCAATCAAAATCGTACGTGCGGACTCGTGGGATATCTTAAGATCATGTGCTATCTCTCTCAAGCTGGTACGACGGTTTTCCAGCACCCTTTCCTTAATTTTATCGACGTTATCTTCGATCGAAGCCGTCGATGGGTGACCACTTCACAACCGTCCTTTAAGGCTCTGTACCACTGATATGCACGAGTTTTCGATAGAGCATTATCACCAAAGGCCTTTTGCAACATTTTCAATGCATCGGCACACGAAAATTCATTTTCAACACAAAACTTTAAACAAATTCTTTGCTCAACGTAATCACCCATAGTAAAAATCGGCACGCACTCTGACATCGACTGACTTAATCAGCTGTTGCAAACACACTAGTTGACAGATCCCGCTCAAGCTTGGCATAGTAATTAAGGACAGTAGTACCAACCTAGGAAAAAAAACTTTTACCTGCCTCATTGCCCCGCCAGATTTAAATCGATAATTCCCGGTACTTTCTTGACAGAATGTATTATGCCTATTGTGTTGAGTGGATGTCCAAGTGTACAGTCTCCGTTTGGGTAGCTCATAAAATATGTTTGAAATTATCATGTCACTTTCTTGGCAAAACTGTAACATTTTGTCTCCTCTGCCATTTCTTGACCAGAGGCCAATGTCACCCACATATTTTCCACTTTTTCCTTTCCCAATTTTGGAGTTTAAGTCTGATTGAAGGATGACAGTGAGTGTAGGTGCAAGTTCACAAAACTCAATCTCCTCATCTGATTTTTCTGCAGTAGGAGCATAGATCTCTATATCATTAAGTTTTGGGATTTTTATTTGCAGTTGTAAGAGTAGGAGGATTCTATCTGACACTGGTGAAAAATTAATGACAGACTGCGTCATTCTTTTTGAAATGACTACTACTATGCCATATCTATGATGTGGGTCTTCATTTCCGGAAATCATACCGTTTGCTAAATCAATCATTTGATTCAACATATTCTGACTATTTTCTATGTTATATCAATCGTTCATGCAGAATTAAAAAATCTCTTTTAAGTCGAAAATAATATTTGCTGTACCACATCTACAATATCAGCAGAAATGCCGCAGTCATCGGAAACTGGCGTAAATATTTTGAACTCTACAAAAAAATGCCGTTATGGTAATTTCAATAAAGTATACCTTCAATCATAAATTAGTATATCTTCAATCATAAATTAGTATACCTTCAATCATAAATGGCATCAAATTCCCCTTTTAATTGAATATGTCTGCAGCATATGTATTTGATGTAATTTGTTTAATTTTAATTTTAATTCCGGTGGGAAACAGGATATCATAATTATGGATAAATATCTGTAAGAATTATGATAAACCTTATAACTGCACTACAAAAATATGAATTATTTAAATATTTTAAAAATTTTTTAAAAAAAATTTTAAAAAATTAGCCTTCTACATATTTAATTCCAAAAGATTATATTTAATGATTATAACTTCTGAAAATAAATTAAAATAATGTCGTATAAGTACCACTTATATCATGACATATAAAATAAACATTCATTATAAGACATCCGAATGGTATAATAAAATCCAATAAATAAAAATTATTAACCAAAATCCTATAAATTAAACATTTTGAATAGACAAAATTTTGTTTCTGCTGATCAATTATGAAAACCAATATCTTTCAAGAATATCCAACATAATCTTAAGAATTTCATCACGAAACTATCTTACTTAGACTATTCAATATTATAGGATATCTAACCAAGGTACTTTATATAAAAACTCAAGATATGTAAAACATTACTGAAAAACAAGTTTTCAGATAACCTTAGCTTCATCAGTATTCAAATATTCATATTCAATAAATATAATATCAATCAATAACAAATATTCGCTTACCCTTCATTCCTCTAGAAAAACTTCTACCAAAATGAAACCTTAAATGTGGTGTTCACTAAACACAAAAATATATCTGTGGTTTACCCTTGATCTAGAAGATTGAAAGACAATTTAACGGCCTCTGCTATAGCACAAGGACTATTTGTATAAAGAATGTTAAGGAAACCAAATAATTATATATTATGAATAAAATAACATAAAAAGAGGTTAATTCTTGATAGAAGGTATATAAAATTATTTAAATATTTTAAAAATTAAAAAAAAAAATTTTTTAAAAATTAGCCTTCTACATATTTAATTCCAAAAGTTTATATTTAATGATTATAACTTCTGAAAATAAATTAAAATAATGTCGTATAAGTACCACTTATATCATGACATATAAAATAAACATTCATTATAAGACATCCGAATGGTATAACAAAATCCAATAAATAAAAATTCTATTTTGTCTATTCAAAATGTTTAATTTATAGGATTTTGGTTAATAATTTTTATTTATTGGATTTTGTTATACCATTCGGATGTCTTATAATGAATGTTTATTTTATATGTCATGATATAAGTGGTACTTATACAACATTATTTTAATTTATTTTCAGAAGTTATAATCATTAAATATAATCTTTTGGAATTAAATATGTAGAAGGCTAATTTTTTAAAAATTTTTTTTTTTAATTTTTAAAATATTTAAATAATTTTATATACCTTCTATCAAGAATTAACCTCTTTCTATGTTATTTAAAAATATGAATGTCGAAATATGACTATATCCGTAGTTTTCTCTACACAGATGACTCGTTTTCAGATAGTTAGGCGGCGATAAACGGATTGAATAAATTTTTCAATGAATTAGAGCAAACTCCACAACGAGTTTGAACAGGCCAGCTTAGCAAGCGTAGTCACATTCTGTAAATATTGGAACGATATTCCTTTCCCCTTTATACAATATTAATGGACTATCGCCTTAATCTTTCAGCTCGGCATGACTTGTGGAACTTTTTATCATTTTATGGTTTTACACTAAGTGTCACACTGTCACGTAGATTGGCGAAACACGAGGGGGAAAAGCTGAGGCTGTTGCGAAATCTGGGTTAATCGGCTAAACAAGTATTTAATTTGGTTCTATACCTGCAAGAATGAATATTTATTTGCCAATCATTTTTCGACAAATGTTTACATCCATGTTGATGATCTTAATTTATATAAGTTCATTATTTTGATTTCAGTTTAAGAATTCGGTAGGATGCAGAATGAATAGACAATAATGATATTGAATGACACGTACCGATTGTCCTTTGAGCTTTATCATTATTGAAGGCGTTTTAAGAGATGGGCAATTAAAAATTCGAATTTTTGAACGGCCATGAATAAAAAATTAATGAATATGTTCTCAAAGTTATGAATTTATCAGAAAGGCTGAACCTTGACATTTACGAAAAATGAAAATGTAATTCAAATGACCACCACGACTGGCTACAGTACCCTATTCAATCAACCCAATTTTTTAGTACATAGTCGATGGTTTGAGACTCAATCTCATGAATGGCAACGAGTTCGTGTTTCAAGGCATCACGTGAATTCTACCATTCAGTGTATTGGCATGTGAGCGTAGCTATTTCATCAAGTGACTACTTAGCAGTCTCCACAGTCTGCCCCAAGAGGCAGAAAGTGTGATAGTGGTTACGCCTTATGATCACGCATGGCGGAAATCACTCCGAAGAGCTGAACTCAACAGCTTCCAGTTTGGGCTTCAGTTCGAGAACCTACAACCGTATGACTGGTAGCAGCGAAGCACTATCCAACCTCTACTGGCTCTGTATGGTCAGTACCCGAGTGGTTTGGGATGCAGCTCACACGCTGAAGGGGCTTTTTATCCATCCATCCGAACGTAGTCCAATGAACCAAGATAGTCTCAAGATTGATGCCTGTACGTCAAGACGCACAAACCCTTGTGAAGTTTTTCAATTGACCCTGGCTTCAAGCACCAATGGACTAGCCGTATCGTTGTGATCCACAAACCCCAGAAACTCGCAATCGACACGGGTTCAGGACGAGGACAGTCAAACCGTCAAGTCCCGCTCAACACTTAAGCATTTTTCGAGATATCCTGAACATGAGTGTCTGCGAACAGATAGAAGGAATACCCTCCCAGTCCAGCATACGGACTTTCAACCACTCGAGTCCAACACCAATTGGGAGGCCAGTTCGTACGAATACTTCACGAGGGCATCCACCCTCCCGAGATAACGCAGTATGCCACATAACGCACTCGTCCATTGGACAAAATGTTTCAAGGCCTTAATCGTTTCTAGATGGTTAACGTATCACTTCTCCTTAACGGATCCTCACAATAAATAGTTCTCCGAGGGGACAATCAGCTTCATCGCTTCAAAGGATTTTTCTAGAAAAATGCTCATCTTCGACCATGCGAACAATAGCCCATTGAGCGAAGTAGAAGCGCATCGGATAGTCACGACACTTCACTTACATCACAGGTTGAACTCTGTAAGCATTCATACGAGAACTTCTCGGTTCTGAAGCACGATGACGAGTTGATGTTGATGGATGTTTGGCCACATTCTGAGCTACAGAAGCAACGTTTTCAGATGTGCTCATTTCTATTGAATTTTCCACGTGAAGTTTCAACAGTTTGGATAGAAGATTCACCACTTTGAAAATAAGTCTTCAATATATCCCAGTTTTGTTCAAGCCTAAATCGACCCATTTCGTTAATGTCAGATATTAAACTATCTTTCTGTCACAACACGAATGACAGAAATGATGCCAAATTCTAGACGGCCCACTCTTAGTTTCTTGGCGTTAGGAATTTAAATACTACTTTCACTCACTTTCATAATGTCAGTTTCCTTCTTCTCTCAAAACTAATGCTCAGGCATTCATGTACTCGTATACAGGTACGGAAAAGACAGTAGGAAATATTGGAAATTCAATGTTAATCTAGAGTATTACGAATGTCCAGTGGAGGAATCAAAACCTCAGCGCAATGTGATGACGAATAAACGACTGTTTCCTCTCAATAACAGTGGAGGATATGCTTCGATCGAAACGATGCTCTGCACTGCTTTCAGTTAAGCAATCAGAATCACTCGCAAACGCGGGATTTATTAGACCATATCGGTTGAAAATTAATACGACAATCTTATTCCAGTGTATGCGAGGAATTTATTTGTCACGATTAATTATACACAAAATTTCTTCTGTGAAAATGAGTCCCACAACTTATTCGAATATTTAAATATATTAAATATTTCAAATTGAATTATATTCTTTGAGGAGCCCTTAAGGTGTGTTCATGTTTTTAAAAGGCAATTGGTGTTCTTAAAGGTAATATCAGAAACAAAATTTTGTCTCCTTTAAATATTTATTTATTAATTTTTATGACTTTCGTATATCTGTTCGTTTATTTATTCCATTTGACATTATATATTGAGTTTTGATTATATACGTCTATTGAACGTAAGCGGTGCTTATTTTAGACATTAATTCTAAAAGTTTTTTTGAATGAAATTTTTTTTAAATTGAAATTGTAGAAGACAAACATATTTTAATTTGTTTTGATATTCAAATTTTGTTATATTTCTTCTATCAAGTAAAAAGCCTTTTTCTATTTTATTTTATATATAATATATAATTATATTTTGGCTTCAATAAATCTCATTATGGAATGTCAATGAATTCAAATAGCCTTAAAAATAACTTACACTGTTCTGTGATTTTGTTAGAACATAGATTAATCTTGATTTCTAAAGTTGATCTGGTTTCGAAGCATTCATTCTTAGCACGTGTGCGTTGTGATATTGGTTAGTTTTTTTATTTTGATATTTGGAATATTATCTAGGAACGATGAAGGGATTACTTAGAATTATATTTGTTTTTTGAAGATATAGTGCATGTTTTGAGAGATTTCTGAATTAACTTATTCGAATATTTAAATATATTAAATAGTTCAAATAAATTATATTCTTTGAGAAGTCCTTAAGGTGTGTTCATGTTTTTAAAAGGCAATTGGTGTTCTTAAAGGTAAGATCAGAAACAAAATTTTGTCTCCTTTAAATATTTATTCATTAATTTTAATGACTTTCGTATATCTGTTGGTTTATTTATTCCATTTGACATTATATATTGAGTTTTGATTATATACGTCTATTAAACGTAAGCGGTGCTTATTTTAGATATTAATTCAATTCTAAAAGTTTTTTTTGAATAAAATTTTTTTGAAATTAAAATTGTAGAAGACAAACATATTTTAATTTGTTTTGATATTCAAATTTTGTTATATTTCTTCTATCAAGTAAAAGGCCTTTTTCTATTTTATTTTATATATAATAAATAATTATATTTTGGCTTCAATAAATCTCATTATGGAATGTCAATGAATTTAAATAGCCTTAAAAATAACTTACACTGTTCTGTGATTTTGTTAGAACATAGATCAATCTTGAATTCTAAAGTTGATCTGGTTTCGAAGCATTCATTCTTAGCACGTGTGCGTTGTGATATTGGTTAGTTTTTTGATTTTGATATTTGGAATATTATCTAGGACCGATGAAGGGATTACTTAGAATTATATTTGTTTTTTGAAGATATAGTGCATGTTCTGAGAGATTTCTGAATTAACTTATTCGAATATTTAAATATATTAAATAGTTTAAATAAATTATATTCTTTGAGAAGTCCTTTAAGTGTGTTCATGTTTTTAAAAGGCAATGGGTGTTCTTAAAGGTAAGATCAGAAACAAAATTTTGTCTCCTTTAAATATTTATTCATTAATTTTAATGACTTTCGTATATCTGTTGGTTTATTTATTCCATTTGACATTATATATTGAGTTTTGATTATATACGTCTATTAAACGTAAGCGGTGCTTATTTTAGATATTAATTCAATTCAAAAAGTTTTTTTTTAATGAAATTTTTTTGAAATTAAAATTGTAGAAGACAAACATATTTTAATTTGTTTTGATATTCAAATTTTGTTATATTTCTTCTATCAAGTAAAAGGCCTTTTTCTATTTCATTTTATATATAATAAATAATTATATTTTGGCTTCAATAAATCTCATTATGGAATTTAAATAGCCTTAAAAATAACTTACACTCTTCTGTGATTTTGTTAGAACATAGATCAATCTTGAATTCTAAAGTTGATCTGGTTTCGAAGCATTCATTCTTAGCACGTGTGCGTTGTGATATAGGTTAATTTTTTGATTTTGATATTTGGAATATTATCTAGGACCGATGCAGGGATTAATCAGAATTATATTTGTTTTTTGAAGATATAGTGCATGTTTTGAGAAATTTCTGAATTAACTTATTGGAATATTTAAATATATTAAATATTTGAAATAAATTATATTCTTTGAGAAGTCCTTAAGGTGTGTTCATGTTTTTAAAAGGCAATTGGTGTTCTTAAAGGTAAGATCAGAAACGAAATTATGTCTCCTTCAAATATTTATTTATTAATTTTAATGACTTTCGTATATCTGTTGGTTTATTCATTCCATTTGACATTATATATTGAGTTTTGATTATATACGTCTATGAAACGTAAGCGGTGCTTATTTTAGACATTAATTTTATTCTAAAAGTATTTTTGAATAAAATTTTTTTGAAATTAAAATTGTAGAAGACAAATATATTTTAATTTGTTTTGATATTCAAATTTTCTTATATTTCTTTTATCAAGTAAAAAGCCTTTTTCTATTTTATTAAAAAAAATGAGTCCTCAGGTTTTTTTCGCCATAATTGGATAACAAAAACAAATTCTAAAAAGTGCCAAATCGAAGGTCGACAAATTTGAATTGAATATTCAAATAATCCACCTTGAGCCAAATAGTAGCCAAATCTATTATAAAGAAAAGGTCTCATATATGTGAGCAGTTGAATTATTAACCTCAATTCATTAATATTCGTCGCTCTATCAATTTCATGCCCATAAACGAAATTTAGCAGATATCCCCAAAGAAAAAAATCATTGGGAGATAAATCTTGTGATCTGGAGTCCCTTTTAATTGTGTGATTTTTAGAAATGACATAGTCCGAAAAAGTCATCCTGAGATATTGTGTGACTGCTCGTGCGTTGTGACTTGAACAACTATCCTGTTGAAACCAGATATCATCGAAATTGATTGGGAGTTGTCGAATTGTCGGAATAATTTGGTTATGTAACAGCTCCAGGTATTTGTCAGCGTTAAGGTTACCATCAATAATTCCCCAGAATCCCAGTCCAAACATTAAGTTTTTGGGGATACCAGGTACGCACAGGAATACTCAGATGCTTATTCTTTCTAGACCAACATCTTACTACTGATGGGTTACGTTTTCTTTTCAAGGAAAACGATGACTCATTACACATGATATGAGATATTGTTAAGGCATATACTATTTTCATTTGCTTTTTCCATCATAGTTTCACAAAATTTCATTCGTTTATGGTCTTCTGGAAAAATTTGTCGGCTTGTTTGAACCTTATAACATTGATAACCATTCTTTTTCAAAATGTTTCGAACACTTCTATCGCTCATTTCGACCTCTTCAGCAATTTGTTGACTCGAACAAGGTGCACTTATTACAACAGCAGTGCATACATCTATCTACTTTTTTTTTTCAGACGATTGTCATTAATGGTTTTTGGTGTTTTATCAATCTTCCAATGCCTGCATGTTCGTAAACAACCACATTTCTCGTTTTTTTTCAATTATTTAAGAAAAAGCCTAACTTGAAGGAATCGGCTTATCTTCAAAGGCAACAATAAATGAATTTATTGTCTCTTGAATTGGTTGACCACCAAAATTGCATTTTAAGATCTGAATTTTTTCTTCTGAACCGAACATTTCAATTTACTTTATTTTCAACCGATATGACTAACGAATTCCACGTTTGAAGTGCGAATGATTCTGATTGCTGAACTGAAAGCAGCGCAGAGCCATAATCCGATCGAATCATCCCCCCCACTGCCATTGAGGGAGAATTCGTCATCGCATCGCGCTGAGGTTTAGATTCTTCAACTGCTCCACTGAACATTCGTGGTCCTCTAGATTAACATTGAATTTCCTGTTTCCGACTGTCTTTTCCATACCTGTATACATGGTAATCTACAATGAATCGGTTTTGAAGATCCGGAATAAGCAAAAATTGTACTGACAAAAAACATGATTTAAATTTCATATTATACTATTTCTACCTATTTTCATTTCTATTTGCTGCTTGTGTCTCCTCATTTTGTGAAATAACAAACTTTTCGATTCGAACCGCTAGAAATGTGTTCAGGCAAAAATTGAAAGAGGAATTTTTTCGCCTTACTTGTACCCAGAGATCTCCAAAGAATCGGTTATTATCGAAAATGAATTCTGATAAATATTTTATCATTAATAAGGAGTATGAGCTATGATTATAGAAAGTTCTAGAAATCGAGACGGTGTAACATACATCTGTATAACAATTTTATACTCAAAGAATCTTGACTAGGTTTTGTTGATCACAGAGACAAATTGCAGATATGAGCACGTTTCAAACTGATTGGTTTTCGTCAGTTAAATGTATGCTAGTGGCTCCAAATCTGTCAAGTATCTATATTCATTATAGACATAGACACTAAGGTGTTAATAATACACTAGCGCCATCTAAAGTATGCAAAATACATACAAGACATACCTCTGAGGGTTAATTCAAGTAGAGAAATGTATTCTCCATATTTTCACGTTACTAACGCAGAAAAAAAACTTTCCTCATGCTCAAATCAGACCATAATTTGCCGCAATGCTCATAATTAGCATATTCATATTCAAATAAATTAATTCGGCTGTAAGGAGTATGAGCTATGGTAATAAAAAGTTCTAGTTGTCTTAGTGTAATTAAGAGCATTACTGCAAATTATGGTCTGATTTGAGCATGAGAAGAGTTTTTTCTGCGTTAGTAAGGTAAAAATAGCGAGAATACATTTCTCTATTTAAATTAACTCGCAAAGGTATGTCTTGTATGTATTTTGCATACTCTAGATGGCGCCAGTGTATTATTAAAACCTTAGTGTCTCTTTGTATAGTGAATATAGATACTTGACAGATTTGGAGTACTAGCATACATTGCACTGACGAAAACCAATCAGTTTGAAACGTGCGCATGTCTGCAAATTGCCTCTGTGATCAATAGAAGCTTCTCAAGTTTGCTTGAGTATAGAATTGTTATGCAGATGTATGTTACACTGTTCCGATGTCTAGAACATTCTATTACCATAGATCACACTCCTTATCAATGATTCTTGATACAGATCAGCCGAATTAATTCATTCAAATATTTTATCTTCAAAATTTGATAAAACGTCAATGCCGATTCTTTTAACAACATGTTTCATTCTGAATTTCGCGCCACTTTTGCAGTCTCAAAATAAAAAAGACAGGGAATTACTATTTGACAAGTAGAAGTTGTGAGGTTATAAAATATTGATGGTTATGTGGCTAATATTCGGGATACATAAACAAAATCACAAAACTATTCTGAAAGATGAAGTTCGTTTTGATTGTTTAGGTGCACACTGTACTGATTGAATAGATGGGACATCTTACCATTCCGTTCCATTTGAGACGGCCTTGTCTACGTCCGATATAATCCATTGTCTTTGCCAAACGAACTGTTTAGTGTTATTCGAATCAATCTTGTCGTATGTAGTTTCTGCTGCATTATGCATTATCGTTCGGGTAGTCAAATTTGTCGTATGTAGCTACATTATGTATTATCATTCGTGTAGTCAAACTTGTCGCACGTAGCCTTTGCTACATTAAGCACTGTCTCCAGATAGTCGCTTGTAACATTTCGGTCCAAGCTATCGCAATTATTATTGTTAATAGAGTAATCCAATCGATTTCCAAAGTATTGGGAAATCTATAACATTTGTTTTTAGTGTTATAATCATATGTTTCAACTTGGTTTATATACAGTAAGCCAAGAATTATAGTTCTTTGTTATTATAGTGTATTACGAGTGTTTTACTTTAATTCTTTATAATTTTCGTTGTCTATCTTATTAGATAAACAAAGCTAGTTCATCATCGAGATTACAACATTAAAGTGCCCTGGAAGTAAAACTCTTCTCCTCACTAACTCAAAATACAGTCCACTAAACCTATCGAAATTAATCATCGTGATTAACTAAATTGCAGTTGCATGTCAGTTGAAACTACTGAAATAATAGACAAAATACAGCGGTAAACTAACCGTGTTGCGAAACACCTACTAAAACGCGAAACAAGTTTATCGCTTCTTTTCTAGCGACTGATGCATAAAACAAATTCAACTAACGAAAACTTTGTTACCTACTTTCATAAGAAGTGCATCCGTTCCGCTCATAGAAAACTTCATTATCGGCACTCGTCACCAATATTTGGATCAACTTCTTTCCATTTTACTGGAAAGAAAATCAAAACACGTTCAGAGATTACTATGTTCTACTAACAAAGAATTGAAATATTCATACACTTTGTTGCCTGCGGTTTCGAAGAATTGCTTCATCTTCAGACAACTGTTCAACAAATGCATTTCAATTTTTGCTAGTAGTACTACACAATATTTTTTTAAACCTATTCAAATTATCATTCTCACTATGTGACTAACAGAAATGTTTTAACTATTGTTTATTCAATAAAATAGAAAGGCCTTTTACTTGATAGAAGAAATATAACAAAATTTGAATATTAAAACAAATTAATATATGTTTATCTTCTACAATTTTAATTTAAAAAATTTTATTCAAAAAACTTTTAGAATTAAATTAATGTCTAAAACAAGCACCGCTTATATTTAATAGACGTATATAATCTAAACTCAATATACAATGTCAAATGGAATAAATAAACCAAGAGATACACGAAAGTCCCTAAAATTAATAAATAAATATTTAAAGGAGACAAAATTTGTTTCTGGTCTTGCCCTCAAAACGCCATTTGTATCTTAAAAACATGAACACACTTAAAGGATCTCTCAAAGAATATAATTTATTTGAAATATTTAATATATTTAAATATTCGAATAAGTAAATTCAGAAATCTCTCAAAGCATGCACTATATCTTCAAAAAACAAATATAGTTCAAAGCAATTCCGTCTTCAGTCTTGAAATATATTCAAAATATTAAAATCAAAAAACTAACCTGTACCAAAGCACTCACCACGTGTAAATGAATAATGTTTCGAGACATAGATCATCTTTATAATTCAAGATTTATCTATGCTCTAACAGAATCAAAGAACAGTGTGAGCTATTTTTAAGGTTTACCTAAATTCATTGACACTGCATAATGAGATTTATTGAAGCCAAGATATAATTATATATTATATATAAAATAAAATAGAAAGGCCTTTTACTTGATAGAAGAAATATAACAAAATTTGAATATTAAAACAAATTAATATATGTTTATCTTCTACAATTTTAATTTAAAAAATTTTATTCAAAAAACTTTTAGAATTAAATTAATGTCTAAAACAAGCACCGCTTATATTTAATAGACGTATATAATCTAAACTCAATATACAATGTCAAATGGAATAAATAAACCAAAAGATACACGAAAGTCCCTAAAATTAATAAATAAATTTTTAAATCAGACAAAATTTGTTTCTGGTCTTGCCCTCAAAACGCCATTTGTATCTTAAAAACATGAACACACTTAAAGGATCTCTCAAAGAATATAATTTATTTGAAATATTTAATATATTTAAATATTCGAATAAGTAAATTCAGAAATCTCTCAAAGCATGCACTATATCTTCAAAAAACAAATATAGTTCAAAGCAATTCCGTCTTCAGTCCTGAAATATATTCAAAATATTAAAATCAAAAAACTAACCTGTACCAAAGCACTCACCACGTGTAAATGAATAATGTTTCGAGACATAGATCATCTTTATAATTCAAGATTTATCTATGCTCTAACAGAATCAAAGAACAGTGTGAGCTATCTTGGCTTCAATAAATCTCATTATGCAGTGTCAATGAATTTAGGTAAACCTTAAAAATAGCTCACACTGTTCTTTGATTCTGTTAGAGCATAGATAAATCTTGAATTATAAAGATGATCTATGTCTCGAAACATTATTCATTTACACGTGGTGAGTGCTTTGGTACAGGTTAGTTTTTTGATTTTAATATTTTGAATATATTTCAGGACTGAAGACGGAATTGCTTTGAACTATATTTGTTTTTTGAAGATATAGTGCATGCTTTGAGAGATTTCTGAATTTACTTATTCGAATATTTAAATATATTAAATATTTCAAATAAATTATATTCTTTGAGAGATCCTTTAAGTGTGTTCATGTTTTTAAGATACAAATGGCGTTTTGAGGGCAAGACCAGAAACAAATTTTGTCTCCTTTAAATATTTATTTATTAATTTTAGGGACTTTCGTGTATCTTTTGGTTTATTTATTCCATTTGACATTGTATATTGAGTTTAGATTATATACGTCTATTAAATATAAGCGGTGCTTGTTTTAGACATTAATTTAATTCCAAAAGTTTTTTGAATAAAATTTTTTAAATTAAAATTGTAGAAGATAAACATATATTAATTTGTTTTAATATTCAAATTTTATTGTTTATTCATTAAAAGGAATCCTTTCACTAACTTATGGAATTAAATATTATTATTATTATCCTGATACTCCTGGATTTTCGGTGGAGATCCCTAAGAAGCTTTTTCAGCTTGTGCGAGTTAAGAGTTCAGTTGTGTTCTGGGTAGGCTTTGTTACTGCGATCTTGCGCAACCTTAGGTCACAGCACTATTAATTTTTGACCCATCAGTGAAATGGTGGCCGACAACCATCCAACTAGAAAATTTTTTTCCACCTGAACAGGATTCGAACCCGGACCTTCCGGTCACAAGCCGAATGCTCTACCATTGACCTGTCCGCACTCAAATAGAAGGATAACTAGAACAATAACTGAACAATAAATAAAGAATTTTTCCCAGTTTTACTAAATTCCCAAACTGAAATTTTCTGCACTCAATAAAACTCAGATCTTTGACCTCATTTCAACTCATCATGACCATAGTTGAATTAACTAATTCGTATCAGAATGTTTTTATTGAATAATTATAAATTTTTTCCTGTGTTAATCATAAAATGTGTCAAGTTAACTTACATCATTGAGGAATTTGCTTCACTAATGATCTTATTTTGCTTTAGCAAATGAATTTTGCATATTAATGCGAGTCAACTGGAAATTGGAAATTGAACTGCGAAAAAAATAGATAAGACATCATCTTGAACGGTAAAAAATGTGAACATTGTTCAAAACTTATTGTATAAAAAACTTGGTTCTGAGTATTACTTACCTTCTTTTGTTTTTTCCTTCATAGCTTTTTGCATTCCAGAAAATGATAGTAATTGGATAAAACATCTTTGAGAGAATTTCGGAAGAAAAATTTGAATCTTCATGATCGTGGACACAACATTCGTAATACTTTCTACTTTTCAAGATTGAAAAATGTACAAATATTCAATTAAATAGAATAATATACATTCTGTCAAGAAAGTACCGGGAATTATTTCCTAGGTTGGTACTACTGTCCTTAATTACTATGCCAAGCTTGAGCGGGATCTGTCAACTAGTGTGTTTGCAACAGCTGATTAAGTCAGTCGATGTCAGAGTGCGTGCCGATTTTTACTATGGGTGATTACGTTGAGCAAGGAATTTGTTTAAAGTTTTGTGTTGCAAATGAATTTTCGTGTGCCGATGCATTGAAAATGTTGCAAAAGGCCTTTGGTGATAATGCTCTATCGAAAACTCGTGCATATCAGTGGTACAGAGCCTTCAAGGACGGTCGTGAAGTGGACGCCCATCGACGGCTTCGATCGAAGATAACGTCGATAAAATTAAGGAAAGGGTGCTGGAAAACCGTCGTACCAGCTTGAGAGAGATAGCACATGATCTTAAGATATCCCACGAGTCCGCACGTACGATTTTGATTGATATTTCGGGCATGAGAAAGGTGGCCGCACGACTCGTACCGAAAGACCTGAATTTTCTTCAAAAACGTCATCGCGAACAGGTTGCTTCAGACATGCTGGATCGCTGTAATTTCGATTCTACATTCATGGAACGCATTATAACTGGTGATGAGACCTGGGTCTACGAGTACGATATGCAAACAAGCCAGCAATCATCGGAATGGGTGGCAAAAAATGAGCCGAAACCGAAAAAACCACGCCAAAGCCGCTCGAAAATGAAGGTGGTGCTCATTGTTTTCTTCGATATCCGTGGCGTGCTGCACTACGAATTCGTTCCAGAGGGTCAGACGGTAAACAAGGAGTATTACCTAGGCGTTATGAAACGTTTGCGTGAGCGTATCCGTAAGAAGCGGCCAAATTTGTGGGCGAACAACTCATGGATTTTGCATGACGATAACGCGCCTTCTCACCGAGCTACGATTGTGACTGACTTTCTCGCCAAAAACTCAACAAACGTGCTTCAGCAACCACCGTATTCGCCGGATTTGGCTCCCTGCGACTTTTTCCTCTTCCCAAAACTAAAATTGCCCCTTCGTGGCACCCGTTTTGAGTCGATTGAAGCCATAAAACAAAATTCGGCGCGAGAGCTAAAGTCCATCCCGGAAAGCGCCTATAAAAAATGTTTCGATAATTGGAAGTGCCGTTGGCATAGATGTAATGGAGCAAATGGAGCCTATTTTGAAGGCGACCGAATAAATTTTGACGATTAAATGTAAAAATGTTGTTATAATTGAAAATTCCCGGTACTTTCTTGATAGAGTAGTAGATTATTTCCACAAATTCTTTGCGAGATTGTGGAAATAATCATAACATTTAATTAAAATGAATTCCCATCAAGTAAGCACACATTCAATTAAATTATTACAAATATTTCAGTCAAAATTCCAAGTTTGAACTGACAGATGAATTTATCTTAATAGTTGATCGTAATATAATACTATTGCACTATTATAAAGTGATTCATTTAGAGGCCGTTTTTGTGGTGGGGATTTAATTACAGATCGCGCAAGCCTCATGTTAACTGAAGTGCCACTTCTGTTCGGTAGTGTTTGACAATTCATAATGAAGAGACTTAGAACGGCACAGCGTCTACAAATTGTTCCACTTTATTAGGAAAATGGGCGTTCTACGAGGAATGTGTATCAAGCAAGCTTGTCAAGAGCCCAACGACTAAAATGGAAACAATACGGTGGGTCCATCGCCTTCAGTTCTTGCACTAGTTGAATTTTGCAAGCTTTACAGGAATATTTTCACGTAAAAATACGCGAAGTTGTTGAATATGACAGGCCAAGATGTTAAGAACGGCGACGAGTGAACACTTCACGGTCTTCGCGTACACTCTCTGCTACCGCCCCTATATTTTCTTCACTACGTGCTGGGTGTGGTTTATTTGGTCGAGTATTATCCAATAATGAAAATTGCCTGATACACATTCCTCGTAAAACGCCCATTTTCGTAATAAGGTAAAAAATTTTGTAGACACTGTCTTTCCATTGTGAATTGTCAAACACTACTGAACAGAAATGGCACACGAGGCATGCGCAATCTTCAATTAAATCCCCACCACAAAAAGTATCTCTAAATGAATCAGCCTTTACATAGGAATCGAGATATAACCAAAACGAAACAAATTTTAATGCTTCATTTCGATCCGCCCGGACAAAACATCAGATCAGATGCCAGTGGTGCCTAGCGGCAAATCTGAATTTATCTGTAGTACCATCTGCGAACTGAAAAAGTACCATTTTTGGTGGGATAAGGCAGTATCACATATATGCCATCATTTGTAATCTGTGGTTAGCTCATTAGGCAAAATTTTCCGACATGCTGCTTTGAAAATTCAAGACAAGTGTCAGAAAAATCACATAATTAACGAAGAGTGCCAATTTGATGTAGTTTTTTGATGGCGGAGTAATCGAACCTTATTTCTTCGAAAATTATACTTATGCGATTTTTAGAGTAAATCGATGGAGTTAGTGAACGATGCTGACCGATTTTTGAAGGCCGAAACTGATGCCATTAATGTGTACAACATGTGTTTTCAGCAGGATGGAACAAAGTGGCACATTCCTCGTAAAACAATAACTTTATTATTATATATGTTATTATATATATATGTGAAATATTTACTGGATGCGTAATTCATCAATTCAGGCTGTCTCGAAGATAAGGTCTACATTCTGTCAAGAAAGTAATAATAATTTTAATAATAATAATTTAATAATTTATTCGCAAAAATAGACACACTTAAAATATATATATATATAAACAATAAAATAAATATAAAGAAGTCATTGCGAATACACAACCACAAAGTCTAATGACTGTCTGTGGTAAAAAATAAATCATGAAACTAAAATAATACTAAAACATCAACAAATCATTGCGAATACACAACCACAAAGTTTGACTGTCTGCGGTAAAATAGAAAACAGGAAGCTAAAATAATACCAAAACAACGACAACATTTCTGAAAAAAATACTCTTAAAGCTATTGTGGGTCAATCAGTGAGTGATAAAAGGACCTTTCATTTTGCAGTAACCATTTTTTTAAGAACATTTTGAAAGCATACTTTGATCTCGTCTCTCGCAAGTAGTCAGGCAGAATATTATGTATTCTTGGGGCTATATAGGCGAACGAACGTTGTCCAATAGATTTGTTCGCTCTTGGAGCGAAAACAGGACGCTTTGAACTTCCACGCGTATTGTATGGGCGTTCTAGCTCATTCAGGTAAGAACCATTCTTATTTACAAATATTATCATCGCTCTCACGAATATCTGACGTATATCCAAAATATTCAATTCACTATACAATCGGTCAGAGTCATACGTGGGTGGCCTGAATGAAATGATCTTTAATAATTTCTTCTGTATAACCATGAGGGGCTCGAGTAATGTTCTTCTAACCCCACCCCATCCAATAATTCCATAGCCCAAAAGCGACTCCGCCAAAGCACAATATACAACCTTAAGTCCTGATAGTGGCAGCACATAGCGGATCTGGTAGAACCCGAACATTAGAGAACGTATTTTTTTCTTGAGGTTTACAACATGAACATCCCATCTCAAATATGAGTCGATTTGAATTCCCAAATAACGAACGTTATCCACAAAACCGACGCGTTTTCCATCGAAGCATATATGATCGTAGGGCGGCATAGTTGCACTATTAGACGTAAACGGCAAAACTTTCGTCTTTGCTACGTTAACAACCAACAAGTTATCTCTAAACCAGTCATTCACTCTATTTAAATCATCCTCCGCCTTTTGTCTAACCTCGGTCCAGGAGTCCGCATGATATAAAAAGACCGTGTCATCCGCAAACGAAAAAACCACACCAGAGGAGTTCGAGGTGAGCAAACTATTCAAGTAAACTACGAACAACACCGGCCCGAGAACAGTACCCTGTGGAATACCGCATCTTACTTCCCTGGGAGAACTTATCCTATCATTTATTCTCACCATTTGCTCACGATCAGTCAGGAAATTCCGAAATAGCTGAAGAACAACTCCCCGCATACCTAGGTGCTCCAGCCTCTCCAACACTAACTCATGACTAACCGTATCGAATGCCTTCTCCAAATCCACAAAAACACCCAGACATGGCTTCCTGTCATCTACGCACCCATAAACGAAGTCGGTGAGGCATCCTGAGTTCCGCGATTTGCTCTGAAACCGAATTGTTTTTCCGAGATTATTTCATGTTGGTCAAGATATTCTGTCAGACGCGTTTTAATCAAGGTTTCAAACATCTTTGAAAATGTCGATGTGAGGGAAATAGGTCTATAGTTGGACATATTATCTTTGTCACCCCCCTTATGTACAGGAACAATATACGCTGTTTTAAACATGTCTGGTACAAAGCCCTGACACAAACAAAGGTTAAAAACATGACACAATGGTTCCAATATATGATCTTTCATTAGTTTAACCGTTTCACTCTTAATCCCGTCAGGCCCCGCCGATCTACTACACTTGAGTGAGGATATTAAGTCTGAAATTTCTTCGGTACACGTTGGCTTTAGGTACATAGAGTGCATTTCATGTTTGTTATTCGTAAAGTCTCTTTTCGGTATATTCCCCAGTTTTGAGAGCAGACTTGGACCTACATTCGAATAATAATAATTGAAATTATCAGCGATTTCCTGTACATTTGTTATTACCTCATCATTTTCTAACTTTATCTTCTTTACTGCGCCTTTCTCTCCTGAATACTTTCCCGTGAACTCATTAAGAACTTCCCAGATTTTTTTGGAATTACCAGTATTTTCTTCAATTTTAGTTCTAAAATATAAGCTCTTTGCACTTTTCAACAGCCTGTTAAGCATATTTCGATAGTCTTTAAATATTCTTCTGCAAGTTGCGTCATTTGGTTTAATAAGGCACCTTTTGTAAAGTCTGTCCCGGGTTCTTATAGACGTTACGAGACCCTGCGTCATCCACGGTTTTCTCCTTCTCCGCTCGGTTAATTTTACCATCGAAGTGGCCCTAGTTACAATTTTACGAATTTGATCAAAAAATACCCCCGATGCAGTTTCTGCACTATCACACGCCAGAACACAATTCCAATCCGTCTCTTTCAGACCGTTCAACAGCACTCCCCGGTTAAGTCTCTCATACACGCTCCGAGTACTATTATCTGATGTTAACCGTTTTTCGTTCCGTAATTTAGTCGATGCTATGGTAGTATAATGATCTGTGATAAGTGTTTCTAGTACAATCGACTTTGTATGAGCTTCAAAATCTTTGTTCTTACTACGAGCGAATATATGGTCGATACAGGTTCTAGAAAATTCTGTTTCTCGCGTGACTCCGTTTACAAGCGAAATGAATCCGCTTTCGTAAAGGACATTTTGGTAGCTGTCTGCCTCAGTGCTGCTCTGTAAAATGTCTATATTCATATCTCCTATTATATACGCATGCTCGCAACAGCTGAAAGGTAGATTCCTCAAAAACTCGGACAGTCCATCGACAAAATCGAATGCATTTGTTGCTGGAGACCTGTACACAGCGACTACACATATCTTAACAGCACCCACTTCAACAACCAAACTAAGAGCATTCGCGGGCCCTATCCTTATATCCGAGCAAGAAAAGCAAAAGTCCCTCTTTATATAAACCGCAATCCCATCATTCTGATTCAACCTGTTTTCTGTTGTTAATAATTCATAACCTTCAATTGAATAGAATGATTTGACTTCAATTTTCCAGGTTTCTGTCAGAACGATGCAACTGGGAAGCGATTCGACCTGAGACAGAAGCGCCTCTAAATGAATGAAGTTTTTATGTATGCTTCTAATATTTAGGTGATATATGGAAAAATTCTGCTCTTGTCTCTGCAAAACTACATTCAGCTCACCGACCGATCCCACTCTTATGGCTTCATAATAGCTACCTGTAAAATCATCAATGAAAGGATTCATCTATCCTAAAAACTTACTTACACTAAAGTACGAAACATACAATTGGACCACAAAATTAAACAAACTAAATACTAAAATAAAAGAACACAAAGTTTCAGACCTATTTCCTAAAAGAACGTGTCCTTGGTTTATTCGCTTCAATCTGAGATACTAGGTTCTTCCGAATATTCACTATTCTTGCACTACCAGCCTGTTTCGTTACCTCTGTTGAGGGCTTCAAAGGCCTCGGTGCTCCAGAAATCACCGTTGGGGTAGCTGGAGCACTGCTAGGTTTATCAGGTACCAATTGTCCTCTCTCCAAATCGTCCGCTTCATAGGATATTCCATCAACATAGAGTCTATTTCCCCGGATGTAGCAGTTCTTGTATTTTTCCTCCTGCCTGACCAATAGCAAGTGTTTCTTGAGTACTTTATGCTCCCTTCTTTGTTTACGGGTTAAATCATGTGAAACAGAAATCTTTGTCCCCCTCAACTTGGAACAATTTTTAAGAACCAATTTCTTTGTAAGGGTCGAGGTGAACTTAACCTTTATGGGACACGATTCCGATCTTCCTAGAAGGTAACAATCTCTCAAATCCCTTTCACTCAGATCCAAATCGAGCAACACTTTAACCTCAGAACATATAATTGCAGGAGTTACCTCTTCCTGTTTTTTCTTAAGTCCAAAAATTACTAAATTTTCCTTAATTTGCTCCCTTCTTAGGTATTCCAGTTCGTCCTTCAGATTTTCATTCTCCTTCTCCAACTCAGCCACTCTATTCTTAACTTCTTCAATCTTCAAAGATAGGCGTGCCTCACTTGCTTCAATAAAGTTTTTTATTTCTACCTTAGTTTTCGCTATTTCATCAAGAATTGCTTGGCTAGATAATTCCGGCATCTTTCGAGTCACTCCAACAACAGTGTGTGGTCCCCCTTAGATAGTATTGGAATATTGGTGCAATCCGGAGATTCCACTCTTCACGTTTTTCAGCAGTTTATGTTTATTTACTTATTGATACGTGCCGTGTTATAATATATAACAGGTGTAACTGCGGTGTTAATCTCGAAATCGGAATGATACCACTCTAATGAGATGTTCCCAGATTTCAAAATCATTAATTAGGGCTTAACTATCCTTAATAATCGATAATGGTAAGGAGTTCAATATAATCAACTAAACGCGGTGACTGACTTTAGCACAATTGAATTTCATTCAAAGTACCGGGAATTATCGATTTAAATCTGGCGGGGCAATGAGGCAGGTAAAATTTTTTTTTCCTAGGTTGGTACCACTGTCCTTAATTACTATGCCAAGCTTGAGCGGGATCTGTCAACTAGTGTGTTTGCAACAGC
Source organism: Megalocaria dilatata (assembly GCA_034642435.1). Lineage (NCBI taxonomy): Eukaryota > Metazoa > Arthropoda > Insecta > Coleoptera > Coccinellidae > Megalocaria > Megalocaria dilatata. The sequence goes on along the minus strand of CM067856.1, from coordinate 41,875,066 downwards.
TGATTAATTCAGTCGATGTCAGAGTGCGTGCCGATTTTTACTATGGGTAGTTACGTTGAGCAAAGAATTTGTTTAAAGTTTTGTGTTGCAAATGAATTTTCGTGTGCCGATGCATTGAAAATGTTGCAAAAGGCCTTTGGTGATAATGCTCTATCGAAAACTCGTGCATATCAGTGGTACAGAGCCTTCAAGGACGGTCGTGAAGTGGTCGCCCATTGACGGCTTCGATCGAAGATAACGTCGATAAAATTAAGGAAAGGGTGCTGGAAAACCGTCGTACCAGCTTGAGAGAGATAGCACATGATCTTAAGATATCCCACGAGTCCGCACGTATGATTTTGATTGATATTTTGGGCATGAGAAAGGTGGCCGCACGACTCGTACCCAAAGACGGAATTTTCTTCAAAAACGTCATCGCGAACAGGTTGCTTCAGACATGCTGGATCGCTGTAATTCCAATTCTACATTCATGGAACGCATTATAACTGGTGATGAGACCTGGGTCTACGAGTACGATATGCAAACAAGCCAGCAATCATCGGAATGGGTGGCAAAAAATGAGCCGAAACCGAAAAAACCACGCCAAAGCCGCTCGAAAATGAAGGTGATGCTCATTGTTTTCTTCGATATCCGTGGCGTGGTGCACTACGAATTCGTTCCAGAGGGTCAGACGGTAAACAAGAAGTATTACCTAGGCGTTATGAAACGTTTGCGTGAGCGTATCCGTAAGAAGCGGCCAAATTTGTGGGCGAACAACTCATGGATTTTGCATGACGATAACGCGCCTTTTCACCGAGCTACGATTGTGACTGACTTTCTCGCCAAAAACTCAACAAACGTGCTTCAGCAACCACCGTATTCGCCGGATTTGGCTCCCTGCGACTTTTTCCTCTTCCCAAAACTAAAATTGCCCCTTCGTGGCACCCGTTTTGAGTCGATTGAAGCCATAAAACAAAATTCGGCGCGAGAGCTAAAGTCCATCCCGAAAAGCGCCTATAAAAAATGTTTCGATAATTGGAAGTGCCGTTGGCATAGATGTATTGGAGCAAATGGTGCCTATTTTGAAGGCGACCCAATAAATTTTAACGATTAAATGTAAAAATGTTGTTTTAATTGAAAATTCCCGGTACTTTCTTGACAGAGTAGTACTTAAGCCAATGCTACATGAATTATTCAAGAGCTGCAAAACAAGATGAGGACTATTATTCGCGAAGTGGAGCCACAATTATGCGAAAAGATGATGAAAAGTTCCATCGAAAGAGTGACCGTTAGTAACAAGAGCTGAGACGGATTTGGAAAATATCGTATTCCATTACAAACCTCGGAGTTTGTGCTTTGGTTTGAAATGAAAATATCTCTGTCTTTTACATTAACGGAGCGTCTGCATCTCAATTTGAAATGAAATCACTTATTGTCTTTTATAACCAGAGCCGAATATTTTTCGTAAAATCAATATGGGAGAATTTGAAAACATATTATTTAGCTGAATAAACATGTAAACTTTCCATTCAATTTGCACAACATGGAGAGCTCTGAATGATAAATATTTTATGATATTTGTTATTTTTGTGCTCTAACATTATAGCTATTGAAAAATATCAAATTTTCCATTTCCTCTCCTCGTTCGGTTAAGTGTAAAATGACCTCATTTAATTAGATTATTATTCTGCAAGAATCTTGAACCCAATTTGAAATGAAAGTAAAAATCATTCTTGCTTACCTTCTATAAAATTTCTTCCACTCCCTCTGGATATTTTCACTTTACATCCACCTATAAAAATTTATATTTTATCGGCTTTACATAACAATTCATGGATATGCATGAGGATAACAGAATTCATCAGAATAATAAAACTGGAAGCGCTCTCGACGTGGAAACTCAGTTTTTCATTAATTTTCATGAAAGATTGCGGCCAAACAAAATACAATACCAAGCGCAACAAAAACCGCTCTGCAGCCGGTGTTGCGTTCAACTGGTGCTGGCCGAATACAGGGTGTAACAAGGAACGCAACTGGGCTTGAAAGGGCTGAAAGTTTTTCTTGGCATCTCTCGAATTATGAATTTTGTCTCTTTATTAGCTAATACAATAAATAACATGCATGAACGTTCAAATATGCAACATATTTGAATCAACTGAAAGTTTCGAATTATCAAATTATGCAGCTTGCTTTAATATCAGAAGGTATAACTCATTAGAATAAACAATTTCAACAAAAATCTTAAAAAGACTAACGGCCAGAAAGGAATCATAGATTATTAGTTGCTTTCATATGGCCAAATACCAAATTCTTATCTTTTATGTCAACAATTGGACCGTTTGAAGCTAACGATCCACTAGAAACTGCCGGAATTAACTACCTTTAAAATAGCATCAAATTATAGAATAAAACGGATTATATTTCACCCAGATCAAACAATTCGGAACATTATATTATTATATTATAGGCCGTCTAGAAAGTATCCGAATAAAACAAAGCTGTATTGTAATTATTTAGTATATATTTTTAATTCTTGAATTAGAAAATTACAACAAATCATTCATCTTATTGACTTATACAACCTCCATTTAACTATGAACACTTGACTAAACGTCGAGGTATACCCGAAATTAGATCACCCCCATAATTTTCGATGATGGTAGTTCAGGATTGTAAAACTGACTGAATTAAATCATCTTTATTTCGTAGCGCTGTTCGTTCAACTTCAATCTTCATTAGTCCCCCATATGTTTTCAATGGAACTAAGATCTGGTGAAGCTGCTGGCCCTAAAATGGTTGTCACTGGGTTTTCTTGCATCCAAGCTTGAGTATAGGCCGAAGTATGGCATCTTGCATTATCCTGCTGAAAACGCCACCCCTATGGATATAAAGCATGCGCCGTTTCAAGGAGAAAATCGTTTAGAATCCCACTATACTTTTCACTACTTATGGTACCATCAACTATACAGAGAGGCGTAGCACCACGTTGAGATATTGCTTCAAAAAATGTTGGTAGAAAATTTGGAAATTTGAACGGTTTGAAGGTTGTTTTAATAGGAGTTTTAAGTGATTTCCATCAAGCTGGAAACAACTTTCATCAGATATAAAGACATTATTGAAATAATATTCTTGAAAACGTTGACAAAATTCTTAGTTGATTTCCAAATCTGTTAGCCAATTTGCGAAACCCCAAACGCGGATTGTGTCGTCCTAATACCAGTAAGGGGTTTAAATTGTTTTCTTTAAGCTTACGCAGTCTTCCTAAAACTGGTCTATGCCTCATATCCATGCCATTTTATCTCTTTATTGTCTCATATACAGCACTTTTTCCCAGATCAGTCAACTGCACTAATTTTTTAAGATTTCGGAAACCTTTCCTTTACAAATATTCTACCTGTTTCCTTTTCTCTAATTGCGACATTATTCCATAAATTATGTACCTGTTGGTAATCAACAATATTTGAGAAATAGTGTTGCCATGCAACTTTGGCCATAGCCGATTATCTGCACAGCCTATTTTATGCATCACTTTTGTATTAGAATGTTAGAAAATAGAAGTATATTAAAATTATGAAAAATAATAAATTCCGGATACTTCCTAGACGGACTTTATACAGGCTGTTTCCAAATTAGACGTGAACCTTGGAGTTTACTAGATAATTGAGTTTTTGTGATTTTCAAAAGATTTCTCACTTTACTCAATTTTTCGTCAATTTTTTCTGCGTTGACAAAATTTTATTATAATTTTGGATTATTTTGAGAAAAGTATATGATATATATGAAAAAATCGAATTATTCTGTAGTAGATGTTGAAAAAAAATTAGTATGATTTGAAAGTTGGTATTTGAAGAAAAGAAATATCAATTTCTAATATCCATTTGTCTGCATCTTTCGAATTTCACAGTTTATGTATGGAAATCTTATTTTAAAGAATTGCAAAATTTCTTCTTTATTCCCTAAATAATTAATTAACTGCAATAAAAAATATTCAATTGGTTACTTTTCTTTATTTGCTTCTCCCCCCTTTCAAATCAAAATCTGCTGAAACGAAACTAGTGCCTGCATTCTAACGAAAACTTTTCTAGGAAATGAAAAGGAATTTGGCAAGTTTTTAAAATAATTTTGTCATACATAAATTGTGGAAGGCGAGAGTTGCAGGCAGAGTGATATTAGAAATTGACTATTCTTCATATACCAACTTTCAAATCATACTAATTATTTTTCAACATCTAATACAGTATAGGTTTGCTTTTTTCATACACACCAATACTTTGTTGATAAAAATAATCCAAAATTATAATCAAACTTCGTCAAGGTAGAGAAAATTGACGAAAAATGTAGTAAGGTGAGAAATTTTTCAAAAAACACAAGAACTCAAATTTGTCGTAAACTGTTGATTTTCGGTTATCAATACATATGGCTCAAACGACAGCATATGAGTGATACCAACATCTCCTCCAAGCTTCACTTCTAATTTGGAAACACCTTGTATTAATGATACTCCTAGATCTTTTGTGAAAATCACTCAGAAGTTTTTTCAGCTTATGCGAGTTGGGAGTTCACTTGTGTTCTGGGTAGACTTTGTTACTGCGATATTGCGCCACTTTAGGTCACAGCAATGTTAATTTTCGACCCAACGGTGAAATGGTGGCTGACACTCGTCCAACTAGATAATTCCTTTCCCACCTGAACAAAATTCAAACCCGCGACCTTAAGGTTACGAGCCCTATGCTCTACCTGTTGAATAAATTCTTGAAGTTCATTGGAAAATAATGGATTTTTTTTCCAACCTATTATTTTCTTCATTACGAAATCGTATTAGAGGCCCGATGACTTGTAAATTAACATTTAGTTTTCCCCGACGAGAGGCTTGCTAAGAAGAGATAGAACGACAACCATGTTCTGCACATTTTCAACAATCAATAAAATTTCTTGAATATCGAAAGAAAGTCTTGAAGGTTTCCATTAGTGAAAGTGAAACATGTCACGGTGAAATGGAAAATCTAACACATTATATGTCAAATATCTGAAAACAAACATAGCCGCCGTGAGCTGTCAAATACGATCGTCCCTATTCGGAAACAGGTCAGATCGGTAGAAACTTCGCCAACTGTCTGAAATAATTCAGCATAAACCATTCCGTTCATAAATTCATCGAAGGGAGTCAATGACCGGATATGAAACTGTCCACATTGTATAAAATGTCATGCAGCCGATAGGGTTCGGTTATTACGAAATTTCAAATCGAACCACCCCAATGCGGTGACTTTATATCAGACAGTTTGATATTACGTCAGATTTAGTGGCGGGGGCGTCACAAACACTGCGATAAAGATCTCGGTTACCTTGTAGATAGAAAGCATAAGACGAAATCACCATACTTTGATAATAAAAACGCGGGCGCGGGCAATAAAACCAAACTTTTCAAACTTCCAAACTGGGGTGGATACGTGTGTGTCTTTTTTCTTAGATCTAGAAGATCGTTGACTTAATCCGGCGATATGAAAAGCCCCGGAACAGATCCGCACTCACAGATTTTCGTAACCTCAAGTTTCGGTATTGAAACTAAATAAACGGAACACAAATTCTTTCAGTTCATTAATTTCCGAAATAATGAAACCTCAAAATCGTTTCGCTAAAAATTTGATTGACTAAATCCAGGAATATATCAAGATTGCATGTTAAAGCCCATTAATTAAATCTTATAGATCGGTTTCAAAAAATGATTTTAGGAAGGAAACTGAAAAGTAATTTAGGTTTGCTTAGTAAAAATTTTCGTAACGCCATCCGTAGTCAAAATAAAGGGCGTTGAAGAAAAAACACTTATTCACATTTTTTACGATTTTGCCGAAACTACCGGCAACATTGTAATAAAATTTTATACGAATATGTTTTGGAAGCTGATACATCCCATGAATTTGTTTTCATATCTGACTCTCATAAAGGACGCTAGTTACACGGTTCGTACCAAGATTAAATTTATCAATCAAAATTTCAAGTGAACTTGAACATCATCAAATTTTACACCAAAAAGGTACTCCTGGTAAAACTTGATACTATGTACTGTTTTCGGAATATTTTGATTTGAAACTATGAAGTAATATGCTGATATAAAGTAATTATAAATTTATTTATTAAAAAACAAAACATCACAAGAAGAAAATTAAAGTGAAGGCTAAAAACATAAAACAAAATTCAATTAAAGTATTCAGAATGTCCTTGGTTTTCACGAATACAGAAGTCTATACTTTTTTCTAAAGAATCCATTAACCTTCTAAACGGTTGGCGATCAGCTATGAGGTCATTAAAGTGACATTTAATTCTGTTTCCCAATTCTTGACGTGAGTTTACCCCTGTAGCATATACTTTTTCCTTGAGATGCGACCAAATTGTGTAGTCCAAAGGATTTAAATCGCATGACCGAGGAGGCCAATGAATCAGAGCTTCTGCACCTCTACCAATCCATCGATTTGGAAAATAGTTACTCAACCAATTACGACACCTTCTATTAAAGTAGGATGGAGCTCCATCGTGCATAAAAAATAGAGACCTTCGCTCGTTTAGCGTTAAATCTCCTAATATCTCGAATAAGTGATTGTGAACAACTTTGGAGAGATGGTGTCACTCCTTCTAACCTTATATCCTGGAATTCTATTTGTTTCTATATCTTCATCTATTTTTTAGAGTGATAAAATTTTAAATTGAAATAAAACACATTTGAATTAAGATTGAAGCCAAATTTTATAATATTATCTGAAAGATAATTTTATGACATTTAAATTTTGAAATAATTTCTGGCATATGTTCACAACGACAAGCTCTGAGGAACCGCATTCGACCAGACCCAATTTGGACCACTTTTTCTAGTAATTCAGGCCTTATTTCGTCAATAACATGAGTTATGTTGGCTTCCAAAGCATCTATTGTTTCTGGTTTATCAGCATAAACCAATGACTTGACATAACCCCAAAGAAAATGATCCAGTGGAGTTATGTGGCATGATCTTGAAGACCAATTAATTGGACCATTTCTCGAAATAATGTTATCGCCAAATCTTTCTTTCAATAAATCAATTGTTACGGTAGCAGCATGAGGTGTAGCACCATCTTATTGGAACCAAAACACTTCTGGGTCGATACCATTCAAATTTTGAAACAAATAATCATTGATCATCCATCTGTAACGAGCACCATACACTATTACATTAGCTCCAGCATCGTTTTTGAAGATATATGGACCGATGATGCCTCCAGCGTGTAAAGCACACCATATAGTACATTTTTCACTAGAACCTGCAGGACTTCTTGAGGATTGTTTTCACTCCATATAGCCGTTCAATCAGAAATGAACTTCATCACTAAACACAATTTTACGAAAAAAAAGTGGATCAACTTCAAGCTGTTCTAGGGCCCAATCGGCAAACAAACGACGCTTATTATGGTCAAGTGGCTTCAGTTCTTGAACCAGTTGGATCTTGTATGGGTGAAGACCAAGATCTTTACGCAAAATTTTTCATGTGGAGGATGCAAAGAGTCCAACTTGTTGTGAACGTCGACGAGTAGACAAATCTGGATCATCATTAATAGTATTACTTACAGCAGCGACATTTTCTTCTGTACGTACATTTCTTTGTCTTGTTGTTGTTGCATCGAGAACAGAAAATGTTGTCCGAAATCTATCGATAGTTCGACGAATAAGCTGCTCTGATGGACGATAAGGTAAACCATAAATTTCACGAAGTGCTCTATAAGTTAATAAATTTCAACATTTGTAAACGTTGTTGCGGCGTAAGTTTTTCCATGATAATTTATCAATGCTTACTGAACAGAAATGTCTGAACAACATTGCTTCTGCCTTCTGTCAAATCACAGTAATCTCTATCGAAAGTTCTTTCACTCTAAAAAAAACCCCGATATATGTTGATAATTGAAAATACCTCCAGTTGATAAATTTCCAACTTGATTGTCAAAACATTCATACAAATCCAATAATATTACGAGTTGCTACTTAACAATTATTTTTTTTCACATTATTGAAATTTATAATATAAAGTAAATGTAATATGTTGTAAAAAGACATGTAGAATTTATCAAACAACATACAATTTCATTCAAAATAATGCACATATTTTTTGTTTCACAAATTATTCAGAATCCTGACACGTGTTTCGGTCTTTCGACCATCTTCAAAGGAGTACAAAAAGGAATTGAACTTAAAATTGCGAAAGGTTCTTTTATTACACTTAGGACATCTGTGTATTTTTATGGCGCATGGAAATAACAGAATTTAATATAGGGGTGTTGCCGAATGGTATTTGGGAATTTGTTAAATTCTCCTTATTCTCAACAGCATTTTTGATTGAAAGAATATCCAAATGGTCAATCAATTTATCCTTATTAGCATCGTATAGTAATGTGACATCTTTCTCATTAAAAAATGATCTTTTTCTATACAATGTCTCCAAAACCGGTTGATTTCTGGTTTTTCAAAATAGACATTCTATGTTCTTCGATTCTAAAAACTGTGTGAATTATTTTAAATTATCGATAGTTCGACGAATAAGTTGCTCTGATGGACGATTATGTAAACCATAAATTTCACGAAGTGCTCTATAACTTTGGCGAATAGAACACTGATTTTGAAAATAAATTTCAACAATTTGTAAACCTTGTTATGGCGTGAGTCTTTCCATATAATTTGTCAATGCTTACCGAACAGAAATGTCAAAACAACATGGCTACTACCTTCTCTCAAATCACAGTTATCCCTATCGAAAGTTCTATCGCTCTAAAAAAGCACCCGATATATATTGTTCAATAGATCTTTATATCTCGACTCTTGCATTCTTTAAGACTTCAAAGATAGTCCACAGTTCTACGCAATCGAATGTTTTATTATAGTCAACGAAAGCAAGATGTAGTGGTTCTTTATATTCGTTGTATTTTCTACTAATGATCGGATTGACTGACCAAACCATATTCGTATAATATTTCATTCCAATGTTGCCAGTAGTTTCGGCAAAATCGTAAAAAATATGTACAACTTTTTACTCTTTAACGCCCTTTATCTTGAATACGGATGACGTAACGAAAATTTATACTAAGCAAACCCCAATTACTTTTCAGTGTTCTACCTATTCTAGAGACGGGGTCAACTTATTTTGGAACATTCTGTATGTGTATAAATGTACAGAAAATCCAAAAGTGGTATACTTGACTGATATCTATAATATTGTTATTATTTATTCTCATTTCAGAGTTCTTGAATAGTTCTATATCATAAATAATTTTTGAAACCATGAAAAGTAAAATAAAATCTTCAATTAATTTCAAATCTTCACCTGCATTAAACACAACGTTATCGCTTCAGCTTTGGAATAAAAACTTTTCACTCATATGGAATATACTTATTATATACCTCATTACAGGTATATATACCGTTCAACAATCAACTCAGAATTTCAGATCCACCCTGTACTCCATTCTGTTTGTCAACAAACCCATAAAATTCGACCTGACTTGACCCCTCCCCAAGATGCAAAACTTTATCATCTAACTTTCGGTCTAATAGGATCATTTCTCAATCTTGGAGAAAGCAACTTGAATTATCGAAGTTAGATGCCTTTTCCCTATTTGAACTTCAGCTATATTTCCCCGTAGATGAATTAATTTACCGTGATTTGTCGTTTCTCCGAATCTTCAAACTAGCTCACCCCTATCTGAGGTGAATTGGAATAACAACTTCAAGGAAAACAATAGTAGGAAGTTTTTCGTGCGAAATTGGATTTGGTGAGATATGGAAAGATAGATATCTTTATGAACAGAGATTTCTTCTGAGAAAAAGGTCCTATATTCCAGGTATTTCATATAATGGGTTTTCCAATAAGAGGTTTTATTTTGAATAGCCCGCAGTCAGGGCAGCTGTCACTTTCTGAAGCTGTCTTCTTTTGACATTTGGCAGGATATGTAAAACAATATAAAAAAATGAAATTTCTTTATGAAAGGGAGCTAAGAAAAATTAATCAAAATTATTTCAGAACATTATTTAACAATAGTAAAAATGAAGTAAAACTTCATTGGAACATACTCAATAGATTAACTGGTGGAGGTAACTTTGAGAAGAACATTTTCAGCAATATTGAAGATCTTGAAAACTTGGTAAATACTTTCAGTGATTTTTTTTCTGGAAATGCAAACTTTGTACGAGATGGAGAACAAAAAAATCACAATCAAATAGTAAATAACGTTGAAAGAAGCTCAATTTACGTTTTCCCTATTACCAAGAGAGAGCTCATCAACATAGTGAATAAGATGAGAAATACAAACTCTTATGGGTACGATGGTATACCGACAACTGTTAGTAAAAGTACCATACGGGTGGTAGCGCTCATACACTGAAGGGATATTTCCATCTGCCCTCAAAATAGATTTAAACAAACCCCTGCATAAGAAAAGAAATGTACTGGATGTCAATAATTTCCATCCAATTAGTTTACTCAGTTCTTTCGCAAAAATATTCGAGAAAATTTTGATCGGTAGGCTTTGCTCATTCATGTATAAGTTAAAAATTTTCTCTGAGAAACAACATAGCTATCTAAAAAACAGAAGTATTACTACAGCGATGTATGAATTAGTATGTGATATTGTTGATGCTTTGGAGAGTGATGAAGTGCCGGTTGGGCATTTTCTAGATTTATCTAAGGCATTCGATAGCGTGAATCATGAATGCCTTTTGAAGAAACCCTCTTTATATGGTATTCGCGATTGTCAACTGGAGTTGCTCAGGAGCTACATGACTGATCGAGTTCAGAGGGTTTGTATTGATAGTGAAGGACTAGTTTTTATGTCAGAGGATATAAATATGTCAACGTAAAACTAACCTGGGACACTTTTTGTTTCTGTTATATATCAATAAACTCGACCTCTTGTTTTTTGTTGACGATGCGAGTGCTTTGCTGCGTAGCAGGAATCTTAATTCGAGTATTGAACAAACTAGACTAGCTTTCGGTTCAGTACAGCATTGGGCACTCAAAATGAGTTACTTCTCAATGTCAGTAAGACTAAGTGTGTCATTTTTAGAACGATTCAGTTTAAAACTATGTATCCTCAGTCAATAACTCTGGATAACACCCAGGTCAGATTTTTGTCTTCCACAAAATTTCTTGGAGTTTCGTTCAATTGTCACCTGCAATGGAATGATCATGTGAGTTAGGTCAGCAAAAGATTCAATAAAGTTTTGTACATGATCAGGGTATTATCCCGGAGAGTGGACATGGAACTTTTAAAAATAATTTATCATGCAAATTTTGTTTCACTTCTGAAGTACGTGCTTGTCATATGGGGTGGAAGCAGTGATTTAAATTAATAATTAATTTATTAAAAAATAAAAAATTATTTTTTCTGCAGAAATACGCCTTGAGGGCAATAATAGGATTGAAATATAAAGAATCATGCAGAGGTCATTTTAGAAATAAATCCATGCTCACACTTCCAGGATTATACGTTTTGGAATGTCTGCTATTTGTGAGCAAACTCAAATGTTTGAAAAAGTGGTAAGGATTTAATAATGCCTCACAAGATGTTGAAATTATTTGCGAATCAAAAGAAACAATTGTAATAAATCAGGGGATTAATTCTGCAAATACATTCATGTCATATCAACTTTTGGAATAGTGAAAATTCAAGCACTCTACATATTCAATAACGATCATCTTATAGATCATAGGTCTCACTTGATATTTCTCATTAGGAAACGTTACAATAACATTCGATAGATACATAAGGCTAAAATTATTCAATGAAAGAATTTGATAGGCAATTAAACAGATCACATTTTCAAGTGTCAACAATTATATTTATTGTTTTGATTAAGTCATTAATATGGTATAAAATTAAATATTATTAAAAATATATTATACAAAATATGAAAAGCAGAGTAGTGAGATATTGCATTAAATATATTGAGAATTCTACTGATAAGAACGAGTCGCTCGCAGTCGTTCTCTTCATTTTCCTCTCCTGTTCGCTGTGATTGGATTTATTTCCTGTTAGAAGGAACCTTTCCTGCAGTTGTCTCGCTTTCAATAATTATTTCAGTTTTGGTCTCTTGCGTACCCTCCATGCCTTGATTTGTATATTTGTTTGAATTCAAGATACTAGTAATAAATAAAATTCAATTTCCACAAACTTTTTATTGCTGAATGACAATTGTTTCGCTACACTGTGGCTTAATCATATTCTTCATTTGAATTGCATTTGCATTATATTTGCAATAATAATTCAAATTTTCAGATACCTCTTTCTGGAGAGAGTATTGTAAAATTATAATATCATTTCACAAAGTTGCTTGACTTCATCGTGGACAATATCATATCGATAAATTTCAAGTTGGTTAGATATAGTTAAAATCTTCCAAAGTTTCCTGGAATTGCTGAAAGAGTTCCAGCTGACAAGTTGGTAGTGAAATTCTAAAAATTCTAAAACGCATAATTATGATATTTTTATTACATGTGTATGATATGATCAGCGTTAATGCAAAGGTTTATTATTTCGCAATTATACGATAATAGGTTTTTCAGCTATAATCACTTCTGAAGACATACCTTGATTTTTAGCCTTAGGAAGGAATTGGTTTGGCTGGAAGCTTTAAAGGATCATTATTGAACAGCAAGCTAATCCAGTAATGAGCTTCAAGATTTTTTATCTGATAGGTTCGAAGAAAATGTAAGGAAAACGACGACCTATGATGTGTATATAGTCTTCATTAATCGAATTTTGAAATTTATGGGCAGCAAAATGTAGACTGTGAAATTTTTAGGGGAGTTTGAAAATATTGTTTCTATTCAACCACCAGAGATTATTATTTTAGAAATTAAAAAATCGCCAAATTACCAAATTGGTATATATATAAAAGCTAAAATATTCTTGTATGTTGACTTGGCACTGTTATGCAGGGTCATATTATTCAAATGCCGCAAAAGTGTTTCTAAACAACTATGAGTGCCGACAACTCAGTGGTTGAGCATAGGGCTCGGAACCGGAAGTTTGCGGGTTCGAATCCTGTTCAGGTGGGAAAGAAATTTTCTAGTTCTACGGGTGTCGGCCACCATTTCATTGTTGGAATGAGAACTAACAGTGCTGCGACCTAAAGTGGCTTGAGATCGCAATAACAAAGCCTACGCAGAAAACAACTAAACTCCTAACTCACACAAGCAATCTACACAAGCATCTATCTAAAATATTCTCTATGCTATCTTGTTCCCTATAAAAAATGAGGACACCACTCAATTTCTGGAAAGCCACTAGATACAGTTACAGACAAAAATTATACAAATTTTTTTAATGTCTGGGTCTTTACTTGACATTAATTCATCTTAAATATAAGAAAAACCAATATTAACTTCCGGTTTTTTATTGATTTTTACGACAATTGTTTCGTCATACTATGACTTTATCAGGTGATCATTAAACTGAGGTATACAATGCAAAACATGACCTTAAATACACAGCTCTGGTACAAAAAATAGAGGGGTGGCAAGAGTTGGTTTACAATCAATGAAAAATGTTAAGTAGTGAGGATCTGTTTAAATCTATTTGATCATTCAATAAAAATTTGTATTTTATTATATCATTGATCTCTTAAGTTTCTAACAGATTTAGTTTATGACTTTTGTTTTCGATATGTAGTATTTCATAGTTCGTATTAAAATTATGACCAGTCTCTAACAAATGGTTGGCATAAATTGAATTTGGTTTATTATTAATATAACATGTTTCATAATCTCGTATTCTTGTTTGGAATGAACATACACATGGCAATCACTATATATTAACTTCTTTATAAACTCCTGATTTTTTGTTTTCAGGACAAACGTCTTTATAATTTTTTATTAAGCTGCCTAATGAATTAATGGTTTTAAAAGAGATGTTATAATTTTCTTTTTTCTTTAAATATCTATCAATCTTTTCAGATTTTTGGCCTATGTAAATTAATGAAATGAATTTGGTTCGTTTGAATTTCGAAATTTTGGATATACAAGTGATACTGCTTTCTTGTAATTTATTTTATTGAGTAAATTATCTATAATTAACGGATTAAAATCATTTCTGAAAGCTATTTGTTTAATGGTATCATATTCTTCGTCAAATTTTTTTTTTGTCATAGGTTTGTTAACCAATCTATAAAGCATACTATTAAAAGCTGATAATTTTTGTGAAAATGGATGGTTTGAAGTAGAATGAATCGTACTATCTGTTTATGTGTTTCTTGTTTATGGAAAAGTTGTGTCTGTTATTAATTTTAGTAATTTTTAAATCTGAGAAATTGATACTTTTTCATGTGTGAATTCAATTGTTGGATAAAATTTATTGATAGATTCCAAAAATGAACAAAGTTGTCTATTTGTGTCATTAAATAAACAAATCATGTCATCTACATAGCGGTAACAATAAACGGAATGTTTAAAATATGGGTGTTTTGGATATTGGTTTCTAGGTGATCCATGAATATTTCTGATAACAAGGGGCTATATGGTTTACCCATTGTTAGTCTTTCTTCGTCTAGATAGAACGTTCCGTTGAACATAAAGTAATTTTGATATAGGGAAACGTTCAAAGCAAATAATATTTTTTTTACAACAGGATTAGTTCGTTTTTGGAGTAATAACTAAAAAAAGCTAATGATTTATTACTCCAAAAACGAACTAATCCTGTTGTAAAAAAAAATAAATAAATATTATTCGCTTTGAACGTTTGCCTAGATCAAAATTACTTCATGTTCTATCTAGACGAAGAAACTCTAACTATGGGTAACTCATTTAGCCCCTTGTTAATGGATAACGTAGAAACCAATATCCAAAAACACCCATATTTTAAACATTTCTTTTATTGGTACCGCTATGTAGTTGACATAATTTGTTTATTTAATGGCACAAATAGACAACTTTGTCCATTTTTGGAATCTATCAATAAATTATATCCAACAATTGAATTCACACATGAAGAAATAGTATCAATTTCTTAGATTTAAAAATTACTAAAATTAATAATAGACACGACTTATCCATATACAGAAAACCAACACACACAGATAGTACGATTCATTCTACTTCAAACTATTCATTTTCACAAAAATTATCAGCTTATAATTGTATGCTTTATAGATTGGTTAACATACCTATGACAAAAGAAAATTTTGACAAAGAATATAATACCATTGTATTGTACTACTCTGTCAAGAAAGTACCGGGAATTTTCAATTAAAACAACATTTTTACATTTAATCGTCAAAATTTATTGGGTCGCCTTCAAAATTGGCTCCATTTGCTCCAATACATCTATGCCAACGGCACTTCCAATTCTCGAAACATTTTTTTTAGGCGCTTTTCAGGATGGACTTTAGCTCTCGCGCCGAATTTTGTTTTATGGCTTCAATCGACTCAAAACGGGTGCCACGAAGGGGCAATTTTAGTTTTGGGAAGAGGAAAAAGTCGCAGGGAGCCAAATCCGGCGAATACGGTGGTTGCTGAAGCACGTTTGTTGAGTTTTTGGCGAGAAAGTCAGTCACAATCGTAGCTCGGTGAGAAGGCGCGTTATCGTCATACAAAATTCATGAGTTGTTCGCCCACAAATTTGGCCGCTTCTTACGGATACGCTCACGCAAACGTTTCATAACGCCTAGGTAATACTCCTTGTTTACCGTCTGACCCTCTGGAACGAATTCGTAGTGCACCACGCCACGGATATCGAAGAAAACAATGAGCATGACCTTCATTTTCGAGCGGCTTTGGCGTGGTTTTTTCGGTTTCGGCTCATTTTTTGCCACCCATTCCGATGATTGCTGGCTGGTTTGCATATCGTACTCGTAGACCCAGGTCTCATCACCAGTTATAATGCGTTCCATGAATGTAGAATCGGAATTACAGCGATCCAGCATGTCTGAAGCAACCTGTTCGCGATGACGTTTTTGAAGAAAATTCGGGTCTTTCGGTACGAGTCGAGCGGCCACCTTTCTCATGCCCAAAATATCAATCAAAATCGTACGTGCGGACTCGTGGGATATCTTAAGATCATGTGCTACCTCTCTCAAGCTGGTACGACGGTTTTCCAGCACCCTTTCCTTAATTTTATCGACGTTATCTTCGATCGAAGCCGTCCACTTCACGACCGTCCTTGAAGGCTCTGTACCACTGATATGCACGAGTTTTCGATAGAGCATTATCACCAGGTCTTTTGCAACATTTTCAATGCATCGACACACGAAAATTCATTTGCAATACAAAACTTTAAACAAATTCTTTGCTCAACGTAATCACCCATAGTAAAAATCGGCACGCACTCTGACATCGACTGACTTAATCAGCTGTTGCAAACACACTAGTTGACAGATCCCGCTCAAGCTTGGCATAGTAATTAAGGACAGTGGTACCAACCTAGGAAAAAAAAATTTTACGTGCCTCATTGCCCCGCCAGATTTAAATCGATAATTCCCGGTACTTTCTTGACAGAATGTAAATAACTTTCAAAAATGATTTCAATCGGTTAATTATAGACAATTTACTCAATAAAAGAATTACTAAAAGCCGTATCACTTTTATATCCAAAATTTCGAAATTCAAACGAAACAAAATTTATTTCATTAACTTACATAGGCCTAAAATCTGAAAATTGCTAGATATTTAAAGAAAAAAGAAAATTATAATATCTCTTTTAGAACCAATTATTCATATGCAGCTTAATGAAAAATAATAAAGACGTCATTCCTAAAAACAAAATCAGGAATTTACAAGTTAACATGTAGTGATGGCCAATGTTTATATGTGGGACAGCCAGGCCGTTCAGTCCTAACAAGGATACGAGAACATGAAGAATATTATATAAATAATAAAGCAAATTCAACTTATGCCAAACATTTGTTAGAGTCATAATTTTAATACGAACTATGACATATTACATATCGAAAACAAAAGTCATAAAATAAATCTGTTAGAAACTTTAAAAATCAATAGATATAATAAAAAACAAATTTTATTGAATGATTAAATAGATTTAAATAGATCTTTCCTATTTAACATTTTTCATTGATTGTAAACCACCTCTTCCCACCCCTCTATTTTTTGTACCAGGGCTGTGTATTAAAGGTCATGTTTTGCATTGTGTGCCTCAGTTTTAATACTCACCTGATGAAGTTATGGTATGACGAAACAATTGTCGTGTAAATCAATAAAATAGAGGATGTTAATATTTGTTTTAACAAAACAGCATATGTTATATTTTATATTCGATATCACCTGGAGAGTTTCCGAATCTCTTCCTTAGAAAAACAGAGAAAGGTGCAAACCGAAACCTCCTTACATTCTCCATTTCTGATCAAAATTGATGTTATGACACTTCCGAAAACTACTCAAAATTTTTCATCTTGAGGTAGAGTTCTGAAACGTAAACATTCCTCAGGCACATTTTGAGTAAAATTGAAAGTTATTCTGAAAATGATCTCTTCAAAGAGTCAATTAAATTTTAATTTTTTCAAATGCAAACTATTGATGAATTGCTCATTTTTAAATTGGAGAATTCACAGGTTTCAGAAATATATATGTAAGGTATTTATTCCTGCATATTACTACAAAACATACCTAATTTAATTGTTTAGTCATTGAGCTACATTGCAATGAACATATTATAGAATCTCCCAAGAATACTCATTAGGAGCATTGACCTTCACAAATACATGAAAAAATTATGAAAGATAAAACCTACTAGAATTCTCTACTCAGGTGAATCAAAGAAATCTTACACCTAAGTTTTATTTTGACATTTAAGATTTCAAAACTCAAAGATGTAATTCTGAAGAAAAACATGGGAAAAACAAATAATACAAACATAAACAAATATGTAGATGAATCCTCTTCGTATAGACCATCTGACAGTGTAACCGATGTTCCTGGCGGTTCGTGTGTTACTCGTGTTCCCCATTTATATGTTGCGGTTGCTGAAACTTCATTCAAAACAGAATGTTTTGAATAAATCAGTTATGAAGGTGGGTAATAAATTTGAAGATAGTATTAGATCGCAAACTGATAGCACTCGGGCAACTGTCCCAAAACATGTCGTTTCGCATATGAGATCGATTCAAAAAAGTAATCGAACACTAGTTGTTGGGAACTGTTCATAAAATCTGTCCGTTAAAGGAATTGGAAGATGCAGTATATTTCATGTTACAAATCTTAAAAAACAAACAACGGAAAAAGACCTACAAAAGTTTCTGATACAGAAGTTTTCCTTCGTACAGTGTGAAAAGCTCACTTCAAAATATCCTAGGAATTATTCATCATTCAAGGTGATGATTCCAAGCTCTAAATATGAAAAGACTCTGAATGGATCAAATTGGTCTAACAACGCTAACATTCATCGACTTTTTCATCCCAAAAGGCGAACCGTCCAACGGACTAAATACTTCTAAAGTTGATCGTTTGAGACTTCTTCAGCTAACCGTCCAGTGTATATCCAATAAATTAGAAAGCCTGGAATTACTCCTGGCTGAGAATAGTCCTGATATTGTATGTGTTTGTGAGCACTGGTGCAGTACCGATAGTGTGAAATCAATGACTATATATCTTAGATGAATATTATTGCCGCCCTAGTCGAGCACATGAAGAGACGATGATCTATCTAAGAGCTGACATTAAAGTGAAAACTTTGTGCGTGTCAAATTTTTTTGATGCATTGTGAAATGTGCAGAATTTTTGCGATGGCTAACGACATCAGGATAGCCATTAAAAATGTTTATCGGCCATGTTCCCTTAAATTTGAAGTTTTTCTCGATAGATTAACGGATTCACTAAACTATTCTTCTAATTTGATTGACATTATCTTTGTGTTTGGTGACCTGGATGTTGATTTCTTGACAACTGAATGTTTTAATCGTAAGCTATTTATGGATTTGATTGGTTGTTTTGATTTTAAAATTTCGTCCAAGATCCTACGAGGTTATTTACTGGCATCTGTTTCAAAAGTAGAGTATATTTTAACAAATTCAGATCTATCTGACTCTAATGTAAAATTTTTTGAACCTTTTTTAAGTGACCGACGTGCTATCTTGGTTGAATTCGATAACATATTTCATAAAAATACACAGGGTGGTTCAAGATTATCGGACAATAAAAACAAAGCGATATGGTCAATTGTAAATGACCTGACTGGCCGAAAGAGAGGAATAAACGAATGTATTGAACTTCTCGTTGATGGTGTTTCGCACAGTGATTCCCTCCAATTATCAAAAAATGTTGTCAATTACTTTTCAACGGTAACCAAAACCACTCTTCACTTCTACTGTGGGGGCTCTTTATCTTCTTCTTGTACTTCCTCAGTAATACTAAATAGAACATTTTTTCTTTCATCCGGTGATTGAGTATGAAGTTGCTGATGTAATAAAGTTACTGAAAAATCATAAGTGTACAGGAGCTCATTCTATATCTGCAAGAATTCTGAAGTTGATAAGCTCAGATATCTGTAAGCATTTTACTTCCTGTATTAATCTTTCTGTAAGTTCTGGCATCTTTCCTACTATTCTGAAAAAAGCCTCAGTTGTTCCAAGAAAAATTATACAAATAGTATCACGAATTATAGACCAATTTCTGTTATGAGCATATTTTCTAAAGTATTAGAAAGAGTTGTGTTCAACAAAATGATCAAGTATCTTGACTAGTTCAATGCAGTGGATAATGCCCAACATGGATCGGGTCACTCGACGGAAACAGCTGCAATTTCCTTTGTTGATTATGTGTATGAATGCCTTGACAATGGATTTCAGGTTTATTTTTTGATCACTCGGAAGCATTCCGTAGTCTTTCATTTCAGTTCACAGTTGACAAATGTTATAAACAATTTAGATTTTCGGGGTATATTTTTAGATTGGCTCCCAAGCTATCTCGAAGGTAGATCCATTTCAGTAAAAGTTGAAGGTTGCCTATCTGAAGAGCACGATCTTAGTCTGGGAGTGCCACAAGGATCCGTCCTTGGGCCTCTTCTATTTTTGCTTTTCATCAACGATCTCCATGTTAATTTAAGAGCAATATTCCTGAATAAGCTCGCAAGTAGGAGGTTTTCGTCTTCGATAAGAGGGTTTTGTTGAGTCTGTTCGCTGATGCTTCGGTAGTGATTTCAGCCCCTACATTCGAAGAATTTCAGGCGCTCTGTGAGCTACTATTACAAGGCTTTGTGAACTGGTGTCAAAAAAATAACTTAGTGATCAATATTGATAGAACCGAATGTATCTACTTTACAATTGGGCCCAGTGTTCATAAGCTGGAAATTCGCCATTCGGATAGTGCTATTCTATCTAAGAATGGTTCTAAATCTCTTGGCATTCACCTTGATAAAAATTTGAAATGGGGTATGCATATTGACTCTGTTTGCAAAAAACTAAACACATCTTATTTGGCCATGAGAAGGAAGAGAACCTTACTTATCTTGGAATCACTCATAAATATCTATTATAGTTTGGTCTATAGCCGCCTTTCGTATCGGAGTTTTTTTTAGAGTGATAGAACTTTAAATTGAAATAAAACACATTAAAATTAAGATTGATGCCAAATGTTTCTTTTATTTGAAAGATAATTTCATGACATTTTGGTTTAAAAATAAATTTTCGGCATATGTCCACCACGACTAGCTCTGAGGAACCGCATTCGACAAGAACAATTTTGGACCTCTTTTTCGAGTGATTCAGGCCTTATTTAATCAATTACACGAGTTATGTTGGCTTCCAAAGCGTCTTTTATTTCTGGTTTATCAGCATAAACCAATGACTTAACATAACCCCAAAGAAAATAATCCAGTGGAGTTATGTCGCATGATCTTTGAGGCCAATTAATTGGACCATTTCTCGAAATAATGTTATCGCCAAATCTTTCTTTCAATAAATCAATTGTTACGGTAGCAGTATGAGGTGAGACACCATCTTGTTGGAACCAAAACACTTCTGGGTCGATCCATTCAAATTTTGACACAATAATCATTGACCATCGATCTGTAACGAGCACCATTCACTGTAACATTAGCTCCAGCATCGTTTTGAAAGAAATATGGATCGATGATGCCTCCAGCGTGTGAAGCACACCATACAGTGCATTTTTCAGGATACAATGGAACCTGCAGAACTTCTTGAAGATTGTTTTCACTCCATATACAGCAATTTTGCTTGTTTATATAGCCGTTCAACCAAAAATGAGCTTCATAATTAAACACAATTTAACGATAAAAAGTGGATCAGCTTCAAGCTGTGCATCTACCACATTCCATGTGGTAGATACACAAGGTCCAACTTTTTGTGAACGTCGACGAATAGACAAATCTGAATCATCATTAACACTATGACTTACAGCAGCGATATTTTCTTCTGTACATACAGTTCTTTGTTTTGTTGTTGTTGCATCGAGTAGAGAAAATGTTGTCCGAAATCTATCGATAGTTCGACGAATAAGCTGCTCTGATGGACGATTATGTAAACCATAAATTTCACGTAGTGCTCTAGAAGTTTGGCGAATAGAACTCTGATTTTGAAAATAAATTTCAACAATTTGTAATCGCGGCGTGAGTCTTTACAAGATAAATACCTTCTGCCAAATCACAGTTATCCCTATCGAAAGTTCTATCACTCAAAAGAAAACACTCGATATAATATTCTACTGTGGGGAAACTCTTCGGATGTTGGAAGTACTTTCATAATATTATATAAAAACGTAAAACATAATATAAAAACGTATGATATTCAGCATACCTCCAGATTCGTCCTGTGAACCCATATTTGTACAAAACAATATTATGACTTTACCACCCATTTGCATTTTCAAATTTCTACTATATGTGAAGGAAAATTAGAAAAAATTTGTTCAGTTGTCTAGGTTTCATAACTATGGTTCCAGAAGTGAGAGAATATTATATGTTCCCAAGCACAGAACAACTAAATTAGAGATGTCTCCTAAGTATCAATGTGTTATGCTTTATAACCATTTGCCCTACAATATTCGATCTCTTGTTTCGAATAAATTTGAAAAACTGTTAAAAAGTTAATATTGAGTAGATGTTATTATACAGTAAACGATTACCTCCATGATGTTATGGTGATTAGCTGATTAATATTTTTTTCTTCATCTGTATGATTTATCCTATACATTTATTTGTCTCAGAGGATGAATAAATTATTATTATCATTATTATTATTCTGAGCATTATGAAGGTTGATAACTTTGAAAAATTATTATTAGCCAACACTACAAATGATAAATTGGTAAAACTCGTTCAGTTTCAGACTAGATAGGTAGATGACGTATTTTGCATTTGGACTGGAACTGACAGGTTGCTATAGCAATTTTTGAATTATCTGAATAGCATGAATGAAAATATTAATTTCACAATAGAAATAGAAAAAAATTATTCAGTCAACTTCCTTATCTTAATATAAGTCATAGCAATAATAAGCTCGAATTCGACATGTTTAGAAAATCTACCACCATTGATAACATAATCCATACAAAAGCCAATCAGTCATGGCAAATTTAAATGTCAACATTCCATAGTTCATTCATAAACCTTTGAGCATCCCGTTGAACGAAGTCAATTTCCGAAAAAAAGTCAATATAATTAAGACTATAGCGGAGAACAATGGCTATAGAACTGGACTTATTGACAAAATGGTTAGAAATAAAACTCTCCACAATATTTATATCAATATAAACGATCCTTCTGAAGAAAAGGTGTCTCTTTTTCAATAATCAATTCTGTTTTGGTCTACTTGCTTACTCTTCTATTACCTCCATACGTTGATTTGTAGATTTGTTTTAATTTGAGATTATTTGGCTTCTGCATATGGGACGTGTTTGATTGACATTAGGCCGGTAACACAAACATTTGTAATAATGTTCATGCTTGCAATGAGTGGTTATTAAAAGATCATCCATTGTACCTAAGCAAACGGGGCATCCCTCCACAGTCCTGAAATTCAATAAATAAGGAATTGATACCAAATATTATGGAGAAATTATAGGAATATATTTCTGTTAAACCTAAGTCTATTTTACCTACCGTTTCATATCCATATTTTCACCATATTCGATTTTGAAAGAAGGTTGCTTTTCACCACTTGCGGCTTCTTCAACATCATATTTTATTTCAAATTACTTATAAAATATATGAAATGCTTAAGTTATCAGATAATTGTTCATTCATGTTTTAGATGAGCATTCTAATGGTGAGTAGGAGGCACTCGCAGTCCTTCTCTTCATTTTCCTCTTCTGTTTGCTGCGATTGGATTTATATCCTGCAAAAGAGGAACAGAAGGAATCTTTCCTGCAATCTCTTTTTCAATAATTATTTCTGATTTGCTCTACTTGCTGACCCTTCTATTATCTCCATACGTTGACTTGTAGATTTGTTTTAATTTTAGATTATTTCGCTTTTGCATTCGGGACATGTTTGATTGACATTTAACGAGTCACACAAACATTTGTAATAATGTTCATGCTTGCAATGGGTAGTTATTATAAGACCATCCATTGTACCTAAGCAAATGGTGCATCTCTCCACAGTCCTGAAACTTAATACATATGGATTTAATACTAAATATTGAGAAATCATTATTTTTTATTTCAAATTAATTATAAAATATATGAAATGCTGAGTTGTCAACTAATTGTTCCCACAACCCATATTTTATATGAGCATTCTAATGGTGAGCAAGAGGCGCTCGCATTCGTTCTCTTCATTTTCCTCTTCTGTTAGCTGTGATTGGATTTATATCCTGTAAGAAAGGGGCAGAAGGAACCTTTCCTACAGTTATCTCTTTTTCGATTATTATTTCTGTTTTTGTCTGCTTGCTTACTCTTCTAATATCCCCAAACTTTGATTTGTAGATTTGTTTTAATTTAAGATTATTTGGCATCTGCATATGGGACATGTTTGATTGAGATGAAGCCAGTCACACAAGCATTTGTAATGATGTTCATGCTTGCAATAAGTAGTTGTTATAAAACCATCCATTTTACCTAAGCAAATGGTACATCTCTCCAGAGTCCTGAAATTTGATATATATGGAATTAATACTGAATATTATAGAGAAATTATGAGAATACATTTCTGTTAAAAATAAGTCTATAGATTTTACCTTTCCAAATCCATATTTTCGCGATATTCGATTTTGAAAGAAGGTTTTTTTTCATCACTTGCGGCTCCTTCAACATCATTGTTTATTTCAAATTTATTATAAAATATATGAAATACTGAGTTGTCAGAAAATTGTTCCTAAGACCCATATTTTATATGGGCATTCTAATGGTAAGCAAGAGGCGCTCGCATTCGTTCTCTTCATTTCCCTCTTCTGTTCGCTGTGATTGATTATATTCTGTAAAAGAAGGACAGAAGGAACTTTTGCTGCAGTTGTCTCTTTTTCAATAATTATTTCTGTTTTGGTCTACTTGTTTACTCTTCTATTATCTCCATACGTTGATTTGTAGATCTGTTTTAATTTAAGATTATTTGGCTTCTGCATATGGAACATGTTTGATTGACATTAAGCCAGTAACACAAGCATTTGTAATGTTCATGCTTGCAATGAGAAATTATTATAAGACCATCCATTGTACCTAAGCAAATGGTGCATCTCTACACAGTCCTCAAATTTAATAAATTAATATTAAATATTATAGAGAAATTATAGGAATACATTTCTGTTAAAAATGAAAAGTGTAAAAATTCTGACAGTGCTATTGTAGGAGCGACACAGTAATTTTATTTATAATAAATATGTGAATGTTAGAATAACCTTATTTCAGGTATCACGTCCGATGGGTTTCCATCGAGTAAAGAACAATTCAATTTATTGAATTGTTTACAGTTTGAAACTGTATTAACATTTTCTTGATTTTTTTTAATTGTCTTTTTACATCTCAATAAAGCTGTCATTTTACTGTCTCATTAGAAAGACGCCTTCAAATCTCTGAAATTGTATCATCTGCTGTTGGCAGTTTGAAGGAATCAACACCTTCATAAAATTAAACTCCTACAATTTTATACGGAGTTCGAATACTCTTGAAAATATTAAGGCGATTTAAAAAACAAGACGGTTTAATCGCTTGCCATCCAGTGAGCATAATGGGATGTCAGCTAAATTGACGCTTCAGTAAAATTAACCACTATGGCAGAGAAAGTGCAAGCTTAAGATGAACCGTGAGGGGCTTCAGTGCGTCATCGCAATTAATGAAGATTACATTAAGTACATGGTTTTTCATCAGAGAGACTTGACATTATTCGGTGGAAATAATTTCTACCCTGTTGGTAAAGGATAAACTGAGTACTACAAAAATGGTTCTTGAAACTAGAAATGAAATACAGATATTTCAGTTTTCAGAAATAATTCCTGAATCAATCTGTGATAGCAATTCTGGTTGAAAAGTTACTTCCCATAATCTATTTCCTTTTCTCGTCCAAATGGAAGTTGTCTTTTTTAACACAATTATATTTTTTCAAACGCATGTTCAATAAATGTAAACGAATTTCAGATTCATTAACCTAATTATCATTCTTGATTTGATGATTCTCTACTACCGTACCAAAATTTTAATTTTTCTGAAAGCATTCGCATTTTGATAGTTGTAATTTGCCACGTGAGATCGAGTAAACATTGGAAAACTTAAACACCAGTGCTTCCATATTAGTAGCCTCTGTCTTCAATTTATCTAGAGAGCTGGTTATTAGAGGAAAATTTACCAAATTTGTAGATGAATATTCCATGAAAATTAGTTCCCGTTCGAAAAAATAAAACTTATAAGATAGTGTGAAAAAAAGATCTTTTACAGATAAGAGCAATGGTGATAAATTAAATTCAAGTTGTTCATTTGTGATTGGTAGCTTCCCTCCATGTGCTCAACAAATTTCCAAGCTTTGTAAAAGGTCCATTCTTCTGCTTTCATTACCTTCGTGTAAGATCTCAGTTTTACTCAAACCTATGAAATAGTTGTTACTTATACAAAATTCCGAAAAACCAGATGTTATTTTATTGTGCAATATAAACTGCAAACATAAGGGTAGAAAAACACGAAAAAAGTATATTGCACAATAAAATAACATCTGGTTTTTGGAACATTGTATAAACAACCATTTTATAGATTTCAGTAGAACTGAGAACACGAAGGTAACAAAAGCAGAAGAATGATACTTTCAGAAAGTTCCGAAATTTGTTTAGCACATGAAAGGAGGCTACCTATCACAAATGAACAATTTGAATTTAAGTTATCACCATTGCTCTTATCTGTAAAACATTAAGACCGAACCAACATCTTATTTTTACACCCTTCAAAATTCTACCTGTTATCTTCCCTACTATTATAAATAGGATTTTAAGTTCTGTTCTCTACAGTTTTGGAAATGAGCTAAAAAGCCGAAACATATGTGTCAACAAACATGAAATAAACAGTGAAACTTAAGCCAAGTTGTATAGTTACTTTATTAATTATAGAAAAATTGCTGGAAAAATGTCAAATCAATTCTGTTATCGATTTGAAAATATTATATTTATTCAATAATGGAATTTATTCCACTAATCAAGAAGAGGTAAACGGTCATGCATTTCTTAGCCGAAATTCTCATGGTTCACGAGAAAATTAAATTAATGAACATCTCCCAAAGAGAAACATTGTTTAGTGGAATAGATGTAAGGATGTTCTGAAAGTATGTTTTACGGGCTGAAGAAGAACCAAGGTACCATTAACAATTTCATAAATAGTTCCAACCCAAATATGGTTTTCACTTCATGAATAGAACAAAAGAAATATCTAAACTTTTTGGACCTTATAATAGAATAGATAATGACCATCACTTTGCCCTACAGGCTAATCCACAGGAAAATATCAGCCTAATCTTTCCGTAACTGAGCGTTTTACCGGAAAACGTCGAGATAGTTGAATATAATATTGAAAGAAAACACCCTTTGATAGCAAATTCGAAGGTGTGTCCAATTATATTTATGAATATGTTATGTTAAAAAAATATCTTTGGCGTTCGTTTTGGCATAAAAACTCTTAGGAAAGGATGGGTGAAGTACATTCAGTGTTATATTTATAATATGTTGAAATTTTTTGCAGGTCCTTTCTGTATAGTAAATGTGTCTCTGTTCAACATTTTTACTTAAATTCTCCAACATTTCACTATATCCTAAGAATATTCTCTGGCGAAGGCCTTCTAGAGAAGAAGAAACTGTCTTGAACATCCCACGAAGAAGTCTAGAGGTGTCAAATCACAGTATCTCTGAAACCACTCAATAGGACCTCTCCTTCCAATCCAATTCTCAAGAAAATGATCATTTAAAAAAAGTTCTGGGGCTGCATAGTACGGCGGATCACAAATTCATTAGAAAAAATAGATTTTCTATCCGATCATAATTTTCTAGAGCTTCTTCAATACGTGGGTAGATGAGATCTTGTAGTAGAATGAGATAAGATTTACTTGTCAATTTGCCAGGAAGGAAGGAAAAAAGGGACTAAGACATTTTATAAAATTCCACAACATATTTTTCTGGATACTTTGTATGCTGTTGTCTCAGAATTCTAGGATTTGAATAATTTCAGTATCTACAGTTATGTTTGTTGACATTATCATTAAGAAAAAAATAACATTCATCAGGGAACCATACTAAATATAAAAAATTAGGAACCTTAAAATTTTTGAATAATGAAATATATTATACAGTTTCCGGTGGTTTAATGAAGGCCATAAAATTCCTTACAAACTTTGTGTGATTTTTGTGTTTAGCATAGAACATAGATTACCTTGGATATTAGATGTACCTACCTAGTTTAATTTCATTCACAGATTTTCTAGAAACTTATTTCGAAGCTTAAGTCTTTTAACACGTGAGTGATATAGGTTATGTTTTTGATTTTGATATTTAGAATGTTAAAAGAGGACTGAAGACGGGATTGTCTAGAATTATATTTGTTTTTTGAAGATATAGTGCACATTTTTTTAGTGATTTTTTTTAGAGATTTTTGAAATAATTTATTCGAATATTTAAATATATTAAATATTTCAAATAAATTATATTCTTTGAGAAGTCCTTCAAGTGTGTTCATGTTTTTAAAAGGCAAGTGGTGTTTCTTAAAGGTAAGACCAGAAACAAAATTTTGTCTCCTTTAAATATTTATTTATTAATTTTAATTACTTTCATATATCTGTTGGGTTATTTATTCCATTTGACATTATATATTGAGTTTTGATTATATACGTCTATTAAATGTAAGCGGTGCTTGTTAGACATAAATTTATTTCTAAAAGTTTTTTGAATAAAATTTTTTTGAAATTAAAATTGTAGAAGATAAACATATTTCCATTTGTTTTAATATTCAAATTTTGTTATAGTTCTTCTATCAAGTAAAAGGCCTTTCTATTTTATTTTTTAGAAACTGTTTGGTAAGATTACAAGTTTATTTATTTTTAATTGAATTTATATTATAAACGTAAAGTTGAATGGATGTTATCTGAATTCAAATTGTTTTTGACGATATGTTACATGTTTTTGAAGTACCTTATTTAAATATTTAAGCATATTAAATATTTCAAATAAATTAGTTTTGGAGAAGTTCTTAAAATTATATTGTGTATTTTCGAAAAAGATTTAGTTTTCATAAATATAAGACCAGAAACTGAATATGTTGTCAAATGTTTGTCAAAGGCAAAACATACTTACCACGGCCTTTCTGACGAGTTCAGGTGCGTATGTTTGGAACGAAACATTCGATATTACTTATTTTTAATTTTAATTAATGATTTATTTTTGTTGGGTTTTTATTCCATTTGATATTGTATAGTGAATTTTGAGTTTTATACGTCTATTAAATATATGCAGTGCTTATTATTAGACATTAATTTAATTCTAAAAGTTTTTATAAATTTTTTTTTTTAATTAAAATTGTAGAAGAGTAACAGATTAAATCTGTTTTTATATTCAAAAAATCTCTCCACTTATTTGTTCACCATATTGTATTCTTCAAGATCACCTGAATACTTGTTTGCACAAATTTCTGCTAACTTTTTGGTACATGACGAAGGATGAAATGCATTATGACCACAGCTTTTGCAGCTTCATCAGTAACACTTGCTTTACAAGTTTTTTGATCGCAACGGACAGAGTGTTCATGAATTCGAAAATTTAATTGCTCACAACTGGATGACTTATATCCTTGCTGTTTCATTCGCTGAAAATTATCTCTGTTTCTCTAGTACTTTCATTGTTTTTTAAATGAAAGGCACTACACTATCTGCACTGTGCACTGTGCACATAACTTAAATTATTCAAAAAGAGCAAAGAATCCCAAATGAACCATTTTAAACACTTTGAATATCTCATTATTATTGAATAGAGAGTAGATAACCTGTAAAGTTTCAAGAACGTATTGGACCTTATCAAGAATTCGATTATGAATAACACTTCTTGCAGTTAATAAGTCTGTTGTTATTTCTAATCCATTGATATTCTACTTATTGATTTGAACTTCTAGAAAGAAAGAAAATATTATTAAAGTGATAGCATATAACAATAGATAGCATACATCTCTGAGAGATTAAAAAATTAACAAATGAATTAAAGAATGCATCATAATAAATTCGTCAGTTAGATTATCTTTCAACAGAAAATGAATATGTGGGTGGCTGACTTTTTTGGGAAAAATCTTTATTTATATTTCATTAAAGTTATTTTATCATCAAAAATACTTGATTAATTCATTTTCAATTTCTTATAGCATGTGTATTTCTTGAGTTAATATTTAGCTCGAAAATTTTCAACAATTATAATAAGAATATAAAAAAATTAATATTCATACATTCCCCATTGAGTGGGTGCAAAATATTCATTTCACTAATGAGGCTTACACAACTATATGCAACCTATTAGTTGAGCAGTAAAAATCATAATTCAATTGAAATAACATTTATTAAATTGAGGTTGTTTTCCAACATATATCGAATTTTCGTTTTATCAATATTGTCATTATGATTAATGGCCATAAACAAATTTGGTCACACATTTTTTCATGTCGGGCTTCCAATAAAACTGTGTTTTGACTGCAAGGGCACAATACCACTATAACTTCGCGTTTCATAGATATGTCGATATTTCCTGAATTTGTAGCAGATAAATTTTTCGAATATTGGATCAAAAAATTAAAATTATTCGTCAAATTTAGTCTGCCTATTCATTCATTTGTAGCTCTCTGAATGAATAACAAAGAAACTTTCAATATAAGTTCTAGGCAAAGAAAAACCAAACTGTTGAATAGTGATATCCGCCATCTAGAAAATAAGCCCATTTGAAATTTAACGATTGAAAATAAAATTAGAAGAAAACTTCAGAAATTGTTTTCTCCTACTATTAAAAAAAACTTGAGATGTTTTTATATGATAGTTAGCGTTACATATTGTTGTCGGTCCAGTTTCTACTAAGAACTAGAAACTTAACAAAAACCACAGATTTTTCACAGTAAATAGGGGTGCCATTTAAATGTTTTAAATATATTGGATTTACATAATTCAGTTCTAATTTTCTAAAATTTTTTAAAAATTTTTTAAAATATTTATATAATTTTATATACCTTCTATCAAGAATTAACCTCTATTTATGTTATTTTATTCATAATATATAATTATTTGGTTTCCTTAACATTCTTTATACAGATAGTCCGTGTGCTATAGCAGAGGCCGTTAAATTTGTCTTTCAATCTTCTAGATCAAGGGTAAACCACAGATATATTTCTGTGTGTGGTGAATACCATATTTAAAGGTCTCATTTTAGTAGAACTTGTTCTAGAGGATGAAGGGTGAGTTGAATATTTATTATTGATTGATGTTATATTTATTGAATATGAATATTTGAATACTGATGGGCAAAGTCGATCTTAAAACTTGTTTTTCAGTAATGTTTTGCATATCTTGAGTTTTTATATAAAGTAACTTTGTTAGATATCCAATAATATTGAATAGTCTAAGTAAGATAGTTTTGTGATGAAATTCTTAAGATTATGTTGGATATTCTTGAAAGATATTGGTTTTCATAGGATTGATAAGCAGAAACAAAATTTTGTCTATTCAAAATGTTTAATTTATAGGATTTTGGTTAATAATTTTTATTTATTGGATTTTGTTATACCATTCGGATGTCTTATAATGAATGTTTATTTTATGTCATGATATAAGTGGTACTTATACGACATTATTTTAATTTATTTTCAGAAGTTATAATCATTAAATATAATCTTTTGGAATTAAATATGTAGAAGGCTAATTTTTTTTTTAATTTTTCAAAAATTTTTTAAAATATTTATATAATTTTATATACCTTCTATCAAGAATTAACCTCTATTTATGTTATTTTATTCATAATATATAATTATTTGGTTTCCTTAACATTCTTTATACAGATAGTCCGTGTGCTATAGCAGAGGCCGTTAAATTTGTCTTTCAATCTTCTAGATCAAGGGTAAACCACAGATATATTTCTGTGTGTAGTGAATACCATATTTAAAGGTCTCATTTTAGTAGAACTTGTTCTAGAGGATGAAGGGTGAGTTGAATATTTATTATTGATTGATGTTATATTTATTGAATATGAATATTTGAATACTGATGAGCAAAGTCGATCTTAAAACTTGTTTTTCAGTAACGTTTTGCATATCTTGAGTTTTTATATAAAGTACCTTGGTTAGATATCCAATAATATTGAATAGTCTAAGTAAGATAGTTTTGTGATGAAATTCTTAAGATTATGTTGGATATTCTTGAAAGATATTGGTTTTCATAGGATTGATAAGCAGAAACAAAATTTTGTCTATTCAAAATGTTTAATTTATAGGATTTTGGTTATTAATTTTTATTTATTGGATTTTGTTATACCATTCGGATGTCTTATAACGAATGTTTATTTTATGTCATGATATAAATGGTACTTATACGACATTATTTTAATTTATTTTCAGAAGTTATAATCATTAAATATAATCTTTTGGAATTAAATATGTAGAAGGCTAATTTTTTTAAAAATTAAAAAAAAAAAAATTTTTTTAAATTTTTTAAAAAATTTATTTAATATAATTCAGTATTTTTCAATATTAATTCGTCACAAACTGATTTGACAATTTCAATAAATTCAAAATAGTGATTGAGGCACTTGCCTATTGATTCTACATATTTAAATTTCAGCTCTTCAATATTTAATACAAAAGACCCAACTTATGGAATCTTATGGAAATTGTCTACAGCTTAAAAGCAGACAAATATAACAATGTTTATTTTCGCCTTACCTGTTAGCAGTTGATCTCAAAATTTCTTTCTTCTATAACCACTTAGAAACTTCATTTTACTTATTTGGCCAATACACAAACATCAGTTCCAAATATTTTCGTTATTTACCATTTTTTATTGAAAGAAATGCATTCAAAAACAGTTATTCATAAGTTTTCAAGTATCATGTAACACATCATTATTATTCGTGTAATAATTTACTTTGCCTCCTCTAACTACTACGTTGGCCTAAGGTTATTCCATTATTATTCCGGAAATAGTCAACTTTATCGCTTGTGATCTCTCCAGCTCAAGATTTATTCGTATAGTATTCGCCCTTGTCCCTAGTGGCCACTGCACTGGCCCAAGACTATCGCGATTATTACTATTAACATAGTAATCCACATATTGTCGATTGCAAAAGTCTTGACAAATTCATTATCTTTATTCTAAGTATATGGGAGAGAAAGAAGTTAGCAGACTGTATTTGAGAAAATTTTAATGGGTCGATGACAAAGTTGAACCCACTTTTTCAGTTGATTTTCTTTATTCTTGGAAAGAATAACACATGAACGGCTGTCCCTATCACAAAACCATCAGAGTCTAGCAAAAAACACAGAGTAGAAAATAAATAGTTCATCTTACTTGTTTGATTGAATGAGCAAATTTGAGATTATAAATCCGAGCGAGTACATGTCACTTCAATAAAAAATTTATACTATACCTAGAGGGTACAATGTGCACACATTGTTGTTCTTTTCTCAAAATTTGAGTAAGGCAATAATTCTGTGATTGCTTTTCCGAATGAATAATTTGTGATAATTGAACTGTGCTTAATATCATAAACAGTGGTACAAGAATATACACTGGTGAACAGAAAGAAAGGGCCACTTGAGTATTAGTGTTCAAATACCTTTCTTAGTTGAAATTTTTACGAGAATCACAAAATTTTTGAAATGGTACTGTAAAGAGAATTGTCCAAAGAAAAATGAAACTTTTTATTCGATTTGTATAAAAATAACAAGATTTCAAGAACTTCGAAATTGAAAAAGTATCGGAACTGTGAAAATCAGTATGACGTGAGACCTCCCCTAGCTCTAATTACAGCTTTCAAACGTCTTTGCATGCTCGTGATGAGACTTCGAATATTCTGTTGTAGAATATTCTTCCAATCATGACGAAGGGCTTCACGGACGATGGAACCATAGTTCTGACTCGTCCTCCATATTGGTCCCATAGATGTTTGATGGGATTTAAGTCAGGACTTCGTGGTGGCCAATTGAGCTTTGAAATTCCAACCTCATTCAAGTACGCTATCACTATTCGAGGAGTATGTGGGCATTGTCATGCATAAAAATTCATAACAGATCCTTCACCGAATGGAACTCGCCCCTCCTTAGAGGCATCGATGTATCTTTTTCCTGGACGTCTATAAACGCGTCTAAGACCATCAGCTGAATCTGGATTCATCAGAGAAAAGTACCTGGGCACACTGAGCTTCTAACCAATTTATGTGATCTCGTACAAATTGAAGACGCGTAAATCGATGCTCTCTGAAAAGTTGTGGACCTGTCGCAGGCCTGTACGGTTGTATATTCGATTCTGAGAGACGTCGTCTCACGGTCCATTCACTTATAATACATTTACCTGACGTACCTCCATCAATCGATTTAAAACATCAACAGTAAGATGGCGATTTCAAAGACTTGTGGAAACCATTAATCTGTTATCCCTCAGCGATGTGCACCGTCTCCTTCCAGGTCTTCTAGTCAGCCTGCCTGTCTCCTGATGCCGCCCCCCAGGCATTAGATCTTGACGTGATGGGGGCGCTCTCCTGACTAGGACCCTAAATTCGTCCCGACGAATTGGAGGGTTAAGTCTTGGTGTCTAACGTAATGCCAATTCGCGCCAGTCACTGGACCTGTACGGTGGAAGATCTCCGAATGGGGCCCTAGTTTTACTCAGGTGAAATGGAGGGCTGAGCCGGTTGATTAACTCAGTGACAAGGGAGTCTGTCGCAGCACAGGGCTTCTCCCTTAAAACTGGCGTACTCTACCCTATCGCAGTATAAATCTCCGGATTCTGTGTAATGGCCGAGTGCGTTATGTAGCATACTGCGTTACCTCGGGGGGGTGGACTTGCCCTCAGGTGTTACTTGTACCACCTGGCCACCCCACTTGGTGTTGGACTCGAGGGGGCAGTGGTTGAAAGTCCGCATGCTGGACTAGGGGGGTATTTCATTTATCTGTTCGCAGACCCCCATTTTCGGGATATTCTCATGAAACGACTCGGGGTTTAACGGGACTTGACGGTTCGACCGGCCTGTCCTGGCCCCTGTATCTGTGCGTAACTATTTAGGGTTTGTGGATCTCGACGAAATGGCTCCGCCATTAGTGCTTGACGCCAGGATCAATCAAATGACTTCACATGGGTTCGGTGGGTCAGGACGTATAGTCCGCTAGACGGTGCTCGTACCAGGATCAATTGTAGTCGTCAATCTTGGGTTTATCTTAGTTCTTGGGACTGCGTTCGGGTGGATGGATAAGAATTCCCTCCGGCGGGTGAGTTGCGTCTCAAACAACTCGGGTACTGACCTGCAGAGCCAGTAGAGGTTGGATAGTGCTTTCGCTGCTACCAGTCAGACGGTTCTGGCTTTCGAGTCGGGGCCCAAACTGGAAGCTGGTGGGTTCATCTCTTCGGAGGGGTTCTCGCCACGCGCGATGATATGGCGTAATCCTTATCACACTTTCTACCTCTGGGTGGACTGTGGAGACTGCTTGGTAGTCACTTGGAAAAGAGGCCATGCCTCAAATAGCCAATAACTATTCTGGTAGAATTCACCTGTCTCCTGATGCCCTCCCCCCCTGTCTCTGTACCTTGTCGTGGTGGGGGAGCTTGTCATAACGAGTGTCCTAGTTTCATTTATGAGATGGAGGATATGGTTATGATGCCTAAAGCAGAGACTCGCAATCCTAATTTCCTTTCTTTGTTTCTTTCTTGCATAATACCTTTCCATCATGTTGTCCCAAACCTACCTTGTCCTACCGCAGGACTTGGAATCGTACGGGGAAGCTGGCTCTGATTGACGACCAGAATCTGCGACCCTGCGATCGATTAGAGTTCTGTTTTCCTTTCATTGGCGAAGGCGATCCCCACTAGTCCTTAGCGTGGGTTTCCAACCTTCGTCCTCTTAGCCCGCTGAAGGATCTTAAATGGTTGCTGAATGAAAAAGGGAGACTACACGTTTCGAACAAGTGTGGGACCTTGGGAGATTCGCTCTGCTCGCCCCCAAATTTGGCTCCATTTTTTGTTCCTGAAGCTCTTGCTGCGGGGTCCTGATTGGTCCGTTGGAGGACAAAGGGAGACTGCGACGTTTTGAACAAGTGTGGGACCTTGGGATATTCGCTGCGCTCTCTCCTAACTCCGGCCCCATTCGTGGATCCTTAAGCTTAACTTTTTCCGCTGCGGGTTCGGAAGTGGTCCGCTGGAGAAAAAGGGAGATTACGACGTTTCGACAAGGTTTGAGGGTCCTTTAAGATACGCTCTGCTCTCCCCCAAACTCTAGCGCCCTTTTGATCCTAAGGCCCAATCCTATGATGCTTCGGAACCTCGCTTTTGGCGGCGAACAGCAACAGCGACCCTGTGGCGCGTGGGGTCCATGCTGACAGGCCGTTATCTGTGTTGATTCGTTGCTTCAGTCTTTCATAATCCATAGGCACTCTGCCCAAATGATTGAGTGGTGGGATCGCTACGGCGATCCTCTTAGACATGGGAGAGGTGACTTGTGGGGGTCCCTCACCTAGTTGTGCTGGCGCGGAGTGTTCTATAATCCTTTCTCCAAAAAAACTCCTTTCTTTCTCTTTCAGCTTTCGGGGGTCTGCTGGAGTGTCAAAACTTGAGCAGAAACCCGGGACAACAATGATGACAATGGTACATTAATGTTATTAGAGAGCTCTGCTCATATTTTAACTTGTACAATTCTGAGTATGTCTCCTGATGCCTTCTCAATATTCTTTGGACTGTAGATAGGGTAACATTCAATCTTCTAGCAACAGATCTCTGGCTCAGCCCATTTTCAATAAGTGCCACTATTCTCGCACAATCTCCAATTAATAAACTCATTCTATGAAATTGTTTCTTTCAGAGAGTGGAAAACAAACTTTTAAATGATCACTGTTGAACGCAACTGATAAACGATGAATTTATCGTGAAGAATTATTCGAAGATGATTTCTTCTATCAAGTTTTTAGCCCATATGTCTACATTTTGCGCATATTCAGTTGATTTTCTAATGAAGGAAAGATGATAAAAAAAATATTATTGAATCAAAAGTTTTAAATATTGAATTGAATCAGTCTTTACTTGGTGAAAATCCATATTAAATAATATTTGAATAAGGTTTTCCTGATTTTCACAAATTTTTATTGTTATGTTCACAACAATCGTTTCGCTATCACAGTAGCTTCATCAGGCAAGATAACATTTTGAATAACTAGGCTTGTTTCCGAAATCTGTTGCTATTTATATTACTGTAAGTACAATAAATTTTTATTCAGCACTAAAACCCAAAATAGGGGGTCTCTGCAAATTCCAGCTTATCTGAATATATTTAACAGAGGTGAGTTATTTAAATCTATTTGTTCGTTAAGTAATATTCCAATTTTGTTATGTTAACTTATCTCTAGGGATTCTAACAGATTTAAGGCATAACTTTTACGTTCTATATGTAGAATTTCAAAATTATGTTTGAAAGTATGACCTGTTTCTAACAAATGGTTGGAATATGTAGAATTACTTTTATTATTGAGGCAACTCTTCAAATGTTCACAAATTCTATGTCGGAGAGTTCTTCCAGTCTGTCCTATATGAACTTTAAGGCAATCACCGCAGGTTAACTTATAAACCTCCGATTTATCATCTTTATGTGTACAGTCTTATTATTTTTAATAAATTTACTCAAGTTTGAATTCGTTTTAAATGAAGTTCTTAAATTATATTTATTTTTGAGGTATGTAGCAATTTTCTCAGAAATACCTTCAGTGTATTTTAACGGAATGTATTCAAAATTTTCTTTTATATTAAAATACACCGTATTTGAAGCTATTTTATTATTTTTATTCATCAACAATTTGTCTATCAATTTAGGATCATAGTCACTATTCATAGCTATTTGTTTAATTAAGTTAAGTTCTGAAGTAAAATTTTATCGATTCATGGGAATATTAAGTAATCTATGGATCATACAATTTAATGCTGATAGTTTTTTTAATAATCTTTGATTCTATAGATGAAAATGCAAGAGAAAAAGTCGCTAATATTATACATAAAAAATTTTTGATTCAGAAGAAGAAAATAACCAAATTGGTATCAGATAAAATTCATAAAAACAAAAAAATTGCAACAAAATCAAAAAAAATTTCACAGCACATATTTTACCCTAGATTCAAAAATCTTTCCGGAACAGAACTTAATGATAATCTTTTGGATGAAGGATTCAAATATAATATTAGTTCAAATAACAAAACAGACTCAGAATATGTAGTAATAGGTTCAGAACTATCACTTAAAAATTACAGCAACACAAATATCGACAAACATATCATTAATACATAAAACATATCATTAATATGATTACAAACCATCATAAATTACCTAATAGAAATTTCAGAATGAAAAAAAAATATGAAACTATTAAAACTATAAATCTGGAAATCACTGAAAATAATTTAATTTTCACCCGAGCCGATAAAGGTAACACTATTATTGCTTTACCGGAAAGTGATTATATTAGCAAATGAGTCACTTTCCTAAGATTAAATAATTTTCAATTAATCAAACATAAGCCAACGACAATTTTCCAAAATCAAATTAAATCCCTAATAATCCGGAGTGTTCCTTTTTCGGAACACCCCATAAAATAAATTAATTTTAATGAATCCACAACCTCCAAAAATGTATTCTCTGATTAAATTACACAAGGAAGATTATCCTATTATACCGGTTATTTCGTTCGTTAGTACACCTTCATTTAAACTTTCTAAAGAACTTATTCAGATTATTTTAAAAGAAACTAAATTCCAAGCTAAATACTCGATAGAAAATTCACTACTTCTAATAAATAAAATAAAGAATATCCACTTACCACATCATGCTGAATTCATTTCATTTGACGTCCAAAATTTAATTCCAAGTATACCACCAAACGAAACAATTGAACTAGTAGATAATCTGTTAATCAAAAACAGATGTAATACAATTATCAAAGAATATATTTTAGAATGTCTAGATATTTACACTAAAAAAAATTATTTTCAATTCAAAAATAAAATTTATAAATCTGAAAACGGTTTGATTATGGGAAATCCCAGACTTTTAAAAAAATTCTTTTTATTCATCAATGAAATACATCCTTCAATAAAATTCACTATGGAAACCGAACATAATAATTCTATTAATTTTCTAGATTTAACTGTTACTCGATTAAATAATTCACATGATTTTTCAATATTTCACAAACCAACCTATACGGATTCTATTATACACAATAAATCAAATCATCCTTTAAATCAAAAATTATCAGCATTCAATTGTATGATCCATAGATTAGTTAATATTCCCATGAATCGAGAAAATTATATTTCCGAACTTAACTTAATTAAACAAATAGCTATTAATAATGACTATGATCCTAAGTTGATAGACAAATTGTTGATGAATCAAAATAATAAAATAGCTTTAAATATGGTGTATCCTAATATAAAGGAAAATTTTAGATACATTTGCTTAAAATACATTAAAGGTATTTCTGAGAAAATTGCTACATATCTCAAAAATAAATATAATTTAAGAACTTCATTTAAAACCAATTCAAACTTGAGTAAATTTATTAAAAATAATAAGACTGTACACATAAAGATGGTAAATCGGGGGTTTATAAGTTAACCTGCTGTAATATAAATAGCAGCGGATTTCGGAAACATGCTTAGTTATTCAAAATGTAATCTTGCCTGATGATGCTACTGTGATAGCGAAACGATTTTTGTAAACATAACAATAAAAATTTGTGAAAATCAGAATAACCTTATTTAAATATTACCAAAAGTTTTTCTTCACTTCCTCATTGTCGTTAAAGTTTATTTTATTCTTATATGAACAGAGCTAGTTCATCTTCGAGAAAACTACGTTCAAATTACATAATTCTTAAAGTAAGATAGCATCAAAGTACTTCTATTCAGTTACCAACCAAGTGTAGTCCATAAACTATTGCGAACGATAAATTTGCTCTTGTTTGTTGTTCTGAAATACAGAAACAATACACAAATACGGTGGTAAACTAACCGCGGTATCATACAAACAGGGAAACTAAAGTGATTTAAATAAAAGCTTGTAAAAAGTGACAACTCGTCAGCAATTCATTTTATTGTATAGCTCCGAATAACGACTTCAGAAATGGATGATAAATTGCATCAAGATTGAATGGCATAAATAGTAAATAATTTTATAAACTCATCGCATCGTTGACTGTCTAATGTTATCTGCGGAATAAATTGGAATGATGATGTAAATGGATTACGTTGTTTCTGCTCCTGCTAGCTCATTTCTCCCTCGTTCTGTCCCTTACCGCTTCGGCAGCAGCCAGATCCTGGGCGTGCAAACTGATTCGAGGGTTTGTTCTACTAATATCTGTTAAGAGCTTAAGTAGGTTTAAATTAGTGATGAATGGGAGTACAGAGAGAAAGAGATTTTCTATTGTGGATCTGCGTCGGATTTGAAAGAGGAGGTTGCGTTGGTGATAAACTCTTCCGAGAAATCTTGAGAAGAGAGTTAGAACGCATCAATATATTCTCAAGGGGATGGAAAGTATCGATCGATGGTTTCATTTTGGGATTGTACATTATTTCCGAATCATTTTTGCAAGTTATCTTAAAGTAGGGTCGAAAGGATTCAATATTATTTTAGATTGAAGACTGAATTATTATTGAGATAACATCATGATATTGGTAGACGATTTGGGGAACTCAGCGTAGTTTGAGAAATGAATAAGAGTTATTTGATTGTAAATAAAATGAAAAAAATAGTCACACTCTATGTATTGTAAACTGGCTTAATATGGAAAAGAAATACATTCTATCAAGAAAGTACTGGGAATTATGGATTTAAATCTGGCGGGGCAATGAGGCAGGTAAAAATTTTTTTCCTAGGTTGGTACCACTGTCCTTAATTACTATGCCAAGCTTGAGCGGGATCTGTCAACTAGTGTGTTTGCAACAGCTGATTAAGTCAGTCGATGTCAGAGTGCGTGCCGATTTTTACTATGGGTGATTACGTTGAGCAAAGAATTTGTTTAAAGTTTTGTGTTGCAAATGAATTTTCGTGTGCCGATGCATTGAAAATGTTGCAAAAGGCCTTTGGTGATAATGCTCTATCGAAAACTCGTGCATATCAGTGGTACAGAGCCTTCAAGGACGGTCGTGAAGTGGTCGCCCATCGACGGCTTCGATCGAAGATAACGTCGATAAAATTAAGGAAAGGGTGCTGGAAAACCGTCGTACCAGCTTGAAAGAGATGGCACATGATCTTAAGATATCCCACGAGTCCGCACGTACGATTTTGATTGATATTTTGGGCATGAGAAAGATGGCCGCACGACTCGTACCGAAAGACCTGAACTTTTTCCTCTTCCCAAAACTAAAATTGCCCCTTCGTGGCACCCGTTTTGAGTCGATTGAAGCCATAAAACAAAATTCGGCGCGAGAGCTAAAGTCCATCCCGGAAAGCGCCTATAAAAAATGTTTCGATAATTGGAAGTGCCGTTGGCATAGATGTATTGGAGCAAATGGAGCCTATTTTGAAGGCGACCCAATAAATTTTGACGATTAAATGTAAAAATGTTGTTTTAATTGAAAATTGCCGGTACTTTCTTGACAGAGTAGTATGTCCTGTTTCTAATAAATGGTTGGAATATGTAGAATTACTTTTATTTGTTTACCATTTAATCGTAGAAAATGAAGAAATCGACATATTTTCATAAAGGAAAATTAGGCGGGAAGAAGCACCTAGGGAATTTTATGCCTACTTGTCACTGTCGATGCCAGTAGTAAGAGTCTATGGTCGTTTCGTAGACTTGCGCGCGGTTGAAAATGTAAACATAACCCTGGGAATGAACTCCGGTTTCAGAGAGTCCAGTTTTCCTTTATTAGAAATAGAACGCCATTGTCCATTGTTCATTAAAAGTGAGGGTTAGATATAAAGAAAAGTCAACTGAGCTGCCCTAACATCTAAAGTTATTGTATTGTATTGAATTACCTGAGGTCAACGTGATTGTTATTTGTATCATGTACTCTTTATCCCTTTTACTTTTTTTACTGTATTGATGCTCCAGCTAGGGGCGAGCAGTTTACTTTAATCTGAATTGACCATTTAACATATTTCATAAATGTAAGCGTCTTTATCTTTATTTCATTTATTTGGATCTAAGAGGTGGTTAACAGTGGTACTTTGTTTGAGAATTCGAAGTGTTTAGAGTGAATGAAATGTGGAATCCACAATTAGATACTGACACAACAACCCAGTGTCTTTTCAGAGCGCCGTTAAATAAAAGATACCACAACCTCTGTGTCTTCAGAATATCACAACAAGACATTCCTGAACAACGATATGCGCCCAGATTATGATAATCTAATTAGATAGTAGGTGCGTGAATGGAGAATTCCTGACCAAAGGGTTATTGTTGAACTACCTCGAAGATTTTCGTTACATGTTCCTACTGCCAGGTTATCAGTGTGTTCACTCAATTGATTGCTGTATTTACCTTTGCTTGCACACTAAATATGTTTTAGGATATTAGAAAGGTTGTCGATCTCTGGAACATTGATTTTATGAATGAAGGGAAGAACAGCGTTGAAGAATGTATGGGAGCTGCAGAAAGGGCTCGAGTTTTTTCTCCCGGACTCTTTTACCCTAGAGAGAAAATCGCTCTCATACACAGAGTCAGATGCGAGGCCCTGTCTTCCGCAAACAAATATTGTATTTTTACTTATCCTTGCATTCTGAACTTACCGTCACTGCTTCCTCGTTCTCGTTCAAGTATAACTTGGGTTGTCTACACAACCTAACGTCCTTTTCTTCCGCCACTAGATGATCATGATAAAAAGGTTAGCGTTTCTTAGAGTACTTCGTAAAATCCGAGATATCTTAGAGTACTCTCTGAAGGTTGGCAAAGCTCAAAAGGAACACACTCCAACAATGTTTACAAATAATCCGAATTCATTATAAAAAATAGCGATCTGTTACTCTAACTTTACGTGCTTTAACTCCAATTTTCGGTCGTTATAATCGTCCGGATGGAAGAACAGTTGAACGTTTAGTGAAGAAGTTTGAAACAAATTTTACAATTCATGATGTTAAATAGCCATTGAGATAAAGAAATGCAGAGAATATTGCTGCCGTACGTTAAAGTGTTAGTGAAGATCAAAATTTATCGATTTTTCGACGTTCATAAGAACTAGGCATCTCCCAGACGTCTTTGTGGTGAATTTCGCGAAAAGACCTTGGTTAACATCCATAAAAATTGTTTTAACCAAATAACTCAAACCATCATTTAAAGCGTCGTGTATTCGGTAATTCGATTATTTCAAGAAATGGACCGATAAATTATCGGCCTCGTTCCTGCGATTTAACTCCATTGGACTTTTGTCCAATGGAGAGAGATATGAGAGAATCATGGAAAATTGGGTTCAACACTTCATTCCTGCCAGCGTTTCCGTAGTGGACTTTCAATGATGTTTTGTTTCATAACTAATGGTAGCCATTGTACTTCATAATGAAATAAAAAGATCAATAATTTTCAAATAAATAATGTGTTTTATTTATAATACAAAACAAAATTTTTGTCTTAATGAAAGACTCTTTACTTCTGAGTTGTTCGTTTACTCTTTTTTCTAATATCTTATATTGTAAACGTGTTCTTAAAACTAAGAACATTATGATTATAAAAAGTATCCAGAAGTAACCAGTACGAATATGCTTAAAAAATTAAAACAAAAATACGGACATTCAAATATTCAGCCTGTTGGAACGAATAAATCAACGGAATCCGTATATATATTACGTGAGCCCGCAATCCATCATCCCAACATTTTCATCTCGCATAAAAAAATGAGATCTGCAATTGAGATAGTCAAAAATCCATAATTTCAAAAATAAAAACCGGCCGTTATATTGGCTTCTTATGACGTGTCGAAAAATAACGAATAGCCGATAATTCTGATTAATTGTGGGCACGCGTGGCAATAAAATCCACTGAAATTCTGCAATATTGTTTAGGAGAAAGGGGCAATATTTTAATTTCGGCGAACATCAGTAATACCCCACCGGTTGTTCATATGCCGCTATCTCTATGGGGATTGTTTTCAGTTGCGGGTTATTTATTACGACAGTTCCGCTCGATATGTGCCCGTTTCATTCGATCAGTTCGATATAATGCAGCGTTTTTATTGCTTCTATCGGTCGGAGAATGCCGGAAAGTGTATAACATTTTTTCAGATTTATCCCGCCTCCAGACAATGTCATTTCGGTTGATCCCCCATAATTCCCCGGGTAGATAAGCGTCTTCCACACGACTCTGAACCGTTTAAGATAAAAAACTGCTCCTCTTGGTCGTCCTGTGTTGTAAATAGGTTATAACTTCGTGTTTTTTCGTTATTACTTGTGGAGCTTTTATAGTTGAAGCTAGAGAGGTTTATTCCAGTTAATAGACCTTATTGAAGGATTTAAGCAGGGAAATATAACAGTCACCACCTCTGGCACTTGAATTGTGAAACCAAAATCGCTAATCGACTTCCAAAATCGCTAACCGAAACCAAAATCCCTAACCGCACTTCCAGGGAACATGGTGGAACTGCTGATTAAGTCAGTCGATGTCAGAGTGCGTGCCGATTTTTACTATGGGTGATTACGTTGAGCAAAGAATTTGTTTGATGTTCGTGTGCCGATGCATTGAAAATGTTGCAAAAGGCCTTTGGTGATAATGCTCTATCGAAAACTCGTGCATATCAGTGGTACAGAGCCTTCAAGGACGGTCGTGAAGTGGTCGAAGACTTGCCTCGTTCCGGACGCCCATCGACGGCTTCGATCGAAGATAACGTCGATAAAATTAAGGAAAGGGTGCTGGAAAACCGTCGTACCAGCTTGAGAGAGATAGCACATGATCTTAAGATATCCCACGAGTCCGCACGTACGATTTTGATTGATATTTTGGGCATGAGAAAGATGGCCGCACGACTCGTACCGAAAGACCTGAATTTTCTTCAAAAACGTCATCGCGAACAGGTTGCTTCAGACATTCTGGATCGCTGTAATTCCGATTCTACATTCATGGAACGCATTATAACTAGTAGACCT
The DNA here is from genome assembly GCA_034642435.1 of Megalocaria dilatata. Lineage (NCBI taxonomy): Eukaryota > Metazoa > Arthropoda > Insecta > Coleoptera > Coccinellidae > Megalocaria > Megalocaria dilatata. The sequence continues at coordinate 41,830,367 of CM067856.1, read as the reverse complement.
GGGTCTACGAGTACGATATGCAAACAAGCCAGCAATCATCGGAATGGGTGGCAAAAAATGAGCCGAAACCGAAAAAACCACGCCAAAGCCGCTCGAAAATGAAGGTGATGCTCATTGTTTTCTTCGATATCCGTGGCGTGGTGCACTACGAATTCGTTCCAGAGGGTCAGACGGTAAACAGGGAGTATTACCTAGGCGTTATGAAACGTTTGCGTGAGCGTATCCGTAAGAAGCGGCCAAATTTGTGGGCGAACAACTCATGAATTTTGCATGACGATAACTCGCCTTCTCACCGATCTACGATTGTGACTGACTTTCTCGCCAAAAACTCAACAAACGTGCTTCAGCAACTACAGTATTCGCCGGATTTGGCTCCCTGCGACTTTTTCCTCTTCCCAAGACTAAAATTGCCCCTTCGTGGCACCCGTTTTGAGTCGATTGAAGCCATAAAACAAAATTCGGCGCGAGAGCTAAAGTCCATCCCGGAAAGCGCCTATAAAAAATGTTTCGATAATTGGAAGTGCATCCCTAGATCTGCGTATCGACGTGAGTGGGGCGATCTTATAATGACTTACCGGGCACTCCATGGATCTACTGATGGTTATCTGCAAGCCTTATTTTCAGGGAACCAAAATCACCTAAGGGGCCACGAATACAAGCTTGCCAAAGAGAAATTTAGAACTTCGGTTCGCCATAACTTCCTTTGAGCGCTGGAATCGATTACCGCCTGATGTTTCTGGTGCGCCTTCAGTTAACGGATTCCAGAATCACTTCGACAATTGGATCTTAGCACATTAATTGTATTATCAATTTTTGTTTGTGAATTTATAGGTTTGTACCTATTGTAACTCTTTTTGTATTTAAAAATAATAATAATAATGGAATTCATAGTGATCTCTCGAGGTCAGGTCAAAGATTTTTTTTATTGTATCATTTCATACCTCGCCGCTGCTACATGAAATTTCGATTATCATTTTTTCGCAATCCTACACAAAAGAATGATACAAGTTAGCTGGAGCTTCTTTAAATATTCCATATATGGGGGCGGATATACGTGAAAATTTGTTGTTTTTTTATTACATCGTCAACTTGAGAAGCTCAGTATTCGGATCTCTTTAGCCTGGATGCTTTCAAGTTTCGCCTTCGTATAATCAAGTTGAGTGCGTTCGTTCCATCACTTCAAATGTTTCACTGCCTCTATCTACGCATTTATATTCCTCTACTTTGTACGGAATTTACCCTGGAGATGCCACCCTAACCTTCCCCATTTTTGCTGATGTAGGTGAGTAAAATTTATTGGCCGTATAAATAAAAATTCCCCTGATGGGCTGGCAACGTATAATTCGATACTCCTTCAACTATAAAGAGTTAGTCGAGTGAGTTAAGGAACATATTTTGTTTTGAAGGTGCTATTAATTAAATCACAATATAGCTCTTCATTTAACAAGAGATGAATAATAAAACATTAAGATCATTTGAAATTGGGACAGATCTGATTATAGGTAATTTAAAGAAATGTTTTTATTCATTTGGATTAGATTTACATTTGTGATGTTTTTATCACCCCATTTAAAGAGCTTTTATTAACGCATTTAAAGGGCTCGTAATTTGTATCGAATATTAACAATTTCATTTTTTTTTAAATTCACACAGTTTTTATGTTTCACAGTTTATTAAGAATCCTGACACGTGTTTCGGTCTTTCGACCATCCTCAAAGGAGTATAAAAAGGATTTAAACTTAAAATTGAAAAGGTCTTTTATTATATACTTATAACATCTGTGTATTTTTATGGCGCATGGAAATAAAAGCATCCAATATAGGGGTGTTGCCGAAAACTATTTAGGAATTTGTTAAATTCCCTTTTTTCTCAATGGCTTTTTAAACTGAAAGAATCTCCAAATAGTCCAACAATATACTCCGATTAACATTGTATAGTAAAGTGACATCTTTCTCATTAAAAAAATGATTATTTTTTATACAGTATTCTGCAAAACCAATTGTTTTCTGGTTTTTTGAAATAGACATCCTTTGTTCTTTGATGCTATGTTGTAAATATCGGCCTGTCTGTCCTATATATGTAGCATTACAATCATCACAATTAATTTGATAAATCTCTGATTCGGAAAAGTTGGGGTTCCTTTCTTTATTGGTCCCCAAAATCTAAGCAAATTTTTTTCTATTTACTGCTAAAGAATTAATTCCCATTTTATGATGACCATTAGAGATCCTACCGCTGAAACTTTTTATATAAGCCATTGAAAACCATATTGTCTTTTCTTCATAAGGATAATTTATTTTGATATAATTTTTTTTTAATATTGTGCTAAATTTTTTTATTTATCATTTTGTCAATGATTTTAGTTCTATAGCCATTGTTCACCGCTGTAGTTTTAATTATATTGACTTCTTTTCGGAAATTGACTTAATTCAACGGGATGCTCAAAAGTCTATGAATGAAACTATGGAGTGTTGATATTTTAATTTGCCATGACTGATTGGATTTTGAATGGATTATGATATCAGTAGTGGTAGGTTTTCTAAAAATGTCGAATTCGAACTCATTATTATTCGACATTTTTTGAAATCCTACCACTACACATACTCTATTCATGTAAAATAACATAACTTGAAAAATATGCAAAACTGCATAACATACCAGGTGTTTCAGATATCTCTAGTGTACTTTATCGCTTGACTTACTTTTTCGGAAGATCTTATATAATCAAGAGCTCAAAAATATTGAAATGTACCCAATCTGATTTTTCTATTATACAATAAAATGAATATAATGAATTTGAGTACAGATATTCTACAATATTAAAAAATGTCAGTAGGAAAATCAGATTTTAAAAACTTTATTCATAATATTCAAGGACACCTTGTATATAGACTTACTAATATACATGCCTCTACGATTCAAAATGAAGCATATTACCCAGTCACATCGGAATCTAATTAGAGTTAATCATGGTGCCATTACAATGTTCTCACAAATTAACGTATCAAATCAAGACTGGATTCGAATGAATTTAAATCTGGTTGATACCTATTTCCCGATGGAGAATAAGATTTATTTTCCATGAATTTCAAATTAGGAAGTAACAAGTTTTAATATATTTCATAAAGTTAAGAATAGGTTATTGAGGGGGGGAATTGAGAGGCAGAAAATGAATATGGCGATTAATCCGACTAAAGTTCTCGGATTGTTATTAAAATTCGCTATTTCGGGATTTTTATTCATTCCTCCAAATCCCTCTTCGGAAAGTTTTTATATCGGGAAGATTTGATGGAATTTATATTTTTATGTTCAATTCATTCTCGAGATTTAATGCAAAAGCGCTGATCTCCGATGATTATCTTTAAAAATTTGGGTTCAAAGGAAGAGATGTATTTTATTTGGTTGATATATTCAAATCATGCAGTTTAGAGATGAAAACATAAATTATTTTTGAAGGTATAAGAATCCCAATTGATAAACCAACTCTTTCGTTTGATAAATGAAAAAAAAATGCAAAATCAATATGAGTTTTTTGGCGATGAATCAATTGGAAACTTTCGAGGACAATTTCAAAGCGAGAAATGGGAAAATGTATGTGGGACAGTGGGACCGATTCATGGAATGATTCAGTCTAGTTTTCAATGAATATTTTTCACCCAAATTGGTACGTCCTAACAATGGGTGTAGACCTTTTTATTATGACCAAGAATTGGAAAACTGCAAAAGAAGACTGGATGTTTTGTTGACACTAAAGCAACACAATCACCAATTTAATGGAACACTTATGAAAAACAAAGATATGACAAACTACTCTTGAAAGCAAAATCCAAATTTTATGAAAGGAAATTAACAAATTCAGATAACAAACAGAAAACAATCTGGTCGATATGTAATGAAATGAGAGGCTCAACTAAAAATAAAGGAGATTTTCAAAGAGGAAGATCCCAATGAAACGGCAAATGAGTACAAGTATATGTTAGAATTAATTCCCAAACATTCTGAGAATACTCAGGGCGTGAATTTTGAATGTGATATACCAGATAATGATAAATCTGTATTCCTTCAGTCAACTACAGAAGAGGAAATTTCAAGTATCATTCAAATGTTAAAAAATAAGCATTCATGTGGAGAAGATGGAATTCCAACAAGTCTTATCAAAGCTTGTAAGGAGGAACTGAAAGACATACTGTCTTATATTGTGAACAATTCACTCAAGTATGGTGTGTTTTCTAAACAACTGAAAATAGCTATAGTTGAACATGTAAGTAGGAGGCTGATAAATTTCATGAATGATAGCAGCATCTTTTCGAGTTCTTAGCACTTATTACTTTTGAATACAATGAATCAGGATGAACTTTGGAAAACATGAAATGATTGATATGATTTTCATGTTGTGCCATAGAAATTTTTGATATTAGCGAGTCGAACTTATGCTGCAGAATCTCCGAGAGAAGACATCCAAAAGAGTTGTCAGAGTTTTTTGACCAGATTTGTAGAGACAGGAGTTATCAAGTACAGAAAAAAAGAAAGGATAAAAATCGATCACTAACAAAGACAAGGAGCTTGGGTTTAGTGTCTACTACTACTAACGATATACATTCTGTCAAGAAAGTACCGGGAATTATCGATTTAAATCTGGCGGGGCAATGAGGCAGGTAAAATTTTTTTTTCCTAGGTTGGTACCACTGTCCTTAATTACTATGCCAAGCTTGAGCGGGATCTGTCAACTAGTGTGTTTGCAACAGCTGATTAAGTCAGTCGATGTCAGAGTGCGTGCCGATTTTTACTATGGGTGATTACTATGGGACGATAACGCGCCTTCTCACCGAGCTACGATTGTGACTGACTTTCTCGCCAAAAACTCAACAAACGTGCTTCAGCAACCACCGTATTCGCCGGATTTGGCTCCATGCGACTTTTTCCTCTTCCCAAAACTAAAATTGCCCCTTCGTGGCACCCGTTTTGAGTCGATTGAAGCCATAAACAAAATTCGGCGCGAGAGCTAAAGTCCATCCCGGAAAGCGCCTATAAAAAATGTTTCGATAATTGGAAGTGCCGTTGGCATAGATGTATTGGAGCAAATGGAGCCTATTTTGAAGGCGACCCATTAAATTTTGACGATTAAATGTAAAAATGTTATTTTAATTGAAAATTCCCGGTACTTTCTTGACAGAGTAGTATGGTAATTACTATTATGTTTCTAATTCAGAAAAACGTTGCACAATATATTGGTTAAAATGAATTAATTTTAATTTCAATTCTGTTCGCTCTTAATGGGAAAGACCCTCGAAAGTTTGAATAGTAACCCCAGTTCTTGATCAAATTCCCAGTTTCCCCTACCCTTCCTATTGTACGGAAAGGAAAAATATATTCCGGACGATTTTGCATCTCCATTAGCTGCCCAATCGGGAGGCCTAATAATTCGAACTTCTTCCTCAGTGAACACTTCAATAATTCAGACTTCCTCTCCGAACTTCCCAGTCTTCTACAAAATGCAAATCAACTTCGATACTAAGCAGAACCCTTTCTAAGCTCTCCTGAATATTTCAACACTTTTTTCATCTTGTCCCCGTTGTTTCCCGAATATCAATGAAACTTTTCGCGTATTCAATTAAAATTTACATGTATTATATAGAAAAAAAATACAAGAAAATTCCATTTATGGAATGAATTTTGGTGGATGGTGCGGATTTCCAATTTTAAATCAATCGTATGTGTCCCCTGTCATGAAATATTGAAGAAGCTAGACAGGGTTATCAAAAGCGCATTTCAATTGTGGAAATAATTCTTCATATACTTAAGCATTCGACAAGATATTGGATTTTCTAAATAGAAAATTAATCACCTATATTCAGAATATGGATTTCAGCATCAAGACTTGATCCAAATGAAATCATGGAACTTGTTCGATTTCTTCGAAATTGAACAAGGTATTTTTGATGTATATCAAAAGCAAGTCCATTATAATGACGTTTCCAGAGTTCAGTGAATGTATGATCTACATTATTTACTTGTTATTAAGTGGAAAATGTGTAAAGTGAACCCAAAAGTAAACCCAGTGAAAGTGAACAACGGTGGAAAAACACATCGATCTACTCCTCTACGAGCAATATGATGCTTTCATCACAATAACAGTTCAAAACTACTCCGCAACAATTCTTTCAATTTGTGTTAAACCACTCAAAATTGTACACTGTATTTCATGCATGATATGTATCGCTCTCTCTCCATAATGATTCTCTTCAGAAGTATTCATACCCCCCTTAGTTATCATTTAGTACTTTGGATGTATCTGTCCAATGCAGAGGTCTATGTTCGATTTCTTCGAAATTGAACAAGGTATTTTTGATCTTTGCTAAGCATGTCCAATACAATGACGTTTCCAGAGTTCAGCTATCCAATCTAAGGCCCTCAAAAATCTCCCAATTTTCCGTAGAAATCTAAATGGGGGAAAGAAGCGACAATAGCCAAATGTCGCTTCGAAATTTGGGGTAGAATTCTACCTGCCTTCGAGTTCAGCTTCTTCTTGGCATCCGCGCTACTCAAACCAAAACAGAATCTTTTTGGCACCCAACCAAACCACTTCAACACTATCTCGTTGTGCTTCGACCAAACGGTCATGCATCATTCTTTACTCCTCGAAAAATTAAATTCCATTGAAGTTTCTCGTTACTCATTCATTACAATCTTTACACTATTTTCTCTTTGAACGAGTAAGTATTATTTGCTATTCCTTTGCTCTTGAACAAGTTTGCCAGTCACGCACTTGAAGATGTATTCAATTGGCATTGACTATAAACTTCTTCAGGAACACTCTCTCGTGACAATAACGCATTAGAAGGCCTGGAAATGTATGTATTATCTGCATTATTTACTTGTTATTAAGTATTACATGTGTAATGTGAACCCAGTGAAAGTAAGCAACAGTGAAAATCCTCATTCTATTCATATTAGAGTAGGTACAAAAAATTTTATTGAGCACTAAAACCCCAAAAAAAGGGGGTCTTTGTAAATTCCAACCTATCTGAATATGTTCAACAGAGGTGAAATGTTTAGGTCTAATTGTTGTACTATTCCGATCTTGTTGTTTTTATTTATCTCTAGTGAGTCTAACAGGTTTAGGGCATAACTTTCACTTTCTATATGTGAAATTTCAAAATTATGGTTGAAAGTCTGTCCTGTTTCTAACAAATGGTTCGAATATATGTAATTACTTTTGGTTTTGAGGAAACTTTTCAAATGTTGACAAATTCTATGTTGGAAAGTACTTCCGGTCTCTTTTATGTCAACTTTTGGACAATCAAATGAATGGAATATGCGGTTGGCTCTACGTGAACCATTATAACAATTTCATTTAAAAACATTCACACAGTTTTTATGTTTCACAGTTAATTCAGAATCCTTACACGTATTTCGATCTTTCCACCATCTTCAAAGTAGTACAAAATGTTGAAAAAAAGTGAAATACCTTAAGTAAATGTATTCAAAACTTTTTTTTGTATTGGAATATACCATATTTAGAGTTATTTTATTACTTTTTTCATCAACGTAGTATCGGAGTAATTATTGATAGCTATTTTTTTAATGATGTTGAGTTCAGAAATGTGATTTTCTCGATTGATGGGGATTTCAACTAATCAGTGGAACATACAATTAAATGCTGATAATATATCATAAGATAATTTGATTGATTGAAAAATATTTCAAATATATTTCCTTAAAATATACTGAAGGTTAGATAAAGTAGTCCTTCACTTTGTGACAGTTCATTTTTAAATTGAATGAAATAAGAAAGTATTTTGTATTAACTGCATATACAGTGTCTCGAGTTTCGTAGTGTTTACTACATTTTCGAACTGAATATTTCGGGTGTTTTTTTAAGAGTGATAGAACTTTCGATAAAGATAACTGTGATTTGACATAAGGTAGAAGCCATGTTGTTTTGACATTTCTGTTCAGTAAGCATTGACAAATTATCATGGAAATACACACGCCGCAACAACGTTTACAAATTGTTGAAATTTATTTTCTAAATCAGTGTTCTATTCGCCAAACTTATAGAGCACTTCGTGAAATTTATAGTTTACATAATCGTCCATCAGAGTAGCTTATTCGTCGAACTATCGATAGATTTCTGACAACATTTTCTCTACTCGATGCAACAACAAGACAAAGAACTGTACGTACAGAAGAAAATATCGCTGCTGTAAGTCATAGTGTTAATGATGATCCAGATTTGTCTATTCGTCGATGTTCACAACAAGTTGGACTCTGTGTATCTACCACATGGAGAATTTTGCGTCTACACCCATACAAGATCCAACTGGTTCAAGAACTAAAGCCACTTGACCATAATAAGCGTCGTTTGTTTGCTGATTGGGCCCTAGAACAGCTTTCAAGTTGATCTACTTTTTTATCGTAAAATTGTGTTTAGTGATGAAGCTCATTTCTGGTTGAACGGCTATGTAAACAAGCAAAATTGCCTTATACGGAGTGAAAACAATCCTCAAGAAGTTCTGCAGGTTCCATTGCATCCTGAAAAATTCACTGTATGGTGTGCTTTACACTGCTGGAGCTAATGTTGCAGTGAATGGTGCTCGTTACATATCGATGATCAACGATTATTTGTTTCAAAATTTGAAGTGTATCGACCCAGAAGTGTTTTGGTTTCAATAAGATGGTGCTACACCTCATGCTGCTACCGTAACAATTGATTTATTGAAAGAAAGATTTCGCGATAACATTATTTCGAGAAATGGTCCAATTAATTGGCCTCCAAGATCATGCAACATAACTCCACTGGATTACTTTCTTGGGGGTTATGTCAAGTCATTGGTTTATGCTGATAAATCAGAAACAATAGACGCTTTGGAAACCAACATAACTCGTATTATTGATGAAATAAGGACTGAATTATTCGAAAAATTGGTCCAAAATTGGTCTGGTTGAATACGGTTCCTCAGAGCTAGTCGTGGTGGACATAAGCCGGAAATTATTTTTGAAACACAAATGTCATAAAATTATATTTCAAATGGAAAAAAATTTGGCTTCAATCTTAATTTAAATGTGTTTTATTTCAATTTGAAGTTCTATCTTGCTACGTACCTCAAAAGTAAATATAAGAACTTCATTCAAAACTCATTAAAATCTGAGTGAATTCATTAAAAATAATAGAAAAATTACACATAAAGATGATAAATCAGGAGCTTATAAGTTAACCAGCGGTGGTTACCCAAAAATTTACATCGGACAGAGTGGAACAACTTTCCGACATAAAATTTGTGAAAATTTGAGGAGTTTTTTAATAGCAAAAGTAATTCCACATATTCGAACCATTTGTTAGGAAAAGGACATACTTTCCACTACGATTTTGAAATTTTACATATGAAAAGTAAAAGTTATGCCTTAAACCCTTTAGAGTCACTAGAGATAAATAAATACAACAAGATTAGAACAGTACTTAAAGAACAATTAGACCTAAACCACGCACTCCTGTTAAACATATTCAAATAAGCTGGAATTTACACAATTTCCAGAATTTTTTTGATTTAGTGCTGAATACAAATTTTTGTACCTACTCCAATACAAACCGATTTCGAAAATAATTTAGTTATTCAAAATCTAGAATATCACCTACCTGAAAATGCTTCTGTCATAGCAAAACAATTTTTGTATTATAATAACAATAAATATTTGTGGAAATCAGAATAACCTTATATAATATTAATTATCAAACATAATAATTCTGCGAACTCACTATAAATTTTTATTTTGAAAAAATTTACCTCAAAAACTTTTTAAAATCAAATTAAATAAATGCATAAGAAAACACTGTTGCAATCTAGTAGACATATCTGTAGAATTAACACTCATTACAAAGCATTAACAGGAATAACAGAACTCAAAGAAAATAGAGAAAATTGATCAAACTTATTTAATAATAATGTATCCACCAAGTGTGTATTAAGTAAGTTTAATTGATTTTCTATATTTTCTTCGGATTTTTCGTTCTTTTTGATGCTCTGTAATTGGTGTTAATTCTTTATGTCTAATCGATTGGAATAGTAATTTCTAAGGTATTTATTCAACTTAATTTTGAAAAATTTTTGAGAGATTTTTTTTCAAATTAAAATTTGTGGTGAAATTAGCAGAATTAATCTGTTTCATATTTAAGACTATATCTTTTTGTTATATGAACATGAAATTGTGTACGAATATAAACGTAGACATACAGAAAATCATACTATTCCAAACCCATACAAAATTCCCAAAATGAAGATAAATGATAGAAAAATAATTGAAACAATCTCTCTAGTGTTTTCAACACGTTAACTTGTATAAGTTATTCCAGTCCAAGTTTAGTCTTTCTAGTAAGTTAACAATTGTTTTTGTGATTTATTTGAATCTGAATTTGTTAAATATCTGGAGAGAAAACCGAAACAAATTATTCTAAAATTTCCAGATGCTGGTTCAATTATTTATCTATCCTTCATTTTGAGAATTTTCTGTAGTTTTGAAATACTTAATTTTTCTGTATATGTATTTTTATGTACATACCTATTATATGTTGTGTTAATACATTTGTATTAATACGTTTTTATGTCGTAAAGCGAAAAACATTTCTCCTAGACATCGAAAAATATTTTATATTTAGAAATATGCTCCGATGTTATTTTGATATTCCAGTATGCAAACCTAAATATATTTTGCAGTAGTTTTGAGATATTATTCTGAATACAAAGTTATAGCCTGATGAGAGTATAGCTGTCAAAATTCCCCACAAAAATATCACAATTTCTTCGCTGATTTTACATCCTGAAGAAAATGTAGATTGCGAAAGCTGTATGAAGGGAACAAGTAATGGATCTCCAAGATCCCATTTGGAGCTCCATAATTTATCAACAGTCAATTTACGATCATAGAGTGCGCGGCAAGAGGTGAATAGAGAATACGGGAGAGGAGCGAGACAAACAAATGAAGCGGGCAATTACTGATGAACGTGGGAATAACCATTCACAAAATCTTTTAATACTGGAAGACGTCTGATTTCAGAACAACGAAACCATTTGCTCCGGCTGAATGGAAACCCGACAAAATCGGAGGGTGAAAATAGATCTCATCATACCTGTAAGAAGTATTTCATGAACGTTCAAAGAGTTCAGGACAAAGACACGACTTTGGAACGTGATAATCGATTAAGGTCAAAATTATTGATAAGGAATATTTTAAGGTATCACTTTATAAAGCATCAGTCATCCACCACAATACGATATTGGGGCTCAACAGTGTAAATATCGATTTTCATCCAATATATATCCTGTCTGATAAATTGCATAACTGGTGGTGGAAGTACCTATCCAATGTGTACGAAAACTAATCGAAATTGCTCCAAAAGTCCAGATCGGATCCAACTGATATACCGGACTTCTTCACACCAGAAGTATCTCATATGATGTATTCAAAGATGGAGACCCTGGAAACTTTAAAAACTAAAGTCTGATAACCATAACATGCCCCTGAGGTTCGCAAAGCATACACTTCAAAAGATACATAAACCTTAGGATTAACAACCTAAAGGCCCACGAGCAAAATAGTCTTGTAAGATCTAAAGGCAGCAATTAGCTTTTTTTGATCCACTATAGTTTCAAGACAAAAACTGAATCAATTCACCGGAACCTCTACAAATTGAAAATACAAAACTCATAAAATAATAAGATGCGGTTTTTTACTTGATAGAAGGATAATTACAAACTTTGAATATCAAAACAGATTGGATCTGTTAAATTAATGTCTAATAATAAGCATTGCTAATATTTAACAGACGTATTAAAATCAAAATTCACTATATAATATAAAATGAAATAAAAAAAAACCAAAAAAAAATTATTATAATAATTGAAATTAAAAATAAGTAATATCGAATGTTTCGTTCCAAACATACGCACCTGAACTCGTCAGAAAGGCCGTGGTACGTATGTTTTGTCTTTGACAAACATTTGAAAACATGTTCAGTTTCTGCTCTTATATTTATGAAAACTAAATCTTTTTCGAAAATACACAACATAATTTTAAGAACTTCTTCAAAACTAATTCATTTGAAATATTAAATTTGTTTAAATAGTTAAATAAGTTACCTCAAAAATTCTCAAAAACATGTAGCACATCCTCAAAAACAATTAAAAATTCAGATAAGGTCAGTTCAACTTTACATTCATAATATAAAATCAATTAAAATGAAATAAACTTGTAATCTTACCAAACAATTTCTGGAAAATATGTAAATGCAATTAAACTAGGTAGGTACATCTTATATCCAAGGTAATTTATGTTCTATGCTAAACACAGGAATCACACAAAGTTTGTAAGGCATTTTATGGCTTCATTAAACGATTGGAAACTGTATAATGAATTTCCTTATTCAAAAACCTAACATAATTATATATTATATATGAAATTATTCAAATATTTTAATATTAGCCTTCTACATATTCAATTTCAAAAAATTATATTTAATGATTATAACTTCAGGAATTAAATTAAAATAATGTTTGACATTATTTTAATTTAATTTTGAAGTTATAATTATTAAATATAATTTTTTGAAATTAAATATGTAGAAGGCTAATATTAAAATATTTAAATAATTTTATATACCTTCTATCAAGTATAAACCTCTATTTATGTTATTATATATAAAATAAAATAAGAATTAAACACATACATGCTGCAATTAACCAAAGGAGAATCAGAAGAAAATATAAAATACTGACCGTGATCACCCAGAAATAATTATCCAAGACAGCCTGTTCCGGTTGGTCATTCAGAAATAACAAATTCCAAAAATAGAACATTTCAACCAAACAGGCTCCCAAAAACATGGTTGACTATCGCAAGGCTTTCGACTCTATTCCACAATCCTGGTTGCTGAATGTTTTTAAATGAAAGGAAGTAGTAACTATATGACTAATCTCCTGAAGCATCTCATGAAGACTGGAGCCTTCTTCTAGTGAGCTTCAGTATCTACATTCAACGATTCCATCAGTGAACAGATGGGAGTAAATATTTGTGCTGTTTGAGATTAAAACAGAAAAAATTCAGGGCATAGGGCATGGAACAACTATAGTGAATATAACCACGGTTCCTACCTTAAACAAGCATGAAGATTATCTGAGGATAAAGCAGCACTCGAAGATTTAGAACCTGACATATTTAATTCATTTATTTAATTATATTTATAGAAGTCAATAAATCCCTCAAATACAAGCTCAATTCGAGATCTCTCTTCACTCCGTTGAACAGGTAGGCAATACCAAGCATAACTCTTTTGGTGTTTTGAGAAATGGGCAGAGTCTTAAGTTAGATGCTAACTGCTCCACGACAACACGGATGTCGAGGATTGCTCAACCTGGAGACCGCACCTGATGAGAATATTCATGCGCTCAGGAAACACTACTTCAAAGGGAACTCACTACTCTTCCTGGCCGTCCGTCAAGCTGATAATATAATATCAGCACTGAAGTTGTCTCAACCACAGTTCCGAGATAATAAAAGCCCGGCAGAGAAAATAGGGTATCAAGGCACGAAAAAACCCTGATCATCTGAAAAGTATAGAAGTGAAAAAAGGTGAATTTCACTTTCACCAGTTCGTTATTTTCAGCATCGAATTGAACTCTTTATTGCGACCGTTAGCGTTTAAAGGTTTGTAGGATAACAAGGCTACCACGGAAGAACGATAGCTCATAGAAGTATTTATACTTCTATCTAGCCAACGAAGGTTAAACTCGTAGTGAAAGTGATTGAAAACCTGTATACTAGGCTAGAAGGATGTTCTATTCATCCGAGTTATTGACCGGGATATGTCTTGGAGTTTGAGGCTCTTGATCACACGGCTAGCCAGTTGGGCCACTGAGGGTGTCCACGGTGATTTATGGGCTTTCAACAACGACTGTATAGTGGATAAGTCCCTTCGACGTATGAGTTACTTCCCTCGAAACTGCGGCACTGAGACTGCATAGCCAATTGTGGTCTGGTAGTGCTTTGAAGCTCCTAGTCGAGCATAGAAGGTTTATCTAATTATTGTCTGTGATCTTCGAAAATCAGGCAATATTGAGAAATGTCTTATTTTCTTTTGTTCGTAGCAAACAAACTGGAAATCGTTCGATAATGTAAATGCTTCTATCAGTTAGATCGGTCTTTCAGATTCGACTCGTATTCTCACTTTTTTGCAGGCTCCTCTAGAAAAGAGTTTTTGGGCCTACAAAAAAACATTTTTGAGATGAATCTTTTGTGGACTGTTGTCCTGACGCTTACTGCTTAAACTATAGCAATTAAAATATAGTTACTAGATCAGTCGATCGATCAATAATATCAATTGATAACTTTATTTGTGTAGTTGACTAAGCCGGGCAAGGCAGGTTAACCGGTATGACATTTGAAGCGAGAGGGCGTGTCCGATTGTTTTTTGTGATCTCCGAAAATAAGGCTAAGTTGAGAAATGGCTTATCTTCATTCGTTCGCAGCAAATAAACTGGCAATCGTTCAGAAATTGGATTCATCACTCAGATCAGTCTTTCAGCTTTCGACTCGTACTTGCACTTTTTTTGCAGGTTTCTCCAGGAAAAACCTTTCGACTCACAAAAACAGTATTTTTGAGGTTAGACTTCTATGGTCCATGTTCAAGGATGATTACTCCTTTATTTATCAGTATAGGATTAACCAGCTTGGTAGAGTGATCAATATCGATTAATCAACTAAAAAAATTTCGGGTAGTTCAATGAGCCGGTAGGTCAAATGAACCAGTATGACATTAACCTGTCTTATTGTTGTATGCGATCCTCGCAAAACCGTATAAAATTGCGAAATGTAGCATTTTCTTTCGTTCGTAGCAAATAAACGTAAAATCGTGTACGAATGAAAATGCTACATCGCTCTTTATATATTTGATTAGAGTGCTGACATTTCATAAGAACTCGTTATTAATTACTATATAACTATTATACTAGGCAACTTTCTATATTTCGTAACCTTGTTTAGTTAACAGTTGTCTGAAGATGGGGTAATATATTACCTCGAAACTGCAATCACAAAATGAAAGTGTCAGTTTATAAGTTTCATGGTACGTAGTAAAACCTTCCAAAAATTTGTTTTGATTATGATCAACAAACTGATCATACCGGCTAAAACAGTTTATTATGAAAGAAAATTCATTCACATTCTCTTTTGACTCATTTGGTATACAAAAAACAGCTGTGCAGATAAATACGAGTATCTTGTTCAAATGAATAGTTTTGAATTCAAAGTGAAAAAACGTTCATTTTATTCTGACTGCAGCAAAACAATAAAAAGACATTCGAATATTATGCGTATAATTTAAAACCTATCCAGCGGATCGCAATGTTACAATAAATACGAGTTGAATAAATGAAATTCATCATATTGGTAGGCATTCATAGTTCGTTTTATAAAACGCGCGTTATGCTGGTTTTACACGAATTTCATACATGGGACGGCCTCATTTATATTCAACAGATTTATCGGACTTTCAATGAAAATAGCAATGGTAAAAACCTGCTGTATGTGTTTTTTGATAACAATAGTAGGTATTTAGGAATTACAGTATATACTTGTTAACGTCATCCATAGGCGGGTATAAAATATCGTTAATTCAAAAATTAACCACTGACAACTATCATTATTCCAGACCAGGATGGCAGAAAATGATGATTTATGTTTCATGAAAAACATTTTATAAAACTTTTATATGGAATCGAGCAGGTTGTAATGCTCAGTTTTTCCAACATCTCATTTTCGTATCAGTAGCTTCGAAAAAGTCTAGAAGCCTTTGTATCCTCAATTAACTGACAAATAACATCACCAACATAATGAGTTTATTTTTGGAGGAGTTCACAACAATGTTTCAGCAGCTGATGAACCAAAATACTATGTTATTAAACATGCTCTCCACACTTATAACAAAAATTCAGCAATTTCATAAAAAAGCTTAGTGTAATTCTAATACTCTTCTGCAATATAAAAACGAATTTGAATGTATTCTCCACCAGAACTCCATAGATAACCTTCTGATAAGTGAAACCCATTTTACACAGACATTACACATTAATATACCAAATTATATCACACATTGCACAAACCACTTACATAAAAGAGCTCATGCTGGCGTTGCTGCTATCATCAATAATACCACAAACATCTGGAGATGGCAAAATATGCAGAGGATAACCTGCAAGCTACAGTGATTAAAATCAAAACTCTGCCCTAGTACAGTATATTGTCCACTAAGGCATAATATCAAAAAAGAAAATTTCAAAGATTTCTTTCAAACTCTAGGACCAAAATTTATTGCTGGAGGTGATTATGACAGCAAGCACACTATGTTCGGATCAATGCTCACAACAACAAAAGGTAGCAAACTAGCAGGGCTGATACAAGAATACACTTTCTTGTTAACAGAAAGACCTACCTACTTTCCAACAGACCCTAACAAAACTCCTGATCTGTTGGACTTCTTCATAACAAATGGTGTATCTACCTTTTATAATGATAGTGTCCCAAGCTATGTACTATTCTCTGACCACTCTCCAATCATAGCAATAATGAGTAGTTTTGTAATACACAAAAAAACTACTCCTAAGCTGCATAATCGAAAGACAAACTAGGATGAATATAGGAACATAGTCGAGGAACTCGTTATAAGCATGAAAGAAAGCTTATATTGAAGATGAATTTCCGTCAAGTAAAGACCGAGACAATCAAGAATAAGTCATTAATATTATATAATAGTCATTTCTCTTATAAGGATAAATATTTTCATATATTTCAATTTTGAATTTCGAGTACAAGAGGTTGCAACACTTTCAAAAGTGAGCCTATTCTTGCATGTTTTCATGAGTCACGTCATTCAATTTCCACTTCGTAGGTCTGAGGCATCTTAATTTTTTCACTTTCGTGAACGAGATCACCGGTGTCCTCGTTTGCTGGAACGAAAACTCCATCAGCTTCGGCATCTGACCCATGCCATAAAAGAGAAATAATGACCATATAAAATACATTTATGGAAAAGTCAATTCTAGAAAGATTCTTCGGAACTTACTGCAGTTTTTCATTATATATGTCAAATCTACAAATATACTTCATCCTAATGTTGGTTTTATGGCCATTTATTCACCTCTGGGAGAACTGTGCTAGGATATCATCGTAATATAAGTTTGCGAACGATCTGGAGGAATGATAAGTGAGGAGTTTTATGGGTCGCAGGATATGATAAGGCTATAACTAGAAATTCGATACTACTGGAAACACGTTTCACTATATGGAAAACAGAGGGAAAATTGAGCGCATTTTCGTTGAATTTTATTCATCTCTTAAAACCGACTGCTTCTCGGCCATTTCAAGCGTAAGGATTTCGAAAACTCATTCAATTCTTCGGAAGAATATGAGACACTAAAATGTTTCCTTCTTTTAACTATCGTCGTTCAATATAAAATCGCTTCAGCAATTTCGAAAAATCGAGCAATAGTGAACTGCAAAACTAATTCTAGTTTGGATAATTGATGCTGATGACTCTGTTTGTTAGACAGGATTTAACGTAAAAGAAAACGTTCAAGAGATGGACAACCTCTAGGATAGAAGTGTTCACATGTGAACACCAAGAACCAAGAGGTTGTCCATATAAAATAAAATAGAAAGGCTTTTTACTTGATAGAAGAAATATAACAAAATTTGAATATCAAAACAAATTGAAATATGTTTATCTTCTACAATTTTAATTTCCAAAAGAATTTTTTATTCAAGAAACTTTTAGAATTAAATTAATGTCTAAAACAAGCACCGCTCACATTTAATAGACGTTTATAAACAAAACTCAATATACAATGTCAAATGAAATAAATAACCCAATAGATATACGAAAGTAATTAAAATTAATAAATAAATATTCAAAGGAGACAAAATTTTGTTTCTGGTCTTAACTTTAAAAAATACTACTTGCCTTATAAAAACATGAACACACTTAAAGGACTTCCCAAAGAATATAATTTATTTGAAATATTTAATATATTTAAATATTCGAACAAATTATTTCAAAAATCTCTAAAAAATGTGCACTATATCTTCAAAAAACAAATATAGTTCTAGATAATCCCTTCATCAGCCCTTTGTTTTCAATATTACAAATATCAAAATCAAAAACATAACCTACATCACTCACGTGTTAAAAGACTTCAGCTTCGAACTACAGATCAGCTATATATTCAAGATTGATCTATGTTCTAACAAAATCAAAGAACAAAGTGAGTTATTTTAAGTTTACTTAAAATCATTGACATTCTATAATGAGATTTATTGAAGCCAAAATATAGTTATATATTATATATAAAATAAAATAGAAAGGCTTTTTACTTGATAGAAGAAATATAACAAAATTTGAATATCAAAACAAATTGAAATATGTTTATCTTCTACAATTTTAATTTCCAAAAGAATTTTTTATTCAAGAAACTTTTAGAATTAAATTAATGTCTAAAACAAGCACCGCTCACATTTAATAGACGTTTATAAACAAAACTCAATATACAATGTCAAATGAAATAAATAACCCAATAGATATACGAAAGTAATTAAAATTAATAAATAAATATTCAAAGGAGACAAAATTTTGTTTCTGGTCTTAACTTTAAAAAATACTACTTGCCTTATAAAAACATGAACACACTTAAAGGACTTCCCAAAGAATATAATTTATTTGAAATATTTAATATATTTAAATATTCGAACAAATTATTTCAAAAATCTCTAAAAAATGTGCACTATATCTTCAAAAAACAAATATAGTTCTAGATAATCCCTTCATCAGCCCTTTGTTTTCAATATTACAAATATCAAAATCAAAAACATAACCTACATCACTCACGTGTTAAAAGACTTCAGCTTCGAACTACAGATCAGCTATATATTCAAGATTGATCTATGTTCTAACAAAATCAAAGAACAAAGTGAGTTATTTTAAGTTTACTTAAAATCATTGACATTCTATAATGAGATTTATTGAAGCCAAAATATAGTTATATATTATATATAAAATAAAATAGAAAGGCTTTTTACTTGATAGAAGAAATATAACAAAATTTGAATATCAAAACAAATTGAAATATGTTTATCTTCTACAATTTTAATTTCCAAAAGAATTTTTTATTCAAGAAACTTTTAGAATTAAATTAATGTCTAAAACAAGCACCGCTCACATTTAATAGACGTTTATAAACAAAACTCAATATACAATGTCAAATGAAATAAATAACCCAATAGATATACGAAAGTAATTAAAATTAATAAATAAATATTCAAAGGAGACAAAATTTTGTTTCTGGTCTTAACTTTAAAAAATACTACTTGCCTTATAAAAACATGAACACACTTAAAGGACTTCCCAAAGAATATAATTTATTTGAAATATTTAATATATTTAAATATTCGAACAAATTATTTCAAAAATCTCTAAAAAATGTGCACTATATCTTCAAAAAACAAATATAGTTCTAGATAATCCCTTCATCAGCCCTTTGTTTTCAATATTACAAATATCAAAATCAAAAACATAACCTACATCACTCACGTGTTAAAAGACTTCAGCTTCGAACTACAGATCAGCTATATATTCAAGATTGATCTATGTTCTAACAAAATCAAAGAACAAAGTGAGTTATTTTAAGTTTACTTAAAATCATTGACATTCTATAATGAGATTTATTGAAGCCAAAATATAGTTATATATTATATATAAAATAAAATAGAAAGGCTTTTTACTTGATAGAAGAAATATAACAAAATTTGAATATCAAAACAAATTGAAATATGTTTATCTTCTACAATTTTAATTTCCAAAAGAATTTTTTATTCAAGAAACTTTTAGAATTAAATTAATGTCTAAAACAAGCACCGCTCACATTTAATAGACGTTTATAAACAAAACTCAATATACAATGTCAAATGAAATAAATAACCCAATAGATATACGAAAGTAATTAAAACTAATAAATAAATATTCAAAGGAGACAAAATTTTGTTTCTGGTCTTAACTTTAAAAAATACTACTTGCCTTATAAAAACATGAACACACTTAAAGGACTTCCCAAAGAATATAATTTATTTGAAATATTTAATATATTTAAATATTCGAACAAATTATTTCAAAAATCTCTAAAAAATGTGCACTATATCTTCAAAAAACAAATATAGTTCTAGATAATCCCTTCATCAGCCCTTTGTTTTCAATATTACAAATATCAAAATCAAAAACATAACCTACATCACTCACGTGTTAAAAGACTTCAGCTTCGAACTACAGATCAGCTATATATTCAAGATTGATCTATGTTCTAACAAAATCAAAGAACAAAGTGAGTTATTTTAAGTTTACTTAAAATCATTGACATTCTATAATGAGATTTATTGAAGCCAAAATATAGTTATATATTATATATAAAATAAAATAGAAAGGCTTTTTACTTGATAGAAGAAATATAACAAAATTTGAATATCAAAACAAATTGAAATATGTTTATCTTCTACAATTTTAATTTCCAAAAGAATTTTTTATTCAAGAAACTTTTAGAATTAAATTAATGTCTAAAACAAGCACCGCTCACATTTAATAGACGTTTATAAACAAAACTCAATATACAATGTCAAATGAAATAAATAACCCAATAGATATACGAAAGTAATTAAAATTAATAAATAAATATTCAAAGGAGACAAAATTTTGTTTCTGGTCTTAACTTTAAAAAATACTACTTGCCTTATAAAAACATGAACACACTTAAAGGACTTCCCAAAGAATATAATTTATTTGAAATATTTAATATATTTAAATATTCGAACAAATTATTTTAAAAATCTCTAAAAAATGTGCACTATATCTTCAAAAAACAAATATAGTTCTAGATAATCCCTTCATCAGCCCTTTGTTTTCAATATTACAAATATCAAAATCAAAAACATAACCTACATCACTCACGTGTTAAAAGACTTCAGCTTCGAACTACAGATCAGCTATATATTCAAGATTGATCTATGTTCTAACAAAATCAAAGAACAAAGTGAGTTATTTTAAGTTTACTTAAAATCATTGACATTCTATAATGAGATTTATTGAAGCCAAAATATAGTTATATATTATATATAAAATAAAATAGAAAGGCTTTTTACTTGATAGAAGAAATATAACAAAATTTGAATATCAAAACAAATTGAAATATGTTTATCTTCTACAATTTTAATTTCCAAAAGAATTTTTTATTCAAGAAACTTTTAGAATTAAATTAATGTCTAAAACAAGCACCGCTCACATTTAATAGACGTTTATAAACAAAACTCAATATACAATGTCAAATGAAATAAATAACCCAATAGATATACGAAAGTAATTAAAATTAATAAATAAATATTCAAAGGAGACAAAATTTTGTTTCTGGTCTTAACTTTAAAAAATACTACTTGCCTTATAAAAACATGAACACACTTAAAGGACTTCCCAAAGAATATAATTTATTTGAAATATTTAATATATTTAAATATTCGAACAAATTATTTCAAAAATCTCTAAAAAATGTGCACTATATCTTCAAAAAACAAATATAGTTCTAGATAATCCCTTCATCAGCCCTTTGTTTTCAATATTACAAATATCAAAATCAAAAACATAACCTACATCACTCACGTGTTAAAAGACTTCAGCTTCGAACTACAGATCAGCTATATATTCAAGATTGATCTATGTTCTAACAAAATCAAAGAACAAAGTGAGTTATTTTAAGTTTACTTAAAATCATTGACATTCTATAATGAGATTTATTGAAGCCAAAATATAGTTATATATTATATATAAAATAAAATAGAAAGGCTTTTTACTTGATAGAAGAAATATAACAAAATTTGAATATCAAAACAAATTGAAATATGTTTATCTTCTACAATTTTAATTTCCAAAAGAATTTTTTATTCAAGAAACTTTTAGAATTAAATTAATGTCTAAAACAAGCACCGCTCACATTTAATAGACGTTTATAAACAAAACTCAATATACAATGTCAAATGAAATAAATAACCCAATAGATATACGAAAGTAATTAAAATTAATAAATAAATATTCAAAGGAGACAAAATTTTGTTTCTGGTCTTAACTTTAAAAAATACTACTTGCCTTATAAAAACATGAACACACTTAAAGGACTTCCCAAAGAATATAATTTATTTGAAATATTTAATATATTTAAATATTCGAACAAATTATTTCAAAAATCTCTAAAAAATGTGCACTATATCTTCAAAAAACAAATATAGTTCTAGATAATCCCTTCATCAGCCCTTTGTTTTCAATATTACAAATATCAAAATCAAAAACATAACCTACATCACTCACGTGTTAAAAGACTTCAGCTTCGAACTACAGATCAGCTATATATTCAAGATTGATCTATGTTCTAACAAAATCAAAGAACAAAGTGAGTTATTTTAAGTTTACTTAAAATCATTGACATTCTATAATGAGATTTATTGAAGCCAAAATATAGTTATATATTATATATAAAATAAAATAGAAAGGCTTTTTACTTGATAGAAGAAATATAACAAAATTTGAATATCAAAACAAATTGAAATATGTTTATCTTCTACAATTTTAATTTCCAAAAGAATTTTTTATTCAAGAAACTTTTAGAATTAAATTAATGTCTAAAACAAGCACCGCTCACATTTAATAGACGTTTATAAACAAAACTCAATATACAATGTCAAATGAAATAAATAACCCAATAGATATACGAAAGTAATTAAAATTAATAAATAAATATTCAAAGGAGACAAAATTTTGTTTCTGGTCTTAACTTTAAAAAATACTACTTGCCTTATAAAAACATGAACACACTTAAAGGACTTCCCAAAGAATATAATTTATTTGAAATATTTAATATATTTAAATATTCGAACAAATTATTTCAAAAATCTCTAAAAAATGTGCACTATATCTTCAAAAAACAAATATAGTTCTAGATAATCCCTTCATCAGCCCTTTGTTTTCAATATTACAAATATCAAAATCAAAAACATAACCTACATCACTCACGTGTTAAAAGACTTCAGCTTCGAACTACAGATCAGCTATATATTCAAGATTGATCTATGTTCTAACAAAATCAAAGAACAAAGTGAGTTATTTTAAGTTTACTTAAAATCATTGACATTCTATAATGAGATTTATTGAAGCCAAAATATAGTTATATATTATATATAAAATAAAATAGAAAGGCTTTTTACTTGATAGAAGAAATATAACAAAATTTGAATATCAAAACAAATTGAAATATGTTTATCTTCTACAATTTTAATTTCCAAAAGAATTTTTTATTCAAGAAACTTTTAGAATTAAATTAATGTCTAAAACAAGCACCGCTCACATTTAATAGACGTTTATAAACAAAACTCAATATACAATGTCAAATGAAATAAATAACCCAATAGATATACGAAAGTAATTAAAATTAATAAATAAATATTCAAAGGAGACAAAATTTTGTTTCTGGTCTTAACTTTAAAAAATA
This sequence comes from Megalocaria dilatata, assembly GCA_034642435.1. Lineage (NCBI taxonomy): Eukaryota > Metazoa > Arthropoda > Insecta > Coleoptera > Coccinellidae > Megalocaria > Megalocaria dilatata. The sequence goes on along the minus strand of CM067856.1, from coordinate 41,806,752 downwards.
CTACTTGCCTTATAAAAACATGAACACACTTAAAGGACTTCCCAAAGAATATAATTTATTTGAAATATTTAATATATTTAAATATTCGAACAAATTATTTCAAAAATCTCTAAAAAATGTGCACTATATCTTCAAAAAACAAATATAGTTCTAGATAATCCCTTCATCAGCCCTTTGTTTTCAATATTACAAATATCAAAATCAAAAACATAACCTACATCACTCACGTGTTAAAAGACTTCAGCTTCGAACTACAGATCAGCTATATATTCAAGATTGATCTATGTTCTAACAAAATCAAAGAACAAAGTGAGTTATTTTAAGTTTACTTAAAATCATTGACATTCTATAATGAGATTTATTGAAGCCAAAATATAGTTATATATTATATATAAAATAAAATAGAAAGGCTTTTTACTTGATAGAAGAAATATAACAAAATTTGAATATCAAAACAAATTGAAATATGTTTATCTTCTACAATTTTAATTTCCAAAAGAATTTTTTATTCAAGAAACTTTTAGAATTAAATTAATGTCTAAAACAAGCACCGCTCACATTTAATAGACGTTTATAAACAAAACTCAATATACAATGTCAAATGAAATAAATAACCCAATAGATATACGAAAGTAATTAAAACTAATAAATAAATATTCAAAGGAGACAAAATTTTGTTTCTGGTCTTAACTTTAAAAAATACTACTTGCCTTATAAAAACATGAACACACTTAAAGGACTTCCCAAAGAATATAATTTATTTGAAATATTTAATATATTTAAATATTCGAACAAATTATTTCAAAAATCTCTAAAAAATGTGCACTATATCTTCAAAAAACAAATATAGTTCTAGATAATCCCTTCATCAGCCCTTTGTTTTCAATATTACAAATATCAAAATCAAAAACATAACCTACATCACTCACGTGTTAAAAGACTTCAGCTTCGAACTACAGATCAGCTATATATTCAAGATTGATCTATGTTCTAACAAAATCAAAGAACAAAGTGAGTTATTTTAAGTTTACTTAAAATCATTGACATTCTATAATGAGATTTATTGAAGCCAAAATATAGTTATATATTATATATAAAATAAAATAGAAAGGCTTTTTACTTGATAGAAGAAATATAACAAAATTTGAATATCAAAACAAATTGAAATATGTTTATCTTCTACAATTTTAATTTCCAAAAGAATTTTTTATTCAAGAAACTTTTAGAATTAAATTAATGTCTAAAACAAGCACCGCTCACATTTAATAGACGTTTATAAACAAAACTCAATATACAATGTCAAATGAAATAAATAACCCAATAGATATACGAAAGTAATTAAAATTAATAAATAAATATTCAAAGGAGACAAAATTTTGTTTCTGGTCTTAACTTTAAAAAATACTACTTGCCTTATAAAAACATGAACACACTTAAAGGACTTCCCAAAGAATATAATTTATTTGAAATATTTAATATATTTAAATATTCGAACAAATTATTTCAAAAATCTCTAAAAAATGTGCACTATATCTTCAAAAAACAAATATAGTTCTAGATAATCCCTTCATCAGCCCTTTGTTTTCAATATTACAAATATCAAAATCAAAAACATAACCTACATCACTCACGTGTTAAAAGACTTCAGCTTCGAACTACAGATCAGCTATATATTCAAGATTGATCTATGTTCTAACAAAATCAAAGAACAAAGTGAGTTATTTTAAGTTTACTTAAAATCATTGACATTCTATAATGAGATTTATTGAAGCCAAAATATAGTTATATATTATATATAAAATAAAATAGAAAGGCTTTTTACTTGATAGAAGAAATATAACAAAATTTGAATATCAAAACAAATTGAAATATGTTTATCTTCTACAATTTTAATTTCCAAAAGAATTTTTTATTCAAGAAACTTTTAGAATTAAATTAATGTCTAAAACAAGCACCGCTCACATTTAATAGACGTTTATAAACAAAACTCAATATACAATGTCAAATGAAATAAATAACCCAATAGATATACGAAAGTAATTAAAATTAATAAATAAATATTCAAAGGAGACAAAATTTTGTTTCTGGTCTTAACTTTAAAAAATACTACTTGCCTTATAAAAACATGAACACACTTAAAGGACTTCCCAAAGAATATAATTTATTTGAAATATTTAATATATTTAAATATTCGAACAAATTATTTCAAAAATCTCTAAAAAATGTGCACTATATCTTCAAAAAACAAATATAGTTCTAGATAATCCCTTCATCAGCCCTTTGTTTTCAATATTACAAATATCAAAATCAAAAACATAACCTACATCACTCACGTGTTAAAAGACTTCAGCTTCGAACTACAGATCAGCTATATATTCAAGATTGATCTATGTTCTAACAAAATCAAAGAACAAAGTGAGTTATTTTAAGTTTACTTAAAATCATTGACATTCTATAATGAGATTTATTGAAGACAAAATATAGTTATATATTATATATAAAATAAAATAGAAAGGCTTTTTACTTGATAGAAGAAATATAACAAAATTTGAATATCAAAACAAATTGAAATATGTTTATCTTCTACAATTTTAATTTCCAAAAGAATTTTTTATTCAAGAAACTTTTAGAATTAAATTAATGTCTAAAACAAGCACCGCTCACATTTAATAGACGTTTATAAACAAAACTCAATATACAATGTCAAATGAAATAAATAACCCAATAGATATACGAAAGTAATTAAAATTAATAAATAAATATTCAAAGGAGACAAAATTTTGTTTCTGGTCTTAACTTTAAAAAATACTACTTGCCTTATAAAAACATGAACACACTTAAAGGACTTCCCAAAGAATATAATTTATTTGAAATATTTAATATATTTAAATATTCGAACAAATTATTTCAAAAATCTCTAAAAAATGTGCACTATATCTTCAAAAAACAAATATAGTTCTAGATAATCCCTTCATCAGCCCTTTGTTTTCAATATTACAAATATCAAAATCAAAAACATAACCTACATCACTCACGTGTTAAAAGACTTCAGCTTCGAACTACAGATCAGCTATATATTCAAGATTGATCTATGTTCTAACAAAATCAAAGAACAAAGTGAGTTATTTTAAGTTTACTTAAAATCATTGACATTCTATAATGAGATTTATTGAAGCCAAAATATAGTTATATATTATATATAAAATAAAATAGAAAGGCTTTTTACTTGATAGAAGAAATATAACAAAATTTGAATATCAAAACAAATTGAAATATGTTTATCTTCTACAATTTTAATTTCCAAAAGAATTTTTTATTCAAGAAACTTTTAGAATTAAATTAATGTCTAAAACAAGCACCGCTCACATTTAATAGACGTTTATAAACAAAACTCAATATACAATGTCAAATGAAATAAATAACCCAATAGATATACGAAAGTAATTAAAATTAATAAATAAATATTCAAAGGAGACAAAATTTTGTTTCTGGTCTTAACTTTAAAAAATACTACTTGCCTTATAAAAACATGAACACACTTAAAGGACTTCCCAAAGAATATAATTTATTTGAAATATTTAATATATTTAAATATTCGAACAAATTATTTCAAAAATCTCTAAAAAATGTGCACTATATCTTCAAAAAACAAATATAGTTCTAGATAATCCCTTCATCAGCCCTTTGTTTTCAATATTACAAATATCAAAATCAAAAACATAACCTACATCACTCACGTGTTAAAAGACTTCAGCTTCGAACTACAGATCAGCTATATATTCAAGATTGATCTATGTTCTAACAAAATCAAAGAACAAAGTGAGTTATTTTAAGTTTACTTAAAATCATTGACATTCTATAATGAGATTTATTGAAGCCAAAATATAGTTATATATTATATATAAAATAAAATAGAAAGGCTTTTTACTTGATAGAAGAAATATAACAAAATTTGAATATCAAAACAAATTGAAATATGTTTATCTTCTACAATTTTAATTTCCAAAAGAATTTTTTATTCAAGAAACTTTTAGAATTAAATTAATGTCTAAAACAAGCACCGCTCACATTTAATAGACGTTTATAAACAAAACTCAATATACAATGTCAAATGAAATAAATAACCCAATAGATATACGAAAGTAATTAAAATTAATAAATAAATATTCAAAGGAGACAAAATTTTGTTTCTGGTCTTAACTTTAAAAAATACTACTTGCCTTATAAAAACATGAACACACTTAAAGGACTTCCCAAAGAATATAATTTATTTGAAATATTTAATATATTTAAATATTCGAACAAATTATTTCAAAAATCTCTAAAAAATGTGCACTATATCTTCAAAAAACAAATATAGTTCTAGATAATCCCTTCATCAGCCCTTTGTTTTCAATATTACAAATATCAAAATCAAAAACATAACCTACATCACTCACGTGTTAAAAGACTTCAGCTTCGAACTACAGATCAGCTATATATTCAAGATTGATCTATGTTCTAACAAAATCAAAGAACAAAGTGAGTTATTTTAAGTTTACTTAAAATCATTGACATTCTATAATGAGATTTATTGAAGCCAAAATATAGTTATATATTATATATAAAATAAAATAGAAAGGCTTTTTACTTGATAGAAGAAATATAACAAAATTTGAATATCAAAACAAATTGAAATATGTTTATCTTCTACAATTTTAATTTCCAAAAGAATTTTTTATTCAAGAAACTTTTAGAATTAAATTAATGTCTAAAACAAGCACCGCTCACATTTAATAGACGTTTATAAACAAAACTCAATATACAATGTCAAATGAAATAAATAACCCAATAGATATACGAAAGTAATTAAAATTAATAAATAAATATTCAAAGGAGACAAAATTTTGTTTCTGGTCTTAACTTTAAAAAATACTACTTGCCTTATAAAAACATGAACACACTTAAAGGACTTCCCAAAGAATATAATTTATTTGAAATATTTAATATATTTAAATATTCGAACAAATTATTTCAAAAATCTCTAAAAAATGTGCACTATATCTTCAAAAAACAAATATAGTTCTAGATAATCCCTTCATCAGCCCTTTGTTTTCAATATTACAAATATCAAAATCAAAAACATAACCTACATCACTCACGTGTTAAAAGACTTCAGCTTCGAACTACAGATCAGCTATATATTCAAGATTGATCTATGTTCTAACAAAATCAAAGAACAAAGTGAGTTATTTTAAGTTTACTTAAAATCATTGACATTCTATAATGAGATTTATTGAAGCCAAAATATAGTTATATATTATATATAAAATAAAATAGAAAGGGTTTTTACTTGATAGAAGAAATAAAACAAAATTTGAATATCAAAACAAATTGAAATATGTTTATCTTCTACAATTTTAATTTCCAAAAGAATTTTTTATTCAAGAAACTTTTAGAATTAACTTAATGTCTAAAACAAGCACCGCTCACATTTAATAGACGTTTATAAACAAAACTCAATATACAATGTCAAATGAAATAAATAACCCAATAGATATACGAAAGTAATTAAAATTAATAAATAAATATTCAAAGGAGACAAAATTTTGTTTCTGGTCTTAACTTTAAAAAATACTACTTGCCTTATAAAAACATGAACACACTTAAAGGACTTCCCAAAGAATATAATTTATTTGAAATATTTAATATATTTAAATATTCGAACAAATTATTTCAAAAATCTCTAAAAAATGTGCACTATATCTTCAAAAAACAAATATAGTTCTAGATAATCCCTTCATCAGACCTTTGTTTTCAATATTACAAATATCAAAATCAAAAACATAACCTACATCACTCACGTGTTAAAAGACTTCAGCTTCGAACTACAGATCAGCTATATATTCAAGATTGATCTATGTTCTAACAAAATCAAAGAACAAAGTGAGTTATTTTAAGTTTACTTAAAATCATTGACATTCTATAATGAGATTTATTGAAGCCAAAATATAGTTATATATTATATATAAAATAAAATAGAAAGGCTTTTTACTTGATAGAAGAAATATAACAAAATTTGAATATCAAAACAAATTGAAATATGTTTATCTTCTACAATTTTAATTTCCAAAAGAATTTTTTATTCAAGAAACTTTTAGAATTAAATTAATGTCTAAAACAAGCACCGCTCACATTTAATAGACGTTTATAAACAAAACTCAATATACAATGTCAAATGAAATAAATAACCCAATAGATATACGAAAGTAATTAAAATTAATAAATAAATATTCAAAGGAGACAAAATTTTGTTTCTGGTCTTAACTTTAAAAAATACTACTTGCCTTATAAAAACATGAACACACTTAAAGGACTTCCCAAAGAATATAATTTATTTGAAATATTTAATATATTTAAATATTCGAACAAATTATTTCAAAAATCTCTAAAAAATGTGCACTATATCTTCAAAAAACAAATATAGTTCTAGATAATCCCTTCATCAGCCCTTTGTTTTCAATATTACAAATATCAAAATCAAAAACATAACCTACATCACTCACGTGTTAAAAGACTTCAGCTTCGAACTACAGATCAGCTATATATTCAAGATTGATCTATGTTCTAACAAAATCAAAGAACAAAGTGAGTTATTTTAAGTTTACTTAAAATCATTGACATTCTATAATGAGATTTATTGAAGCCAAAATATAGTTATATATTATATATAAAATAAAATAGAAAGGCTTTTTACTTGATAGAAGAAATATAACAAAATTTGAATATCAAAACAAATTGAAATATGTTTATCTTCTACAATTTTAATTTCCAAAAGAATTTTTTATTCAAGAAACTTTTAGAATTAAATTAATGTCTAAAACAAGCACCGCTCACATTTAATAGACGTTTATAAACAAAACTCAATATACAATGTCAAATGAAATAAATAACCCAATAGATATACGAAAGTAATTAAAATTAATAAATAAATATTCAAAGGAGACAAAATTTTGTTTCTGGTCTTAACTTTAAAAAATACTACTTGCCTTATAAAAACATGAACACACTTAAAGGACTTCCCAAAGAATATAATTTATTTGAAATATTTAATATATTTAAATATTCGAACAAATTATTTCAAAAATCTCTAAAAAATGTGCACTATATCTTCAAAAAACAAATATAGTTCTAGATAATCCCTTCATCAGCCCTTTGTTTTCAATATTACAAATATCAAAATCAAAAACATAACCTACATCACTCACGTGTTAAAAGACTTCAGCTTCGAACTACAGATCAGCTATATATTCAAGATTGATCTATGTTCTAACAAAATCAAAGAACAAAGTGAGTTATTTTAAGTTTACTTAAAATCATTGACATTCTATAATGAGATTTATTGAAGCCAAAATATAGTTATATATTATATATAAAATAAAATAGAAAGGCTTTTTACTTGATAGAAGAAATATAACAAAATTTGAATATCAAAACAAATTGAAATATGTTTATCTTCTACAATTTTAATTTCCAAAAGAATTTTTTATTCAAGAAACTTTTAGAATTAAATTAATGTCTAAAACAAGCACCGCTCACATTTAATAGACGTTTATAAACAAAACTCAATATACAATGTCAAATGAAATAAATAACCCAATAGATATACGAAAGTAATTAAAATTAATAAATAAATATTCAAAGGAGACAAAATTTTGTTTCTGGTCTTAACTTTAAAAAATACTACTTGCCTTATAAAAACATGAACACACTTAAAGGACTTCCCAAAGAATATAATTTATTTGAAATATTTAATATATTTAAATATTCGAACAAATTATTTCAAAAATCTCTAAAAAATGTGCACTATATCTTCAAAAAACAAATATAGTTCTAGATAATCCCTTCATCAGCCCTTTGTTTTCAATATTACAAATATCAAAATCAAAAACATAACCTACATCACTCACGTGTTAAAAGACTTCAGCTTCGAACTACAGATCAGCTATATATTCAAGATTGATCTATGTTCTAACAAAATCAAAGAACAAAGTGAGTTATTTTAAGTTTACTTAAAATCATTGACATTCTATAATGAGATTTATTGAAGCCAAAATATAGTTATATATTATATATAAAATAAAATAGAAAGGCTTTTTACTTGATAGAAGAAATATAACAAAATTTGAATATCAAAACAAATTGAAATATGTTTATCTTCTACAATTTTAATTTCCAAAAGAATTTTTTATTCAAGAAACTTTTAGAATTAAATTAATGTCTAAAACAAGCACCGCTCACATTTAATAGACGTTTATAAACAAAACTCAATATACAATGTCAAATGAAATAAATAACCCAATAGATATACGAAAGTAATTAAAATTATAAATAAATATTCAAAGGAGACAAAATTTTGTTTCTGGTCTTAACTTTAAAAAATACTACTTGCCTTATAAAAACATGAACACACTTAAAGGACTTCCCAAAGAATATAATTTATTTGAAATATTTAATATATTTAAATATTCGAACAAATTATTTCAAAAATCTCTAAAAAATGTGCACTATATCTTCAAAAAACAAATATAGTTCTAGATAATCCCTTCATCAGCCCTTTGTTTTCAATATTACAAATATCAAAATCAAAAACATAACCTACATCACTCACGTGTTAAAAGACTTCAGCTTCGAACTACAGATCAGCTATATATTCAAGATTGATCTATGTTCTAACAAAATCAAAGAACAAAGTGAGTTATTTTAAGTTTACTTAAAATCATTGACATTCTATAATGAGATTTATTGAAGCCAAAATATAGTTATATATTATATATAAAATAAAATAGAAAGGCTTTTTACTTGATAGAAGAAATATAACAAAATTTGAATATCAAAACAAATTGAAATATGTTTATCTTCTACAATTTTAATTTCCAAAAGAATTTTTTATTCAAGAAACTTTTAGAATTAAATTAATGTCTAAAACAAGCACCGCTCACATTTAATAGACGTTTATAAACAAAACTCAATATACAATGTCAAATGAAATAAATAACCCAATAGATATACGAAAGTAATTAAAATTAATAAATAAATATTCAAAGGAGACAAAATTTTGTTTCTGGTCTTAACTTTAAAAAATACTACTTGCCTTATAAAAACATGAACACACTTAAAGGACTTCCCAAAGAATATAATTTATTTGAAATATTTAATATATTTAAATATTCGAACAAATTATTTCAAAAATCTCTAAAAAATGTGCACTATATCTTCAAAAAACAAATATAGTTCTAGATAATCCCTTCATCAGCCCTTTGTTTTCAATATTACAAATATCAAAATCAAAAACATAACCTACATCACTCACGTGTTAAAAGACTTCAGCTTCGAACTACAGATCAGCTATATATTCAAGATTGATCTATGTTCTAACAAAATCAAAGAACAAAGTGAGTTATTTTAAGTTTACTTAAAATCATTGACATTCTATAATGAGATTTATTGAAGCCAAAATATAGTTATATATTATATATAAAATAAAATAGAAAGGCTTTTTACTTGATAGAAGAAATATAACAAAATTTGAATATCAAAACAAATTGAAATATGTTTATCTTCTACAATTTTAATTTCCAAAAGAATTTTTTATTCAAGAAACTTTTAGAATTAAATTAATGTCTAAAACAAGCACCGCTCACATTTAATAGACGTTTATAAACAAAACTCAATATACAATGTCAAATGAAATAAATAACCCAATAGATATACGAAAGTAATTAAAATTAATAAATAAATATTCAAAGGAGACAAAATTTTGTTTCTGGTCTTAACTTTAAAAAATACTACTTGCCTTATAAAAACATGAACACACTTAAAGGACTTCCCAAAGAATATAATTTATTTGAAATATTTAATATATTTAAATATTCGAACAAATTATTTCAAAAATCTCTAAAAAATGTGCACTATATCTTCAAAAAACAAATATAGTTCTAGATAATCCCTTCATCAGCCCTTTGTTTTCAATATTACAAATATCAAAATCAAAAAAAAAAAATTTGGTTGTCCATATCTTGAACGTTTTCTCTTACGCTAAATCCTGTCTAACAAACGGAGCTAGTCGTCAGCATCAATCTTCCAAACTAGAATTAGTTTTGTAATCGAATCGAGAACATGAGAATTGTGATAAAGTCGATTTGCCTTTGGCAAGGGAAAGTGGACTGTACATAGTGTGAACTTTTTTGACTTGGTGTTAAATAGGTTAAGGGATGTTGTGTTTAATAGTGGACTGCATCACATTGATCAGAACAATTCAAAAATACACACATCGTCAAAAATCTTCTCTCCCCTAGGTTTCTCAAGAAATAAACAATTTTTGTTCTGGAAATGAGGTGAATATTTTCGCGTATTTCAACTGCAATATATTTGATAGAAAATCTTTGTTTGTTACTCTTTGCTTTATGCAGGATGAGACACAATAGGAAAAATGAGAAAAAATCTAAATTTATCGATTATTTATTTTTGATTAATTATAGTTATTCCACAGCTGAATCAAAATTCAATAGTCTGTATTACCACCCCTTCTTTCAATCAACTGCCCAATACGCCTAGGCATCCAACGAATCAAGTTATTAATGAAATTTTCAGGCATATCGTTCCATTCTTCTTGAAGGGCTAAACTCAATTCCTGAAAAGTTGAAGGTGGATTTTGGCGATTGGATATTGTTCTCCCTAAGTAATCCCATGCGTGCTTAATTAGATAGATAGATAGTTCTTTCTCTGGATATTGTTCTCTTGAATAATGTTTTGAACCCTGCGTATGCGGTGTAGTGTGGCATTATCATCCTGATTAATGAAATTATCCCCAAATTCGTTGCGCAGAGGAACAATGATTAGGTTCAAAGATGTTTTCTACGTAGATGGCACCAGTCATTGTTCGTTCAACGATAATGAGAGGGGTACGGCGTCTGAACATTATACCCCCCCAGCACATTATTGATCCACCTTGAAAGGGCACAACTTTCCGGGCGAAATTGAGTCACTCTAGTCTGCCTGGACCTCTTCAAACCCTTTCTCGTCGACTATCACTTTGTAAACCGAATCGTAAGTTGCGCCATTGTGGTAAAAGCCAGTCTTGGTGGTGTTCTGCCCATTTCTCACGGGTAGCTCTATGTCCAAGTGATAGCCGAGGTACTCTTAAAGGTCTTCTTGCCCTTAAATTTGAGGAATTCAAGCATCTCCTTATGGTTCTAGTTGAGACTACCCGTCTATAGGTCCTCAAAAAATAGCTTCAAAGGGCTGTTACAGATATCATTCGATTCCTTCGAGTAAAATTTGCGATATAATGATCTTCCCTTGCAGATGTTACTCTGGGTCGACCAGGTATCGGTCTCCGGACGCTGCCGATTTCCAGAAAAAGGGGCAGTAAGCACCTTACCTTACTGAAGTCCGTGGAATATTCAAACGTTGCGCAATCTGGTGAGTCTACAAAGCTTCTTGATGTAGGGCTATTATTGCCCGGCCAAACTGAGAAATTAGATGTCTCGGCCTTTTCCACGGAATATTCTCAATATTATTACTCTTGTTATTCGCTGAAAACTGATTGACTTCGAATACACTTGTATTCTCCCGAACAAGAAACATTTTTTGCTGGATTATTGTTTTCATTTAAGTGATAAGGTAGTGAAAATTCCACACAAAGTTTAGAGTTGTTAGGGGGGAGGTGGCACTTTTGATGACGATGTGTATATGAATTGAAAATTGTTGTAATGAATTCGATATGAAGGGTTTTCCAATAAGAGGTTTCATTTTGATTTTGAAAAAAATGAGTATATTCTGAGAGAAATTAATGAATGTTTACTTCATTGTAAAGAGGAAGATATGTCATTAACAATGGAAAACAATATCAGCCAATTGGCCGCCACGGCTAGAGTTGCAGCTTCATATCCTTTTCTAGAATTTTCCATGACCAATTCGCACATTTGCGGCTGTATATCCTAAATAACTTTGCGAATTCCATCTTAAAGGTCTTGAATCGATTCTGAAGCATTGGCATAAATATCATCCTTCACGTGGCTCCAAATAAAAAAGTCTAAAGGTGTTAAATCTTTTAATTCCGGCCATAGGAAATCATCAATAGTAGCTCTGTAGCTCAGTCCATTACCGAAACAGTAGCATCAGCCTCATTTTCGAATAAGTACGGTCTAATCACACCGCCAGTTCAAAAACCGTACCAAACAGTGACACGTTGAGGATGGATGGACCTTTCAGCAACCGTTCTTGGATTTTCTGAGCCCCAAATGCGACAATTCTACTTAGTAACGTAGCCTCCGAGTTGAAACTGAGCCTCATCAATAAAGATGATTTTTCGATCATTTTCATGCCTTTCAAGGACCCCATCGCTAAGATACGACGTTGCTTGTAATCAACCGGCTTGAGTTCCTGTGTTAACTGAACTTTAAAAGCCTTAAGACTCAAGTCTTTATGCAAAATACTTCAAAATGTCGTTTGTGGAATGCCTAATTCCAAAGATCGACGAGGAATCGACAAACTGGGGTTTTCGTCAACACTACGTGCTACAGCAAAAAAAATATCAATTGTTCTTGAGCGACGATTTCGATTCTTCACATCACTAACTTGTTCCAACAGCTCAAATTTTTCACCAGTTTTACTATTGCCGGCCGACCCAAAAGGACTTTAATTTTGCGAACTGTGACTGCAAAATTTTCACCATTTTTGTGGTGAATTTTTAAATATTTCAATGCGTTGCTGAAGCCTGTATCGCTGTATCGTTCCATTTTTAATAATACCGTAGTTTTTACTTGTGAAATATCAGAAAATGGCGGCTTCAAAAGTGACAGCTGCCCAGCTCTTATTGGAAAACTCTTTACTATTCATTAATATTAGAAATCCTTTGCTTTTTGGTTGTTACTTAGTTTACAAACTTAATTTTATCGGGACTGAATGGATAATTAAATTTAAATTTCTTTAGGTTAAACGAAAAACTTGAACAGGGAGTATTTCCTCTTCTAGAACTGATAACAACTTATAAGCGATCAGGCATACTTTGGACCGCTTACTGAGGCGTAATGTTCCATTCCTCCACGAATGTCACGAAGCTCTAGAGTTTCTATCTCTCTGTAAATGTCTCCGCATCTCATCATGTTCTATCGGATTTGAATCCGGACTTCGAACAAGCCAAAGAATTTGCATTCCTAAAAAAACAGATAAAACCAAATAGTTGTGGGTGATGGTAGATCATCATTTATCATGGTATAAGCACTCAGTATATATGATAGGAAGACTTAAGAAGCTGGTTCACAAATTTTATTCACTCAAAGATGCACTGTCACGAAAAAAGATAAGCTCGGTTTACTTTTCTTTGGCTGAATCAGTTCTGTGATACTGCATCGCAGCTTGGGGTGCACTTCTGAATAATAACCTAATAATGCTTCAATCTGTTCAAAATTCAATAGTAAAGTAGCCGTTAAAAAAAATTAAAACTTATTTTACTGTACGGCTTTATGAGAAAATTCAATTTTTGATTATAAGAGGTCTGATTTGGATGTTTGATAACTCGCATCAATTCAATGAAACTACTACTAGGTCAATAAGAGCTCACGAAGAAGTACACATAAACACACTACTATCTAAAAAAACTCATACAAAGGTTCATTCATATTATCCCCTAGAAAATATACGACCTTTCTTGAAGAATATAAATTAAAAAAGCGTTTCAAAAAGTACAGATTGTGTATGAGGAACACAGTAGACAATCTCAGATTTTCTTAATGCTCAGAGTGCTTTCTAAATGGAGAGTTATTCCTCTCGTTAGCTCTTTCACCATTTTTTCTCCATCGGTGGATTAGGATTTTGGCTACAAATTGTATTATTTCGAGTGTTTTCTTTAGTGTGATAGAACTTTCGATAGAGATAACTGTGATTTGACAGAAGGTAGAAGACATGTTATTTTGACATTTCTGTTCAGTAAGAATTGACAAATTATCATGGAAAGACTCACGCCACAACAACGTTTATAAATTGTTGAAATTTATTTTCCAAATCAGTGCTCTATTCGCCAAACTTATAGATCACTTCGTGAAATTTATTACATAATCGTCCATCAGAGCAGCTTATTCGTCAAACTATCGATAGATTTCGGACATTTTCTCTACTTGATGCAACAACAAGACAAAAAACATATCTTGAGATTTTCAAAAAAGTACCTTAGTTAGATAATATTGAATATTCTAAGTGAGATAGTTTCATGATGAAATTCTTAAGATTATGTTAAACATTTTTGAAAGATATCTGTTTTCATAAGAGGGATGAGCAGAAACAAAATTTTGTCTACTTAAAATATTTAATTTATAGGATTTTTGTTAACAATTTATATTTATTGGATTATGTTATCTCATTTGGATGTCTTATAATGAATGTTTATTTTATGCCGTTTGATATAAGCGGTGCTTATATGACATTAATTTAATTCCTGAAGTTATAATTATTAAATATAATTTTTTGAAATTAAATATGTAGAAGGCTAACAGAATATATCTGTAAATATTAAAATATTTAAATAATTTTATATACCTTCTATCAAGAATAAACCTCCATTTATTTTATTTTAAGACAAAGAACTATACGTACTAAAGAAAATATCGCTGCTGTAGGTCATAGTGTTAATGATGAATCAGATTTGTCTATTCGTCGACGTTCACAACAAGTTGGATTCTGTGCATCCACCACATGGAATTTGCGTAAAGATTTTGGTCTACACCCATACAAGATCCAACTGGTTCAAGAACTAAAGCTACTTGACCATAATAAGCGTCGTTTATTTGCTGATTGGGCCCTAGAACAACTTGAAGTTGATCCACTTTTTTATCATGAATTTGTGTTTAGTGATGAAGCTCATTTCTGGTTGAACGGCTATGTAAGCAAGCAAAATTGCCGTATTCGTAAATGTTAACCTTTCTGATAAACTCATAACTTTAAGAAATCATTCATCAGTTTTCTATTTATGGCCGATCAAAAATAAAAATTTCAAATGACCTATCCATTATTAGATGCTCTTCTACTTGTAAAGGCTCTTCCAATGGGAACGACCCATTTTTAAATTACCATGGCAGCTATTGTTTATTTGTGACACTGACAGTTGTATTTGTCCATGTCTTCCATTTAATCATGGAAAGGTACACACTCCAACAACGTTTACAAATAATTGAAATTTATTTCGAAAAAACGCGATTTGTTACTCTAACTTTACGTGCCTCAACTCCAATTTTTGGTCATTATAATCGTCCGGATAAAACAGTTAAACGTTTTGTGGAAAAGTTTGGAAAAAATTTTACACTTCATGATGTTACAGTGCCAGTGAGAAAATAAATGCAAGAAGTGAAGAGAATGTTGCTGCCGTACGTGAAAGTGTTCGTGAAAACCTGAATTTATCGATTTCGCGACGTTCACAAGAACTAGGCATCTCCCAGACGACTTTGTGCTGAATTTTACGAAAAGGCCTTGGTTTACATCCATACACAATTCTTTTAAAGTGTCAGTATTCAGCGATTGGTGCTTAGAAAAAATCGGAAATGATGCAGATTTGCATAAGAAAATCATTCTCAGCGATGAGGCCCATTTCTGGTAAAACAAGCAGAATTGCCGTATCTGGAGTGGTGTTAAACCTGAACTGCCATTAAATTCTGACAAACTTACTTTTGGTGCGAATTTTATGATGGAGGAGTCATTGGACCTTATTTTTTTTCAACGAAGCTCCTGAGGGGGTAACTGCCAATGGAAATCGCTATCATCCAATGTTAACTGATTTTTTATGGCCTGAATTGGTTCGCCTTGATTCGCAAAATATGTGGTTTCAACAGGACGGTCCAAATTGTCATACTGCCAATGACAAAATGACTTGGATGAACTCGTTCCTGCGATTTAACTCCATTGGACTTCTTTCTTTGGGGCTGGCTACATTAAGTTATTGATTTACAGCAATCATCCAGCAAATTTAGACGATTTACAGATCAATATCAAACGAGTAGTTGCTAACATACGACTTGATTTTTGTGATAGAGTCATGGAAAATTGGGTTCAACGACTTCGTTCCTGCCAGCGTTTCCATGATGGACATTTAAATCATGTTTTGTTTCATAAATGATGGTATCCATTGTACTTTATAATTAAATAAAAATTTCAATAATTTTCGAATGAATAATGTCATGTGAACAAATCGATATAATAGATATAAATCAGGATAAATACGTGTTTCGTTCAGCTATAGTGTTCAATGGGTTTCTTTACGATATTTCGATGCGAAGAATCATTTGGTATGTCAATTATCTGAAAATAAATAATGCATCTGTGAGCTGTCAAAACACTATCGAAAATCAGGTCACCAAAACATGGAATATCATACACGAGAACTTCTAAAGGTTATTTAATAACCATTTGAAGCTTTTACTCAACTTCTAGTAGAGTAATATCCTGCAAACCTCATTTTGTAGGAAATTCCTCTAAACCTTGTCTGCCAAGACAGCCATAAATATCAGCTACAAAGAAATATAATCTGATGTTGAAACGGTCTCAACGGAGAATTCTAAAATAGGGTGGGGAATTAGCCAATATGCTGTGGGAAGGATTCGGTCAGATTTTCCCATTAGGGTTCTTAACTCAACAGCTCAACTATCAAATATTTAGACAAGAGCCCCGAAATAATTTATAATGCAAACAAAGTCACAACTTTTGGTGCTGAGTTGGAGATTATGGGTCATTCTTAGGGAGGATAAACCTAAACGTTGATCCGCAGAAAAATAAATTCGTCTTATTTCAGGTCATGGTAAAACCTCAATATTTGAGCTTTTTTCATTATTCTGATATTCTTCAGTTTCCCTTCCCATTTGTTATTTTAAGATATACGTGTTCCTTCTCATTCTATATTTTGTTATTATCAATGAACTTAAATCTCAATTAATTAATTATTCTTAACTTGAATCTTAAATTCTTCATATAATCCGCCTTCTGTTAGTTCCTGCGGAATTTCGCGATGATCGTATAAACAGAAGCTTGAAAAAAATATATTTTGTGTGCAGAGCAACGTTGAATATCACGAAAACCATGGTAACAATCGTACGATTGAGTTTAAATTTATAATTTAGTTGTAAAATAATGACAAGAAGCCTAATATAAAATTTCATGATGTTAGGATCGTTAGTAATTAAATTTCAAACCTTCAAGAAGAAAATACTATTCTTTCGTTAATTTTTTGAGTGCATTGTAATTAAATAATGATAAATATACAGTGTGCAAACCATTTATAGAATAAAATTCAATGTGTCCTCATGTTAGGAAGTATTAAAAAAATACTGGGAGTCATCAACTTTCAAATTCAGTGGTGCGCTTTGTAAGCATAAATTTATATGCAGGTTGATTCGCGCAAGTGCAGCACAGTCCGTCCTCTTCATTTTAAATGGAACACCCTGTATATTTTCATATTTTTTAAAGCTCCTTGATTTCAGCTAATGTATGGTCTATTATGTATAATACCGGGTGAAATAATGAAATAAATAATTTTTTATGTGTTAAATAATAGTAGTTTTTAAATAACCTAAATACAGACTTATGAAATTTCTGAACTAACTTTCAATTAAGTTGGGAATTTGTTAACATTGTTTGTTATGAATCCCCAGAAAAATATCTACATATGCCGATAAATGAAGAAAATCCTCAACTAATGTGGATTGCTATCAGTTATATGTTGCCGGTGTTGAGATAGAAAATTACTAATTGAAAACGTATTTCTTGTAGAAGTAATAATGAAATATGCAAGTGAGACTCACCGAATTGAGATTTTAATGATGATTGGTTACGGGAATAATTGCAGAAGTCAAGTTAAAGTGGCAAACATATTTTATCATCCCCAGTTGTCTAATATTCCACAAGATACTGTGTATAAAATTCATATACAGTTTAAGGAACTTTTCTAACATAAGGACACAAATAATTTTATTCCATAAATGGTTCACACTGTATACACTTTACGATTCTAATCGGAAAATTCTTCAGTCATTTTCAAAAACCATATAATATTCTGTAAATGAAAACTATAGAGATGATCAGTCAACAGAAATATCGTGTTTCATCTAATACCTCTAAAGTACTGTTCACACTTCAAAGAGTATGACTAAATATTTGCATTCGATATATTAATAATAATAATAATAATATTTATTATTTGTTTGAACCAAAAATACATAGGTACAAATATGATTTATAAAAAATAAATTTCAACTCTGAGTGTACAACAGAGGGCCTACGGTTATCAGAATTCCATACTGATTTTCCATTTCTATGACATGACAAACGTAAAAACTTATAACTCAGACAAAATATATACAACCAGTAATCATAAACAATCCTGAAATCAAAATAAATACGAAGCATACTAAGACCTCAGGATAGACAAAAGATGAAAGGCAGCAAACCCGGACCATACATACAAATTTTCAAAAAGAAGAAACAAAACAAAAAGAAATATCAATTAGATGGTTGGGTTGGCATTGGTCAAGAAGCATCGCAGATCTTAATTGATTTTTGAAAGAAGAGAGAGACCGATCCAACTCCAGTGAATCCAGAGCATTCATGCAATAAACAATATTATAGGAAAATGATCTTTTATTAAATATTTCTTTTTGATGTTTAGGGATAATCAATCTGACCCTCCAACTTAAATTCAACGTGTGAACATCCGTAAGAAATCTTATTCTATTGTATAATATAAGTAGGGAGGTGTCTTAAATTTCAAGATTCTGAAATAGAAGCAACACATGTATTATTTTGCCCTATCCGCGATGCTCAGCCAACCCGATCGTTTCAATGAAGGGGAAATGTTATCCGTTCTTTTTACGCCGTAAAGACGTCGAAGACAAGAATTTTGAACCTTCTGAGTCCAATATAGGGGAATTCAAGCAAGGGATATACATCGAGCAACAGAAATTAAAACGAGAGCCTCAAGGATAACCTTTTCAGTTTTCATCGGTAAATAATGCCTTTGAGCATAAACACTCTTCAGTCCACCATATGCCAATCTGAGCTTTGATGTAACATGCTCCCTGTATCTCAACTTCGAGTCCAATGTAAGTCCCAAACTTTTACCGGTGTCAGAAAATAGGAGAGAAAATCCACTGAGCTTTACTGTTGCCGCATTTTTCAATTTATCTATTTGTGGATCATTTCCAAACATCAAGACGGTTGACTTGTCTGGGTTCAACATGAGTGAATGGTCATCCAAAATGACTCCAATTCGCCATTGAGAACCCCCACAGCAGACTCAATATCATCCTCTGGGAAAGAATAATAGATTTGAGTATCGTCAGCATAGCAGTGGTACTGACATAGACTCAGAGAACAAGGAGATCTGAAAGTATCGGTCCCAATATACTTCCCTGGACAACTCCGGCAAGCAAATTCATCCAATCAGAAATTTCTTCCCCACAAACTACCCGCTGCACACGATTGCCTAAAAAGTACTCCATCATTCCACATGCCTCAACACTGAATCCGATATAATGTAAAATGGATAACATAATTTGGTGGTTTATTAGGTCAAAAGCTAAAATCAAGAAGTACCAGTATTGATATTTTATTGCGATGTCGAGCACGAAGAATGTCATCTACAACATCTGCTAGAGCAGTTTCACAATTATATGCTTTTCTAAACTCGACTGATTCTGCGGTAAAATATTATTCAATTTGAGATACTATTTTATTTGTGTTGCCATTATTCGCTCTGAGATTTTGAAAAAGTAGGGAGTAATTTAATTGATCGTAGCTGATTCATATCTGTTGGATTGGCAACTTGAGGAAGAGGATTAACAAGAGTTTGCTTCCAGAGATCTGGAAAGTAAGACGTGAGTAGGCATTCATTTATTATATGCGATGTGAGGGCAACATTACTGAATTAAGGTCGAATTTAGTTGATCGACGCCGAAAGCTTTTGTTCTTACGCCCAATATAGTCTCAACTATCTCACTTTCATCTACGAGCTTGAAGTGAAAACTATTATTTATTTGTGGTAATACGTTATTTTTGTAAAATCCTATGATTTCCGGTTTTGGCGGATGAGTTTGGTTTCACATTATTCAAGTATGGTGGAATTTCATGTTGTCTCTTTTTTATTAAATTAAGTTTCCTTTGCAAAGTTCGGCAGCTATTTATAGTATTCGCACGCGCTAGGACTTCTCGTTTCCCTGAAAGCCCTCAGTGCTTCCCTACGCAGTTTTTGCAACAATCTTATATTATTCTATGGAAAAATTTACTTCCACGTAACTTCATAAGAAAACAGTGGGATACATTCGATATATACTCTTTGACAGAGAAGAAATAGATATTACCAATATTAGACATAACTTCTCATTTCATTCCAATAATTATTACAATTCCGCCAAGGATGATAGGATATCGAAAATCGTAAATTCTACCGTTGTAAGTAACTGGCATATGAATGAGTGTGGCTTTTTCATCAGGTGACAACTCAGCAGTCTTCACAATCTACCCAAAAGCAAGTTGTATGATAAGGGTAAGCCCTATCATCGCGCAAAACGAGAACCACTTCGAAGAGTTGAACTCGTCCCGCTTCCAGTTTCAGCTTCAGTTCGAAAACCTACACTGTGACTGGTAGCAGCGAAGCACTATCCAACCGATACTGGCTCTTTAGTGTCAGTACCCGAGTTGTTTGGAAAGCAACTCACACGCCGAAGGGGCTTTTTATTTCTACCCACCCAAACGCAGAACCAAGAAACAGGAAAATCCCAAGAATCAATTGATCGTGGTACAAGCACCGTCAGTCTGGCCCGTACGTCAAGACCCATGAACCCTTGTGAAGTCTTTCAATTGATCCTGGCTTCAAGCACCAACAGTCTAAGCCGTATCATCGAGATCCACAAACCCCGGAAACGTCTCGCAAATGATCCTGGGTCTGGACAAGTTCAAGTCCCGCTAAACCCTGAAACACTTCTCGAGAAATCCTGACACATGAGTTACTGCAGTCAGATAGTTGAAATACCCCCTAGCTTGCAGACTTTCAACCACTTCCCCCTCGAGTCTAACTCCAAATTGTGTGGCCAGGTCGTACTTCCCGAGGGCCGATCCGCCCTCCCGAGCTAACGCAGTATATACATAATGCACTCGGCCATTGGACAGAAAAATCCGGAGATTTATTGCAATAGGCTAGAGAAACACGAATTTTAAGGGTGTAAGCCCTGTGTTAAACAACGCAACTCAGCCCTCCATTTCACTTTTTGCGGTGAAATTAGGACTATAGTCGGATGAACTTTCCACCACACGAATCCAGTGACACGACGCAAAAATCTCTACTTTAGGCATGGCGTCCTAATCCTCCATTTCATCGAAATGAAACTAGGATCTTAGCACTACCACCACGTCAAGGTACAGAGACAAATGAGGGGCGACGATAGGATATATTACAAGTTTCAGATCATGAGAATTCTAAATTCGTATTATTCAATACATTTAGAATGCTTCAGGGTATATCGAAATATACATGCGCCATTGCACTAATCAGAAAATATTATTCGAAAATTTTACGGGGGTATTGTTTTCCATTACAGTACTTTTAGCGCTGCTACATGAAATTCGATAGAACGATAGATTGAGCGACATGGCGAATACCGAGTTTTTACGGCAGGATAGGATAGATTAATTTCCGGGTGTAATTACAGGCTCTCACGGGAATTGTAGAAAGTTGAGTCGTGTGTCGTCACAATACAAAACATATTATTTCACACTCATAAAATAATCTGAGGAAAAGGCCAACAAACAACTTCTATTGCGTATCAATTTCAGACTCCACTACCTCATGTAGGGTGTTTTTTATAGGGTGATAGATGGGGATAACTATTGACAGAAGGTAGAAGCCATGCAGCTTATTCGTCGAACTATCGATAGATTTCGGACATTTTCTCTACTCGATGCCACAACAACAAGACAAAGAACTGTACGTACTGAAGAAAATATCGCTGTTGTAAATCATAGTGTTAATGATGATCCAGATTTGTCTATTCGTCAACGTTCACAACAAGTTGGGACTCTGTGCATCCACCACATGGGAAATTTTGCGTAGAGATCTTGGTCTACACCCATACAAGATCCAACTGGTTCAAGAACTAAAGCCACATGACCATAATAAGCGTCGTTTGTTTGCTGATTGGGCCCTAGATCAGCTTGAAGTTGATCCACTTTTTTATCGTAAAATTGTGTTTAGTGATGAAGCTCATTTACGGTTGAACGACTATGTAAACAAGCAAAATTGCCGTATATGGAGTGAAAAAAATCCTCAAGAAGTTCTGCAGGTTCCATTTCATCCTGAAAAATGCACTGTATGGTGTGCTTTATACGCTGGAGGCATCATCGCTCCATATTTCTTTAAAAACGATGCTGAAACTAAGGTAACAGTGAATGGTGCTCGTTACAGATCGATGATCAATGATTAATTCTTCAAAAATTTTAATGGTGTCGACTCAGAAGTGTTTTGGTTCCAACAAGATGGTGCTACAGCTCATGCTGCTACCGTAACAATTGATTTATTGAAAGAAAGATTTGGCGATAACATTATTTCGAGAAATATTCCAATTAATTGGCCTCCAAGATCATGCGACATAACTCCACTGGATTATTTTCTTTTGGGTTATATCACGTCATTGGTTTATGCTCATAAACCAGAAACAATAGACGCTTTGAAAGCCAACATAACTCGTGTTATTGATGAAATAAGGCCTGAATTACTCGAAAAAGTGGTCCAAAATTGGTCTGGTCGAATGCGGTTCAATCAGACCAATCTTGGGATTTTATTCTCCCTCTGAAAGCACTCATACTGCACTCAGAGAAGAACTGATTTGTCTGGAAGCAATTTTTCTGTTATGGTCTAATGTGAACGACAATTCTGAACTCAAATGGTTAGAAAAAGAAGTGTACAAAAATTCCTAGTATAAATTCTTTTAAAATGAGTGAAAACATTATCTATACGGGATCTTGATGATGAGGTTATCCCGGTATACCGATCGTACACAATTTCAAAAGAGTTGCGGTTAAGCAGAAAATTCATTTTGTTTAAGTTTTTATGACACTCTTTTAGATATACAGCGTGGTCCAACGTAAATTCAACACCTCGATTTTCCGACTTCAAAATGAAAATGTGGAAAATCGTACAGACCCATCAATTTCTGATTCGATGGGGAACAACTTTTCCGCTTATCCCCTTAACTTCAACCCTCTAACGGGGGTGAGCATAACCCCTTGATTTTGAATAGGGATGTGTTGCGATAACTACTTTTGAAGATCATATCGAGTACTATCTGACCCTAAAATTTCGCTTCAAAATATCCTTCGATAATGAAATAACAGCGAAAATAGTGAAAGAGGCAATGTGGAATTTATCTCGATAATATTATTCATATCCGAATCATTTCAAAGATATTTATTAGGTATGTTGTTAATTTTTTATCCAAAAAAGTATTAATTTTTCGTCCGATAAAGTACACGGACCATGTTTTTGATTACCTTCATCTACCGTGAACTTTTAAGAACGTTACAAGTGTGTCAAGGCGACTGTAAATTTGTAGTACAATTAAAATGGTGTATTCCGCAGAAGAAAGGCTGGTAATGATAAAATTATTTCTTAGAAATAACGACTCTGCGCGAACAACAGCGGCTTTATTGAACGAACGACATCCTGGAAGAAATGTATCCGCTGCTTACGTTGTGCAACTGATTGCCAAATTTGACGCTACTGTTTCAATCGGAAACAAAAAGAGGCTGCATGAGAGAGACGAAGCGAGGGATGTGGCTGTCTTAGATCATGTACCAACGGATCCGACCTTGAATGCTAGGAAATTGTCTGTTTTTCTGTGAAATGGTCAGTGAAATGATTAACGGTAATCAAAACTACATGTTCGATATCTGTTTTTCGGACGAGTGTTCATTTTACCTTAACGGCATTATAAACCGACATAACTGTCGGTATTGGTCAGATGAAAATCCAAGATTATTTCGTGAGGTGCATACTCAGCGTCCCCAAAAATTAAATGTTTGGGTGGGTATTTATGGAAATCACATAATCGGCTCTTTCTTATACCCGGTAATCTCACTGTCCAAATTTATTTAGATATATTGGAGAACGCTATTTATCCAGCCCTCGTGCAAGTATAGTAGAATGCAGAAGACCATCAAACGATCATTTTCCAACAAGATGGCGCACCACCTCATTTTGTTCAACCGGTGCGTCAGTTCTCAGATGAAAATTTTCCTCACGCCTGGATTGGAAGAAGGCGACATATTGAGTGGCCACCCAGATCATCTGAACTTGCTCCACTTTCTATGAGGCCACCTGAAATCCAAGATTTACGCTACCCAGCCTGAGTCACTGGATGATTTGCGAAATCAGATCATTAATAAATGCCGTCAAATTACACCAAAAATCTTGAGTATCGTACGTGAACGTTTTCAGCAAAACTTACATTACTGCATGGAAGTGAATCACATCTCCACAACTGTTCCGATAAGAAATTATTCCGATAATATTAATTCCAATATTATTCTGATCTGAAGTTAAACATATGTTTGTAAATATATCTACAAATAATAATTTGAGTCCTTTTGAACCCGAAATGTCTCAGGCTAGCGGTACTTCATCAACAATCAATTCGGATGTAGAAGAAAGTGCATCGCAAAAGGGTAAACGAAAAAAAAAAGTGGCAAGAACAATCCAGCACCCAAGAAAAAACATGAATGCAAAACGCTGGATATCGTATTCAAACAGCCACAAATAATAACAAATAAAAATCAAAACGATGCCGAACAAATGGAGGTCGGAAAATCCAATGAACCACAAAAAACAGGTAATTTGAATCGTCAACAACAACCACAACATACAAATTCCACAACGAAAATCGCAAACAAAAACTATTCTGCTAAAATGAATGAAATTAAAAATATGGATTTCACATTCTATATAAATACGGAAAAAGAAATGGACAGAATCGAAATGTCCCTATGGGGGTCTAAATTCTCTAATTCAAAAGATATTATCCTTAAAACTAAATTGGGTTTTGTCTTGAAATCTAACAATGAGAAATGTACACTAGAAAAGGGACTCGAAGAACTCAAGAAGGAAAACAAAATATTAAAATATAAAGAAACATCTAACCAAAAACAACCAAATGAGCGAAGAGAGCCGCTGCAAACCTACTCGGTGGTGATTGCAACGGTCGAAATTTATATTAAAGAGGAAAGTATAAGTCGGCATCTAACATCCATTGTTATAAAGCATAGATACAATAACAATCCTACCAAATTCATTAGAATTATCACTGGTGAAATCGAATCATTCGAATACCTCCTGAACAATGGTCTTTTCTACTTGAATCGACACTACTTAGTTTACTCCAGTCACCCGCCTGAACCAACCCCAGTACCGTGTGGTAAATGTCTGCAATTTGATCATACAACTGAAAATTGCCAAAATACACCAATATGTTCGAAAAGCCAAGGTCCGCACAAAATGTCGATGTGTAAAACTAACAACGCACCAAAATGTCTGAGTTGTGGTGCAGAGGACCATATGGCCTGGTCTTTAAAGTGTCCGCAACACCCGAAAAAACCTATTGAAGGAATACCCAATACAAATATCAAACCACTAAATAGAAGAACTAGAGAAATCGAAGATTTATCCAAGAAAACTAACAGGATCCACGCACCCATCACAGTACATGATGACATCATAAATACATACTGCTGTAAAATAAATAATCCCTAGAACATCAATAGAAACTAACACATACTTAAACTGAAAAAACGTTTCATTAGCCAATATAACATTAACACTACAGTCGTTTTCTCTGGGAACAGATTTTATCTACTGATGTTTGACTTAAAAGATCCAGACGAACCCTCGCCCACAGAACCAACAAACAACAAGGTAAATATGCAAATTCATGTCTAGAATTAAAAAACTATACAACAATATCAACAGTTATATCCACATCTAATCAACTATTTTATAGAACAAAACTAGCTTTTTACCCGCGGCTTCGCCCGCAGTGGAGTCATTAAATAAGTATGAAAGATAAAGGGTAAGGGTATAATAATAGTAAAACTTCATTACTGAAGTAGCTAAATTTGACGATTTTTTGACAAACAATTGTTTTATCTTTCGTAAAAAAAATTTTTTTTTTTAAATATAAAGTACCCTATGTTACTTCTAATACCTTCAAGAGTATATGTACAAAGTTTCATGATGATCGGTTCAGTAGTTTTTGCGTGAAAGCGTAACAAACAAACTTACATTCGCATTTATAATATTACTAGCTTTTTACCCGCGGCTTCGCCCGCAGTGGAGTCATTAAATAAGTATGAAAGATAAAGGGTAAGGGTATAATAATAGTAAAACTTCATTACTGAAGTAGCTAAATTTGACGATTTTTTGACAAACAATTGTTTTATCTTTCGTAAAAAAATTTTTTTTTTTTTAATATAAAGTACCCTATGTTACTTCTAATACCTTCAAGAGTATATGTACAAAGTTTCATGATGATCGGTTCAGTAGTTTTTGCGTGAAAGCGTAACAAACAAACTTACATTCGCATTTATAATATTACTAGCTTTTTACCCGCGGCTTCGCCCGCAGTGGAGTCATTAAATAAGTATGAAAGATAAAGGGTAAGGGTATAATAATAGTAAAACTTCATTACTGAAGTAGCTAAATTTGACGATTTTTTGACAAACAATTGTTTTATCTTTCGTAAAAAAATTTTTTTTTTAAATATAAAGTACCCTATGTTACTTCTAATACCTTCAAGAGTATATGTACAAAGTTTCATGATGATCGGTTCAGTAGTTTTTGCGTGAAAGCGTAACAAACAAACTTACATTCGCATTTATAATATTAAGTAGGGATAGCTTTTTACCCGCGGCTTCGCCCGCAGTGGAGTCATTAAATAAGTATGAAAGATAAAGGGTAAGGGTATAATAATAGTAATGAGTCAATATGATAACTAAATTTTATTGTTTGGCTGAGATCAACAATTTTTAAAATCTACTACAGACAGAAGTTTCAACACTTTAATATATGCTTATTGAAATGCATCAACAAATGTTAAAATATATTTCACCGTAACACAAATAAATAATTCTGAATTCTAACAATTTAAAAAAATAAAATACAAAGTATTAATTTAAGATATTTTTGTAGACAATGTTATAAGTTTTCCTGTCGCGTGCAAATATGTGTAAATTCCTGGCAGTAGATACACGTGAACAGGCTACATAATTTCGTAAAAAAAATTTTTTTTTAAATATAAAGTACCCTATGTTACTTCTAATACCTTCAAGAGTATATGTACAAAGTTTCATGATGATCGGTTCAGTAGTTTTTGCGTGAAAGCGTAACAAACAAACTCACATTCGCATTTATAATATTACTAGCTTTTTACCCGCGGTTTCGCCCGCAGTGGAGTCATTAAATAAGTATGAAAGATAAAGGGTAAGGGTATAATAATAGTAAAACTTCATTACTGAAGTAGCTAAATTTGACGATTTTTTGACAAACAATTGTTTTATCTTTCGTAAAAAAAATTTTTTTTTTTAAATATAAAGTACCCTATGTTACTTCTAATACCTTCAAGAGTATATGTACAAAGTTTCATGATGATCGGTTCAGTAGTTTTTGCGTGAAAGCGTAACAAACAAACTTACATTCGCATTTATAATATTAGTAGGGATTAGTAGGGATAAAGTAGGGATAGTAGGGATTATTATTATTATTATTATATTATTATATTATTATTATTATATTATTATATTATTATATTATTATAGTAGGGATAGGGATATAGGGATATAGGGATAGGGATAGGGATAGGGATAGTAGGGAAGTAGGGATAGGGATAGCTTTTTACCCGCGGCTTCGCCCGCAGTGGAGTCATTAAATAAGTATGAAAGATAAAGGGTAAGGGTATAATAATAGTAAAACTTCATTACTGAAGTAGCTAAATTTGACGATTTTTTGACAAACAATTGTTTTGTCTTTCGTAAAAAAATTTTTTTTTTTAAATATAAAGTACCCTATGTTACTTCTAATACCTTCAAGAGTATATGTACAAAGTTTCATGATGATCGGTTCAGTAGTTTTTGCGTGAAAGCGTAACAAACAAACTTACATTCGCATTTATAATATTAAAAATAGTAGGGATAGTAGGGATTAGTAGGGATAGTAGGGATAAGTAGGGATAGTAGGGATGTAACGACAGAAGAAAGTCACAATAACTATAGAAAGATGTAACGACAGAAGAAAGTCACAATAAGTATAGAAAAATTATAAACAGTTGAAACTATATTCAGTTGAAACTATATTCAATTGAATTAGATTAACTATAGAAAAATGTAACGACAGAAGAAAGTCACAATAAGTATAGAAAAATTATAAACAGTTGAAACTATATTCAATTGAATTAGATAATTTCGTTACCGCCGGTAATACAATGGGACGGTATTACAGTATTCAGGGTTGAAACTTCATGACTGTAAAACTTCATTACTGAAGTAGCTAAATTTGACGATTTTTTGACAAACAATTGTTTTATCTTTCGTAAAAAAATTTTTTTTAAAATATAAAGTACCCTATGTTACTTCTAATACCTTCAAGAGTATATGTACAAAGTTTCATGATGATCGGTTCAGTAGTTTTTGCGTGAAAGCGTAACAAACAAACTTACATTCGCATTTATAATATTAAGTAGGGATGATATAACGTGTGCTATGTTTGTGGAAGCGAAAATTGATAAATGCAATAATGTTGACTATAAAGATTGGACTGTAATAAAAAGAATAGGACACAAGGTACAAAATGTGAGAAGGGGAACCATAATTCAATGTCACCCTTCTTTAAAAGCCAGTAAAGACAACCCACCTGTAGCTAACAACCCCTTGAATGAGGTAACACATTTCTCGATCCCATTTAAAAATGACAAGCTCCATATATTCTTAGTATACTTCCACCCAAACAGCAAAATAGAAGAAACAGTTTTCACAAAAGCCTCATTATACAAGTATGTACTCATTATTGGCGATTTTAATGCTACCACGTCCCAAAAAATAAATCAAATTAATGAATTCCTGAATGGCAGCAACTTCTCTAGAGCTGCGACAGCACTAACTTTTCTGATGAACCAAAATTGCGACAGCACTCCTGACCTTTTACTATTCACAAATAACATCAAACAAAATATTTCAAAAATAGAGTTGTCTCCTGATTTGGGCTCTGACCACCTTACCGTAATTCTAAACTTCAACATAACCTTAGATCCAGAAATAACGACACCTAAAATAGCATACAATTACAAACTATGCAAAATCAAAAGGGTCAATGAGGAAATGAGTGATTTTATGACACAAAATGAGAACGTTATTCTTAATGAGATATACATCAAATTCTTCAATAACAGATTCTCAAATACCATAAAAAAATATAATCCCATTATAAATGCGTTTCTACACGAGCTGCCTTAATATATAATAAAATGAATTAAGCACAAAAGGAAGATATACAGGAAATATTGTCAAAATCGAAACCCGGAATATAAGAAGGAATTAAATAGGTACAACAAAACATCCAAAGAATGATACAGAAGTACAGAGAACACAATTGGATTGCAGCTTGCAACAACATAAACGAGTCTGAAGGTAGGAAATTTTATCAAGAAATAAACAAATTATCTAGATGCAAACAGTTTCCACTTTACCAACCTTGATCGAGAATGGAAA
Source organism: Megalocaria dilatata (assembly GCA_034642435.1). Lineage (NCBI taxonomy): Eukaryota > Metazoa > Arthropoda > Insecta > Coleoptera > Coccinellidae > Megalocaria > Megalocaria dilatata. Next base: position 41,776,932 of record CM067856.1, on the reverse strand, counting down.
AGAATATAAAACGGACTCACAAAAGGCCAATCTCTTTTATGAACACTACAAGAAAAGGTATAAATTCAGCGAAGACAAATATTTCGACAAAAAGAACTTGGAACACATAAATGAATGGTATAATGAATATTTCAATAAGCGAGCTGACAGTACAGAACGACTGACAATCGATGAAGCAGATTATTATAAACTATTGAATAGAACAAGAAACAGCACCCCAGAAGAAGACAATATTCCGTGGATTATATTGAAAAATCTGGACAGAGACATACATACTCACATAATAAAAATCTATGAACACTGTTTGAACGAGTGCATATTACATTATTACCTGTGTTAGGAAAGCTGTATGAAAAAATAATAAAAAATATACTGTCACCCTGTATAGATAAACATATCCCACATTTTCAATTCGGCTTCAAGAATAAAAAATCAACAACGCACCCTCTTACAATCCTAATTTCAAATATTCAGAATGCAATACTCAAAAACTTTAAGTCTGCATTGCTGAGTTTGGTTATACAAAAAGCTTTTGACTGCATGTAGCATAAGGGACTTCTATATAAGTTGAATAAAATAGGTCTTCCAATCCACCTCATCAAGCTTATCAGGCGTTTTCTAGAGAGCAGAAAATTGGTAATAAGAATAGGTACCACTACTTCAGAATACTCTTGTCCTGAACAAGGCACTCAGGGATCTCCACTTTCAACCTTACTATTCAACTTTTTTTGCTATGACATTATTATCGATATCACAAAGGATCTATACATTTTACAATTCGCCGACGACACAACACTGATAGCACATGACAGATTACTAAGAAAATGTATTTAAAAACTACAGTCCCTACTAAAGGAAGTTTCCAACTGGTTCAGAAAGAAAATATGAAATAAAAACAATATTCTAATTTCCGCTAATATTTTATTACACTACGATCGTTACGTCGTACCATGACTTCCTCAGGTGAGTATTACAAGATACTTAGTATACCATGAACAAGAATTTCATTATATAGTACATAGACAACAAAAAATAGAGGGGGTGAAGAGAGTTTTACAATTCTTTTGGAATTCTGAAAAATGATTCAAAAAAGATTCAACAAAGGGAAGCTACTTAATTCTGTTTGGTTATTCAATAATATTTTTCTTTTATGATATCTATTAATTTCTAAAGTTTCTAACAAGTTTAATCTGAAACTTTTGTTTTCTGTGTGTAAAATTTCAAAGTTACCATTAAAACTATGTCCTGTGTCTAGAAGGTGCTCTGCATAGGTTGAATTTCCCTTTTTGTTACAATAACATTTTTCATGTTCCCCAAGTCTCGTCTGGAACGGTCTTCCTGTCTGACCAACATATACAAAATGGCAAGTACCGCAAGTTAACTTACAAACACCTGATTTCCTGTTCTTAGATGTTTTATCTTTATTATTTTTATTAATTTTCCTAGGGAGTTATTCGTTTTATAAGAAATTCTAAAATTGTGGTTATTCTTTAAATATCTAGCTACCTTTTCTGTTTTTGGTTCCAAGTATGTCAACGAAATGTATTTACTTTCAATTGAATCTCATTATTTATGGGATATACTAAGCTAGCTTTGAGATTAGTATATCCCATAAATAATGATTCAATTGAAAGTAAATACATTTCGTTGACATACTTGGGACCAAAAACAGAAAAGGTAGCTAGATATTTAAAGAGGAACCACAATTGTAGAATTTCTTATAAAACGAATAGCTCCCTAGGAAAATTAATAAAAAATAATAAAGATTCTAAGAACAAGAAATCAGGTGTTTATAAGTTAACTTGTGGTACTTGCCATTTTGTATATGTTGGTCAGACAGAAGACCGTTCTAGACGAGACTGAGGGAACATGAAAAATGTTATAGTAACCAAAAGGGAAATTCAACCTATGCAGAGCACCTTCTAGACACAGGACATAGTTTTAATGGTAACTTTGAAATTTTACACACAGAAAACAAAAGTTTCAGATTAAACTTGTTAGAAACTTTAGAAATTAATAGATATCATAAAAGAAAAATATTATTGAATAACCAAACAGAATTAAGTAGCTCCCCTTTGTTGAATCTTTTTTGAATCATTTTTCAGAATTCGAAAAGAATTGTAAAACTCTCTCCACCCCCTCTATTTTTTGTTATATCTATGTACTATATAATGAAATTCTTGTTCATGGTATACTCAGTATCTTGTAATATTCACCTGAAGAAGTCATGGTATGACGTAACGATCGAAGTGTAATAAAATATTAGCGGAAATTAGAATATTGTTTTTATTTCATATTTTCAAGATGAATTTCCGTCAAGTAAAGACCGAAACAATCATAGATTTGGTTCAGGAAGTGGAGAATGCAAATAAATCCAGAAAAATCTCAATATGTGATAATAGACCACAGAATTTCCCCTACAAAACCTATATTACATATAAACGGAAAGATTATAGAGCCAGTACCTAATATGAAATACCTTGGAGTACATATTGATAACAAACTAAACTTCAACCTACATACAAAGACAGCAAAAAAAAATACAATTTCAAGAGCGAAACACTTTGCCAAACTGACATACAGGAAACAAGGAATAAGCGTGGAAAATGCGACAAAAATTTACAAGACAATATGCCGACCATTATTAGAGTACGCTCACCCAATATACGCTAATTGTAAAAATCCAGCAATGAGAAATATTGAAGTAGCCGAGACAACAGCACTACGAATAATAACCAGAATGAGACATCCCCACAACATCTTACATAATCCATCTAACCAACTGTTGTACTCAAGAACCAATGTTGAATCAATAAAAACGAGACTGAACACCCTAAATGAAAAAATTTTCAAAAAACTCAAAGAAATGGATGACATTCTACCCCTTTACCACAACGATAACGAACACATTACCAGGAGAAAACACCCGATGCACACCCTATTCAAAATACTACAAAACAGAAATATATTACTTTTTTTTGTACTCTAAAGAATTCATTACCGTATTTACAATGTATATTATAAATGACTTTAAATTCAGCATTATATATTCTATAATAACTTCAACATTATATATTGAAACTATATACAAAAACTATCAAATTGATATCCTTATATATAATCAATATAAAATATTTTTCAATGTCTCGGAAAAAACCTTTTTACATCCCGACTTGAAATGTATTAATACAAATGTATTAACAACAACTATATAAGTATGTATATTAACATACAAATACAAGAAAATCCACTATTCCAAAATCATCTAAGATTATGAAAATAAAGGATCAAATGAAAATAATTGAACGAGAACTCGGAACATTTGATAGCTATTTCGGCATATAGTATATGGCATCCTCATTTTGGAATAGTGGATTGTCTTGTATTTGTATGTTAATATACATACTTATATAGTTGTTGTTAATACATTTGTATTAATACATTTCAAGTCGGGATGTAAAAAGGTTTTTTCCGAGACATTGAAAAATATTTTATATTGATTATATATAAGGATATCAATTTGATAGTTTTTGTATATAGTTTCAATATATAATGTAGAAGTTAGAATATATAATTCTGAATACAAAGTCATTTAAATTTTACTTCTATCAAGTATTGACTCACATTAAAATTGGTATATTATAAAGATATGTATTAGTATTGATTGACAACATTAGGCTGAAGGACCCAAGGTCGATGGCCGTTTGCTTGGCAATAAATTACTGTTATTATTATTATTATTATTATTATCAATAAACTTATCACAAAATTAAGGACTCTTTATTACCTGTCATTTCGTTATCGTTGGAAATTTTGAAGCGAAATTTCAGAATCGATAAGATCTTCAAAATCAAGTATCACATTACCCGTCATCTCTATTCAAAATCAAGGGGTAAGTAATACTCACCCCCGTTAGGGAGTTCCAGTTTCGGGGATGCGAACAGCGAAAAAGTTGTTCATCCTCGAATCAGAAATCGACGGATCCGAGCGATTTGCACATTTTCATTTTAAAGCCGGAAACTCGAGGTGTTAAGTTTTCGTTGGATCACATTGTGTATTAAAATCACCTTTTATAAATATTAGTTTCCGTTCCTTTATCACCAACTCTAGGACATCCACTTTGTTAGTGTAGAATTGCTCCAAGTTCGCACTTAGACAAAATCGCTTTCGTCCACAGAACACTGGAGAGACGTACATCCAAACTCTACATTTTGAAAGTTTGTTGATTTCTTGAAACACTCTCTATTTAGTGTTTTTCTTTAAGTACCCGCCACACCTCCATTTTTTCCTTTCTCTCTGCAGAAGTAGGTTGCCAATTCAAAACTCAACAACTTGTGTGATTTCAATTTGTTTTCACTCTTCTTGTGTTACGTAATAGAAACTGACATTGCGGATTTGTGTTCAAAATAGTGTTCAATTCATCTACGCAGTTTCCGATCAATTGAATATTTTGCGATATGATGCTAACATAGTTTATGGATCAATTCTTTTAACTCGATAAAAATTCCTTATGTTTTGAAAAGTTTCACCTCTTTATTCCTACCTCAGTTGACCAGAATTTCTTCCTTTTTGTTGAAGGGTCATTACAAACCTTCGAAAAGAATTATTTGTAGTTGGTTTTTCCTTAACAATTATCACATTTTCGAAACCTGGTGTGTTTTTAATAAATTCCATAATTGTTCCCTCTGATGCAGTTCTTTCGATTCGGCATAGATAGATCCATCCTTTTTTCTCAGATGCGGTGAAATCCTATTATTTTGTCTCCGTCCCGTGTATATTGTAAATTGGTCGGGATCTACACCACTAAATTGGTCGGGATCTACTGTGTTTTGTGCCTCGTACAAAATTATCTCCTCTAAATGTGTGATACTAAACTGTTTCAGCCGTTACTATTTGGTAGTTGATCATAATTAAAACAAGTCGTAGAAATTACTATGTTTTACTACCAATAAATTGATATCTTACACATTTAATTGTGACTCAAGTTTCGGGAATTAACTATCCTATCTTCAGACAACTGAAGACTTAACAAGCAGGAAAGGGTATTTATGCATATACAGGCAGAAGAGATGATAGAAACAGATTGAAAAAGACTAACGGGCGGCTAACAACTCTTAGAATGTCGGCACATCAAAGAAGATTGGTAAACAGATGTTACTTATTTAAATAACTCAAATATTTTGGATTTGCATAGATCACATACAGTCCATCATTATTTTTACATTATTTTTATTGTAAATTAATTTGAAAATTTCAACAGATTATAAATAATCAAGTTACCTTCCTTTTGATTCTAAATGTAAAATTTTAAGATTATTTATCATCGAAAAAGGATGGCCGTTTTCTAAATAATGAGTGGCAAAAGTAGAAGTTTGTTTATTTTTCATGAAATTCATTTTATGTTCGTTGAATCTCGTACTATCTATTTATTACTGCACGTCTGTCCTATATATTTATTACTGCACGTCGAACATAAACTCCCAATTTGTGTATGTTTGGAGTTGGGTCCTTTGCGTTAAATAATACGGATGCTAATTTGTTTTGTGATTTGAAACTAATATTAAAATGTAATTCTGAAAAACTATTGGCCACTTTTTGACTTAGGCTACCGAACTGCGATGGAGAAATGAATTTTTTGTTTTCTTTGATTTTAATGATGGGATAAATTTAGTTTATAGCTATTTTAGTTTGTTTCTGTCGAATTAAATTATCTATTATATTGGGGTTCAAACCGTTGTTCGCGGCTATTGATTATATAGTTTGGACTTCAGCTTGGCGGTTACTTTTTGATAAGGATAATGCGAAAGCTCTATGGATCATCGATTGATACGCTGATATTTTTTGTGAAAATGGGTGATTGGAATCAATAGGAATACATATATCAGTGGATGTGGGTTTTCTGAACACGTTAAATTCTGTTTTACTATTTGAGTGCGATATCATTAGGTCTAAAAATTTAATTCTATTGTTTGATTCTTTTTCTAATTCGAATTTGATTTTCGGGTGAATATTATTTGAGAAATTCAGAAATTGACTCAGTTGTCTGAATGTTCCGGAAATACACGTGAGTATATTGTCTACGTATCTGTACAAGAAATGAATACTCACGGGTAATTTTGAATTGAAGATTTTATTTTCTATTTCGGACAGAAAAATATCTGCAAGAAGTAGACTCAGTAGTGGACCCATAGCTAGGCTGTTTAAATATTCGTATAGTTTATTGTTAAATTGAAAATAGTTTTTAAGCAGGCATTGTTCTAAAGAGGCGATGAACTCACTGTGTATCACGGGATTTACACGTTATTTTCCCAGAAGCTAAATGAATGCTATAATTTCTCGGTATATTTGGTAACATACATTCTGTCAAGAAAGTACCGGGAATTATCGATTTAAATCTGGCGGGGCAATGAGGCAGGTAAAAATTTTTTTTCCTAGGTTGGTACCACTGTCCTTAATTACTATGCCAAGCTTCAGCGGGATCTGTCAACTAGTGTGTTTGCAACAGCTGATTAAGTCAGTCGATGTCAGAGTGCGTGCCGATTTTTACTATGGGTGATTACGTTGAGCAAAGAATTTGTTTAAAGTTTTGTGTTGCAAATGAATTTTCGTGTGCCGATGCATTGAAAATGTTGCAAAAGGCCTTTGGTGATAATGCTCTATCGAAAACTCGTGCATATCAGTGGTACAGAGCTTTCAAGGACGGTCGTGAAGTGGTCGCCCATCGACGGCTTCGATCGAAGATAACGTCGATAAAATTAAGGAAAGGGTGCTGGAAAACCGTCGTACCAGCTTGAGAGAGATAGCACATGATCTTAAGATATCCCACGAGTCCGCACGTACGATTTTAATTGATATTTTGGGCATGAGAAAGGTGGCCGCACGACTCGTACCGAAAGACCTGAATTTTCTTCAAAAACGTCATCGCGAACAGGTTGCTTCAGACATGCTGGATCGCTGTAATTCCGGTTCTACATTCATGGAACGCATTATAACTGGTGATGAGACCAGGGTCTACGAGTACGATATGCAAACAAGCCAGCAATCATCGGAATGGGTGGCAACAAATGAGCGGAAACCGAAAAAACCACGCCAAAGCCGCTCGAAAATGAAGGTGATGCTCATTGTTTTCTTCGATATCCGTGGCGTGGTGCACTACGAATTCGTTCCAGAGGGTCAGACGGTAAACAAGGAGTATTACCTAGGCGTTATGAAACGTTTGCGTGAGCGTATCCGTAAGAAGCGGCCAAATTTGTGGGCGCACAACTCATGGATTTTGCATGACGATAACGCGCCTTCTCACCGAGCTACGATTGTGACTGACTTTCTCGCCAAAAACTCAACAAACGTGCTTCAGCAACCACCGTATTCGCCGGATTTGGCTCCCTGCGACTTTTTCCTCTTCCCAAAACTAAAATTGCCCCTTCGTGGCACCCGTTTTGAGTCGATTGAAGCCATAAAACAAAATTCGGCGCGAGAGCTAAAGTCCATCCCGGAAAGCGCCTATAAAAAATGTTTCGATAATTGGAAGTGCCGTTGGCATAGATGTATTGGAGCAAATGGAGCCTATTTTGAAGGCGACCCAATAAATTTTGACGATTAAATGTAAAAATGTTGTTTTAATTGAAAATTCCCGGTACTTTCTTGACAGAGTAGTATTGTCTACATCCAGGCATAAAGGTAGGAATGATTTGGTAAAATGAAATTTTTTAATTGCGTTGTTAATCCGATGGAATTTTTTATTGTGTATTTCGGAGTGAAATTATTAAGTCTTTTAAATATTCCATTTAATTCTTTTTCTATTTTGTAGGTAAGGCTTCTAATAAAGGAAACAACTGGGCGAATTGGTGCATCTTTTTTGGGAGTTTTTATTAGACCGTACAGTTTACGTGGGCTAGGATACATATTGATAAAATGATGATTTGATTTATAAATATCGGGTGTTCTTTTAGAGTGATAGAACTTTAAATTGAAATAAAACACATTTAAATTAAGATTGAAGCCAATTTTTTTTATCTGAAAGATAATTTTATGACATTCATGACGTTTTAAGAATAATTTCCGGCATATGTCCACCACGACTAGCTCTGAGGAACCGTATTCAACCAGACCAATTTCGGACCACTTTTTCGAGTAATTCAGGCCTTATTTCATCAATAACACGAGTTATGTTGACTTCCAAAGCGTCTATTGTTTCTGGTTTATCAGAATAAACCAATTACTTGACATAACCCCAAAGAAAATACTACAGTGTTGCATGATCTTGGAGGCCAATTAATTGGACCATTTCTCCAAATCTTGTTATCGCCAAATCCTTCTTTCAGTAAATCAATTGTTACTGTAGCAGGATGAGGTGTAGCACCATCTTGTTGGAACCAAAACACTTCTGGGTCGATACCATCAAATTTTAGAACAAATAATCATTGATCATCGATCTGTAACGAGCACCATTCACTATAAAATTAGCTCCAGCATCGTTTTTAAAGGAATATGAACCGAGGATGCCTCCAGCGTGTAAATCACACCAGACGGTGCATTTTTCAGGATGCAATGGAACATGAGAACTTCTTGAGAATTTTTTTCACTCAATATACGGCAATTTTGCTTGTTTACATAGCTTCATCACTAAACACAATTTTACGATAACAAAATGGATCAACTTCAAGCTGTTCTAAGGCCCAATAGGCAAACAAACGACGCTTATTATGGTCAAGTGGCTCTAGTTCTTGAAGGTCGTTTCGTATTTGCGTAGGTAACACTGCTTATAATTCAGGAAGAATATTCTGAAGGAATTTCAATATACAGCACCGTCGAGATTTCATGATTACCGATAATTGCTATTCCGACATTTAATGACCACTTATGTTGTTAGTCGACTTGCCTTATCAATCTTGGATTTTCGGAAGAATAATAATGGAAATTGTGCTTATTGACAAAACTAGAATTGTGAAAAATCTGAATCGCTGAATCAATCTAAAAATGTACTGTTCTGTTCAATACGAAAACTTGACCAGTTACAAAAACTCAGACGGTTTTGAAAATCATTATCGCCAAGCGACTGGTGCATCTGAATGTGGTAGGCGTGAAACTTGCGCTTTTTGAACATTCTTTGTATTGAACGCTCAGATATACCCCAAGCTACCCTAAACTTCCTTTGGCTTGTGTATGGATCATCTGTTATATCCATTAAAACCTCACGTTTCTTGTCTTCGCTAGTGACCGATTTTATTCTTTCTTCGTTTTTGTATTTGACATCTACTGTCTCTACAAATCTATTCAAAAGCTTTTGAAAACTCGATCCTTTTGGATGTATTCTCTCAAGATATTCTGAATAATATATAAGCATAAGATCGACCCGCTAATAAACAGTTTCAGTGGCTCTGCATCAACATGAAAATCACATCACTCATTTAATTTCGATGTAAATAACTGCGGAACTATTGGATTGATTTTGCCCATTAACGAACCAAACCGAGATGTTTAGGCCCAAAATTTACACTAAAAATTTCAAATCTTTAGCTTTTTCCGTTTCAAAAGTTCAAAAATTACAGACACTTGAGGATAACGACAGCACGCTGTTCCCTAGTTCAATCGAGCCAAAACATATTTCCGATCTTGCACAATAATATCATCAAACATTCTTTGTTCTCTTGAAAATGATCGAAAAACAAGGAATAATTAATCAATGTAATGGTTCCTTTTCGGCCGAACATCTTTCGATGGAAATGAGCGTATATCTACTCCTCTCTCTACATCAACCGTTCAACCATACCTAACAGCAATGTGCAACGGAATATCCATAAGATAGGGACGATCTCCATCGAAAATCCGGGTGCTTTCAACAACATACATAATGGATTAACCATTATCGTAAATTCACCTGCCTCTTTTTCCTTTCTAGATCGATTCTTGATGTCAAAAGTAGGGATGACTTATATTCATTTCTGATAAATAAATTTTTCATTCGTACGGGATGTCTTCAGCCAGTTTTAGTACTTGAGGGAGTATATATCGACATCGACATCAGAACTGGACTCTGCTGAATTCAAGGAAGAAATTACTATCTATGATTCTTCAGTAAAACACTTCAGCCTCTGAAACTGTTCTTGATATCGATTATTATTGATATTATCCATATAATGTTATTGATATGGTGCCATAATTATTAGGCGTTTTTGAAATTTCATTAGGACAAAACGAAACATAAAAATTCAACAGAAACATATTCACTGTTCAGGCTGAAGCATCATCTATTGCAATTACTGCTTTCCTTCTACTTGACAAACAGTCAATTGCACTGGCAGAAAGTTTGCAGCTCGTAGAGTCAACGCACGTGTTAAAATTTATTTGTCTGCCAGTTTCACAAATGATATGATTCTTTTTACGCGGTCTTTTTGTGTGATTTTCCAATTCACCCTCGAGTTGAACCTGAAGGTTGAAATTTTCCATTGAAATTTTGTAATTTAATTTCTATTATATTTAAATTTCATACCCATAAAAGAAATATAATTTCGTCCGATGTATATGTAATAAATTCAGATTCAAATTTATTTTCAGTGTATGTAAAAAAACAGGCATCGCAAATTAAGAGATAAAATTACTTTTTACCGAATGTTTTGACTTTTTTGTTAGATCACAATAATGCAGAGATGTCGGATTTCAATACGACAAAAATGGCCGAAGATACTCTAAACGGCAGTATACTACTCTGTCAAGAAAGTACCGGGAATTTTCAATTAAAACAACATTTTTACATTTAATCGTCAAAATTTATTGGGTCGCCTTCAAAATAGGCTCCATTTGCTCCAATACATCTATGCCAACGGCACTTCCAATTATCGAAACATTTTTTATAGGCGCTTTTCGGGATGGACTTTAGCTCTCGCGCCGAATTTTGTTTTATGGCTTCAATCGACTCAAAACGGGTGCCACGAAGGTGCAATTTTAGTTTTGGGAAGAGGAAAAAGTCGCAGGGAGCCAAATCCGGCGAATACGGTGGTTGCTGAAGCACGTTTGTTGAGTTTTTGGCGAGAAAGTCAGTCACAATCGTAGCTCGGTGAGAAGGCGCGTTATCGTCATACAAAATCCATGAGTTGTTCGCCCACAAATTTGGCCGCTTCTTACGGATACGCTCACGCAAACGTTTCATAACGCCTAGGTAATACTCCTTGTTTACCGTCTGACCCTCTGGAACGAATTCGTAGTGCACCACGCCACGGATATCGAAGAAAACAATGAGCATCACCTTCATTTTCGAGCGGCTTTGGCGTGGTTTTTTCGGTTTCGGCTCATTTTTTGCCACCCATTCCGATGATTGCTGGCTGGCTTGTTTGCATATCGTACTCGTAGACCCAGGTCTCATCACCAGTTATAATGCGTTCCATGAATGTAGAATCGGAATTACAGCGATCCAGCATATCTGAAGCAACCTGTTCGCGATGACGTTTTTGAAGAAAATTCAGGTCTTTCGGTACGAGTCGTGCGGCCACCTTTCTCATGCCCAAAATATCATTCAAAATCGTACGTGCGGACTCGTGGGATATCTTAAGATCATGTGCTATCTCTCTCAAGCTGGTACGACGGTTTTCCAGCACCCTTTTCTTAATTTTATCGACGTTATCTTCGATCGAAGCCGTCGATGGGCGACCACTTCACGACCGTCCTTAAGGCTCTGTACCACTGATATGCACGAGTTTTCGATAGAGCATTATCAACAAAGGCCTTTTGCAACATTTTCAATGCATCGGCACACGAAAATTCATTTGCAACACAAAACTTTAAACAAATTCTTTGCTCACCGTAATCACCCATAGTAAAAATCGGCACGCACTCTGATATCGACTGACTTAATCAGCTGTTGCAAACACACTAGTTGACAGATCCCGCTCAAGCTTGGCATAGTAATTAAGGACAGTGGTACCAACCTAGGAAAAAAAATTTTTACCTGCCTCATTGCCCCGCCAAATTTAAATCGATAATTCCCGGTACTTTCTTGACAGAATGTATGTCATTGAAACAGGGCTGTGAAATCCGAACCACGAAATAGATAACCCGTTATATGTGTTTCATTTAACTAAAGTGTACAAATGGATTTCTATAAGTAATGGCCAGCACGATACGAAGATAAATTTTTGCGGATTCAAAATCTCCGTTCTCTGAAGTGAACTCTGTCATATTTTATTGTGAAGATTGTTTTTCTAGTGCTGCCATCCAAACATTCCAAGGTTACACATTCTCGTCATCTATCTAAGGCATCCTAAAAACCTTTCAGTGATCCCGGAAGGATATTTTAACCTTCGACTAATGTCACACCGTTAAAATCCTCCCAAAACTTTATAGATTTGTTTATTGTGAAAGTTTCATCAAAACACCGTAAAAGAAGAAAATAAAGTGTCGAACTCCCTCGAATTCCTCCCACTTTATTTAGGTAAAAGTTTTCGGAAGATCAGGACAATAAAAGAAATTAGGCCCCGAAGCGGTGCCGAAGAATTGGCCGGCACCAAGTCTGCGAGGCAAGCAGAGAAAGCGGAAAAGTCGAATTGTGTCGGTGAGAAGCAGACGTAACTTTTTCTTAAAGAGTGGAATTACTTATGCCTATTTGAATTGTAAATTGACTCGATTCCGCAAACTTGTCCCTGCCTACATTTTTTACATGGCAAATATTCATTTGGGGTTAATTATATTTAACGTCAGCTGAAACGGGGGTTTACCCATTGACGTGGTGAAAAGGGTTACCCTTTGTGCTTAGATCGTGGAATACAGTCAAGAAATAAGTTGTCCGGTGAATTATAGAAAGCCCAACACAGTAGCGGATTTACAATTTCCGGGGCCCTACGCTAGAAAACTTTGAGGGCTCCTTTCCCTACTTTTTCAATTCATTTCGAAACAAATTTTCAATGGAAACTTGGATTTTTTCTAAACAAAACTTAAAGTTTATTAATAAAATATAAGGTACATCAAAACAAAATATAGTTTGGATTTTTGATTCTCTCGATCTTTACTTGACGGAAATTCATCTTCAATATAAACTTTCAAAAACAATCAAAATTATTCTAACAGAAACTAACTTTGAAGTCAAATTTACAATGAAAAACTCTCATCAACTTATACAAAAAATTAAGCATATACACATTCCAAACAATGGCAAACTTGTTTCCTTTGATGTAAAAAGCTTATTCCCTAGTATACTGGTCAGTCAAACCATAAAATTAGTTGATGATTTATTACTCCAAAAGCGAACTAATTCTGTTGTAAAAACATAAATATTAGACGCCTTGAACGTTTGCCCAAATCAAAATTACTTTATACTCAACGGCACGTTTTATCTAGACGAAGAAAGTCTAACAATGGGTAACGCATTAGGCCCCTTGTTATCAGAAATATTCATGGATCACGTAGAAACCAATAACCAAAAACTCCCATATTTTAAAGATATCGTTTATTGGTACCGCTATGTAGATGACAATTTGTTTATTTAATGGCACAAATAGACAACTTTGTTCATTTTTGGAATCTATCAATGAATTATATCCAACAATTGAATGCACACATGAAGATGAAGTAAATAATAGCATCAATTTCTTAGATTTAAAAATCACCAAAATTAATAATAGACACGACTTTTCCATATAGAGGAAACCTACACATACAGATGGTACGATTCATCATACTTAAAACCAACCATTTTCACAAAAATTGTCAGCTTATAATAGTATGCTTTATAGATTGGTTAACATACCCATGAGGAAAGAAAATTTTGACAAAGAGCATAAAACCATTAAACAAATAGCTTTCAATAATGATTTTAATCCGTTAATTGTAGATAATTTACTTGATAAAATAAATTACAAGAAAGCAATATCACTTGTATATCCACAATTTTAAAATTCAAACGAAACAAAATTTATTTCATTAACTTATAGGCCAAAAATCTGAAAAGATTGCTAGATATTTAAAGAAAAAAGAAAATTATAACAAGTCTTTTAAAACCATTAATTCTTTAGGCAGCTAAAAAATAATAAAGACGTCATTCCTGAAAACAAAATATCAGGTGTTTACAAGTTAACATGTAGTGATTGCCCATGTGTATATGTGGGACATACGGGCCTTTCCTTGTTCATTCCAAACAAGGATACGAGAACATGAAAAATGTTATATTAATAATAAACCAAATTCAACTTATGCCAACCATTTGTTAGAGACTGGTCATAATTTTAATATGAACTGTGAAATATTACATATCGAAAACAAAAGTCAGGAACTAAATCTGTTAGAAACTTTAGAGATCAAATGGATATAAAAAAAGAAAAATGTTATTGAATGATCAAATAGATTTAAACAGATCCCCCCTACTTAATATTTTTCATTAATTTTAAACCATCTCTTTCCACCCCTCTATTTTTTGTACCAGAGCTGTGTATTTGAGATCATGTTTTGCATTGTATACCTCAGTTTAAATACTCACCTGATGAAGTCATGTTATGACGAAACAATTGTCGTGTAAATCAATGAAATAGCGGAAGTTAACATTTGTTTTCCTTATATATATATATAGTTTGTAAAAAAAGAAATCCATTATTTTTTCGGTAGATAGCTGTAGTGATCGATTTCTCGTAAACTATCGATCAAACAATTTCAAATTTATGCTCGTAGTCAAAGTGACGTTTCACACTGAAAAAAAATCTATGCTATTTTTTGTTTGGTTCATTCAGTTGTGAGTTACAGGCTGTTGAAAATGGAAGTCAACAGAAAGATAAAAAAGATTTGATAGAAGCGAAGTAAGGCGGCTGACCCTGTAAATAGTGGTTATGGTCCCGATGTTGTAACAGCTAATTAAGTGCAATTTTGGTTTCGTCGATTCTGTTAAGGTATTTTTGATGTTAAAGATGAGACAAGCTGGCCCGTCGTCGAAAATGTCGTTAAAATCTCAGAAATAGTCGAAGTTGACCGGCATGTTAGTAGTTATAGCATCACCTAGGAGCTAAATATCGACTATAAAACAGTTTTGAACCATTTGCGCAGAGCTGGCTTAAAAGTCAAGTTCGACGTTTTGGATGGATCGAATTTTCATCTGCGAAGCCTTGGCCAAACGGAATGAAATCGACCCATTTCTTAAACGGATGATGACTCAGGATGAGAACTGTGTCACATACGATGATATTCTGCGAAAACGATCGTGGTCAAAGCTCGGTGAAGCTGCTTAAACGATAGCCAAACCATAACTTGGCCAGGAAGGTTCTACCGTGCATTTGGTGGGACTGGAAAAGAATCATTCATTATGAGTTGCTTCCATATGGCCAAACATTAAATTGGTCTCTATACTGTCAACAACTTGATCGTTTGAAGCTAGAGATTGACCAGAAATGGCCAGAATTGACCAACAGAAGAGGTGTTGTGTTTCATCAGGGCAACGCCAGGCCACACACGTCTCTAGTGACTCGCCAGAAACTCCGAGAGCATGATGGAGAAATTTTAATCCGGACCTGTCACCAAGCGACTACCATGTTTTTCTCACAATGCAAAACTTCCTGAGTGATAAAAAATTGGCTTCAAGAAGAGATTGTGAAAATCGATTACTAGAGTTTTTCACCAATAAGGACCAAGACTTCTATGAGAGAGGCATCATGAAGCTACCTTTAAAATGTCAACAAATTATAGAACAAAATATTTGACCTAACTCCGACAATCCGAAACATGTTAAATAAAGTCTTCAAGTTCACAAATAATGATTTTTTCCCCAACTTATTATAAGAAATGAATGCAAATCAATAACAAAGTGGAAATTATTTCAACAAGAGTAAATTAGATACAAAATATAAAAAATTTATTTCTACAAAAAAACGAATTCAATCATGGGGATATAATAAAATACAAAATTTTTAAAACATCAAAACCGAATACAGAGAAACTGATTCACTTATTTTCATGTTTGAAAATTCTTTTATTGCAACATCGTTAAGCAGACACATTGTTATATCACTTTCGATTGAAGGTATATCTTAGGACTGCAGTCTACTTTTCTTCATAACAATTCTATATTTGTCTTTTATAAGGGAGATTGAGGAAAATGAGCACTCTGCTGCGAAACTAGTTATAGGTAAAGTTAAAAACAATCATCGAGCGATACACAAATTTGTAAATACTTCTTTCACTTCCTTATCCAATATTATCTTCACCATCTCTGAACCATTTGTGTTATTATCAGGTTTTAAGAGTTTGATATATTCTTCGAATTGAAAAACTTCGCTGATTATTCTGTCCTCAAGATCTTTACCATAATATGTAACGTTAAAAAACACCCCATTGTTGATTTGAATTTCAATCGCTAAAAAATGCTCCAATAATGTGATTAAACTAAGAGCATTAAGTTTGGCGTTTCCGCAATGAAAGTCGACGATGTTATCGCATGCGCTGTGGAGTTGCATAGTTTTCAAGAAGCGTAGAATTTCCCAGATTTCTTTCGTTCGTATTGTGAGTTTACACGAAGACACACATTGTGGTATTTTTATCGAATTAACGTACTTAATCTATGAAAATCGTGGAATATTGAATTTTTATTGTTTCTTATAAGACGTATAATCAGAAGGCGGTAAGTTATACGCAGATCCCGATGAATATGTTCTGCTTTTGTGAATGCCAATTATTATTTTTGATTTATTTCATTCTCTGCAGGTTACACAGGTTAACATGTTGCTTCATATGATATTATACATTTAATTTCCCTTCTCATGCTAATGATTGATTAACGTGACCTCATTCCTGTGTTCTGGATATTTCATCTCATATTTATTACCTTGTAAATAATTTTAATAAAATAGAATAGAAAGGCCTTTTACTTGATAGAAGAAATATAACAAAATTTGAATATCGAAACAAATTAAAATATGTTTATCTATATTTACTCCATTTGACATTATATATTGAGTTTTGATTATATACGTCCATTAAATTTAAGCGGTGCTTGTTTTAGACATTAATTTAATTCTAAAAGTTTTTTGAATAAAAAATTTTTTGAAATTAAAATTGTAGAAGATAAACATATTTTAATTTGTTTCAATATTCAAATAATTTTAATGATATCTAGAGTCACTGGGAGTGAGATCACGTGTTGCAGGTTTTATCTTATAGATTTGAAATTTATAGCCTTAGTACCGGATGATCTAAGTACCGAAAATTTTAGTACCGGATGATCTTACAACTGAACAATCTTGCTGGAGTGAGTACCTTTTTGCTTGGATTATCTTAATACCAGAGAATCTTCCTTGTGCCGGATTTGAAGTATCACATTACCACACCATCTTGGTTCCGAACGCTCTACTCGTCATTTGAAAGAATTTGAAATTGAACACCTGCTGATTATATGCAGAATAGGAACTATTCTTGGAGAAAGCACTATCAGTCCGACACCTTGGAGAACAATATTCCAGGAGAACCTCAAAGATAAGTTCTTACGTAAATCTCGGACCTCAAGCTAACTGTAAAATTTTATTATATTGTAAATAAGAGTAACTATTTTAATCGTAAAGTTGATATAAATAGATAGGGAGTAAGAGTTTGCATTTTCTTTATCAGGTTGACAATTTGGGATTCATTCAGGAAGGAGAAGTTTTATTTATCTTTTCATTGGCGCACTGTGAGGCATTTCACGAAGTAGAATGTTTCATGTGCGGATGGCTAAACCCCTAGCGCAAATTATAGTGTTTTAGTTTAATTTCCTTTCATCTTTTTATCATAGGCTTCGCTGTGGTGGGTTAACGATTTTGTATTCAAATACTCTAAGAGCGTTTTGAAACTGACACTATCAATGTCTTGCAACAGATCCCTTATATCGAATATCATATTTGAATTTAACAAATATACTTCCATAGAATGAAGTCGCCAATCAAGAAATTCGGTTTATCTAATACCTGAATCCTAAATTTATCTTTTCCACTTAGTTCTCTTGCTTGTGCCTCTATATAGTCTGTTTGTGGATTCAATTTATGCCCGTAAAATGACTTTAAGGAGTTGTAGATCCAATTTAGGGGTTTGAAGTTTGGAAGAAACCTTATCAAAGCGTTATAGAATTGTTTCCCATAAAACTATAAGCATCGCGTATTCTAATTTAATGAGCTTTTTATATAGATTTTTGGCCTATTGATAATTCTTAAAAATCAATCATTTGATATAGATATTCAGTATAATCTGATTCTCAATTTAAATAAAAACTTCCTCTATACAGGTAAGCCTCCAATGTTATATATATAACAGTTAAAAATTAAAAAAATAGATATATAGAAGTTTGACGGTTTACTGGTGTCATCTATTGCTGAATTATCGAAACTACGTCGTGGGCAGTAGAAGTATTCTATTTTTCATAATGCATACGAAATAATGAACTCAAAGTGTGAGAGAAGATTTAGAATTAAGAATTAATATCCTTACTGAGAACTCTGATATAAGACCGGTACACTTGATGATAAAAATATGTCTGTGGTCTATCAAATATGACAGTTATCCAAATGAACTTGTCATTGATAAGTGTCATAAAAATTAAGTATTAAGTTCATAGACGAACTATTATGATATGTAGTTTATCTATGATCCAGTACATTCAACTATAAACAATAATATATTCTGTTGTGCGTACAAGACTTTCAGGAAGATACCGTTATCCATACATATCCTTTAATCTCATATTGAAATATTTGATATAAGGCTCCTCTTGATATTTAATCAGAATATGCCAGCAGCTGTTGCAGAAAATTCCAACACTAGTGAAGATGCCCCAAATAAGGCAGAGCATTCTGAACAAATGTGGAAAATACTAAAAGCTCATATCCTTAGAGAGAGGGCACGCAAAAAACAAGAGCGAGAAGCAGAAGTTGAGGAGGAAAGATTGCGCAAAGAGAGAGAAGCAAGGGAACAGCAGAATGTTATGACTTTGGGTGAAACCCGTGAACAGTTAATACAGTTAGAAGCTAAATTACAGCAATTGAGAGATGAGAAACATCAGCTCTTCTTAACTTTGAAGAGAGTTTTGAATGCAGATGACAACAATAGGAAAAAACAAATGGTCAAAGAAACAGCTAGGTAAGGATAATGGTTGAATATAATTATAGAAAATGTATGTCTCTGTTTTCAGTGAAATGTTAACTTTACAATCCATACCGCAAGGACTAGTCCACCAACAACAGGTTTATATTACACCCCCTTCAGTTCCTAGGGCAGCACCAATGCCCCAACAGCAACCACAAGGATTCAAACCATGCACAAAGAGACCTAGAAGTCCCAGTCCTCCACCTACTATACCAGTTTCTTTATATCACCAAAGTTACAGTAATTATAAACCTCCTGTAGGATCTACTGCTTATCAGTCCTCCCCTCAAAGTAAGTTTTTAATATGGCATCTATTGAGACTTTTCGTTGTTGAGTTGCTGTGCTTAAGTCGATTACTGAAATATTTATTCTTTTATGAAATGTATTAGTATCTTGGTTGAATAAGCAGTACAGCTGTTCTATTATTTTTTCAAAATGATATACACAACAACCCAAGTTTTATACCATATATTTTTCTATAATCTTAAACTTACGGATTTTCGTGCTTACCATTTACAATTTGCAGATGGCATTTGTTTTCTGTTATTAGTTGAGGAAAACTGCTGCAGAATAACATCCAATGTTTGAGGAAGCTTATGGTATACATTCTCAGGATAAAATACAGTGTTTCAAGAGGTTCAGTTCTCAGACAATGGATTGGCAGCCTTATTGGATGAAAATCTACACAAACTCAACCTGAACTTGCGGATCAGTTGAATGTGATGCAGAAAGCCATCTCTGTTCATTTGAAAGTTATGAGGAAGATTTAGAAACTGGGAAAGTGGGTTCCATATAAACTGAATGAAAAACAGCAAGAAAATCGGAAAAAGTAAAATGCTGCTCGAATAGATATAAAAGAAAACCATTTCTCCGTTGAATTGTGTCAGGTGATGAAAAGTCGATATATTTTGGGAATCCTAAGCGTCTTAAATCATGGGTGAATCGAAGCAAACCATCAACATACTAAACTAAATTGCTTTAGAAAGAAGACAATGCTCCACATTTGGTGGAATCAGAAGGGTGTAATCTATTATTAGCTGCCAACATCTGGTGATACTGTTAACACTGATTGCTACCAACAGAAAAATATTGATTTAAATTAAGAATTATATAAAAAAACAACCAGAATATGGAGAAAGGCAACACAATGATATTTTGCTCCATGATCATACTCCATAAAGTGAAATGATCGAAGCATTCAATTGGGAAATACTAGTGCATGCGACTCATTCCCAGACTTGACTACATCTGATTATCATCTATTGGCTTTAATGGGACACGCTCTCTCTAAACAATGCTTCAATTAAGATGAAAATGTACTAAAATGGTTCCATAATTGGTTCGCATCGAAAGAATAACTATTCTTTCAACATGGCGATCATAAACTGCCAAAAAGGTGGGAAAAATGTATAAATAGCAATAGAGATTATTTAGATAAAATATTTTTGATCATTTTCAAAAAACATACTTTGAATTTTTACAAAAAAAATCCTATTTTATACTTCTACTCCTGTTTCATAAAAAAAGATATAAAAACCTGTAATATTGATATGTAGTCAGTATAAATATTGGTAGGTAACCAATTTTATCAAGTTTATGCCAAAGTTGTCTAATAGTTGTTTCCATTAGGTACTAACTAAAATAACTGACCTGTGAAGTGAATATTTCTAATGTTGTTTATCAACTAGAGCATTTTTACTTGAAATATCTTTTTTTTAATATTGATTAACTCTCTGGAAAATTTTGATGAATGGGTTGTAAAAAAAGAAACAAGGTGTCTAGGGTGTTCTATTTTGTGCAATTTTATCAAAAAATAAATTTTTGGGTCCTGAGGGTTTATCAAAATGAAATTATTTCTGGGGATATTCTGAAAAAGACTGACACTTTCAATTTGGTTTTGAAATTTAAATTGTTGGATCGTGGTTGATCATATGCAAATCAGAATAACTTCATTTAAAATATCATTTTAAATGTATTTCCATTAAGTTGAATATTTATGTACTCTTATCTTTAGAGTTTTTTTATATTTCATTGACTGTCAAGTAGGATGCATAGAGGAATACATCTTCTATTAAGGCTGTCAAAAATTATTCATTGGAATGAAGTCCACCGTTAAAATGTTCAAGTATTCTTTAATGATATTTGTCTTGTATTTCCAAAGCATGGAACAAATTCCTGTATTAATGTGGGAAATTAATCCAGGAGCCAATTTAACTATGGATAAATATTCACCTCTCAACGAAATATGCGATTTTAGAACAGTTATATCTCAAACATTAAAGAAAAGAATACCTCTTATTGTATTTCTTGAAGATACCTTGAGTCTAGAAGACTTAATAATTCGTAATGAATATGGACGTACTATATATCCTGGTCTATCCACCCTTATGAATTCTTTCAAATCACATTTCATGCCTTATATGGAGAATCCTTTTGAAATAATCGAGGAAGTTGCTAGTCCTATAAAAAAAATAGATTTCAACTTTTATGATATAAATTTGAACAACTGGTTGAAAGTAGGAGCATTAGTAATCGATCTGAAAACTATAAAAACAAAGGAAAGTCGATTGAGCATGTTGAAAAAACACGACTTCTCTATCTTCAAAATTAGTTCGATGCTTCTAAATAACCATGAACAGATATTAATTGCCTTCACTGCCCGTTATCCATCATGGATCCCAGAATACTCGGAACGTCACAATGTCAAAAAACTTCTACAGACAGCTGTTTCTGAATCAAAAGTAGTACCGATTGTGGATGATAAGAATTTGCTACTTGTAATAACAGGAAATACAGAATATAGCACAAATAATGGTGAAAAATTCGATTCAGTCACATTGAGCAGATCCGATTTCAGTATCAACGATGATCAGATGAATCTTGTACTTGAAGGAGGGAATATGAAAGTTAAATTTTCAATTATATTTGATTCTGCTGGTTATTGGAAAATAAAAGAGGTCACTATAGATGAAAACTCAATGGATTTTGAAGGAGTGGAAATTCCTGTGAATTTTTCTTATCATTGTTCCAAATTTGTGCTGTCAAATAAATCTACTAAGAATATTCTACATATTGGTGGTTTTCAAATGCAGCCTTTTCAAGATGGACAGGATCAACCATATTTCAGAGATGCATATGATTGTATTGATTTTATGACGATACCAATATGCAGCGGTATATTTGTAACAGCGATTCTTCTCATTATTTTATTCTGTGGAATAATTTCCTTGATGGATATAAAAACTAGAGAACAATTTGATGATCCAAGGGGACACCTTTTCAAGCCTTGTGTAGAAAATACTTGAATGTCACTATTACATGGTTTTTTAATTTTTCATCAGTTATTCTGTTAACATAACATATGGATATGATTTAACTATTTGTACTAATAAGATTTGATGTGAAATTTTAAGTGCTAATGGTTTCTTCATTCAAGAAAAGTTTTCTACTTGATAATACAGCTTAATTTTAAAAGAAGTCTGTATGAAACTTTGAATTATTTCAATTGGATGTTTCTCTATAACCTATTCAGATAGTCCTGAATTTTCCATTCAACAAACATATCTTGAATTGTATATTAACAATTTATATTTCTTTGTTATTCAAATTTTACACATTAGAAAAGTGGATTTGGCATAAGTATTCTGAATAACATCAAATATCATTAAATGCCTCATTAAAATTAATGCAGCTAATACATTTCATAAAGATTTAATGCAATTAATGAATTTCATGCAGATTTGTATTGTTCCTCATCAATTTGTAATTTTTCCATATTGTACAATTTTCCTTCAATATAGCTTTTAAAATTCTAATTTATTATAAATTTAGGATTTACATTTCCAGGTTTCATGTGATATGTTTTATTTTTGTTTAACATTAGAAGATTTATTAGGGATGAAACCTATTATGTTGAAAGCTCATATTTTTTATTTGAATAAGTTTCAATTGGGGTTGAGAATAATTTTACATTCAATATTACTATTTGACAAATTTTTTTATATTATTTGGTTTATTTGCAGAGGATGACGGTAGACGTCATGAATTAGTACGTGCAGTACTTTGGAATAGTGAGTGTTTCAATAGCTTTTTTGCTTCCTTGCTAAAATCATCCTTAAATTGTTTTGGTCACTGCTTTGCACACTATTTCATAAATTCAGTTGGTTAGTTTGAGCACATTTAACCCTTTACTAATTTATCATTCATTGAACTGTATTTGATTAAAACAATTATTTTTCTACATGGTGAAAGGCATTAGTCATCCTCATTGTTTTTTTCTGTAATATAAAATAAATGAACGCAAATCATCAAAATTTAAACTAGATTTTTTCTTATAGAAATGAAATATTTATCTAGAATGAGTCTAACAAACATTTACTAGATACGAGTAGTCCGTTGTTTTGTGATATTTCATTTTAAAAATTGATTAAATAAGAAATTACTTAGTGATAGAAAACGAAGTCATTTCTCAATAATTCTTTTTTCTAACATTAACTGTATTTAAGAGAATTTTAGATGATAAGGATAAGAAATTGAATTGAACTCAATAAAGGAAGCAAGAATATTCAAATATATAGATTCTGTAAATTTGTTATAATCTATTCCAAAAATAAACAAAAATATTTATCATTTTCTTTGTGAAAAGTGGTTGAATCAAAATAGAATAAATATTGTTTCAACACTTCATCATTCTAATTTGGTGATCTCCCAGAAAATTTTGATGAACTTTAATTATAGTCCAATTATAATAATTTTTTTTCAAACTTCTCTCGTCATTAGTAATTTTCTTTCATTTTAACGAACACATTGTTCTTTTCTCTGTGAGGTCTGAATTTTTCGGTGAAGTCTGAATTTTAGTCTATATCTCAGCATGTTATATACTTTAATGAAGCGTCTACTAGCCTCTTAAACGATTTTTTAGTAGAATATGTATTTCATCATTGTTTTTTCCAAATGTCTGTAATTTTTCGAATTTTGAATGGAAAATGATAAATAGAGACGCAAAAATGTCTCGGTTAAGTTTGTTAATGGGCAAAAAAAAATTTATCTTTTTCCCAATATTTTCGAAACTACAGATCAGACGATCTGAAATGAGGTTATTAAAATTAGAAAAATGCAAAATTTTCGTGGAATTAGAAGATTCGAAATATTTTTTGTTAGCAGTTTTCAAAATTCTGAAATTACTTTAAGTTGGTAGGCTGAAACAATATGAAATTGTTGAATTTTTGTATGATGATGATCTTCTTATGATAATGCAATAAACTCACAGAGATTTATGTCATGAAATCATGTTTTGTCGTTAGTTGATTAGAGTGTGAAATTAGAGATTCAAAGATCTCAAGTTCAAGTCCTGCCTGATTAGGGAAGAAATTTTCTAGTCAAGCAGTGTCGCCCACCACATATAGTTGGTTCAAAAATTGACAGTACTATAGGCCTTAAGATATTAGGGACACAGAAAAAAACTACTTGGAATAAGGATAATTCTATAATAATTCAAGCTTTGAAATAGAGTTTCTTCCTGAATCAGTGAATTTTAAAACAATAAAACTCTTAAAAATATTATAAATTTTTGTTTTTTCATTCTTAGTATACTATAGTTTTATATTGAGAAGTACCTTTAAGAGAATTTTACCTATATGCAAATCCTTATAGTATACCATTATTCTTATTCACAGTACATAGGTATGAAAAAATTTTTCTTTGTGATACATTTTCAATAAAAAAACTTTAGTTGAAATAAAATCTAACATTCAACTAAAAAGCCATCGTGTACGTCAAAAGATAGATTTTATACGGTGATGTTATTTTGATCTCTTCATATAATCTGTATTCATCAAGATAGTAAGCACATACGATAAAATGCCTAGCTAGATATCATTGGTGGTGGTTGAGATACTAAGAATCATACCTTAAATTTCACTCAAAAGAGATAATATTATAAACATGCTATTTTCTTTCAGAAACCCAACAACCATGTTTTTATCCACCTTCCGATCTGTCAATATTCTATACGCAACCACAACAAGGTCCTATACCCAACAGAGAGCCTCAGCGATGCACTTATGAACCTAGTCGCCCTCAGACTTACCATCTAGATACCAAACTGTCCGATCATTATACATTAAGGCCTCCTAATTCTCATAGTCATATCATCCATAGTGGCGCTCTTGCCATTAGTTCTCAAGCACCATCAAAATCAGGAAGTATAGCAACTGGATATCCTGTAAGAAATCAGGCACAATATCAGCAAGTTCCTATAGCTGCACCTGCACTGTATACTGCACAGAATAGACCTTTATATCAATCACCTGGTACACCGATGAATTACAATCAAAGAGAATAGAATATTGGAATTTCAATTTATGAACCTCTAATCTTGGAATACAATTTATGGTTAAATTTGCCACTTGGTTATTATGAAGATAAAATTAAAGAACATTAGAATTCAATCACTTGCAATAAACCATATTTGAAAGCATCATTTGGATTTACTATGGAACTTTGAAAACGAGAACTCTTAGTAGGATATGAAGAGTTGGATATGGTTCATTGATTCATCAACTTGTTCCTTTGATCTATATTCAGTTCAGTCAACTA
Source organism: Megalocaria dilatata (assembly GCA_034642435.1). Lineage (NCBI taxonomy): Eukaryota > Metazoa > Arthropoda > Insecta > Coleoptera > Coccinellidae > Megalocaria > Megalocaria dilatata. The sequence continues at coordinate 41,751,261 of CM067856.1, read as the reverse complement.
TATTTATAAAAAATTTCACTTGCAAAAAAAATAAATCCAATTCAGTCCATATAACCTAATGCTAGTATCTGCCCTCTTTGCTTTTTCAGCGTCTATTTTCTAGTTTGATTTTTTTAAAGAACTAACTTTGATTCCTCAATCCAATATTTAGTATTATCGCTTTTGCGAATTTTACATCAGATATGTTCAAAAATTAATTCTACTTAAAAGTTATTAATATATATTCTGGAGGCCTGATAAAATGTGATGAAATAAAATGCTGACTGTTAGACAGTGATCACAGTTGACAATAAATCAGGCAAATTAAGCCAAATCTTGAATAACAGTGGGGAGATTTTGATCTCTTTAATTAATAATTTCATGCAAATGCACTTTTACATTGAAAGATCGAGGTTTCCCCTTTTATAAAATCTATTTGTCATAGCTTTGAAATTTTTGACATCTTGAGACTACTTGAAAATTATTGAAATTGTAACTGAATTTTTTGTTACATGTATATTTTAGGAAAGAGAAATTCATTTATGTGCTGTAAATACAGATTGAAGAATTTTGAAGTGAGGAAAATTAAATAAATAGACTTCATAATTCCAACTGTAAGATGTGATATCCTTGAATAAATATCTGATTTATAGAAATTTGTTTCTCTGAACTGTTCTTTCCAATTTTCTGAGTTTTTTTTTATTGGTTGCAATTTATAGCAGAGTTTGAAATAGGCGATATCCTTGATTCATTCTTTAAAATGGTTTTTAATTAGTACAGATATAATATCATTTACAAAACCTGATTTAAAATCACCAACATTATAAGGAAAGGTAATAAGAAAAAAACTTTATTTTCTTATCTCTGTTTCCATATGCCGTAAACCAACAGAGTTGGTAGAGGTAGAACCATTCTACCTCGAATCATATTCACACAAATTAGCCACCTATAAGAGCTTTTATAGACTAGTTAAAATACGTGTGAGACACGAAAATTTTGACAAAGAATTAATGCCATAAAGTTTTAAATAATGGAGTTAATTTGTCAATTTTAGATAATCTATAGAATAATATAAGGTACAAAATAACAATAACACTAGCATATTCCACACTTAAACATTTAAATGAAACGACATATTTCTTTAACTTACGTAGGACAGAAAACTGATATGATTGCTCAATAATTAAAGAGAAAACAAAATGTTAATATGTCAGAGAAAACTACTAATTTGACAACTTAATAAACAGAACAGATTTCATTTCAAAAAATAGGACATAATTTCAAAACAAATGTCAAACATATTATATGAGATTAAGATTTCGACAATATTTAATTAAATAAATACACAATATATTCAAGAAACAGTATAAGACAAGAATTAGTTGCATAAAGGTGACAAATGGCTGATCAAAATGTGAAATCTGTCGCAGTTTAGAAAAGTCTGTGTCAACTCTTGTAATATATACTGATTTTGCTTATTTTGTTTGATTATATAATTATCCTTTTGATTGCTTGTTACATAGTCACTATAATTAGCTGTACTCTTGTTAATTTACATTTCTGGTGCATTTTTGGTTATCATTATTTTTCAGAAGACTATCTTTTTGTGTCTGAAAATACGATTGTTACGAGGATATAACAATTAAATCAATTTTCCTACCTCAACTATTCGTTATTTTAGTGTTGCATGTTTTCATTCAACATTATATTATGTTTCAGGCATGTTTTATCAGACTTATATAGAAGATATTATGTAACCAATATTCCACATCTCCATAAAATTTTGTAGATTTTGGATTGTATATAATTAGTTTTTGAATCTTATTCAAGTCTTCTATTATTCGAGAAAAGTGTGTACAAAAAATTTGTTTGGGCAGAATATCTCAAAACATATAAGCAGAAATTGTGTAGAAAGTAATTATACCATTTTTACCACATCTTGCTGTAGTATTCTAAATATTAATTCATCTTCCTCTTCTATCTACCACTTTTAATGATTTCAGATCACTTTTCAGTTTGAAAACATAGAATCTGATCTGAATGAGAAAATTAGGAACTAAAAATAACGGAAATTGAAAAGACAGTTCTTTAGTAGTATTTGAATATCCCATGCAGTGGAAAAATGAATTTTTTTTTTTATTTCACTATACCGGGTATGAGAGTATACAACCGGATGTTTTTCCGAAAATTAGACGTCTGTTGGTTGAAAATGATAAAAAATATTTAATTCAAAATAATGTCCATTGCTATTCATACATTTTTCCCACCTCTCAGGGAGTTTATGAATGACACACCACAAAAACATTTTTTCTTTTAAAGAGAATCAGTTATCAAGGCATTTTGATACATTTTCAGACGAATTGAAGCATTGCTCAGCGAGAATGTGTCACAGTGATGCAAATAGAAGTTAATTGGACGGATTCAAGTCTGGAAAATAAGCCGCATGTATTAGTATATCCAACAGAATATCTTGATTACACCTTTTTGATCTGTGATGATGGCGCATTATTATGGAGCAAAATAACTTTGTGTTGCCTTTTTCCATATTCCGGTCGTTTTATAGGTAATGCTCGATCAGTTGCTGTTGATCTTTATCCAATAAGGCTTGCAATTTGTTGACTGCGAACTTTTTCGTTGGTTTCCCACGCTCTTCGTTTCTTACGTCAAAATCATCAGTTTTTAATTTTAGAACCACTCGAAACACCGTGTTTTATTAAGAGCACGTTTACTGTAAAATGCGGCAAGCATTGGAAATATAACGATGTATTAAACTTGGGTTGTTGTGTATTGAAAATCTTCGTCAGGTGTTCGAAAGAGGTGATGATGGTGCAGCTGAAGCGGTCTCTAAACTGAAGGAAGCATCATCTATAAGGAAATTTGGATTCCATACTTCTACACCTGGTATATACGTTGTGAAAAAGGATGATTTATTCAGAGAAAACTTATGTCTCCCGCCTGTGAGTAATTGAGGAGGGTGTCATGGATTTACCTTTGTGTGATATCCGCAATCTATAAGGAGTGGTATACTGTTTTATTTCATTGCTATTTTTCATCAATCACTGTCCAGTGACTACAGAATAGCAAAGATTTTTATTCCAGTAGGGGTGTAGGTGAATTGCTATAACATGAATTATTCCGAAAACGGCTGTTCTCTGATAGTCAACTTGTAATACAGATTTTCCCCAAAAGTACATAACATTTTTGTATTAACATAAAACAGAATAATTGGGACATATTGGGCTGCAGTTTATTCCAGTGTCAAACATGTAGCTGAAATCGGTCAATAAAATAAAATATGTATTATTCATCCAAATGTATGTTATCGGCTTGACACGTGAATTCTACCAGGTTTTCGTATTGGCATGCGAGCATAACTCTTTCGCCAAGGAACTACTCAGCAGTCTCCACAGTCCACCCCAAGAGGTAGAAAGTGTGATAAGGATTACGCCATATCATCGCGCGAAGCGAGAACCCCTCCGAAGAGATAAACCCACCAGCTTCCAGTTTGGGCCCCGACTCGAAAGCCAGAACCGTCTGACTGGTAGCAGCGAAGCACTATTCAACCTCTACTGGCTCTGCAGGTCAGTACCCGAGTTGGTTTGTGACGCAACTCACCCGCCGGAAGGAATTCTTATCCAAGCATCCGAACGTAGTCCCATGAACTAAGATAATCTCAAGAATGATGACTACTATTGATCCTGGTACGAGCACCGTCTAACGGCCTCTACGCCCTGACTCACCGAACCCATGTGAAGTCATTTGATTGATCCTGGCATCAAGCACTAACGCCAAAGCCATTTTGTCGAGATCCACAAACCCTAAATTGTTGCGCATTGATCCGTGACCAAGACAAACCGGTCGAACCGTCAAGTCCCGTTAAACCTCGAATCATTTCATGAGAATATCTCGAACATGGGGGTCTGAGAACAGATAAATGAAATACCTGCCTAGCCCAGCATGCGGACTTTCAACCACTGCTCCCTCGAGTCCAACACCAATTGGGTGGCCAGGTGGTACAAATAACACCTTTGGGCAAACCACCCCCCGAGGTAACGCAGTATGCTACATAACGCACTCGGCCATTACACAGAAAAATCCGGAGATTAACTGCAATTGGGTAGAGTACGCCAGTTTTAAGGGAGAAGCCCTGTGCTGCGACAGACTCCCTGTCACTGAGTTAATCAACCGGCTCAGCCCGCCATTTCACCAGAACGGCAAAACTAGGGCTCCATTCGGAGATCTTCCACCATACAGGTCCAATGACTGGCGCGAAATGGCATTACGTTAGACACCAAGACTTAACCCTCCATTTCGCCAGGACGAAACTAGTGTCCTAGTCAAGACAAGCACCCCCATCAGGACAAGATCTAATGCCTGGGGGGCGGCTTGACAGTAGGTCCCAACCGAAATAATACAGGGACTACATTATCAAGACAATTTTTAAATAGCATTTTTAGCATGGACTTCAATACTGGCCGCGATGTCGAAATGCCAACATCACCTTCACTTATGATAGATTTGTTTTTCGCACTATACTTACACGTTTTTGATTGAGGTCGTTTCGTCTAAACTTGTGAAACATTTTCAGCGTTTCCATTTGCAATGCAATTTTTAATTCTTTGTTCGCTATCTTTATCTATTCTGAAAATTTGAAAACTAAATAAATAAAATGACATGACGCTCAAACTCCGTGTGAGTATAGAGGGTAGTAGTGCATACTACTCTCTACCTACAACGACAAAAAAATTTCGACGATCTCATTTAGCGGGCTTTTTAAATGATCAAATCCTGGCACTTTCCTTACCTAATGTATACATCTTACATTGAACTATGGAGTTCGTATGAACACATTTACCACACATCTTGCAGCCTATTGTCCACTTCTCTCTTACACATGAAGATTTCGGGGTTAATATTATTCCTGGGATAACTTTGTGTCATAAATCATCGACCTTACCCAACCCCATAAAAAACCAGTGGCGTTGAATCGTTTGAGGGAGGTAGTCATTTGACCGAACCTTTCCTCGGGACGACCAAACTTAATAGATCGATTGTTTGCACCGCTGTATTGTAGGTGGGACCATCTTGTTGGGCCACACATCACTTCTAACATGACATTACAGCGATCTCCATTGATTGTAACATGGTGATCATATTCATTGATCAAAATATACGGTCCAATAACACCCCCCACATGAAATCCACACTACACGTTCACATTTTATGGTTTTATTGTGGTCTCTTAAGGCACACATGTGGGTTAGCTACTATACAATAACGCAAATAATAAATAACAAAAATGAGCTTCATCACTGAAGATAATTTCCCAATAATTTCACAATAGCCCAATCTAAGAGAAGTTCCTGCACTTCAAATGATCAAATAATAATAGCAACAATAATAAAATGTTTATTCCTCGAAAATTTATACAATGTTGCAATATCTCACAGAAAAAAAACCCCGTGAATAGTTTACCGAAAAAGGCCTATCTCAAATGCGGGTTCTTTTATGGAACAATAATTAAATACATACTACTCTGTCAAGAAAGTACCGGGAATTTTCAATTAAAACAACATTTTTACAAATAACACTATATCACTTCATAGACATATACTACTCTGTCAAGAAAGTACCGGGAATTTTCAAAATAACACAATAACAGTAAAACAACATTTTTACATTTAATCGTCAAAATTTATTGGGTCGCCTTCAAAATAGGCTCCATTTGCTCCAATACATCTATGCCAACGGCACTTCTAATTATCGAAACATTTTTTATATGCGCTTTCCGGGATGGACTTTAGCTCTCGCGCCGAATTTTGTTTTATGGTTTCAATCGACTCAAAACGGGTGCCAGGAAGGGGCAATTTTAGTTTTGGGAAGAGGAAAAAGTCGCAGGGAGCCAAATCCGGCGAATACGGTGGTTGCTGAAGCACGTTTGTTGAGTTTTTGGCGAGAAAGTCAGTCACAATCGTAGCTCGGTGAGAAGGCGCGTTATCGTCATGAATCCATGAGTTGTTCGCCCACAAATTTGGCCGCTTCTTACGGATACGCTCACGCAAACGTTTCATAACACCTAGGTAATACTCCTTGTTTACCGTCTGACCCTCTGGAACGAATTCGTAGTGCACCACGCCACGGATATCGAAGAAAACAATGAGCATCACCTTCATTTTCGAGCGGCTTTGGCGTGGTTTTTTCGGTTTCGGCTCATTTTTTGCCACCCATTCCGATGATTGCTGGCTTGTTTGCATATCGTACTCGTAGACCCAGGTCTCATCACCAGTTATAATGCGTTCCATGAATGTAGAATCGGAATTACAACGATCCAGCATGTCTGAAGCAACCTGTTCCCGATGACGTTTTTGAAGAAAATTCAGGTCTTTCGGTACGAGTCGTGCGGCCACCTTTCTCATGCCCAAAATATCAATCAAAATCGTACGTGCGGACTCGTGGGATATCTTAAGATCATGTGCTATCTCTCTCAAGCTGGTACGACGGTTTTCCAGCACCCTTTCCTTAATTTTATCGACGTTATCTTCGATCGAAGCCGTCGAACGAGGCAAGTCTTCGACCACTTCACGACCGTCCTTGAAGGCTCTGTACCACTGATATGCACGAGTTTTCGATAGAGCATTATCACCAAAGGCCTTTTGCAACATTTTCAATGCATGGGCACACAAAAATTCATTTGCAACACAAAATTTTAAACAAATTCTTTGCTCAACGTAATCACCCATAGTAAAAATCGGCACGCACTCTGACATCGACTGACTTAATCAGCTGTTGCAAACACACTAGTTGACAGATCCCGCTCAAGCTTGGCATAGTAATTAAGGACAGTGGTACCAACCTAGGAAAAAAAAATTTTACCTGCCTCATTGCCCCGCCAGATTTAAATCGATAATTCCCGGTACTTTCTTGACAGAATGTATATAAAACTGGAGATATTGGAATAAAATAATCTCTACTACGAAAAGTTTTTTTGAAATATTACAGATGAGAGCTGGAATACTTCTCCATAACCTCTACAGATTTAATCTGAAGAATCTCTTGAAAACTTTTTAGAATTGAATTGAATAAATGCCTTAGAAACACTGTATAGATATATACGAATTATCAACACATGTGTGCGGCAGCTAAGCAATAAAGAATCTAAAGAAAACATAAAGTATTGACCGAAATTATCTAAATCCATCAACCAAGATAAATTTGTTTCGATTGGATATTCAAGAATAACAAATTCCATCACCAAAAAATCCATCCACATAAAATTCAAAGAGATCTTTTTTTATTATTTCTAACCCATGCTGAATAAACACAATCAATAAAATATATCTACATACCTCTATTAACCAAATATCATATTCGAAAGAAAAATTGGAAAGAGCGTGGTTGGGAACCATGCAAAAATTAAGCTGTTTCACAGAAAAGTGTCGAAAAGAAGATACGATAGGTATATTTGAAAATCTGTAGAGGTTTCTGAGAATTAATCCAGCTATTATCTGTTATATTTCTAATTAAATACGAAATTTTTGTGTTCCTAGTGGAAAACTAGAATACTCCTAATTTTACTTCAAATAGGGGCTTTTAGAATAATTATTTTGGAGCTAGTTAATAAAATGCCCCTTTTTGAAATGCTACATTTCAGTCCCAAATTTTGGCGACATAATATTAGTTTTTTGCTGTACTAATTTCATCCTGATAGTATATGTATTAGGTATATTAAAACAACTTTGTATTTTATTTTCAAGATATTTAATTACATGTAAACAAAAAGTCAACATTAATTCTTCAGATGAACTATTCCATTTTTATGTTTTCTAATGCCAAGAAACTAAGGTGTATGTATATTTATGAAGTTATTGTGCCCTTTATTTCGATTTTCAGTTAGTAATTTTCTATCGGATAGATGATTATTCATAAAAGTAGAGGAGAGTACAAAGTCAATTGGCTTAAAATTATAATTACCATATATATGTTACCGTAAAGAGCATTTTTTTTTGTTTTAGTTATTTCAATTCATTGTCTCATTCTTTAAAAATATCCCTCAATACTTCTTATGAATTTTTGACTTTGTATCCTTCATTATGTTTTGAGCGAGTTCCTAAAATAAATTCTCGTGAAATATATTGAATATGAAATAATGTTTATTGTGTCTCCCTTCATACTATTACTGCCTAAGAAATAGTCTAACCACAATGTGTAAAATAAAAATTTATAATACTGAGTCAAAAAAAGTGGAAAATAAGTTAGTAGATAAATCTACTTTGTTCATATTTCACATTGGATGTTCATTATAAATAAATAATCACGTTCTGATATGTAAATATCAAAAATAAAATACAGAACAAAGAAGAAGAGAAAATATTGGTAGTAACAACGGATGGTTAGTTTAGATCACAGAAGAACTGATTTTTATGAGTGATTTTTCGTCAACCAGGAAATTTTTTTATTATGAAATGGGATGGATATAGATTACTAAAGTACATTTTGTTTCTTTGACTCAGCACCAATTCTAGAAACCAAGTGATCTTACTCTTCTATAATATACAATTCATAGATAAATATAGATATTTCAGTTTTGCCGAGATAAGTACCTAAAATTACATAACATGTTGCAACCAATTTACACTTCTGTATTCTTGTTTTCTTTCGAGGTGTCAATAATCCATCTCGACCTGATAGACTCCATATTCCGCAGATTCTGGGAGTGAGTCCATGGTTTCAACTGCCTCAACTCATGCTCCAGCTCTAGATCTTCGTCCGTTCGAGCCTCTGGGGATTTAGGAGCAACCACGGAAACAGCAACATATGCTTTAGGGTTCCTATTGATGAATACTGGTTTACCAGTGACCCTATGATATGAAAAATATTTCGGATATGCTTTCGTGGTACTGGAATCTGTATTTGCAGGTTTGGTGTGTTCTACAAGGGCATTAGAGGCTAAATCGTTATTTACAAAAGTTACTTTCGATTCTTCGTTCTCGAATGTTGGCCATTCTTTCGTGGATGATGTGGAAATAAGTGTGTTCATAAAAAGACTCGCATTTATGTCAGGCTGGCCGTTATCGCTAGTCATTGCTACCTCTTTATTGATTTCTTCTTGCGTATACTTCTTTTTGGATTTTTCTACCATTGGCAGAGGTGTGGTATTTTGGTTCTTGGTTGAGGATCCTTCGACTTCATCGAGAATGGTTTGCAATTTTCGGGTGTTGTTCTGGTAATCTTCTATCAATTGTTTGGAAGTGAGGATGTCTTGATCTATTTGACCTGAAATACGAAATTTAAATGAGATTTCAGAAATGCAGGTGATTGATGGATTATACATGGTATTTAATAAGAATGGAGAAACAATCTTGTATTATTTCAGCTACACTTTTATTTTTCAATAAGTAATTTTCGACGACATACTATAGTCAACTTGTAAGTACGATAAATATAGTCCGTCTAGAAAGTATGGGAAAAAACAAAGCTCAATTGTAATTATTCAGTATATATTTTTGATTCTTAAATTAGAAAATTAAAACAAAATATTCATTTTATTTACTCATACAACCTCTATTCAACTCTAAACACTTGACTAAACGTCGAGATACACCCGAAACTAGATTACCTCCATAATTTTCGATGATGTCCAGGACTGTAAAACTGACTGAATTAAATCATCTTTATTTCGTGGCTTGCTAGTTCAACTTCAATGTTCATTAGTACCCATATGTTTTCAATGTGACTAAGATCTGGTGAAGCTGCTGGTCATAAAATAGTTGTCACTTCGTGTTCTTGCATCCAAGCTTGAGTATAGGCCGAAGTATGGCATCTTGCAGTATCCTGCTGAAAGCGTCACCCCTCTGGATATAAAGCATGCGCCCTTTCAAGGAGAAAATCTTTAGAATGCCATAATACTCTTCACTATTAATAATACCATCAACTATACAGAGAGACATAGCACCACGCTGAGATATTGCTCCCCAAACCATTATTTTGGTGGGAAATTTGGAAATTTGAAAGGTAACAGGTTGTTTTGATAGGATTTTTGAGTGACTTCCACCAACTTGGTAACAACTTTGATCAGATATAAGGACATTATTAAAATTATCTTCTTGAAAACGATGACAAAATTCTATCCTTCGTTCCTTTTGTAGGTGTCATTATGGGGATTTCTTTTGGTTTCCTTGATATGCAGTCTTGTCTTTTCAGTGACATAGGGTTCGTTTCTGAACATACTTTTATATTTCGTTGATTGTCAAATCTGTTAGCCAATTTGCGAAACCTCAGGCGCGGATTGTGTCGTCCTAAGGCCAATAAAGCGTTTAAATTGTTTCCTGTAATTTCACGCGGTCTTCTTGAAACTGTTCTTTGCCTCATATCCAAGCCATTTTTTATCCTCTTTATTTTCTCATTACAGCACTTTTACCCAGTTCAGTCAATTGCATTGATTTGTAACCGTTTCGAAAGCCTTTTTTGTACAAATATTCTACCTGTTTTATTTTTTTCTAGTTGCGCCATTATTCCATAAATTGTACACCTATTGACAAACAACAATATTTGACAAATAGTGTTGCCATGCAACTTTGGCCATAGCCGACTATCTGCACAACCTATTTTATACATTACTTTTGTCTTAGAATGTTACAAAAAAAAGTATATTACAATTATTAAAAATAATAAATTCCGGATACTTTCTAGACGGACTATATTTCTCATTACAGCTTATTTACAAAGTCGTTCAATGTGATTTTCATTTACGTACAAAAACGTATCGTACCGTAATAATATTTTTGAACCATCGTTGCGCCACTGTGAGTACCTCAATTAGCCGAAAACATACAGGGTATTCTAAAGGGTTTTCCAATAGGAGGTTTTATTTTGAGCAGCCCACTTTCTGGGCATCTGTCACTTTTGAAGCTGTCATATTTTCACATTTGACAAGTAAAAAATCATGTCATTACTAAAAATGGAACGACAGGCGCTTCAACAATGCACTGAAATTGTTAAAATTTACTACAAAAATGGTGAAAATTTTGCAGTCACAGTTCACAAAACTAAAGCACTCTAGGGTGGCCTTGAAGCACTTTCTCGGCCGGAAGTAGCGAAACTGGTGGAAAAATTTGAACTGTTGAAAGAAATTAGTGACATGAAGAATCGAATCATGTGCGTCGCTCAAGAACAACTGAGAATATTTCTGCTGTAGATTGTTGATTCCTCCGCGCTCTTTGGAATAAGGCATTCCACAAACGACATTATACCGTATTTTGCATAAATACTTAAATCTTAAGGCATTTCAAGTTTAGTTATCACAAGAACTGAAGACGGTCGATCACCAGCAATTTGTTTAAGTCAGAACTATATTGCAACATTAAACATTCTGTGAATCTTATTTAAGAACTTACGATAAAAATGATGGTGAATGGAAATAAAAAACATTAAGATTATGGAAATTATTCGAAACGTCCACATTCGGCTTGAAGACAAGCATTTAACAGAGGCCGTTAAATTGCCTTTCAATCTTTTAGATCATTGGTAAACCACAGAATTATTTATTTCGAGTTAATATTACACTTCATTTAAATTTTCAGTATTCATTTACTAAGAAGCTTTCTGAATTGTTAAAAGGTGAGAAAATATTTTTTGTTGATTGATGTTATATTTTATTGAATATGAATATAATTGAGTACTGACGAAGCAAAGTCTCTCTTAAAACTTGTTTTTCAGTAAAATAGAAAAAAACTTGTTTTTTAGTAATGTTTTTACAAATCTTGAGATTTTATAAAAAGTAACTTAGATATACAATAATATTGGATATTCTAATTAAGATAGTTTTATGATGAAATTCTTAAGATTATGTTAAACATTTTTGAAAGATATCTGTTTTCATAAGATTGATGAGCAGAAACAAAATTTTGTCTACTCAAAATATTCAATTTATAGGATTTTGGTTAACAATTTTTATTTATTGGATTTTGTTATATCATTTGGATGTCTTATAATGAATGTTTATTTTATACGTCGTTTGATATAAGTAGTACTTATATAACATTTATTTAATTCACTTCCTGAAGTTATAATTATTAAATTTAATTTTTTGAAATTAAATATGTAGAAGGCGGATATTAAAATATTCAAATAATTTTATATACCTTCTATCAAGTATAAACCTCTATTTATTTTAAATCTGTATGATATTTAAAAATTTTTTTAATAATCCTTCTATCAAGAAAAAACCTCTGTTTATTATTTTATTGTATATATACTAATTATATATATATATATATATATATATATATTTTTTTTTGGTTTACACTTATACATATTATCATTTGGTTTCAGAGGAATCCATAAAATACCTTACAAACTTTGTGTAATTTCTGTGACGGACATAGAATACGTAGGATTTTTAAAAGTTCACTTCATTCTAGTGTTTTTTTCAGATAAGATGTTGTTGAAGAAGTTCTTGCAGTTATGTTTTGCATTTTTGGAAAGGGATTTGGTTTTCATAAAACAAGGTACGGAACAAAATTTTGTATCGTTCAAGTATTTATTTAGTAATGTCAACTAAGAATTTATATTTCTTTGAATTTTTTATTCCCTTTTGTTACTGTGTAATAAGTGTTAATTCTATATGTCTACTAAATTGAAACAATGTTTTTCTAAGACACTTATTCAATTTAATTCTAAAAGTTTTTGAATAAAAATTTTTTTGAAATCCAAAGTTGTAGGAAGTTAACAGAATAAATCTGTATGATATTTAAAAAATGTTTAATGAATATTTGTTAAAAAATGAATTTTTCTGTAAATAAAACTTGAACAACATGATTGAATATATTTACACCATTTCACTTATTTTTCTGTCAGGATCATTTGAAATAAAGAAAATTATTATTTTATTACTATTAGTCATTCATTCATTCAAAACTTCGAATTTGTCCGGTATAAAATGACTATCCAAAGGGCAACGTTTCCTCCCTTATATGATTTCCCTCTCGAAGATTACTTCATTTCTCATTCTATCCAAGCGTCCCAAAGGAAAAAAGGATATACAGTTAATCTCCAATATTTCTCTTAGGTCCCGAATATGTTTTGATACCGTAGACATTTCCCTATCTGAGACGCCACGTCCGGATTCTGATCTTCGCCAGATGTAACATCATCAAGTATACTTTTATGTTGGGGCCAAGGGTCTTTTTATGGTGAGATAGAATTCCTAGTGGAAGATACGTCCTTATGGTCAAAGAGGAGAATACTCGTATATGCTAATGCTCCACACATCCTCTCCCAGCTTTGCCCTTTGATCTTTGGAACCAGTTCATTGGATTAGATGATAGACAGAGGCGTCAGTAACGTGGTGTGCATAGTAGGGAATCGAAATTTTTTCGAGCACTTGGATTCTCATCTGAAAACATTTGATTCCTGGTGCTATCTATATTACGAGATAAGTTTTGGTTTCATTATAAAGAGTCTTTCATTAACAGCGCTCCATTTTGTTTTGTAAATAAAACACATTACTTAATTGAAAATTATGGAAATTTTTATTTCATTATAAAGCACATGATGGCAGGAATGAAGTCGTTGAACCCAATTTTCCATGACTTTCTCACACAAATCAGGTCGTATGTTAGCAATTACTCATTCAGTATTGATTTATAAATCGTCCAAATTTGCTGGATAATTGCTGTAACAAATAAATGACTTAATGCAACCCCAAAGAAAGAAGTCCGTTTAACCAGAAATGAGCCTCATCGCTTAGAATGATTTTCTTATGAAAATCTGCATCATTTGCGATTTTTTCTAAGCACCAATTACTGAATACACGACGCTTTAAATATTCTGTTGGTTTGAGTTCTTGGGTTAAACCAAGGTATTTTCGTGAAATTCGCTACAAAAACGTCTGGGAGATTCTTAGTTCTTTAAACGTAGAGAAATCCATGAATTTTGGTCTTCACGAACACTTTCACGTACGGCAGCAATATTTTCTTCACTTCTTGCATTTCTTTGTCTCACTGGCACTATAACATCATGAAGTATAAAATGTATTTAAAATTGCTCCACTTAACATTCAAATGTTCTTTTATGCGAACTATTTTAACGACCAAAAATTGGAGTTAGAGCATGTAAAATTAGAGTAACAGATAGCGATTTTTCATAATATATTTGGATTATTTGTGAACGTTGTTGCAGTGTGTACCTTTCCGTGATTAAATGGTATACATTGACAAATACAACAGTCAATGTCACAAATAAACAGTGACTGCCATGATTATTGTCAGTTTAAAAATGGAGCGTTCCCATTGAAAGACCCTTTACAGTGCTTTCATTAACCTTTTGGGCATTAACATGTGTGAATGAAACGCGGATACTAACACTGCCCTCGGAGACCGATTAACAAAAAAAGTCTTAAGTAAACAATATTCATGAATTGATTCATTCTATTGTTGAGTTAGAGCGATGAAAGATAAAGAATGTAATGTTATTTATCTATTCACAATTTTCAGAACACATGAGGTGTACCAAAACAAATAGGATGAAATGAATAAACATAAAACTTGAATCCTAAATCACTGAAAATAGAATTTTAGCATAATGAAAAGAGCAAAATATATCAATAAAATGAGTTCATTAGAAAGGTTGAACCTTGACATTTACGAATGAGATACAACATCATTGAAATGCTTTCTGTCAATATAAAATACATTCTTTATATAATACAAACAGAATGAAAAACAATATAATTCAAATTATGACCAGGACTGGCTACAGTTCCCCATACATATTATTTGCTTATTTTAAAAAGAAATGGCCCAATTATGTCACTGGACCAAAAACCGCACCAAACAGTTACTCATTGTGGGTGCAACAGCTTTTCCACAGTAACGTGTGGATTCTCTGATCCCCAATACGAGAGTTTTGTTTAATCACATATCTTCCGAGGTGAAAATGAGCTTCATAATTGAAGACGATTTTTCTGGGAGAATGCTCATCTTCGGCTATTCGATCATTCGCCCCTTGAGCGAAGTAGAAACGCATCGAATGACCTCGGGGCTTCACTTCTTCCACTAGTTGAACTTTGTAAGCCTTCATACTGAGGTCTTTATGCAAAATTCTTCTCAGGGAACTGCGAGAAATGTTTAATTCTTGAGCACGATAATCAACTGTTGTGCTAGCTGCTTGTCCTCTGCCATAATAGCATGGCTAAGATAACAACGAAAAGTTGAAATATACCAAACCTAAATTTGCTCTATCTTGAAGCTCTTTAGGATTGAATATCAAATTATTTCTCACTGATAAATCATGAATTTATCTGTCGAATCAGAATAATTCAAACGAATAAACTAAATTTCAATAATACAATTTTTATGAAAAAATGTACTAAAACAGAGTATTACTACTTATAACAATTGTTCGAAATTTCCACCACCTTTTTTTGATTGTCTCGGTCTTGACGGTAATTCATTTTCATTATAAGAAAAACAAATGTTAACTTCCGCTATTTTATTGATTTACGCGACAATTGTTTCGTCATACCATGACTTCATTAGGTGAGTATTTAAACTGAGGTATACAATACAAAACATGACTTTAATTACACAGCTCTGGTACAAAAAATAGAGGGGTGGAAAGAGATGGTTTACAATTAATGAAAAATATTAAGTAGGGGGGAACTATTTGAATCTATTTGATCATTCAATACAATTTGTCTTTTATTATATCTATTGATCTCTAAAGTTTCCACCTCCTTGTTAAATACATTTCGCACATCGTTTTCGCACTGAATCTACAACACTGCGAAGTTCACAACGTTGCACAACACAAATTTATTCTTGCGACCAGATTCTCTGGAGTCTGAACGCGAATTTAATATTCTTTTTCTTTCAAGATGTTCTAGACATAACAATCCAAAGGCGTAAGATCGGGGCTCCTTAGTGGCCATCTTACTGGATCGTACCTTCCAATCCATTTCACCCCAAAATATTCATTCTGTGCATTCCGGTGTTATGAACTGAGCAGCCATCTATTTTAAACCAGATATGTCTGTTATCCAGGGGTATTTCATCCAATATGTTTGTTAAGCTGCTTTGGATTAATGTAATGAATTTTTCAGCGTTGGGGCGATCGAGAAGTATTACTGGTCCGAAAAGTTCACCTCTCATGTCTCCCTAACTCATGTTGGATATGAGAAACAATAGTCGCATGAAGTTTTTCTCTTTTCCATAAATAGCTATTTCGCAAATTTATCATACCCGATTTAGTGAAAGTGGCCTCATTAGTCCATAATATCTATCCTTTCACCCCCCAACTCTCCTAATTATTCAGGTACCACCTACAAAATGTTAGTCTCATCTGAGCATCTACAGGTAACAGATCCTGCATCTTTTTCAACTGATGTAGATCTAACTCATTCTTTTTTTTTTAGTTCTCGGTGAACTGTAGAATGATGAATCCTCAAATGTACAACCAAATCGACGAGTACTTGATGGGGGTTCCTCCCGGACAGCTTGAAGTATAGCAGGTGCATGCTGACATTGCTGACTAATTCGACCTTCTCTGATTCTGAAACCACCAAATGAGTCTGTTTCACCTAATCGCCTGAACACTTGTACAAATGTCTTTCTATTTGGTTGTCGTCCGTTGGGAAAACGCAAACCGTACTCTTGAACCGCTGCGCGAGCATTTCCATTCGCAAGTCCATAAATGAACAACATATTGCGATATTGGATGTTTGAAAAACAGGCATAATTTTCTGGATTTTTTCTAGAATAATGACTATAAATTGAGTTAATTCGTTACATTCAAGAAAACGTATTGATACCCAAAATTATCAAACGACAGAAACTGTCAGATTCTAAATTCAATGTTTACTTTGATATTCAATCACAAGGAGCTTCAAGATAGAGCAAATTTAGGTATGGAATATTTCAATCTTTGGTTGTTATCTTTTTAGCCATGATATTATGGCAGAGGACAAGCAGCTAGTACAAAAGTTGATATGTCATTCGAAAGCACACTAAATGAGGTATTTTTTGCTGAAAAGAAATCATGTCGATAATTGGTAATTTTTCATCGATAAAACCATTGGAAAAATATGAGTGATTTTGTTCACCTCAGAATCGTGATATTCATCTCCTCACCACGCCCGCAATAAGAATTTTTTGGCACACCTAACTTCTTATCTTAGCAAATTTAATGCCGTTTCCAGATATGTGGTCAACTTTGGTGAGGCTACAAGGATAACTGAAGTTTAATTGATTTTATGGAAACACTTGAAAGATTTCGTGAAAACAAGAAAGGTTAAATTGAAAAATAACCATCAACATTGACCAGGTGTTATATGACATTTTTTGTTGCAAATAACTTGTATGATCTCCCCTTTTGAAAGTATACTCCCTGTATACAGTCCACTCATTTTTACTCCACATTATACTTTACTGCTATTTTCAATTCTATCACTTTTATTGGAAAATGGTAAATTATATTTGAATGAAAATACTGAAAATGACAATGTTGAAATATAATTGCGTTTTACTGGAGTAGAGTAATAATTTCAGATTCAGCAGTAATATTCTTTACTGGGAAATAGATTTGCTGTAACAATTCTGAACCGAATCAACCTGTCAGCCCGCTACCAACGCCAAAACCCAACACGAACCTGCCGTAATATTTTTCCGAAAATGTCAGCCATAAATCCGCCAGTAGCATCGAATTACAGGTTTGCACACGCGGTCATACTACCTGGCTACATTTCCGAACGGGACAAATATATCAGTAGTTTGGTATGCGGCGAGATGTATCGCATATGTCAATTTGTAAACGCCATTACGCAAGCCCCAATAACTCCTCTTTAGCATACGTGCGTGAAATCGGGAATTTCTGGATGTAGAGGAAAAGCTGTGCCGGGGGAAAGGTGGGTCGGAAATCGTGGATATTTAATAATCGCAGACGGCGGATATGTTTCGTCGTTTTGGAGCGTTGAATATCGTTTGTTTTTCAAGGGGTACGTGGAATATAGGTCGAATCGACGAAATTTTCGTTTTCGAAAGGTTCGGTATTGGAACAGGGAATTTCGTTGGGTAAAATCTTCCCTGAGGAGCTCTTAAGAGGGCAGTACGACGGAACATGTCGGTTGATATTTGCGTGGCATGATACCGAGGGGGCATTCATACTACGTGACAAAAAATCTAAAGACTCCGTTTACTTGATTTCATACATGATTACTTTGATTCCCTGAAAATTTGCAAATTTGCTGCATGGCTTTATTTGGAATATTTTTGTTATGTTGAAATCAATCAAAATTGATGACATTTGTCACTCTTTTGTTGCATGTTTGTTTCCAAATACCGGTCCGGCCATCCGTGAACATTCTAACTTTCGAACGAGAAGAAAAAGACACTTGAAACTTTCACTAAAACACTAAAATTTTCAGCGTAGGGCGGACGTCTTAATATACTATATGTTATGTTCTACAATAGACAGAACCAGCCCAATAGTTCCTGAGTTATTATCGTTTGAAATATTATATTTTAAATATTTTGTGAAGTATAAATTCGATAGAACTCAAATTTAGTATTTAACTGTGGAATAAGTTCATGCATAAATTCGTGAAGATAAATTAAGATATTCCTATAACTTTCAAATAGGTTTCCGAATGAAAGCGGCTGAAACCGGAAATAAAGTGCAGTAATTGGAGCAAATATAGTCTATCTAGAAAGTATACGGCATTTATTAATTTTCATATTATAATTTTAATATACTTCTTTTTTGTAACATTTTAAGACAAAAGTAATATATAAAATAGGTTATGCAGATAGTCGGCTATGGCCAAAATTGCATGGCAACACTATTTGTTGAATATTGTTAATTGTCAACAGGTATACAATTTATGAAATAATGTCGCAACTAGAAAAAAGAAAACAGGTAGAATATTTGTATAGAAAAGGTTTTCAAAACGCTAAAAAATTAGTGCAGTTGACTGAACTGGGAAAAAGTGATGTATATGATAATCAAGGAAATCAAAAAAATCCCTAAAAGGACACCTTCACAAAAGGACAGAATTTTATCAACGGTTTCAAGAAGATAATTTTAATAATGTCTATCTGATGAAAGTTGTTTCCAACTTGACTTAAAAATCCTGTCAAAACAACCTGTTACCGTTCAAATTTCCAAATTTCCACCAAAAAAATGGTTTGGGGCATATCTCAGCGTGGTGCTACGCCTTTCTGTATAATTGATGGTACCATTAGTGATGAAAGTATTGTGGCATTCTAAACGATTTTTTCCATGAAACGGCGCATGTTTTATATCCAGAGGGGTGGCGTTTTCAGCAGGATAATGTAAGATGCCAAGCTTTGGCCTATACTCAAGCTTGGATGCAAGAACACCAAGTGACAACCATTTCATGACCAGTAGCTTCACTAGATCTTAGTCCCATTGAAAACATATGGGGACTAATGAAGATTGAAGTCGAACGAGCAGCGCCACGAAATAAAGGGGATTTAATTTAGTCAGTGCTGGACTACCATCACCAAAAATTATGGAGGTCATCTAGTTTCGGGTGAACCTCGACATTTAGTCAGGTGTTTATAGTTAAATGGAGGTTGTATAAGTAAATAAGATGAATATTTTGTTATTATTTTCTAATTCAAAATTCAAAAATATATACTGAATAATTACAATTAAGCTTTGTTTTTTCCGGATACTTTCAAGACAGACTGTATTTCATAAAATATTTTCATTCAATTGAGATATCGGAAAATCTTTTCTGAAAACTTTTACCAAATGATAAATTTTCAAATTATTGAGAGTACAAATTGATTCGGCCCATTTTCGAAAGATGGCTCTAAAAACATTAAATTTTTAAATGGTAACAGCTGATTGGCGCGGTTTCAGAAAGATTGGACATCTGCTGATAACCTCCAGTTTGAATTGTTTTGAGTTTCATACAAAAGGCCTTTTGTTAAGCTGTTGAAAATGCCAGATTTTTTGATAACTAAATAGCATTTGCGGGAGGTTTCATTTTTTTGCTTCCATTAAAAAAAAAAGTTCAGCTGAAGCTCATTGAGTGCTTGTTGAAGTTTATGGTAACAAAGCTCCAACTGACTCATGTCGGCACTTCAAAAGTTGTGATTTCAGCGTTAAAGATCGCTCAGCACAGCCAAAAAATTTCGCAGGCGATGAATTACAGACATAACTCGATAAAAATCCGAGTCTAGCGCAGGATAAGTTTACACTTACGTCGGAAATTACCCAACAAGAAGTGTCTGTACGTTTGAAATCTATGGGCCTGATACAAAAGCAAGACAACTGGGTTCCTTATGAATTAATACCTAGAGATCCAGAAAGGAAATAGGGTTTTTTGCACTGGGTAGTAACTACTGACGAAAATTGGTTCGAAAGTATCTGGTGGGACCAATGCGGCATTTTGAACTGCGGGCTGATAAAACCTATTGTTTCCATTATGGGTGATCAGTATAAAATGCAATTATTTCTTTGAACCGTGCCGGAATACAAGGACAGATATAATTTCGTTATTCTCTGCTCAGCTTCACGTCGTAAAAGTTGTCAAAAAATATTTTGTAACGATCAAATGGGATATTTAACCACACCCACCGTATTCACCATTGCACATTGCTTCTTCTGACTAATGGCTTTTTGGAAGTAAAACGATTTACATTCTGTCAAGAAAGTACCGGGAATTATCGATTTAAATCTGGCGGGGCAATGAGGCAGGTAAAATTTTTTTTTCCTAGGTTGGTACCACTGTCCTTAATTACTATGCCAAGCTTGAGATCTGTCAACTAGTGTGTTTGCAACAGCTGATTAAGTCAGTCGATGTCAGAGTGCGTGCCGATTTTTACTATGGGTGATTACGTTGAGCAAAGAATTTGTTTAAAGTTTTGTGTTGCAAATGAATTTTCGTGTGCCGATGCATTGAAAATGTTGCAAAAGGCCTTTGGTGATAATGCTCTATCGAAAACTCGTGCATATCAGTGGTACAGAGCCTTCAAGGACGGTCGTGAAGTGGTCGCCCATCGACGGCTTCGATCGAAGATAACGTCGATAAAATTAAGGAAAGGGTGCTGGAAAACCGTCGTACCAGCTTGAGAGAGATAGCACATGATCTTAAGATATCCCACGAGTCCGCACGTACGATTTTGATTGATATTTTGGGCATGAGAAAGGTGGCCGCACGACTCGTACCGAAAGACCTGAATTTTCTTCAAAAACGTCATCGCGAACAGGTTGCTTCAGACATGCTGGATCGCTGTAATTCCGGTTCTACATTCATGGAACGCATTATAACTGGTGATGAGACCTGGGTCTACGAGTACGATATGCAAACAAGCCAGCAATCATCGGAATGGGTGGCAAAAAATGAGCCGAAACCGAAAAAACCACGCCAAAGCCGCTCGAAAATGAAGGTGATGCTCATTGTTTTCTTCGATATCCGTGGCGTGGTGCACTACGAATTCGTTCCAGAGGGTCAGACGGTAAACAAGGAGTATTACCTAGGCGTTATGAAACGTTTGCGTGAGCGTATCCGTAAGAAGCGGCCAAATTTGTGGGCGAACAACTCATGGATTTTGCATGACGATAACGCGCCTTCTCATCGAGCTACGATTGTGACTGACTTTCTCGCCAAAAACTCAACAAACGTGCTTCAGCAACCATCGTATTCGCCGGATTTGGCTCCCTGCCTCTTTTTCCTCTTCCCAAAACTAAAATTGCCCCTTCGTGGCACCCGTTTTGAGTCGATTGAAGCCATAAAACAAAATTCGGCGCGAGAGCTAAAGTCCATCCCGGAAAGCGCCTATAAAAAATGTTTCGATAATTGGAAGTGCCGTTGGCATAGATGTATTGGAGCAAATGGAGCCTATTTTGAAGGCGAACCAATAAATTTTGACGATTAAATGTAAAAATGTTGTTTTAATTGAAAATTTCCGGTATTTTCTTGACAGAGTAGTAGCTTTGACTTTCGAAGAAATCGAAAATTAGCTTTAGATTTATCGAGATAGGATTTGGAAATTCTCTGAGAGTTAGGGAAGGCGATGAGAATATTTCGATTCATCTGTAAATTCATTATCTCCTGAAATAAGTGCATTTTTAAGTTAAGAAAAGGACCGAAATAATTCACCATGTGGGCCTTGTTGACCGGTGCGGCAGCAACATCTCTGCTATCAGTTTTCCTCGCTTTTTTCCTTTAATTGCTTCTCTTAAATTACGCAAAGTTGTTGCGTATGATGCTGCTGTGATGATTTCACCCTTTTCAGTGTATTTTATCAAGAAGATACCTTTAGAATCCCAAAAGACTGAAACCATTATTTTTCCAGCGGAGGGAGTGACTTTAAAATTCTTTGGGGGCTGTTGTAATGAACTATTGTCTCATCGCCAGTAACCCGCCACTTGAAAATAGTCGATGGATCTTACTCACAGAACTCTAAAAACTCCCTACAGCACTCAACTCGCACTTGCTTCTGAGGTGTGGGGAGCATTCTCGGCACCTTTCTTGCACGGACTTTTGAGAGGTTAAGATGGTTATGAAGAAAGCATGTATGGTATCTACGTATAGGTTTGTCATCTCTGCTAACTTGATTTTTATTCGGGCATCTTCAAGTACCAGCTTTTCCCCTTTTTTCACATTTTCTTCAGTGATTCCGCTAACGGGCCCACCCGAGCGAGAATCGTCTTCAATACTTTCTCTGTCTTTTTTGAAAATACTTGACCACTTTGAACGGAGAATAACGACGGGGCACAGTCTTGTTAAACAGCAACCATTTCTTCATGACTTTTCCTTACTTAGACTTTATAACGGCGCGATGCTCAATTTTTTTCATCATTGTGGTATCATTCTGGTCGTCTTTTACATGGGAGACCTAAAGAACTAATGATCGTAAATTAGTGAAATTTTATATTTATACCCTCAGATAGTGTCATTTGTAAATGAGATATTATACTACTCGCATTATTAGAAAATCATCCCGATACCGAGAATACATTGAACACCCCCTGTATAATTGCCTATAAAAGCGACACATATAATTTATTGGTTTTGGTTGAATATCCCTGAATGTATTTTACCCATTCATTTCCATACGTTCAACAATGAAAATACGATAATCAAAGCTTTTATCGAGTGTAATAAAGTGATACCAAATGAACATACAGGCATTTTGATGCCACTCAAAACAATTCAAGTAACTTAAAATGGTAATTATCAGTTAAGGGTTGAAAAACTTTAAATTAAAGTAAATATTATTGATTACTATAACATCCGAGTTAGGTGAAGAGTTCTGAAACTTGGTAATAACATATTCATTCCTATTTCATATTCATTCAATGGAAATTTTGGAGTTGATTATAAGATTTATTATTTTTTTATGAACTTTATTTCATCTGGATGAAATAAATTTTGTAATCGCACTTTATATTTTATTTACGGTCAACTAAGGATTTCAATCCATAAGCAAGTAGATAGAATTTTATGAACTAGATTTACTGACTAGTACTACTCTGTCAAGAAAGTACCGGGAATTTTCAATTAAAACAACATTTTTACATTTAATCGTCAAAATTTATTGGGTCGCCTTCAAAATAGGCTCCATTTGCTCCAATACATCTATGCCAACGGCACTTCCAATTATCGAAACATTTTTTATAGGCGCTTTCCGGGATGGACTTTAGCTCTCGCGCCGAATTTTGTTTTATGGCTTCAATCGACTCAAAACGGGTGCCACGAAGGGGCAATTTTAGTTTTGGGAAGAGGAAAAAGTCGCAGGGAGCCAAATCCGGCGAATACGGTGGTTGCTGAAGCACGTTTGTTGAGTTTTTGGCGAGAAAGTCAGTCACAATCGTAGCTCGATGAGAAGGCGCGTTATCGTCATGCAAAATCCATGAGTTGTTCGCCCACAAATTTGGCCGCTTCTTACGGATACGCTCACGCAAACGTTTCATAACGCCTAGGTAATACTCCTTGTTTACCGTCTGACACTCTGGAACGAATTCGTAGTGCACCACGCCACGTATATCGAAGAAAACAATGAGCATCACCTTCATTTCCGAGCGGCTTTGGCGTGGTTTTTTTCGGTTTCGGCTCATTTTTTGCCACCCATTCCGATGATTGCTGGCTTGTTTGCATATCGTACTCGTAGACCCAGGTCTCATCACCAGTTATAATGCGTTCCATGAATGTAGAATCGGAATTACAGCGATCCAGCATGTCTGAAGCAACCTGTTCGCGATGACGTTTTTGAAGAAAATTCAGGTCTTTCGGTACGAGTCGTGCGGCCACCTTTCTCATGCCCAAAATATCAATCAAAATCGTACGTGCGGACTCGTGGGATATCTTAAGATCATGTGCTATCTCTCTCAAGCTGGTACGACGGTTTTCCAGCACCCTTTCCTTAATTTTATCGACGTTATCTTTGATCGAAGCCGTCGATGGGCGACCACTTCACGACCGTCCTTGAAGGCTCTGTACCACTGATATGCACGAGTTTTCGATAGAGCATTATCACCAAAGGCCTTTTGCAACATTTTCAATGCATTGGCACACGAAAATTCATTTGCAACACAAAACTTTGAACAAATTCTTTGCTCAACGTACCCATAGTAAAAATCGGCACGCACTCTGACATCGACTGACTTAATCAGCTGTTGCAAACACACTAGTTGACAGATCCCGCTCAAGCTTGTCATAGTAATTAAGGACAGTGGTACCAACCTAGGAAAAAATTTTTTTACCTGCCTCATTGCCCCGCCAGATTTAAATCGTTAATTCCCGGTACTTTCTTGACAGAATGTATACCTAGCGCATTCGTCATTTAGCAACCATGATAAAATTGACACATTTGTTAAGTAGGAGATTGCGTGAAAAATATATGAGTCAGTTGTCCTGCTAAAGACCGACTCTTCCAAATTGTCATTTAGATGTTGAAATTTAATACCATTATATAATTTTTTGTTGTGTCTTGTCAAATCAAAGATTTAACTCTTTGTGATCAGGAAGCCAACATTTGGAGTAACAGCCGCAATATATCCAAACTGCCGCACAGAGACATCGTAAATTCGTGAATAGCGCAAAAAAAATCTAGGGTAGTCAGTTGGATAATAGGTATATTTTTCAAATCGTAAGTAGCATAGAATTTTCTAATCTAATGAAACCGTTCAATGTATTTGCTGATACTGTGTTTTATTTAAATTTGGTTTCGTCTTCCATTCATTCTTTCCTTCAATAATATAAACGAGAACTCATAGGCAGCTATGAAAGCCCTTGGATTATATCGAGAATGAAAGTTTCATAAACATGGATCCGCAAACGTTTTTTTCTCGAGATAAAGTTGTTTCAATATTTTTTATTGCAGCATTTCTACAATTAACTAGAATAGCATGGGCATATTCGAGAAGTAGTCTGCATATTGTAGAATATATCTTTAAAGCGTTCTTGAGGGACACACCCTGGTCCCTGTACACGAGTTTAGTCACGTGTTTAGCTCTGTAAATTGTTCTATTCTTCAACATTTTGGCGTAATGATTAGAATTACGTTTTTGACCTATTTTCACTCCAAGATATTCTATAAGTTCTTGGGGCTGCTTGCATTAATTATTGATCGTGACTGCAGGGGAATTTGCTGATGGTTGGTGGTTGAAGATGATGAATTGCGATTTCGTTGGGTTCGGCCTCATACGCCAAGTGTGAAACCAATTTTCTGTGTTCTCCATAAGGTCCTGCAATTTTTAGATACATTTCTTGAGATTTTTAACATATGAAGTCAGAAAAGTGTCATCTGCATATTGTAGAATATATTGCTGAAAATTCTAGGATGTAATTGTGAATATGTCTGCACAGTATGAATTGTACAAAATCGGTGACAGTGGTGAGCCTTGTGGAGTGCCTTGTTGTGGTGTGAATATGAATAATCTGTGGTTGTTAATTTTGACGAATAATGTTCTTTTTTCTGAAAAGTTTTAAATTATATTCAACAATGATCGTGGTGTTTCAATGAGGTACACATTTTAAGTTTTAAGTGAACCTTCTGCAATTTTTATGTGGATTTTAAATTAAAAACATGATCAACATCATCAATTAGATTTTATTTGACCAAATTATCAATTCAAAATGCTCAACTAAATGAATTTTGTACACTTTCAAGAGAAATTTTCAAAATATTAGGCAGTTCTGATTTCGCTCAATTTTTTTTCCCATGAATAATTAAATAAAATGATGTGTCAAGTAGGGACCGATTTAATTAAATTAAAAAAAAAATTGTTTTCTATTAATGACTTCTTGTCGAAAGGTTCTATTTATGAAAATTTTGATTTGTTATTGTTCTCTTGAGTTGAATTCTAAATTTTTCTATCTAAATTAATCTTATGTTAATGATGCATGTTTTTACCTAGTCATAAAATATTAAAAAGTTAGGTTGTTCTTTAAATAATTATTGTTTATCGTTGAGAATCTTCCAACTTATCACTGATATTAGTCAATGCGTATGATTTACGATGTAAAAACCGTAATAGTGTGATTTTATGAAAACAATAACATAACTTATTCTATTGGCCAATAAATAAATTGCGCATATGAAATGAAAGCATTACAAAATTCTCCCAGGCTGGACGGACCTGGCATCAATAAATAGTTGCACCGAATTCCACTCTATTTCAACAAGCATCGGCGTTCTGTTGCCGAAGTGTCCCTTTTGTGAGCTTGTCAAAGAATTGAATTATGAAGGACATCGAAAATGCATTAAATAAAATGGGATTTCCGCCTAAATTCCGAAGCACATAAATTTTCAATATTTTCCCAATAACGGTCCATATATTCATCAACTGCTGAAATGTATTAAATTACCAGGACAACTGAAAGGACCCTCCGCTGTAATAAATTGAGGTGATGCGAATCCTTCCTCAACTTGAATTGCTACGAGTGGTGACACGTAAGATTGCCCAAATAAATGGACCAAAACTGTTGTCAGGAAGAAATTGCCACTTCAGAATGTTTTTTGTGGGATTCTCGGCTAGTAAAGAGATTAAGGAGATATATTACGAAATTTAGGCAGACATACAGATATAAGTAGATCACCGTTTTGTCTCATATGTAGGTGATACAAATTTAATTTCCCAAAAAAATTTTCTGCGAATGAAGAATTGCCAAATGAAAGGATCTGTCTATAGAGTTTTTATTTTATCTACCGCTAATATCAGTTACCGCATTAATACAGTGTCAGGAAGATCAGAAATACATGGTCAATGAAATACAAATTACGAGTTATTCACCTAAATTTATTATATCGCTTTCAAAGTAGGCTCCTTCCGAAACAATATAATCATATACTACTCTGTCAAGAAAGTACCGGGAATTTTCAATTAAAACAACATTTTTACATTTAATCGTCAAAATTTATTGGGTCGCCTTCAAAATAGGCTCCATTTGCTTCAATGCATCTATGCCAATGGCACTTCCAATTATCGAAACATTTTTTGTAGGCGCTTTCCGGGATGGACTTTAGCTCTCGCGCCGAATTTTGTTTTATGGCTTCAATGGACTCAAAACGGGTGCCACGAAGGGGCAATTTTAGTTTTGGGAAGAGGAAAAAGTCGCAGGGAGCCAAATCCGGCGAATATGGTGGTTGCTGAAGCACGTTTGTTGAGTTTTTGGCGAGAAAGTCAGTCACAATCGTAGCTCGGTGAGAAGGCGCGTTATCGTCATGCAAAATCCATGAGTTGTTCGCCCACAAATTTGGCCGCTTCTTACGGATACGCTCATGCAAACGTTTCATAACGCCTAGGTAATACTCCTTGTTTACCGTCTGACCCTCTGGAACGAATTCGTAGTGCACCACGCCACGGATATCGAAGAAAACAATGAGCATCACCTTCATTTTCGAGCGGCTTTGGCGTGGTTTTTTCGGTTTCGGCTCATTTTTTGCCACCCATTCCGATGATTGCTGGCTTGTTTGTATATCGTACTCGTAGACCCAGGTCTCATCACCAGTTATAATGCATTCCATGAATGTAGAATCGGAATTACAGCGATCCAGCATGTCTGAAGCAACCTGTTCGCGATGACGTTTTTGAAGAAAATTCAGGTCTTTCGGTACGAGTCGTGCGGCCACCTTTCTCATGCCCAAAATATCAATCAAAATCGTACGTGTGGACTCGTGGGATATCTTAAGATCATGTGCTATCTCTCTCAAGCTGGTACGACGGTTTTCCAGCACCCTTTCCTTAATTTTATCGACGTTATCTTCGATCGAAGCCATCGATGGGCGACCACTTCACGACCGTCCTTGAAGGCTCTGTACCACTGATATGCACGAGTTTTCGATAGAGCATTATCACCAAAGGCCTTTTGCAACATTTTCAATGCATCGGCACACGAAAATTCATTTGCAACACAAAACTTTAAACAAATTCTTTGCTCAACGTAATCACCCATAGTAAAAATCGGCACGCACTCTGACATCGACTGACTTAATCAGCTGTTGCAAACACACTAGTTGACAGATCCCGCTCAAGCTTGGCATAGTAATTAAGGACAGTGGTACCAACCTAGGAAAAAAAAATTTTACCTGCCTCATTGCCCCGCCAGATTTAAATCGTTAATTCCCGGTACTTTCTTGACAGAATGTATTGTAAATAAGAGTCACTTTTTCAATTGTAAAGTTGAAATAAATAGATTGGGACTAAGAGTTTGCATTTTCACTATCAGGTTGACAATTTGGGATTCATTCAGGAAGGAGAAGTTTTATTTATCTTTTCATTGGCGCGCTGTGAGGCATTTTACAAAGTAGAATGTTTCATATGCGGATGACTAAACCCCTAGCGCAAATTATAGTGTTTTAGTTTAATTTCCTTTCATCTTCTTATCTTAGCCTTCGCTGTGGTGAGTTCGTTATTTTGGTTTCAAAGTTATTTCAAATGTATGAAAATATACAAACTGATTCATTCAAAAATCACCCATTTTTCAAATCATTTTTAGATAGCATCCCGTTTATCAGAATATCATTTCCTGAGATATAGAAATTTCGAACGAAATTTCTCAGATGTCTGGTTCGGCAGCTACGGAATCGCAATGCACTATTGCAGGACCCTGTATAACTTAAAAAACCGAAGAGAACCAGCCGATTACATTTTTCTTGCTCTATAACAAAAGTTCATAATTTTCTGAATCGAAAGTGTTTATTTATGAAAATATTCTTGAATTATTGCAGGAAATATGCAGCCCATTTCTTCGATATAAACTTCACACCATTCAGTATGGATATTTTTCCTTCGAGAATTGTATATACAACCTTTATGTCTAGTAACTTCTTTTCCTCATGCTTTCCAGGAGCATTTGTCATTCCGGTTATTTTCTCCCAAGATGCCAACAGTTTTCCCATGTCAATACCATTCCCCCAAGTTGTCAAAATACATTATTTTCGTGAAATAACACAGCGTGCGGAATCACTTCATCCGACTGCTTTGTCCTAGACCATTGTGACAGTTCAAAGAAATGTTCACTTTTGAAACCCTGTCACGAAACCCTACTTTATATCAACTTCAAATGAGTGACATGGGTCTGCGATTTAACGACTTCTTCCACTCTCCGTTTCTGTAGAAATTGTTATCTTTATAACTTTGGACAATTTTTTCTGGATAGGGCGAAAATTTCATAATAAAGAACTTCCATTTCATAAATATACAAGGTGTTTCGAAGGTCTCTAGGATGAACTTTGAATATCAAAAGATTTAATCTGTTAGTTTGTACAATTGTTATTTCAAAAAGTTTTTTGAAAAACTTTCAGAATTAAATTTATTTTATATATAATTATATTAAGTTTTTTAATAAAGAAATTCATTATACAGTTTCCAGTGGTTTAAGGAAGGCCATAAAATGCCTTACAAACTTTGTGTGATTGCTGTGTTTAGCATAGAACATAGAGTATCTTTGATATTAGATGTACCTACCTAGTTTGAATTTGCATGAACATGGATTCCAGAAATTGTTTGGTAAGTTTACAGGTTTATTTATTTTTATTTGATCTTATCTTTTGAATGTAAAGTTGAACTGACCTTATCAGAATTTTAATCGGTTTTGAGGATGTGCTTCATGTTTTTGAGGTAACTTATTTATATATAATAAATATTCAAATAAATTAGTTTTGGAGAAGTTCTTAAAATTATGTTGTGTATTTTTGGAATAGATTTAGTTTTCATGAATATAAGACCAGAAACAAAACATTTTGTCAAACGTTTGTTACAGGCAAAACATGCGTACAACACCTGTCTGACGAGTTCAGGTGCGCAGGTTTGAAAGAAACATTCAATATTACTTATTTTTTAATTTTAATACAATATGGTATAATGAATTTTGATTTTATACGTCTATTAAATATAAGCAGTGCTTATAAGACATTGATTTAATTCTAAAAGTTTTTCAAATAATTTTTTTGAAATTAAAATTGTAGAAGACTAACAGATTAAAATTGTTTTTATATTCAAAGTTTGTAATAATCCTTTTCTAGGATAGGTAGAAAACTGAAAAATTATTGGAGTTTGCTCAGTAAAAAATTTTCGTAACGTCATCCGTATTCAAGATGAAGGGCGTTGAAGAAAAAAATGAATGCGCATTTCTTACGATTTTGCCGAAACTGCAGGCAACATTCTAATGAAATTTTAGACGGATATGTTTTGGAAGTGGATACATCCCATGAATTTATTTTTGTATTTGACTCTCGTAGAGGGCGCTAGTTATACGGTTCGTACCAAGTAGTTATTGAACATAACTTTTTTAAGGTAAGATTTATCAATAGAAACTTCAAGTGAACTTAAACATCATTCAATTTTACACCAAAAGGGAACTCTTGGTAAAACTCGATACTGCGTACCGTTTTCGGAATATTTTGATTTGAAAATTATGAAGTAATAACCGATGTTGGTATAAAGTAATGATAAAGTTATTAATTATTATTATTATCAATTAGTTTGCATTATGCGAATTAAAAATTTCATGTTGCGTAAATGAGACTTCATCGATAAAACGGATACATGTTAAAAAATTGGGATTGAGGGCTTTCCTTTCTTGTAACGTGTGACAAAACTCCATTCTAGTCGATATATCTTGATTTCCTCTAAATTTTCCATGGAAAACTGTCATCTATTGATAGTTATAACGATAAGTTAACAATAATTAGATTTTTGAAACCTTGTTATTTATAAAATTAGCTATTGTTGATCAAAATGTACTCAAATGTTGAATGTACCGACATGTTATTGACCTTAGGCGAGTGTTTAGAAAACTCTAATGCAGTTGTTACCATTAATAAAGAAAATATTATTTTGAATTTAGTTGATCAAGATCAAACAGTTAAGTTTTCTTCAAGAATCGGGGTTTTTTTAGAGTGATAGAACTTTAAATTGAAATAAAACACATTCAAATTAAGATTGGAGCTATTATTCTATATGAAAGATAATTTTATGACATTTATGTTTTAAAAATAATTTCTGGCATATGTCCACCACAACTAGCTCTGGGGAACAGCATTCGACCTGACCAATTTTGGAGCACGTTTTCGAGTAATTCAGGCCTTATTTCATCAATAACACGAGTCATGTTGGCTTCCAAAGCGTCTATTGTTTCTGATTTATCAGCATAAACCAATGACCTGACATAACCCCAAAGAAAATAATCCAGTCGAGTTATGTAGTTATGTCGCATGATCTTGAAGGCCAATTAATTGGACCATTTGTGGAAATATTGTTATCGCCAAATCTTTCTTTCAATAAATCAATCGCTACGGTAGCAGCATGAGGTGTAGCATCATCTTGTTGGAACCAAAACACTTCTGGGTCGATACCATTCAAATTTTGAAATAATCATTGATCATCGATCTGTAACGAGCACCATTCAATGTTACATTAGCTCCAGCATCGTTTTTAAAGAAATATGGACCGATGATGCCTCCATCGTGTAAAGCACACCATACAGTGCATTTTTCAGGATGCAATGGAACCTACAGAACTTCTTGTGGATTATTTTCACTCCATATATGGCAATTTTGCTTGTTCACATAGTCTCTCAACCAGAAATGAGCTTCATCACTAAACACAATTTTACGATAAAAAAGTGGATCAACTTCAAGCCATTCTAAGACACAATCAGCAAACCAACGACGCTTATTATGGTCAAATTTCTTTAGTTCTTGAACCAGTTGGATCTTTTATGAGTGTAGACCAAGATCTTCACGCAAAATTTTCCATGTGGTGGATGCACAGAGTCCAACTTGTTGTGAACGTCGATGAATAGACAAATCTGGATCATCATTAACACTATAACTTACAGCAGCAATATTTTCTTCTGTACGTACAGTTCTTTGTCTTGTTGTTGCATCGAGTAGAGAAAATGTTGTCCGAAATCTATCGATAGTTCGACGAATAAGCTACTCTGATGGACGATTATGGAAACCATGAATTTCACGAAGTGCTCTATAGGTTTGGCGAATAGAACACTGATTTTGAAAATAAATTTCAACAATTTCTAAACGTTGTTACGGCGTGAGTCTTTCCATGATAATTTCTCAATGCCTCCTGAACAGAAATGTCAAAACAACATGGCTTCTACTTTCTGTCAAATCCCTATCGAAAGTTCTAGTACTTTAAAAAAGCACCCGATACTAAATAATTACAATTTAGCTTTGTTTTTTTCCAGATACTCAGATTTTTCTTCTTAGCAAAATCGACCAATATTCGCAAATTGCGAGGGATGTTCAATATATTCTCGGTATCGAGGTGATTTGCTAACAATGTGAGTAACCTAATTATTTCATTTACTAATGAAACTATCTGAGGGTGTAAATATAAAATTTCACTAATTTACTATCAACAATTTCCTAGATATTCTCAGTGAAAGACGACTAGAATGACTGACGCCACAATGATGAACAATATCGAGCATCGCGTCGTTATTCCTCACTGTAGTAAGGCAGCTCAGTAGTAGAGCTTAGGGCTCGTGACCGGAAGGTCGCGGGTTCGAATTCTGTTCAGATGAGGAAAGAAATTTTCTAATTGGACGGATGTCGGCTACAATTTCACTGTTGGGTCGAAAATTAACAGTACTGTGACCTCAAGTGGCTCAAGATCGCAGTGACAAAGCTTTCCCAGAACACAACTGAACTCCTAACTCGCTTCTAAGCTTCTAAGGGATCTTAACAGAAGATCTAGGAGTATCAGGATAATAATAATAATAATAATAATAAGCAGGAAAAAATCAAAAAATCATTCATGAAGAGATGGTTGCTGTTTACCAAGACTGTGTCCCGTCATTATCCACCGTTCAAAAGTGGTAAAGTGAATTCAAAAGAGGCAGAGAAAGCATTGAAATTGAATACAATCGTCGCTCGGGTGGGCATCACTGAAGAAAATATGAAAAAAGTTTTAAAGCTGCCACTTGAAGATGCTAGAATAAAAAACAAGATGACAGCAGAAATGACAAACCTATCCGTGGTTACCATACATGATATCCATCATGACCATCTTAACCTCTCAAATGGTCAGTGCAAGATTGGTACCGAGAATGCTCATCGCACCTCAGAAGCAAGTGCGAGTCGAGTGCTGTAAGGAGTTTTTGGAGCTCTGTGAAGACTACTATTTTCAACCGGCTGGTTACTGGGGATGAGACATAGGTTCATCACTATGACCCTGAAAGTAAACAAGAGTCCATGAAGTGAATTTGAAAGGGTGCACAGTCCCCAAACAAGATCAAAGTCATCCCATGCGATGGAAAAATAATGGATACGGTCTTTTGGGATTATAAAGGTATTTTATTGATAGAATACACTGAAAAGGGCGAAAGCATCACAGCAGCATCATACGCAACTACTTTGCGTAATTTGAGAGAAGCAATTAAAGGAAAATTGGCAAGGAAAACTCACAGTGGGTGTGTTGCAGCTTAACGACAAGGCGCCGGTTCATAAGTTCCGCTTGGCGAAGGCCGCTGTGCGGGAATATGGCTTCGAAGAATTTACTCATCCTCCGTACAGTCTAAACTTGGCCCTCAATGACTACTTTCTATTCCCAAATGTGAAAAAATATCTTCGTGGAAAGCGATTTTTTGCCGATGAAGAACTGAAGGTAGCAATTTATACCTATTTTGAGCGGAAGCCGGAAGAATATTTTTTACAAGATTTAGAGAAGCTTATTTCTCGATCTAAAAAATATATTGAAGTTCTAGGCGACAACATTGAGAAATAGAATATTTCCAAAATGTTCAGAGTTTTCTTCCATGCCTATACCGAGAATACATTGAACACCCCTGGTATACTAAACTAAAATCGTGCTCTACGTCCTCATTCAATACGACCTTTACATTTTCCTTAAACACAAAAAGTACCTGTCAGTTGTCAAAAAAGTAACGGCCAAATTTGATCAACTCTATACTGCACTTCCCCCTGAATTCGGTGCTCGGTTGACCTTACAACAAGTGCTTCAGACACAGGCGAATTCGGATGAGATTTATGAAATTCAACTTCCACAACAGACGGCTCCTCGCGATGATATATTATTCATTTGCCTAGTTTTTATATGACTGTTTCGAATATGCTATACGATATTTCATATAATATTTATCGTACACTGCGGCATTCCGACATACATCGTCCATTAAATTACAGGCCGAATAAACAAAAACGTACCTAACAATAATAGTATGTATACATGTTTCTCCAGTGTGTAAATATTGAAATTGCGTCATGTTTCATCTGTGAAACGGTAACGGCAATTTTCGTTGAATTTTTCGATGAATCCCAGATAATTTCCAGTTAATTTAGATTTTTGAGCAATACATTTTATTGTTTGAAGGAAATATTGAATAAAAAGTGTTTGCTGAAGGTTTTCAGTTCACTTGTTGAGTAGATAATGAGATATTATACAGAGTTATCCATGTTGTGCTTCCCTAAGTAAACGTGAATAATACACTCTTTCATTTAGAATATCGATAAAATTTTTATTTCAATATAATGCTTGGATTTTGCCATTAGGTGCAGGCCCCTCTTCCCCACTGGGCACTATGGGCACGTGCCCAGGGCCCCGCGACCGAATGGGGCCCCCTAGTTCCTGCCAGATTACTAAATGATAACCGATATTTAGGTATTACCGAAAAACATTAATTTTGAAAAATCTGATGATAATGACTTACTACAATACCTGCGCTTATTATATTACCTTTAGTTTGCCGCATGCGGATAGCTATACCTTGTACAACATAGCTTGAACTTTTTGACAGATGGGTCAGTGATGGGAAACAGAAAATATCTATTGATGTAAAAAATGTGTTGGCTAAATATGTGGCTGTATGTATGTTTTAAACTATTCAAAATAAATAAATTCATTCGTCAATCAATTTTATTGGAAATTTTAATGGGAAATCTAGAATTTATTATACTGACGGAAATCTGGAGCACTATATTGGAAAGAATAGACAAAACAAGTAATTATCTTCAGAAAGAAACAATAACACTGGACGTTGCAACCAATTTGTTGACTTCACTTTATGATTTTATTACTAACCTCAGGGATAAATTTGATAATTTCGAATCATCTGCCAAAGAAAATAACCCAGAATCTGACTACAAGGATCTATCTCAAAGAACAAGACATAGAAGCTCACGGCAGAGTTTTTTTGATGGCTCTGCGCCATCAGTCCAATTGAATTGAAAAGAGCGATTCAACGTAGAAACCTTTCTGCCAATAATCGATACCTTGAGTGTTCATCTAAAACAGCGACAAAGTTCATATGAGACCGTCAGTCAACGTTTTAGTTTATTTTTTCACTTAAAAACTCTGAATTCCGAAGAGATACGACAAGGATGCAAAGAATTTTCTCAAATCTATTACGAAGATGTAAATGAAAAAGAGTTAGAAATAGAATGTCAACATTTAAAAGAATACTTAAAAAATGTTCGGAGTGAAAATGAAGCATCTAACAGTATACAGGAAGTATGTAATCTATTAAAGCAAAACAAAATTGAAGACACATTTCCTAACGTAGAAATTGCATTGAGAATATTTTTAAGCATGATGGTAACTAACTGCAGCGGAGAACGCTCCTTCTCCAAATTGAAACGAATAAAAAATGAATTAAGAAGTACAATGCTTCAAGAGAGATTAACTAGTTTGTCGCTGATGTCCATAGAATGTGATATTCTCAATACCATAGATTTTGAAGAAGTGATTAACGATTTTGCTCATCTTAAATCTAGAAGGGTACCTTTGCAATCAACATAGAATTAATCTAAGGATTTTAAGTTAAGCGAGACAGCGAGTTACTTTAGTAGATTATTTTTATATTTCCTATTTTTTTATAGTTAGTAATTAGATAAAAATAAATTTAGAACCTTGTTTGTCTTTCTTTATCTATTGTAACTAAATAGTGTTTTCTCAAGGTCATAGGGGCCCCATGATCCTAATGTGCCCAGGGCCTCAAATAGTTTAAAGACGGCCCTGATTAGGTGTGGAATACATCATTTAAATATCCCCTGCGTGATCTCTTACAGGACTCGATCCTGGTGAGGTAATTTTCGATGATTCGCTGGTAAATTTCGGGCAATATCTCACCAATAACTTGACAGATGTCCGTTTTCAGATCGTCAATACTCTGAGGATTATCGGAGTGAAGACGATTCTTCGCATAATCCCACAGAAAGAATCCAAAGGCAATAAATCACAAGATCTTGGTGGCCAATTCACATCGCCGTAACGAGATATGACGCATCCTGAGAATTTTTCTTGAAATAAACTAAAAACGGGCCGTGTTGTATTGCTTGTTGTACCATCTTGCTGGAATCACATCTCTTCCAATTAATCCAATAATATCATTAATTTCAGGCCAAAAGAAATCGGTAATAACTTAGCCTTAGCGATAAGAATTGACGGTTTGTGTGACACTTGTGTGATAAAGAAGTACGGGTCAATCATTCCACCAGACCAAATTGCACACCATACACCGACTTTTATGGATGTAATGGTCGTTACATGAGAATTTTCACTGCCCCACATACGACAATTTTGTACAATAACCGTAAACTATATTAGAGTTAGTTATCGAAAATACCAATCTAACCAAAAATATTCAACAATCTGTTCGCTCATTGGAAAAATTTCATAGATCTGGTACCTGTTGATCGACTGCTTTCAATGGTGTAAGTGTGGTACTAAAAATAAATTCCATTATGAATAATATCATACTTGTTGTTGAAAATATGTTTAAAATATTTCAGTTGACTTGCATATGTTGAGTGTAACATATAACACCTCTGTTGCTCATGAATTATTTTCTCCTACCTGTTTGATGAATATATACCATAGAACAATCATTACAAGTGTAAATTGGCCAAATCCTTTCAGAAAATAACTCACGAATACAAAAGGAGTTATACATTACAATTATAATTGAAAAAAAATAAAATTATAATTTATTATATTAATTATAATTCAACTTTTAATGATTGCTCCGTGGTAAATTAGTAAAATGGATAAGTCCTTCAAAATAATAATTGATGAACGCTACGTCCGACATTTTACAGTCAACGTTACCAGTCATTTCCAGAATAATGATAATAATAACAATTTCAACAAGAACTATGGAAAATTATCCATAATGAAATTGAAAGTATTAATGGTACCCTCCTTTTAACAAGTTCTTGCCTAAACCATACATACTACTCTGTCAAGAAAGTACCAGGAATTTTCAATTAAAACAACATTTTTACATTTAATCGTCAAAATTTATTGGGTCGCCTTCAAAATAGGCTCCATTTGCTCCAATACATCTATGCCAACGGCACTTCCAATTATCGAAACATTTTTTATAGGCGCTTTCCGGGATGGACTTCAGCTTTCGCGCCGAATTTTGTTTTATGGCTTCAATCGACTCAAAACGGGTACCACGAAGGGGCAATTTTAGTTTTGGGAAGAGGAAAAAGTCGCAGGGAGCCAAATCCGGCGAATACGGTGGTTGCTGAAGCACGTTTGTTGAGTTTTTGGCGAGAAAGTCAGTCACAATCGTAGCTCGGTGAGAAGGCGCGTTATCGTCATGCAAAATCCATGAGTTGTTCGCCCACAAATTTGGCCGCTTCTTACGGATACGCTCACGCAAACGTTTCATAACGCCTAGGTAATACTCCTTGTTTACCGTCTGACCCTCTGGAACGAATTCGTAGTGCACCACGCCACGGATATCGAAGAAAACAATGAGCATCACCTTCATTTTAGAGCGGCTTTGGCGTGGTTTTTTCGGTTTCGGCTCATTTTTTGCCACCCATTCCGATGATTGCTGGCTTGTTTGCATATCGTACTCGTAGACTCAGGTCTCATCACCAGTTATAATGTGTTCCATGAATGTAGAATCGGAATTACAGCGATCCAGCATGTCTTAAGCAACCTGTTCGCGATGACGTTTTTGAAGAAAATTCAGGTCTTTCGGTACGAGTCGTGCGGCCACCTTTCTCATGCCCAAAATATCAATCAAAATCGTACGTGCGGACTCGTGGGATATCTTAAGATCATGTACTATCTCTCTCAAGCTGGTACGACGGTTTTCCAGCACCCTTTCCTTAATTTTATCGACGTTATCTTCGATCGAAGCCGTCGATGGGCGACCACTTCACGACCGTCCTTGAAGGCTCTGTACCACTGATATGCACGAGTTTTCGATAGAGCATTATCACCAAAGGCCTTTTGCAACATTTTCAATGCATCGGCACACGAAAATTCATTTGCAACACAAAACTTTAAACAAATTCTTTGCTCAACGTAATCACCCATAGTAAAAATCGGCACGCACTCTGACATCGACTGACCTAATCCGCTGTTTCAAACACACTAGTTGACAGATCCCGCTCAAGCTTGGCATAATAATTAAGGACAGTGGTACCAACCTAGGAAAAAAATTTTTACCTGCCTCATTGCCCCGCCAGATTTAAATCGATAATTCCCGGTACTTTCTTCACAGAATGTATATAGTCCGTCTAGAAAGTTTCCGGAATTTATTATTTCGGGTGTTTTTTTTTAGAGTGATAGAACTTTCGATAGTGATAACTGTGATTTGACAGAAGGTACAAGCCATGTTGTTTTGACAATTGTTGAAATATATTTTCAAAATCAGTATTCTATTCGCCAAACTTAAAGAGCACTTCGTGAAATTTATGGATTACATAATCGTCCATCAGATCAGCTTATTCGTCGAACTATCGATAGATTTCGGACAACATTTGGCTCTACTCGATGCAACAACAACAACAAGACAAAGAATTGTACGTACAGAAGAAAATATCACTGCTGTTAGTCATAGTGTTAATCGAAATTTGTCTATTCATCGACGTTCACAACAAGCTGGACTCTATGCATCCACCACATGGAAAATTTTGCGTAAAGATCTTGGTCTACACCCATACAAGATCCAACTGAACAGCTATGTAAACAAGCAGAATTGCCATATATGGAGTGAAAACAGTCCTCAAGAAGTTCTGCATGTTCGATTGCATCCTGAAACATGCACTGTAGCGTGTGCTTTACACGCTGGAGGCATCATCGGTCCATATTTCTCTAAAAACGATGCTGGAGCTAATGTTACAGTGAATGGTGCTCGTTACAGATCGATGATCAATGATTATTTGTTTCAAAATTTGAATGGTATCGACCCAGAAGTGTTTTGGTTCCAACAAGATGGAGCTACACCTCATGCTGCTACCGTAACAATTGATTTATTGAAAAAAAGATTTGGCAATAATATTATTTCGAGAAATGGTTCAATTAATCGGACTCCAAGATCCTGCGACATAATTTCACTGGATAATTTTCTTTCGGGTTATATCAAGTCATTGGTTTATACTGATAAACCGAAACAATAGACGCTTTGGAAGCCAACATAACTCGTATTATTGATGGAATGAGGCCTGAATTACTCGAAAAAGTGGTCCAAAATTGGTCTGGTCGAATGGGGTTCCTTAGAGGTAGTCGTGGTGAACATATGCCGGAAATTATTTTTAAAACCTAAGTGTCATAAAATTATCTTTCAATAAAAAAAATATTTTGCTCCAATCTTAATTTAAATGTGTTTTATTTCAAATTAAATTTCTTTCACTGTAAAAAAAACACCCGATACTTCTTTTTTGTAACATTCTGAGACGAAAGTAATGTATAAAATAGGTTGTGCAGATAGTCGGCTAGGGCCAAAGTTGTATGGGAATACTATTTGTCAAATATTGTTGATTGTCAACAGGTATACAATTTATGAAATAATGTCGCATGAGAAAACAGGTAGAATATTATATATAAAAGGTATCGAATATTGTATAGAAAAGGTTTTTGAAACGTTGCAAAATAAGTGGGTTTGACAGAACTGGGAAAAAGTGCTGTATATGAGACGATAAAGAGGCTAAAAAATGGCATGGATCTGAGGCATATGATAGTTTCAGGAAGACCGCCTAAGATTAAAGTAAACAATTTAAACGCTTTATTGGCCTTAGGACGACACAATCCTCGCCTCGTGTTTCGCAAATTGGTTAACAGATTGGGAAATCAACGAAATATGAAAGAAAAGCAAGGCTACATATCAAAGAAACCAAAAATATACCTCGACGTTTAGTCAAGAGTATACAGTTAAATGGAGGTTGTATAAGTAAATACGATCAATATTTCGTTATGATTTTCTAAATCAAGAATTAAAAATATATACTAGATAATAACAATTGAGCTTTGTTTTCTCCGGAGATTTTCAAGATGGACTAAATAAGATGTGAAGTTGTTTTCAATTAGGGTTCGAAATACAGTACTGACAAAACCACAGTGTTGGCGAGACAGTTGTAGTAAATTAATGAATTGTGAAAATATTTTCACGATTTTATTCATTCAAAATGATTTTCTTCGAATAAGGAATGATTCAAATGAATCCTTATTTGATCGCTCCCTCCAGTTAGTTAAGTGGGGAAGAATAAATATGATTGAAAAAAAAGATATTCCCCTTATTTTCACCAAGAAATCATTCACAATAATATTTGAATAAATGGAATGCTAATGCTACGATTCTGGTTGATATTATGTTCGCTGTATATAAAATCCTTGTGAATTTAATATCCCTGTTTTCCACGCTCATCTAACCCGAAAAATCATTAAATTCTCCTATATATCGATGTTACAGAATCAGATTAATTAATTAACTGTTTCCGCATATTATTTCCATGAAAATTAAATCAGTAGGCTATGCTCCCTGAGGTGGAATCTAATTGGCATAATGATATTAGGAGGTTTTTCTATATGAACATATTGATCGATTCCCTATTTTCAATCTCCCCTGGCATATTCGACTGTTAATATTAAAGAATAATGAAATATTAATTTTTTGTTGGCTCACGTAACATGAATGTTTTGTGATTTAGAGTAGTTGATACGCCAGGAAGCCATTTTGAAAATGAATTTTTGATGGACTGCTTATATTCAAGATTCAATTTTAGATTGAGATGATTGAGAGCTACTGCCACTATCCTATTATGTAGGATATGAGGTTTGAAATTATTCAGAATTAAATTATCCGGTGACCTTGACACTTCTTGACAGGAGGAAGCATGCTACATTCCTCATCAGCGTGCCGTTACTAACTTTTATTTTTCTCTCTGTGGCTCATTTTAATAGACCCCTTGAACCAGCCATCCGAAGGGAATTGAGCTAGCAGGAAGAAGGTCGGTATAAAAACATGGTTTGTGTTGGATTTATCGCTTTTTTGTATCTTCACGTGAAGATTTCTAGAATCGTTGGTTTTAGGATTGCTTTATTAACATTTCACAAGTATTCAAGAATTCACGAAGCGTGATCAACGACAACGGAATAATAGTAATAGTAATAGAAAAAGTAGGTGAACAATGTTTTATAAACTATGCAGATTCCTGCTTCGACAGAGTTACATGGACTCTTCACAGAATAGGAAATGTGTTCATATTCATCATATCTAACTGAACTCCATGGTTGGTTTTCATCGGACAAAGCAAATTTCTGACGGTTTTAGATTTTAATCTATTTTTTTTCAACTATGTCAACCACTGAACATTTAAATAATATTAAATAAGGTTATTCTGACTTTCACAAATTTTTATTGTTAATTTATACTATAATTATTACGCTATCACATTAGCATTACATTTTGAATAACAATGCTTTGTTCCGAAATCCGTTGCTATTTATATTACAGTAGTTAACAAAAAATTTTTCTTGATCACTAAAACCCAAAAACGGTCTGTGTACATTCCAGCTTATCTGAATATATTTAACAGGGGTGAGTTATTTTAAACTAATTGTTCGTTAAGTAATATTCCAATTGTATTGTATTTATTTATCTCAAGGGGCTCTTACAGGTTTAGGCATACCTTTTACTTTATATATGTAGAATTTCAAAATTATGGTTGAAAGTATGTCCTGTTTCTAACAAATGGATAGAATATGTGGAATTATTTTCATTATTGAGGAAACTCTTCAAATATTCACAAATTCTATGTCGGAAAGTTCTTCCAGTCTGTCCTATGTGAACTTTTGGGCAATCTCCGCAGATTAACTTATGAACCCTCGATTTATCATCTTAATGTGTACTTTACTCTTTATTATTTTTAATGAATTTACTCTTAAATCATATTTATTTTTGAGGCATGTAGCAATTTTCTCAGAAATATACCTTCAGTGTATTTCAAGGAAATGTATTTAAATTTTTTTTTATATTGGGATATACCATATGTAAAGCTAGTTTATCATTTTTATTCATCAACAATTTGTTTATCAACGTATGATCATAGTCATTACTAATAGCTATTTGTTTAATGATGTTATGTTCTGAAATATAATTTTCTCGATCCATGAGAATATTAACTAATCTATGGATCATACAATTGAATGTTGATAATTTTTTATTTAAAGGATGGTTTGATTTATTTTATATAATAGAATCCGTATATGTTGGTTTGTGAAATATTGAAAAATCATGTGAATGATTTATTCTGGTAACTGCTCAATCAAGAAAATTAATTGAATTATTATGTTTGGTTTCGATAGTGAATGATTTTGAAGGATGTATTTCATTGATAAATAAAATTTTTTTTCATAAAAGTCTGTCTGTACCTGTGAAGATACAGAAAATATCTTATACATATTTATACCAATATAAAAAATATTTCATAAGGGGATTTGGTAAATTTTAGTTTCAATATTGTTAATGAAAATTTCTGCTTATAAATTTGATTATATTAGCAAATCAGTTACTTTCCTAGAATTAAATAATTTTCAACTAATCAAACATGATCCGTCGATAATATTCCAAAATTCCTAATAACACAACCTCCAAAAATGTATTCTTTGATTAAATTACATAAGGTAGAATATCCTATTATACCGGTTGTTTCGTTCGTTAGTGCATCTTCATTTAAACTTTATAAAGAACTTATTAAGATTATTGTGAAAGAAACTAAATTCCAAGCTAAAAACTCAATACAAAATTCACTACATTCAATAAATAAAATAAAAAATATCCACTTATCACATAATGCTAAATTCATTTCATTCGACTTCTAAAATTTATTTCCAAGTTCCCACCAAACGAAACAATTGAACTAGTAGACAATCAATTAATCAACAACAGATGTCTAGATATTTGCATTAAATAAAATTATTTACAATTTGAAAATAAAGTTTATAAATCTGAAAAGGGGTTGATTATAGAAAATCCTTCAAGTCCTTTATTAGCAGAAATATTCAAGGACAATATTAAAACTAAAATTCACCAAAATCCCCTTACGAAATATTTTGTATATTGGTATACATATGTAGACGATATTTTCTGTTGCTTCATAGGTACAGACTATTAAAAAATTTTTTTCATTTATCAATCAAATACATCCTTCAATATCATTCACTATGGAAGCCGAACATAATAATTCTATTAATTTTCTTGATTGAACAGTTATCACAATAAATAATTTACATGATTTTTCAATATTTCACCAACCAACATATACGGATTCTATTATACAAAATAAATCAAACCATCCTCTATTAAAAAATTATCAGCATCCAATTGTATGATCCATAGATTAGTTAATATTCCCATGGATCGAGAAAATTATATTTCAGAAC
Source organism: Megalocaria dilatata (assembly GCA_034642435.1). Lineage (NCBI taxonomy): Eukaryota > Metazoa > Arthropoda > Insecta > Coleoptera > Coccinellidae > Megalocaria > Megalocaria dilatata. The sequence continues at coordinate 41,707,146 of CM067856.1, read as the reverse complement.
ATAACATCATTAAACGAATACCTATTAGTAATGACTATGATCATACGTTGATAAACAAATTGTTGATGAATAAAAATGATAAACTAGCTTTACATATGGTATATCCCAATATAAAAAAAATTTAAATACATTTCCTTGAAATACACTGAAGGTATATTTCTGAGAAAATTGCTACATGCCTCAAAAATAAATATGATTTAAGAGTAAATTCATTAAAAATAATAAAGACAGTACACATTAAGATGATAAATCGAGGGTTTATAAGTTAATCTGCGGAGATTGCCCAAAAGTTTACATAGGACAGACTGGAAGAACTTTCCGACACGGAATTTGTGAACATTAGAAGAGTTTCCTCAATAATAAAAATTATTCCATTTGTTAGATACAGGACATACTTTCAATCATTATTTTGAAATTCTACATATAGAAAGTAAAAGTTATGCCTTAAACCTGAGTCCCTTGAGATAAATAAACACAATAAAGTTGCAATATTACTTAATGAACAATTAGATTTAAATAACTTAAATATATTCAGATAAGCTGAAATTTATAGAGAGCTTTTTTGAGTTTTAGTGCTCAATAAAATTTTTTGTACCAACTGTAATATAAATAGCAACGGATTTCATAAGAAATCTTAGTTTTTCAAAATATAAACCTACCTAATGATGCTACTGTGATAGCGAAACAATTGTTGTATCAAATGACAATAAAAATTCATGAAAATCAGAATTACCCTATTTCCTATGAATTTTTATCAAGTAAAGACTGATTCAATTAAATATTTAAAACACTGAACATTTATTTCACTAGCGGTTTAAAAGTTTTTCTCTAGTTCATTAATTTTCTCGATCACAACACCTCTTCTGTTGGTCAATCCTGGTCGTTTCTGGTCAATCGCTAGCTTCAAACGGTCCATTTGTTGACAGCAGAAATACGAATTTAGTGTTTAGCCACATGGAAGCAACTCATAATATATTATTTCTTTCCAGTCTCACCAAATGCACAGTAGAATCTTCCTGGCCGTTAGTCCTGGTTTGGTCACTCTTTGAGCTGCATCTCTGCGTTTTGTTCACTATCGTTTTCGCACAATATTGTCGTATGTGACCAATTTCTCATCTCCACTCACCATCCGTTCAAGAAATGGTTCGATTTAATTCCATTTGGCAGACGGAAATTCGATCCTTCATGTTTTTTGGTGTTAATTGGTATGGCACCCAAAAATCGAGGTCCTTTTTGAATCCAGCTTTGCACAAATGTTTTAACACTGTTTTACGGTCGATCCTTAGCTCCTGGGTGATGCAACGACCATTAGAATATCGGTCAAGTTCGACTATTTCTGTGACTTTGTCGCCAATTCTTGACGACGGGCCTACTTGTGAAAGTTGCATTTTTAATCAAGAATATCTGAACGGAATCGACGAAACCAAATATGCACGTAATTAGCTGCAGCATCAGGAACAAACAAAATTCATAGCTTCAGCCGCCTAGCTTGCATTTTCACCTTTATCAAAGAAAAACTGTGAAATTTACCGAATTTTTCCTTTGTTGACTTCCATTTTTAACACCTTGTAACTCATAACTGAATGAACCAAACAAAAAACAGCAAAATAATTTTTTTAGTCTGAAATGTCACCTTGACAACAAGCATCAATCTGAAATTGTTTGATCAATACATTACGAGCTATCGATCACTACAGCCATCTACCGAAAAAGTAACGAATTTCATTTTACCCAAAAACTATTAGAAATCGACATATACACACATCGTCAAAAGTCTTGGCCCCCCTAGGTTCCTCAAGAAATCAACAATCTATGTTCTGGAAATGAGATGAATATTTTCCTCTATTTCAACTGCAATATATTTTATAGAAAATTTGATTTATGCAGGATGAGACAAAATAGGAAAAATACCAAAAAATCTAAATTGATTGATTATTTATTTTTGATTAATTATAGTTATTCCATAACTGAATCCAAATTCAATAGTCCGTATTACCACCTCTTCTTTCAATCAACTGCTCAGTACGCCTAGGCATCCCACAAATCAAGTCATTAATGAAATTTTTAGTCATATCGTTCCATTCTTCCTGAAGGGCTAAACTCAATTCCTGAAAAGTTGAAGCTGAGTTTTAGCAATTGGATATTACTCTCCCTAAGTAATCCCATACGTGCTCAATTGGATTAAAGTATGGTGAGCTTGGTGGCCAGTTCATTCTCTGAATATTGTCCTCTTTAAGAATGTTTTGAATTCTTCGTGTGCGGTGTGGTGGGGCGTTATCATCCTCATAAATGAAATTATCCCCAAATTCGTTGCGCAGAGGAACAATTTTTGGTTCAATGATGTTTTCTACGTAGATGGCACCAGTCATTGTTCGTTCAACGAAAATAAGAGGGGCGCGGCGACCGAACATTATACCCCTCAGCACATTATTGATCCACCTTCAAAGGGCACAACTTCCCGGGTGAAATTGAGTCGCTGTAGTCGGCCTTCACCTCTCCAAACACTTTCTCGTCGACTATCAATTTGTAAATCAAATCGTGACTCGTCCGAAAAAAGTAATTTGCGCCATTGTGGTAAAAGCCAGTCTTGGTGGTGTTCTGTCTATGGCCGACGGGTAGCTCTATATCCAGGTGATAGCCGAGGTGAAAGGTCTTCTTGCTCATAACTTTGAGGAATGCAACCTAATTATGGTACTCATTGACACTACTCGTCTATAGGTTCTCAAAAAATTACTTCGAAGGGCTGTTCGATTCCTTCGAGTAAAATTTGCGATATAATGGTCTTCCCTTGCAGATGTTACTCTGGGTCGACGGTCGACCAGGCACCGGTATCCGGGTAACACTGCCGGTTTCCAGGAAAAGAGCTACTATGCGCCTTACTGAAGTCCGTGGAATATTCAAACGTTGCGCAATCTGGTGATTCAACAAAGCTTCTTGACCGGTCAAACTGAGAAATTGGATGTCCCGGCATTTTCCACGGAATATTCTCAATATTACAACTCTCGTTATTCGCTGAAAACTAATAAACTTCGAATACACCTGTATTCTCCAGAACAAGAACATTTTTGCTGGTTTATTGTTTTTTTTAAACGATAAGATTCCACACACAAAAAATTGTCATGTTACATTCAAACAATTTGAGAGTTGTTGGGGGGAGGGAGGGGGGCTTTTGACGATGTGTGTGTGCGTGTATTATTCAATTAAAGTGTACAATGGATTTCTATCAGTTTTCTCAAACAATTTCAAGCACCAAATGATACAGATTGTTGTAAGAGTTATCTATTTTGAACATGTAAACAACGTGTAAGAGTGTATTAGCACATTATGAAATCTTTAGAAGCTTATAACTTTTTACCTGAGGCGAATCTGGAAAAATGGCAAATAAATGAGGGTTTTATTAGACGACAGGAATCAATGGTTAAAATTTAAGTACCACTCAAAGACCCACTCTTTGTATATTCATAAGGATCGTAGAATTTCGACGGAAATTCAATTTTATGGAATAATTGCTTTCAATGTACTCGAGTCTACAAACAATCCAGCGATTGCAACTAGGATACGTGATATGCCTGACGTCAAATCATACAAAGTCCTGATGAAATGAAAGGCACCTATTCAAAAGCGACGCTTAGAATCGACGACTCGTTCCGGAGAAGTGAAATATGGGTATTGAAGGGTGATGATATCTTTCAAAAGCCCTCCTCTGTCTGTAACCGTGTGGATACCCTGATCGGGATACCGTCCCAGCTCGAGCAGCATTTAAATAAAGATAAAGCCCCATTCAATCCCTCCTGGACGTCGAATCTATCCCGTGCCCGTATCGGGAGTGGAAGTAGACGGCATAAATATTTGTTAGAGATCGACACATCGAGTCCTGGGGATTTGAAGATGTTCCCTTGGAATTGTGCCGTGGCTCTATTGAATATTGCGTTGGTTTCTGAAGGTAAATTTGGGTTGGAATCATAGGAGATAATATTGGAATTCAGAATATAGCAGAGAGATATCACGCAAAATTTGTTACTGGATTTCTTACTTCCATCTAATTCGTTAGAATAAGTCAATGATTTTTGAAAAAAGAGTTAATGTTGGAACAGAAATAAATCACGCATTTTTTTTTAGCATCTCTATGAATTTTCAGAATTGGAAAATTTTCCCCGGCGAGATCCAGTTTTTGGATAAAACCGATAATCTTGTTCTGGGGTAATTTTTTCAGTTCACAGTGGGCTATTATAGCCTGACCAAAGACCTCGAATCTGATGCGATTCACCGCTGGGCACTCTGAGACGATGTGCATGGCTATTTCAGTGTCCTCAAGACACAGCCTGCATTAATCGTCTTCAGCCAGACCAATTTAGTGCAAATGCGCTTTCAGCCTGCAGTGACCTGTCCTAATTCGGACAATTCTGAGTTTGGTCTTGTCCAGACCTAGCGTTAGGTCTGCCATCTTTTGGTTTGAATGTTTCAGTCCAGAATGGCTCAGCCAGAAATACTCTAGTCTTGAGTTCATTCTGACTGTTATAGTCCTCTTAGCCACGTCACGTGGTATTCCCAGGAATGGTTCCGGGCCTACCAGAGGCACCATGACCCCAGCAAACGCCAGCCGATCTGCCTCTTCGTCACCCAAATATTTTGAGTGGCTCGGTATCCAAACAAGAAGCCTGTTTAGAGCCGTGTGGCAACTTCAGACTGTTTTAGATATACAACAGCTAGATTCTAGAGCTTTTAGTACTGACTGACTATCGCTTAATATTTTGATTTTGCCGTGGTGGATTTGCCCTTTTTTCAGCAGATCCGCCGCGGTCTCAATGGGTGGTTCAAATATGATCGAGACAAATACTCTCACACGTTTATTTATTATCGAAAAATTTACAAAGAATCACATTTTTTCTAGGTAATTTCTCTCACTATTTACACATTTTTTCAACCTTTCCGAAAGTTTTTTGATGCCGGTATCGAAAAATTCCTTGGGCAACTCGGACAGCCATGTGCGCACGAACGCCTCTACCTCGTCGTCGGTGTTGAACTTTGGACCTCCGAGGTCACTCTTTACTTGACACCTTGGTTTCGGAAGTGTAATAGTATACCCATGTTTCGTCTGCAGTGAAGATCCGCTCTGCCTCGTATCGCCTCAGTAAGCGGCGACAAACTTTCAACCGCGTTAATTTTTGCTCAAAGTTCAATAGTTTAGGAACCCATCGCCGTTATTTTGCGATATTGAAGGTGTTCGTGGATCATATACTCTACACTACCAATACTGATATCGACTTCAGCCGAAATGTCTTGAATATTCATCCTACGGTCCTCCAAAATGAGTTTTTCTACGCAGCGAATGTTGTCAGGTGTGATGCTGGTTCGCGGTCGACGATCATGCGGCTTATTCTCGACGGTTTCGCTGCCATCCTTGAATGCTTTGGCCCATTTAAACACGGCAGCCCTACTCAGGCACTCACTACCGAACTGCTTTCGCAAACGCACAAAAATATCCGTATTTTTATCGTCTTATCCCACTAAAAAGTGAATGATAATACGTTGCGCAACGGCAGTCAGCACTTGATGTTCACTCATGGTCGTAGCACACGCGTGAAACACGTGCTCCGACGAAAACAAATGTTCATAAGAGATCCAGCTATCACATACTCAGGCAACGACCGTAGAAACATACATGCGCGCCATCTACAGAGTTTGTCTCGATCATATTTCAACTACCCTCGTAGTTCTGCCTGGAATATGGTTGTGTATCGATTGAGACTCAATGAGACATCATAAATGAAGATTGTGAGATAGTAATGTCTCGACATTTTCGTCATTAAAACACTTTCTTATCCACACATAGCGAACCACTCACTTCGAAACTCAACAGAAGACTGATTTTTAATCTTCATTTTATACCTAATATTGTCTAGGCACTTTTCCTGTTATAAAATGCATCCATTTTAACCGCCTTCTCATAAAATTGATTAGGTACTCGCGAATGTAAAACGGTCTTATTGAGCTATTGAAAAGTGGTACGTGTTAGAGCTTTAGGTATATTTTTCCTATTATTAGAAGGATATTTCCATGAAAAAAATTAATATCTCCTTTATGTTGCAAAAATTTTGTCGACCAGTGATTATATACTTACGTAATAAATTATGAACTCTACTCCATTGGTCGGGATTCGCTGTTATCTTGACGAGTAATTCCAGGAGCAATTCACTAGCTCCCACATTTTTATCTGTATCCTGCAAAAAAATTACATACAAATAGTAACAAAATCGGATATGAAAACTGAATTGAGTATATCAAAGAATTCAATTATTTCCCTATTGTATGAGATAAATTGATTCATTTTATTTTCTCTGAAATCTTTTATTTGTGCAATTTTGCGTGGGATCAATACAGCCAGTTTTAAATTTTCACATCATTTTACAGTTGGATTCGATATATAAGAACAGTGGCGTACCCAGAGGGGGGATAAGGGGGATATATCCCCCCAGGAGGAATATCCATTATAAGTCACAATGCTCAATAATTTAATCGTGGAAAAATTGAATCAACGAATTCATCAACCAGCAGTTATATCAAAGGGCTCGATCCGATCCGACGTCGTCGGCACAATCATTATTCACACACGGCCTATTAATGCCAAATTGATGAAAAACAATATTGTAAAAATTAAGGAGATTCTTAAGTAAAAGCTCCGAACTACTCGAATTGAATTGGCGGCACCCTTCATAGCAAGTTCTCCTTTAAGTAAATAAATAACATCATAAAATACCTAATTATCTCTTTGTCACGAAGAATATCTTTGTCGACACTTTGGATTCCAATACTTACTGCGTCAACATATTCACTCTCAAAGATAGGACGATAGATCAGTAGGTTTAGTTCTTTAATATATTCTATTTGAGGTGAAATTTTGCTATTATATTCAGTGTTCAACTTTTAATGTTCTTCCCGTGATCTCTAAAATAATCAAAATCTCATTATGAAAAAGCAAATTTCTTTGGAAAAATACTTCAAAAGAAGGAAAATTGATGCAGGCGAATCTTCAAGTTTTTCGTGCTTGAATACAGCAGCTGACACTGCGACAGATGAAAATAAATCGAAAGAAGTGTCTGTAAATTCAAAGGACATTGGAAACTTTGTGGGTCAACATGTCAGCGATATAAAAGATGTGATACGTTCACTTTGGGATCCACCACCGACATACAAGTTTCCTTTAGTCAAAAAATACAGTGATAAAAGAGTTTAACTTCGTTTTCAACATAAGTGGCTCGTAGAGTTCAATTGGCTCTCATACTCAGCAAAAGAAAATGGAGCGTTTTGCAAAGTTTGTGTATGTTTCGCCACAACAGGCGGGTCTAATAGCCAGGCGTTAGGTGCTTTGGTGAAAACCAAAATGGATAACTGGAAAAAGGTAAAAGAGGTAAATTTTCATTTTGTAACTGTAAGATAAGCTATAATTCATTTTTGTAGATATTCAATTCACACTAGAATACTCAATTTCATAAAGAATCCATATGTGCATACGATAATTTAGTTAAAATAAAAACGGAAGTTTAAGAGAGTATAATAGACTTGATAGACTAAAATCGAAAAAGACAGGTATCAGAAAATAGAGCTGGAATTAAACCTATTATAGAAGCTGTATTAGTATGCGGTAGAGAGGAAATGTCACTTAGAGGACATAAAGATTCTGGAGAACTAAAAATAGATGATAGTTCCGTAAATGAGGGAAAATTTCGTGCAATATTGAAATATAGAGCTATAGGTGACACTAAGCTAAGGGGGACTCTGAAAAAATCAAGTTAAAGGGAGACTTATATAAGCCCAAGAATACGAAATTAAATTATTAACAGTATAAATACTATATCATGCTGAATAAATTGACGAGGCTACTACTCTACATCTCTACATCTACTATTCTAGTAGATGAAACAACCGATATATCGACAATTGAGCAAGTTACTATATGTGTAAGATATGTCAATGCAAACAATATTCACGAGGATTTCTTACAGTTCGTTCCAGCAGAAAGTATAAGCGCCGAAAGTATATCTAATTTAATATTAAATAGTTTGGAAAAATTTGGAATAGAACTCAAGAGTCTTGTCGGGCAAGGGTATGATGGTGCAAGTAATATGTCAGGCAAATTTAATGGCGTTCAAGCGATTATTCGTCGTACTTATCCTAAGTCGATTTATGTGCACTGTGCTGGCCATTCTTTGAATTTGGCCATATGAAAAGCTTGCGAAATTCCACAAATTAGAAACTGCCTCAATACTATAGAAAAATTGTATGATTTCTTCAACACTCCAAAGAGATAAACTGTTCTTCGGAAAAATATTGATGAGTCTAATGAAAGTCCTTCCTTAAAAACTCTCAAAAGATTATGTGCAACTCCGTGGTATGAAGCATACAAGATTTTTTGAAATTATTTGATTACGTCGGTGAAAGTTTAGAGAAGATATCAAACTGGAAAGATTCTGGAGATGCGAATATGTTGCGAAATACACTGAATGATTTCGACTATCTGGTCGCACTTCAAGTAGTGAATCAAATTTTTTTTTTGCCGAAGTCTACAAGAATCTGGAATCGACTTCAGAGAAGTTGTAACTATGACGAAAAATACTATTTCTTGCCTGAAAATCATACGTCCAGATGCCAAAACACATTTCGACCCAATCTTCAATAAAGCTCAGGTAAAAGTTAGAATATAAAATGTGTTTGTCAGTTTTTTATATTCTTGCATATTTCAGGCTCTTGTCTCAAGTATTGGAACCAACATTAAGGTAAAAAATATTGTTTCACACTAAAAAAATAGGACAAATCCTTTCATTTTGCAAGATTTAGAAGCACCAGTAGTGGATTATTTCAGGCTTACCATTTACATTCCATTCATTGATTATTTCATCAGCCAGTTAGATGAAAGATTTGCAAACCATAAACAAATTTTCAAGGGCTTTATGTATCTGCTGACGGGAGAAAAAACAAATGATACCAACAAGTATGACGAAATTTGAGATTTCCATATACCTGATGTACCCAGATGTATTTTCAAATTAAATTGTAGCACATTCATCTGAGTAATTATATAGATATCAAAAGTAATAGTCCAGCTTTGGCTCATCTGGAAATATGTAATCCACAGGGTTTTCCTAATGTGTGCAAGTCATTACTAATATTCTGTAAAATACCAGTTTCTACAGCCACTCCAGAGAGATCATTCTCAACATTGAAAAGAATAAAGAACTATCTCTGGAATTCTTCTTAAAACAGGCTCAACGGCGTAGCAATGATGTCTATTCATAGGAAGTTGCCTATTTCCGAAGATGAAATTATTGATGAACTTTCAAAAAAACCTAGGCGACTAGATTTTGTTTTATGAAAGTATATCCTCCGAATAACCAATTTTTTTTGTTTATAACTTTTTTGTCCCCCTCCAAGGCTCATGTCTGGATACACCACTGTATAGAAATGAATATTTTCTAGGAATTTTCCATTCAACTACTTCTTCATAGTAAATTTTCAATATTGGTCTTTCTTAGGATTTTGGATTCCACAAATAAAATAAAAAAGTACTATGAATATTAAAAAGACGTTTCGTCCTTGGTTGATGACATTCTCAATTTTATTAGTATACAAATTAAAATCATGTGACCATTCTGAAAAAAGATATTACAATCATAAAAATATATAAATTAGGACTAAGAGGTAACGTACCCAAGCAGAAAATTAGTATTATTTAGTAGCTCAACATTCAGAAACAATCTACCTTCCACTGGTATGCAGCATCGTCTACGTACTGGCTCACAATAATTCTCGAATGCAGCGGTCTGCCGTGAAATATCAGGTGTTTTTAATATTTTCGCTGGATATCTCCGTATGTATTTCAAAGGAAATCTTTCATCTAACTGGATGATGAAATAATCAATGAATGGAATGTAAATGGTAAGCCTGAAATAATCCACTACTGGTGCTTCTAAATCTTGCAAAATGAAAGGATTTGCCCTATTTTTTTAGTGTGAAACAATATTTTTTACCTTAATGTTGGTTCCAATACTTGAGACAAGAGCCTGAAATATGCAAGAATATAAAAAACTGACAAACACATTTTATATTCTAACTTTTACCTGAGCTTTATTGAAGATCGAGTCGAAATGTGTTTTGGCATCTGGACGTATGATTTTCAGGCAAGAAATAGTATTTTTCGTCATAGTTACAACTTCTCTGAAGTCGATTCCAGATTCTTGTAGACTTCGGCAAAAAAAAATTTGATTCACGACTTGAAGTGCGACCAGATAGTCGAAATCATTCAGTGTATTTCGCAACATATTCGCATCTCCAGAATCTTTCCAGTTTGATATCTTCTCTAAACTTTCACCGACGTAATCAAATAATTTCAAAAAATCTTGTATGCTTCATACCACGGAGTTGCACATAATCTTTTGAGAGTTTTTAAGGAAGGACTTTCATTAGACTCATCAATATTTTTCCGAAGAACAGTTTATCTCTTTGGAGTGTTGAAGAAATCATACAATTTTTCTATAGTATTGAGGCAGTTTCTAATTTGTGGAATTTCGCAAGATTTTCATATGGCCAAATTCAAAGAATGGCCAGCACAGTGCACATAAATCGACTTAGGATAAATACGACGAATAATCGCTTGAACGCCATTAAATTTGCCTGACATATTACTTGCACCATCATACCCTTGCCCGACAAGACTCTTGAGTTCTATTCCAAATTTTTCCAAACTATTTAATATTAAATTAGATATACTTTCGGCGGTTACACTTTCTGCTGGAACGAACTGTAAGAAATCCTCGTGAATATTGTTTGCATTGACATATCTTACACATATTTAATAGTAACTTGCTCAATTGTCGATATATCGGTTGTTTCATCTACTAGAATAGAAAACACTCCTGCCTCGTTAATTCTTGATACCGTTTTATTCAGCATGATATATAATAGTATTTATACAATTTGTTTTAATTAATATATAAGAAACCTTAGCCAGATATATCACACCATCCTATAGAGAAAAATTCTAAATGTAGATACAAGACCTACTGTTGAGCTACTAAATAATACTAATTTTTTGCTTGGGTACGTCACCTTTAAGTCCTATTTTATATATTTTTATGATTGTAATATCTTTTTTCAGAATGGTCATTTCAATTTGTATACTAATAAAATTGAGAATGTCCTCAACCGAGCACGAAAAGTCTTTTAAATATTCATAGTACTTTTTTATTTTATTTGTGGAATCCAAAATCCTAAGGAAGGCCAATTTTATTGTATATATATATACATATATATGTAAATGGAGGTTGTATACGTAAATATGATGAATATTTTGTTATAATTTTCTAATTCAAGAATTAAAAATATATGCTAAATAATTACAATTGAGCTTTGTTGTTTCCGAATACTTTCTAGACGGTCTATATATAGAATTCGAGACTTATGATAGTAATTTTCCATGAATTATTGTCTTAATTATGGGGTCATCTGATCTTCGGAAATAAGATAGGAAACAACAGAAACACAGACTTTATATTCCAGTTTAACGGTCACATTATTCATTTATAAATTCAGAAATGTTTCCAAATTATTAGGGTTGCACTTGAATTATTCTTGGGGTCAAGACTTCGTTCTCTTTCGCTCGTGTAAGGCTTTCCAGACATCCGTGTTTCTTATATTCGAAGTTAGATTTCCCTCAGGTGTCGGTGGATGGATAAGTCGTCTGCCAACGTGTACTATGGTACGACTGCTAGCTAGTTCGGGCATATGACTTGGTGACTTGTTGATATTTAAGAGGTAGTGTTGACATTTTATTTTGTGTCGAAGAATGTCTGTTCAATGCGTCGATTTATAGCGTTGAAAGAATATGTCTGTTTCGTTACATGTGTTGGTTACCGGTATTCGCTTCGATGAATTTCTGTTATCGCAACTTGGGCTCTATATTTATCTCGATCGTGAGAAATTATTGTTATCGACTCTGTTATGAACTGAAATTCATTTTCATGGGCAATTTCGATACATTATATTTCAAATATTGCTGATGCGCGAATTCCACCATCATAGGAATGTCACCTTTGACTAATACACTAATGTCAGATTATGAAAATGCGAAAGGGTGAGTTCGTATTTGAATAGAAAATTTTCAACTGTTTCTGTTGCAAAACACTATCGATAGTGAGTTCATTGTTGAAAATTAGCATGTTAACTAGATCCTGAGAATTCATTTGGAAATACTAATCCTGCTGTAATTTGTGTCGAATTATTTAGATCAGCAGAAAATTCTTTCAGCAATAAATACTTCCATTGAAAATATTGGGAACCAACCACAATCAAAGTGAATATTTGGAAATTCCGACCTTTAGGGGGATACTTCAAAATGAAAACAAACATCGACTTGTTTCCATTAGTGAAACAACTAGAGGTGAGTATTTTCCAGTAATGTTTAATCAAAGCAGGAAGCTATTTCCGTTGGTTATCACTGTGGTAACATCAACGGACTAGTTAGTTTTATGGGTCAATTGAACGTTGTGGAAATAGTGGTGTGATGGTTCGATTATTGTATAAACCAACTAGTTTATCTGCGTGGAAAATTCAGGAAATCTGAAGTCAAATGTGGAAGTTCGAAACTCATATCATTAAATTGGAATGTTGATGTTGTGCTGTCTATGCATTCATTGGTGGAATACATCAGAGAGTAACTAGAGTGATGAAATGAAATGTATTACCGCAAGTACAAACAATATTCTCTAAGTAACAATATTTACCCACATAAACTAATTCAACTACTTCGGCAAACTCCAGAAGCTAGCAATATCATGAATCGAGGATACACCATTTGCATGTCATGTCTATTAAATGGGAAATGTTCAGTGTATCTGTAGATCTATAAATAGAAAAAATAAATATTCAGTATTTTGTTTGTACGATAAAAGTATTTGACAGACGTTGCAATAACAATTATTTTGGTGAAGTATAAATTTTTATATAAACTCTTCTAACCAGTGTTTTTATTTTGATGTAAAGTAACTAAATCATAATAGTATCGGGTGTTCTTTTTTAGAGTGAAAGAACTTTGAATTGAAATAAAACACAATCAAATTAAGATTGTAGCCAATTTTCTTTTTATTTGAACGACAATTTTTTGACATTTATGTTTTAAAAATAATTTCCGGCATATGTCCACCACTACTATCTCTGAGGAACCACATTCGACCAGACCAATTGTGGCCCACTTTTTCGAGTAAATCAGGAGTTCTTTCATAAATAACACGAGTTATGTTGGCATCCAACGCGTTTATTGTTTCTGGTGCATAAACCAATGACTTGACATAACCCCAAAGAAAATAATCCAGTGCAGTTATGTCGAATGATCTTGGAGGCCAATTAATTGGACCACTTCTCGTAATAATGTTATCGTCAAATCTTTCTTTCAATAAATCAATTGTTACGGTAAGCAGGTAAGGAGGTGTAGCACCATCTTGTTGGAAACAAAATATTTCTGGGTCGATACCATTCAAATTTTTGAAACAAGTAATGATAGGTCATAGATCTATAACGAGCACCATTCACTGTAACATTAGCTCCAGCATCATTTTTAAACAAATATGGACCGATGATGCCTCCAGCGTGTAAAACACACAATACAGTGCATTTTTCAGGACTTACAGAACCTGTAGAACTTCTTGAGGATTGTATTCACTCCATATAGGGTAATTTTGCCCGTTTACATAACTGTTCGACCAGAAATGAGCGCTTAATCACTAAACACAATTTTACGATAAAAAAGTGGATCAACTTCAAGCTATTCTAGGTTCCAATCAGCAAACGAACGACCCTTATTATGGTCAAGTGGCTTTAGTTCTTGAACCAGTTGGATCTTGTATGTAGACCAAGATCTTTACGCAAAATTTTCCATGTGGTGGATGCACAGTGTCCAACTTGTCCAACGTCGACAAATAGACAAATCTGGATCATCATTAACACTATGACTTACAGCAGCGATATTTTCTTCTGTACGTACAATTCTTTGTCTTGTTGTTGTTGCATCGAGTAGAGAAAATGTCCGAAATCTATCGATAGTTCGACGAAAAAGCTGCTCTGATGGACGATTATGTAAACTATAAATTTCACGAAGTGCTCTATACGTCTGGCGAATTGAACACTGATTTTGAAAATAAATTTCAACAATTTGTATACGTTGTTGCGGTGTGAGTTTTTCCATGATAATTTGTCAATGCTCACTGAAGAGAAATGTCGAAACAACATGGATTTTACCTTCTGTCAAATCACAGTTATCCTTATCGAAAGTTCTGTCACTCTAAAAATAACACCCGATATATGTTAATAATTAAATATACCTCTAGTTGATAAATTTCTAACTTGATTGTCAAAACATTCACACAAATCCAATAATATTATGAGTTACTACTTGACAATTATTTTTTTCAACATTATTGAAATTTATAATATAATATAAGTATAAAGTAAATATGATGTAATGTAAAAAGGCATGTAGAATTTATCAAACATTAATGATACAATTTTATTTGAAATAATTCACACAGTTTTTATGCTTCACAAGTTATTCCGAATTCTAACACGTGTTTCGGTCTTTCGACCATCTTCAAAAGAATACAAAAAGGAATTGAACTTAAAATTGAAAAAGATTCTCTCATTACACTTAGGACATCTGTGTATTTTTATGGCGCATGGAAAAAGCAACATCCAATATAGGGGTGTTGGCGAATTGTATTTGGGAATTTGTTGAATTTTCCTTATTTTCAACGGCATTTTTGATTGAAATAATTTCTAAATAGTCTATCAATTTACCCTTATTAACACCGTATAGTAATGTGACATCTTTCCCATTGAAAACTTATTATTTTCTATACAATGTCTCCAAAACCGGTTGATTTCTGGTTTTTCAAAATAGACATCCTATGTTCTTTGATTCTAAAACTGTGTGAATTATTTTAAATAAAATTGTTAAAATGTTTCACCTAGAGCCAAGCGGTATTTCCTTGAACGTTTTCTGGTTTCATCACTAACGAAGGAGAAATTCAAATCATGATTGTCAAATTAGAGACATACCATGGTGCATTTATTAATGAACATTGTATTTTGGATTGAAGTCGTGGTATAATTAGAATGTTGGAAGTGTTAACATATCCGCAGAATTGGATATCGTATGTTCATATTGGTTTTCTAAGGGCTTTATAAATCAATACCATATTTTGGACGAATAGTATCGATTTTCTGCCCATAATTTTAATATCCTTCTTTTTTGTAAGACAAAAGTAATGTCTAAAATAGGTTGTGCAGATAGTCGGCTAAAAATTAAGGCAATTGACTGAAATGGGAAAAAGTGCTGTATATCCCTACTTAATATTATAAATGCGAATGTAAGTTTGTTTGTTACGCTTTCACGCAAAAACTACTGAACCGATCATCATGAAACTTTGTACATATACTCTTGAAGGTATTAGAAGTAACATAGGGTACTTTATATTTAAAAAAAAAAAATTTTTTACGAAAGATAAAACAATTGTTTGTCAAAAAATCGTCAAATTTAGCTACTTCAGTAATGAAGTTTTACTATTATTATACCCTTACCCTTTATCTTTCATACTTATTTAATGACTCCACTGCGGGCGAAGCCGCGGGTAAAAAGCTAGTGAGATAATAAAGAGGATAAAAATGGCATTGATATGAGGCATTAACCAGTTTCAGTAAGACCGCGTAAGATTAAAGGAAACAATTTAAACGCTTTATTGGACTTAGGAGGAGACAATCCGCGCCTAGGAGTTCGCAAATTGGCTAACAGATTTGGAAATCAACGAAATATAAAAGTATGCCCAGAAGCCGTCCGTATGTCACTGAAATGACAAGGGTACATATCAAATAAACTACAAAATAACCCCATAATGACACCTCTACAAAAGGAACGAAAGATTGAATTTTGTCAACGTTTTCAAGAAGATAATTTTAATAATGTTCTTATATTTAATGAAACTTGTTTCCAACTTGGTGGAAATCAATTGAAAATCCTATCAAAACAACATGTTGCCGGTCATATTCCCAAATTTCGCACCAAAATACTGGTTTGGGGAGCAATATGTCAGCGTGGGGCTACGTCTCTCTGTATAATTGATGGAACCATTAATAATGGCATTCTAAACTAAACTTTTCTCCTTGAAACGGCGCATGCTTTTCATATATATGGGTGGCATTTTCAGCAGGTTAATGCAAGATGCCATAATTCGGCCTATGCTCAAGCTTGGATGCAAGAACACCAAATGAAAACCATTTCATGGCCAGCAACTTCATCAGATCTTAGTCCCATTGAAATTGTAAGGGGACTAATGAAGATTGAAGTTGAACGAGCAGCGCCACGAAATAAAGATGATTTAACTCAGTTTTACAATCCTGTACTACTATCACCGAAAATTATGGAGTTGATCTAGTTTCGGGTGTACCTCGACGCGCCCCCCAGGCATTAGATCTTGACGTGATGGGGGCTCTCTTGACTAGGACCCTAGATTCGTCCCGGCGAATTGGAGGGTTAAGTCTTGGTGTCTAACGTAATGCCATTTCGCGCCAGTCACTGGACCTGTATGGTGGAAGATCTCCGAATGGGGCCCTAGTTTTACTCAGGTGAAATAGAGGGCTGAGCCGGTTGATTAACTCAGTGACAAGGGAGTCTGTCGCAGCACAGGGCTTCTCCCTTAAAACTGGCGTACTCTACCCTATCGCAGTATAAATCTCCGGATGCTGTGTAATGGCCGAGTGCGTTATGTAGCATACTGCGTTACCTCGGGGGGGTGGTCTTGCCCTCAGGTGTTACTTGTACCACCTGGCCACCCCAATTGGTGTTGGACTCGAGGGGGCAGTGGTTGAAAGTCCGCATGCTGGACTAGGGGGGTATTTCATTTATCTGTTCGCAGACCCCCATTTTCGGGATATTCTCATGAAACGACTCGGGGTTTAACGGGACTTGACGGTTCGACCGGCCTGTCCTGGCCCCTGGATCTGTGCGTAACAATTTAGGGTTTGTGGATCTCGACGAAATGGCTCCGCCATTAGTGCTTGACGCCAGGATCAATCAAATGACTTCACATGGGTTCGGTGGGTCAGGACGTATAGTCCGCTAGACGGTGCTCGTACCAGGATCAATTGTAGTCGTCAATCTTGAGTTTATCTTAGTTTATGGGACTGCGTTCGGGTGGATGGATAAGAATTCCCTCCGGCGGGTGAGTTGCGTCTCAAACCAACTCGGGTACTGACCTGCTGAGCCAGTAGAGGTTGGATAGTGCTTCGCTGCTACCAGTCAGACGGTTCTGGCTTTCGAGTCGGGGCCCAAACTGGAAGCTGGTGGGTTCATCTCTTCGGAGGGGTTCTCGCCGAGCGCGATGATATGGCGTAATCCTTATCACACTTTCTACCTCTAGGGGTGGACTGTGGAGACTGCTTGGTAGTCACTTGGAAAAGAGGCCTTCCTCAAATAGCCAATAACTATTCTGGTAGAATTCACCTGTACCTCGACGTTTAGTCAAGTGTTTACAATTAAAGGGAGGTTGTATAAGTAAAGAAGATGAATATGTTGTTATAATTTTTCAATTCAAAAATTGAAATTATAAACTAAATAATTTCAAATGAGCTTTGTTTTTTCTGGATACTTTCTAGACGGACTATTTATTTGTTTAATTTTGATATTCATTTGTGCCTTTTAACTTGAATTTGTTGTTTCCAACTGAGACGTTCGTTCAAGTGAATGCCCAGGTATTTTGCTTCTGTTTCAACTGGAATTGTTCTTTATGCATTTCAACTGGCGGTCATATATCTCTTTTGTTGGTAAATTTAACTTGTACGGATTTTTTTCGTTCATAGTACGGCGTCATTGCCTTCCCAGTTC
The DNA here is from genome assembly GCA_034642435.1 of Megalocaria dilatata. Taxonomy (NCBI): domain Eukaryota; kingdom Metazoa; phylum Arthropoda; class Insecta; order Coleoptera; family Coccinellidae; genus Megalocaria; species Megalocaria dilatata. The sequence continues at coordinate 41,689,223 of CM067856.1, read as the reverse complement.
ATTCAGATATTCCGGAAGATTTTTGGAAGCTGTTGCTGAATTTTCATGGGATGTCAATTTCGCTATGTCACATGCAAAAGTGGCGTCTAGTGTTCTGCTTTTCTGGGATTTCGAGTTCCTTACTTTTTCTGTTCGAAAGTTAAAGTGTATAGTTTAAGGAAGCGCTCAGCTCCCAAAATATTTTTTTTCAACTTCTAAACATACGATCCACAAAAAATTCCGTATGAATATGTGTGTTATCAAATACAAGTTTTCAGATCGATCATATCTGCAATTTCGAAAATATTGGGAAAAATATAAAAAAATTTCAAACGTGAATAACTGATGAACTTTTAAACCAATTTAGTCCATTAACGAATCCGACCGAGATATTCAGACTCCAAACATTCCCTGAAAGTTTCAAGGCTCTAGCTTTTTCCGTTCGCAAGTCAGAATTATTTATAACCACGGATTCTTTCAGTGAGTACAATCTAGTCGCCCAAGATCATTTTAGGCTCAAAATTCGAAAACAACAGACAGTTGGGCGAAACTATAGCATTCTGTTTCTTGGAACAAGCGCGTGCAAAGAAAGTTATTTGGATAAATGCTTGGTAACAAACAATAAAAATTCTCATATTATTTAAGAATAGGATAGGATCGAGAAACTTGTATGGTACATAAATGAAAATGTACTAACTGACAGAGAAACTGTCTGGTGTACATGACGCTCAATATCAAACTGAGGTTCACGTCTTTCTCCCCGACGTCGTCTAACACTTCTTCGGCCATCATATGCACCCAAGTAGAATCGAGATTCATCAGAAAAGACGACATTATGCCATTCCACATTCCAATGTTGACGTTCTCTGCACCACTGCAATCATTGCCGGCGATGCTCAACCGTCAGAGGTAACACAAGATGGGGTCGATAATATTGCAGTCCAAAAGACCTTATCCTGCGGTAAACCGTTCGGGTAGTTGAAGGTTAGCCTTGTTCTCCTAACCACTCATCAGCCAATGATCGAATTGTCCCAAATCGGTCTCTAATAGTTATAAGTCTTAGACGTCGATCTTAAACTTCATTTGTGCTACTTCGACGTCCGGTGCCTACTCTTCTTCCATTTTGGGCATTATCAAATTGCTATTGCAAATGCAAGTAGGTCACCTTTAGTCTTTATTCGAGCTAACATGACAGCGCTGCGTTACCTTCAAGAAATAGTGGAGCCATATGTTCTCCCTTACCTTAACTCGGTCGAGAATCCAATATTTCAGCAAGATAATGCTCGACCTCATGTTGCCAGAGTTAGTTTAAACTTTTTTGAAGCGACCCATGTGAATCTTTTGCCATGGCCACCCAAATCCCCGATCTTCCGCCCATAGAGCATGATTGGGACATCATGGGTAGAAGGCTTGGAAATTTACCCCAGCCCCCACGGACTTTGGCGGCTCTGAGACATGAACTACAGATAGCTTGGGATAGTATCCCTCAAGAAGAAATAGACCATCTTATTGCATCAATGCCAGGACGTGTTGGGGAGTGTATAGATAATCGCGGTGGACAAACATTATTAACAAATTTATTTAAAAAAAATTGTTAACCTTTCGTTTTTTTTTTCTTCAAATTTCAATCATTTACTCCTTGCTATTCTATGTTTTACCAAAATAAATTTAAAATTTAAACAGCTCCTTCTGGGTGTTGCAGTTTCTTTGTCAGTTAGTATATTAATTCCAAGATAGAATTCTTCAATTTCCTACTTCATATTGTGCTATTTCCAAACACAATACATCTCAACCAACATTTTGGACAAAATACCCTCGAGATCGATAACATATATCGTCTTTTCATCCTATCAATCCCCTTCAAGGCCGAAACGCAAAATTCTCGAGAGTCATTGTTAATCACGGACTACATAGGAATTTCATCCGAAAGCCATTACTCCGCAAATCTCCTCGATATCAAAGTAAATAAGGCAGAACGAAAAAGGAGGCATGCTTACCGCTTGTTTCGTGGAAAGATTTATTGCCGGTTCTTCCCTGGTCACTTGATATCTGGAATTGTTATTGATTAGGCCCATCAAGAATTCATAGCTGCGCTTCTGGCGCCTCTTGGTAATTGGATTGATCTCGCGATTGTTCATAGCTTCGTGCGAATCTGGAGGTCCCTTGTCCATTTCAAGGCTATCCTGGATGTCGACCGTCTGAAATTCAGGAAGACACTCATTAATCTGTTGATTGAGATGATTAGATTTCGGTTTCTGGAGGGGAGATGGAAGTTATTGATTTGGATCTCCCGGATACGAAGAGCTTTTACACTGTATTTTGGCTAATAAAAAACTTTAGATATAAGGAGTGGGCCATTTAAAGGTTGCATTTTTGAGAGGCTCTAAATGAAAAACTGATACTTATTTTTTCGAAGTTGTATGTTAGTTTGAAAGGTTCAATCTTGACATTTACGAATGAAAAACAATATCTTTCAAATAACCGCCACAACTGGTTACAGTACCCCATCTGATCAACCCAATTTTTCAGTACATTTTCGACTGTTTGGAGCTCAATCCTATGAATGGCAAGTTTGATTTCATGTTTCAAGGCATCAATCGTTTCTGGATGGTTAGCTCAACACTTACCTTCAACGGATCCCCACAAAAATAGTCCTCCGAGGTGAAAACGAGCTTCATTGCTAAAGATGATTTTTCTGAGAAAATATTCATCTTCTGCCATGTGACCATTAGAGCCCATTGAACGAAGTTGAAACGCATCAGACCTTCAAGAGTCTTCACTTCTTGCAATAGTTGAACTTTGTAAACCTTCATACCGAGGTCTTTATGCAAAATTCTACTCAGAGAAATGTTCAGTTCTTGGGCACGATGTGGGGTTGATATTGATGGATGTTCAACCACAGTTTGGGCTACAGTAGCACTGTTTTCAGGTGTTCTCACTGGACGAGAACCCGAATGGGTTGCAAATAACGTGCCAGTGTTTACGAACAAAATGATCCATAAATTGCCGTGAAGGTATTTGATATTTCTATTGAATTTTCCACGTTAATTCCTAACAGTTTGGATAGATGTTTGATTGATTCAATCTTTGTTTCGTGGAAACTCATTTTAATTGAAAAATTTATAGGAGACAGTCTTTTAATTTCCACAAAAATGTTCATAATACAACAATTGTTTCACCACGATGTGGCTTCTGCAGGTATCTACATTATACATGCTGATGGTGTTCAGTGTAACCGAGTTTAAATACATTGTTAGGTACGTGACAAAATAATGAAAGAACAAGTCATAAATACTGAAGTTGATTATTGGAGTTTGCCGCTAAAAATGCCATTAGGGAAAGGTATTCAGTAATAGAGACTTGTCAACATCTGTTTGTTCGTTCAAAAGTATTTTACGGGCATTGTATCTGTTGATTTCAAGAAACTCTAATAGTGTTAATCTAGAACTTTTGCTTTCGACGTGGATAATTTCATAGTTATTATTGAAATTATGCCTGAATTCCTCAAGATGATCAGCATATGTTGAATGTACGGAATCAGATATATAACTCCTTTGATGTTCTTGAATTCTTTTCTTGAATGATCTACCTGTCTGGCCAATGTATACTAAAGGGCAATTGTTGCAAGTCAACTTGTAGACTCCAGATTTATTTTCTTTATTTGTTCAATCCTTACTGTTTTTTATGTAGGTACTAAGGTTATTAATGGTTTAAAAAGCTGCGTTTTAACTGAAAATGTTTTCGAAATAGTTAGCAATATTTTCAGATACAACAAAATATTCATTTTATGATGCGGGTTTATTTCCATTGCTTATCAAAGGTCCAATCTATTGCATTTGTTCTCGAAATGGAGAACTTCAAAGTTATGGTCAAAATCATGTCCGTATTCTTGTAGATGCCTGGCATAAGTGGAGTTTGATTTATTCTTAACGAATGAATTCTGGTGGTTCTGGATCCTACTCTCGAAAGATCTACCCGTTTGGCCAATGTATACATATGGACATGTACCACAATTTAACCTATATACTCCTGATCTCTTGTTCTTATTGACGATATCTTTATCTTTCTATCTCTATAATATCACAAGTACTAGGGTACTTGTGTTGGCAACATTGCTCCACCAGCAGATGATTCCAGAAACGCTTACAGTGTAAGAAAGTGATTACATATATTTTTTTTGAGGTTTACAATTCCACTGTTGATTATTAATTACAGAAGAACTCGAAAATCAGGCAGATAGGGATTGTAACCTCGATGATTTTTACTTTCAATAGGATGATGCACCGTTTCTTACGCTTATGCATTGTCAGGCAGAAACTGACGTAACTTGCGTTTTTTTGGAATGGTGGATTGAACCTAACTCAGGTCCAGGTTTCGAACTCATAGCATAGAAATGCATTTCATTGACAAAGATCACAGTCTTATGCCTTTACTTGCACGGGCATCGAGGCAATTGGTAGCTTTGTCGGTTTCCTCCTACATATAATATTTGAAAATTTCAAATTTCTGTTTGTATGAAAATTTTAAGAAATTTGTGGAGATATTTAGGCCACAAACGTACCCTCAAATTTTCAAGTATTCAGGTTTTCCGTTCGAAATTTAGCATGTCCACCTCCAGTCTTGAGCGCGGACAGCTCAGTGGTAAAGCATCGGGCCCGTGACCGGAAGATCCGGGTCCGAATCCTGTTCGGCTGAAAAATAAATTTTCTAGTTGGATGGGTATCCACCACCATTTCACTGTTGGGTTAAAAATTAACAGTGCTGTTACCTAAAGTGGAACAAGATTGCAGTAACAAAGCCTTCCCAGAACACGACTGAACTCCTAACTCGCACAAGCTGAAAAGCTTCTGAGGGATCTTCACAGAAGATCTAGGAGTATCAGGATAATAATAATATTAATAATAATAAAAAGTCAACAGGCTCATCCTCACAAATTTGGGCATAACCTTCGTGTTGTTATTTTATTTCTAAATGGTAATTCAAACTGAAAGCAGGCCTACAACTATGGTAACGGCAACGCTTCACGGATCTCTGTAGCTAATTTTTTTTTTGAATCTTCAATTTAAAGGATCCTCACGAAACGTGGTGCATTAAATTTTTTCAAATACTAAACTTCAGATCAACCCGATCTGTAGTTCAGAGAATATTGGAGAAAACTTCAGATGTGAATAACTGCAGAACCATCAGTTAATGAACTCAGCTGAGATATTTAGGCCCCAAATCTACCCTGAAAATGGTTCTTTCATTCAAAATTTACTTTTGACTTCGGATGGTTCATCAGTGAGTCAAACCTACATAATCCTTCAATAATATTTTCTACCCAGAATTCGAAAATAACAGACATATGGCCAAAGTGATAGCATTCTTTTCCCCGGAACAAGAGCACAAAACACAGAGTTTTGTATATATATACTCTTCATACTTTTCGCCGAAATCAGGAAATTCTAGTAATTTATCTTCACGAAATTATGCAAGAGACTTCATGTCGTTATTTTCAGATAAAAATAATGAATTTCTAATTTCGAGAATATTTGAAAAACCAAATTTCAAATGGAGATTACTCGGGAACCATTGAATTTATTTCATCACTTCTTGAACATAACTGATATATTCAGATTCCAAAGCCACCTCGAAAATTTCAAGTCTCTACGTCTTGTTCTTCGGAAATTGAAATTTTTATCTCTTATCGTATGCCTTGAGGGTAGATCATCCCGAAATTTTTAGTGTTACCATACAACTAAAAACCAAATTTCATTTCGATTGCAGAGCAGAGAGCTAATGTGGGACTTGAGCGACTTTATGCTAGAGATGTGACTTGAGTCAATGGAAGCGAGTTATTTATTGACTACGGGTTTTAAGATCAACTCGGAGTTATATTAGTGAGACAGATAAAAATTCCGCTGCGACTTATGTCGAAGCGATATTTGTCTGATTGCTTTTCGGGTGACTACTGTCCTATTAAGATTTTCATAAAAAATGACGGATATTTAAAAGGTTTAGTTTGGAGGGCCACTACTATTTTCTAACGTTTCACAATTTTTTCACTAAAAACATCTTAATTAAAAAAAATGTATATGAGACAGTAATTTATTTCCATAAAAATGTTTGTACTACTACAACAATTATTTCACTACGATGTGGCTCCTTCAGGTATTACATTGTACTGTAATACCTGAAGAAGCCACATCGTGGTGAAACAATTGTTGTTTCCACCAAGTAAAGACCGAATCTATCAAATAAAAACATCTTAATGAAAAATTAAGTATACACCATTGTAAAGAGCGGAATGTTCTCCTTAGACTAGGGTGGTTTCTTGGAGATTTTTATGAAATACCTTCTTATTATAGAGTGGTTAAGATAAAAATGGTCATAGAATTTTCTTTAGCCATAATCTTTCGTCAAAGCTTTTCAACAACGTATAATACATTTAATTAAATCATCATTTTCCTTGTACCATAGACGCGAAAGTGTGAAAGTACAAACAGTGGAATATAAACAGTCTGAGGAAAAATTACTTTTTATGACATTCTTTATCATTCATATAGGTTTAAAACTTATCGCTAAAAATTCTGAAAATGTCTATCACCTTCTCCAACGCAAAGCCTACATCGTTTTCGGATAGAATCCACAGCTCTCCGCAACTTCTCCTGTGGTCGCCTTAGCATTTTGCAGCAGTTATGTAATTTTTCGATAAGCTGGTCCCGAGTACGAATTGGGGTTGTATAGAAATACCCCAAAGGAAAAAGACTGAAGGTTTAAGGCCCAGACTTCGAGCAGGCCATCTGATCTTCATGAAAATCTCCATGAAACTACTCTAGTCTAAGGAGAACTTTCCGCTATTTCCAATGGTGTAAACTAGATTTTGATTAAGATGATATTTTTCAAGTCATTCTATGTTTTTAGTGAAAAAAATGTGAAATGTTACAAAATGGTATAACTTTTTTGTTGCAAATTACCTGTAAAATCACCTTGTGAAATTTGCCCCGAGATAACTTGGGCACCCTGCATACAGTAAGAAATTGATAATTGAACCAGCTTTAGTTTCTATATAATAATACATTTCTCTCAAAAGGTAGTTCTGCGGATAGTGGTGAAAAAGTAACCTATTTATTCACCTGAAATGATACATTGTGTGCACATCCATAACCGTTTCAGACACGAAAATCGACGTAGGTCACGAGTTGATTGATCGCACCGTGAAAAGTAGTCGAAACAGAATTACCTCTTCGGGTTGTTAGCCTGCGAATGACCAATTAGCCGCCATCGCATGCTGAGTATACCCAATAGTCGATAGAATTGTTTGTCCCCTGAATTTCCAATGATCAAATAACGAAATTGTATCGCTCCTATACAAAATAAAATAAGCGACATGTTTCATTGTTTTTCATATTTATTCATTGGGGGAATTCAGGTTGTTATTGCGTTTTATGCTCCAGCGGGCAGTTTTAATTGTGCGAATGAATCTTTACGTGAGGACATCAGAAATGGGTTTTTGAACGGATATGCAATGTTTAATTTGTAAGAACGGATAAGCTTTCGACTTTTCCAAGGTATTTTCGTATTTGCGCAACTACACTGCTCAAAAGTTGAAGTGAATATTCGAGAGAAAGTAGCAGAAGCTACATCCCTTCTAACAAAAATAGGTAATATAGAAATAGATTCCTCGCTCAACACTTGGTGGAACATATTGATTAACATAAAATGCAAAAATAACACTGGACTAAGTTCGCACGAATTTATTAAAATAAAACAAAACATTCAGTTTACATGCATGTTTCGGGTTTTATCCCATTCTCAAAACTGACATATATATAATTAGGAAACAAATAAGCTTAGTGTCAAATAACAATCAATAGTTCGTATGGCACAGCTTAAAAACTGCTAGATCGAAATATTAACATGAATGACCTAAGTATTGATATCAAAATAATGAATTAGGTTTAGCTTAGACAGGACCGCATCTAATGAGACGGAACAGTCCTCATGATACTGAAAGACTTAACTACAAAAAATTACATGAATCTAATTTCTTTTAGGTGTATGATCTTTTTTTGTGGTCCGTATATGCGATAATGTGCTATTGCAATTTGTGTTGTGTACTATCAGTTGTAGATAAATTGTCACGAATTCAACATGCATTTAGAACCTGTCCAACTTGAACAATTAGTGTTGGTTAAACGAAAGTTTAACTCAACAAGAAGTTGCTAACCGTCTCTGGGTTTCGCAAAGAAGGTTAGCAGAACGTGGAATCGCTGTCATATTAGTGTAATTACTGCATATACTCACAGGTTGGAACAGCAAGATCGGCTAATACGGTTAACTGCTCGACGAAATTCCTTCTTCACAGCGTCCCTAATTAATAGCTCATTCTGGCAAGCTAACGGTAGGCTAGTTTCTGGTCAAACAAGACTAGGTTGCACAGTTTCAATTTGAGGGCAGAAAAATTCGCCAGGTATCGCGATTGAGTATCAGCTGTAAGATATCATTGAGCTCTTGAACATGAGAACTGGAACGCGCATATATGGAGATCCTGTCTTTTCACAGCTGAGTCCATATTTGGTCTGTATCAGTCTGATGGACGAATGTTTGTGTGGCAAGAACGGTGTCAACGGTATAATGAATATTTCATGACGCTTATAACTCTTTTCGGTAGCGGCTCAGTGTGCGTTTGGGGAGGCATTTGTTTAAATGGGCGCACAGATCTTACCACTCCCATTAACGCAACCATGACAGCGTAGACGTATCGTGATTTCATTGCAAACCCAATTATTGTTCCCTTGTTGCAACCATTGGCAACAATTTTACTTTAATCGACGATAATACTCGTCCACACCGGGCAAGAATCAACAACAAGCACGTAAAAATGCATGGCAATTACCGAATGGATTGGTCACTGTCCCTCCAGACCAAAATTCTATTGAAGTGCAATATCACAGCAGTTACGCTGTTTACCTGGCCCACCACAGACATTACAATAGCTCGCTAATGCTATGACGGTCATTTGGAAAAACATTCCCCAATCTTTCATTGATAATCTTATTGACACAATGCCAAATAGATTAAGAGCACTACGGAGAGTTAGAGGAGGCCTCACCTGATATTAAACCGTGATTTCAAGGTGTTTCTAACAGAAGGAACCTTTTTCAAGTCTGCAGACTTCACCAAGTCAGAATTTTCTTTTCTCTACCAAGTTGTCGCTCTAAATCAGTGTTGCTTACTGTTGCCATTTTAGACGCAGTATGCCATAGTTTATAAAGTGGTACAAAGTTTAGGCAAATTACAGGTTTGTGTGACTTCCATTTGGGAAGTGTTATTGTTCTGATTCCTGCTAGTGCCTCTGAGATCACTTTGCGCCACTTTAACCGATACAACACTTCACTGTCGCGATGCTCGTCACAACACCTCACAAATTACATTTTGGTAAGTCCTGATGTTTGCCGCTGCAGGTTCCGTCTCGAGTAGGGTTGGGCTTCGTTTTCTTGTTTTCCTGGAGGATGTTAGTCCCCCGGGAGTCTCTGGAGTTGTGGCCAGGTGGTTCACGAGTGAAAGGAGGGGGTGTTCTGGTTTTTCCTAGTTTTTGTCTCTGTGTTGGATTAACCACGCTGACAGACAAGAAATGTTTTCCTACGGGTTTTGTATTGAGGGCAGTGGGGGTTCCAGTTCTGGTTACCAATTAGCACGGGCTGGGACTGGCTAATTGTTTGAAAATGCTCCTGTTTTCCAGATGAGGGATTTGCTTTAGGTCTGGTGGCCCCATTCTAGTTTCTTCGTTAATTAACTCCTGGGCGTCCAAGTATTTAGGGCAGTTCAATATTGTGTGTATTGGGTATACTGTTTCGTTGAGACAGGCATCGCAACTGTCAGATTCGGATTTCCCGATTCTTTTCAGGTGACAGCCAAATTTGCCGTGTCCTGACAATACTTGAGCTTTGAGGAAGTTAATATTGAGGGGTTTTTCCTGTGCGACTTCAAGTATGAATTTGAATGTGATTCTACTTCTTTAGTCGAATTTTCCCATCTTTCAATAACGAGACCCAAATATTTGTGCTGGTCCACTCTATTTATTTTCTTGCCGTATATCTGGGTTTGCACCCGATTGCCGAAAGGCAATCATCTATCATTGCGAAAGAATTTTTCAGTCAAAAATGCATCAAATTTTATCGAAAAATCCTCGTATTTCCCTGAAAAGGTTCCACCTGAATTGTTTCCTTCCAGAACTCAAATTACCACTTCGTGGCAACCTAATCTAGTGGAAAGAAGACTTTAAAGAGAATTAATAGTTTATCCATTTCAAGAAAGAAGTCAACTTCAATAATATAATAAAAACATGCTTATGTATGAGTGAGTATGAAAAGGGGGAAAATCAATATCATTTATAGTAAGTGCCAATACAGAAAAAAGAAAATTAGATCTCATAAACTATTTTTATCTCTTCTTGATGAGAAAATTTATCGAACCGCCTCATTAATCGATCCGAAATGTGGTATTTTCCAATTAGTTCATGCCAGAAGCGGATTATGCTCCACATATTATATGTCAGCAAATATCAATTACAATTACCTCCAATATAATTCCAGATCTTCGTTAACAATGAGGATCTTATCGGGGTACGATATCAGTTATATATGTTTATCCAAATTCTGAATCTAATTACGTATGGAAACTGCTATCCTTGTCAACATGGCTTCAACCGAGTCCCACTAGTATCATACGTTTGGAACTTGATCCTGACAACGCTATTTAACGTGTATTGCTGGAACTCAAAATGTAACAAGATGACATACCGCATTGATACGTCACTTTTGTTTTATATACACAAAGGGAAATGTTTTTTATACAAACGTGAAAATGTTTTGTTCTGTTGGAAAATAAAATTTATATATTCCGCCTGATCAATCGACATCGACATTTAATGACCAATGACAGTGTGTATAGGTTTTGTTTAATTTAAATAGACATGATTTATACTTGTCAAAATTGAATGGATTAATTGCACGTAAAACCTTCTTCACAGGAGTAATCTTTATAGATTTTAGTGCTATCAAATTACGGGCCTAATTTATGCCGATAAAGTTTTCATTAGGAAAATTTGAAAAATAATGGAATACTAACTTTAAAGTTCTCAGTTAAAATAATTATACATTGAAAGTTTAGAATATGGAATATGAGAAATCATTCAATTTAATGCCAAAGTTTTATTAAAGACTATCTTAATAACGGCAATTTATAGACTTCCAAGCAATTATCCTAAAATTTTCAATATGGAATTAAAGCACCGTTGACTGATGTACATATCATTGCTGTCAGATGGGGATTATGTTGATGATTATAAAAATACATTGAACTGTTCTAGATGTGAATCATACGTCAATGAATGTGCTAGATCAAGTAGTCAGACATGTATCGGGTGTTTTTTTTTAAGTGATAGAACTTTAAATTGAAATAAAATACATTTGTTGAGATTGAAGCCAATTTTTTTTTATTTTGGAAAATAATTTTATGACATTTATGTTTTAAATAATTTCCGGCATATGTCCACCACGACTAGCTCCTTGAAGACATAATTCGAGTCAACCGGAAAAGTTACTATCAAATGGAATGTATCTGGCCTCCTCGGTCTGGACAAAGCCCAGGAAGGCTCATATATTACTGAAGAACGAACCGAACACTACCAGAAGGGTCACGCAAACTAATCCTGGGAATATCACAATACCTTGGAAAAATTATCTAGCAATCACTCATACATTTTCACAGTAGCGTTGGATATCCGGAGCTATTTACTGTCTCTATACGATACGTCCTCCTCTACCAGGACTACTCAGCGATTTGCCCTAAAGAACGCCACTGGTTCACAAGGAATACAATCTTTCACAGAAAGCAGGCACTGCATATGGCAAATATGTAAAACAAACTGAGTAGGAAATTATAAAATATCGAATTTTTTAGAGTGATAGAACTTTAAATTGAAAAAAAAACACATTTAAATTAAGATTGAAGGCAAATTTTTCTCATTTCAAAGATAATTTTATGAAATTTATGTTTTAGAAATAATTTCCGTCATATGTCCACCACGCTCCAAATTTGGACCACTCTTTCGAATAATTCAGGCCTCATTTCATCAATAACACGAGTTATGTTGGCTTCTAAAGCGTCTATTGTTTCTGGTTTATCAGCATAAACCAATGACTTGACATAACCCCAAAGAAAATAATCCAGTGGAGTTATGTCGCATGATCTTGGAGGCCAATTAATTGGACCATTTCTCGAAATAATGTTATCGCCAAATCTTCCTTTCAATAAATCGATTGTTACGGTAGCAGCATGAGGTGTAGCACCATCTTGTAAGACGCAAAACATTTCTGGGTCGATCCATTCAAATTCTGAAACAAATACTCATTGATCATCGATCTGTTACGAGCACCATTCACTGTAACATTAGCTCCAGCATCGTTTTTAAAGAAATATGGACCGATGATGCTTCCAGCGTGTAAAGCACACCATACATTGCATTTTTCAGAATGCAAACCTAAACCTAAACCTAAAGAACTTCTTGAGGATTGTTTTCACTGCATATACGGCAATTTTGCTTTTTTACGTAGCCGTTCAAGCAGAAATGAGCTTCATCACTAAACACAATTTTAGGATAAAAAAGTGGATCAACTTCAAGCTCTTCTAGGGCCCAATCAGCTAACAAACGACGCTTATTGTGGTCAAGTGGCTTTAGTTCTTGAAACATTTGGATCTTGTATGGGTGAAGACCAAGATCTTTACGCAAAATTTTCCATGTGGTGGATGCACAGTGTCCAACTTTTGTAAACGTCGACAAATAGACAAATCTGGATCATCATTAACACTATGACTTACAGCAGCGATATTTTCTTCTGTACGTGCAGTTCTTTGTCTTGTTGTTGTTATTGCATCGAGTAGAGAAAATGTTGTCCGAAATATATCGATAGTTCGACGAATAAACTGCTCTATTGGACGATTATGTAAACCATAAATATCACGAATTGCTCTATAAGTTTGGCGAATAGAACACTGATTTTGAAAATAAATTTCAACAATTTGTAAACGTTGTTACGGCCTGAGTCTTTCCAAGATAATTTATCAATGCTTACTGAACAGAAATGTCAAAAAAACATAGTTCATACCTTCTGTCAAATCACAGTTATGCCTGTCGAAAGTTCTATCAGTCTGAAAAAAACACCCGATATATAAAAATCACTTTTACGTCAAGTCTACGATAATTGGTGGAGTTCAGTCATTTATTTTCTACTATGATATTACGGATCACTATCCCGTAGTATTGGCGGTGAATTTAGATCAGCAGCCGAAGGCTTCTAACCAACATGAAGAAAACCCAAAAAATTCAAAAAATTCAAAAAATATATTGATTACTCCTCAGTCAATGATGCCTTGAAAGAGTAAAAGTAGGAGGTTTTCTATTCTCTGGAGGATGTTGATGAGAAGACTAATGAATTTTTGAAAAAAATTGAGATAATTTTTCGTGAGAACACCGTAAAAATAGAACTGGAAAAGAGTTCATAATGAAATGAAAAAATTTTTTACGCCAGCACTATTAACTTTTTAAACCAATATTGTATAAAGAAGTTGTGAAGAATCCACATAATTCGGTCCTGAAAATACAAAACCTGAACTATAAAAATAAAGTAGATAAATTGATTGAGTTTGCCAGAAAAGATTATACTCATCTCATAAGAAAAATTGCGCATTACTCTAAGGCTCCCTGGAAATGCGTGGATAACATCTGCAATAAGTCAAAACCAGCAACTGAAATTCCGGAAATTTGTTCGGAAAATGAGATGATTTTGGAATCGAAACAAGAAATTTATAATGGATTTAATTTATACTATGCCAGTTTGGGGTAATATTAAAAACTTTTTTTCAAATAGGTAAATCTTCTATCCAAACTATTAGAAAGTTACATGGAAATTCAATAGGACGTTTTTTTTATAAAACAACTTGTTCGCGTTCTCTTCCAGCGAGCACACCTCATTTATTTTGCCGCTGGAGCCATGAATGTGGCTAAACATCCATCAATATGAACTCGTAACCCTGTTCAAGAACTGAACATTTCTCGCACAAATATCTCTGTATGAAGAATAACAAAGTTCAACTAGTGCAATAAATGAAGCCTCGTAACCATCCAATGCGTTTCCACTTCGCCTAATGGGCTAACTATGGCATGGCAGAAGATGAGTATTTTCTAAAAAAAAATCCTTAGCGATGAAGCTCATTTTTCACTATTTTTGTGGGAATCCATTGAAGATAAGTGTTAAGCTAACGATTATTATTATTATTATTATCCTGATACTCCTAGATCTTCTGTGAAGATCCCTCAGAAGCTTTTTCAGCTTATGCGAGTTAGGAGTTCAGTTGTGTTTTGTGTAGGCTTTGTTACTGCGATCTTGCGCCACTTTAGGTCACAGCACTGTTAATTTTTGACCCAACAGTGAAATGGTGCAGATACCCGTCCAACTAGAAAATTTCTTTTCTACCTGAACAGGATTCGAACCTGGACCTCCCGGTCACGAGTCCGATGCTCTCCCGCTGAGCTATCCACACTCATTGATTCCTTTAAATACGAAATCTAAGTTGCCATTCATAAAATTGAGCCCCAAACAGTAGACAATGTACTGAAAAATTGGCTTGAGCGGATGGGGTACTGTGGCTAGTCATGGCGATCATTTAAATTATATTGTTTTTCATTTGTGAATTTCAAGGTTTAGCCTTTCTAATAAAATCACAGCTTCGAAAAACTGTTCATCAGTTTTCTATTTTAATCGATCAAAAATGCAAATTTTAAATGACCGAATTCTTCTTTAGTAATTTATTGAACGTTAATCAATTGGTTTGCACACTCTAGGATAAGCATACTTCATGGAAAGTTATAAAGATATATCAATCAACAATAATTCGTTTATTAACAGTCTAAACATTGTATACAATATTTAGACTGTTCTCTGAACTACTAATTGCGGTGGAGTATTTCTCTGCAGTTGTGTTGAAACACTTTCTTTTTCATAGAGAAGTACATCACTGGGCTTTTTCCCCATTGTTCACTTTGAATAAGTTCACTTAAGTTCATTTCACACATTTATTCAACTTAATTACAAGTATAAATATTATAGAAAATACATTCAGTTTCAGGTCTTTTATTGCGGTATTGTATTATCAAGAGAGAGTGAGAGAAAATGTTCCTTGAAATTGTGAAGTTAAAAATGAATGCGAATTACGTTCTTACGTGCGTAATAAAATGGTTTTATGTTATTGAGAGAAGATACTTCTTTAACTCACTGAGTCCGAGAAATCGAGTATTTAGAGATGTGACGTGAGGATTTTTACGAAAATTAATTTAGAGAGCCGGTTCGTGGTGACATCAGTAGGGCCGGAGTAAGTGCAGCTCCAGGTGAAAGTAGACAAACCTTGTTCATTTTCGAAAGAATCGAATAAAAAGTATATGAAGTTTTGGTCAATGTATTTTTTTCATTCTTTCTTGTCCATATTTAACGATGCAAATCGAAGGGAGAAGGATAGAGACTTTTAACCATGTAATTTTTATTTTCATATAATTTTCCATTTCTGCACTTCTAAGATTGCATAATATTACGTTTATTTAACTTTCAAATGACAGAACACAGAATTCTGTGTGTTTATTTATCAAGAAATAATTCATATATATGCAATTTTCAGGGGAAATAGATTGTTGAATAGGCCCGCAAAAGCTTCTGACATCATCTCAGTATTTCTCATAATTTTCATAATGAAATTTGAAAAAAACAGCGCCTAATTATGGCCATCCCAATATTTTTTATGATGATAATGAGTAATTCTTTTCAATAACAATGATGTCTCTCATGCACGTTCTGCACGTCGGTCGTTTATATACACTCGGTGAACATGATATTTTAAATTCCTCCATGTGCGAAAGAAAGGGTGAAAATCCGATATGCGCTTCGAGGTGCGGTTGAAACTGTAGAGAATGAGAACGAAGAGGAATGAAATGCTCGTCGTATGTGTCAATTAAAATTGCACTGGAGTTGGTTTACTGTATCAGATACAGATTCGAATTAATTAAAAAAACATCTCGCACGTTCATGCTAAGCCATAGTAGTTTTGACGTTGAGTTTTCTGAATTCATATGTAGTTAAATTTAATTCCGCCATTACTTGTGCCGTGAATTGGAGAATATTAGGTTACCGCAATTATTCTTTCATATACGTCTTCATTTCCAGCTATACTCGAGGCTGAATTACCTGGAATCTTGTAATTGAATCTACGCAATTTGCCCGTTCTTTCTTGATGACGATGGAACAGTGAAATAAAATCGATATCAATCCGAAATGAATATGTTACCGTTAATTGAAATACAAGAGAAAGACCACCCTATCCAACAAACATGAAATAGATTCAGTGTAGAGAGGAAACCAGTACAAATGGCTGGGAATAAGGTTATACCGAAGAATTAACGAAGTGATGGAAAATAAACTAATAACAGAATTCAATGAAATATTTAGAATAATCTCGACAACTAATATCATAATCAAGATTATGACCCAAGTCAATATAGATTCATGGTCATAGTTTCATCTTCAGCAAAAATTGTAGAAGCAACAGATATCAACAAACGAAAAAATAGTTTTCAGGTAAAACACCACAACAGGCATGTAGCTGAAGAACTAGATCATAGAAAATTAAATTAATTCTTTAGTCAGGACAATTAAAATAATAGCAATAATTATCTTGTGGCGACACTCGGCCCAGCTCTCTAATACGCGCTTTAATCCTCCGACACGTGAGGCGCGTCCACGTCCCAGAAATGTACCGCAACTTATTCGCGGTATTCCTCATAAAGGGCGTAATCGCTCTCCATGTCACTCGGTCTATCGCTACCGCCGGCTTCAAGTAGGACAGCTTACTAGCGCTGAAGTTTCTGGTTGCTACAAGAACATGTAACCAATCTATTGAGTCCATGGGTGAAAATTTAAACTTTCCGCATAATATTCATTCATAACGTCGGTTCCTAAAGTGCTTCATTTGTGACCCTGACAAGATTCGAGCCCTCGGCACTGAGGTGATTTCAGCCTTCATGCCATGTCGATACAAATTCTGGTTATTCATTTTGGTGTACGAGCGAAATGACCTTCGATTTGAGATGGCACTGCTCCCAGTACAGTATCGGACTCGCAGCACCACAAGGCCGCCCCTGTCTGCGTTTATTGCTGTCCATCAGCAGCTTACTCAGCTATCTGTGAATCACGACTCACGACACGGCCAGATGTGGGGAAAAGTTGCATCGACTTTAAGGCTTTTCTCTAGCTTCCAAGTATCTTTAAAACATATCGCAGTCACTATCACCGTAACTGACGGGATAGTTACTTGGCGACACACGTGCTGATGATACTAAGACTGTATTGAAAAAAAACTCAAAATGTCTTGAAAATATCATTTTGAAAAATGAAATGTCTATCACATGACCTTGCTAAGATATTGTGTTAAACAACTGTCAGTTGTTCTTCATTCTGGTAGTGTGAGGAAGTCATCAGTATAAGGACTGAGATTGTAAATTTTCAAACTTTTCGGTAACTAATTGAAGGAAGGAATCTGATTAATATCTAAGCTAAAAGTCATTTTGCCGCTGAAAGAAGTATTCATAAATAGATGTTCTAGTTTCGATTTAATTTTCGTCAAATTTGATATGTGGGAATTTGATATATATCCTCATTTTGTCTTTCTTACTTTCTTATCAGAAATATTTTCAAATGTATATATTTTTCTCAGTTTCTATGAATTATAGAATAAAAGTAAATTTTTCGTGAATTTTACTACTTCTCAATTTAGATCATTCAATCGGTAGGTACTACTGAAGGTTATAATTGTTCAATCAATTTTTCATTATAATTTTTTACATTGATTTTAAATTATTCTTTCTTTAAAAGTGAGTTTTCAAATTTTTTTATAGGAATAGTAGTCATATTTAATTTCGATATATAAGACAATTTTTATGATTTCATCCGTGTGCTTTTCAATTTGTATTCATAATGAAAAATATAATAATATTTATATAAAATTCAGATACAAATTTCTACAAATTAGAAACACTCTTTCACGTACAGGTGGCGAAAATAATTTTCGGAATATATGATTCACCATGCATTTACACGAGCCAGCCGCCAAGCACAAGAAGAACTTCATTCTATGTTATAAATGATTACTAATATTCAACTGGATGGTTATTTGAATCTTTCCCCAGCCTTCCGCACAAGCATTCTGCTGCAAGCTTAACTGGAACTCTACACGTTAGTACAAAAATGTCAGAGCAAGAGTGTGCGTCTGTCTTACTGGTTGACATTCCTTAGCATGTGAAAAATTAATTTGTTTGCAATAAATGCAACATTCTCTTCTGAAAATAATTGTTCCAATTCTTTATGACTTTGAGAATAAAATGAATTCTATGAATATAAATGAATTCTGATAAAATGAAATGAATTCTACGGGCACAGAATAAATTCGATAAAATGATATAAATTCTAAAAATGAAATAAATTCTAAAAATGAAATAAATTTTAAAAATAAGAAAACGACGGACTTCGGAACAGAAGCTCACGAAATCAATATATTAAGATTTCAAATAATCTACCTTGTAGAGCTGAGCAAAAGCCGAATTTATTATACAGAAATAATCTCATATCTCTGAGTAGATTTGGCCCAATGTTGCCACAGAGTTGAATAATTTCCAACCTTAATTCATCAAGATTCGATACAATGCAGTCACGTCCATATATAGATGCTTTCAAATATCCCCACAGAAAAAATCTTTTGACCATAAATCTAGTGATCTGGGGGACCACGAAATTGTACTATTGGTAGATAGTACAATTAGTGGTGGTCTGACCACAGTTTGGTGCTAGGTGTAATATCTGGAATGAAAAGACCAACAAAAGCGGACAAACAACACGATTCAGTAACAAAGTTCAACATCGAATCCCTAAAAACAGAGAGCATACTCGACTTATATAGGAGACGATTTACGGCCAAAATGGAGGAGACATCAATCGGTGACCAACATACGGTAAACGAGGCATGGAAAATACTCCTAAAGAACATAAATGAAGCAGCCGAAGAAGCGCTGGGGAAGAGAACAATCAAGGTAACCTCACATCAGCGTAGAGAGAAGCCCTGGTTCACATCGGAAGTAAAAAATCTGGCACAAGAAAAGAAGGAAGCACATCTAACCTACATAAATAACAAGACGCCGAGAAACTATCTAAAGTACACAGAAATTAGGAACAGAGTCAATAATAGAATTAGAGAGATAAAGAAAGAACACTGGGAGAACTTTAGTCGAGAGATGGAAAATGACCTATATGGAACTCAAAAGCGCATATGAAAAATGCTCAGAGCCGCGAAAAAGGAAGTAAATGAGACAGTACAAATACATAACATCACCGCGGATAAATGGAAAGAGTACTTCACAAGTTTGCACCAGAATAACGACCAGCGACCAGAAAGGAGAAAAAATCTGCGGCGAGAATATGCACTAAGCTTGAAAGAGGACAAGCGGGTTACAACAGAAGAAGTGATGAACGAAATGAAACATCTCAAAAACGGGAAAACTACCGGTCCAGACAACATTCCCAATGAACTGTTGAAACAAGGAGGAGTAAGATTGGCCGAACAGCTCACCAAACTCTTCAATAAGATCCTAGGGAGCACAGTAATACCAGACGAATGGAAACAGATCATAACAATACCTCTATTCAAAAAGGGAAAAACATTAGATCCAGCAAACTACAGAGGAATATCATTATTGAACACCTCCATGAAACTGTTCACTCGCATACTGGGACAACATATATTGCAACACACCACGTTAAGTGAAAAACAACAGGGTTTCCGCAAAAATCGTTCCACAGTCGACGCTGTATTCGTTGTCAGACAAGTAATGGAGAAAGCAATTGAATATGACAAACCTGCGTACATGTGCTTCATAGACTTGAGTAAGGCATTCGACAGAATACAACTGACGGATGTTGTGGACGAACTGAAGCACAGGGGAATACACCCAAACATTGTAGAGACGATCAAACAACTAAACACAGGCAACACTACCACAGTCAAGACAAGAGCAACCACAACCGATAAAGTAAAGATCAACCTAGGGGTGAGACAGGGAGATAGTCTTAGCCCACTGTTATTTAATCTGATAATGGACAGGATAATACATAACGTACGAAAAGTGAACCAAGGATACAGAATGGGGAACGAACTGTTGAAGATCTTGTGTTATGCAGATGACGCAACATTATTTGCGGATAGCGAAGACGGGCTGCAATGGTTGATGCAGGCATTTCACAGGGAGGCTCTGAAACTCAACATGGTAATATCGATCCCCAAAACTAAGAGCATGGTAATTGCCAGGGAACCCCGCCGATGTAAGCTGGAGATAAATAACAACATCATCGAACAAGTATTCTCCTTTAACTATCTAGGCGTAACGATATCGCCATATGGGAGCTTAAAAGATAGTGTAAGACATCAGATGAATAAGGCAGCCAGAATAGCGGGAGCCCTAAGGAATATCATCTGGAAGAACAACTGCATGACAACAACCAGTAAAGTGAGAATTTACAAAGCGTGCGTCAGACCCGCGATGACATACGCGGCGGAAACAAGAGCAGATACAGCTGAAACTAAAAGAATGGCACGGACAAACGAGATGCGAGTTTTGAGGGCAATAACGGGGAATACATTGAGAGACCAGAGAAGGAGCGACGAGATCAGAAGGGAATGCCAGACGGAGGACGTAGTTAGATGGACCCGCGCGAGGAGAAGGTTCTGGAATGAACATTTCTCACGTATGACAGGCGACAGAATAGCAAAAATCGCTAGAAACGGAAGACCAGCATCCAAACGACCCGTAGGAAGACCGCCAAAGAGGTGGAAGGACAGCTGGACCTCAACCTCTCAAGAACGAGAGGAGGAAAATGGGTGAAACAAGCTAGCAAGCTTTCGTAAAGAAGAAGAAGAAGAAGGTAGATAGTACTCGATCAGGAAACGTGTTTTGGAGAAACTGTATCACTTCTCGTGAGTTTTGACTTTGGCAATCATCCTGTTGCAACCAAATGTCCTCAAAATTGATAGGAATTTGATGAACTATCGGAATAATTCGAGTTTTTAAGAGTTGTAAATATTAGGCAGCATTTAGGTTTCCATCGATAGAATATTAAATATTAATATTAACACCTGATTTTCTTTTTCTTTGAAATTAAATCTTTCTAGTTTCTTTTCAATTGCCTAATGATTTAAAAGTGATATATCAAAATTCCGTTTTTTTTTTCTTTAATAATAAGCAATCAAATTGAAAATAGAATTCGTCGAGTTAATCTCTTGGAAAACCTAGAAAACCATAGATGAAATAAAAAACAAATTCAATTAAACTATCCAACAGACTTGAACAAATCCACGTAGGATGAAACGATGAATTGCAAAGTTTTAATTTTTTTTATTTATAAATTTAGAAAGTGTTATATCTATTCCAACTTCTTCAATCTGATACTGAATTGGTTCAGCCGTAACTATTTGGTAGTTGATCATAATTAAAACAAATTGTAGAAATTACTTTGTTTTACTACCAATAAAAAGATATATTATACATTTTCTTTTGACTCGAGTTTCGAGAAATGAACTATCCCATTTTCAGACAACTGAAGACCTAACAGTGGTACAGAGGTATTTAAACAAAAGTGATAAATATTTTGAATATTTCAATAGATTCGAACACCTAATAGTGGTACAGAGGTTTACAAGCGAAACGTGATAAAAACCCGGTTAAAAAAGAGGGGCCTTCTAACAGATATCGGAATTTGAATATTAAAACAAATTAATATATGTTTATCTTCTACAATTTTAATTTAAAAAATTTTATTAAAAAAACTTTTAGAATTAAATTAATGTCTAAAACAAGCGCCGCTTATATTTAATAGACGTATATAATCTAAACTCAATATACAATGTCAAATGGAATAAATAAACCAAAAGATACACGAAAGTCCCTAAAATTAATAAATAAATATTTAAAGGAGACAAAATTTGTTTCTGGTCTTGCCCTCAAAACGCCATTTGTACCTTAAAAACAGGAACACACTTAAAGGACCTCTCAAAGAATATAATTTATTTGAAATATTTAATATATTTAAATATTCGAATAAGTAAATTCAGAAATCTCTCAAAGCATGCACTATATCTTCAAAAAACAAATATAGTTCAAAGCAATTCCTTCTTCAGTCCTGAAATATATTCAAAATATCAAAATCAAAAAACTAACCTGTACCAAACCACCCAACACGTGTAAATGAATAATGTTTCGAGACATAGATCATCTTTATAATTCAAGATTTATCTATGCTCTAACAGAATCAAAGAACAGTGTGAGCTATTTTTAAGACTTACTTAAATTCATAATCTTCATGTCAATGAATTCATAATCTTCATGTCAATGAATTCATAATCTTCATGTCAATGAATTTAAGTAAGTCTTAAAAATAGCTCACACTGTTCTTTGATTCTGTTAGAGCATAGATAAATCTTGAATTATAAAGATGATCTATGTCTCGAAACATTATTCATTTACACGTGTTGGGTGGTTTGGTACAGGTTAGTTTTTTGATTTTGATATTTTGAATATATTTCAGGACTGAAGAAGGAATTGCTTTGAACTATATTTGTTTTTTGAAGATATAGTGCATGCTTTGAGAGATTTCTGAATTTACTTATTCGAATATTTAAATATATTAAATATTTCAAATAAATTATATTCTTTGAGAGGTCCTTTAAGTGTGTTCATGTTTTTAAGGTACAAATGGCGTTTTGAGGGCAAGACCAGAAACAAATTTTGTCTCCTTTAAATATTTATTTATTAATTTTAAGGACTTTCGTGTATCTTTTGGTTTATTTATTCCATTTGACATTGTATATTGAGTTTAGATTATATACGTCTATTAAATATAAGCGGTGCTTGTTTTAGACATTAATTTAATTCTAAAAGTTTTTTTAATAAAATTTTTTAAATTAAAATTGTAGAAGATAAACATATATTAATTTGTTTTAATATTCAAATTTTGTTATATTTCTTCTATCAAGTAAAAGGCCTTTCTATTTTATTTTAGATATCGGAATGTCGGCAATCGACAAAGAAGGTTATTAAACAGATAGTAGCCATTTAAATAAAATAATTTTTGGGGTTACATAGCTTCATACAGTCATTCATTATTTTTTAAATTATTTTTATTGTGAACGAATTAGAAAATTTCAATAATCAAGTTTCTTTTCATTTGAATCTACATGTAAAATTTTCTTAAGATTTTCTGTTGCCCAAAGGAATTACTGTTTTCTAAAGAATGAGTGGCAAAAGTTGAATTTTTTGTTTACTTTTCATTAAATTCATTTTATGTTCGTTGAGAAAGGTTTTAAACAGATGTTACTTTTTGAATATCTCAAATATTTTCGATTTACATAGCTCCGTACAGTCATTCATTATTTTTACATTATTGTTATTGTGAACTAATTTGAAAATTTCAACAGATTCTAGATAATCGAGTTTCTTCCCTTTTGATTCTACATGTAAAATTTTAAGATTATCTATTGTGGGAAAGGAATGACCGTTTTCTAGACAATGAGTGGCAAAAGTAGAATTTTGTTTATTTTTTATGAAACTCATTTTATGTTCGTTGAACCTCGTCTTGAAGGAACGTCCTGTTTGTCCTATATATTTATTACTGCACGTAGAACAAGATAACTCATAAACTCCTGAATTGTGTATGTTTGGAGTAGGGTCCTTTGTGTTAAATAATACCGATGATAACTTGTTTTGCGTTTTGAAGGCAATATTGACATCTGATTTTGAAAAACTATTGGCCACTTTTTGACTTATGCTACCAAAGTACGATAGAGAAATGAATTTTTTATTTTATTCAGTTTGTATGATGGGATAAGTTTGGCTCATAGCTATTTTAGATAGTTTATATTGAGGTTGAAACCGTTGTTCGCGGCTATTGATTTCATAGTTTGGACTTCAGCTTCGCGGTCATTTTTTGATAAGAGTAATGCGAAGGCTCTATGGATCATCGATTGATACGCTGATATTTTTTGCGAAATTGGGTGATTGGAATCAATAGGAATACATATATCAGTCGATGAGGGTTTTCTGAACACGTTGAATTCTATTTTTCTATTTGAGTGTGATATCGAGAGGTCTAAAAATGTAATACTGTTCTTCGATTCTTTTTCTAATTTGAACTTAATTTTTGGGTGAATATTATTCAAAAAATTCAAAAATTGACTCAGTTGTCTGGATGTTCCGGAGATACACGTGAGAATATCGTCTACGTATCTATACCAGAAATTAATTTTTACAGGTAGTTTCGAATTGAAGATTTTATTTTCTATTTCTGACATGAATATGTCTGCAAGGAGTGGACTCAGTGGTGAGCCCATAGCTAGGCCGTTTAATTGTTCGTATATTTTATTATTAAATTGAAAATAGTTTTTGTGCAGGCATTGTTCTAAAAGGGCAATGAAATCACCGTGTATCACGGGATTTACATGTGATTTTTCAAGAATTTCTAAAGCTTAATGAATGCTATCATTTCTCGGTATATTTGGAAACATATTATCTACATCCAAGCATACTAGGTAGGAATTATTTGGTAAAGAAATTTTTTTTAATTTCGTTGTTAATTCTATGGAATTTTTTATTGTGTATTTCGGAGTGAAATTTGTAAGCTTTTTAAACATTTCATTTAATTTTTTCTCTATTTTATAGGTAGGGCTGCTAATAAAGGAAACGACTGGGCGAATTGGTGCATCTTTTTTGTGAGTTTTTATTAGACCGTAGAGTTTTGGTGGGCTAGGATTCATATTTATGAGATGATAATTTGATTTAAATAAGGAGATGTCTGACAAAGTTTTTCTCAATGATTTTTTAATGTGTGAAATATATTTTTATTGATAGTAAAACATAGCAATTTCTACAATTTGTTTTAATTCTTCAATCTGTTTCGACTGAAAATGACTGTTCATCCAACGGCACCTAGTATCAAAGCCCAATTGTGTCTTTATTTTCTGGTCTAATAACATTGGTCGACAAGATTTTTGTAACACAAGGCAAATCTTAATTTTTTCGATGAAAATACACTTCTTATAATAGGAAACATATTGCTAAAGCTATAACACGTACCACTTTTCAATAGCTCAATAAGACCATTTTACATTAGCAAGTAGTCAATTGTATGAGGAAACAATTAAATTGGATGCATTGTATAACACAGAAAGTACCTAAACTGTATTGATTACCATACTAGACATAAAATTAAGATAAAAATCAGTCTTCTGTTGAGTTTCGAAATGGTTGGTGTAGATAAGAAAGTGTTTTAAGGAGAAAAATATCGACACAGACGCAGTTGCAAAATTTCTCCTGACAAATTTTGTTATGTGGACAGTTTATGGTGAAATCACAAGCTAGGGAATTTTCTGTAAATGTTAAGAAAGCGTTCTTCCAATATTTTGGTGTTTTGATTGAAGACTGAGATCAGCAGTGTTGTGCTGTGTTAGTTGTAGCGTATCAATGGTGCAGTGGATGAATGGGAAGAGAAAAAGCATGCCTTTTGCAGTCCCTATGGTAGAGCGAGAACCCACTAATCATTTAGACGATTGTTATTTTTGCCTGACAAAGACTAAAGATTAATCCAAAAAGGGAAAGCACAAGATCGACTATCCAAATTTGCAGTCTGCAATAAGACCTGTTCATCATAATGCAGATTTACCATTGCCGATCGCTACTTCAAATCTGCAAAATGTTGTTTTGGAAGATATTGGAAACAACGCATCATCAGGCAGCTCCGAAGAACAGTGCACCGACCCTACTTTTACTCCAGGTCCCAATTCCGGCGAGCCACATTTAATTGTTCAAAGTGAGTTGAACGATTTAGTACGTAATTAGGGGTTATCAAAAGAAAAATTTGAACTTCTTGGTTCCCGTCTTAAGGAATGGAACTTATTAGGCAACAAAATGAAAATTACGGATTTCAGCAAAATAAATGCTCCATTTTCTGCATTCTACAGTATGAAAAATTCGTTATGAGTGTACTAATATTGATAGTTTAATGCAGAAACTTGATATTGAACATGCCCCCTCTGGGTGGCGTTTCTTTATAGATTCGTATAAATACAGTTTAAAAGCTGTGTGATTGCGTAATGGAAATCTAAAACCCTCTATACCAGTCGCTCATTCAGTGACGATGAAAGAAAGTTATGAAAATATGCGCACTCTTTTAGATAAAATAAACTACAACACGTATAAATGGTAGATATGTGGGGACTTAAGAGTTATAGGACTCCAGAAAGAATTAACAAAATATTCTTTGTCTATGGGACAGTCGTGCAGAAAATCAGCATTATATGATAAAAATTTGGCCAGAAAGAAGTGTATTTGAACCAGGATCTCAAAATGTTTAGACCTCTAGTAGTCCCCAAAAATGTCCTTCTGTTTCCTCTTCACATTAAACTTCGGTTGATGAAAAACTTTGTGAAGACTATAAAAAAACTTGGTGGTGGATTCAAATACTCAAAATTAATATTTCCCAAGTTGAGTGATGCCAAATTAAGGGAAAGTATTTTTATTGGACCACAAATCAGGAAATTGCTAGACGACGCTAATTTTACAGAGAGGCTCACCAGGCAGGAAGTCAAAGCATGGAACTCATTTGTTAGTGAAGTAACAGCATTTGGATGCAAACTACCAACAGTAAGTTAATGAACTATTAGATGCCTACAAATCGCTTGGTGCCCGAATGTCATTAAATATTCATTTCTTCCATTCATATCTGTAATTTTTTCTTCAAAATTTGGGAGCTGTCAGTGACGAGCAGGGTGAAAGTTTCCACCAAGATATTAGGACAATGGAAATTCGCCATCAAGGAAGATTGCATCCAGCCATGATGGGTAATTAATGCTGGTTTTTGAAGAGAGAAGATATGACCCCTTATAAAAGGAAAAAATAGAATTTAATTAGTAATTCCAGTCAATATTTTTGATCTTTTTCAATCAGATATTGGAACATTAAATGTGGTTCTATGAGTGTAAGAAGAAAACCTCACGTGTAACAACTTTTTTTCTCATTTTCGTATTTGGATATGGCCATTCTACCATAATATGCTATTCCAAATTATGTTAAAACCAAAACAAATTTTTTTTCGTTCAGTGCATTCGTTAGCTTCCTAGTTTCATATTTTTGTAATCCAATATATTCCACGGTTCCGTTTCATAATCTGTTTATAAAGGCTCAAACAACAGTAAATTGAATCAATATTCTTAACTAAAAACCAAGTCAATATTTAGTGTGATTTTCTGTAAGTTGATAGAAGTGAAACTTTTCCTCGAAGCCTCGCGTAAAATTCAGTAAGACAAATTTTCCAGCAGTCTCCCAAAAAATTTGTCAACAGAAACTTACCAACTGTGTTTATATTCTCGACGCCTCTTGTTAGACCTTTCTTCGAATCGAACATTTTCAATATCATCGTAAACTTAAGAAGTCGAAACTTTGGCAAAATAGTTTCCACCCGGATTATTCCAGAATATTCGCAAAAGTTTCCGCACGCCTCACGGAAGCAGTCGTCTACAAAGGGTGTGAAAGGGAGGTAGAAATAATTTGCATTTGATATCGTCGAAAAGATATGTTGGGGTTTCACGCTCAGGAGGAATAGTAAGAGCCTGTCCGTCGATATCGACCCAGTTAAAGTTTGTTTCAACATACCTCGAAGTGTGTACACTATGTTGAATGCATTATACTCTCTTAAACTATCGTTTTGCATGTCAAAACGAGCTTTGTAGGCAGAACTTTGTTTCTGAGTGCAATAAAATTGTATTGACTTGCTATAGATATAAACCTACACTTCTTGATATATATCGGAAAATTTTTTTGGAGTGATAGAACTTTCGATAGGGATAACTGTGATTTGACAAAAGGTAGAGGCCATGTTGTTTTGACATTTCTGTTCAATAAGCATTGATAAATTATCATGGAAAGACTCACGCCGCAAGAACGTTTACAAATTGTTGAAATTTATTTTCAAAATCAGTCCAAACTTATAGAGCACTTCGTGAAATTTATAGTTCACCTAATCGTCCATCACAGCAGCTTATTCGTCGAACTATCGATAGATTTCAGACAACATTTTCTCTACACGATGCAACAACAACAAGACAAAGAACTATGCGTACAGAAGAAAATTTCGCTGCTGTGAGTCACAGTGTTAATGATGATCCAGATTTGTCTATTCGTTGACGTTCACAACAAGTTGGACTCTGTGTATCCACCACATGGAAAATTTTGCGTAAAGATCTTGGTCTACACCCATACAAGATCCAACTGGTTCAGGAACTAAAACCACTTGACCATAATAGGCTTCGTTTGTTTGCTGATTGGGCCCTACAACAGCTTGAAGTTGATCCACTTTTTTATCGTAAAATTGTGTTTAGTAATGAAGCTCATTTCTGGTTGAACGGCTATGTAAACAAGCAAAATTGCCGTATATAGAGTGAAAACAATCATCAAGAAGTTCTGCAGGTTCCATTGCATCCAGAACAATTCACTGTATGCTGTGCTTTACACGCTGGAGGCATCATCGGTTCATATTTCTTTAAAAACGGTGCTGGAGCTAATGTTGCAGCGAATGGTGCTCATTACAGATCGATGATCAATGATTAATTGTTTCAAAATTTGAATGGTATCGACCCAGAAGTGTTTTGGTTCCAACAAGATGGTGCTACACCTCATGCTGCTACCGTAAAAAGTAATTTATTGGAAGAAAGATTTAGCGATAACATTATTTCAAGAAATGGTCCAATTAATTGGCCCCCAAGATCATGCGACATAACTCCACTGGATTATTTTCTTTGGGGTTATGTCAAGTCATTGGATTATGCTGAAAAACCAGAAACAATAGATGCTTTGGAAGCAAACATAACTCGTGTTTTTGATTAAATAAGGCCTGAATTACTCGAAAAAGTGGTTCAGAATTGGTCTTGTTGAATGCGGTTTCTCAGAGCTAGTCGTGGTGGACATATGCCGGAAATTATTTTTAAAACTTAAATGTCATGAAATTATCTTTCAAATAAAAAAAAAATTGCCCTCAATCTTAATTCAAATGTGCTTTATTTCAATTTAAAGTTCTATCACTCTATCAAAAACACCCGATACTTGGAAGCTAGAGAAGAGCTTTAAAGTGGGTGCAACTTTTCCCCACATCTGGCCATGTTGCGAGTCGTGATTCACAGATAGCTGAGTTAGCTGTTGATGGTTAGCACTAAGCGTAGACAGGGGCGGCCTTGTAGTGTTGTGAGTCCGAACATTTCCTCCATGAGCTACCGAAACGCATAATACAACTGATATTATTATTTGTAGCAGTGAGCGTGCGTCTGTCCATCCCATCACTGCGTCCGCGCGGAATATTGTGGTTCACCCCTTTATTTATATTTCCCCCATGAGATCCACTTTTTGGATAAAACCGATAATTATTTGGGGGTATCTTTTCCAGTTCACAGTGGGCTATAATAACAGCCTGACCAAAGATCTCGAATCTGATGCGACTCACCACTGGGCACTCTGAAACGATGTGCATGGCTGTTTCAGTGTCCTCAAGACACAGCCTGCATTCATCGTCTTCAGCCAGACTGATTTTTTCCAAATACGCTTTCAGCCTGCAGTGACCTGTCATAATCTCTACAATTATTCTGAGTTTGGTTTTGTCCAAACCTAGCACTGGGTCTGCCCTTTTTTGGTTCCAATCTGTTCCAAGGAACGCCTTCGAATATTTCAGGCCAGGATGGCTCATCCAGAAAGACTCTAGTCTAGAGTTCATTCTGCCTGTTATTGTCCGCTTGGCCTCGTCATGTGGTATTCCCAGGAATGGTCCGGGCCTACCAGAGGCAACGTGGCTCCAGCAAACGCCAGCCGATCTGCCTCTTCTTTACCCAAATAGTTTGAGTGGCTCGGTATCCAAACAAGAGTAATTCTGTTATACATACCGAGCCTGTTTAGAGCCGTGCGGCAATTCCAGACTGTTTTCGAAGTACAACAGCTGGAATTTAGAGCTTTCAGTGCTGACCGACCATCCCTAAATAGTTTGATTTTGCCCTGATGGATTTACCGTTTTATCAGCAGATCCACTGCGCTCTCAATGGTAAATAGTTTTTTCTGGAATATTGTAGCTTACTGATCGAGACCTATTGAGATGCTGACTTTCGGTTTACTCCCATAGGCTCCCCTTCCGTCGTCGGCTGGCGTCCCCGGCTGGGGACGATTAAATTGAAATGGAGTTCTTGTCTCATGACTTTCAACATTCGATCCGAGAGCATCGATAGGGTGATGTTCGTTAGAAGCGCGTCCAGCAGCTCTAAGCCTACCATATCACTATTGCCTCTGGCCTGTCGATCGCCAGTTGATATAGTTTGTATGTGGTCCGTTTTACCTCCCTGTGCACGAATAGGTGCAGGGGTGGTAGATTTAGTAGGACCTCCATGGCTGCCGTGGATGTGGTGCGAAACGCAACTGTTATTGCAAGGTTAACCTTTCTCTGTAGTCGAGTGAGCTTATGTTGGGCAATCGTTTGTTGGCTCTCCTTCCACCAGGCTACAGCGCGTTATCTGTGGTCTAATTACCATAGTGTATAGCCAATACATCTGCCATGGATTTAAACCTCATGTTTTACCCCAGATTCGACTGCAGGTCCAGAATCCCATTCTGCTTTTAGGACACACTTTGTCTAGGTGTGTATTCCAACTGAGAGTTTTGTCCAGGATTATTCCCAGGTATTTTGCCTCAATAGAGAATTGTACTGTTTCAGCACGGATTGTCGGCGGTTCTTATCCATCCAGCTTCCATTTCTTGGTGAATGATACTATAAGTACCTTTTGTGGGTTGAGAGACCTATCTTCCCTTATACAGCATTTGTCGATAGTGTCCAGTATCTCTTTAAGGACGGCCGATATTGTCACCTCCGAGTTACCTTTCATTTTGATT
Source organism: Megalocaria dilatata (assembly GCA_034642435.1). Taxonomy (NCBI): domain Eukaryota; kingdom Metazoa; phylum Arthropoda; class Insecta; order Coleoptera; family Coccinellidae; genus Megalocaria; species Megalocaria dilatata. The sequence goes on along the minus strand of CM067856.1, from coordinate 41,658,145 downwards.
GCCAGGTCATCATCAAATGCTTGAACATCGACTCCCCACAGCGAGCAGGTCATCGATGAGAAGGGTCAACATTAAGGGTGAGAGAATACCTCCCTGCGGGCAGTCCTTCGCGGCCTTGAACTCGAAGACCACATGAATTATACACATGATAATGATAAAAATTTCAAATCTTTGAATTACATCTCGAAGAAGTTACAAATGAGGAATAATAAAATGGTGAAAAGCTTTTACGCCCTAGTTCATATCGCCTACGATGATCCTACGATCCTGACATTTTTTTTTTCTGATAGTTGTACGATCCTCACGAAATTTTCCATTCATATCTGCATTATCATTCTGCACCTGAATATTGACTTTCAGAACGATCTAATAGGCAGATTAGAAAATATAAGAAAAACAAATGTTAACTCTCGCTATTTTATTGATTTACACGACAACTGTTTCGTCATACCATGACTTCATCAGGTGAGTATTTAAACACTACATTTAAACTTAAATACTCACCTGATGAAGTCATGGTATAATGAAACAATTGTCGTGTAAATCAATAAAATAGCGAGAGTTAACATTTGTTTTTCTTATATTTTCTAATCTGCCTATTAGATCGTTCTGAAAGTCAATATTCAGGTGCAGAATGATAATGCAGATATGAATGGAAAATTTCGTGAGGATCGTACAACTATCAGATAAAAAAAAATGTCAGGATCGTAGGATCATCGTAGGCGATATGAACTAGGGCGTAAAAGCTTTTCACCATTTTATTATTCCTCATTTGTAACTTCTTCGAGATGTAATTCAAAGATTTGAAATTTTTATCATTATCATGTGTATAATTCATGTGGCTTCTTTAAAAACTAATTCTCAGTGTTCCGTCCCATTAGAGGCGGCCCTGTCTCCGCTAAACATAATTCATTATTTTATTATCTATAATCATTGGAACTGTTAAGTGTGATTCGATACTTCAGCTCATTTGTTTCCTATTGATTCATTTGGCCTTAGAAAACATGGAAAGTCTTTAGACCATTTCGATATATTTATTGCTTATGAACTCACACAGATACTCAGATGACCCAACATTAGGAATTATAAACTCTTTCACTCTATCCTTCTCTACTAGCATTGATATTATTTTTCTATAACCTATAAGAAGGTTTATTTCATTAATTCCGTCTACCTACAAATGGGCCTTTCAATCAATTTCGTTAATTTCCCTCTTTTTGTTAGAAGGGGTGCATTGAGTACGTCTAACATTCGGTCTTTGACCAGAAATTATTATCATCTCTGCAGTTAAACTTGTCGTGTTTAGTTTCTGCTACAATGAATTATCATTTCGGTAATCAAAGTCTTCAGATAGTCAAAATCGTCGCTTGTGATGTTTCGGTCCAAGTTATCGTGATTATTATTCTCAATATAGTTATCCATATATTGTCGATTGCCAAAGTATTGAAGAATTCATAACATTTGTTTTCAGTGTAATAATCATAATTTCCGACTTGGTTTATATACGAAACACTAAGAATTATAGTGCATTTTTGTTATAAGTGTTTAAGTATTTTACTGCAATTCCTTTTCATCTTCGTTCATTTTATTAGATAAACAAAGTTAGTTCATCATCGAGATAACTACATACAAGTTCTTTTACCCACTACATCAAATACAATCCACTGAACTTTTCGTAACTAATCATTGCGATTAATCAATTTTTAATTTTCTGTTATTTCAAAATACTGAATTAATAAGCAAAATACTGAAAACTAACCGTGGTATGATACACTCAGTTTGCAAATTTTCGAACTAAATGTCCTGTTGAATAAACGCAAAAAGCTTCAGACAATGCTTCGTACCATTTCTTAAAATTGTGAATCTAGATCCAACAGTCCTTTCGGTCTCATTCACTTTCTTCCAGTTTGTTCACGTTAAATTAACAAGCTTCAACACCCTTACTGTGATAACAATGTAGATAACTCCAATTTCAGTTTCTTTTAAGGCCAAATTAACTGCTCTCCCTTATTCATTCATTAAGATTCGGCTATAAATTTACTATTCGAAGCATTCCAAATTCCCAATTTCAACATTTTCCATGTTTAAAAGGGTCCAAGCTTCAGTTCGATTAAGCAGGGGTTAAGGTTATAAAACATCCTTTTGTCTCTTCCTTTTGTCGTTTCAGGCAATATATTGAGAGTTCACTTGTTTAGTCCGATAGTTTCCGAACAAATTGTTCGATAAGGTATCAATTTTTTATGTATCGGGATATTGGCAAAACGCAATTCGATTCTATTCCTTGCTTTCATTCATGGGGGGGCGAAAGATTTCGCTTTGAATTAGACTATATACAAAATAATTTTGGGTTGTGCGTTTATACTTGCCTTGAGAAACACCATGAATTTTGTATTCAGAAATCTTCTTAAGTACTTCAAAATATCATTTATGAGGTAATGATCTTATCTCTTTATAGAGGAAAACACAGTGCTTTATAATGAACTTTCATTCCCTTATCAGAAAATTCTACTGCGCCCTATTATTTGACAGCATTCATCAAGTTTTCTCATTAATTTTTTCTCTTTTTCTAGAGTTCCTACATATGAAATGCAGCAGCAAAAAAACTTGAATATGACATGAAAATCTCAGTGGATATCTAGGTACTAATTTAAAATTATCAAAACATTTTTTCAACTTCTACGAGGGGTGTTCAATGTAATCTCGGTATGGGGGGATTTGCTAATAACGTTAGTAATCTAATGACCTCATTTACTGATGGCACTATCTGAGTGTATAAATATAAAATTTTACTAATTTACGATCATTAGTTTTCGAGATATCGTCAGTGAAAGACGACCAGAATGACTGACCCCACAATGATGAAGAATATCGAGCATCGCGCCGTTAAAAAAAATTAAGCAGGGAAAAGTCCAAAAATCATTCGTGAAGAGATGGTTGCTATTTACCAAGATTGTGCCGCGTCGTTATCCACCCTTCAAAAGTGGTCAAGTGAATTCAAAATAGGCAGAGAAAGCATTAAATACGATCCTCCTCGAGCGGACTTGTTAGCGGCAACACTGAAGAAAATATGAAAAAAATGGAAAAGCTCGTATTTGAAGATGCCAGAATAAAAAATTAAGATGTTAGCAGAGCTTAAATACTGATCCGTAGATACCTTACATGGTATCCCTCATGACCATATTAACCTCTCAAAGGTCAGTGCAAGATGGGTACCGAGACTGCTCACCGCACCTCATAAGCAGGTGCGAGTCGAGTGCTTCGAGGAGTTTTTAAAGCTCTGTGTAGAAGACCCATCGACTATTTTCAACCTGCTGTTACTGGAGATGAGACGTAAGTTCATCACTATGACCCTGAGAATAAACAAGAGTCCATACAATGGAATGAAAAGGGTGCACAGTCCCCAAACAAGTTTAAAGTCACCCCATACGCTAGAAGAATAATGGCTATGTCTTTTGTGATTCTAAAGCTATTTTATTGATTGAATGCACTAAAAAGGTAAAAGCATCACAGCATCATAATATGCAACCACTTTGCGTAATTTAAGAGAAGCAATTAAAGGAAACAGGCGAGGAAAACTAATAGCGGGCTGTTGTTGCTTAACGACAACGTGCCGGTTCAAAAAGGTCCGTGTGGCGAAGGCTACTGTGCGGGAATGAAAAAATTACTCATCCTTCGTACAATCCAGACTTAACCCTCAGTGACTACTACCTATTTCAAAATGTGAAGAATATCTTCTTGGAAAGCGATTTTCTGAAGAACTGAAGGTAGCACTTAATACCTATTTTGAGGAGAAGCAGGAAGAATATTTTTTATAAGGTTTATAGAAGCAAATGTATTGAATACTGAACTGTGTCAGCCTCAACTATTTGGTAGTTGATCATAATTAGAACAAGTTGTAGAAATAACTTTGTTTTACTAACAATAAATTGATATTTTACACATTCAGTTGTGACAACTGTTGTCTGAAGATAGTAATTTCTACAACTTGTTTTGAGTTTAAATGTATTGAAGTTCTAAGAGACAACAATGAAAAATAGAATTTTCCCAAAATTTTCTGAGTTTTTTTCATGCCTATACCGAGAATATATTGAACACCCCTCGAATCTCAAATTTTTCATCACTAAACAACATATTTCCTTAAGGTGAGTCCGACTGAATTGTCATATCGAGGCACCTATTTTCAGTTGATAGAAGATAAAAATGAATGATAGTTTGAAAAAAACATGGTTCTATAGAGAGAAAACTAGTTTTCAAAAAATAATTTGGTATCCTTACAGCGATAAGCACTCAACTTACTCGATAAAACTGAAGTTTCTAAAGTGTACCTATGATATTAAGTAATAAACAAATCAAATTTCTTTAGAAGGGTGGGTTATCTATAGTTTGCATTTTGAAGTAGTGGTTATATCGAGTCTGGTAACACTTCTGATATTCATGTTTTGACAGAAAGTAAGTATAATATTTGACAATAACGAAATGGATCGATTTACTCTGGAAGAAAATTGGGAAATATCATAACATATTTTCAAAGTAGTGAATCTTCTATACGTGGAAAATTTAATGAAAATAAGCTAACCTCATGACAATTTGAGTCAATTTGTTCGTGTTCTCGTCCAGTGAGCACACCTGAAAACAGAATCTGCCTGAACATCAATCAACATCATCTCGTCATTGTGTTCAAGATCTGAACTTTTCTCGCACTTCTCTGAGGGGAATTTCGCATAAAAACCTAGCTGTGAGAGCTTACAAAGTTCAACTTTTGCAAGAAGTGAAGCTTCGTGACCATCCGATGCGTCTCCACTTCGCTCAATGGGCTATTGATCGCATGGACGAAGATCAGCATTTTTAATAATCATAATAAATAATAAAAATCAGCGATGAAGCTCATTTTCACCTCGGAGGACTATTTCTTGTTGGGGTCTGTTAAGTATAAGTGTTAGATTTTCCAAAATGAAGAGAATACTCTTAGCAATATAATTTATACTTAACAGATCAAATTGAATTAGGAGGAGGGTAAACAGATATTGTAAAGATTTGATTTAGTTTATTGAGCGTAAATTTCATTTCTTAGTTTATTCCTTCCAATTTTTAAAATGGATTGAACTAATTCGAATTAAAATTTCAAATGGAGTGAAAGAATTTCAAACATGAAGGTCATAAAAGTCTTTCATTAACAGCGCCCCATTTTATTTTGTAAATAAAACACATTATTTATTTCGTTTTAAAGTACAATGGATACCATTAGTTATGTAATAAAATATCATTTAAATGTCCAGCACGGAAATGCTGCAGGAATGAAGTCGTTGAACCCAATTTTCCATGACTCTCTCACACAAATCAGGTATGTTAGCAATTACTTGTTCAATAGTGATAGAAAATCACCTAAATTTGCTGGATTATTACTGTAAAGCAATGACTTAATGTAAACCCAAAGGAAGAAGTCCAATGGAGTTTAATCGCAGGAACGAGGCAGATAATTTATCAGTCGATCATTACCAATTTTTTCTAAGCAGCAGTTACTGAATACACGATGCTTTAAATGATCTGTTGGTTTTAGTTTTTGAGTTTGAATAATTTTGTATAGATATAAACCAATGTATTTTCGTAAAATTAGCCATAAAGACGTTTGGGATATTCCTAGTTCTTGTAAACGTCGCGAAATCGATTAATATTGGTCTTCACGAACACTTTCACGCAGGGCGACAATATTCTCTTCACTTCTTGCATTTCCTTATATCACTGGCACGGTAACATCGTGATGTATAAAATTTGTTTCAAACTTCTTCACTAAACGTTCCACTGTTTTTTTATCCGGACCATTAGAACCACCAAAAATTGTAGTTAAAGCACGTACAATTAGAGTGAGACATCGCGATTTTTCATAATAAATTTGGATTATTTGTAAACGTTGTTAGAGTGTGTACAATTTCCATGATAAAATGTAGACATTAACAAAGACAGCTGTCAATGTCACAAATAAACAATGGCTGCCATGCGTGAGTAATGTCAATTTAAAAATGGGGTGTTCCCATTGAAAGATCCTTTATATGAATTATAGTGATTTATGAAGAATCGATATCTTTTAATGTATCTTTTGTGTTTCTTTCAACAATTCCCGGCATTTTTTAACTCTGTAACCTCCTCAACGGGATCAACTTGCGAAATCCCACTTTTATTTTAGGGATTTTCAACCAATAAGAGAATTTTGATGAACGCCATTCAATATACAATAATAATTTAGCCATAGCTATTGATGTACAAGCGCACTTAAACTGCTCGTACCATGATTTTATGATCATTTTATATAACTTTTCCGCTGACGTTATATGGGAACGAAGACATCCAACTTGTCCAGTTTTCCACCCCACGAAGAAGAAAAATACCCCACTGCCTGGAAAATGAGATTTGCGACGGGATCACATTTCTGGTAATTGATCCAATTAGTCTAGAGGTCCGGAAGGTCCCTTCACCCCCCTCTTAACGGTACATAGGTCGCCTTCTCCATTTCTTTCTCCCGCCCAGAACAGCATGGAGAAAAGAACCAACGAAGCAATATTTGAATACGACAGGACGAAATGGATGTGCTTGAGGAAAATGTTATATTCAGGAGATTGCTAAATCGAATTGATTTCAACTGATGTGCTCAGTTTCCTTTGACAAATCGGAAATAGTCGCTCTTGAAATCAGACGCAATCTGGTTGCGAAGGAATATCTACTTATATCATAGTGTCTGAAATATAAAAGAAATTGGGTGGAATTGTCATGAAAAAAGTGGTGTTTTATTGTAGTTCAATCTTTCGTGGAAATTCAACGTATAATTTGTGAATAATATATTCAAATGGAACGTCACGTAATATTTTTTTTTGTTATACAGATGTATGTTACACTGTCTCGATTTCTAGAACTTCCTATTACCATAGCACATACTTTTTTTTTGGTACAGATCAGCCGAATTAATTTATTTTTCTAAGCAAAAATTAAACACACCGATTCGATCAATTTTACCCTTATTTGCAAGATACATTATTAAATGGACAAAGACTAAACAGGTTTCTCTAAGAATTCGACAAAAAATCACAATTTGAGGTCTCTACGGTGAGGTGAACTCATATCAAGATATTTTAATTGGCCAAGTGCCTTGGTTTTGGATAAAGACGGTGATTTTCAAATGTCGAAACAAATTTCAAAGTTTAATATTATAAAACCTGAACAAATTAACTGAACTGACAGATTAAAGAGTTTACAGTCATATTGTTCTTTTCGATCGCTTTTGTTCATCGTTCGAAAATCAAATAACTCATCACTTGAATAGGATAATTTTTAACATTCCCGCCTTTTTTTAATTTGAAATATCATACAGATTACTTCTGTAAATCTTCTACAAATTTTAATTTCAAACAAAATTTTTCATTAAAACATTTTCAGAATTGAATTAAATAAATGTCTTTAGAATATAACGTGTCAATTTAATAGACATAGAATTAATACTTATTACACAGTACAAAAGGAAATGAAAGATATTCAATGAAATATAAATTGTCTACTAAAAATTATTAAATAAATACTTGAAGAGTACAAAATTTTGTTTCATTCCTTGTTTTATGAAAACTTAATTCCCTTTCAAAAATGCAAAACATAATCTCATGAACTTCTCCAAAAATAACTTGCTCAAAATAAGTTCCTTTAAAAAAATTACTAAAACATGTAGAGCATCCCTAAAAAACAATTTACAATTATAACAACGGAAATCATCAGCTCGACTTGTGTTTACTGCACAAACATTAAACACAACCGTGAACTTATAAACATCCTAAATATTCTATGTTCGTCACAGAAATAACATAAAGTTTGAAAGATATTTTATGGACTCCTTTAAAACCAAATGATAATATGTAATAGGCGTAAACCAAAATATATAATTATAATATTATATATACAATGAATTTTTTTGTTAGTTGAGTTTACCTTGTATATTGAATATTAAAAATTTCCTCTAACTTTATGGGCGTAGAAAAGTATTTGAACAAAAAGTAACGAAAACTTGCTTGGGACTATCCTAGGATTAATGAAATTTATTGTTTAATCAAAAGATTTTCGCCTCATTTTTTTCAATTTGTTAGATTTATATATTTATATAATATATATTTATATTTCACTTTTTATGGCAATGATATAGCAATTTTTCAACTTATAATTTTTCACCCAAAGAATACACAACAATAATTTTCCATTACTCACCTTTAATATTTCAGATGTTCGCATGCATTGTGACATTTTTAATTGTTTGATGTAGGTTAGTTTTTCTTGTTTTCATCATTTTCGCATACTGTTCATATATTTTAAATAGATATTTGGCTGACGAATCCCAGTTTCTTAATGAGGATAAAAAAATATCATCTCAAATTATTATTTTGATTCTCTGGAATTCTGAATGTTTTCAATATTGTTATCTAAATGAAAGATATATTCCTAACATCATTAAATGAGAATAATTGTTTCCGAGGTATAGTATCGATGTTAAAAACGCTCATTTATAAAGGTAAAAATGTTATGATTTTTAATTTGTTATAATCAAAATTCAAACAAACTCAAAGATCATTTTGAATATTTCTACGAGGGGCGTTCAAAATATTCTTGGTATCGGAATGATTTGCTGATAATGTGAGTAATCTATTATTATTATTATTTAATAATGAACACTATCTGAGGATATAAATACAAAATCATTAGTTTTCTAGGTATCCTCAGTGAAAGACGATCAAAATGACTGACGGCTCAATGATGATTAGAATCGAGCATCGCGCCGTTATAAAGTTCCTCACTAAGGAGGAAAAAAGTGAAAAAATCATTCATCAATAGAAGGTAAATATTTAACAAGACAGTGCCCCGTCGTTATCCACACTCCAAAAGTAATCAAGTGAAATCAAAAGAGGCAGAAAAAGCATTGAAGAGTATCCTCGCTCGGTCGGGTCCGTTAGCGGCACCATTGAAGATGTCAGAATAAAAGTCAACATGATAGCACAGATGACAAACCGTGGGTACCATACATGCTATCCTTCATGACCACTTGAACTCTCAAAGGTCAGAGCAAGATGGGTAACTAGAATGCTCACCGCACCTCAGAAGCAAGTGCGAGTCAAATGCTGTAAGAAGTTTTTAGAGCTCCGTGGAGAAAACCAATCGACTGTTTTCAATCGGCATCACTATGACCCTGAGAGTAAACAAGAATTCATGTAGTGGATTGTAAAGGGTGCACAGCCCCCAAAGAAGTTTAAAGTCTACCATCCGCAGAAAAAATAATGGCTACGGACTTTTGGGATTCTAAAGGTATTTTATTGATAGAATATACTGAAAAAGGTTAAAGCACCACAGCAGCATCATTCACTTCGAGTAATTCAATAGAAGCAATTGAAGGAAAAAGGCGAGAAAAACTCACAGCGGGTGTGTTGCAGCTTCACGACAATGCGCCGGTTTACAAGGCCCGCGTGGCGTAGGCTGCTTTGCGGAAATGGGCTTCGAAAAATTTACTCAACCTCAGTACAGTCCAGACTTGGCCCCTAGCGACTACTACCTATTCTCAAATGTGAAAAAATATCTTCGTGGAAAGCGATTTTCCGACGATGAAGAACTGAAGGTAGCAATTAATACCTATTTTGAGGATAAACCGGAAGAATATTTTTTACAAAGTTCAGAGAAGCTTTTTTCTTGATCTAACACATGTATTGAAGTTCTAGGGGTAGTAAAACAACAATCACATAAAAGAGTTTTTGTGCATTATCATATAAAAATCTGAAAACTTCACACAAAATATAATGAATCGATAACTGTAATCATTCATTCTGACTTGTGCAAAAAATGGCATTTCCATATTTGTCCTATACATTTCTCTCATGAGAAATGAAATATAATGACGTTATCCTGTTAAAACTTTCAAGGTAGTATGTATTCAAATCACTTCGTTCTACCTTCTATAATTCTTGTTATCGTCAGGGAACACTGAATATTCTACGAACTTCGTATTGGAAGTAATTTACTGAAGGCAAAGTTTAATGACCAGTGAATAGATAGAAAAGTACTTTCAGTAGCCAAATTCTCAACGGAACAAAGTAGACCAATGTGCATAAATTTAATTTTCTAAAACTTTCCCGACGTCCTCGTTTTGAGTCAATGGACTCCGTAATGGAAAGAGTAATTGAATTAGAAAAAGGTCAGAGCGGTGACACAGAATTTTCAACCTAATAATTCAGTTTAATCGAAAGAAAATTCCAAGAATATACTGCATAAGATAAAATGGGTTTTTGGTTGTTTCGATCCCTACTTAACGGAAATTCATTGTATATGATTTAAAGTGAAACACTTCATTTCTGCTAATATATTAGCGGAAATAAAGTGTTTTGCTACCACTATCCTCTGGCGAGGACCTCCAAGAGAGTTAAATAATGTGTGGGAAAATGTTGGACAAAAACACTATTAATGTTTATAAATTAACGGTAGGCAATCTGAATATCTTATTGATGAAAATTCATTCAGAAACTCCACCACTTATCGTCTTATGGGAAAACCGGTACTCACGGAAATACCGGTTGAATCCAACTGTCATGTACAGATTTGGTGTGCAAAATGGTGAATGCGACGGTTATTATACCAAAGCAAATTACAGGGGAATTATTTACAATATTTTCTTATTTTTCTAATTGTAAAAATGCTGCTTTGCCTAAGATGCCAATGTATGTTCATGCATACCGAACTGAACTATCACTCTGTGATCACTATCTGTGATCCTGTAGGCGCAAGCTTACAGAAGATAGCATCACCGGCATTCTAACCTTAGTCAATTTCTACGAGCGTCACTAAGCTACGTGTACTTTCCAGTGCTTTTAGATATATCACAAGATTTTTTTGAGGTTTTTATTGGAGTAAATAAAGAGTTTTACTAAATCTGTCGAGCGATATAATTCTAACACTAATTAATGTTGTTGTTTCATACAACATTCAGCATTATTTGATTTCAAAGTCTCTTGATGATCGGAGAAATTTTAAATTGAATGTAAACTTTTACTGGACAAACACTCGAATGGAAACTTGTTCAAAATATTTCTAGTAGAAAACTTAAGGTAGATAATCAATTCAGTCTACAACTTAGCCCTTATCAATGACGAAATCTCTTTGAATTTTTTGATACACTCCATTCATAACCTATCTTTTCAGGTTGTAGTGGCTCAAATATAATAGGGAAGGATAATAAGTTCTTTGTTAGGCTATAACTAAATAGCGGTTATATTCTTTTGTAGAATATTACTTTTTTAAAATTATAAAGGAATCCTCTGAATATTCTGGATATTCATAGAGTATCAGTGCTGTAAAATGATCAGCTTGTCAAAAGTTGAGGATATTGATATTTTCCGAAGATTCATATTTTCCGTATCATCCTAATATGCTCTTTAATTATATACACTTATAGAGAATGAAGAAGTGTCTGCTAGTTCATCGTTAAGCAAGCTTTTATAAAGTTTAATCATTTTTTGGCGAAGTATGTTCGAAATGCACATTTTAATGATTTTATCTTCAGTCTGTATTTCGTTTTCAAAAACATTAAACGGTTCTACGTAATTAAAAATCGGAATTTCAGTATGATAAAGCAAATTTTATCTGAGCACTTAGACATGTGTTTCACGCTTCTATTGGTTAAAATTTTGATTTTCTGGAAGATTGCACTGTTACAAAGATGTCACCATGTAATAACGGCTACAAAAAATCAGAGTACTTCAAGATTCCCCCATCTTAATTTAAGACCCAGTACCCTTCATGCCCACAGGTCACAGCTGGAAACAGTTTAATTTGAGGATAAATACAAGTATGAAATTTTATTTGCAACCATATACAGGATGACCCAGGGGTGCGTAAATGGTCCATAACTTCATTTCTATTCAAGCTATCGACTTGATTGTTTTTTCTTAATGATAGGTGGTACAATCCGCACATCCTAAAAATTTTCATCCACATACAGGATGTCCGAAAAAGAAATACATACATAGGTTCAATTTTTCTAAATGGCAACTCCCTATTTTTCATACATCTTTGGATTTGCCACTTACTTGTCGATAAAAAGCACGCAGGTTTCATTGACTTATGTGCATTAGTTTTTGATCTATGTCAATATATTTGTCGAAATAGCATCGTGCATAGACCCACAGAAAAGTAATAACTTCGGAACCGTTCAACCTTATTCAATCATCTTTTTTCCAGTCGATTCTTTAAGCTCCTGTGCTTCTTTCGAAATGGGCATGAATTCGATGTCTGTGTTCTATCACCCACTACATTGAATTTTAAATGAAAAATTACAAATTGAATTAACTCGATTTTTTCAAAAGCAACACCTCCTATTTTATGGCACCATTCTATAACATTTCGTAAGAGCTTTTCGTCGATATAAGATTTGTGGGGTTTACTTTGTGAAATTTGTAAAATAAATTTCAAAATAAGAAATGTGGGTGGTTTTTGAAGAATCGAGTAGGAAGTTGTCGTGAAAACTGAAACATGTGTGTACTGTCAATAATTGCACGTCTTATTGGTAAGAATAGTATGTTGATATTTATCAACAACAGCTTCAAATGAATGATACCTTCAGGTTTGAATTAAACGGCTAAATAGAAAGTATTCTTATCATTTAATTCCTGAAACTTGAAGAAATAAAATATTCATTCAATTGATCGAAGTAAAAACAGTAACAGTACAATGAATTTTACACGCGAAGAATTAGTGAAAATGGTTTATTATATTGGCGAAGCTGATAGAAATGTTTTATAAGCACACAGAATCTATCAAGAAATATATTCGGGAGCAAGAACTCCACAAGTGGTTTCATTCCAAAGGTTGAGAGATCGATTTGAACTCACTGGTAGTGTTTCCTATCCTAAAAAAGGAATTGTTGGTGGTCACGTTGATGAGGAGGATGAACTACAGGTTTTATTGATGCTACAGGAAAATCCTCAGGTGAACACAAGGGAAATGGTAGCTGAAACGGATTTTCCACAAAATAGTGTGAACCAAATAATATTGAGGCATAAGTTCTATCCTTTTCATCTGAACCTACATCAAGAACTGTATGGTAGTGAGTTTGCGAATAGAGTTGCGTTTTGTATAGAAATGATTGTGGAGGATTATAATATTTTGAACAAAATTCTGTTTTCCGTTGGAGCAACGTTTAAAAGAGGTAGGTCGGTCAACACACATAATAAGCATTATTATGCAGTCGAACATCATCATTGGTTGAGAACAGTTGATCACCAAAACCGCTGCTGGCTCAATGTTTGGGGAGGATATATTGGACATCACGTTATTGGACTTCACCTCTTCGACAATGTGCTGAATAGTGAACGTTATTCACATTTTCTTCGTGAACTGCTTCCTGGAATGTTAGAAGAAGTGGACCTGCATACCCGAAGAACCATGTGGTTGCAGCTCCATGGTGCTCCAGTGTATAAGGATAGTTCGACAATATTTGTTTGATTCTTGATATTCTTCTGTTTCTATTACCACTATTCTTCAAACAATGCTATTACAATTTCGAAAACATTCTTTTCAATTATTTTGTATAGATGTTTCCGATTTTACGACTACGATCTACTAGATTCTACCAAAACAATCCACATTTCTTATTTTGTAATTTATTTCACGAATTTCACGAAGTAGACCCCACAAACCTTATATCGACGAAAAGCTGTTACGAAATGTCATGCAATGATGTAATAATACAGGTTGTTGCATTTGAAAAAATCGAGTTGATTCAATTTGTTATTTGTCATTTGAAAAATAATATAGTAGGTGATTAAACGACGACATCAAATTTGTGCATATTTCAAAAGATGCACATAAGCTTAAGGAATCGACCGGAAAAAAGATGATTGAATTATGTTGGACGGTTCCGAAGTTATGAATTTTATATATTTCAAATATGATATTGTTGTAATTGCGAATAGATCATTTCTTTGAAATCTTATTATTCTCATCCGAAACACTACACTTATATATATTTCAATAGGAAATTGTTTTTTTAAGAAAGAATACAAATTAATTGAATACCACTCAACTTTTGACGAGCACTATAATTTAAATATTAGTCCAATAACTAATACAGAATATACTGAAATGATCCACTTCGTTAAAATCTCAAACCCTGAAACATAATCCATTATATTGAATCAGATTATATTGAATACTAGGTGTGCCCGCGACTTCGTCCGCGTGGAATATAATTTTAAAAAATTTGAAGAATTTTTCTAAAATGAAAGTGGCCTAAGTTACTTCTTATTACATAAGCTATCTGCCAGTGAAAGTCCAGTCCAAATCGGTCCAGCCGTTCCCGAGATTAGCCGGAACAAATAGACAGCCAGACAAAAATTTCAAAAATATATATTTTGGTATGTGTACCGTATATACATTTATATGGAACTTATGTTTGTAATCACTAGACTTTGATTTTTAAAAACGTTTATTGACTATTGACTAAAGTAGAAAATGTTAAAATCACAACATTCAGCAGAATAATGCCTTATCTAATCTTATTAACATAGGAAGTAAACTACTATTCCCCTACTTATGGGATAATTCTTGGAATAGGTATAACTTAGTCAGAAAACGATGATTTATAGAAGTACGGGGGATTCCAACATGTAACTCCTCCGCGCCTAAGAGAAAAAATGGTTTTTTTTTAATTCTAATTTTTTAGCTCAATATCTTCCTAGGGGTTATTTTTACTTTTTTTAGTGTAAAGTGTTTCTAATTTTATTATGTTAAACTTATTGATTAATAACAACAAAATTATGAGAACTATTAGGAGTACAAATAAGTTTCGCCGTACGGAACCCAATTTCCTTGTTTAGGAATCATTCCTAATGATTTTAAACGATGTGAGACTGCTTGCTGAGTGACTTCTAATGTTAGAGCAAGTTCTTTTTGTGTTTGAGATGAATCTTCCTCCAATAATTCCTCCAATTCTGCATCCCCGTAAATTTTTGGCCTTCCACTGCGATCTTTGTATTCTACTACGAAATCACTGTTTTTAAACTTTTGAAACCACTCTCGACACGTTCTCTCACTCAAAGCACCCTCACCATATGCTTCTACGAGCAATGGATGCGCCTCAGCAGCAGATTTCTTTAAATTAAAGAAGTAAACTAATATTTTCCGCAAATGATGCTCACTTGGCTCAAATTTTGACATTTTCAACTTACAAAAATTATATTTTACCAATATAAAATTAATGATATTAATAGGTTATGTTGTTCTTGAATGTCCAAACTATTTTTTAAGCCGGTTATCATCTGCGAAAGCTAACCGAAACTCCGTGCCGCGCCATCTACAATAAAACGGCGGAAACTTATTTGTACTCCTAATATGTTATATGAGTATAAAGACTAAAGTTGTCATAGTGAAAAATTGGACTCTCCATTGAAAAAATTTGTTTCTTCGAATGTTATATTTGTAGTCCAATCTGCCTTATGTCATCAAATTCGATATTATCTAATTCTATAGGAACTTGATCAATTTTTTCAATTGGATAATTAATTTCATCAATTTATTAAAATAATTCAACTGCCGAACATTAGTTCGGCAGTTGAATTATCTTTACTCTGGATGAATTTTGTTTCCAGTTTTTAAGAATTTCTCTGTTCACTTTCACTTCACAGCTTTCAGGAACGGAAATTACATATGTTCCGCACAACACTATTTTTTCGTCACTGTTTTCGCACGTTACTCGGGCGATTTTTTCTTCCGTGGTAATGACCATCCAATAATCGGCCGAAAGTTGATGTATACTGGAGCCCTTCAGATTTGTTATTTTTGGGCTGCATCTTGAGTAGTTCTTGGTGACGCTAAGTAGTTCGACTTCACATGGGTTACTCGATGGGCTTTGAACTTTCTTCGCACAGAAAATTAGCAGGAAAAATTTCTTTGCAGGGTCGATTGAATAATGCGTACTTTGTTTTACTTAAGGAAAGGTATTTTGTATGGGGGATGATTATTTGATGTAGATTGTTCTTCAGGATTGGTAATGGAAACAATTCATAATAGTTATAATTATTAATTTCTGTAAGAGGAATTTCGAGAATGAATTTAACTTGATTTTCACTTATGAATCCCTTAACTTTAGTACGTAACGTAATATGAAATTATATTTTCGTCCTCAATTGAAAAGAGCAATTTGTTTTCTTTAGTTTTCTTTTGAATCTTAAGGAGTTCATTTTTGAGTTTGTCATGGAAATGATGGATATATGAAGAGTTTCTAGGTGAGCAAAAGAAACGAAAAAAAAAAAAAGATATTTCTATATCTATCAATATTTCATCTATAATATCAATTGCTGAAGTAATACTTGTATGTGTGACGACTGAGTTAAGAACAATGAAATTGAAGTAATCCCATGAATCCATAGCTGACGTGTTCATCCAGAAATTAATTTGTTCGATTTTGTTTTCCAAAAATACTTGATTATGTTGCAACTTGCTCATAGAATTATTAAAAATGTTTATTGAATTCTCTGTTAAACTGATCTGTGAATTTGCCACATCAGTTAACTTCTGCTGCCAGTCTTTTAGATTATGTATAGCTTCATCGTATTTATCAGCATCACTTTGGTCTAAATTTCCCGTTATTGCTTTCCATATGGAACCTAGTCAATTGATCTCTTTTTTCTCTCGTATTTGAGTTTGATATTAATTGCCTTAGTTTTTTATGGGTTTCATCGATTTTATAATCTAAGATATATTTGTGATTGGAAATTTCTTGTAAATAGTTTTTACCGTGTTTTGAACTGTAAAATGAAATGTTCATCTTCTGATATCTTGATATTAATTTATGAAATTCCGACATTACGTTGGAAAAATAAGGATTTGTATGAGTGTTCAATGATTTACAATATTTTGGGATAATCCCCTTTTCATCGGCAACATGCCGGGATTATCTGTGATTTTCGTTATTTTGACTTCTGTACATTCTAGGATGAAAGTCGTGCAGATTGTTGTGAGGTTGATGATCCTGTAATAATAGGTGTTCTTAGATTTTTCAAATGAACTATCCGGCCAACATTTTGTTTAGATTTATTACCTTCTTATTTTTGAATAAGGGCTTTATTACCTGGTAATATTTTTGTTATAATAAATGGTCAGCTAAATTTAGGTCCGCTCTTCTTACGTGCAAGTTAATAGCTTTTTTCGTAAACTGTTTGTCCAACTTTGAAAGGATTTTCTGCATTCTCATTAATTTTTTCGACAATTTTGTTTTTATGGGAAATTATATTTTCATTAACTTTATCATACACAAGTGCCAGTTTCTCTTTATGTTTTTGTGAATAGTCACTGTACATTTGTTTGTAATAAAGGATGTCTAGAGGATCTTTCAATTTTGTATGACCGAATGTGAGTTCAAGTGGGGTTAGTTTTGTTGTAGAATGGATAGAATTGTTGCAGCCTATAATGGCATATTTCATAATTATTCCTATAGGCTCCTTGGATTGGGATCTCAAGATTCTGCAATGTTCCGCTATTGTTGAATGGAATCTCTCAATTATTCCATCAGAATCAGGGTGATGTGCTGTTGTGAAATGAATATTTATTTTATGTGTCTCTAAGAGTTCTTTTACAACATGTCTGAAAAATTCCATGCCTTGATCCAAGCTTATAAGTAAGGGTGTCCCGTAAAAAGAAAAATAATCTATTAATGCATAGAATATGTCGACTGAATTTTTAGATTTTAATTCGATCGCTTGGCCTAATTTTGTGAATGCGTCAACAATAGTTAGAAATTTTGTATTTTCCAGTGTATAAATGTCTAGATGTATTTTTTCAAAAGGTCTACAAGGGGTATCTGTTAGCATCATCTCGATTTTTGGGTGATTTCTATCGTATTTATTTTTTTTTGTAAATTTCGCAATTAGCTATGTAGTTCGAAACGTGTTCTTTCATTGACGGAAAGAAATGTTTACGCTGAAGTTGCCTAAGTGTCTCATTTACACCTCGGTGAGTTGTTTTTCCTTCGTGTTGGAATTTTATCGCCTGAATGATAAGTTCTTCATCTCGAATTACTTCTCTTCTTTCAGTACAATATATTATCTCTGGTCCGTTTCTGTTGAACAGCTTTTTTACAACGTTGCTAGAAGTTCTAAACATGTTCTCAGATTCGAAGTGGAAAAAATATCTCTTCTTATCGGCTGTGTATTCTTTCAGGAATCTGATGCTCTCGGCTTTAGTTATTCGAGCTGCTGATTTGTACGAAGAATTTTTTAATGTTTCCCACTGATTCTTTTCTCACAGGTTATTATATACTTCTTGAACAAAATACTGATTAGGTTTAGAGTCAATGATATCGTTTGATATTTTTATCGGTGATGAGTTTTCCGTCTCCGTATTTGAAGAATGTTTTGACTATTTTCTGAGTACTTATCATGCCCCTGTTCCGTAGTATCAAGTTTTTCTAATATGTCATCTAATTCTGATTCTGACATTTCAATTGATGATGCGTTTTCCAATAATTTATCGATTTCGTTTTCATCCACGTTATGAATTAGAGATTCCGTGTCTATAGGATTCAATTGTATTCTTGATAGTGCGTCGGCATTTTTGTTTAGAGACCCTTTTTTGTACGCAAGTTCGCAGTCATATTCTTCTAGTCGTATTTTCCATCTCTGTGATTTTGAATTATTGAATTTTTATCGAGCCAAACTAAAGGTCGATGATCGGTACATATTATGAATCTTCTACCATATAGGTTAGGTCAAAAGTATTTAAGAGCCCAGACGACTGCCAGGAGTTCTTTCTCGATAGTGCTGTAGTGTTCTTCCGTTTGGTTTAAAGTTCTTGATGCGTAACATATTGGTCTGTCTGAACCAATGGGACCTTGTGATAAAATAGCTCAAATTGCTATATTCGATGCATCCGTAGTAACTATAAAATTTTTATTGAAATCTGGATATTGTAAAACTTAGTTGGGTTAGTGAGTATTTCTTTACATTTTTTGAATGATTTCATGAATTCTTCTGAATGAACAATTTTTTTTCCTTTTTCAGACAAACAGTTAGTAGTTTTGTAATTTTGGCATAATCTTTTATAAATTTCCGATAATATCCTGTAAGTCCAAGAAATGCTTTCAACTCAGTAGATGTTTTGGGGACAGGGAAGCGTAAAATTGCATCAATTTTCAGAGGCTCAGGTTTAAGACCTTCTGGTGTTATGATGTGACCCAGAATTGAACTTCTTTTTTTGAGAACTCAGATTTATTCATTTGAATTTTTAAATTTGCTGCTTTGAGACGATCCAAAACGTTGTGCAGTTTTTCAATGTGTTCTTGAAGTGATGTTGAAAATATAATTATATCATCTCAATAAACTAAGAAGGCTTCGTTCATAATACCTCTCAAAATGTTATCCCTTACTCTTTCAAATGTTCTGGGGAAATTGTTAAGTCCAAGAGGAAGTCTTTTATATTCATAATGACCTCGTTCTGTAGAAAATGCCGTTTTGCGAATGTCTCTAGGGTGAATTTCGATTTGATGGTATCCCGATGCTAAGTCCAGTGTGGAAAAATATTTACATTTTCCTAGTTTGTCCAATACATCACTGATTTTTAGGAGAGGGTATTGATCATCAATGCTTTTCTTGTTAAGTAATCTATAATCAACATATAAACGATATTTTTGTTCTCCAGATGCATGGATTTTTTTTTTTTGAACAATGATCACTGGGCTGCTCCATGGGCTAGTGGACGGTTGAATAATATCGTTTTTCAAAAGTTCTTCCACCTGTTTTTCGATTTCACTTGTTTGTGCTTCTGGCATTCTATATGCCTTTTGGAATATTGGAGTTTCGTCTAAAGTTCTTATTTCATGTTTAACTACATTAGAAAAAACTCAAAGGTAACTTTTTAGAATGAAAGATATCTCTGTATTCGAAGCAGATTTTTCGAATAGCTTCTCTTTCTTTTTATTCAGATGTTCCAACCTGAGATTTTGCATATTTTCTTTCAGTAAATTATCAGTTTTTATGTTTTCTTGGGAAATTGATATCGGAGTTATATCAGATTCATTAATTTCGAGGATTTGTATCGGATTTATCATAATATGTTCTTCTTTTTCGTTACTATTCGTTACCGTTAAATACGCTTCATCATTTTCTATTTTGACTAAACATTGTGGAATTTAGATACCTTCTTCGAGTTTGGTGTACTCTACAATACCTTGATTGACTTCATTTGAATTTATGTGTACTTTTATTACTTTTTGAGATCTAGGTGGTAAGGCGTATGAGTGAGAATTATTTTTGAAATATAGAGTAATAGGTCCGTTTTTTTTGTATGAAGTACGTTTTTCTTCAGATCAATATTTGTGCCTAAATGTGTCAATAAATCCATCCCTATTAGTCCATCATATTCTTCGTTAAACTCGAAAATGTGAAAGTTAAAATGTTCTCTAGTTCTGAAAATTTTTGGAAGTGGTATATGCGCAACATATTCATGAAATGTGATATTAGGAGCTGTTTTTATTTTAAATGGAGCATATTTTATATACTTCTGATAATATTTTTTCACAATTCGAGGACTGATTAAAGTTTTTGAGCTTCCAGTATCAATCATAAATTTAAAGCCGATTTTTGGAATTTTGATGAATGGCAGGGAAGAATTATTTATGTTTGAAATATTAATCAAGTTGGGTTCTGGTGGATTTATGGGAACTGAAAATTTTCAGAGGATAAATTGGAATATTTATCATTATTGAATTCAGTGAGTTCATATTGATCATTTTGGTCGTAATCTGATGTATAATTATCTTCATAGTTATAATCGTCATTATTATATTGATCGGTTTCTTCCTGAATTTCTTGTTGGAAGAGTTCTTCGGAAATGAAATTTCTTGGATTTGGTACTCTACTAGGTTGCGAAATTCTACTTTGCGGTCGTTCCGTTCGTCTTGTATTCGCTGTAGACGTGTCCATAGGTACCGGTTGTTGTCGTATTTGAGGGAGATTTCTAATTTGAACGCTTCTCGTATTATTTTGATTTGAATGAGTGCGGTTTTGATGAATTTGTGTGAACGGCATCTGATTAACAGGGCTTGAATTTTGATACAGAGTACACTGTACATTTTGTTTCCAAGGTGAAGAAGTTTTGAATTGAGGACTCGGAGGTTTGATAGAATGAGTAAATGTTAAATTCCGTCTGACATACATGAAATTTTGTTCCTCTATTGTAAATGAGATGGCTCGTTCTAAATTTCGTGGATTTCTTAATCTTATAGGTAAATTAGAGTGAAGACCTCTAAGAAATGCATTACGTGCTTGATTTTGATACAGGTTTCTTTTCAATTCTATGATATTGGCATCGACTTCGGTTACTTGAATTTTATTTAGTAATAAACTCAAGAGATCCTGATATCTGTAGCCAAAGTTTACTGGGCTTTCAAATTTCCCTTGTTTCAAATGCATCAAGTCACCAACTAAGCAGTTCTCGTTTCGTTGGTCTGAGAAAAACTGAAGTAACAAATTTTTAATAGATAACCAGTTTTTAAGATTTCCTCTACTACTTACTAAATTTAAGGCTCTACCTGTTACCTTTCCAATTATTGCTCGCAGAAGAAATTCATTTATGTATTTGCTTAATTATTCGGATCAGAAAAATTACTGATTAGATATTCACTAGACTGTATGAAAATAGCAAAGGTTACAGGGTTTCCGTCGTATTCTGGGACGCAATCAATATGATGCTTTTGATTTTGTGGGGCTGTCATTATTATTGCTTGTCTATTTTCTCTTCTTAAACGACTACGATCTCTGATCTCGTTGTTGATAAAAAATATTCTTCAATATATTTATACGATAGTGTAATGGATTCACAAAAAATAATTCAAGTATTCAAGTGAAATAAAAAAAAAAAAAAATTTTTTGAAAGGGTATGAAAAATTTGGGGAAAAGGATGTGAAACTTACGCTACTGGCTTCATAAAGATTTCTTCTTTTTTTTCTTTGCTTCTGCTTCAGGGGATGCAGCGATTATAGTAGGCAGTTTCATTCCAGAAACTCCGTACCCACATATAATTTCTCCACCTGAAAGCTGATGACTCTGTTTGGTTGTCCTAACTACGAGCTTTCGCGATGTTGACTTCCACTCGCTGGTATTGCTGCACCACTGTGTCGATTCTGGGGCCAAGATTCGTTGAAGATTTCAGAAACACTTTTATTTGCGATTTTGGTCGAAAAAAAATGTTTTGTGTATCCTACCGACTGCGCCACTTATGTTTATAATCACTAGACTTTGATTTTTAAAAAGGTTTATTGACTATTGACTAAAGTGGACAATGTTAAAATCACAACATTCAGTACAATAATGCCTTATCTAATCTTATTGACATAGGAAGTAAACTACTATTCCCCTACTTATGGGATAATTCTTGGAATAGGTATAACTTAGTCAGAAAACGATGATTTATAGAAGTACGGGGTATTCCAACATGTAACTTGCATGTAGTAGAAAGCGGTTATTTCAATATTACAAACAGACACTCCAATTTTATTTATTTGTATATATTTCAGTAATATACTTCGGTTCCGATGGATTTTTATGAAATTAGTATTCAATAACCCCCTTAATAATACCCAAAAGTAACATAAATAGAGGGTAATACTTGATAGAGGGTATAAACATTATTTAAATATTTCAATATTAGCCTTCTACATATTTAATTTCAAAAAATTATATTTACTAATTATAATAAAATAAGAAGGAACGGTTTTTTTACTTGATAGAAGGATTATTACAAAATTTCAAAATCAAAACAGATTTAATCTGTTGTCTTCTACAATTTTAATTTCAAAAAATTCTTTGAAGAAACTTTAAGAATTAAATTAATGTCTTTATAAGCACTGCTCATATTTAATAGACGTCAAAATTCATCATACAATATCAAACGGAATTAAGAAAAACCAACGAACATAAACTGTCAATTAAAATTAAAATATAAATAAGCAAACATTTTTTTTTTTGTTTCGTTTCAGGCATGCGTAATGAACTCTTCAGACAAACTTACGAAGCCCTGTTTGTTACAAAATGTTACAAAATGTATTGTTTTCCGATCCCATATGAATGAAAAATAACTCTTTCTCAAAAATATAAAACATAATTTCAAGAACTTCTCAAAAACTAATTTATTTGAAATATTCAATATATTTAAATAAATTACTTCAAAAAATCTCAAAACATGTAGCACATTCTCAAGAAATAATTAAAGTTACGATAAGATCAGTTCAACTTTACATATAAAAAATAATAAAATCAATTAAACAATGTATAGACTTACTCAGTGAATCTTAGGTCCTCAATAGAAATAAAAGTGAACACCTTTATATATCCAAGGTACTTATGTTCCAAGTTCACAGAAAATCATACAAAGCTCATAAGGCACTTGGCCTCAGTTAAAACCGTTCAACACTGTATAATGAATTTCTTTATTTAAAAAACCTAATATAATTATATATTATATATAAAATAAAATAAGAAGGAACGGTTTTTTTACTTGATAGAAGGATTATTACAAAATTTGAAAATCAAAACAGATTTAATCTGTTGTCTTCTACAATTTTAATTTCAAAAAATTCTTTGAAGAAACTTTAAGAATTAAATTAATGTCTTTATAAGCACTGCTCATATTTAATAGACGTCAAAATTCATCATACAATATCAAACGGAATTAAGAAAAACCAACGAACATAAACTGTCAATTAAAATTAAAATATAAATAAGCAAACATTTTTTGTTTCGTTCCAGGCATGCGTAATGAACTCTTCAGACAAACTTACGAAGCCCTGTTTGTTACAAAATGTTACAAAATTTAATTCTTAAAGTTTCTTCAAAGAATTTTTTGAAATTAAAATTGTAGAAGACAACAGATTAAATCTGTTTTGATTTTCAAATTTACTAATTATAACTTCATGAATTATATGACATAATTTAAATTTAATTCTTGAAGTTTGAAGTGAAGTTTATTAAATAAACTTTTTTGAAATTAAATATGTAGAAGGCTAATATTAAAATATTTAAATACCCAAAAGTATTCGAAATGAACAAACATTCAATTGGAGATTCGATATTTTAAAATAGTAGGCTAACTAGATTTTGAATTTTGAAGTAGTAGTTATTTCGAGTCTGCCAACACTTCTGAAATTCGTGTTTTGACAAAAAAATTGTTTGTTATTTGACATTAACGAAATGGGTGGATTTAGGTTTGAACAAAACTTGGAATTATGAATAACTTATTTCCATAGTGGTGAATTTTCTATCTAAACTGTTAGAAATTCAAAAGAATTAATTGAATCGGTGGAAATTTTTTACGAATACATTAACGAGAATCTGAGAATGGTAAATAGGAAGATTTTTGAGTTTTCAAAAAACTTTCTATCAATCAATTCATTTGGAGAGAAATGCTAATATTGGCATACCGGCTTAATTAGATATTACTTGGGCATGAGGAAGATTTCGTCGCCTGTGACGTTAGATGTAATTGTGAGTACAGTTCGCTCCTTGATTTAGTTTGGGTTGTATGCTACGTATGTGTATTTGGGTGCATTAGATGACACTATTGTTTGGAAGAACAGTAGGGTCGCTATGCATGGCAAATATAAGAACGCGGCTGTGTTGCATTCGGTGGGATTAGAAAAATACACTGATGAGGAGCCAAAAAGCTTCAAAACATGCTTGCCTGCTGCATGCCCGGCGATCAACAAAACCTATTCGGCTTTATTTTAGTTTAGAACTGTAATACAGATGTAAGTTGAACCATCCCGATTCCAAAAACTTCCTATTTACTATTGTTCACGCCAAGAGATCGTTTTTTTTTTTAATTTTAATGTAGAGGATGTAATTGATTTATTTTGTTTTTCATTCAGATGTACACATTTTCTATAAAAGAACTACTGAAGTTCTTCATCTGTGTCATACACGTGTACTTGTCAGTGATTTATTGTCAGATTTCTTCGTTAGTATTAGATTAGATCAACCCGAGATCAGGACTGTTTCCTAATTCAAAATTAATTATTCTGCATTTCTTTTGTGAATCCTAAGAATTTTAACTTTTCTTGATTATTTTTTAGCCGGTTCCATTGGGAAATGGTGTTTTGCTTCCAAACGTTTCGAATACGGGATCCAAACTAAATTTGATTTAGTGGCGAATTAACTACTTTTTACCAGTGCCGTGGCTTATAAAAGTTCGCAAGGATAAGTGCAGTCAATCTCTTAGCAACCATTACTTCAAAAACCCCCTATCACATGTTTGTTTGTCGAGCTCGATCACTTGTTTCATGGATTTGAAGACACTATCAAGGACCATTTCGAGCAGAGTTGCTGATAAATTTATCTTTTTCTTATTGTGTTCGGAAAACATTAAACTAAAAGTTATACAGTTCATTGCTTTTTTCCCTGTAATTTCTGCCTTAATAATTTAAACTCATTACTTATTTTCTGAAAATTATTACTACTGAACAGCACTTCAGTCAATTAACTGAATTCGACCCAACAACAATTCTCAAATTCATATGAACATATTAGAAATTTACGTGGAAAATTCAATAGAAATGAAATGGCAATTTGTGGAGCGAGTTTGTGAAATTGGATCGTTATTGGATAAAACATACCTGAAAACATTGCTGCTTCAGCCCAGAATAAGTCACTTCGCTCAATCGGCTAATGATCGCAAAATCATCTTTAACGATGAAGCTCATTTTTTGTTGTTATCTGTTAAGGATAGGTGTTACGTTAACCATAAAGAAATTATTGACGCCATGTAACATGAAATTGAAGTTGCTATTCATGAGACTGAGCCTCAAACAATCAACCATTGAAAAATTGGGTTGATCAGATGAGGTACTTAAGCCAGTCGTGGCGGTCCTTTGAATGATATTCTTATCAATTCGTAAATGTCAAGGTTCAGTCTTTTTAATATATAACTTTGAATAAATATTCATTAGAAAAATGTATATGAGACAGTAATTTATTTCCACAAAAATGTTTTTACTACTACAACAATTGTTTCACCACGATGTGGCTTCTTCAGGTATTACATTGTACTGTCATTAGTTTTTAATTTATAGCCGATCAAAATTCTAATTTTAAATGGTCTTTCTCGTATAACATAAGTAGCAATATTGAAACAATGTAACACGGGACAATGTCTCTAGATGAGAAAAAATTAATAAAATCCGGCATATCCATCATGTTCGTGTAATTTAGGGAAAAAGATTTGAGAAGGGTCGAAAATGCTAACAAAAAATAATACTCATATACTTAAAACTAAAAAACGCATTTTAATAACACAATTAATTAATTTCAGAAATATTTGTCAACCTCCTAATAAAAGCTTCTGATGACAAATTATCGGACGTGTCCTTGGGATAATTCAACAGAAGTTCATGAATACACATGACGTGCGAACCCTTCAAGAAAATTCGATTATAGACGGAAACTGTCAGGAACTACTACTATACACGAACCCGAAGCAAGCAAGTGCGCCCCAAATTGTGAAACTAGAATTGAGTCTTGAAACAGAGAAAATCGATGGCCGCTTTCAGAATCATGAATGCTAATGGTAAAGGTCACTAATCAGATTTTGATAGACGCTTGCCGAGGTAGATTGTGCATAGTCAGGTTATTTTATTCGATAGTAACCACTGTTTTATTTTTACTTCCAAAAAGTTCCAGATAATTTGTGGCTTGATCGAGAAGATAAAATCCTTCAGGCTAATGATGAAGTAAGAAGTACTCCTTTCAGAATATTGAAAACCTTTGAACTTGCTCGCTAGTAATGATTGTCTCTAATGGGGATGCTCAAATGATGTCAAATATAGGTCAATATATTTTTTTGGGAGAAAAATGTCAAAAAAAATTATCATTGATTAGAAGGTTTCTCTTTAAGTTTATTATTGGATGCCGTAGTTTGTGATGATACAGTTAAAAAATGGAATAAATAAGAAATTACTTCGTTTTTTATCACTCTTTAATTATTAAGGATACAGTGAATACAGTTTCTTAGTTTTTAATATATTCTCAAACTGCTATATAATAAGTTGTATTTCGAAGATTTTAGATATTTTTGAAAGGCTTCGGTTTTATTTCGGGGTCATGATAATATTTGTGAACCTCTATGGATATTATTGTTTCCTATTTAGCAAGTGGCGAAAATTTGTTTCAGAATGAGTTGTTTTTTATTATTTGCTTATAAGAGAAATGATATTTTAATAATGACCAAAATCGACAGAAAAAACTCTATTATAAATCTATCAAAAAAAGAATATGATATGAAAATAAACAACTTTTTAGAGAAAAAATTCTGAATAATTTTAAACGAGGATCCCACCAAAAAAATTCAGATCAAAACCTGACAACAAGACGTTTATATTATTCTCAAAAATGACGATAAATTCAATATCGTCAATATGATTACTACCTCCCTGAATTGACCTTATTAAATTCCATGAAGATAAATTACAAATCCTGTTGTATCAAATATCAATAGCCTCCTTATAAAACAGGTTTCACAATGAAACAAAATTTTTGAAGAATAAACACTTCTGAAATCACCTTGTTCAATGAAAAACACAAAAAAAATTAAAAATTATCCATTTCATGCCGAATATATGAATAAAATCGAAAATATGATAAAAAAACAGCATACGTTCGGCCATGAAAGATAATATTTTAACCCTTCTCAAACATTGCGTGGGAGAACATTATTTTCAATAGAATAACAATTTTTACAAGCAAAGAAATAGTCTAGCAATGGGCTCGCGCCTCAGCACAATCTTCGCTGAAATATTTGTCCTTCTTCGAAAAAAATTTCTAATGTTCATACTGGTAAGGTAAAACTTATTTTCATACAGATATATAAACGACATATTGATTTTTCTCTGTGGAATATATTCAGAACTGAAAAACATAGTGAAATAAATAATGATTTATACCATAGGGTCAAATTTACTATACAACTGCAATCTGATAATAGACTGAATTTTCTCTGCATAACTCCAATTGAGAATCATAATGAGATTTCCTCTAATATCTTCAACGACAGATACAACCATTGGATTTCTTATATAATCAACTCTTATATTTAGATGAATGATACATAGTGCATTTTCCATTTCCTTGAATATTATTGAGTTGAAAAAGGAACAGAATAAAATCAAACAAATAGCAGTAAATGATCATTTTAAAATAAAAATAAGGAATTATTGTATAAACAAAAAGTAAAAATAACTTGTTCTAAAACAAATATACCCCACCATTCAGATACTGAACTGTTTCAGCCGTTACTATTTGGTAGTTGATCGTAATTAAAACAAGTTGTATAAATTACTATGTTTTACTACCAATGATTTGATATTTTACCCATCTAATTGTGACTCGAGTTCCAGGAATTAACTATCCCACTTTCAGACAACTGAAGACTTAACAAGCAGATGTATTTATTCATATACAGGTAGAAGAGGTGATAAAAACACGTTAAAAAAGAGAGCCTAACAACTATCAGAATGTTGACACGCCAAAGAAGATTGGTAAACCGATGTTACTTATTTGAATATCTCGAATATTTTAGATTTACATAAATCCGTAGTCATTCATTATTTTTGCATTATTTTTATTGTGAACTAATTTGAATATCAAAACAGGTTTAATATGTTAGTCCTCTACAATTTTAATTTCAAAAAATTTATTCAATAAAGTTTCAGAATTAATGTCTTATGAGCACTGCTTATATTTAATAGACGTATAAAATCTAAACTCATTATACAATATCAAATGGAATTAAAAAAAACCCAACAGAAATAAATTGTCAATTAATTGTTTGTTTCGTTTCAAGCATGCGCACTGAACTCTTCAGACAAAGTTTTTTGAATAAATTTTTCGAAATTAAAATTGTAGAAGACTAACAGATTAAATCTGTTTTGATATTCAAATATTGCAATTTGAAAATTTCAACAGATTCTAAATAATCAAATTTCTTTCGTTTCAATTCTACATGTAAAATTTTAAGATGGCCGTTTTTTAAAAAATGAGTGACAATAGTAGAAGTTTGTTTATTTTTCATGAAATTCTTTTTATGTTCGTTATGTCCCGTCTGTCCTGTATATTTATTACTGCACGTCGAACAAGATAACTCATAGACTTCCGATTTATATATGTTTGGATTTGGGTCCTTTGCGTTAAATAATACGTATGATAATTTGTTTTGTGTTTTGAAAGCAATATTAACATCTAATTATGAAAAACTATTGGCCACTTTTTGACTTAGGCTATCGAAGCACGATAAAGAAATGAATTTCTTGTTTTCTTTAGTTTTTATGATGGGATAAATTTGGTTTATAGTTATTTTAAATTGCTTCTTTCGAATTAAATTATCTATTATCTTGGGATTGAAACCGTTGTTCGAGGCTATTGATTTTATAGGTTGGACTTCAGCTTCGCGGTTTTTTTTTTATAAGGGTAATGCGAAAGCTCTTTGGATCATTAATTGATACGCTGACATTTTTTGTGAATATAAGTGATTGAACTCAATAAGAATACAAATATTAGTGGATGTGGGTTTTCTGAACACGTTAAATCTTATATTTACTATCCGAGTGTGATATCCAGAGGTCTAAAAATGTTATTCAATTGTTTGATTCTTTTTCCAATTTGAATTCAATTTTTGGATGAATATTATTCAAGAAATTAAAAAATTGACTCAGTTGTCAGGATATTCCATATAGTATATCGTCTACGTATCTGTACCAGAAATGGATTTTCACGGGTAATTTTGAATCGAAAATTTTATTTTCTATTTCGGACATAAATGAATCTGCAAGAAGTGGACTCAGTGGTGAGCCCATAGCTAGGCCGATTAACTGTTCGTATATTTTATTGTTAAATTGAAAAATGTTTTTAAGCAGGCATTATTCTAAAAGGGCGATGAAATCACTGTGTATCACGGGATTTACTTGTGATTTTTCAAGAAATTCTGAAGCTATCATTGATCGCTATATTTGGAAACATATTGTCCACATCCAAGCATACCTGGTAGGAATTATTTGGTAAAACAAAATTTTTCAATTCGTTGTTAATTAATATGGAATTTTTTATTGTGTATTTCGCAGTGAAAGTAGTGTGTCTTTTAAGAATTCCATTTAATTCTTCTTTTATTTTATAGCTAGTGCTACTAATAAAGGAAACAACTGGGCGAATTGGTGCATTTTCTTTGTGACTTTTTATTAGACCGGAGAGTTTTGATGGGCTATTCTTCAGTAATCTAAAGATGGAACAGTTAATTCCCGAAAATCGAGTCACAATTAAATGTGTAAAATACGATTTATTGGTAGTAAAACATAGTAATTTCTACAATTTGTTTCAATACCCCACTATTATGGTCTTATGCAACTATATTGGATACTTTGCTGCTTGAGAGTAAGGGAACATTTGGAGAGGAGGTAATGTATCATCTTTCTTGTATCGGTAGCATTCAAGAATTTCAAGAAAAGATCATAATACTTGCGAATAAAGTACAATGATCGGAATACGAACCAACCTGGTAGCATCAGAACATTGTTCTTTCTGAATAAACTTCCACAAGATTTCTGTGAGGTAGTCGTAAGATAGGTCTCAAAGTCATCTTCTGGATGATGAAAAGACGTCGAGCAAGTTTGCTATTACCCCGAAAGATGATTCTATAGGTGACAAATGTTAGAAAGTTGGCAAAGTAGATTACCTTCAACACGTCGATTGTTACCCAATGTTTTAAAACATTGATGGAGTACAACACAGAGAGCAATTTCTTATTAAAATTCCCGGAAAAACATCAAGACAAATAATTAGTTGATTCACCAATCTTGATTGATTCTGGGAAGAGGAGGCAAGATCGACCAGTGTGATGAAATAGTAGGTCGGTCTTGCTCACGTTCAATCGAAGATGGCTGTCATTGCACCAAGAAGTTATGGAC
This sequence comes from Megalocaria dilatata, assembly GCA_034642435.1. Classification (NCBI taxonomy): domain Eukaryota; kingdom Metazoa; phylum Arthropoda; class Insecta; order Coleoptera; family Coccinellidae; genus Megalocaria; species Megalocaria dilatata. Next base: position 41,627,145 of record CM067856.1, on the reverse strand, counting down.
TCAAAAGCACTGGTAGCTTATTGGATGACTCTGGATATTTCAGCATCAGACACAATGATATTTGTATCATCTGCGAAAAGGATAATTCTAAATAAATTATTGATAAGATTTGGCGAGTCATTGATTTAAATTAAAAAGAACAGAGACCCCAAAATGCTGCCCTGAAGAATGCCTCTCAAAATTGAGAGATCATCAGGGAAAAAAATATCGCCATCCTTCTCCATTTCAACTCTTTGTTTCCGGCCAACTAAGTAACTCTGGATGAGTTTCAGCTGATTATCACAAATGCCGCATCCCTCCAATTTTAACAGCAACTTTTCATGGTCGAGGTTGTTAAAAGCTCTACACAGGTCTAGAAAGATTCCTAAGGGAACATTGTCCTTTTCGAGGGCACATAGAATTTCGTTCACGGCATCAAATATGACTGTCTCGGTGGATCCATATGCAACGAATCCATGTTGATTTTTACTAAAGATTTCGAACCTAGAGAACACAAATGCCAATCTAATAGACAAAACCTTTTTAAATTTCGAGAAAGATGTTAGCAAGCTTATGGGTCAGTTATTTTCCATTTCTTCATGAGATCCTTTTTTATGAATTCGTTTAGTTGAAATTTTTAGGGAATCGGGAATATGCCCACATTGATCGAATTGTTTATTATGAAAGTTAAAGGCTCAGAAATTATACATGGACACTTCTTCATGATTTTCATAGGAATTTCATCGTATCCGTAAGAAAACGAGTTCTTTAGTTTCGATTTGGGATATCTAATCGACTTATGAGTAGAACCTTCATTTATTGGCACCAAATATCATTAAAGTTAGGTTATATTTCGCTGGGATATACTATATTTCTCTTAAATTTTATCATGAAATATATTCAGAGTGAACATGATGTTGCTTCATGCCGGTAAATTTCCAATCACGTCTGTCCAGACTAAAATTCTAATAAGGATAAAAATTGCGAGTGGAAGAATTGAATTTCCACTCAACTAAGAAACCCTATATCGATGTCGGAAAAAACATCTGTCCGATAATGACTTCCAACATTGCGGCGTCTAAAAACTTCCGCAACTCCGAAATGACAAAGTTTCACAACATAGGTAATTAAGTTCCGGGGAAAAGAATGCGAGTATTGAAGCGAGAAGAGTGGAAAGATCAGAGTAAAAAGATCTCTAAAGAGGAAAGGCGATCTGTCTTTGTGATATACCCGTATACAGAACAATCATGGTTAGATTGAATGACGCCAGAAGCGTCCACAATGTCTCCTGGTTCGATTAGGGATCTATTGAAGCTTCAAAATTAGAAATTGGTTGAGAAGGGAGGTCTGAAAGCCCACGCAAAGTGGATATTCGAGTTTTTACGGTGAAAACTTCAAGAGAAATGGAGATTATGTCTTATCACTTTGAAAGGGTTTTTAGGAAATTTGAATTCCTTTCTTCCTGCCTCCCGACTCTGAAATTTGATCTGATATGAATTGGCTGTAAAATATCAGCGCCAACAGAAGGTATATCAACGATATTGAATCTGCGGTTCACATTTCGTGAAAATAATGTTTCATTTCATCAACTCAACTAAACCAATTCTATTTATAAAATTTTCCTTGAATGATGAACATATTATGAAGAAAAGATTTGCAGCTTCAATATGCTTTTGCGTCTTTGGAACGATGTATGTACGTATACCAAGGCTTATGTGTTAAAAAGTTCAATTAATTCTACGCAGTAGTTTTTGGTTCGTTCTTCCATAAATATGGAGAGCTATAAGCGGCATTTTCGTCATATTTTACTTTTTCAGTATAAAAAAATGAAAATATTGTTCAAACCAGAAAGAAATTGACCGATTTGTATAAAAAAGATGTGTTGACAGTACGCCAGTGCGATCCGGCAATTTTGATGTAGAAGATGCACTAAGTTCCGGAAGGCTGGTTGAAGCTGATGAAGACATGATAAAGGTGAATAACAACACGTGAGATCGGTGAGAAGTTAAATTTATCGAATTGAACTGTTTATGACCACTTGAAAGGCCTGGTTTCAATCTCAAAAATATATATATATATATATTTATATATTATATATATATATATATATATATATATATATGGATTCCCCATGTTCTCACGGAGAGAAATTTGTGTCGTCGCGTTACGTCTCCGATTTGCTGCTTAAACGTCACGAAAATGATCTATTTTTGAAGCGCATCATTACTGGGGACGAAAAATGGATTGTAAATAATAATGTCAAACGCAAGAGATCATGGAGGAAAAAACATGAACAGGCTTAAAGCATTTCAAAAGCCAATACCCATAAAAAAGTGATGCTGTCTGTTTGGTGGAATTTTGAAAGAATCGTTTGTTTTTTGAGCTTTTACCGGATATCACAACAATTAAATCAGAAGTTACTGTCATCAGCTGAACAAAGCAGAAAATGCAAACATTAATCAACAGAAAAGGTGAAGTGTTCTACCAAGATAATGCGAGACCTTATACTAGTTTTATTACTCGCCAAAAGCTTTTACAGCTTGAATAGGGTACACTGCCACACCCACCATATTCTCCAGATCTGACACCTTCGGATTTTTATTTGTTCCGATCATTGCAAAAATTTTTGGTAAAACCTTTACTTCAATTGGAGAGGTCAAAAATCACCTGGATCATTTTTTTGCCAGTAAACCAGTAATTTTATGGACGTGAAATCATGCTTCTACCAGAAGAAATATGTCAGAAGGTGTTGGACCAGAATAGCCAATATATAATTTTTTAAAATATGTATTCATTATACGAAAATTGTCTTTCATTTTACCAAAAAAAAAACGAAATTTCTTCCCGGACAACCCAATATATAAATTTTTTCGATTTCACCTGTTGATAATTGAATGTTAATCAATTAGAATGCGGATGTGCATGCTTTAGGAAGAACAGATAGATAATTATAAACTAGAACTCGTTTATTCACAGTCTATATATACAGTAAATTATACATTTTAGGCTGCTTTAACAAAATTATGAGAATTGTTGCGACTGAGTTTCTTTCGATCTTTGTGGTGAAAACAGTATCTTGCTCGTGAAATAGTAGATCGATTGGCTCTTTCACTGTTGTTCATTTGGGTTCACTGAGTTCACTTCACAAATTCATTAACTTTAATTACAAGTGTAAAAATCATAGATTATATTATACATTTATTTCCAGGCTTTTTAGTTGTTTTGTATTATTACAAGGGGTGAATGAAAGTGTTTCTTCTCACTGGGTCTTTTTCATCAATGTCGTAGGGCATTATTAGCTGTGTTACCTACGAAAATAAGAAACTAAATATGGTTTCAACATGATAGAGGACTCGCCCATTATTCTCGTCTTGTGAGAGATTTTCTGGATCACCAGTTTCGAAATAAGGTAGGGGTGGACTGACAAGATGGCATGCTAGATCACCGGATCCCATGAAACCACATCTATTTTGTGGGGTCACATAAAGGGAATTATGTATGATGAAAAACAATAACAGTTTTCAATATGTGGGAAAAAATAGTAAATGTTTTTTGGAGCATTACTCCAGCCATGCTGGCCAGGGTTATCAAGTTATTCCACGATCGGGTTGCTTCGTGTTCGAGAGAAGACGGACGAAAATCTGGTGGATCATTAAAATAAAGAAATATGTACGGAATATTACCCCAATAATTTCTAAGGCAAGTTTCATTGTTTCAACTTTTTTTAGTATGCGTTAATTAATATTCAAATAAAATTTTCATTTTTTTCTGTCTGCTGTACACGGGAGTAAAAATAGCCCTAAGGTTTCTTCTGAGAAAATGTGAATCATTCAATTCTCTACAATATCATGAAAAAAAAAACAGAATGTTACATTTGAAAAAATCGAGGCAGGTTGACCATTTAGGAATGATGAGTAGGCAAATCTTTGTGTTGAAAATATTTCTGATCAAATTCGTGTTAAAGTTACTTCTGTCAATCGGTAGAAAACTTTTAGCAAACTACTGTTCCTTCACCTTTTTGTAGTTTTCTCTCAAAAAGATCTATACCATTGGAAAAATATCTCTAATATTTTACGTCATGATAGAGATATTGAAGACCATTGAAAATATGTGAAAATATACGGGGTGATCTATTTAAAAACTTGCGCATTTGTTGAATAATGTATTTTGGGAACACCCTGCATATTAGGAAATAATTTCCTGAGATGCAGAAATTGAAGTACAAGAAACCTGCATTCGGAAGAAATCTCTAAGTTGTCTCTTTCGGCAGGTACGGAAGCGCAACCCACTAATGCAGGATTCTGTATAATGAAAATAAAATATTTTTAATGCTTAGGAAAAAAACTTTTTTTATTTTATGATAAAACGTCCATGTAAAAATGTATACCACGTAAAATCTATATATGTGCGCACATTTTTTATGTATTATAGTATATCTTGATATATGACTTTTAATATATTTGTTACGTTAATTTTTTCATGCCAGTAATTATTCTCTGAAGTTTTCTAGATGTAACATAAATTATAAGTGAAGAAAGCTCGCGGCTTAGCTCCAGTGGAGAAGGGATGGGTTATTTTTGATTTTTCTCTCTCTAAAATCAGGAATGAACAACTCAATGAATTAGGGGGGCGCCAGATAATTTTAATAGAATAAATTATATACAATTTACGATTCCTCCTTTTCTACTATATTTACGAAACTATCAAATTTATATAAACTTATAGAGAAAAGTGTTATAATTTTGACCAAATAAATAAATGTAATATAATGAATGATTTTCAATAGAGTGCACTAAATTTTCAACAAATATGTTATGTATGAATACCGGCTTTCATTTACAGAGAATTTCACAATCAATTAAACATTAAAGAGGTATTTGATAGATTCGGTCTTCACTTGGTGGAAACTCATTTTAATTAAAAAAATGTATATATGACAGTAATTTATTTCCACAAAAATGTTTGTAATCAGACAGTACAATGTAATACCTGAAGAAGCCACATCGTGGTGAAACAATTGTTGTATTAGTACAAACATTTTTGTGGAAATAAATTACTGTCATATATACATTTTTTCATTAAAGAGGTGATCAAAAATCAAACTATCTGAGGAAGTAACAAACTTTACGATATAACTCAGATCTTCGAGTCAATATATGATCCAATATAGTTATTCATATATGTTCAAATTATAGTTTAATAATTATTATTATCAGAAATTTCAATGAAGGAAATAGAAAGGTTGTATTCATCTAGAGAACGAAGTCTATAGATGGTGAGGTTGACCTCTGTTCGCTCACAATCAGAAAAAGTTGTTCGAACACCCCAGCAATATAGGTGCTTAAATCTCAGGTCCCAGGAAACAGTCTTGCATAAAGCAACACGCCAATTCAAAATTCAGACTTATAAAGAAGACTGCAATAAACACTTATGAAGACAAAAAATATATTAACGTTACCTAAGATGGAGGGCGGCTTTTCTACAGTTTTCTACTAGAGTATGGAAATTTATCCCGTACAAGACGAAAATTTTACTAAATAATAATTATATTCAAAAAAGCATCAGCAAAATCTAGTATTAGCAACAATTTTCCAAATTATCCAACACAAAGGTCGAAGAAATAAAATCAAAATCAGAAATTGTTGATATCCACACTATTCGAGAAAGACAAATGAGTTATTATTCCATATTGTCAAATTTGCGCCGATGAAGTACAAGACATGTTTTGTTATTTCAGACGGCCGTGAAAATTGTTGATTGCCTATATTTGAGGCGCGGAAATTTGATTATTTGAACATTAAACAAATAGACCAATAAAGAGAATTTAATGACGGAATGACATCAAAACGAGAATTAGGGAGGGAGGAGAACAAATAAAAGAAATAAAAGTATAAGATTGAAGAAACGTTACATATTATATATTATAGAAGTTTCCAGAAATAATTCTGAATTTAAATTTATAAAATAAATAGGTCATGAATTTTATATAACAAACGTATTGTTGAATTTTCCGTAAGTGAATAGTAAAATCAAAAGTTTCTAAATCAGTACGATAAAATAATTCATAAAATCCATTCAAAGTATTGAGTAGCTTCAAAGTGGTCATTAATCCTCCTCATAATGTCCGCTGTCTAATTTACATTTTACAAACTTTCTCGTTTTTGCTGCATGACTGCCCATAAAATGAGAAACCCCCTAATGAAGGCTCCCTATTCACCCTTCCCTTTATCGATCAAAATCCGGAATTCATTTCGTATCAATCTATCAGCAATAAAACACTCCTTGCTGCTGAAAATGGAAGAGATGATTACCTTTCGATCGTCTGAGCCGATGGATGTAGTTGGTTCTGATATAACGCTACATTTGCCTTGGCGAAATTCACAGTTCATTGATATTTAGCAATTCCAATGGAGAATCTGCCTGGTTACCCGGACCTCATACAGCTGCAGATATTAGTTTCGGGTTTGGAGATTCGAAATGTGGCCGACCACGAATGCTCACGAATATGTTCGTTGGAATTAAACTTTCCACATAAATAACCTTGATTAGCGGTTTCAAGATGAAAAGGGCGAATAAATGTTCGAGAATAAACTGGATGCGGTAAAAGTTGCCTTTCGGAAACGAACGAAAATTATAGTAATACTTCAGCTGTATTGCAGCTTTGAAAGTTCAGGGTGATTTGGGAATTTTTGCTTTTCGCGCAGTTTTGAATATGGTATCAGAATTCCCGCCCTTCTAACGAAGAGGAATTTTAAGAAAGAAGTCTTCACATTGAACTCTTATCGATACAAAAATCAGCTAATTGAACCGCTATACAAACGCTAATTATTTCATCATTAAAACAAGTTGTTTTACTACCAGTAAATTGATATTTTACACATTTAATTGTGACTCTAGTTTCGGAAATTATCTATCTCATTTTCAGACAACTGAAGACTCAACAAGCAGAATAGGGTGAACATAGTAATTTCTACAACTTGTTTTAATTATGATCAACTACCAAATAGTAACTGCTGAAACAGTTCAGTAGCTAACTATTTCGCTTATAACCGCCATTATTTTGCACAGTGTTAATTCCCACTGTGGTATAAGTTTATTTGAATTATTGTAAGAATATATTTATACATAGCCTACTTTAGACACAGTGAATATGAGAGAAGTGTCAAATCTTCAGCAAGAATCATTCCGCATCTCTAGATGTTAGATCAAAAGGTGAGTTTTTTGATACCATCGTAATCGCTATTATTTATGGAAATACAGTCAATTTTTCTCTACTTAATCTGAGCTATCATTTTCCGCACAGAAACCATGTGTCTTAAGTGGACAGACAGTATAAATATTACTCGCAAAACCTCCGTATTGATGATTAGAGTATGTCAAACATTAGAGTTTCTACATAGTTCCAGATGTCACGCACATATGCATTAGGTTATACGCCATACAGTCCTAATTGTAATCCTTGTCACCTCGTTCTTAAATTTGAAAATTAAATTGCGTTTTTTTCGTACGTATGATCTTACGAAATTTAATTCAACAAAACTGACTGCTTGCTAAGTGTATTTAAGTGACTATAATTTTATAAAGTATGGTGCAAATATATGGAATAAATTCATTTCCTTTTAAAAACTAATTTTTGATAAAAATGCTGAAATATATTTATATCTCTGATTTCCTAGTGTTAAACATTAATGCAAAAGAAATTACATCATTAGTTTAGCCGCGATCACGTCATGATTTTTTATAAGGAAGTATATCATGTTACACCTCAATTTGAAATTTGAATTATTGTGAGACCTCTTCGTACAGGGTGAATACAAACATGTTCGTTTGTTTTAGTCTCATATTTTTGATTATAGTACTATCATTTATCATGGTTATTAAAATTACAATAAATGCTCGAACTGATGACCTTTGGCAATAGTATTATATATATATGTGTGATATTTTGATATGAAAGGAAAAAACATTTATTTTTATGCATAAGTAGAAAATATTATATGACGTACAATATTGAAATCCCATTTTTTCTGAAAAAAGCTCTACAAGATTTCCTATATGTTATTTTATACAATATTCTGATGGCTTTTTTCTGTACTACAAATATATCTTGCATGTTTCCCGAACCATAAAACATGCTACCAAATCTCATTTGGCCTCTATTGTTGAGTGTTTTTAACACTTTTGCATTCAAGTATTTGGAAATTATTCTAAAGACAAAGACTGCTGCCCCTAATCTTTCATTGAGGTAATTGGTATGCTGCTTCCAATTCAGTTCTTCATCTATATAGAGTCCCAGGAACTTGGTGGACTTAGATTGTACTTGCAACCACTCAATTTGATATAATCTGGAGTTTCTATTTTGGAGTTGGTAGGACGAAAATATACAAACTTTGATTTCTCCTTGTTCAAGAGCATGTTGTTAGAGGTGAACCATGTTTCTGTATTGGATGGAGTAGTCCGTTACTTTGTGATAGTTCATTTTAATGGAATGAAATAAGGAATTACTTTGTTTTCTATCACTTTTTATTATAACTGATATACAGTGACTCGAGTTTCGTAGTGTTTATTACATTTTCAAACTGAACGAACAAATTAGATCTCAACTATTATATATGGGGATTGTAGGCTTTGGCAGAGCTTCGAAGAGAGGGGTTTTCCAAAGTTCCGTCTGTTCGTTAAGTAGTTTTATTATTGGTACGTGCTTTTTATATTTTTCAATTTCTATGGATTTCAGGATGTCAAGTTTTTTCCCTTTCGCTTCCACGTGCAAGATAACAAGGTTGTTCAATTCTGGGAAGGTGTGATCTGTAGTGAAGAAATGGTTCGCAAAAATGGAATTATTCTTCCGGTTCCTAAAAGCAGATTCATGCTCTTTGTACCTTTTATGGAAAGGTCGGCCCGTTTGACCTATATACACACTATTACACTCTTGACAACTTAATTTATAGACTCCAGAATTATTCAGTCGGTTCTCTTTGTCTTTCGGATTAAAAAAGAGATTACAAATTTTATGGGAGGGCTTTCACACCCTCCCATAAAATTTCTAATCTCTTTTTTAATCCGAAAGACAAAGAGAACCGACTGAATAATTCTGGAGTCTATAAATTAAGTTGTCAAGAGTGTAATAGTGTGTATATAGGTCAAACGGGCCGACCTTTCCATAAAAGGTACAAAGAGCATGAATCTGCTTTTAGGAACCGGAAGAATAATTCCATTTTTGCGAACCATTTCTTCACTACAGATCACACCTTCCCAGAATTGAACAACCTTGTTATCTTGCACGTGGAAGCGAAAGGGAAAAAACTTGACATCCTGGAATCCATAGAAATTGAAAAATATAAAAAGCACGTACCAATAATGAAACTACTTAACGAACAGACGGAACTTTGGAAAACCCCTCTCTTCGAAGCTCTGCCGAAGCCTACAATCCCCATATATAATAGTTGAGATCTAATTTGTTCATTCAGTTTGAAAATGTAGCAAACACTACGAAACTCGAGTCACTGTATATCAGTTATAATAAAAAGTGATAGAAAACAAAGTAATTCCTTATTTCATTCCATGTTTCTGTATGTTGCAAAACTTCCTGAGCACTCTAATGAAAAAAATTGAGACTAAAACACATGAACATGTGAATAATTAGTTCCAAACATAAGATCAAAAAATCCAAATGATTTAGAAAAATTTTTTGCGAGAATTCTGGATTACATATTTATTACTCTGAGGGGTTATGTGATGTTTTTTGGAGATTTCAAAAGCTACTTCATGAAACATAAGCAGGGTGGAGAACGTGCGCAGAAGAACCTTCCCTCAGATGAGCTGCTACCTTAACTCACATTGAAATCACACATTTCCAAATTGAAGTATTAAAGTTCTAACCAGTACATAACAAAATATAAAATTTGTATCATTCGAATCCAGTCTAATCAAGAGTCAACACAACCAATCGAGTCTGCCCATAAATTATTTAAACGTGATATTTAAATTTTGGCTGAAATAAAGGTTTCAGATTAACTCGTAGAATGCTAACGAAAATTATAAATTCCCTAACGGCATTCTATTACTGACTGAAATGTTATACTATAATGAGGACAAATATATTATGCAAAGACTACATAGCCGAGGATATGCACCAAGAGAAAATAAAAGAGATGTATAACAAAATTATGTCTTCGTCTCAAGCATACTCATCATCATTATTGAGAAACCAAAAATATTAATCTATATATTTTGTTCATATACAACTTTACCCTTAAGCGTAAGTCATGTTCCATTCAAACTATGTTTGATACTGAACCTGACACAAAGATGAAGACTAATTTTTTGTTACGTGAACGCGGCCTAAACAAATAGATGTCTTCACATGCCATACGTTCGCTCTGCGCCCGGCTGTACAAATAACCCGTTGCAAGAAAATAAGAGTTATTAACCCACTAATTACTGTTCACCTGAAACCAAATACATCTGGAGAGGTCACACACGGAAGGATCTACCTTTTTATCCCTTGATAATAGAATTTCATCTGGAACATATAGAAGACCAGGTCATTAGATCCTTTGTTTACAGGTTAAATTGAAACGTCCGACTCGTGCTAGGAATACAGATCCAAATTATCTCTCCAACCAGTTAAGCGTTGTTATTTATAACAGGAAAATTTCAATGAAACGAGCCAGTATGAAGATATCGATAGTTCGGAAAAAAAAATTTATGATATAAGATAAAATCGATAACAAGTTTATTGATACAGATATGCATGCTTTAAAGATACCAATAGACAACTCGAAGGTTTTCTCCATTACTTGAATTCATTACATTAATGATTTGAGTTTCCAATTTAAGTAGAAACTGAAAACTCATTAGAGTATTTGGATTAAACAAGAGCTCCAGAGTCAAAAATGAACATAATTTTTTTTCATAAACCTTCTCATACAGATATAACAATTCCCCAAAATTTAATCAAATTAATTAAGTCAAACAAATAGCAACTGATAACGATTATTCGTCATCGGTAATAATCACTATAATAGCCAGAAAACAATAGGAAAATTCTATTAACGAAATATCCCATGCTTCAAACCGAAAAAATATATAATTTCCCCACTTACCATAGTAAAGCATCTCTACAAATAAAAGAATTGCTCAATAACCTAGACATAAATATATATTTAAGGACAAATAATTCATTAGGAATAATTTAAAAAAACTGAAAACCTTAAATGAGCAAATCACATTTGTCAAGTGTTTACCAATTATTATTCTGTACTTGCTCGAAAACTTATCTTAGACAAATCGGAAGGTCCTGTGACAATAGAATGAAGGAACACCGGTAATTTTTCCCTCAAGAATAAATTGAATTTTACGTATATGAAACATCTAATTGAAGAGAAACATGATTTTTATGAGCATTTTCAGATTTTTCATGAAGAAAATGAGGGTCTGAAACTAAACCTATTAGAAAGTTTAGAAATAAAGCGATTAGGAAATTCGGGAAATTTATTGAATTAACAAACTGAATTATGTAATTCACCCACCTCTATTGGATCTATCCACCTAAAGACCCTCTTTTACCAAAGGTAATAAAAATTTGTTTGTACCCTTATCTCAAAACAGAAACCATTTAAATAGGATATGTTACCAAATTTTACACCAATTGTTCATTTACATTTAAAGAAGTTACTATGTAAATGAAACGTATCAAATGAGCAACTCACAATAGAAAATGAAAATTACCATATATATATATATATATATATATATATATATATATATATATATATATGTGTGTATTATTTAATTAAAGTGTACAACGGCTTTCTATCAAGTAAAGGCTAACAAAGTTTAAAATCATTCCCTATTTCATTTTAATCGAAATCAGATTTCAGTTGATATTATTTTATTTGTTCTGAAACCGTTTTTTTTTATTTATATAGGTTGCGCGACAACATTGTTCTATTCGGGACTATCCAAAGTTGTTCAAAATTGTTTCAAATTGTGAATGTTTTAGTTCCGCATGTACCATTTTACAACTATTTCTCAGAAGTGTACCATTTGACGAAGAGAAAATTTATTGATTTGCCGTACAGTAATCCAAATGGAACGAATCCATCTCCCTTATCGGTGCGGAGTAATTTGTTTTCGAGAAGTACCGCTAAAAGACTCTTGGTAATTACGATCTCAATGTTTGCTCTTATCTTAGTCATAAATCTAATACTACGAAGATGTATATTTTTTCCAGAATCAACAACTTTCAGAATTCTGTTCAGACCGTTTATCTTATTGCGACTTTTCTACCTATTCACGTTCCTCAGAAAATCTATTCCATATACAGTTCATTATATTCCGAAATAGGTAACAAACCAAATTAAAGGATTTCTCACCTTCAGAAGAAGCGAGGTCTGACTCAATGTACTTAAATAGGATAACACACCATTGTACTTTGCTAATATGGTCCGTCTAGAAAGTATCCAGAGAAAACAAAGCTCATTTGTAATTATTTAGTATATATTTTTATTCTTGAATTAGAAAAATATAACAAAATATTTATCTTATTTACTTATATATTTAACTTATCGATTTAACTCTAAATACTTGACTAAACGTCGAGGTACTCCCGAAACTAGATCACCTCCATAATTTTCGGTGATAGTAGTCCAGAAGTGTAAAACTGACTGAATTAAATCATCTTTATTTCGTGGCATTTCAATCCTCATATGTTTTCAATGGGACTAAGATCTGGTGAAGCTGCTGGTCATGAAATGGTTGTCACTTGGTGTTCTTGCATCAAATCTTGAGTATAGTCCGAAATATGGCATGTTTTATTATCTTGCTGAGAACTCCACAGAGTAATCTTGAGCATAGACTAGCAAATGTTAAAATCAGGGATACTTTATCATCTGAGTACATATTGAAACTAGGGGTACCACAGGGTTCCCTCCTTGGTCCTCGTTGTTCCTACTGTTCATAAATGACCTTCCTGATAATGTTAAAAATAAATTATTCAGATATTGCTCGCAAAATTGTATAACATCATTATCGAAAATGTGCCTAATATGTTTGTTTGCTGATGTCACGTCGTTTGGTATTAGGGCTCCTTCTTTCGAAGAGCTTCGAATTTTGTGCAGTATTTTACTGGATTGTTTTGTGAAATGGAGCCCTACAAATAATCTTGTAATTAACATCTAAAAGACAGATTGTATTCTTCTTTCAATAGGTAAATCTACAAAGAAACTTGTTCTTAACTACTTAGATACTGTTCCTACATCGAAAGATTGTACAAAATTTCTAGGAATTTATTTGGATAAAAATTTGAGATGGTTCAACCATACTGATTTGGTCTGTAGCAAATTAAATAGCTCATTTTATGCTTTAAATAGAGTAAGAAATGTTTTACCTATTACCTCACTGATTAATATTTATTACAGCTTAGTATATATCCACCTGTCATATAATATCCTTCTTTAGGGAAATTTATTTATGTTCTGTGCACAAGCCAGTTGAAATTTTCAAAATCGGTGCACTATTCATGAAACAATGTAATTTGAACCTATCGTCAAGAGGTGATGTTGAACAAGCTCAAGAACCTAAAAGTTTTGAAGAATCCAAAAATAATTTTCAAGTTCTGTATTAGGGAGACAAAATTCCTATCCCCTTTCTCCTAAATACAGAACTTGAAAATTATTTTTGGATTCTTCAATTCTCTTAGGTTTTTGATTTTGGGCAGTTCAACTTTCTGTTCAACATCACTTTTTGGCGGTAAGTTCAAAGTACATTATTATGTGAATAGTGAAACGATTTTGAAAATTTCAACTGGGTTGTGCACAGAACATAATAAATTTCAAACTAACCAATACTCGACATCCATTCAGAAATGTTGAGGGTGCATGCCACCTTCATGGGGGTGCTTTTTTCGGAACAAACTCAGGATTCAAATTCGTCCCCCTCAAAACAAAAGTTGACCTGTTTTTTTTTAAATCTTCGAAAATTCTTCGTTTCTGAGTTCGGAGGGTGGGGTCAAATTTTCGTACAAGTATGGCTCTTTCTTTATGATTTTGGTTTGTAAGTGTTTTTATGTGTTAAATTATTAATAGTTCTGTCGGAATTGATCCAATTACTCTCTAATGAGTTAACATTTAAACATTCGTAAGTCTTTTTCTTGACATTTCTGTATAATTCTTCATTTAACAATACCTACAATACTTCAAACATTCAAAATACACAACCAAACAATATGAAAACTGGAACATTCGCTCTAGAAATGAATTGAGCAGTATGTGGCAAAAGGAACTTCTATATAAATTAAATAAACTAAAGACACACAAATACCTAACAAGGATAATAAAAATATTTCTAGAAAACAAACAACTAACAGTAGGAGAACACAATACAACATCTAAATACTTCTTCCAAGAACAAGGAACACCCCAAGGATCCCCTCTGTCTCCGATGCTCTATAATCTATACTGCTCCGACATAAGCTCTGAATTCGACCAAACGTCCTTCATGTAATAAAGATCTGTTATTATTATTCATTTTGATGATAGAATGCATAACGGTATGGTATCACTCGTCCGCACTTCGATACTACATTTTCATGTAATATTGATTCTTGCGGCTATCATTGTATTCGGCACCGTACTTTTACCTTATTGTAATCCTGGCTGATTATACATGTGAACTGAAAAAGTTATATCGGGTGTTTTTTTTAGAGTGATAGAACTTTCGATAGGGATAACTGTGATTTGACAGAAGATAGAAGCCATGTTGTTTTGACATTTCTGTTCAGTAAGCATTGACAAATTATGGAAAGACTCAGGCCGCAAAAAGGTTTAAAAATTGTTGAAATTTATTTTCAAAATCAGTGTTGTATTCGCCAAACGTATAGAGCGATCTCTTACTCTAACTTTACGTGCTTTAATCACAATTTTGATGGTTATAATCGTCCGGATAAAAAAAGCAGTGGAACTTTTAGTGAAGAAGATTAAGTGACAGTTAGACAAAAAAAATGCAAGAAGTGAAGAGAATATTGCCGCCCTACGTGAAAGTGTTCCTGAACACCAATATTAATCGATTTCTCGACGTTTACAAGAACTAGGCATCTCCCAAACGTCTTTATGGCTAATTTCACGAAAATACCTTGGTTTACATCCATACAAAATCATTTAAACCCAATAACTCAAACCAATAGATCGTTTAAAGCATCGTGTATTCAGTAAGTGGTGCTTACAAAAAATTGGAAATGATGGACCGATACATTTTCCGCCTCGTTCCTGCGATTAAACTCCATTGGACTTCTTTGGGATTACATTAAGTCATTGGTTTAAAGCAATCATCCAGCAAATTAAGATGATTTACTATCACTATTGAACAAGTAATTGCTAACATACCTCATTTGTTTGAGAGAGTCATGGAAAATTGGGTTCAACGACTTCATTCCTGCAGCATTTCCGTGGTGGACATTTAAATGATGTTTTATTACATAACTAATGGCATCCATTGTACTTTATAGTGAAATTAAAATTTCAATTATTTTCGAATGAACAATATATTTTATTTACAAAATAAAATGGGGCGCTGTTAATAAAAGACCCTTTATATTTTAAATTCTTTCACTCCATTTGAAATTTGAATCAGCGTTCTATTCGCCAAACTTATAGAACACTTCGTGAAATTTATGGTTCGCATAATCGTCCATCAGAGCAGCTTATTCATCGAACTATCGATAGATTTCGGACAACATTTTCTCTACTCGATGCAACAACAACAAGACAAAGAACTGTACGTACAGAAGGAAATATCGCCGTCATAGTGTTAATGATGATCCAGATTTGTCTATTCGTCGACGTTCACAACAAGTTGGACTCTGTGCATCCACCACATGAAAAATTTTGCGTAAAGATCTTGGTCTACACCCATACAAGATCCAACTGGTTCAAGAACTGAAGTCTCTTGGCCATAATAAGCGTCGTTTGTTTGCTGATTGGGCTCTAAAACAGCTTGAAGTTGATCCACTTTTTTATCGTTAAATTGTGTTTAGTGATGAAGGTCATTTATGGTTGAACGGCTATGTAAACAAGCAAAATTGCCGTATATGGAGTGAAAACAATCCCCCATAAGTTCTGCAGGTTCCATTGCATGCTGAAAAATGCGCTGCATGGTATACTTTACAGGCTGGAGGCATCATCGGTCCATATTTCTTTAAAAACGATGCTGGAGCTAATGTTACAGTGAATGGTGCTCGTTACAGATCGATGATCAATGATTAGTTGTTTCAAAATTTGAATTGTATCTATCCAGAAGTGTTTTATTCCATCAAGATGGTGCTATACCTCATGCTGCTACCGTAACAATTGATTTATTGAAAGAAAGATTTGGTGATAACATTATTTCGAGAAATTGCCCAATTAATTGGCCTCCAAGATCATGCGACACAACTCCAATGGATTATTTTCTTTGGGGTTATGTCAAGTCATTGGTTTATGCTAATAAACCAGAAACAATTGACGCTTTGGGAGCCAAAATAACTCATGTTATTGATGAAATAAGGCTTGAATTACTCGAAAAAGTGGTCCAAAATTGGTCTGGTCGAATGCGGTTCCTCAGAACTAGTCGTATTTTCAAAACATAAATGTCATAAAATTATCTTCCAAATAAAAAAAAATTTGGCTTCAATCATAATTCAAATGTGTTTTGTTTCTGTCACTCTAAAAAAAACACCCGATATCTTTGCCGATTTATTGCCCTGAACCACAATTATTCTACTGTAAATAAAACCACCTTTCAATAACAATGAAATCAATACATTTGAATCAAAGGTAATTATTAATTATGTTAGTTGATTAAGGGATGCTGAACGGACAATGATTCGACATTTGTAATTAAACAGCATGTTGTAATCTGGGTAACTACTGGTTAACCCCTTTATATATAATTAGATAAACAACGGAGACCCCGATGGCGTGTTAACTACAATGCTGTTAGTTGCGGGTTCAAAACCCGCTCTCAACATAAGTTTGTAGTGAATTATCTTATAATGAAAAGTATCTAATTGTTTGAGTATATAGAAATGATGAAAAAAGGGTTCGAATTGATGTTATTATTTTTATATATGATTTTATTATTATTCTATGGTGATATTGAATGTACATGATAACAACCCCATATGGCAAGAATTATGATAAGATGATCAACAGAAAAGGTATACTGTATTACACAAAAATATTATTAAACACACCAAAATTGCAGTGTTATTCTCTCGGCAGCTGAAGGTTATTTTTAGTTAATCCCTGCTTCTACGTTAACTATGGACAGTAAAAGATATGAACTGAATTCCGTATATCGAATGTTTTTTTTAGAGTGAATAGAATTTTAGATTGAAATAAAACACATTTAAATTAAGATTGAAGCAAAAGTGTTTTTTATTTGAAAGATAATTTTATGATATTTATGTTTTAAAGATAATTTCCGGCATATGTCCACCACGACTAGCTCTGAGGGACCCCAATCGACCAAACCAATTATGGACTACTGTTTCGAGTAATTCGAGTCTTATTTTATCAATAACACGAGTTATGTTGGCTACTAAAGCGTCTATTGTTTCTGGTTTATCGGAATAAACGAATGACTTGACATAACCCCAAAGAAAATAATTCAGTGGAGTTATGTCGCATGATCTTGCAGGCCAATTAATTGGACTGTTTCTCGAAATAATGTTATCAAGAAATCTTTCTTTCAATAAATCAATTGTTACGGTAGCAGCATCTTGTTGGAACCAAAACACTTCTGGGTCGCTTCCATTCAAATTTTGAAACAAATAATCATTGATCATCGATCTGTAACGAGCACCATTCACTGTTACATTAGCTCCAGCATTGTTTTTGAAGAAATGTGTACCGATGATGCCTCCAGCGTCTAAAGCACACCATGAAGTGCATTTTTCAGGATGCAATGGAACTTCTTGAAGATTGTTTTCACTCCGTAAACGGCAATTTTGCTTGTTTACATAGCCGTTCAACCAGAAATAAGCTTCATCACTAAACACAATTTTACGTTAAAAAAGTGGATCAACTTCAAGCTGTTCTAGGGCCCAATCAGCAAACAAACAACGCTTATTATGGTCAAATCTTGTTGTGAACGTCGACGAATAGATAGATCTGGATCATCATTAACACTAAGAGTAACAGCAGCGATATTTTCTTCTGTACGTACAGTTCTTTGTCCTGTTGTTGTTGCACTGAGTAGAGAAAAATGTTGTCCGAAATCTATCGATAGTTCGACGAATAAGCTGGACGATTATGTAAACCATAAATTTCACGAAGTGTTCTAAAAGTTTGGCTAATAGAACACAGATTTTGAAAATAAATTTCAACAATTTGTAAACGTTGTTGCGGCGTGAGTCTTTCCATGATAATTTGTCAATGCTTACTGAACAGAAATGTCAAAACTACATGGCTTCTACCTTCTGTCAAATCACAGTTATTCTTATCGAAAGATCTGTCACTTTAAAAAAACACCCGATAGATAGACCTACAATTTTGAATCCAAAATGGTTTCATTTGTTTTACTCATTACAATACAAAGAAATTTCGGTCTTAAACAGATTTTTGCTTTTCGATTCTATAATATGTTGGATGGAGTAGTCCGTTACTTTGTGATAGTTCATTTTAATGGAATGAAATAAGGAATTACTTTGTTTTCTATCACTTTTTATTATAACTGATATACAGTGACTCGAGTTTCGTAGTGTTTACTACATTTTCAAACTGAACGAACAAATTAGATCTCAACTATTATATATGGGGATTGTAAGCTTCGGCAGAGCTTCGAAGAGAGGGGTTTTCCAATGTTCCGTCTGTTCGTTAAGTAGTTTTATTATTGGTACGTGCTTTTTATATTTTTCAATTTCTATGGATTCCAGGATGTCAAGTTTTTTCCCTTTCGCTTCCACGTGCAAGATAACAAGGTTGTTCAATTCTGGGAAGGTGTGATCTGTAGTGAAGAAATGGTTCGCAAAATTGGAATTATTCTTCCGGTTCCTAAAAGCAGATTCATGCTCTTTGTACCTTTTATGGAAAGGTCGGCCCGTTTGACCTATATACACACTATTACACTCTTGACAACTTAATTTATAGACTCCAGAATTATTCAGTCGGTTCTCTTTGTCTTTCGGATTAAAAAAGAGATTAGAAATTTTATGGGAGGTTGTGAAAGCTGTTACTATGTTAATTTTTGATAAAATTCGAGCTATTTTTTGTGAAATCGGTCCAAAATATGTTAGTTTTATAAATTTATTGTTATTATGATCTGATTTGGAGATGTAAACAAATTTACCCCATCTCCAAATCAGATCATAATAACAATAAATTTATAAAACTAACATATTTTGGACCAATTTCACAAAAAATAGCTCGAATTTTATCAAAAATTAACATAGTAACAGCATGAAACTTGACATCCTGGAATCCATAGAAATTGAAAAATATAAAAAGCACGTACCAATAATAAAACTACTTAACGAACAGACGGAACATTGGAAAACCCCTCTCTTCGAAGCTCTGCCGAAGCCTACAATCCCCATATATAATAGTTGAGATCTAATTTGTTCGTTCAGTTTGAAAATGTAGTAAACACTACGAAACTCGAGTCACTGTATATCAGTTATAATAAAAAGTGATAGAAAACAAAGTAATTCCTTATTTCATTCTATAATATGTCTTGATAAGCACAATTTTTTTATAAGATGGCTTTTAACTTTTGGAAGAAACTTTAATATCAGCTAGCCAATAACTTCCATTTTATCCTGAAATTTAATGGCGACAATTTTCCCTCGTAAATCAAATTCTAAATGTTTCTATTCTCTTTATGAAATTTGCTACATGAATACGATTCAAAATATTAAAAACAAGCATATTCTATGCTTTATTTCTCAATTTTTATCAAAATAATAAAGGGGGCGCCACGTGAATCATTCCCAATGATGATATTAAATGGTAAAATTTAAATATAAAAACAGATTTATTCTGTTAGCCTCCTATAAGTTTTAATTTCAAAAATTTTATTCAAAAACGGTAAGAATTAAATTGATGTCTTATAAACTCTGCTTAAATTTAGTAGACATATAAAATCAAATCTCTTTTTATAATATCAAATGGAATAAAAAACCCAACAAATATAAATTGTCAATTAAAATTAATTGATCAATATTTGAAGGAGACAAAATTCTCCTTCAAATATTTATCAATTAATTTTAATTGACAATTTATATAGAACTAATTAATGAATATTTGAAGGAAAATTTTGTCACCTTCAAATATTTATTAATTGATTTTAATTGACAATTTATATTTGTTGGGTTTTTTATTCCATTTGATATTATAAAAAGGGATTTGATTTTATATGTCTACTAAATCTAAGCAGTGCTTATAAGACATTAATTTAATTCTGAAAGTTTTTGAATAAAATTTTTCGAATTTAAAATTTATAGCAAGCTAACCGATTGAATCTGTTTTGATATTTGAATTTTATAATAATCCTTCTATCAAGTAAAAAAGCTCTTTTTCTATTTTAAATTAAGTGGTAGTTCAAATTGATATATGATAAGAATGAAAGTTAGTTTTTTACTTTGAGAGATAGGATTTTGATCATAGATGTGATCTAGTTAATATTCCATAAATTAAATTCTGAAAAATGTTTATTCACAGTACTAAAGCTAATAGTAAATTAAAAGGAAACTCCGAACAAGAAACTACTACATATGTAATTCACAATAAATTCATTGAAGAAATTAAACGAAGGTTACTTAAATTTTTTGCGGTCTATTAAGTCAATATGCAGGGTGTTTAATTTTAGGTCTGTAACGGCCCTTTTGTTTTGATGCCGTCTGCTTGTTCTTTTGTTCGTTTTTCAGTTGCACCTGCCAAATGACCATGACAAGTAACATGATAGAGCAACACGTCCATTTTACGGCAAGTATCGTAGCCAGTTAAATTCGACTGTCCAATGTTTGTCAACCAAATTCAATAAGAGTTGTCGAGTAAGCAATTAATAAACTACCATTGGTCGAAAAACCACCATATCGGCTGAGAACATTGCTACGGTGAATGAAAGTGTGCCGTATTAAGAAAAACTACTATATTTTGAGAGAAATCAATGGACGTTTATCTCATTGTGAAGACTATACCATTAACAATGACAAATAATATCAGCCAAATATCCGCCACAGCTACGGTTGCAGCACCATAACCTTTTCATGAAATTATTCATGACCCATTCGCACATTTGCGGCTTTATGTCCTCGGTACCTTAACGAATTCCATATTTAAGGTGTTGAATCAATTGTGGAACATTGGCGTAGATCTTATCTTTTTCGTGACCCCAAAGAAAAAAGTCTAATGGAGTTAAATCACAAGATCCCGGTGGCCAATTGTGATTACCTCTTCCAGAAATAATACGACCAGGAAACTTTTCTTGCACAAAATCTTCCAATTCCAGCCATAAAAAATCATTAATCATAGCTAGGTAGTACAATCCATTGACTTAAAAATTGCACCAGCTTCATTTTCGAAAAAGTTAGGTCCAATTACAGAGCCAGCCCAAAAACTGCACCAGACAGTGACACATTGAGGATGGAAAAGCTTTTCAACAATCATTCTTGGATTTTCCGCGCACTAAATTCTGCTTATTAACGTTGCCTCCGATGTGAAAATGAGCCTCAACACCTCATCATCGATTAAACTTCGGATCATTTTGATGCATTTCAAGGATCCAATCAGAGAAGATACAACGTTGCAGGTGATCTTCGATTTGAGTTCTTATGTTAACTGAACTTTAAAAGCCTTAAGACCTAAGGCTTTATGCAAAGTACAGTGCAATTCCGTTTGTGGAATGCCTAATTCCAAAGATAGACGAGGAATCGACAAACCTGGGTTTTCGAACACACTACTGGCTACAGCAGCAATATTCTCAGTTGTTCTTAAGCGAAGTACAAAGTTTAGATTCTTCACATCATTAATTTATCCCAACAGCCCAAATTTTTCTACCAGTTCCACTATTGCTGGCTGAATTTTAACAATTTCAGTGCATTCTTGAAACGCGTAGAGTTCCATTTTCAGTAATGGCCTAGATTTTACTTGTCAAATGTCAAAAGTTGACAACTTCAAAAATGACAGATACCCAGATAGCGGAGTATTAAAATCGACATCTCTGATTGGAGAACCTTATAGTTAATATCTTACACACAAATGTTTGTATCTTTGTTTTCAACGAATTAATAAGCATATAATGAGAATTGAACGTAGAGTGTTGCTCGACAAGTTGAATTTATGCATTTGCTTGCAGAAAATGTACGCCATCTTGACGCCCCAGAATCAGATAATCGATTAGAATCTATGGTATTATTATACAATTCATGTAGGCTTTGTCATTAATTGTCAACAGCTAATTGATTTCCTATCCCTCTATACTTTGTTTTGATTCAGGAGTTTAACAGCTGATATGAATGAAATTATCTGTTCTATCTATGACAAATATATTCACACCTAACTACTTCACCAATTTAGACTATTGATCCATCCACTCAAAAGCTAGGCTTGAAATATAAAGCTTGGCTTGATATCAAGCTTTTGCAAACTAATCAGATGCTTCAAAATAACACCTTTCAACTGAGCTGAAATAGAAAAAGCACATTCATGTCGATCAAAAGTGAAGGTAATGTTCACAGATTTTTTTATTATCTCAGTGTCATGCACTAAATTTTCTTTCCATAGAAGGAGTCACTAATTATATTATTTTATCTTTATGTAGCGTTTGAGAGAACAAACTTGTCCGAAAATACCAGATTTGTGGAAAGAAAACTCGTGTGTTTTGAACCACGATAACACATCAGCCTAGAAGGCTAGCATTGTTAATGAATTTCTTGCCATAAACACAACAAATTTGATTAAACGACCACTGTATTGTTCTGAGATAACTCCAACCGGCTTCTGTCAGTGTCCAAAACTCATTTTTTTAAATGCAAGGCATCCTTTTTCAGTCGATAAAAGACATGAATGGGGAATCGCTGTGAAAGCTGGTTTAGTTTCCTCGAAACGCGTTTAAAAAATGTGTTCATGATTGGAATATTTTTTAGGCCTACATTTAAAGCGATTTCATCAATTTAGATGAATAATCCGTATTTAGAACTTCATTGATTCTCGATACCTTTTTAATAAAAATAATAATAATAATAATAGTTAAATAATCCTTTGGGACATAACTTTTATGTGTAGGACCCATGTACATTGTATATTCACAAATATAATCTGCATTCTTCAAAATTAAAGCAGTATTAATCCTTAACACTATGAAAACACTCTTTTAATAATGAATTCTTACCTAACCTCTCGAATATATACATTTGAAGATTTTGTATATATCGTGGAAGAAGTAACTTAGCAGTTTTAAATAGTTTCTTCTTTACTTTTTAAATAATGTTCAGATAGTTGATAGATAGAACTTTACGTGTATGGGATATTTTAATCCAGGGTTATTGAAATTATGGGGTCGTCAAATTCGTGGTGTACAGGCTCTTTCGTGGCGACTAGATCGAAAGCATTTCCAGTTCTTTAAGCCATTACTCGACATGCGGCTTCAAGATGTTTCTGTGTTACCACAGAACGTTTAGTGATCGTAAACAGAAGAGATATAATGCTGAACCAGAAAATGTCAACACTTTCCTGGAAGAACATATCTTCGATGGAGTGTCTTGAGATTCATCCCCATTGTTCTATTTCTCGGCCTGATTGGTATAATATCTGAAAGTGGTCCACATACACAAGATATTTGAGTATCAATAAGGAAGCCAGTGTGAAAATACCATTTTCTTTGGATAGGGATCTGCAAAAGGACCGAGGATGGCAACTGAAAATCAAACGGAGTTTTGGTTTCTGAAGGATAAAAACTCTAATAACGTCTGAAGAATTACCCCAAAGCAGAATTTTGTATGATAGGTGGCTACATAATAAACAATAGTGGACGTCAATCAAATGTTTTAACGCAAGCATACTTTTAACTCTACTCAATGCGTAGTAGGAGCTGATAAGATTTTTAAAAACGGCGTCATTATGAGTATGCAATTTGACCATTTTTAGACGTAATTATTGTATCCAAATACCGAACAACAATACTATCTTAGTCATCGTTTTATAAACTAAAATGAATGCATTTGTTAACATTCATTCCAATCCTATTCATACGACAGGAATCAATAAAACTTTGCACAAGAAGTTCTCATAAACTTTCTAGTTCCTTCAGTGTCTCTGCAGTAACTGCTTTAGAAGAATCGTCACCAAATAATATTATTCTGATCAATTTAAGCAGCAAATGATTACATTTGGATAATTTAATGAAAATTTGTCTCGAATTTGATGGGCGGTCGTCAATGAATAACAAGGCAAGGAGTGGTCCAAGAACAGAACCTTAAGGAACTCCTTAATTTTAAGCTAGGCTCAGTTGAAAGAAAATTATTAACTTAAACGAACGCGACTCTACTTACGAGATAACTCCTAATTCAATCCGGAAAGATACCTATAAAAGCCAAGTTATAAATATTTTTGTGTATTCAATTTTAGTACTTCATACCTTAACATGACAAGAATATTCTCTCACATCGAGTGCTTCACAGGAATTTGAAACTCCAATTCACTATTTTGGGAGAAATCTCTCGAAAAAGGACCGCCTTGAATTATTCCAAATCGAGCATCTCTAACTCAATATTCGATTTATCGGAGCAAAATAGCTGACAAAAACTTCCGATACTTGAATTCGGCTGACCGTGGCATAAAATGTGGAAGCCCTATAATAACTCCGTCATTTCCGACGTTCTAAGGACATTCCTCCACTTGACTCTAGCTGGGTAAATAAAATATGGAATTTCGGTTCAGTACGCCATTCCTTCCGATTCCATCTATTGGAGAGGATATTCCATTCGGCTTTGATAAAAGGAGTCCCAATTGAAAGTTCACGCAATTAACTAGATTATAGAGGAAGTAGTAGTGGCACAAAAACCATTTCTCT
This sequence comes from Megalocaria dilatata, assembly GCA_034642435.1. NCBI lineage: Eukaryota > Metazoa > Arthropoda > Insecta > Coleoptera > Coccinellidae > Megalocaria > Megalocaria dilatata. Next base: position 41,602,119 of record CM067856.1, on the reverse strand, counting down.
CCTTCAAATTCCGACGTCGATTTTGTAGGTTAAATTTCACGTTGAAACTACCGATCCAATTCCTCCTTTAATTATTTTTCGTCGAATAGAGTACTTCCTAGAAAAAAAGATTATTAGAATATAGGAATGTGTTTCGAAAAAAAACATCAATGAAAAAGAAGGAAAGCACTGACGCGAATTCAGGAGCTTTTTCACACTAGTTTATATCACTTATGATCCTCTGATGAGTTTGTTTTTTATCTTCTAACTTTACGATCCTCACGAAATTTTGCAGGAGAATGCGTGTTATCTTCTAAATCTCTACTTCTAAATTCTGAATTCTAGATCGATTGAATCTATAGTTGTGAAAATATTGGGAAAAATATGACAAATTTTGTAAAATCACACACAATTTATATTTTGCAGCTAGATTTTAATGTTGTTAGATATATTTTTCAAAAATGTGTATATTTTAATACTTGTTTTAGGTAATAAATACGGAGGTAGAACCAGAAAGACTCCGTCGACTTTGCGAAGACTCACCTCGAAATATGCTAAATGAAATTCAAAAGAAGTAGTATAGTAGTATGAACATAGCAGGAAAATTGCCTTTCGTGAGATGCAGTACTTGCGAGTAAAAAGAAAATTCTTTATGTACGTGACCATTAAACAATAAAACGATAGTAAATGGTTTTATAGTGATTCTAGAGAACAGCAGAAATGGTTCAGGGGTTGGAGACTATAATTCAAAAAAGTCTACATTAGAGTCCAACAATATTATCTGAAGGTTTGTATGCGACCGACTCAAGCCTATGTAGTATATTAAAACAAAAAAGGACTGACTGAAGTCAGTTATTTTCCACTGTACAACAGATATATTTACTGAGATCAATTATTGACACAGAATTTATTTCTACTACACTATTTGGTACGACACTTCTAGATGACTAATCTCCACGATCGTATTTATCCATCCAGTAATATACATGGACATAGTTTCTCGATCTTCCAGTAGCATCCGACCGTTATAGAACGAAGGCCGGGAAAAAGCAGTGGTGTAAAGGGCTTAATCGTTACAATATCTCCCACGGTACTCAGAAAATATTCTTTTTTGGTCTTCTAATTATACCATCCTAACGAAATTTTGCATGAAAAAGCACGTTAGTATTCTAGTTGTGAATGCTCATATCGATCGCATATGTAGTTTCGAAAATTTAGGGAAACGTGAATAACTACAAAACTATTAAACCAATTTTGCCCATTAACGCCTTAAGCCGCGGCCTTTAGACCCCGAACTTCCCCTTAAGTTTGAATACTCCAGCTCTTTTCGTTCGGAAGTTAGCGAGTTTGCGAAAGAATGATCAGACAAAACTACTTTTAACCTCGCATTCTTAATCAGTTATTCCAACCTAGTCGTTTAAGACCATTTTCGTTTTGAAATTCGAATATTACAGACATTTTGGCGAAACGATAGGTCATTGTTCCTTGAGCATAGCATGCAAAAATGAATATTACTTGAAGCTTCACTTAATATACAAAATAAATAATTTAACACCACCACAAAAAAATGCCGAAACCTCTGAAAACCTAGCGGGCTTTCGGACACATGCAGATTTTGCTTTTTTCTGACGAAAAGATTTTACAGTTCAGCAATACAAACTAATGAATCTAAAGTAATGGACAAAGTCCAATTACTCTTCGTTCTTGCAAGTTACTACTTCTAGGATGGTTTAGGCAGCTCTAACTGCAAATTGTTTTTATCAAACAGAATTTGAAGTGAATCAGTAGATGTAAGGACAGACGTACTTCAATGAAGGGCATGCACCGAGTTTAAATTCACCAGGGCTCGACACCCTCTCCTAAAGTTACTCATTTTTCATAATCGCGTTTTGCGCTTCATTTTTTCACAGCAGTTGATTCCATACTCACCAGACTTAAATATATACCGGGTATTCAAAAACAGCGTTTCAATATTTTGGGGGCAAATTTTAGATTTCGAAATAAGTAAAAAAGTTTCATATGAACATGGTTGTGGTCGGATCGTTTGACAGGATAGTTCAATCCGATGTTATTCACTGACGTTGCATACACTAAACTTTTCAAATAACCCTTAATACAAAAGTCCAAATGATTCAAATCGGGAGATATAGCAGGCATTGATACTGGGCCTCCTCGTCCTATCCATCTTCTGAAAAATGTTTGATCTAAATGTTCCGTAACAGCAAGTGTATAATGTCGGGTCGCCCCATCTTGCATAGACCAAATATTCATCCACTGATTTAAAGATACCACGTCTACAAAATCGGGCAAGTTATTTTGAAGAAAGTTAAGGTATGCGGCTCCTGTTATATTCCGTGGTAAATCTACTGGTCCTAACAAACGATCTCCTAAAATACTTAGCCAGATATTTATACTGAAACGCTGTTGATGCTTGGATTTGCTGCATAGTTCTTCAGACAAGGGGAATAATTACTCCTACTTCCGCTGAAATTCTTCACACACTTGTACCGGGATTTTCAGTCACAATATTTTAAATTTGCTCTTCAACTTCTTAGAGATCTTGGACGTCCGGTATCACAAGCGTTTTTTTTTAAGGAACCAGTTTCCTTTAATCGTCTAAAAACTTGATTGAACGTCACATGAGAAAGAAGTTGACGATTGGGATAAGCCTTTGCATAAAAGCTACGTGCTTCAGGACCACCTCCGTTGGCATGGCCATGCATGAAAACCATATCACCCATTTCAATATTAGAATAAGGCATTTCAAATTCAGAAATAATAACTTTTTCTTAACAACAAAGCGAAAAAAGTAAACAACTCGAATCGGATGCAAAATACTCAATAAAAGTACGTAAATGTCATATGAAAACCAAATTTTTGATGCCAACTGTGATTTTTTTTTAATAAACCGACTGAAAAACATTTAAATTGTAATTTCAGTAAACAAGACATCTGAAAGATGAAAATAAATCGAATATCGTATTTGGTTGCGTTAGTAGTTAATTTGAAAACCGAAATATCTCCTAAACGGCTCATTTGCGGCTCCATGTTTATAGTAAATTTTTTACTTATTTTGTGGGTCTATAATCAGCTCCCAAAATATTGAAACTTTGTTGTTCAACACCCGGTATATAATAATAATAATAGATAGATTTCTAATGTTATATAAAATTGTTGTAGAGATTGTTTACTTCTTAAGTCAACAACGAAACAAGATCATATTTCTCAATCAAATAAATTTTTGAGATGTACTGATAATATGAAAATAAATTCTTGAAACTATAAAACTAGACTATTTCGGCTTGAAAAAACTTCATCTGATCCTCTATTATAACAAAAGATATATACTTCTGAGCATTAGAACCTTGGAGATATCTATGAAAATTTCCTATGGAGAAGCATTAAATGAAACAAACCCTGTGGTTCCACTTAGGTTAGAAAGTTTGATATCGTTATACCTTCACACCCAAGGTTGACCAGATCTTATCCGTTTCATTAACAAACAAAACTAACTTAGATCCTAATTTAATTCCTGGGCTCCCAACTTCGAGGAAGAACAGAACACAGTGACCCTAGGGCAATATTTGGGTAAACGCCACCAAGAGTTGAAATTTAATTATTCTAGCGGAAGACGATGAACTGCGTGGATACCCATGTCAGTATATACGGAACCTCTATACGTATTTGCGAAATTTATTGTAGATGAATTTAAGATAACCGAGAACAGCACATTCGATGTCTGTGATAAAGCTGAAGATGAAGTTAAGCCCGTTTTATGGCCGAATAATCTTAAAGATGTAGAGCTTACATTGTTCCTGAAAGTAAACAGTTTGAATATTTGTTATGGTTAAAATAAACTTTTGATTTCAATAGAAATAAAAAACCTCTTGTGACCTATGGCACCTTTCATCTAATTATAACTCGGGTTGATTTCTTCGAAAAACAATTAAAAGATAACCTAGCAAGTTTCATACTATTTTGAAATCCACACTATTCTGTAGAAAATTTGATATTTGATCTTTTATTGCCATTTCTGTAGTCTTGGAAAAACTTGGAAGGATTGATGTGGGTATATAGTTGTCAGGTGTGTTCCTTGTATACATGAGTTATTTTTGCCTTTTTGATTTCCTCGGGAAGATATCTATCATTGCATTTTGTGATGAGGTAGGCCAGTGGTTCTGCAAGGCCCAGCAGGACCTGCTTCATCAAAGTGATGATAAGCCACAAACACCCTTGCAATTTTTCGTATTCAACTTTCAACTGTTCCAATGTTTAAGATATTTTTTGTTTTGGTCTCTATAAGGGATATTGTGTTCCCCACAAACTTTATTGTCATCTTCTAAAGTTCTAAGGGACTTACATCAACCTGTGGCCAGTTTCGCTCAATTGAAATTCGAACCTTTCGTGAATAGTCATTAAAAAGTTAAGGTCTATTTCTAGTGTGCAGGATTCTATATTTCTTCCTTAGTTATTTTTTATTATCTTCCATACTTACGTTCTTACCATCAGTTGTTCTTTTATCTCCACAATTTTATCTCTGTTTTCAGCATATATTATAAGCTTTTCTACTTGTATCATCCTTTCTAATATACAGTACAATATATAATGCATCCAGACGATTTTCAAGTGCCTTAACTTCTTTGTCTTTATTACTAATCTTGAGCTTTTCTCTCTAACACTTTCATATTCTCGTGGAAAAGTATGTCCAAAAATTTGGTCCAGAATTCATCGAAACTTCCTTCAGCAAAACCAACTGAATACTCAAAGTCCCATGATTGTTTTTTTGAAGTTGTTTTGAAACTTTTTATTTTATTACTTTCAGTTCTAATTAATTTTCTTATGTTTATTTCATTTTCCACTCGCCCACCGAGACACTGTGCTATCTGGCCTTTATGGTCCAATGTAATAAGCAACATATTTCCTTTTTTGTTTCAATAAATACTATCTAATAACATTCTGTCTTATTTAACACCCTGGAAGGTTCTGTAACGAGGCATGAAGATCACAGTACTATAAATTTCTGGAGATCTCTACTCTTTCCTCTCTTCCTAGTCTCCGCACCTTGTAGCGGCGAGAGACCTTGTCCTAATTTTACTGAGGTGAAATAGGAAACTAAATCGTGATGTCTAACACGGAGGCACGGTTTTTTTTTGTCCCACAGATCTTACACCCTCAAAACTTGCATTACTCTATCCAATTAATCTTTCAGATTTTCTCTCCAGAGGCCGAGTGCGTTATGTAATCTACTGTGTTAAATTATGAAGGTGGATTCCCATGGAAGTATTCGTACTAATGGCAAACTAATTGGTGTTGGACCCGAGGGGGTAGTGGTTGAAAGTCTGCATACTAGACTAGGGAGTATATCATTCATCTAGTTACACGTAACTATTGTCTCAGGATTTTCAAGAAGTGCTTCAGAGTCTTAACGTTAGGACCGATCTCATCTCGAGCCAGAATTATTTGCCAGCTATTTCTAGGGTTTTTGGCTCTTGTAGATGCAATGGTAAAATGATACAACAGTTTCATACAATTGGTGCTCGAACCAGGATTGATTGAAAGATTTCAGAAGGGTTCGTGGGTCTTGATGCTACGATCGGTTGTAAGTACTCGAACCAGGATCGATTGAAGCAATCATTCATGAGATTTTTCTTGTTTTTTGAGTTTGCGGCCGGGTGGTGGAAAAAAGCTCTTTCAGCATGTGAGTTGCGTCTCTAATAACTCGGGTACAGAGATAGTAGGGATTGAATAGTGCTTTGCTGCTACCAGTCACGGTGTAGGTTTTCGAACTGAAGTCAAAACTGAAAGCAGGGTGAGTTTAATTCCATTGGAGAGCTCCTCACTTTGAGCAAGGGTCACCCTAATCACACAACATGCTTTCGGCCATTGTGGAGACTACTTGGTGGTCACCTGGTTAAAGAGCTTACATGCCAGTGACTACACCAGTGGTACCTACTCCTTCCACTAGACTTGTTAGAATCCTGGTTGAAATTACAAGCCACTTGAATTTTCTCATAGTACAGCTCCAGACTATCAAGTTCATCCAGGCAGGCTCTCGAATATACCATTTGGTGGTCTATAAACGCCTATCACAATTTTTCTTTGGGATTTTTCATACACTCCGGGTAGTTCAATATGACATTTTTCAGAGTATCGCAGTACATACTCCACAGGCTCAATTTTCCCATGCATAATAAGGACTACACCATATCCCTTGGGTCTGAAATAATGGGTACTCAATGAAATCAGATGTTCTATGTCTTATTTCTCCAACCAATGTTCCGTTATGACAGATAGTTGTATGTCATCTTTCCCCAAGATATTTTACAGTTGTTCAATTGACCTGATGTTTAAATTAAATATTTCGTCCTCTATATGTTCTTTTTTGTCGAAAAAATCTGGACTTTCTGACAATCACTCCCTGGGGAAACCCGCAAATGAGGTAACTTCGCATCAGGACCTTAAGGTCTTTTGTTCCCTTCTTTCAAAGCTATAATAAGGCTTGCTTTCCAGTTTCGGAGTTTTGTTTAACTCCAGTGTCAGCTTCAGAGAATGAGCATCTCGTTCCTACAGGTTTCAGATTCAAATCATGTTTTACGTTGGCTACTAATCGCGAGGCATTCTTTAATTGGATAATCCGGAGTTTCTTTCCCCTTTCCATAGAAATTGCACTCCTGCACTCTTCAGTGTCTGCTAAACCTATTCGCAGATCTTCCTGAAGCGCCAACGCCCAGTGAAGAGGTGAAACATGTTTTTACTGACTATGTTGCATTATAGAAGTTCCCAAGAATTGTTTTGGAGTGATCTATCCCTTAAAGATTCCTCCAGAGATTTATTATTTCGGTTTCTCCCTTTTTTCGAAGGTCTTTCTTTTCGGTGCAGTTTTCTTTACCACAGAAAGGTTTCGGGCAGACACTGAGTTTCTTTTTAATCGCGTAAGTGGAAACTGAAAAGTAGCGTCGGTATTCTGCTCAACAACTTAAGTGCCCTATTTCAATCTCAAAGCGAATAAACATCAAACATTTCCTGATCATCAGTTTTCCTGCTCGTGCCCCTACTCATATTTTCTCGTATTAAGGAAAACTGAAAATTCTACAACATATTATATATTCTGCACCCGTGGCTGGAGCAGATACCTCCGGGAATAGCTATCGGAGTATGATTGGCCCCGGCAAAATATTTCCAGAATTCGATATCGGCATTCAGCTGACCGAAGCATTAAAATCCCAGAGAGTGGCCCCACAATCGTTTCGAAGATGACGACATCTCGAGTACTCTTCATCGCGCTCCCGTTCCAGCAAGAATTCCAGATATCGTGGATCCGGGAAAAGCGGAAAATTTATGGTAGGACAAGTTTATGCAAATGTTTCCCTTATACAGTTCTTATCTTTTCATTCGCTTTTGATTCCGCGATTTATGCGGGCCGAAAATTGATTCAATGGCAAGACGGGGGCGGATGTTAGATGAAGATTTGAGCTTGAAGCAGATCCCACCAACTTCGAATGGTGATTTGGAGGGAATGTTCGGAAAACTGGTGGTGAAGTGGGAAATATTGAAATTGATTTAGCAGGTTCAGCAAACACAGGACAAAACAAATAGATTGCAGTAGTTATGAATGTGGTGGATTCATTCGGTTCCAGGCGGAAAGTAGTCTGATAAAAAACAAATTATGAAAAGTCTGAGAAAATCTAATGAATCGGTGCGTACTTGTTCAAAATTCATTTCAATTAAATAAAATAATATACATTATTTACACAATTTATTAATAAAATGAAATAACTCTTAAAATTAGACCTTCACTTCTCATATAACTAAAAACTTGAAAAAAAAGTGAAGGAAAAACCTCTTCATTAATAATTTATTAATCCTTTTGGACATCATATAATTAAATAGGAATTGTCAGCAAAAAAAAATATGAAATAACAGAAATTAAATCGAATTTAATTTAATTGAATATACAAAAACACCGAAATAAAGACATATAATAGATTCAGCAAAAACTCTTGAATACTGTAAAAGTGCCATTTTTTTTTAAATATACAACTTATAAATTCATCATAAAATGTGATGAATATTTCATTATGTGAAAGTTTAATCGTTCATGGTGTGAAAAAATGTGCGAAAGGCTGAGATGCCAACTTAAAAAAAAATAAGCGCTTTTCGTGCAGAATTCGATATAGTACTGTGACGACGCGTCCCCGCTCCTTCTGTAAAACTCTGCTTTGCTTTGCTACAGCTTCCCGGCGTATCCCATAGTAGACGAAACCGCTTTCCGAATACCAAGCTCACCGTCCTCGCCGGGTTCAAGTAGAGCAGAATGCAAGCGTTCCGACAACCGACGTTTCGAGGTGGAACAAGGTCACTGGCGTCATGAGCAGACTTCCACCCACGTCTATCTGATGAGTTCAGGAGTTTCTCTGATTGATAATCGTGTTGAAACAACACCTTGTTATTCATTTGAACATAATCGTTTCGCTTACTGATTTTTACTTCGAAAGTTTGGTGATTTCATCACGATTTGGTTTTTATCTGGAATCATCCTCAACATGTCACGAAATAATCACACATCACAGAAATACGCAAATATGCTTTTCATTTATGTTGACTGCGAAGGTTGTGTAACGTAAAAGCATAATTTTGCGTTGATTATAGGGTTTCGAATTCAAATATCCCTTCCCATTCCACTTTAATCTTCAATATCGTCGAGAATACTTTTGATCTGATGCGATAGAATTACTTTTACACATATGTATGAAATCCCATCGGTATAATACGATACTTAACATAAATTGAAGGCAATAAAAAGACATGTGCTTGGGACGTTTTATAACAAGTCTGAATCATTAGCACTGAAAAAAATTCAAAAGAAGAAGGGTAAATATTAATTTCCATCTTTCCAATTCCCAAAATACTCATTAGCTTTTATTTGGGTAACATCTGAGTTCATAGTTAGAGGAATTTACTAAGGATAAAAACTTAGGCAGTTCAGTGCTACAGGGGCATGAAAATTACTGAACGCGGTTATTTTATTCCCAAATGGCGTACAAATGTATACAATAGAAGTTAATTTAGTTCGATATTCTCCTCAAATTTTTAATGTAGCGCTGGATAAAAATACTTTGCAAAGTATTATTTCATTCTTTTGAAAAATGGAGCAATTAGCCCGATTGGTTTATTATTTTGTGAAAAAATGTAGCTTTATGATAAAAAAATTGAGTTAATGAAATTTCGTATATCCATGATGGTAGATATAATGAATAAGATCCATCCTCCGGACAAATGGACTAGACATATTTATTGCTTTCCAAGATTTTCATTGAAATCGATCAATTCTGAAGAACATTCGTGGTGGAAGTTTGAAGAAATGAACCGTTATTATAAATAGTTGATCATTATTGGCACAAGTTCTGAACATTACTATGAACAGAATTACTTGCAGTATAATGTGATTGATATGTTTTTTTTAATAATATCATACAGATTCATTCTGTTAGCCTACAAATTTTAATTTCAAAATAATTTTATCCCAAAACTTTTTAGAATTGAAACAAATATATATCTTAGAAAAACACTGTTTCAATTTAGTAGACATATATAATTAACACGCATTACACAGTACCAAAAGGGAATAAAAGAATTCAAAGAAACATAAATTACATCAGACTCTCAATATAGTAATTAGTGCACACCTAGTGCACTATTTTGATTAGTCCACTAAAACCAAGCTTAAATGAAACAACATTGTTTTCTGGAATGAACAACAGTTTCTTTTACTTCGTGAATGAATGTTTTCACCATCTAAATTTGATGTTTCAAAGTTTTTCTCAAAAAATAAGTTGATTTTCGTTTGTTTCTGCAATTTCTTTACACCCATCTGAATCATTGTTATGTAAGAATAGTAGTGTGGAGTAGTCAATACGATTTTCATTTACCTCCGTCCACTGTTTCAACTCATTTAATGAGTTTAATGCTTAAGATGTCGTTATGGCTTGTAGATTATTCTCCAAATTTTTATTTGGTACATCTTTATCCTCACTTTCAATGAAATTTTCAGCTTTCTCTACATCTTGAACGTAACCTCTGTTCCACTCATCAACATCAGCTACTTCAATTTCAACATCAAGATTTACATGACGTAGCAAATGTTTACTTTCTGTCGTCACATGGTCCATTTCTCTATTACACCATCGCAACTTCAATACAGATAGGGCAATAAAAAAATATATATGAGACAGTAATTTATTTCCACAAAAATGTTTGTACTACTACAACAATTGTTTCACCACGATGTGGCTTCTTCAGGTATTACATTGTACTGTACAAGGTAATACCTGAAGAAGCCACATCGTGGTCAAACAAGTGTTGTAATAATACAAACATTTTTGTGTTCCAAAGAATTCCATGCCAAAATTAAATTAATAATTTCATCTTTTATAGAGATGGAGATTTTAATGCCATTCCAATACAGTATACGTTGTCATTTAGGATGCGCGACAACAAACTCTCACCGTAGAATCGTTTTGTTAGCCTTATCACATTCTGGTCCATGGGTCAGATGTGTTATTTTAGGTTACATGTACATAACGAAAATTAAATCATCTACACTTCTTAACTCCTCCGCTGGCGGATGACTTGGCCCATAGTCCAGCAAAAGAATTGCTTTAACAGGAAGTTTTTCGTCAGTCAAGAATTCTTGAACCTAGAACAATGAATCCAGCTGGATAACCTTAAATTTTAAACAAATGATGGCAACTCGCCTCTGGAATAAACATCTTAAAGAACTATTCCTTGAAAATGAATCCAGTCATCCAAGCTGTTTTGGAACTCCTGTAATGTACTGGACAATTAAAATCACGCATCGATCGAAGATTTCTTGCTTTTCCAATGACTAGTGGCTTCAGCTTATGATTACCGGCTGCATTTGTACAGGCTAGAAAAGTAACTCTTTTCTGTTTTTCTTCCCGCACCTGTTTTTTCTTCCTGCAACTGCTTTTTCTTCCTGCAGCTGTTTTTTCTTCCTGCAGCTGTTTTTTCTTTCTGAAGCTGTCTTCTCCTCAGGACCTACATATGTTTTGTCCGTAAGCAATTTCCAGTATCGGAAAGATTCATTAGCATTAAAAATCTGCTCCTTTAATAGCTGAAGTTCATCCACTTTTTCAAGCAGTCTTTTTAAATGTCTTGTTAAACGTTTCTTGTACCTTTTCAACCATCCGCTGCTCACATTTAAACATGGAGTCTCTTTGTATTTTTCGTGCATTTCACTGCTTCTTATTCAGTCATAAAACCAGTATTGCTGATCTCCTTCAAACTATTTCGAATTGCACAAACGGTAGACTTTGCGACACCACATTTTTTTGCTGAAGCCGTCACTCCAACATATTTCTCTAACTGTTCAACTATTTCACCTTTTTGACTAAGCTGTAAATGAATCCTGGCCATACTAAAGTTTACTCGAAAACGGGAAAACAATTTGGTACCGCTTTACGAAGGCAAATTACCGAAAGTAAACAAAAGAAAACGTTTAACAATTATTTTATTACTATGAATTGTCAAATTCTTCAGGTTCCAGTTTAGAGGCTTTCTGTTGTTCATTGTATAGAGTATCAACGCAAATATTTATTCATTCACTATTTGGAGTAGTGCATTATAAGCATTGTTCACTATTTCGAGAGTCTACTGTATTAATTAAAATTACTAAATAAATACTTGAAGGATACATTTTTTTGATCCTTCTAGTATTTATTCAATAATTTTAATTAATAATTTGTATTTCTTTGAGTTCTTTTATTCCCTTTTGTAACTGTGTATTAAGTGTTAATTCCTTGTGTCTACTAAATTGAAACAGTGTTTTTTAAGACATTTGTTTAATTTAAATGTAAAAAGTTCTTGAATAAAATTTCCAAATTGAAATTTGGAGGAGGCTAACAGAATAAATCTATATGATATTTAAAATGTTGTAATCCTTCAATCAAGTAAAAACTTCTTTTTCTTATTGAATTTATATGTATTTATATATTCAATGCAGAAATTATTATGTCAAACCCAATTAGCTCTTTTCTAACCGAAATGTTTATGAATGAATCGAAAAGTCATTCGAACCCAATGAATAGATATATTTTTTTATTGGTTCAGATCTGTAGATGACATTTTATGTTGCTTTAAAGGCACCAAGAGACAACTGAACACCTTCTCACATTTTATTAATAATCTATACCAGTTTAAACTCACCTTTGAAGAAGAGAAGAACCGAAGTATCGATTTTCTAGCCATAAATATCACAAGATTAAATAATTCACATGAATTCAGCATATTTCACAAACTTATTCACACAGATATCACCATACATAAAACTTCCAATCATCCCTTCAATCTAAAAATGTCAGCCTGTAATAGCTTAATCTATAGATTCCTCAAAGTACCCATTAACCCCCAGAATTTTCGCAAAGAACTTAATATAATCAAACAATCAGCATTTAACAATGATTGTCATTATAAAATAAAACACTTGTTTACATTTTCTACTTTATTTTTGGTATTGACGTACGTTTCGTCTTTGCTAGAAAGACTTCATCAGAATACGAAGTAACAGTTGTTGTACAATGAATTTATAAGATTTTTTACAGAAGGTGTACATGTGTTTTTAATTGTTCGTCGGGTTGGTTTTCTCAAAGAATATTCCCTTCAGAATCGTGTTCACTCGATCCCTTGTAAATATTGAATAGAGGGGTGTAATAAAAATCTATTTGTTCATTTACTAGGTTATTGCTGTTTTTATGTTTATTTATTTCGTAAATTTCCCATAAGTTCAATTTTAGACCTCTATTTTCAACATGTAGAATTTCTATTTCTTTTGTGAAAGAATGGTTATTTTCAAGAAGGTGTTTAGCATAATGTGAATCTTTTTTATTTTTATCGAAACTTCTTTTATGTTCGGTTAGGCGTGTACCGAAATTTCTACCTGTTCTACCAATATAAATCTTTGGGCAATCTGGGCAAGTGAGTTTGTATACACCTGATAATTGAAGTTTATCCATACTGTTTTTATTGTTTTTGATGTATTTGCTAATAGGATTGTTTGTCTTGAAAGAGACTTTAATATTTTCTTTTTTGAGTAGGTTTTTTAGTTGAATACTAATGTTTCCGAGATATGTGAGGCTAACGTATTTGTGTTCAGATAGATCAGATGTTACTGGATAAATTTCTTTTATTGTGTTTTTGTGTATACGTTGGTTAATTAAATTATCTATTAGAGATGTATTATATCCATTGTTGTAAGCTATTTGTTTAATTATACATTTTTCTTTTTGGAAATTGACTTGGTTTAGTGGAATGTTCAATAAACGGTATATCATACTATGGAGAGCTGCTAGTTTGTGTTGGAATGGATGAAAAGAATTACGGTGTATAATGGTATCTGTTTGTGATGGTTTATGATAAATTGCGAAGTTATGTTTATTGTTTTCTCTAGTTATCGTGAGGTCAAGAAAGTTGATGGATTCAATACAATAAACATAACTTCGCAATTTATCATAAACCATCACAAACAGATACCATTATACACCGTAATTCTTTTCATCCATTCCAACACAAACTAGCAGCTCTCCATAGTATGATATACCGTTTATTGAACATTCCACTAAACCAAGTCAATTTCCAAAAAGAAAAATGTATAATTAAACAAATAGCTTACAACAATGGATATAATACATCTCTAATAGATAATTTAATTAACCAACGTATACACAAAAACACAATAAAAGAAATTTATCCAGTAACATCTGATCTATCTGAACACAAATACGTTAGCCTCACATATCTCGGAAACATTAGTATTCAACTAAAAAACCTACTCAAAAAAGAAAATATTAAAGTCTCTTTCAAGACAAACAATCCTATTAGCAAATACATCAAAAACAATAAAAACAGTATGGATAAACTTCAATTATCAGGTGTATACAAACTCACTTGCCCAGATTGCCCAAAGATTTATATTGGTAGAACAGGTAGAAATTTCGGTACACGCCTAACCGAACATAAAAGAAGTTTCGATAAAAATAAAAAAGATTCACATTATGCTAAACACCTTCTTGAAAATAACCATTCTTTCACAAAAGAAATAGAAATTCTACATGTTGAAAATAGAGGTCTAAAATTGAACTTATGGGAAATTTACGAAATAAATAAACATAAAAACAGCAATAACCTAGTAAATGAACAAATAGATTTTTATTACACCCCTCTATTCAATATTTACAAGGGATCGAGTGAACACGATTCTGAAGGGAATATTCTTTGAGAAAACCAACCCGACGAACAATTAAAAACACATGTACACCTTCTGTAAAAAATCTTATAAATTCATTGTACAACAACTGTTACTTCGTATTCTGATGAAGTCTTTCTAGCAAAGACGAAACGTACGTCAATACCAAAAATAAAGTAGAAAATGTAAACAAGTGTTTTCTTTTATAATGACAATTACAACTGATTTCTACCAAGCAACGGCCCAATCTATCATAAATTTAACAATGATTTTAACCCAACTCTTACTGATAAAATGATTCACAATAGATAGGAAAATATAGCATTAACTCCTGTTTATGTTTTAGTAAGGAATGAGTCTCATTTTAATTATTTAGATAAAATTACTCTCTTAATTCAACGGTAAAAATATACCTTCTCAATTAAGTATGTTCGTTTATTTTAATAATAGATTCCATAACAATATATAATTCATCATTATTATTTCAAATATGATATCTGCATTCGTAAGCTAACATATTTGTTATACATCCATTCTAATCAATATTCGATAGTAGGTATCAGAACATCCCCGTCTCCACTGAATAATTTGTTTCGTGGATTGTATGATGTATTGTATCATCACATGGATACGTGATGTAATACTGGGCAGAATTATTCAATTACTGCCAGAAATTGCTTCTGTAATGTTCTCGATCCAGAGTAAACATATTATTCCACGCTACTAGATTGCCAAAAATTGAATTTCGAATTTTTTCGATATATCAGCAAATTGTGTGATTTGAATGTCGATTCTTTTGTGAATAATCTAAAGAATTAAAATTTATGATGTGGATTGATGATGATGATGTTCGATACTGTTTCGGCTCGATATTTTCACAAATAATAAACGTGTGATCCAACAAATAAAAAATTTCAACTCAATCTGAAATTTTGACAAATATTCGTGAAACTTGGTAGGAAGGTCAGGTACTGCTCGATGATGATCCTTCAAGTGAAGCCACTTTCAAGGTTAATAAAATTATCATTCAAAAACTTATTATCTGATTCTTATAAAATTTGGTAAAAATATCCGATATTGTCCCCCACTGACTCTATAACAGCTTCTCAACTTAATTAGTTAACTAGCTTTAAGAGTTCCAATGTGAGGGTTGAAAGCAAAAAAAACTTTAAAACTCAGAACATTCCATTCATATCGAATACATTTTAAGAGTGAAATGATAAATGTATATATGTTTCCAAATCTTGGAATATATTTCTTTGAAGCTTATGAATATTTTTACGGAAATATATCCACAAAAAAAAATCCTTAATTCTGTAAATTCTTTGAAATTCTGTTTTTTTTATTCTTATCATGAGACATTGTTTGGGAAGAACAACATCTATGTATTATGTTTTTGTGTGTTTTAAGTATTCGTGAGTTATGTTAAGAAATTTAAATATATTAATATTAATATATTCAAATATATTAAATATTTCAAATAAATTATTTTTTTGAGAAGTTCTTAAAATTGTTTTGTATTTTTGAAACGGATTTAGCTTTCATAATTGCAAGATCAGAAACAAAATTTTGTCTCCTTTAAATATTCATCTAATAATTTTGATTGACAATTTATATTTGTTGGGTTATTTATTCCATTTGATATTATATATTGAGTTTTGATTTTATGTCTATTGAATATAAGCTGTGCTTATAAGACATTTATTTAATTCTGACAGTTTGTGAATAAAATTTTTGAAATTGAAATTATACCAGATTAAATATGTTTTAGTAATATATCTTCTATCAAGTAAAAACCTCTTCTCATTATTTTAAGTTATGTTAAGTTTTCATAGTTCATTTCTCAAGTGTCTCCAGTACATTGAAGAGTTTAGAGTTCATTCATTTTCAAGTTTCATCTTTGTGGTAAGTTGAAAATTGATATTGTAATTTGTTTGAATCTGAATTTAGTACATATCTGAAGAAAATAGTTATGTCGGCACAATTATATATATATATATATATATATATATATATATATATATATATATATATATATAAATATACATATATATATATATATATATATATATAAATATATATATCTATATATATATCGGGTGGTTTTTTTTAGAGTGATAGAACTTTCGATAGTGATAACTTTGATTTGACAGAACGTAGAAGCCATGTTGTTTTGACATTTCTTTTCGGTAAGCATTGATAAATTATCATGGAGAGACTCACGCCACAACAACGTTTACAAATTGTTGGAATTTATTTTCAAAATCAGTGTTCTATTCGCCAAACTTAGAGAGCACTAAGTGAAATTTATGGTTTATATAATCGTCCATCAGAGCAGCTTATTCCTCGAACTATCGATAGATTTCGGACAACATTTTCTCTACTCGATGCAACAACAAGACAAAGAACTGTACGTACAGAAGAAAATATCGCTGCTGTAAGTCATTGTGTTAATGATGATCCATATTTGTATATTCGTCGAGGTTCACGTTCACAAGTTGGACTCTGTGCATCCAACACATGAAAAATTTTGCATGAAGATCTTGAACAGCTTGAAGTTGATCCACTTTTTTTTCGTAAAATTGTGTTTGGTGATGAAGCTAATTTCTGGTTGAACGGCTATGTAAACAAGCAAAATTGCCGTATATGGAGTGAAAACAATCCTCAAGAACTTCTGCAGGTTCCATTGCATCCTGAAAAATGCACTGTATGGTGTGCTTCACAAGCTGGAGGCATCATCGGTCCATATTTCTTTAAAACCGATGCTAATGTTACAGTGAATGGTGCTCGTTACAGATCAATCATCAATGATTATATGTTTCTATATTTGAATGGTGTCGACCCAGAAGTGTTTTGGTTCCAACAAGATGTTGCTACACCTCATGCTGCTACGTGACAATTGATTTATTGAAAGAAAGATTTGGCGATAACATTATTTCGAGAAATGGTGCAATTAATTGGCCTCCAAGATCTGCGACATAACTCCACTGTATTATTTTCTTTGGGGTTTTGTCAAGTCATTGGTTTAAACTGATAAACCAGAAACAATAGACGCTTTGGAAGCCAACATATTTGGTGTTATTGATGAAATTAGGCCTGAATTACTCAAAAAAGTGTATTAATGCGTTTTTTGTCATAATGCGAAAGAAGGTTTTTCCTAGACATTGAAAAAAATTTATATTGATTATATATTGTGATCTTATTTTAATATTTTATTATATAATTTTCCACATATATTGCAGAAGTTTCAAGATATAATTCTGAATTTTAATTTTAATCACTTCTATCTAGAATCGACTGGCATTTTAAATTATTATATTATAGAGTGTTGTTCTGTCTTAAGTGTAAGGAAGAGCTGATGTTTCATGAGTGGAATTCCATGTTCGAATCTCGGTTCGTCTGTACGATATTTTTGTGAGTTATGAATAATGTTTTAAAATAACGGATTAGAAATAGAAATTGTTTCTCTGTATTCTGGGGAAAATAATAGAAATTTGCAGCGTTTTCATTACGAGGGAGAAATCTCGTACCATGGCGACGTTATTCGTTCCAAATGTCTGCATCATTCAAATTTTGGCATCAAGCGGACTTACTTAGACTTACTGAAATAAAATTTAAAAGAAATAAGACTTGAAGTTTGCAAAGAAGTTTAGGTTTACTTTAAAAAAGACTTTGTTCATATTCTGTGACTTTTTCAAAATCAAACGCGTTTTTCGACGTTTGACCATCTTCAGACGGGTAGAAATAGTACCACAAAATAGGATTTAAGCCTTAATGGAAGATCAAATTCATGGATGGGCAAAAAACATTTCAGTTACGTTACTTGTGTGTGTAGATTTATCAATTAGAAATTGATTTTACATATTAAAATGATTAATTCATTTTCTCTGAGACTGATCCTGATTTTCAAATAAAAATTAGAGTAAATTTAATGACAATACGTTTATAGTAAAAATTATTCAATTACTTCAAGCAGTTGAAAAAATATGACCAATCAATGTTTTAATGAAAATCATTGACTATACTGTATGTTGAAAACTACTGAGTTTTTACATTGATCTGATGTGCCTTGATATCTTCCATCTTTCACTAGAAGATGAACTTTTCACGCTGTATATATTTATAGCCTATATCTGTTCAATATCGAACAGCAATTTCAGAAGCTTTCTTTCGAACCAAATATCAATTTCGGAGATATAACTTCCCTATGGAATTTGATTCTGGAGAAAATAGAACGGAGAGAACTCGTCTGGTCTCAGAGGGTAATCCGTCAAGGTGTCAGACAATTACATCATCCTTTATTTGTTTCAAGTGGAGTGCGATTCAATCCTTCTTCATTAAAATAAACAACAGCAGAACAAATCTGCAGGCCATTGATGCGAGCATCAACTTCCTGGATGAAATTCTGCATCCATCCATTTAATTAAGAAGGGAGACAAACAGGTTCACAAACTCATTCACCTAATGATAATTGATCCATTGTGATGTACAGGTTTAAATGTGAAAGTCGCCTTGAATCTAGACAAGTAGATAGAGATAACATACATTATTATTCAATTTCGATTCCGAACATACTCTTTGTCCAAAAAGAAAAATGGTTGGAATGCGTCTGGGTTTAATCTGTAATCAAAATATTTCGGAAAGATCAATAGAATGGTTGAATTTAGAACAAATTATGTCTAGGAAATAACAGGTGTAGAAGTATGAAATGGGAATTTGTCCTAAATGGTGCCAGACCCCAATTTAGGATCACCTCTTGGAGTGCTATCAATTTGATGGGAAGCTTGAAGCTCCTTTTAGATGGATCATCGTATTATTACGGATAATCTTGAAACCTACAAGGAAAAATTTATTTTTCAACTTCATAAATAGAAAGCAACAACATCCGGGCTCAAGTCTTTGACTACAATTTGTACATTGTTTTAATTAGAGGTTCTATATAACAGATATTCCATTGAAGAATAGTAAGATGATCGGTAGATGGAAGTTATTAAAGGGGTATTAACAAGTGGAAGTTTGAAATAGAACCTTCAGGAGTTCTGAAGAGGAGAATCATCCTCCTCCAAAGACTTGTCATTATCTCCTGTTCCATGAATTATTTCTATAATTTTTATTATACCTTGTACTTTCAGGGATGTCGGTTGCGCTGTGATGGACTTGAGCTAAGTTAGTTGAGTAAATATTCTCTACGAGATATTGAAAAGCTGATTGTGAGATGGTGAAGCACAAATTTTCATAAGATAGGTAAGAAGATAACTTCCATATAATTTTTCATCAAAACCTGGAATGGGAGCTGATACCTTTTTCTATTGACCATTAAATCTAGCACTTCACTTTGCGTGGAAGACGAAATTTTAATAAACTAGCTGTATAAGATTAACGCTTAGAATAGTAGAAATGTTGGCTATTGTAGAAGGGGGGGGGGGCTGTAAATTATTTATTTTAATTATTTATTTATTCTTTGGGATACAAATGAGGCAGAACCAAAATAGTATCCACATATTTCACATATAAATTATAAATATTATATATACATTATCAGAGATACAAGATAAAAATCATTAAAACGGAGCATTACACTAATACAACAATATAATCAGATTGAAGGCGTGCCTGCAACACGAATCAAACTCCTTGTTAATTAATTAATATAACCGAGCAGAATGTTTCGAAACCTTACCTTCGTATCAGAAAAAAATTATATTTAAAACCTGAGATAAACCCTTCTATGTCCTCATGAATCTATGGAGGAGTGAATACAGATGGTAATAGGTACTAGTCTGCTCCACAAAAAAATTGTTCGTGTGTCGAGTATTATAACGAGGAACGACCAACCCTATATTTCGAAAAAATTCTATACAATCAATTTTAATATTGACCAATTTGAAGGCGAATGCAACGTCAGCTATCTTCCTGCGCTGCTCGAGAGATAGTAAGTTCAATATTCGGTGCAATTCAATCACATTCCCTACAGAGGGGAAGACTCGTGTTTGGCAGTGTCTAATGAATCTCCTCTGGACACCCTCCAGCCCATCTATATATACACTGTTAACATAGGCCAAGTATAGTGTACGCAACACAATGGAGTTCCTGAACTCATACGCAGTTCTAAGGATAAAACCAAGCATACGATTAGTTTTTTTCGTAATATGGTAAATATGCTGATCAAAGAGTAGTTTTGAGTCCAAGATAATCTCAAGATCGCGCACTGAATGAACACAGAGAGATGACATGGTTGAAAATTCCGTATATAATCGGCATGGCTGTAGAAGGTTTCCTATTGAAGGTAATAAAACAACACTTTTCTCCACAATAGAGAGCAAAACGATCCAAGTTCTACTGGAAAAGTGATCGGTCAGAGGGATAGGAAATCGATCGGAACATTTTCAGATCGTCAGCATATGAAAGGATCTTACAAAATCGGAAGCACTTAGCGACATCATTTAAGAGAAGGAATAGTAATGGGCCAAGATTTGAGCCCTGCGAAATACCCGATGTTACATGTATATATCTAGACCTGAACTGACCCAATACAACACGCTGAGATCTATTTCTGGTAATTGGTATTTGAGGTAAAACTCAAACGATTATGACATGAAACATTTGAATTTCGAATATTAAATGAAATTAATAACTAATTCCAGTCCAAGAGAGTAATGAAAGATTACTGCATGCTATCAACCGCCGTTCGGTCATTGTGAGTGGTGTATTATCCTTCAGATCATCAGTTTGTGTGATTAGATTTAACGATCAACACCACCAAGTCTTGAAAGCTCCCGATTTTCTCAATGTTTTGAGGGTCTGTGCCGCAAAGTTCCCACATTTTATATGAAATAGATGGGAACTATCATTAGTGTCAGGAGTATAAAGGAGGTCGTTTCTTCTTTAGAAAATTATGGTTTCATTTTGAAAAATTGGGTATCATTCAAAATTCAAAGTATTTCCTATACTTTTTCCATCTTTCTGGTAATCGACGGATCCCATCGCGAAAAAAAGCCAGTTCTTTGGCCGCTATCCATGCATCGATCTACTTTTCGATTTCACTGTAATTGGAGAAGTGCTTGTAAGCTAGGCCATGTTGCATCGAACGGAAGATATGGTAATCGGTAGGAGCAATGTTTAGGATGTACGGCCAGTGGGGTGAAAAATAACTTTGTCGTATCTGTGGCGTACTGCGGCAGTTTTTCTAGCAATGCTCGCCTCAAATGCATTAAATATCGTCAGCAAACATATGCTATAATCCTTTCGAACGATTGTAGCACCTCAAATACACCACGCCCTGCTGGTCTCGCCAAATACACAGCATGATCTTCTCACCATGAATATTCATCTTGGCAGTTGATGATGAGGCATCTATACATTGCCCGACATTTTGGATTATCGAAATGTACCCAGTTTTCATCGCCAATCATAATTCGATGCAGCAACAACTGTTCACATGTGAAAAAACGGCATTTGACGTCTCTTGACTTCCTCTTGCATTCAGATTCTATATTTTCTTGTAATATAAGTTATTATATTAGTTAAGATATAAGTTAGACTTCTATGTATTGCAGAATGACAGACTATGATGCTTCTATATGTGTGTTGTAGATGGAGAATCAGCAAAGAGGTTAAACAAGGACAAGTGTTATGAATCATATGACATATTGTTGTAAGAAATCTTGGCAAATCAACAAAATTACTTTTTTATCTCTACTGTAAATCTGGAAATCACAAACTATTCCGTTGCCAAAATGGGGTTATGTGCATTCAGCGTTTCATTTCGAACGTTATCAGGGATTTCATTTACCATTTGGAGCTAATACCTAGGAGATATCATGAGAATTCATAACCCTTATCAGATTAAAAATAATTACATTAATTGAGTTGGTTGATAAAAAAGGGTTTCTACATGCGTTCATGGACCAGATCGGACCGCTTTAAATCAGATATAATGTTCTGCGTGGAAAAATGGGATTGCCGGTAACTCATTCTTAATGAAACGCAGGTTTGTTGAAATACACTCTATACAGAGTGAAATTCTTTTTATGTGTGTTTGAGGTAATATTTTTCGAGTAAACCAAATATCTTTTCATTGCGGAATATTTATTCCGCGATCTGAAGGAAAATATTTCCGGATGAAATGAATGTTTCATTTCTTCAATTTAATGCAACATTTTAGTATGAAAACATCAGAAAAAATTCAGAGAAGAATTAAGTATCAGTAATACGAAGAGATCATTTGGAATTGATTCAAAAAGGTGAAAAATTCAATGAGATTAATGGAATATATATATATATATATATATATATATATATATTTTACATATATATATATATATATATATATATATATATATATATATATTTTTACATAACAGGTTATGCATTTTGTAGTCCGGATTTCACAGCCCTGTTTCAATGACATATGTCAAACAGAACTATGATCCTAAGCATCATGTGTTTAGTTGAAGGTTAACCATTCAACAATATGTATCGTTTATTTACTGATCAACGAGTGAAAATTGTGAAAACTCACTACAAATCAATAATTCTGTACTTAGTACGTTTCGTGCATTACGGGCAGATTATGGTCGACATAATCGTCCATCTGAGCGTACAATTGGTAACACAGTAAAATATTCGAAGAGGCTGGATGTCTTAAGGTTCATACATCATCGAAAATGCACGCTCGACCGAATATATTTCTACTGCAAGTAAAAGTGTCGAAGAATATCCAAATTTACCAATTCATCGGCGCCCACAACATTTGGGCTTCTCCTACGGCACGCTATGGCGTATTTTACATCTGGATTTGCATCTCCATCCTTATAAGGTTCAATTGACACAAGAACTAAAGTCAGCTGACCATAGAATGCGTAGAACATATACTGATAGGGTGCTTGAACAGCAACGTTTGGATGATGATTTTTTGCATCGAATTTTCTTCAGCGACGAAGCAGATTTATCACTCGGTGGCTATATAAACAAGCATAATTGTCACACATTGTAACTGCTGAGAGACCATTATATCCACAAGATTCACTGTACGGTGTGCAATTTGGTCTGGTGGAGTAATTGACCCGTACTTCTTTGAAAATGAAGAAGGTGTCACTCAAACCGTCAATTCTCATCGCCATAGACAAATGATTACCGATTTTTTTTTTGCTGAAATTAATGATATAGAATTGAAAGAAATGTGGTTCGAGAAGATGGTGCAACAAGCCACGCAACAAATTTCCCAGGACGCGTAATTTTTCTCGTTTCGGCGATGTGAATTGGCCATCAAGATCTTGTGATTTATCGCCTTTGGATTTTTTCTGGTGCTTTACGAAGAATCGTGTTTATGCCGATTATCTTCAGACTAAGGAGGATCTAAAAACCAACATCCGTCAAGTTATTGGTGAGATATTGCCCGAAATGTGCCGGCGAGTCATCGAAAATTACCCCACAAGGATCGAGTCCTGTAAGAGATCACGCGGAGGGCATTTAAATGATGTATATGTATATAGTATTCTATACTTAATAGCAAGGCCGAGTATTATGTTGCAATAAAAATTTTATCGATATGCTAAATGATTTTATTCACGTTTACTTTCGGAAGCACAAAATGGATAACCCTGTACTAGTAGTAAATGTACACCGTTCTCAATGAAGTCATATGAAAATGTAGAAAAATGTTAGATAACAAAATATCATTGGAAAATAACCCTATGGAACTCTGCACTCAGAGAGAATTCCGTGAGACAAGAAATAAGATAGGATGATTTTAGTGACTAGTCACTCTTCTGCCCATGGATGCATGGTGGTTAGGGTGAAACGAAGATGCCACACTATGGGCTTTATGGTATAGAGCTCTTAAGCAGTAGCAGATCGCCATTAGATTTCATTAGAGACAACATGACGCTACATTTGTAAAATAATAATGTTTATTCAAAGCAATCATATAAATAAACATAATAAGTTACAGAGGTCTCCATTTCAGAGAATGGATGCCTGTGCGTAACATAAAACTTAACAATTTTCTTAACTGTGGTGATTATAACTAAGGTTTAATTCATGTATAAGAAAAACTAATTAACAACAATTTTCAATCATTGTACAGTCTGAGTCATAAGTCGAATTTGGGAAAAAATGTCGATTCTGAGGAAGTTGTCGAGGTCGGTAAAATGTCAAAATTGGGTAAGCTGTCAGAATCAGGTAGGTTGTCAAAATCGAGATATTAGTATTGAATATTCATTTATCTTCTTCTTGATTTATTATGATTTTAATAAATTTACGACCTTGTTCTAGAATCCAAATTTTGATTTTATTTTTGAAACGCTTAAAATTTTTTATTTTCTTCAGGTATTCAGGAATCTTAGCATATAGGCGTGGTGCAATGTAGTTACAGGTTCTTTGTCCTATTCTTTTTTTTGATCTCTGGGTCTGGTAGGTATTATCTCTATTTCTTGTGTTGAATGGGTGATCAATTTTAGCCAGTTTTAACTTTCCTTTGAAAATATTTGTCATTATTTTGAGGCTATATAGTTGTCTAGCATCCAACACTTTTGAAATTTCGTAGAGCTGTTCACTTGGATACCTGATTTTTTTTCCGAATATTATTCTTAAAATCCATCTTTGAGTAACGTTCAGATTTTCCAAGTGTTTATCGTATACACCTCCCCAACCCAAGATCCCTTAGTTGATTTGGGATTGGACCAAGGCGTTGAACAGAATCATCAAATATTTAGAACTTCTAAAATACTTTTTCATTGTTCTAAATTTGTATAGCAGACCTCTTAGTTTTTTGACTACATGGTGAATGTGGTGATCCCATTTTAAATTTGAATCTATTATCACGCCAAGATATCGAATAGCTGCTGTTTCGGGAATTGTTATATCTGAGTTAACCTCAATATTTCCTATAGATGGCAGGCCAGTAGAATATGACGAGAAAGGCATGTATTTTGTTTTACTGCAATTTAAAGTAAGTTTGTTTGCTTGAAACCAGAGTTGCAAATTGGTAAAATCATTTTCAACTTTTTTTTTTAGATTGTCCCATGTATCTGCTCGATAGTGTATAGCGGTGTCGTCAGCAAAACTAATTATATGACCAGTGGTATTGCATTTTAACAAGCTATTTATGCAAATTAAAAACAGAAGTGGACCGAGAACAGTCCCCTGTGGAACCCCACAAGTAACTGCTCTCAAAGAACTTATGTTTCCATTAATTTCTACCATCTGTCGACGATTGGTCAAATAACTTTCCAGCAGTCCGTGACTGACTCCACGGAAACCAAAACTCCAAAGTTTATTTAGTAATTTCTTGTGACTGACAGTATCGAATGCTTTCGCAAGGTCCACGAATACACATAAGCTAGGAATTTTTTCATCTAAGCATTCATAAATTTTATCAGTAAGCTCACGTATAGCGTCTTCGGTGGATCTGCCTCGCCTAAATCCAAATTGACCTCTATCCAGAATATTATTTTGGTCAAGGAAAGAAATCATTCTATGCTCTAGGATTTTTTCTATTATTTTAGAAATATTCGAAATTAATGAAATCGGTCTGTAATTGCATATTTTAGTTTTATCTCCACTTTTGTAGAGTGGTTTTATTCTACCAATCTTCAATACATTTGGAAAAATACCACTTTCAAAACAATAATTTATCAGGTCAGAGAGGGGTGCGGAAATTTCTGCTTTTATTTGTTTTAATGTTTCTGCTCGTAAGCCGTCATTTCCGGGAGATTTTCCATTTTTCAATTTTTCGATTGTTGCTTCTATTTCTTGAAGATTTGTTGGAGTTAGGAAGAATGTTTCACCTACAGAAATATTTTTCTCTTGATAGTTCTCTATGTTTGGAATATTTTCTGCATATTCCTCTCCTAAAGTACTATAATGTTTGTTGAAAGCTTCGGTGATTTCTTTCGGATTATCTAAAGTGCCATTTTCTGTTTCGATTGTTTTAATTTCGGTTGTCGGTTTTTTTTCATTACAAATGTTTTTTACATAATCCCATATGCCTTTTGTTTCTGATTCGTTTTTTGAAATAAATTTCTCCAAGTTATTTTTCTTTGCCTCGTCAATAAGTTGCTGTATCTGATTTTTTAAGTTAAGATAAGTTAAGAGATAAGTGTTCTTTAGCTCGAGATTATCCGGTTCCTCTTTAAGTTCCATGTATATATCATTTTTTTTGTTTATTAATTTTAATAGAGATGGTGTTATCCAGGGTTTTCGCTTAACATTTTTGCTCTTAAGCTTCACACTATGAGTGTTTTTGTTAATATGACTCGTCAGAATATTGAGGAATGTCTCAGTTGCGGAGTGTGCGCCGACTTCTGAGTACATTTTTTGCGAAGTCTCATTTATTAGATCTTTTTTCAGTTGCTCATAATTTACATAAATCTTCTCTCTGCTTTTATTTTTTGATACTTTATGCTCACTTGTTTTATTACAAGACAACATAATCGGATAGTGGTCGGTAATTAAGTATTGTATAATACAGCCGTTTTTGTCATTTGAATCAAAATTTGTATTCCACCCCTTAATATAAAAATGATCTAGACAAGATCCGCTCTCTGGTCTTGTGCATTTGTTTATCACAGATGTGAATCCAAAACTCTGCATAATATTCTTGTACTCCTCTACAAAATCTTCATTTGAGAGGGTGTTAATATTAATATCACCTACTATTACATGTTCTGAGGATAAGGAACTTTCTAGATAGTTATATAAACTTTGATTGAAGAGTTTTGTACATTGTTGTGGAGATCTGTAGATTGCCGTCACTTTCCTGCTATTGCGACTATTATTTTTGAGAGATTTCTACCGCCTTGGTTTCTCCAATTTCAACAACTTCATAATCAAAGTTCAAGTATTTTTTAACATAGACCACAACCCCGTCGTTTTTATTGTAATTCCCTTTATTATAAACAGTGTCGAACCCGTTCAGATGAAACAGATTCAGGTTTTCAATTTGAAATGTTTCCGTCAGTACAATTATTTCGAACTCCAAAGACAAATATTCTAAAAATGCGACAAACTCCGGAAAATTCAAATTAATACTACGTACATTCATATGCAATATGTTAAACTTATCATTAAAATTATGACTTTTTAGATTTACAATATTTTCCATAGGAGTATCATATGTTTCACATTCATAGTCTCGGATATACTGATTCATGGTAAGGAATGCCAAAGATATGACTACATGTAATGTTCAACAAAGCGGTGTAATTTAAATTGTTTAAAGAGTTAACTTACTTGGTATGATTAATGTATTTTTCAGTCTCTCGAAAGTTTTTTAACACTGCGTTGATCCATGTCTTGGTCTCAATCTTGGTTGATCGTTTTTCTTCGGCGAAATTTTCTTCTTGAATACTTTATAGTGAAGCGTTGACTTCGGTGTTGTTTTTGCTATTTGGTGATCTTTTTTTTCTAAATTTGATTTCGATGAACTTGTATCTTCTAGAGTTTCCGTATCCTCCCAGATTCACTCGTTCGTGTTTTCGCCTTCTTCGCTTGTTGCGCTTCCTCCGTGTTTGTTTGTTGATGGGGTTGGTGGTGCACTGCTTGCTTTGTTTTCAACTTGTTTATTGATAAGATCTTGTACAGTGTATATGGCGCTTCCAACTATGAGACGGTTTCCTCTTATGAAGGATTTTTTTTGTGGTGCACTGGCTTTGGCTTTCAGTAAATTGCTCTTGAGAATTTTATATTCCTCGCGTTGCTGCTCTGTCTGATCATTGAGGACACTGAGATTAGTTTGCTTTAGAATTTTTGCATTCGGTAGTATCTCTCTCTTCTTCAGATAAGAAATTAACTCTATCTTGATAGGAGCGTCTTCGTTTTTCCCTAATTTATAACAGTCGTTGATATCGTTTTCCTTAATTTCTACTTTCAGAGAACGTTGTATTTCATCGCAAATGAACTGTGGTGTTATTTCGTCTGCTGTTTTTTTGAGACCAAAAAATATTATGTTGTTCTTCTTATTTATGCGGTCAAGATGTTCAATCTTATTTTTCAAAAACTGGTTTTCGTCTTCAAGTTGTTCAACCTTATTCTTTAGAGCTTGAAATTCTAACAAAATTCTCGTTTCGCTGGCTGCAATCGAGTTCTTTATTTCCTTTTTTGAGTTAATAATTTCTTCGTACAAATGCTCCGACGTAATTGGAGAATTTCTTTCCGTCATTCTAAATGTGATACGAACGGGTATGTGTTCCCTTAGAGACGGCCTGACCGATTATACTCACATATATGCTTTTTGTATCCGTGTGAAGAAAATGAACTGAAAACACTTTCACTGTAGTTTTCTCGTTTAATATTTCGAAAATCACCTTTCAAATTACGATTTATAATGCCTTTACTGTTTATCCAGAACACTGCTTTTATTTGAAATTTGTAGACTCCGATTAACTATATTAATTTGCAATTTTATCGAGTGTAAAATAATCAATACACCTTATGTAATTCCATACTTAAACGCAATCAAGCACTTAATGTTTCAACGAGATAAAGCTAGAGCGCATGGTGACAGAGGATCAACATCACATTAACCGTTTATCTTGGCTTCGAAGATCACCTGATCTGTATTCGATTGAACATGTCTGGAATATGATTGGTCGCAGGTTTTTGACTTTGCACCCCTCTTCATAACTTTAGTAATCCTTCCACATAATTTTAGGGTAGCCTGCAATGGGATATCACAAGAATACATCGACGACGAGAAGCATACATACGATGCAGCCGGTTTCATCATGCTCTCCGTTATTTGTTTCATATGATGGTTGTGTCCATATGTACTGCTTATCATTTCAATAATTTTTCTTCATATTCTCCCGTTTTTCTGCATAATCCTTTTCACGTGTGATAAAGGGTGATTCATGTAGAGATACTTTTTGTGGTGGGGATTTAATTGCAGACTCCGCATGCCTTGTGTTAACTGCGGTGCCATTTCTGTTCAGTAGTGTTTGACCAGTCATAATGGAAAGACTTAGCCCGGCACAGCGTCTACAAATTGTTCAACTTTATTACGAAAATGGGCGTTCTACGAGAAATGTATAGAAGAATTAGGGACCGATTATTCCACCGGCCCATAAACCACACCAAACAGTTGTTTCTTTTGGATTCAATTTCAGCTCTTGAACCTTTTCGGGTTGTTCATCACCCCAAATATGCGCACTTTGTTTATTCACGAACCCATTAAGCCAAAAATGGGCCTCATCGGTGAACAAAATTTTTGTCGGAAACAGTGGATGTTCTGCAAGCTTGTCAAGAGCCCAACGACTAAAACGGAAACGATTCGGAAGGTCGATCGGCTTCAGTTCTTGCACTAGTTGAATTTTGTGAGCTTTCGAAGAAAGATCCTTACGTAAAATACACCAAGTTGTTGAATATGACAGGCCAAGCTGTTGAGAACGGCGACGAATCGACAGTTCACGATCTTCGCGTACACTCTCCGCTACCGTCACTATATTTTCTCCACTACGTGCTGGGTGTGGTCTATTTGAATAATGAAAAGTGGTTCTCAAACTTACGGATGGTAGAGCTAATTGTGCATTTGTTTGACCGATTATGTGGAACATAAGTTCTAAGCGCCTGATACACATTCTTCGTAGAACACCCAATTTCGTAATGAAGTTGAACCATTTATAGACGCTGTGCCGGGCTGAGTCTTTCCACCATGAATTTTCAAACACTACTGAACAGAAATGGAACTTCAGTTAACACGACGCATGCGCAATCTGCAATTAAATACCCACCACAAATAGTATCTCTAAATAAATCACCCACCCTCTATATATTCATCAACTACAGTAAAGTATTCGATAGAGTTAAGCATGAAACGCTTATGTCACCATTAAAGACAATCGATCTTGGTGATAAAGATTTGTAACCTCAATTATAACCAAAGCATCAACCTCGGAAACAATCTCTCAGATTTAACGAGGAGTGAAACAGGACAGCGTACTGTTTCCCTTACTTAGGTATTGTGATTGGTGGAGTACGTCAAAATAATTCAAGATATGCCGACTATACAATCATCTTTGCAGCCAGTTTACAAGCGCTGATCTTACGAGATCCAAAAATGAGCCAAAGAGAGGGTCTCAGTTGACTTGAACACTAAAACTACAAAATACGTCAAAACAATTATTACTTGTAGATCGACAATCAACAACAGGAGTTAGCAACTACATTTACCTAGTTACCAACTTAAAGGAACACAGGGAAGTAAGGCAGCGCACAGAGAAAGCCAGATCATCATTCAGCAATATGTCGAAGATCTTCTAAAGCCATGAGCTGTCTTTAGCGATTGAAGTGCGCTTGTTGCAGTGCTGTACATTTTCAGCACTTCTATATGATGTTGAATCCTAGACACTAACTGAAATGAGGATGGACAAGAACCTTTCGAAATCTGGTGCTATAGGAGAATACTCAAAATATCCTGGGTGGAACACGTATCTAACACCGAAGTACCAAAACTAGGTAAAGAACGGGAATTATCGTCCAGGATAAAACAGCCTGTTGCAACTTATTCTACAGAGCAAACAAAATTTGAGAAAAGAAGGGTTTTGGAACTAGGAGAAACTCTTAACTACAAAACTTAAGTTTTATCTAACAGAGCTTTTTTTGGCTGCCTAAAAAAAAAAGAATTTATGTCAGATTCCTGTCTATTGTCAGTCATAAATATTCAATTGTTTCCTTGTTCTGTAGTTTCTTTTACTCGTTTTCATTGGCGGTGCTCTTACGTTTAGTTTGTTGAACATAAATATTACCTCAGTTTTGTCCTATTTTTATTTTACTTCGATTTCAGCTTCCCAGCCTTTGAAGGTGTTCGATATATACCTCCACCATTGATCCATTTCTTTATATTCCGTACATAATGGCATACACATATCTTTGAAATAATTTTTTTTTAATACCTCACATACAGTTTGTTTATTTCATTTCAAAATCTACCTGCCCTTACTGAAAAACGCTGTATTTCTCTACTTTTTCTCTGAACTCGATCACACTGCTTCTCCGTTATAGAGCGAAATAAGGATTACATTGAATTCAAATTTTTTCTCTGAAATTGCATAAATAATATTCCGATGAAATTCGTTTACTGAAAGTTAAAGCACCCTATATAATAACTTCTACAGGAAATCTAACCTCTTCATCATTCACTCCGTATTTCTCTATCGCAAACTGCCAATAAAAATCAAGCCGATTAAACTCTACAGTCTACAGCATCTGCTCATTAAATTAATATCAGCGTGACTTCATGTTTCATAAATTCCCTCTCGAAATCCAATTAGGGATGTTTCGTTAATTAAACTAGATTTACATGAGGTTAACGACATCTATTAGAACGAATCCTAAGATAATAAAAAGATATTTCGTGGATTGGAAGGAAATATCAGAACGATACAAGTAACTGTTGGGAACTTGAACGCTCAGGAACTCTGCATACAGTAAAGGAGTTTCATGACATAATGAATACTGTGAAACAATATCGGGAATAATTCTCTCTCCTTTGTAGTTAAGACTCCATTGTTTGCACCACTTTTTGTCGCCATACAGAGCTGTCGAGTTTTTCAACATCATATTAATTTCGTCATCTTTATTCTTTGTCAAAGGAATTGTTTGCATTTGCTCATGGATCGGTAAGGAAACGAATTAAGTTAAAAGACAATTTGGTCTATAGGCCCAGGAACTGTGAATCTACTTTCCATAAAAGTATTAATAAAAACACTTAATATAGTAAATAGCTATATCAAGTTCAAATAATTGCCTCAGGAATATTCATAAATATGTATACATTATTTTGGGCGTCTACTTCAGTGAGAAACTCTTTTGAGCATAAAATTTAAATTAATGATAGTGGTGGATTTAAAGGAGAAGTTCGCTTTTTCCCGGAGCCCCATGATATTTCATTTCAAAACGTAATTTTTTCTTTTCACTACGCACGATGTATGCCGGTTTCCATTTTGTTTTATTCTACTGACATCAATATTCAATAATGACATCAGCCCAAAATAACTAGAAATAATAAGAATAGAAATACGGCACGTATAAATTGGCGAAATAACAGTCTATATACAGGTGTCGCAGAAGTCGACGTCAAGCTGGAATCAGGTAACAGGTTAAGTTATAATAGTCATCAGAAAAATATAAAAGAAAATCCAAGTCCTGTATTTTTCAACTTATTCAACTTTCTTTTATTCAATAAAATGCACAACTTGTGATGATTTTTGAACTCCTGTTGCTACAATTTTTTACTTTTTTCAAATTTTATTTTTCTTATGTTATCCCGAAGAGTACTTTTGTAACTTTTAATCTTCAGTTCTAAGCCAATTGCTCTAGCTTGGAAAATAATGTCACTTTTTGCCGAACCAAGTATTCAAAATTAATATTTCGCCCAATTTCAATTGACTGTACTGAAAATAATTGTACATCAGTTTGTTAAGTTACTTCAAAAGTCAGCACATTTAATAAGGATTCTAAAATGATATAACACCAACTACATTCTTTTTAAGATTGGTCAAAACGGGTTTTTCTTAAATAAATTCAGTTTCTTTTTATGACAAGATTTAATTAATTCACAAAAGATGTTCAAATTGCCCTTCTTCGGCCGCAATACATGCACGACATCTTAAAAAAGATCGGGATATCTGACGGGCGAATTTTCCGTTATTTACGAATTGCTTTGCTCCCTTAATTATCTCCCGAAGCTCAGCTACATTTTCAAATTGTTTTGAATATTTTTTTTCCCTCACTGCTCCCCAATAAAAAAAATCTAAGAGATTCAAATCAGA
Organism: Megalocaria dilatata; assembly: GCA_034642435.1. NCBI lineage: Eukaryota > Metazoa > Arthropoda > Insecta > Coleoptera > Coccinellidae > Megalocaria > Megalocaria dilatata. The sequence continues at coordinate 41,569,110 of CM067856.1, read as the reverse complement.
TGAACGGGCTGGCCACGAGATTGTACCAGATCGCCCTATCCATCTGCCCGGATATTCTTCATTTAGATATTCTCTAACTGAGAGGGCATAGTGCGCTGGACAGCCATCTTGCTGAAATCATTTTTCTCTGAAAATACTAAGTGGCACGTCTTCAAGTAAATTTGGCAACTGAAAAATCTAAATAAATTTCAGCATTTAAAACCTCTGGCTACTGAAAAGGTCCTATGACTCTTCCGTTCTAAATTCTAGTCCACATGTTCACTTTAAAACGATGTTAAGATCTATCTTGTCTCATTAAATTCGGATTTTCTACGTGCCACTCGTGTAAATTGGGTAGGTTCATGTAACCATCCTTTTTAAATGTTGATTCGTCCGACCGAAAAAAATTTTCCAAGAATTGTGGGTCTTCCCGGTTGTTTTGTAGCATCGTTTGGCAAAACGCAACCCGAAGTACATAATCCCGAGGTAACAGAGCTTGTACTCGCTGTACATGATATGGGTGGAGCTTATGTTTTTTCAATATTCAATAGTCGGTGAGCTGTACTTTTGGGCACTCCTGTGCTTCGCTGACTTTCACGTAGTGAAGTATTTAAAAAGTTCCGGATTTTCTAGACGGACTATATATTAAATAATAAATAAATCGAATTTTCATTACGCCAAGACAAGTTTCAACTGAGCCCTTACGATGTTTTAGGCTAGTCGGACACAAGCGCAAGTGGCCAGTTTCTTCAATGTTAGCCAAAGTATGATATTACGTTTACTGACATGGTACTTTACCACTGGAACTGTTCGCCAAAGACCCAGTCCACGGTAGTCCACGTGCTACAACGCCAGTAGAAGACCGTTTTCAACTCTTTCGGTGAGAAAACAGCTTCGCAACACTTGCTGAATGGCAAGTCAACGTTTTTGAGATGCCACAGGTACTTCAATTTCCCTAAGCACAGTCAGAAGACGTCTTAATGAAGCCAATCTAACATCGAGAGGCATGTTAAGAAGAGTTCCACGCGCTCGCGAGCACAAGCGTCAAAAATTTGAATGGCAATAGAGCGGGTACACTGGCGAGGTGAATGGAGATGCGAACTCTTTACTGACGAGTCTACATATGGATGTCTTTCTGATAATCGACGAGTATGGGTGTGGACACGTCCATTCATACGGAGGAACCGCTACTCAGTTCAAGAAGTTCATCTTTTTCGAGGAGGCACAATTTCGAGGAGTTGGGATGGATTTTGTTTCGATGACAGAACTGACTTATTATTACTTCCAAGAGCCATGACGTCTCAGACCTATATTAATGAAGTTATCAAGGGAGTAGTCCTACAATTCCAAGCAGCTGGTGAAGAAAATTTCGTTTTTTTATATGACAATGCACTGCTACACAGATCCCACTGACATCTACTCGTAGATTACTGCTAGAGAAAATCAGGATATTCCTCATCATGTAGGCTGGCAGCTCAGTGGTAGCTTAGTTCTCGTAACAGGAGGGTCGCTGGTTCGAATCCTGTTCAAGTGGAAAAGAAATGTTCTAGTTGGATGGGTGTCGACTACCATTTCAGTGTTGGGTCGAAAATTAACAGTGGATTAACTCAGCAACAGCGCATCGATGAACTTAAATCAGTTTTTGGCGATGAAGCTCCCTGAAGGACCATTGTTTATCGATGGTATGGTGAATTCAATAGAGGTCTCAGAAAGCTCCAAGAAAAATTCGTGAATGTCGTCCGAAATCAGCTGTTGTTCCGGAAACCATTGATATGATATTGAAAGATCATTATGTGACCTATCGTGAAATTGAGACAACCTTAGGCATTAGTGGGACTAGCATACATTCAATATTGCATGAACATTTGACTGTCAAAAAAATTTGTTCGCGTTGGATTCCACACAATTTTTTAATCGTTCCAAAAAAGGGTCGTGTCGATTGGTCAAATGCTCAAAAAATACGATCGCGGTGCTTCGAAACACGTCTGTAACATCGTGACAGGTAACGAATCATGGATTTACGCGTTTGAGTCCGAAAGTAAAAAGGAGTCGACTGTGTGGTTGTTTCAAAATGAGCCAAATCCTACAAAAGTTGTTCGCGCACGAAGCATTTCCAAGCAAATGGTCACCTGTTTTGTGGAAAAAACTGGACATGTCGTAACCGTACCTGTAGAACAACGCAGAACAGTAAATTCTGAGTGGTACACAACCTTTTGTTTGCCAGTTGTCTTCCAAGAAATGAAGAAAACCGACCGACGAAGACGGATTCCTCTTCACCACGACAATGCGAGCTCTCACACATCGGCTCAAACAGCTGCATTTTTGAGCACTCAAAACGTCGATTTGATGAGTCAGCCGCCGTATAGTCTTGCCTTGGCTCCGAATGACTTCTTTTTATTCCCGTACGTAAAAAATAAACTGAGAGGTCAACGTTTTTCAACACCTGAAGTTGATGCGTTCAGAAGGCATGTTTTTGAGATACCTCTATCAGAATGATCAACATGCTTCGACAATTGGTTCAAACGCATGCTTATAGATCTTCATGGGGAATATTTTTGAAAATAATAAAGCGATTTTCGATTATTAATATTTGTTTCTGCTTTCTAATCCCGAAATATGAAAGGCAACCCTCGTATTTCAAAAGAAACTATCTGCAGTCACTGGACAGGCTGTTTTTGATTCGTCAATTTGTCCCGACTGTTTAGAATGTTGCACGGTGTTGCTCCAAAGTTGCTACGAATTCAATTGTGACATTGTCACGCTGAGATTGAAGCACGTTCGTTAATTCATTTATGTAAACGTGAAGTGCCTTCATATTCATATTTACTTTTAATTAATTGCACATGAGTTACAGTTTGGTGGAATAGGCAGCAATGACACCGTATTATACGAGTATTATACGAGTATATGGGAGTAGTTGAATACGTATTGAGCTGATAAGCATTGATTTTCGTTTTCGAGTTTGATTCGTTAAAGGGGAAGACATCCTTATGCTCAAACGATTAAAATAAAGGTTTGAGAAAATTTTTCAGATAGTGCTGTAATCTGCCCAGAACACGCGAAAACTTTTTTCTCGCTTTATTCTAATTACATTCATATCAATGAAAGTGAAAGTCTCTTGATTTTGTACAAGAATTATTGAATTTTATCGAAATATATTAATATTCAGATATTAAACTTGTATGGAGAAGTCGAGTAAATTGCAGGAAAAATGAGAAATCGTCAATATTGGTGAATATTCATTTAGATAATAATTCATGAAAACAAAACAATTGCAACAAAACAAAAGATTTTCAAAACACATCTTTCAATTTGTTTTGATATCCAAATTTTGATATTCAAACATCATTTACCCTTGATTCAAAAATAAAATGGAGCAGACATTTATCTTTTGAATAAAGGATTCAAATATAAATTCGAATAACAAATAAGATTTAGAATATGTTGCGATAGAATCAGAACTAGTGCTTCAAAATTACAATTACACAAATATCGATAAATATATAATTACCAATATGATTAAAATCCATCATGAATTATCTAATAGAAATTCCAGAATTAAAGTAGATTATAAAACTATTAAAACCATAAAACAAAAAATCACCGAAAATAATTTATTTTTCACCCGATCCGATAAAGGTAACACCATTATTGCTAATAATTCTCAAGTAATCAAAACAAGTTGTAGAAATTACTACTACCAATAATGATATTTTACACACCTAATTTTAACTCGAGTTTCGGGAATTAACTATCTCATCTTCTGAAAAAAGTTGTCTGATCATGGGATAGTTAATTACCAAAACTCGAGTCACAATTAAATGTGTAAAATATCGATTTATTGGTAGTAAAACTGTAACGTACAACTTCTTCGCTCCTCGTCCAGAAACCTGGCTTGCTTTGTTCCAGCTTGACCAGCGTACCAATGGAGGACCCAACCAGTCTAAAGATTCATGACTAACCGTCCCCGCCGAGTTGAAATAGGGCAAGGCATGCAGAGTTTGACGACCACCGGTCCAAGCGGAACACATGGTTACTGGCGTCACAGGCAGAGCAGCGCATCACGCCTGTCTGATGAGTTTCAGATAAGCAGACTCTGAACGAAACGCCATTTCCCGAATCAAGACGTGGAAGCTCCCTCGATCGCTTCAAAACATAATAATTTCTACGACTTGTTTAAATTATGATCAACTACAAAATAGTAATTCTGGGAAGGTATAGTCAGTTACGAAAAAATATTTCGCAAAATTGGAGTTATCTTTTCGGTTCCTAAAGGCAGATTGATGTTCTTTGTACTTTTTAAGGAAAGATCTTCCGGTTTTTCCTATATATACGCTACTGCACTGTTGACAACTTAATTTATAGACTCCAGAATTATTTAGCCGGTTGTTTTTGTCTTTTGCATCAAAAAGAAGGTTGGAAATTTTATATGAGGGCATGAAAGCTGTTATTATGTTAATTTTTTATAGAAGTAGAGCTATTTTGGTTGTGTCTGTCGATGTAGGTTTTCTAAATATACCAAAGGAAATTTTATCATTATTCTTAGTTGAAGTTATGCCTAGAAAATTTATTTTGTTATCACATTATGTTTCCATAGTGCATTTTACCTTATGGTGCTAATTATTAAGATATTCTAGTGTGTTTTTAATTCTGAATGTGTTCCGCAAAAGCAAGCCAATATAATCGTCTACATACCTGTACCACAAAGTGATATGCTTTGCGTGTGTGGATTTTGGAATTTTTCTTTCGAAAAAAGACATAAAAATTTCAGCGAGAAGTGAGCTGAGAGGTGACTCCATGGCAAGTGCATCTTTCTGTAGAAAATTACAATCCCCACATATCCTCAAAAAATATCATAGAAACAATAACTTGTTAATTAGCATTAATTAAAACACCGAACTCAAACTTCACTAAAGAAAAGATTAAAATATTACTTTCAACCCACACAGAATCACAGAACAATAAAGAAATATCAATTATAAAAACAATTCAAAACAAAATTCGAAATGATAATTTGATAATGACAAAGTAAACTCTATTGTTATTCTATCCAAAGAAGAATATGTTCAGAAAATAAACAATTTTTAGAGAAAGAATCCCCTATACAACTAAAACGAGATCCCACCCTAAAAATTCAACTTAAACTAAGAGCAACCCTCAAAGATATCCAAATTACTTTATCAGACTATGATAAAAGTAATAAATTCAAACTTACTAATATGAATCCTACCCCTCCCAAACTATATAGTTTTATTAAAATCAATATAGAATATTCACCAATACGCCCTGTTGTATCATACATTAATAGCCCCCCTGCGAAACTAGCCTCCAAATTAAACCAAATTTTTAAAGAACTAACACATTTCAACTCACCGTATTCAACAAAAAATTCAATTGAGATCACAAAAAAACTGGAAAATTTTACCCCTCCAAACAGTATTCTAGTTTCGTTTGATGTAGTTAATATGTTCTCGAATATACCAAATGCTGAATGTATGAATATAATCGAATATATCCTAACAAAAAATAACATCAATCCTGTCATAAAAAATAAAATTCTAACCCTTTTCGAACTTTGCGTGGAAGAAAATTACTTTCAATACAATAGTAAATTTTACAAACAGAAAGATGGATTTGCCATGGTTTCACCTCTCAGCTCACTTCTAGCTGAAATTTGTATGTCCTTTTTCGAAAGAAAAATTCTAAAATCCACACATGCAAAGCATATCACTTTTTGGTACAGGTATGTAGACGATTATATTGGCTTGCTTTTGCGGAACACATTCAGAATTGAAAAACACACTAGAATATCTTAATAGTTTGCACCATAAGGTAAAATGCAAACACAATGTGATAACAGAATACATTTTCCGGGCATAACTTTAACTAAGAATAATGATAAAATTTCATTTGATATATTTAGAAAACCTACATCGACAGACACAACCATACCCAAGTTTTCAAACCACTCGAACACTCATAAACTAGCTGCATACAGATCAATGATACATAGAGCATTTTCAATTCCTTCAAATAATATTACTTAAAAAAAAGAACTGAATAAAATCCAACAAATAGCCACAAATAATCATTTCGAAACTAAAATAATAAATTCCCTTATAAATAAAAAACAAAAACAACTACTTCGTAAGCAAATATACCCCATTTCCATATCAGATAATATAGACAATAAATTCATAAACTTAACTTACTTTGGACCAGTCTCACAAGAAGTAGATCAAATTTTATCGAAAATTAACATAATAACAGCTTTCACACCCTCATATAAAATTTCCAACCTCTTTTTTAATTCAAAAGACAAAAACAACCGACTGAATAATTCTGGAGTCTATAAATTAAGTTGTCAACAGTGCAGTAGCGTATATATAGCACAAACCGGAAGATATTTCCATAAAAGGTACAAAGAACATCAGTCTGCCTTAAGGAACAAAAAAGATAACTCTAATTTTGCGAAACATTTTTTCATAACCGACCATACGGTCTCAGAATTGGATAATCTCGAAATATTGCACGTGGAAGCGAAAGGAAAGAACTAGACATTCTGGAATCCATAGAAATTCACATATACAAAAAGCACGTACCGACAATTCAACTATTAAATGAGCAGACGGACCTGTGGCAAACCCCACTTTTTGAAGTTTGGCCGAAGCTATCAAGAAATACATACTACTCTGTCAAGAAAGTACCGGAAATTTTCAATTAAAACAACATTTTTACATTTAATCGTCAAAATTTATTGGGTCGCCTTCAAAATAGGCTCCATTTGCTCCAATACATCTATGCCAACGGCACTTCCAATTATCGAAACATTTTTTATAGGCGCTTTCCGGGATGGACTTTAGCTGTCGCGCCGAATTTTGTTTTATGGCTTCAATCGACCCAAAACGGGTGCCACGAAGGGGCAATTTTAGTTTTGGGAAGAGGAAAAAGTCGCAGGGAGCCAAATCCGGCGAATACGGTGGTTGCTGAAGCACGTTTGTTGAGTTTTTGGCGAGAAAGTCAGTTACAATCGTAGCTCGGTGAGAAGGCGCGTTATCGTCATGCAAAATCCATGAGTTGTTCGCCCACAAATTTGGCCGCTTCTTACGGATACGCTCACGCAAACGTTTCATAACGCCTAGGTAATACTCCTTGTTTACCGTCTGACCCTCTGGAACGAATTCGTAGTGCACCACGCCACGGATATCGAAGAAAACAATGAGCATCACCTTCATTTTCGAGCGGCTTTGGCGTGGTTTTTTCGGTTTCGGCTCATTTTTTGCCACCCATTCCGATAATTGCTGGCTTGTTTGCATATCGTACTCGTAGACCCAGGTCTCATCACCAGTTATAATGCGTTCCATGAATGTAGAATCGGAATTACAGCGATCCAGCATGTCTGAAGCAACCTGTTCGCGATGACGTTTTTGAAGAAAATTCAGGTCTTTCGGTACGAGTCGTGCGGCCACCTTTCTCATGCCGAAAATATCAATCAAAATCGTACGTGCGGACTCGTGGGATATCTTAAGACCATGTGCTTTCTCTCTCAAGCTGGTACGACGGTTTTCCAGCACCCTTTCCTTAATTTTATCGACGTTATCTTCGATCGACGCCGTTGATGGGCGACCACTTCACGACCGTCCTTGAAGGCTCTGTACCACTGATATGCACGAGTTTTCGATAGAGCATTATCACCAAAGGCCTTTTGCAACATTTTCAATGCATTGGCACACGAAAATTCATTTGCAAATCAAAACTTTAAACAAATTCTTTGCTCAACGTAATCACCCATAGTAAAAATCAGCACGCACTCTGACATCGACTGACTTAATCAGCTGTTGCAAACACACTAGTTGACAGATGCCGCTCAAGCTTGGCATAGTAATTAAGGACAGTGGTACCAACCTAGGAAAAAAAAATTTTACCTGCCTCATTGCCCCGCCAGATTTAAATCGATAATTCCTGGTACTTTCTTGACAGAATGTATATATAATGAGACATAATTTGTTTATTCAGTTTGAAAATGTAGTATCACTACGAAACTCGAGTCACTGTATAATCGTAAATAAAGTGATAGGAAACAAAGTAATTTCCCATTTCATTCCAATGTTTACAGTTGAATGGAGATTGTATAAGTAAATGAGATAAATATTTTGTTATAATTTTCTAATTCAAGTATTAAAAATAAATACTAAATAATTACAAATGAGCTTTGTTTTTTCCGGTTACTTTCTAGACGGATCTCTCAGAGATCCGTCAAATTGAAGCCAAGAGATCTGGAAAGAGGGTTAGTCTTATGGACAGCTCCTTCAAAGGTAAAAAAAGGGCTTCTACGACAACCCCAAAATACCACGCTTTGCCTGCCCGACCGTTTCCATCGACCTCATCATCAACACCAAAGCTGGACATTCATGGTTCGAAAGTTATACTGTGTATCTGGTGGAACCAAGTGGGCGTTGTGTACTGCGAGCTGATAAAAACTGGTGATCAGTATAGACTGCAATTACTGAATTTTAACCCCGCATTAGGAAAAAACGGCAGAATATAAGGACAGACATGATAAAGTTATTTTTTTGCATGACAATACTCGGCTTCGCTTTGCTAAAGTTATCAAAAAATATTTAGAAACGATCAAAACGTCGTATGCTCCTTACGTTGCTCGTTCTGATTACTGGTTCTTTCGACAGATACAACACGATTTGCACCTTTCGAATAAATCGAAAAATGACATCCAAATTGAACCACCTCAAAACACAGAAAGTGTTTCCGAGACGGGATTCGGAAATTGCCTGAGAGGTGGGGAAAAGTACTGAGCAGTGATGATCAATATTTTTATTAATTTGTTAACTCATTATCTTTTGCATTTTTAGAGCTAAAAAAAAGGATGGAAATATTTTGTTATCCTAATACTTTGTGCTTTTTTGTTGTTTCACATGCGCACAATACATTTTTCATTATATTATTATATTATATTAATTATAAAAACATTTAATATTCCAAAAACTACATTTAAAATGCATTCGAAGAACAAAATTTCAATATTGGTAGACATATGGAAGTTTCAAATATTGTACAACGTTCTGATATATAAAGAAATTCATAAAAATAAAGGAATTAATAGAAAATTTAACTCATCATTGAGGGAACGTTGTTTCGTTGTATAAATTTTCCGTTAACCTCGTTGCTTGTAAAGTTCTTCCAAATTAGTCTTTCAAAAATTTTGCAGCGAAACAATTTATATATTTCCTTCCAATTTTTCTTTTTCTATGAACTCTTGTATCATTTAGAATGTTGTAAAATATTTCCAAGAGACTACCAAAAAAAACTTTGTTTTTCTGACACATTCTTGATTTGATTTCTTTGAGATTGAATAATTATGTAAGGGTGTCAGAATGTTCTGGTTTTATATTTGAAATTAAATAATAACCTTCAACGTGTATACCATAAACTCAAAAAATTAATGCCTTATTTTTTTGACGATTTTTATGCAATTAATTCCAAAATCCATCTCAAAGCCACTGTAGCGGAAATTACACCAATAAGCTGAAGTAATAGTGTCATTATTCATGAACCAGGTAAAAATCAATGCGACTAGCAGCTAATCTCTTCAGCATGCCCAAATCCTACCATTATAAGGCCGTGATTAAATTAACGGAAACGAAAAGTGCGCATCATTAACCCCTATCTAAACACACCGGCCCCCGATAAATCCAGATTGCTGAAGTTTCCAACACCAATCCAAATAATTAATTTCGTCCCGAAACTAAGTTCGGAGTGGTTATGAAATATTCATCCTTTTAATTTTTAAAGGAACCGCGGCAATCTTTCGCAGGACGCTTTTTCTTCATTATTCAAGGCGCAAGTTGTCAAGGGAGAACGATCAAGCAGAAAATTCTGGCATATTGTGTGATGAAACTCCTTGCCTTTGTGAGATGTTGCGTGGAGAATATGAGGGTTGGATTCGGCATAACGAATATATTCGAGTGAAATATAGTTATCTCAAATTTCACAGAAATTCGCATTATTTTGTCCTGGAAATATAGAGAAGAACCCACCTAAAATAATTAAAAAAATTATAAAAATTATTTCCACAATTTATTAATTTAAAGGAAAAATATATATAAACCTAGTAGCTTCAAATTTACATTTTTTTGAATTTTTGAATTAACTCTTGAAATTATACCTTCAGTTCTCACATAGCTGAAAACTTGAAACAAAGCAACTATTTTCGGAAATAATGTTAAGAAAAACATATGTAAGAAGGGATACAAATATTCAAAAAATAAAATTTAAATATCAAAACAGATTTATTCTGTTAGTCTCTTATAAATTTTAATTTCAAAAAATGTTATTCAAAAACTTTTAGAATTAAATTAATGTCTTATAAACACTGCTTAAATTTAGTAGACATATACAATCAAAACTCATTACATAATACCAAATGAAATAGAAACTCAGCAAATATAAATTGCCAATTAAAATTAATGAATAAATATTTGAAGAAGACAAAATTTTGTTTCTGATTTTATATTGAAAACCAAATCTTTTTCGAAAATGCAAAACATAATTTTAAGAACTTCTCTAAAACTAATTTATTTGAAATATTCAATATATTTAAATGAGTTACTTCAAAAATCTCTCAAAACATGTAGCACATCCTCAAAAAACAATTTGAAATCAAATAAGGTCTTCATCGGTCCAACTTCACATTTAAAAAATTAAATCATTTAACAATAAATAACTAACCAGAAAAACCTCCTGTTATCCTTGTTGAACAATCACTACAATTAGATAACTTTAAAAATACAACGTATTCTAGGTTCATTACAAAAATCACACAAAAGTTTGTAAGTTATTTTATAGACTTAGTAAAAACCAAATGACATTTATTTAATGAGATTAAAAACTAAAATTATATATATACATTCTGTCAAGAAAGTACCGGGAATTATCGATTTAAATCTGGCGGGGCAATGAGGCAGGTAAAAAATTTTTTTCCTAGGTTGGTACCACTGTCCTTAATTACTATGCCAAGCTTGAGCGGGATCTGTCAACTAGTGTGTTTGCAACAGCTGATTAAGTCAGTCGATGTCAGAGTGCGTGCCGATTTTTACTATGAGTGATTACGTTGAGCAAAGAATTTGTTTAAAGTTTTGTGTTGCAAATGAATTTTCGTGTGACGATGCATTGAAAATGTTGCAAAAGGCCTTTGGTGATAATGCTCTATCGAAAACTCGTGCATATCAGTGGTACAGAGCCTTCAAGGACGGTCGTGAAGTGGTCGCCCATCGACGGCTTCGATCGAAGATAACGTCGATAAAATTAAGGAAAGGGTGCTGGAAAACCGTCGTACCAGCTTGAGAGAGATAGCACATGGTCTTAAGATATCCCACGAGTCCGCACGTACGATTTTGATTGATATTTTGGGCATGAGAAAGGTGGCCGCACGACTCGTACCGAAAGACCTGAATTTTCTTCAAAAACGTCATCGCGAACAGGTTGCTTCAGACATGCTGGATCGCTGTAATTCCGATTCTACATTCATGGAACGCATTATAACTGGTGATGAGACCTGGGTCTACGAGTACGATATGCAAACAAGCTAGCAATCATCGGAATGGGTGGCAAAAAATGAGCCAAAACCGAAAAAACCACGCCAAAGCCGCTCGAAAATGAAGGTGATGCTCATTGTTTTCTTCGATATCCGTGGCGTGGTGCACTACGAATTCGTTCCAGAGGGTCAGACGGTAAACAAGGAGTATTACCTAGGCGTTATGAAACGTTTGCGTGAGCGTATCCGTAAGAAGCGGCCAAATTTGTGGGCGAACAACTCATGGATTTTGCATGACGATAACGCGCCTTCTCACCGAGCTACGATTGTGACTGACTTTCTCGCCAAAAACTCAATAAACGTGCTTCAGCAACCACCATATTCGCCGGATTTGGCTCCCTGCGACTTTTTCCTCTTCCCAAAACTAAAATTGCCCCTTCGTGGCACCCGTTTTGAGTCGATTGAAGCCATAAAACAAAATTCGGCGCGAGAGCTAAAGTCCATCCCGGAAAGCGCCTATAAAAAAAGTTTCGATAATTGAAGTGCCGTTGGCATAGATGTATTGGAGCAAATGGAGCCTATTTTGAAGGCGACCCAATAAATTTTGACGATTAAACGTAAAAATGTTGTTTTAGTTGAAAATTCCCGGTACTTTCTTGACAGAGTAGTATATCTCAACATATTCAGTATAATTGACCATTCTAATCGGTCTAATCCACATGCAATTCGTGGTAAAGCTAAATATTTCTCTTGTTTAATATCGCATATTTTTCTAAGATTCGATAGTGATTGAAACACCGTTTTATATTCGGGTTATTTAAAGTAAAATTCTTTAGTAAATAAATAATAAATATTCCTACTGTCTCTTCGGATTGAGGCGACTTCGCCAATTAATTTATTTTGTTTTTTCAATTCTTCAATATTACCATATTTATTTGATAGATTCGGTCTTCACTTGGTGAAAACTCATTTTAATTAAAAAAAATTGTATATATGACAGTAATTTATTTCCACAAAAATGTTTGTACTAATACAACAATTGTTTCACCACGATGTGGCTTCTTCAGGTATTACATTGTACTGTCTACAATAAAGAAAATAAATCCGGAGTCTACAAATTAACTTGCAAAGATTGCCCTTTAGTATACATTGGCCAGACTGGTAGACCATTCAAGAAACGTATCCAAGAACACCAAAGGGGTTATATATACAATTCTGTACATTCGACATATGCTAATCATCTTAAGGAATTCAGACATAATTTCAACAATAATTATGAAATTATCCACGTTGAAAGCAAAAGTTCTAGATTAAGTTTTAGAATTTCTTGACTAAACCTAGAAATGATTTAATTTCTTTTCGCGTTTTAGGAATTGGAAATTCACTAACGGCTTTTAATTTATTAGGATTTGGCTTAATTCCTTCTAGGGTTATGATATGACCTGGAGTTGAATTCAAGTCAATTTGTCTTTGTAGACAGTTTCCCGAAAATTTTGTGGGGAATCATTATTTGGATTCATTTCGAAATTAGAAGTTGACCGTAAATTCGTCAATTCTTCAAATGTATAGTTTTGATTGGGTTGATTATTAAAATAATATTTTTTCTTGGGATTATTTTGATATTGGGTCGAATATGTGTTTCTTTTTTGAGGATAATTCCTAGTTTGAATAGACATTCTTTCTGGATGAGTTCGAATCCTTTGATTCGAATTGGGTTTGAATACATTTGTTTGTCTCGATGTACTCGGACCAAACACTTGTTCATTTGTTGGATAATGCGTATACACTTTTCTTTGTTGAAAATTTATGGGTTGAGAGGGAAAATTCCTCGATGAGGACGCTGATTGAAATGGGAAAAATTATTAATTCTCGGATTTTGAGAATTATTTCTAAGATTAAAGTACGAATAATTTTTATAATTAGAATTTACTTGGGGATTTCTATTCTTTCTACTTCTATTTAATAATTCGTATTGTGCCATATTGGAAAGGTAATCTTTCACGGCCTTCACTGTATCATCAAATGAGAAAGCATTGTTGGTTATCAGATAGGTCCTTAATTCAATAGGAGAGTTCGATATCAAAACAGTTTTACAAATTTTGAGTATATTAGATTTATACAATTGTTTTTCTGCAGCATCCATTCTATCTGCATCAATTCTATAATTAATTCTAATTTTCATAGATATAATGCTATCAATGAAATTTATCAAATCTTCATTTGGTTTTTTAGATAAGAATTGTAACTGATGTATTAAAACATCCAAATTAATTTGATCACCAAATTTTGAATACAAAAAGTTCTTCAATATTTCCCAATTGTTAGGTAAATCTGACGTTGAAACTTCAGCTAGTGCCCTATCTGTCAATTTTGATTTTACTACAGCGAAACAATATGTTTTAATCAATTCATTTTCATTTGTGAACATGCCAAGATACTGTTCAGCACTTCTAATAAAGGAATCTAACTCATTTCAATTCCCGAAAATTTTGGTAGAAGTAATCCAAATTTTTCAGCAGTAGTTAAATTAATACCCTCATTCGCCATTTTCACTTTATTAAGTTTTTCGGCTTTCTTTCCAACAAATTGTTTAATTGAAGTAATATTGACTTTTTAAATCAAATTACTATCACTATTATTAAATTAATTGATACTTATTAATAGAGATTATTATTATTCGGTTTTTGATTAAAGAAAGCTAGGAAAAACTTATTAAGTCGGTTTTAAAGCGAACCTAGAAAAACTAACACGAGTTTTACACTCAAAACTGCGAAAAAAGAATTATTTCAACTTTTGACCAGGTTGATTACTGGGGATTTCACAAAAAGAAAAGAATTTGCTCACTTACTAGAATGTAGAGTTTTCCAACGAAGTCGTCATGGGGCGCTACTCAGGTGATCGGGCTTCGGGTAGGTTTTCTGATCGTCCTGTTGTGCTTAATGGTTGAAACCAACGGCTTGGAAAGATTTTGCTGCTATGCATTTATTTTTCTAACAAGACCGGCACAATCCCTACTCGTCGCCAAATATGATTTTTGCATTAGAATTGAAGCTCATAGTTACTGTATGATTTTCCTGATAAATAGTTTTACTTTTTAAAAACAAGGTTTCCTAATCAAAATACATATTTACATATATGCATAATATATATTTATAAATTATACATAATTTGTGATGAACAGAGAATACGTTGGATTTTTAAAGTTCTCTTATTTTAATGTTTGTTCAACAAGGATACCATGAGGTCTTTCTGGTAAGTTATTTATTGTTAATTGATTTCATTTTTTGAATGTGAAGTTGGACTGACAAAGACCTTATTTGATTTCAAATTGTTTTTTGAGGATGTGCTACATGTTTTGAGAGATTTTTGAAGTAACTCATTTAAATATATGAAATATTTCAAATAAATTAGTTTTGGAGAAGTTCTTAATATTATATTTTGCATTTTTGAAAAAGATTTGGTTTCAAAAATTTTGTCTCCTCCAAATATTTATTTATTTTTTTTTATTTTTGTTGGGTTTTTATTCCATCTGATATTATATAAGGAGTTTTGATTTTATATGTCTACTAAATTTAAGCAGTGCTTATAAGACATTTGAAATTAAAATTTATAGGAGGCTAACAGAATAAATCTGTTTCGATATTTAAATTTTGTAATAATCTTTCTTTCAAGTAAAAAACCTCTTCTTATAATTTCAATCAAAAATATATTGGGGCCAATTATCGGAAATACCTCACTGAGTAAAAATATTCAACAATGGAGACCTTGCGACATCTGCTTGGTCGTTGTGACGAATTTTAAGTGTGAGTCTGATACTTTTAATTTCATTATGGATAATTTCATAGTTATTGTTGAAATTGTGTCAAAATTCTTTGAAAAGACAGGTATACGTTGAATAAAAGATGTCTGACGTATAACTCTGCTGGTGTTCTTGAATTCTTTTCTTAAAGGATCTTCCTGTTTGACCCATATATGCCATAGGGCAAGAACTACAAGTCAATTTGTAGACTCCATAATTATTTTCTTTGTTTGTTTGATCTTTGTAATTTTTTGTATGAATTCCTAAATTATTAACCATTTTAAAAGTTACATTCGAGTCAATCATTATTTTAAAATACTATATCTTCATCCTAACTTTGATAACCAATGTAATTTATTATTCAATTCTTAAGAACCGAAATCAGTTAAATTATCCACTGCTGCAATCATTGAAGACATGTTTTTGCTCCATAATTCAACTTGCCAGGAGCAGCGAGAATGTGATCGAAGAGAAAATTCCTGCACATCGTATGATTAAGCTTCCTGACTACCCAAGATGTGACGCAGAAAATATGGGGAAGAAAAATATTCACACAATTTCTTTCTTGGATGGATGAAATGACGCTGCGAATCTCATCGGATGGAGTGCGTTTCCTTGCCGCGTCCCCTTGCGGCAACTTTCGGATGTAATATCTCATTCAATCGAGGGTTTCCGCTCTGATTTTTCCGTGGAAGAAACGGGGAAAAGCTTTGTATTCTGTTCCACAATTGTAGAAATATGTGAACCTTTTTAGGTCGAAGTCAATCTTAATCTTACCAAAACATATATTATCTGGAATTCCACAGAAAAATTTTACTTTATTTATTGAGGCATACTTACTGAAGAACTTTGGGAATGCGGGTGATATGATGAAGCTACTATCCTCTTAATTTTTGGAGGTAGGCGTTTCATTCCAACTTTCAATCTCTGCATTCTTCAGATTAGCATGGGGTGCAAGTCTGCCAATGATGCCCGAGACCTTGTTCCACCTCGGAACGTCGGTTGTCGGTACCATCACACTCTGCTCTACTCGAAGCCGTCGAGGACGCTGTGATAGTTATTATCGCCAGGAAGCTATAGCAGAGCACAGTACTCCTCAATAGGGACTTATAATAATAATAACGTTTATTGTGAACAAAAAAAAAAATAAATTTGATACACAAATTGAAAAAAGGGTAAGCCGTAAGCTATCTTCCACCCCTCCCAAAAATTAACATGTATTTTCTTATTAATCCACTAACTACAGGATAGTATAGAAACATTTTTATTTATACAACACTTATCTGGAAATGTTCGGACCGGGAACAGATGATAGTATAGAATCGAAAAAGCAAAAAAAAGAAACAAATTCTCCCCAAGAAATAATAAGGTGTGAGTTTGATGTTTTTTTGAATTGAGAAATCGAAAGATCAAGCAATGGCAGAATACGATTTAAGTATGAAGGGGGCCAAAAATCAAAAACATTTTTAGAATTCCGAGGTATTATCATGGGAGATGTTAAATGAATCAATCATGACATTCAGTAAATGAAGATCAGATCTTTTGCTTGTCAAATTATATACACACATAGCTTTCTAAGTTTCTCAAGGAATAAACAATCTATGTTCTGAAAATGAGATGAATATTTTACTCTATTTCAACTGCAATATATTTGATAGAAAATCTTTGTTTGTTACTCTTTGCTTTATGAAAAATGAAAAATGAGAAAAAATCTAAATTTATCGATTATTTATTTTTGACTAATTATAGTTATTCCACAATTGAATCCAAATTCAAAAGTCCGTATTATAACCACTTCTTTCAATCAACTGCCCAATACGCCTAGGCATTCCACGAATCAAGTCATTCATGAAATTTTCAGGCATATCGTTTCATTCTTCCTGAGGGGCTAAACTCAATTCCTGAAAAGTTGAAGGTGGGTTTTGGCGATTGGATATTGATCTCCCTAAGTAATCCCATACGTGCTCAATTGGATTAATGTCTGGTGGGTTTGCAGGCCAGTTCATTCTCTGGATACTGTTTTCTTGAAGAATGTTTTGAGCCCTTTGCGATATAATAGTCTTCCCTTGCAGATTTTAATCTGGGTCGATCAGGCACCGCTGTCCGGGCAACGCTGCAGGTTTCCAAGAAAAGGGCCACTATGCGCCTTTCTAAAGTCCGTGGAATATTCAAACGTTGCGCAATCTGGTGGTTCGACAAAGCTCTTGCCCGGTCAAACTGGTTTATTGTTTTCATTTAAGTGATAATATAGTGAAGATTCTACACACAAAAAATTGTCATGTTACATTGAACAAGTTGAGAGTTAATAGGGAGGCCAAGACTTTTGACGATGTGTTAAGGTATTTGGGAGTTTGAGATTGTAGCAACTTATACAAAAATATACTCATTAAATATTGAATTCTAGCCTTGACATTTAATTCTTCTATGCTCAGTAGATAATAAATCACGTGCTCTACGAATGGTATACAACAAACCAATCGCATGCGAGCATTCGGTTTTACGTTGCAGTTTTCTCTTATTATATTGTGGCAAAAAATTGTAGTATACTGTACAGCAATAATCGACATGAGTATAAATCAGATTTGTAACAAGCCTTAATTTTATTCCCTTAGACAGCTGATACTTAAATTTATATAAATTCTTCAATTTAACAGAAGATGTTCTGAATATTTGATCAAAATTTTCAGCAAATGACAAAGAAGAGTCGATTATAACATCCACATTTTTTGCGGAGTGAACCCATTCGATTTCAGTATTATTTAAAAGAAGTATATGATAACTTTGAACCTGTGTTCTTTGTCGTGACGATTCAAAGCATAAAGCATCTGTTTTACGAGGGTTTACTCTCAAATCATGATGTTCGGAGTAAACTACGGTATTTTGTAAATCCTGGTTCATTTGAATGCTACAACCCTCCAACCCATTGGCACTGCCAGACAAGTACATTTGGAAATCATCTGCATAGAGGTGAACGTGGCAGAAAGATAGGGTAAACGGGTAATCGAATATAAAGATCGAAAACATCAAGGGCCCCAGAATACTTCCCTGTGGAAACCCAGATTTGGTCACTTTCAATGAAGAGCACAAGAGATTTTGATCCAGTTTGACTCTTTGGAATCGTTCTCGGGGATAACTTGCCATCCATCCCAATGACATTCCATCGAATCCAATGAACTTTAATTTATATTTGATAGATTCGGTCTTTACTTGGTGGAAACTCATTTTAATTAAAAAAAATGTATATGGGACAGTAATTTATTTCCACAAAAATGTTTGTACTACTGCAACAATTGTTTCACCACGATGTGGCTTCTTCAGGTATTACATTGTACTGTCTATAGACAGTCTTATAGACAGTGGTGAAACAATTGTTGTAGTAGTACAAAAATTTTTGTGGAAATAAATTACTGTCCCATATACATTTTTTTTTAACTTTAATTTACTTAATTTAAGAACAACCATATCAAATGCCTCACTTTGATCGAGCAAAAGAGAAACCGCTGACCTGTCATTGGCCTCCCGATGTCATCAGTTACTTTAACTAAGGTAGTCTGTGTAGTGTAATTTTGACGAAAATCTGACTGCACATGAGGTAGTATTTTATTTTCATTCAAAAATTGTTTTATTTGACTGGGAAGATTTTTTCTATCACTTTAGATAAGGATGGTAATATGCCTATTGAACATAAATCATTGAATGGTGAATTTTTTTCATGTATAAGTATTACATTTTCCATCTTCCATACGTCAGGAAAGATGCCTTGGTTCAAAGATTCATTGAAAAAATGTTTAATTTCTTCTAAACAGTGTGGTATCACGATGGATATCATTAAAAAAAAATTTTGGTCGGTAAAACCTTTACTTCCAATCAAGAGGTCAAAAATCACCTGGAGCAGTTTTTTGCCAGACAGGGACCAAAAAGAGTGTGAAATCATGCTACTACCAGAAAGATGGCAAAAGGTGTTGGACCAGAATGGCCAATATATAATTTAATGAAATGTTTATTCATTATACGAAAATTGCCTTTCATTTCCCCAAAAAAAATCGAAACTACTTTCCGAACAACCCAATATATGTCTCGTTCGGTCTCTATGGAAGCGCAACGCGTTATTGCAGGACCCTGTAGATAACTTATTGAACAAATTAAAATTCAAAATAGCAACAACACTTACATCCTCCACACTAAGAAACATATTTTTTTTGAGTTACATAGGACTAAAAACTCAAAGGGTTGCTAAATATTTAAGAAGAATGCAAAATTATAATATATCATATAAAACTAATAATCCAATAGGCAATGTGAAAAAAACAAGAAAGACTTCATTTCTAAAAACATGTGTGTACCTTTCCATGATTAAATGGTAGACATTGACAAATACAATTGTCATTGTCCCAAATAAACAATGGCTGCCATGCGTGAATAATGTCAATTTAAAAATGGCGTTCCCATTGAAAGACCCTTTAATTTTGTAATTAAAAGATTGGACAGCCGGATTGATGTGAAGTTTGTAACACATTGTCTTAGTTTCAGGGTATCAAGTAAATCTCACTCACATCAAATATATTTATAAAGCCGAAATAGGCATGATGAAACTTTATTGTAATAAAATCACTGCGACATTTTCGTGAAATCCCCAACTAATCGATATTTATCAAAACAAAATCCTAGATCTAAATTCAAAATTGCTCGGAAGGGTTTTTTTGATATTTCAAATATCAAGAACAATTCTCCGAAAGTTCTACGATTTCATTCTAAAAATCTCTCGAAAACTTTATTGAATTAAATTAAATAAAATGTCCAATGTTTTTTTTATAGACATATAGAATTAACAAGACTTATGTAGCTTTTTTTAATTAAAGTTATAGACGTTTCGGAGAATTGTTTTAGTTAATGTTTGAAATATTTAAACCCTAGATATAAATGGCGTAAATTAACAATATGCAATTTGAAAAAAGAAAACATCTAAAAATAAACTTCAGTCTCAGTCAATTCAGACTCTCAGTCTGTAGCAATTCACTGTATTTTGTGAATGTGGTGGAAACAAGGAACAGTTATATATCTTCATGTTCAAGACTATGATGTTAAACTCCATTATAAAAACCCCAAAGGCCAGGACAGAAAGAAGAAAAAAGATGAGGAAGTGAAACCCAGTCAAAGCATAATGCAAAGGATCATCCGGTGTTGAAATGTAAATCACCTAATTGAATTGAAAAATAGCAGTAAAACATGTTCCATATTCCTTCGTCCTTGAATAAATTCAGCGTCTCTTTTTCTAACGAACCGGGGCTGCTTTAATGACGTCGTACATTTGCATATCAGACCTCCTTAGTTAATTTTTTAATTACTTTCTAGACATGGAGGAAACTTGAGAACATGTTAATTTGAGATTTTGGAGGGTTCTAGGGTGTGGATTTTCAGGTCACTTCTTGCTTTCTGCGACATCACCCTCTGCGTGTAACAATAAATTATTCCGTCTACTTTTGTTACGCTTTGAGTACTGTGGAGTAGAAGGACTCCGAAGCAAAGGACAATACATCTACACCTTCACCTCTAATTAACGCAGAATACTCTTACTGATATGAACGCGTGTAATGGCCTGAAAATATTGTTTGAAACAAAAGCAAGAGTAACATAAATAAGTACTTGGAAAGCAGCATATCATATTGAAATTTTTCCGATGAAAACGAGAGTTACTGGGAAAACAAAGGCCAAAGTTCATAAAATACACAAAAATTTAGTACATAAATTCCTTTATACAGGAAATTTCATGACGAAAGGTACAAACTTGCTACGAGGTTAGAGGGCATATAGGTTATTCTGAATAACCTTCGCATCAGGACTTTCCTTTATAATACTCAAGGTAATTTATTTGAATGTGTCAAAATATTAAACTCAAATATTTTCTTTACTGTTCAATCAAATCAGATCAAATTTGGATGATATGATTCACTTAAAGGAAACCATATAAAAATTTAATTGAATCGGTCCTTACTAGATGGAAATTCATTTCAGAGCGAGGCTGTGTTGCATTCGTTGGCATTAGAGTAATGCACTAATGAGTAGCTAAAAAGCTATTAAACATGCATATCTGCTGCTTATGCCCAGCGATCAACAAAACCTTTTTGGTTTTATTTAAGTTTCGAACTGTTGTACAGATGTAAGTTGTCCCGATTCGAAAAACTTCCTAATTACCATACTCAAATTCGTGTTAACATATTCGTAATAAATATCCATCGGTTCAATTAATCCATCGACAAAACTTCACCCGGTGGTTCTAATCGCTGAACATGATATAGATGTAGTTTTTCTTTCCTTAGTGTTCTTCATACTCTAAATTGAGGAGTTATAAAACTATAAGTCATCTTTCGAATGCTGATAGCAGGTTCTACCAAGTTAATTCTTCTTCATTCAAATCATATTTAAGGGAACGATCAACTGCAGCAGGAAATTTTACATGTTCTCGACTATGTCAAAGAATGTGTAAAAATGTTTTATGATGTGGAACTCTATGGCCTTCAAATATTTTACCATATTCTCGTAAAGGAGTTCTAGAATTATCATTGCATATACGAATATCCTGTCTACGCATTCCTTATTCGAATACTAGTCGAAGATGCGAAAAAAATGATAAGAATTGTTACTTAATTCATAAGCATGTGGCGACATGCCCTGTCCTTGACCATAGAGGACGCTACCGCTTTCCGATAATACCGAGCCACTCGCGTGAGTGAGTTGCGTCACAATAGAACTCGGGTACTGACACTGCAGAGCCAGTAGAGGTTGGATAGTGCTTCGCTGCTACCAGTCACAAAAGGTTTATGGTCTACAACTTTTGTTTTACCTACTTTTACGAGGAAACTTACCGTTTCAGAGGAAAGTGGAAAAAACCTTAATTTTTCACCTTTGACCTTGAATAATTTTTTGTAGAAGGAGGATTGAAGGGGTTTTTCGACATTTCATTTGTAATGTTTTATTTAACGTCTATATCAATTTTCAGTTCTATGCGAATATTGGCTAAGTTAAATGTCTATTTAGACTGGACTAATAGCTATGATAGGTGGAGACCCTCACTGCAATGAATTCCCAGTGAAGTCCTTGATTAGCGTTCGATTGATTAACTTCGTAGCTCCCTTAATTAATTAATAATTAATTATTTCTTTTCTCACGGCTGATTGTATGCTTATGTTATTTCGTATATAGTTTTTTTTAGGTTTTTCCAAAATTTCGATCAATTATACAATAAAATAAAACAATAAATAAAAAAATTATCAGTTATGCTAAACATCATCTGGTATTTGTATCAGCTGATAAAGAAAAAAATTATTTTCAATATACGAAATGATGAAATATTTCGAATGAAATAAGGTGAATAAATTGTTTACTACAACTTTTTATTGAAATGGACTATCTCAAAGTAACGGACTCTATCAAATATTTGATGAACTATACAATATACAATGCAGTTTTCCCCTCAAAAAAAACTTCTATGAGCACTGTAGCACAAGTACTTGTAATAAATCCCATGTTGTAAACCCTACTTAACTCCTGAGCTTTAAATGGTTTCATTAATCCTATGAAATTTAATTGAAAATTCCTATCCTCAAAGGATTTCCGTTAAATATGGAAATATTACGCTGCCGTTTTTTTATCCCTGATGAGTTTCTGGAATAGCCGTGTTATTTCCGTAGTAGAGCGACTCATAGTCATCCGATTTAATTAGTAAACTAAAGAATGCTTACGAAAGATTAAAATTTAAACGTCATCCTTTGTTCGTTTTTTCCTCTCGGAGTTCCCTTCCTCTCAAAAACTCACCTCATCGCTTTTGTCTTCTTTGTCTGCCTGGGCAACTGAAATAAAGAAAATCTGCGTTAAGACAAACATTCTCAGACCATCTACATTGAAAAACATTAATTCGAGCTAAATGAATGGAAATAAAAATAAATAAATGAATTAACTTCCCCATCGCTCAAGAAGAAAGGGTTTGAACTTCCAACTGTTTAATTGAATTTTTAATTACAAGGTCAAGGAATTCTTAAAATAACAGGAGCAGGAAGAAATTCAAACGCTAGAAAAAATGTTGTATATTATTGTTATTTTCTTCACAGCAGCTTAATTTGATGATGCGTTCATTATTTTGAACATTAAATATATCAAAATAAATTAATTCGGCTGATCTGACCAAAAATCATTAATAAGGAGTATGAGCTATGGTAATAGAAAATTCTAGAAATCGAGGCAGTGTAACATACATCTGTATAACAATTCTTATACACTCTCTCGATTTCTAAAACTTTCTATTACCATAGCTCATACTCCTCATTTATGATTAATAAATATATCACAATGTTGTAATTTTCTTGCAATAAATAGACGAAACAAGAGAGATTTCGATGAAAAATATATTTGTCTCGGTCCTTGCGTGACAGAAATCTATATTGATCATGATTCAAAGTAAAACAATTTAATATTTGCGGAAATTAAAGAACCTATATTATTTCAAACCGTGATTGAAAAGTACGTACAGGGTGTCCTAACTAAAATTTGACCCCCCAGAACTCAGAAACGAAGAATTTTAGAAGATTTTAAAAAATGGTCAACGTTTGTTTTGAGGGAGACGAATTTCCATCGTGAGTTTGTAAAGAAATAATTACCCCCATCAACAAACTCCAACATTTTTTGAATAGGGAATAGATGTCGACTGTTGGTTAGTTTCAAAGTTATTTATGTTCTGTGCACAACCCAGTTAAAATTTTCAAAATCCGTTCACTATTCACGAAAAAATGTAATATTGAACTTACCGTCAAAAGGTGATGTTGAACAGAAAGTTGAATCACCCAAACTCAAGAAGAGTTTTGAAGAATCCAAAAATAATTTTCAAGTTGTGTATCAGGGAGAAAGAATTCCTGTTACGACATTGTTACGAAAAAACCACGTAAGGGTGGCAACAACCCCAATTTTTTTTAATAGGAAAGAGATGGCGGATGTGTTTTAGTTAAAAAAAAATTTTTGTTCTCTAATCATCCTAGTTGAAATTTTCAAATTTGGTGATTTTTTTTAAACAATTGGATATTGAACATTATCAGAAGGGTAACTCAAAAAGAAACCCAATACATTCAAATACACCAGATCTGTAAGTAATGATAGGGAACATCCAGAAAAAATTGTAAACTATTTAATAACTTTAAATTTTCGGGAATTCTACGTTTCTGAGTACTGGGGGTCAAATTTTCGTTGGGACTCCCTGTATTCCAATATAATATTATGATTAATTCGATACCAAGCAGACTCGCCATATGAAAAAGTTTCGCAAAGTTCTTTTAGAAAGACATTTCCCCAATTCAAATAAACTTATCATTATAATTTCGATTTTCCATTTTTGCGCACTTGTTCCAGAGAATAACGTGCTATCATTTCACCATATGTATGTTTTTTTCGGATTTGAATTTGAATGAGCCGAAGATGGCCTTAAATGACTGAGTTGAACTCAATGATGAAGAATCCTAGGTCAAAAGTAATTCTGTCCGATCAGTCCGGCCGGGCGTCAATAAACACGACAACTTTCGAACGGAAAGAGCTAGAGACTCCAAACCTTCAGAGTATGTTTGGGGTCTAAATATTTCAGTAACTCTTGGTAATAGGTAAAATCAGTACAATAGTTCCTTTAGTTACTCACATTTGAAATCTTGTCCTATTTTTGTCTATACTTTCTAAACTACAAATCTGATCGATCTGAAATTCCAATCACTACTTTTTCCCATCTTTCTGGAAATTAATGACCCCATCGCGAAAAAAGACCGGCTCTTTGGCTGCTATCTATGCGACTTCATCGTAATTGGAGAAGTGCTAGTCAGCCAGGGCATGTTGCATCGATCGGAAGAGATGGTAATCGGAAGGAGCAATGCCTGGACTGTACGGCGGGTGGGGTAGGACTTCCCAGAGCGTTTCTAAGTACGTCTTAACATGCGTGGCAAAATAACTTTGTCATGTCTGCCGGCGTATTGCGACTATTTTTCTTGCAATGCTCGTTCAAATGCATCATTTGTCGTCGGTAGACCTCCCCTGTGGCTACAAACTTTCTCTGTAAGCTTCAAATCTTCAGAAAGTTAGAGTGTTTATGGACGAACCAGTCGGACGGGGCATTTGAATAATTTTCAACATTGAATTCTCCATCATAACCTAATCCTTTGAGACCTTTTTCAGCTCAAAATTTAAAATTTTTTTTGTTTTATAAACACTCTTGCTGTCCTTGGATTCTTCCAAAAAAGTAGACCATAATTCAAATTGCTATGGAAACAACCAAAATACTCTGTTTTTGCCGCTTCTGGACCTGCTATATGTTTAACTCTTTTGACTGCATAAGTTACTCTCAATAATTTTTGTATCAAATTGTCGATATGCTTCGAGAATTTCATAGTTGGGTGCAGTGTTATACCAAGAAACTTGAGGTCTATCCTCGATATTGTTCTGCTTTCGAATAGAAGCTCTTGAGTCTTTCCAGTCTTCATCTTCGTCCCATTTCCATTAAACCAGAGTTTAGCCTGGATCAAAATTTCCGTATCTTTTTCTTGCAGTTCTTTCTCGTCTGATTCCAGACTCAAAATAATAATAAATAAAATTAAAAAAATGATAAATAAGTTATTTACCAAGTAACTTCTGATTACTTCCAACGTAACACCTCGGACACCATAGAACTTCCAGCAACGTTCAATGATCTATGGAATTGAAGCTTTACATCAGCCTTCACTCACTTTTTGGAGGACTTCGCTCAGTGCTGTTTCCGCTGATCGATCCGTGAAGAATCCATGTTGCTCTATGCAGAATATTTTTGCCTTTTAAAAAGTTTGACAAAATCATTGATTATTTCTTCAACTACTTTAGACAAAGATGGCAGAATTGATATGGGCCTATAATTTCTAGGATGATTCACATTGCCCTTTTCATGGATAGGCATAATCTTTGCTTTCTTGAGTTGTTCGGGAAATAGACCCTCATAAAAACATTTGGTGATTAAAATACTCACTGGGGAGACTATGTATGGGATATTCGTTATCAACAGAAGGTAAAGGAGGAAAGGATCATTGGCCGAAGTCTAACGTAACCGTTTCAGACTATTTGCTGCTCAAATATCATTATGACCGTGATCGCGAAGGCAGAAATCTATTTTAAATTCTAACAACAGAATATTTATCTCCTTTAAACTTTCCCAATAAATTAATCAAAATCCAAAGTTTCGCACAAAAAAGTTATTCATGCTCGCAACAATCAATCTTTCCTCAGAATTTCAAATACTTGTCACGTTTGCCTCAACCCTCCGCATTTTTCTGACCATGGAAGCTCGATTCAATTAGGAACGGAAGATTGGTTCTCTTCAAAAAGAACTACTAATAATGAATTCTCCGACAACCAAAAAAATTAATTGCTTTTCGAACAAAGAGATCGCATTGTTACCATTGCGATAATATTTCAATTCGATTCCGAAGCATTTCAATCCAGTATGGGAAGGTTCCATCTCAGCAAGTTCATTACGTTTCAAATTATCCAGTTAATGGCCAATTTTCCGGGACTTAATTGGTATAGAGGGACTTCGATTGATGGGTCTGGAAACCTGGATTTCTGAATTTTAGCTAGTGGTGGCACTGTCAAAGAGGTTATATTCGAGTTAAACGCAATAATTTGAAGACTGGAATTGTCGATAGAGACAGGTTTCCATTTTGTTTCAAAAGGATATGAATCATAACAATCGTTCATTTAAAAATGCTCAGCTGCATTGCAATTAGATGAGTGCATATTTAGAATATCCGAAGTCAATATACAGAGTTCTGCAATGGTGCATTACGCTTCCACAGCTGCCAAACCAGACATCTTAAAAATTTCGTTCGGAAGCAGGCTCCTTGTACTTAAATTTCTGCATCTCTGGAAATTATTTTCTGTGCTCCCAAAAAAAGTTATTCATTATAAATTGATCAGTCTTTATGTTTTCATATATTTTCAATAGCCTTCAATATCCCTATCATGATGTAAAATATCATTTTTCCAATCGTACAGATCTCTTTCAGAGAAAACTGCAAAAAGTTGAGGGAATAGAACTTCGCTAAAAGTCCTCTTCCGATTGCCAGAAGCAATCGTAATATGAATTTGATCAGAAATATTTTCAACTGAAAGATTTGCCTAATCATCGTTCCTAAATCATCAACCTGCCATGTACAGTTGTCCGTTATTAATGGCCAAATATGAAGAATTTCAAATTGTTATTTCTCGATTTTTCAAATGTGAAATCCTGTATTTTTTTCATGATAATATAGAGGATTGAATATCTCACATTTTCTTAGGAATAATCTCAGGTTTATATTCATTCTTGCGTTCAGTAGACATCACAACAACAGTGACAATCAAAAGATAAGAATCGGCATACCACAAGGAACAGTTTGAGGACCAGTACTATTCATAATATTTGTTGTTTTTTTAGAAAGACTCACTCCGCAACAACGTTTACAAACTGTTAAAATTCATTTTCGAAATCAGTGTTCTATTTGCCAAACTTATAGAGCACTTGGTGAAATTTATGGTTTACATAATCGTCCATCAGCTTATTCGTCGAACTATCGATAGATTTCGGACAACATTTTCTCTACTCGATGCAACAACAACAAGACAAAGAACAGAAGGAAATATCGCTGCTGGAAAGATCTTGGTCGACACCCATACAAGATCCAACTGGTTCAAGAACTAAAGCCACTTGACCATAATAAGCGTCGTTTGTTTGCTGATTGGGCCCTAGAATAGCTTGAAATTGATTCACTTGTTTTCGTAAAATTGTGTTTTGTAATGAAGCTCATTTCTGGTTGAACGGCTATGTAAACCAGCGAAATTGCCGTACATGGAGTGAAAACAATCCTCAAGAAGTTCTGCAGGTTCCATTCCATCCTGAAAAATGCACTGTATGGTGTGCTCTAAACACTAGAGGCCTCATCGGTCCATATTTCTTTGAAAACGATGCTGGAACTAATGTTATAGTAAATGGTGCTCGTTACAGATCGATGATCAATGAGTATTTGTTTCAAAATTTGAGTGGTATCGACCCAGAAGTGTTTTGGTTCCAGCAAGATGGTGCTACACCTCATGCTGCTACCGTAATAATTGATTTATTGAAAGAAAGGTTTGGAGATAACATTATTTCGAGAAATGGTCCAATTAATTGGCCTCCAACTCCACTGGATTATTTTCTTTGGGGTTAGGTCAAGTCATTGGTTTACGCTGATAAACCAGAAACAATAGAAACTTTGGAAGCCAACATAACTCGTGTTATTGATGAAATAAGGCCTGAATTACTCGAAAAAGTGGTCCAAAATTGGTCTGATCGAATGCGGTTCCTCAGAGCTAGTCGTGGTGGAGATATGCCGGAAATTATTTTTAAACAATAAATGTCATAAAATTATCTTTCAAATAAAAAAAATTGGCTTCAATCTTAATTTAAACGTGTTTTATTTCAATTTAAAGTTCTATCACTCTAAAAAAACACCCGATATATGTCTATTTATTGCTGAGTTCGAGTGTCGGGGGATTACCTATATCATATTCAGATTATACAGCCCTGGGTATTCTTCTGCCTTGCGCAGTTTCCTCGAAAAATTTAATTCTAAAGCTTACTAGCATTTGTCAAAATTTTTTAAAAATTATGTTTTTAATGATTATACCAAATTTACACTATTTCTCGGTTTGCAAATATTCTAGAAAATTAGCCTGATTTTTTATCAACATTTTGATACCTGCATTACATTAATTGGTTAATTTAAAATACTCATTTTAATCTAAAGAGGTTTCTAAGAGTTTAAAGTTTACAAATTTTAACTTCCCATACTTTTAACTTAAAAGTTACTTAAAATCACCTATAAATTTGATTGCATTTATTTAGCTTATATGCTATCACAACCTTATCCATGCATAAGCATCTTCGAGGATATTTCTTACATACATATTTTCAACATTTGTGACGTGAACACTACGTTTCCTTGAATTAATTGATTTTTGACTAATTTTACCTTATTTACACCATTTTGGTGAGTTAGATTTGATTTAACTTGTTCTTTGTCAATAATTTCACTCAAATTAATATAGCATTCATGATAATAACAAATCTTTTCATCTTTTTCTTTGCCAATTTCAAAATAAATATCTTAATTGGAATGAAATGAGAAATTACTTTTACTTA
Source organism: Megalocaria dilatata (assembly GCA_034642435.1). NCBI lineage: Eukaryota > Metazoa > Arthropoda > Insecta > Coleoptera > Coccinellidae > Megalocaria > Megalocaria dilatata. The sequence goes on along the minus strand of CM067856.1, from coordinate 41,539,572 downwards.
CTGAATTAACAGTGGCTGAAGTTTCGTAGTGTTACTACATTTTCAAACTGATTTCCGATTTTTGATCAACGTTTAAAGAATTTTCACTCGACTAGTGTTTATGTATTCCGAATATGCTTTTTCTTCATAATTTTGGCTTATGAGCATTTTAAGGAATTGAATTATTGACTTTAAATTTAGAATTATATATTCTAACTTCTAGAGTATTGAAACTGTATACAAAAACTATCAAAATGATATCCTTATATATAATCAATATGAAATATTTTTCAGTGTCTCGGAAAAACCTTTAAACATCACGACCTGAAACGTATTAATACAAATCTATTCACAAAAACTATATGAGTATATATATTAATATACACTATTCCAAAATTATCTAAAATTCTCAAAATAAAGGATCAAATAAAAATAATTGAACGAGAATTCCAACATTTGATAGCTCTTTCGGTTGCTAGACCTCTTCAGACACTATCTATCAAATGTTGGAATTCTCGTTCATTTATTTTTATTTGATCCTTTATTTTGAAAATTTTAGATAATGTGGAACATCTAATTAAAGATAATTAATGAACGTTTTAAAATTTTGCACAAAGAAAATAAGGGTTTGAAACTGAACCTGTAAGAAAATTTAAAAATAAACCGATTATGAAATTCGGGGAATTTATTGAATGAACAAAGTGAGTTATCTAATTCGCCTCTATTGGATTTCACCAGGGACCCGGTGGTTTTACCAAAAGTAACAAAAAAATTATTGAATCCTTATCTCAAAACAGAAACCATTCAAATACAGTATATTACCAAATTTTAGACCAGTTGTTTATAAGCATTTGAAGAAGTTACTATTTTACTAAGTTACGCGTCATGTGAGCAACTTACAATAATAAATATAAAGCAAAATATATGTGTATTATTTAATTGAAGTGTACAATGATTTTTAATCAAGTAAAGGCCAACATGATTAGAACTCTTTTTCCATATTTGGAGACTTATTCTTTTATTAAAATATTTAGAATTACCCAAAATTGTATATCTTTGGACACTTCAATACATAGTAGTTTGTTTTAAATTTCATTCTTCGACATGAATACTCTAGTAAGCAAGCGCAATACACGGTGTTCCAATGAAAATTTGACCCCCACCACAACTCAGAAACGAAGAATTTTCGAAGATTTTAAAAAAACAGGTCAATTTTTGTTTCGAGGGGGACGAAATTCTATCATGACTTTATTCCGAAAAAACCGCCTCCATGAAGGTGGTATCAACCCCAACATTTTTTTAATATGGAAAAGATATCGAGTGTTGGTTAGTTTGAAAGTTATTTATGTGCACAACCTAGTTTAAAAATTCAAAATCGGTTGACTATTCGCGAAATAATGTAATATTGAACTTACTGTAAAAAGGTGATGTTGAACAGACAGTTGAACCGCCGAAACTCAAGAACCTAAGAGTTTTGAAGAATCCAAAAATGTTGGGGGTTGATGCCATCCTCAGGTGTTTTTTCAGAACAATGTCATCATAGGAATTCTTCCTCCCTAATATAGAAGTTGAAAATTATTTTTGGATTCTTCAAAACTCTTAGGTTCTTGAGTTTGGGCGGTTCAACTGTCTGCACATCAACTTTTGACGGTAAGTTTAATATTACATTATTTCGTGAATAATGAACCGATTTTGAGAATTTCAACTGGGTTATGTACAGAACATAAATAACTGTCAAACTAACCAACACTCGACATCTCTTTCCTATTCAAAAAATGTTGGGGTTTGATGCCACTTTCATATGGGTGGTTTTTTCGGAACAAACTCATGATACAAATTCGTCCCCCTCGAAACAGAAATTGACCAGTTTTTTCAAAATTTTCGTTTCTGAGTTCCAGCGGGGTCAAATTTCTGTTGGGACACCCTGTATAAATTTGAACCAATTACTTTCACAGTAATTAATTTAATTGAAAAAAAATTCAAATTAAATTTACATTTATTTTAAAATGATAATACTAATTATCCTACTATTCCTTTGCTAAGAAGTAAAGGAATATGCTCCAATCACATATTCTCTAGGCGACAGATGGTAAAAGAATTGAAAACTAGAAATTTGTCACATTGTATTATTCATTATTAATTTTTGCGCCTTTGTTATAGGGAGGAGTGAGCTATCGTTTCGCCCAAATGTCTGTAATTTTCAAATTTTGAGCTGAAACTCTTGAATTCAAAGGACTAGGTTGGACTCGGAGATGAAAAATCTGGGATCAAAAGTAATTCTGTCCAGACGGAGGGATCTAATCCGTCACTCTAATTTTTAAACTAAAAGAATTTTAAACTTTCAGAGTAGGTTGCGAGCCTGAAAACCCTGTTATGTTCGTTAATGAGCAAAATCAATCCAATGATTCTGCAGTTATTCTCATTTGAATCTTTTCTTATTTTTCCAAAAGTTCGGAATATCTGATCCAATAAAAATCGAATTTTGTATTTAAATTTAGTATTTAAAAGTCACGACACGAAAGCTTATGCATAATTTCGTGATGATAAATTACGGTAATTTTTTTATTTTTTTCATGTGATATATGGAAAAATATTAAAAGTATATGAAGTTTTGTTCAATATATTATTTTCCCACTCTTTCTTCTCACTGAGTAACAATGTAGATTGAAGGAAGAAGGATGGAATCTTTTAACCATATAGTTTTCCTTTTCATGAGATTTTCCGTTTCTTCAGTTCTGAAATTACCAAAATTACGTTTATTTGACCTTCGAATAACAACACAGCATTCTATTATTTCATTCATTATATTTATCTTCTTCAGGAGATCACAGATTAAACATTTTCATGGCAAATGGACTGTTGAACAATCCCGCAAACGCTTTTGACATGTCTATTCATATAATGTAACCTCTTTGAAAAATAATTCTTAGTTTCGAATTTTTCAAGGGAAATGGACTGTTGAAGAATTGCGAAAAGTTCTCAACGCTTTTCGCCATTTTATTAATTGGTAGTTGCGAGATGATCTAGTTGCTACACGAATTGGCGAATGCGCCGGTTATCCTAGAATATTCTGTCACATAATTGTAATCCATTATATCTAAGGAAAATTATCATTCTAGCCATACGCGAAGGTGATGGTCATAATATTTTACTCTCATAAAATAAATCACAATTGATAATAACGAGTCAATAATTTTGTTCTACTAAGAAATACAAAATATAAACTCATGATTCAGCATGACCAAAATTCACAGTAATCTAATAGGACAGAATAATAAAAATATACCGTTATCATTATTGCTATTTCATCATAACTCTTTGTGTTTGCTGTAGATAATTAATAACAATAATACAATAAAATAGAGTCTTCTGGCATTGTAAGGACAAGGATACAATGTTTTCATTCCTATCATAGCATTACTTTACAACATTCTTATTCCTCTAGTTTGTCAGAATCAAATTAATTACAACAAAAAATTCTTCTAACGAATAAAATGCACCTTTCACTAAAATATCCTGTATCTTCTTCTTGAAATTCCTTCTGGTATGTCTTTTAGTTCGACAGGTAAACTATTGGATATTTTAATGCCCCTGTAGCTTCAGATATTCTGCAACTTCTTAGTTTTTTTGTAATAGAATGAGAACTTTTATACAGAGTGTCCCAGAAGTCGACATCAAGCCGGAATCAGGTAACAGGTAAAGTCATAATAGTCATCAGAAAAATATAAAAGAAAATCCAAGTCCTGTATGTTTCAAATTATATTGAACTTTCTTTTATTCAATAAAATGCACACCCTGTGATAATTTTTGAACTACTGTTACTACAATTTTCTACTTTTTTCAAATTTTATTTTTCCTATGTTATCCCGAATAGTGCTTCTGTAACCTGTTTTCTTCAATTCTAAGCCAATTGCTCCAGCTTAGAAAATAATGTCCCTTTTTTCCGAACCAAGTATTCAAAATTAAAATTTCGCCTAACTTCAATTGACTGTACTACATCAGTTTGACAAGTTACTTCAAAAGTTAGCACATTTAGTAAGGATTCTAAAATGCTATAAAACTAACTACGTTCTTCTTTAGATTGGACAAAAAAAGGTTTTCCTTAAAGAAATTCAGTTTCGTTTTATGGCAACATTTAATAAATTCACAAAAGATGTTCAAACTGCCCTCCTTCGGCCGCAATACATGCACGACATCTTCTTAAAAAAGATCAGGATATCAGACGGGCGAATCTTCCGATATTGACGAATTGGATTGCTTCCCTAATTCTCTACCGAAGCTCAGCTACATTTTCAATTTATTTTGAATAAATTTTTTCCTTCACTGCTCCCCAGTAAAAAAAAATCTAAGGGATTCAAATTAGATGATCGGGCTGGACACGAGATTGTACCAGATCGCCCTATCCATCTGCCCGAATATTCTTCATTTAGATATTCTCTAACTGAGAGAGCATAGTGCGCTGGGCAGCCATCTTGCTGAAAATATATTTCTCTGAAAACACTAAGTGGCACCTCTTTAAGTAATTATGGGAGCTGATCTCGTAAAAAATCTAAATAAATTTCAGTATTTAAAACCTCTGGCAAATCAAAAGGACTCTTCCATTCAAAATTCCAGTCTACATGTTTACTTCAAAACGATATTGAGATCTATCTTGTCTCATTAAATTCGTTGATTTATCTGACCACAAAATTTTTTTCTAAGAATTGTGGATCTTCCCGGTTCTTTTGTAGCATGGTTTGGCAAAACGCAACCCGAGGTTCATAATCCCGAGGTAACAGAGCTTATACTCGCTGTACATGATATGAGGTGGAGCATATTCCTGTGTGGTATACACAGACATGATGCCAATACACAGTCACAGGTTAGTCCAGGTAAAATCAAAGTTCGTCGTAAAGAGATCGAAACTATCCAAATCATAATCAAACAAATCTATTAAACTAAGCCAAAAGTCGTAAGTACACAAATAACACGATCAAATACGGAAAGGTGCGCAGTAGACCAAGAGGCGTAGCGTACTGATCTGTATTGCGTTCACGTGTTTTACTGTTTTTTTTTACCGATCTAAGAAATAATGTAGTAAGTGTTAAACCATTTTAGAATCCCTAATAAATTCGCTAACTTCTAACGTAATTTGCCAAACTGATGTAGTACAGTTTTTTTCAATACCTACAGTCAGTTGAATTCGTGCGAAATATTTATTTTGAATACTTGGTTCGGCAAAAAGTGACATCATTTTCCAAGCTGGAGTAATTGGCTTAGTATTACAGATCACAGGTAGTTCATATGTTAGATAACATATGAAAAATAAAATTTGGAGAAATTAAAAAGTTGTAGCAACAGGAGTTCAAAAATCATCACAAGGTGTGCATTTTCTCGAATAATAAAAAATTCAATATAATTTGTAAAGTACACGACTTTGATTTTTTTAAACATTTTTCTGGTGACTACTATGACTCAGCCTGTTACCCGATCCCTGCTTGACGTCGACTTCTGGGACAGCCTGTATGTCTGTTATTGAATAAGTGGTAACTTCCATTCCTCGCCACATAGTTTTTAATTTGGTGTACAATAAGCACCCTTTATATTTAATAGACGTATATATTCAAAACTCAATATACAATGTCAAATGGAATAAATAAACCAACCAATATAAAAAAGGCAATTAAATATTAATAAATAAATATTTGAAGGAGACAAAATTTTGTTTCTTACCATAGTGAAACCAATTCCTTTTCAAAAACACTATGGTAAGATCAGAAACAAAATTTTGTCTCCTTCAAATATTTATTTATTAATTTTAATTGCCTTTTTTATATTGGTAGGTTTATTTATTCCATTTGAAATTGTATATTGAGTTTTGAATATATACGTCTATTAAATATAAGCGGTGCTTATTGTAGACATTAATTTAATTCTAAAAGTTTTTTGAATAAAAATTTTTTTGAAATTAAAATTGTAGAAGACTAACAGATTAAATCTGTTTTGATATTCAAATTTTGTTATATTTCTTCTATGAAGTAAAAAGCCTTTTTCTATTTTATTTTACATTTGATAAAGGTTTCAATTTAAAATATTAAAATTTTGCAGAAATAAATTCTGAAACCCTTACGAAAGTCATTATTACTATTTATAATAGTAAAATTATATCCAAGAAACAAGAAATAGAGAAAATTAAACTGCTATACAAAATTCCGCATCAGAAAAAATTCTAGATAAACAAATTGACAAAAATACAATTGAGAATTTCGAATAATTGAACCCATTACAAAAGAATATGTCAAACGAAAAATCAATATGTATATTACAAACAATATCAGAAAGTCAATTGAATTAACTCAATGCATTCCACACATCGAGTAACAGAAAAATTCCTGAAATTCTATGGCAAGCATTTTCAGAATCTTCACAAATCCGAACAATTATACAATAGTTGTATTTAGCTTGAAAGTGAAATTATTTCACTGAATAAATAAATAAAAATTATTTCCGATATTATTTCATTATAATAAATAGTAAATAAAATTAAATTTCCACAAACTTACTCTGGGTAAAGACCTAATCCCTAAAATATTTATTTCATTATCATTAATATCAATAATTTTCCTAAGGGTGTTAAAATTAATATTTATAAAATATTAAAAAATTAAATTATAACCTTTATCAAGTATATACTCAATTAATTGATTTTATTCATTTATGAATGATAATTAAATTCAATTCATAAATACTATTCAATACGATAAAGAACGTTCTAAGATAGCAAAGATTAGTGCATTTATAATAAAAAATTTTAAATGTGATATGTGAGTCTGAATGGATAAACTTCAAAATAGGATTTGGGGTAGGCTATAAAACTCCAAATAATAAAACACAAAAAAATGTAATGGTAAAAAAGCACTCTAATTCATTTGAAAAGTAATTACATGGTTTTGAATGGTTTCCTATTGAATTATTCATGTATTGCGTTACACTTTCGAAAGATCAATACAAATTTTCAGTTCAATTGCCCAACTATATGTAGTATATTTCTAAATTAACCCACATGTTCATTTAGATTGTATAATTATGACATAATTAAAAGTACAAGTACTTAGTAGATAATAATCAAGAATTTTCCATTGCAAAATTTTGCTCAAGACTAAATGAATGAGAAATTAAAATTAATTAGCGCAATTTCCGGAAATCTTACCCTTGAAAGATATATTTAACAAACATGTGAGTACTTTCATATTTTTCCTATATTATTTTTCATTCAAATTGGAACAATAATAATGAATCAGAAGAAAACAAACTAAAATCATACCAAAATCCGTTCAGATGAAATAAATTTCAATAAAAATTCTGTAACAAACGAAAAAACATGAGGACACAAACATTAAATCCTAATATATAACCAACTTTTTTCTGACTCCATACGAAAAAATAATAAATAAATCCTAATAACAAGTGCCACGTGGACGTTGAAAAAATTATATCAACAAAACAAGTACGTTTCCTTCAAATTTTTTTGATAAACAAATATAACTCTTCTTCGAGTTACCTGAATAAGTTATAAAAATAAAACCCATTTGAAAGACTGCTACTCTTAAATACCAACATATCGATTATACATTCCTGAATTAATTCCAAACGAAACCGAACATAACTCAGAAGCTAACATTCAAAAATCAGGTTACCTTCGTTTACGGCGGCTACCAAAGCACAACAAACGAACACTTTGTACAAATATCGCATTTTAGGATAGTTCTCGATTATTGTGGATTCATCAGGACGATTTTTTACATCTTAAAAGCGAAAAACCGTTCTTTCCGAGCGATCTATTTAGGTGAGATCGTGTGGATGTTGAGCTTTCATTGATTTCGGCGGATATTATAAAAGCCCGGTGGTTGGAGATATACTACACATATTACAATGCATCGTGAACGTCTAGTCAGTATTGGCATCACGCAACCCATAAAACAGGCGTACTGGCCCAGCAACGTTGCCACGCTCAACTCGTATTCCTTACTAAAAAGAATCTTACTAAGGAGTCTGCTCAGAATATGTACATATGAAAGCCAATTTATAAGTCATAACCACGAGGGTCGAACTTCATGAAAGCGGAAACAAAGATGGAATTTGATGCCCACTCAAGAGATCCTCATATTTTTATGAAGGAAGATTAGGAGGGAAGAACCACCTAGGGAATTTTATGCCTACTTGTCACTGTCGATGCCAGGAGTAAGAGCCTATGGTCATGTCGTAGACTTGCGCGCGTGTGTAAATATAAACATAACCCCGAGGGAGCAGCGTCTGTTCTCTCCAGAAGAGTTGTGGTAATCTTCGGCTACTGAACGCTGGCTTCAAAGCGTCCAGTTTTCCTTTGTTAGAAATAGAACGCCATTGTCCATTGTTCATTAAAATTGAAGGATAGACACAAAGGAAAGTCGACTAAGCTGTTCTCACATGTAAAGTTATTGTATTGTATTGAATTACCTGAGGTCAACGTGAGTGTTATTTGTATCGTGTATTCTTTATTCATCGTTGTATATTACTGTATTGATGTTCCAGCTAGGGGCGACCTGTTTACTTCAATATGAATTGACGATTTAACATATTTCATACATGTAAGCGTCTTTATCTTCACTTCATTTATTGGGATCTAAGAGGTAGTTAACAATGGTACTTTGTTGGAGAATTCAGAGTGTTTAAGGTAAATGAAATGTGGATCCACAATTAGATACTGACACAACAACTCTGTGTCTTCAGAAGGCCGCAACAAGGCCTTCCTGAACAACTATATTATTAGATATCAATATTATAATGAATAGGTAGTTAAATAATAGACACCACAACTTCTGTGTCTTTAGAATGTCCCAACAAGACATTTCTGAACAACGATATGCGTCCATATTATAATAATCTAATTAGATAGTAGGTGTGTGAATGGGGAATTCCTGACCAAAAGATTATTGTTAAACTACCTGAAGATCACTGTTACATGTTCCTATCGCTATGTGTTCACTCAATTGATTGCTGTATTTACCTTTGCTTGCACATTAACTATGTTTCAGGATATAAGAAAGGTTGTCGATCTCTGGAACCTTAATTTTATGAATAAAAGAAAGAAAAGTGTTGAAGAATGTATGGGAGCTGAAGAGAGGTCAAGGTTTTTATCCCTGACTCTTTTTTTTTGTCCTAAAGTACGCTTTCATATATCGAGTCAGGTGCGGGACCCTGCCTTACGCAAACAAATATTGTATTTTTACTTAACCTTGTATTCTGAACTTCCAGTTACTGTTTCCTCGTTCTCGTTCAGGTGTAACTTGGTTTATCTACACAACGTAATGTCATATTCTCCCGCCACTAGATGATCACGATGAAAAGATTAGAGTTCTTTAGAGTACTCCGTAAAATCCCGGATATTTTAGGGTACTCCGTAGAGGAAGGGATAGCTCACCACCTGCTTCTATGATGCTTAATGAACTCATTTCATACCCCTACACAGAATTGACAATTAACGTCTAAACCATATACAGATTGTCCCAGAGTAGGTGTAGACAAATTTCCTGCGAACTTGGGTCCAAACTCGTTTCACTATCGAGACACAGGATGTTAAAGTTGGAAAAAATAACACGTTTTTTGCAATAATTCCAAAATAGCTGAAGATATTCGATGCCGTTTAAGACAGCTACACTGCTGGATGAAAGTTAACTCTTAACGTTTCTTCGCTCGTTTGAAATATTGTCAGTGGTGTTGATTAAAAGGTTATTTCATATTACAACGTCCTCAACTTGAACGACACTAACATTAAAAAAAATTTTTTTGACGGAATTGAAATTCTTGAGGATTAGACTTCAAAAATGGTACTCTTGGTCGAAAGTTATAAATCTCACCGTTTTCGCGAAAATCGGCCTCAAACATTCTAAGATTTAATTTTTTATAAATTAACGCGGTTTTTATTGAAGAACTAAGGAAGTTCAAACAGTTAATTGAACTAGTTCAATGTATCCAACATTGTTTTCGATACAAGCAGTCACCTTTCGCTTCAAATTTTCCTGAACTCTTCAAAAATTTGTTGTGATAATTCAAAATATACCTAGAAGGCTTTGTTTGGTTTGAACAAAAAATTAAACTGTCAAGTTGTGTTCACGCATAGCTTCGTACCAAATCCCTTTTTATTCCTGTATTATTTTGATTTTGTGAATTTGATTCGTTTCACTTCCAGGAAAATTGTACACAACTGTAGACATTGGTTGTGTTAACATATATGCATTTTTTATGCTCGCGCAAACGTCACTAGCGTGATTTATCGTCTTTACATTGCTGCTTATACTAACCGAAGAGCTCCATCTCATAACATATTTGTATGAATACAGAATAGCCTATGTTCATTTGAATCTTTAAGAAGGAATAGGGTCGATTGTGGTTTATGAAGACAAGACGCTGATGCAGAAGAAAAACTTTTGCATAGAGTAAGAGAAGAATCCTGGCTCATCCATCCGAAGAGTAGCTGCTGCTGAAAGATGTAATCCCATATCAATTTGAAGGAGTCTGCATAGCCGATGAAGAGATCAGTTTTCTCTAAGGATCATATGAGTGACAGAATCCATCAGAGATTATATAAATTACATCATTACAGCACGGTATTTACCCGCGTTACTTATTGTCAAATATTCTGTGGTGCTGTAACTTGACATGTATGCGATAAGTGACAATAATAAAGAGAAAAACGTCCTTATAGCGTTCCCATTGTATTTTGAGGTGACCGAGAGGGAGATTCTTGGAAATAAACCTTTTGAGCGACTTAGAAACATACTCGAGATAATAGTTCTTATAACAGTCCCCCTTGGTAACTCTCGATGAGTAAACTTCTTTTAAATACTTCTGATAAATTGCATGCTTTACATTTTTGAATAGCACCTTAGTTTTAATGTGAAATTAGTGATTGCACGCTCGTTCTATTTCCATTCATCGCTTTTCATTCTTGTATTTTTGCTTCAGTGTTATTTAATCCGACCGGAATGTTTTAACTAAAATGCATTGCCTTTTTACATATATAAAGCGGCACGACCCTCAAAAGTTATCTATTTGTATTTTATACTTTCACTCGGTGCCTGGTTGCTGTTTGTTGTATTTATTAATAGTGGTTCCTCGTTTGTACTGTTCATTGTATTCGCCAAACCTGATATGTAACTGATTTGCATGTTCTCTTGTGTTATCCCCCAATTACCTATTTCTTTGTTTACTTTTATTGTAACGTTCATTAGCACGCCTGGGTGATGGAGTACTGTATGTATTTTATAATGCCCTAGTCAGTTTGTGTTACATATTTGCCATATGCATGTGCCCGCTTACTTTGAGAGAGTGTATTCCTTGTGAACCAGTGGCATTCTTTAGGGTAAATCGCTGAGTAGTCCTGGTAGAGGACAACGTATCGTATAGAGACAGTAAATAGATCCGGATATCCAACGCTACTGTGAGAGATTGCTAGATCATTGTTTCGAGGTATTGTGATATCCCCAGGATTAGTTTGCGTGACCTTTCAGATAGTGTTCGGTTCGTTCTTCAATAATATATGAGCCTTCCTGGGCTTTGGCCACCCCGAGGAAGCCAGGTACATTCCATTTTTCGGTCGACTCGAATTATGTTAGATTTCCTCTTCAAGGAGGTCTTCTGGGCATACCACAGTTACCCTTACTGTCCATTTAAAATTACTCCTTGTAACGGTTAGGATCTGCATTGGTTACCGGAAATGCACTTGAAGGTGCATGCTGGCTGTATCCTGTCCTTTCTAACCCGCTGTATAAGAATGATATCTGATTTGAGCAAGTTACCGACCGAACGTTATTTAGAAATAAGTCGTTTAGATCCGGTGCGATATTGGGTTAACTGTGGAGCTTTGCGAACCACTGAGTAGAGTAGATTTTACCACAGGCTGATAAATGTTTGTTTCCATTCATTGACGGTCATTGGCTTTCAAGATTACTAATATAAATATATTATGCTGACGTAACTGTGTTTTGAATATTTGGACCCCCCGTAACTGTTTCCTTGCTCTCGTTAGGTGTAATTTGGGTTGTCTACACAACGTAACGTCCTATTCTCCCGCCACTAGATGATCACGATAAAAAGGTTAGCGTTCTTTAGATTACTCCGTATAATCCCAGATATCTTAGAGTAATCTGTAAAATACCGGATATTTTAGAGTACTCCGTACAACACGGGATAGCTCACCAACCGAAGGTCCTTCTAGAATCTACCAGAGAACTCTAGACTTCCTGGAAGTCTTCTGTAACTGCGATTACGTACACGCCTAACCTTTCAAGGGCCAATATCTTTGAAGCGATAATAGATATAAAAAAAATAATAACCTCGTTTCGAAGGTTCAAAGGAGAAATCAAAAAAGCATACAGTTCAAGTCTGCCCGATCTATTTTGCTTTCGTGGTAGCCATCCTTACTTCAAAATCTTAAATGACATTAAATATCATGTGATACCATGTTTGAAAGGTCTCCTAGCTCTCTAAACGAATCTACAAAACAAAATTATCCAGATTCAAATGTATATCTAATATTGATGGAAATCTCATGTAAGCGAATGGAACAGTTATTGTGATTTGTACAATTGTAAACGAAATAAAATCACAGTTCTCATTATTTTAATAGAAGAACTCTCCTTCACTTAGCCACCACCATACCTACTGTAAATGCTCAAATTCTTCTTCTTTTTCGACAGTTTCTGGTATTAATTCCACTTTATTTAATTGATGCCGTAGATCTTGTAAAGGTTCTGGTAGTCTGATAAACTACAGACTTAATGTATGCCTATAAATATAAATCCAAAAGGTTTCAATCAAATGATCTTGGGGGTATTCTAACGGTCCTCTGCAGCCAATTCACTTGCCAGCAAAACGCAAATTAAGACTGGCAAAGTATAATGCGGAGGCACACCGTCGTCTTGCAAGTAAATAAAACTCTCTTCATTAAGTAACAGGTTATCATTCCTATCTGTAATTGTTCTGCAATTAAGACATTTAAAGTATTTTCTAACAAGTTGAGGTACATACATACAAACATAAAATTGGGCTCATATTTTATCAATTTATTTTATTGAGGAGGATAACACCAAGATAAAGAGGCCCAAAAACAAAATTCTGATTCTTTCTGCGAAATCATTCATGAAGTTCAAGCACTGTTTGTTTCGTTCAAATGAGCTCCATCGATGTTAGAGAGTCAAAATCTTCAAACAACTAAAAGACCTTTCAAGCAAGATATCACATGACTTAAAGTGTTATTTTTAAGATTTTGAAGTAAGACTTACTACCGTCGAAGGAATAGATCGAGGAGAATGTTCTTTTAGTTCTCCCCTTGATCCCCCCAACCAGTTTCTCATTTTTTATCCTTTGTATAGATTTTGAAGATATTGGCTATGACACTTTTAGCTGGGACACTGTATAAGTGACTGCAGCGGAGAGCATAGACAAACCCCATTAGCTTTAATCTCTTTCACCGATATTGTCAAATTATATAACAATCCAACATCAATGAGACCCTTCAAAAAGACTTGGGCAACATGCACAGCTGGTGCGACACTCAATAAGTCCTCCAAGTGTTAATAAAAAACTGACGGAGATTGAATAGCTCTGTGTCATGTTCGAGGCATTATGTACATATGTGGTTTATGCAGGAATGAACGAATGGACTTGCTCTGAAATATGACGCCATTCTGCTAAACCGCCGCGCATAATTGAAAAGGGACTTATGCTTCGAGCGACAGAGCGGTATTATAAGTAGAGTGCTGCTGCACTGTAACAATAAAAGAGTCAATTCGTATACAACGACATAAGGAATGATTTTAGTGTAAGCTACGTACACTCAAGCTTATTATCGCCACTCCCATGGGCGTGGTATATGCCTAATCCGCTTGCAACAGTGGTGATATTGCTTCCAGTGTGGCTTCAGTTTCCAAGACTTGGGTTCTCACTCAGGCACTATCTAATGAGTACCCTACTACTCATCACCGCTAAGTGACTTAAAAACATATTTTTTTACCCCTCTCAGAGGAACAAACACTTCACCCACCACCAAAAAAGAAAATGTATCTAGTATAAGTTTTTCCATTTGGAGATGAGTTTCTTTTGATCGCCTTAACACACATACACAGACCAGGTGAAAGCCTCATTGTTGCTCTGAATGTATTGTCGGAAAAGTATATAAATATTATTATAAATTAGTTTCATATTATCACCAACAATATGTATTTTTCCAGTTTACATCACATATTTCGGAATTGAAAGTTGATATCAACTGATGCCTGATATGGACATCTTATATTAAACCCTTTATAAATGCCAAATCTTATATGTATTCTATTGGGTTTGGCATCTTATCGCGAACCTATTATGGTACGTTATTTCCTTCTAAGTATGTATCCGGTAGTAGATACGGGAAGTTACTAATGGTCGAAAATTCTGTTTGTATATGATATGCTCTGAATACTTGGCTTAGCAAATCAAAGGCATTTCTGCTATGCTACATGCGTGACATGATATACAGTTGGATACATCCATTGTTTGAAGAAGTTTTCATCATGTTCTCCTCAAATAAAATGCCTACATCTCCTACACAAAATATGAAATAGAGTTCTACGTTCGTTACGTTGAGTCAGAAATATGAAACCCGTTGGTTGGAAGTTTTTTTTCCCAATTATCGATTTTCTAGATATGTTGCTGTCACCTTTGTCATGCATATGAACTATATCATATACGTGAACTATATCATATAACTTGCAGTCAATATCAACAAAAGTCATAAGCAAATAAAATATTTCTTTAATTGATATTTATAGATCCATGATAAATTATCGTATTATTCCAGAGCTGATTAGCAGAATTTTTTTCAAACTGCCAACAAATTTCATTTGTTTTTTTTGAGATATTAGTCTGAAAAAACCAAATTATATTTATTTGTGTCCCTAAAATCAGATCTTTCAAAGTCAAAAGATGTTTTATAAATACTCTAATCTGTTACAGTTTCTAGTTGAGTACAGATTTACTATACATTTTAAGTCTTGTAAAAGATGATATTATTTATGTACACTAATTTGATGGAAAGTGAAATCACTGAAATTATACATGAAATCATATATTTAACCGAATTATTAAAAAAACATGAATACGTTTCTATGTTTCCTGGTTGAATTACTCCACAGCTGTTAAGGCAATACGCTTGCGTCAAGATTATTTAAAGTGACAAAGTCGTAGTTAACCGCTTTTTATAAGGAGAAAATTGGTGAAGTACACGTGCTTAAGTGTAGTTTCGTTTTAAATGTTTAACTAGTTTTTTGATATAAGTCGAAATCAAGTAAGCACTTTGTTCAGAAATGTATATTTTCAAACCGGAAAGAATAAATTATGAAATTGTTATCTTGCAAGATTTTTTGCAATATCTTGTTTTCCATAATCCATAAAAAATATTTGCTGTCGGACATCTTCCAATATTACTGTAACAATTGATATACAGAAGTAACTCACTTTCTTCATGCACGCTATTTTTAATACTTTCCATTAATATACCTTTAATTTTAGTATTATAATGTCCAAGAGAGGTAAAGTAGAGCTTAGTTCAGATGACAGAATTGATTCTCCTGCTCCTGTAAGGAGATCTACTCGTATTTCATCAGGCCAGAATGTAACCGGTTCTCCTGCTCCTATTAAAACTAGAAGAGGTTCAGCTAATAGCAATTCCGAAGAAAAAATATCTGTAGAAGCAAATGTCTCTCCTAAAGATAAGAGGAAAACAAGAAGAACATCCGCAGATGAAGAACCCAAATCTGCTCCAGTAAGAGGTAGACGAAGTAAGTTATATTGAATAATTCTTTCTTATTAGAAATTTCAAATGTTATATGAATTCTATAGATGAAGAATTGCCTTATGGCAGTTGGTAATTCAAAGTTTTAAATCATTTTGAAAGATTTTCTGTACAAAATATGGGAAGAAGATTTTAAATATCATTTTGTGTGGGAAATATAAGAAAAAACTGCCTCATTTTGTATGATTCATAGTGGCATACTTAATACTATACTCCCCTAGTATTACATTGGCACAATGTGTATGCTTTAAATGAATATAATAATGAAGAATATTTCCATAATGGTGAGCAAATTAATTCGGACCGTTTTTTTTAGCTCAAAAATTGCATTTATTTCTGAAGATAATGAATTAACAAATAAATCAAATAAAGTCTACCACTGCTTACTACTTTTCCCCACCTATAGGCAATTTCTGAATTCTGTCTGGGAAAAACTTCTTGTCTTTTGTGTTGAGGTTGATGGCAATGGTTGGCTGGGCAAAGCGTAGTATTTTTTTTCTTTGGATTGTCTTAGAAGATCCACTTTTCGTCACTATTCTTTACCTGATGTAAGAAACTTTTTTTTGCCTTTGAAGCAACCGGTCACCAAAGATTAATCGCATTTCCAGATTTCTTGAAACAGAGGTCAGCTATTACTATTTAAAAATTTAATATTTTCATTAATATCTTTTGAAAATGGACTGAATCAATTTGTACTCCCAATAATTAAAATGAATTTCTATCAAGTGAGGATCAATTCAATTAAATGCATGTTCTTTACTTTCTACCCAAGTTTATTAATTAATTTTTTTGTGAAATGAATCTGTCTAAATATTTATTTTGCCCTAACAATAATCTATTCCATGCATTAAGAGTATTTCTACCAATGTATCAACAAAATTCAAGAAATTAAACACTTTAGATGATCCAAATAACAAGTTTATCAATTAATTTTTTCGGTGAAATTAATCTTTTTTATCTCACTCTAACAATTATTAATAGGTAAACAATCAAATAATGTCTTCATTTATAGCTAATGTGTTTCTAACAATATCTTGATAATCTTTAATAGTAGATGAAAATATTTCTATCTCTTGTCATATAATGGAACTATTAGCGGTTTTTCGACCATTGTCAGACATCTTAAATGGTTTTGTGGCGCCTCAAAATTCTACAAATTTCACTCGGAGCCTATTGACAACGTTTCTCCAGAAATTTCAATTCTAAGAGTGAAGGAGTCACTTTGCAACATACAATTCATTCCATGTGAGATACTGAAACACTTTCATGAGTACCATAAATGTGCAACTAAAGGAAGTATAAAATCCTACAAAAATTTATATATCAGTGAGTGTCGAAAGCTTAGTGGTTAGAGCATTGTACTGTGAACCGAAAGGTTTCAGGTTTCATCTTGTTCAAGTAGGAAAGAAATTTTCTAGTTGGTTGGGTCGAAAAAACACTGCTGTGACCTAAAGTGGCATAACAAAGCCTAACCAGAAAACAACTGAACTCTTACAAACTGAATAAACTTCTGAGGGATCTTCACAAAAGATATAGGATAATATGACATATCAGATAAAATGAAAAACGATTATATTAATTCTTGGAATTTTTTTTTACAGGTTCACTATCAAAAGTAATTGAAGAAGAAAAAACATCTATACCTAACTCCCCTAGTCGTAAAAATACAAGATTATCCAGCTCATCCCCTACGCAAGATGTTCCAGTTCGGAGAACAAGGAGATCATCACAAGATGCAGAAACTGTGGAAATTCCAGCCAGACGAACTACCAGGAGATCATCAACTGGCATTCAGGAGTGCACTATTGAAGAAATTGTAGAGAAGGCAAAACCAATTACTCGAAGACGCAGGTCGTCATCAATAGATGAAGAAGAAAATGCAAAAATTGAAAGTGCTAGGTCCAAAACTAAAAGATTGTTTAATGAGGATAATCATTTGGAGCCCATTAAGGAACAAGAACAAGAAATCAAGCAAAATGATGTCAAGGGGGAAAAAGAAGAAAAAATACAAAAGTTAGAAGTAATAGAAGAAATAACAGATAATGATGAATCCGAAAAAATAATTGAGGATCTGAACAAAGTGTTACAAGAAAAGTCCAGTCCAAATAAAAGTATATCCAAATCATCAGTAATAGAAAGTGATATTGCAATAGTTACTGATGAAAAGGATGTACCAGATCAAAAATCTGTAGAGTCCTCTAATGATTCACCGATTAAAACTATTCAAGAAACTGATGCAGAATCACCTAATGAAGAAAAAGTACAATCCATAACAAAAAAAGCAGTTCTTGATCAAGATAAGTCTACATCAGAAGACGTGGCTTCGAATGAAAAACTCCCTCTACTTGAAAATCCAATTGATGAGATGACAAATGAAAAGGATAACCCTGTGGAGAAACCCATTGTTAAACAGAGAAGCGCTGTAGAAACTGGTGAAGATGTTTCATATACCTTGAATGAAGATTCTGACACAATTGAACTTCAAAAAGAATTGAATAAAGAAGAGTCCTCTTCTTCCCCTGGAAGTGATAAAGAAAACACTTCCATGAATGTTGGGAAAAAAAGACTATCCATAAAAAAGATCGAGCAAAATTCCAAAAATGAAACTGCGGAACTAGAAGGCTTTGCTATAAAACGAACACCAAATAATACTTTATCTGAACCAATGGATATTGATGATGATGAAGACGATTTATTTGCAGCACAAGCTAAAACAAAGATCCATACTCCTGAAAAGTCAAGTCTGAACATTGTGGAAGAAAATGATAAAACAGGAACTGGTGAAGATGAAGCTGTGGTTGATAATGGGGATGTTATAAGCATGAATACTAGTGCTAAAGAGAACGATAATTTGATGGAAGGATCATTTTCACATGTGAATTCTTCACCCGATAAAGAATCCTCACTATTAGTAGAAGAAACAATAACAAGATCATCTCAATCAAGCTCTACATTGAGCATAAACATAAATTCATCAATAGGTAATGTCAAAGAAGTACAAATTCAGGATGACTGTGAAAGTGATGCATCAATTAAATTAGTTGACACCGATGATGAAGAGGAAGCAACTAAAATGTCATCTAACAAAGAAGATAAGCCATTACATACTTCTGAAATTTCCTCCGATCAAACTCCATTTTCTTCCAATCTTGAACTGACTGATGTTTCAAATAAATTAGTTGACACTGATGTGGGTGAAACATCTAAAATACCCACCAAAAATGAAGATAAACCAGTACTTACTTGTGAAAGTTCAGTCATTGAAAATTCAATTGATGCCAATTCTGAATTAATTGATGCATCAATTGAATTAGATGACACTGATGAAGAGAAAGTAATTAAAATATCTACTGAGAAAGGAGATGAACCAGTACTTACTTCTGAAATTTCCACAGATCAAAAGTCAAATGATTCCAGTTCTGAGTTAAATGATGCATCATTTAAATTAGTTGACACTTGTAATGAAGAGAAAGTGGTTAAAATATCCACCGAGATTGAAGATAAACTGGTACATACTTCTGAAAGTTCCAATGATCAAAATCCAACTATATCCAATTCCAAATTCATTGATGAATCAAACAAATTAGTTGAAACCATTGATTTAGATGAAGCTGTTGAAATATCCAATGAGAAAAAAGATGAATCAGTAATAACTCTTGGAACATCCACTAATCAAACATTGAATGTTTCAAATACTGAATTGAACGAATCAGTTTTTGACAAAAGTTTTGAGAGTATGAAGAATAATTCTTCAAATGAAGGAAATGGGAGAAGAAATGAAGAAATAGTTGAGACAGATCATGAACTGAGTAATCAAGTTGATTCTGAAGAAACGGTGGAAATTGACTTGAATGAGAAATCTGTTACATCTCTGGGAGAGAACCAGAGTTCAGATTTAAATATATCGAAAAAGTATGTGGCAGATGAGTTAAAAAGGCGGTCAGGCGGAAATCAGGAAACTGATCAATCTACTGTTGCCTTTTCATCTGTTACAGAGAATAATCATGCAACTCTTCTTGAATCAAATGTAGATTGCGAAGAAAATGCCCAAGAATCGAAGAAAGATACTGTTGAATCCAAGAAATCAAGCAGTAAAATTTCTCTTGGAAGTACCACTACTTCTGAAATAGTTGATGAGGAAGTTACGGAACAAAGTTTGTGCAACTCCGGAGGAGCAGATTCAAGAAAATCCTTACGAAAAAGTATGGAATGTAACAAAGATATTTTCAGTGAATCCCTACATAGTTCTGGTATTCAAGCAATGGATGTATCTTTGTCCAAAAATAGTGATTCCAAAGTTAACCTCTCTTTAGAAAAGAGTGTTAAGGACCTCAAAGATGAATCACATGTTAATATAGAGATTTTGGAAGAACATCCTTCAAACATGTCAACAATAAGTGGGGGACTGAATAAAGATGGATCAGAAGAGGTAAATGAAACTGTGCATACTGAATCAACAATGGAGATAAATTGCTCAAATCAAAAAACAAAAACAAAAAACCCTTGCAAAATTATATTGCAGAACGTTGAATATATCAAAATGGCTGATTTCAAAATATCAAATGATATTGAAAGCCTGAAATCTTATAATCAAGAAAGAGATCTGTTTATCCAAAAATCAAGCTCTGTAAGGTTAAGCAGTGGAAGTAAAAATGGGGATGAAGCACAGGAACTCGAAAATTCAAATATTTCAAGTAAATCCTCTGCAAGATATTCCCTAACCAAATGTATAAATGAAGAGAATGAAAAAACTGGGGATGTGGACCAAACAAAATATGAAGAAAAATCACCAAAATCAAATGTAGGTTCATCAACAATAAAAATTCCTACGGAAACAGGTGAAATTGAAGATGAAATACATTTAATATCCTCTTCTGATGATGAAATACATACACTTAAAAATGAAGAAAGCCCTCCCACCAAAACACAAACAATTACAAGAAATTCAAAGGGGAAAATCAAAAATGCAGGAGATGAAATATTAGAAACCCAAAGCAAATCAAACAAACGAAAATCTGTTCAATTGGAAAATTCTCGAACTGATGACGATAAAGATGTTTCTCTAAAGAGAAAATCAAAAGGATCAGAAGGAACAAATAAACTGAAAAAATGTCCTGAAGATACAACAGAAAATAATGAGGTAAACATAGAAACAAAACAAAAATCTGAGAATAAGAAAAGGAAGACTGAGGAAAGAATGAAAATATTGCAAAGGAGTGGTATTGATGTTGAAGATGAAGATTTGTCAGCAGTAGACTTTATAGATGATATAGCAGAAGAAGGAAAAGAAACATTGAGTGAAGAAGAAATTGATGAAAATGAAATCATTGATATAGGAGAATCTGTCCTAAATTCAGGTTCTGATACAGAAAGTTCTCAAGATGACTATGATACGAATGACTCATTTATAGATGATGAAGAGCAAGAAGATATATTGTCTGGTGAGGAACATTTCCTAGAAGAAGAAAAACCCAAGAAAAAGAAATTCAAAAGAATAAAACCACTCTCATATTCACCTGATGCAAATGTAAAAATATCTAAAAAAGATAAAACAAGAAATCATGGCGAATCCCCCCAAAATGTTAGAGCAGAATTTCCAGTTGAAACAGCACAAATTGCACCTAATCAATTTGAAGTCGCAATTGATTCTATTCTTAATCCTAACCCTGGAGAATGTAGCACACCGATTCCAGGTGCTTCTATTGCTATGAATTCTTCTCATGTTACTGAGTCCTCCGTGATTTTACAAGAAACTTGCAGTATTGGTGTTGCAAAAGGTTCATTTTTAAAGAAAAGAATTTCTGGAGTGGTTGACACGTTCTGTGATAATATAACAGAAAATGAAGGTGATATTTCAGTGAATGTATCACTGAACTATAAACCTCCAACGTCCACTTCCTCTAGAAATTCTTTAAATCCCTCAAGAACATCCTTAAACGAAAAAAAAGGCAAATCATCTCTTTCACCACGTAGGCTAGTAAGTGAAATAGCTCAAATCGAAAATCAAAATGAAAGAAATACTAAGGATGAAGAAAATGGGGATGAGCTTCCTATTAAAGTTGCAGAAGAAACTAAATCAATGAAAAAGAAAAAAATATCCAAGAAATCCAAAGAAGGATCGGACTTATCTCTTGAAAGAAAACAACATATTACGGAAGAACGTTCAAGTAAACATAAAAGGAAGGCACTGAAACGTCCTGCAGAACAAGAAAGTAACCAAAATGAAAGTGAAAATTCTCAAACTAAACAAAAAGCAACAAGAGTAGTCACCGAAGTGGAGGTACATGCTCCTCCACCTGAGAAGAAAATTAAAAAGCAGAACTACTCTGAAATTAAAAACAAAAATATCAAGTTGAACACTTTATTCTATGACAAAAATGATATTGAGGAACGAAAAAAAAAAACATCTCATGATAGAAATACTAAGAAGGTTGGATTGAAGGAAACTGAAAGTGTTCCTTATTTAAAGAAACCAATTAAAAAGACATCCAATGAGAAAAATGCTAAGAAGGTTGAATTAAAGGAAACTGAAAATGTTCCTTTTATAAAATGCTCTAAAAATAATACAGAAAAAAAATTGAAGCGATCTAGAGATGTTTCAGAACATGCAAATGAAAAGAAAAAAATTAAATATGATGAATCTGGTGGTAGCAAACATATTGTTTCCAAAGATTTGCAATCTAAGGAGTTGAATAAGAAGATGACATCTGAAAAACGTAAGGAAAAAACCCAAAACACAAACAAAAAAAGTGTACTTACATCAGAATCCAGTAAATGTGATAAACCACAGTCGCAGATCAGAGAAAGTAGACCAAAACAATCTGATAAGCGTCGAAAAGAATCTAACAATATAGGAAGAAGTAAGCGTAAAATTGTTGAACTTAAAACAGGTCATGAAAATGAATGTAGTGAGTGGGATGAAGAAAGCATTGTTGTTGAACCTTCTGCTACAAATAATTCTAATAGTGGTTTCAATATGGAGCAATGTGCCGAAAATAATTTTAAGAGTAGAATGATTTATGATTCTTGGAGGAATACAAGGGAACCCCCAGTTCAGTATAAGAGGCAAAAACGGCATTAAAATAAGAAACAATGTTTAATAAGGGTTAATTAAATCCATGGGGACCTTTTCATAACTTCAAGAAATTTGTTTTTATGTTAACTCTATATCTTGTAATGTTTTTAATCTCTTATTAAGTCTGATACTTTGTATGTAATATAATGTTGAGTATTTGATTAAATATTTTTTTCAAAAGTATTTTCTATTCAGATGAAATTATATTTTTGACCAATTATTTATTACAGGTATTACTTGGAATGGCTTAAATATCAAACAAATTGATTCTGTTACAGCTGGCTCTACAAATTTTTATATTAGAAATTTATTTTTTTCAAAAAAAATAATGTTTTGGAAACAGTTTCTTTATAGTCGACGTATAGAATTAACAAACATGGTAGAGTATCAAAAAGAAAATGTAGAATACTGATCGAAATTACCTAGCAGTCTTTTAGCCGATACAGCCTCATGATATGAAAATAAAAATCTATTCCAAAAATGCCCAAAATAAATTTCAAAAATCTTTCAAAAAACATGCAGCTCGTCCTCAAAACTTCCATTGATGATATGCTAGTTTTCAGAGAAGTTGACCGACTTATTATTAAATGCTGTTTTGAAGATGTTCTTCATGTTTCTTTACAGAAATATTCTTTAAGTTGATTGTGGGCATTTTGGAATAGAATTTTAATTAAAAAATATATAGGAGACAGTATTTTATTTACACCACATTGTTTGTAATACAACAATTGTTTCACTACTATGTAGCTTCTTCAGGTATTTAGTCTACTGGCCTTCTACAGCCTTATTTTTGATACTGATTTCTCGCATATCACTTGGTGAAACATTTTTAAATTAATAAAGTAAATAAAAACAACTTGGCTTAAGTTTCACTGTTTATTTCATGTCTGTTGACATATATGTTTCAGGTTTTTAGCCCTTTTTCAAAATCAAAGAGAACAGAAATCCTATTTATAATAGTAGGGTAGATAACAGGTATAATTTTGAAGAGTGTAAAAATAAGGTGTTTGTCCCATAGACGTATTATTAGGATAATAAGTCTATGGTTGGTTCGGTCTTAATCTTTTACAGGTAAGAGCAATGGTGATGAATTATATTCAAGTTGTTCATTTGTAAATGGTAACTTCTTTCCATGTGCTAAACAAATTTCCAAACTTTCTAAGAGGTCCAAACCAGATGTTATTTTATTATGCAATATACTTTTTTATGTTCTTCCACCCTTATGTTTATAGATCGTCCTGTCTGACCTATGTAAAATGCAGGGCATTCATTACAATATAATTTGTATATAACGCTTTTATCACACGTTTCAATGATAGAATAATAAGTCTATGATTGTGACGAATTTCCCAATAGAATAGCCCTAAGGTTATTTCTGACAAAATGTGAGACCTCAATTCTCCCCATTATCGTGAAAATAAAATACAAAATGTTACATTCGAAAAAATCGAGAAATAACATTTTGAAGTTCTTCATATATGGCCATTATTAACGGACATCTGTATATGACAGATTGATCATTTAGGAATGATGACTAGGAAAATTTTTCATTTAAAAAAATGTCTGATCAAATTCGTGTTCGACTGCTTCTGGCAGTTCTGGTTTTCTCTAGCTAAGATTTATACCATTGGAAAAATATCTCTAATATTTTGCATCATGATAGAAACATTGAAGGCCATTGAAGTGTCTGAACTTGAAAATAAAAATGTAAAACGTCTATGGATTGTACCTATAATTTTGACATTTCGCGGAGTATCATTTTTGATTTGTTGTTATTAAACAAAGATAGTTCCAATCCAATGTTCAAAACCACAATATATTCAGGAACAAAGACACTTAAATTGTTATCATTATCTTGAATAAAGAATATATAGTATTACTAACTCAGATAACAATGTAGGAATAATTCAACTTGAGAACACAATGCAATAAGGAGTAAATTATAAATATTCCCAATTGTTAAGTATTAACAAGACATCAGAGGGAAAAATATCCTATTTAAAGAAATGCTATATAAGAAGTGGTAGGCAGTTGATAACGAAGTACTAACTGAATAATAATGGATAAAAAACTTAAAAGAGTATGTTTGATCAATTATCTATATTCTATACATTATACTGAAGGTATATTTCTAAAATAATTCATAAGCAATCTTTCCTCAGATGCAAAGTTTCAATAAAGAAACAAATGCTATATGGGCTGCATGGTTACGAATGGGTAATCGTGAGGTATCCAGAGAGGCTGTTGCAAAGGGAACTCATGTGGACCTAGCTATAAAATTTTTAGCAACCCGTAATGAAATTTCTGAAATTGATGCAGAGAGTTGGTTTAAAAACGAAGTGAGTTCACCAAATGTTAATAATAACAAGATTCCAAGATGATTTTTAGGTTCTAGCTTGGGTTCAGGAACTACTAAGAAGAAAGCAAATTCATAAATCGAAACATATCTTAAACAATGCTGGATTTGAAGCAATGAAGGAATTGCATAATATTTTCTTTTTAACAAACTCTGTCGAATTAAGAAAATATATAGGGGATCATTTGATTGACCACAAATATATGGAAGAAAATACAAAAAATCTATGGACCTTCCTTGAAATTATTCTGGTTAATCGAAATAGTGTTGTTGGTTTCAACATCTGTGAATCAGTTGCTGATCTTTATAAAAAGAGTCCAGAATGGCATTCAAAAGTTTCTTCAATTTTGTTTCTTCTAGTCCATGGTAAGTAATAACCATACTGATTGAACTTTTATTTTGAACAGAAAAATACAAAAATTGACATTTAATAGCTTGGTAGTGCTCCATTAACTTACTGTTACTGATTATTTTTTTCTTTCATGTATACTATATTCAATCTAATAAAAGTAATAGAAAATTTTTCTATTTGGCATTGACACCACAATATTTTCTTCAAAGTAATACTGTAATTTTTATATGAACCCTCAGATTTCATCCAAATTTTTAAAATTTTCCATCTGAAAATCTACAGAGTGATATTTTGTTTTGGAGCAATGTCCTCTTTTAACTTCTAGAACTTTTTTGTGCTGTTCCACTGGTAGTTTAAAGAATATGAAAAAGCGGGAGAGCATCAGACTCGTGACTGGAAGGTTCGGGTTCGAATCCTGGTCAGGTGAAAAGAAATTTTCTAGTTGGGCGGGTGTCTGCCACTATTTCACTGTTGGGTCGAAAATTAACAATGCTGTGACCTAAAATGGCGCAAGATCGCAGTAACAAAGCCTACCCAGAACATAATTGAATTCCTAACTCGCACAAGCTGAAAAAAGCTTCTGAGGGATCTTCATAGAAGATCTAGGAGTATCAGGATAATAATAATAATCTATCTTTTATTTGAAAAGTTTTTGATTACTTGCGACTTTTTCATATCAACTACTGTTTTCGAAAAAAAAAATAAACAATTCTAACAAGTAGTAGATAAAATTCAATTTCCACAAACTTTTTATTGAAGAACGATAATTGCTTCGCCACAGTGTGGCTTAATCATTTTCTACATTTGAGTTCAAATGTAGAAATCTTCTAATTATACAATCCTCACAAAATTTAACACGAATATGTGCATCATTATTCTACTTTCAAATCGA
Source organism: Megalocaria dilatata (assembly GCA_034642435.1). Classification (NCBI taxonomy): domain Eukaryota; kingdom Metazoa; phylum Arthropoda; class Insecta; order Coleoptera; family Coccinellidae; genus Megalocaria; species Megalocaria dilatata. Next base: position 41,513,068 of record CM067856.1, on the reverse strand, counting down.
TCGGATATGTAGTTTCAAAAATAAGAAACAATTTCAAATGTGAATAACTGAAGAACAATTGGACCGATTTTGCATATTAACGAACTTAACCGAAACTACCCTCAAAGACCGGCTGGCCGGACAGAACTATTTTTGACCTTGAATTCATCATCAGTGAGTGAAACTTAGTCGTTTGAGATAATTTTCTGCCCAAAATTCGAAAATTTCAAACATTCCTGAAAACTATTATCAGCATATGTTTTGTTTTAGTGGTTTTATTTGTAATTCTAAAGTTTTGAATGAGTAGTGTTGACATTTTAAGTGCTGAAATGGCTATAAATACTGTTGTGCGGCACGAATTGTGGTAGCTACAGAAGATTACCGTGGTCAGGGTTAATCTTTTGGTGTCTCTCCAGTGTGCAACAAGTATCTAAACTTTAGGAAGACCTGGTTCAGGACAAGGAAAGACTACAACTGCTCGTTTATCATGCCGGTTTCTCTTCGAAATCTTCTGCAAGAAGTAAGAAATATAAGTGGGTGGACAGTTAACAGGTGACTTCATGCTGCTGAATCATTTTCTCGAATTAGGTCTATTGGAATGTTGCTTTCAGGTAAACACCAGATTTACAAGGTTTAATTTTGCAGGAGAGCACTTGGACAATAGTGAATTGGAGTCCTGTAATGTTTGTTTACACTGAACTAACATTTGACATGATATATGTCGAATCGCATTTAAAGCTTTTAGATAATATCTTTATGGTTTAAAGTCCTAAGTAACAGTACCGCAACGAAATTTTGATATTTGAATATTTCAAATTGAACTCAACAGTATGTCCTACTTTGTCCCTTTGAATATTTTATATAAGCGATTTTTGGTGAAATGGTTTATTTTCATGAGTTCTACCTCCTGCTAAAAAGTCTCAGCTTTGAAAAAACGCTGTAATTATAGGGTAACTGCAATTCTGTATTTTTCTTTTTATAATAAAGTAACTTTAATAAGATGGATCTTATGTATATTGCTTTCACTATTGATGTCAAAAGTCACTCCTATGCAAATGACCAAATTAAGCATAAATTTTCATTTCAGATAATCATTTGGTCCCATTTATCAAGCCTTTGGATCTTTTTAAATATTTAATTACAACTAGTGATGAACTAATCAAGTGCTGGATTGCTGTTAGTTTTGGAAATCCAGATTATGTCGATATCCACTGCAACAACTATCTAATTGATTTTTTCATCAAGAATAACATAACTGAGGAAATGTTACAATTCTTGAACAGTGAATATATAGAGTTGAGCAAAAATTTGAAAGAGGATATATTCAATGAGCTATGTAAATTCGGCATGTTTATGAAGGATGAGAAAACAGATCTAGTCAAGCTACTGAAGAGGTTCTTGAGATTCGATATCTCATCAATTTATGATGTATTACAATCAGAAAAATCTTCTATCAATATCAAGGATTTTATAAAAATGCTGAACGATTATTGCATGGAGTATCGTATTTTCAGTGTTCTGGCAGAATGCTCAAATCATTTACCTTTAGATAGTTATAAAAATTTGATTTCATCCCATGTAGATATATTGATTCAGTGTAAATCTTTGCAGTGGGATTCTGAAGAAAGCTTAAGGGCAAATATTATGGCCACTGTAGATTACATTCGAAAATGTGATTACAAAGATTATTTCGAGCAAAATCCACTTGTCTTATGTAGTTTGATTTTGTTCACAGACAATGTTAAATTCCTCGATGCTTTCAACAAAAAAATTAACATAGGAGGAGTTGAGATCTCTAAATTTTACAATTCTATACTATCTAGGTATGGTATAATTAGGAAATTAGTTAATAAAAGTGAAGAAAAGGAAGTTTATTGTAATAAAAACTATTATGCTCTAGTCGAAAAACATTTAAAAATAAACACAAAAAAATTGTTTGAATTCAGATATACAAACATAGGATTACCTCATTTCAACTGTGATAGATTAGTACAAAAGTATGGATATAAAAAAGATTTAGATTATGTTTTTTATCTCAGAGAATTACGACCAAGCATAGCATCTAAGTTAGTTTTTGTAGAACAAGAGCAAACAGAAGAGATTAGCAATAAGAATGAAATAAGAAAGAAACAAGTGAGCAAGGTATTCAAAACTGCTTTAAATGCTTTCGAAAATAAGGAACTAGGTTGCAGTTGTATCAGTTTCTTAGAAATGATTGGTGTACCTTCAAATAAACTTCGGATATATTTAAATGTGATAGAAATTCTTTGCAAAGCTGGATATGATTCATCCAAATGTAAGGAAATATTTGAGAATAGTTTATTAGAAAACAATTTTGACTGTGTTGAAGAATTACTGGAGGATACGGTTTTATTGAGTATAGATTCGAATTTTCAGAATGGCAAAGACTTTATTAAAGCTAAGACTGATTATGACATTGCCATAGAGTTCTGTAGAGCCAATAACTCAAAACTACCAGAAGGATTTCTCAAGAATTGTGCAATGAACAATGATTGGTTATCTTTCATGATTTTTGCTCAAATTCACTCTTACCCAGCTGACCAAATCAAAGAAGTGTGTCAGTGTTTCAAAAACCCCTTTTATTTGGAACACATTTTACACTGTGTTAGCTATGATATACAAGCAGAAGAAGAAAATGCATTAATGAAAGGAAGAGATTGCAGAAAATCTTTTCTGTCAAGAATTGGAGTGAGGATAAGCAGTGATTCTTCGGGACCTCATGATACATATTCACTGAAGACTCAGTCGTTAACAAGGAGTGAATCGTTGGATGTTTTGGAGATTGATATCTTGAATACTAAAGCAACCTTATTGCAGACTTTGATTCGCTGCCATAACAGTGTTGATCCTCCAAAGGCTTTGCTTCAAGCTTGTCATATGTATAGACATCCTATTTTAGCTATTCTGGCTACATGTTATGAGGTGAGTGTAACGTTAAGCACTGGTTCAATGTAATTTGGTTTATTATTTATGACCTAGTGATGTTAGCCATTGAATATTAATATTATTTAATGCATAATAATCTGCACATTTGTCATAATCATTTTCACAACTTTTTTTTATTATAATTCATTTATTAGCGATCAGAATATATACATTCTATAAGCAAATTTGCTAACTATGGAGCTTGAGGCTATCACATGACATTATAAGGCCTTTTCCAGTGAAACTTCAACTATATCTCAAGTCAGCTGGCAATTTTCTTCTTAGTCTTCTATATTGAGTTAGTACCAATGTAATAGATGATTTGTATGGCTTTCCATCTTAGCAAGATATTTTTAGCTCTTCTCTTTAATGACATCCTTTACATAAGGGATTCGTAGATCTTCATGTAGGGTACATGGAGCATTTGTTATCATTCAAAGTATTTTTGATTAGCTTCTCTGAATTATTAATATACTTGATTTGCTTGTACATTCTCAAAGCTCGATACCATATACCCATATAGGCTTTATCACTGTTTTATAGATGATTATCTTGTTCTCTAGTTCCAATTTAGATTTCCTACCTATAAGCCAATTTAGTTCTTATGTTTTCAAGTATATTCGCTTTCTTTTCTTGATTATGTTTTCCTTCTATGTATATTTTCTATCTAAGTGCACCCCCAAGTATTTTGTACTTAGGACCCATGCTATTTTCAAAGTGTGAACTTGACAGTGTTATCTATCACCTCTACCGGAAAGATTGCTTATTGCATCCATTAGGGGTTTGAATAGATATTTCTTTTGTTTTGTTCTTGTTTAGGATCTTATAGAACAACAGGCAGGGGGATTTGAAGGTTGTGTGGTTTGCTCACAAATTTCTTTCCTAAGGTTTGAAGTCTACTTATAATCGGGTCTATCTTTATTTTTTCATAGAGAAGGTCATTTCTTGGGTTATGGAGTGGATTTCCTGGATCTGCTACTTCGATGTTATTAGGGGTGTGTCTAATATTGTTCTGCATATAATTTAGTAGATTCTTGAAGTTGTTGCGTGATTTATGCCGCCGTTTTTGTAGCTGAGGTATCGAAAGTGCTTTGATCTAGCAATTATTTCTCTTTTTGTTGTAGCTATGTATGCATTTTATAGTTGGTCTTATGATGACATGCAAATTTTCTGAATTATCTCAGCTTTGTTACATATAATAGAGAATTTATCGTCCACAAATGGAGCGAAAGAAATCACAAACCCTTGGAGGATATTAATGTAATAATGTACTTTTGTCTATTAAAAGTATCCCATATTGTACAACATGAAGATTAGTGGCCCGACTAAAGCTTATTCTTCCTCAAACCTTAAGGTCTCCTCACCATATACATCCACCTGACAAATGTGCCCCTGTACAAATGGAATTCCACACATACACGACAATAATTTGTTGAGAGAGTACATCTGAACTCCTCGGTGAACAATACCGTGCTCCAGTCAACTATTATCCAGCTGGCGAAGGCAAATCCATGTATGTGATGTTGCCTAGTGAGTTGTGGTCCTGTCGCTGGTTGTCTTGGCCTTAATTTATGATCTGTCAATTTGTTTATAACTGTTCGATCACTGATCATGATTTGGTAAGATCTTCTTAGCGCATTTTATAAGTAATTCGCTGAAGTTATACAATTCTTTAAGTTTGGGCCCCAACCCAAATGTCTAGTAAGAGATCTCTTGTTATTGTTCATGTCTCAAATTTCATCTAATTAATAATGGTCTCTGGAAACCTATGTACTCTTGCCATTAATAATTAACAGTATTTTTGTTTATACAAAAATTTTTCCTTTACGGAAAACATCAGAATAAATGACAACGCAAAAACTCGTATCTGCTGAAATTTGAATAAAAAGAATAATTGTTTGTAGTACTATAAATCTCTGTTTACTAATTTTATGAATGAAGTATATGGTTTTCAACCCTATACTTATGCTATAGATATTTGGTGTAGTGTATTTCCTTGATAGAATCAATGTCTAGAACAAAAATAACAGTTTTTTACTTCAAACTGTAAAGTAAATAAATTTATCCAATTAGATAAATTTATTTTTTTCATCACTATTTTAAAAATAATAGCAAAGCTGACTACTCTTCTTTACTTTACAGCCTGACTCTCTGCACACTAACTGGTTGACATGGTTAGTAGTTTCTTGTGATCTTCACAAGGTCTATAAAAATGTTGAGCAAATTGTAACGTTAGCAGGTACAACCATGGAAGTGTTAACTAGAGCAGTGGAGATTGGATTTCCAGCAACTTTATTACAGAGTTTTGAAATATTTTTCCCGGTAAGTAGCAAAATTACCTATATTTATTATGTTACATAAATTATAATTTTAAGACTACTTCTAATATCTTGCGTAACATTAAGATTAAGCTTCACTCTGGCTTTGATAATTAAAGTTCAAATCACTTGTTTTAAATATGGAAAGAAATGAAACTTTTTAATGTAATTTGGTGGTGTATGTCCAAAGTAAGTAACAAATCCTTATCAGAACACAAATGACCTCTTAACTTGTACAAGCCATTTGGTTTCTTGTATATAATTTGGGAAGCTTGACATTAATAATGTTTACAAATCAGAATATTCGAAGTTTTGATTATCCAAAACATTGAATATGAAAATGACAACATTCAGCAAAGCATAGGTAAAAGAATTTACCCTACTCAATCCAAATCATTTCTAAATTCTTGATAATCTTCTTCACTTGAGGATGTTGCTCTGACAAAAATAATATATCCTTTATATTGTTACAGAAGAATCAATTTGAGTTCATGAAAAATTATACGTTTCAAATTCATCTAATCTTCATTGTCTTTTTTAGGAGAATGGGTTGAAGTACTTTCTCAAATTCCTTCATCTTGGTATACAACACGAATTCGATCTAAACATTATGTCTAACGAACTCACATCCTTCAAAAAAGCACTGAGAGTTTGCAGAAAGACTAGTATTATTTCAGAATTCGACAGAGAAATCACCTATCTGAAAAATAGATTCTGGATAGAAGAGACATCCCTCACTCTCATGGCTTATGCTCTAGAATACAACTTCAAGTCTACCTACGAACAAATGGCTTTTCTAAAAGTGATAAAAGAACTGCAAGTTCAAGAAATATTCTGTATTGGAGTGCCTAATTTTTCTTCTGTTTTGAACATTCTGATAGCCTTGTATGAAAGTGAGAGCAGGGTTCGTCTAGATTTGAGCAAAGCATTCAGCATGGTCCATCATAGGGAAGCTATCATAAAGTGCCAGAACGATCTTCTTGAACAGAAAAATTTTAGCACTGCCTTGAAAGTTGCGCAGATTGGGAACCTACCTAGTGATATAGTCATTTTGTTGGAATGGGAAGATAAATTTGAGAACAGTAAGCAGAAGGATTTGAATTTTTGGGAAGATTGTGATGAAGCTTTTAAATACCATGACGTTACTGCTGATAGGGTCGTAGAATTTTACTCAAATTTGTTGGATAAAATATGCGGTGATTATGAGAAGTTTCAGGTTTCAAAACTAGCCTACCAGTGGACAAGAAACTTCCAGTTATCTTCTCAATTTGAACTAGAAAAAATGATGTTATTGAATTATATGAAACTAGATGAAAAACACAAAAATCTTGATTTACTTGATGTTCAAACTGAAATTTATCTTTATAAGGACATTTTGGATAAAATGGAAAAACTACCTGAGATCCAGCACTCTGCCTTGGATGACTCTGAGCTAAAAGTTTCTGATCTTATTTCTCTAGCATTAGATAAAGATAACTTTTTCTTTGCTTTGCGACTGGAAAAAATGTTTTCTTGCAAAAGTATTGATTTAGAAATTTTGAAGCTATGCTATAGTTTGGCGGAAGGTTTGTTAATGCCAAATCAACTCGGTATGAAGGAAAGGATGTTACTGAATCAAAATTCAAACTTCAAGAGTCACAATGCCAATAGAAGAACACTATTTTCCAGTCGTATTTCTGGCTTAAATTTAAGTAAGTATTTAGTGTTTATATGCATTCCTAACTTCAAATCATTTACATATATACAAAATGTTCCTTAAAAGTTAGCATAACTTCAGGCGATGATTTTGGGGTCATGGACTTCTGAAAACTCAAAAGCTCAATCCTAAATTCTTCAACGTTTGGCAGATATCCACCATTTCATTTCACTATCGGACTATAATAAATCTTTAAATTCATTATAGAAACCCTTTCATGTTGTCAGTTCTAAATTAAGAAAATTTAAGCAACTAGATTTTTTCTTGAATAATCATTACTACTTTTTCTTTGGATGATCTTTATATAATCCCTGTTGACATATAGAGGTGGTACTTTTTCTTAGTGGTTACCTAATTCACCCTGAAATTTGGACGAATCTATGTAAGAATTGAATGGATAGATGTTAAGTAGTCTCTAAAGTAAATTATGTGAAGGTTTTGAAGAAGAATTTCCAAAAAAAACATGGAATGGGCTATACTTACAAAATGGTTTTACCATATGGAAGAATATTCTAGCATTTGATTTAGTAATAGTCCAAATAAAAATTAATCGACTGATAATCTGTACCAAATTATAAATATTAATTTAATAAAGAGTATGAGCTATGGTAACAGAAAATAAGAATATTTGGTGCAGATTATCAACAGATTTATTTTCATTTGAATAAAAATGCTAATTATTAGCATCAAGGAGTAATTGGACATAACTTGAGCATGAGGAAGGTTTTCTGCTTTTGTAACATTAAAAAAAAATGGAAATACAGTTCTTTGTTTCAATTGGTTCGCCAGGGTATGTCGTGTATGTATATTTGCGTGTACTAAATGGTGTTAGTGAATGATAAATACATTGGTGTTTCTATGCAGTGCGAATGTAGGTGCGTGACTGATTTGTTAGACATTACAGTGCACTGAAGTTTGAAGCCAATAAGCTTTGAAACATGCGCATGTCTACTGCTTATGTTCCAGCAATCAGCAAAACCTACTGGGGCTTGTTTAAGTTTAGAACTGTTATACAGATGTATCTTGTTGCACTTCCCAAATTCTTTCTGTTAATATAGCACATAATACTCATTAATCTTAATAATGGTTGACTTTTCTGCATTTTTGTTTGAAGTATATTTTTCTTTGACCTAAAATATGGTGATTTGCTAACAAAAAAATTTATTTTGATGTTTGCGATCAAATGTATTTTGAACTCCACATTCCGAATGAAGGGACTAATTTGTGAATTTCATTTAATAATATTTTTTATGTTAACAGAAAATGTTTATCTCAAAGTAATCATTTGAATTTTGGAAAGAGAAAAAGTCTTATTTCAGGGGAATATGGTGATAGTTTGAGAAGATTTGTTGAGTGTTTAGCTAAAAATTATCCAGAAATAATAATAGAATTGTGGCTTAGGTATTTCATCCCCAGTCGAACAACAACACATTTCATGCCCTAGCAATTGTTTAAAATGGTACAAATTGATTTGTGAGACATAGAAAGTTCAGTACAGCGAGGCAAATTTTACACCAGATCTCGACTTCTTTTAAATACACTGTACAACTCATATGCACGTGTTTTTGATAAAGTCGATTTAATCTAAACATAAAATTCCATTTGCAATCTAAAATTTAAGAACGATTCTTTGTTCAGTATTTCTATCCATTATAAAAATCTCAAAACATACTTTAGATAAATTGACAAAATGGAGGGATCACTGTAAATAAACTAAATGACAGATGATGCTGAGGTGAATATAGATAGTTGTGTCTTGCTAACTCACTATTTTCTTGAAAAATGTATACCATCAGGAGAATTGAAAAATGCAAGTATTTGGTAATAATGGTATTTACATTTTTAATTAAAATTAAGATACAATGAAATCTTATAAGGTTTTTATTTTTTCGAAATATCGGAAAATTACTTCTATTTCCGTCTGTTTTTTTTACAATTTTATGAAAATTCGATTTATGATAATGATTGTAGGGTTAATATTTCGAAACTGCAGTCACAAAAATATGTAAACATGTGAATGTTTTTGCTAGTAAATGGAGCTGATTTCTAAAAACTTGTTTTAATATTAATTGTTTTGTTTTATAGGTTCTTGCTTCAATCCTTTTAAATTACTGACTTTATTTTGCAGTTTTACCTTATCAATATGTCTCTGCACCTATCAATATTGAATCAGCATCAGAAACTAGAGGACGAGAAGTATTGAACCTACTAGTAAACTTATCAGAAAAATTAGTAAATGGAGTACAAATAGCTTTGAATATTATTAGAACATATCGAGTAAGCCAAGCAATCCAAGTACCTTATCATGTTGTTCATTCCAACTCTGATGCAGAGTTCTTGAAAAATGCACTTGACACAGATTGCCCCCAAAAGTTGGAATTAGTTCACGATTTTATTTCGATTCATAAATGGAACAAAGTGCAGGTATGTATGGTACAATGTTTAATTATATTTGGAGTAATTAAAATTAACAGAGTATACATGCTTAAAACCTAGGGGTATTATAAATACTCGGAAATTAACAGTTTGAATTCAAACCTTAGTTATATGAATTTCTTTGCTCTGCACTTTTGGAGCCAGTAGACACTTCTTCATCAAATTATAAAAATTTATTGTTTTTGGAATACTCAGCTTATCCGTTATGGGTTGACAGATTTAGTATGGGACCATGTTAAAAAGAGACAGAATTGTAAAACATAAACATTTTACATATTTAATCAACCCACAAATATAATTTATAATCAATTTAGATATTTTGCGACTTTTTGTTAGAAGGGATGAGTTAATTCACACCTTCTTAAAGTTCTTAAATACTCTGTACTATTGATGAAAATCGTTATTATTCTTATAATTCAACCATGTGGTATTTCTTCTTCTTTAATGCATTGAAATGTTCCTGGTTTTACAATAAGTTTGGAAATGAGACTCTAATTCAAGCGACGTTTCTCAGCTTTATTGTTTCTTCCTCAAGCTCTTCAAAGTGGTAAACGTCCCGTCAAATTACCATTCAAAATCTTGTAAAGTTCGAAAATAAATAAATATATATTTACATTATATTTATTATGAATATTTTGATACATTATTCTTACGGTAATCAAATTGGTCTCCTGTGGCCGCGGACCAAAGAATTGTTCCAGTTAAGTTTACTGACCTTAAAATTGGGTGATTGCCAAAGTTTTGCCACATTCATTATCAACATTTAAACTTGTAGTTTGGTGTCATATACAATGACCCAAGAAATACATTCATTTTCGTTAACACTGTTCGAATTTTCCTTCACTTTCTCATCATTGTTGTGGTTTAGCTTTTCTTAGATAAATAAAGAAAATATATTAATCATTGAGATATTTACAAGAACACCACAATAGATTCAGCCCACACCAACACGGTATAATTAATCATTGCAATTAATGAATTTGCTTGTTTATGATACTGCAGAAAGAATGGCAATCCTGAAATTAAATCATTATTAAAAACATGCCAAAACATTCCATGCTAATAATGTGATTATTCTTGTAGAATTTCATTCCAGGATTGCTGAAGTGCTTGATAAAGTTATTCACGATTTTGAAAATTGTTTTGCTCACTAAATACTTTCTACTTTTTTAAAATACTGTATTTTGAATGTACAATAAACACAATAATTTTGGATGAAATGGTTTGAGGTTGGGTGCTCATTTCCAGTTGATGCTCCAGATAATGCATTTAAAATAAAAGTGATATGTATATGGGAGCAAATAATGAAACTTTATATAAATTTCACACCATTTTTAGGAGCCTGATGATTTACTTTTAATTCATGGATTTATTTTCAGGTTTCTGATTTTATCTGTGAGCAGCTTGTAAACCATTTACAGAATTATGTTCTATCCAATGCCGATATTCCCATGATGTGGGACTTAAACCTCAATATTCACTTCCACTACATCTTACGTATTTTTCAACAAGACTGTTCAATATTAGGTAGAAAAATATTCAACTATGCTCAAGTGCTTTTTAGATCTCACATGTCTTCCACTAATGAAATCAAAATGAACGAATTAACATTCATAGTTGAATTGATAATAAAAGCCAATGACTGCTTCACTTCTGATTGCAATATGCAAGGAATATCTAACGTTTTGAACCAATGCAGAAAGATCATTATGTTCTTAGTGACATTGAGAAGTTGGAAATTGATTGTGAGACTGTTAACAGGAATTGCCAGATATTACGAAATGAACTACGTATTTCAAATCTTGAAAGATAACGATCAATTTGAGTATCTTCTCATGAAAGGTTCAAATCGTGACAACGCTCTAAAAATTGCCTTATTAGCCTATTTGAAAAAGAATTGCCCTTCTGAGAAGGATCTTCTTAAGATGGTTGCCTTACACTTCGTGATGTTTTCTGAAGTTGCCCTTTTGTGGGAAAATGACGCAGTGGGAGTCATTAGGAACCTCATTGGTATCTCGAAACTGGAGATGCAGAATAATAAAATAAATCCAGATACCGAACCTTATGTTTTATTGATGAACACAGAAGGAACAAACCTGTGTTTGAAAAAAGTGAGTACTATACAGCATTTCCAAAACTTTATTTAAAAAAAAAAATAGATTAGAAAATAAAACAGATGAGTCTTTTTTTCAAGAATATAGAACTCGTTAAAATAAACAATTTCATCTAATAAAGCCTATATAAAATTTTCAAAGGGACAATTTGATGCCATGAAATTTTTAGTCTGGTCCTGTTACTTCAAACGTTTCTAGCTATTCACATTCAAGCGAAGGCCACCAAATATTACAAGTGCATTATTCACTTAAACTTAATACATAATATTGATAACTTACTTATTTTATGAAAATCCAATGTATATTGGGAAAAGAACACTATATATTATCGAGTTTTCACAATTTATTCACTGATAATGTTATACACGACGCTTTTCGATCATAACACACTTGATAATGATCGAAACTCGGCGTGTATTACATTCTTAGTGAATAAATAGTTAATAATCTGAAAATTATAGTTTTTTAAGGTCAAAGGACCTTGGGTTGATGGCTTTTTGCCATGAGCAATAAATTTCTGTTATTATGAAAATGTTTTATTCTCTAATATACTTAAACAACCAGACTCACGTAAGACTTGTCCCTTATTGGGACACTGTTGTGAATTTTGTAAAAGATGCTGTATATTTATTCGAATATTGAACTTGTATGGAGAGTACAAACAGGGACTGTAAGACCGCTTTGGCAGTGCCATAATTTCCTTCTAACCTCTGATAAAGATTTTCAACACACAACAACCCAAGTTCAATACACTGGTATATTTCTCTATAACCTTACACATATCGAGTTATGTACCTACGAACTATGTTTTCCGGATAGCATTGGTTTTATGTTATCATTGGAAGAAAACTGCTGCGGAATCGCATCAAATGCTTGTCGAAGCTTACTGTAAACATGCTCTTAGTAAAACACAGTGTTTGGAGTGGCCCAAAAAGTTTAAAAGTTGCGATTTTGACGTGAGAAAAGAAGAGTGTGGGAAACCACCGAAAAAGTTCACGGTAACGAATTGTAAGCTTATTGGATGAAGATGATACTCATACTCAACAAGAACTCACAGATCAATTGAATGCGACCCAGAAAGCTGTCATTATTAGTTTGAAAGGTATGGAAAGAGAGAAAATGGGTTCCACATAAAATGAATGAGAGACAGCAAGAAAATCGAAAAACGATTTGTAAAATGAAGCTCGATAGACACAAAAGAAAGTCATTTCCCCATCGAATCGTGACAGGTGATGAAAAATTGATACATTTTGACAATCCTCAGCGTCTTAAATCATGGATGAGTCCAAGCAAACCATCGAAATCCATCTCAAGATTAAATCCCTCTGTAAAGAAGACAGTGCTCTGTTGTTGGTGAGATCAAAAGACTGTAACCTATAAGCTTATAAAACCTGGTTGAACCGTTAACACTGATCACTAGCAACAGCAAATGATCGATTTAAAACGAGCATTACATGAAAAACGGAATGTTGAAAAAAGCAACTCAAAGTAATTTTGCTCCATGATAATGCTCCATCACACACAGCATAACGGGTCTGGGAAAGGATTGAGGCATTCAGTTGGGAAATACAAGCGCATGCAGTTTATTTTCCAGACTTGACTCCGTACGATTATCATTTATTCGCATCACTGGGGCACACTCTTGTTGAGCAACTCTTCAATTCATATGAAAATGTACAATAATGGTTCGTTAACTGGTTCGCTTCAAATAAAGGAGTGTTCTAATAAAGTATAATAGAAGAAAAAGAAAATTTTGTAAAGAGGTGTAGAGATAACGGACACTTCTAACAATGTATGGGAATAATTTGTATCAATTTTATTGGTGAGTTTATTTTCAAATTTTTAATATAGGTGTTTTCAAAGTATTTTTCGTCAGAGGACATAACTCATGAGAATAAAACATTTCTGAAATAATCATGTAATAAAAGTTACATGATAAGAAAGATTCAAATTTACCTATAATTTTGATTCGTAGTAAAAATGCTTTGTGGTCGAGAGAAGGTGGACGACACTTTGAACATTTCGTGGATCATTCAAATAAAGTATTATGTACCGAATATTACCTGAATAATTTCTACCACACGTTTCATTGTTTTAACTTTCTTTAATATCCGTTAGTTATTATGTTCATTATTCAATATTATTATTATATTTTCATATTGTGATGTCATATTTCGTGTCTACTGAACGCAGGAGTGAAAATAGCCCTAAGGATACTTCTGAAAAAATATAAGACATTAATTTCTCTATATTTTCTTGAACAAAATACAGGATGTTACATTTAAAAAAATCGAAAAATAACAATTTGAATTTCTTCATATAGAAATGACGACTAGGCAAAATATATATATATAAATAATAACATATATTAATTTGTACACACTTTAGGATCAAATTAAGATCTATTTTATAAATGATTCTATCAACTTTGTCACTTTTAAAGTTTTACATAGGCAATTAATTGAAATTGTTTATTTCTACCCCCTGTTAACAATATTTTGAATAGACTTAATTTCATCGATTTGTAATCATAATTTTTCTTGTGGTAAAACAGCTACATACCTAATTTTTTTAATAACTCATTAATAAATATCTCTCGAGATTTTCGAAAAATATTGAAATGTATTTTGTATGTTTTCAGTTTTATGATCCCCATTTTGCATGAATATTAAAATCGCTCTTTAAGATCTGAATACTCGATATAAACTTGGTTGTATCTGTATTGTTTTATATATTGAGGATATGAAATTTCAAATACACATATTCCAGATCCGTTAGCTGGATTTTGCCAATTCACAAAATTGCTCTTCTCATTTGTACCTAAAATATACTCTGCAAACACTAAACCACCAATTTTTTCCTTTCAAAAGTTACTTTGCTTAAGACTGACAGGAGGGATTAAAGAGTAGGAATCCAATCTTATTGTTTTAGTATATTTTCATTTAAAAAATAGGCACGTTTAGATGAAATAATAAGGGCCCTGGTACAAGCGTGTGAAAAACTTCTCTTTAAAAACACCATATGTACATACGTTGTTGAGCTTATAGTGATTGGAAAACCTTCAATGAAGCATTTACACAAAATTCGTGAACATTTTCGGGATTAACAATGTCTCAACAATAATGGAACTGTCATTGTTTAATACATCTTGTAGCTTTATATACTTCAAATTTTTAGGCTATGGAAAATTTCACATATGCTACCGAATTTTACTTACAAGGTGAAAAATTAATGAAAGCCATGCATAGTGCCAGACAAGCTGAACTTATAGCTTTACAATTTTCCCTCTTTAATGGTTTGAGCCCAACTGATACTGCAGTGTGTCTTCTTGGCTTGGAGGAGAGTCAAATAGTCAATTTAATTTCATCTCAATTAAGGTGAGTTTGGATAGTAAATTATATTTTATAATTCTCTAATTTGTCTGGCGTCAACAAAACATTAATTCAATAGATAGTGTTGATGAATATCTGCATCATTTTCAAGTTTAGAGAATGATGTAACCATGAATGTATTCTTCTGGTATAAACCTGTGAGAATTTGATAAAAGTGATTGCTTTATTCCATTTATGCTGAATTCATATTGGTAGATATTGGCAGTACAAATGAACTCGGTCGAAGTTTTTCCGGGATGGAAATTACCTGAGAGGTGAAGAAAAGTAGTAAGCAGTGATTCATTTGTTAATTCATTATCTTTTGAAATGAATGCTAAAAAACGGTGAATTAATTTATACTTCCAATAATTAGAAAATGACAGTGACCTATAGCCTCCGTATTTTGTTTTTGATTGCATTTTCTTGCCAGTACCTGTATAGGGCCTTATTTCGACTATTGAGAAAAGATCATTTTCTTGTTTTTGAAATTTGACCTGTATGTTATGTGCACTCAGTCAAATTGAATCAAAAGTCACATTAAAAAGGGACAAGCTCCAGATCTCTCTTTGAAGGAAACTGCATACTACTCTGTCAAGAAAGTACCGGGAATTTTCAATTAAAACAACATTTTTACATTTAATCGTCAAAATTTATTGGGTCGCCTTCAAAATAGGCTCAATTTGCTCCAATACATCTATGCCAACGGCACTTCCAATTATCGAAACATTTTTTATAGGCGCTTTCCGGGATGGACTTTAGCTCTCGCGCCGAATTTTGTTTTATGGCTTCAATCGACTCAAAACGGGTGCCACGAAGGGGCAATTTTAGTTTTGGGAAGAGGAAAAAGTCGCAGGGAGCCAAATCCGGCGAATACGGTGGTTGCTGAAGCACGTTTGTTGAGTTTTTGGCGAGAAAGTCAGTCACAATCGTAGCTCGGTGAGAAGGCGCGTTATCGTTATGCAAAATCCATGAGTTGTTCGCCCTCAAATTTGGCCGCTTCTTACGGATACGCTCACGCAAACGTTTCATAACGCCTAGGTAATACTCCTTGTTTACCGTCTGACCCTCTGGAACGAATTCGTAGTGCACCACGCCACGGATATCGAAGAAAACAATGAGCATCACTTTCATTTTCGAGCGGCTTTGGCGTGGTTTTTTCGGTTTCGGCTCATTTTTTGCCACCCATTCCGATGATTGTTGGCTTGTTTGCATATCGTACTCGTAGACCCAGGTCTCATCACCAGTTATAATGCGTTCCATGAATGTAGAATCGGAATTACAGCGATCCAGCATGTCTGAAGCAACCTGTTCGCGATGACGTTTTTGAAGAAAATTCAGGTCTTTCGGTTCGAGTCGTGCGGCCACCTTTCTCATGCCCAAAATATCAATCAAAATCGTACGTGCGGACTCGTGGGATATCTTAAGATCATGTGCTATCTCTCTCAAGCTGGTACGACGGTTTTCCAGCACCCTTTCCTTAATTTTATCGACGTTATCTTCGATCGAAGCCGTCGATGGGCGACCACTTCACGACCGTCCTTGAAGGCTCTGTACCACTGATATGCACGAGTTTTCGATAGAGCATTATCACCAAAGGCCTTTTGCAACATTTTCAATGCATCGGAACACGAAAATTCATTTGCAACACAAAACTTTAAACAAATTCTTTGCTCAACGTAATCACCCATAGTAAAAATCGGCACGCACTCTGACATCGACTGACTTAATCAGCTGTTGCAAACACACTAGTTGACAGATCCCGCTCAAGCTTGGCATAGTAATTAAGGACAGTGGTACCAACCTAGGAAAAAAAAATTTTACCTGCCTCATTGCCCCGCCAGATTTAAATCTATAATTCCCGGTACTTTCTTGACAGAATGTATGTCTGTAATAATATCACAAAATTTAGGCAAAGTCATTGTCTAATACTGTATTTGACTGCTAAGAAGTTAGTGTAGATTTCTTTCTCACCTTTCACTGTATCCTCGCATCCTGCAGGTTATAATGAGATATAAACCAACGCGGTGTAAAGTTAACCAAAAATCAACTTAAATGACGTAAGGACACATTTATAAATCCTAACTGGAACGAAACTGATCTAACTCATCACAATTTTTTCACATTGGATTTAGGATTATCATGAAAAGATCTATGTAATTAGCATTCTATTAGTAACATGCCAATTAAAAGCTAAAATAGTAGCTCATTAGTCATAGAAACTATATACACAAGTTTCTGCTCACTAAATATTTTTTTAATCTTCTAATGATACGATCATCACTAAATTTTGCATGAATATGTGCGTCATTAATTTACTCCTAAATACCAAATGTAGTCTTAAAAATGTTGAGAAAAATAAGAAAAAAGTCTGCGGAACTGTTGGACCGATTTTGCCGATTAATGAACTTAATCGAGAAAACTACTCTGAAAGTTCCAGGTCTCTACCTATTTCCGTTCGAAAGTTAAAGTGTTCATGGACAGATCAGCCGGACAGAATTACTTTTGGCCTCGGATTCTTCATCAGTGAGTCCACACTAGTTGTTTGGGACCACTTTCAGCTCAAAATTCGACAATTATAGACATTTGAACAAAACGCTGTTCCATTGAACAAGCGCGAAAAAAAGTAATAACAATGATTGAGAAATTAAACTATGTTTGAATTCTAACGTTATTTTCCAGAATTTGGATGGTTGTTACTCTTAGGAATATTCTCTTTGTGTTTGCATTGGAGTCTTTATGGAAGAGTTTGGAATTTCTTGCATTTTTTTGTGAAAGCTGGAATTCAATTCTTATCCCTAATGGTTCAATATTTGTTTTCTTGTACAGCAGTTCATTTGGTGGGTTGTGTAGTCTATTGTTAGGGTGTCTGATTCTAATTACATTTCTTGCTGCTGTTCTGCAATTTCCAGATTTTTAATTGTTGGGATGCTGCAGTTGATTAAAATTGGATGTACATATTCTAATTTTAATCTAAATATGCCTAGTATTGTTTTGTTGCATTCCGAATGGATAGACTTTGATTTTTAATTATTAATTTGCAGAATTGGTTTGCTCTAGTTATCGCTGTTTTTTCATTGTCTTTATATGTTGGTTTAAATTCAGTTTCTTGTGTTTGATCAGTTCAAAATGCGAACCTGAAGAAGTCACAGTGTTGGTGAAACAATAGTTGTCAATAAATAAATTGTGGAAATATTCTTTATTTTTCATTTAAAGAACAATTGGTGGAAACCACTTACATATTATCATTTTATCGTTAAACATTTTTATTTAGTTGTCTTCTACCATGAACTTAACTATAAAAAAATCATGAATAACATTTGAGGCATTCAAGACTTGAAATATTTTCACTGAGTACAATCACTTCCAAAAGGGTAGTTCCTTTTTGCAATATTTTAAAGATGAAGAAAATTCCCTTGTTAATTGTTAATCAAATATTCGATAATTTTTGAAGAAACCACTGAAATTTGTTCTATAAAGATTTAGAGATGAATTTTAAACTTCACAAGAATATTACCTGGGTGTTTTTATAATGGCAAAAAGTTACTTTTCGAACCTAGGGGTTCTAAAATAAGGGACCTCAAAGTTTCGACTTAAAATTTGTGTACAGATGATGAAATAAGGTAAATATGAACTTATTATTTACATGACATTTGTTTCGTCAGACTAAATGACTTCATCAGATGAATAGCTTAATTACTCACCCAATAAACATATCAATATCAAGTCATTGTTAAGGTAACTTTTAATATAGTTTTTATTTTGATTATTTCAGCTTTGAACAATCCCTTATTGTAGTAGAGGCTTACGAATATTCACCAGATTGGGCAGCAGTTCTGTTGAAACAATGCATTCTGCAGAACAACACAAACTTTCTGGAGCAATTTTTGGAGCATCTTCCATTAACCGAAGCCCTCATAAGAGACATTTCACGTCGTTTCGTCATGCTATATGGTACAATTACTCCAAATGGTGTGAAAAACATGAAAGAAATTCTCAATAAATTACCATCTGTGCATGCCAAATACCAAATTGCTAGTGAATTGAGCTTCAACGATATTGTAGAGGATCTATTGAACACAGGACAGCTTTGTTATCTTAAAGACACAGTATGGAAGAGGGGTTACAGAAATTCATAGCAGTATTGTTCCTAATTTTTTGTTGATTTAATCTTCATTCTATGTTGTGTTTATTTTATCTTTTGTTACCATTAATGAGATTTTGTTGTCCTTTATTATTTTATTCTAGTTTATTCAACATTTTCCTTTTTGCAAATTATATCTAGTGTATGTATGAAAATTGAAGATTAATATATTTTGAATTTTAAAAAGTTAAATAAATTTATGTAAATGGTTATCCTTTTTTGCAATGTAAGTGAATATAGAGGTGGACATTCTTTTCAAATTTTCATTAAATATTTAAGATTTTTAATATGGGTGGAACTTGAGCAAATATCTTTTTTGTAAAGTGTATAAATAACGTCCAAATAACTTAAGAACTTTCGACTAAGTCCATGATTCTCACTATGAAATCTTTCTGTATAGTTGACAGAATCCGGTTGAATTTGGCTTGTATTGACATAAACTAACAAAAACTCATCCAACTAGAAAAAATTTACACAAAGTGAGTGAAACACGAAAATTTCAAATCACATACCAACAAAAAGTATTATCCTCAACTAACTGAGGAAAAATTGGTGCGGCTTTGAATATCTTGCTTTACAACTTCCTATAAGTGATTTTTCAGTTTTGCTGAAGTTTTTATCGAAATTTTTAAGAAACAAAATTTCTTAGCATAAACAAATTGAAATTATATTTTTGTAATTTGCATGAGATGCTGCACCCTATATATCCAGAGCAGGTTACAGACTTTTCTTTCCCAACCTCTGCTTCAAACTCTTTAGAATGCTCAAACTCAGTGCAAACTTAATGCCACAATCCACCTCAGTGAAATCAAAGTTTTTAGTGAACTCACTTATATTTTACATATCATTTGAGATTCTTTCTATTCTGCTGGTGTTGCTCCTAGACACTCGTTATTCAAAGCTGATACAGATTGAGTAAATTATGAAAAAATTGCATCCTAGGCAACTTCCCTTGCTTGTTGGCTTAGATAAATTCCTGTGCTTCTCAAATAATATTCCTATAATATTAGTAATAAGAAACTGTTGGTTGCTTAAATCATTTAGTGTTTTTAATTCAACTAGAGAGGTTGTATGGGTAAGTAGTGAAATGGATGAATTGGAGGAAATTGGAAATGTGATGTTGTAGATTGAGTTTCGACTAATAATTTTAGCAAGTTGTTTATCCAGCATACATTCTGTCAAGAAAGTACCGGGAATTATCGATTTAAATCTGGCGGAGCAATGAGGCAGGTAAAAATTTTTTTTCCTAGGTTGGTACCACTGTCCTTAATTACTATGCCAAGCTTGAGCGGGATCTGTCAACTAGTGTGTTTGCAACAGCTGATTAAGTCAGTCGATGTCAGAGTGCGTGCCGATTTTTACTATGGGTGATTACGTTGAGCAAAGAATTTGTTTAAAGTTTTGTGTTGAAAATGAATTTTCGTGTGCCGATGCATTGAAAATGTTGCAAAAGGCCTTTGGTGATAATGCTCTATCGAAAACTCGTGCATATCAGTGGTACAGAGCCTTCAAGGACGGTCGTGAAGTGGTCGCCCATCGACGTCTTCGATCGAAGATAACGTCGATAAAATTAAGGAAAGGGTGCTGGAAAACCGTCGTATCAGCTTGGGAGAGATAGCACATGATCTTAAGATATCCCACGAGTCCGCACGTACGATTTTGATTGATATTTTGGGCATGAGAAAGGTGGCCGCCGACTCGTACCGAAAGACCTGAATTTTCTTCAAAAACGTCATCGCGAACAGGTTGCTTCAGACATGCTGGATCGCTGTAATTCCGATTCTACATTCATGGAACGCATTATAACTGGTGATGAGACCTGGGTCTACGAGTACGATATGCAAACAAGCCAGCAATCATCGAAATGGGTGGCAAAAAATGAGCCGAAACCGAAAAAACCACGCCAAAGCCGCTCGAAAATGAAGGTGATTCTCATTGTTTTCTTCGATATCCGTGGCGTGGTGCAGTACGAATTCGTTCCAGAGGGTCAGACGGTAAACAAGGAGTAATACCTAGGCGTTATGAAACGTTTGCGTGAGCGTATCCGTAAGAAGCGGCCAAATTTGTGGGCGAACAACTCATGGATTTTGCATGACGATAACGCGCCTTCTCACCGAGCTACGATTGTGACTGACTTTCTCGCCAAAAACTCAACAAACGTGCTTCAGCAACCACCGTATTCGCCGGATTTGGCTCCCTGCGACTTTTTCCTCTTCCCAAAACTAAAATTGTCCCTTCGTGGCACCCGTTTTGAGTCGATTGAAGCCATAAAACAAAATTCGGCGCGAGAGCTAAAGTCCATCCCGGAAAGCGCCTATAAAAAATGTTTCGATAATTGGAAGTGCCGTTGGCATAGATGGATTGGAGCAAATGGAGCCTATTTTGAAGGCGACCCAATAAATTTTGACGATTAAATGTAAAAATGTTGTTTTAATTGAAAATTCCCGTACTTTCTTGACAGAGAAGTAAATATAACGTAATAAGAATTTTTGGTGACTTGAATTTTCGTAAGGTCAACTGGGCAGCAAGATATGTCTCGCATCCACGCGATTCTGTTGGAGGATGAATTTATACTTCTGAAACTTATTTGCAATGAATAGGTATCATCTTTTCTAATTTGGAAACAGTTCAATGTATTATTATTAAATGTAATAACTAAGAAGAATTAACTTCATTGTTTATTGCAGATTTAGTTTCTTTTTTCAAAAATCATTAAGACATGATATCGATGCAGGGTATAGACGAGAAAACACTAAGAGAAAAGAACAGGCAGTTAAACCAATATATGGATAGATGGGAATAGATAATAATGAGTTAGGTACCTACCCAGCTTCCCAATGGAGGCGACTAAATTTTTGACAGCTTATGGCGGCCATTTTGGTTTTTGCATATGAAATGATAGACGTAATAAAAGGATTAAGTATATGAGTGACACGTTTCACTAAGGTTAAAACTTTTTCCAGCGTTTGTAAATTGTCCAAACATTCTATCAAAATTCGAGATAAGAAGGCTGTTGCTTCCCGAAAGAGACTTTCGTGCGAAAGATCGTCATTATGGTTCGTCTGAGAGCGCTGTTCGAATTGATAAGTTTGGGAATGAATTCGTTCTGCACGGCACCTGATCACTAACACGACTTCGTGATTTCATTCTCTGTTGTTCGCATGAATTACGTTTTTCCAGAATGGTATTTGGTACTACATCTTTAAAAAAAGGTATTGATACAAGAACTACTGCCAGCTGGCCATTGTTCACGTCTAGAATGCTGATTGGACCCTAGAAATTCTAAAAAGTAATCCTAACTTTCATGGAAAAATAATATTCTCATACTACGATCGTTTTGGTAATACAGAAACATAATTAAATAACATTTCCGTTATAAGTGTGGATCAAACCCTGCGTGATTCACGAGGACCCATTGCATACGAGACAAACTTACCATCTGGTATGCATTATGTTAGGTTAGTCGATTATCTCACCAAATGGGCATTACTATTGGCCGACAAGATTTTGTGATTTAACACCATTTGACTTTTTGCTGTGGGTCTATGTTAATTCAAAAGTTTATGCCAAAAAACTAGAAACTCAAGTTAATATTCAGAGCACTATTACCTTACGAGTTGTATGAAGACTCTATTATAAACTATCTCTATAAATAAAAAAGTTCCTCAATAACATAGAATCGTTAGAGCCAATAATCGGTTGGGAAAAAAAACTGTAAACTTGAAATAAATAAATCAAAGTTATCAGGTTAAATAACTGGGGCTTAAAGTCGGGAACCTTTCGGTTCCCAGTCCAAGGCTCAAACCACTGAGCTACCGGCACTCACAATGGAGAGATAATATAAATGTTGATAGTAAAAGAATCCACAAATAAACGAGCCTTGGGAAAATTAGAATAGTTATTCTGTCATTGAATTTGATAGCCTTGTGGGGAGTGGGCAATTTCTCACATAACCCTTATCGAAGCTCTTGGTATATACTTGATGAAGGTTAATAATTAATTAAAAATTTTAAAATTTTTTCATGGAAAAAATTCCAAAAACTTCAACAAAAAATATTACTGATGTTAGTTGGTAATAAATAATGTAATGTGGGAAATTTATCTATCATACAAAAAGATCAGAAAAAAGTCTATAGAACAGATGACAAAAATGTATTTCAGATTATTCAATCCCTTTTAGCAAGCACTCTAAATGAAATTTCAAAAATACTTATACGAAAAATCATAGAAAAATATTAAAAATTTACTCGATGTTCATACACGTGGAATGTATTTAGTTAATTTTTTAAATTGTAGTGTTACAGTGTGTGTGCTTTTAAAATCATATTTATTTTGAGTGCTTGCTGAAAGGGATTGAATTATCCGAAAGACAGTATCCAACACATATCCGAATTCTATTGTATGGAATACTTCTGTGGAGAAATGCGTCTGATGCTACCAGGAATTTACAATTTACAAAAAAAAAAGCTCTCCGAATCATTTATTGAATAAGACACCGAGAATCTTACAAGCCTACTTTCATGAATAGTGGGATACTTACCTTTATATCCCTTTGTATGAAGGGGTGTTTCAAATACGTGCACTACAACAGATCCAACATACCAAAAAATGGGACTGATCACTTATTCAACACCAGACATAAAAATGATTTTATCACACCATTGCACAGGAAGAAAAATACGCAAAATTTCTCGCACTAGCGTGGGGAATCGAAATATTCAATAAATTACCTGCAGACGTACTACTCTGTCAAGAAAGTACCGGGAATTTTCAATTAAAACAACATTTTTACATTTAATCGTCAAAATTTATTGGGTCGCCTTCAAAATAGGCTCCATTTGCTCCAATACATCTATGCCAACGGCACTTCCAATTATCGAAACATTTTTTATAGGCGCTTTCCGGGATGGACTTTAGCTCTCGCGCCGAATTTTGTTTTATGGCTTCAATCGACTCAAAACGGGTGCCACGAAGGGTCAATTTTAGTTTTGGGAAGAGGAAAAAGTCGCAAGGAGCCGAATCCGGCGAATACGGTGGTTGCTGAAGCAAGTTTGTTGAGTTTTTGGCGAGAAAGTCAGTCACAATCGTAGCTCGGTGAGAATGCGCGTTATCGTCATGCAAAATCCATGAATTGTTCGCCCACAAATTTGGCCGCTTCTTACGGATACGCTCACGCAAACGTTTCATAACGCCTAGGTAATACTCCTTGTTTACCGTCTGACCCTCTGGAACGAATTCGTAGTGCACCACGCCACGGATATCGCAGAAAACAATGAGCATCACCTTCATTTTCGAGCGGCTTTGGCGTGGTTTTTTCGGTTTCGGCTCATTTTTCGCCACCCATTCCGATGATTGCTGGCTTGTTTGCATATCGTACTCGTAGACCCAGGTCTCATCACCAGTTATAATGCGTTCCATGAATGTAGAATCGGAATTACAGCGATCCAGCATGTCTGAAGCAACCTGTTCGCGATGACGTTTTTGAAGAAAATTCAGGTCTTTCGGTACGAGTCGTGCGGCCACCTTTCTCATGCCCAAAATATCAATCAAAATCGTACGTGCGGACTCGTGGGATATCTTAAGATCATGTGCTATCTCTCTCAAGCTGGTACGACGGTTTTCCAGCACCCTTTCCTTAATTTTATCGACGTTATCTTCGATCGAAGCCGTCGATGGGCGACCACTTCACGACCGTCCTTGAAGGCTCTGTACCACTGATATGCACGAGTTTTCGATAGAGCATTATCACCAAAGGCCTTTTGCAACATTTTCAATGCATCGGCACACGAAAATTCATTTGCAACACAAAACTTTAAACAAATTCTTTGCTCAACGTAATCACCCATAGTAAAAATCGGCACGCACTTTGACATCGACTGACTTAATCAGCTGTTGCAAACACACTAGTTGAGAGATCCCGCTCAAGCTTGGCATAGTAATTAAAGACAGTGGTACCAACCTAGGAAAAAAAATTTTACTTGCCTCATTGCCCCGCCAGATTTAAATCGATAATTCCCGGTACTTTCTTGACAGAATGTAAAAGACTTACCAGAACGTTTTTTTAAAAAGAGGATCCAAGATATTTTAGTGAAAAATGCATTTTATTCGGTCGAAGAATTTTTGAGTTTTTCACTATAAATGATTTATTATTGACGAACCATGTAAAATTGATGGCAATAAATTATTATTATTATTATTTTTGCAAATTTTTTCTAGATTTTTCTGGTTTGGAATTTTTCATATATCTTTAAATGGGAACAACGTTTTTAAGACATTATTTATTATTAATTAATATCAATGATAATTTTTGTACAGTTTTTAGAATTTATTTCAATGAAAAAATATCAAATAGCGGTTTATAAAGAGATCTGATTTTTCCTTGTAGTAGAACTATTAACTCATTTTAACGATTTCTGATAAAGCGTTATTCAGAGATTATTTAGCCGTTGTGTAATTCATAGAAGAAAAATGTTGAATTTAAATGTTTACCTCATGATACATAAGCATTAAATAAACTAAAATCTATTTTACCTGGTGATGTGACATTGAGTAATTTTGATGAGAATAGTAAAATAGAAATTCGAACGAATGCTGCTCAAAATGGTAGCTGTTTATTGCAAAATGGGAAACTGGTTCATAATGCTTGCATAATGAATCGAAAAGGAAATGCTAAATGTAGTTTATTCGGTTCAAAAGTTTCATAATTTCATATATGATTTTAACTCCTTAAAATATAAATATTTGTAACAATCGTATCAAACCATAACTTTCTATTTTTGATATTATACCAACTAACACTATTGATCCTGCAATCGAAGCTTCCACTTGAGATTTAGGAAGTCAAAGATGAAATATAAATATAGGTAATTTTACTAAGAATACTATTGATATTATAAAACATAATATAACTCTAGAAAAATTACAAATAAAATATCTTAAATCTAAACAATGAAATTTTCTAAAATGAAGGAAATAAATAATATTATAGGTTATATTATATATATATATATATATATATATATATATATATATATATATATATATATATATATATATAAAATGAAGGAAATAAATAATATTATAGGTTATATTGCCTGGACCAAAAATGTTTATTGCAGATTTGTACTCTAGATCTTTTTATGAAGAAAAATTTGAGGATGAAAAAGAACTGACTGAAATAGTTCATGTAACAGACAAATATTTAAATATATGTGATGGGAAAAGAAAGGAATTCCAAAGTGAGATCAAAAATGATGAAATTATGCGTACATCAACCAGTTATGTAAAGGTGGGTGGCCCACTTCAACTAAAAATTTACCATTAAATTCAATAGTTTATTGGCTACATAAATCTGACATTAAAGTGGATTGTTCATAGAAGAGAAAATAATTGTTCCAAAAAGTTTAATTCGAGATATGTTGAGGAGTTTTCATAAAACTCACCATGGGATTAATAAAATACTATTAAAAGCTAAAAATACTATGTATAGTATAATATGCCTAACAGAATTATATTTCTAAATGTAAGATCTGTGAAACGTATAGAGCAAGAAATTGTGAAGAATCAATGAAAGTCACGAAATTCCAAATAGGCCTTTTCAGAGAATTTTAAGTGACATAGCAGTTACCGGAAATCATGTGATAAGGCCTCACTTTTTCGAAAGAAATCTCAACGCTGCTGCATATTTGATTTTCCTCAAGAATGTTCTTCTCGGATGATTAGCAGTGTTACCTACGAAAAATAAGAAACGAAATGTGGTTTCAGCATAATGGAGTACCTGTTCATTATTCTCGTCCTGTGAGAGATTTTCTAGATCACCAGTTTCCAAATAGATAGATTGGTAGGAAGCGGACCGACAAGATAGCCTGCTAGATCACCGGATATCACCGGATTTTTTTGTGGAATCACATAAAGGGAAAATGTGTATAATGAAGTTGCAATAGCACCTCTCAATGTGCTGGAGACAATAGTGAATGCTTTTCGGAGCATTACTCCAGCCATGCTGTCCAGGGTAAGTAGGTCATTCCATGATCGGATTGCTTTGTGGTCGAAAGAAGGTGGATGACACTTTGAACATTTCGTGGATCATTCAAATAAAGTATTATGGACCGAATATTAGCTGAATAATTTCTACCACATGTTTCAATGTTTTAACTTTCTTTAATATCCGTTAGTTATTATGTTCATTATTCAATATTATTATTATATTTTCATATTGTGATGTCATTTTTCGTGTCTACTGAACGCAGGAGTGAAAATAGCCCTAAGGATACTTCTGAAAAAATATAAGGCCTTAATTTCTCTATATTTTCTTGAAAAAAATACAGGATGTTACATTTCAAAAAATCGAAAAATAACAATTTGAATTTTTTCATATAGGAATGACGACTAGGCAAATTTTTCATTTAAAACAATTTGTGATCGAATTAGAGGACTTTCAGCGAACTAATGTTGCCTCAACTTTTTGCGATTTTTTCTGAATAATACCATTACCGTTGGATATATATATACTACTCTGTCAAGAAAGTACCGGCAATTTTCAATTAAAACAACATTTTTACATTTAATCGTCAAAATTTATTGGGTCGCCTTCAAAATAGGCTCCATTTGCTCCAATACATCTATGCCAACGGCACTTCCAATTATCGAAACATTTTTTAAAGGCGCTTTCCGGGATGGACTTTAGCTCTCGCGCCGAATTTTGTTTTATGGCTTCAATCGACTCAAAACGGGTGCCACGAAGGGGCAATTTTAGTTTTGGGAAGAGGAAAAAGTCGCAGGGAGCCAAATCCGGCGAATACGGTGGTTGCTGAAGCACGTTTGTTGAGTTTTTGGCGAGAAAGTCAGTCACAATCGTAGCTCGGTGAGAAGACGCGTTATCGTCATGCAAAATCCATGAGTTGTTCGCCCACAAATTTGGCCGCTTCTTACGGATACGCTCACGCAAACGTTTCATAACGCCTAGGTAATACTCCTTGTTTACCGCCTGACCCTCTGGAACGAATTCGTAGTGCACCACGCCACGGATATCGAAGAAAACAATGAGCACCACCTTCATTTTCGAGCGGCTTTGGCGTGGTTTTTTCGGTTTCGGCTCATTTTTTGCCACCCATTCCGATGATTGCTGGCTTGTTTGCATATCGTACTCGTAGACCCAGGTCTCATCACCAGTTATAATGCGTTCCATGAATGTAGAATCGGAATTACAGCGATCCAGCATGTCTGAAGCAACCTGTTCGCGATGACGTTTTTGAAGAAAATTCAGGTCTTTCGGTACGAGTCGTGCGGCCACCTTTCTCATGCCCAAAATATCAATCAAAATCGTACGTGCGGACTCGTGGGATATCTTAAGATCATGTGCTATCTCTCTCAAGCTGGTACGACGGTTTTCCAGCACCCTTTCCTTAATTTTATCGACGTTATCTTCGATCGAAGCCGTCGATGGGCGACCACTTCACGACCGTCCTTGAAGGCTCTGTACCACTGATATGCACGAGTTTTCGATAGAGCATTATCACCAAAGGCCTTTTGCAACATTTTCAATGCATCGGCACACGAAAATTCATTTGCAACACAAAACTTTAAACAAATTCTTTGCTCAACGTAATCACCCATAGTAAAA
This sequence comes from Megalocaria dilatata, assembly GCA_034642435.1. NCBI lineage: Eukaryota > Metazoa > Arthropoda > Insecta > Coleoptera > Coccinellidae > Megalocaria > Megalocaria dilatata. The sequence goes on along the minus strand of CM067856.1, from coordinate 41,484,445 downwards.
ATCGGCACGCACTCTGACATCAACTGACTTAATCAGCTGTTGCAAACACACTAGTTGAGAGATCCCGCTCAAGCTTGGCATAGTAATTAAGGACAGTGGTACCAACCTAGGAAAAAAAAATTTTACCTGCCTCATTGCCCCGCCAGTTTTAAATCGATAATTCCCGGTACTTTCTTGACAGAATGTATATATAATGTATATATATATATATATATATATATATATATATATATATATATATATATATATATATATATATATATATATATATATATCGAATAGTTTGCGACTTTTTTATATCAAAAGATATTATCATTCTATCGATCCAGAAATTCAATAAACCAAACTCGTCCATCATTGAAATTACAAATAACATCGGATGATTTCTCTTCGTTCTGGTTGCTGAATGCCAGTCAATATAAAATAAACTTTGGGGCAAAATTAATGGAAATTTCTCTATCTCTTCAACTGCGACAAGCGAACTATCAATCAACCCTAACCACTTCGCCATCAAGTACGAGTTCCCGGTTTTCCCGACTACAAAAACAATTCCCAATTTCCATCGCATGCTGCCGAATTGTACATACACTGCGCGGCAAATCAGATGGTACGATAAACGGAATTTTTGCTGGGTTGTGTTTAAATGAGGTCAAAGTGGAAAATTTGTGAATAGAAACAATCGGTCAAGAGTATGTCCATTTAGAATTGAGCTTTCTTGATTTCTCGAAACATACATTTCCAGTAAAATCAAAATCGAACGGTTATAAAAATAAAAATAACAATGTGTGCCTGTGAAGACATGTTTTGTTTCTGCTCTTATATTTATGAAAACTAAATCTTTCTCAAAAATACAAGACATAATTTTAAGAACTTTTCCAAAACTAATCTATTTGGAATATTTAATATATTTAAATATTAAAATAAGTTACTTCAAAAACTCTCAAAACATGTAGCACATCCTCAAAAACAATTAAAATTCAGATAAGGTCAGTCCGTCCAACTTCACATTTAAAAGATAAAATAAATTAACAATAAATAACTTAATTTTTGTTCGACCAACATTAAAACTAGGTACATTTAAAATCTAAGGTACTCTATATACTATGCTCACCACAAAATCTCAAAAGGTTTGTAAATCACTTTATGGTCTTCGTTAAACAACTTGATATTTATATAATGAATTTGTTTATTTGAAAAACCTAAAATAATTATATATTATATATAAAATAAAATTATAAGAAGCGGTTTTTTATTTGATATATCAAAACATATTCAATCTGTTAGTCTTTAAACAATAGACAGCACATTCTACAGAAAAGGAATCTTAAATTCTAACCCTTGTTCTCTTCAGTTGGGAGTTATTTGAATGCTAAATAAAAATAATTTCATGCGCAATACAAATGAAAAGTAATTAAAACAAGTATCTAGATATAAAATTTACTTAGAAGGTTTCTTTTTAATATTACAGATAATATTAGGAGTACAAATAAGTTTCCGCCGTTTTTTAACACAAATTAAATATTTATTATAGAAGAACGGTAATATAAATTTATTTAAAATATTGCCCATCACTTGCAACCACTTTTTCCCATCTCTCAGGCAGCATTCGAATCCCACGTCTGAAGAACTCCTTGTCTTTTGAGGCTATCCACGAATCAACCCAATTTTTGGTATCCTCATAAGATGTGAATCGCTGCGCCGTCAGATCATGTGCCATGGACCGGAACAGGTGATAATCGGACGGTGCAATGTCTGGTGAATACGGCGGGTGGGGTAACACTTCCCAATCAAGTGTTTCCAAGTTCTTTTTCACGGGAGCCGCAACATGTGGACGAGCATTGTCATGCAGAAGAATAATTTTTTAATAATTTTTTTGTGAGACTGCTTGCTGAGTGACTTCTAATGTTAGAGCAAGTTCTTTTTGTGTTTGAGATGAATCTTCCTCCAATAATTCCTCCAATTCTGCATCCTCGTAAATTTTTGGCCTTCCACTGCGATCTTTGTCTTCTACGTCGAAATTTTTACGTTTTTAAACTTTTGAAACCACCTTCGACACGTTCTCTCACTCAAAGCACCCTCACTATATGCTTCTACGAGCAATTGATGCGCCTCAGCAGCAGATTTCTTTAAATTAAAGAACTAAACTAATATTTCCCGCAAATGACGCTTACTTGGCTCAAATTTTGACATTTTCAACTTCAAAAAAATTATATTTTACCAACATAAAATCAATGATATTAATAGGTTATGTTGTTCTTGAATGTCCAAACTATTTTTTGAGCCGGTTATCATCTGCGAAAGCTAACCGAAACTCCGTGCCGCGCCATCTACAATAAAACGGCGGAAACTTATTTGTACTCCTAAAAGATAGATTTATTCTACGAAACCTCTACAGATTTAATCTAAAAAATTTAATATATCTACAAAGTTATCCAGCTATTATCTGTTATATTTCAAAAAACCCTTCTAAGTAAATTTTCAGTCTATATACCTGTTTGCATTATTTTTAATTTATATTTTCACACATGCGCGTGGCAATTTCCAGATTTATATTTTCTAAGTATATTTTCAATCTTCATACTTCTGGTTTTAGATTTTTAAATTATATTATTTGTAAGTTTAAAAACAATTTGGACAGTCGTTTCCAAGGCTAAGTTACGTCGCTTAGTGCGCTTCAAGAAATATTTTTTTTAATTTCTTACATATTGATAGTTTTTGATTATTTGCGTAAAATTTTTTAGAATATGAATTGTTAATAACTTAATTATTTATTGGTCAGTTGAAATGTGTCGTTATTTCTTCAGGTTGTTGCTATTATCATGTTTTGTGACATCGTAATATCAAGAATAAACACGTATTCTAAGTTATGTTTCACCCCTACATATTTTCTCATCATTTTCTTGTTATTTTAATTTTAAATGGCTCATTTATCGTAGAAATAATTAAAATTGATTGAAGAATGATTTTATATTTTTTTTCTGTAGCTTCATTTTTGAATTATAAAACACTGAAAAATTAGCTCATTATGCAACGATTTTTAATGACCTACATTCTTATTTCATTTGTTTCATTCATATGTAAAACAGTAAATGCAAACAATATTATAATGCAAAAATTATTACACTACGCAGAGTGTTTTCAAAGTTGAGACTTCTTTAACAGAAGGAAGAACTCGTCAAAGTAAACCATTTCAACAAAAATCGCCTATATGAAATATTCGAGGAACAGAGCTGTAAGCCTTTTTAGTAGAATTCGATTTCGAGTAATTTAATTCCGGTTCTGTTAGTTCTGGCGACGTCGGCGAACATGCGGCCTCGATTAACTGCTTGTGTCAATTGAAATGCTGAATCAAGATTAAAATTACGATGTGAACATTCAACGAACTTGTGATTTTTTCTGAAATGTTCTACTCTGATGAGTTAAACCCTTTGTTATGAAAAAAAGGACCTTCGAAAATACCCGTATAAAAAAATTTTAAATAATGAAGATGTACTTGCATATTTATGGTCTATGAGAAATAAATTTCTGTTATTATTATTATTCGATAATTGAATAATATGTGGCGTCTCTCAATAAATTCACAAAATTTTAGTTAAATGATACAAAAAATGTTCATTTCTATTTATTATCTTGAGTTGGTCACATGACGCGTTTTGTTAACATAGTAACTTTTTCAAATGCTTATAATCAGCTAGTCTGAAATTTGGTAACATGCTGCATTTAAATATTTTCTGTTTTGAGATAAGGGTACAATAAACATTTTTCGTTACTTTTGGTAAAACCACCGGGTCCCTAGTTGATTGAATCTAGTAAAGGTGAATAAGATAACTCAGTTTGTTCATTCAATACATTGCCAGAATTTATAAATCTGTTCATTTTCGAATTTTCCAACATATTCACTTTCAGGCTTTTATTTTCTTCATGCAAAATCTTAAAATCAAGTTTCTCTTTTATTAGATGTTCGGCATTCGTAGAATTCAACTTATTATTGAGGAAGGAACGTCGGTGTTCCTTTATTCTACTATAGAAAGATCTTCAGGTTTGTCCAATATAAGTTTTTGAAGGTACTGCATGATAATTGCTAAACGCCTGACAAATGTGATTTGTCCCTTGTAAATTTTTGATTTTATAAAAAAATTCCTAATGAATTATTTACTCTATAAGATATGTCTATATCTATGTTATTGAGGAATTTTTTTAGTTGTAATGATAGTTTTCCATAGTAAGTGAGGGAATTGTATTTTTCCCCGATTTTCAACGTGTGGTATATTTCGTTAATAGAATTTTGATATTGTTTTTCGGTTGTCATACTTATTGATGACGAATAACCATTATTGGTTGCTATTTATTTAATTGAATTCAATTCTCTAGTTATTGTTAAATCCAAACAATTTAATGAATTTTCAGTTTTTACTTCAATTGTTCAAGTAAAGGCAACCACGATACGAAATTCACAAAAGTCAAAACAGTTGTTATTACCATAGAATTGTTTGTTTACACTGAACTGACATTTGACTTACTATATGCAATCATAATCGTGTTTAAAGCATAGAGATTATATCTCTATGGTTTTTAGTCCTAAGTAGCAGGACCGGATTCGAAATTTTCTGAAATTTGAAGATTTCGAATTGACCTTACCAGTATGGTTAACTTTGTCCTCCTTGAATAACTTATGTATGGTGATTTTGGTGAAATGACTTATTTAGATGCATTGTAATGGATAAATTAACCCGTACAGTTTCATTCTCACTCTGCTCCGTTAAAAAATTTGCTAAACTATATATGGCTGTCTCATTTTTGCTCGCTCCATCCAGGAGACCTGTAATTTCTTCCAAATATCATAGTTGTGTTTGTGGCGAAATGATCTTGAACGATTAAATTGGACTAAGAGATCAATTCTATCCAGCCAGACGATTGTAAGCACGATAAGCTTCGAAAGAAACAACTTGAATTTACAAGAAAAGTTTTGACCCCCTTAGATTTAGATTTAAATGGGCTTACTTGGCATTGCGACCTTAATCTATCCTACTGATATTTTCCTATTATATTTTTTTTTATTTATTATACCTAATAATATACGTTAAGGAATTTATTACCATGTTCCAACACTTAATGTTCTCATTATATCGAAACCACGAAAGGCCTTTATTCCGAATTCCAGTTTATTCGTACAATCACGTAGCTCCACCAGCCCTGCCGTTCTTGCGTACAGGCAACTCCGGAGGAACGTGTAAATGAACTACGGGGGATGTACGACGCTTAATATCAACGTCAAGAACATCGTTAATCTTCTCCTGCCTACATAGAATGTAATTATCGGGATATAGAATATATTGACTCGAATTCATTGTGAATGATGGCATAAAAAGGTTTTCCGGTGTTGGCAACCCTACCAGTTTCGGCTTCGAATCCGTCAAAATAAATTCTTATGCGGGGAAGTAATTTAGGATGTCGTTGAATCGAAAAAGTCGAACTTTGTCAGGAACAATTGATCAATCGATCGATTAGTGGTCAACTTTACTTTGATGATAATTTACGAAAGAAATAATTCAGAGATTTGTAGAATCAAATCGTATCAAAGAAGTGATATTACAAGTTTCAGATTAATTTTTATGTCTCGGTCATGAAGCATATCACTATCAGATTTCGACATCTACGGCACCTTTCGACGTATGTCATGTAGGTTTTTGTTCAATAGTTACATGTATATAAATTGTTATGATGTAGGTTATGTTAAATATAGCCCCACGTTGGGCAAATTAGAAATAGCACTGCTTCGTGTTTTTAATTTGATATGAAATATCAAATATTTCAATATTTGCTTTTCCTTGTATATAGCGTGTCCCAGCAGTCGACGTCAAGCCGGAATCAGGTGACAGGCTAAGTGATAAAAGTCATCGGAAAAAACAAGTCCTGTATTTTTCAAATTATATTGCACTTTCTTTTATTCAATAAAATGCACACCCTGTGATGATTTTTGAACTCCTGTTGCTACAATTTTTTACTTTTTTCAAATTTTATTTTTCCTATGTTATGGCGAATAGTGCTTCTGTAACCTGTAATCTTCAATTCTAAGCCAATTGCTCCAGCTTGGAAAATAATGTCACTTTTTGCCCAACCAAATATTCTAAATTGAATAACATAAATGAAGGTTAATTCTTGATAGAAGGTATATAAAATTATTTAAATATTTTAAAAATTTTTAAAAAATTTTAAAATTAGCCTTCTACATATTTAATTCCAAAAGATTATATTTAATGATTATAACTTCTGAAAATAAATTAAAATAATGTCGTATAAGTACCACTTATATCATGACATAAAATAAACATTCATTATAAGACATCCGAATGGTATAACAAAATCCAATAAATAAAAATTATTAACCAAAATCCTATAAATTAAATATTTTGAATAGACAAAATTTTGTTTCTGCTGATCAATCCTATGAAAACCAATATCTTTCAAGAATATCCAACACAATCTTAAGAATTTCATCACAAAACTATCTTAATTAGACTATTCAATATTATTGGATATCTAACCAAGGTACTTTATATAAAAAACTCAATTAATTTATTTTCAGAAGTTATAATCATTAAATATAATCTTTTGGAATTAAATATGTAGAAGGCTAATTTTAAAAATTTTTTAAAATTTTTAAAATATTTAAATAATTTTATATACCTTCTATCAAGAATTAACCTTTATTTATGTTATTTTATTCATAATATATAATTATTTGGTTTCCTTAACATTCTTTATACAGATAATCCTTGTGCTATAGCAGAGGCCGTTAAATTGTCTTTCAATCTTCTAGATCAAGGGTAAACCACAGATATATTTTTGTGTTTAGTGAACCATTCCTCACTACACTTAAAAGATTCATTTCGGTAGAACCAACTCTAGAGGACTGAAAGATAAGTGAATAATTTTTGTTAATTGATGTTATATTTTTTGAATATGAATATTTGAATACTGAAGAAGCAAAGTCGATCTTAAAACTTGTTTTTCAGTAATGTTTTACATATCTTGAGTTTTTTATATAAAGTACCCTGGTTAGATATCCAATAATATTGAATAGTCTAAGTAAGATAGTTTTGTGATGAAATTCTTAAGATTGTGTTGGATATTCTTGAAAGATATTGGTTTTCATAGGATTGATCAGCAGAAACAAAATTTTGTCTATTCAAAATATTTAATTTATAGGATTTTGGTTAATAATTTTTATTTATTGGATTTTGTTATACCATTCGGATGTCTTATAATGAATGTTTATTTTATGTCATGATATAAGTGGTACTTATACGACATTATTTTAATTTATTTTCAGAAGTTATAATCATTAAATATAATCTTTTGGAATTAAATATGTAGAAGGCTAATTTTAAAATTTTTTTAAAATTTTTAAAATATTTAAATAATTTAAATTCTAAATTGAAGTTTCGCCCAACTTCAATTATTATTATCCTAATAGTCCTAGATCTTCTGTGGAGAAGCTTTTTCAGCTTGTGCGAGTTAGGAGTTCAGTTGTGTTCTGTGTAGGCTTTGTTACTGCGATCTTGCGCCAATTTTTAGGTTACAGCACTGTTAATTTTTGACCCAACAGTGAAATGGTGGCAGAAACCCGTCCAACTGAAAAATTTCTTTTCCGCTTGAACAGGACTCGAACCCGGACCTCCCGGTCACGAATCCGATGCTCTCCACTATCCACACTCAATTGACTGTACTGAAAAAAAATTGTACCACATCAGTTTGGCAAATTACTTCAAAAGTTAGCACATTTAATAAGGATTCTAAAATGTTACAACACTAACTACATTCTTTTTCAGATTGGACAAAAAAAGGTTTTTCTTAAAGAAATTCAGTTTCGTTTTATGACAAGATTTAATAAATTCACAAAAGATGTTCAAACTGCCCTCCTTCAACCACAATTCATGCACGACATCTTCTTAAAATAAATCGGGAAATCAGACGGGTGAATCTTCCGTTATTGACGAATTGCATTGCTTCCCTAAATCTCTCCCGAAGCTCAGCTACATTTTCAATTTGTTTTGAATAAATTTTTTCCTTCACGGCTCCCCTGTAAATAAAATCTAAGGGATTCAAATCAGGCGAACGGGCTGGCCACAAGATTGTACCAGATCGCCCTATCCATCTGCCAGGATATTCTTCATTTAGATATTCTTTAACTGAGAAGGCATAGTGCGCTGGGCAGCCATCTTGCTGAAACCATATTTCTCTGAAAATACTAAGTGGTACGTTTTCAAGTAAATTTGGCAAACTAATTTCGTAAAAATCTAAATAAATTTCAGCATTCAAAACCTCTGGCAACTCTAAAGGTCCTATGACTCTTCCGTCCAAAATTCCATTCCACATGTTCACTTTAAAACAATATTGAGATCTATCATGTCTCATTAAATTCGGATTTTCTACGTGCCGCTCGCGTAAATTGGGTAGGTTCATGTAACCATCTTTTTAAAATGTTGATTCATCCGACCATAAAATTTTTTCTAAGAATTGTGGGTATTCCCGGCTCTTTTATAGCATGGTTTGGCAAAACGCAACCCGAGGTAACCGAGGTAACAGAGCTTGTACTTGCTGTACATGATATGGGTGGAGCTTATGTTTTTTCAATAGTGGGTGAGCTGTACTTTTGGGCACTCGTGTGCTTCGCTGCTTGCTTGAAGTACAATATCGTCGTAAGGTAAGGAAATTCTTCCTTCACCATGCACTTTGTTTGGAAATCGGCCCGCTGTGAAGAGTAGACGGTGGACATTCGTAAAAATTCGATGATCTGGATAACGATCAGCATTAGCTGCAGTAGCGTTACATCTGCATTCCACATAAATGAGGTGCATGTAGTGGTATATACAGACATGATGGCAATACACAATCACAGGTTAGTCCAAGTAAAATCAAAGTTCTTCGTAAAGAGAACAAAACTATCCAAATCACAAGCAAACTAATCTAATAAACGAAGCCAAAAGTCGTAAGTACACAAATAACTCGATCAAATACGGAAAGATGCGCAGTAGACCAAGGGGCGTAGCGTACTGATCTATATTGCGTTTACGTGTGCCATTACCATAGTGGCGTCACTATCTGTCTCACTCACACTTATGGAAGGACTCACCCCATCTTATACAAACCAGATTCTTAAAGTATTGGATGCACTATAATCATTTTTAAAAAATTCGAAGAAATTGTTCGAAACTGTGTTTCTTTAAGAAAGACCTTTTTTTTATCGAACTAAGAAATAATGTAGTGAGTGTTATTTATACCATTTTAAAATCCCTAATAAATGCGCTAACTTTTAATTTTAGTAATTTTCCAAACTGATGTAGTACAGTTTTTTGTCAGTACAGTCAGTTAAAGTTGTGCGAAATATTAATTTTGAATACTTGGTTAGGCAAAAAGTGACATTATTTTCCAAGCTGAAATAATTGGCTTAGAATTGAAGATCACTGGTTACAGAAGCACTATTCGGGAAAACATAGGAAAAATAAAATTTGAAGAAAGTAAAAAAAATTGTAGCAAGAGGAGTTCAAAAATCATCACAGGGTGTGCGTTTTCTCGAATAATAAAAAATGCAATATAATTTGAAAAGTACACGACTTGGATTTTTTAAAATATTTTTCTGATGACTACTATGACTCAGCCTGTTACCCGATTCCGGCTTGACCTGGACTTCTGGGACACCTGTATAGGTTTGAATTTGTATTACCTGGCTAACTACGTAAGTGAACTGCGATTTTATTTCAAAATTTCCATAAATAATGTTTTGATATAAAAAGAGGGATTATAAATAGAATTTTCAATTTTTTTTTTCTGAAATCTATACTAAGATGAAAAGTAATTTGAAATTAAGTGAATGAAATGATATATTCTAATATAACCTAGATAACTGACTTGAATTGAAATGCACAAGATAAATTTTTGTTTATGGTGGGTATCAATTTCAGTTGTAATGTCATTTTTCACACCTACTGAATGCAGGAGTGAAAATAACCCTAAGGTTACTTGTGAGAAAATGTCAGGCATTCAATTTTCTACATTAAGGTGAAAAAACAGTTGAAAAAAACGAGAAATAACAAATTCAAGTTCTTCATACTTAGCCATTAATAACGGACACATGTATATTACAGGTTGACTAGGCAAATCTTTCAGTTAAAAAAATCTGATCGAATTCGTTTTACGATTGCTTCTGGCAATCGGTAGAGGACTTGTATGAACTACTGTTCCTTCAACTTTTTGCAGTTTTCTCTGAATAAGATCTCTATCCTTGAAGAAATATCTCAAATATTTTACGTCATGATGAAAATTTTGAATTCCATTGAAATTATATGCAAATACACAGGGTGATCCATTTAAAAATCACTCATTGAATATTTTTTGTATATTACAAAATGAAAAAATGAAACCACCAGGAGTCTGTTTTCGGACGAAATTTCTAAGATGTTTGATTCGGCAGCTATTAAAGAGCAACGCACTATTACAGGACCCTGCATATCCATTGTAAAAATCGCGAAACACATCATACTGACAAAATGGAGAACAGTACACAAACTAAATGACAGATAGCTCTCAAACACCACATACGTATAGAGGACAATTGTGCCAACTCAGCGTCGAAAAAAATTTCAACAATCTCTTCAAGCAAGTTCGTTAAATAATTTGAAATAAGGTTATTCTGATTTTCACAAATTTTTATTGTTAAACTCACAACAATTGTTTCGCTATCACAGTAGCATCATCAGGTAAGATCACAGTGATCAGGTGTGATCTTACCTGATGATGCTACTGTGATAGCGAAACAATTGTTGTGAGTTTAACAATAAAAATTTGTGAAAATCAGAATAACCTTATTTCAAATTATTTAATATGGATTTTCACCAAGTAAGGACTGATACAATTCAATAGTTCGTTAAATGATCAACTCCTGATACTTTGTCGAAATAATGTTTATTATGAATTAATCAAGGTACTCTTATGGGTAATTGTGTTCAGAATTCGTAGACTTAATTAAAACCTTAAGTCTCTGTTAAATAGAGTTAGTGAATTGATGTATTATATTTTCAAAAGCTTTGGATACCTACTAATAAGTCTAGGATCATGATTAAAATGATTAATGAATGTTCAACATAATCAAGGCTGAAATATCACAGGATCGGAGTAATCAGAAAACTTCAGAACAACGAAAGTCAATGTCGAAAGACCTACAATTTTGAACTTAATTAATTTCATGATTATATCTTACAGACTTGGAAAAATAATTGAGAATGGAAATACTTAGTTAAACACCCACCCTTTACTCGGGAAGAGTTCAGGTTTTATTATCATAGAAATTAAAATTAACGTTCATTAAGTTTTAGGCTCTTGTAGCAGAGAATTATCACTTCGTTCAAAGTTGCATATTTTTTTAATTCCGCATCCAAAATGCTTTGCAGCTTCTTTTGAAAATAAAGAACATCAAACGTCAAAAATAACACTGGTCAACAAAACAAAAATTGTTTGTTTTTTGTGATTTTTTTGTTTCTATCTCAAATTGAGGTGTATTTTTTAAATATGGCAACAATTTTTCCCTAATAGCTTTTGTTTTTAAGTTATAACTAACTACCTTCATTCAATATTTTTACTTAGATTTTCGTTTTTTATTGGACACTAAAATATACAGGATGTATATGAATAGTTGCGAAAAAATTTAGGGGGTGATTCCTGGTCAAAAAATAGGGTGGGTCTTCTATATAAACTTTATTTTTTGAGCCCCCCCTGCTTAGTTACAGCCCCTTGAAGATGGCGCCCCAAAAACTGTTTTTAATTTTTTTTTTCAAACCAAGAAACTGACAATAATTGTAAAGTTAATCAAAACTAGTCAGTTGTCATGATATCCGCTTACTAGATAAATTCTAGTTCGGAAATAATTCCAACCTATACGACTGCTATATAGATAGCTATCCAAAATTATTTTTTTTATTGTAAAATAGGAATATGGAAAAAAGTTTCTTGCGAAAGAAGGTTCAGGGGTGGCTTTTTCTACTCCTTGCAATCATAGAGGAACACCACCAAAAAATTTTTTGGGTGCCTTCTCGCCCGCACAAAATGTCTGCTTAATTGTATTTTTGAAAGTTTTTTTCATCTAAATCTCCTGATGATCCAAATCTCTGTGAAGTGAAGACTCTGATTCAGACTACAAATTTAGCCTTTCAGAACCTCAACCATTCAATCAGAAAGAACTTAATGACTAAGTAGGAGATTTGATCTTACCGAAAGAAGCTTCTTAAATTTTAGCATCTCGTTCAGAAGAAAAAAATTTGCTTACTCCGGAAACCAACATCACGTTTTATCGTACCCGAGAAAAAAATCTGTTATCGTATTTCTCTCAAGAAAAAAGTTTCAGTTTTTTGTAACGATGTTGGTGGTATTTTGTAACAGATGGGATTAAAAAAGTACCAACCTAGTGATTGGCGTCTTTTAATGGACAGCAGCAAAAGAAATTGTGTTCTGCTTCATAACGGTAATAAGTACGGATATATACCTATTGCATATTTGACGACTTTAAAAAAGAAGAATACGCAAAAGTTTCTAAGGTTATCGAAAAAATTAAGTATTAAGTAGATAGCTCAGCGGGAGAGAATCGGACTAGTGACCGGGAGGTCCGGGTTCGAATCCTGTTCAGTTGGAAAAGGAATTTTCTAGTTGGACAGGTGTCTGCCACCATTTCACTGTTGGGTCGTACAAGCTGAAAAAGCTTCGTACAAGCTGAAACTTCGTACTCGTACAAGCTGAAAAAGCTTCTGAGGGATCTTCACAGAAGATCTAGGAGTATCAGGATAATAATAATAATAATAAAAAGACCATAAATGGGTTATCGTTGTTGATCTGAAGCTTCTGAGGGATCTTCACAGAAGATCTAGGAGTATCAGGATAATAATAATAAAAAGACCACAAATGGGTTATCGTTGTTGATCTGAACTTTTATTTTAGGTCAACAAGAGGGTACAAAAATTTTCTGGGGCAGTCGTGACAAACAGCACCATTGGTCACAAAAAGTTTGGCCAGTGCGGGAAGAGCTAAAAATTGGTACAAAATGTAATAAATACATTGATAGCTAGCCGAGATCGCATCATACATCCAACACTTCATATTAAACTAGTCATAATGAAACAGTTTGTGAAGGCGCTTGACAAAAGTGGCGAATATTTCAATTTTTTCACGCAAGTTTCCAGGATTAAGTACAGAAAAATTGAAAGCTGGTATTTTTGATGTGCCACAGATTCGCCCCCCAGGCATTAGATCTTGACGTGATGGGGGCGCTCTCTTGACTAGGACCCTAGATTCGTCCCGGCGAATTGGAGGGTTAAGTCTTGGTGTCTAACGTAATGCCATTTCGCGCCAGTCACTGGACCTGTATGGTGGAAGATCTCCGAATGGGGCCCTAGTTTTACTCAGGTGAAATGGAGGGCTGAGCCGGTTGATTAACTCAGTGACAAGGGAGTCTGTCGCAGCACAGGGCTTCTCCTTTAAAACTGGCGTACTCTACCCTATCGCAGTATAAATCTCCGGATTCTGTGTAATGGCCGAGTGCGTTATGTAGCATACTGCATTACCTCGGGGGGGTGGTCTTGCCCTCAGGTGTTACTTGTACCACCCGGCCACCCCAATTGGTGTTGGACTCGAGGGGGCAGTGGTTGAAAGTCCGCATGCTGGACTAGGGGGGTATTTCATTTATCTGTTCGCAGACCCCCATTTTCGGGATATTCTCATGAAAAGACTCGGGGTTTAACGGGACTTGACGGTTCGACCGGCCTGTCCTGGCCCCTGGATCTGTGCGTAACAATTTAGGGTTTGTGGATCTCGACGAAATGGCTCCGCCATTAGTGCTTGACGCCAGGATCAATCAAATGACTTCACATGGGTTCGGTGGGTCAGGACGTATAGTCCGCTAGACGGTGCTCGTACCAGGATCAATTGTAGTCGTCAATCTTGAGTTTATCTCAGTTCATGGGACTGCGTTCGGGTGGATGGATAAGAATTCCCTCCGGCGGGTGAGTTGCGTCTCAAACCAACTCGGGTACTGACCTGCTGAGCCAGTAGAGGTTGGATAGTGCTTTCGCTGCTACCAGTCAGACGGTTCTGGCTTTCGAGTCGGGGCCCAAACTGGAAGCTGGTGGGTTAATCTCTTCGGAGGGGTTCTCGCCACGCGCGATGATATGGCGTAATCCTTATCACACTTTCTACCTCTAGGGGTGGACTGTGGAGACTGCTTGGTAGTCACTTGGATAAGAGGACATTCCTCAAATAACCAATAACTATTCTGGTAGAATTCACCTGTGCCACAGATTAGGAAACTTGTGAAAGATCCTAATTTTGTTAAATCAATGAATTAAGTCGAATCCAAAGCTTGGAATTCATTTGTTTTGTTTATGAGTAATTTCCTAGGCAAAAACAAAATCTGACGACCATGTCGAGCTTGTTGAGTGGTGCATGCTATCGAAGTTGCACGAGCTAGGGTGCAATATAAATATAAAAATACAATTCCTATACACTCGCATTTATACCGATTTCCACAAAGTCTAGGTGATTTTAGTGAGGAGCAGGGTGAAAGATTTCATCAGGATCTTAGGACATTTGAAAAGCCTTATCAGGGGTGGTGGATCTCACATAGGTGGCAGACTACTGCTAGAGTTTGCAACGAGACATACCTAAGGTCGTTAATTAAAGAAAATCTTTAAAAAGTTCATTTGATGGTGTTCAATAGAAATTTTGTTAAACTTATGTATTATTTTTTGTATTTTTTTTACAAAACAAAAAGTAAAGCTGTTAGCAATCTCCTAGTATTTTTTCATAGTGAAGGCCATAGAAATATCCAATAACAGAAAAAAAAAGGAAACAAAACTTGTGTTGACTAGCTTTATGTAATGAAATATATTAAATGAAAACAATTTTGATTTCCTCTAACTTTTAATACTTAAACAACACTTGTTTCTTGATAAAAAATAATAAAGAAATAATTTTTAAATACAGAAAACAGGGGTTCATTAAGTAACATGAGATAATTGGTAATATGTATTATATATAACAAACAGGAAAATCATTCCAAATATAAATAAAGGAATACGAAAAACGTTGTATGAATAATAAAACAAAATTCAACATATGCAAATCATTTGTTAAAATCAGGATACATTTTTGATAAAAATTATGAAATATTACATATTGAAAATGAATATCATAGACTTAATTTATTGAAAATATTAAAGATCAATAGATACAATAAAAACAAATTCCAGAATAGTAGCACTACATCAAGAAGCTTTGTCGAACCACCAGATTGCGCAACGTTTGAATATTCCACGGACTTCAGCAAGGCGCATAGTGGCCCTTTTCCTGGAAACCGGCAGCGTTGGCCGGAGACCGGTGCCTGGTCGACCCAGAGTAACATCTGCAAGGGAAGACCATTATATCGCAAATTTTACTCGAAGGAATCGAACGGTATCTGTAACAGCCCTCATTTTTTTGAGGACCTATAGACAAGTAGTCTCAACCAGTACCATAAGGAGACGGTTGCATTCCTCAAATTTAAGGGCAAGAATACCTTTAAGGATACCTCGGCTATCACCTGAACATAGAGCTACCCGTCGGCAATGGGCAGAACACCACCAAGACTGGCTTTTACCACAATAGCGCAACATACTTTTTTCGGACGAGTCACGATTCGGTTTACAAGGTGATAGTTGACTAGAAAGGGTTTGGATAGGTCCAGGCAGACTAGAGCGACACAATTTCGCCCGGGAAATAGTGCGTTTTCAAGGCGGATCAATAATGTGCTGGCGGGGTATAATATTCGGTCACCGTACCCCTCTTATTATCGTTGAACGAACAATGGCCGGTGCCATCTACGTAGAAAACATCATTGAACCAATCATTGTTCCTCTGTGCAACGAGTTTGGGGATAATTTCATTTATCAGGATGATAACGCCCCACCACACCGCAAACGAAGGGTTCAAAAGATTCTTCAAGAAAACAGTATCCAGAGAATGAACAGGCCTGCAAACCCACCAGACATTAATCCAATTGAGCACGTATTGGATTACTTAGGGAGAGCAATATCCAATCGCCAAAATCTACCTTCAACTTTTCAGGAATTGAGTTTAGCCCTTCAGGAAGAATGGATCGATATGCTTGAAAATTTCATTAATGACTTGATTCGTGGGATGGCTAGGCGTATTGGGCAGTTGATTGAAAGAAGAGGTGGTAATACGGACTTTTGAATTTGGATTCAGTTGTGGAATAACTATAATTAATCAAAAATAAATAATCGATAAATTTAGATTTTTTCTCATTTTTACTACTTTGTCTCATCGTTCATAAAGCAAAGAGTAACAAATAAAGATTTTCTATCAAACATATTGCAGTTGAAATAGAGGAAAATATTCATCTCATTTCCAGAACATATATTGTTTATTTCTTGAAAAACCTAGGGGGCCCAAGACTTTTGACGATGTGTGTATTTTTGAACTGCATATGCAGTTGAAATAGTCACCTGAAGCATGACAAAAAATTTTGTATAAATATTAAAACTTAGCGAAAGTTAAAACTGTTTTTAATTCGCAAATTTAAGTTGAATTTCCGTATAACAAAGGCCGAGACAATCAAATAAATAATATAATTAATCCAAAGCCTTAAAAATATTACACATTATCAAATTTGACTTACTGATGAAAAATTCACGGTCAAATTGAATTCGGTTTTCAAGCACGGTAATAATCGACAAAAATAACTTACAGAAATTAAATGACAGAGCATATTGAAAAGGTCATCTTGAATGTGGGTCTAAAAATATATTAGAAACGTTGTTCTCCTAAAAATTTGAAAAAACGAACATAATTTTAGAAAAGAAAGCATAGAGGAATGTAGTTATGCATAATAATATTTATTTTTTCAGAATATAATATTATTTATATGAATTTAATTCAGAATTATTCAGTTTATGTCCATTCAGTTTTATACACTTTTCAAGAGGCTGCATAGCTTTATCGGACAAATATCTTATGATAAGGAAGATTTCGCATTTATAATAAGCAAAATCAGTTTTTTTTTCGTTAATTTTTCGCTTAGATTCTTAATTCATTCAACATCAACCAGTTTAGGGTGTTACAAGTACGTGAAATTTAGTTATTAATGTGCGAGCATACTTGAGTTTTTGACGCAATGCTTTTATCAATTTTGTAATAATTATTCGTATGACATTTCTTATTAAATTTGTTCTCCTTCCAATCTTCTATCTACGTTATGCTATAGAGGTATTTTTTCACAGCTCTTGATGACCGAGGGAAAGATTGGTCGATTAGTCAGTGATTCAATAATGTATTATACCTTATAAAGCGTATAATTTTTCCTAAATTACACGTCATTTACAAGATGGGCGGGTACTGCTTACAATCCATGATTAATTGATTATATCCATGGCGCTAATGGCTCTTGATACTCCCTAGATTGAAGCGGATAATATTGGAGTTACAAGAGACGGACCCAGAATAATTTATGCTGTGTCCATTCTTTTCCTGTGTTCATTCTTTTGTCACGTTTCATTCAGATAGATAGAATATTAATTTTAAATGAATAAAACAACAAAGGTTTGTTGTATCAACTTAATTCTTGCTTGAAGCTTGAACAATGCAGTTATAGTCGGAATAAGATATCATTTTCAAATGTCCACTATGGCTTCGTTGATACTGACCTACTCGATCGCTCCATTTTTGGATCAAAATGTGAATTAATTGCGGCTGTATTTTGCCAATAACTTGCCAAATATTCTCTTTCAAGTGATCCAAAGTATACGGCTTCTTGGCATAGACTTGTGTTTTCACATAGCCCCAAAGAAAATAATCCAGAGCTACCAAATAACATGACCTGGCAGCGAATTCATAAATTTTCGTCATCAGATGATGCTATCGTCATACCTTTTCCTGAGCAAAGCAAGCAAAACATGAGTTGTATGGCATTTAACGCTATCTTGTTGGAACCACATATCTTTAATATTAATATCCTCAAGTTCTGGCCATAGAAATTCGAGTCCCATGTACCTACAGGCCTACAGCGGTCGCCATTCACGATTATGGCTGTTCCATCCTCATTTCGGGAGAAATAGATACCATTATGCTGCCTTGCCATAAACCGCAACACACAGTGAGTTTTTTGGAATGCAACGGAATTTCATATAAAACTTATGGGTTGTTCTCCATCTAATAACTGCAATTTTGCCATTCAACAAAATATGTGCCTCGTCTGAGAAGATATCTTTTCGGCCAAAATCAAGATCTTGTTCTAAATGCTCAAGGGCCAAATCAGCAAACTCTCCACGGAATCTTTACCATTTGGCTTTAGTTCTTAAATCAATAGTACTTTTTGAGATCCTTACGCAATATTCTCCAAGTTGATGTCTGAAGAAGCCCAGTTCTTCCCATCGTCGTGAAATCGACAAATTTGGTTCATTAACAGCACTGGCCACTGCAGCTCCAATGTTATCCTACCTTCTCACGTTTCGTCGTCTTTTTGGTGTCTAATTATCTTGTAAAGTTAACTCATGTTCAAACTTTTTCGCCTTCCGATGTATAATCAGCGCTTGCACAGGGTACCGATAACGCTAACCCAATTCTCGAGCTGCTACTTCAACTGCAATTCAAAGCTGCTACTATGGTGATATTTTTTTTTATTACTTCTAACCGATCTAGAGAAGTCAAGATTCTAAATAAAGTAACACCTGGAAATGAGAAAAAATGTATTAGAAACCGGGAACTCCCTATTTGAAAAATAATATAGTCCGTCTAGAAAGTATCCGTAAAAAACAAAGCTCAATTGTAATTATTTAGTATATATTTTTAATTTTTGAATTAGAAAATTATAACAAAATATTCATGTTATTTTCTTATATAACCTCCGCTTAACTGTAAGCACTTGACTAATCGTCGAGGTACACCCGAAGCAAGATCACCTCCATAGTTTTCGGTGATGGTAGACCAGGACTTTAAAACTGACTGAATCATCTTTATTTCGTGGCGCTGCTCGTTCAGCTTCAATGTTCATCAGTCCCTATATGTTTTCAATGGAACTAAGATCTGGTGAAGCTGCTGGCCATGAAATGGTTGTCACTTGGTATTCTTGCATCCAAGCTTGAGTATAGGCCGAAGTATGGCATCTTGCATTATCCTGTTGAAAACGCCACCCCTCTGGATATAAAGCATGCGCTGTTTCAAGGAGAAAATCGTTTGGAATGCCACAATACTTTTCACTATTAATGGTACCATACCATACAGAGAGGTGTGCACCACGCTGAGATATTGATCTCCAAACCATTATTTTGGTGGGAAATTTGGAAATTTGAACGGTAACAGGTTGTTTTGATAAGATTTTTAAGTGATTTCCACCAAGTTGGAAACAACTTTCATCAGATATAAAGGCATTATTGAAATTACTCTTGAAAACGTTGACAAAATTTTATCCTTCGGTCAATAAAGTGTTTAAATTGTTTCCTTAAATCTTACGCGGTCTTCCTGAAACTAATCTATGCTTCATATCCATGCCTTTTTTTAGTTTCTTTATTGTCTCATATACAGCACTTTTTCCCAGCTCAGTCAATTGCACTAATTTGTTAACGTTTCGAAAACCCTTTCTATACAAATATTCTACCTGTTTTCTTTTTTCTAGTTGCGACATTATTTCATAAATTGTATGCCTGTTAGCAATCAACAATATTTGACAAATAATGTTGCCATGCAACTTTGGACATAGCCGACTATCTGCACAACCTATTTTATACATAACTTTTGTCTTGGAATATTACCAAAAAGAAGTATATCAGAATTATGAAAACTAATAAATTCCGGATACTTTCTAGACGGACTATAATAAATTATTTTTTATGAAAGGTTTCACACAGTATCAGTTCAAATGTAGAACATGATTAAACCACACTGTGGTGAAATAATTGACGTTCATCAATAAGAAATTTGTGGAAATTGAATTTTATTTACTAAGGTAGAAGCGGGTGATAAGGCCTAGCTAAGGGAGATTTGAAATTAAATGAGAACTATTAACACGAATCAATAAATTTTAATGTAAATTAAACTTAAACATCAAATATTTAAAATAAAAACAAAAAATGGCAACTTCTACTGTAAAGAAAACCAATATTAAACATTTTGTAGGTCTTATTATGCTACAGTAGGATAATAAAGTTTAACACTTCAACATACATAAATAATCAAAATAGGCTTATTATACTTGATATCTGCGATCAAAAGTCGCTTATTAGTATTTTGTCATGTTAAGCTCTCAAAACTAAAATAAAATTTCTTGGTTCAACAAAACATTCAAAGTGATCTGCATCATTGGCGGACAAGCCAACGCACTCCACATGACATCACTTTCTGCATTTGAAGCATTGCCCATATCTGCCATCCTATCCTTTTCACAACTGTGACAGTACCAATTCGCCTCATTTTACCTCATTATTACCTGTTCTAGCTATGTAGGTTGGGGTCTTTTCTTTTTTATTTTTTTCTTCGTTTTTGTTGAACAGGTCTTTTGTTACTGGAGTTCCCCTGTAATTCAAGGCCTTTTTCCTTATTTTTTTTTGAATATCAAAACAAATTAAAATATGTTTGTCTTCTACAATTTTAATTTCAAAAAAATTTTTATTGAAAAAACTTTTAGAATTAAATTAATGTCTAAAATAAGCACCGCTGACGTATAGACGTATATAATGAAAACTCAATATATAATGTCAAATGGAATAAATAAACCAACAGATATACGAAAGTCATTAAAATTAATAAATAAATATTTAAAGGAGACAAAATTTTGTTTCTGGTCTTACCTTTAAGAACACCAATTGCCTTTTAAAAACATGAACACACCTTAAGGACTTCTCAAAGAATATAATTTGTTTGAAATATTCAATATATTTACGCTGTTCTTTGATTTTGTTAGAACATAGATCAATCTTGAATTATAAAGTTGATCTGTGTTTCGAAACATTCATTTCTTTACACGTGTGCGTTGTGGATATAGGTTAGTTTTCTGATTTTGATATTTGGAATATTATTTAGGACCGAAGAAGGGATTGCTTAGAATTATATTTGTTTTTTGAAGATATAGTGCATGTTTTGAGAGATTTCTGAATTAACTTATTCAAATATATTAAATATTTCAAATAAATTATATTCTTTGAGAAGTCCTTAAGGTGTATTCATGTTTTTAAAAGGCAATTGGTGTTCTTAAAGGTAAGACCAGAAACAAAATTTTGTCTCCTTTAAATATTTATTTATTAATTTCTTTGACTTTCGTATATCTGTTGGTTTATTTATTCCATTTGCCATTATATATTGAGTTTTGATTATATACGTCTATTAAATGTAAGCGGTACTTATTTTAGACATTAATTTAATTCTAAAAGTTTTTTGAATAAAAATTTTTTTGAAATTAAAATTGTAGAAGACAAACATATATTAATATGTTTTGATATTCAAATTTTGTTATATTTCTTCTATCAAGTAAAAAGCCTTTCTTTTTTAATTTTTCCTTATTGTTCGTTTTTTTGAAGTGTCTTTAGCCGTTGTAGGCATGAGCTGCTGAAACGGTGTTCTTTTTACTTGAGCGAGCGACACATCATCGTCCGAACTGAAACTACCGTAAAATCTTCTAGAAGTTTTGTTTACGGTATGGTCAAATTTTTTTTCTCGCATTTGTGATGTCGATGGCTCGAGAGTTATTAGCCTAGGAGGGATATGATGTTGCGAACTTTCTTCATCAACACCGTCAGTTACAGAAGGGACTGGAGCTTCTGTCAGTATCAAAGGAGCAAAAGCTGTTTCTGATATGCTGCCAATATGCCTGCTGAAAAATTGTGTGCATGTCCGCGTTAAGCCTCTACACAAATTATTCAATATATCTTTGAGAGAGGGTTGCGTTCCACAAATATGGAAAACTGCATTGATTGTTCCAGTACATAAATCAGGCAACAAACTATTAGAGAACTACAGACCTATATCTAAACTGTGCATTATTGCCAAAGATTTTGAATCGATTATTTTTGATTTTTTGTACAATGAGGTTAAAGGCATTTTAAACGTTGAGCAGCATGGGTTCATGAAGGGGCGATCTGTTGTAACCAATTTATTTTTGTACACTCAATTTCTGCTTGAGCAGATGGACGGGGGTTCTCAAGTTGATGCCGTTTACACCTATTTCAGCAAGGCTTTCAACAAACATGCTATCTTGATGCGGAAGCTTGCTGGTGATGGTGTGCAAAGTGCTTTGCTTGATTGGTTTGCTTCTTATTTGGTGGCCCGACGTCAGTTAGTTGTAATTAGTGAATGTTACTCGTTTTATGGGGATCTCACTTCTGGTGTACCACAAGGGTCACATTTGGGTCCCCTGCTTTTCAACCTTTATATTAATGATTTCGCAGGCTGCTTCAGATTTGCCAATTTTTTAATGTACGCTGATGATTTGAAGATCTTTGCTGTTGATTCTTGCCTACGAGATTTGATCGAGTTTCAGGAGGATTTAAATAGACTCCATGAATATTGTCGCGAAAACTTTCTGTATCTCAACCTCAGTAAATGTCACCACATAACTTTTTCACGAAATAAAAACAATTTAACATCAACAGTTGTATTCTGATCAAGGTATCAGTGTTGAAGGATTTGGGAATCATTTATGACTC
The DNA here is from genome assembly GCA_034642435.1 of Megalocaria dilatata. Taxonomy (NCBI): domain Eukaryota; kingdom Metazoa; phylum Arthropoda; class Insecta; order Coleoptera; family Coccinellidae; genus Megalocaria; species Megalocaria dilatata. The sequence continues at coordinate 41,461,712 of CM067856.1, read as the reverse complement.
AAAGCTTATCTTTGACAACCACATCGCTTTTATTTCGAAAAAGGCTCACATTATGCTAGGTTTCATCATAAGAATTTGTAAGCATTTTCGTAAGCATCAATCCCTTAGAGCATTATACATGGCTTATGTCCAGAGTGTTTTGAGCTACGGATCGATAATTTGGAATCCTTATTACGATATCTATATTAATCGACTGGAAAACATTCAGAAAAAGTTTATTAATCATGTCAACAAAAAATGTTACAAACATAGTACTGATGATCGGGGTCGAGTTATGAGGGAGTTAAGGTTAACTACTTTGGCTGACCAGAGAATGTTGAGGGACGCAAAGTTTATTTACAAGACTATTAATTCTCTCTATTTCACTGAAATTGTGAATATGCTCAGTTTGAATGTACCTAAATATTGCACAAAAAATTAAGTTTTTGTTCCGTATAAATCAAAGTTCTTCCAGTTATCATCTGAATTCACCATTGATGAGATGCTGCAAAACTTATAATACACTATCTAATATATTTTTGAGGTATGTAGCAGAAAATTGCTACATACCTCAAAAATAAATATAATTTGAGAACTTCATTTAAAACTAATTCAAACTTGAGTAAATTTATCAAAAATAATAAAGACTACACACATAAGGATGATAAATCTGGGGTTTATAAGTTAACCTGCGGTGATTGCCCTAAAATTTACATAGGTCAAACTGAAAGAACTTTCCGTCATAGGATGTGTGAACATTTGAAGAGTTTCCTCAATAATAAAAGCAATTCTACATATTCCAACCATTTGTTAGAAACAGGACATACTTTCAACCATAACTTTGAAATTCTACATATAGAAAGCAAAAGTTATGCCTTAAATCTGTTAGAATCCCTAGAGATAAATAAACATAATAAAATTGGAATATTACTTAACGAACAAATAGATTTAAATAGCTCACCTCTGTTAAATATATTCAGATAAGCTGGAATTTGCAGGGACCCTTTTTTGGGTTTTAGTGCTCAATAAAAATTTATTGTAGTTACTGTAATATAAATAGCCACGGATTTCGGAAACAAGCTTAGTTATTCAAAATGTGATCTTGCCTGATGATGCTACTGTGATAGCGAAACAATTGTTGTGAGTTTAACAATAAAAATTTGTGAAAATCAGAATAACCTTATTTCAAATTATTTAATATGGATTTTCACCAAGTAAGGACTGATACAATTCAATATGGTTCAGATGAGTTCACTGTTTTCGTTGTTATTAGTTTTTGAGTGACATTGTGATTGGATTATTAGTGAATACATAATTTTGGGTTCGTCCCGTTTTGCATTCCTTCAAATAAATAGATAAATAAATATAGCCCGCGGGTTCAATGGATATAAACCAGTTGCTTTAAAGCCACTTGTATGTTCTTTTGTATCATGCATTTGGACCAAACATTTGAGAGAATAATATTGAATCTTGCCTTTGTAAGTTTTTTGTCTGAATTTTGTTCCATGAATGTTGACTCTTCAGCTTCCAAGTGGTGTTCAAAGGATCGATAGAGGACTTCATCGAGTGTTTGGAGTTCATGTGTAGTGAAGGAAGGTAAACAGTTTAATGAAATGTCCAATTAATCTGCAACTTCGATGATGGATAGGTTTAAGTGACAGGCTGCTCCATTAAATATTAGGAGGCACTTTCCTGCATTTTTGTACCGGGACTGATGTTTCAGAAATTTATTGAAAAGTTCATTCGTCAGATAACCCTTTATAGATTTTTCTACCAATTATCTCGGTGAAATGGAAGGTGAAGTCTTGATGCCTGAAGTAATGCCATTCGCACCAGTCACTGGACCCGTGTTGTGGAAGATTGACCGAATGGCGCCCTGGTTTCACCGTTAAGGTGGAATGTCTGAGCCGCGTTGATCAGTGACAGGGGAGTCCGTCGCAGCATAGGGCCTATCCTTAAAACTAACGTACTCTACCCTATCAGACTAAATATCCGGATTTTTCTGTCCTACGACCGAGTGCGTTATGTAGCAAACTGCGTTACCTCGAGAGGGTGGAGGTCCCAATTGATGTTGGACTCGAGGGGCAGTGGTTAACAGTCCGCATGCTGAACTAGGAGGGTATTCCTTCTATCTGTTCGCTGCAACTCATGTTCAGGACATCTCGAGAAATGCTCCAGAGTTTAGGGAGACTTGACGGTTCGACCGGCCTTGTCCTGAACCAGGATCGATTGCGAGATGTTTCTTGCGTTTGTGGATCTCGACGATACGGCTAGACCGTTGGTGCTTGAAGCCAGGATCAATTTAAAGACTTCAGAAGGGTTTGTGGGTCTTGACGTACAGGCCAGATTGATGGTGCTCGTACCAGGATCAATTGAGGCATCAATCTTAAGACTATCTTGGTTCATGGGATTGCGTCGGATGGATGGATAAGAATCCCCTTCGGCGTGTGAGTTGCGTCCCAAAAAATCGGGTACTGACCATGCAGAGCCAGTAGAGTTTGGATAGTGCTTCGCTGCTACTAGTCATACGGTATGGGTTTTCGAACTGAAGCCTAAACTGGAAGCTGTTCGGTTCAGCTCTTCGGAGTGGTTCTCGCCATCCGCGATGATAAGGCGTAACCCTTATCACGCTTTCTGCTTCTAGGGGAAGATTGTGGAGACTGCTAATAGTCACTTGGTGAAAGAGCTATGCTCACATACCAATACACTAAATAGTAGAATTCACGATCCCGCGATGGTGACACTTTCAGCGTGTTCAGAAGACTGTAAATGCACTCTTTTGACCCCCTTCTTTGCTAAATCTTACTGCTGATGATGAATGGTTAGGCGACAACTTTTTTCGTCTATATGATAAATCTTTTCTGGATGACTTTTCAGATCTAGATTATTATGAACTTCATTCAGTCTTTTGAAGTGATCATTTAAGATAAACCTATTAAGCTTTTGTGCCCTGGTATGTCTCATGAACTGAGCCTTCCATCTCCATATTTCTGGATGTCTCTTCAGGAACGCCTTTGACCAATCTTTACCAGCAACTCTACCATGTTGATTATGCTTGATGTTATTAAGCTCGAAAAATTTATACACTAATCGTCGAAGAAACCGTTGTGTCACAGGCAATCCTATCCCAGCAAAGCTAGTAATTCTACTAAAAAGATCGGCTTCCTGATCGTCACTGACTAAGGATTTTCCATCTAATGCATTTTTCAAACTACCGGTCTGAAGATGATTTCTAATAGTTCTTCTGGGATTTTATACCTCTTAGAAGCTTTATATATGCCCAGTCTTCCACTTTGTACTGCTTGGACAGCTGACACTAAATCATTTTCAAACCATAATGCTCATTTCGATGCCATCGTTGTTGTTGTAACTAAAATAACTTTGAATCAATCAGCGATTATTACCAGAATGGATTAAATTTCCAAAAATTTCGAAAAAGAAATAAATAAAGAGGAAAAAAGACAAATTTTGAAACTCAAAAAGAGGAGTATACTAAGGCCTACGGTCGAATTTTGTAGGCCTTAATAACCGCCGACAAGTTTTGGGAAAAAAATTTTAAAAAATTATTCATGTGATGATATAATTGAAGCTCTGAAAGAATGCTGGTGTTTCTGAGGAAGCTTCTACCGCTTAATTGGGAGGCGGCGTTTCGTTCTGAGCCTGCCTACCTGAACTGTTCAGACAGGCGTGGTCCGCATCTCTGCCTGTGACGCCAGTGACCCTGTTCCTCGTTGGAATGTCAGTCATTGAGCGCTTGTACCTAACCCCGGCGAGGACGGATGAGTAAGGTATTGTCTACTACCAGTCGCGCCCCCTTATATGCTACCTCAGGAAGCTGGTAGAATTCTGCGAGAGGAACGGGCACGCCTCATAATATTTAGACATCAAAGATCGTAGAAGCATGAAATGATGTAAAAATAAACCGTAGGATTGAATTCATAATTAAAATATCACAAAAGTTACTCACGATTTTTTCGGTCAATTTCTTATTATTTAAGCCACGCTACCTCCCTTCAATAAGAATGATACCACTCTGATTGAAACAACAAGATCTGACGTGTCACGGCCGATTTGAGGCGCCATCTATGAATTTTTGCTACCTAGGGTTATGATTTTGAACACCAACGACCATTTTAAATTGAATGTCTTTTACTCAGGTCTTATTAACCGACAAACTATAATACCCGAATATACCTTACTCGCTGAAAATGAATTTCCATTAAGTAAGAAGCGAATCCATCAAATACTTTCTTTTCCTTTTTCTTATCATATATTTTCGGCTTATGTCTCATTTACAATGGTATCTTCTGGTCTTGATACATAGAAAATTTATATAAATGCACAGTATTTATAGAGCAATGGACCCTTTCTCGATGATGGCCTCAACACAATATTATGCCATTAACCAGCTAAAAGGAAAATGCGTATTAACGCCATTATCAGCGTTAACACACGCCACTGTAATTTCCCCTCTATGTACCGCCTATGTCCACAATTGAACTCGGAGCATCAACATCTATAAAAGGCCCTATCTGATGGAAAAACAGAGTTAATATTGATAATCTGAGCGAGCAGATATTCTCAAGAAAGCGATGTCCAATATTGACATAACATTTATAGTCCGGACGTACAGTCTCCACGAATACCCGTTGGTACCAACCTGTTAATTACTCCTATGGTGGTTAACGTACACAATATAACAACTTATAACTCGATTGATATTTATCTTTAATCCGACCTTTGTTTGCTCAAGAAGAATGCCATCGAATCTGGTTTCCTCATCATTAAGATCGTGGGATTCAATTTTAAACCTTAATGCACTTCGAATCTTACTCCTATATAGTATTGACTGAATTTCGAATATTCCAATCGTGTTGTCCCTTAATTGATAGAAATCCATTGTACACTTCAAATGAATAATCATATACATTCTGTCAAGAAAGTACCGAGAATTATCGATTTAAATCTGGCGGGGCAATGAGGCAGCTAAAAATTTTTTTTCCTAGGTTGGTACCACTGTCCTTAATTACTATGCCAAGCTTGAGCGGGATCTGTCAACTAGTGTGTTTGCAACAGCTGATTAAGTCAGTCGATGTCAGAGTGCGTGCCGATTTTTACTATGGGTGATTACGTTGAGCAAAGAATTTGTTTAAAGTTTTGTGTTGTAAATGAATTTTCGTGTGCCGATGCATTGAAAATGTTGCAAAAGGCCTTTGGTGATAATGCTCTATCGAAAACTCGTGCATATCAGTGGTACAGAGCCTTCAAGGACGATCGTGATGTGGTCGAAGATAACGAAGATAACGTCGATAAAATTAAGGAAAGGGTGCTGGAAAACCGTCGTACCAGCTTGAGAGAGATAGCACATGATCTTAAGATATCCCACGAGTCCGCACGTACGATTTTTATTGATATTTTGGGCATGAGAAAGGTGGCCGCACGACTCGTACCGAAAGACCTGAATTTTCTTCAAAAACGTCATCGCGAACAGGTTGCTTCAGACATGCTGGATCGCTGTAATTCCGATTCTACATTCATGGAACGCATTATAACTGGTTATCAGACCTGGGTCTACGAGTACGATATGCAAACAAGCCACCAATCATCGGAATGGGTGGCAAAAAATGAGCCGAAACCGAAAAAACCACGACAAAGCCGCTCGAAAATGAAGGTGATGCTCATTGTTTTCTTCGATATCCGTGGCGTGGTGCACTACGAATTCGTTCCAGAGGGTCAGACGGTAAACAAGGAGTATTACCTAGGCGTTATGAAACGTTTGCGTGAGCGTATCCGTAAGAAGCGGCCAAATTTGTGGGCGAACAACTCATGGATTTTGCATGACGATAACGCGCCTTCTCACCGAGCTACGATTGTGACTGACTTTCTGGCCAAAAACTCAACAAACGTGCTTCAGCAACCACCGTATTCGCCGGATTTGGCTCCCTGCGACTTTTTCCTCTTCCCAAAACTAAAATTGCCCCTTCGTGGCACGAAGTCGTGGCACGTGAGTCGATTGAAGCCATAAAACAAAATTCGGCGCGAGAGCTAAAGTCCATCCCGGAAAGCGCCTATAAAAAATGTTCCGATAATTGGAAGTGCCGTTGGCATAGATGTATTGGAGCAAATGGAGCCTATTTTGAAGGCGACCCAATAAATTTTGACGATTAAATGTAAAAATGTTGTTTTAATTGAAAATTCCCCGTACTTTCTTGACAGAGTAGTATGTTGATGTCTATTCATTCTTGCGAGTTGCTCACATGTCGCGTTTCGTTACATAGTAACTTCTTCTAATGCTTATAAACAGCAATCGAATTCAATTTCAAGGTTACTAACAGGTGCATCACAGAAAAATTAAAGAAATTAAAGAATTAAAATAATTTCTAACATCTTTAAAAAGACTTAATAATTAAAAACCAAAGAATAAACTACCCAACAAGTCATTACAATCTCATATTAAGTAATCATATAAATTATGAGTTTTGGAAAAGAAAAAAAAATAATAACAAACGATTTTTTACTTGATAGAAGGATTTGTACAAACTTTGAATATCAAAACAGATTTAATCTGTTAGTCTCCTACAATTTCAAAAAATTTTATTCAAAAACTTTTTATAAGCACTGCTTATATTCAATAGACATAAAATCAAAACTCATTATACAATATCAAATGGAATAAAAAAACCAACAAATATAAATTGTCAATTAAAATTAATAAATAAATGTTTGATATTTAGATATATTCAAATATATTAAATATTTAAAATAAATTAGTTTTGGAGAAGTTCTGAAAATTTTGTTGTATATTTTTGAAAAAGATTTAGTTTTCATAAATAGAAGATCAGAAACAAAACATTTTGTCATAGGCAAAGCTGCGTTACCGCCTGTCTGAAGAATTCAGTTGCGCATGCTTGGAACGACACATTCAAACATTTATTTATTTATTTCAACTCACGATTTTTATTTGTTGGGTTTTTATTCCATTTGATATTGTATAATGAGTTTTGATTTTATACGTCTTTTAAATATAACCAGTGCTTATAAGACATTAATTTAATTCTTAAAGATTTTGAATAAAATTTTTTGAAATTAAAATTGTAGGAGACTCATAGATTAAATTTGTTTTGATATTCAAAGTTTTGGCAAAGATTTCTAATTTACGTAGAGACTGTTTGGGAAAAGAATTCAAATGTTGTGACTTGTGACGCATCTGTTGGTAATCTTGAAATTGAACTCGATGTAAGTAATGGGGAACATTTTTTTCTGGGTGTTCCCTATCATTACTTACAGATCTGGTGTATTTGAATGTATTGGGTTTCTGTTTGAGTTATTCTTCTGATAATGTTCAATATCAAATTGCTCAAAAAAAAAAAAAATCACCGAATTTGAAAATTTCAACTAGGATGTTTAGAGAACAAAAAAAGCTTTTCAATTAAAACACATCCGCCATCTCTTTCCAATTAAAAAAAAAAAAATTGGGTGTTGTTGCCACCCTAAGGTGGTTTTTTCGGAACAATGTTGTCATAGGAATTCTTTCTCCCTCAGCTGTCTATTCAACGTCAACTTTTGACGGTAAGTACAAATTACATTATTTCGTGAATAGTGAACCGATTTTGAAAATTTTAACTGGCTTGTGCACAGAACATAAATAACTTTCAAACTAACCAACAATCTACATCTCTCCCCTATTCAAAAAATGTTGGGGGTTGATGCCACCTTCAGGGGGTTAGTTTTTTCGGAACAAACTCGTGATGGAAATTCGTCCCCCTCAAAACAGAAGTTGACCTTTTTCAAAAATCTTCGAAAATTATTCGTTTCTCGGTTCTGGGGGGTCAAATTTTCGTTGGGACACCCTGTAAACAAATTCTATAATCTAAGATGCTTTTAGCATGGATATGTAATAGGATGTAAGCTGAAGAAATGTAATCATTTTCATAGTTAAAAACTTCGGAAATTTTTTACACTCAGATGAAATTTTTAACGTTTGTTAAGGCATTTCTATTTATAACTTCAAGAAAAATCTAATTTCTCAAAAATGATGCTTATGCTGTCTCTACTCTAGAAAAATAGCCAGAATTTTCATCTAAATTCAAGTACCAGATTCACTTCTTCCGGCTCAATTTTATTTACAACATTTTAATATTGTAAAGCATACAGCATAAGCATCATTTTTGAATAATTTTGACAAATTTGAACAAGTTTTGGGAAATTAGATTTTTTTTGAAGTTATAAATAGAAATGCCTTAACAAACGTTATTCAGTATCTAAATCATAAGAGTCCAGACCACATCGGTACTCTTTTGAAATTTCCTCCGAAGTATTTCTTATAAACTAAAAAGAAAATAAGATTTTTCAGTGAATTGGTCTCAAATTGGTTTTTTGAAGATATAATGGAAAAATTCAACAATTAAATCAAGTATAAACTAAGAAAATCAACAAAATAATTTGACATGGTTGGCTGAATAGAAGATAATAATTGAATATGGTGAAAAACTGGAGAATCCAGAGTACGCGAAAATTCCCTACGGAGTCTATTAAGAGGAACATTAATTGAGTGGAATTGATAACCACCAAAGGTACAAACCATGAAATTCATTAAAATTTTCATTTTATAATACATGACATCTTTAACGATCACTAACGTTAAAATTTAATGTTAGATTAAGTAGAACCTAGAAGTAGGTTTTTCACAGATTTTATATATCAAGTTACTTTATCTTCAATATATTTTCCGAAAAGTAACAAGAAGTTCAAATTAATGAAAAAAATTTTTTAAAAAAAGTTTAATTACACCCAAAAAACTACCACTACATATAAGGGTAATCGGAAAAAGGTTCAAACCAAAATTTTATAAGTAAATTCCATCATAAAATTAGCTTCCAACGAGAAGCAAAATCAAAACCTAAATATACTGAAATATGGTTGGTGAGCAAATAAAGGTAAGTACGGCTTTGAACTGTGTGAATGATTTGGCAATAGGAACACATTACAAATACCTTCCAGGGAGTTCGAAAAATGACTCTGTGGTCGGCAATCCCCTATTCATACCCTATCTAATAAGTTCATTATAATCGTTGGTCAGGAATGTTTTGTTGGGATTTACCCAGTAAACATAGTTGTTGTGCCGGTTTAACTACCTATTTGGTTCAATATCTATATCATCGGGTTTTTCTGCAATATATTGTTGCGACATAGGCAGTGACAGAGTTGTTGTGTCGATCAAATAAATGATCGACGGGTTCATATTTCATTCACCCTAAATACTCTGAATTCTCAAAAAAAAAACTTTCATTGATAACCACCCCTAGATTCAAATAAATAGAATGAATATAGAAGACGCTTTCGTACGTGAAATATGTTAAACGCTCAATTCAAATTAAAGTTAACAATGCACCATCAACTAGAGCATCAATATAGTAAAATTCCACAATGAATAAGGAACATATAATACAAATAGCTTATACCTTAGATCACCTCGGTAAACTGTTCTTCGTGAACATTCTTTAATTAAAAATGAATAATTCCGTTCTGCTTCTAACAAGAAGTTGTTATTTTTACACCGCGCAAGTCTACGAAATGACGATAGGCTTTCCCTTTTGGCAATGACAGTGCAGAAATAACAGATGAATTCCGTATGTAGTTTGTTCTGATTAATTTTATTAATTGTATTTTGTGGTTATGCTGCTCTAGAATTTCTTGTTTTTCTCATTAAATATTGAAATTTTCTGAAAGAAATCTCTTTGTGAACTAAACAAGACCAGTGATTGAGTGTTTTCATAGTGTGAAAATTGACATGAAGATGGAGAATTTTTGGAACTTTAGGGATTCATAACCTCTAAACAGACCGCCGCATGTTGGTTTCACATTTTTTGGTCAGTTGACTGAGCTGAATACAACGACACCAAAATCTGATCGATATCTATAGGACATCGAAATTCAAATATTCATCAAAAAAATCCTTATTTTTTATGATAGGTTGGAGAAAAAATTCCATTATTTTTGCATGTTCTATAATTTGTTGCCATTTCAAGGGTATCTTCATAATGCCTCTCTCATAGAAGTCTTGGTCCTTATTGGCGAAAAACTCTAGTAATCGATTTTTACAATCTTCTCTTGATGTCAATTTCTTATCACCCAGAAAGTTTTGCAATGCGAGAAAAAAATGGTAATCGCTTGGTGCCAGGTCCGGAGTATATGGTGAATGCTTTGAAACTTCCTAACCAAGCTCCCGGAGTTTCTGGCGAGTCACTACAGACGTTTTTGAGCTGGCGCTGTCCTGATGGAACACAACACCTCTTCTGTTGGTCAATTTAGCCGTTTCTGGTAAATCACTAGATTTAAGCGCTCCAGTTGTTTATAGAAGAGATACAAATTTAGTGTTTGGCCATATGGAAGCAACTCATAAGAAATTATTCCTTTCCAGTCCCATCAAATCCACAGTAGAACCTTCCTTGCCGTTAGTTCTGGTTTGGTCTCCGTTTGCGCTGCTTCACAGCGCTTTTATCAAGTTTTCGCACAATATTGCCGTCTGTGAACCATTTCTAGTCACTATCCGTTTAAGAAATGGGTCGATTTCATTCCGTTTGGCCAAGGTTTCGCAGATAGAAATTCGATCCATCATGATGTTTAGTGTTAATTCGTGTAGCATCCAAACAATGAATATTTTTAAATCCAGAATTGCGCAAAAGGATCTTTAGCTCCTGGGCAATACTAACATGCCGGTCAACTATGATTATTTCTCTGCTTTTATCGACATTTTCGACGATGGGCCTGCCTGTGCTAGGTGCATTTTCAACATGAAAATACCTAAACGGAATCGACAAAACAAAAATTGTACGTATGATCTGTTATATTATGGGGACCATAAACACTGTTCACAGTTTCAGCCGCCTGGCTTGCACTTCATCAAAGAAAAAGTGTAAAATGTAACGAATTTTTTCTTTGTCGACTTTCATTTTTAACACCCTGAAACTCACAATTGAATTGGTCAAACAAAAAACAACAAAATAATTTTTTTAGTATGAAATGTCACCTTGACAAAGAGCATCGGAAATTTTTTAATCGATACTTAACAAGATATCGATCGCTACAGCCATTTATCGAAAAAATAATGGATTTCTTTTTGCCCAACCTATTATATTTTTTTGTTCTTATTATTTGCTGGGTTTTGAAAGAAGACCCTCTATGGGTGGTGTATATTATATGGTATTGCTCGTCAATATAGGAGCCTGAATGGTTCTCTGTTTTTTTTGCGCGATTCCACAGCTTTATCGGTGTAACTGTGCAAAAATTGTGTCTGCGGAAATTATCTCGTCAAGGTAACGACAATTTAAAGCTGTACCTATTCCTCCATTTCCAGCTCTTAAGGAGTCCGACTCCTGAAACCTGAAACATAAAATAAACATGTCTCGTACGAAACTTGCGAACCGCACTTAAAATCTCGCATGCGTTTTTATTGTTACAATCAACATTGTATATCCCATTGGATAATTCATAAAACCAAAACATATCATTAAATAAAGCTCGCTGGCTAGATCCCTCCCACCTCTTTACAAGCCCCTCCTGATGATGCCATTGGTGGCGATGAAACGTGGAAGGGAGTTCAGCTTACTGCCGTGCACCAGCAATTTTCACACAGCGCTTTGTATTGTTCTCAGCTCGAGGACGGTCGTTTCTCTATGTCGTGAGACTTTTTGTTGATATCGATGACCTAACCTGAAAATTTGTGTACAAACATTCTCTATTTCAATTGTCGTGCGCGTTTAGTGCATCTTCCAAGTTTGTGTTCGTTTGACGTACTTTTACCTACTCTTGTGAAAGCAGGGTGCCGGAAGCATTCTGCGTTCTGAGACCCATTCAAAATTCGACAAAAAAACAGAGAACCGGTGCAAGTGCCAATCATGGACATGGATCATCAAGAACGTGAAAGTGAAATTGGCGAAGAAAGCTCTATGGTGAGTACCTCAAATTAAATAATGGTGATCATTTAATGAATTCAAGAAAATAAAAAAAAGAAGAACAAAGATGATTCATTTTTATGTAATATTTTGTAGGAAAGGTGTTTTGTTTGATTTCAAACTTAAACACATCAATATAAACAACCACTATTGTTTGTAACCTGATATGAATTCTTATTTAATTGAGAAATAAGTTTGGTATAACATTAAATGCCATAATAATTTTCAAGAATCAAATCCAACGAAAATAATTATATGCAACTTATATTATTCTTTCCAACTTTGTAAATCTCAGTTTTAAATCAACGTAATAACTTAACAATTTCAATTATCAGATGAAGTAGTCTATACTTTTAGTTCAGTCCAAGTGGAATAAGACAATTTTTTCGCTTTTAACATTTTTCATTAATTATACGGTGCCCCGAGTTTTGTAGTATTATTGTAATAAAGGTATAAGAAGTGACAGAAAAAAAATTGTCCTCTTCTATTTGAAACAATATCAATGAGTGTTATTATTGCACTTCTATAATATATCCTACCAAAAACTTAGTCTTCTCTTAATTTACGAATCAGCTTATATGTGTTGTATGTGTCATTAGTATTTTCCCTTTAAAAGTAAACAGAAAAACCTTTACATGATGATCTGATCTATTTCGACATTATAAAATTATTGGGTAGTTTAAATAGTAATAAATTCAATAAATATTAATTAATCTATTATAATTATTTATCTTTCATAAATTATTTATTAATTATGTTGAGACCGATGTAAGTTACAATTAATCAGAATTAATATCATTCTAGAGAATTCTCGATATTATTTTATTAAAAAATATTTATCATTATTGTTTATTGTCTAATTATCCTGAGATATTTTACGAAGTTTCTGGCTTGTTAGAATGTATACTTGAGTTTCAAACACTGTTTGTTATCTTACAAGGTTTTATTCCTAATAAGGAAACTTTGCTGATTAAAAAAGAATTTTATACAATCGATTTCAAAAGGTTTATTATTTAAAAATATCAAAAATTGAATGAGATTACACATTGAAAAAGACTTTCGCCAAAAATCGCTTATATGAACGCTCTTTATGAAGTCAGTGATGAAAATGGTCCAATTACGGCTCTGTCTGTGAAATTTAAAAAACCTTGTTCTTGCTAAGCAGCTCGATATTTCCCAAAGTTTGATTGTTGCTGGTTTTTGTTGTTACTCAAAACTATCCGTGTCTTTGTACATCGACACATAATTTAAAACATTATCGGCCTTGTTCAACAATTCAAGAACATTACTTGAAGGGCGGTTGAATTTCAATAATCAGAGTAACTCCACAAATAAACAGGAATCATGGACATACAATTTTACTTTCGCATATTATTGATTACGCATTTAACATAACTGACTGATTAAAACTATGTTTTGATTTAGGTCATTGTTCATCCTAAAGTGTAGAAATTAAGATGCGTAATTTGAATTTATGAAAGCTTCAGTGACGTTTGTGTTTACTTAAAACTTTCATATATTTCGCGTCTTAACACTCTCGTTCATTAATTCATTAATGAAGGGTCTTTCATTATCAGCGCCCCATTTTGTTTTGTAAATAAAACACATTTGTTTGAAAATTATGGAAATTTTCATTTCACACTGGCAGGAATGAAATCGTTGAACCCAATTTTCCATGACTCTCACACAAATCAGGTCGTATGTTAGAAATTACTCGTTCAAAATTGAACTGTAAATCGTCTTAATTTGCTGGATGATTGCTGTAAACTAATGACTTAATGTAACCCCAAAGAAAGAAGTCCAATGGAGTTGAATCCCAGGAACGAGGTGGATAATTTATCGGTCCACCATTTCCGATTTGTTCCAAGCGACAATTACCGAACACACGATGCTTTGAATGATCTGTTGATTTGAATTCTTGGGTTAAAATAATTTTGAATGGATGTCTTTTCGTAAAATTCGCCACAAAGACGTCTGGGAGATGCCTAGTTCTTGGGAACGTCCAGAAATCGATAAATTTTGGTCTTCACGAACACTTTCACGTACGGCACCAATATTCTCTTCTTCATTCACTTCTTGCATTTCTTTGTCTCACTGGCACTGTAACATCATAAAGTGTAAAATTGGTTTCAAACTTCTTCACTAAACGTTCAACTGTTTTTTTATCCGGACGATTATAACGGCCAAAAATTGAAGTTGAAGCATGTGAAGTTAGAGCAAAAGATCACGATTTTTCATAATAAATTTGGATTATTTTTAAACGTTGTTGGAGTGTGTACCACCTTTCCATGATTAACTGGTAGACATTGACAAAAACAACTGTCAATGTCATACATAAACAATGACTACCATGCGTGTCAATTTAAAAATGGGACTTTCTCATTGAAACATCCTTTATCTATGATTATGAGATAATAAAACAGAAGTTGAAATATTCCATACATTGATCGTGAGACCTTTCAAAACGCATAATTGAAAAAATCAAAATTGATCAAAGAAATTTTAATGAATCTCAAAAAAATCTGAAACTAAATAATAGGTCGGACAAAAAAATCCATTATTTTTGCGTGAACTTCAAGACTTTATTTAACATGTTTCTGATTGTCCAATTTAGGTCAAATATGCAGCACCGTTTTATTCTATATTTTGTTGTCATTTTAAAGGTAGCTTTATAATGCCTCTCTCATAGAAGTTTTGGCCCTTATTGGCAAAAAACTCTAGTATTCGATTTCTTGTAGCCAATTTCCTATCACTCAGGAAGTTTTGCAATGCGATAAAAAGATGGTAATCTCTTAGTGACAGGTCGGTGGTGGATGCATTAAATCTTTCCAACAATCCTCCTGGAGTTTCTGGCGAATCATTACAGACGTGTGTGGCTTGGCCTTGTCCTGATGAAATACAACACCTCTCCTGTTGGTCAATTCGGACCATTTCTAATCAATCGCTAGCTTCAAACGGTTGTTGATAGTGGAGATACGAATTTAGTGTTTGGCCATATGAAGGCAACTCATATAATCAATGATTCCTTTCCAATCCCACCAAATACACAGTAGAACCTGCCTGACTGTTAGTCCTGGTTTGGCCACCCTTTGAGTTGTTTCACCGTGCTCTGACCACGATATTTTTCGCACATTATTGTCGTATGTGACACATTTCTTATACCCAGTCACCATTCGTTTAAGAAATGGGTAGATTTCATTCCATTTAGACAAGGCTTCGCAGATTGAAATTCGATCCATCATGTTTTTTGGTGTTAATTGGTGTGCCTTCAAAACAACGAGATTCATTTTGAATCCAGCTTTGCGCAACTGATTTAAAAATATTTTTTGGTCCTGGGCTATGGGTTGATTTTACTCCGTACGATCAAGGCTTCGCAGATGGAAATTCGATTCATCATGTTTTTTGGTGTTAATTGGTTGCGCATCCAAACATAGAGCTTCTTCTTAAATTTGGCTTTGCGCAAATGGTTTAAAACTATTTAATGGTCGATCTTTAGCTCCTGGGCGATCTACGATTACTAACATGCCGGTCAACTTCGATTATTTCTGTAATTTTATCGACATTTTCGACGACGGGCTTGCCTGTGCTAGGTGCGTCTTTGACATGAAAAAGGCGCGAACGGAATCGACGAAACCAAAATTTCACGTAAATAGTTGTTGCAGTATCGGGACCATAAACACCATTCGCAATTGTAGCTGCCTGGTTACTTTGCCTTTATCAAAGAAAAGCTGTACAACGTACCGAATTTTCTTTTTGATGAGTTCCATTTTGAACACTTTAACACTTTGTAACTCACAACTGAATGTACCAAACAAAAAACAGCAAAAAAAGTATTTCAGTCTGATATGTCACCTTGACAATGAGCTCAAATCTGTAATTGTTTGGTCGATGCTTTACGAGATATCGATCACTACAGCCATCTACCGAAAAAATAATGGATTTCTTTTTCCCCAAACTATTTAGATAAATCGTTGGCCTTACCTTCCTGTATTGTATTAAAATATTCGTCTTTTGGGAGTTTTAGAAGAAAATTTTAACAATAAAATTTTCGGATCACTTGGGTTGTTTTCGCCGGTAGGTTAAGTTAGGTTTGAAGCAATCCTACAAATTTTAAGCCGCTAAGGTCTTTCTGTGGAAATTTATCGTTATATGTAAATCCGGTGTAATAATTCAAGACCAGTTTAGACTCGAAATTCTAAAAAACAAATATTTGGTTGAAGTAAAAAGAGTTTTTGTCCTAGTGCGTAAAAACAGTGATAGAACTTTCGATAGGGATAACTGTGATTTTACAGAAGGTAGAAGCCATGTTGTTTTGACATTTCTGTTCACTGAAAATTGACAAAATGCACTGTATGGTGTGCTTTACACGCTGGAGGCACCATCGGTCCATATTTCTTTAAAAACGATGCTGGAGCTAATGTTGCAGTTCATGGTACTCGTTACAGATCGATGATCAAAGATTATTTGTTTCAAACTTTGAATGGTATCGACCCAGAAGTGTTATGGTTTCAACAAGATGGTGCTACACCTCATGCTGCTACCGCAACAATTGATTTATTGAAAGAAAGATAACATTATTCCGAGAAATGGTCCAATTAATTGGCCTCCAAGATCATGCGACATAACTGCACTAGATATTATTTCTTTGGGGTTATGGCAAGTCATTGGTTTATGCTGATAAACCAGAAACAATAGACGCTTTGGAAGTCAACATAACTGGCGTTATTGATGAAATAAGGCCTGAATTACTCGAAAAAGTGGTCCAAAATTGGTCTGGTCGAATGTGCTTCCTCAGAGCCAGTCGTGGTGGACATATGCCGGAAATTATTTTTAAAACATAAATGCCTTCAAATTATCTTTCAAATAGAAAAAAGTTTGACTTCGATCTTAATTCAAATGTGTTTTATTTTAATTTAAAGATCTATCACTTTAAAAAAAACACCCGATATTATGAAGTGACAAATAAATAAATAAATGAAAAAGTATTTTAAAAATGGCAACAATATTCTCTATCTGCCAACTTTCATACAACCTAGGATCCCTTCTTCCTAAAAGTAAACAGACAAACTGATTGAAACATAAAATATGTTCTTGAAATCTTTCCGGTCTTCGTCTAAATTATCCCCAACAACTGTAACAAACTCAAAGAGGCTTTCCTCATCCTCTTACGAACTAATTATCGGCTTTCTTGTCCATTCACAAAGATCGACATAACGGATCATGCGAATTAGAATACAATGATTCGACAAAAAAGGTTGTGCATTTGAATATCTTCTTCCGAGAATAATGAAATTGCATCCTTATCGCGTCTTACCGATCTGCTCAAATTATATACGCGATTTCGGATTTTAAAGCTTTCTGTCTCGTAAAATACGAAACAAAGACAACTAGCGATTTCCTTTGCGCAAAAATGTATGCAAATCGTGGCTTTTGCCATCTCGAAAGTGGTTAATAACTTCAATTACAACATAATAGAAGACGTTGTAAAGCGAAATTAATGATGTGCACATACATGATCTGTACGGCGATAAACTGCTATCAGAGAGTTCGTTTACCATTCTAGTTGCTAGAAATTTCTGCAGTTTCGATGGAAATGGTATGAAGAAATAGTTACTATCGATCTATTTTATCCTAGTCTAAGTACGATGGAATTCGATATTGAATTATATGATTCCTCGAGGATTCTAACCTTGGAACATTTAAAATTAGGATTTTTTATCGGCTATAAATAAAAAAATAATGAATATTTTTTCAAAGTTATATGTTCATAGAAAGGCTGAACCTCGACATTTACGAATGTGAAATAAAATCATTCGAATGATAACCTCAACTGGCTACAATACCCTATCCTAAATTTTCAATTCATTGTTAATTGTTTGGGGCTCAATCTCAAAAATGGCAACTTCCATTTAGTGTTTCAAGGCATTATCGTGAATTCTACCGGTTAGGTTACTGGCATGTGAGCATGGCTCTTTCACCAGGTGACTACTTAGCAGTCTCCACAATCTGCTCAGAAAGCAGAAAGTGTGATAAGCGTACGTATTCTCATCACGCATTAGCGAAAACCACATCGAAGAGTTGAACCCACCAAGCTTCCAGTTTCAGCTTCAGTTCGAAAACCTACAACCGTCTGACTGGTAGAAGCGAAGCACTATCCAACCTCTACTGGCTCTGCATGGTCAGTACCCGAGTATTGGGGACGCAACTCACACGCCGGAGGGGCTTCCTATCCATCCATCTTCAGTCTCATGAACTAAAATAATCTCAAGATTGATGCCTCAATTGATCCTGGTACGAGCATCGTCAATCCAGCCTGTACGTCAAGGCCCCCTTGTGAAGTCTTTCAATTGATCCTGGCTTCAAGCACCAACGGTCTAACCGTATCGTCGAGATTCACAAACCCCAGAAACGTCTCCCAATCGATCAGGACGAGGCCGGTCGAGCAGTCAAGTCTCGCTAAACCCTGAAGCACCTCTCGAAATATCCAAACCATGCTGAATTGTTTATTTAGTGAGACCAGCTGGGGATAGTATTATGAGCTGCTGCAATCGATCTAAAGGATCACTGGAGAGTTCTACCGAGGACAATTGAGGCGTTTGAGCCAATCATTGCAGGAAAAATAGCGGCAATACACCGACAGATAGGACAAAGTTATTTTGCAGCATGACACATGTTCCGTCGCCCGTTAAAGCGTACTTAGAAACGCTCAAATGGGAAGTCCTGCCCCACTCGCCGGACATTGTTCCTTCCGATTACCATCTCTTCGAATCGATGCAACATGGCCAGGCTGACTATCACTTCTCCAATTACGATGAAATCAAAAAACGGATCGATGCATGGATGGCGGCCAAAGAACTGGCCTTATTTCGCGATGAGATTCGACAATTGCCAGAAAGATGGAAAATTTAGTGGCTAGCGACGGATAATACTTCAAACTCTGAATGTCTAACTAATTTTTCACAATAATGCTTCAATTATCGAAAAAAACCGCACTAACTTATTTATACTCCAATAAATTTGATAAAGTCAAAATAAGTAAAAGTTTAAGTTTTTGTTAACTTTGTTCTTCTTTACGGGTTCGACTCATCCGATCCTGTCGTCCCTGACAAGTCGCCACTGGTCAGTCAATTTAAGACCAGGTGATGAAATCGTAGTTATACAGGGTGGTCTTCACCTAGACCCCTATATTTATAGAACTCGAAAATGTTAAAATGATGGATTATTTGAATTCTTGGCAAAGGGTGAGATGCCGGCTACCTAAATACGGCATTTTGAAATTCAGAAAATTGAGTATGGGATTTTGAGTTATTTCCGAAAAATATATCTTACAATAGTTTCTTGAGCTTTATTTGCAAGGAATCGAAATTCTGTTTGTCTGAAACCAAATCGCTAACCCACCACAGCGAGGGCTATGATCAAAAGATGAAAGGAAGTGAAACTAAAACGTTCTAGATTTTGTCCATCCCTAGAGGAAACATCCTACTTCGTGAAATGCCTCATAGTGCGCCAATGAAAAGATGAATAAAACTGGTCTTTCCCGAATGAATCCCAAATTGTCAATCTGATAGTGAAAATGCAAACTTTTACTCCCAATCCATTTACTTCAAATGTACAATTAAAATAGTGACTTTTATTCACAATATAATACAGTTTTACAGTTAACTTGAGATCCGAGATTTACATAAGGACTTATCTTTGAGGTTCTCCCGGAATATTGTTTTCCGAGGTGTCAGAGTGATAGTGCTTCTTTCTCCAACCATAGTTACTATTCTGAATATAATCAAATTCGGTAATAAGATACTCTAAATCCGTCAGAAGGAACATTGTCAGGTATTGAGATAATCTAACCAAAAAGGCACTCCAGCAAAAAGAAGGTTCCGAAGATCGTCCAGTTCTAAGATCATCTAGTACTAAGATCATCCGGTACTAAGATCATTCGGTACTAAAATCATCCGGTACTAAGATCATTCAGTACTAAGATCATCCGTTATTAAGATCATCCGTTATTAAGATCATCCTTTACTAAGATCATCCGATACTAACACACCTTCTGATTAGACATCTTATAAGAAACACTAAAAATTCAATATTCCACGATTTTCATGGATTAGGTACGTTAATTCGATAAAAATACTACCAGGTGTGTCTTCGTGCAACCTCACAGTACGAAAAAAAAAAACTGGAAAATTCTACACTTCTTGAAAACAATGCAACCATACAGCGCATGTGATAACAACGTCTACTTTCATTGTGGAAACTTCTTTATGATCTTAGTTTAAACACATTATTCAAGCGTTTTTCGCGATTGAAATTCAAGTCAACAGTGGAGCGTTTTTTAATTTTACATGTCTGCCGCCGCAATTGGGGACAAATTCAAATTTCAGGTTCTTCAAATTTATATTGATATGTAAGCTGAACCATACTTCCTTCAAAATATAAGAATGCATAGATTTACACGATAGCACTGACTGCTACCGTACTGAAGATTCAGCAAATGATATACAGGTAAGGAAAACACAGTCGGAAAGTTACGAAATTCAATGTTAATCAAGTCGACGACCAGAGTGGAGCAGTGGAAGAATCAAAACCTCAGCACGATGTGATGACGAATAAACGATTGTTCTCTTTCAATGGAAGTGGCCAGTGGGGATCGAAAGGCTCTGCAGTCTGCTTTCATTCGCACTTCAAACGTTAGATGAGTTATACCATATCGGTTGAAAATAAAGTAAATCGAAACGTTCAGTGTAGAAGAAAAAATTCAGATCATAAAATGATACTTTGGTGGTCAATCAATTCAAGAGGCCATAAATTCATTCATTGCTGCCTTTGAAGATAGGCCGATTCTTTCAGGTTCCGCTATTTCTAAAATAATTAAAAAATTTCAGAAATGTGAATGTGAACGAACCGGCAGGCACTGCAAGAATGATAAACCACCAAAAACCATAAGTGAAAATCGTCTGAAAAAATGTGTACTGCTGTTGAAACCAGTACACCTTCGTCGAATAAAAAAATTGCTAAACAAGTCTATATGAGCTATAGAGGTGTTCGGAATATTTTGAAAAGGAATGGTTACCGATGTTATAAGTTCAAACAAACCAAGAAAATTTTCCAGAAGACCATAGCAAACGAATGGAATTTTGTGAAACTATGATGAAAAAAGAAAATGAAAATAGTTTATTCCTTAACAATGTCTTATTCACTAATGAGACATCGTTTTTCCCGAATAGAAAACGTAACCCATCAGTAGTAAGATATTGGTCTAGGAAGAATAAGCACCTGAGTATTTCTGTGCGTACCCAGTATTGTCAAAAACTTATGTTTGGACAGGAATACTGGGGAATCACATCATAGGCCATTTTTCAAATATGGTTAACTAAAAGCTACCAAATATCTGGAGATTTTAGAGAATTAAATTATTCCGACAGTTCGATTAATATCGATGACGTCTGGTTTCAACAGAATGGCTGTCCAAGTCAGTTACACAATATCTCAGCACGACTTTTTCGGACCGTGTCATTTCTACAGATGGCCCTCCAGATCACCAGATTTATCTCCCAACGATTTTTTTTGGGATATTTGAAAAATTGGTTTATGGGCATGAAATTGATAGAGCGACGAATGTTAATAAATTAAGGTTCAAAATCAGAGATGTGGGATTATCTCTTTATAATAGATTTGGCTACTGTTTGGCTCAACAAGGTGGATTATTTGAAAATTCAATTTGAATTTGTTCGACCTTCGATTTAGCATTTTTCAGAATTTGTTTTTGTTTTCGAATTTCTTATTTTCGTAGAATAGTTTTTTATTTTCAAGCCAGTATTTCTTACATAGGGAGACCATTTTACGATAAAAATTGGCAAAATAGATTTGAACCGGATAACCTTACAAAAACCCAATGAAAACTATGTGTTCCGAATGAACCATCTCTTTATCTATCCACGCCATAATAAAACTGTCATCGTATAGTTAGTTATACTTCGCCCCGTAATATGTCTCACCTTCTCGCAGTCTTCTACTAAATACTCTTAAGGATTTCAACAATTTTAACGTCATTAACTTGATTTATAAATTTTCACGGGCCATATCTGTCAGCATATTAAATATCAATAGCTCTCTATTAATTTCCCAGAATTTTATGATTTCCAAGCAATCATGCAAATGTGTCTCACTGTCGATGCCGATAAGAATTTAGATGATGCAGTCAGTGTTGCCACATGCATAATCATAAGAAGTTTTGAAATAGTTGCCATCGTCGCATCTTAATTTGTACACGAGATGTGTCTATTTGAGTTCTTTTAGGCAGTCATGTTCTCAAAAAGGGAGAAAAAATTAGCGGACAAAAAGACTACTTAGACCCGCTAAATCAGAGTATGTCACGTAATAGCCTCAGTGACACTTGGAAAAATTGGAACAATGAAACCTGCGGTATAGAAGTTATTTAGGGGAAATTTGGTATATCATTACTCGATCAATAAATAAATTATTTCTCGGAATTACTTATTCTAGGAAATTTTGCTAAAATATATTTCAAAATTTAGAGAAAACTATTGCAAATCAATAAATAATTTTCATTGAGATAGTTCCAAATTTTAGAATATTCCCAAAATCATAATCGCTGAGCGTCAACATACAAATAATAATGTTTTTCCGAATAAGCAGCACATATTGATACCAATATATCAGTGTTTTATCGGCATTCCAAAATTAGATTATCGATAAAATTCTTTAGAGCCCAAAGATACTTTAGAATTTGATATGATTTTCATGACAGAAACTGTTTATAAGCGAGTCGAACTTATGCTGCAGAATATCCCAATAGCATCGAGTTTTCGTAGGCTTTTGAACAGATTTGTAGAGACAGGAGATATCAAGTTCCAAAAAGATGAAAGGATGAAATCGGTCACTTATGAAGAGAAAAAACTTAGGTTTTACTGAATGTAACAGAAGATCCAGCACCAAACAAAAGGAAGCTTTGTGAGCGTTCGGTTCAAAAAATCCCCAAAAAGCACCAGCTTCAGGTCTACCAAGTTCAGATGCGCCAGGGGCTTGCCGACAACGATTTCGAAAACAGTCAAAATTTTTGAAACTGTGCAAGTTTCCGAACTGATCAGAACCGTACATTTTTCGATATTGTTTTATTCAGCGATGAAGCGACTTTTCACTGTTCTTCATTTTTTCGAAGGAAATCTCGATAGTGCTGTATTTGAATTTCCTTCAGAATATTCTTTCTGGATTATTGACCATGTTATCTATGCAATTAAGAAACGCTATGTGGTTTCAGCATGTTGGAGCTCATTATTTCGTTCTGTTAGAGATTTACTGGGTCACTTCTTTCAAAATAGATGGATTAGTAGGGACTATCCGATAAGATGGAATACCATTCTTTTGTGGGAAAGTACAGTTTAATGATTCTATGTTTCATTGATTCTGTATGCTTTATATTCAGTTTTGCTGTATGGATCACAATATTATCAGTGGATAATTAATAAAAACTATTCAAGTAAACTTCTAAATATCAAGTTGAAAATTCTTTATTCTAATGTTACGATTTTATCCCTTACATAATCAGGAAAATTAGCGATACAAGCGACAAAATGGAGCTACTATGACATTAATAAGCATTTTGAAAAACTAGCAAAATATTAAACTGCCCTAACTTTAAATCTCTCTCAATAAAATCTACACGAATCCCACATTTTATGATACAAACGTATATTATTTCATAAAAAACTGTTCTGCTCTTAGTTTTAATTTTATTTTTACTTAATTTAATCGTTACTAGTAAGTTTATTATGATAAGAAAACATTGAATTTTTGAGAGGGTACAAAAAATTTGAGTCCGAAATTAGAGGATAATTTTGATCAATTCATTCAAAATTGCAGAAAAGTATTTGAAATACTCAAACAAAGGTAGAAATATAAGAAAACTATAAATTTATAGCATTTTTAAATGGCAATGTAACTCCACTTTGCCTTCAAACAGCTGAATTGTCTCTATCTCAACCTGCATTCTACAACATAAAATGTATGAAGTTCCAATAACAGTTCTCAATATGCGGAAGAAATTAGTGAATGCTTTTCGTAGCATTACATGCTGATCAGGATTAGTAAGTCATTCCACGATCGGATTGCTTTGTGTTCGAGAGAAGGCGGACGACACTGAAAACATCTCGTGGATAGTTAAAATAAAAAAATAAGTACGGAATATAACCTTTTACAGTACGTTAGTTATTTTGTTCATGATTGAAATAAAATTTTCAGTTGTGATGTAATTTTTTGTGTCTGCTGAACGCACGAGTGAAAATAATCCTAAAGTTTCTTCTGAGAAATTGTGAGGTTTTCAATTTTCAACATTATAGTGAAAAAAATAGGATGTTACATTTGAAATAACAATTTAAAGTTCTTCATGTTTGGCCATCAATAAAGGACACCTGTACATGACAAGTTCATCATTTAAGAATGAGGTCATGGCAATTCTTTCAGTTGAAATTTTTTTTATCAAATTCGTTGCTTCTAGCAATCGATAGAGGAGTTTTAACGAACTACTGTCATCTCAATTTTTGCAGTTTTCTTTGAACAAGACATGTGCCGTTGGAAAAATATCTCTAATATTTTGCGTCATGTTAGAGACATTGAAGGTAATTGGATGTATATGAGACTAAATGTTTGATTGATTCGGTCTTTACTTGGTGGAAACTTAAATATTTAAATTTCCACAAAAATGTTTCACCACGATGAATTCATTCTAATGGCCAGTAGAATGTATCGGGTGTTTTTTTTAGAGTGATAGAACTTTCGATAGGGATAACTGTGATTTGACAGAAGGTAGAAGCCATGTTGTCTTGACATTTCTGTTCAGTAAGCATTGACAAATTATCATGGAAAGACTCACGCCACAACAACGTTTACAAATTGTTGAAGTTTATTTTCAAAATGAGTGTTTTATTTGCCAAAGTTATAGAGTACTTCGTGAAATTTCTGGTTTACATAATCGTCCATCAGAGCAGCTCATTCGTCGAACTGTCGATAGATTTCGGACAACATTTTCTCTACCCGATGCAACAAAAACAACAAGACAAAGAACTGTACGTATAGAAGAAAATATCGCTGCTGTAAGTCATAGTGTTAATGATGATCCAGATTTGTCTATTCGTCGACGTTCACAACAAGTAGGACTCTGTGCATCCACCACATGGAAAATTTTGCATAAAGATCGATGATCAATGATTATTTGTTTCACAATTTGAATGGTATCGTCCCAGAAGTGTTTTGGTTCCAACAAGATGGTGCTACACCTCATGCTGCTACCCTAACAATTGATTTATTGAAAGAAAGATTTAGGGATAACATTATTTCGAGAAATGGTCCAATTAATTTGCCTCCAAGATCATGCGACATAACTCCACTGGATTATTTTTTTTGTGGTTATGTCAAGTCATTGGCTTATGCTGATAAATCAGAAACAATAGACGCTTTGAAAGCCAACATAACTCGTGTTATTGATGAAATAAGGCCTGAATTACCCGAAAAAGTGGTCCAAAATTGGTCTGGTCGAATGCGGTCCCTCAGAGCTAGTCGTAGTGGACATATGCCGGAAATTATTCTTAAAACATAAATTTCATAAAATTATCTTTCAAATAAAAAAAACTTTGGCTTCAATCGTAATTTAAATGTGTTTTATTTCAATTTAAAGTTCTCTCACTTTAAAAAAAACACCCGATAGATACCTGAAGAAGCCACATCCTAGTGAAATAATTGTTGTATCATAAACATTTTTGTGGAAATTGAAATACTATCACTTATATATTTTTAATATTGAAGAATATGCGGGGTGATCCATTTAAAAAATTACCCATTTGTTGAATGATTATTTGAAACATTCCGTATGTTATAATAATAAATTTCTGACATGCAGAAATGCTTGTACAAGGAGCCTGCTTTCGAACGAAATTATTAAGATATCTGGTTCGGCAGCTATGTAAGCGCAACGCACTATTGCAGGACCCTGTATTCCAATATATCATTAACAGAAACAGTGTCTGTTTAAAATTGTATTATTTTCATGTTAATAATTTCACTGAAGTTGTAACATATTAAACTCAATTAAATTAAGAACCTCTATCTGGTAAGAATATAATTAATTCAAATTAGAACGATTTCAACAATTGGATAACAAAATAAATAAGAATATGAATCGATACTAGAACTTCTACGATATATATTTATATAATTTTCAATAGATATCTTAGAAGTTCGAAGATATAATTCTGGATTTGAAGTTATTTTATTTACTTCTATCTAGTATCGACTCACATTTTAATTTGTATTGTACATTATAAAATAAAATCATTTAGAGCCAAAGATCCACAAAATATTCCTCAATTATGTATTATTTTCGAAATACTGGTTATTTTTCTCCACATGGGACATTGTTTGGGAGGAATAACATCTGTTGTGTTTTTCTGTATCTCAAGTTTACGTGAGTTAGGTTACAATGCATTTCTCTGGTACTTAAGATACCTTAAAATTTATTTTGATCAATACCTTAAAATTTGGTTTAATCAAATTTTAACTTAACAAAAAGTTAAGTTAAAATTTGATTATGTGATATATTTTAATAAGAATTCAGTACATTTCTGGAGAGGTCATATATACAGAAACAAATAATTTCTTGGTTAGAATGCCTAGGCAGTTAGGCTAAAGCCTGATTCACACGTTTAGCAATGAAACCATTGTCGCCAACAAAAAGAGCTAGTCTCGCTGAGCGTCGGCGCCAAATAGGGATTGTTCCACCACGACTCAAAGGAAAGCCGACCGCGGATATGCGCTTTGATATCGCATTATTATGATCGCGGTCTCTGGGATCTGCTCCCGCCGCTCTGATTGGAGCGATGAAAGGATGAAACCACGCCCCACACCGAAGCTGTCTCCATTGGAGTCTACGCTAAAGCTTTTGGATTAAGCTGAATCGAGGTAGGTTTTCATAGATGCAATTTGTGGAGAGCTAATCCGATAAATTGGAGAAAAAGGAAAATTGAATGTCTAGCCTTTACAACGTAACGTCGTACTTGTATTCAGATATTTCGTTCTGGTGCTTCATTTTTTTTGTGAATATCTTGAAGAAAATCCGTTTACAAAATACATTTTCAAATCAGTTTCGTGACCCTTTTTATTCGTTAAGATGCTATCAAACAAGTTGAGAAATATTCTACATAAAGACCTTAACATCCACAATTAAATTTGAGTACTTATTTTACATTTATAGTTTCGTTGCGACCATTTTCGGTTTGAAATTCGAAATATTCAGAGCATTTGGACAAAATAATACGATCGCAAAAAAGTACAAATTTCATACCGAGGTTTTTTTTTCAATGGGTTTCTTTGATTCTTCATGTTTTTACGTAGAATTTATGCATAAAAATTATTTCAACTTCCGCTAAATTTTAATGTTTACACAACAATTTTTTTCTCATACCATGAGTATTCAAACTGAAAATACAATTCCAGAAATGTTTCTCAAGTAGGTACTAAACCCTGTTACAAAAAATGTATAGGCATATAGGTACGCTGATGAAAATGTCAGTTTTTTTATATTTAAACAGCATTTCCAGAAGTTTTAATGTTTCGTTTTAATTGGAAACAAGTGCAGCTGAAGTCCATGCTTGTCCAAGTTTACGGTGACAACTGACAACTAATATCTAGGAGTTTCAAAAGTGGTGACTTCAGCGAAGATAGACCTCGCTCGGAACAGCTATATATCTATATATTAGACATTACTCGATTAAGATCCGAGTCTAACCAAGCCAAGATCATAAAAGTTTATTTTATGTACCACTTATTTCAAAAAGTATAATTTTTGCGCGCTAGTATCAGGGAACGGCGTATCATCGTTTCGCCCAAATGTCTGTATTTTTCGAATTTTGAGCCGAAAATGGTCTTAAACGGCTAGATTGGAATCACTAATGAAGAATCTGAGGTCAAAAGTAATTCGGTCTGGCCGGCCGTCCATAAACACGCTAACTTTCGAAAGGAAAGAGCTGGAACCTTGAAACTCTCACGGAAGGTTTGATGTCTGAATGTCGCAGCTGAGAACATTAATGGGCAAAATCATTTCAATAGTTTCTCAGTTATTCCCGTTGAAAATGTTTGATATTTTTCCAAATATTTTCGAAGCTACAGATTCCAATAATTTCAAATTCAGTATTTAGAAGTAGAATACACGCATTTCGTGAGAATCGTGTGATTCGAAGTTTCAATAAAAAATATGTTGTGAGCGGATCAGCATTAAGCGCTACCTTGAACGCTATAACTAACGAACGGAAAGAGATATAAACTTGAAACTTTCGGGGTGGGTTTTTGGCTTGAATATCTCGGTTAAGTGCATTACTGAGCAAAATCAATCTGTTAGTTTGTTAGATATTTACATTTGAAATTTTCTCTTATTTTATTAACATTTTCCAAACTCCAAATCCGATTTATATGAAATTTGAAGTTTGGATGAATAAAGATAACGCATATGCTCCTACAAAATTTCATGATCGAGTTTACATATAAAATAAGGACAAGAGGTATATTACAAAATTTCGTGAAAATCGTATAATTTGAAGACAAAAAAATTTTTTGTGAGGATGTTGAGTGATATAAATTAACGCCCTAAATTTCCTGACTTCACATCAGTACTTTTCATTTTTTCCAACTGGTATGCATTTTTTGTTCTATCATATAAATTTCGTTTTTAGTTTAGAATTCGATAATGTGGAATTATCATGAAGTGAAACGAAGAAACTTCCTAGATTCAATTTTTAAGGAACTCTTTCTTTATTTTTATTTTCAATATTGGCTTATAATAATCCGAAATCGCTTTAAGGCAGACACTATACATACTTTGTAGAATACGAAGTGTACTCTGAAATATTGCTTTATAACATGAAATATAATTTTAATATGCTTCCTTGGAATCCCAAATGAAGTTTAATAGTCGGTTATTCGGTAGAACCCATAAATTCCAGTCACAAAATAGCACCCGGCTAGTGGGTGGAATACCACGTGTTTCCAACATATGCAAAACACATTTTGATCTATCAAAGTAGGGTTTCGGATATGGCGAGATCCGAATATTGTTTCGGTTGATTTTAGGGGAAATATCAACTCGATTTCGAATCTGGTATTTACTTTGAATGCCATGTGTTTCCACTTTAGCCAGATTTAATTTGTAGTTGTTGGGAACAACTTTATATAGAGCGGACTTTTGAGCAGTAAGTTCAACAGTATTTTCACATGATTAAATGAAATTTTCACGACTTAAATTTCGAATAAATTCAATTTGAGTATTTAATCAAATGTTTTACTTGACTTTAAATTCAGAATTATTTATTCTAACTTCTACAATATATATTGAAACTATATACAAAAACTACAAAATGATATCCTTATATATAATCAATATAAAATATTTTTCAATGTCTCGGAAAAAACCTTTTTACATTCCGACATGAAACGTATTGATACAAATGTATTAACATAAACAATATAAGTATATTAACACTATTATGTATATTAACATACAAATATAAGAACATCCTCTATTCCAAAATTATCCAAAATTTTCAAAATAAAGGATTGAATAAAAATAATTGAAAGAGAATTCCAACATTTGATAGCTATTTCGGTGGTTAGACCTCTTCAGAAATGTATTGAATTCAGACTCAAATAGATCACGAGATCAAAATTTAACTCACCAAATAAAAACGTAATAAAAAAAACGTGTAAAAAAACGAATAAACTCGAAGTTAGCTTTAAAGTATCCGCAATTAAAACAGAAATGATCAACGTGTTGTTACGAATAACCTATAACTATTTGTACTCGGACCACAGAAAAACATAATAGAACTTATTCACCCCCAAATAATATCCCATGATGAGAAAACGAACCAGAATTTCAAAAATAATAAATAATTAAGGAATTTATTGTGGATATTCAGACTCCATATGAATTTATTTCATAATTTAAAAATCAATTTGAATGTGTGTCGATACATGATAGAAGTAAAATTTAAAAGACTTCAAATTCAGAATTAGATCAAAATTTAATTCACCAAATAAGATGAAACCTAAGCTTTAAAGTATCCAAAATGAAAAAGAAATGATCAACGTGTTGTTTTAAGTTATGAAATAAATTTATATAGAGTTTAAATATCCACGATATATTCCTTAATTATTCATTAATTTGGAAATTCTGGTTATTATTCCCATCATGGGACATTATTTGGGGTGAATAAGTTTTGTTATATTTTTCTGTGTTCCGGGTACAAATAGTTATAGGTTATACGTAACAACACGTTGAACATTTATGTTTTATCATATTTGGTGAGTTAAATTTTGATCTTGTGATATAGGTATTTGAGTCTGAATTCAATACATTTCTGAAGAGGTCTAGAGACCGAAATAGCTATCAAATGTTGGACGTTCAATAATTTTTATTTGATCCTTTATTTTGAGAATTTTAGATAATTTTGGGATAGCGGATATTTTTGTATTTGTTAATATACATACTTATATAGTTTTTGTTAATACATTTATATTAATACGTTTAATGTCGGGATGTAAAAAGGTTTTTTACGAGACATTGAAAAATATTTCATATTGATTATATATAAGGATATCAATTTGATAATTTTTGTATATAGTTTCAATATATATATTGTAGAAGTTAGAATATATAATTCTGAATTTAAAGTCATTTAAATTTTAATTCTATTAAGTATTGACTCATATTCAGATTAATGTTTTACATATTTCCTTATAAGAATGTGCCAGTTCTATTGATTTTTTGTCAAATTGGTTGTCCACAAAAGTTTAAAAAAATTATCAATTCAATATCTTCAGTTAAGAGTCCACCAGATATTATGAACAATAAAGATTTAACACATCAACTTCTGATTTATGTTGAGAAGATATAATAATATAATGAAAAATTACATTTTTCGCAACATCCAATTTATCGTACTGACACAGATATCGTCATCCGTATTAATGTTGAAGTTTTCAATACCATTCATTCCAGTGCAGTAATCTGCGATCAAGGCTTTGAAAGTTATGATGAAAATTCGAAAAATAAAGAAAGGCATTTATAAAGGTTTCTGCAATAGTGCGTTGTGCTTCCACAGCTATCGAATCAGACATCTTAGATATTTCTGCATTTCAGGAAATTGTTTTCTAATATACAGAATTTCTCAACAAATGGGTGATTTTTTAAATGGATCCCCCGTATATTTTAATATATTTTAAACGACTTTCAATATCTCTATCATGCCGCCAAATATAACGGATGTTTTTCAACGGTACAGATGTTGAGGGAACAGAAGTTCGCTTAAAGTCCTCTATCGATTACCAGAAGCCATCTT
Organism: Megalocaria dilatata; assembly: GCA_034642435.1. Classification (NCBI taxonomy): domain Eukaryota; kingdom Metazoa; phylum Arthropoda; class Insecta; order Coleoptera; family Coccinellidae; genus Megalocaria; species Megalocaria dilatata. The sequence goes on along the minus strand of CM067856.1, from coordinate 41,430,376 downwards.
AACACGAATTTGATCAGAAATATTTTTCACTGAAAGATTTTCCTAGTCCTCATTCCTAAATGATCAGCCTGTCATATACAGGCTGTCCGTTATTTATGGCGAAATATGAGGAACCTCAATTTGTTATTTCTCATTTTTTTAAAAACTTGGAAAGAGATCCAGTGAACTCTGTAAAGTTGTATTGAGTATATACTCCCCAAATAAAAAATAAATCGAATTACAAAATTTCAAAATCAAAGAAATATTCCCAAGAAATTCATTCACGACCTAGAAATACAGGTGCCCCAAAACCCTACGTAAACCCGGAAGCAGGTCATAGGCAAAGTCATAATATAAGGTTGTTCCTAAAATAATTCCGTTTTTTTCCCGAAAGAGGATTTAATTGTATTTTTTCGAACCCAACTTCACACTTAAGCTGCATAATCATTATATTTTTTGGGAGCTTATATAGCAAGGCTTGTGTGTGGAAAAGTTCATTTCATTCTACGCAGTAGTTTTTGGTTGGTGCCTTTTTAAATATGTAGAGCAATAAGCAGCATTTTCGACATATTTTACTATAGAAAAGGTAAAAATGCTGTTCAAGCCAGAAAGAAATGAACTGATGTGTATGGAGAAGATGTGTTGACAGTACGCCAGTACCAGAACTGGTTTACATTATCATTTTTTTTGCCAGCAAAGACCAAAAATTTTATGAGCATGGAATTCTACTACTACAGAAAGATGGCGAAAGGAGTTGGACCAGAATGGCCAATATATAATTTAATAGAAAATTTATTCATTCTATGAAAATTGTCTTTCATTTTCCCTCAAAAAATTACAACCCAATAGTTACAAAAAAAAATTAACTGAACAATCTCTACCGCAGGTTCCATTGTTTCAACTATTTTCAATAACCGTCAGTTATTATGTTCATTATTCAAATACAATTTTCAGTTCTGATGTCATTTTTCATGTTTACTCAGTCACAACAGCCCCAAAAATACCTCTAAGAAAATGTGAGGCATTCAATACTCTACATCATCGTGAAAAAAATACAGGCTGTTAAATTTGAAAAAAGCGAGAAAGGAAAATTTGAAGTTCTTCTGATTTGGCCATTAATAAAGAACATTCTGTATATAACAGATTGATCATTTGCCAATCATGACTAGCAAACCTTTCAGTTGAAAAAAGTTCTGATCAAATTCGTGCTAGGAGTGCTTTATGATAGAGATATTGAAGGCTATTGAAAATATATGAAGTGATCCATTTGAAAAATCACTCATTTGTTGATTCCATTTTTTCAGAACACCCTGTATATTAGAAAAAAATTTCCTGAGTTGCAGAAATGAAAGTACAAGGAGCTTGCTTTCGAACGAAATTTCTAAGATGCCTTACCGGCAGCTATAGAAACGCATCGCACTATTTCAGAACCCTGTAGAGAATCAGTTAATTTTGAATAAACACCAATACAACATCCTCTAACATTTTTGAATATGTGGGCTGCACCCTAGCGACTTTGATTTTGCCCCCACATAAGAGTTATAAAAATATATCTCTTTCCGAAGCACTTTTGGATTGAGCACATTGACAGATGTCACCCTTACTAGAAGGGGTTGATACATTACGACCGCTCTATCCTGACAGGCTACTTAATTCATCTACAACCATGGTGGCATGTCACAAATTAACTTCAATTTAATCTCAATTGGTAGCAATAAACATAAGGTCCGATTGAAATCAGAATGAATTCAATTATAGCAATTAATACTAAGCGGACTTTGATTGAATGGACATTTCACTGAGAATTTCAGATTTGAGATTCATTGATGATTCTCAAATCTGCAAATTCAGGAGAAAAATGAACCCAATAAAAGTTCGCTCAATATCAATTATAATTAAATTCAGAATTTTCCATAATAATTATATATCCAGATTGGGATAAATTATGAAGCTTTGTGGTATCGAATTTGATTGATCTGCAATAGATTATTCATTTGCAAATGACTTCTACAGTTCATGCAAAAGTACTCAAGTTAGAATGATTAATATTGTTTACTGCATATTATTAGCTCCGAAGGAATTCTTCGTTATTCTGGCGTTTCCAATTTTCCCTAAAATTTGATGAAAATCTCTATAGACATTAGTATGAATTTTTTATTGGAACAAAAAACAAAATCGATTGTGAGTAAAACTCTTAGAACTTATCTCATTTGTGGTTTGAACCCTTCATGATTTGAAGCAAACTGTGAATACATTTGTTGGAATATTGGAATGTTATGCCACCGGTCGTTAGCATATTAATACACGAAAAAATTCTATTACAATAGTTATCTTGATATTTGGTTTTTTGTGTTTAAATATAAAATTCGGAAATTTTACTATGAATAAAGACGTCAACAATAGTGACAATAGTGAATATGATTCACCATATGATTTATGGTGAAATAAAAATTAAAAATTGTAGAAGAATTTTAATTTTTTATTTTTTCATATATAGGTGTTATAAAGATTCGTTTTCATTTAGACGATAGAAGCATTTGAAAACAGAAATTTTCTTTTTAATATTTTAAATAATTTTTTAATAATATACAGATTCATTCTGTTAACCTCCTACAAATTTTAGTTTCAAAAAATGTTTATTCAAAGACTTTTAGAATTAAATAAAATGAATGACTTCAGAACATCTGTGTCAATTTAGTAGACATATAGAATTGACACTTATTACACAGTTCCAAAGGCAGTTAAAGAAATATAAATTGTTGATTTAAAAATTATTAAATAAATACTTGAAGAGTTAAAATTTTGTTTCGTTCCTTGTTTTATGAAAACCAAAGGGAAAAACGTTTTCAAAAACAACCTGCTCAAAATAAGTTCCTCTCAAAAAATTTCCTAAAACATGCAGAACATCTTCAAAAATCAATTCAGAATCATTACAACGGAAACTCAGCTCTACTTCATATTTAAAAAATAAAAATATTTAAAAAAACAAATCTTACCATACAAAACTGAATGCAGCTATCTAGACAAATGAAGTGAACTTTTAAAAATCCTGCATAGTCTATGTTCGTCACAGAAACTGCATAAAGTTTGCACGGTATTTTATGGACTTATGGGTTTTTCTTGATAGAAGAATTATTACAAAATTTTAAATATCATACAGATTTATTCTGTTAACCTCCTACAAATTTCAATTTAAAAAAAAATTTAGAATTAAATCAAATGAATGTCTTTAGAACACACCAATTTAGTAGACATATAGAATTAACACTTTTATTACACAGTATCAAAGGGAATAAAAGCATTCAGAGAAATATAAATTGTCAATAAAAAAATTTTTTGTATCGTGAGATATGTTTTGTTAATTATTTTTACTACTCTGTCAAGAAAGTACCGGGAATTTTCAATTAAAACAACATTTTTACAATTAATCGTCAAAATTTATTGGGTCGCCTTCAAAATAGGCTCCATTTGCTCCAATACATCTATGCCAACGGCACTTCCAATTATCGAAACATTTTTTATAGGCGCTTTCCGGGATGGACTTTAGCTCTCGCGCCGAATTTTGTTTTATGGCTTCAATCGACTCAAAACGGATGCCACGAAGGGGCAATTTTAGTTTTGGGAAGAGGAAAAAGTCGCAGGGAGCCAAATCCGGCGAATACGGTGGTTGCTGCAGCACTTTTGTTGAGTTTTTTGGCGAGAAAAACAGTCACAATCGTAACTCGGTGAGAAGGCGCGTTATCGCCATGCAAAAATCCATGAGTTGTTCGCCCACAAATTTGGCCGCTCCTTACGGATACGCTCACGCAAACGTTTCATAACGCCTAGGTAATACTCCTTGTTTACCGTCTGACCCTCTGGAACGAATTCGTAGTGCACCACGCCACGGATATCGAAGAAAACAATGAGCATCACCTTCATTTTCGAGCGGCTTTGTCGTGGTTTTTTCGGTTTCGGCTCATTTTTTGCCACCCATTTCGATGATTGCTGGCTTGTTTGTATATCGTACTCGTAGACCCAGGTCTCATCACCAGTTATAATGCGTTCCATGAATGTAGAATCGGAATTACAGCGATCCAGCATGTCTGAAGCAACCTGCTCGCGATGACGTTTTTGAAGAAAATTCAGGTCTTTCGGTACGAGTCGTGCGGCCACCTTTCTCATGCCCAAAATATCAATCAAAAACGTACGTGCGGACTCGTGGGATATCTTAAGATCATGTGCTATCTCTCTCAAGCTGGTACGACGGTTTTTCAACACCCTTTCCTTAATTTTATCGACGTTATCTTCGATCGAAGCCGTCGATGGGCGACCACTTCACGACCGTCCTTGAAGGCTCTGTACCACTGATATGCACGAGTTTTCGATAGAGCATTATCACCAAAGGCCTTTGCAACATTTTCAATGCATCGGCACACGAAAATTCATTTGCAACACAAAACTTTAAACAAATTCTTTGCTCAACGTAATCACCCATAGTGAAAATCGGCACGCACTCTGACATCGACTGACTTAATCAGCTGTTGCAAACACACTAGTTGACAGATCCCGCTCAAGCTTGGCATAGTAATTAAGGACAGTGGTACCAATCTAGGAAAAAAATTTTTACCTGCCTCATTTCCCCGCCAGATTTAAATCGATAATTCCCGGTACTTTCTTGACAGAATGTATTTTATAAATATGAAGTTGAGCTGCTGAGTTTCCGTTATAAATTCTAAATTGCTTTTTGAAGATGTTCTGCATGTTTTGGGAATTTTTTTGAAAGGAACTTATTTTGAGCGAGTTGTTTTTGAAGAAGCTTTTGAAGTTATGTTTTGCATTTTCGGAAAGAAATTCGGTTTTCATAAAATAAGGAACGAAACAAAATTTCGTAGTATTCAAGTATTTATTTAATAATATTTCAATTGACAATTTATATTTCTTCAAATTCTTTTATTCCCTTTGGTACTGTGTAATAAGTGTTAAATATATATTCGCTAATGTCAAATATTAAACTAACTTTGTGTCAAAACACGAATGATAGAAGTGTTGCCAAACTCGAAATAACCTCTACTTCAAAATGCAGACTCTAGATGGCAAAATTATGGTGGAAAAGAAGATATAACAAAGATGTAAAGTAAATGATATTTTCATTTGTGAAAACTGTAGCGTTTTTATGAGATACGTATAAATAATGTTGGTTGAATTGCCTACTGAAAACAATTTTATTGGTATTTTGCAGGTACTGAGATCGAAACCACATTATATACCCTATCCAAAAAGACCAGAAGTGCCTCAAGTAATTGGGTACAACGTTTTTTGGGCGACTCGATGGGGCCATCGTACTGGCCAAATCACCGCAACTGCCAGGGCCAAACGGATCGAGAAGAATTTCGTTATTTTTTTGCGCGGATTATAAAAGAGGGCCATTTCAATGCGGTTTCGGGCCGGGGATTATTCATAGGCGGCCTGTATATGGCTCAGTTTTACTTCTAATTAAATTTGGTGGTTCAATTCCGAAATGGTCATAAAACGACCGCGGTCAGGCGCGGTCTATGATTGGTTACGCACCACTTCGGCACGCCTTCGCCGGTTATTGTTCCATTTTATGATCACCTTTGTGAAATTCCCCCTCGGTTGCTGCTATGCCGCTATAAAAGTTCTTGCTTTTTTGCGCGGTCGCTAAGAGGCGAATTTACGCCCCCTGAATCAAAAATTCGGGGCGTGAGTGGTCCGGGCAGGTCCGCAGACCTGTTGCTGAAGAAGAAGAACAGTAATCTATGCATCACTTGTTTCGATATATTTTTGTGACTATTAGTAGATGATAGTAATGAGGAGGAAGGAGGAAGTGCCAATTAAAAAGTTTCTTTGCCCAAAGGCTTCTGAGGAATTTTCACAGGAAATCTAGGAGTAACAAGATCAGGAAAAGAGGATGGATTAATTTTTTTGTTTGGAAAAAAATGGTTGTGAAAAAGATCTGTTAATTTTGCGTGAACTTCAAGACTTTATTTAACATCTTACGGATTGTCCAATTTGGGTCAAATATGCACCATTTTGCTCTATAATTTGTTGCTATTTTAAAAATAGCTTCATAATGCCCTTGGTCTTTATTGGTGAAAAACTCTAGTAATCGATTTTCGCGATCTTCTCTTGATGGAAGTTTTGCAATGCGAGAAAAAGGTGGTAATCGCTTGTTGCCAGGGTCGATCTATATGGTGGATGCATTAAAACCAACCAAGCTCCCGGAGTTTCTGCCGAGTCACTACAGACATGTGTAGCCTGGGGTTGTCCTGAAGGAACATAACCTCTTCTGTTGGTCATTTCTGGCCGTTTCTGGCCAATCTCTAGCTTCAAACGGTCCAGGTGTTGATAGTGCAGATACGAATTTAGTGTTTGTCCATATGGAGGCAACTCGTAATAAATTATTCCTTTCCAGTCTCACCAAATACACAGTAGAACCTACCTGACCGTTAGTCCTGGTTTGGACACCGTTTGAGCTGCTTCAAAGCGCTTTGATCACGATCGTTTTCGCAATAAATTATAGTCTGTGACTTATTTTTTATTCCAAATCACCGCCCGATTAAGAAATGGGTCGATTTCATTCCGTTTGGCCAAAGATTCGCAGATGGAAATTCGATCTTTCATGTTTTTCATGCTAAATGGTGTTGCATCCAAACATCGAGCTCCTGGGCAATGCTAAGACTACTAATATGCCGGTCAGCTTCGATTATTTCTGTGATTTTATCAACATTTTCGACGACTGTCCGAGGTGGACATTTTACATCAAATATACCTGATCGGAATCGACGAAACCAAAATTGCACTTAATTATCTGTTACAGTATCGGAACCATGAACACCATTCACAATTTCAATCGCCTGGCTTGCATTTTCGTCTTTATCAAAGAAAAACTGTAAAATGTACACAATTTTCTCTTTAATGAGTTCCATTTTTAACACTTTGTAACTCTCAACTGAATGTACCAAACAAAAAACAGCAAAATAATTTTTTTACTGTGAAATGTCACCTTGACAGCGAGCAAAAATATGAAATTGTTTGATCGATACTTTACGAGATGTCGATCACTACAGCCATCTACTGAAAAAGTAATGGATTTTTTCACCGACCTATTATAAGATTTGAAGCACTAAAAATAAGGAAAAATTAGTAATGTCTTCGACAAGTAGTTGTAGATACTATCCGGATAGAATTCTCTTATCAAGTAAAACACATTTCATTCACCGTTTTCCAGATTCGGCTCAGGTAAAAGATGCAGGCTTTGGAAATTCCATACATAAATCAGTTTTCCTTTTGTAGTTTCGACACAGTTATTCCAATGAAATGAAGTTACTGGTTTTTTATTTTTTCGTCTGTTAGTTACTTTTATTTTTTAGGGAGGGTATTGCATCTATTACACCTCGCCAAAGAAACTTATGATACTATCATAATGAACTATTGAATCAAATCATATGCAATGAATTTCCGCTAAGTACAGATCGAAACAATCCAGAATTCAGTATATTCTTTTTTATGTTTTTCAATTTCATGTTGAACCATCAAAAGTACCTAAATTTCATGATTGTCGAGTACTTATTATTGTTAATTATTTCACCTTGGCCTATTCCGCATATATGTATAGAAAGATAAGAGATGGTCAAGGAATTGCACTTTTAAACAAATTATTCAACATTGGATTTTGAGCTCTATGTTCTATTTCTTCAAATCCGGCTATATTCCACTTGCGACATTGAAGATATCCGTACTATTGTTTTTTTTGTGGGGTAATTTAAACTATAATTTAAGGAAGTTGTAATAACCTCAAGTGGGCGTCTACATTATTTCAAGAAACTAGTGGAAATTTATTATTTAAAAAGTTCACCTAAGGGAATTGCTGATTTTTTTTGTCGTTAAGTCATCTGGCATTTAGTTTGTTTATCATGCTTTATTGACAACTGACAAAATAATCAGTTGAAAAATTGTTTTGATGATTGGATACAGTCTATAGAAGAAAAGTTACCCAATTTTGCGAGTGCTTTTGCTTTTTTTTGTTCTTTTGAACAATTAAGTGAAAGGAACTAAAAATTTCACGCCTCTTCACATAAAATTTGTTCAACTTGCGTTCAGTGTGCTACTTCACTATTCTTTATGGAGTATTTAAGCATCTTCTCAATAGTTACCAAGTTGCTGCTGGAATTATTCCTCTAATCTCTTGGATAGGTCTATTGCAGAAATTTTACATATATTTTTTCTTCAATAAAGGGTCTTTAAATGGGAACGTCCCATTTTTAAATTGACATTACTCACGCATGGCAGCCATTGTTTATTTGTGACATTGAAAGTTGTCGATGTCTACCATTTAATCATGGAAAGGTACACTCCAACAACGTTTACAAATAATCCAAATTTATTATGAAAAATAGCGATCTGTTACTCTAACTTAACGTGCTTCAACTCCATTTTTTGATCATTATAATCGTCCGTGTAAAAGAACAGTTAAACGTTTAGTGAACAAGTTTGAAACAAAATTTTAAATTTCATGATGTTACAGTGGCAGTGAGACAAAAACATGCAAGAAGCGAAGAGAATATTGTTGCCGTACGTGACAGTGTTCGTGAAGACCAAAATTATCGATTTCTCGACTTTCACAAGAACTAGTCTTCTCCCAGACGTCTTCGTGGCAAATTTCACGAAAAGACCTTGGTTTACATCCATACAAAATTGTTTTAAACCAAGAACTCAAACCAATAGATCACTTGAAGCGTCGTGTATGACTTAATTGAAAACAAAATTTGATGATTCGATTATTTCAAGAAATGGACCGATAAATTATCCTTCCCGTTCCTGTGATTTAACTTCATTGGACTTCTTTCTTTGGGGTTACATCAAGTCATTGGTTAACGGCAATCATCCAGCTAACATACGACCTGATTTGTGTGAGAGAGTCATAGAAAATTGGGTTCAATGTCTTCCTTCCTACCAGCGTTTCCGTGGTGGGCATTTGAATGATGTTTCGTTTCATAACCAATGGTATCCATTGCACGTATAATAAAATGAAAATTTCAGTAATTTTCAAATAAACAATGTGTTTTACTTACAAAATAAAATGGGGCGCTGTTAATGAAAGACCTTTATATGCTGAAATACATTCAGTTATCCGCTTTAGGAAAATTTTCGATTTCGCCAAGAACTCTTACTACTTAAAGTTCAACACCTGATGGCTATCATTTTATACGCAGAACAGTTGTGTTTGCATACCTATAAATACTTTCTTGATAATTAGCGTGTCTTGAATTATACTCGAGATGATCGTTTCTCATCGTTCAGTTAACGGTCATGTTAATTCAATAGATTAACATTATTCGGTGAGAATCTCTTTGATAAAGCGAATCGTGATCGACAGAGGTAATACGACAGGAAGCCACGAATCTTACGAAATGATTGATTGATTTTCCTGCAGCTATCAGAATCATTTATATCTATGAAAACTTTGATAATAGGCCGTTTCAGTCTTGAAATTATAACTCTTGAAATTTACCCGTAAAAATATGCTTCGCGATTTCGTAGCTGAGTACACTCTTGTATGACAAAATGAGATGGTCAATGTCTGCTTGTAGCACCTCGTTCCAAGAGGATAAACAGAATCTGACATGAGGTTTGTGGTCCAAATGCAGCCGTTAATGGCCGAAATGGGTTTTATAGAAAAAAATTCTGAATAGTCACATTAATTCATGAAGAGATGGTTGCTGTTTACTAAGACTGTGCCCCGGTAATGGCTACGGTTTTTTGGGATTCTTTTTTTGATAGAATACACTAAAAAATGTGAATGCATCACAGCAGCATCATGCGCATCCACTTTGTGTAATTTAAGAGGAAAAAAACGAAGAAAACTCACAGCGGGGGTGTTGCTGCTTAACGACAATGCGCCGGTTCACAAGGCCCGCGTGGCGAAGACTACTGTGCGGGAATGTGGTTCGAAGAAATTACTCATCCTCTGTACAGTCCAGACTTGGCCCCTATTCCTAAATGTGAAAAAATATCTTCGTCTTCGAATTTCCGACGATGAAGAACTACAGGCAGGAATTAATACCTATTTTGAGGAGAAGCCGGAAGAATATTTTGTACAAGGTTTAAAAAGCTTATTTCTCGATCTAATACAGCGAAATCTCCCATAGGCGGACACTCACGGAACCGCCCGATGGTGTCCGTTCAAGGGGGGTGTCCGCTGAAAAGAAATACATAGTTACAAAAAAAAATTAATGGAAATAATAATTGGAGAATATTGGACATAGAAATCAATAAATGTAGGTATAGGAATGTAAGAATTTTTCAAAGTAAATAATAACTGAAAACTCAAGGTGAGGAATCATTCGGATAAATAAAAATTTTGATAAAAAAGGAACACTTTAATTACGAAAAAATTCAAAAATTTTTGTTTGTCTCATCTTTTTTCTTCATATCCAAGAAATTCTCATTTCTGAGAATCTTTGCAATAACACTGTGGCAAGTCATCTTCAGGATCACATGTAATAGTCTGACTTAATTGGTCGTCACCTTGCATATTTTCAAGCTTAAAACCGGCTTTGCGGAAGCAAAAGGTTTTTGCAAAGTAAATTGCGTCTGATGGCGAGATTTTTTTGTCAATTCGAAAGCTGGTGTTTCAGTATGAGACTTAGGTAATGGGTTTTGAAATTTTTTGTGATTCCCTTGTCAAGTGGTTGACAAGCTGATGTACAATTAGGGAGTAGAAACAAAAATTTTATATTTTTCAGGTCAATTTCTTTTGGATGAGATCCAGCATTGTCCAAAAACAACAAAATCTCCCTTTTTTCGTTTGTCATTTTCCAATCTAGTTCATGCAACCACTTTGTCATATTTTGTCTGGTCATCCAAGCTTTCTTATTCCACTTCCAAGTTACAGGCAAGTTGTTTATGTTTATATTTTTGAATGCTCTGGGTTAAGCTGCTTTATCAATGACTTAAAGTTTTTCTTTTTCCCCTGCCATATTTGCACAAAGCGAAATTTTAAATCTCTCTTTGGGATATTTACCACTAACACATTTTTCTTTTTTTAATGTTAGCGTTTTGTTAGGCAGAGCTCTGAAACAGAGACCTGTTTCATGAGCATTAAAGATGTCCCTGGGTGAAGATTCTTTGATAAGAGAAGGGAATTTCTCCCAGAATTATGAGACACTTTCAGCAATTGATGAGGCTCCTTCCCCTGAAATAGTTTTTAAACTTATGTTGTGGCGTTTTCTGAATTTATTAAGCCCGCCAGAAGAAGCACTGAATGCTGAATGTCCTAAGGATAAGGTGATTTTTTTTGCTTTGCAGCGTATTAACGGACCTGAAAAAATTTTTACCAAAGTTCTCTCCTATTTGAGCATAATGCCAACACTCATTAATTTTGGAATTAATGAGGAAATAAAATTCCACATCTTCAAAATACCTCATAAAAAAATTATTCATGTTTATCTTTATAGCGAGCTGCTGTAAACCATTCATAACACACATATCAATTTAGCTACCATCAGCAGTTAAAAAGCTTCTCTTTTCATTCACATTGGTGTTCGATATCCACCTGTTCAATTCCGTACACTCAATTTTTCTTTATTGTACACATCAATTATCTCAATTTTCTGTTTGAGAGTGAGTATTTTTCTTTTTGGAGTCATTTCTTTCACTGAGTCGACGTCAGAATTCAGACTAACACTAATTAAATTCTCGGGAGTTTCGTGCCGTAGTTGAGATCGATAAATCCCCGGTTCACTCGGGGAAGTCCCTCAGTGAAGGCTGGTACTAATGTTGACGCGCGACACAGAAACCTCTTCTTCTTTCCCATTGCGTCCCATTTGACGCAGTGAACTCTCCGCGATACTTTCCACAGATAATTGAAATAGAACCGATATTTTTTGGTTTTGTCCGGTTAATAGAACATACCTTAGTGTCCGCGTCCGTTCAGGAGATAACTTACACAATGTAAATTATATGGGAGTCAGTCGGGACTATGAAAAACTGTCCGTTCAAGGGAGATGTCCGTCTGAAGGGGGTGTCCGCGAGGGGGAATTTCACTGTAAATGTATTGAAGTTCTAGGAGATTACATTGAAAAATATTTTATGCCTATACCGAGAATACATTGAACACTCCTCGTATAATAAGAAAATCTTTGATTAGGAAGAGGGTGGGTGACAAAACAGAGTCTTGGGGCACTCCAATGTTCACGTTGAAACTCCCATCAACTTTGGGAAAAGTTTTGTTCGAAGTATAGCATGAGTATATTTATTTAATTGTTTTCATCGATTCTAAATGGATAAAAAGTAATTTTTTTAAATTTTTGCTCGGTTCGAGAAAAAATTGAAATGATTCTCTAAATTACGTTCCATTTTTCAAGGTGCGGTGAAGGAATAATTCATAACCCCTTCTGCCACTCGACCTTTTCCAGTTAATTCCTTCAATTGCAACCATTTATTCACAATTTCCTCCTCATTCGAAGAATTTGCAGTTCCAACTCTCAATTATGGCAATTTTCAGAAACTGATTCTCGTGTCGATTATTGTTCCCATCGCGTTCGTATATAGGGGTCCCGCATATTAAATTCAACCGTTTGTTTCTATATCTGAGAAAAATACGTATCATTGTGAGGATAATTGTTTTGTTTCTCGACGTAATTTTCGGCGTTTGGCTGGCTCCCGAAAATTATAAGCCTTTACTTTGGCTCCGATAGTCTGCACGAGTTATTGAATTATATTATAACGGGTCATTCGTTTCGTGGTCCGGATTTCACAGCCCTGTCTCATTGACATATGTCGAATAGGACTGTGATCCTCATATGTTTAGTTGAAGGTTAGCCATTTTAGAATACGGATCGTTTATCTACTGCTGAACGTGTGAAAATTGTGAAAATTTGCTACAAAAACAATGATTCTGTAGTAAGTACGTTTCGTGCATTACGGGCAGATTATGGTCGACATAATCGTCCATCTGAGTATACAATTGGTAACACAGTGAAAAAACTCGAAGAGGCTGGATCTGTTACTAATGTCTTGAAGCCCATACATCTTCGAAATGCACGCTCGACCGAAAATATTCCTGCTGTAAGTGAAAGTGTTGAAGAAGATCCAAATTTATCAATTCATCGGCGTGCACAACATTTGGGTCGCTATGGCGTATTTTGCATCTGGATTTGCATCTCCATCCTTATAAGGTTCAGTTGATACAAAAACTAAAGTCAGCTGACCATAGAATGCGTAGGACAGATGCAGATTGGGTGCTTGAACAACATCGTTTGGATGACGATTTTGCGCATCGAATTTTCTTCAGCGACGAAGCACATTTTTCACTCGGTCGCTATGTGAACAAGCAAAATTGTCGCATCTGGGGCAGTGAAAATCCTCATGTAACTGCTGAGAGACCATTACATCTACAAAAAGTCACTGCATGGTGTGCAATTTGGTCTGGTAGAGTGATTGGCCCGTACTTCTTTGAAAATGAAGAAGTCAATTCTTATCGCTATAGCCATATTGACCCGAAATTAATGATATGAATATAGTTCCAACAAGATGGTGCAACAAGCCACACAGCACGACTCGTTTTGGCCCTATTGCAAGAAAAATTCCCTGGACGCGTAATTTCTCGTTTCGGCGATGTGAATTGGCCACCAGGATATTCTGATTTATCGCCAAAAATTTTTGCAAACTTCGCTAACAAATTTTGCAAATGGATTTCTTATCATAGTAACTATGTTCAGCCAGACGAAAATAGTTCGTTTTTATGGTTTTTATATCAATTAAAAAACAATTAGCTTATTTGCGATAACACACTTTCTTCTTTGATGACGTTAATGCGAAAATATTAAATTCCGATGAAGAATATCAGTAATTGGAAAAGAGTTTTTCAAAGTTAAAATGATTTATAGTACCACGTAATGTTCCATCTAGATTAATTGCGCTTCCGTCTACATCGATTTAGAAATGAATGACAATAAACGGGGTGTAATGGAAAGATAATTTAAATAATGAATTTTATTATTTGAAGATAATGAATCTTAGTGTCCGAAAAATTTAATAACTATTCACAGATAACGTTTCTGAGTATGAGGATCTAACTAATTGAAGAAATAAACCCTGCATTTGCCGTGAGCGGTGCATCGCTTAATAGGTTTTTTTTAACTGCAATGTTCTAGGATTTGAAGTTTGCAAGATTGAAGAAGAAATATGGGGAATTATTGGAAGGTAATTTTAAAGAAAGTTGTTTGTTTATCTTAGAGAATTACTACTTTTTGAATGAGAAAAATTTTGGATTATTTGTCCCTTTTTCGTTCATTCATTTCAGTGGCTCGTCATTTCCTCACAATTTTTTTTTTCTATTTATGTATAATATCATGATGCTCCTAAATATTCTGTGAAGATCTCTCAAAAGCTTTTTCAGTTTGTGCGAGTTCAGTTGTGTTCTGGTTAGGCTTTGTTACGCCAGTTTAGGTCACAGCACTGTTAATTTTCCACCCAACATGGAAACCCGACCTGAACAGGACCTGAACCCGCGACCTTTTGGTTACGAGCCCTGTGCTCTCACCACTGAGCTATATACAGTGACATACTCTTATTTTTTTTCCATCATTATGAACCGAAAATGGTCTTTTACGATTACTTTCAATCTACAAATAATACTAAAATTTGTAAGCACAACAACTATCGAAAGCAATAACTGAAACTAGTTTGTCTCTGGGTTTTAAAAATATGCTCATGCAAAAGCGAACAAAATTACGGATTAGAAATTACCCTCTTATTGAAATATCATACAAATTTATTCTGCTAACCTACCTACAAATTTAAATTTTATAAACATTTTTTCTCAAAAGCTTTTTAAAATTAAATCTAATAAATGTGTTAGAAAACACAGTAGATATATAGAATTAACACTCATCATACAGTACCCAACGGAATAAAAGAACACAAAGAAAATATAAATTATTAATCAAAAATATTAAATAAATATTTTAAGGATACAGAATTTTGTTTCGAATCAATGTATTATGAAAACAAATTTATTTCTAAAAATGCACAATATAACCTCAAGAATTTCTTCAAAAATAACTCTTTAAAAAAGTTCCTCCAAATAAATTCCAAAAACATGCAGCAAATCTTCAAAAAATTAAAGTAATTAATAAAAAGATATCTCACCCGACTAAAACCACATGTTTTTCTGTCAACCACCTTAGAATATAGTGAATTTTTAAATAATAAAACCGTATTCTATGTTCGCCACAGAAATTACAAAAATTTTGTATTTTTAAAGACTCGGTTATATCCAATAATACTATGTATATGAGTGGAAAAACTCAAAATAGAATTATAAATTATAAAATAGAATAATAAAAAGGGGGTTTTTCAATTGATAGAAGGCTTATTTCAATATCTTAAATATCCTACAAATTTATTCATTTTAATTAACATTAAAATTTGTAGTGAGGTTAGCAGAATAAATCTTTATAATATTCAAGATATTATAATAAGCCTTCTTTTCATTACTTTACTTTTATTGAAATTTCTCCGAAAAAATGATCATTTGATTTTGACAATCAATAGATGAATTAATACAATTTTTTAACGTTTTATGAATATAAAATCTGGACGCAAGTTGCTTTGCATCGAAATATTCAAATTCGAAAAACGAATTAAATATAACAAATCCATTAGCTCTATCGCGAAATTATGCATTAGATTTATTGTCAAAACATATGTTCGTTTTAATTTCTCAAGAAGTTGTGGATTCAAACAAAATCGAACACTGCATCAGGGTTCTTTCTAGACATCTTGACTTTAACCGAATTTTAAATCTTCAGTAGTAGATATAAAGGGCCTTTGATTTGAAGAAGTCTCTTCCTCTTTATATGTAATTTTTGTAGCTGATTTTTCTGAGTCATTTTCGGTATCGCGAATTCCAATTGCAGCTAATTAATTTCATTGAAATTTTTTTCTTGATTTTCTTATCTAATTTTTTTTTCATGCCAAGTTCTTGTGTTTCTTTTTCCTACAGTAATCCTTTTTCTAAATCTTAACTGCTACTGTCTCGCTTTTCAGATTCAAGATTTTGATCGTTGACAACAAAGTCCATATTATTTAATAATGTTCCTCTGTAAAATCTGCGTGTATTCATCCAGTGTAATTATTTTTTCACATTTTCTAAAGTAAGATTTTGCTAATAGCAAAAGTCTGAAAATAAGTATGAAACATCTCAAAATTCCAAAACGCACATAATTAGAAGACTTCATGCAGTAGGGAACATTGTGACTTATGTCTTACATAGCTGTCACTTGATTGCAGTAACACCAATTGCAAAAATTCAGAAAATACTGCTTGCACATAAATCACACAGTATTGAATGAACTGCGCAATTTTGTATGAGAATACAAAAACATAATTTTGGTGAAAAATAACTTAATCTTGTTGTGTTGTACCATAATTTTGAATGAGTGGCCCGCGACAGAATCCAGTTACGCCACATGATTTTGCACCAACAAGAATTACATAAATGCAGCATTCAGGCGGCACAATTAAATTTTATACAATATTTAAACTTTTAAATATCATCCAATTGTGAATTCAGGCAACGTGGTTCCTACAGACACAATTTTGACCATAAATGCAGCGGGATCTTGTTATGCCATAAGAGTTAAAATTTTTGGTTATATTTGCCGCAAGGAAGTGCATACCTTGAAAATATGGTCCTCAATAACACCACAATAAAGTTTAAATCGATTTTTGCCTTGTCGGAGAAGTGTACTTCCAGTGTCTTCAAATTCAATTTAGCATCTTTTAAAGCTTGTAAGGTTGTAAAGTTAAAATAATAATTAATAAATGAAACGACCGTTGAGTAATGACGATGCTAAGCTTTTAACCAAACGAATTACATTGCAGCCATCGTATCTCGGCGGTTTAAACAAGGCATCCGGAAGAACGTCAACTTATGACAGAATGAAAATTGATTTACAATGAAGACATTTGACTATAAACTTCAAATCAATTCGAACAGATCCAAGTGGCAAGCATAATATAGGGATTAATAGATTTATTTAGTAGTTAAGAGAAATAAAGTTCTATCGAATCAAAATAATTTTATAAAATATATAATATCAGCACATTTTTTAATCAACAAATTCTGCAGACAATGATTCCTTCAACGGAATACTCTCTTGTTTCAAAATAATTTCATCTTTATTCAATATAAGTCAAATCATATTAACAAGATTTAAATTATGAAATAAATTCATGTAGAATCCAATTATCCACAATATATTCTCTACTATTCCAAAATCATCTAAAATTCTCAAAATAAAGGATCAAATAAAAATAATTGAACAAGAATTCTAACATTTAATAGCTATTTCGGTCTAAAGACCTCTTCAGAAATGTATTTATTTGTTATTTTTCTCATCATGGGACATTATTTGGGGTGAATAAATTTTGTTATGTTCTTCAGAAATGTATTAAACTCATTTTCAAATATATAACAAGTACAAAATTTAACTCACCAAATAAGATAAAAACTTTGAATATCAAGACAGATTTTATGTTAGTCTTCTACAATTTTAATTTAAAAAAAAAAATTTTTTAAAACTTTTAAAATTAAACTAATGTATAATAATAAGTACTGCTTATATTTAATAGACGTATAAGAATCAAAATTCACTATACAATATCAAATGGAATAAAAAACTCAACAAAAATAAATTATTCATTAAAATTAAAAATAAGTAATATCGAATGTTTCGTTCCAAACAGGTGCGTATGTTTGGAAGGTTTTTGGATAATGAAATTTATTATACAGTTTCCAGTGGTTTAAGGAAGGCCATAAAATGCCTTAAAAACTTTGTGTGATTTCTGTGTTTAGCATAGAACAGAGTACCTGGGATATTAGATGTACCTACCTAGTTTTAATTGCATTCATAGAGTATCCAGAAATTGTTTGGCAAGATTACAAGTTTATTTATTTTTAATTGAATTTATTCTATAAATGTAAAGTTGAACTGACCTTATCTGAATTCTAATTGTTTTTGAGAGTTTCTGAAGTAACTTATTCAAATAATTAAACATATTCAAATGAATTAGTTTTGGAGAAGTTCTTAAAATTATGTTGTGTATTTTTGAAAAAGATTTAGTATTCATAAATATGAGACCAGAAACAAAACATTTTGTCAAATGTGTTTGTTATAGGCAAAACATACGTACCACGAAACATTCGATATTACTTATTTTTAATTTCAATTAACAATTTATTTTTGTTGATTTTTTACTCGTTTTGATGTTGTATAGTGAATTTTGCTTTTATACGTCTATTAAATATAAGCAGTGCTTATTATAAGACATTAATTTAATTCTAAAATTAAGAAAAAAATTTTTTTTTTAATTGGAGATGACTAACAGATTAAACCTGTTTTGATATTCAAAGTTTGTAATTATCCTTCTATCTAGTAAAAAACCGCATCTTATTATTCTATTTTAAATAAGATAAAACCTGGAACGAATAATCTCGAAGTAAGCTTTGAAGTATTCAAAATAAAACAGAAATGATCAACGTGTTTTTACGTATAAACTATACCTATTTGTACTAGGAACACAGAAAAACATAACAAAACTTATTCACCCCAAATAATGTCTTATGATGAGAAAATAACCAATAAATACATTTCCGAAGAGGTCTAGAGACCGAAATAGCTATCAAATGTTGGAATTCTCGTTCAATTGTGTTTATTTGATCCTTTATTTTGAGAATTTAAGATAATATGAGAATAGTGGATTTTCTTGTATTTGTATGTTGATATATCTACATGCTTATATAGTTTTTGTTAATACATTTGTATTAATAGGTTTCATGTCGGGATATACTACTCTGTCAAGAAAGTACCGGGAATTTTCAATTAAAACAACATTTTTACATTTAATCGTCAAAATTTATTGGGTCGCCTTCAAAATAGGCTCCATTTGCTCAAATACATCTATGCCACCTGCACTTCCAATTATCGAAAAATTTTTTATAGGCGCTTTCCGGGATGGACTTTAGCTCTCGCGCCGAATTTTGTTTTATGGCTTCAATCGACTCAAAACGAGTGCCACGAAGGGGCAATTTTAGTTTTGGGAAGAGGAAAAAGTCGCAGGGAGCCAAATCCGGCGAATACGGTGGTTGCTGAAGCACGTTTGTTGAGTTTTTGGCGAGAAAGTCAGTCACAATCGTAGCTCGGTGAGAAGGCGCGTTATCGTCATGCAAAATCCGCTCACGCAAACGTTTCATAACGCCTAGGTAATACTCCTTGTTTACCGTCTGACCCTCTGGAACGAATTCGTAGTGCACCACGCCACGGATATCGAAGAAAACAATGAGCATCATCTTCATTTTCGAGCGGCTTTGGCGTGGTTTTTTCGGTTTCGGCTCATTTTTTGCCACCCATTTCGATGATTGCTGGCTTGTTTGCATATCGTACTCGTAGACCCAGGTCTCATCACCAGTTATAATGCGTTCCATGAATGTAGAATCGGAATTACATCGAGCCAGCATGTCTGAAGCAACCTGTTCGCGATGACGGTTTTGAAGAAAATTCAGGTCTTTCGGTACGAGTCGTGCGGCCACCTTTCTCATGCCCAAAATATCAATCAAAATCGTATGTGCGGACTCGTGGGATATCTTAAGATCACGACCGTCCTTGAAGGCTCTGTACCACTCATATGCACGAGTTTTCGATAGAGCCTTTTGCAACATTTTCAATGCATCGGCACACGAAAATTCATTTGCAACACAAAACTGTAAACAAATTCTTTGCTCAACGTAATCACCCATAGTAAAAATCGGCACGCACTCTGACATCGACTGACTTAATCAGCTGTTGCAAACACACTAGTTGACAGATCCCGCTCAAGCTTGGCATAGTAATTAAGGACAGTGGTACCAACCTAGGAAAAAAAATTTTACCTGCCTCATGGCCCCGCCAGATTTAAATCGATAATTCCCGGTACTTTCTTGACAGAATGTAGAAAGATTTTTTTATATTGATAACACTTTGATAGTTTTTGTATATAGTTTCAATATATATTGTAAAAGTTGAAATATATAATTCCGAATGAAAATAATCAATAAAATTGAGGTTAGCAGAATTAATCTGTTTGATATTCAAGATAACGATAAATTATTATTATTATCCTGATACTCCTAGATCTTCTGTGAAGAACCGTTAGATGCTTTTTCAGCGTGTGCGAGTTAGGAGTTCAGTTGTGTTCTGGGTAGGCTTTGTTACTGCGATCTTGCGCTACTTTAGGTCACAGCAGTGTTAATTTTTGACCCAACAGTGAAATGATGGCCGACACTCGACCAACTAGAAAATTTCTCTTCCACCTGAACAGGATTTGAACCCGAACTTTCCGGTCTTGAGACCAATGCTCTACCACTGAGCTATCTGCACTAATCCTAATAATAAGAGTTGGAATCAAATATTTGATTATTATGTGAGAAAAAAGTAAACCCAAAGGAAAACAACAATGAAAAAAATGTGCACTTCTGGAATAAAAGTTTCTTCAGATAGGTTGAGTTTTTCGAAGTGATACAAGCAGGGGATTCCGTGCGGTATCTGTGAGTAACTGACATTTCGCTTTTACGAGTTCACAGTAGTTCCAATTCGTGCACAGATCCGTTGCGAACTTGGACACCGGCAATGGAATTGTTCGAAGAATCGCATACCTCATCATCCTGCCATTTCTAAACTCGTTCTCTCCCTCGACCGGCAAATATTCTTAATCGAGTTTCGCTTCAGATGGAAGAAGATGAAACAGTATGAACCCGGTAATTTAATTAAAAGCGGGGGGTGATTTTTACAGCCCAGTAACAACCAACGCCAGTGTCCGCCAGTGCGGTCGGGCTATAAAAGTGCAATTCCACGAGGTGAGCGTAATTATGGGTGAGTTTTTATGTTCGGACATTAGCGAACACTCCTCAGGTTTCTGCTGAACGCGCTGTGGCTGTCGAAGTCTGGCTGGTGGAGCTGCTTCGAAGACTACGCTGATGGGAACCGTTCTTCGGACCCAGTTTTTATCTTTTTGTTCACTTATTTGATGGATTCGATCTTTACTTGATGGAAATTCATTTTCAACTAGTAAATAAAATTCAATTTCCACAAACTTTTTATTGGTGAACGACACAATATGTCCTAGATTAGAACTGATACTGTGTGAAAACTGACAGGTTCTTATATACAGGATGTATATGAATAGTTTTCCGTTTCCGGCTTCCGAACTGTCAACACCGTAGTGATTAACTCCGAGTGAAATTAAGTGAAATAAAATAGCAAACGTGATTTCTGCCTGCTGGTATTCATCGATACGGTGCTGGGACCCCCTGGAAGTGATTATAAACATACGGGGAAGCGCGATTACCCCATCGTCGATCTACAACCACAATATCAAATATTGGATCGGAGGTTAGAATACACGAAAACAACACAACGTTCACTCAGTGACACTTGTCATAAACGTCAATAAATCCGACAGACTAAACAGTGTTGCCAATTGAGAAAAAATATTTTTGCCATATTCCACTACTGCGTTCCGTTACACACGGGAAAATTATAAGATGGAAGGTCAATTCCAAATATTATTCGAAAAAATGAAAATAGAGATGCAAACTCAGAATGCAGAATTGAAGGATTCTATAACAAATAGTATTATGGAAAAAATTGATGATAAATTATTCCCTATTATGGAAGAAAATAAGAACCTGAAAAATAAAGTAGAAAAACTGGAAAAAAAAATAGAATACCTTAAGAGGATTGAGAAAGCCAACAACATCATAGTATTTGGCTTAGAAGAAAACGAAAAATCCTCTTACGAACTAATACAAAAGCTCAAAGTAACCTTCAATCTAGATTTAAATATTATAATGGAAGAACGTGATATCAACAAAATTTATCGCTTAGGAATTAGAAAGAGAGATAGCAATAAACCGAGGCCGGTACTGTGCTCGTTCACAAACAACTGGAAAAAGACCGAAATTATCAAAAACAAAAAGAACCTAAAAACAATATACATTTCGGAGGATTACTCGAAGGAGGTAAGAAGAGAGAGAAAGAAGAAGAGAGAGAAAGAAGAAAAGAGCTGCAAGCCAAGTTAGCTGAAGAGAGACAAAAGGGTAATATAGCGTATTTGAATTATGATAAATTAATCGTTAAAGAGAACAACAACAGCCGAGAAAAAAGAAAAAGGGGATTATCCGCTTCACCCTCTTCAGAAAACAATCAACCAAAAAAGCAACAAACCGTAAACAAAATGAAGACCAACAGGACAAATGCTTTTGATTTAATGAGACATAGATCCAGCTCCCTTTCAAGCATGCCTAACACTGATAAAAACGAATAGCAACTACAGAACGGCAAACGGAAACCAAAACCAACCAAAGGAACAAACAAGAAAGAAACAAAAAAACAACGAACTCCCCCAAGCCGACTGGTCCTCGAGGGGGAAAGCGACCACAACCCTCCAACTTACAAAGACAACAACCACCGAAAATCAGTAGTTTACATAGCATGCCTCAATGAAGGTTGGAGAAGGCCTTTGCCGACTGGCAAACAGATCTTGGCAAAATAACCAAGGACCAAATATTAGTTTAATTTTATTACCATATATTAAGTTTAAGTCTTTAAAGTTAGATACTAAATAAGATTATATAGATAATGTTAGCTAAACAAGGCTATATGTTAGTAAGATAAGTTAAATAAGTTGATACAGTTTTACATAAGTTTAAAAACCATTGTAAGAGATCTGAATAAAAGGCTATATTATTATTATTATTATTATTATATGAATAGTTGCAAAAAAATTTAGGGGATGATTCCTTGTCAAAACATAGGATGGGTCTTTCATATAAACTTAATTTTTTTTGAGCCCCCCTGCTTAGTTACAGCCCCCTAAAGATGGCGCCCGAAAAACAATTCTTAATTTTTTTCTCGAAAACCAAAATACTGACAAGAATCAAATTAAGCAGTCATTTTATGCGAGCGAGAAGGCACTAAAAAATATTTTGGTGGTGTTCCTCTATGACTGCAAGGGGTAGAAAAAGCCACCCTTACACCTTCTTTTCCATGAAACTTTTTTCCATATTCCTATTTTAAAATAAAAAAAATTAATTTTGGATAGTTTGAGCCATTCTTAACAAATAAGGTCTCTTGTAATTACTCGCTAAAATTTAACGTTTTTGAGAAAAAAATAATTTGTCAACATGATAGCATGAGTCGTAGAGGCTGGAATTATTTCCGAACTAGAATTTATCTAGTGAGCCGATGTCATTTTATTAACGTTGATTCAGTTAAATTATTGTCAGTTTTTTGGTTTTTAGGAAAAAATTAACTTTATATGAAAGATTGGATGGAGTAGTCCGTTACTTTGTGATAGTTCATTTTAATGGAATGAATTGAGAAATTACTTTGTTTTCTATCACTTTTTAAAAAGTGATAGAAAACAAAGTAATTTCTTATTTCATTCCATTATATGAAAGACCCACCCTATTTTTTGACAAGGTATCACCCCCCAAATTCTTTCGCAACTTTTTATATACACCCGGTATGTATTGAAAGGGATTACAGAAAATGAGACTAAAATAAAATGGGTTATTTGGGTATTCCCAATTAACCCCTTCAATCAAAAAATATCAGCCTTTTATATTTTATTGGTTTCAAATAATCATATCATGATGAAAAATTATCGATAAATTACAAAAGTACCGATGAGCCCCCACTATTTTTCCAAAAAACTCAATATAATCGAACAAATAGCATTTAACAATGGTTATAAGGTTATCCCAACGAAAATTTGACCCCCCCGCAAAACTCAGAAACGAAGAATTTTCGAAGATTTAAAAAAACAGGTCAACTTCTGTTTTGAGAGGATCGAATTTTTATCAGTTGTTCCGAAAAAACAGAGTTGTTCCGAAAAAACTACTCCCATGAGGTGGCATCAACCCCAACATTTTTTGAATAGGGAAGAGATGTCGAGTGTTGGTTAGTTGGAATGTTATTTATGTTGTGTACACAACCCAGGTGATGTTGAATAGACAGTTGAACCGCCCAAACTCAAGAATCTAAGAGTTTTGAAGAATCCAAAAATTAGTTTCAAGTTCTGTATTAGAGAGAAAGAATTCCTATGATGACATTGTTCCGAAAAAACCACCTGAGGATGGCAACAACCCCAACATTTTTTTTTATAGGGACATTTGAAGTCCAAAGTCTATGCAAAACTGCGACAAAGAATCATCACGGAATGCCAATTACTGACACCAGACATTTTCGAAAATTTTAGAGAAGGATTTGAAAGTATCGGGTGTTTTTCTTAGAATGAAAGAACTTTAAATTGAAATAAAACACATTTAAATTAAGCCTGAAGCCACATTTTTTTTATTGAAAGATAATTTTATGACATTTATGTTTTAAAAATAATTTCCGGCTTATGTCCATCACGACTAGCTCTGAGGAACCTCATTCGACCAGACCAATTTTGGACCACTTTTTCGAGTAATTCGGGCCTTATTTCATCAATAACACGAGTTATGTTTGCTTCCAAAGCGTCTATTGTTTCTGGTTTATCAGCATAAACCAATGACATTAGTTCCTGTTGAAAAAACTCAACCATCTGTACCTATGGTATGACCAAAAATGCGCTGGATAAAAGATAATTTTCTGCAAGTCTTAACTGAAAAATGATTTGGACATGACAATAATAATAATAACTTTATTCGGCTGACATAGGAGATTCGTGATTCCCTTCGATTTATGTTGAATGTTATCGAGCATGTCAAAAATTTAATTCTGCTGCTTGTTATAAGGTAGTTTTTCAGGATCACGAACAAGAGTCCCCATTAAAGTCCTTTTTTCCAAGTAATGGAAACTGTCAAATCGTTAATTTTGTTCGAACAGGTATTGAATGGGTTGACCATTTTCTTTGGATAATCCGATTGGAAACGAGAATGACTCTACAACTTCCTCGATTTCACAGCATTCCTTTTCAATGCCTTTGAATATCAGGTGTTAACGTGATCTTCATGGAACAAAAATTTAGGATCTTCTCATACTTTTACATCCGTTTTCCATTACACCAAATGACTATGAAAAATTTTTCTACTTAACTGGTCATAAAATAGTAGATTGCAGTAAACTGTTTATGAATAGATTAATGATAATTTAAAAAACAAATAAAAATGTGAGTCAATACTTCATAGAAGTAATTTAAATTTAAATCCAGAATTACATCTTCTAACTTCTACAATATATATTGAAACATTGAATTGTATCAGTCCTTACTTGGTGAAAATCCATATTAAATAATTTGAAATAAGGTTATTCTGATTTTCACAAATTTTTATTGTTAAACTCACAACAATTGTTTCGCTATCACAGTAGCATCATCAGGTAAGATCACATTTTGAATAACTATATACTTATATATATATATATATATATATATATATATATATATATATATATACTTATTCAAAATGTGATCTTACCTGATGATGCTACTGTGATAGCGAAACAATTGTTGTGAGTTTAACAATAAAAATTTGTGAAAATCAGAATAACCTTATTTCAAATTATATATATTGAAACTATATCCAAAAACTATCAAAATGATATCCTTATATGTAATCAATTTAAAATAGTTTTCAATATCTCGGAAAAAACCTTTTTGCTTCATGACGTGAAACGTATTAACATAAATGTATTAACAAAACTATATTAGCATGTATATTAACATACAAATACAAGAAAAATACACGTTTCCCATTTCTTTTGTACTTTGGATACTTTAAAATTTACTTTGAGTTTATTCGTTCCAAGTTTTATCTTTTTTGGTTAGTTAAATTTTGATTTTGCGATATATTTGAATCTGAATTCAGTACATTTCTGATGAAGTCTAGAGAGACTTAAATAGATCGATTAATGAAATGTTGGGAGTTCAATTATTTTTATTTGATCCTTTATTTTGAGAATTTTAGATAATTTTGGAATAGTGGATTTTCCTGTATTTGTATGTTAATATATTATACATAGTTATATAGTTTTGTTAATACATTTGTATTAATACGTTTTATGTCGTGAAGTAAAAAAGATTTTTCCGAGATATTGAAAAATATTTAATATTGATTATATATAAGGATGGATATATTTGATAGTTTTTGTATATGATTTCAATATATATTGTGGATGTTGGAAGATATAATTCGGAATTTGAAGTTATTGAAGTTAAATGAGAATTAATAAAAATGGTGAAAAGCACTCTAAAGTTGGAAGTTTTTGCACACTTGTTCCATTTCTCTTGAAAATTTTTATGATGCTATTTGTGTATTCACGTAAATTAGAAGTAAATATTTCACTTTATCACGCTATAAATGAATCTGCCATATGGTTTTATTTAGATTATTGACTTCTTCGGTTTATGACTAGGAATTAATATTATTCGCACATTTCAATATCCAAATATTTCTTATATTGATGCAACATACGCATCAAAATATTGAAAATAATGAAGTTCGAGTACTCGTCAATTAATTCATATATTCATCTCTGCATTCACTAAACACTCGCAGATATCGAGGGTTTCCCAACAGATATATTTCAGTTGCATTCTACTTGAACTCTCCAAATATTCATTATTTGAATGAATATGCGGCTTCTTTCAATAAATTTACGTATTCATGTATGAATCTTGCAGACGGACAGATTTGTTTTTACTCGATTATTTAGATATAAGTGATATCTACGTACTCACTCTGAAGGTTATTTCACCAGAAATACCTGAAATTGAACCATTTTACGGAAAATGGTCTATGTACAGGTTCAAAATGAATTTTTAATTTGGCTTATCCAGAAATCTCCTCATACTGAATTTTGCCACTGGTAGGAATAATTTTACTTCTAACTACGAAATACTGAATTTCCTATATATGAGCCAAATTTGAACAAAATAATCGAAAAATCCATCACCATAAATTCCTCTTCGAAATGTTGAAGCTTTGGGAGTAACGCTAACGCTTAACCTCAAATATTTAGCAGTAAGGACCCATATACATTTATGTTGATACTTAAGTATATTGTGTCCAACTTCAGAGTTAGAATTGAAATTGAGACAAATTCACGGGTCCGTAACATTCTCTCACAACTTTGATTTTTCGGAAATATGATATTTTATTGAAAAAGGAACTAATTTTCCTGCATTTCCACATGTTTTTTTATTTTAATGCTGCATTCGGATTTGTCCCTTGAAAGGAAGCATCACAGGTACAGGATAGATATAGAGATCGATGGTGTCAATTTAAGCACCAAATCACAGATTCAAGAGTCTTTCCTTGGTTCCACGTCGTTACTATTTCGAAGCATGCGGTACTACTAAGATATAATATCTGATCAGGTGAATTCTACCAGAATAGTTATTGGCTATTTGAGGAAGGCCTCTTTTCCAAGTGACTACCAAGCAGTCTCCACAGTCCACCCAGAGGTAGAAAGTGTGATAAGGATTACGCCATATCATCGCGCGTGGCGAGAACCCCTCCGAAGAGATGAACCCACCAGCTTCCAGTTTGGGCTCCGACTCGAAAGCCAGAACCGTCTGACTGGTAGCAGCGAAGCACTATCCAACCTCTACTGGCTCAGCAGGTCAGTACCCGAGTTGGTTTGAGACGCAACTCACCCGCCGGAGGGAATTCTTATCCATCCACCCGAACGCAGTCCCAAGAACTAAGATAAACTCAAGATTGACGACTACAATTGATCCTGGTACGAGCACCGTCTAGCGGACTATACGTCCTGACCCACCGAACCCATGTGAAGTCATTTGATTGATCCTGGCGTCAAGCACTAATGGCGGAGCCATTTCGTCGAGATCCACAAACCCTAAATAGTTACGCACAGATCCAGGGGCCAGGACAGGCCGGTCGAACCGTCAAGTCCCGTTAAACCCCGAGTCGTTTCATGAGAATATCCCGAAAATGGGGGTCTGCGAACAGATAAATGAAATACCCCCCTAGTCCAGCATGCGGACTTTCAACCACTGCCCCCTCGAGTCCAACACCAAATTGGGGTGGCCAGGTGGTACAAGTAACACCTGAGGGCAAGCCCACCCCCCCGAGGTAACGCAGTATGCTACATAACGCACTCGGCCATTACACAGAATCCGGAGATTTATACTGCGATAGGGTAGAGTACGCCAGTTTTAAGGGAGAAGCCCTGTGCTGCGACAGACTCCCTTGTCACTGAGTTAATCAACCGGCTCAGCCCTCCATTTCACCTGAGTAAAACTAGGGCCCCATTCGGAGATCTTCCACCATACAGGTCCAGTGACTGGCGCGAAATGGCATTACGTTAGACACCAAGACTTAACCCTCCAATTCGCCGGGACGAATCTAGGGTCCTAGTCAAGAGAGCGCCCCCATCACGTCAAGATCTAATGCCTGGGGGGCGATAATATCTGATCATTGAGATTCAAAGGATTAATTTCAACACAAAATGTTAATACATTTCTATACTTTATCTGTAGCATTCCATGTGTGCTAGATATCGCCGATCCTCTTTCAATATATCTTAATTATTAACCTGTACAATTATTAAGCTGGAAGAAGAAGTTTTTGGCATTAAAATATATTTGCATATAAAATACAGTGAATGATAAAAAGATTATTAGATAGTCCTTGATGCATGAAATAAGTATAAGTGAACCCAAAAGCAAGCAAGTACCCTGAAGACCTTTAAAATTATGCCTGGCTTGGATGAACTTCTATCGGGTGTTGCCACATTGTACCATTGCTGCTATCTCTATCGTTGCCTCAGATAAGATTTGCAGCGTTTCTTGTCTATTTCCCTATCACAAATCACAGGAGATCACGTCCAACGATTATATTTCTCTATGACCCAATGATTCAGCTATTAAGTGACTACTCAGAGCACTGAACAACGGCAGATACTGTTACAAATCGATGTTAATTAAATAGGCACGATTAGCAGTTTTCGCCTCGGATAAACGTTGAAAACTCACGAAATGGAAATTATTCATGTAATATAAACGAAAAGTCCAATTTATAATGGCACTAAAACTTTAATGGATCGCTAAAACGATCTTACTGCACAATTTTCATCATCGAAATCCATTGGATAATTGCCGCAACACAATAGAACACTTGTCGATTCAGGTTATTGCAGTTTGGTTGTGGCAAATAAAAACACTTATCTAAACGAACAATTGTGTAAGAGTTTTAAGGCTGTTGGAAGGGGATATGAGAAGTTCTCTATTATTGGCTAACATCGAGTGCATTAACGGATCGAAACGTTATATCTGCAGTTTAAGAACATTCAAGATCGATGACTCACGCTGTTCTTAGATTTATCACCGGATATCGAATTTTTCGGCTAATACATTGTTTAGATAAAATTTTATTCATGTTTCCAACTTCTCTTTCCTGTTTCGATGTTTATCTTTAGAAATTTGGCAGTAACATTTCAACTGGAGTATTTGTTTTTGAACCGAATTCATGGGAAAGTTTATTTTTACCATATTCACAATATTTTGATTCGGTTGACGCCTAGTTCATTCGCCCTGGGTGAATCGATGAAGAATCAGAATTTTTTCAAAGCCTTATGTGAATTGTTTAATTACATTTATAAGAATACAAATAAAATGTATTCCATCTATCACGTATGAACATCGTCTGAGTTTTTTAGATCCTGAAAAGTGTTTTTATGAGGTTTAACACTAATCAAGTAATAACAGGCTAATCATATAACCCTGTAGATTCAATAGATAAATTTAAAAATAAAGATTACTCATTACTGAAAAAAAACAAGTGAATTTGTACTAATTCTCAGTTTTTTATAATTTTCTCAAATAAAATATTTTCAATCTTTAATGTAACTCTTTTTTGTTTCAGGTAAGTGTCCAAAAGACGATCCTATTGATTAGATGTCTATTATTTAGCAAAATTAACTGCTATTTAATCAGTAGGACCTAGATCATCTTGAAAGGTTTGATTCATAACTTAATAACTTTTTTAAGATAGCTGGTAAGGTATGGATATAGCGGGTTTTCTGAATTTGTACGATTCAAGCCTTTTGCTAGTTTCAAAAATTCTATAAAAAAAGCGTTCGAAGCTGTCCCTGAAGTAGATGTCAAGCCGGAAGCGGGTGATAGGTCAAGTCATAATAGTTATAAGAAAATGTATAAAAAATCTAAGTTAAATAGTTTTAAAATTATAGGATTTCAAGAAAATCGAGAAAATTTTCACCTCATGATGGTATTTGAACTGCCGTTACTACAAATCTTTATTTTCTTTTCTCTATGTAATCCTAAATAATTACTTGGAAGAAAATATCACTTTTCGGCCGACTCAAAATTAATGCTCCGGCCAATTTTAACTGTTTGTAATGACAAGAGATGTACTCCGCTAGTTTGGCAAGTAACTTTAGATGTTGGTGCAGTTAATGAGGATTTCAAAATTTTATAACACTTGTTAAAGATTCAGCAAGTTTCTTGGATATTTTTTTCGAATAAATTTTAATGCTTACTGTTTCAGAAAAATTTGAAATGAATCATAAATTTTTGGATTTATTTTTCGCCATCATTCTCCAATATAACATAAATTTTCTTGAAATGAAAGTCATCAACAATAGGTTGGGAAAAATTCCATTATATTTGCAATTCTGGCCGTTTCTGGTCAATCCCTAGCTTCAAACGGTCCAGTTGTTGACAGAAGAGATACGAATTTAGTGTTTGGCCACATAGTAATAATTCATAATAAATTATTCTTTTCCCTCAAATAGATATCGGGTCTTTTTTTTAGAGTGATAGAACTTTTGATAGGGATAGCTGTGATTTACAGAAGGTAGAAGCCATATTGTTACCACATTTCTGTTCAGTAAGCATTGACAAATTATCTTGGAAAGATTCACGCCGCAACAACGCTTACAAATTGTTAAAATTTATTTTCAAAATCAGTGTTCTATTTGCCAAACTTATAAAGCACTTCGTGAAATTTATGGTTTACATAATCGTCCATCAGAGCATCTTATTCGTCGAACTATCGATAGATTTCGGACAACATTTTCTCTACTCGATGCAACAACAACAAGACAAAGAACTGTACGTACAGAAGAAAATATCGCTGCTTTAAGTCATAGTGTTAATGATGATCCAGATTTGTCTATTTGTCGACGTTCACAACAAGTTGGACTCTGTGCATCCATCACATGGAAAATTTTGAGTAAAGATCTTGGTCTACACCCATACAAGATCCAACTGGTTCAATAACTAAAGCCGCTTTACCATAATAACCGTCGTTTTTTTGCTGATTGGGCCCTAGAACAGCTTGAAGTTGATCCACTTTTTTATCGTAAAAATCTATTTAGCGATGAAGCTCATTTCTGGTTGAACGACTATGTAGACAAGCAAAATTGCTGCATATAGAGTGAAAACAATCCTCAAGAAGTTCTGTAGGTTCCATTGCATCCTGAAAAATGCACTGTATGCTTTACACGCTGGAGGCATCATCGGTCCATATTTCTTTAAAAACGATGCTGGAGTTAATGTTACAGTGAATGGTGCTCGTACAGATCGATGATCAATGATTATCTGTTTCAAAATTTGAATGGTATCGACCCAGAAGATGGTCCAAGATCATGCCACATAACTCCACTGGATTATTTTCTTTGGGGTTAGGTTAAGTCATTGGTTTATGCCGATAAACCAGAAACAATAGACGCTTTGGAAGCCAACATAACTCGTGTTATTGATGAAATAAGGCCTGAATTACTCGAAAAAGTGGTCCAAAATTGGTCTGGTCGAATGCGGCTCCTCAGAGCTAGTCGTGGTGGACATATGCCGGAAATTATTTTCAAAACATAAATGTCATAAAATTATCTTTCAAATGAAAAAAAAATTGGCTTCAATCTCAATTTAAATGTGTCTTATTTCAATTTAAAGTTCAATCGCTCTAAAAAAAACACCCGATAGTTAGAACCTTTCTGGCCATTAGTCCTGGCTTGGGCACCGTTTGAGATGCTTCACCGCGCATTAACCACGAATATTATTGTCGTATGTGAACTATTTTTCATGCCCAGTGACCATCCGCTTAAGAAATGGGTCGATTTTGTGTGGCACCCAAATATCGAGCTTCTTTTTGAATCCAGCTTTGCGCAAATGAAACAGTTTTATGATCGATCTTCAGCTCCTGAGCGATACTATGACTATTAACATGCCAGTCAACGATTATTTCTGTAATTTTATCGAAATTTTCGACGAGGGGCCTGTGTGTGCAAGGTGCATCTTTAACATCAAAAATACCTGAACGGAACCAACGAAACCAAAATTGCACGTAATTAGCTGTTACAGTATCGCGATCGTGAACACTATTCACAATTTCAACCACCTGGCTTGCATTTCGTCAAAGAAAAACTGCAAAATGTACTGAATTTTCTCTTTGTTGACTTTCATTTTTAATACCCTGTCACTACCAAACAAAAACCAGCAAAAGAATTTTTTTAGTGTTGAATGTCACCTGGACAACGAGCATAAATCTTCAATTGTTTGATCGATTATTTATGAAATACCAATCACTACAGCCATTTACCGAAAAAATAATGAATTTTTCCCCCAAACTTTCATTGAAAACCCCGGGGGTTCTGGATCTTTACTGATCCATTTTCATCCATACTAAAGAACTCTTTTCATGCCGATATCGTGGAAAAACGTCTACCCACGCACTTTTTAGGACCGCCACCAGCCTTCTTACACCTTGCTCATTTCAATTCAATCCATTGACCATAGAATCCCGCTCTTCCGATGGCGCTGCCTCAACAGAACGCCCCCCTTGGTGATAAAACGACGCACCTCATTTTATAAATTCAATTATTCAAATCTAGAGGTGCACCGTGCCAGACAAAACAAATATTCAAATACGGCCTATAAATACTTGGTGACAATATTAAAATGAAACTGTATATTAATAAGGCTGTAATGCTGTTTGGCCCCCCGTCGACCGCCATGATAAATCAATTCCCTACATCGCCGGACTAATAGTGTCCTAGGCGCCCCACCGCGGACCTGCATTATTTATGACAAATTTATAAATCTCCTGAGCTACCCACGCTGCTGCCACTAGGAACAAGAATTGTAACAGTCCGTTTTATTGGGTTAGTACGGATGACTTACTCGAAGATGGTACATCGTCCACAATTGTACAAAAATAAGAATTTTTCAACTACTTTTAGTGTATTATAACAATTATTTAATATCGAATGTTTCGTTCCTAACATACGCACCTGAAATCGTCAGATAGGCGTGGTACCTATGTTTTGCCTATACTAAACATTTGACAAAATGTTTAGTTTCTGGTCTTATATTTATGAAAACTAAAACATAATTTCAACAAATTCTTCAAATTAAAACAAATTGTAGAAATTACTATGTTTTACTACCAATAAAAATTTATTTTACACATTTTCTTGTAATTCGTGTTTCGGGAAATGTAAAACAGTAATTTCTACTATTTGTTTTAATTATGATCAATTACCAAATAGTAACTTCTCCAAAACTTATTTATTTGAAATATTTAATATGTTTAAATATTTAAATAAGTTACTTCAAAAACTCTCAAAAACATGTAGCACGTCCTAAAAAAAAATTTGAATTCAGATAAGGTCAGTTCAACTTTACATGTATAGAATAAATTCAATTAAAAATAAATAAACTTGTAATCTTACCAAACAATTCCTGGAAACTCTGTGAATGCAATTAAAACTAGGTGGGTACATCTAATATCCCAGGTACACTATGTTCTATGCTAAACACAGAAATCACAAAAAGTTTGTAAGGCATTTTATGGCCTTCATTAAACCACTGGAAACTGTGTAATAAATTTCATTATTCAAAAACCTAATATAATTATATATTATATATAAAATAATGAGAAGCGGTTTTTTTACTTGATAGAAGGATAATTACAAACTTTGAATATCAAAACAGATTTAATCTGTTAGTCTTCTACAATTTTAATTTTAAAAAAAACTTTTAGAATTTAAGTAATGTCTTATAATAAGCAGTGCTTATATTTAATAGACGTATAAAATCAAAATTCACTATACAATATCAAAAGGAATAAAAAACCAACAAAAATAAATTGTTAATTAAAATTAAAAATAAGTAATATTCAATGTTTCGTTCCAAACATACGCACCTGAACTCCTCAGATAGGTGTGGTACGTATGTTTTGCCTATAACAAACATTTGACGAAATGTTTAGTTTCTGGTCTATATTTAGGCAGCGCGTCAAGCTACAATGTCATGGGGGCGTATGAGCTGCTACAATCGAAAGGATCACAGGAGAGGTCTACCGTAGACAATTCATACGTTTAAGCCGAACATTGAGAGAAAAACTGCCACAGTACGCTGACGGCCACATGTTTCGCGCATGTTGAAACGAAATGCTCACATGGAAAACCCCACCCGCCATACAGCCCAGACATTGCTCCTTCGGATTAGCATATTTTCCGATCGATGCAATATGGCCTGTGTGACCAGCACTTTTGCAATTAAGATGAAGTCAAGAAATGGATCGATGCATGGATAGCGGCCAAAAAATGGCCTTTTTCCGCGATAGTAGTGGCTAGCGATGGACATTACTTTGAACTTTGAATGTAAATCCAATTTTCGACGAACTTGTTTATACTCCAATACCAAATCCAATTTTTTTTCCACACAGTTGTGCGATAAGAAGTTCTCGGTCTGCCTAGTCAAATGTTCTCAGAATTGGTACATTTCACATAGAAATTATATCTATCGGGTGTTTTTTTTAGACTGATAGAACTTCAAATCGGAATAAAACACATTCAAATTAAGATTGAAGCCAATTTTTTTTTATTTGAAAGATAATTTTATGACATTTATGTTTTGAAACCACGACTAGTTCTGAGGAACCACATTCGACCAGACCAATATTGGACCACTTTTTCTAGTAATTCAGGCCTTATTTCATCAATAATACGAGTTATGTTGGCTTCCAAAGCGTCTATTGTTTTTGGTTTATCACCATTGATCATAACCCCAAAGAAAATAATCCAGTGGAGTTATGTCGTATGATCTTGGAGGCCAATTAATTGGACCATTTCTCGAAATAATGTTATCGCCAAATCTTTCTTTCAATAAATCAATTGTTATGGTAGCAGCATGAGGTGTAGCACCATCTTGTTGGAACCAAAACATTTCTGGGTCGATACCATTAAAATTTTGAAACAAATTATCATTGATCATCGATCTGTAACGAGCACCATTCACTGTAACATTAGCTTCAGCATCATTTTTAAAGAATTATGGACCGCTGATGACTCCCGCGTGTAAAGCACATCATACAGTGCATTTTTCAGGATGCAATGGAACCTGCAGAACTACTTGAGGATTGTTTTCACTCCATATACGACAATTTTGCTTGTCTACATAGCCGTTCAACAAGAAATTAGCTTCATCACTAAACACAATTACGATAAAAAAGTGGATCAACTTCAAGCTGTTCTAGGGACTAATCAGCAAACAAACGACGTTTATTATGGTCAAGTGGCTTTAGTTCTTGAACCAGTTGGATTTTGTATGAGTGTAGACCAAGATCTTTACTCAAAATTTTCCATGTGGTGGATGCACACAGTCCAACTTGTGAACGTCCACGAATAAACAAATTTGGATCATCGTTAACACTATGACTTACAGCAGCGATATTTTCTTCTGTACGTACAGTTCTTTGTCTTGTTATTGTTGTTGCATCGAGTAGAGAAAATGTTATCCGAAAGCTATTGATAGTTCGACGAATAAGCTGCTCTAATGGACGATTATGTAACCAATAAATTTCACGAAGTGCTCTATAAGTTTGGCGAATAGAACACTGATTTTGAAAATAAATTTCAACAATTTGTAAACGTTGTTGCGGCGTTATAATTTGTCAATGCTTACTGAACAGAAATGTCAAAACATGGCTTCTACCTTCTGTCAATCACAGTTATCCCTATCGAAAGTTCTATCACTCTAAAAAAAAGCACTCGATATGTGTGGTGCAAATGCTTCGTTTTTCACCTACCAGGACGAACAATTCGAATTTGGTCTGATATAATATTTATATTGTTTGAATCTGGGTATTTGTCCGATTGTCAACTGTCTGAATGGAATCGATTAGTCCGGATGAATGATGATCGAAACCGGCCGAGGGCACGGAAAGAATCAAGAAAATACCGATCAGTATCGGTATCGTGGGGAGACCAGTCGCGATTCCGATTCCTGCGCTGCGATTATCTTAATCGGGATTGGTCGCAGTGGCGTAGAAGCACTTCTGCTAGTCCAACAAATGTAGCCTATAACTGGCTGTTTACTCATCATGATAGTATCGCAGTATCTAATCAGTTCAAAGATAGTATGGGAGTGACTGGGTAAGCTCGATGAACTTGGTAACAAAAACATAGCCTTCTTGATCTAGATTCCCCTTTGTCACGATTCGATAGAGAAATTATTTTGTTTTATGTCTGTCGA
This sequence comes from Megalocaria dilatata, assembly GCA_034642435.1. Lineage (NCBI taxonomy): Eukaryota > Metazoa > Arthropoda > Insecta > Coleoptera > Coccinellidae > Megalocaria > Megalocaria dilatata. The sequence goes on along the minus strand of CM067856.1, from coordinate 41,393,845 downwards.
GATTGCAATTTTCTTGCTGTGTAGAACCCATTTTCTCACTTTTTGAATCTTTTCCAATATCAATTCAGTTGATACCCGAGTGTTCGTTGAGTTTCAGTATCATCATCATCCAATAAGGATTTAAATTCGTTGTCTGCGAACTTTTTCGGTGGTTTTGCACGCCCTTCATTTCTCACGTCAAAATCGCCATTTTAAATTTTTCGAACCACTCGAAACACTGCATGTTCAGCGCAGGCTTCGACAAGCATTCAATGCGATTCTGCAGCAGTTTTCTTTAAATGAGGACAGAAATCCATGCTCTCGCAAATCGTAGTTCGTAGGCACAAAACTCTTATTTTTAAGGTTATATAAAAATATACCGGTGTATGGAACTTGGGTTGTTGTGTTGAAAGTCTTCGTCAGCTGTTACAGGGAGAAGATGCCGCTGCAGAAGCTGTCTTATGGTCCCCAGACTGAAGGTTAGCGCCATCTAGAGGGAAATTCCGGTTTCATATTTCTATACCTGGTATATTTTGCGATAAATCTCTATTTCCTGAAAAAAAATCGATGTAGTTTTATAATCACTTACCTGAGTATTCATTGATATATGAATTCTGTGAATATGTCTGGAATATGACAAAAGCTCCAATGTTATCTATTGTGTGAAAAGCACGCCACTGTTCCGGAATATAATTGATTTATTTATTGTTGCCTGATAAATGGGATCTCAGATGTATTTTCGTTCATAATTAATTCTAGATTGTACCTTTATTGTCTGATTATGAGATATTTAGTCTCTGTACGGACCTTATTGTGTTTCAACATTTCATATCGATATCGCTTGATCGATTTTGTGGGAGAATAACAGAAATCACACTGAGTTTATATCTTCCGGCTATTGAAGAGTTGCAGAAGTCAATTCCACCAGTAATGAACATGCTGATGATGAATTCAATTGCTTCTATATTATCGTAATTATATAGCAGCTGTTATTCAATTTTATCTGAAACAAATTAAACATATGAAAGATACCTATATTGCAACTTCACAAATATTTTATTATGTTAAAAAGTGATTCGGGAAATTTAATGCAATTTCTCCTTTTCAATAATTTCTCGAAGAATGTGGGGTTGAATCATTTCTAGTTTTATTTTTCCCCTTATGTATAAATTTGACTGGTAGGTATATTCTTTGAACTGTTGATATATTCCATGACTAATTAAACAATATTTCTTTCATAAGAATCAATAGTGAGGAAATTCAGCTCTTAATCATCATTAGTATAATTTTATTATATAATTAGTCCAGTAATTGATACATTGGACGTAGTATTATAAAATCGCGATACTCGTTAGCCAATTAATTAATGGACTTTAAATTGTAATGATAAACGATGTTTTCCTTGAACCACGTTAACATATTTCATCAACAGTCCTCTGCACACTTGATTATATTTTAATAATAATAAAAATGTACCGACCATAACCTGGTTAATACCTGACGCTAAAACATACATACACGTAATCAAGTTTATATAAAATCAACCAGTATTTTACGAAAATATCGTTGGATATCAGAGTGTCCCATTGGGGAACTTTACATACTCCTGCCATACACTGGCTGTTCCATAGTACGTGTAATAAACTGGTAGGGTAGATAGTATTAATGAAAATAAGAAAAAATTTCCTGCAAACATGAGTCCTAATTCTTTTCTCTACTAAGACACAGGGCATTAGAGTTAGAAAAATAACCTTTTTTTTGCATAGATTCCAAATTGGCTGAAGATATTTATTTTAATGCGACTCAAAACAGCTACACTGCTTGTTGAAAATTGACCTCTAATGTTTTATGCATGTGTCAAACATCTTCAGTTTTGTTTTGTTTTTATTTTCATTATGTATCCTATCAGTTTGTCACACCTATTATGGGACACCTGTATAGAGTCCATCGTCAGTGTCACGGAATGGGTGCTAAGAAATATCTTTTTCTCTTCCTTAACAATATACAGGGTGATTTTTTTCATTTCTAGCATGATGGTGCAAAATGAGTTTATTAAATGAGAATTATTACGCTTTATTACAGGTGTTGAATGATTCCTACTGAAATTTGAATATCAAAACAGATTTAATCTGTTAGCCTTCTACAATAAAAAAAATTTATATCTGTTTGTTTATTTACTCCATTTGACATTATATATTGAGTTTTGATTATATACGTTTATTAAATATAAGCGGTGCTTATTGTAGACATTAATTTATTTCTAAAAATTTTTTGAGTGAAAATTTTTTTGAAATTAAAATTGTAGAAGACTAACAGATTAAATCTGTTTTGATATTCAAATTTTGTTATATTTCTTCTATCAAGTAAAAAGTCTTTTTCTATTTTGATTCATACTGAATTTTGAATTTTTAGTAGCCTGATAATATCATTTCAGATAAGCTTTGCAGGCCATTTTCTAAAATATTGTTTGAGGGCTGCATAATCACCATTTCACTCCATCATCGTGCTCAAGAACTCAACATTTCTCGCATTTTTATGAGGCTCATAAAGTTCAACTAGGGCAAGAAATGAAGTATCGGGACCATCTGATACGTTTCCACTTCTCTTAATGAGCTAATGATGGTATGGCCAAAGATGAGTGTTACGCTATTCATCCAAAAACGATTGATGCATTGAAACACGAAATTGAAGTTACCATTCATGAGATTGAGCTCCAAACAATAGACAATATACTGAAAAATTGAGTTGATCGGTTAGAGTACTGCAACCAGTCGTGGTGGTCGTTTGAATGATACTGTTTTACATTTTTAAATGTCAAAGTGTAACTTTCCTAGTAAACTGAGAACTTTGAAAAAATATTCATTAATTTTTCATTTATTGCAGATCAAAAATGCAAATTTTAAATGACCCACCCCTTATTTACTCGTACTTTGTCGTGGAATATTGAATTAAACCAGTATTGATTGAATTCTAATCGAAAAGAAAAACATCAATATTTGAAGTTAATTATTATATCTATTTTGATTTATAATTACGAATAAAAAGACTTAAATTAAGACGTATTTTTATACAGGTATGGAAAAGACACTTGGAAACATAGGAAATTCAATGTTAATCTGTAGGACGATGTCAGTCCAGTGGAGCAGTGGAATAATCAAAACCTCAGCGCGATGCGATACGACTAAACAACTGTTCTGTCTCAATGCCATTGTGAAGGAGGGATACTTCGGTCGAAAGTACGAATGATTCGGTGGTGCCGAAAACAGACTGCACAGCCTTACGATCGACAAATCCCCACTCCACAATGGCATTGAGAGAGAACAGTTGTTTATTCGTCATCTAATCGCACTGAGGTTTTGATTCTTCCACTGCTCCACTGAACCGACATTGCTTGTAGATTAACATTGAATTTCCTATGTTTCCGACTGTCTTTTCCATACCTGTATATCGATGTCCACTTATTGATTGAGTATTCCGAGGAATTTCGTCTACATTACGTGACTTCATCGGAATTTATCATACTACATTTTTTTTTAATTCAATAAAAATCCGTTTGCTTGCCATCCAAAGTTTTACTCCAACACTTCTAAACTTTCCAGAAAATTGTTCAAACATAATGCGCGTTATTGATTCTTCAAGCATTTCAGCTAGTTCAAATGATCAGTGTTGAAAATTGATGTGGTTTAAGACAAAAAATAATATAAGTAGTGAACTCAACTTGTTAACATACAATTTTGAAAATATAGTCAGTCCAGAAAGTATCCGGAATTTATTATTTTACATAATTTTAATATAATTCTTTTTTGTAACATTCTGAGACAAAATAAATGTATAAAATAGGTTATGCAGATAGCCGGCTATGGCCAAAGTTGCATGTCAACACTATTTGTCAAATATTGTTGATTATCAACATGTATACAATTTATGAAATAATGTCGCAACTAGAAAAAATAAAACAGGTCGAATATTTGTATAGAAAAGGTTTTCGAAACCTTAAAAATTTAGTGCAGTTGACTGAAGTGGGAAAAAGTGCTGTATATGAGACAGTAAAGAAGATAAAAATGGCATGGATATGAGGCAAAGACCAGTTTCAGGAAGACCGCGTAAAATTAAAGGAAACAATTTAAACGCTTTAATGGCCTTAGGACGACACAATCTGCGCCTGAGGTTTCGCAAATTGGTTAACAGTTTGGAAATCAACGGAATATAAAAGTATGTCCAGAAACCGTGCGAATGTCACTGAAAGGACAAGGCTTCATATCAAACCCTATACAACCTTTACAAAAGAAACGAAGGATATAATTTTATCAACGCTTTCAAGAAGGTAATTTTAATAATGTCTTTATATCTAATGAAAGTTGTTTCCAACTTTGTGGAAATCACTTAAAAATCCTATCAAAACAACCTGTTTTCATTCAAATTTCCAAATTTCCCACCAAAATAATGGTTTGTGGATCAATATCTCAGCGTGATCTCTGTAAAGTTGATGGTACCATTAATTGTCAAAAATGTTGTGGCATTCTAAACGATTTTGTCCTTGAAACGGCGCAGACTTTATATTCAGAGGGGTGGCGTTTTCAGCAGAATAATGCAAGATGCCATATTTCGGCTTATACTTAAGCTTGGATGCTAGAACACCAATTACAACCATTTTATGGCCAGCAGCTTCAGCAGATCTTAGTCCTATTGAAAAAATTTGGGGACTAATGAAGATTGGAGCTGAACGAGCAGAGCCACGTCAGATTTACAGTCTGGGACTATCATCACCCAAAATTATAGAGGTGATCTAATTTCGGGTGTACCTCGACGTTTAGTCAATTGTTTAGAGTTAAATGGAGGTTGTAGAAGTATAATATATAAGATGAATGTTTTGTTATAATTTTCTAATTGAAAAATTAACAATACATACTTTATAATTACAATTGAACTTCGTTTTTTCCGGATACTTTCAAGAAGGATTAAACATCTGTTATTTTACCTCAAAGTCCTACGATTACTAATTCGTATGTTATAAAAATTTGAAAATTTCTACTTATCCATATTACATACCTAAATCCATAATCCATGAATTATATATCGGAGCAATCGAGTGATATTGGGTGGGCCATTTAAAACTTGCACTTTTGATCGACTATAAATAAAAAACTAATGAATATTTTTTCAGTCATGAATTCATTAGAAAGTTCGAACTCAACATTCACAAATGAAAAACAATATCATTCAAATGATCGGCACTACTGGCGACTTCGATTTCATGTTTCACGTTATCAATCGTCATCCCCACAAGAATAGTCCTCAGAGGTGAAAATGAGCTTCATTGCTAAAGATGATTTTTCTAGGAAAATACTCATTTTCGGCCATGCGATCATTAGCCCTTTGACCGAATGGAAACGTGGTCACGAGGCTTCACTAGATGAACTTTGTAAGCCTTCCAACCGAGGTCTTTATGCAGAATTCTCCTCAGATAAGTGCGAGAAATGTTTATTTCTTGAGAACGATGACTGTTTGATATTCAGTCACATTCTGGGCTACAGTAGCAATTCACCACTTTGGAAATAAATAATATTTCCCAGTTTTGTTCAACCGTAAATCGACTCATCTCGTCAAAGTCAAATATTAAACTAACTTTCTGTCAAAACACGAGTGACAGAAGTGTTGCCACTACTTCAAAATGCAGACAAGGGTGTCCCCACCCTTTATTTTTATTTGCATTATCCATTCCTTTAACAATCATATTTTACGCTTCGTTAGTTTTTCGTCGTTTCCTTGAAAAGGGATTATTATATCTTTTTGAGACTCCCTGCAAATATTCTTATTGCTCATAAATCGTTGAACATTCCAAAGTGACAATATCCATTAAAAATTTGCATGCTTGGATTTCAAATTCAGTTATCAGCATAAGTAATTAACAATCTCAAGACATTCAAAGAACTTTGAGGATGCTTCACACCTATTATTTCGAAAATTTCAATATGGACAGGTAAATGACATGCCATCAACGTCATTTAAATACGTATTTTGTTTCGGTCCTTCTCATTTTAGATACTACCTGTACAAATGAAATTCCTAGAGAAGGCTTAAAAGCGACTTAATAGAAAATTTTAGATTTTTCGAAATGTATAAAGGTACTTTTTACCGGATTTTTCACGGGGAATTGGGTCGTTTAATTGTCGATTTGTGAGAATAGAGGAATAGGATTCGTTTGAATATTCTTGTCTAACGGGATAGATTGTTCATATAACCGACTTTGAATTTTAAATATACCATAATTTCTTTTTAAAACTTTTTGGTGCAATTTTTTGTTATCGGCATATTTTGTATTACCGGTCTGTAATTTATTTCTTGTAAACTTAATTGAATAACACACATATATGTTTTGAATATCAAAACAGATTTAATCTGTTAGTCTCCTACAATTTTAATTTCCACAAAGTTTTTATTCAAAAACTCTTAGAATTAAATTAATGTCTTATAAACACTGCTTATATTTAATAGATAAATAAAATCGAAACTTATTATACAATATCAAATGATTTGATATTGTCTCAATGATTTGATATTGTATAATGAGTTTTGATTTTATACGTTTATTAAATATAAGTAGTGTGTATAAGACATTAATTTAATTCTAAAAGAATTTGAATAAAAAATTTTTTGAAATTAGAATTGAAGGAGACTAATCTGTTTTGATATTCCAAGTTTTTTCTAAGAAGTAAAAAACCACTTCTTATTATTTTGCACATATAAGTTGATTTCAATTCATTTTTTCAGAATGCTTATAAACAACTGGTAGAAAGTTTGGTTACATATAATACTAGCAGACCCGGCCACGCGTTGCTGTGGTTGTATTTTGTACTATTGGTATTATTAAGGAAGTGATTGAAAAAGTGCAAATTGAATTTCAACGGATAGTAAATGTTTTATCATGCATTGACTTTTTTGAATATAAATTATAATAATTTTTTTGCACTGAAAGATTGATATTCAATTATTTTTCAATTGCCATAATTATTAATAGAAACACGAATAACTAATTTAAAATATATTTGTTACTTAGATAAAGAACAATTATTAAACGAATAAAAATAATTTATATGTCAAAACAACGTTTGCTGGATCAGCTAGTACAGTATAATAATATAAATATGTGATATGATAATACTTACATATATTTATTTTGATAAGAAAGTTCTAAACAATAAAGCACCAAAAATTTAAAAAAAAAGTAAGAATAATTTCACCGAATTTCATTTACTATAATGAAAATTTTTCTTATACATTGGACTAAGCAACACGTGGTCGGTTATATAAATGAATTGTAGGTTATTAATTAAAGTGATAGTACTTTTAACATAGCGCCATCTGTTGGATACTCACTCAATTCAGACAACTGACTACCTTATACCGTCATCTGTTAGAATCTTACCGAATTATGTCTCTTTGTAAGATAAAAACAATTAATTCACAATAAATAAAATTGAAATCTCAAATTCGAGAAATGAACTATACTATCTCTTAAGTTGGAGAAAAGCACACATTAAAAAAAACAACATCAAAATCGGTTCAGTAGTTTCGGAGTTCATCCCGGACAAACATCGTCACACTAGAATTATATATAATAGATTTAAATGGCTTCTGTTATGTTATGGATACAATAAAGTTTTTTATTTTTTTTAGAAACCACCGGGTCCTTACGAGGATGAATCCAATAGAGATGAACTAGATAACTCGGTTTGGTCATTCAATGAATTCCCAGAATTTTTTCATGGGTTTATTTCTACACTTTCTAACAGGTTCATCTGCAAACACTTATTTTCCTCTATGAAAATTTTAAAACGCTCATCAAAATTATATTTCTTCATTATTAGATGTTCAGCTTACGTAAAATCTAACTTATTATTCAAGAAAGATTGTTCCTTTATTTTACTATCCAAGGATCTTCCGGTTTGACAAATATTTATACATAAATTATAAATTTTTCCTAAGAATTATTCGTTCTGAAAAATATTTATGTCTAGGATATTGATGGTTCACCCTAGAAGACAGAATTAAATATTTTTTCGGTTTTTAGCTAAGGGTATATTTCGTAAATAGCATTTTTATATTGTTTTCTGGCTATCATTACTGTCTAACAATATTATTTGACTGAATTTAATTCATGAATGAAATTGTTCAGAGGTTTACACCGAAAACTGAAGATTCAGTTTTGTTTGTCAGTCTATAAGTAATAAATACCAGAAAGAATTTTGAAAATATATTTAATATAGTTTTTTAAATTTTCATTTTAGTTCAGGACAAATTCCGTGCTTAACCCTGTAAATATGTTAATCAAGAAACATTGACGAATTTTTAATTCTGACCATTTTTCTCATCATTAAATATTACCTATCCTCAGCCATCTAGTTCAACGAACTTACTCCTGGCATAATTAAGCATTACTCACATGATGTCTTCTGATACTGTCAATTTTTGACGAACAGCTGTAAGATGAATTGCTGATGTTGAATTTCGTAATGCCTGAGGGTCCATCATTACCTACATTCTTATTGATTTATTTTGGACAAAATCCACGAAAATTCGTGATGCACATTGCTACCGTTCCCCAAATTGCAGCAGTAATTTCGCCGTCTTCTATCGGGTCGAAAGTACCCTATGATTAAAGTGATTAGGTGTGTCTGTTAGTGGAACACGAGATGAGTCTAAGTTTGGCGTTTACCAATTCTGGATGGAACCCTCAAATAATTTATTTAATGATTTTAACACTTTTTGACTAGTTTGTTTCTTTGTCCAATGATATAAAATAAGCTTTTCTCAGAAAGTTTCGGTTCAATAGTTTTGCAGTTATTCAAGCTTGAAAATTTTTCTTATTTTTCTCAATATCTTCTAACCTACAAATTTGATGGATCTGAAATTCGGTATTTGAAGCTAAAATGAAAACATGTGTATTTGTGCAAAATTTTGTTAGGATTGTATGATTAGAAGTACCAAAAAAATTATTTTGTGAGCGGATCAGCGTTGAGCGCAGCCTAAAACTTAAACCTACTGTAACTTTCGAACGGAAAGAGATAGGGACTTTAAACTTTTAAAGTCAGTTTGGGGTCTGAATATCTCGGTTGAATTCGTTCTTGAGCTCAATAAATCCAATGGTTTCGTATTTATTCGTATTTGAAACTTTTTCTTATTTTTACAATTGTTCCGAAACTATTGATCCGATCAAAACCACATTTGGAGTATAAATAAGTTTAAAGCAATGTCTGGGCTTCAGTGCATACGGCAATCAATTTCCTATCTTTTGAATCATTCCCATTGCTTTCTAACGATGGCAAATGGCTGGTTGAGTGACAGTTATTTTTGCAAGTTCCTCTTGCGTTTGTGATGGATCTTCATCGAGCCTTAGCTCTAATTCTTCATCCTTAATCTTTGATGACGCTCCGCGTCATTCCAGACTTTGAGATTTTAAGTTTTCAGGCTAGAATTGGAGTCTATATCAGCTTTGTTGTTTGAAAATGGACAGAATCGGTTCAATGATTTTTAGGTTATTCTCATTTGATATTTCATTTATCAAATATTTTTGAAACTACAAATCCGATCGAGATCAAATCCATTATTAAATAAATGAATTCGGCTGATCTGTACCAAGAATCATTAATAAGGAGTATGAGCTATGCTAATAGAAAGTTCTAGAAATAGAGACAATGTTTCATACATCTATATAACAATTCTATACTCGACAAGGTTTTGTTGATCACAAAGGAAAATTGAAGACATGCGCACGTTTCAAACTTATTGGTTTTCGTGAGTGCAATGTATGCTAGTGCTTCCAAATCTGTCAAGTATCTATATTCGTTATACACAGAGACACTAAGAAATTAATAATACACTAGCGCCATCTAGAGTATGCAAAATACATACAAGACATACCTTTGCGAGTTCATTCAAGTAAAGAAATGTAATCTCGATATTTTCACGTTACTAACGCAGAAAAAATTTCCTCATGCTCAAATCATAATTCGCCATATCGCTCATAATAAGCATATTCATATTAAAATAAATTAATTCGGCTGATCTGTACCAAGAATCATTAATAAGGAGTATGAGCTATGGTAATAGAAAGTTTTAGAAATCGAGCCCTTATAGAGTTTATTTGAGTATAGAATTGTTATACAGGTGTATGTCACACTGTCTCGATTTCTAGAACTTTCGATTATCATAGCTCATTCTCCTTATTAATGATTATTGGTACAGATCAGCCGAATTAATTTATTTGAATATGAATATGCTAATTATGAGCATTACGGCGAATTATGGTCTCATTTGAGCACGAGGAAAGTTTTTTCTACGTTAGTAACGTGAAAATATCGAGAATACATTTCTTTACTTGATAAACTGGAACAGGTATGTCTTGTATGTGTTTTGCATACCCTAGATGGCGCTAGTGTATTATTAATTTCTTAGTGTCTTCCTGTATGGCGAATATAGATACTTGACAGATTTGGAGTCACTAGTATACATTGCACTGACGAAAACCAATCAGTTTTAAACGTGCGCATGCCTGCAATTTGCCTCTGTGATCAACAAAACCTTGTCGAGTTTGTTTGAGTATAGAATTGTTATACAGATGTATGTTACACTGTCTCGATTTCTATAATTTCTATTACCATAGCTCATACTTGTTATTAATATTCATATTATTAGTAATATAAATAGCAACGGATTTCGGAAACAAGCTTAGTTATTCAAAATGTGATCTTGCCTGATGATGCTACTGTGATAGCGAAAAAATTGTTGTGTACATATCAATAAAAATTTGTGAAAATCAGAATAACTTTATTTAAATATTAAATTAAGGACAGTAAAGCTCATGCATTAATCAGTCCACTTGACCGACTGATCCACTCACAATATAGATCTATAGGCTTAACATGTAATTCGATTATTCATTAGAGGGTATGAATTCTTCAAGAATTATTTTTGGGGCAGTTCATAATAAAATATCTGCCGTGAACTACAGGATGAAGACGACATCTCCGAATTGATTCATACGAAATTTCTCCGAAGCATTATGGAATGAATATATTTTCACCGATTTAAAAATAACCACATAAGTGATCGATGCCTGTTTGTATTCGAAATTGACGCGCCCGAATCTTCAATATTGACATCTCGAACACATATATTTCCGTTATTGGAGAAAATTATTTATTCTCTCATTAATTAAACATTAACGAATAAATGGAATGGAAGATTATTTGTTCCCAGTAAATACCTGAAATTGAAATGAATCAGACCAGCGGATATGGACTTCTAAATTGTGTTGCTGATTAAATTTTTCTGGAAACAGTCACACCTGGTTTATGTTTTATCGAGACAGCAACAGTTAATCGAATTCTAGTACTGCCAGTGATGGAAAAATAAATATACAAACGTAGTTGATACTTGGCGTAACGATTCAAATTCGATTATTCAAAATTCGTTTTTTTGAATTAGGGTGAAGAAAGGGAAAATATTTCGATGATTTTAGATATATTCCAAAAAATTATATGTTAATTGTTTAGAATCAGAAACGACTTTCATATTTCAAACACTACAAATATAGCTTGTGGGCTGAGTGTTAAAACCACCACCAACGATCATTTTGCACATGGGAATCGAACATGAGTTTCGACCATAGATTCCACACATAAAAAATTTTTTTTTTAATTTTAAATATCATACAGATTTATTCTGTAAACCTACTACAAATTTTAATTTAAAAAATAATTTTAAGAATTATATTGAATTCAGAAGACACTGTCAAGTGTCAATTTAGTAGACATATAGAATTAATATTTATTACACCGTACCAAAGGAAATTAAAGAAATTCAGAGAAATATAAATTATGCCTTAAAAATTATTAAATAAATACTTGAAGAGTACAAAATTTGGTTTCGTTCCTTGTTTCAAGAAAACTAAATTCCTCGCCAAAAATGCCAAACATAACCTCAATTACTTCTTCAAAAACAACTTGCTCAAAATAAGTTCCTTAAAAAACATTCCAAAAACATGTTGAACATTTAGAGTTACTACAACGGTAACTCATCAGCTCATTTTCATATTTAAAATATAAAAATAATTAACAAATCTTACCAAACCAACTGAATGCTGTTTACCGCACAAACACTTGAATAAAGTGAACTCATAAACATCCTACGTATTCTATGTTCGTCATAGAAATGACATAAAGTTTGCAAAGTATTTTATGGACTCCTTTAAAACTAAATGGTAATTGGTAATAAGCGTAAACCAAAATATATAATTGTCCTAATACAAAATTTTAAATATGATACATTAGATTATTATTTTATTGTATATATATATATATATATATATATATATATATATATATATATATATATATATATTTATATATATATATATATATACAATAAAATAATAATCTAATGTATCATATTTAAAATTTTGTATTAGGAGTACAAATAAGGTTCCGCCGTTTTTTAACACAAATTCAATATTTATTATAGCTTGCTGAGTGACTTTTAATGTTAGAGCAAGTTCTTTTTTTGTTTGAGATGAATCTTCCTCCAATAATTCCTCCAATTCTGCATCCTCGTAAATTTTTGGCCTTCCACTGCGATCTTTGTCTTATACGTCGAAATCACCGTTTTTAAACTTTTGAAACCACTCTCGACACGTTCTCTCACTCAAAGCACCCTCACCATATGCTTCTACGAGCAATTGATGCGCCTCAGCAGCAGATTTCTTTAAATTAAAGAAGTAAACTAATATTTCCCGCAAATGACGCTTACTTGGCTCAAATTTTGACATTTTCAACTTATAAAAATTATATTTTACCAATATAAAATCAATGATATCAGAAAGGATCATTCTTTGGTAGGATCACAGACAAGTGTTTATTACCTCGAAATCACATCTGAAGTTAACAATCAAACAGAGAAATTCTATTATACCTCGCTAAAAATTTCAATTTCATTAAGTCTTGAAAATTTTTTAAAATTGAATTGAATGAATGCCTTAGAAAACACTGTTTCATTTTAAGTAGACATATAGAATTGATACTCATTACATAGTACCAAAAGAAGATAAGAGAATCCAAAGAAAATTTAGAATATTGATCGAACTTACTCAACAAAAATTTAGTGGAAACAGCACTGTTCCATAACTGTATTATGAGAACAAATTCCAATCTAAAAATGGGTAACATAAACTTCTTCGAAACAACCTGTCTTTGAGAAGCTCCTTCAAAAATATGTAGCACATCCTCAAATAGGTGATTTAAGATTCTTACCCATATTCTCTTGCCCACTTTCATGCCAGCAAAATAAGAACAATCAATAAAAAATATCTATCATACTTACAACGCCCTCGTGGCATTTCAAACTACGATAGAACTCAAATGATTCTAAACGGTTACCATTCGCATTCTATGTTCGTTCACAGAAAATACACAGAGGTTGTATAAAGTATCGGATGTTTTTTTAGAGTGATAGAACTTTGAATTGAAATAAAACACGTTTAAATTAAGATTAAAGCCAAATTTTTTTTTATTTGAAAGATAATTTTATTACATATATCCACCACGACTAGCTCTGAGGAACCGCATTCGACCAGACTAATTTTGGACCACTTTTTCGAGTAATTCAGGCCTTATTTCATCAATAACACGAGTTATGTTGGCTTCCAAAGCGTCTATAGTTTCTGTTTTATCAGCATAAACCAATGACTTGACATAACCCCAAAGAAAATAATCCAGTGGAGTTATGTCGCATGATCTTGAAGGCCAATTAATTGGACCATTTTTCGAAATATTATTATCGCCAAATCTTTCTTTCAATAAATCGATTGTTACGGTAGCAGCATGAGGTGTAGCAGCATCTTGTTGGAACCAAAACACTTCTGGGTCGATACCATTCAAATTTTGAAACAAATCATCATTGATCATCGATCTGTAACGAGCACCATTCACTGTAACATTAGCTCCACCATCGTTTTTAAAGAAATATGGGCCGATGATGCCTTCAGCGTGTAAAGCACACCATACAGTGCATTTTTCAGGATGCAATGGAACCTGCAGAACTTCTTGAGGTTTGTTTTCACTGCACATACGGCAATTTTGCTTGTTTACGTAGCCGTTCAACCAGAAATGAGCTTCATCACTAAACACAATTTTACGATAAAAAAGTGGATCAACTTCAAGCTGTTTTAGGGCCCTATCAGCAAACAAACGACGCTTATTATGTTCAAGTGACCATAGACCAAGATCTTTACGTAAAATTTTCCATGTGGTGGATGCACAGAGTCTAACTTGTTGTGAACGTCGACGAATAGACAAATCTGGATCATCATGTTACAGCAGCGAAATTTTATTCTGTACGTACAGTTCTTTGTCTTGTTGTTGTTGCATCGAGTAGATAAAATGTTGTCCGAAATCTATCGATAGTTCGACGAATAAGCTGTTCTGATGGACGATTATGTAAACCATAAATTTCACGAAATGCTCTATAAGTTTGGTGAATAGAACACTGATTTTGAAAATAAATTTGAACAATTTGTAAACGTTGTTGCGGCGTGAGTCTTTTCATGATAATTTGTCAATGCTTACTGAACAGAAATGTCAAAACAACATGGCTTCTGTCAAGTCACAGTTATCCCTATCGAAAGTTCTATCACTCTAAAAAGCTCCTGATAGTTTTTAAAATCCAGTTATATACAAAAAAATACCGTGTGGATGAGTAGTGAATCAAATTGTAATTATTATATATAAAATTATTTAATAATAAGGAGGATTTCATACTTGATAGAAGACTTTTTCATTATATTAAACATCAAACAGAGTAATTCTATTATACCTTGCTCCACAATTTATTTTCATAAAATTTCTTGAAAACTTTTTGAAATTATAATGAATTGAATAAATGTCTTCGAAAAGACTGTTTCATTTTTAGTAGACTTATAATATTCACATCCATTACACAGTATCAAAAGGCGATAAAAGCAACAACTAATTTATGTATCAAAATAAATCTTCATCTCCTCGATCTCATACAAAACTCAAATATCGTCTCAGGAAAGAAAATTTCAAAATTAGAAAGCCGAAAAAGATCTTCGTCCCGTTTCATTAACCCCCAATGCTCGGCGGAGCCAAGATGACACGAAATTAAAATTAAATCGGATCCATTCCGAGAAATTAATCCAACAAAGTCTACTCATAAATTTAGACTTCCCTTTTGATGTCTCCTCGATGCCTCTTCCTTTCGACGTGCGGCATGTGTTTGGCGCCGTTCTTCGCGCGGGGCATTAAATGCCAATTAGATTGAGGCAAATTGTGTCTGATCACCCGCGGTCTAGAATATATCCCTATGATTAACCGTTCAGATTACTGCCAAAATTACCTGTTTCTAGGGAAATAAATCTACTTATCTTCAATTGCGGAATATTACGAGCGCTTTGGTTTCAACGACTCGTCGCGGCGTTGAGTCTTGGGGCACCAAATTGCCCATTTACCAGACGTTTAAGCTGGCCGACAAATGTGTATTTATACGCACGTCTTGGGTTCCCTTATTCTCCTTTTTGGTTCGATCCATATTTTATTTTATAACATCTACCGTGATTTGAGAAATAATCCGATTATTTCACTTGATGAAAATCCATATTAAATAAGGTTATTCTGATTTTCACAAATTTTTATTGTTATTTGATACAATTGTTCCGCTATCACAGTAGCATCTTCAGATAGGTTATTCAAAATGTTAACCTACTGGAGATGCTACTGTGGAACAATTGTTGTATTAAATAACAATAAAAATTTGTAAAAATCAGAATAACCTTATTTAATATCATATAATCCGATTAAATTTATTTTCCTAACATCTTGACAACTCATCATTTCATTCTATCTACTAAGTCTTACTACAGTGTCCAAAAAGAATAACCGTTAAGACACCATTGGAGTTCTATCTTAGTTTGAAATGCCACGAGGTCGTTGTAAGTACATTCTGTCAAGAAAGTACCGGGAATTATCGATTTAAATCTGGCGGGGCAATGAGGCAGGTGAAAATTTTTTTTCCTAGGTTGGTACCACTGTCCTTAATTACTATGCCAAGCTTGAGCGGGATCTGTCAACTAGTGTGTTTGCAACAGCTGATTAAGTCAGTCGATGTCAGAGTGCGTGCCGATTTTTACTATGGGTGATTACGTTGAGCGATAACGCGCCTTCTCACCGAGCTACGATTGTGACTGACTTTCTCGCCAAAAACTCAACAAACGTGCTTCAGCAACCACCGTATTCGCCGGATTTGGCTCCCTGCGACTTTTTCCTCTTCCCAAAACTAAAATTGCCCCTTCGTGGCACCCGTTTTGAGTCGATTGAAGCCATAAAACAAAATTCGGCGCGAGAGCTAAAGTCCATCCCGGAAAGCGCCTATAAAAAATGTTTCGATAATTGGAAGTGCCGTTGGCATAGATGTATTGGAGCAAATGGAGCCTATTTTGAAGGCGACCCAATAAATTTTGACGATTAAATGTAAAAATGTTGTTTTAATTGAAAATTCCCGGTACTTTCTTGACAGAGTAGTATGTTACACACTCTCGATTTGTAGAATTTTCCATTACCATAGCTCATACTCCTATTAATGATTTTTGGAACAGATCAGCCGAATTAATTTATTTTAATATGAATGTATTTATTTATCTGAACAAAACTAGAATGAAGTGAATTTTCAAAAATACTACGTATTCTATGTTCATTACAGAAATTACACAAAGTTTGTAGGGTATGTTATGAACTCCTTTAAAACCAAATTACTATATGTATAAGTGGAAAGTAATACAAAATTTTTATTATATATACAATGAAATAATGAAAAGAGGTCTTTTCTTGGTAGAAGGATTATTACAATATTTTAAATATGATACATATTTAACCTGTTAACCTCTTAAAAATTTTTATTTAATAAAAATTTTTATTCAAAAACTTTCAGAATTAAATCAATTAAATGTCTTGGAAAACACTGTTTCAATTTAGTAGGCCTATATAAGTAACACTTATTTCACAGTACCAAGAGAAAATAATTGTCTACTAAGTTGAAGTCATGTTTTCTAAGACATTTATTCAATTTAATTCAAAAAGTTTTTGAATAAAAAGTTTTGAAATTAAAATTGCTCTGAGCATCTTGTGTTTTATTTCAAAAATCTCTATGAAAATAGAGGTAAGTTCAAATTTTTGGAGGTGGACGACGGTGTCAAACAAGGATGTATCTTGTATATGTCTTTACAGTGTGAAAGTTCTGTTAGTACCCCTTGAATCATTCGTTTTCGAGCCTGATAACTTTGCGATTTGAAATATACAGGGTGGCAAGTGCTTTTGCTCACTTGGTAAGAATTTCAGCTATATTCTGCAAGATTGACTTTCCTGTAGCGAACAAGAAATAGCCACCACGATAAACAAGAGATCGAGGACCTTGCAATTCCTCCGAGGTCTAAGAATAATTTCCGTTATTTTCGTGGCTGAATTTGCACGGTTATGACAGCGTCGTATACGTTCTCGAATTCGATTCGTAATAACGCGAGAATAAGCCAGAGACCGAGCCATATTTCAACTTGCACATTTGATTAATGAACATTATAAAAAGTGTCAGTCTAGTGGGGCATGCGGTTTATTTTCGGTGTTCAAGAGACCGAATGTTCTTGTCTATCAGGGACGCTCGCACATGTGCCCTGTCACTGGGATTTCAAAACGAGAATTAAAAACTTCATTAAGACCAAAGGACAATTTAATTATAAACTTCGGAAGTTTGGTCTCGGATGACAAGAACGGTGGTATTCTGGATGATGTATTCGATACCCTGAGGGAGTTCTGGGGGTGAATGTGGAAAAGGTGGAGGGTTGTCTAGCGAATAAATATACAGATTTCTCGAAATAAATCAGTTCAATTTTGGTTTAATATTCGAATGAAGTCGAATCAAATTTGGCAATGAAAAATGCAACAATGTATTAACAGTTATTTTTTGTGCACTATAAAATCTATTTTTGGGGTAAGTATACAAGAAAATTGTTTCCAACAATGAAATAAAGTGTGAGTATTACGTTTAACATGGAGGCATATATCTTTTTAAACATGTTATCCATTTCGTGGTCCGGATTTCACAGTCCTGTTTCAATGACATATGTCGAACAGAACTGTGATCCGCAGCCTCATATGTTTGGTTGAAGGTTAGCCATTTTACAATATGGATCATTTATCTACTATTGAATCTGTGAAAATGGTGAAAACTACTACAAAAACAAAGATTTTGTAAAAAGTACGTTTCGTGCAGATTATGGTCGACATAATCGTCCATCTGAGCGTACCATTGCTAACACAGTGAAAAAATTCTAAGAGACTCGATCTGATACTGACGGCTTAAGGTCCATACATCATCAAAATGCACGCTTGACCGAAAATATTTCTATTGTAAGTGAAAGTGTTGAAGGAGATCCAAAATTATCAATTCATCACAACATTTGAGCCTCTTACGGCACGCTATGGCGTATTTTGCATCTGAATTGGCATCTCTATCCTTATAAATTTCACTTGACACAAGAACTAAAACCAGCTGACCAAAGAATGCATAGAACATATGCCGATTGGGTGCTTAAACAACAATGTTTGGATGACGATTTTTCTCATCGCATTTTCTTCAACGTCGAAGCACATTTTTCACTCACTCTGCTTGAATAAGCAAAATTGTCGCACCTGGGGCAGTGAAAATTCTCATGTAACTGCTGAGAGACCAGTATATCCACAAAAAGTCACTACTTCTTTGAAAATGAAGAAGGTGTCACTCCAACTGTCAATTCTCATCGCTATAGCCAAATGATTACGGATTTTTTTGGTCTGAAATTAATGATATAGAATTGGAAGAAATGTGGTTCCAGAAAGATGGTGCAACAAGCCACACAGCACGACCCGTTTTGGCTTCATTTCAAGAAAGTTCCCAGGACGCGTAATTTCTCGTCTCGGTGGTGTGAATGGGCCACACAGATCTTGTGATTTATCGTCTTTAGATTTTTTTGTGGAGTTATGCGAAGGATCTTGTTTATGTCCATAGTCCTCAAACCATTGACGATCTGCAAATCAACATCCGTTAAGTTATTGGTGAGATATTCCTCAAGAATGTGCCGGCAAGTCATCGAAAATTACCTCACAAGGATCGAGTCCTGTAAGAGATAACGCGAAGGACATTTAAATGATGTTGTATTCCACACATAATGGCAAGGTCAAAGCATTATATTGGAATAAAAATCTGATCGATATTCGAAATTAAAGAGTGTTTTATTTACGTATACTTTTGGAAGCACAAAATGGATAACCCTGTAATATTATTTAAAGATCTTATCCAATTGAGCTGCCTTCGCTAATTCAAGAATGGGAAAATAATCATCTTCAACATTGTCATTTCGTACTTTCTATTTTTCATATAAATAATTTCAGTTTTAAAATTGAATTGAACATTTTCAACAAAAATACCGCCGGACGGACAAACTCAATTTGTCCACGATTTTTTATCTGTAGGTCCATTGACTCTTCTTTCACGAGAATAATCAACAATAAAATGACATATTTAATTGCAGTTCCATCTTTCCATATTTCACTATTCAAGTGATTTATCTTTCAAATTTATTCCAAGAATTGAAGCATTTAAAAAAATATAATTTGATATCTATATTTTTGACATTTACTGACAAGAACGTCATCTGTTCTCCAATTTCTTCAACAATACCTATGAAAAAAATAGCAAAATATCATTTAGTAATACTTTAAAAAACGAGGGTTAACTTTATTTGCTTTGTCAGAAGATTTTAGATAGATTAGATATCTGCCGATAACATCCACTATGAATTGTTTTCAGTTTCATATAAAACTTTTTTTATTACGCATTTGAAAATTTCAGATTTTTTTATAACTAAGCAGCATTTCCGGCAAGTTTATATTTTTTGTTTTGATTGGAACAAATTGCGGTTGAAGGTCATTGTATGCTTGTGGAAGTTCACGGTGACAATGCCCCAACTGATAAGTCATGTAGGGAATGGTTTGGGCGCTTCAAGAGTAGTGATGTCAGCGTTAAAGATTGGGACAGCCAAAAAATTTGAAAACGATGAATTACAGACATTGTTTGATGAAGATCTGAGTCTAACGAAAGACGAGTTCACACTTACATTGAGAGTAAACCAATTAGCTGTGTTTGAACGTTTGAAATCTGTCTATTTCAAAAACAAGGCAATTGGGTTCCTTATGAATAGAAACCAATCTGGAAAAGCGATTATTTTCCTGTGAACAGCTGTTTGAAAGGCAAAAAAGAAAAGGTTTTTTAAACCGGATAGTGACCAAAAGTGGATCTTCTAAGACAACCCCAAGAAAAAATATACTACGCTTTGCTATGACGTGTTAGTTTTCTCGAGTTCGTGGATTCTGGCATCGAATTGATTTCTTCTTGGCGACCGTTAGCCTTCAATGGCTCCTTTTGGAAATAAGGCTACCACGGGACGGTGGTATTCGTACTCCTGTCCGCCCAATTTGGTCTTGGACTCATGGAGGCAGTGGTTGAAAGTCTATATGCTAGGCTAGAAGGGTACTCTGGCGTGCAGGGTCGTAGTTCTTGCGCCTGGTTAACCGAGACTGGCACGGAGGTTTAGGAGTCTCGACTAGGCCTCGAGCGGTCGAATGGAAGGTAGAGGCAAGAAGCCCCCTCGGCGTGTGAGTTGCGTCCGAAACAACTCGAGCATTGACAGTGCATAGCAAGTATAAGTAGGATAGTGCTTCGTAGCTACTATTCTGTACTGGGCCGCATAGGTATTCGTACTCCTGTCCACCCAATTTGGTGTTGGACTCATTGAGGCAGTGGTTGAAAGTCTATATGCTAGGCTAGAAGGGTACTCTGGCGTGCAGGGTCGTAGTTCTTGCGCCTGGTTAACCGGAACTGGCACGGAGGTTTAGGAGTCTCGACCACGCTTGAACCCGGATCGACTAGGTCTCGAGCGGTCGAATGGAAGGTAGAGACAAGAAGTCCCCTCGGCGTGTGAGTTGCGTCCGAAACAATTCGAGCATTGACAGTGCATAGCAAGTAGAAGTAGGATAGTGCTTCGTAGCTACTATTCTGTACTGGAAGCAAAGGGAGACTTCTGTTTCGTTCTGCGTGCTGATTGGGAGTAATCCAATCCCACGCCCATGGCGGCAGTGATCAAAGGCCCAGCTGGTAGGTAGATCGCTTTAATCAAGACTGCGGAACTACGCTTTGCCCGGCTAATCGTTGCCACCAACATCAAAGCTGAACATTTATGGTTCGAAAGTTATGCTGTGTATCTGCTGGAACCAAGGAGGCGTTGTCTATTATGAGCTGCTTAAACCGAGTGATTCCATTGCAGGTGATCGGTACAGACTGCAATCACTTCGTTTGAACCTTGCATTACGAGAAAAACGGCCGAATTATAAGGACAAACTTGATAGAGTTATTCTTTTGCATGACAATGCTAGGCCTCACGTCGCAAAAGTTGTCAAAAAAGATTGTGAGATTTTCCGAGACGGTATTCGAAAATTGCCTTAGAGGTAGGGAAAAGTAATAAACACTGAGGGACAATATTCTGATTAATTTGTCAATTCATGATCCTTTGAAAAAATGCATTTTTTCAGCTGAAAATACGGACCGAATTAATTTGTACTCCCAGCGTAATGATGCTTCATAACGCTTTAAACCAATTGTTGTACCATTCTTCAGCGCCCGGAAAATCTTATTCTTCGATAAAAACATTCAATCGGATCATCAGCTCAGTCATTTGATAAAAATCCAACTAATTCTCTCCTCAACAGGTAGGAATAAGTATGTTTTGTTTTAACCAAAGAATTTGGCTTTTCCAGAAACCCCTGTATACTGAATTTCATTTATATCTTAAAATTTGGATAAAATTATCCCAAAAATATAGAATATTGGGGGTCTAGTTGCCTATATGCGTCTATTTCTATCAGACATTTTGTAAGCTTTGCTGCTGCAATTTTCCAAGAGTTTTGGCAACCAGAACGATTGAGATTTATTCCAGAAAGACACAAAGCTATAAAGTAGAACTTAATCCACGTGCACTGAAAGTTTCCTTCTGACCAGCGATTTCAAAGCGATTTTTGCTTTTAAATGGTGTGAACTTTATTCTGGAATATCTTCGCGATCCGTCTTCATCATGTTCGAACTGAGAATTGCACGTAACGACACCCGTTAACATCGTACGCGCACCATTTGATCTATTTTTGGAGCATTTCGAATCTCACCTTGGGCAAAAGTTATAAAAATGATTGAGGTATGAGATTAGTTCAAAGGAATTATTCCAAGTAGAGCGTGGCGACTCGCTGGCTGATGTGTCGCAAGAAATCTTTGGCGAGTGGAGCCCATTTTTCAAAGGGGGACTAAGCGACCCGTGAGAAAGAACTTGGCTCGGTATGGGTATGATGCCACAGGGGGTACTACTAAACGGATACGTTGGCCTTTGATATTGTTATTTAAATTGATTCGGGGTTGTGGTTTGTTTGGAATAATTAGCATTTTTGATCGTCCTTAATAATTGCTATATTTGATAAGTGTTGTTGCATTATTCTTGGAATGGCTGGTAGCTCAGTAGGTAGAGCGTTGGATTAGGTGAAAAAGATCCTAAGTTCAAATTTTCCTTTGATTTTAAAGAATGTATCGGGTAAAATTCATTGGTGGGGGAAAAATAAGGAAGAACTCATACTCGGAAATATCTTCCTGAACTGTGGGCCCTCTGGTATATATAATTTCTTTTTTATTACTCATGCGGGGAACGTACTATCTTTGCGCTTGCTTTTGGGGTCGAAAAAACACTAATTGCCCACTTCACAATTACCACACGAGTTTTGAGTAAATTTAATGTCGATTTGAGTGCGGAAAGTAAACTTCTCGCACGCAAATTTTCATTGGCTCACGCAAATTGGAATAATGACAGTCGAACTGTCAATACTAAATAGGTAAGGTTGGCATTTAAATGAAAATATTTTATTCTCCCATTATCCCCGCATTTGTAATAAAAAATAGTGTGTGCAACTCGTTGTCCATTGTCCACTCTCGTGGGCAATCGACTTCTCGCACTAGTTGCACAATATACTAATCTCATTGAATAAAAATGTTTTTCCTAGACAAAATGTTGATTTTAATATTAATCTATATAATAAATATTTTTAATATACTAGGTGTTGAAAAACAAATTTTCAATATTTTGGGAGCAAATTCTGGACCTCAAAATGAGTAAAGAGTTTCATATAAATATGAGCCCGCAAATGAACCATTTATAAGATATGAGCGATTTTCAGTTTTCAAAATATTAACTACTGGCGCAACCAATTACGATAAATTACGGAAGAAATTCGATTTATTTTTGACTTCTAGTGTTGTACAGAGAAGATGTTTTATATGACCACCGTTCATTTCAATGCAGGAAGTATCGGGTGTTTTTTTAGAGTGATAGAACTTTTGATAGGGATAACTGTGATTTGACAAAAGGTATAAGCCATGTTGTTTTGACATTTCTGTTCAGTAAGCATTGACAAATTATCATGGACAGACTCACGCCGCAACAAAGTTTACAAATTGTTGAAATTTATTTTCAAAATAAGAGTTCTATTCGCCAAACTTATAGAACATTTCGTGAAATTTATGCTTTACAAATTCGTCCATCAGAGCAGTTTATTCGTCGAACTATCGATAGATTTCGGACAACATTTTCTCTAGTCGATGCAACAACAACAACAAGACAAAGAACTGTACGTACAGAAGAAACTATCGCTGCTTTAAGTCATAGTGTTAATGATAATCTAGATTTGTTTATTCGTCGACGTTCACAACAAGTTGGACTCTGTGCATCCACCACATGGCAAATTTTGCGTAAAGATCTTAGTCTATGGTCACTTGATAATAAGCGTCATTTGTTTGCTGATTGGGCCCTATAACAGCTTAAAGTTGATCCACTTTTTTATCGTAAGATTGTCTTTAGTGATGGAGGTCATTTCTGGTTGAATGCCTATGTAAACAAGCAAAATTGCTGTATATGGAATGAAAACAATCCTCAAGAAGTTCTGCAGGTTCCATTGCATCCTGAAAAATGCACTGTATGGTGTGCTTTATACGCTGGAGGCATCATCGGTCCATATTTGTTTAAAAACGATGCTGGAGCTAATGTTACAGTGAATGGTGCTCGTTGCAGATCTATGATCAAAGATTATTTGTGAATAATTTTAAGTAAAACACTTTATTTCCGCTTATTCTTATTTTTCAACGACAATTGTTTCGTCAATTACATATTGACTTCGTCAGGTGAGTATGGTAACTAACTACTTTTACAAAATCTTTCTCCTTAAATACAAGTTTCACTAAAAATACGTGATAAAATGAAGATTTCAAGGAGTTTATTAAAAAAGGTTCAACAACGGAGAACGGTTCACATCTGTTTGGTCGTTCAACAAAATATTCATTTTATGATGCCGGTTTATTTCCATTGCTTCTAAAAGGTCCAATCTATTGCATTTGTGTCCGGATTCTTGTAGATGCCTGGCATAAGTGGAGTTTGATTTATTCTTAACGAATGAATTCTGGTGTTCCTGGATCCTACTCCCAAAAGATCTACCCGTTTGGCCAATGTATACATATGGACATGTACCACAATTTAACCTATATACTCCTGATTTCTTGTTCTTAGGGACGATATCTTCATTATTTATTATTCACAATAAATAATAAATAATAAAATAAAAAATAAATAATAAAAAATTATAAAGATATCGTCAATAAGAACAAGAGATCAGGAGTATATAGGTTAAATTGTGGTACATGTTCATATGTATATATTGGCCAAACGGGTATATCTTTTGAGAGTAGGATCCAGGAACACCAGAATTCATTCGTTAAGAATAAATCAAACTCCACTTATGCCAGGCATCTACAAGAATCCGGACATGATTTTGACCATAACTTTGAAGTTCTCCATTTCGAGAACAAATGCAATAGATTGGACCTTTTAGAAGCAATGGAAATAAACCGGCATCATAAAATGAATATTTTGTTGAACGACCAAACAGATGTGAACCGTTCTCCGTTGTTGAACCTTTTTTAATAAACCCCTTTAAAACTTCATTTTATCACGTATTTTTAGTGAAACTTGTATTTAATGAGAAAGATTTTGTAAAAGTAGTTAGTTACCATACTCACCTGACGAAGTCAATATGTAATTGACGAAACAATTGTCGTTGGAAAATAAAAATAAGCGGAAATAAAGTGTTTTACTTCAAATCATTTACGATGAATTTCCGTCAAGTAGAGACCGAAACAATCAAGAATGATTATTTGTTTCAAAATTTGAATGGTATCGACCCAGAAGTATTTTGTTTCCAACAAGATGGTGCGACACGTCATGCTGCTACCGTAACAATTGATTTATTGAAAGAAAGATTTGGCGATAACATTATTTCGAGAAATGGTCCAATTCATTGGCCTTCAAGATCATGCGACATAACTCCACTGGATTATTATTTTCTTTGGGGTCATGTCAAGTCATTGATTTATGCTGATAAACCAGACACAATAGCTTTGGAAGCCAACATAACTCGTGTTATTGATGAAATAAGGCCTGAATTACTCGAAAAAGTGGTCCAAAATTGGTCTGATCGAATGCGGTTCTTCAGAGCTAGTTGTGGTGGACATATGCCGGAAATTATTTTTAAAACATTTTCATAAAATTATCTTTCGAATAAACAAAAATTGGCTTCAATCTTAATTTAAATGTGTTTTATTTCAAATTAAAGTTCTAACACTTTAAAAAAAACAACCGATACATCGATGCATTAAGGAATTATGTACCCTTTCGAAAAGACCTGGTTGTGTACGGATCGTTTGACAGGGTAGTTCAATCCGATGTTGCAACTCTTCGATGTTATTCGCTGACGTTGCATACACTGAACTTTTCAAATAAACCCAAATACAAAAGTCCGCAGGATTTAAATTAGGAGATCTAGCGGGCCATGACACTGGGCTTCCTCGTCCTATCCATCCTTTGGGAAATGTTTGATCTAAATATTCCCTAACAGTAAGTGTATAATGTTGGGGTGCTCCATCTTGCATAAACCAAATATTCATCCATTGATTTGAAGGTACTACGTCTAGAAAATCGGGCAAGGTATTTTAAAGAAAGTTAAGATATGCGGCTCTTGTTGAATTGCGTGGTAAAACTACTGCTCCTGACAAACGATCTCCTAAAATACCTAGCCAGATATTTATATTGATTTCTGGATTCATGAATGGCGTGTGGATTTTCATCTGTCCAAATATGGCTATTAGGAAAGTTAGAAATACCATCTTTGGTTGAGGATACTAAAAGTAAAATGCGGATGTTCAGCAATCTTCGTTAAAACCCATTGACAGAATGTACTTCTGGCTTGATGATCAGGAGGATTAAGAACTTGCACGCGTTGAATTTGGAATGGATAGAGAAGTTGTTGATGCACAGTTCTTCAGACAAGAGGGTCATTTATTCCTACTTCCGCTAAAATTATTCTTACACTTGTACCGGGATATTCAGTCAGATTATTTAAAATTTGCTCTTCAACTTCTGGAGCACTTACTGATCTTGGACGTCCAGTATTACGAGCGTTTTTTTTAAGTTCCCCTCAATCGTCTAGAAACTTGATTGAACGTCACATGAAGCCTTTGCATAAAGGCGACGTGCTTCAGGACCACTTCACATTAAGGAATAATAAATTTTTTCAACAACAAGGTGAAATAAACTAAACTACTCGAATAGGATGCAAAATACTCACAAAAGTACGTAAATGTCATAAGAAAACCAAATGTTTGATGCCAACTGTGATTTTTTTTTTGATGAACCGACTGAAAAACATTTCAATTGTAAGTTCAGTAAAGAAGACATCTGAAACATGAAAAAAAATGGAATATCGTATTTGGTTGCGCTAGTAGTTAATTTGAAAACCGAAAATCGCTTATATCTCCTTACCGGCCCATTTGCAGACCCATGACCCATGTTTATATGAATTTTTTCACTTATTTTGAGGTCTATAATCAGGTCCCAAAATATTGAAACTTTGTTTTTTAACACCCGGTATATTGTTTAGGTTATCAAAATTTTGTAATTTTAATTTTTAGTGTCATTTATTTGTCAAAAATTTCTTCTACTGAATTAAGAATGACGAATTTAATCAAAAGGAAAGTTTTCATGAATTTCCAATATCTATCTGACCTGACTATAGTTATCCATATTGAATCCTGATAACAAGTTTCTTAAACGCGAGGTGTGTGAAATACTTTAGGTTGGTGTATTTGACCGGAATGGACAACTATCTGTACAAAAGTAACGAAAAGTTTTAAGGAGTGTCGAGAAAGATATTTGTAATAGACAAAGCATTCAAAGCTACTAAAAAAGATAAAGAACTTTTCTTTGGAAATACTGGATGAAAAAAACTCAAAATCGAGTATCGTCCCATGATGGTGCAGTTGATTCTTTGCAGTAATTTTTTTACATCCGTGCTACTTGCGTCCTTTATATTCTTGATTCTGAAATATTGCATCAAAAAATTGCATGTATGGTGGTCCTCTTCGAACACACTTTTAAAAACCTCTAAGTCAATAGTCCTTGAGCTGAAGTTTTGAAAAGAATTATGTATACGCATTTAATAATTTTATCTCCACATGTTTTAATCTTTGAAATATTTGCGTTCTGTATCATAGGCACAAGCTTAGATAAGGCAAAAATATATTATTGATCCAATTTCTGTCACTACTTAAGTTGATGAATGGCAAGTTATACTAGAACCCACTTGTCTCTAAATTAAACACAGGGGGAAAGAACTGCTGGTCATAAATACTGATAAAATTCTACCACTAAAGTCAACGATATCAAGTTTTGTTGAGTGATTCTAGAAGGTTAGGTACCTCAATTATAAGGTAATCTGAAATACTTGTTCCTTGTAATAGCGTTGAACTGTTTAAACATTAGATTGATAGAGGACGACAGGCAACTCAAATGCTCGATAATCGTCCTTAAGGCATTGTGGATTAAGGCTTTCAGTTCGGAAACACGTGAACAAATATTTGCGATGAACCCTTTCGGGTATGTTGTCTTTTCGAAGTGAAAATTGTCAGAGATTGGCTTATGGTATTTGTTAATAAAACATCGTGCAGTCTTAGCCTTCACCTGATCATTCTGTAAAATTTTGAAAAAATTCTATCAATCAAATGTCTGCAGATAATGAATCTATTACCTGGAGGCACCAGACACATTTCCGCTCATAAAGGTCAGGAATTAGGCGCCGAAAATTATATTTTTGAAATCTGTCTCATTAAACTCACGCTCTAAAATATTACAAGTACAGCTTGAACGAAAGCTACAAACCCATGATCTTAAATTAGCACCTTAGAAAAAAATGATTTGATGGTTATTATACATATAACATACCTATATAAAAAAAATTACAAAGTATTTGGAATTTTCTGATAAATTTGTTGCGATATTTTAATCCATGCAAAGTAGTTCCTCGATAATTTTATTTGTATCTAAATATTTAGCAGAATATGGAATCATAATGTTGATAAGTGGGTACAGAAGTTCCAACTATCGTGGAATTCTAAAAAGCTTATATCTTTAAATTTATACTTATTCCTAATATTCCTACTTATGAGTAAGTTTTATCAATTTTATTTCGGTATTATTAATTTAATCGTCTAACGAATTTTTGGAATCGAGCACGAAAAGGTTTTTTTCTAATTTCCCTTGATATTTCGCAGCTGATGTTTTGAAATAGGGAATTGTCAATAAAAATACGTAATACATTGTATAAAAACTGAAAATTACTACGAATAAGTATTTGCATATTACATAATAATAGCTAGAATTAATTCACCAGAATCTAAATAAACCTCATGAAAACATTTAGAATTAAATTTTAAAAATCTGTAGAGGTTCAGGTGAATTATTTCCAGCTATTATTCTGTAATACGTAATACATTGGTTTATTGCCATTTCCATCAAATATCTAAAAAATTTTAGAATCCTTTTCGGGAAAATGTGCTTTCTATTTTTTTAAAGAAGGAAATAAAAAAGATCTTTTTGAATTCTATGTGGGGCACTTTGTGGTGATGGAAATTGTTATTTCTGAATATCCAATCGAAACAATTTTATCTTGGTTGATGGATCTGGATGATTATAGTCAGTACTTGTTTTCTATTAATTCTGTATTGATTAACTGCCCCCCCTGTGTTGATAATTCTGATGTCTATAAAGTTGAACAGTGTTTCTAAGGCATTTTATTAAATTTAATTCTAATAAGTGTTTAATAGATATTTCAGTTTAAATTTTTATAGGTTTTGGAGAATTAATCCAGCTTTTATCTGTAATATTTAAAAAACTCCTTCGGAGTTAATTTTCAACATATACTGAATTATCTATGGAATATATTTTCTATGCGAATTTCATGAATTTGTTTTTAGAATATCATGTTTGCTCGGCAACATGTAATGTGAATCATTTATTTTATTACAATAAAAATAAGAATTTTGAGGAAATTTCACAATATATTAAATAAATATATATTCTTCACCTAAAATTACTACTTGTCTAGAAAAACTTTATTTTTAATTTTATGACATGGTATACGTATATGCATACATGAATTTATCCACTTATGTATAACCCAAAAAGACTACAGAAATGATAAAATACTTATTTCAAAATATAAGCTAGTGTCATTAAAATTATTCTCAATCTTCAGATAAATCTAACATCTTTTCAATCTTGTTAATGTGTTTAAGTATAAATGTTAGAATCATCTGAGGTCTTTTCGGTTTTTTTCTAGTTATGCATCAGTGGACAAATTTATGTATACATATGTATACCACGTAAGAAAATGAAGAATGGAGTTTATTTAGACAAGTGTATCTCATGTATATTTTTCAATATATAAAGTGAAAATTTTTCAGAATTCTAAATTTAATTTTAATTTTTGAATTTAAATTAAAACATTCGTTAGGTACTCTCAAAGTTCATAATTTATTATTTATTGTATATCATGGTTGAAATAAATACTTCATGCGCTTTTATTTAATTTCTTTGAATAATTTTTTCTCGAATTGTCTTGAAAATGCTTCAAGATGAACTCAAGGTGAAAATAGAAACATGTGTTCCATTAATAAATCAATCATGGTTAAAACCTACTTACTTCAATATCAAATCGTTTCTTGGGGCTATTTCATTATTATTAGGCTGACGAAGATTCTAAAGAATTCTTGGTGTATTCAGAAGTTTTTGTTGTCCCATGAGCGGATATGTTCATAAAATATGGTCATCTGAACTTACTTCAGTGGGACATGGTCAACTTTTAAAATATAATTTTATGGTTGATTTTATCCTAAAATCTATAGTTTATCGCCTTATAAACTACCCGACATAAATATTGGTACCATTTTTTATTGGTGAATCTTCAGTAAAATAGATCGTCTCAAATTCAAAAGCCATTTTTCCTTTGTGTAGGCAGGTATTTCGAAAGGAAAGTGAAAATGTTACTAGGGATCGAAATAGTTGTTGTAA
Source organism: Megalocaria dilatata (assembly GCA_034642435.1). Taxonomy (NCBI): domain Eukaryota; kingdom Metazoa; phylum Arthropoda; class Insecta; order Coleoptera; family Coccinellidae; genus Megalocaria; species Megalocaria dilatata. The sequence goes on along the minus strand of CM067856.1, from coordinate 41,363,226 downwards.
AAGGAGCCAATTTTTATTGCTTTAAAATATCGTTAGTTGCAGGTAAAAATGGGCCAAACTTCAAAATATTGAAGTAAAACTGATATTGTAGGAAATTGAAATTCCAAGGAAAATACCTATATTTCAATTAATATTAACGACTGCCGAGAATCGTATTCAATAAACTTTATGTTTTGGAACATTATTGAATGTGGAGGTTGTGCGAAGGGTCCTTCTAACATCTAGATTTTATCTGTTGGTTTACGTTCGCCATTTTGAATATTTGCGGTAATTGCAATTGCACTCGTGATGTTGAAATTTGACGTGCAAAACTTTGCTGCCTGCCTCATCTGAATTATTAATCTTACATTTATTTTCGCATGGAATTGGTAGCACGCAAAGCTGTCGCTATTATTATTTTATAATTGCATCGAACACAAGCTGGAAACTTTCCTATAAATAAAAGATGTAATATGCAAATTCGAAGGAGAATTAAATATTGTATATCACGTTTTTCTAGAATTTCGGGTGGTTACTTTCTTTCAGAATCAAAATACTTTGTACGAATGATTTTGACCTAGATCTATTTACTAAAAAAATAATATTGAAAATTCAAATATTTCTTTTCTTGAACCGTACCTGAGAGGGCAACATAAAAACGATGTAACACAGTGACAAAAGTTTATTCCCTATATACACCTTATAATAAATATATAAACATTATAATGAATTCAATTTCTCTGCTGAATGTAGGTCAGAGACTTTTAAACTATTTCAAACATTATCAAAACAATATTTTATTCTTTGCGAAAACAGGTTATTTCGTCATTGTGTTAGTTTTTTTTTATGTATCCAGGTACAGTTTAAGACAGGAAATTATTGAATTTTTAACACATTTTCATTCCGTTGAATTAATTCCTTCTCAATACTAATTGCAATAACCTCGTATTTAAAGAATTATGAGAATGTATTATGTAATTTTAAAGTCTGTTTTAAATAGGATTATTTTTATAATAATCGTTATAGATAGGGAAATATTTACTACATTTCATGATAAAAATTAAGTTGATATTTATTTCAGAAACTAAAGAGCTACTTCAACGATTTCACTGCGTATCCTTTTGTTTTAGTCCATAACACCGAAATACCGATTGATTTAAATTCTTCGTAGCGCAATAGTTATTTTGATAAAAATGCCATATCATAGGTCTACATGGAAATTTTTTTATTGTTATTTATTGACACGCCCAATAGCTCTACCATGAGATGTTTAAGACTCATTCACTCTTTCTGGGATACTCACTATACAAAAATTGACAGTCAAGGTTTTGTGCCTGTTGAATTGAACTTGTAAATACGTACACAAAAAATCATCAAATATGCTTTTCAGCGTGTATTTTCAGATGAATTCAAACTTTTTTTCACCTTATCGGTATGCCCTATAGGCGGCATATCACAAAATATAACACCGTGTCTTTAAACTCGTCTAGATATCTATATACAAGTGTTTTATAGGAACAAATAATGAAATAATAATTAATTGAAATGAAGAATCTCCATAGGGGTTATTATTTTTCGGTATTCTTCATCTTAATATTTTAAAACTGGAAATTCCCATTTGTTTTATTTAACTGTGTTGTCAGTGAATGGATTTCAAATTGTAACGAAATCTTGAAGACTTCCTTGTGTATCGAATTGCCTAATCCTTCTTAGATTATCGTGAGGAATTCGAAATCTATCGCTTGGTGTTGAAATACACCCAACCACTCTTTTATTGATTAAGAATAAGGAAGGGTAAAGATTGTCAGTACATTCAACTCTACTAAGTCTTCTTTTGCTCGAATTACTGTAACAAATCCATGTATCTAGAACTGAATTTATTTTAGGATTTCACAGTGGAATTATATAGTCCGTCTAGAAAGTATTCGGAATTTATTATTTTTCATAATTTTAATATACTTCTTTTTTATAACATTCTAAGACAAAAGTAATGTATAAAATAGGTTGCGCAGATAGTCGACTATGACCAAAGTTGCATGTCAACACTATTTTTCAAATATTGTTGATTGTCAACAGGTATACAATTTATGAAATAATGTCTCAAAAGAAAACAGGTAGAATATTTATATGGAAAAGATTTTCGAAACGTAAAAAATTAGTGTAATTGACTGAACTGGGTGTATATGAGACAATAAAAATTATACAAAATGGCATGAATATGAGGCATAGATCAGTTTCAGTAAGACCGCGTAAGATTAAAGAAAACAATTTAAACGCTTTATTGGCCTTAAAACGACACAATCCGCGCCTGGGGTTTCGCGAATTGGCTAACTGATTTGGAAATCAACGAAATATAAAAGTATGTCCAGAAACAGTCCGTATATCACTGAAAAGATAAGGCTACGCTACATATTAAGGGAACCAAAAAAAAATCTCTAAAATGACACATTTACAAAAGAAACAAAGTTTAGAATTTTGCCAACGTTCTCGAGATAATTTTAATAATGTTCTTATATCTGATGAAAGTTGTTTCCAACTTGGTGGAAATCACTCAAAAATTCTATCAAAACGACCTGTTACCGTTCAAATTTCGGAATTTCCTACCAAAATAATGGTTTGGGGAGCAATACCTCAGCGTGGTGCTATGCCTCTCTGTATAGTTAATGGTACCATTAATAGTGAAAAGAATTTTGGCATTCTTAACGATTTTCCCCTTAAAACGGTGCATGCTTTATATCCATTGGTGGCGTTTTCAACAGGATAATGGAAGATGCCATACCTATACTCAAGCTTGGATGCAAGAACACCAAGTGACAATTATTTCATGGCCAGCAGCTTCACCAGATCTTAGTCCCATCGAAAGCATGGGGACTAATGAAGATTGAAATCAAACCAGCAGCGCCACGAAATAAAGATGATTTAATTCAGTCTGTTCTACAGTCCTGGACTACCATCATCGAATATTATGGAGGTGATCCAGTGTCGGGTATATCTCGACGTTTAGTCAAGTATTTACAGTTGGAGGTTGTATAAGTAAATAAGATGAATATTTTGTTACAATTTTCTAATTCAAGAATTGAAAATATACACTAAATAATTAAAATTGAGCTTTGTTTTTTCCGGATACTTTCTAGTTGGACTATATATAAAATGTAAAAGTATCAAAATATTTTGGCACTTGTTTTCAGCTCCTTGATGAGAATTGCATATATTCTTCATCAATATATGGAAGTTTTAGCTTTTGTGAGGCAGAGAAGTAAGAAATGCAGTCCTTAACTGTCCAGGTCTCTTTGCATGATTATTAACTAGATATGAAAACAAGAACATTTGGGGTTAGGAATATATAGATTATTAATCCAGTTATGGGACTATTCCTAAATGATCTCATCTATGGGTTTTATCAGAAATACTAAAATAGATGGTCCTGTAATACTGTGTTCTTCTTCCATACCTGCCGAACCAGACATCTTAGAAATTTCGTTCGAAAACAGGTTTCTTGTATTTCTATTTCTGAATCTCAAGAAATTATTTTCCAATATACAGGGTGTTCCCAAAAGAGATATTCAACAAACGGGTTATTTTTTAAATGAATTGCCCTATATATTCTCATTTATTTTCAATGAACTTCACCATCTCTATTAAAACGCAAAATCTTAGAAATATTTTTCTAACGGTAAAGATCTCATTCAGAGAAAACTGGAAAAAGTTGAGCGCACAGCACTCCGCTGAAAGACCTAAAACGGTTGCAAAACGTAACACGAATATGATACGAATTCTTGGTTACTGAAAGATTCATAGAGTCATCATAACAAAAAGATTAATCTGCCATAGACAGAATGTCCGTTATTGATTGCCAAATATGATGAACTTGAAATTGATATTTCCCGATTTTTTCAAACGTAACGCCCTATTTGTTTTTTTACTATAATGCAGAGAATTGAATGCTTCACATTTTTTCAGTATTTGCTGGAACCAGCTGAGTGTGGTGTATTATGATCATTTTTGGGATATAGTTTATATATCAAAATAAACTTTTTTTTAACGGCAGAATACGCCGTTGCACTTAGGAAACAGTCTCTATATCGGATCTCATCTATATCGAATTTATTTTTATTTAATTATGTTGTTTATATATTTTCGTAGAATTTTAATTTCGTCTTACAATGTGAAACCTTAATTACATTGTGAAACAATAATTACATTGTGAAACAATAATTACAAATTACGCTTAATACGTTAAATCCATATAAGAGGAAATATGAGAAGCTATCTTATTAACTGTATTCCCATACTCAATGAACAGTTGAAGAGATTGTTAGAAATAAACGAATTCTTGGTGGAATTACTGAATGCAGACCTCATATGAGTCATTCTTCAGCAATTGGTCATTGTGATTTCGTTTTGTATCAGTTACACTTCCTGGAAAGTCACTCTTAACATTTATAAGACAATAAACATCATTCTGCCTTATTCCGTTACTCCATTAATGATAATAATTATTCAGGTAAATAAAGAAACCTGGGTCTATGCGATATGTGTAATCGTACTTGAATAGTAGTTATTCATCAGAAATTCCAAGATAATCTTTCTTGGTTTCGTTTAAGTATCGTTGAGAGATGGAATATTGGGATGAATGGCACATTTGTCAAATTGTCAGTTGGCAACTATGATCTTGATAGTGTCATGGTACCAGGGAGGTATTAGGGGTTGGCGATGAATATCTTATGTACATTTTAAAGATGGACGGGATTACTTATTCAATCTGCTTGTTTCCATCAATCTTCTTCCTTCCGGTGGTAAGTAATATTAAGAAAAGAGTATTCTTTTTTATATTATTGTATTAACTGATGAAACCTCAGACAGAACTACTGGAAATTTCGTCTAACATATGACATCCGCCGATCCACTGAATAAGCTATACGCTTAGATATGTGTCAATTCATTAAACATTTCACAGAAATCTCGTATTTATTCTACAAGGTCATGGGATTGACATGTTTTCATGGTGGATACTTAGAATTATCGACATTCTTGACATTGACGAAATGGGTCGATTTATGCTTGAATAAAATTGGGAAAAATTAAAAATTCATTTTTAAAGTGGTGAAGATTCTATCTAAACTTTTAGAAATTTGCGTAGAAAATTCAATAGAAATGAAATGCCTCTACGGTAATTTGTGGATCAATTTATTTCGCGAGTTTCGGAGGACTGTTTTTTGTGGACATCCGTTAAGGTTAAATATTACGCTAATCATCCAGAAACGATTATTGCCTTGAAACATAAAATCGAAGTTGTCATTCATGAAATTGACCCCAGACAATCGACTGAAAAGTTGATGTTTATCGGATGGAGTACTGTAGCCAGTCGTGGCGGTTATTGTAATAATATTGTTTTTTATTTGTAAATGTCAAGGTTCAATATTTCCAATAACCTCTATACTTTGAATGAATATTCATTAGTTTGTTATTTATAGCCTATCGAAAATGCAAATTTTAAACGATCCATCCCTTAAAAGAAGAATTTGGCTTGAATTTTAACTCGAGTGATATTTGACATGACTATTTTACGAAAATATAAAAACTAAAAGGACAACCTTTCTGGTATACGATACAATCAAGAAGTTACACAAAATATTCATTACCAAAATGAGAGAATGAATGTCTGTGGTTTTTTTAATTAATAATGAATGGTAAAATTATGATCTCTGGCCAAATAAATATTCTATATTCTTCAATAACTTTCTTTGTACGAGTACCATATGTGCTCCAGTATTCCATATTATTATTTCCCACAATATGTCCCATTTTTCTGTCTTATATAAAAGTAGTAACCTTCTGTTAATGCATCAATTTTCTATTCACCTGTTTCTCTATCTAACGTGTATTTTATTTTCACCAGAACGTGTATTTTATTTTCACGAAAAAGCTCCACACAAAATTTGTTGCCTAAGTACTTGTAGTATTGCAAACTTACAGATTGGAGGTTTCACTTCCAATTTCACCTCGGGAAATATTTTCAAATCTACTATTTCTCCATGGATAATTAGGCAAATAATTTACATAAAATTCAGTTCTCATGATTTTTTGAATTTGCAAAATGTTTTACTAGGATACTTTTTTTACCCCGGCAAAAAATATTTCCGGTCTATATCGTGCAAATGTAATAGTCTTCAACAATTTTCAAATCACTATTTTAAGGTCTTGAATCAGAAAAGAATGCTCAAAAATTTTATAACAAGGCTTAAAAATATTTCTTTTTCGTTATCATAAAAAACGTTATGCCGTTAATGATTGCTTGTCTAATTTAAGTAATTCATTTCATCTGTTTATTTTTAATTTGAATTAATTTTAGTTTTATCTTCCTACTTCATAAGATTGCCGAAATATTTTTAAAGCATCCTTTATCAATATGTAAATATTTCATTATCCGTTTTTTATCATTTACACTAAAACTTCTCAAGTTTAAGAAAACAAATATATAGATATATTAAAAAAAAATTTATAGTTTCATAAAGGGATAACTAATATTTTCCAAATAGATTGATATAACTCATCAGCTGTTAAAAGAAATAAACTAAATGAAGAATATATAAAATTCCTTAATTTCCTTAAATTACTTGTTTGCTCCAGTAACAGTGTCGATGCTTTGTGAAATACAAAACTATTTAAATGATCCCCCATCGCCCTAAAGACGCCCCTGTCAGAAATAATAGGCCATATTGGAAATCGTGCAGAGTCGACCTCCGATATAAAAAGAATCTGATTTCTTCGTGGATTGTTGACGCCAACAGAGTTCCACAATGGCCTGCATACAAATTCGGGGTGTGTTTATGGTGGAAATCGAATACAGACCACCCTTGTTTCATCACGATCCTCTGCATACAGAACGGAGGTTCCGAATGGTTAGAAGGTGGCTAAAACAATATTTACACAAATAGGGTCGTCTTCCTCTGAGATGTCATCTTATTAATTCTCAGCCGATGCATTAACTTCTATGGATAACTAAATGGATTATTTGAACAATTCCTGAAAGATATCCAACGATGATTGGTGCATACTTCATACGAGTGGGACTTCTATTGTGGTGCAAGATGCCGAAAAGTTCGGAGCTTTTAGGTTGATAATTTCCGACAAATAACTGAGCAACATATAATAAAAAAAAATATCACCATCCTCTGAAGTTTTCAGGTCAAGATTTTCAGACACGACGCGATGGAATATCGAATTGAAATCTATCTGAGAATCTTTATTTTCTATTCGAATTGAATACATAGCACTGTAATAATCAGTAATTATTAGTTCGCGAGTTCAGTTGTGATAAATAAAAATACATCTTTTGAAGAGATCTTATAGGGCCTCGTCCTTTCAAATCAATTTTTATGTTGTCCCTTAAATGAAATAATATAGATTAATTTGAATGTAAGTCGATACTTGATAGAAGTAAAAGTTGAAAGACTTTTAATTCAGAATTATATATTCTAACTTCTACAATAATGAAAGTATATACAAAAACTATCAGAATGATATCCTTATATATAATTATATGTGTGTGGACAGCTCTGTGGGAGAGCATCGGGCTCGTGACCGAAAGGTCCGGATTCGAATCCTGTTCAAGTAGAAAAAAAAATTTCTATTTAGATGGTTGTCTGCCACCATTTCACTGTTGGGTCAAAAATTAACAGTGCTGTGACCTAAAGTGACGCAAGATCGCAGTAACAAAGCCTACCCAGAACAGAATTGCACTCCTAACTCGCACAAGCTGAAAAAGCTTCTAAGGGATCTTCATAGAAGATCTAGGAGTATCAGGATAATAATAATAATCAATATAAAATATTTTTCAATGTCTCGAAAAAAACCTTTCTACATACCGACATGAAACGTATTAATACAAATTTATTAACAAAAACTATATAAGTATGTATATTGACATACAAATAGAAGAATATCCACTATTCCAAAATTATCTAAAATTCTTAAAATAAAAATTCAACTAAAAATAATTGAACGGGAATTCCAACATTTGATAGCTATTTCGGTCTCTAGACCTCTTCAGAAATGTATTGAATTCACATTCAAATATATCACAGGATCAAAATTTAACTCATCAAATAAGATAAAACCTAAAACGAATAAACTCGAAGTAAGCTTTAAAGTATCGAAAATAAAACAGAAATGATCAACATGTTGTTACGTTTAACCTATAACCATTTGCACTCGGAACATAGAAAAACATAACAAAACTTATTCACCCCAATGAATGTCCCATGATGAGAAAAATAACCAATAAATACATTTCTGAGGAGGTCTAGACACCGAAATAGCTATAAAATGTTGGAATTCTTGTTCAATTATTTTTATTTGATCCTTTATTTTGAGAATTTTAGATAATTTTCGAAACAAAAATTATTCACCCCAATGTCCCATTATAAGAAAAATGACCAGAATTTCAAAAATAATAAATAATTAAGGAACATATTGTTGATATTTAGACTCTATATGAATTTATTTCATAATTCAAAAATCAATTTGAATGTGAGTCAATAATTAATAGAAGTAAAATTTAAATGACTTTAAATTCAGAATTGCATATAAATTTTACTTCTGTCAAGTACTGACTCACATTCAAATTGATTTTTAAATTATGAAATAAATTCATATAGAGTCTTAATATCCACAATATATTCCTTAATTATAAATTATCAATTAAATCTACTGAATAAATACTAGAAGGGGACAAAATTTTGTTTCGTTCCTTGTTTTATTAAAACCAAATTCCTTTTCAAAAATGCAAAACATAACCTCAAGAATTTCTTCGAAAACAACTCGCTTAAACTAAGCTCCTTCAAAAAAATTTTTAAAGCAAGAGAACATCTTCTAATTGCATTTGAAGAGTAGGCTCCACAGAACACTATGTTCCTCAAATAAGTTGATGATAAGTAAACGTACCGTCATATTGAATAACGTATTGGTCTTGCGCGATGCTAAAGGGGCTAAAGATGACCACACACAAAAGGTTTCAAGCTTTTTTAAAAATGTTTAAAAAGTATTTATTTCGATAAAAAAATTTGGTGCTGCAGCTCTGCAGCACATGGTAGATACCGTTTCTGAATATTAGAATTCAGATTCGAAGACTACTAACTAGTGTATTGAAAATTTAATTTAGTACCCTATAAAATAATTTTATTTCAAGTTTCTAAATCGCATCCAATATAGTTTTAGTATTTTGCATAATTAACATTAAAAAAGTAACTTCATGATATCCAAAGTTTTTCATCGACTCTCGTTCGTAGTCAATGGCAGCAGTATGAACTTCAACAGCTATAAGATACACGAAACTTGAGCTTGCAATATATCATCCGTTTTCTTGTAGATTTAAATAAGGAAATGGAATTCACTTAGAAGGGTTCTGTTTAATCGATAAGAGTTAGCAACGCAATACTGTCGTGATTTATCCAGTGTAATCCAATTTAATCAAATTGCATTATGTGTTATTTCGATTCTTTAATTGAATAAGTAATCATAATATTGCACGGATTTATAATTTAATAAACAACTCGTTTTAAAGAATGCCCAATACAAGGTTAATATCTGCTTGAATATTCGATGAAAAATATTTACATAACATATATTATTTCAAGAAAGTAACTATTAGTTATTATTTATTTAAAACGAAAGATACCACCTACCTGAAGATGCTACTGTGATAGCGAAACAATTGGTGTATTAAATAACAATAAAAATTTGTGAAAGCCAGAATAACCTTTTTTAATATGGATTTTCATCAAGTAAAGATGGATTCAATTAAACAATTAAACGTCGATTTATCTATTAATTTACAGCAGTGGTTTCGCCAACACTCTGGCTTCTTCAGGTTTAAATTTTGAGCTGACTCTGAATATAACAACACTATTTCTTATATAGCTGTGGTATATATTGGTCAAACAGGTAGATCCTTGGACAAAAGATTAACACCAGAGGAGTTATAAATCAGATATCTCACACTATACATATGTCAGTCGTTCAAAAGAATTCATAAAACTCATTTTAACTGGTGATGAGACAAAGGTTTACAAATTTAACATAGAAATTAGTCAACAACATTCGAAATGGCGCCTTCTAACTAAGCCGAAATCGAAAAACGCACGTCAATGGTGATCTAAACTAAAGGTAATATTGACAGGTTTTTTCGATTATCCCGAGTAGAATACTCAGAATTCTAGCCAGAAGGTGATACAGTAAATAAAGAATATTATCTCAGCGTTTGAAAGAGAAAGAGACAAGATTTGTGAAAAGAAAACTTGTGAATTTTGCACCACGATAACGCAACATCTCACAAAGCTATCATTGTGAATGAAATTCTGAAACTCGACACATCTTATTGAAAAACCACCGTATTTGCCTGATAGGGGTCCGATCGGCTTTTTTCTGTTTCCAAAAGTCAAATTATCACTTCGAGGAACTCGTTTACAGTCGATAGAAGACATAAAAGTGAACTTGGGATAAGTACTAAAAAACCTATTTCGGAAAATATCTTGGAAAAAATAATATTTTGGGGATTGGATTATTCTTTGCAGTACGTGCATCGTGTAAAAAGGACTCTACTTTGAAGGCGATATAATAAATTTATATCAATAATAAAATATGTGTTTCATAGACCGATTCCTTCAATATTTTTTTGACCAAGTATATAACACTGTCTAGAGAATATTCTGATTTTTTTATTTCAACCATGCTTGTTAATAACAAATATATTGCAGTTGAGCATGACTCGAACTAAGAATTTGGAAATTAATTAAGACGAATAAGTACAACGTGTCTTAGAAATCTGACGAGTGTTTCACATTTTTTGAAAATCATTGAAGGGGGGTTCTCGATATGTTGAAATTAATTTTAATAGATTTTATTTCGAAATATGAATTAAGGAACGTAACTAACAGTTTTCTTGAATATTTCATGTTTCATTGTTATATTTATATTATACGAGAAATGTTTCATTTAATGATATTGTCTCATAGGAAAACTAATTGTGAAATGATGTCCAAAACCGGTTCTGCATATGCATTTATTTAGAGGTGGTCGGATTTTTTCTATAACTGAATTCCTGAAAACATTGTCCCTTACTTCGCAAACTGACGTTGACTGATATGTTTCAAATTAGCTGGAGTACCAGACTGAACTAGAGAGGTACCCTAGTCGATTGGAAACAATTGAAACTAAGACTCGAGCACTTCCACAATTGGCGCTTTGACCACATCTGCAAATGGTCAAGACAGGATTTCACAGGGCAGGATCCTAAATGATTTAGATGAATAGATACCATAACAGTGTTGCTACAATCGTTATAAACCATTATATCTATACTTAAATATAAAATATTTGTATATAAACTTCGAAATACTTTATATTGGATAATTTCAATGCAATTTTATTATCTATTATTAATTCTCATCAAATATTGATAAAATGTGAAAATATGCAAAATAATCAAATCAGTTCATTAAATTAATTAGTTACAGATTGATATTTAATGGATATAATCGAAAAATTTGTATAAAAATATGACTAATGTATGAGTATTTAAATCGAGAATACAACTGCAGAAATTTTGTCTTAAGTACTAAATTCTCTCATGAAAGATATAGAGGAGAGTTAAAAACAGAGGTATGGAAAAAAATTGTTTGTAATTATGAAGGAAATTAAAAAAGTTTAAGTTGTGGGGATTTGTTTGAGTCCGTTCAATAGTTAAAAGGGAATTATTTTTTATTATATCTATTGATTTCTAGGGTTTGCAAGAAATTTAGTCGATAACAGTGTTTCCTAAGACATTTCATTTAATTGGTGTTTCGAATCATCAAATCCTTCATCAGCAACATTCCACACAAATTATATAATTTCTAAAACTCAATTGCTAAATTTATATACCTCGTTTTTAGAGAAATATAGCCAACAACTATATTCTAAATTGAAATATATGACTAATAAATCTATTTCCAAAGGCGATTTCATCAGAGTCCATCCCTGATAGAAGGGCCATAAAGCACCACATGCGAAGAAATCGAAGGAAGCTACGATTTCTTGTAAAGTATCAATGAAAGCGATGACCGCCTGCTTGGAACATTCCCAGAATAAGGGTTTGAAACCGGTCATCCTCTTTCATTTGAAATTGATTGTCGGCTCCCTCATTGTCGAACTCAACAAAAAGGGCGTTTTACTTGCCTTTAAATTGCAATGCTCGGAATTGATGAAGTGTTCCTGATCGGATTTTGAGGCGGCAGTTTTTCTTAAAAAAAAAAGATTCTAGCCCCTTTTATCAGAATATCACATAAATCCCTCGTTCGAAAAGTTTATTGGAAACTTGATTTAGGGACGGAAGTTATGAGCTAACATAACAATAATTATGAATGAAATGGTGTTTTTTATCTCCCTAAATGTAGGAAAGTGCTCCTGATCTGGAGAATATACAGATGGTTTAAAATTCAATGTTCAGCTTTTATATAAATTAATAAGAAGAAGCTTAGTCGATTGATTCTATCGGGTGTTTTTTTTAGAGTGATAGAACTTTGGATAGGGATACCTGTGATTTGACAGTAGATAGAAGCCATGTTGTTTTGACATTTCTGTTCAGTAAGCATTGACAAATTATCATGGAAAGACTCACGCCGCAACAACGTTTACAAATTGTTGAAATTTATTTTAAAAATCAGTGTTCTATTCGCCAAACTTATAGAGTACTTCGAGAAATTTATGGTTTACATAATCGTCCATCAGAGCAGCTTATTCGTCGAACTATCGATAGATTTCGGAAAAAATTTTCTCTACTCGATGCAACAACAACAACAAGACAAAGAACTGTACGTACAGAAGAAAATATCGCTGCTGTAAGTCAGAGTGTTAATGATGATCCAGATTTGTCTATTCGTCGACGTTCACAACAAGTTGGACTCTGTGCATCCACCACATGGAAAATTTTGCGTGAAAATATTGGTCTACACCCATACAAGATCCAACTGGTTCAAGAACTAAAGCTGCTTGACCATAATAAGCGTCGTTTGTTTACTGATTGGGCCCTAGAACAGCTTGAAGTTGATCCACTTTTTTATCGTAAAATTGTGTTTAGTGATGAAGCTCATTTCTGGTTGAACGGCTATGTAAACAAGCAAAAATTGGCGTATATGGAGTGAAAACTCAAGAAGTTCTGTAGGTTCCATTGCATCCTGAAAAATGTACTGTATGGTGTGCTTTACACACTGGAGGCATCATCGGTATATATTTCTTTAAAAACGATGCTGGAGCTAATGTTACAGTGAATGGTGCCCGTTACTGATCGATGATCAATGATTATTTGTTTCAAAATTTGAATGGTATCGACCCAGAAGTGTTTTGGTTCCAGCAAGATGGTGCTACACCTCATGCTGCTACCGTAACAATTGATTTATTGAAAGAAAGATTTGGCGAGAAATGGTCCAATTAATTGGCCTCCAAGATCATCATATTTGGGGTTATGTCAAGTCATTGGTTTATGCTGATAAACCAGAAAAAATAGACGCGTTGGAAGACAATATAACTCGTGTTATTGATGAAATAAGGCCTGAATTACTCGAAAAAGTTGTCCAAAATTGATCTAGTCGAATGCGGTTCCTCAGAGCTAGTCGTGGTGGACATATGCTGGAAAATATTTTTAAATCATAAATGTCATAAAATTATCTTTCAAATAAAAAAAAATTGGCTTCAATCTTAATTTAAATGTGTTTTATGTCAATTTAAAGTTCTATCACTCTAAAAAAACACCCTATATAATCGATTGATCAAATTTTTCGGGTAATTCAATGAGTCGATAGGTCAAACCAACCGATGACATTCACGTCAAGAGGGCGTGTCTAATTGTTGTCACTTCTACATAATTTACCCTGAAAATATATTTGTGTAATATCTTCAATTCATTTTTCTGTTCTCGTTCTTGTTTTAATATTCATCACGTTTCATCAATTTCTTTTTTTCAGTCCCATAATGAAGATGAAATTAGCGATGGAGATGAATCGATGAGGGACAATGATGATGGCGACAGTTCTGAAGAAAACAGGCTGCCTCGTAACAGTATACTTCCAGAGCATGTCGACGTCCTTGCTAAATTAAAATTGCAAGTCGGAAGCATCAAACCAGGGGTAAGGAAACCCAAATAGAAGTAGAGAATTCCATAACACCACATTAACATAATTGTGTATTGTACCCACAAGTGAAACTAGAAGGTCTTTCAGCCACGTGCGGTTTCAGCACGCGTTGGTTGTGGTCCATCTTCATTCTAGGTAGAAATTTTCTACCTCCAACAATCTATGGGTGCAATATCTTGTGCCCACATTGGCTTATCTATCTTCAGCTGTTCCTTTCATAAATAAAGTCCTATTATATTCGATAATCCGTAGAAGAGTTTAAAATATTTTTCATTCAAAGCTATCAGTTTTTAATATGGAGGGTCGTTGAAATTCGATACTTATCTTTGGTAGAATATAAAATGTTGCAAAATTTAAAGTTTAAATTCAACAAAATTAAATTAAAATACATCCAAACAGCATACACTTGAATTCCTTCTTTGAAAGAGTCATTCAATTGAGAAAATAATCTTCGTAATTTTTTTAAATAATGGCTTCATAAGGCATCACACAAAATTATTAATAATTTAATATGTCATAATATAATATAAAAAAATGTTGCATTGTAGTTGAATAAACGTTATTCGTCTGAACGTATAAACTAATAATGAGGTTCGGAGGGAAATATGTAGAAGTAATTCTAATTATACTCACGAAATTTGGCAAGAATAGGCGCGTTATTATTCTACTTCTAAGTGCTGAATTTCAGGTCGATGGAATCTGCGGTTTCGAAAATATTGGAAAAAATATAAAAAAATTTCGAAGGCTGATGAATATGGAACTATTGAATCGATTTTGGCCATTAACGAATTTAGCCGCAGCATCTCACCTGATAGTTCCAAAACTCTAGCTCTTTCCATTCGATAGTCAGCGTGTTTACGAACAGATCAGCGGACAGAATTACTTTTCACCTCGGATTCATCTTTGAGTCCAGCCTAATCGTTTGAGACAATTTTCTGCTCAAAATTCGAAAATTACAGACATTTGGACTATTTCAGAGCTGTTTTTCTGGAGAAACAGAACGTTTCATGCTTTTTGCCGAAATAATATGAGAAAAATTCAAAAGAGTGTCTCAATTTATCTTCATGAAATTGGGCACGAGCGTTTGTGTCGTTACTTCACATTTAAATACTAAATTTGAACTCAATCGGGTTTATACTTTCGAAAATATTCGAATAACAATTTCAAAGGAGAATAACTCAGGAATCACTGAATCGTCCACTTTGTCACTTGTAACCCTTTCTCTGGAATAAGAGCGCAAAAATAAATATATATTTTTGCTGAACTTGATTAATCTGCTTTAAAATAGGAAAATATATGTCGTTCTTTCAGAATGGAATGATCGTTAAATAAAAGAGTATTCAACTGTACTGTTATTTCTGAATTGATTATGTTAGTCAAAGCTGAAAAATAAGACGCGGATTCCTGAAACCATGATTCGCCTGTGGGAATGAATGAAACAAGTATTCATTGCGTTTCAAAGCGACTGATTTGTTCCGTTGAGCCTTGGTTTACGACATTGCTGAAAAATAATTTTACAACCTGAATAATCGTTTCGATAGAAAGCCCTATCAAATCAAACGGAACCCATAAACCTGAAAGAAACTAAGAATAGAACGTTGATGATCTCGATCAAAGTACAGGCTGAATCGATTAACTGTAAGCAGTGTAAAATTCGAGAGAATAAATGAAGCTTTCTGAATTTCAAAGCATCGAGTTTGTTACAGAATCGAGTTTTTGTTGTTAGATTGTTTTGAACCTAATTTTCCTCAGATCCTCCTGGTGGAAAAATTTCAAATATTTTAGTTAGTACGTGCATGGGAGAAACATAATATAATTATTCTTCGAAATTCTTACCAAAAAAACTTTGTTTCTCTGAGACTTTCTAATACATTTTTTTTAAATTTATTATCCTGATACTCCTACTTCTTCTGTGAAGATCCTTCTGAAGCTTTTTCAACATGTGGGGGTTAGGAGTTCAGTTGTGTTCTGATCAAATATTTTATATTCTAGTTTTTTTAAACAGCCCCATTGTTTTTTTTTCTTTCATTATTTCCAACTAATTAAACTGAATAATCCGAAAAATAATTTATCATACCGTGAAATCTTTTAGTTTTAGATTGAGAACAACTGGATTTCAATATTAAACTGTCTCAGCCATGAATATTTGGTAGCTGGTCATAATTTAAACATTTTTTTCATTAGTAATATATAGTAATTTTCAAAAACTCTTGGATAGATTTCACTAATCTTTCCTCCATAGATAATGGAAGGAATATTGTAAGAAACTCGTTAAAAAATTGGTGATTCGCGAACAGTTTGTGTTTAAAATACGTATAGAGGCAATTGAGGTAAAATACATGAAAATTCAAAATTATGGGAATAATAAAAGAAAATTTATAAAAGCTACTTACTCAAACTCAAAATATTAAGCATGCTCGTTCCTTAATGTAAATAAATTTCATTGTATTACATAACAATAATTAAAAAAATGTATATGAGCCACATCGTGGTGAAACAATTGTTGTAGTAGTACAAACATTTTTGTGGAAATAAATTACTGTCTCATATACATTTTTTTAATTAAAATGAGTTTCCACCAAGTAAAGACCGAATCTATCAAATATTTACATAACAATAGTTCAAGTTTTTTCAGATTTCTTAAATAGACCTGAACCTTATATACTGAATGTTAAAATGTTTATAATGGTCTTCAAATCATCAGGATCAACACTAATTTCTGAAATTTTCTCTTTATTCCATTTTCCATGAACATCAAATTAGTTTAAATAATATTTTCCAAATCCATTGTCAAAGTCGAAACTTTAATAAACGATAAAACTCTGAATAAACGTCCATGACGAACGTAAAAAAATGGTGAGGAGTACTCATGTGAAGTCAGGAGCTTTTGCGCGCTTGTTCATATAACCCACGATTCACACGAAATTTTGCATTCGCCTTCTTGTCGTTATTTTACATCTAGATAGTAAATTTAATCTTGATTGAGAAATACTCTTCATATCGAATTCTTTATCAGTGAGTCCAACCTAGTCTTTTAGTACAATTCTTTGCGCAAAACCTGAAAATTACACATATTCGTGCAAAATGACAGCAGGCTGTTCCTTGAAACAAGTGCGCAAGAGCAGCGATAGGGATAACTGTGATTTGACAGAAGGTAGAAGCCATGTTATTGTGACATTTCTGTTCAGTAAACATTGACAAATTATCATAGAAAAACCCACGCCGCAACAACGTTCACAAGTTTTTGGAATTTATTTTCAAAATCAGTGTTCTATTCGCGAAACTTATATAGCACTTCGTGAAATTTATGGTTTACATAACCGTCCATCCGAGCAGCTTATTCGTTGAACTATCGATAGATTTTGGACATATTCTCTACTCGATGCGAAAACAACAACAAGTCAAAGTACTATACGTACAGAAGAAAATATCGCTGCTGTATGTCATAATGTTAATGATGATTCAGATTTGTCTATTCATCGACGTTCACAACAAATTGGACTCTGTGCATCCACCACATGGAAAATTTTGGGTAAAGATCTTGGTCTACTCCCATACAATATCCAACTGGTTCAAGAACTAAAGCCACTTGACCATAATAAAATTTGTTTGCTGATTGGGCCCTAGAACAGCTTGAAGTTGATCCACCTTTCTTATCGTAAAATTGTGTTTAGTGATGAAGCTCATTTCTGGTTGAACGGCTATGTAAAAAAACAAAATTGCCGTATATAGGGTGAAACAATCCTCAAGAAGTTCTGCAGAAAAATTCACTGTACGGTGTGCTTTACACGCTGGAGACATCATCGGTCCATATTTCTTTAAAAACGATGCTGGAGCTAAAGTTACAGTGAATGGTGCTCGTTGCAGATCGATGGTCAATAATTATTTGTTTCAAAATTTGAATGGTATCGACCCAGAAGTGTTTTGGTCCCAACAAGATGGTGCTACACCTCATACTGCTACTGATTTATTGAAAGAAAGATTTGGCGATAACATTATTTTGAGAAATGGTTCAATTAATTGGCCTCCAAGATCATGCGACATAACTACACTGGATTATTATTTTCTTTGGGGTTATGTCAAGTCATTGGTTTATGCTGATAAACCAGAAACAATAGACACTTTGGAAGCCAACATAACTCGTGTTATTGATGAAATAAGGCCTGAATTACTCGAAAAAGTGGTCCAAAATTGATCTGGTCGAATGCGGTTCCTCAGAGCTGGTCGTGGTGGACATATGCCGGAAATTATTTTTAAAACATAAATGTCATAAAATTTTCTTTCAAATAAGAGAAATTTGGCTTGAATCTTAATTTAAATGTGTTTTATTTCAATTTAAAGTTCTATCACTCTAAAAAAAAACACCCGCTATATAAAATTGATGTTATGTATAAGTTATCTTATACTCAATATAAGGGTGTGTTCTGTGGAATAGATGGGATAATATAACTCTAATTGAATCATATTAATTAAATATGAAACTGCTCAGCTTTTGGTTGATTTCTCTCTAAATTAATATAATTTCTTATAATTTGCTACTTGTCTCTGAAGTTTTTAATGTCTATAAACAGTAGATTTATAGAAACCTGAGGAATTGGCTTGATAATGACGACATCCTGTTTCCTCCCCTGTTTCCTGATTTTGCTAAGTGAAGCTTCAATTGATTTAAAAAAAGGGTAAAAATTTACTGGTAAACATTAATTCCATCACACAACAAAATGAAAGAAAAGTATTCATCACCTCCAACTGTGTTTGTTTTTCGTAGGATGTGTTTGTTTCTATAAATTGATTCACCATGTACTGCGTCTTCTATAAGCCCTATGATAAACTCAGGAGTATGCAGATATTATGTTTTTATATGGGTATTCTAATGAAAACTCCAGAAAAGCAGATCGATAATTTCAAATGAATTATCCAAATAAAAACTTGCCCAAAACAATATTTAGTGCATTATTTCGAAGACTTCAAGACGTATCTTAAACAAAGTTTAAACATAATTCAAGAAAATACATCTTTTCAAATGCTTGTAACGAAAACGAAAAGGACCTATATCTATGAGACAAAAATGTTTGAAATAGGCACAGAGTTTGTCATAGAGCTTATAGAACATACTGTACATAAAATGAGGATCGATATTGTTAGAAACGCAGTCAGTGAAATATGAGACGAGATTGATCGCAATCTCATGCCTCTTGCACAGAGCACGGATTTTATCAATTTCTGTTTTACTGTTTTCTTCCTTTTGCACACGGAACACCGTGAAGAAACGTTTCCCGTCGTGGCTATGGCTCTCTTTATTCGATTATTGCAGAAATACCGCGATTTAAGCACCGATTGTAACGTTAAAATCGGTTTCTCGTTACGAATATGTAGGTTCCATTCAAAAGCGGGAGGAAATAAGCAGATTTAATCTGTTGGTCTCCTACAATTTTAATTTAAAAAAATTTTATTCGAAAACTTGGAATTAAATTAATGTTTTATAAGCACTGCTTATATTGATTAGACGTATAAAATCTAAAATCATTATACAACATCAAATTGAATAAAAAAACCCAACAAAAATAAATTGTCAATTAAAATTAATAAAAAAATATTTGAATGAGCGGCGTTTCGTTCCGAGCATGCGCACCTGAACAATTCATATAGGCGTAGTGCAAATGTCTGCCTGTGAAAAAATGTTTTGTTTCTGATCTTATATTTATGGAAACTAAATCTTTTTCAAAAATACACAACATAATTTCAAGAACTTCTCCAAAACTAATTTATTTGAAATATTTAATATATTTGAATAAGTTACTTCAAAAACTCTCAAAACATGAAGAACATCCTGAAAAAACAATTAGAATTCAGATAAGGTCAGTCTATTTAAAAGATTAAATCAATTAACAATAAATAACTTACCCCTAAGACCTCGTGGTACCCTTGTTTGAACAACATTAAAATTGGAGACCTCTAAAATTCTTTCCATGCTCTTCACACAAAGCTTGTTAGGTATTTTATGGTCTTAACGTGATATTTATATAAGTGAATTTTTTGAAAACCTAAAAATAATAAGAAGAGGTTTTTTACTTTATAGAAGGGGATTATTACAAAATTTTAATATCTAAACAGATTTAATCTGTTAGTCTTCTACAATTTTAATTTCGAAAAATTTTTATTCAAAAATTTTCAGAATTAAACTCCGCTCAGTTAAATATTTATTTATTAATTTAAAATGAGAGTTTAAATTTTTTGGGTTTTTTTATTCCATTTGATATTGTATAATGAGTTATGATTTTGTACGTCTATTAAATATAAGCAGTGCTTATGAGACATTAATTTAATTCTAAAAGTTTTTGAATCAAATTTTTTTAAATTAAAATTGTAGGAGACTAACAAACTAAATCTGTTTTGATATTCAAAGTTTGTAATAATCCTTTTATCAATTAAAAAACTTCTTATTATTTGGGGTTTATGAATGTTTTCATTAAAAATTGATATTACAAAACCGGAAAACTGTAAAATAAATTAATTCGGCTGATCTGTACCAAATATCATTAATAAGGAGTGTGGGCTATGGTAATAAAAAGTTTTAGAAATCGAGACAGTGTAACATACATCTGTATTACAATTCTATACTCCAACAAACTCGATAAAGTTTTGTTGATCACAGGGGCAAATTGTATACATGCGCACGTTTCAAACTTGATGGTTTTCATGAATGCATGAAAGGCATTCGTTTGAAATGTGCGCATGTCTGCAATTTGCCCCTGTGATCAACAAAACCTTATCGAGTGTTGGTATACAGATGTACACTGTCTCGATTTGATTGATTCGGTATTTATTTGATGAAAACTCCTTTTAATTTAAAAAAATATATAAGAGAAAGTATTTTAATTTCGACAAAAATGTTTATAATACAACAATTTTTACACCACGGTATGGCTGCTTCAGGTATCTACATTCTACTGGCTGATGGTGTCCAGTGTAACCGAGTTTAAATAGTTTTAAGTACGTGACAAAATAATGGAAGTACAAGTCATAAAAACTCGAGGTGTTTATTGGAGTTTGCCGCTAAAAAATGCCATTAGGGAAAGATACTCAGCAATAGAGATTTGTCAACATCTGTTGTTCATTCAAAAGGATTTCACAGGCATTGTACCTTTGATTTCAAGAAATTCTAAAAGTGTTAATCTAGAACTTTTGCTTTCGATGTGCATAATTCCATAGTTATTGTTGAAATTATGCCTGAATTCCTTGAGATGATTAGCATATGTCGAATATACGAAATCCGATATGTAACTCCTTTGGTGTTCTTGGATTTTTTTCTAGAATGATCAACCTGTCTGGCCAATATATACTAAAGGGCAATCGTTGCAAGTCAACTTGTAGACTCCAGATTTATTTTCTTTCTTTGTTCGAACCTTATTGTTTTTTATGTAAGTACTAGGGTAATAAATGGTTTTAAGAGCAGCTTTTACACTGGACACCATTAGCCAATAGAATGTAGATACCTAAAGAAGCAGCATCGTGGTGAAACAATTGTTGTATTATAAACATTTTTGTGGAAATTAAAATAAAGTCTCTCATAAATTATTTTAATATACTAAATTAATTGTTTAGAAAACCATTAATTTTTCTTTTCAAGATGTTCCTATAATCCTTAATTTCGCTGAGTATCTTGACTCTAAAAACGATTATAATCTTAATTACATTAACTGTTCGTCAAAAGTTTCACCAAGTAGACTCAAATTCCTAATTTATATAATTATTGAAATGTTCTCAGATTTATGGCTTCATTTTGGTATTGTATTCCTTCTAACGATTGATGAATCACCTAGATAATAGAAGTTTAATAAATTCTCTATTCTATGGGAAATCTTTGGTTCATCTTAAACAATACACCAAATTGAAATTCTGCCACTGAAAAGATGTGCTTAATCCCACCTCTACTGACAGTACGAAGGAGCAAGAATTGGCATCGTTTCAGACAATCAGTTGGCAATGAGGTACCTGATGATTGTGAACTGCAAATTAAAGACCAGTTGTTCTATATAACCTATAAAGAACAATGAAGTTGTTTTGGTTTACAAAAGTTGCTGGTTAAAGGAAATTAAGAAGAACGAAATGACGATACCGAAGGACGTCATCTTCATTGATAAATGATGAATGGGTAAAAAAAAGATTACTGTTCCAGTACAACGGTAAGCCAACTCTTCAAGAAGAAGAACGCAAATCTTCATATTGCTGTCATAGAAAGCAACTAAAGAGGAAAGTTACTTTCTCCTCCGCATTTCCAAATCTTGCATATTCGCACTGACTGAAAGGGCATACAAGAGCTCTTTTTCGATAGAAATATTTCATTAATATCCAATAGGGTTATAGTCAAGAACCTAACCAGGAATTACCAAGAATTCGAGTTGATGCTGCCTGAAGCCAATGAGCGAGTAAGGTGGTTGCATCAAATGGTAAAACATGATGCCATGTATCTAAGAAAAGATCGACAGAAGGGACATCCGAGATCTAAAAAATTCGTTCTATGACGAAAGGACGATTTATACACAGATACGTAACCAATAAACTAGTCCAAATCCACTTCTGTTCTAGATATTCTATATCAAGGCTATCAGATCGGATAAAAAAATTATTTTCTGTCTAGGCAAGAACATTTCGCCTTCTAGGTCTACCTGCGTATCTGAATTTCGGATGACACAGCTGTTAATATGTTCTTAAAATCTTTGATTGTCATAGAATTGTTGTCATGAAAAAATTTAGCAAAGTTGAACTGAATGTTTGATATGTATCAAGTAAGAATCATCGAGATCCATTATACCCATCTGGAATGCAACAAACGCCGTATCATATTTTGGTACCGGCACTGATCATTAGACTTCAAAGAATATAAACCAATAATGCTGACAATACAAAATGATATTACTAAAATTTTAAACATTTTCAAGCCTTTCCTATTAGTTTCTGCTTTGTTTCAGGAGGAGTTCGACATGCGTCAACTTGAGCGGCAACTGAACTTCACCAACATGGCTCAGTTCCAGGACCGTTTCCAGGTCCCAGCACCTTACCCTTTTCCACATCCCGCCGCAGCTTTTTTGCCCCCTATGACGCAACCTCAGGCGACTCAACCCCCTTCTTCGGCCAGTTCACACTCTTCAGAGGGTAGCGCATCATCCCAGACCACCTGGTCTTTCGAGGAGCAATTCAAACAGGTGCGTCAGGTAGGTCGTATTGTTGTGTTGTACAAATAGGCTGGCTGACCCGACAAAAGACTTAAAAAAGTCTTTTCAAGGAGCTCGTGCCAGAAATAGTTATAGTTTAGCTTAATACGTTGGTTCGTATCTTCCTATTTTAGATCCTAGATGAGAGGGTTTTAATTTATATATCTAGAATTATGTAGTAGTATAGAAGTAACGGATGGTTAACGTGGACTCTGTAAATTAATTTTTAAAAATTTTATTCCAAAGAATCTGCTCTCCAAAAAAACCTATTTAGTTAAATGAAATAGTACAGACTCTGCAAAGCACAGTTAATCATATTTATTTCGGGAGACAGGAGGAACTATTTCTTTAACTTAATTTTTTGGTTTACTTCAAGAATAAGACACTAACATTAGCAAGAACTTTTATTACCTTTTAATGCAAAAATAAATTAATAATTTCCGATCTTGTAGATGTGCACATTTACACATCTAGTGATCAACAACAGATTGAGATATACGATGTCTGCTTGTACAACCTCGTTGCAAGCTACCGTGGAGGATGGAGCAAAGTGAGCATGAAATTTAAATTCGGTTTACGGAGTGGCCGCAACAAAAAGTAAAGGTCTGCTTTTTGTAAAAATTTCATATTTCGACGAGGATATTTGAAGACGTGCGTTGTCTTTTTTGTAAAGGACGTGTGCACGCCATCTATATAAGACATTAAAGTAGTTTGTAGTACATCATCAACGTAACACGAAGCTGTCATACTGATTCGAATGAAGAATATTTTTAATAGGCTATCGCAGGCACTAGCCAAACCAAACAGTTACTCAACATGCCTATCAAAATCACGTCGCTCCTCACGTATTCCTTCTACGTCATCGCATACCTATACATATTGGCGAATCGTCGCTGAAGACGATATTATTCTATTTTGCCTTCCAGTGCTGCCATTTTATGCAACGACAGTCGTAGGGAGTCGGAGCAAGCAGTAATCGTGGACGATATGAAAAAAGTCCAAGGGCTTGATTGCGACGATATGGTATACGCAAGTTGAGGAAATGATTTCTTCTATAACACTTCTGATGTTTTTGATGTCTAGAGTTCTTACATGATATTCTATAATAATAACATAAATACAAATTCCAGATTGTACATAGTCCGAAGGAAATAATAGATTTTGAACTAGTTTATGCAGAGCCTATATATTAAAAATTTACAAGTTTCGATGGGTTTACCAAAACAAAGAGATTGTTATTGTCGATCTTTGTGGTGAAGAAAACTACCTTGTTGCTATAAGCGTAGATCGATGCTCTATGCTTCGCTGAGTTAACTTCACAAATTCACTAACCTCAATTATACATTAGATAATATATTCACTATCAGGCATTTTATTGCGATACTTGTATTATCACCATAAACTGAAAGCAGAAGGTTTCTTGAAAATGAATTGGAGAATTTTTGCAATTTGCTTGGTTTTGATCAACGTGATTTTACCATTTTCAGTGAGTACGAGAGAAAGAGTACGATATTTCTCAAGTGGGTATTTTTTAACTGTCGATGTGATCGGTTGGACTTTTGATGAAAGGTTTTAACCAGCCTTTTTAGTAGGTAAGGATTTTGCGGAGAAAGGGCTTATGAGATAAGGGACTGCACAGAATTTTAATTGTATGTTAATTACACACTATCTCGACTCAAAGAATTTTCTATTAACAATAGCTCGATACGGTTAATATTTTTGGGTAGTATATCCTTCGTTACTTCAAATTCGAATGCAACAAGGATGGAGCGATACGTCCAAATATAAATTTCGAAACGCTAATCTTTAGGCTATACAATTTAGCGCTCCGAAAGGCACCCGAAAGGGAAAATCGAAGAAATTCGAAACACTGCCTAATTCCAATGCGAGACGGGCATATCCGTCGATTTTACGACCAGCACAAAAAGCCGAAGGAGTTGCACAAAAGGAGCCTGGGCCCGAAACTCGAACTAAATATAATATTAAGTTAATACTATTCCTCCATCTTTACGAGCATAATTTCATCGGGGCAGGAATTACGGCACATTTTTATTATTATTCTTAGGGTTAGTCGATCATAAAGCCGGCCATATCTGTCCTTGTCTCTGTTATTACCGGACATTATTATCAGAGAAGCGAGATTGATTGGTGGATGTTTAATTTGTAACTAAAAACGGGCTGGTTTTTTCGCTGTATCGTCGGTATAATTTCGTTTAATATAATCTCGCGTTTTATAGACCTTCTCGTTGATTTATTATTATTAAATAATGCCAGCGAGCATTGTTGAACATGGTCCGTGGTGTGGCGAACGGTCTGCTGTAGATATTATGTGGATTCAGACTTCGCAATAAATTATGGCGGATAGCGTTCTGTACCCTTGTTCACTTGTGTAGTATTGCCATTTGTTACTTTGATCATTTTTGACGCGAGAACTGCGAGATTCCTCCGAGCAATAAAATGGATTCGTTCGAGGAAAGCACAAGACACTCTCGTGAGTCATTCATTGAATTATATTGTAACATCATATTTTATCACTAGCCAATTCTAGTTGTTTCCAAATGATTATTGAAATCCTAAGCATATTGTTTTGGGCGATTTGACGTGAACGCAGGCAGCTACATGTTAAATATTTACTTTATTGTAAGAAAAAATCTTACTAATTAACATAATATTTTACAGGGAAAATGTCTTCTGTAACCACTTAAATTGTTCGCAATAGAAAAAAAGGTTTACTAGATTTCCAGGCTAGTCTAGAAAAATTGCCTTGTCGTCTGAAACATTTCAATATTTTCTTGGAAACATGATGTGGTGCTGATTCTTGTTGCAGGTTTGATTGCTCGATTGCGTGGATTCTTTCAACTTTTTTGGTCAAACACATTTCTAACTTTGCTTTATTATGGATCGTTATCGTGCGTTCTATGGGAATAAGTTTTCTTTTTTTCATATATAAAAACAGGCCCATAACATCTGCATTTGCACCAAGTGAGCTGCAATAACTTTTCAACTGCACTGATAATCGGTGCTCCTGTACCAAAAAACTTATCCCATCTGGGAGTAAGATATTTTTCAATTTTTTTCAGTTCAATGAGTACATTTTTTGGCCAGACGTAATGCTCGATTTAGATCGATGATTTGTTGTTGTAAGTGTATCACCAGGTTTTTGCAGATCATAATAGATTACACCCTTCTGATTCCAACAAACACAGAGCATTGTCGTCTTTCTAAAGTGATTTGGTCTTGAAGTGGATGTCAGTGTTTCGCCTTGATTCACCAAAGCTTTACATCGCTTAATATTCTCGAAATATGTCCATTTTTCATCGCCTGTCACGATTCGATGGAGAAATGACTTTTTTTCTGTCGAACAGAATTCCACGATTTGCTTCTTAGATTTTCCTTCTATCTTTCATTCATTTCATGTAGTACCCATTTTTTCACTTTCTGACTCTTTTCCATAGCTTCCAAACGCTTCTGCGACACATTTAATTGGTCCAAGAGTTTTTCCTGAGTTTGAGCATCAGCTTCATCGAATTGCAATTAGTTGTCTGCGAAGTTTTTTAGTGCATTCCCTCGCTCTTAGTTTCTCACGATAAAATCACCTTTTTCGATTTTTTTTTAACCAGCCGAAACACCAAAAGCATATTCACCGCAAGCTTAGTGAATTATTCGATGCGATTCTGCAGAAGTTTTCTTCAAGTGATAACAGAAAACCAATGTTTTCCCCAAATCGTAGTATAGATGTCTATTTCAATTTTTCTTTCATTCTTTGTCGAATATTTTTATTGCCAAAAATAAGTCTTTGTGTGAAATTTGCATTGTTTTTTATTTCATATCAGCAGTGCACCAATTTTAAAAAATGGTAATGAGTCATATACATAAGAACATATATAGATAGAATCAGTACATTTTGATGAAAAAAGTTTGAACGTTTAGGTGAAATTTTCATTGCTTTTTAAAATTTATTATTTAGGCAGACCAAAAGTCGAAATCTGTTATTTCCAAAAAGATATAATTTTGTCAATACCAAATTATTCAGTTGACTGAGCCAACTGAAATATCAATGTTTGAAGGAAAGCAGACACAAAAATTTTCGTACGCCACTGGTATGTAGGGCCACACAAGACCCGTAGTAGTTAATGTCAATATTGCAACATTATAACCTTTTATTGTTTATTATTTAAATGGTATTATCGTGCCTTTTGATAGATTAATATAAAACTTCGCCAGATCAGCAGCGCATTTTTCGGATATAAATTCTACGAACTGACATTTATATTTTTCAAGATTAACAAGTTATAAAGTGATTATAAAGAGACCTAATCGCTTTGTAGAAGGTCTGGTAGCTATCGGCTTGATGGTCAATTCTTGGATGAGGCATATGGAATTTCATATTTTTTATATTGATTGTACAACTTTCACGGACAAAGCAATAAATTACAAGGTTATCAATCCTTATAGACCCTGTTAATCAATGCATTAAATAAGGGGTAGGCAATCAAAAAAGTAAAATCTTCAATAATTATTCTCCAAAGTATTTAGAATTTGTGAACTTGATACGTTCGTTTTCGTTTTAGAAATCCCAAACTAAATTAGGATGGAAATGAAAGCCAATCTATTTCAGTTTTTTATTAAAATAAACCGTTTTCATAAATAATTGTTTTCTACTTATTTCCTACAAAAACTAAACATTATACAAGTAAATTAAATAATTCTTTTCTACAACTCTACGTAAAATGAAAAAGAATATGAATATTGCAAATTTTATTATTAGATTGTATACTCCGTCTAGAAAGTATCCGGAATTTATTATTTGTCGTAATTTCAATATAATTTTTTTCTGTAACATTCTAAGACAAAAGAAATGTATAAAATAGTTTGTGCAGATAGTCAGCTATAGCCAAAGTTGCATGGCAATATTATTTGTTAAATGTTTTTGATCGTCAACAGGTATACAATTAAATATATTGATTTCTCGCAAACCACTTTATGAAACATGTTGGATATTGATAAGGTAAATAAATACACTTGGCGTAAGTTTCACGAAAGTTTAATTATGTTGTTAACATATATGTTTCAGTTTTGATAATGGGGTGAAACCCGAAACATATATGTTAACAACATAATTGAACTTTTGTAAAACTTAAGCCAAGTGTATTTATTTACCTTATCAATAGGTATACAATTTATGAAATAATGTCGCAACTAAAAAAAAACAGGTAGAATATTTGTACAGAAAAGGCTTTCGAAAAGTTAGAAAATTAGCGCTGTTGACTGAACTGGGAAAAAGTGCTGTATATGAGACAATAAAGAGGATAAAAAAGGCATGAATATGAGGCATACACTAGTTTCAGAAAGACCGCGTAAGATTAAAGGAAACAATTTAAACGCTTTATTGGCCTTAGGACGACACAATTCGCGCCTGGGATTTGCAAATTGGCTAACAGATTTGGAAATCAATGAAATATAAAAGTATGTCCATAAACCGTCCGTATGTCACTGAAAAGACATATCAAGTAAACCAAAAAATCCCCATAATTTTAGCTCTACAATGAAAGTGAAGAGTTGAAATATTTATATTCAATTTCCCAATTCCAGTAAATAGTAACATTGTTGATATGTTGGTTTATACTCTAACTTTTCAGTGAACACCGTTCCTCGATAACGCTGACACTCACTTGTATTAGATCACGCACTTTTACAAAGGGAACGAAGGTGAGAATTTTGTCAACGGTTTCAAGAAGATAATTTTAATAATGTCTTTGTATCTGATGAAAGTTGTTTCCAACTTGGTGGAAATCACTTAAAAATCCTATCAAAACAACCTTATTCTTTTCAAATTTCCAAATTTCCCACCAAAATAATGGTTTGGAGAGCAATATCTCGGCGTGGTGCTACGCCTCTCTGTATAGTTGATGGCATCATCAATAGTTAAATGTATTGTGGCATTCTGAGCGATTTTCTCCTTGAAACGGCTCATGCTTTATATCCAGAGGGGTAGCGTTTTCAGCAGGATAACGCAAGATGCCATACTTCAGCCTACACTGAAGCTTGGATGCAAGAACACCAAGTGACAACCATTTCATGGCCAGCAGCTTCACCAGATCTTAGTCCCATTGAAAACATATGGGGAGTAATGAAGATTGAAGTTGAACGAGTAGCGCCACGAAATAAAGATGATTTAATTCAGTCAGTTTTACAATCCTGGACTACCATCACCAAATATTATGGAGGTGATCTAGTTTCGGGTGTACCTCGACGTTTATTAAACTGTTTACAGTTAAATGGAGGTTGTATAATTAAATAAGATGAATGGATATTTTGTTGTAATTTTCTAATTCAAGAATGTGAAATATATACTAAATAATTACAATTGAGCTTTGTTTTTTCCGGATAATTTTTAGACGAACTATAGTTTCATTATGATTCTGAACTTATGGAGTAAATCCGCAAGATAATTCACTGTGTTTTCTACTTCTAAAAATGTTCCACAGAAGCAAACCAATAACGTCTACCTATTGCATCACCGTCTTCAATTGAACAACACTAAAGTAAAGAATGGTAACTGAAAGTCATTTAAGGCCGAGAAAGCCTGAAATTTATATGCCTCACGAAACAATTCACGCCATAGGAAATGATTGTGCACCAAACAGTTTGCCTCTCAACTAGTGCGGAAAGACCTGAGACTAGGCTGTTATTTTGACCGAATTTAGTCGATATACAGGAGAATTTGCAGCGAGTACCGAAGTATATTCCAGAAAATCTATTTGAAAAATATTTTAATGATTGGGTTTTTCGTTGGCGTGAGTCTACTATTGAGAACAGCCTATACAAAAAATTAGAATAAATAATACATATTTTGTGTTTTTCTCATTTTATTATTTTTTATTTATTCACAGAGGAACACATACAGGGGTAATAAAATATCCAGATGGGTGCTCACAGATTCATTATAACAATTGCAACAAAGTTTATCAATCTGAGAAAAAATATACAATTAAAGGACAATATACCAACATTCAAACCAGAAAGATAAATAGATAAACAATTTATAACTACTGGGTTGTTCAGAAAGTAATTTCATTTTTTTTAAATGATAAAGAATAAGTATTTTTTTGAATTATATATTGGCCATTCTGGTCCAACACCTTTTGCCATCTTTCTGGCAGCAGCATGATTCCACGCTGATAAAATTTTTGGTCTTTGCTGGCAAATAACTGATCCAAGTGATTTTTGACCTGTTTATTTGAAGTACCATCTAAAAGATGTTGCAATGACTGGAACAAATAATAATCCGAAGGCGCCAGATCTGGAGAATATGGTGGGTGTGGCAGTGTATTCCATTTAAGCTGTAAAAACTTTTGGCAAGTGACAAAACTTATATAAGTTCTCCGATTATCTTGATGGAACACTACACCTTTTCTGTTGATTAATGCTGGCCTTTTCTGTTGAAGTGCATTATTCAGTTTGTCCAGCTGATGACCGTAGATTTCCGAATTAATTGTTGTGTTATCCGATAAAAGTTAAAAAAAAAAGATAAAAACGATTCCTTTAAAATCCCACCAAACAGACAGCATCACCTTTTTTTGGTGGATATTGGCTTTCGAAATGCTTTGAGCCGGTTCGAGCGCTGTTAGTGTACTTAAGAGGCAAATAAAATTATCCGGCTGTCTAAATCTCCCTACTGCAGTATAAAAGTTTATTAGTGACATGACGTTTAGGGATTCCATTTGGTTGTTGAATAATTTCCGAATAGAAGGAATATAACCTAATAATCTGCGATTCTGAAGCGTTGGTGCACTTTTCCGATCAGATAAATATCGACTCTGCCTCAGTATGAATCACACATAGCTTTACGAGATGTTGCATATAATTAATGTGGACATCAAATTCAATTGTTGATTCCAGTATTATTCCAAGATCTTCAGCATGGGTTAGACGACTGAGCACCCTATTTAAGATGAGCTCACTGGTTTCACGAAATTTCATGGACTATTAAGTTTCTCCTGAAGAATAAGGCAGTGATTGAGGATCACCAGCGAGAAATTTACAAATCTTTAAGTATTGAGTGATTTTATTTGTATATATTATAAACAATAAGGGACCCAAATAGGAGCCTTGGGGTACACCAGAAATTTCTGTAAAGTATCGTGATTTAAATCCTCCCCAGTGGAAGGATTTAAGTCAGATTTTAGTGAATTTGACTTGTTTTTTCAAGTATGATTCGAACCAATGTAGAAGCGAGCCGCACATCCCAATCTCACGCAATCTAGTGATTAGCAAGTGAATGCTTACTTCATTAAATACCATGCTGAAGTCTGTGTATATAACGTTGATTTGAGTACCTTCCTCAAGACTTTCGAATTGATATTCCGTGAATAAATTGCCAGTACCTTTATGACACTATAATATTTATGGAGATTCGGAAATAATTGATTGACACAATCGGGAAATTTATTTTTATTATGCCCCTACCCAAAAATCCACGTTTGTAGCATTTTAAGCGAGAAATTCCCATTCCCCCTTTAAATTTCATCATTATTCATCCCTCAATTCTCTAAATAACTCCAGCACTCAAAATTTCGTACGAGTAAATAATCTTTGATGTTATCTGCCCGGCGGAATTGTCATTACAACCCCCATCTACGCTATTTATAAATCGGGACTTCCAACTTTAAATTAGTGCGTTTCCGAAGGCTTAATTATCGGACCCATATGTTTCTAATGTGTTTTCGAAGTGAACCTGGCCCCAGGATCATCTAGTCACATCTACTAAATCAATTTACGTGGGGCACCGAACACATGTACCATCGTCGTCTATTTTAATTGATTTTCGCGCGCGCGTTCGACACCGATCATCGTTTCCGAAAATAGGTTCATGCCACCCTTTTATTATTGCCGAGAGGCTGATTGATCTGGGGGTGAGGTAAGAGAGGTTGCCAAAATTCATCTTACGTCGGAAATGTCTAAATGTCTGCAAGACTTGATATATTTGAGGTTATATTATGAAATTCGTCAAATTAGAGGGTGGACCATCAAGAGTTTGTATTTTGAAGTAGTATTTGTTTCTGGCAACACTTTTGTCATTCGTATTTTGACAGAAAGTTGGTCTAGTATTTAAAATTAACGAAATGAGTCGACATACGTAAAACTAGGAAATATTAATAAATAATTTCCAATCTGATGAATCTCCTATCCAAACTTTTAGAAATGTACGTAGAAAATTCAAATTAATCCGTCAGAAGAAGCAATGTCCGGAGAATAAGGCAGGTGCGGTTAGATATCCCATTTGATCGTTTCTAAATATATTTTGATAACTTTTGCGATGTGAACCGAGCGGTACCATGCAAAACAATAATTTTATCTTCAAATAAATTACTTCGGCTGACAATCTGTACCAAATATCATCAATATGAACTATTGTTATAGAATGTTCTACACATCGAGTTTAGAATTGTTATAGAGGTGTATGATACACTGTCTCGATTTGTAGAACTTTCAAGTACCATAGCTCATACTCCTTATTAATAATTTCATCAGGTCTATGCTTATGTTCCGGCCGTTTTTCTCGCAATGCACGGTTCAACGAAGTAATTTCATTATTTAAATATTTTAATATTAGCCTTCTACATATTTAATTCCAAAAAATTATATTTAATGATTATAACTTCTGAAAATAAATTAAAATAATGTCATATAAGTACCACTTATATCAATTGACATATAAAATAAACATTCATTATAAGAAATCCGAATGGTATAACAAAATCCAATAAATAAAAATTATTAACCAATTATGACATTATTTTAATTTATTTTCAGAAGTTATAATCATTAAATATAATTTTTTGGAATTAAATATGAAGACGCTAATATTAAAATATTTAAATAATTTTATATACCTTCTATCAAGAATTAACCTCTATTTATGTGAAGAAATTTCAGTTTGTACCGATCACCCGTAATGGAATCACCAGGTTTTAGCAGCTCGTAGTACATAACGCCCCCTTGGTCCCATCAGATACACAGCATAACTTTCGTCACCAGTGACCACCGGGTGTAAAAAACTCCTTCTTTCTTTCCTCCATTATTTTCTTACAAGAAAATAATGGCTTTTCCATATCAATTCATAAGGAACCCAGTTGACTTTAAGTCCCTTATTTTACTATTAATCTATTTCACTTACTTATCTACTGGGTATCTTCAACCCTATTGCGCAAAAAAAGTAATAAATCAATATACCATATACCGGATGTTGAAAACAACGTTTCAATATTTTGGAAGCTAATTCTAGACTCAAAATAAGAAAAAATTTTCACATAAACATGGGTCCGTTTGGAGAGTCGTTTTGGAGATATGAGCGATTTTCGGTTTTCAAAATATTAACTACTAGCGCAACCAAATACGATAAATTACAGAAGATATTCGATTTATTTTTGACTTCTAATGTTTTACAGAAGATGTTCCATAGGACCACCGTCCATTTCAATGCAGAAAGTATTACGTCACATGAAGGAATTACGTACTCTTTCGAAAAGACCTGGATGTGTTCGGATCGTTTGACAGGATAGTTCAATCCGATGTTGCAACTCTTCGATGTTATTCTCTGACGTTTTGCATACACTAAACTTTTCAAATAACCTCAAATACAAAAGTCCAAAGGATTCAGATCGGGAAATCTAGTGGGCCATGGCACTGGGCCTCCTCGTCCTATCCATCTTCTGAAAAATGTTTCATCTAAATTGTCCCTAATAGCAAGTGTATAATGTGGCGGTGCTCCATCTTGCATAAACCAAATATCAATCCACTGGTTTAAAGGTACCACGTCTAGAAAATCGGGCAAGGTATTTTGAAGAAAGTTAAGGTATGCAGCTCCTGTTAAATTCCGTGGTAAAACTACTGGTCCTAACAAACGATCTCCTATAATACCTAGCCAGATATTTATACTGAAACGCCGTTGATGCTTGGATTTATGAATGACGTGTGGATTTACTTCCGCCCAAATATGGCTATTATGAAAGTTAAAATTTCCATCTTTGGTAAAACTGGCTTCATCAGTGAAAAGGATATTAGAAGTAAAATGTGGATATTCAGCAATCTTTGTTGAAACCCATTGACAGAATGTCCTTCTGGCTTGATGATTACGAGAGTTAAGAGCTTGCACGCGTTGGATATGGAATGGATAGAGAAGTTGTTGATCCATACAAGGGGGCCACTTATTCCTACTTCCGCTGAAATTCTTCTTATACTTGTAGCGGGTTTTTCAGTCATAATATTTAAAATTTGCTCTCCAACTTCTGAAGTACTTACAGATCTCGGACGTCCAGTATCACGAGCGTTTTTTTAAGGAACCAGTTTCCCTCAATCGTCTAAAAACTTGATTGAACGTCACATGAGAAGGAAATTGACGATCGGGATAAGCCTCTGCATAAAGGCGAGTTGCTTTATGTCCACTCATTTCAATAATAGAATAAGGCATTTCAAATTCAGGAATAATAACTTTTTCTTAACAACAAAGTAGAACAACATTAAAACCAAATGTTTGATGCCAACTGTGATTTTTTTTAATGAACGGACTGAAAACATTTTAATTGTAAGTTCAGTAAACAATACAAATAAAAGATGAAAATAAATCGAATATTTTGATGCGCTAGTAGTTAATTTGAAAACCGAAAATAGCTTATATCTTCAAATCGGCTCATCTGTGGACCCATATTTGTTTGAAAATTTTCTACTTATTTTGCTATAATCAGCTCACAAAATATTGGATTTATTTTTTATTTTTAATACCCGGTATATCTTTAAATATTGCTTTTTTATTAGTCGAATACTTCCACTTAATTCATTTTGAAAATGATTTTCGTATCAATTCGAATCTAGTGACTACATATATGGTATATTAGTTCAATCAATCTATTGGCACTAGATAGATATCTACCAACTGGGTAGATCTGCGTGTTATGTGGATCTACCAGCCAGGTGGGACCTAGTGATTCAGTTGATACGTCTACTCAATTAAATCACCAATACAATTGATCTACCAATTCAAATAAAATATATATAAATTGAAAATTAGCTGGAATTAATTCTTCAGAACCTATACACATTACAATCTAAATAAATCTCATGAAAACATATAGAATTAAATTTTAAAACATGACCTAAATACACTGTATCACTTTATTGACATATATATTATCATCACATGTGGTGGAAATTAACTAATAAAGGATCAAAAGAAATATAAAATAATAAATATAAATATAAATTATTTAGACATCACCTTCTACATATATATGTTTCGATTGGATGTTAAAGAATCACAAGTTCCATCACCAAAAAATGTTCAACATATAATTCCAAAAGGCCTTTTGTCTTTTTTCTTTTTTTTAAGAATATGCACATTTTCCAGAGAAAGAACCTGATAAATTCGGACCCAAAATCTCTTCAGTAAGAAGTTATTTGAATAAACAAAATAATCATTTAAAAATATATAAAAATACCTTTTTATCACTACACATTTCTGGAACAACTAACCAAAAATTGGTTTCATGAGATTTGTTTAGATTAAAATCTGTAGAGGTTCTGGAGAATTAATTCCAGCAGTTCAAATAATCTACAAATTCAAGTGATCTCTCGTTTCATTGATCTACTGGCTGGTAGAACTGCGGGTTCAATAGTTCAAAAACTAAAACCGTACATCTAACTTCCTTCACTTGAGGGGGATAGACTTTTTACTTCATATTAATTCGAAAAAATATTGAAAAAAAATTTGATGTTCAATTTTTATTGTATAAAATAATGAACTAAATATATTCACATTCACACCGAAATACATTCTGAATCATTCAAGCTCAAGATAAGAATACTTTTATTATATTGAGACTAATTTCTTGCTAACAAACTCACTCATATTTTCACGGTAAATGATATACCTGTATGTATTTATTTTTATGGGTTCCAGTGTTTGAAAGGAAGCAAATGTTGGAAAGAAATTAATTTACCTTGAAAAAGTAAATTATATTCATTCGAAATGGTGAAAATAGCTTCATTCCATTTTTCCATATAGATATCACAGGATGACGTAATATTCATATCAATTTATGTTGGTAAATTAATGTTAATGAATGATAATTATACGAATTTCATTCTATGATATGGGGGAATTATTTAGTACACCTTGATATTTTATGGTTTATTGGCGTATTATGAATAATTACCTTTGTTGATATCAGCAATGACATTCGTGAAGTTATTGTTTTGATGGACTGAAAGCATCCTGTTTGAAATTGAACTCGAATATATAGATAACGAAAGGTTTTAAATTTTTTTATTTACTTTAACAATTAAAATAATGCAAATTCGTCTGGTTTTATATTGAAGATGTGTCTGTAAAACTTCAGGGATACCAAGAAACAATATTTTTCGTGCAATTCTGTACGTAGTTTCTAATGGGTTGTTCATGAATTAAATTTTTTTAGACGAAATTTTTAGACCCCAAATTACATTCTACTTGGTCTGCTAATGTTATGACTGAACTATATAGGGTCCAGTTATAGTGCATTGCGCCTTCCGGCCAAACCACACATTTCAGAAATTTCGTTCGAAAACAGACTCCTTGTACTTCCATTCCTGTATCTCAAGGTATTATTTTATAATATATAGGCTGTTCCCAAAACGAATGAATGATTTTTTAAATGGGTCACCTCTTATATTTTCAATGGCCCTTAATATTTCTATCATGACGCAAAATATAAAAGATATTTCTCCAACGCAACAGATCTTATTCAGAGAAAACTGCAAAAAAGTGAGGGAATAGTTCGCTAAAAGTCTTTTACCGATTGCCAAAAGCAATCGTAACACGAACTTGATGAGAAATTAATAAAAAGAGGTTTTTTGTGATAGAAGGATTTTTACTAAATTTAAATTATCCTACAGATTTCTTCTGTAAACCTTTCACAAATTTCAATTTGAAAAAATTTTTATTAAGAAATTCAATTAAATAAATGTCTTTAGAACATACCGTGTCAATTTAGTAGACATATAGAATTAATACACAGTTCCAAAGGAAATGAAAGAATTTCAAACAAATATAAATTGTCAACTAAAAATTATTAAATAAATATTTGAAGAGTACAAAATTTTGTTTCATTCCTTGTTTTATGAAAACTAAATTCCCTTTCAAAAATGAAAATTATGACCTCAAGAATTTCTTCAAAAATAACTTGCTCAAAATGAATTGCTTTAAAAAAATTCCTGAAACATTTAAAAAAAAAATTTAATTAAAATTTGTAGTAGGTTTACAGAAGAAATCTGTATAACTTTTAAAAAAATCGCCCATTTGTTGAATAATTGTATATAAGATAATAAACTTTAATGAACTGAAACCCCCAATTTAAGATTAAAAAAAACACAATAAAAAATAATTTCATTAGTATATCTTTACATCAATTTACACGAAAAAAAAATTATTTCACTAACATACATAGAACCAAAAACTGAACAGGTTACAAAATTTTTCGATAAAAAAGAATATTATTAAATCTCATACAAAACCAATAATTCACTTGGAAACTTAATGAAAAATTACAGAGACACAATTTCTTAGAGTAGGAAATCAGGAGTCTACAAGTTGACCTGTGATACATGCCTGTACGTATATTTATTTATTTAAACATAAATATCTCAAATATCATACAACACTCAAAAATATAAGTGAATCTATGAAAAATATAGAATTTTGACTGAATGATTCAATAACATACTTATCCGATACAGCCGTTTCATTAGAACATTATGAATAACAAATTCTACACTAAAAAATGCCTTATATAAATTTTAAAATATAGCATAGCACATTCCCCAGACCAGCGTTTAAAAATTCCATCCATAATCGTCAGTCGAATGTTTTGAATGGTAAATAAGAACAATCAATAAAAATATATCACATAGCTCATTTCTATATAAGATCTTGAAGAAATAAGTAAAATACAAGACAGATGAAGTTAATTCACGTTTACAAATAATCGAAATTTATTATGAAAAATCGCGATTTTTACGTGCTTTAACTCCAATTTTTATTCATTACAATCGTCCGGATAAAAGAACAGTTGAACGTTTAGCGAAGAATGTTACAGTGCCAGTGAGACAAAGAAATGCAAGAAGTGAAGAGAATGTTGCTGCCGTACGTGAAAGTGTTAGCTAAGACCAAAATTGATCGATTTCTCGACGTTCACAAGAACTAGGCATCTCTCAGACGTTTTTGTGGTGAATTTTACAAAAAGACCTTGGTTTACACCCATACAAAAATTGTTTTAACCAAAGAACTCAAACCAACAGATCATTTAAAGCATCGTGTATTCAGTAATTGGCGCTTAGAAAAAATCGTAAGAAATGCACCGATAAATTTTCCGCCTCGTTCCTGCGATTTAACTTCATCGAGCTTCTTTATTTGGGGTTATATTAAGTCACTGGTTTACAGCAATTATTCAGCAAATTTAGGTGACTTACAGATCAATATTGAACGAGTAATTGCTAACATACGACCTAATTTGTGTGAGAGAGTAATGGGTTCAACGACTTCATTCCTGCCAGCGTTTCCTTGGTGGACATTTAAATGATGTTTTGTTTAATAACTAATGGTGTCCATTGTACTTTGTAATGAAATAAAAATTTCAATAATTTTCAAATAAATAAAGTATCTTATTTGCAAAACAAAAAGGAGCGCTGTTAATGAAAGACCCTTTATGACCTATCCATGAAGTTAATACAGAACCACATCCTAACGAAACGCAGTCCTGTTTATTTTCTGCCTAAGTCTCATCACGATAAAATAAGAATGCTTTTAAATCCTTTTATTCTTAAACTGGTCTCTGAGGTTTTCTTGTGATGTCAAGTTCATTCTGAGACAAATCTATACATCAGAAGCTACAGTCTTTCCAAGAATACAGAATTGGTTTGGATTGTACCCAATCCGACCAATTACTATGTTTGATCATCTCTCATTACTAATGGACCGATTGAAAATAATTTCTAACCGATTTCAAAGGGGCGTTTTCCTCTGCTATATATCAATAACAAAGTAGATAATACAAAACTTCGACATTATAAAGTAGTCGAACCGTAAGCAACGCTATGTTTACACATTTCTAATTACCGCTCTCAGAGGTATCATTCAGAGCTAGCAGTGGTATTAAAAATGATACTTTAAAGGCATTTAGTCATTTAATTATACCTAGTCAATGATCCGAATGTATTTTTGTCCCGAGCTAATTCCTCGTTAATTTTCCACTTTCACACGAAAGTGAAGTCTTCTGTGAAAACAGTCGTTCAGTTTAACGATATTACGGCAGTTCACTGCGACCATTTTTATGTCTGCGAGTTAATAGTTTTCATTTGGCTTGGTTTTAGCTGTGTTTCTTACACAGCGCCAAGAGAATCGAGTGAATGAAATACCTAAGTTATTTGGATTGGAATGAGGGAAATAATTAAAACGATTATTTCCTAATTTATTTTTATACGTGAAAATAAGGAGGTAATTAGATATAGTGGGATCAGAGAAAGTTTGGAGGGGACAATTTTTAGCAACGTGTCGAGTTTTGATGGTATTTCATGAAAATGATCAGATATTCCAATTTCTTGAATCCATCTTGACTTTTAAATATTTTTTTTCGAATTCTTCGGTCATTCCTTCATTCCTTCAATTTTCTCATTGACTTTTCTCGACACTCTGGAATCAGTGATGTCGCACAGTAAATCAACATCAAATATTTTATGAGAATTATATCGGTTTATTTCAAGTGATTCTAAAATTGTTAATCTAGAACCTTTACTCGCGATATGCATAATTTCATATTCGTTATTGAAATTATGTTCAAATTCTATTAAATGGTTGGCATACGTGGAATGTGTTGAATTTGAGGTATAGCTCTTTTGATGTTCGTGTATTCTTTTCTTGAACTATCTACCGGTCTCACCAATATAAACCATTAGGCAATCCTTACAAGTCAACTTATAGATTCCTGAGTTATTATCTTTGTTTAATTTATCTTTATTATTTTTAATATATTTATCACTGTTTTTAATGGTTCTGAAAGCTGCTATGTAATTAAAATTTTTCTTAAAATAATTGGCAGTGTCTTCGGATATTCTATTTATATATGAAAGTTGTATGAATTTTTCGGAATGGGCTCTTTTGTGGTAGGATAAACATAAGGTAATGCTATTAGGAGTACAAATAAGTTTCCGCCGTTTTATTGTAGATGGCGCGGCACGGAGTTTCGGTTAGCTTTCGCAGATGATAACCGGCTTAAAAAATAGTTTGGACATTCAAGAACAACATAACCTATTAATATTATTGATTTTATATTGGTAAAATATATTTTTTATATGTTGAAAATGTCAAAATTTGAGCCAAGTAAGCGTCATTCGCGGGAAATATTAGTTTACTTCTTTAATTTAAAGAAATCTGCTGCTGAGGCGCATCAATTGCTCGTAGAAGCATATGGTGAGGGTGCTTTGAGTGAGAGAACGTGTCGAGAGTGGTTTCAAAAGTTTAAAAACGGTGATTTCGACGTAGAAGACAAAGATCGCAGTGGAAGGCCAAAAATTTACGAGGATGCAGAATTGGAGGAATTATTGGAGGAAGATTCATCTCAAACACAAAAAGAACTTGCTCTAACATTAGAAGTCACTCAGCAAGCAGTCTCACATCGTTTAAAATCATTAGGAATGATTCATAAACAAGGAAATTGGGTTCCGTACGAATTAAAGCCGATAGATATTGAACAATGCTCGTCCACATGTTGCGGCTCCCGTGAAAAAGTACTTGGAAACATTTGATTGGGAAGTGTTACCCCACCCGCCGTATTCACCAGACATTGCACCGTCCGATTATCACCTGTTCCGGTCCATGGCACATGCTCTGTCGGCGCAGCGGTTCACATCTTATGAGAATACCAAAATTGAGTTGATTCGTGGATAGCCTCAAAAGACAAGGAGTTCTTCAGACATGGGATTGTAATGCTGCCTGAGAGCTGGGAAAAAGTGGTTGCAAGTGATGGGCAATATTTTAAATAAATTTATATTACCGTTCTTCTATAATAAATATTTGATTTGTGTTAAAAAACGGCGGAAACTTATTTGCACTCCTAATATCTTTTTCTGTTTATTGTTTATCATTTTATCTATAAGAATTGGGTCGAAACCATTGTTAAATGCTATTTGTTTTATTATATTAAGTTCTTTAGAAAAATTTTGAAGGTTCATCGGTACTTTTAATAATCTATGGATAAAGCTATTATAGGCTGACATTGTTTGATTCAAGTGATGATTAGAAGTTTTATGGATTGTGATATCTGTGTGTGTAGGTTTACGAAATATGCTTAATTGATGTGAGTTATTTAATTTTGTGATATTCAAGTATAGGAAATTGATACTTTGGATCTTCTCTTCTTCATAGGTGAATTTGATAGACGGGTGTAGGTTATTAATGAAATTTGAAAAGGAGCAATATAGAATGTCATACAAATCTGAACCAATAAAGGAAATATTTATCCATTGGGTTTTAATGATTTTTTGATTCTAAATCATCCATGAACATTTCTGCTAAAATAGAGCTAAGTGGATTTCCGACGATATATCCTTCATTGGAAATATTAGTAATACCATTGAATCAGAAGTAATTCTTTTAAAGAATGAGATGAGCAAATTCGATGTTGGAAATATAGTAACCAACAATCAAGCTTACATTCGAAATAATTCCTTCAAGTCTCACATAGCAATAATAATTTTATAATCGTCTACCACCTGACTGAATTCAAACTGAACTACAATTACTCGAAAGGTGTTCATAACACAAAGCCAGCCAACCTCATTGAAAATACCGAGCTCCAACATCAATGGAATTCAATCGAAACCCGACATTACAAGTGTGAAAGTTACCCTTTTATTAAAAAGGTACGACTGAATTAAATTGCAGTAATTTATCCATTCAAATGTAGCCGTTTCATCTCCAGACAGTTTATTAAGAGCTTGATATTAAAATATAATAACACCTACGTCGTTATATGTCACAGCAACATTCTGTCGGGCCACGGGAGTTCAACACATACAACTAACATTTAACACCCTGGCATGATGGCATGCATACGTTGTACTAACTGCTCAACGAAAGGAATGTAAACATTTGCCGAGCCTAAGGATGTGAGACCTGCACTTTATGAAATCCGGCAAGGTGTATTAATCCCGATATATTTCATTTTGTATTTTCCAATATATCGATGTCAGAGGAAGACCATAAGTGTCAGATTGAAAATGCTCAAATTGGGAGAATAGGTTTAAGGGGGACCGGAAAATAATGTCTCTTTCTTAAATTAAAACGTATAAATTATTAACAAGTTTTTATATGTAATCACCTTCCTTATCAACAATCTTTTGCCATCTAGTGTGTAAATTTTCAATGCCAGACTGATAAAAATCAATTGGTTTTTGAGTTAAATGTCTGGGTGGCATGTTGGACATCATCCAAATTTTAAAATTTTTTGCCACTAAGAAAATGTTGTAGTGATCGAAATAAATGGAAATCCCAGGGGGTGATATCGGGGGAGTATGGTGGGTGAGGCAGTACTTTCCACTCCAATTCATAAATTTTTTCCAAGGTACGGTATTGCATTATCGTATTGCAGAATAACGCCTTTTCTGTTGACAATCGCCGGATACTTTTCGATTAAAGATTGGTTCACTCGATCCAATTGTTTACAATAAAGATTTGCATTAGCAGTTTGTCCCAGTTTCAGTACTTCAAAATGACCAATGACCAAACACACAGAAGTCCCTTTTTGGGATATAAACCTGGCTGCGCAGTACTTCGTGGTGATTCACTTGGAGAGATCATCTCCAGTGATCGGGCGATCAAAAAACGGTACTGTATGGTACCGTTGAAGCAATACCTTGCATGTGATGGATTGGTTGGCTGTGTTGTCTTCGAACAGATTATGGGGAGCCCAAACACCTGCTCTGCATATTTTTTCCAATCTGTTGCATATGTTCTTGGATGGCCGACCAAGGTTGTTTAAGAGTGTTTGAGAGTTTCTCGATTGTTTGACCTGGATTTGCTTTTACTTCTGCCCTTAGCATGTCGGTGTCTAATGTTATTGGTCTTGCTGATCGATAGGAGTCAGAGAGATCAAAATTACCGGATCTGAACCTAGAGAACCATCTTTGACATTAAGGAAGGTCTAATGCACTTGTATGAACATCGAAAACGTTTTTGATCGCAACTGTTGCGTTACTTCCTTTGCGAAACTCATACAATGCCGGATATACTCTTCTGGTATCTGGCCATTTCACCCCAAATTGCAAAAAACGTCTTATATTTAATTATTTAGAAATGAATACTTATAATAACCTTAAAATGTCTTTGAGATGACTTCGAAGTACACAATGACAAATTACAATCAAATATCAACATGCGCAGAAACGACAATAATTTCCGGTCCCCTTTTTAGTTACGAGTGAATTTATCGCTTATAACTCTTAAAATCATTCAATTCATTAAATTGAATCGTTTCGTTTTTTCCCTTATGATTCTGTTTATTGTTCGTCTTTTAGGAGTTGTAGATCTCTGCCAGTTGAGGTATTCAAAATATACTCTTTTGCGGAAAATACTACCTCAATATCGTAATCCGATAATCCCTTGAGTTGTGAATTGACATCCTGTAAAGGTAAAGGTAATAAATATTTTAAGTTGGAATAGCACAGTCAGGTAGAAAATTAACAGAATAAGGCAAACAAAGTAAGAAAGCCCAAATTGAACACAAACTGGTATTCT
Organism: Megalocaria dilatata; assembly: GCA_034642435.1. Classification (NCBI taxonomy): domain Eukaryota; kingdom Metazoa; phylum Arthropoda; class Insecta; order Coleoptera; family Coccinellidae; genus Megalocaria; species Megalocaria dilatata. The sequence goes on along the minus strand of CM067856.1, from coordinate 41,319,043 downwards.
AACCCTACAACTCGAAGAAAATTAACATTTATTATTAATCCATATTAGGATATTTCTCAGGATGTGATTCAATATATTACTAGCAAAGCTTCATGTTCTGGTAAAATATGATTTAGTCTTAGACGGGTGCTTTACTTCGAACTTGTGAGTCCTAAAAAAACTAACGCTTATTTCCATTCTTCCTTTTTGTGTTTGAACATATTCGCTGTTACCCGTTTAGTATTACTCTTATTTCTCGTACAGTGTTGGATCTGATATGAAAATTGGCTGAAAAATTCAATTAGATAGTATTTAGAACCAAATAGAATAAATTGGTAAATAGATCCCATTTTCTAGTTAGGACATACAGAATATATGTTGCATAAATTTTTCAATTTCAATTAAATAATACACGTACGAAGTGCTCAAGTTATCTCAGGCCAAATTTCACAAGATGATTCTATAGTCAAATTGCAACAAAAACGTCCCTTTATAGTATGGTTCAATTATCATTCATCGTAAAGTTAGTCAAGGTTCTATTGTTTTGTAACGTTTCACAATTTTTTCACTAAAAACATGATGAAAAAATGATTATAAAATTTTCTTCCACCATAATCTTCGGTCAAAGTTTACTCTAAATTCCACCAGTAAACCCCCAATGGAAATTATGAGTAAAACTCTTCATTTATAAAGCTTTTCAACGACTTATAATACATTCTATTAAATCTTCATTTTCATTGGACACATTGAAGCTGTGAAAGCATAAACAGTTAGATATACACCATCTAAGGAAAAATTGTGATTTATAACATTCTTTATTATTCATTCAACTTTAAACCTATCACAAAAAAACCCCGCCACCTTCCATAATGCAAAGCTTTTCCCAACTGCCGTCGTCGTTGCTAGCATATTGAAGCAGTTATGTATTCTTTCGATAAATCAAGAATATGAATTGGGGTACTATACACCAAATCTTTTAGAACTGCCCAAAGGAAAAAGTCTAGAGGTGTAAATCGGGAGTTCGAGTAGGCCATCTGATCAGTCCGAATCTTCCTATCCAATTTTCCTTCAAAATGAACATCTATCCATAGTGTAACTCTTCTACGATTGTGTGCTGGACAACCTTCCATTTGAAGCCGTTGGTTATTTATGAAGCTTTTCAACGACGTATAATACTTTGAAGAAAAACTTTATTTTTATTGATAAATTTAAGTTAATTTTTATGGAGGATTGTTAGGCACACTATAGTAGAATAGTAACAGAATGGATGAAGGTTCATTTTGAAGGAAAATGGATAGAAGATTAAAACCCATAGATGATCTGCTCGAAGTCCCAATCTTACACCTCTTTCTTGGTCATAAGATTTTTATGCAGAAATGGTGCCCAATAACTCCATCGCATTCAACTCCATATATTCTGAAAGTTTTACATATTTATATTGCTCGTAATTATGAGGAGTGGTGTTTTCGTCCTTGTATTCATATGAATTGGGTGAAAACAGTTAGTTCATATGACACACATTGAAACTGTTGAGCAGTGTATATGAGCGCAGTAATTTCTCGCCGTAAACAATTCCAAATCGACTTGGAGAGTTGTTCGAACGCCATCTTCAATAAATCAAAAAGTTGAGTTCCAAGTTTTATTAATGGCGATCTTACGTTCATTGCCGTTATTTATACCGAAATTTATACGTCAGATTACAAATTGAGGCAAATCCGGGGGATTTATAGGTCGGACGGAATTTTAGACAAAAATTCCGTTGTATTCGCGATATCACAAGTTTTTTTTATAATTAGACGGGTATTAGATTCGTGTGGGTGTGAGTGGGAACTGATAAATCGTCACTATGAAAATATCGGACATAAATCTATCAGATAATCAGAGTCGAAATGCGGGTATTTATGTTCGGATATGTTACACTGTTCTTGATTAATTTGTAACCTGTTTTATCGCCGAACATTATAAACATTTTGCAGGTCAAAAATTTCGTCAAACAGTTGCATCATCGATAGAAATTGAGGATTGAGCTCTCAACAACGTAAGCTGGAAGTGCGAGAGCAATAACGATTTGTTAGGTACATTGAATTCAAAAGTCGTAGATATGTGGTGGAAGATTTGCCTCTCTCTCGTCGGCCATCAACGTCTTCAACTGAATTTAACATTGCTAAAGTAGCATAAAGAACAAAATTTTCGTTTAAGTCTGAGAGATAGCCGCTGAAATTCGTGTCCCACATTTCGTACCATTTTGAATTATTGTTGTGGAAGAAAACTCAAAACATCTCACAAGGCTATCATTGTCAGTGAATTTCTGGCCAGAAATTCAGCCCTAATCAGCGTGGCTGATACCCAATAGGAGGGTGCCAATCTGGTGAAGGGAGTGTTTATTCTTCCTTTTCGCGAGGGCGTCTACGATCTTAATTCTCTCATGGCCTGGCAAGCTAGTACCCCAAATGCGATTAGTTCGTTGCTTCTTGGCACAGATATGAGGGATTTTTTACAGCTCCAGTTGTCTTTGACCTACACTCAACGACTATATGTTCCTTCAGTTTTCCGAAAGTTAACTCATCTTTTCATGTTTTCTTGGCTGTTACCTTTAATCACCCTATTGTTGGGATCAAGGTCATACTCAACTGGTATATAATCTCTCTGGAATGGAAGAAGTTTAACCCCCGGTAATTCCAAAACTTTTCACACATATGTGCAGCAGGGTAAAATCCAATAATAAGCGCTAGGAGTTGTATACGCAGCTCCTGTGTTACCCAGACGAGTACGTCATTGAAGCTTGTACAGCTTCTGCAAGCTTGCTCTTTCCCCAGTTTTGGTCTATCAAACAAGAGAGACATACCTTATGATAGGCCTTAAAACCATAGGATATGTTCAATAGGTCATTCTAGGTTTCAGACCCCAAATCTGCATTTGAAACTGAGAGACGGAGTGAAATGGAGGGGGTATCGTGGTGTTTGCCATTTTGTGAAGTTTCAGTTACGATGGAGCAGTACCCGGGAACGCATCTCGCTTTTTGCGTACGAGCGCATTATTGAAACGGCGATTCAATAGTGGCTTCTCAACGTTTGTGCCGTGCGACGGTAGAAATTCAACGTTCTGGCCGCCCCCGTTCAGTCGGCGACGAGGAAACTATTTGAGTGGAGGCGTCAGTTTGTCAAAATCCGTCTTTATCCAACCGAAAGCGAGGCCAATCATTAAGCATCAAAAAACCGTCCTCGCATTTGATTTTAAAGTAAGATTTGCATTTGAAAGCCTATAAAATTCAATTAGTTGAAAAATTTTGGATTTACATAGATCCGTACAGTCATTCATTATTTTTACATTATTTTTATTGTGACTAATTTGAAAATTTCAACAGATTCTAAATAATCAAGTTTCTTTCCTTTTGATTCTACATGTAAAATTTTAAGTTTTTCTATTGTCAGAAAAGGAAGGCCGTTTTTTAAACAATGAGTGGCAAAAGTAGAACTTTGTTAATTTTTAATAAAATTCATTTTATGTTCGTTGAACCTCGTCTGGAAGGAGCGTTTCGTGTGTCCTATATATTTATTACTGCACGTCGAACAAGATAACTATAAACTCCCGATTTATGTATGTTTGGAATTGGGTCCTTTGCATTAAAAAATACGGATGATAATTTATTTTGTGTTTTGAAAGCAATGTTAACATCTCACAATTAAATGTGTAAAATATCAATTTATTGGTGGTAATACATAGTAATTTCTACAACTTGTTTTAATTATGATCAACTACCAAATAGTAACGGCTGAAACAGTTCAGTACTATTTCAAAGGCGACTACTTTGAAGGCGATACAATAGCTTTGAATGAATAATACGTATTATGTGCTTCATGGACTGATTTCTGTAGTATATCTATTTAAACAAAAACAAAATGACATCGTTACATTCTTACTTGCTTTCTCATTAAATCCCAAACTTTTTGAAAAAAAAAAACGTAAATAAATCATTCGGAGCAGTGTCTAAATCAATGTGTCACTGCAGATTCCAAACCAAAATTAAACTTTATTTAAAGAATGAAATGATACGAAAAATCCCGACATTCTCCACATAATTCACGCTTTTATTGAGGAGCGGCGATATAAAATTTGTTTTGCACACCATGCTTATAATTTTATCGCCGAGAACAAGAATTTAATAGCGGATTTAACGGCCAAGGATAAGTAATATTTGGATAATTAATTCTTATTTATAGTGGGCAGCTGACAATTGGGCTCTGTCAACCGGAGTCAAAGAATCTCGCCTGCTAAAAATAACGCCATATAGTGATTTTTCGGTTTCGCCCCGCTATAAACATATCAAAATATTATTAAAGTGAAATGAAAGGATACTGTGGATACGATCCAACTGTATCCTGTACTAAAGTCTTAATTCATTAAATGATAGCTGTTCCTTTGATACTGGATTAACGGCTCGGTAACTTTGATCTAGTCAGCCGCGTGTAAACAAACTCGCAGCGTCAAACACTGCGCCGCAATGTTGTAAAAACAAAAGATTCCGTTTCACGGTATTCTTGATAGAATTGTCGCGGTCGGTGGAAAATTGTTATAAAATTCGGTTTGCCCGTTGTATTTATAGTTTACGTCATCGGGATATGGATATCGGGTGTTCTACGATGGAAATGTTTCACCTGGAAGATTTTCAACGCCTATCGAAGTGGGAAAATAACCCGTCATGTTTATTTTATTACGCCACCGTGTATCTTAAGCGCGCGATAGGTGTCAACAGTTTTTTTTAATGTTCATGAGCTTTAAAAAATTTGTTTTGGTTGTAAATCTAGTTGAATTATAGGCATCTGCGTGTGGTTGAGGTTCAATAACTGAATTTTGGTTTAATTATTCGACTGATCGTAGTCGAATATTTACAACCAATTTTTGGAAAAATTCAATTGAATCGGTTCTCAGTTGATGGGAATTCATGTTAATTGAATAAGATAACAAAGAATGTTTCCTCTATTTAATTTATAACAACAATTGTTTCGCCAACATTGTGCCACAGTGTTTGCGCACTTGTTCTATTAGGTTGTTCGGAAAGTAATTTCGTTTTTTTTTCGGAAAATGAAAGACAATTTGCATCTTATGTATAAATATTTTATTATATAAGATATTGGCTATTCTGGTCCAACATCTTTCGCCATCTTTCTGGTAGTAGCATGATTCCACGCTCATAAAATGTTTGGTCTTTGCTGGCAATTAACTAATCCAGTGATTTTTGACCTCTTCCTTTGAAGTGAAGGTTTTACCGTCCAAAAAATTTTGCAATGACCGAAGACGCCAGATTTGGACAATTTGGTGGGTGTGGCAGTGTATCCCTTTCAAGCGGTAAAAGCTTTTGGCAAGTCACCAAACTTATATGAGGTCTCGCATTATCTTGGTGGAACACTACACCGTTTATTTTGATTAATGCTGTCCTTTTCTGTTCAGTTTGTTCGGCTGATGCCAGTAGACTTCCGAATTATTTGTTGTGTTATCCGGTAAAAGCACAAAAACACGATTCCTTCAAAATCCCACCTAACAGAAAAAATCACCTTTTTTTGATGTATATTGGCTTTCGAAATGCTTTGATCCGGTTCATCTTTTTTTGTTCTATGATCTCTTGCGTTTGACATTCTTATGTACAACCCATTTTTCGCCCCCAGTAATGATGCACTTCAAAAATTGATCGTTTTTGTGAGAACATAGGGAACCCATATATCGAGCTTCGAGGTTAAACCAGGCTTTCAAAAGGTCATAAACAGTTGAATTCAATAAATTTAACCTCTTACCGATCTCACGTGTTGTTATTCGCCGATTTGCATCAAGTAATGCCTTTATCGTGCCTGTATCAGCTTTAAGCGCCCTTCCGCAACGTGGTGCATCTTCGACATCAAAATTGCCGGATCGAAATTTTGCAAACCAGTTCCGGCACTGGCGTACCGTCAACACGTCTTCTCCATACACATCGGTAAATTTCATTTTGGCTTGAATAGCATTTTTACCTTTTCTATAGTAAAAAAGTTAAATAAGACGAAAATGATCCTTATTACTCTGCATATTTGAAAGGGCATCAACCAAAAACTACTGCGCAGAATTAATTGAACTTTTTCACACTAGCCTTGCTATATCAGCTGTCAAAACATATAATGATTATGCGGCTTAAGTGTGAAGTTGGGTTTGAAAAATTACAATTAAATTCTCTATCGGGAAAAAACGAAATTATTTTCCGAACAACCTTATACTTAGTCTTTACCTTTTTGAGTGCTTGCTCCATGGAACAGCGTGCTATCGTCTTGCCCAAATGTCTCTAATTTTCGAAGTTTATGCCGAAAATGGTATCAAAGGACTAGGTTGGAGTGAATGATGAATAATTCGAAGTGGAAAGTGATTCTGCCCGGCAAACTATAAAGACTAAATTTCGAACAGAAAGAGCTAGAGACTTAATTAAAGCTTTCAGAGTAGGTTTAGTACCCAAATAACTCGGTTAAGATTGTTAATGGGCAAAATCGGACGAATGGCTCGGCAATGATTCACATTTGAAATTTTTTCTTATTTTTATTTTCCCTATAACTTCGAAATTACCGATCCGATCGAATTTAAATTTATTTTAAGGGTGTACAATAACGACAGAAAAATTTCTCAAGGATCGCCCACCCTAGAGGACGGCTGGAGGTAAATGTGCTCATTTCCGAACGAAAAGACCTAGCCTTGGAAATTTCAGGATACACTTAAAGTTAAAATAAACGAATATATGTTATGTTTAAAAATGGGTAGAATGGGCTCAATGGTTCTCGAGTTATTCTCCTTTCTTATATTATTTTTCAAATATTTTCGAAAGTACAAATCCGATCGAGTTCAAATTTAGTATTTAGATATATAATATATGCTCATGCATAATTTCTAAAAAATTATATACGAAAATTTCTCGAATTTTTTCTTATCTGATTTCTGCAAAAAATATGAATAGTTTATGAAGCTTTGTCAATTTTTCCACTTTTTCTTGCCAATTGTTGAACAAGCGCCCAAAGGCTGACTTCACATTGGTGCTCTTCATCATTTTTTAAATGGAAATATGGTTTTTTTTTTCCACTTATAAATTCGAAAATAAAGATAAAAAACAAATGCAAAAATATGCGAAAAAAGGGATATAAATTTCCATAAATATTTTTCTTTATTAGTATTTCTGTAAATTGATGATTATTTGTATTCCTTTTTGCATATATTTTTCTCATCTTCATTTCCGAAAATTGTTAGTTAGTTGTACCGCTTCTTTTTTTAAGTTTTTAGCTATATAATTAGCTCAATGGCAGAGCATCGGGCTCGTGACCGGAGGGTCCGGGTTCGAATCCTATTCAGGTGGAAAAGAAATTTTCTATTAGGAGCACAAATAAGTTTCCGCCGTTTTTTAACACAAATTAAATATTTATTATAGAAGCCCGATGTGAGACTTCTTGCTGAGTGACTTCTAATGTTAGAGCAAGTTCTTTTTGTGTTTGAGATGAATCTTCCTCCAATAATTCCTCCAATTCTGCATCCTCGTAAATTTTTGGCCTTCCACTGCTATCTTTGTCTTCTACGTTGAAATCACCGTTTTTAAACTTTTGAATCCACTCTCGACACGTTCTCTCACTCAAAGCACCCTCACCATATGCTTCTACGAGCAATTGATGTGCCTCAGCAGCAGATTTCTTCAAATTAAAGAAGTAAACTAATATTTCCCGCAAATGACGCTTACTTGGCTCAAATTTTGACATTTTCAACTTATAAAAATTATATTTTACCCATATAAAATCCATGATATTAATAGGTTATGTTGTTCTTGAATGTCCAAACTATTTTTTAAGCCGGTTATCATCTGCGAAAGCTAACCGAAACTCTGTGCCCCGCCATCTACAATAAAACGGCGGAAACTTATTTGTACTCCTAATAGTTGGACGGGGGTCGGATACCATTTCACTGTTGGGTCAAAAATTAACAGTGCTGTGACCTAAAGTGGCGCAAGATCGCAGTAACAAAGCTTACCCAGAACACAATTGAAGTTTGAACTCGCACAAGCTGAAAAAGCTTCTGAGGGATCTTCACAGAAGATAATAATAGTAATAATAATAATAATAAAATAAGAAGTGAAGATGTAATTTTAAGAGTTAGTTCAAGATGTAAACTGGACGAAGCCACAGTGTCGGTGAAAATTGTCGTTAATAAAATATAACATTTTATTATATTATATTAAATGTCTCAGAAACACTGTTTCTTTTTAGTAGACATATAAAATTATCAAACAATCAACCAATAAAAGAATTTAAAGAAAATATGGAAATTAACTAGCGCACTTCATCCGATACACCTGTTTCAAATGAACTTTATTAATATCAAATTCTGTTCCAAAAAATGCTCCATATAAATTCAAAAAGATTTATGGAACATTCAGTATTTGAACTTTTCATGATTCAATATCTATTTTTTTCAAAACAAATTGTGGAAATTACCATGTTTTACTACCAAAAAAATATATATTACACATTTTCTTGTGACTCGAGTTTCGGGAAATGAACTATCCCATCATCACAAGAAAATGTGTAATATATAATATATTTTTTTGGTAGTAAAACATAGTAATTTCTACAATTTGTTTTAATTATGATCAACTACACAATAGTAACGGCTGAAACAATTCAGTATCTATTTTTTTTATTGGGTAGGTAATAAATATTTTATAATAGCATAGTGGTTCACTATCCATCATCCATCCTAAGTGCATCTTATAGTATACGAATTCTGGAAATCTCAAAATTTTGAGATTCTGGTAAGATACCAAAGAATTTTTCAATTTTTTGGAAATTATTAGCTAAATTTAGGAGGAATCTAAAACAAGATGTTCTAGCTTTATTCTACTCGTAAATCAAAATGGTTTATTTAAGTGAAAATATTCACAATGAATTTCAAAAGACTAATTCTATATTCTAATACAAGTGTAAAAGGAACTGGTTTCTTACAATAGTCGAAAATTCAAAAGCCTGCAACGCAATGCCATAAAATGTTGGTGTGACGAAAGGTGTATATTAATCTCTTTTCAACTTTATCTTGCTTCATACGCAGGTAAAGTTGAGGAGCATTTAGTTTCATTAACGCTTTATGGTCGAGTTCACTTTCGCAAAACGTCTCGAGCATAAATATTGATATTTAGAGTTGGATATTACGTGGAAGAATGAAACGATTCTTATACAGAAAAAAAGAGGTGAATTCTTAGACAATAAAGACAGGACTAGTATAATCCTCAGCCGGAAACGACCATCAGCCTATATACAGCAAGCCCGGGACTAAAATAATAGATCCTACTACTACTAAGTGCCTAATTTCAGGAATGTCTAATGATCTGTTATTGTGGTCCCTTATCACTTTAAGCTAGATTTACCCGCCACCAATGGAGAATCGCTCCAAGTGTTCTTTATTAAACGGGGTACCTAACATCCATTTATAAATAAAGCTTAGACCCAAGCTGCTTCATTCAAGATTGGCGTTCGTTGAAGACGGCAAAAGTGCCGTCACGATTATTGACCATGTTTTATTTCGGTAGAATTTATAGTACGAAATGCACAACTGGCAAACATATGCCTAACAACTAACCGGATGTACCGTGCCAGCGATTGATTTGAGAGAATTCATATTGGGATTTCAGCAATTCTTCTGTCTCTGACTGTTTCGGAAGAGAACCTTCTTGATTCTTCGATAGATATACTCATCTCGAAAAAATTAGGTTATTTCACAGAATAATGTCGAAAAGAAGACGATCATAGACTCAATATCTGGAAACCGCCACGCAAATGTGTGGAAATACTTATTAAGAATAATTCAAATAAATATAAATTGAAAAATTACTCGGAAGGTTTTTTTTTTAATATTACTGCTAATAGCTGGCTTAATTCTCTGAAACCTCTATAGATTTAATCTGAAAAATCTCTTAAAAACTTCTCAGGATTTAATTGAATAAAATACCTTTAGAAGCACTATCTCACTTAGACATATAGAATTATCAAGACATGTGAGCGCCAACTAACTAATAAAAAATAAAAAGAATGTCGAAAAGACTCAATATGTGGAAACCACGCCCATGTGTGCAAATTATGAATCTTTCAGTAACAGCGCCCCATTTTGTTTTGTAAATAAAATACATTATGTGTTTGAACACTATAAAGTACATTATAAAGTACAATGGATACCAGTTATTCATAACTGGAAACAAAACATTTAAATGTCCACTACGGAAACGCTGGCAGGAATGAAGTCGATGAACTCAATTTTCCATGAGTGTGGACAGCTCAGTGCAGCTCGTGACCGGAAGGTCCGCGTTCGAATCCTGTTCAGGTGTCGGTCACCATTTCACTGTTGGGTCAAAAATTAACAGTGCTGTGACCTAAAGTGACGCAAGATCGCAGTAACAAAGCCTACCCAGAACATAATGGAACTCCCTAACTCGCAAAAGCTGAAAAAACTTCTGAGGAATCTTCACAGAAAATCTAGGAGTATCAGATAATAATAATAAAATAATAAGTTTTCCATCAGTCTCTCACATAAATCAGGTCGTATATTAGCAGTTACTCATTCCATTCCAATGACTTAATGTAACCCCAAAAAAAGAAGTACAATGGAGTTAAAGCGCAGGAACGAGGCGGATAAATAATAGGCCCATTTCGTGAAAAAATCGAATCACCGAATTTTGTTTTCAGTAGAGTCATTGTATCATTGGCAGTATGACAAGAGGCACCGTCCTATTGAAACCACATGATCTGCAAATCAAGAGGAACCAATTCAGGTCATAAAAAATCAGTCAAATTGGACGATTACGATTTCCATTGACAGTTTATGCCTCATGAGCTTCGTTGAAAAAAAAATAAGGTTCAATGACTCCGCCAGCATTAAATCCGCACCAAACAGTAAGTTTGTCAGAATGTAATGGCATTTCTTGATATTCTTCAGGTTTATCACCACTCCAGATATGACAATTCTGCTTGTTAACATAACCGTTTAACCAGAAATGAGCCTCATCGCTAAGAATGATTTTCTTATGAAAATATACATCATTTCTAATTTTTTCTTCTTGGGTTAAAACAATTTAGTATGTATGTAAATAAGGCCTTTTCGCAAATTTCGCCACAAAGACGTCTGGTAGATGCCTGGTTCTCGTGAATGTCGAGAAATCGATAAATTTTTTTATTCACGAACGGCAGCAGTATTCTCTTCACTTCTTGCATTTCTTTGTCTCACTGGCACTGTAACATCATGAAGTGTAAAATTTGTTAAAAAAAACTTATTTGTAAACGTTGTTGGAGTGTGTACCTTTCCATGATTAAATGGTAGACATTGACGAATACAACTGTCAATGTCACAAATAAACAATGCGGAAGTATTGTCAATTTAAAATGGGGTATTTCCATTGAAAGACTCTCTACAAAATAAAAATGATTCAAACAAATATAGATTGAAAATTCACTTGGAAGGGTTTTTTTGGAATATCAAAGATAATATCTGAATTAATTTAATATGGGTTAGAATTTTTAAAGAAGGAAATTTAAAAAAAAACCTTTTTGAAACTTTGTGGAATATTTTTTTTAATATGAAATTTGTTATTCCTGAATATCCACTCGAAACACATTTGTTTTGGATGATTATAGTCAGCACTTGGTTTTCTTTTGAATTTTTTATTGGTTAACTACCGATCACATGTATACAATGTATACAATTATTTTGAAAATTCTTTCTCAAATGTTTTTCAGTCTTTAATCTATAATTATTTACAGTTCTGATGTATTTGAATGTATTGGTTTTCTGTTTGAGTTACCCTTCTTATAATGTTCAATATCAAATTGCTTAAAAAAATCACCGAATTTGAAAATTTCAACTAGGATGTTCAGAGAACAAAAAAGCTTTTTGACTAAAACACATCCGTCGTCTTTTTCATATTAAAAAAAATAGGGGTTGTTGCCACCCTTAGGTGGTTTTTGGAACAATATTGTCACAGGAATTCTTTCTCCCTAATACATTACTCGAAAATTATAATTAGATTCTTCAGAACTCTTAGGTTCTTCAGTTTGGGCAGTTCAACTCTGTCCAACATCATCTTTTGACGGTAAGTTCAATATTACATTAGTTCGTGAATAGTGAACCGATTTTGAAAATTTTAACTGGGTTAAAACATTAAAACATCAAACTAATCAACACTCGACATCTCTTCCCTATTCAAAAAAGGTTGGAGGTTGATGACACCTTCAAGGGGGTGTTTTTTTTCGGAACAAACTCATGATGGAAATTCGTCCCCCTCAAAACAGAAGTTGGCCTGATATTTTAAAATCTTCGAAAATTCTTCGTTTCTGAGTTTTAAGGGGGGATCAAAGTTTCGTTGGGACAACCTAATGGTTATTTACATTATAAGTTTTGAGTTTTCTTCATGGAAGATCAATTCAAAATTGAAAATGGAAAATTTGATTTCTGAAAACTTTCACCTTATAAATATAAAAAATAAATACTATTATATTTAATATTTGCACACTAGATGGCAAAATGTTGATAACGAAGGTGATTACATTATTGATTAAGAAAAAAAAACTCTTTCATAATTTATTCGTTTGAATTTAATTTAAGAAGTGACATTATTTTCCGGTTCACCTTATATTTTGGTTATAAAGGGTGATTCAGTTAGAGGTAATTTTTGGGGATTTAATCGCAGATTGCGCATGCCTCGTGTCAATTGAAGTGCCATTTCTGTTCAGTAGTGTTTGACAATTCATAATGGAAAGACTTAGCCCGGCAGAACGTCTACAAATTGTTCAACTTTATTACGAAAATGGGCGTTTTACGAGGAATGTGTATCAGGCGCTTAGAGCAACTTATGATCCACATATTTGGCCTACCGAACCCACAATTAGCGCTACCATCCGTAAGTTTCAGACCCAATTTTCATTATTGGATAATACTCGACCAAATAGACCACACCCAGCACGTAGTGAAGAAAAGGGGCGGTAGAGGAGTGTATACGCGAAGACCGTGAAGTGTCGATTCGTCGCCGTTCTCAACAGTTTGGCCTATCATATTCAACAACTTGGCGTATTTTACGTAAGGATCTTTCTTTAAAAGCCTACAAAATTCAACTAGTACAAGAACTGAAGTGGACCGACCTTCCGAATCGTTTCTGTTTTAGTCGTTGGGCTTTTGACAAGCTCGCCCGATACACATTCCTAGAACACCTATTTTCGTTATAAAATTGAACAAGTCTTTCCATTATGAATTGTCAAACACTACTGAACAGAAATGACACTTCAGTTAACATTAGGCATGCGCAATCTGCAATTAAATTTCCACCAAAAAAAGTACCTCTAAATGAATCACCCTTTATATATATATATATATATATATATACAGAGTGAAAGTTTTCCCGGAATCTGATTTTCTATTTTTGATTTTTAACTAGCAAGTGGTAGTGAACCGTTCAAATTTAATTCGATTTCAAAACTTTTGAGACAATGTACTTTCCCTGATTGGACAGAAATAGGTACTTTGAACGGTTGCAACGCCAATCCTCAGAAAAACACGGCTGCCAAAATTCTAATTGACTTAATCGCCAAATCATAACCTATGTCCCATTCAAGTCCACTGCAACCAGTTTCGCCAGTTAATGAACTTGAAACCGTCCGTGTCACGACTAGTCAAAACAAACCTCAATAATTTTCATCCGTCGAGAAATACCCTGGTACGGATATCATTATTGGTGAATAAAACACGTGATGTTAACGAAAACAGACCAAATTTATTTCGTCTACTCCATTCGCGGAAAAAGCTTAATCGCTGTGCTCAAAGAGTGAGATTTCCAAGAGGAGGAATGAGGAGGTTGTTTTGGTTGATTCGTTCAACAACAGAATTGAATGTTTTCATTCGGTATGATTTATTATTTCTGGAGAATGTGGAACTGGGTTGTGAGGAGAAACGAACAGATTACACAGTGTACCTTTTTATTCTTTTTACACTATTCTTTGAATAGGAATAGTTATTTATAAGATTGTTCGGAAAGTATTTTCGTTTTTTCCCGACAGGATTTAATCGTATTTTTTCGAACTCAAACTTCACACTTAAGCTGCATAATCATTATATGTTATGAGAGCTAATATTGCACAAGGCTTGTGTGTGAAAAAGTATTGCGCCCGTCGAAATAGTCAGTAGTCAAAATATTGATAGTTTTTGACAACTTGCGCTGTCATTCAAAAGAATAACTTTATCATGTCTGTTCTTATACTTCGACTGTTTTTCTCGTAATGCACGGTTCAAAAGAAGTAATTGCAGTCTGTACCGATCACTTGTAAAGGAATCACCATGATTTAGGGTCTTAGTAGACCAAGTACCTTGGTACCATCAGAAACACAGTATAACTTTGGAACTATAAATGTTCGGCTTTGGTATTAATGTTGAGGTCGATGGCAACGATTAGCCGGGCAAACCGTAGTATTGTTTTCTTGGCGTTGATCCACTTCCCGCCACCAGTCACTACCCAGTGTAAAAAACTTTTTTGCCTTTGAAGCAGATTCCCACAAAAAGATAATCGCCTTTCAGATCTTTTGGTTTCAATTCATAATAAACCCAATTACCTTGCTTTTGACTGAGGCGCATAGATTTCAAACGTACAGACACTGTTTGTTAGGTCACCCTCACATAAATTCATACTCGTCGTGCGTTAAACTCAGATCTTTAAGGACTAATGTTTGTCATTCATCGTCACAAGCCAGGCCATTTTCTGAAAATGTAAGAAAAGCCTACTTCCAATATTTTGGTGTTTTAATTGGAGATCAAAATAAGCAGTGAGCTCCCCATGTGTGGTGTGTTAGTAATAGCGTATCATTGGTGCAATGGATGAATGGGAAGAGAAAAAGCATGCCTTTTGCAGTCCCTATGGTATGGCAAGTACCCACTAATCATTCAAACGATTGCTATTTTTGGCTGACAAAGCACAAGATCGACTATCCAAATTTGTAGTCTGCAACACGACCTGTTCTTCATAATGCAGATTTACCAGTACCGATCACACCTTTATATCCGCAATATGTTGTTTTGGAAGATATGGGAGACAACGCATCATCTGGCAGCTCCGAAGAACAGTGCATCGACCCTACTTTTACTCAAGGTCCCAGTTTCTTCAAGCCACATTTAATTGATCAAAGTGAGTTAAATGATTTATTACGTGATTTGGGGTTATCAAAGCAACAGTCAGAACTTCTTGGTTCCCGTGTTGAGAAATGGAACTTATTAGGCAACGAAACAAAAATTACGAATTTCAGAAAAAGAAAGGCTCCGTTTTCTGTATTCTACAGTATGGAAAATTCGTTGTGTGCGTGTACTGATATTGGTGGTTTAATGCAGGAACTTGATATTGAGCATTCCCCCTCTGAGTGGCGTTTTTTTAGTTTCATCTAAATTCAGTTTAAAAGCTGTGTTATTGCATAATAGAAATTTCAAATCCTCTATACCAGTTGTCCATTCAGTGACGATGAAAGGAAAGTTATGAAAATATGCGCACTCTTTTGGATAAAATGAACTACAACACGTATAAATGGCAGATATGTGGGGACTTGAAAGTTTTAGGAATTTAAGTGGGACTTCAGGGAGGATTTACAAAATATTGCTGTTTTCTTTGTTTGCAGTAAATCAGCATTATATAATAAAAATTTGGTCAGAAAGAAGTGTATTTCAACCAAGATCTCTAAATGTTAAGTTTAGACGACCTCTTGTAGACCCCAAAAATGCCCTTCTGCCTTCTCTTCGCATTAAACTAGGGCTGATGAAAAACTTTATGAAGATGGTGATGGATTCAAATACTTAAAACAAGTCTTACAGAGAAGCTTACCAGGCAGGAACTCAGAGCATGGAACTCATTTGTTAGTGTAGTAAGAGGATTTTTGGGCAACAATATGGATGCAAACTACCAACAGTTAGTTAATGAACAACTAGATGCTGACAAAACGCTTGGTGCTCGAATGTCATTAAAAATGCATTACCTCCATTTACATCTGTATTTTTTCCCTGAAAATTTGGGAGCTGTCAGTGACGAGCAGGGTGAAAGATTCCACCAAGATTAAGGACAATGGAAATTCGCTATCAAGGACGATAGGATCCATCCATGATGGGTTATTAGTGCTGGTTTTTGAAGAGTGAAGATTTGACTCCTCATAAAAGGAAAAAATAGAATTTAATTGGTATTTTGAGTCAAAATTTTCAAATTTTTTCTTAAATGTAAGGTACGTTTAGTAGGTTCAAAACTAAATAAAGTCGTTATATAAGATTAAAAAATTCTGAAATAATTTTTTTCAATAAACAAAAGATATTGTAACATTAAATGTAGTTCTATAAATGTAACAAGAAAACTTTTTCTTCTCATTTTCGTATTTGGATACCATTCTACCATATTGCTATATGTACAACCAAAAAAAAATTTTTATCGGCCAGTGTGATTTGTTAGATTATCCCTAGATGACCAGCTGCAAATTAAACAAATATTTGAACGGTGAACGATGTTACTATCAATTATCGATACCCTCTACAAGGGATGAAATGACAAAGTTCCTTGCTCACCGTAAGAGTGATACAAAGCATCAGGGCCCACCATTCCCAAGTTATTAAATGAATAAATTGCGGTATTTTCGGAGGTCGGCAAAGGGATCGAACCGGCTGCTGCACACTCATCCACATCCTCCACACACATGTATTAATCCCATGGGGGAGAGTAAATGACTCAATCAGCGACATAATGAAGTGGTCAGGCCGATTTAGCCCCATCTATTGAGAATTGCCGGACTGGCTAAAGACCGTCAATACTTCTTATCGATAGATAAATTTGTTCGAGTAGAGTTAGCACAAGATCCAATCATTTATCTATAAATAGGCGTGAAGGAGGCTTAACGATTACGTAAGGGGAATGTTTTCCAATTCTCTAGATTTCTCGTAATAGGAAAATCCCGCTAAATCTTTGTGAAAATATGTTAGGTCAGTTCACTAGTGGCTTTTCGATGATGGAATTTTGTCGCAGATTAAATTTTTTCTGGGAGAATTCAAAAATTGTCTACTATCGGGTGTTTTTTTTAGAGTGATAGAACTTTCGATAGGAATAACTATTATATGATTTGATAAAAGCTAGAAGCCATGTTGTTTTTACATTTCTGTTCAGTAAGCATTAACAAATTATCATGGAAAGACTCACACCGCAACAACGTTTACAAATTGTTGGAATTTATTTTCAAAATCAGTGTTCTATTCGCCAACCTTATAGAGCATTACGTGAAATTTATGGTTTACATAATCGTCCACCAGAGCAGCTTATTCGTCGAACTATCGATAGATTTCGGACAACAGTTTCTCTACTCGATGCAACAACAACAACAAAACAAAGAACTGTACGTACAGAAGAAAATATCGCTGCTGTAAGTCATAGTGTTAATGATGATCCAGATTTGTCTATTCGTCGACGTTCACAACAAGTTGGACCCTGTGCATCCACCACGTGGAAAATTTTGCGTAAAAATCTTGGTCTACACCAATACAAGATCCAACTGGTTCAAGAACTAAAGCCACTTGACCATAATAAGCGTCGTTTATTTGCTGATGGGGCCCTAAAACAGCTTGTAGTTGATCCACTTTTTTATGGTAAAATTGTGTTTAGTGATGAAGCTTATTTCTACTTGAACGGCTATGTAAACAAGTAAAATTGCCGTATATGGAGTGAACACAATGCTCAAGAAGTCCTGTAGGTTCCATTGCATCCTGAAAAATGCACTGTATGGTGTGCTTTACACGCTGGAGCCATCATCGGTCCATATTTCTTTAAAAACGATGCTGGAGCCAATGTTACAGTGAATGGTGCTCGTTACAGATCGATGATCAATGATCATTTGTTTCAAAATTTGAATGGTATCGACCCAGAAGTATTTTGGTTTCAACAAGATGGTGCTACAACTCATGCTGCTACCGTAACAATTGATTTATTGAAAGAAAGATTTGGCGATAACATTATTTCGAGAAATGGTCCAATTAAATGGCCTCCAAGATCATGCAACATAACTCCACTGGATTATTTTCTTTGGGGTTGCGTCAAGTCATTGGTTTATGCCGATAAACCAGAAACAACGGACGCTTTGGAAGCCAACATAACTCGTATTATTGATTAAATAAGTTCTGAATTACTCGAAAAAGTGGTCCAAAATTGATCTGGTCGAATGCGGTTCCTCAGAGCTAGACGTGGTGGACATATGCGGGAAATTATATTCAAAACATAAATGTCATAAAATTATCTTTCAAATAAAAAAAAAATTTGGCTCCAATCTTAATTTAAATGTGTTTTATTTCAATTTAAAGTTCTATCACTCTCAAAAAAACACCCGATACATATTCTGTGTCATTTTGTTTTTGTCATTGAAATCATTTCGAGAAATTGAAGATTTTCAATCAAGAAATTTGAAAATAATATTTGATATGCTAATGGGAAAATATCAAAAATATTGTCTTTTAAAAGCGATATGTAGTATTTTCACATAAAACACTACAAACTAAATATATTTTCAACTACATGACCAAAAATAATCTGGTTTACCTGAATAATACGTCACATTGAAATAAACAACAAGCAAGTCTGTCATTGCTGTTCCTTTGCGTTATTATTATCTTTATTTTCTACTGTTGGGGAAAAAAAAGCCATCATTTTTTCGGGAGATGGCTGAAGTGATCGATATCTCGTAAAATATTGATCAAAAAATTTCAGATTTGTGCTCTTTGTCAAGGTGACATTTCACACTAGAAAAATGCTTTTGCTGTTTTTTGTTTGGTCCATTCTGTTGTAAGTGAGAGGGTGTAAAAAATGTCAACAAAGTGGAAATTCGGTAAATTTTACAGTTTTTCTTTGATAAAGACGAAAATGCAAGCCAGGCGGCTTAAATGGTGTTTATGGTCCCGATACTGTTACAGCTAATTATGTGCAATTTTGGTTTCGTCGATTCGGTTCAGGTACTTTTTTTTTGTTAAAGATGCACCTCGCGCAGGCAGGTACCTCGTCGAAAATGTCGATAAAATCGCAGAAATAATCGAAGTCGACCGGCATCTTAATAGTCGTTGCAGCGCCCAAGAACGGAAGATCGACCATAAAACAATTTTAAACCATTTGCGTAAAGCTGGATTCCAAAAGAAGCTCGTTGTTTTGAAGTCACACCAATTAACACCAAAAACCTGATGGATCGAATTTCCATCTGCGAATATTTAGTTGATTGCTTAGAGAAATATCTACAAAGATTGACTCTTCTCCAGACGACATCGTCACAAATGGAATTCGTTTTCTTCTCATGGTGCTCCATGTTGATTCCATAGACAAGTACAGATATCGGGTGTTTTGTTAGAGTGATAGAACTTTAAATTGAAATAAAACACATTTAAATTAAGATTCAAGCAATTTTTTTTTTATTTGAAAGATAATTTTTACATTTATGTTTTAAAAATAATTTCCGGCATATGTCCACCATGAATAGCTCTGAGAAACTGCATTCGACCAGACCAATATTGGACCACTTTTTCGAGTAATTCAGACCTTATTTAATCAATAACACGAGTTATGTTAGCTTCCAAAACGTCTATTGTTTCTGGTTTATCAGCATAAACCAATGACTCGACATAACCCCAAAGAAAATAATCCAGTGGAGTTATGTTGCATGATCTTGGAGGCCAATTAATTGGACCATTTTTCGAAATAATGTTATCGCCAAATATTTCTTTCAATAAATCTATTGTTACGGTGGCAGCATGAGGTGTAGCACCATCATGTTGGAACCAAAACACTTCTGGGTCGATACCATTGAAATTTTGAAACAAATAATCATTGATCATCTATCTGTAACGAGCACCATTCACTGTAACATTAGCTCCAGCATCGTTTTTAAAGAAATATGGACCGATGATGCCTCCAGCGTGTAAAGCACACCATACAGTGCATTTTTCAGGATGCAATGGAACCTGCAGAACTTCTTGAGGATTGTTTTCACTCCATATACGGCAATTTTGCTTATTTACATAGCCGTTCAACAAAAAATGAGCTTCATCACTAAACACAATTTTACGATAAAAAAAGTGGATCCTCTTCAAACTGTTCTAGGGCCCAATCAGCAAACAAACGACGCTTATTAAGATCAAGTGGCTTTAATTCTTGAATCAGTTGGATTTTGTATGGATGTAGACCAAGATCTTTACGCAAAATTTTCCATGTGGTGGATGCACAGGGTCCAACTTGTTGTGAACGTCGACGAATAGACAAATCTGGATCATCATTAACACTATGAATTACAGCAGCGATATTTTCTTCGGTACGTACAGTTCTTTGTTTTGTTGTTGTTGCATCGAGTAGAGAAAATGTTGTCCGAAATCTATCGATAGTTCGACGAATAAGCTGTTCTGATGGACGATTATTTAAACCATAAATCTCACGAAGTGCTCTATGAGTTTGGCGAATAGAACACTGATTCTGAAAATAAATTTCAACAATTTGTAAACGTTGTTGCGGCGTGAGTTTTTCCATGATAATTTGTTAATGCTTACTGAACAGAAATGTCAAAACAACATGTCTTCTTCCTTCTGTCAAATCACAGTTATCCATATCGAAAGTTCTATCACTTAAAAAAAAACACTCTATAGTACTTGTAGCTTTATGCACTGTAGCACCCAACACCGTTTATAAACTTTTTTCTCGAATAACTGTTGTATCTATTATAATAATAATGAATATTTGTAAAAATCACAAAAAGTTTTTCCCTATACATTGAAAAATATTTCATATTTATTATATATTGTTATATCAATTTGATATTTTAGTAAATAATTTTCATCATATATATATATATATATATATATATATATATATATGTGTAGAAGTTCGAAGATTTCAGGCTTGTCTCTTTTTCCTCGAACACTCGGTATACTCACATATCCATAAATTCATCCACTGAAATGGGATGAATCAACCACCCCCTAAAGGGTGTCAAAACCAAATCTGCAGTTGATATTTCTAGAAATCACCCTACCACATAATATCGGTAAAAGTTATTGAAGATACTTTCTATGAGATTCTTGGAAGATTGAAATGCCATTTTATTATTCATAAGTAATAAACCGGAATAAATCAGGAATTTTCGGAGATAAGACATTAAATTATCTGGTAAACGTTATGTCTATTCGCATTTATTTTATGTTCTCGGTAGTGGATATCTTGAACAGAGAAGATGGGAATAAAAATAGCAGTTGTAAAACACGAGCACGTCCATAACCTACCATACCGGACTTTACGTTTCAACGCTCATGGACAATTATTGTAGAAGGGGGCAAGTAATGGCGATAGAGAGGTGTTGCAGACACCTCCTAGCAATCCTCTCGAACTCGAAGAGTAAATAAAACGAGACTAAATGGTATTTTGGAAGGCAATTTATCTCGACCATTATAAGAGTAAGAAGTAATCGAGATATTAGATTATATCTGCCTACACCTCTAGCTAAACGGCCAGTCAACCCGTGTTCAAATATGATAATACGAATAGCAAATTAGCTGTCTGTGTGATGAATTACAGGGCCCCACTCCTCCGCTTCATCCTCGTCTGTAAATACTTTATAATTACACACCGGTATGCTTTGATTTCAAGTCTTAATGAATGCTATAATAGCTGCTTAAACGCTGTGCACCCTCCAGATAACACCCCGTATGCCTAAGTAATGATCTGTGGTGTGATGCAAAGCATTCCTTCCTAAAGGCATTTTTCGAGCTCATCATGAATTGAGATATTCAAAATTCTAAACATACATAATTATTTAGAAATTCCAAATTTTTAATTCACTCCTGTAGCTATTCTGAAATTTTGATTAATTTTGTTTTAGTAATTATATTGCACTTTTAGGATGAAAACAATTTGAAAATTGTCAGACATTAAATAAACTATTACGAACTCCTTGTCGATCTTACTACTGCAAAAAATTTATTCAAGGTCCAAGGTGAAAAATTCAGGTTTTTTGGAATTTTTTTCTGAAACGATAAGTTTTATCGTAAAAATAATTCAGACAAAAGTTATAGATAATACAATTCTCTATAGAAATGATTCGTATACTTTTTTTCACATTAATCACCATTCGTGAGATATCACGGTTTTAAAAGTTGAAAAATTGCTGTTCTACATAAAGTGCACACATTTCCGTACTAACTATGAAGTAATGTCCTTGGCGCGTTTTTTTAACGTAGTTTTCCTAGTAGACATACTCCAGGATCTATTGTGGTAAATAAAGTTTAATCAGAAGGTATTCTATTAACTGAAATAATGATTCTATTGTTGATGATCCATTTGGGACGGGTTGATTTCTTCTAAATGTTATTATGATAGATAATTTTATAATTTTACTTCAACAATTATTTCTTCAACTCCACTTTCTTCTTCTCGTTGCAGAATTTCTGCAGGCTGTTCTAAGAAAAGAGATGCATCAGTTGTCTCTTGTTAATATCATAACTATTGTCATCTGTTGTATTTGATTCAATATTGGAGCAAGTCTGACCCTGACAATTGATACATACTGGCGAACATACTGGCACTTTGTGCCAGCGAAAATTCGTCTTGCAGTTACAAAAAATTGTATTCAGCAGTTTTTCTGGAGCAGGCGAGAGTAGGGTTTAATTTGGCTTCAAACATTTATCTGTTAATTTCCAACCCCATTCTTCAGAGTCCAGTTGATTGCCCAGCCACTCTTGAACTTGATAATACAATTTTTGAAAGGCAGAAGAAGATGTTGAAGGCAGACAAGACTGTACAGTTTTATAGTTCCATGTAGATTTTACAAACCTTAAATATCGGGTGTTTTTTTAGAGTGATAGAACTTTCGATATGGATAACTGTGATTTGACAGAAGGTAGAAGCCATGTTGTTTTGACATTTCTGTTCAGTAAGTATTGACAAATTATCATGAAAATACTCACGCCGCAACAACGTTTACAAATTGTTGAAATTTATTTTCAAAATCAGTGTTCTATTCGCCAAACTTATAGAGCACTTCGTGAAATTTATGGTTTACATAGGCTCCTAAACTGATAGACCATCAATGGAAAAACGTACTTCTAAAATCTGATAAAATACTCTTCACTTTCCATCCAAGAACTAATGACTGTGAACATTACATTATGTCTAAGGCTAATGTCATTACAATATTCTGACATCCATATAAATCCCTGGATTAATTTTTGACAACCGTATATTATTTAAGAGAATAATAAACTAAAATTAGTTTTACCTGGAAATACGCAAACCAATCTCGCATTCCAACGAATACTGGTAACCCAAGCATCTTTGAATTCATGCCTACATTCTCCGACTGATCAAATGTGTTACATTAATCAATCGGTTACGCTATGTTTATGTGTCTCGTAATCATGCTTCGTAGCTAAAGGAAGTTGCCAAATTGTTTGGGGTAAATTAATGAATTAACTAAATAATCAGGAACCAATTCATTACTCGGACCGTCTGATAATCAAGGCGGCTGCCAAATGTGGGGAACAGCTGGCTAGATCTCATAATCTCGGGTGCATCGACAGGGGTTAGAGGTTAAAATTAGATCTACACCTCATGTCCTTCGGCATATATCAAAATCTAGGGAATTTAGATTTGGGGAGACCCCAGTATATTTGGTACTTATCGATTTCCGGTCGCATTTTTGGTACGGGGACATGATTTCTTGAAGCGGAAATGATAAACCGCAATAAGATGTTAGTGAAAGGGGAGACCAAAATTAAACCTTTAAGACTATTTTTGGTAAGATGGGTTGAATCAGGCGATGAAAGTTTCCAATTTCTCTTGAAAATTATAGTAAATTACAACCTACTAATTACTTGGTCATTGTGAATAATCTTCTATCCAAATCTTTTAGAACAACCGCTGTATTCCCTGATATGGCTCCGGTAGACTTTTTTCTATTCCAAAATTCGAAATATCACTTCGATACACTCTTTGGAATACTCCAATAAGTTTTTATGACTTGTTTTCACCATTATTTTGTCACGTGTTTAACTGTATTGAAACTATTTTACTAGACACCATCAGTCAGTAGAATGTAGATACCTGAAAAAGTGACATCGTGGTGAAAAAATTGTTCTATTAGACATTTTTGTGGAAATTAAAATACTGTCTCATATATTTTTTCATTAAAATGAGTTTCTACCAAGTAAGGACCGAATCAATCAAACATTCATTTCTAATATGTCTAACATTCTGACAATTTTCAACTTTTGTAAAATGAAAATGAATTCATTTATTCCTGTCAATCGTAGGTTTCAAGAACAGGTTTGACCATACTTTCAAAATTCACCAAAATCCAGGAAAAGAGCTATTGTAAGTACCATTATAAGTTCAGCGGGGCTATTTTTAACGAAGGAGAGGCTCTGCAACGAACAATATGAGAGCAATAAAAGAAACAAGACAAATGGTCCTTGCTTAACGGGACGCAATTTGCAATAAATCAACATTTTGGGTAAAGTTCTCCTTGCCAGCGTAATTTTGCCAGATGTGTTCAGCACTGTGGCCCCAGAAAATTCAGCATTCATTGGGTTTAATTTGGGCAATGCTCCCACATAATTATTGCCCGTTCACCACTAGAAATTCTGAAAAGTTGGGGTTAACAGATTTTTTTTAATTATAGATGCATTTATTGTTAAGAGATTTAGCACTCTCGTTTATCAATAGATGAAGCCAATAATGAACTTGTAAGTTTATTCTGATTTTGCCGTTTAGAATTTTTTTCCGTAAATGTCAAACTACATATATACATAATATACTGCAATGTCAAAAAGGTCAATAAAGCAAAGAGATGGATTATTCATCTAAATTTATTGCATTTATTTGCCTCGCTCTAACCGTTCACTGAACTTGAACATTGCTAAAGTAAAGGAAAAGATCGCTGAAAAATCCGTATCAGATTTTCATTTCGAAGCACACGTTTTCAGTTGATAGAAGTTAAAAGAGAGAAATCGATTCTTGATTGGATCACTCGTTAACGCAAATGTAATTTTTCGATGGGCCGTCGTTGATGGCCATACAATAAATAAATTTTGATGAATAACGGAGAATGATGTCGAATTAAATTAGCCTAAAATGAGAATAAACTTTTAATCGAGTACTCTTATTTGAAATTATAAGAAATCAAGAATGAATTTAATATATATTATTCTTTTAGTATATTAAATTTGAAAACATTTACAAATGTCATATCGATTCGGAATCATTTTCGATAAATTAAATGCATATTTATACAGTTGCTCAATAGTTCTTAAATTAGATTGTAATGGCGTTTATGATAACATCGGAATTTTATGGAAGGAAGAGTTGAAAAATTTCTGCGCAAGCAAGAATCAATCTTTGTTTAACGAGAGAGCAAAAGGAGAATCATCTCAAATTGTATTCGGTTAAAATGTGAATAATATTTTCAATTGAGTACAATAAATTGAAATTTAAAGGAATCAAGAATAAATTTAATAGATATTATTGTCATAGTATATTAAATTTTGAAATTAGTGACAAATAGTATATCCATTCGGAATTCAATTCTAAATATGAAATTAATTGTATTGAAATCTATTGTATGTATTAAGTATGTATATAAAATATTATACAAATGTTCAATAGTTCTTTAATTAGATCCTAATGGCGTTTATGATAACATCGGAATTTTATGAAAGAATTGAAATGTTCCTGCTATTTTTATTAATTCTGGAAATATATAATATGTATATAATATTTTTACAATTGTGCAATAGTTTTTAAATAAGATCATCAAGAATCAATCTTTGTTCATTATTAGATATGTTTCGTTAAACTATTTTTCTTTTCAATTCAATGACTACTTATCTGTTAATATATAGATATAATTTGAAAGTTGGTTATTCAGATAATTGATTATAATATTGTACATTCCGGTACATTTGATTAATTCTTTATGAAATATCTCCGAAATGTGATGTTATGTCTTAAAATTGTACCTCGTTCATAGATCTAACGCCTTAAAAATAGCTATCCCAATTTCAGTAAATCCAACCGCCCAAAAAAGTTGTTTTGACTGCATAAATCCACGAAAAGGTTAAGATTGGGTTTCCCGTTTAATACCTATCGTAACCCTTCTCATAGTCTTTACATGTGGAAGTTACTTTTTCAAGGATTGATCAGAGGAAGTGTATGACAGGAGGCCAGATGATTCTCTCTTCGAAATGATGTTGTTGAAAAGGGCACGCTTCTCACCAAAACAGTTGCGGAAAATATTATGATATTTAGAATAAAGAAAAATGTTGAAAAGCATTGACGTGAAATCGAAAGCTTTTACGAACTTGTTCAACAGTCAATTTTCCTTCTAAATTTCAAATCTGTGAATTAATTCTTAAAAAAGCTATATGTGATACAAATAAACAAAATCTTTGGATTTCACGTCATTGCATTCCAAAATTTTTATTCTAGTATGATACGATGACTTTCTAAATTCTCTATCATTAATTTCTTGAGATCAATGATAAAAATAAAATTTTACAACAGTGGACGATTATCACAAAAAAATATCAGTATTCTTGATTTTCCGAGGACATATTCATACTATAAAATCAGAAAAGTAGCAAGAATCAGTAAATGATGCAAAAAATATGTAAATAAATCGAAATAAAAATAGAAAATAACTTATGGCTATCAAAAATTTGTTCTATAACGATAGAAAATTCACTAACTTATTGTAATTAGATGATATCTAAAAAGTTTAAATTAGGAATTAATCTAAAAATTAATTTATTTGAAAAAAGGATATTCATTCTATTTTTATAATAAATATTGAAATATTTGTAACAATTTCTTAGGTTGAAATTCTTTCTATCGTTTTTTAATTAATTATTTAAATATTTTAATATTTACAAATATATTCTGTTAGCCTTCTACATATTCAATTTCAAAAAATTATTTAATATTATAACTTAAGGAATTAAATTAATGTCATATAAGTACTACTTATATCAAACGACATATCAAATGAACATTCATCATAAGACATCCAAATGATATAACCAAATCCAGTAAATATAAATTGTTAACAAAAATCCTATAAATTAATTATTTTGACAAAATTTTGTTTCTGCTCATCCCTCCTAGGAAAACAGATATCTTTCAAAATTGTTCAACATAATCTTGAGTATTTCATCATAAAGCTATCTTACTTAGAATATTCAATATTATTGGATATCTAACCAAGTTACTTTTTCTAAAATTTAACTGTTTTCATTAGAGGGATAAGCAGAAACAAAATTTTGTCTACTCAAAATATTTAATTTATAGGATTTTTGTTAACAATTTATATTAATTGGATTTTGTTATATCATTTGGATGTCTTATAATGAATGTTTATTTGATATGTCGTTTGATATGAGTAGTACTTATGTGACATTAATTCAATTCCTAATGTTTAATTTTTTTAAATTAAATATGTAGGAGGCTAACGGAATATATCTGTAAATATTAAAATATTTAAATAATTTTATATACCTTCTATCAAGTATGAACTTCCATTTATTTTATTTTAATTAATTGATCATGACTTTAATCTTCTTACAAATTATTCAGTTATAATGATTTGGTGAATCTATCGCTATAGAACGATCTCTTCATACATAAAAATATGTTCCACTGTTTAATTCCATTTGCTTTTAAAGCGTATTTCATAAACTACAATTTATCTTATATAAAACTAAATTTATTAAGTCAATACTTACCTAGGTTAATATTTAATTATAAATATTATTCCAGCGAAGCAATATTTTCTCACCTCCTGGAATTGCGGATTTATTTGTTCTATCAATTTTCTTCATTTTCTATAGATTGCTTCACATTTCGGAATATTGTTCTTTTCTTGAAAATTCCATGTCTACCGAAATAGAATTTTAATTTTTTCAAATTGAATAAATTATATAAAAATGTTCTGTTCTTATATAAAATTATAATTTATTGAATTAAATACTCAGCATATTTCAAAACGTAAACTCAAAATTTCATGTGTTGTTGAATTTATCATTGTAAGATAACACAGATTTATCATTCGTGAACATAATAAACTAAAATGAGGTATATACTATGGAAATATCTTAACGTAGAAATGTCCAAAATTTTGGGTGTGAACGTGACCAATCACGAAGAAGCCGTCCTCAGAACCCAAAAGAGGCAGCACAGGTTCAGCAATACGACTTATGTTAGTATCCCTGGATAACTTCTGCCATTCAGACGACTGTAAAACTGTCGATCACAAGGGAATGTGTAGAAGTTTGCCTTTTATTCGATGTTAGTTTCTTATCGTTGTATATAGTGTTGTATAAATAATCAGGACGCATTTGTTTAGTAGTAATTAATATTAGTCATAACGTACCTACATTACCCCCCCTCTTAATTTAAATTTGCTACCTGTTGTATATATATATATATAAGCAAATATAAACACTTCTAAAGAACCATTATTGAATCTCAAGTGATTTCAAATCCAAATATAAATTTGGTGTATAGTTTTGTGTTAGTGTTTTGTTTAAATTATGGATACGGAAACTATGAATATGGATACGGAAATGACTACGGAAATGAGTACTATGAATATGGATACGGAAACTACTATGATGAGCAACGACGTAAGAGTTGAAAAGGTTAGTGCTGAAAGAGTTGGCACTGAAAAGGTCAGTGCTCAAAAGGTTAGTTCTACTCATTCAGTTATTTGATTAATCATTCATAATGGTAGTTATATTATTTCATTATTTTGTGAATTTTTCTTGTACTCTTTATCTCATCTCGATCACAGATGATGATTTATTTAATTTCCTATTTATCAAATATTCTAAAAAAATTATAAGTAATCATTATAACTATATATTAATATTATGTTTTATTATATTATTAATTTAATATATTAATTTTTACTTGAATATATCCTCACTTGATGAAAATACGTATTAATTGAATAAAATAAAATAAATTACTACCACAATTTATTAATTTAACTACAATTGTTTCGCCAACACTGTGGCTTCGGTGATATTGAAAGAAATAAAATTAAATCGTATATAAAATTCAATACTGTTTTTCCCTTTCATCAAATATTTAAAAAAAGTATATTAAAATATTAGGAGTACAAATAAGTTTCCGCCGTTTTTTAACACAAATTGAATATTTATTATAGAAGACGATGTGAGACTGCTTGCTGAGTGACTTCTAATGTTAGAGCAAGTTCTTTTTGTGTTTGAGATTAATTTTCCTCCAATTCTGCATCCTCGTAAATTTTTGGCCTTCCACTGCGATCTTTGTCTTGTCGAAATCACCGTTTTTAAACTTTTGAAACCACTCTCGACACGTTCTCTCACTCAAAGCACCCTCACCATATGCTTCTACGAGCAATTGATGCGCCTCAGCAGCAGATTTCTTTAAATTAAAGAAGTAAACTAACATTTCCCGCAAATGACGCTTACTTGGCTCAAATTTTGACATTTTCAACTTATAAAAATTATATTTCACCAATATAAAATCAATGATATTAATAGGTTATGTTGTTCTTGAATTTCCAAACTATTTTTTAAGCCGGTTATCATCTGCGAAAGCTAACCGAAACTCCGTGCCGCGCCATCTACAATAAAACGGCGGAAACTTATTTGTACTGCTAATATAAATTTCTGGATCATAATTCAACCCTAGATTATAATACATTATAATTATTGTATTATTTCAGAATATTAATTTAAAAAATACTAAGTAATCTCTACACTTATTGGTGGAATATAATTTATATTTTTCCTACATGAAATTCAATAGCGTTCTCTACTCTTCTATTCTTAATTACAATTCATCAAATATTTTAATCACCTGTCATTTGATAGAAATTTCTCCCTTAATTCAAATAGATCTAAATTAATAAATCTATTGAAAGAAATATAGTTTAATCTCAATTAAACATTTATTTAAAAAAAAAAAATAAGTCTAGATTCTCAAATACAGACAAATCAATGTGTTAAAATATTATTCTTGGGCAATCATAACTAGTCATATTGAAGGAAAAAATGAAATTTCATAGTTTATCGTGTACGGAATTTAATACTGTTCTTTATTACAAGTTTAGTACAAATAAGTTTCCGCCGTTTTTTAACACAAATTAAATATTTACCATAGAAGAAGGGTGTGAGACTGCTTGCTGAGTGACTTCTAATGTTAGAGCAAGTTCTTTTTGTGTTTGAGATGAATCTTCCTCCAATTCTGCATCCTCATAAATTTTTGGCCTTCCACTGCGATCTTTGTCTTCTACGTCGAAATCACCGTTTTTAAACTTTTGAAACCCCTCTCGACACGTTCTCTCAATCAAAGCACCCTCACCATATGCTTCTACGAGCAATTGATGCGCCTCAGCAGCAGATTTCTTTGAATTAAAGAACTAAACTAATATTTCCCGCAAATGACGCTTACTTGGCTCAAATTTTGACATTTTCAACTTATAAAAATTATATTTCACCAATATAAAATCAATGATATTAATAGGTTATGTTGTTCTTGAATTTCCAAACTATTTTTTAAGCCGGTTATCATCTGCGAAAGCTAACCGAAACTCCGTGCCGCGCCATCTACAATAAAACGGCGGAAACTTATTTGTACTGCTAATATAAATTTCTGGATCATAATTCAACCCTAGATTATAATACATTATAATTATTGTATTATTTCAGAATATTAATTTAAAAAATACTAAGTAATCTCTACACTTATTGGTGGAATATAATTTATATTTTTCCTACATGAAATTTAATAGCGGTCTCTACTCTTCTATTCTTAATTACAATTCATCAAATATTTTAATCACCTGTCATTTGATAGAAATTTCTCCCTTAATTCAAATAGATCTAAATTAATAAATCTATTGAAAGAAATATAGTTTAATTTCAATTAAACATTTATTAAAAAAAAAAATTAAGTCTAGATTCTCAAATACAGACAAATCAATGTGTTAAAATATTAATCTTGGGCAATCATAACTAGCCATATTGAAGGAAAAAATGAAATTTCATAGTTTATCGTGTACGGAATTTAATACTGTTCTTTATTACAAATTTAGTACAAATAAGTTTCCGCCGTTTTTTAACACAAATTAAATATTTATCATAGAAGAACGGTGTGAAACTGCTTGCTGAGTGACTTCTAATGTTAGAGCAAGTTCTTTTTGTGTTTGAGATGAATCTTCCTCCAATTCTGCATCCTCATAAATTTTTGGCCTTCCACTGCGATCTTTGTCTTCTACGTCGAAATCACCGTTTTTAAACTTTTGAAACCACTCTCGACACGTTCTCTCATTCAAAGCACCCTCACCATATACTTCTACGAGCAATTGATGCGCCTCAGCAGCAGATTTCTTTAAATTAAAAAAGTAAACTAATATTTCCCGCAAATGACGCTTACTTGGCTCAAATTTTGACATTTTCAACTTATAAAAATTATATTTCACCAATATAAAATCAATGATATTAATAGGTTATGTTGTTCTTGAATGTCCAAACTATTTTTTAAGCCGGTTATCATCTGCGAAAGCTAACCGAAACTCCGTGCCGCGCCATCTACAATAAAACGGCGGAAACTTATTTGTACTCCTAATAGTTCTCTTTTATTTTCGTTAATCAAATATTTAAAAAAAAATATAATAATTTGAAGCTTCTCAATGCCAACATTCAATCTAAATCAATTGAAAGAAATAAAATTAATTTTTTTTATCCTCGAAATATAATACTGTTCTGTATTCCTGAACGTTATAGTCTTGAGGTGATAGTTGTTTTTCTTTCAGAAACAAGCATATTGAATTAACCGATAATGTATCTCGGTAGCACGTATGCAAAGAGGTATATAAAACGGTTACGAAGCTGTTAATAAAACAACTATTAATGGAACGTGTTTAAATTCATCACTTAATATAAAACACATCATAAAGCAAAGCCCACACAAGTAGACAGATTCATCTCGGAGTATTAGAGTAATATCCGTTCAATAATATTAATTCTGAATTGAGAAAATTAAATTTTTGTTTCTTTCTCTTACTCGTTGGGTTTTAGAATTTCCAGTTTCTACTGGTTTAATTTCCAAATAAGCATAAAGAATTCAACGAAAGAAATTTGAATTTCTTCAGTTGTTTGGCAGTGCGTATAGCAAACAAATAAAAGAAAAATACGATCGCCTCCAAAAGTTACGAAATTAAATTTTTATTTTTGTTCAGATCAAAGTTTAGCTTACTGTATTCTCGTTCAGTTCTGATCTGTTTCGAGTCTTCAGCTGACCGACAAGTTGCTTTGAAAATTATTAGAAAATTTGTATCACAGACACACAATAAACTGAGTTCATAGAGGTAGTAAAATATAGGTTAAAATTAAACTTGAGGAGAAACAAGGAACGTTTTTATTATTTAAGTAATTCGAAACGATTTGCAACTGGTGTCATACGGTCCTGCCTTCTTTCATGCAATAAATGAACTTCTTGCCCACACCTAGTATTATTTGAATGTAAACAAAAAAGTTACTCATCATAAAATCGGTTGCATTATCAATTAACAACTGTTGGCTAACCAGATTCTAGTTTTAGTAGTGAACGAAAGCAATGCTCTTAGAAGAGGAGAATGGACGCTTTTGTGAGAATATACTTCGAGTAGTAGCTGGAACAAACATTCAAAACAACGTAAATGGTTTCTTTACTTCATCGATAAAATAATGTCCCTATTGATATATACAGGTGTATAATATATTTCATCTAGTTAAGAAAATATCGAATTAAATTCAGGTCCTACTGAAACCCAAAAAGGGGATCTCTGGAAATTCCAGTATATATAATAGAAACCGTTTGCGGAGACAAATTTTGTTATTCAAAATGTTAGATATATCAGACGATGGTGATGTGTTATCGAAACGATGGTTGTATCATACTGAAAAATGTGAAAATCAGGATAATAATAATTATTATTTAATCTTAATTTAAACGAATTTTCAATTAATTAAATATTATAAATGTTAAAAGGTAATTAATTATATTAAGTTATGGTAGAGTTGTAGATTAGGTAGTTACTGACTTTGTTTTATTTGAGATCTCACAACTTTTTGGAATAACAGAAATGTATTTCCTGACTTGGTATTTTTCATATTTTGGATAATATTTACGTATTTGTTGTATGAAAACCTCATTTTTGTATGTTCGTAGAAGAGTATGTAAATAAATTTGTTGCATAATGCATGTTTAGTGCGTATTTATGATTTCTTATCTATCCGATTTATCACGAACTTTGTTATTAAAAAAAAAATCCAAATTCTATTACTTGAGACCAAGATGCATTAAAATCAGTATTTTTCGTGCTTTCAGTATCATCCAAAAACTCATAAAGCGTCTGTTTGCGGATAATCAACCACATTAATAATAATAAGCTTTATTTGTCCAAAATGTGTACATAAAATAACAATTTGATCTCATCATTAATCAAACTTTCAAAAAGAATACTGCAAAAGAAACAAAACATACAAAAGCATACCTACCCTCTGAGCTTTCGTTGTTTAATTTTTACATTGGCATGAATCATTTATTAGGAGTACAAATAAGTTTCCGCCGTTTTATTGTAGATGG
Source organism: Megalocaria dilatata (assembly GCA_034642435.1). NCBI lineage: Eukaryota > Metazoa > Arthropoda > Insecta > Coleoptera > Coccinellidae > Megalocaria > Megalocaria dilatata. The sequence goes on along the minus strand of CM067856.1, from coordinate 41,285,349 downwards.
CGCGGCACGGAGTTTCGGTTAGCTTTCGCAGATGATAACCGCCTTAAAAAATAGTTTGGACATTCAAGAACAACATAACCTATTAATATCATTGATTTTATATTGGTAAAATATAATTTTTATAAGTTGAAAATGTCAAAATTTGAGCCAAGTCAGCGTCATTTGCGGGAAATATTAGTTTACTTCTTTAATTTAAAGAAATCTGCTGCTGAGGCGCATCAATTGCTCGTAGAAGCATATGGTGAGGGTGCTTTAAGTGAGAGAACGTGTCGAGAGTGGTTTCAAAAGTTTAAAAACGGTGATTTCGACGTAGAAGACAAAGATCGCAGTGGAAGGCCAAAAATTTACGAGGATACAGAATTGGAGGAATTATTGGATGAAGATTCATCTCAAACACAAAAAGAACTTGCTCTAACATTAGAAGTCACTCAGCAAGCATTATATTACCGTTCTTCTATAATAAATATTTAATTTGTGTTAAAAAACGGCGGAAACTTATTTGTACTACTAATATATAAAAGTTGTTACATCAATCAATTCATACACATCAAAGGGTGAAACCTGCAAAAGTATCATACCCTTTTCCATTCTAAATTGTGTATCAACAAGAATTAAAAAATGAATCAGTGGAATTGCAAAATGGATATGATGAATCATCCTTTCCCAAAATTGCCAAGTTTCTGCTGGATCAATTATATATTCGGAGTGTACTTTCCTGTTTAATGACTTGCTGTTCCTAAAACGAGTATTCTTAGAAGGCAGAGAAAGGTAAATGCAAACCCGCACAGATTAAGTTGTACTAAAAAAATATTTTCTTGCTCGACTGAATTTCATCACCCAATTAACAAAGAAACGTCTAGTTGGCCGTTACAAAAACACGATTTTTTGTTTGTAAATATAAAACTGTAACTATCGTCTGGAGTTCGATACGTCCGACAACAATAATAACCCATTAAAGACCGAATATTAATATGATATACGTTTCTGGGAACATAAAATTTTATAGACCATTTTAAATTTTATATCAGACCATTGCATAATTAAATCCTTGGCGGCGTTTCCAGGAACAAAGAATATAGGGACCCATTTCTATTTCCAGGACTGTTATTCTTCGATCGAATTTAATACAGCTGTAACGATCGGTTTTGGGTAGAGTTACATGTATTTTAATGCGACAGCTAGCCGGACCTTTTCTAATCGACTTGAAATCCGATTACTTTTTGCGTATTTTCGGGTTATTTGTTTGGAACGGCTTGTTTCCGTTTGCCATATAATTTTCTGTTCAAGGAATGTTCCACTATCAAACACAAGCAAATAATACATTTCTATTAGTTATAGGTTCAGTATCAAAAATGGCGAAAATATTAAGAATTTGATATGAAGTCATCAGAAATCTCTTGATTTCACGTTATTCAACTTAATTTCGGTTTAAATCATTTCCGTATAGAATTCTATTGATGTCTATAATACACTATAATCAAGAACCTTCAATATAAGTCAACGCTTGATCCAATCATCCATGGACTTCTGATAGGCCTTCGAAGGAAAGACTTTTAGTTTCTTCGTCTCATTTTGTTTGATGGCTTTCAACGACTCAAATTTCCATCCAAGAAACGGCAACTTAAATCGAGAAAACAAAAGTCACATGGTACTGAATCTGGCTAATACGGTGTTTATACCATTGCAGGTGGCATGGCGCGTTATCATGGTGCAAAATCCAATTTTCGTTGGTCCACAAACTCGATCGTTCCCTACCTGTAATGTCTTTCAATCCCTTCATAAGACTTAGATAGTATTCCTTCGTTTTGACGGATTGACCAGGCGGTAAGAACTCATAGTGCACGACACCATGAAAATCAAAAAAAAAAAAATTTCCCGGCACTTTTTGATCATAGCATGTATAACATAGACACGATATTGGAAATTATGCGTTTGTATTCCTTTTTTTATATTACGTGAGAATTTAATAGGAATATTTCGTTGAATGAGCATCTTTATTATTATTATTATATATCTATTAATAGTTTTTACATATTATTCGCTGAATTCTTCTCGTTGAAACATCCTTCGGTTCACATTATAGCAAAATTACAATGGAATGGAATTTCAATTATGCAATTTTTATCATAATGATTCATCTCTTCATTGGGAAAAAATTTTATTGATCATGGAAAATCTTAAAAACAGATTATTCCGTAATAATGCAAATAATTGAGAATATTTTCAGCTCTCAAACCTCTTATAATAATCCATCAAAGAAGAATAAATAATAGACAATTATTAATTACCAGTTTTTATTTTGCAAAGGTAATTTTCGAAATAAAATGATAAATTATAAGTATTCTTAATACCTTCAAAAAATTTTGAGGTTTAAAAATTAATACACTATATCTTAGAAAATATATCTCCATTTTAAAACATAAATAAACATCATAGAATGACAAAAATTAGAAAATTAAAAGGATTAAAAATGTATTAGCTTAATTCTTGAGCTAAATATACTATCCTGATTTCCTCTAGGAATTTGAAAAATACTTGAAAAGAGGGGCAGAAGAACCGATTTCTTGAATTTTGTCTAATTCAATTAGTTTGAAATTCTTGATTCAATCTTTGCAATAGTATATTTTCTGAATATAATAAATCGATATTAAAATATTTTGTATTGAAATTATTTCAAAAGTTTCAAGAAAATTGAAGTTTTATAAAATATTAATATTTATTAATTTTTAGTTATGAAAGCAATTTTTTTTGGGAATTTCTCACCATCCTTACGAAATATTCTGAAAGTTATAAATAATCAAATAATAGAACTCTTTTCTGCTTGAAATTAATGATAATTTTAATGGAGTATTTATGATAGATTGGGCCGTTGCTTGGTAGAAATCAGTTGTAATTGTCATTATAAAATAAAACACTTGTTTACATTTTCTACTTTATTTTTGGTATTGACGTACGTTTCGTCTTTGCTAGAAAGACTTCATCAGAATAGGTATTCTGATGAAGTCTTTCTAGCAAAGACGAAACGTACGTCAATACCAAAAATAAAGTAGAAAATGTAAACAAGTGTTTTATTTTATAATGGGTATTCTGATGAAGTCTTTCTAGCAAAGACGAAACGTACGTCAATACCAAAAATAAAGTAGAAAATGTAAACAAGTGTTTTATTTTATAATGGGTATTCTGATGAAGTCTTTCTAGCAAAGACGAAACGTACGTCAATACCAAAAATAAAGTAGAAAATGTAAACAAGTGTTTTATTTTATAATGACAATTAATGGAGTATTCTACTGCAATAAAGCGTCTCATTCTATATTTCTGTATTTGCTATTAAAATTACAATTTATTTTGAAAAACCTCATATCTTCCGAATAGTTTTGTATATAATTGGATGCGTTAAGTATTTTTTTCTGCATTATTTGCGTTTTGTTCTATCAGCAATCGTTCAATTTTTTTTGTTGCATTTTGGCAACGATCCCGTCGAATTTCATCGCTTGGTCGCTTGTTGAAGTCTCCGAAAATTTGCTTCGCCTCCCTCCCACGTACCAGCCACCTCGAACGCATTAAATAATAAAGACCAGACATTCAAATCATCCTTGGTGCGAAATATCCGACGTTATCGCGCTAAAATTCAGATCAATCCGAAGATACGAACACGCCGGTCCCTGAAAACACGCCATCCTTCAGCCAGAAGCCACAGACGGGCGGACCCCATTAGGAATCACAGAGCGGAATCACGTGTGGAAAGACCAGTACGATCGATAATTCTTTCCGCCACAATATCGGACACCTACATTATAATAAATCGATTAAAAGAAAAAAGAGGAAAATTAATCCGAATACCATCATCAATAGAAATATAACACACCTCGAAAACAATTAATTCCCTTTTTTACGGCGTTTGTGCCTGCCCACACGAAATCATCGATCATAGCTATCGTTGACATGTTCTAAATTAAAAACACTAACCTGCTTAGTCTGGACCACAATTCTTGTGCGTGCGGAGTTCCTTTGAACGCAACAGTGTTGTCTGATGGTCGCATTTAGAAGGCCAAAATTGTTAGTTATCTAACTAATAAAAGAATTTTCAATCCCGTTTTTCCCGTTCGTTTGCTAGAAAAGAAAGAAAATGTAGCTCAATTTTGCAGGATTTTCGAAAATCACTGAAACTAATCAGACACACTCTGACGCTGCAAATGTCATACCGGTTCATTTGATCTACCGGCTCTTTAAACTACTCGAAAATTGATCGATCAACTAGATTAGTATTGATATAAAAACATTTTAAGGTTGCACAAAAACACCTTAAAGAATTTATGAATTATAATTCGTCTACAGTATCAAGTCTCAGAAATCGAACAGATATAAAACTTCTTCAAATTTTCTTCTAAATTATTGCATGTATAGGATATTTCATACGTGGAATATCGTTTCCTGGAAATTTAGATTCCCACTGGAATTTATCTTGTTCATCGAAATTGACAACGTTTTCAAGATTTTTTATAAAAGAAGTCTAAAGAAATGTTGGAAATGGGCTTGGATACAAAGGGTGATTTCATTTAAAGAGTACTTCAGCAGATATTGGTTCCAGAGATGAAAACCACCAGATAATTGTTGTATAAAATAAATGAATCAAAAATACTGAAATTAAAATGAATATTTGGTCCCAAATATATAAATATTTTGTTAATTAAATTTGATTTGCCACTAATTAATATACGCATTTTATTCCCCTGCATAACTCACAAAAGGAAATTATTGATAAATATTTTAAATAAAAATGAATTTACTATTTTTAAATTAACCATTTGTACAATCTTAAACGATGTGCATATAACTTCGTGAATATCATTTAGTTTGATGTAATTTATTTTATGTGCGTTATATAAGCCTTTAAAATTTTGCAAAATTATTTGTAATTAATAAAAGATTGAGTAAAAATGACATCAATCTTTGAAAAAGTGAATGTACCGTATTTCGTGAGATATACTGTAATCGTTTGCCATTGTGTGATTTATGTGTTAAGAAAGAAAATTTGCTCTGTGTGACAACACCGCTCAGTTCTCGACATATATCCTCGAACAGCTACACACAAATGGTGGCACTACACTGCCCCCGGTATAATATTTTGATTACATTTCTCATTTTATAAGGCATGTATTTTAATCCCCCCATGGCACGGAAATTAACAAGGGTCCCTATGGGGTGTCACTTTTCACAGATGAAACTTAAAATTTATTATTTTATTATCGTCTCTATTGATTGTACCTGATTTATTGACCAACAACCGAACACTACCAGCATATAATACGTAGATTCTTCATGGTCGAAAGACATCCCGTGTCTTCCACAAGTGATGTGTTCGTCACGGACGACAGAAATTATCGAACGAGGATTTAGAAATTCTGGAATGTGATCTAGTTGGGTACCTCGAAAATAACCTTGAGTAATATTTTTTCTTTGATTTTACTGAACCGACTTGGAAGGTTTTGTGTTGAATATCAGGAGATATCCATAAATCTTGCAAGGTTTGTTTTCTCTATAGAACGAATGTTTTATTTACAGAACAAAGGTTTTCTTTAAAATTCGCTGGAAAATCGAAGTTAACATTATCTCAGGTTTTTATGTAGTTATGACTAAAATATTCTAAATATTTATACCCACTTCCTGACTTTTGTATAATATTTTCTCTTGTCGATAACTTATGTTGTAGACCTCTATTTTTATCAATTTCTAACAAATATATTTTATTATTATTTTTGTTGATATTCAAAATCATTTTTTTATATTTCTTCTATTAGGGCGCTCATAAAAAGTGCAATATTCAAATCATTTTGGTTTATTACTTTCTCAGACAATGATGGAAAAATCAAGCTTTAAAGCCAAAGTAATTTACTTTGAGAGTTGAAAGAAAAATAGAATCAAAAAAATATTACATAATAAAATGGTGAACACTAACGTGAAATCAGAAGCTTTTGCGGGTTTGTTCAACAGTCCATTTAATAAAATAATGAAATGCGGTTTTTACTTGATAGAAGGATTATTACAAACTTTTAATATCAACATAGATTTAATTTGTTAGTCTTCTACAATTTTAATTTGAAAAAAAAATTTTTGAAAAGCTTTTATTTACCTAACTTTTTATTTTAAGACATTAATTTAATTCTAAAAGATTTAAAAAATTTTTTTTTAATTAAAATTGTAGAATATAAGAAAAACAAATGTTAACTTCCGCTATTTTATTGATTTTCACAACAATTGTTTCGTCATACCATGACTTCATCAGGTGAGTATTTAAACTGAGGTATACAATGCAAAACATGACCTTAAATACACAGCTCTGGTATAAAAAATAGAGGGGTGGAAAGAGAGGTATACAATTAATGAAAAATATTAAGTAGGGGGATCTATTTAAATCTATTTGATCATTCAATAAAATTTTTCTTTTATTATATCTATTGATTCCTAAAGTTTCTAACAGATTTAGTTTCTGACTTTTGTTTTCAATATGTAATATTTCATAGTTCATATTAAAATTATGGCCAGTCTCTAACATGGTTGGCATAAGTTGAATTCGCTTTATTATTAATGTAACATTTTTCATGTTCTCGTATCCTTGTTTGGAATGAACGGCCTGTCTGCCCCATATATACACATGGGCAATCACTACTTGTAAACTCCTGATTTTTTGTTTTTAGGAATGACGTCTTCATTATTTTTTATTAAGCTGCCTAAAGAATTATTAGTTTTAAAAGAGATGTTATATTTTTCTTTTTTCATTAAATATCTAGCAATCTTTTCAGATTTTTGACCTATGTAAGTTAATGAAATATATATGGTTTCGTTTGAATTATGAAATTTTGGATATACAAGTGATATTGCTTTCTTGTAATTTATTTTATCAAGTAAATTGTCTACAATTAACGGATCAAAATCATTATTGAAAGCTATTTGTTTAATCGTTTTATACTCTTTGTCAAAATTTTCTTTCGTCATGGGTATGTTAACCAATCTATAGAGCATACTATATTATAAGCTGACAATTTTTGTGAAAATGGATGGTTTGAAGTATAATGATTCGTTCCATCAGTATGTGTAGGTTTTCTGTATATGGAAAAGTCATGTCTATTATTAATTTTAGTGATTTTCAAATCTAAGAAATTGATGCTATTATTTACTTCACGGGTTAGTTGATTCTTTTTTCTTCCGATGTTCCCTAATATAATCTTATCGAAGCTTACAACAATCACGAATGGAATCCTGGTAATTATCATGGCGAAACAATAGAATAATCGACAAAAAATCCTACCCGTGAGTGCGGTGTTCAAAGATGATTTAAGATGTATTAAGACGCAAGAATCAACGAAAACTACCGTCGATAAATTAAGTTTAGATCGCTAAAACTGCAATTACATTCCAATAAATCGAGGAGTTTATTATAGCCAAGATGGCTGCCACCGAGTGCCCCCCTCGCGTCTGCACATTATTTACCTTGTAAATACTAATTGTCGTATATCACCGATTGATATAAAACGCCAACGGTAATCGTTTTTCGCATTCGACTTCTGCGAAAGACAATAAAACAAATTGAATAATTGTTTAATAACCGAACATTATTCTATAAACGTTTTAAACAATCAACAGCCTCCATCTTGAACAATGGCAATCGAAAAAGGAAGCGATTGCATTGGGGACGTAGAGGTGGCTACAAAGTCGTGAAATATAGCGAAAAACAATAAGGCGGACGGGAAAAAGGCGTATATTCAACTTCTCATGAGAATATCTGGATTTATGGTCTCTTATGACATCGGTCCTAGTGTGAATTGTAAAACGGTCATCCGATGCATTTCTATTGTATTTTTTTATAAGTACCAAACAATTACGAGAAGATATTTGATTCAATCTTAACGTGTCCGAAATCTGTTTTAATTAAATTAAAATGAAAATGTAGCTTCCTGTTTCCGATTTTGATTTTTATTTTAGTAGTGGATAGTTCGTCTCTTCGTATATTTGTTTGTTAATGTGGTACCATGATGCTTGCCTTGTTTTTTTTTGTCCTCTTTATAACTTTCGTATGTTGGTCTCTGTTTTACCAGCTAGTTTCTGTCGATATTATCATTGGTCTTATACTAAGATATTCTAGTTCTTTTCTTGAATTCAAGTTGACCCCTTTCTTCTTTTATGGGTACATTAAGTTCTTGATTAGTTCCTAACTTGGATTTCAATTATTATTATTCAAGATGGGAATTCCGAAATGTTTCAAACATAGTTGGACATAACGAGGCAATAATAACAAAAAATATATTGACATTAAAGCTTGCTGCTAGTATATCCAAGAAAATGTTCAGCAATGGAGATAAGTCAATATATGCTTGTTAATTCAACAAAATTTCACTGGAATTTTACTTGTTCGCTTTGACTGATTTTGAAAATGTTGCTCTAGAACAAATATTTAATTGAATCAGTCTTCACTTGATGAAAATCTATATTATATAAGGTTATTCTGATTCTCACAAAATTTTATTGTTATTTAATACAACAATTGTTTCGCTAGCATCTTCAGGTAGTTAAGATACTTGTGATAGAGAAAGAATTGTTTTATTAAATAAGAATAAAAATTTGTGAAAATCAGAATAACCTTATATAATATAGATTTTCATCAAGTGAAGACTGATTCAATTAAATATTTGTTCTAGAGCAACATTTTCAAAATCAGTCAAAGCGAACAAGTAAAATTCCAGTGAAATTTTGTTGAATTAACAAGCATATATTGACTTATCTCCATTGCTGAACATTTTCTTGGATATACTAGCAGCAAGCTTTAATGTCAATATATTTTTTGTTATTATTGCCTCGTTATGTCCAACTATGTTTGAAACATTTCGGAATTCCCATCTTGAATAATAATAATTGAAATCCAAGTTAGGAACTAATCAAGAACTTAATGTACCCATAAAAGAAGAAAGGGGTCAACTTGAATTCAAGAAAAGAACTAGAATATCTTAGTATAAGACCAATGATAATATCGACAGAAACTAGCTGGTAAAACAGAGACCAACAGACCTTATTTAATATTATTTACTCTAGAACCTTCATACCCTTGTGAATAATTTCAAAATTGCAATTTAAAGTTATTTAAATGAAGAAGCTAGAAGTTCTTTTTCAATTGCTCCATAAGGTTTTATTGGTCAAACTAGTAGATCATTCAAGAAGAGAAGTAAACACCTGAAATGTTATACATTTGACACCTCATACTTAATATATATTTATTATTTGAATGAATGACATAATTTCAACTATAATATAAAATTATCTATAATGACTTCAAAGTTCGAGATTAGCATTCCTGGAATCTGTAGAAATCCACAGATCCAATTTACTTGAAATTCTTTCAAACGAACTAACAGATTTTTTGTTGTTGTCGTTGTTTTCTATTCTTTTGTAAAAATTTGACTATCTTTGATATCGAAGTCAGAACAAGAAGAATCATGTGCTCAACAAAAAGAATAAATTGAATGTGAGAAAGTAACTGAAAATTTATTCGATAATAATTTTCATGACACAAGATGAAAAATTTACAAAGTGTATAGACCATATCAACGACCCACTAACGAACACATACATACAGATATAAGTTCTAGAGCAGTCAAAGTAAACATGAAACTAAAAGAAAATCTGGAAGAAAAAAATAAGGCTCCGAATAAACCCACTATTCAGAAATATTCAAAGATCCAAAGGAAACTCTTTAATCCACCACGTTCAAAGAAAAAATCGAAGAAGAAATTAGGGTCTACTTAAACTCACTAATCAGATAGATAATCGAAGAGCCGGAAAATCCTGAAGAAAAACTATAATTTCCATATTTAATCTACTCACACGCAACGTTCAACTTTTTCAATAGTGATTTACAATCCCTTCATAAATCGTCTCATGTCATAAAATGACATAAGATATTTTAAACAAGGTCTCGAGATCACATGCTACAATCTAAACGTGATAGAATCTTCTTTATGTGTGTAGAATGACATTTCATGCTTTGCGGAAAAAAATTAATAGAGTTAATGCAATAAGTGAGATTCTCAAGTCAGTTATATTCAATTTTGATGCAATGGCTACAAAAAATATCACACTTGAATAATTAAAACAGTGTTTTTTTGAGATTCCATTAATCATTTTCAGATGTCGTAATTTAGAATCGCACTTCTTTTTTATCAGGTTTTATATGTTTTATAATACTAGTTGAATGATTTTCACTAATTAAAATTCTTCCGACTATTCGGAAAATTTGTTACTTGAAAATTTCAATATTTTTGGAGTCTAATATAATAATACTTCATCAATAGTTTTATAATCTAATTTAGATAATCTTTGAAAGGGAAACTTGTGATGTTTTGTTTTTGAGATGTTCAAAATTTATTTGAATGCATTTTTTATGTTGCTAGTTCACGAACGTTAACATAAACATTCAGTGCGTCATTTTTCTTCTAATTTCTGATTTTCAACTCTGTTGATTAATTTTTTTTCGAGAACTGAGGAAACCAACTATAAAATAATGAAAAAAATATATTTTAGGAACTGTGAGCGATTTGTGCTTAATCACAAACACTATTTTCAGTTAGGCTTAAAATTCGTTTTCGAAAATGATCGAACTCATAAACAGCAATGCAACTTTCGGTTCAAAATTTGAATCAAATATTTCAATAGAATATTGCTTTCAACTTTTGTCAATTTTTTTTGGTGTTATATATTTAAACTGATAAATTTCGCAAAACAAAGGTACCAAAAGGTTTTATAATAGCGATGATACAAGTTAAAAAGTTATTCGGTGAGACACAATTTTTTTTTTATTTGAAAGGTTACATTATACTACTATGTATGAAATATAACATCTCACATAATTTTGGTCGTATTGCATCAATGGTACGTTCAATGTTTATTTTTAATTGCTTAGTTGTTAGATTATCATATGTGACTTAACATATCTCAAAACAAAGAAAACACGAGGTATTAAATCACATGACGTGGGAGGATAATTAACTGGACCACCATGATAATGCCAGATCTCATACAAGTTTGATCACTCGCCAAAAGGTTTTACAGCTTGAATGGGGTACACTGCTACACCCACCATATTCTCCAGATCTGGCGCCATCGGCTTATTATTTGTTTCGGTCATTGCAAAATTTTTTGGACGGTAAAACCTTTATTTTAAATGAAGGGGCCAAAAATCAACTTGCTCGGTTTTTCCCAGCAAAGACCAAAAATTTTATGAGCGTGGTATCATGCTTCTTCCAGAAAGATGGCAAAAAGTATTGGACCAGAATGGCCAATATATAATTTAATAAAATATTTATTCATTTATTATACGAAAATTGTCTTTCATTTTCTCAAAAAAACAAATTACTCCTGGAAAAATGATTAAATAAAACTACTGACTGGATTAAGGGCAAAAGTAAAGAAGGATAACTTAATACCTAAAAATTTATAATAAATCATTTCCAAATTGTTCCATTCTTTGTGCCCTGGAAGTCCTATAAAATTCTTGAAGCGGTGGAAGAGATTATAATGGACCATCTTCAATATAAATAAACGCAAGGAACAAAGGATACAATTAATAGGGATATTTGTTAGGAGAATGATGCAGCCGTAGGCGGGTAGTTACATCAATCAAAGCGATCTTTACTCTCATCAGTTTTCTGTAGAATGCGAGAGCTGAACGAGAGAAAAATATTCGTTTATCGTCCGCCTCCTTGATAACTTTTATTAATTACTATTTGGATTCCAAATCGACCTTCGTTTACTTCTCAGAGACGTGTTCGTGAATGGAGTTCACTGGTCTGTTGAGCGGTTGATGTAATCGAAAAGGTTTTTATCGGCAAAATTAGTAACTTTAAATTCTGACGATTTGCAAGAATTTAAGATTCTAAATGTTTCAATTTATCCTCAATATTTGACAGAGCGATTAGAAAAACTAATGGATGTAAGGACGAAGGATTTAATAGAGCAGTTTACCCTATTTACGGGAACCATTTTTTTTAGCCATTTTGCACCATCTCTTCAATCTAATGGTTAATGAATTGAATAGAATTTAAGTTTACAAAGAGAAATATCATTTTAAATTCAATTTCTTGGATGAGAAGGTTCAAATATAGTCGGTCTAGAAAGTATCCGGAAAAAACAAAGCTCTATTGTAATTATTTAGTACATATTTTCAATTCTTGAATTAGAGAGTTATCACAAAATATTCATCTTATTTACTTATACAACCTTCATTTAACTGTAAACACTTGATTAAACGTCGAGGTACACCCGAAACTAGATCATCTCCATAATTTCCGGTGATGATAGTCCAGGACTGTAAAACTGATCATCTTTATTTCGTAGCACTGCTCAAATTCAATCTTCATTAGTCCCCATATGTTTTCAATGGGACTAAGATCTGGTGAAGCTGCTGGCCATAAAACTATACAGAGAGGCACCACGCTGAGATATTGTTCCCCAAACCATTATTTTGGTGAGAAATTTGAACGGTAGCAGATTGTTTTGATATGATTTTTGAGTGATTTCTTCCAAGTTGGGCAAAAATTTCATCAGATATAAAGACATTTTCAAAATTATCGTCTCGATAACATTGACAAAATTCTATTCTTCGTTTCTTCTGTAGTCATTTTGTGTCATTAAAGGGATTTTTTTGGTTTCCTTGATATGTAGTCTTGTCTTTTCAGTGACATACGGACGGTTTCTGGACAAACTTTTATATTTCGTTGGTTTCCAAATCTGTTACTCAATTTGCGGAACCCCAGGCGCGGATTGTGTCGTCCTAAGGCCAATAAAGCATTTAAATTGTTTCTTTTAATCTTACGCGGTATTCCTGAAACTGAACTTCCTCATATCCATGCCATTTTGTATCCTGTTTATTGTCTCATATACAGTACTTTTTTCCAGTTCAGTACATTGCACTAATTTTTTAACGTTTGCAATACAAATATTCTACCTGTTTTCTGTTTTCTAGTTGCGACATTATTTCATAAATTGTATACCTGTTGACAATCAACAATATGCAACTTTGGCCATAGCCGACTATCTGCACAACCTATTTTATACATTACTTCTGTCTTAGAATGTTACAAAAAAGAAGTATATTAAAATTCTGAAAAATAACAAATTTCGGATACTTTCTAGACGGACTAAATAATAAATAAATAACAAAGGCCTTTGACCGGGTGAATCATAAGATCTTAATAAAGAAAATAGGAAGATATGCATAAGAGATGTAGCTTTGAAACTTATGTCCTATCTAACTGGAGGAATTCAAAGAACAACTGAAAAGACAATTATGGTAAACAAATAACATTAAATGCCTTATTTATAGAAAAGGGTCCTCAGGGCTCAATACTGGGTTCCTTGTTTTACTTTACAATAATGATAATAATAAGAGGGATTCTTCTGTTGGTCAATTCTGGCCCTACCAAATGAAGAGTAGAACATCCTGGCTGGAGTAGAACAGTCCTGATTTTATTTTCAGTTTGAAATGTCATCTTTAAGACGGGCTGAAATTGTTTGATCTATACTTTACGAGATATCGATCACTACAGCCATCTACAAAAATAATGGATTTTTATTCCAACCTTTTATTTCGTATTTATTAAACCAAATATATATACCCTTCATCAGCTGAGCATGAAAACTCGTTGAAAACTGGCACATTCGCAGGGTCATCTCTAATATGAATTAACTGTGACCTCATTCATCATTCACAAATGTAAGAATTCGATTTTTACTAAGTCAGAGAAGATAAAATCGCCAAATATAAACATCAATAGATACATCGAACACAATCGAATCACTTGACTTCCAACAAAGGCCCCCATAATATGGTGTAACCTATGCAGCCCCCTATTTTATCACATATAAAGGAAGGAACATCTCTTTTATTGTGGTGGCACCCTAGTCTCAGCGCCAAACACAATAATACCTTTGAAATTATTGTTTACTTACATGACCATACACAATAGACCGACAATAGAAGTGACATACGCTGTCTGTGCCATAATTAGACCGATTATGACACATGGACGCCTCTAGCGCCCCCTTCTCGCTCGTTATCGGCCGCTGGTATGAATCGATTTTGATGGGTCCAATGATCGTCTTTATTTGGTGCGTGTTTTCTTTATTCAGGGATTTCAATGGGATATGAATTATGTATGCAGGCTTTTGTGTATTTCGTATTAATATTTAAATCCTTTCCGACTTATTGGTAATGCGGTCGAGCTGTTTTGAAGCAGCTTGGAAGAGTGGTTTATAGATTGTAGGGTACTTGAAAAGTTTGTTTTGTTCTTACATGGGAGATTTTGCAACACTAAGCAGTACCCCCCAAAACGTATATGTATTGTCAGTTACACACAGAAAGGAACAGAACCCATACGCTATTCCGAATATCTTGCCTGCCCCAAAAATAAGGAATAAATTTTGATAAAGGCGTAATAAATATTGAGACCTCATAAACACAAATCACATCATTTGGCATAGTATTCTTTCTTTCCTAGAGTATCGACGATTTCGTAGAAATTCCTTCGAATTCAATCAGCTATAAAGTAGCCTCACTTCATTAAAAAAGTACCCTCAAATATTGACCATATTTTTCTTTCCTTTCAATTTCATCCCACATTATTCTCTAAAACAATTAACAGTTTATAAGATAATGTAGATCTTATTATTTTGATACTCATATTGTTCTTTGATCACTAATCAGATTTCTGCTCGTACGTAGCGATTTGAAATAATTAACTAGAACTATCCAAAATTAAACGTGATCTTCAACCTGTTGGAAAAGTTAATTGGCGCATAAAAACATGTACATCAATTGTCAAGCGGTAAATTCACGTTAAAACTTTATGTTTATGCCTTCTGACAATTTATTTTCCTCATAAACGTCGGATATTGGCGCATAAGTGTACTATTTGCCAAAATTACCATCACTTTTCATTGGAATAGTCTGATCTAATGGTGAAACTCACTGTGAATGTTGATAAGTTAGAATTTTCCGAATATTCAATATAATAACTTGTAGAAAAGAATGCAACCTAAAAATTCTAATTTGAGCAATTTTTTCCACTGAAAGGTTTGAAAACACTCAGAAATTACACAATATTTTTTATTTGAAGTATATAGGTTTGCAGTACATTGTGCCTTAGTTTCCAGATATACAATAGCGTTACAAATTTTGATGTTCATATAAACCCGTTTAAGAGGTTTTGAAAATTTTTTCATTTCAACCCTTAATCAACCCTCACGTGAAAGGTTTCGACTGATAGCTTGAATAATCAATGATTGGTAATTATTAATTTTTCTTCAGTAATTTAGGATAAAAAGAGGTTCATTCTTTACATTGAATTAAATGTTGTTAGAGAATATGAAGGTAAAATTTTCGTGATAATTGATTACCACCTCAAGTGAGGGGTCAGTTTCTCACCTCCTTTTTGCTGTTCCACATTTATGTACATTGATATACTGGAAGCAAGGGGCAAAGCGCGAAAATACCTTTTTATATAAATAGATAAAACTTTTGGTTATCATGTAATTATATTATGCGGGTATGAAATTAACGTTATCATGCTAAGTATTACAGATAATCATAATGTATTTTATTAATGACGGAATAATTATTGAAATGTACCACCAGCATGGTTCGATTGTTTCTGAAATGACCCAAGTTGTTTGAAGGTCCTTTCATTGCTTTAATCTTGCAATTATTTCCGCATCAAAAGGAGCTAATTCTTCCTCTTCTTTTTGAAATCTCCTAATCACGCAGCATGATTTCTAAGGTTCATTACGAGGAAATTATAAACCAAAATTGGATGCATAAAAATCGCAATATACTTGTACGTTATCTTCGAAGAATTTTCATTTTGAATCGAACTCGCAATTTTTAACCTAAGAATAAATTGATCAATTTCAATTGCAAATAAACTAAATTTGATTTATTGTTTTCTTAAATCGTGCTTATATGGTCCTCTTGTAATCGTCCAAGAATATAGTGTTTCGAACCATATCTCGAAATATTTTAGTAGAGGTAGGACCCATTTCAAAAGAAATCTTCCTCAGGATTTTCCGGCACAGCCTGTACATTCGTAATCAAACGCTATCCTCTCTGGATCCTTAATCAACGTTGCCCAGCTTCATAGCCCAATCCATAAATTCGTTATTCCGGTAATCTAGACCGAACTGGATGCAACGCGTCGCTTCGGGCTCAGCAAAGTAACTTGTAAAGATAGATGGCTACGGCAGACAGATTAGTTAAGCAGGGTTATTAATGACCGTGTTTAACCTCTGCAACCCCACCTCGCAACAATGGCCGATGTTTTAACACCACATTACAAGTGATTATGACCAGATCGGCTTGATCCATCGGATCGTTATAAATATTGTACGCGGAGTTGTTGGAAGTGGTGAGGACCGTAATTTTTGATTCGTAGCTCAACCAGCTGCAAATGAAAGGATTGAAGAGGGGGTTTCAAAATGTTCTCAAACAATATTCAATACGATCAAGAAGTATTAGCCAAGAGGAAAATGAGATCCGTCATGGGTATGTTCGAGGACCGATGTGATTCGCCATCTAGTTCGCCAAACGAATTCACCATAGTTCCAGCTTTTTGCTCTCCTATTCAATAATAGCAATAATAGCAATGAATAGTAGCTTAGAGAAACAACTAGAACTATCAGTTGAATTGAAGGTTTAAAGTCTGTAAACTGTACAGAAACCAGGATAAACTCAAAAGAAGGACAGTGGACAAGATCTTTAAATTGAAATAGATCAATAGTACATGGTTACTTTTGAATAGGAAATTAAATCTGTGTTATGTATCTCATTAAGTCTTCCAGGACTGTGAACCATGTTTGAGCTTTGAAGATTCGTGACTAATACAGGAATTACAGAATTTCTGCTTGCTCCTTATTTTTGGTATTCGTGAACAAGGTTATGTCTCACATAGGCTTGTTAAACTTGCTCAGCTTGATATGGCAAACAGACGTCGTAATCATGTCAGCTTTCCCTCTTCATAAAGTTCAAACTTACATAACTCCACCATACCTAGAAGATTAAATAAAATGGGAATTAATTTTTTAGCAGTAAATACAAATAATTTAGCAATGATGTTTGTGAACAATAAAGAAAGGAACCCTAACTTTTACGAATCGGGGATTTATCCAAATAAATGTGATGAGTGTAATGCTACATATATTGGACAGACAGGGCGATGTTTACAACATAGAATCTAATAACATATGATGTCTATTTTGAAAAACCAGAAATCAACCGGTTTTGCGGAATATTGTATGGAAAATAATAATAATTTTTTTAATGATGAATATTTCACTACTATATAATTTTAAAAAGGGTAAATTGTTGGACCATTTGAAGATTCTTTCGATCAAAAAAGCCATTCAGAAAAAGGAGAATTTAACAAATTCCCTCTTTGAGAATACCATAAAAATACACAGATGTCCTTAGTGTAATGAAAGAGCCTTTTTTCAATTTTAACTAAGTTAAATGTTGTACTCCTTTGAAGAAGATTGAAAAACTGAAACACATAAAAACTGTGAGAATTTTTTTAAATAAAAAAGATAAAATACGTGACATAACATCAACGTGAAGTTCAAAGGATCAGTTGTTATTCCAATTCATAAGATCGCATTTCAAGCATTCTTTTTCTTACCATGTAGCCTCTGTTTGTAGATCTCTCCCATATATATTATCTTGATATAATGTGGCATATCTTGATTCAAACTGAAGATATACTTATTAGAATCTCAAATAAATTACAAGCAATGACATTCCGATATGGCATTTTTTCATTAATTTCAATTTATTTTACTGATGGCTGCTTCAGCCTTTCAGTCCTTGCATGGCCACAATTTTCAGGCTTATTTTTTTTTGTTAAAGGTAAAGATACCTAGAGGTTTGTCAACATGTTTGGCTTTCCAATTTGATTTTCGCCAATTCCTGGACATATAGATAACATATAGATGAAGTTTTAATAATTCATATGAAATAAAGTTACTAATATTATCATAATAATGATTTTACTGAATCTCCAATGTTTTTGATTATTTTAAGAACTATTATGAGTTGTTGGATAGTCCTGGCCATCCTAAGTATAGCAAAATTAATTTTTGTCCTATCGTATCGGCCGAAACAGTTCATTATAAACCATCAATAGTTTTTCCCCTAATTATTCCTTGAAATGCCGGTTCGTTCGAGAATTTTTCACATACGGACCTGAAGCAAAAGCTCAAAGACCATAAAGATAATTAATCACAGTATAGAGTATAGAATTAATTAGTTTATTGTGAAAGACAGAGAAACAAAACGTTTCTGAATTGTTCGAGAATGGTATTCAATTAATGGCGTATAACTTGACCAGGTCGTTGTTCTATAATATATGGGAAACGTTGAACGGAAAATATGAGTTGTTCGAAAACTGTAAATTAAAATCGTAAAGCTAATTGATAACTCATAATCCGCGACTTGGCGGTGCTTCCTTCACTCGTAGGCGTCAATTGCGATATGATAATTTGCACTTTTGTGCAGTAATGAGGTCAGTTGTTCAATGCCACCACAATGTTTATTAATCGTACTCTTGCCCTTATCACTGCGATGTTGCAGTGAAAATTTTAGCTTTCAGAATGTTCAAAAAAAGAGATCAAAATTTCAAGTCGCATCAAACAATTTTGTATAATGTAGGCATAAACCATGATGATGCAGCTGAGCGAAGCTTGTCCAAGGCACGTTTAGACTCAAACCAAGCAGCTTCAATTTTTACATTGTGACGCAGAAGAATTAATGTAGTTTTGCAGAACGTTAGCAAAACTATTTGAATCGTTGTAAAATTAAATATAATAACTGGAATTAATTCTCCAGAATCTCTACAGATTTAAATCTAAATAAGACTCATGAAAACATTTAGAATTAAATTTTAAAAAATCCTGCCTTAGATACACTGTATCACTTTATAGACATATATATTAACATCACATGTGGTGGAGATTAACTAATAAAGAATCAAAACGAATATAAAATAAAGCCCAAATTATTTACCTTATACATATATATTTCGATTTTTACACAATCACAAGTTCCATCACCAAAAAAATATAATTCAAAAAGGCCTTTTTTTTTTCTTTTTCAAAAAATATATAGCACATTCTCTAGAGAAAGAACCTTATAAATACGGAAGAAATGTCTGGTGAAAAAAGGAATTTTTAATGATTATTTTGTTTATTTAAATAACTCGTTACTGAAGAGGTTTGGGTCCGAATTTATCAGGTTCTTTCTCTGTAGGATGTGCTATATATTCTTTGAAAAAAAGGCCTTTTTGAATTATAAACGGTACAGGTTCTGGAGAATTAATTCCAGCATTTTATCTGAAATATGCAAATACTTCTTCGTAGTAATTTTCAATATATTTCATTGTAACAGTTCAAAATTGAACACGTTCTAATAGAACAAAGATAGAATTTTCCTGATGATCAATTTAAATTATATACTTATAGTTTAGAAGTTTTTAGTTATTGTTTGTATTCTTTAGTGAAGTAAACTTTTAATGTTGTATGATCATTATCGAATAATTAACCTCTGGAATGAATCAGCAAAACTATTTTTTTAACATGACCTTACAGTACTGTTGACATTTTGGAATACGTAGAATCCGATTTAAAAAAACTACGAGTGGACCAAATTCTTGTATCTTAAATATCAAATAGAGTAATTCTGTTATACCTCTCTACAAATTTTAGTTTCATGAAAGGTCGTCAAAACTTTTTGAAATGAAATTAAGTAGATACCTCAGATACACTTTTTTTAGTGAACATATAAAATTAACACTCATTGCAAAACATCAAAAGGAGATGAACGAACCCAAAGAAAATATTCAATATTGATCGAACTTACTCAACAAAAACTAGTTTCATAGCATTATGAAAAACAAATTTCATTCTAAAAATGCCCAACACAAACTTATGAAATTCTTTAAAACAACCTCTCTTCAAAAATACAATCGAGATTCTCACTGATAATATGCAGTCCACTTTCATGCCAGAAAAATAAAAACAATCAATAAAGGAAAATTAAAAATTAAATCTATATGTCTACCAAAAATATTTCATTTAATCTATATTTTGAAAAGTTTTGTGTAAAATTTAAATTTATAGCCAGATATAACAGAATTATTCTTTTTGATGATGAGAAAACCCTTTATCAAGTGAAAAATGCCCCCTTTTTACAAATTTGTTGTATAACAAGTAAAAAGATACTTTGTATAGAAATAATTAACGTTTTCGAAAAATTGTAGAATACGAGAATAAATGTGAATTGGGATATAGAATTCCTTTTATTGTTTCATTGATTAATATACGTAAGTATATACATAATTCACAGTTATTTATTATATTTGGAATATAAATGAAACTGAAAAATATATTCTTGATTTCTTCGCTCCTACTTGATGGAAATTTACCGTATATGATTTAAAGTGAAACACTTTATTTCTACTAATATTTATTGTTTACAGAACAATTGTTTCGTCAATTACATTTTGACCTCATCAGGTGAGTATGGTAACAGCTACCATACTCACCTAGAAATAAAGTGTTCTACTTTGAACATATAAAAAATACATAATAAAATCATAAGATGAGTCGTGCTAATAAATGATTTTCATGGGAGAAAAATCTTTTGTTACCGTGAATGTCTTCTTTAATTTGAGACCATTTATATTAGCCATAATATAAAACAGTATTTATATTTTATTATCTTATATTTGTATAGATTCAAATTTGTATATATACAAAGCACCTAACAAAATTCTTCGAAAAATTTTCTCAATTTTTTTTCTCACGATTCATTTTCTGTTACAGCTTTATGAAATAAACGATGATCCGAAAAGAAAGGAATTTTTGGATGAACTTTTCTCCTTCATGCAGAGAAGGGGTAAGTAGCACATTGTACTTTTTCTTCAATTAATATAAACATTTTGAAAATCGACAAAAAATTGTGATATGTTATTGAACTATAGCATTATCATATTTTCAAGAAGATATTGAAATAATAATTTCATTTTATAGATGGTATAAGATAAAAATCTTGAAAATTTCCATTAAAAGCAAATTAAGAGAAATAATCGAGTTTCTTGAAAGTACCTAAATGATTCTTGTTGGCAATTCATTTGATTAAAAAATAATTACCCATTTAATACAAACGAAATGACTCATTCGAACAGAAATTATTTCATTTATTCCTAAATGCTAAGGCCCAAAATTGTCTATCGATATAACCGGTAACTTCAACAATCGGACAAAATATTGTACATTGTCGGTTTATGATAGGTGGGGATAAAAACGACCTTGTAACGGATGCGGCTTGTCGAAATTGCTTTTCTATAAATAAGTTCGGACCCTAATTCTTGGAAATACCGATTTCACCCCCGTAAGAGATGCAAGTGAATAATTGAAATCGGCCAGGCCGATTTTATTTTTAACTTCTTATTTATACCTGCTTCGAGATTTTGCGTTAAACCTGAAGCGTGCTACAGGATAAAGGAAGGATGGGCTTTTTGTTATATTACCTTGAAAAAGCCCGTTTTATGACTGCTATTGAGACTTAAAATATTTTAACATTCCATACGATGAACCACTTTAAATTAAACTTCACGCTTGATTTGTACTTCGAGGAATTATATTTCCAAAGTGTATTGCACACTTATTTTATTCCACAAGCATTAAATGCTGTATACACTTTATTGATTTATCACATAGTATTTTAAAATGAACTTCACCTTAAAAAAATTTCGAACCAATTTTGTAATTACATCGATGACTTGTGGTTTCTAGAAAAAACATCGTTTCTCTTTTGATCAAACAAAATTCTTTGGTTGATTAATTTCATCTCCAGTTGTTTATACAAATTTCTAATTGAATCGAGGAAAACATAAAAAATTATACATTATTTACACTTGTTTATTGAATCTTGTGACCCATTTCGTCGACACAGTGATTTCCTCAAATTACATAAATTCTCAACAATTAATAATCATTACAGATAAAAACTGGATAAATTCTCTGAAACCTCTACAGAATTAATACAAAAAAATCTTTTCATACTCACATGTGTTGATTATCCTATGTCTATAAAGTGAAAAATTTTAGATTAATTCTTTTAAAAGTTTCGGAGAGTTCATGCAGTTATTACCTGTAATATTTCAAAAATCCCCCCAAGAAATTTTCAAAAAATATTCGTTTGCATTACTTTTAAATTTTATTTTCACACAATCGCGTGGCAGTTTTCAAATATGGAGTCTCTGATCGTATCTTCTCTTAGACAGTTTCTAATTTTTTTGCATGATTCTCAACCACGTTTTTCAAAAATTTCGCTTTCGAACAGAATATTTAGTGAAGAAGGTATGTAGATATATTTATTGATTGTTTTTATTTATCATCCAAATAACTCCCAACTGAGGATAATATGGGTACTCAGATTTTGTCATAGAGCTGATAGAACACCGTGTATTAATGAGTTTTTAATCATAAGTAAATTATCAACTAAGAGCATGCACAGAACTGTGATTATAAAGTCCGAAAAATCGAAGAAATAGAGAAAGCTCTAAAAATGTACCTGACAAAATTGCCGAATCACCATGATCTGGAAAACATCCTGACAGGGTATAAACCGCGGCTTGTTTGATAGAATTAAACGGTAGCGACAGACTGAGATAGTTCGGAGGTCTAAATAGCTTAATAACGGCCCGAATCTGATACCAGCCACTTAAATCTAGATTGCTGTAATCATCGGACACTGTTCTGCTACTGACTTCATAAATTATAGGGGTTATTTTCTGGATTTGCTGTTTGTTTTGAAAGAATATAGGTAGAAGACGACTTTGCTAATCTGTAGAGTTTTGTGAATCAGAAGTAGACAAAATATTCGGTACATTTCTTCTCTGTTTGTTGAAAACTAGTTGAACAAATAGTGATTTTTCAGATGATTATTTTTAATCACGTATCATCCTTTCCTTGGGAAATTTTGAGTTTAAAACCCCGCTCTGTAATTTCAATTGTGTCGTTTCTTTCCAAAGTTGTGTCAACAAATGGGTGGGCGACAGGAAAAAATTGAATTTGACCACGAATTACTCATTTGTAAGTCTAATCTTTTACTTTTTAATGGTCGATACTAATTTATTCTCTACTCCATAATAATTAAAGCAGTAAGTGTCATGACTATAAACTATAGAAGGGTCACCTCAAAAATGCTTTTTGTGAGTCGAAAGTATTTTTACCGGCGTGGCCTACAAGGAATGTATTAATACAAATCGGAAGTCATTAGGCCGATCTAATTAATTAAATCATTTTCATTTCTGTATGATGTACCGTTCGTTTAAAACAAACGAAAGAATATGTGACATTTCTCAATTTTGTCCAATTTGCGGAGATCACAGACAATTAGACGCGGCCTCTCGCGGGTTCATTAGACCTACTGGCTCTTTGAACTATCCGGAAAAATTTTATCAATCGATTATATTGAGCAATGGACTACACTAGTTAATATTAGAATGTCTAAAGAGGAATTGGTATAGCTTCGTATTAAATTATTCTTATGCTCATCGCTTTCACTAAATTGAATCTATCCTTTTGAGGTTATTTCAAAGTTAAATTTAAAATATCGAAACAACAGACATAATATAAAGATTTATTAGATCTATGGTCAAAACATAAACCATGTACAACAGCCAGTTTCAGCCCAATCTTTCGACAATATTCAAAATAGCTTATTCAGTCCGAACCAATACCGTATCGACATTGGAAATAACTCGAAACCAAATGAAATAACTCCGTCCCCGAATCTGAAAGGTGCGTGACATATTGCACCTTTACTAACTGTCTGGAGCCCCTTGCTTGACACATCTTTCGTTGTCCACAATCCACGCGTTCGAAAACAAGGGGCAGACGACATGACTTGCACGCGTCTACCTGTTCAGCATGCTCAGTAGCTATTGTATCTGGCCTTTGATAAAGGTTTGTATTTATGCTTTTTGTGAAAAGAATGAGATCCAGGTACTACGAGAGCTGGAAAGTTCATGGTCCATCGAAGGAAAAACAGTTCTTTGAATTTTTAATATACATAGCTAGCTATACATAATTTTAACATTTTTTGTTTGGTGAATGGCGAATCGTTTATACCTACAAAAATGTATTTTTGTCTTAAAAATTTTTTCAGTTCGCAAAACGTTCGAGTTGAACAGAATTCACAACTTATTCAGAACTAGCCATGCGCACTGGATGATCCTAAGATTGTAAGAAGTAGCTTGAGAATTGGTTCAGAATCGCGAACAAAGTCATCTTTGTAGAACATGAAAATGGAAAAATTGATATCCGACAGACCTCTAAAATTTCAGTTCCAAATTTGGAAACAGATCAAATCAGTCAGTG
Source organism: Megalocaria dilatata (assembly GCA_034642435.1). Classification (NCBI taxonomy): domain Eukaryota; kingdom Metazoa; phylum Arthropoda; class Insecta; order Coleoptera; family Coccinellidae; genus Megalocaria; species Megalocaria dilatata. The sequence goes on along the minus strand of CM067856.1, from coordinate 41,260,875 downwards.
AGTGCTTGATCAAGTAAAAATTGTGAATAGAAAAGAAATTGCAAGTTTTATATTTCGCCAATAACAATCGAGAATTTGTAAGATGACGTAGTATCTTCATGAAGGATATTCTTTGTTATTAATTAATTACGAGAACGTTGTCTTCGTATCGCCATGTGTTAGGTGTCCAATCATCTTCTTTGTTGGCAGATGATCTTATGCTGTTAAGATTGCGAGTTCTCGATAAAATACGATCCATTTCGAGTGTATTGAAATTCAGAACGTTGTTTGGTCCACCTGGCACTCGATTTCGAGAACTGCCGTCCCTCAATAACACCACCGGTAATGGCATGCGTCCGCCGAAAAATCGAAAGTTTATTTATAGTTGGCGGTGCATTATCGATTCGACACGATAAGCCCGTAATTTTTTCGTCACTGGAAAGTATCGAATTTGAATTCGTAGAAATCATCGCGATTTTAATAAAACGTGACGATGGCCGGTGTACGCAATTTAAAATAATAGGTGGCTGCGAATGTTCGGTTAGACGGCTTTTCTTTCATTCAGACCATAGCCTCCTACGATTTCTTGCTTCTCTTTGGTAAGTGTCGAAACGGTCCAAAGCGGCGTTGCCGGAAATTTTGGTTATAGAATCTTTCTGTGGCTTGCAGATCTTATAATAATTACAGTAAATAATTTCTCTTTCTCTCTCATATGCAAGTAATCTCTATTCTACATCTAATCAGTTCTCTTCTGTTAGGGCACATCCTTACGTAACGGCGCAAGTTATGTGAAAATTTTTTTAATAAAGCGTAACAAAAATGCCTCTCTAATTATAATCACACAATAATTCTGATGAAATGAATGAAATATGCGGTTTATTTTAAAAATTCTCATACTTTCTATATTTCTTATTTTATTCAGAATCCTGACACGTGTTTCGCTCTGTAGGCCATCTTCAAAGGAGTACAAGAAGAAACTAAACTTAAAATTAAAAAGAGGTTCTTTTATTACACTTTGGACATCTGTTCATTTTTATGACGCATGGAAATAACAGCATCCAATATAGGGGTGTTCCCAAAGAGTATTTGGAAATTTATTAAATTCTCCTTTTTCTCAATAGATTTTTTGATTGATATAATCTCCAAATAGTCTATCAATTCACCCTTTTTAACATTATATAGTAAAGGGACATGTGGTTTTCAATGGCTCCAAAAGCAGGTTTACCGTAAGCTCCGACAAGAATGTCCGCAAATCGTAGTTCGTAGGCATAAAACTCGACATGTTAAAAGTTATAAAAAATATACCGGTGTATAGAACTTATGTTGTGAATTAAAAATCTTCGTCAGATAACACGCATCATCAACAGGGAAATTTCAGTTTCATACTTCTACATATTGAAAATTAATCTAAAATAAACAGATAATACTCTCATATAAACAACGCATGAAAGCGATTTTACAAAATTATTGTGCTTTGATAATAAATCAAAACTCTTCATACTGCTGAAAGATTTGCCTATAATGTTGATAAGAAATATTTTTATTTCATGACAAAATCACAAATACCTGTGATCACTCACACTTTTCTTAATCTAAATCGATATAACCTGCTTTCGAACCTTTACTAAGAACTTCCTGAAATAGATGTCTAAATAATTAAAAAAAGATATAAAAATTCGTAGATATGTTTTACAATATTCACAGTTAAGTCTTCTATCTCTGTTTTGTCTACTGGAATTTGCCCTTTATCATCACTCATATCTTTTCAATTGGTTTATCATTGAAAAAAATTATTGTTTCAAAATGAAAATTACTCGAGAATTGCTCTATCCACAACCAACCCAAAAACAAATTTTCAGAAATATACCTCGTGCAAATAATTCTCTCTGAAGACGACTTGGGTAAATGGTCTTGACTTAAATCGATGACTTGCTGAATTAACTTTGGAGGATGCAGAAAGATTATGAATAACAAAAATTCCTTTGACATGCCCAGATCTTACTTAATCTCGGAAAGCCAATAGTATATCTTATAAAACTTCAAGAAATTCTGTGCAAAGTAGATAGAATTACTACTTTAGCATTGATCAATTGCTGTAGCAGCATTTTTCCTATTTTTTCACAAGTGAAATCTTTCTATAAACCTTTACATATTCAAATAAATTTTCCACGATGAGTCACTGGTAAAATTCATCTAGTTTTTTTCCAATTTCGCCTCAAATGTGACAACATGGTAGAGAATTATGCGATGATAAAAACGCGAAACAATTATTATTGACTGGTAATATCCTGCAACCGACTTGGACGCGCGATAACTGTGAAATTTCATACATTGTGATCAAAGTAAGGTACCTAATTGCGGTATTGTTGATATACTCCTATGCCGCGCCTACACTTGATGCCTCAGAGTCACGTTCGCTATATTAAGTAATTTAATGAAATGTCTGGAGGGTCGAGTAGCATTTCCAGGTGCAAAACAATTGTAAGAACGGAAAAATCGCTTGTGATCATTTCAAGAAGTTTTAGCTCAGGTTTGGAATACTACTAACTTGCACCATAAAATTGAAAGTTCCTAATCATGCTTCTTTAAACAATACAACAATGTATGCTCATTGCCCAGTTTCACATTTTTGGTTCGTAAGCTGTTTCAGCTTCCGAAAGAAAATGCTTATCAATTATGAATTGAAAAATTCAAGGTTGATGTGCAGATAAGAAATGGCAGCGCTCTGTCAAGAACGTCGTTATAGTGAATAGTGAACAATATTCGGAAATTTTAACATTATACAATATTGCTGCCAAGTAATGATATGCGATTTCAACAAGATGTTTCCAATGGACTCGTATCACATGACTTAATGCCTTTACCACATCGTCATTTTCGCAACTACAATTATCTACTTAATTATTGAGTCCTGGGTAGGTCAGTAAAGACGGACGTTTTTGAAACGGCTAGTACCTGCCCTCCGAAAGGATCGATCGAAGTAGGTATGGCACCTTAGGTTCGTATAGCCGAACATGTGTTTATCAACCAAAGACATGGAGCTGTTGCTGTTGGAACACCGTGTATTTGCGTAGGAAAGCTTCATCCGAAATAACGAGTCTGTCACGGCAATTCATTGTGAATTCCGTAGTCCCTTCAAAATTCGCGTTCCCTCACGAAACAACATTCTTCGTTGTGTTCAACCACTTCATACACAAGGTGTTTTAACTGATAAAAAGCACTTAGGGGCTCCACGAACTGCTAGAACCCCAGAAAGTGTCCGCCAAGCCCTTCTGCGTAATCCAGACCGATCTGCTCAAAACCATTCCGCTGAAGTTCTTTTGAGTACTCGAACGTAAGGCGAGTGAGATGGAAGCACTCTTTAATCAAAATAAAAAAAATAATTCCAATCCGACGTGTCTGGTTCCAGCAAGATGAAGCAATAGCTCACACTGCGGACGCATAAATATTCGTTATTCTCCGTCTATTCGCAGGTCGTGTGATTTGCCGATTGGGAACATTATGTGGCAACTTCGATTCCCCGACTTGCCGAAATGTGATTATTTCTTTTAAGAAGCCCTGAAGGCACGTGTATACAGGCATAAGCCTCGAACTGTGTAGGAGTTGAAGGAAAATATATCTGTAGAAACCACCGGAATTGACAGAGTGATATTGGTAAAGGTGGCGGTCAACTTACAAGAAGGTGGATTCCTGATCGTGAATGCTATAAACTGACTTAACCCCTAAATTAAAGATGAAGATTTTTAACATGAAAATTGACAATTTCATGAATTATTTAATAATTTCTGTAATGTAGCAGACAAAAAATTGAAAATTAATTCCACCCTTAGCCTTAAAACACTTCCCTCTAAAATGATTCTAGGAGAATTCACCAAACTTTCGGTGATCTGATATTTCATTGGACGGATAAGAAAATATATTTTGGAACGAACGATATTTTCAGCGTTTTCTTGATTTTCTTCCGGAGCTCATCTGGCAACGTGGCATCGAACTCTATTTTATTCACATCGATTTTTATTATTGCGTATTATTCATACGGTGTGCATTTACTGATACTTTTGCGTTTTATTGTTTCTGCACGTTTTGATTTGCATTTACTGCCACAAATATTACCGGTTGTAAATTGAAAATTATAGTTGTTCCCTTTACATTGTTGCAATAATGATGTAATGTATTTATGACGTGTAAACCGATAATTCCTTATTGAAGCCGCAACAGTTTTTGTTTTGCATTTCTGCACCTGCCTTCTATTTGTCCCGACTGTGATTTGTCGCAAATTCTATTGCAGGATACATAACCAATAGGGTTTAAGCAGTAATTTTTCATGAATTTTCAACTTTTTCTATTAGAAAAATCCATTCGTTTCATCTATAACACAGTTATTTTAAACTGAAAAAATTTTAAACTTGAAAAATTATATATCTTGTGAAAAGTCTTCTCTTTTATTTTGATAATAAATTTAAATTGTTTGACTGTAATGGGCTAAAATCATTGTCGATTATATTAGGGATAGAATATATTCATCGTAGGAAAACATTGCGATATCCACAAAATTTTTATTACCACGAATCACTTCTTGAAAAGTGTCAAACCTGAAAATGTTAAGATGAATGTACGATTTAAACCGCTATAACAAAGAAGTCGGAATTTTCATCTTCTTAAAAACTATCAATCATCGTCACTATCAAATAGTTCAAATTCTTTATCAAGAGTTAGAATCAAGCTTGAGATTGTACTTTCTCAAACAATACCGGCCGAACCAGATTTTAAAAACTGAAACTTCAAACTCAACGCTAATTCATTGTATTCACAGTTGTCCACAAAAGGCTGGAAATAATACTGGTATAGGAAAAGGGACAGAAGATTAAATGACACCAATTCCAAAAAACAACAATCCCAAAAGCATGCAGAAAATATATCCAAATATCGAGATATGAAAATAAAAAACGACTTGGAATGGCATTAGGTTCAATCTTCTTATCATAGCCAAAGTAGTAATTCCTAAGAATCTTAATGGAGATAAAATAGAATCAACATTTCTTTAAAAGCATGCAAAAGGCACTTCTTCATAGCACTACAAGGACAGTGGACCTGGCAACCACAAGTACCCTAGAAGGAGAAATTCGAAGATCTAGTAAATACCAGGCCACCAATGAGCAGACAATAAAGTACCAGAAGCAAGAAGAGGACGTGATACTACAAATAAAATTGTAACAACACTAATAAAAGAATCTGATTTTCTGTGAAGTTCGGCAATTACAAATTGGTCCAAGGCACTAATGGTTCTTAAAAAGTCCGGAAATGAACATACAAAATAAGTTTCACTTGAATTACACTTGTTTTTCGAGCACATTCTGAATTCCAACATCTGTTCAGTGTAGACGTACAATCAAGCGAAGCAGATCTATAAAGATGGTCCATTTAAAATGTGATATATCCTGAATTTCAAAGACTCTAAATTTACGAACTGTCTCATTTGTTATGATTAATTCCCCAATATAAGAAACATCCTTATAAACCATATCGTCTTCAAATTCACATCATAAATCACTAAGATCATTCTCGATGCGTCTGATGGTATAATTAAGTTTATACCTAGGCTGGATCTGCTAGCGAAATCGGGCGGAAGTAGATTCTAATAATAAACGTAGTCTCATCAATCAAGATCCCTAACTAACATTTAGTGACATTGCGACACCAGACACCTGAATGTCAAAGATGCAGAGCTAGGTATGTCGAATTATATGGGAGGTTAGCGGATAAGATGATTAAATTAATCATTCCAAGAAAATTTCAATTGAATTGAAGAGACATAATTTTGTTGATATGAAGGAGCACTACATGAGGTTCATATTCATTAGCTTGTAGTGTTTGTTCAATTTTCAATACTTATTTTGAAAATCGAATGAAAGATATCTCAATAGTATTTAAAGGTCAACCTGGTATAAAAACTGGACATAATTCAATTTAGATGCCTGCAACTTAAAAACGTTGGTTCATAGGAAATGGTATAGAAATTTATCTATTTCATTATGATGATTTTTAACTTTCGTATTGCATCAGAGGCTTCAGCAGCCTCATACATTCACAGTGGATTTTACAAAACTTTAGTGCTCGGATCAAGCCTCTTGATCAAGGAATCTTTCTACAATTTATCTAGTTCTATGTTCCCAAAGTGCTGATAAAAGATTTTGCCGCTATGTCAAACTTTGACAGATTAACCTCTGCTGATCATTGATCAAGTAAAAATTGAGATCCACAAAACATTTTGTCCTCTGATCTTACCTAGAATCGCTGCTTAATCACAGATTAAGTTGACTTGTCGATTTTGATGAATCAAGATTTTCGTATTTTTTGTCAAATAGTTAAAGTGGAGTGTATTGTTTATTGTCTACTTTTTCAAATGATATAAATGTAAAATGCTTTTCGAAATCAGTTCGTCAGAAGAAGATTCAAGTGAAATTCGAAGACCTCAAATTATTAGAGACAGTAGTGATCCTTTTGCTAAATATGATGATCTTGATTTCAAAATACTTTTTCGTTTCAATAAAAATGTGGTGATGGAATTATAACATAAAATTGGACCAGAAATTGAACCACGCAAAAGTGATAAATCGATCGATGGGACATTACAATTATTGATTTTTATGCGATTTTATGCAACTGGTGATTTCCAAATAACGATATGAGATCATACCAACATTGCAAAATCATCGGTATGCAGAATTGTTGAAAAGGTATCAATTGAACCCGTTGGAAGCCGCCTTTCATTTTGCACACACAAATAATACTCATAACGTAGTATGTAGTAGTATGGTACGACAATCATAGAAACAATAACAATTCGTTTCTAAATTCTAACCCTACATTGACGGCTCTACCACAGAAATATATACATTCTTATTTTCCTTCTTTCTATGATATAGCGGTTAAATTTTGGAAAGTGCAACGTTGTCAGATTGTTTTCTGGATCAACTGATCCACGTAATCAACTAGATGAACTTGTTTTTTGAAGCCTAAATTCGTTGATCCGTTTGTCAAATTTAAAAATAGTATCTGTGGATCCAGTGATCACCGAAACCCAGCATAACTGTTATATAAATTCAGCTAAATTTTAACACTTTCCACCAACGCTGGGCAATCTGTCTATCAATAAAATCTATCGGATCTGATGATATCTTTCCTAATTTCCTTGATAGTTTTTTCCAAAGTGTTTTATCATTTATTATAAGTGTACAGTGATTTGTGTGGGCAATTTGTTATCGGGTTTTTCATTCCGATGTTAATCGTTCCTTTGAAAAGAATCCCCCGTGAATGTTTTAAGGGAATAAGAGGAACCGTACTCTACTACATTATATGGGTATAAACAAAATGATGACAGGCTTGTTAATCGAAGTGAGATCGGAGGGTATTCTGATGCTAATGACCTACTATTGCCCAGAGGGGGAGTAGTTTTGATGCTGTTATTTTGGACTCTGAAAATTTCGTTATTTTATCAGCAAGTCTATCTCTCCTTGTATCAACTTACAATGTCTTTATTTCGTAACAGGTTCCATAGGAAGTCCTTATCTGTATCATCAATTTGCTATCTATTTACAGCTTGTCCTATCTAGGGTTTCGTTCGAAAACACGTTAGATTTTTTGTTTGTGTCATGATGTTATGGCAAATCTCAGATTTGCCATTTGTATTTTGACAGTACAATAAGGATATGGAAGTTCTTAAATATTAATGAGAAGATTATTGGTGCACAATAAGAATGTACAGGCTGCCTAAGACTAAATTTCACAAGAGATTGCGAAATGTATCCGTAAATACGGTCCTTTGCATAACTCCAAAAGAAATACTTCACATGGTCTTGGTATCCAGTTCACAACACCAAAACTTTCCTAGAAATTTTTTTTGCATTAAGTCAACAGGAATCATTCAGAATTCGTTTTATGGGTTCAGTTTGCTTTACCCATGAGAATTGACTGCTATAGCTTCCCCATTTCTGAAGAACGGCAGACCGGCAGACATTTTCTGTACAGTGTGTTTTTCGATGATAACTATCTCTTAAATCATCTTAAATAAGGTCAGTCTATTCGATTTTTCCTTTAGTTTCGCATATAAATAAACAATTTGGTCGATCATAATCTGACAATAATGCCCGAAACGTACCTACTGCAGAATCAAAAATTTCAAATCCAGAATTATAACACGTTGAGCGTTTGTTAAGCCGCATGTAAAATGGCAAACATAGTTGGCATGGCTACTATAGTTGCTAAACATACTCTCTGATGACAGTTTGGTTGACGCGTATGATTGAAAAGGAGATTTCAAATCCACACCTCGAATTGGATAAACCTCTATTTTGTATAAAATAAAATAGAAAGGCATTTTACTTGATAGAAGAAATATAACAAAATTTGAATATCAAAACAAATTAAAATATGTTTATCTTAGAAGATAAACATATAATATATAATTATATTTTGGCTTCAATAAATCTCATTATGGAATGTCAATGAATTTAAATAAGTCTTAAAAATAACTCACACTGTTCTTTGATTTTGTTAGAACATAGATCAATCTTGAATTATAAAGTTGATCTGTGTTTCGAAACATTATTCCTTTACACGTGGTGCGTTGTTGATATAGGTTAGTTTTTTGATTTTGATATTTGGAATATTATTCAGGACCGAAGAAGGGATTGCTTAGAATTATATTTGTTTTTTGAAGATATAGTGCATGTTTTGAGAGATTTCTGAATTAACTTATTCGAATATTTAAATATATTAAATATTTCAAATGAATTATATTCTTTGAGAAGTCCTTTAAGTGTGTTCATGTTTTTAAAAGGTAATTGGTGTTCTTAAAGGTAAGACCAGAAACAAAATTTTGTCTCCTTTAAATATTTATTTATTAATTTTAATGACTTTCGTATATCTGTTGGTTTATTTATTCCATTTGACATTATATAGTGAGTTTTGATTATATACGTCTATTGAATGTAAGCGGTGCTTGTTTTAGACATTAATTTAATTCTAAAAGTTTTTTGAATAAAAAATTTTTTGAAATTAAAATTGTAGAAGATAAACATATTTTAACTTGTTTTGATATTCAAACTCTATTTTGTATTGGTGCTATTACCATTTCTTACACGCGGGAATAGTTTATCTGAGCAAATTCTTTTCCTGGAGATTTCTTCAACTTTATTGCTAACGAAAAACTCAAATTCTCGCTTGAAAAAAGGAAGTCAAGATGTGTTCCAGACGTCTTCCGATCAGGCCCTCCTCTTTTTCAGTCCTGCCCTGCTAATAACATCGGCCGGATGTTGTGAGTGTTGCCCGCGCAGTGACTTTTAATTAATCGCATCATAAATTATATCAGGATCGATTCAACGTTACGCCATCGCCATAATCGACATCATCGGCCTGTTATCCTGGTATTTGATTAATGGTCCAGTCCTGGTTGGACCGCAGCAACATCCCCGATATGCGCTGTTTGACAGCGCGCGCTCAATGCGTGCGTGCGCAAATAGAAAATCATGCGCTATCAACGTTTCAGATCGTATTTTCCATGATATCCTTATCTGAATGTCGGAAGAAGGATAATGTTACTGAATTTAATGCAGATATGGCTGTTTTCTTCCAATTTTTAGATGTTTTCAGATTGGAACCTTTTTTGATATTAGGAGTACAAATAAGTTTCCGCCGTTTTTTAACACTAATTAAATTCTAATGTTAGAGCAAGACACAGATATCACAATACATAAAACTTCTAATCATTCCTTGAATCAAACAATGTCAGCCTATAATAGCTTTATCCATAGATTATTAAAAGTACCGATGAACCTTCATCGGGTGGGGTAACACTTCCCAATCAAGTGTTTCCAAGTACTTTTTCACGGGAGCCGCAACATGTGGACGAGCATTGTTCAATATCTCTCGGCTTTAATTCGTACGGAACCCAATTTCCTTGTTTATGAATCATTCCTAATGATTTAAAACGATGTGAGACTGCTTGCTGAGTGACTTCTAATGTTAGAGCATGTTCTTTTTGTGTTTGAGATGAATCTTCCTCCAATAATTCCTCCAATTCTGCATCCTCGTAAATTTTTGGCCTTCCACTGCGATCTTTGTCTTCTACGTCGAAATCACCGTTTTTAAACTTTTGAAACCACTCTCGACACGTTCTCTCACTCAAAGCACCCTCACCATATGCTTCTACGAGCAATTGATGCGCCTCAGCAGCAGATTTCTTTCAATTAAAGAAGTAAACTAATATTTCCCGCAAATGACGCTTACTTGGCTCAAATTTCGACATTTTCAACTTATAAAAATTATATTTCACCAATATAAAATCAATGATATTAATAGGTTATGTTTTTCTTGAATGTCCAAACTATTTTTTAAGCCGGTTATCATCTGCGAAAGCTAACCGAAACTCCGTGCCGCGCCATCTACAATAAAACGGCGGAAACTTATTTGTACTCCTAATATATACGCAAGTAGATATAATAATCAAAAAATGACTGTATTCAACCTAGCAGAAAACACCAGCTATTCATTTTCATTATTCACTTGTCTAATTAAAACAGCTACTAACTATCGACCTCCTCACGTAACTTATCTCTCTTCTATTTTCAAATTCTGATTCGTAGAAGTGTCAAGTTTTAAATTTTCTAAAGTTTTCTAAGAATTATTATCTGTATAAAATACATTAAAATCGAATTTTACTCCTTCTTTAATGTTCGTAATACAAACTATGACAACCAGCTATTTGTGCAAAAACTGTTCATTTGTATTCGCTTCATTGTTATCACATTAATTACTAATAAATTTGTAATTATTGAAATATGCATATGGCCAATTGCTCTACAGATAATGGCGCCGCAGGAACAAAGCATTCTCTTACAAATTTCTCCTAATCAATCCGATTGTTGCCGATGCAAAATAAACAAATCACAAAAACATTTTAATTGCGAGTAGAACAACAATCGCCGATAGTTTTATATTTCCCAAAGAATCTGTTATTATTAACATTATTCAACACAAAAAGCGCTGATTATTTTGTGAATGGAGGAATATCAACGACTGAGTGTATTGTTCCAATTAAAATAATCGGGCTTTGGTTGCAGATATCGTCATTTAGCTATTTCGTAATTATTTTTATCGTGAGTTTGAATGCAACGAAAAGTCGTCTAGATTTGTGAGAAATTTCACATAGGAAAACGTTCATTTAACATACCGAAAGTTCATATATGATAAGGGAAACTAATATAAGACTAATTTAACACTCCTTTTGTTTCCATTTCGCAATCTTCTATTCAACTATTTTGAAATGTTGTCTCAAGAGGATAAATTCCATCTCAAGAATTCAATCTGCACTTTTTATATCCTTCCTTTTCACGTAAAATCGTTACTCTCATTACAAAAAAATTAAAATAATCCCCGACCCTCCTCGCATATTTTCACAGAGGCTTTGTTATTTCTCAACAAAATCGAGTAGTCTGGTGTCGAATGAAGTCATAACATGAAGAACTTTCAAATTTAATGCGTTTTTCACAGCCAATTTTTGAGCAAAAGATTTACCTTTTGAACAATTCTGAAGCAAAATATTACATGATTCTTACATTTCAGTGTTATAATATTTCCCTAACAAAACCCCTGAAAAACTTTTTCATTATTTATTAAATTATTTTGAATCCTTGCATAGTAAAGACTGGATGTAAATATTCTTCTCCTGAAATTATATGTTTGCAACTTGGGGGAAGCTCTGTTTTTGTCAATATGCAAACCCACTTGCGAACACAATATTTGAATAATGAGTGCTTCAAAGATATAACATGATTTTCAAGATGAAACATATTTAATCAAATTCACATCACATCCTCGTTACAGAGATAAAATGAGGATAAAATAGTTTTGGCTAAAAGTCTGCATGCTGAAGGCTATGAAGTAGGAACTCGTATGCATATGTAGATTAATCACAGTCCAGGGAATTTATGGCTTTGTTAGGACGCAAGTAACACTTAGAACACAGCTTTATATCTATGTTGAAGTGCAACAATATGTTTCGGAGTTCTAAACTGGTTAGGCTCGATCTTATATGGATAATAAACGAACTATAAACTTTGAATAATGCATTGAGGGGAATGATCTAAACGAACTCATCTGCAAATTATTCTGATCAATCTGATAATATCAAATAAATCCGAAATTAAACTTTCTTCAATATAAGGTACGTCTAGAAAGTATCCGGAATTGATTATTTTTCATAATTTAATATGATTTTTTTTATAACATTCTAAGACAGAAGTAATTATAAAATAGATTGTGCAGATAGTCCGCTATGGCCAAAGTTGCATGGCAACACTATTTGTCAAATATTGTTGATGGTGTACAATTTATGAAATAATGTCGCAACTTAAAAAAAGAAAGCAGGTATAATATTTGTATAGAAAAGGTTTTCGAAACGTTAAAAAATTAGTACAATTGACTGAACTGGGAAAAAGTGCTGTATATGAGACAATAAAGAGGATAAAGAATGGCGTGATATGTAATAACCTGTTACCGTTCAAATTTCCAAATTTCCCACAAAAATAATGGTTTGGAGAGCAATATCTCAGCGTGGTGCCTCTCTGTATAGTTGATGGTACCATTAATCATAAAAAGTATTGTGGCGTTTTTAACGATTTTCTCCTTGAAACGGCGCATGATTTATATCCAGCAGGATAATGCAAGATACCATACTTCGGCCTATACTCAAGCTTGGATGCAAGAACACCAAGTGACAACCATTTGATGGCCAGCAGCTTAATTAGATCTTAGTCCCATTGAAAACATATGGAGACTAATGAAGATTGAAGTTGGACGAGCAGCGCCACGAAATGAAGATGATTTAATTCAGTCAGTTTTACAGTCCTGGACTTCCATCACCGAAAATTATGGAGGTGATGATAGTCCATCACCGAAAATTATGGAGGAGATCTAGTTTCGGGTGTACCTGGACGTTTGGTGAAGTGTGTACCGTTAAATGGAGGTTTTATGAGTAAATAAAATAAGAATTTTTTTAAAGTTTTCTAATTCAAGAATTAAAAATATATACTAAATAATTAAAATTGATATTTATTTTTTCCGGATACTTTCTAGACGGACTATATATTTACACTTTCTTCAAAAATAATGAGTAAGTGTTAGTTTGCCTGGTATTGGATTCCACGTCTTACATCTGCCGAATTCTTCTCCTAAAATATGATGATTTGAAGAAATAATCAAATTCATTCGACATTCGTGAAAGCAGTTGAAAAATTTTCTTTATAAATCAACTCTTCTGGACAAAGCTAATGAGTAAAAAATTCAGAAATAGATTAGTAGTCAAGATCAATAAAATATTTTGGGTTTTTTCGAACCAGAACTGTTCGGCTATAATGATGAAAGTGGTCTTCTTTTGGACTAAGAGTGATGAATGCTCGCTTTTTCTGTTCTGGAACAGTAATTATACTTAGTTGTCTTGCATACTAATGATCCAACTCGCAGTCTTTTAATAGACGATCATCATTTGACAGTTTGGGTTTAATTTTTCTGGTTCAAGCTCTAAGAATAGTTTAATATATGATTTATTTAATTTTAGTCTTTCGATCAATCAGGGTCGTACTCGCAGTTATTTTCACGTTGTCTTGCCAAGTGAAACAGAAATTGGAATGGTATTGTTTAATTAACACAATGAATCATACACATCACAATGTCAATGGCATGTTTTTTTATTATCCCAATCAGTTTTCACAGATAGTTATTGATCAAAAAAATTTCAGTAATAAAATATAGTTATTTAAAAAAAACTTGCTTTAATTGGAATGAACTATCAAACGATAACGGTTGAAACAGTTAAATATTTGAAGGCGGTTAATACATTGAGCATCCTAACTTGAACGCTTTCAAAACACTTCAAGCATTCTATTAATAATTAAATGATATCGGGTGTTTTTTTTAGAGTGATAGACCTGTAAATTGAAATAAAACACATATAAATTACTATTGAAGCCAATTTTTTTCATTCGAAAGATAATTTTATGACATTTATGTTTTGAAAATAACTAGCTCTGAGGAACCGCATTCGATCAGACCAATATTGGACCACTTTTTGAGTAATTTAGGCCTTATTCCATCAATAACACGAGTTATGTTGCCTTCCAAAGCGTCTATTGTTTATGGGTTATCAGCATAAACCAATGACTTGATATAACTCCAAAAAAAATAATCCAGTGGAGTTATGTCGCATGACCTTGGAGGCCAATTAATTGGACCATTTCTCGAAATAATGTTAATCAATTGTTAAGGTAGTAGCATGAGGTGTAGCACCATCTTGTTGGAACCAAAACACTTTTGGGTCGATACCATTCAAATTCTGAAACAAATAATCAACGATCATCGATCTGTAATGAGCACCATTCACTGTAATATTAGCTCCAGCATCGTTTTTAAAGAAATATGGACCGATGATGCCTCCAGCGTGTAATGCACACCATACAGTACATTTTTTCAGGATGCAATGGAACCTGCAGAACTTCTTGAGGATTGTTTTCACTCCATATATGGCAATTTTGCTTGCTTACATAGCCGTCCAACCAGAAATAACCTTCATCACTAAACACAATTATACGATAAAAAAGTGGATCAACTTCAAGCTGTTCTAGGGCCCAATCGGCAAACAAACGACGCTTATTATGGTCAAGTGGCTTGACGAATAGACAAACTATGACTTACAGCAGAGATATTTTCTTCTGTACGTACAGTTCTTTGTCTTATTGTTGTTGTTGTTACATCGAGTAGAGAAAATGTTGTCCGAAATCTATCGATAGTTCGATGAATAAGCTGCTCTGATGGACGCTTATGTAAACCATAAATTTCACGAAGTGCTCTATAAGTTTGGCGAATAGAACACTGATTTTGAAAATAAATTTCAACAATTTGTAAACGTTGTTGCGGCGCGAGTCTTTCCATGATAATTTGTCAATGCTTACTGAACAGAAATGTCAAAACAACATGGCTCCTACCTTCTGTTAAATCACAGTTATCCCTATCGAAAGTTCTATCACTTTAAAAAAAAACACCTAATACATTGAACATCCTAACATGAATGCTTTCAAAACATTTCAAGCATTCTATTAAAAATTGAATAATACACCCAGATCACATGTGAGCAAAAGGCTTTATACTCAAAAATTCCATCAGCTGATGAGATCATAATGACACTCTGAGGACCCCTTTGATCAATCGTGTGATGTCAACTCACTCAGGATTCCATATAAAGGGGGTAGGTCATCTAGAGTTTGCTTTTTGAAGTAGTGGTTAATTCGAGTCTGGCAACACTTCCGTCATTCGAGTTTTGATAGAAAGTCAGTTTAATATTTAACATTAACAAAATGGATCGATTTACGCTTAAACAAATGGCAAACCTTCTATCCAACTGTTAGAAATTTCTCGTCCAGTTTGATTTAGTTTCCCTGTTGCTCCAAAAGAGTACTTATAGTCCGGTCTATTTACACATTCAAGTTTACATAAATTCCCATAAAGCTGAATATTGGCATAGTTGTTCAAAACATCATTATAAAGAAAATCTCAAAAGTCCTCATCGTTCGGAGGTGTGCTAAAAATTTGGCACGGGGTCAAAGGTCAAAAAAATGAGTTTTTTGCGATTTTTAGCGAAACGGTGAGTTTTTTCGCAAAATTACCCCAGTACAAAATTGTAGATCACAAAATTCTCTACAAAAAATATATCAATAATTTTTTTCCTAAAAGCCACCATTTTGGAGATATAACGTTCCGAAAAGTTGGATCAGTCGTAATCCCTCTATTTTGCACACGTTTCCACGCCACCTATGAGGTAGTGTACAAAGCGCGTTTTTTTTAACGTGGTTTCCCCAGTAGGCCTATTCCACGGGTCTGCTGAGATTTTATATGTTTTAAAACTACTGCAAAATAATATTATATATTATAGTGGGCAAAAACAACGGCGGTGTAATTAAATAAAATACTTAAAATAAAAAGTTAGTCGTCTGATTCATAACTGTCCAAGATTTCTGTTTCTTCTTCTTCTTGATCTTCTTCTCCTTCTTCTTCCTGTTCATCCTCTTGTTCTTCTTCTTCTTCTTGTTCTATTTCACACGTAAACTGCCCCAATAGCGATTCCTGATCGGTATCAAACGAATCTTCAAGAGTTGGTGACTCAACATTCGAGCATGATCGGCCTTGACAGTGTGTGCATGCCAGGGAACAAAACAGTCCAACTTTTCTGCAACCACATTTTGCACTACAACGTTTCTTGCAGTTGCAAAATATTGTGTTGAGAAGTTTCTCAGGTACTGGTGGAAGTAAAGTTTGAACTGGCTCTAGTGTATTGTCGATCAACTTCCAACCCCAGTCTTTAGGGTCCAGCTGATTACCAAGCCACACTTGAAGTTGGTAATATACCCGAAACAGATGTTGATGAGCAGCTACTGAGGTTGGAGGAAGAGAAGCTAAGTTGACTTGTTTTTTATTACGCGTATTTTTCACGAAAGATGTGTATCGCAACTTATCTAAGCAAGTGGTTTTTTTGGGGGCTCCGTACATAGCAAGAAGAAATTGAACTCCGTTGGTGATAACATGTTGTTGAGTTGAATTACTATTTTTAAAAACTTCAGCACATTGTAGTAAATCTTTTTTTTCAAACATTTTGAAAACTGTTGTTTTTCCTCTCCTGTAAAAAGCAGATGTCGTATCGCAGCCAGTTATTGCGTGTAGAAACAATACATGATTTTGACATTTAGGAAAATTGGATAAACTGTTTGATGAATATATTTCCGATTGATTTTGGGCTTTTCCGGGTTTAAAAAAATAAATAATTTTTTCAGTTGGAGTTCGAGCAGTAAGCAAGACGAGTAAATCAACATCCTCACCAACAACAACAGTTGTATTTGTCACACTGAATTTCTTTATCGCTGTTTCAATAATCAATACATCAGCATCATCATTAGCTTGTTCAACGGATATATTCTCAGCAGTAAATTTTGCTTTCAACATCGAAATAAATAAAAATAGTTCTATTACACCTTTAGTGACTTTCATATGTGGCGTACGTGTGCAAAATAGAGGGATTACGACTGATCCAACTTTTCGGAACGTTATATCTCCAAAATGGTGGCTTTTAGGAAAAAAATTATTAATATATTTTTTGTAGAGAATTTCGTGATCTACAATTTTGTACTGGGGTAATTTTGCGAAAAAACTCACCGTTTCGCTAAAAATCGCAAAAAACTCATTTTTTTGACCTTTGACCCCGTGCCAAATTTTTAGCACACCTCAGAACGATGAGGACTTTTGAGATTTTCTTTATAATGATGTTTTGAACAACTATGCCAATATTCAGCTTTATGGGAATTTATGTAACCTTCCTCCTGATTTTAGGCTTAAATAGACCGGACTATTATTAACAAATTTCTGATTACGACTGGATTTTAAAACCATTAGATAAGTGTCTAAAGAGTCGCTTGCTTTGATCAAAATCAACCGCTGACACATGACAGTTCTTACAAAATTGAACCCCACTACGTCGCCAACTTTAAAATGTATTTTTGTAAATTATGTCGAAACAATGGAACATTCATATTCATAAAATATAAATAAAGATTTATATTCGATAACATTGAGTGCCTTTCAGCAGAATGCTCTACGATATTTCTCTCCCAAATTATAAAGGAATTAATATTTCAATTATGTCAGCAACTACGGACCTGAAGACGCCCATTTGATGTTGTTCTATTTTCAAGAAAGTAATTATACGTCACTAAGACAAATGTGTCCAATCTGACTCACGTCAAACATCATTAGTCTGTAGGTTTCGAAACTTACGATTTTTTTTGCGTTCGATAGACTCGATAGTGGCTATCACTCAGATTTTGAGCACTGAATCATCTGAGATGTCCCTGGCAGCATCTGAATAAAGCTGGATGTGGTTTTTGGCGTCGGTTAGTCAGGTGTTGATAGATTCCTGTCCGCTTTGTTAGACAAACAATGTTCGACGCGAATATCTCCTAAAAATTGGAATTAATCCCAAAGCTCTGTATATCACGAAATATATTATTCTTTACAATTGGAAAAGGATAATTAATTTCGATCTGCATGATTGATAAAATACTGTTCTTCATTCTTTAATTATCAATTCACAACAAGTGAATATAATTGACTGGTAATTGAAGAATGAAAAACAGTATTTTATTTTATTTTTCATTACTATCATTTCAATACTTATTGAATAAAATACATTCATTCAAGAAAGTACCAGGGAATGATGGAAAATATTTTATTCAAAATGATCTCCATTGGTGTTTATACATTTTTTGCAGTCCTTTGGCAATATATCAATGCCACGCCAAAAGGACAGTTCTTCTTTTGAAGCGAATCTGTTATAGAGGCATTTTCGTACATTTCCTTACCAACAGAAGCGTTGTTCAACGATAGCGTTCCCCAGTGATGTGAATAAATGATAATCGAACGGAGCCAAGTCTGGAAAATAAAGCGCACGCGCTAGTATTTCCCAACTGAACATCTCGATCGTTTTGGTGTATGTGATGGGGCATCATCATGGGACAAATGACTTCGTGTTCTCTTTTTCCATATACCGATTGTTTTTCATATAATGCTCTATTGAAATCGATCTTTTGCTGTTGAAACCGACCTATGTTAACAGTTTCACCAGGTTTTAGCAGCTTATAATAGATTACACCCTTCTGATCCCACTAAACTGAGTCAAGCATTGTCTTCTTTCCAAAGTGTTCCGGTCTTGCAGTGGATATTGATGCTTCATGCAGATTCAATCATGATTCATGACGCTTAAGATTTTCGAGATATGTTCATTTTTCATCGTCAGTCTCGATTCAATGGACTCCGTTTCTCACGTCGAAAGCACCACTAATTTTAGTTATTTACAATTTCTCTGTGTATATTTTGATAACAGCGAATTATAGCGCTATGAATTTCTTTCTTTCAAAGATAATGAACTCACGACATTGATTAAATACGAACACAATCGCGAATTGAAGCGTAAGCTTCGAACGAAAAGAGGGTTGCGAAAATATGAGCCACACAGTAGCAATAAACGTTTTATTTACGGTTGTGGTCGTATAAAGTCAACTGCACTTAAAGAAACAATGTATTTGATAACCGTACGATGGTAAGTGCCCTACCCCACAAAAAGCGGCCATCAAAGCAAAATTGAAACGGCACAACAAGCTTCCTCTGCTTTGATCGGATAGAGAGAGCAAGAACCGCCATTGCAACAAATGATACATAAAATGCCGACCCTTGCTTTCATGTACGTTCCGACAAGAAGAAGGCACGGATCGTAAAAGTAACACCGTGAGTGTTACATACGTACACGCTGAATTGCGGGCATGCACGGCAGACGGTCTTGTACGTAAGGATCAACCTGGCCGTGCTCTGCCTCAACCCCAGAGTGACATTTATGAAATTGAAGTGCCTCGCCATCAGAGGTTAAACGGTTCTTGCTGGGAAAATTGCGCGGCAGGTCGTTTTATTTTGCTGTTGTTCTACTAGCTCTTCGATAATATACTTGTCGTGAACTTATTCTTTGATGTCTCTCTTCAGTGCATTGAATTAGGTTGTCAACGTGACCTGATTCAAGCTCAAGATGGATGGGTGTACGCTAATTGACGAGATTTAGTCGCCGATTTGTTATCTTCATAGATGATGATAGAATTTGATCAATTAGGCTAAGGAATAAATAAGAAAAATAATTTGCACAACGCTGTACGATTTGCCCTACATGTTTTAGATGGAACAGTTCATTTACATTCAACTAAAATATATTTTGTTTTTTTTAAATTAAAATTATAGGCGACTAACAGATTAAAGCCGTTTTGATATTAAAATTTTGTAATATTCCTTCTATCAAGTAAAAAACCTCTTCTTTTTATTTTATATATTTTGTTGTACCAACTCTCCTTCCAAAACAAATTTGGTGGACACAACGGCAGCACTTTAGACACTGCAACATATTTTCAATAAGGCTACTTCGCGAATGAAATAATACCATTCAGCTAGATTCATCTCTAGTTCAAGATTTTTCATCACATTGGTACCTTCACGCAATGGATTCGGAAATTTTGAGAGATCGGCTTTCGATTTGACAGGTACCCTCACCTTAAGAGTTTGTCATTCGTTTTTGTGATGGATTTGATGTAGGGTTTTGGAATAACTGGTTTAAACTTCATAGGAGTAGCATTCATTTGAGGTTCGATCAAATTTCGACTTTTTGCTGACGTCTCAAGCTTGGTCGTTTATCTGACGTTCTTCTAATCGAGCTTCTTCAGGGGAGCCTTCAATCACATTGACCTGTAAACTATGACTTTTCTAGTTCTCTTAAAGATGATGCTTAGAAGTATAAAGTTTTAAATATCAGTTTCTTTAGGTGACAAAAGAAATTGAGATGTGACTAAGTTACACTACGTTCAAACAAAAACGTGTGAATATTGCTTAACCTCCATGGCAAAGAAAATCATGATCTTTAGTTTATCTGGGTGTTCATCTTATGTCATCGAAATGATGACTGATAAGAGATAAAACCGCCATGATCAATCTTATCACTGCCTTGATGATGAAAACCGGAAAACGTTTGACAAACTCGGAAGCCAACATTTTTCGAATAGAAGCATCTCGCGAAAAAGAAGAAACAGCATATTTCCAATTGATCATTTAGATTCGGAACGACGTGCATATAACGAATGTGTATGATGGTGTTCAAAGCTGCTCCTTCTCAAGCGTAAATCATCGCAATGACTCAACCTGAAGTCACGTAGATCCAAACATAATAAAACGAAATAATGGAACGCTACGTGGTAGAGATGATCTATTTCCATTTCATAGTTATTTTGAATTTGGCATTCGAATAAAGGTAATTTATAAAAATTAGGAGAGAGAAAATCGTGTTGCCGGCTTATTTCGAAATTAATCCATTCAATACAATGAACTTGTGCTGAGATGACAACTCAGACTGTTGAAATATATAAATAACCAGAAGGAAAACAAATGATCCGTTACTATAAAAGCCTGGCTTCATATCCAGACCGCATTTATAAATTTAAATAGACAATTTCTGTCTGGGTAATATGCAGAGTTGATATTAAAATAGCTTCGGAATGAGTGACAGACCATGACTGATTACTGTCACATGATCAGAAATCAGACTGGCCGGTGGCAAATAAAAATACACCTCGGGAATAATATCTCCCATGATACAGAAATTCAGGATGAGACGCAGGGGCGACTCGCCATCTACATCAACAACCCAACTTCAACAGAAAAACAAGAAAAGACCGATTAGAAATAGAAGGACGGTCATTTGAATGATATTATTTTTCATTCGTGAATTTCAAAGTTCGACCATTCTAGTAAACTTATAACTTTGAAAAGAAATTAGTTTTTTATTTATAGCAGACAAAAATGCAAATTTTAAATCGCCCACCTCCTTATTTTCGAGAGAAATTTTGATGAGAAAAAATAGTTTCAGATAAGGAAGTGTATTAGTAAAATTAATGAGTTTAATTTTGCACAAGGAAGGAACGTCCACTTAGCTAATAACTTTTGAAATAATTTCAAATATACCGATCGGTGGTAAAATATTTAACTACTTTGTCTACCCTTTCTTAAAACAGACATCTTATTCATAATCTTACCCTATTTTTCTTTGTTTGTTTTTAATCCTAACATAATATTACTTCAATAAGACTACAATTTTATTCATGGTATTTCTTCATTTTTTATAATCTTCAACTGATATTTCTTAATTCAATGTCGATGTTATGAAATACATAAATCTATTACCTCTAGCATATAATAATAAAGTGTGGGTTAGATAATTCTCTGTCGATTAACTGATTGAATCATCAGATTTTATGTCATTTTTATTGTTAATTAATGACTGTACGATGTAATATCCTCCACTCTCTCTTAGTCTTCATTAAGTGCATTCGAATAACTACGGAGATATTCTCGTACCGTTTTTTTTGGAGAATTATTATTTTGGAAATTATTTATCATGGTGTTCCTGAAAAACAAATGCAATAGTATTCAGTCTTGAAATATTTCTGAAAAAAAACTTAAGCAATCTACGACATCTGGTTAGGTTCTTCTGAGTCTTATAAATATAAGCCGAGCCGCCACTGTTATTTCCTGAAACGACGTCGACATCGCTGTGACATGTGCTATTCAAGTTTACATTTGTTGATTTGATCATTTCGACTCACCATGTATTTTTATACTTAATTGATTCTGTTCTGTTTGTTTGACTTCGTGTATCAGGAAGAATTCATAATAACAATAAAAAAACGTGTAACACTACATATATCAGCAGGTGTAGTGAATCCAAATCTTGCAGTAAAAAATTGTCGCCATTCGTAAATGCCAGCCGAAATGAGCATATTCTTTCATGTAAATTGCATGCTATGACTTCACTGGATTTTTTCCAAATTTTCATTTATAATTTTATATCTTGACCTGAAATCATGAGAGAATAAAATTAATATCATTTTTGCACAATAGAGCTTCAAGACATTGTACGAACTGTACTATTTTAAACAGACTATGTCTATTTCAAGACATGGAAGAATTCCGATTGATCTACTCGCTAGTAGTTCGAATTATTTCCTGGTCTGAATGGGATTTTTTTTATTGATAATAAAATTATGGAAGCATCGCATGACGTTCGTACAATAATAGTATGAATTCATTCAATTGTTTGTTAAGTACTCTAAAAGTAAAGGGCTCCAACCTAGAGTTTGCATGAAAAAGAATCGCACATCGGACGGATGTGCCTGAATGTCTCGATTGAGTTCGTTATTGAACAAAAGCGCAAAAGCTACTGACTCACGTCACTGCTTTTCTAGATTTTTCAGGCTACTGAAGAAAATTTCAATGTTCTAACCTGTTTTTCTCATTGATTAACTTTATCTTTCCATTTATAATTTTGATCTTTCCTTATGAGGCAAAAACCTGCAAGCTAAATTTGAAATTAGAAGTTATTTCTTTCAACACTTGTAGTTCTCAATAGCAAATGGATGGATGGATATACTGAAATTAGAAAATGTTCATCTGCCGGTCCAATGTATTCAAGTGTGAATGTAAAAGAAGCATAAAGTCACCGTTACATAAAAGTCTTTCATTAACAGCGCCCCATTTTGTTTTGCGAATAAAACACATTATTTATTTGAAAATTATTGAAATTTTTATTATAAAGTACAATAAAGTACAAGTAGTCCAATGGAGTTGAATCACTGAGAATGATTCTCTTATGAAAATCTGCATCATTTCCGAATTTTTTCTAAGCACCAATTACTGAATACACGTCACTTTAAATGATCTGTTGGTTTGAGTTCTTGGGTTAAAACAATTTTGTGTGGATGAAAACCAAGGTCTTTTCGCAAACTTCGCCACAAAGACGTCTGGGAGGATGCCTAGTTCAGAAATCGATAAATTTTGATTTTCACGAACACTTTCACGTACGGCAGCAATATTCTCTTTACTTCTTGCATTTCTTTGTCTCACTGGCACTGTAACATCATGAAGTGTAAAATTTGTTTCACTAAAGGTTCGTTCAACTGTTCTTTTATCCGGACGATCAAAACGATCAAAAATTGGAGTTAAAGTACTTAAGATTATTTGTAAACGTTATTGGTGTGTGTATCTTTCCATGATTAAATGCTAGACATTGACAAATACTACTGTCAATGTCACAAATAAACAATGGCTGCCATACGTGAGTAATGTCAATTCAAAAATGGGGCGTTCCCAATAAAATACCCTTTATCAAAGTAAAGTACAACAAATGTTATCGACGAATCTGCAGAATTCCTTGATACAGTTCAAATATGAAAATCGTCAAAAAGGTCAATTTGCTGATATACTGATGAAGAGGACAGAAAATCGTTTTGCATTAATTTGGGGTGAAAATTTGCTGTTCTAAAAGGCTCTACATCGTAAGCAACATCAAGTTAACGAGGTAAAAAGTTATTACTTTTTAATAAATTAAAAAGAAATTATCTGGCTGACAAAACAAATCAACACAGGCCAAAAAGAATTCATAAAGCTAAATCGGAGACCAGAGAGAACGAGTCGAAACGTAGCGAGATGGACGACCACAAATGCAATTATGAAAATGTGACTTAATGTTCCAGAGATTTATGGACCAACTTAAATATATTAATTTACGAGTTTATTCTTGCTTACGGCTACAAATACGAGTCCAACTTTTATTATTCCCTCTCCTCTCGAACTGAGCCTTTAATTTATTTCTTTCCCTATCAGCGAATTTCTGATTTGAACATTGGGATGCTATGAGGAATCGATTGGATTAATCGATTGGACAAAAAAAAATTTCAATACACTTACGTCAGTAATATGCATCACGGACAGTTATTGTATCGATTTCATTAAAACGTATAAGATATATTGATTTCTCGCAAACCACTTGATGAAAAATTTTAGATTATAATTTAAACTTTTTGTCGTTGACATATATGTTTCAGCTTTCAACTCATTTTCAAAACTAAGGAAAATTTACTTAACATAATAATTTATATATTTTTCGGACAACAGATGAAAGTGACTGGATTTTTTTATTGGAGGTTGTTAAATAAAACATCTACTGGTTTTTCTGCTTATTGCAAAAAAAAACCACTTCATAGATTTTGGTGAAACCGAAATTCTACACTCAGGTAATAAAAGCAAAAAGTTGGACCTACTCGAATATCTAGAAATCTCTTCTGCTCATAGAAAACATCTGGCGATAACAAATGATAAGTTGAAATTTCATTTATCCATCCCCATTGCTGACATCTGTCAATAACAAGTGCCTTTGAAAATAAGCAAATACCGTCAACAGATATAACTTACTGTTAACAACCTCAAATAACAAAATTATTTATAGCTTTTACTATAACTCGTATGCATTAAAGAACATTCGAAGATTTTCTATTCAATAAAATCTAAAATTTCAAATCATTTATTCAATTGTTTCAGTAGATAATTTAATTTTATACAATTTCGAAAATCAATTGTATTGTGCTGAATCTTGAGGAGAATATCATGGTAGAATCTTGTTAAGATGTCTATTCTAAAATTGCATTCTCCTCAAATAGAGATAGATAAATGGCCAATAAGGTAGATAAACGTTCTTCCAATTACAATTACTTCATTTAGAAGCTAGTGAAGACTTTCTAGTAGATCACGAAATTGAATTTATTATTATACATGAACATTTCAACCATATCATTACGTACCTATATTCTTCATATCACCCAACAATTTTGTAATTCTTCCTTGTTATCAAGGTGGAGGTAATTGGCCAATCTTTTCTTGTAAGGATATATAATCAGGGTCTGTAACTGCCCGAAGATGCGAAGATCAGGCGTTCGAAGAAAAATTATTCGATACTAAAACAAATAATCCACATGTAACGCCAATGGGAAACACGGTTTACAAAAAGGTTTATTATTTAAACACCAGTCGGAACACAATTCTTATATCCTATAACAATTATTCAAACAAAGGATTACAAAAAACTAATTTTTTTTAATATTCTGATCGTGAAAGAAATGTTACATTTTTTAGATGGTAAGGGTGCAATACGGCTTTTTTGGTTGTTTCATGTGGCCTGGCATTTTTCACTCTCTTCTAGTTGTTTATTTTTCGCGTTCTGGTCGATGCATTCTCGTTTACTTGTCTCAAATTCATTATTTTTTATAAGAAACATACATAAGACGATTCTACTTGTCAACAGTTTTGAATTTCAAAATAAATCTTCAAACATTAAACTGATATTTTGAATGTTGAAGACATGTACAGTGGGTTTCACGAAACTTTAATCAACGGATCAAGCCTGTTGATCACGGAGTCTTTCTGCAATGCATCTACTTCTATGTTCCCGAAGTGTTCTGATCGTGCTCTGATCTAACCTAAAATCGCTGCTAAATCACAGATCAAGTTAATTTGTCGATTTTGGTGAATCAAGATCTTTGTATTTTTCGTTGAATAGTAGAAGTGATGTGTATTGTTTATTGTTTGCTTTTATCAAGTGATATTATAATTGTAAAATGCTCTTCCAAATCAGTTCATCGCCATCATCAGACGAAGATTTTCGACATCGTCCAAATTTTTTGCCAGTCAGAAAATGTTGTAGCGATCGGAATAAATGGAAACCGAGGGTGCGATATCGGGGAGTATGGTGGGTGAGGCGGTACCTCCCATCCCAATTCATAATTTTTTCCAAGGTTCGTCTTGTACAGTGCGGTCTTGCATTGTCGTGTTACAGAATAACGCCTTTTCTGTTGACAATTGCCGAATGGTTTTCGATTAGAGATTGGTTCACTTGATCTAATTATTTACAATAATGATCTGCATTGTCGTGGTTTCAGCACTTCAAAATGAACAATTCCGCGTTCACGCTACCAAACACACAGAAGCGCCTTTTTGGGATTTAACCCCAGCTTCGCAGTACTTCGTGATGATTCATTTGGAGAGAGCCACTGACTTTTCCATTTTGGATTATCATGTAAGACCCATTTTATCGTCTACAGTGATCAAGCGATACAAAAACTGTTCTATATGGTGCCGTTGCAGCAATATGTTGCATGTGATGGATTCATTGGCTTTGTGCCCTTCGGAAAGATTATGGGGGACCCAAACACTTGCCCTGTTTATTTTTCCAATCTGCTGCAAATGTTCTTGGATGGTCGACCAAGATTGGTTAAGGATATTTGAGAGTTCCTCGATTGTCCGACATGGATTTGCTTCCACTTCTGCCCTTAGCATGTCGTTGTCTACTGTTGTTGGTCTTCCTGATCGATAGAACTCGGGAATCTGAACCTAGAGAACCATCTTTGACATTTACGAACGTCTTTCGCACCTACATTGCAAATGTTTTTGGTCGTAACTGTTATGTTACTTTCCTTGCGAAATTCAAAAAGCATACAATGTCGGATATGCTCTTCTGGTATTTGGCTGGCGATTTCACCCTAAATTGCAAAAAAATCTAATATTTTAATTATTTAGAAGTGAACAAATCACAATAACCTGAAAATGTCTTTGACACGTCTTCAAAATAAACAATGAGCTGACAAATGATATTGCATTGTCGTTACCCTCCATTTTCATTCATTGAACTCGAAAAATACTTTTTCATAATGTTCCCTGGACTTGGAAGGCAATAACTGGCGTGTTGGTTCTTCAGCTTCCTCAAGGATTATTTTCTTGCATTCTTCACCAACTTCACAAATGTTTACTAATGGGGATAAATAATCGAAAATATATAGCAACACAGGCACCATCCAACAACACCTCCTGATATTTTTGGACATTTTCAACAATTTTTCAGTAGGTGACAACTGTTGTCAATGTAAAATATCACATCATTTTTTGGTGAAAAATTTCTGCGATATTTATTCTGAATGAGTGTGATTGCGGATAAAATCTTGTATTGCATGCGTGTTTTAGATACATTTAATTCACTCAAGAAAATTAATCGCTCGAGCTTCGTTCTCGGGTTTAAATATTCTTGCGTGAATAAAATGCTATCTAAAACACTTATACATTAAATAACTATTATCAATTAAAAAGATTTTCAATTCAAACATTGTATACTAAACAAAATCCCATAATATTTTATTCTTGAAAAAGTTTCGGAATCTGACCAGATTCCATTAAATGGAACGTATATTCTGATACATTTTGCTATAATACATTGCAACATTATACCTGAAAATCTGAACCTAATCCTATCAGCGAGAACATTCAGACGAATTAAGTGAAAACGATTATCACAAAATGTTATTTTCATAATTTAGCGATTTTTAAGTGGGCGGAATGGCTTTTTCAAAGGACCGATGCCTGCTGAAACTTGGAGAACGACCCTATCGGGCGAAACTACATCGAATAAAACTGACAAATCGACAGTTTATAGAATGTAAACAGGACGGGAGGTCTGGGATGATGTCGTTAAATTAATAATGTGTCAGAAGCATTCAGGGGAACGTTTAAATTCGTGATATTGAGCGATTAAATGCGCATTTTTATAGGGTTTCTTTCGTGAACGTGTCTTTCAGAACGGCTCGGTCAAAATTGATAACTGAATATTCTGGGGAACGTATAAATTAGAGAATTTCTCTCTATGTTATACTTTTTATAAATTCTGCAATTTGTCATTCTCAAATTGATTGACCTATGAACTGACATAGTTCGATTCAGGAGAGTTTACCATTCGTTCTCCATAATGATGATCTTGACAGGACAGCAACGAACGTTCGCAGTTAAGGAGTATCTGAAATCGAACACTTCGAAGAATTTTACTTTAGTTTTCACCCCTATACGCTTATGGTTGTCACCAAACCAATGAGAAAATTTCTTACAACGCCAGGTGTTCGCTGACATTCCATGACCCAGTCGTTCCCCTAATCTCTGAGTAGCTGATTATTTAAAAAAAATGTAGGTCATTTCAGAAAATTTTAAATCTCAGAATAGCTTCTTGAAGCAGCTACATATGATGAATGAAAATTTTGCGTAACCTTTTTGTCGTTATTTTACATCTGAATGCTAAATTTAAATCCGATCATGAGGTGTTGCTATGATTTCTTCAGCGCTCAACGTTGCTCAGCTTAAAAAATTTACAGCGGAGTAGTTCTCATTTAAAAAACGCCCCTCCATTGTGTCATGTTCTGTATGTATCTAAGATTTAATTTACCTAATTTGGTATCAACTTCGACTCTCTCGTGCTATTTTAAGTTAAATGAATTCCAAATAGTGAATTTGAACAATGGAAGTTAATAATATTAGTTTATTCTATGTACTGTCAAAATGAGGCTGATAAACTTTTGCATGAAATTTACAGTGAATGATTTTTAAATTAGACATTGATTTCAAGACGAACTACCGAAACAACTGAATTAAATCAAGGATCACTTTCATATATCTCAGATGAAAAAAATTTTGTAGGCTTGGCATCATTCATTAATTCGATATCAATAACACAAATGACATGTAGGCATTGTTATTACCGAAGTGGGAGTTTGATGATATCATCGTTGAAGAACAATCTAAAATTAATAAAATTGTAGATATTCCCAGTTTAATTATTCAGTCCTAAGGCGTAACATACAATTTGTTTACCTCGGAATAAATTGAAAAAATTAAGATTGTATGAAATATATAGAAAACATTATGTAGAAAGCAGTCTGAAGAATATATTGGACAGACTTCAATTTTGATATTATTTTGTAGTGTTAAATCTTTAGGATACCAATTTCGAGGATTCTGCAGTATAAAAGATTTGTCAATTATGACATTATCATTAAATGATAATTATAATATTATTAACATTCACAGACTCCAGGAAATAAGAAAAATATAAAAATGGAATAAGTCGAACAATTTGACATTTCCAAAAATACTTATAACGAAATTCTACAATATTCCCGAATTCATTCGATATGCTATCTCAATTTTAAGAACCTTATCTCTGGCCGCTTTTTTCTAATGTTTCGTTGGCACTCTGTACTTTTTCTGTTTGCAGCTTTATTTAAACGATATAGTTGGAATAGATCAACACATTTTATACAATTCACATATAGCGTTACTTTTTCGTACAATAATTGCACTTAATTTCAAAATTCTCATCCATTGTAATGGGAATTACCCAACGATCTGAACCGACTTCTTCTTTCGTCGACATCTAAGACTTTACGAAATTATTATTATATTCTGTTATATGAATTTCAATTTGTTTAACTATCTCATGTAACTAATTCTTCGACAAATTTTTATATCACTATCTTGAATATTCTCATGTATCTGATATCGTTAATTATATTTATTTATTAGCCCGTTTTTTTTATTTCAATTTTTTTTTCCAGGTACGCCAATAAACCGATTGCCTATAATGGCCAAGTCTGTATTGGATCTTTATGAATTGTACAACTTGGTAATAGCTAGGGGTGGATTAGTTGATGTGATAAACAAAAAACTATGGCAGGAAATTATTAAAGGTCTACATTTACCTTCTAGTATAACATCAGCAGCCTTCACCTTAAGAACACAGTAAGTACTAAATCGATCATTTTAAGAAAATTTTAAAATTTTCTTGGTTTTCTTTGAAATTTTTAAGGAAATTTTAAAATTAAAATTTGTAGAGGTTTGACAGAATTATTCTACTCAATATTCTTGGAAGTAATAAACCATTTCAATCTTATAAATTATTTAATCAACACTGGTTCAAGTTTTGGACCTTCGTTTTTTTCAAACTACTCTTTACACAGAGATCTACTCCGCTTAGAGCATCGTTGTATGAAGATATCATTACTTAAGCATTGACATCAATCTTAACTTCGAATTTAACATGTGTTTTAAAAGCGGTCAGCTAAGGAATAAAATAACAATAACTGGAATTGGGGATAAAACTCCGGGGTTTGCTTTAATAACCTAAGGCGTATCCAATAGGCCGCCTTTAATATTTACCGCTTTTTACTATCGATGAAGAAATATGGAATTTAACTCGCCATAATTAAATTTAAATCAAAGACATTTTGAACGAGTGCTATCCTCTCCTTTACTCCTTCTTTTGTTCCGCAGGTGAACCAGCAGATATTTTATGATTTTCTTCTCTGGGAATGATCGTTTATAGCGTATGATTTGAATTTTTGTTTAATGTTCGGCTATAAATCATAAACGGACATTTCTGGCAGTCCATTGATGGGCGATGATGTGATATTATTCCGCTCCTTCCTTTGTAGGTTTGATTGTTTCTGGGTAATTCAGTTTAGGTTAGGGTCTTTTATAAGACCGCCAATGTGAAAGGAATCACTTTGTTCATTAACAACCTAAAGTTTTTGGTACGTTTTCCAAATAACACTCAAAAAATATTACAATCTCTCGAGAAGTTTATGCTTTGAGGTAATATAGGGAGAAAAAAATTAAAACAGTTTCTGAACTCCGAAGTTAATATAAATTTAAGGTTTCCGATTACAACTTACTCATAAGATCCCCCATTTAATTATATTCCATAAGATGAAAAGAGTTTATTTCACGAAATACTTGAAAACATCAGGAACGGAAGAAAGCATTTCGCTTGTAGAAAAATCAACAGAGCAGCGGCTTTTTATGTAATTTCATTTCGTATTAAAACTAACCCTTTTTAGATTAAAAATTTTAATTTTGTTGGTTGAAAAACATTAATTTTTACTTAATACACGATAAAAAATATAAATATCAGAAGCTTTAGTGCTCTAGTACATTAATAATAACAAATGAATTTCAAATATCACGTCATTCGAATGTCCCTTCACAACATAAACCTTATAGAATCAAATGACTGCATGATGTTTTCCGATGATCACCCAATACTCGAATAATAATAATTTGATGAATGGGTGAATTGAAAAGCTATCAACCAATAATAGAATGGGAAAGCTGTTCATGATATCTCAACCATCTGCAAATAACTATTGCGGGGAAGTCTACGAATCAGAACTGCATGATTTCCAATTAATTTCTTTCGACTTAGTTGTTAACTCGGAGAAAAAGCAATACGAAGTGAGGATCCAAGTTGCCTCACGTTTCTCTCTACCCTATTAAGGCACCGAGTTGTATTAATTTTATGAAGAGCAGATGAATTTCTATCGTGAGGTGGGTTTATTATGCCTGCGGTAAAATCATCAATTCTGGGTTACAGTGGAAAAACTTGAACTATTCTTAGAGTGATTTTTTTAAATCATTTTACTCAGCAACGATAACTCTTTGTTCAGATGAATATCTGAGTTGAATGTATGATTTGTAAGTTAATATAGATATGTTAACTTAGAAAAACATATTGCTACAATCTACATAATAATATGTATTAATTAAAAGAATCGAAAAATATTTTGGGTTTAAACGACATAAATAATTCCTTGTATTGTCATGATATCACTTTATTTTTCGCCATATTGTAGTAAAAACAGCTGTGTAATATTTTAGGTAGTTTTAACAGTTTGGATGGAAGATTCACCACTTTGAAAATAAGTTTCTAATATTTCCCAGTTTTTTCAAGCGTGAATCGACTCATTCTGTTACTAACATCCTGTAAAAACACGAATGACAGAAGTGTTGTCAGACTCAAAATGCAAACTCTACATAATTACTGAAGTTTTTCAATGATGCGTCAATTCGGTTGATAAGAACCTTATGGTAGACAGCGCTGTATTGCTCATGACCTAATCTATCACCACATTTTTATTTGATAGATTCGGTCTTTACTTGGTGGAAACTCATTTTAATTAAGAAATGTATATGAGACAGTAATTTATTTCCACAAAAATGTTTGTACTACTACAACAATTGTTTCACCACGATGTGGCTTCTTCAACAACAGTTCTTCAACAATTGTTTCACCACGATGTGGCGAAACAATTGTTGTAGTAGTACAAACATTTTTGTGGAAATAAATTACTGTCTCATATACATTTTTTTAAGATCTCGTTTAGTTTTAGTGTTGAAATGTACGATACACTTTTTAACTATTTAATAACTACAGAAATTATGCCGAGTTCTGTGCTATGTTACGAATGTCAAATTGTAATGAATTGTTGCAAAATTTCTTCCTAAATAATTAAAGAACCCATCGTGTGTATATTTGTAGGCATCTGCTTCCACAATCCAATGGCGATGGAGCCTTCAAAGGGTCATAACAAGGGAAGAAACCTGGATTTACCAATATGTTATTTAGAGAAAAGTTCAATCATCGTAATGGGTTATTAAAGGATCTGCATACCCCAAGAAAGCACGTTAGTCGTGCACATAAAAGTGATGCTCACTGTTTTTTCGATTCTCAAAGAATGTTGAATTCGGGGCTCACGGTGAAACAGAAAATCACCACAACGATGCAACACTTAACTAGTATGTTACGTCTCAAAAATAGGATTATTGTTTTCTCCCATAATACTCGCCAGATTTTTCCAAATTGAAATCCCTGCTGAAAGGTCGACATTGTCAGTTTGTAGAAGACGTCAAATTGAAACATCGGCAGACCTCAAAGGACATTTCAAATAGAGCTTTCCAGAAATTCTTCGCGAAATGGAAACAAGGCTGAAAAAAGTGTGTGAATAATTGAAACGAGTACTTTGAAGAGAAAAGGGATTAATAATAATCTGCAAAATTAAAAAAGCAATATTTTTCTGAATAGTCTTAATATTTGGCTTAGAATCATAACTGATTACCTCTCGTTAATATGTACATTCTCCTTTTCAGATATATGAAATATCTTTATCCCTACGAATGTGATAAACGTAATTTAAGTTCTCCTTCAGAACTACAAGCAGCTATTGATGGAAACCGGAGAGAGGGCAGACGAAGTGGTTATCATCAATATGAAGCCATGACTAGATCTCCAAATCCCACACAAATGCAAATGACTCAGCTTTCATTGATGCAGCAACAACAATTTATGACTACAGCAGCAGCACGTATGACCGCGTCAGCCGCTATGGCGGCCCAAGCAGGTAAATATCAATCATTTTTCATTATTTCAATACTGAATACTTCAGTTATCAGAACAAACAATGGTAGTAACTAGTAGCACCTCTAAGGGAGTGAACAGGATCGAGAAAGTTAATGTTATAGAATATTCCTGCTAGAATAGATTAGTAATTATTTTTCATCAATTAAAACTTATTTCTTTTCCTACTTTTGCTTCCAGTAAATTGTATGCAACTTTTATCAATTGCCAATAGTACACCAAGATATTAAACGAATTAACTTCGATTAGTGAAATTGAACAGGGGATATAAAGTGACATTACTCCTTAAAATTCTAATCAATGACCACCATAATTATTCCTAATTAAGGCTTCGTGCCTTGAGACTACTTCTTCAACATCGTCATAGTCGTATCTACTTCTGCAGCCCTCAAAACCTGGTCGCTGTCTACTTCTTTATCTACTCTGTAAGAATGGGCATGATTAGTAAATCACCGGAATTTTCTTTTGCAGTGACATCCCACAATTCATGTTCTTTTGATTTGAATTAGTCAATAAATCGAACTGAATACTGATTTTATTTTTCATTACTTCTACGGTAGAACTAAGTGTCCTCATGATGAGGTTGGATTAACTGTAACGAGAGAAGCTTCTCTTCATTGAAATAATGAAATAACACACAATGTCAGACTGACAGAGCCTTCAATCTCTGAATTTCTTCAAATCAAGGGAAAAGGCAGACTGCAAATGCAACTTACTATTTTTTGAAAAAAGATCGTTGTTCCCATCTTCACCTTTTGGGAATTAGGTCATATAAAAAATTATTCGATTTTGAGAAATGTGCAAAACTTCATATAGCAGCGTTTGCAGTTCATTTTGTGATGGCCCAACATTTAAGTTCCAAGTTTCCTTTTGGTCTATTTCGTTGCTATTATGCAATAACATGAAATATAGATATGCTGGGAGAGTCCTTTCTATCTTTGAATGTCAAGCAGTAAAAACCAATAATACAATATAAGCTGTTTTTCCCTTTTGGAGGTAAATGTGAAGTTTATATTGTATATATTATATTCATGTGCATGATAATTGTTTCTTCTCATTTAATTGACTAACCAATTTGTAACAGTTATGTAATATAGTATTAGGTCAGAAATGGGCTTTTATATGTTTTTATTATTATTCAAGCTTTCTAATGATTTATTTTCCTGCTAACTCTAACCAGAACTAAACACAACACGCTTTTGCTTCAATTTTTTAACACCCCCTGTAAGGTCTCTTTTTCCCAGGAATGGCCATTCCGAATGGGGTCCATCCTAGCCATCCACAACCAATGAGTCAACCTACCAATGGTGGACCTATTCCAGGACTTGCACCAAATGAACTTGAAGCAAGAATGATTAAATATGTGGAATATTTGAATAATGAAATGCGCAATAATCCTGCTGTATCACAGACAGTGGCTGCTGCGGCCCCAGTTAGAACTAATTTGTCCCCTCCAAACACTCAACAGATGCACCCATATGACATATCAAGAATGGCTCTATGGAATATGTACAACAATAATCAAGCACCGCCAGCAGAACCTCAAAAAGAAGCACTCAACTTAGCCAATGGTACACCAATGTTCTCGAGGTCACCAACTGTAAAAGAAGAACCAGAAGAAGAAGAAGAAACACAAGAAGAATCTCTACCTTCGCCAAAAAAAATGAGACCGGACAATGAAAATGAAATTGATGATGAACCCATTAATAACGCAATACCTTCTACAGCAACAAATATAAAAATTGATACTAGAGGTGAGTCAGGTCAAAGGAAATTTTTTTTTAGGTTCCCAACTTTCTTAGTTACATTCATTTGTCTAAAAAGTCATATAAATGCGAAACTCTTTAATTGCAAAAATCAGGTGTGATTATTTATAATGTTTAAAAATCAACAAACACATAACTATAAAAAGTTGTCGCAATTAAATACCATAATAAGTATCAGTAACTGCGAATAGTTTCGGCACGTCAACGAACTTAGCCAAGATATTTAGAAATAATAAATAATATTACAAAAGATCCCCTAAAACAGTGTACTATACATTGAATTGGGTTTTGAATATTTAACTGTTGGGTTGTTCGGAAAGTAATTTCGTTTTTTTAGGGAAATGAAAGACAATTTTCGTATAATATATAAATATTGGCCATTCTGGTCTAACATCTTTTGCCATCTTTTTGGTCTTTGCTGACAAAAAACATTCCGATGATTTTTGACCTCTTCGTTTGAAGTAAAGGTTTAGCGTACAAAAAATTTTGTAATGACCGGAACAGATAATAGTCCGAAGGAGCCAGATCTGGAGAAAATTGTGCATCCCATTCAAGCTGTAAAAGCTTTTGGCCAGTGACCAAACTTGTAGGAAGTCTCGCATTATCTTGGTGGAACACTACACCTTTTCTATTTATTATTTCTGGCCTTTTATTGAATTGAATCAGTCCTTACTTGGTGAAAATCCATATTAAATAATATTTAAATAAGGTTATTCTGATTTTCAATAATTTTTATTGTTATGTTTACAACAATCGTTTCGCTATCACAGTAGCATCATAAATCAATGAAATGATAGCGAAACGATTGTTGTAAACATAACAATAAAAATTTGTGAAAATCTGGCCTTTTCTTTTGAAGTGCAACATTCAGTTTGTCCAGCTGATGACAGCAGACTTCCGAATTAATTGTTGTGTTATCGGGTATGTTAGGCTTAAAAAAAAAACCGATTCCTTTAAAATCCTACCAAAGAGACTTTTTTTGATGGATATTGGCTTTCGAAATGCTTTGAGCCGGTTCATATTTTTTGCTTCACGATCACTTGCGTTTGACATTGTTATATAGAACCCATTTTTCGTCCCCAGTAATGATGCGCTTCAAAAATGGATCATTTTCATGACGTTTGAGAAGCGAATCACAGACGTCGAGGCGACGACACAAATTTCTCTCCGTGAGAACATGGGGAACCCATATTTAACCCCTCACCGATCTCACTTGTTGTTATTCGCCGATTAGAATCAACTTTATCAGCTTCAGCCGGCCTTCCGGAACGTGGTGCATCTTCGACATCAAAATTGCCGGACCGAAATTTTGCAAACCAGTTCTGGCACTGGCCTACTGTCAACACATCTTCTCCATACACATTGGTTAATTTCTTTCTGTCTTTAACAGCATTTTTACTTTTCTTATTGTAAAAAAGTAAAATATTACGAAAATGCTGCTTATTACTATCCATATTTGGAATTGGGCCACAACCAAAATACTGCGTAGAATTAATTGGACTTTTACACACACAAGCCTTGCTATATCAGCTCTCAAAAAATATAATGATTATGCGGCTTAGGTGTGAAGATAAGTTCGAAAAAATACAATTAAATCCTCTGTCGGGAAAAAACGAAATTATTTTCCGAACAACCTTATACATATTTTGTATTAAAATTCGTTCTGCTCTTGAGTTTATATGTGCATTAAGTGGTGTTAAAAATCATGCAGTTTAATTTTAAATCAATTTTTCTTACAACCAATAATTTTTCCAGGTGATACACTAAATGGACAGAGCTCTATGGTAGTTAGCATGGAATTCAACGGAATCAAGTACCAAGGTGTATTATTCGCGCAGAACTCTCAGACGAGTGATGATAATAGGACTCCTATAAACTCTTA
Organism: Megalocaria dilatata; assembly: GCA_034642435.1. Lineage (NCBI taxonomy): Eukaryota > Metazoa > Arthropoda > Insecta > Coleoptera > Coccinellidae > Megalocaria > Megalocaria dilatata. The sequence continues at coordinate 41,223,674 of CM067856.1, read as the reverse complement.
AGTATCAGTTTTTGATTAATTAGTGGTTCTTATTTTGACAGTTTGCAAGTACCCAGTCAACTCATGTTCAACTCAATTCCATCTAAAAGTTCTTAATTTCGAGTATTCTGTTCCTTGCTTTTAATTTTGAGAAACAATATTCCATTTGTGTCCTCCAGAAATATATTATATAATAGAATTTGCATGGGGTATTTGTGAATCATGCTTATGAAAATAGTTGTGCGTTTATAGTACGATGGTATTTATTTTAGACTTATGTGTAGCTTGTGTAAAATTTTTACTACTGTCTTGAGTAATGCACAATATACTAGGGACTCGTGAAACAGTTCGTCAATGTTAAATTGATACATATAAATGAATTTAATTATTCAAATGTGATATATAATAATGTATTTATGTGGCCAGTTCCATGTGAGACTTTCAATTTCAAAAAGTGAGTGTCAAAGAAGCTCTCTTTATTACCCTTAGTTTCGTTTTGAATTTTGTTTGTAAGATGAATTCTGCTGCAATCAAATATTAATAGTTCTGTCATAAACTCTGCAATCATAATATTAATAGTTCTGTCATAAACAGAGTCTAAAGACTCGAATTTACATTTTTCGGTGTAACTTCTAGATTCTTGAGATCTCTAATTGAAAGTTAAAAATGTGGATGTGATCGTTAACCTTAATCATTAACAGAGTGAAAAGTACTAATTTGGCTTTAAGTCGCTATTTTGTGATAATTCATCTCGAATGGAATAAGAAAACTTTTACTATAATTTTTTTATTCAAACGGTGTAAAGTGACCCGAAATTCACAGTGTAATTACTTTTTCAAACGGGCGTTTAAAAAGTCGTGTTTTCGTTTTATCCTATATTTTAAGAATGTTTATTTTTTTGGTAAATACAAATTTAAATTTGAGAATTTAACTGGCTAGCTGTGTTTCAAAATCTTTATTGATTACAAGATCTCTACCTTTTTGGTTCCAGGTGTGGAACCTTTTGTTTCCAGATGGAACCTTTCGGTTCCATTTGGAACTTTCGAGACTACCTAATTTTTGAAAAATATGAGTAATTTGGAAAAAAGTTTTGGGGAATTAGAGTTACCTATCCGATGCTTCAATGAAGCCTGCTGTTGCTTTTTGTGAATATTCACGCAACGGAAAAATAAATCTAATTTCACGAGATTACCTAATTTCTAAACTACCTAATTCTTTAAAAATATGAGTAATTTGGAAAATAAGTTTTGAGGAATTAAAGTTACCTATCCGGTGCTTCAATGAAGCCTGCTGTTGCTTTTTGTGAATATTCACGCAACGGAAAAATAAATCTAATTTCACGAGATTACCTAATTTCTAAACTACCTAATTCTTTAAAAATATGAATAATTTGGAAAAAAGTTTTGAGGAATTAAAGTTACCTATCCGGTGCTTCAATGAAGCCTGCTGTTGCTTTTTGTGAATATTCACGCAACGGAAAAATAAATCTAATTTCACGAGATTACCTAATTTCTAAACTACCTAATTCTTTAAAAATATGAGTAATTTGGAAAATAAGTTTTGAGGAATTAAAGTTACCTATCCGGTGCTTCAATGAAGCCTGCTGTTGCTTTTTGTGAATATTCACGCAACGGAAAAATAAATCTAATTTCACGAGATTACCTAATTTCTAAACTACCTAATTCTTTAAAAATATGAGTAATTTGGAAAAAAGTTTTGAGGAATTAAAGTTACCTATCCGGTGCTTCAATGAAGCCTGCTGTTGCTTTTTGTGAATATTCACGCAACGGAAAAATAAATCTAATTTCACGAGATTACCTAATTTCTAAACTACCTAATTCTTTAAAAATATGAATAATTTGGAAAAAAGTTTTGAGGAATTAAAGTTACCTATCCGGTGCTTCAATGAAGCCTGCTGTTGCTTTTTGTGAATATTCACGCAACGGAAAAATAAATCTAATTTCACGAGATTACCTAATTTCTAAACTACCTAATTCTTTAAAAATATGAGTAATTTGGAAAAAAGTTTTGAGGAATTAAAGTTACCTATCCGGTGCTTCAATGAAGCCTGCTGTTGCTTTTTGTGAATATTCACGCAACGGAAAAATAAATCTAATTTCACGAGATTACCTAATTTCTAAACTACCTAATTCTTTAAAAATATGAATAATTTGGAAAAAAGTTTTGAGGAATTAAAGTTACCTATCCGGTGCTTCAATGAAGCCTGCTGTTGCTTTTTGTGAATATTCACGCAACGGAAAAATAAATCTAATTTCACGAGATTACCTAATTTCTAAACTACCTAATTCTTTAAAAATATGAGTAATTTGGAAAAAAGTTTTGAGGAATTAAAGTTACCTATCCGGTGCTTCAATGAAGCCTGCTGTTGCTTTTTGTGAATATTCACGCAACGGAAAAATAAATCTAATTTCACGAGATTACCTAATTTCTAAACTACCTAATTCTTTAAAAATATGAATAATTTGGAAAAAAGTTTTGAGGAATTAAAGTTACCTATCCGGTGCTTCAATGAAGCCTGCTGTTGCTTTTTGTGAATATTCACGCAACGGAAAAATAAATCTAATTTCACGAGATTACCTAATTTCTAAACTACCTAATTCTTTGAAAATATGAGTAATTTGGAAAAAAGTTTTGAGGAATTAAAGTTACCTATCCGGTGCTTCAATAAAGCCTGCTGTTGCTTTTTGTGAATATTCACGCAACGGAAAAATAAATCTAATTTCACGAGATTACCTAATTTCTAAACTACCTAATTCTTTAAAAATATGAATAATTTGGAAAAAAGTTTTGAGGAATTAAAGTTACCTATCCGGTGCTTCAATGAAGCCTGCTGTTGCTTTTTGTGAATATTCACGCAACGGAAAAATAAATCTAATTTCACGAGATTACCTAATTTCTAAACTACCTAATTCTTTGAAAATATGAGTAATTTGGAAAAAAGTTTTGAGGAATTAAAGTTACCTATCCGGTGCTTCAATAAAGCCTGCTGTTGCTTTTTGTGAATATTCACGCAACGGAAAAATAAATCTAATTTCACGAGATTACCTAATTTCTAAACTACCTAATTCTTTAAAAATATGAATAATTTGGAAAAAAGTTTTGAGGAATTAAAGTTACCTATCCGGTGCTTCAATGAAGCCTGCTGTTGCTTTTTGTGAATATTCACGCAACGGAAAAATAAATCTAATTTCACGAGATTACCTAATTTCTAAACTACCTAATTCTTTAAAAATATGAGTAATTTGGAAAAAAGTTTTGAGGAATTAAAGTTACCTATCCGGTGCTTCAATGAAGCTTTCTGTTGCTTGAACCTTCAGATCTTCAAAAAACGCAACTCAATGCACCAGTTAGAAAATCTAGTGATACTACGAGGCTCAGGTCACCTTTTCTATAAATAAGCTACAGTAAACGAAGTGATTTTTCTTATTCCATTATTTTTTAGATTGAAATAAAATTTATGTTTTATCTCCAAATAGAATGAGATACAAATCCTGACTGCAAAAGAAATCCATAAAAATGATATATGTATGGAAAGAAAGTTGCTCTAAATATTACTTAGATAAATGTGAATATACAGAAAAGTCATTATCATTTTATGAAATAGAGTTGAAATGTGGACATTTCATTCATTTTTGACGTGTTCACATTGCATCACTCTAATTTCTCTCGATTATTTCCTGAAATATAATTAATCTCGGCATTTCATTTTAGTAGAAGAACGTTTGAGCTGTATGGTCTCACTGTAAATAGAAATAGGAGTATGTAGTAGTCCACATCCAAACACATAACAATTATTGTATATTTCTTAAAAGACTGTTAATTTCTAAATGTAAAAAATTAGAATGTAAAAGGAAATGGATAGTTCATTCCAATAATTATGATATTGATCATTTTCTATTTATTGTTTCATGAACTGTGCACGTCTGATTTTTATTTATGAGTACTTTTTTATTCCGTTAATTTATGAAGTTAAAATAATTCATCTCTTAGCAATATTAGAAATAGATGGATGTAGATATATGATGTTATTGTTTCTCCTAAATATAAAACATTTGTAACTGGAATCAGTTCTTTCATCATTTCAATCTCATGTTCTCTCAGGGATAGTTGATGTTGGAAGATTCTGTATTCCTGCTGTTGTGTTCTTCCCATTGAATTATTCCTCGTATTGATTGAACTGTTATCAGTTCTTATTTCTGGCAACTACCAAAATCTCATTCAGAATTATGTTATGAAATATATATTTTTTGTAATTAAAAAAAATACCTATATGTAAATATGTCATCTGCATTAAATATGTGCAGTAGATTAAGGTTTTTTTACTTTCCAAATAAATCTTAAGCAATTGAAGAACAAAAAATATATTATTGTCTCTCCCTCAGTGCCATGCACGGGGTTTTATATCAAATCTACTTTGTGCATCTCATATTATTGATATACAAGAAAAAAATATATATGTAGCATTCTAATTGATACATCTTTGTATATGTTGATAAGAGATAGTATAAAATAAAAAACAGAAATTTTTATAACCGTGTTAAGATATCACCAATTATAGGGCGTTTTCCATCTTCGCTACATACAAAATCGGCAACCATTCCTAAATAATCTATAGGGTGATTGGAGATTCTAAGTGATGAAAGGGGTCATATTAGAGGTCATTAACAAGAAATTAAGTTTATGATTTAAAATAAAACTTTATTTCCGCTAATATTAAAAATAATAAAATTATATATATATGAGCGGAAAAAAAGTATTTTACTTTAAATCGTATACGATGATTTCCGTCAAGTAGAGACCAAAACAATCGAGAACAAATTAAGTTACTGGAATCGCTAATGGGTGAATTTGTTTAGTTCCCGAGAAATTCTATGCCAGTTTTAAGAAATTCGCCGAATTAGCAACAATAACACTATGTGGCAACCCATTCCATCCGCCGAGAACTCTGTTGGGAAGAAACGTTTGACGCTGCGTGGTTTTGAAATTTTCTTTCCCCAAAGGTTTGCAGATTAAAAAGTCTGGAACGAGTGTGATAGTCTGGTCTTATCCTCCCAAAGGGAATTCTTGATTCTTGTATTCCAACGCTGTACAGAAGTTGATCTCTCCTGAGAGAAGGGCACCACAACGGTTCAGCATATTCCATTAAAGGACGCACATAGCTGCAATAAAGTGTTCGACACGTTGCCAGGCTGCAACTCCTAAACGATCTCTTAATCATGTAGGTAATATCAAGTAATGTCGCTTTTCGAAATTAAATTCAAACGAATAAATTATTAACAAGTATTTATTTTTAATCACTAATGTAATCATCTTCGTTATCAATATTTTGCCGTATAGTGTGCACATATTCAATGCCCGACTGATAATAAAAATCAATTATTGAGTAAAATATCTCGAGATGTCATTTTGGAACATCATACAAATTTTTTGCCACTGAGAAAATGGAACGATCGGAATGAATGTAAATCTGATGGTGCGATATAGGACGAATATATTGGGTGAGGCAGTACCTCCCATCCCAATTCTTTAATTTTTTCCAAGGTTCGTCTTGCACACTGCGGTCTTACATTGTGTTGCAAAATAACGCCTTTCATGTTGACAATCGCCAGATACTTTTCGATTAACGATTGGTTCACTCAGTCCAATTGTTCCCAATAAGAATATGCGTTAACAGTTCCAGTGTCCAGGTTTCAGCACTTCAACACAAAATGAACAATTCCCCGTATACACCACCCCAAACACACAGAAGCGCCTTTTTGGGATGTAAATCTGGCTTCTCAATACTTCGTAGTGATTCATTTGGAGATAGCTACTGCCTTTTGCGTTTTGGATTATCATATAGGACCCATTTTTCGTCTCGTGATCAAGCGATCAAAAACCGGTTCTGTATGGTGCCGTTCATCACATTCATCACATTGTATGTGATGAATCGGTAGGCTTTGTTCTCTTTGGACAGATTATGGCAACTCAAACACCTGCTCTGCTTACTTTTTCAATCTGATTCAAATGTTGTTGGATGGTCGACCAAGGTTCTGACATGGATTTGCTTCCACTTCTAATGCACTTGAATAAATTCTGCAAATGTTTTTGGTCGCAACCGTTGCGTTACTACCCTTGCGAAATACAAACATCATACAATGCTCTTCTGGTATTTGGCTAGCCATTTCATTCCAAATTGCAAAAAAGTCTAATATTTAATTATTTAGAAGTGAACAAGTCACAATAACCTTAAAATGTCTTTGATACGACTTCGAAATACACAATGTGCTAACAAATGACAATCAAATATTGACAGCGCAGAAACGACATTACTTTCCGGTCGCCCTATTATATATGATAGGGAATCACTACTTTTGGAAAAACCTATAACAATATAACAGAAATTCTGACAATAGAGAGATGTGCCCAAATCTGTCTGTCTAGATATAAAAGGGAACTAGAATTTGTATTGCCTCAGATAGTCAGATGGCTTTGATGAAATTAATGGCCATTGAAAGTCAAGGAACATTTGGAGTTGTTAAAAATTCTCGTATTACTGGCGAAAATCACCAAATGCCATTGCAAAAAGAGAGAAAGTAAACACTTCCTTCAACAAACGGGTACCCTCGTGCTGATTAGAGTTGAAGTGGATGAATGGGAAAAGATATAGAACTTACTGGATTAACACCTCAGGCCAACGACAAGCCAAGGCGCTCATCGTGCACTCTAAGGAGAATGTCCAATTAGCTCTATTGCTGTCAAATAGCAAGCTGAGGTTGCCTACTAGGCTTCTTAATAGCCACTGGGTCGCCCCTCATTTGTCTCTGTAATTTGACGTGGTAGGGGTGCTTGCCTTGACTAAAATCCTAGTTTCACTTCGATGAAATGGAGGATTAGGTCTCGATGCCTAAAGCAGAGACTCCGCGCCGTGTTACTGGACCCGTGTGGTGGAAAGTTCATCCGACTGGGGCCCTAGTTTCACCACAAAGGTGAAAGGAGGGCTGAGTTGCATGGTCCAACACAGTGACAAGATTATCTGTCGCAGCACAGGACTTACACCTTTAAAACTAGCGTTTCTCTACTCTACTACAGTGAATCGCCGGATTTTTCTGTCCAATGGCCGAGTGCGTTATGTATATACTGCGTTACCTCGGGAGGTATTCGTCCAAATTTGGCGTTGACCACCCAATTTGGCGTTGGACTCGAAGGGGCAGTGGTTGAAAGTCTGCATGCTAGACTAGAAAGGTATTCCGTATATCTGGCCGCAGTAATTCATGATTCAGGACTTCTTGAAAAGAACTTCAGAGTTTAGCGGAGTGGGTTCAACTCTTCGGAGTGGTTTTCGCTTTGCGCGATGATAGGGCGTACTCTTATCCCACAACTTGCTTTTGGGTAGATTGTGGAGACTGCTGCCGAGTAGTCACCTGGTGAAAAAGCAACGCTCGTATGTGAGCTACTTAACCCGGTAAAATTTATGATTTACGATGGCCACTGGGTCTTAAGATACCACCTACACAAGATCGGTAAAGAAAACTCTGATATCTGTAGGTTATATGAATCGGTGCAGGAAACCACGTACACGTACTCTGCCATTGCAAAGCGCCGGCGCAAATCAGAATGTTTTAGATATCCGATATCAGGAAAATAATCGACTTTGCTAAGGAGACAAACTTCCTAGGAAAAACTTTGTTGTATGGTAACGCACAACTGTGCAGAGGGGCTGTCACTGAGCCAAACGACCACAACTAATATCTAATCTATGTCAAGATACAATATTACAAATTATAGTTTTCCAACTTCGCTCAGTACAAATTCAGTAACCATCTCTGAAAAAACTAATATAAAATTCTTGAAAAATTATATTCTGTGTTGCAAATCTGAAGATTTTTAATCACGGTTCCAGTCTTTATGATCGAAGGCTATTTCTCCAAGAACAAACATCATAGTTGTTTAATCGATTGCTGAGAGATAACGAAAATGAAATCGTTTAGCTGATCTCTGTAATTTAAGGAAACATAATTTCAAATTGGTTTCATTGACGAACGCTGATCCACCAAGGACATTCTCATATAGCCCTTCTAAACGCAATTTGTATTCTCCTGGATTGGAGGAACCTGTAATTATTTCAAATGAATTGTTTACAACACTTTTATAACTGAAGAAATAATGTTCAATATAAGAACTTTATCAGATCAAGAAGTGGGAAATTTCAAGGAATTTTCCTACATTTGGAAAATATTTCATACTGCCGAAAAAATACGCTTAAACGCTGATTGCCACGTACTAGAGCTAGCTTTATATTTGTTTTGAAAAATATTATTTAGTCTGCAAAGATAATTAATTACAAAGTGTCCAAATGTCTCTTAAGAAAAGTTAGGTATTGTATGAATTAGGTAATAGACATTCTTATGCATAGTAAACATGCTGAATAAGAGTTAACATTATATGGTTTTTATTTTGTATATATGGTAATAATGTCTAGATTACTTGGGTTCAATGATATTATTTTAAAAATTTGGTTTCTTCAGTCATGTTTTTATTGATCCAAATATTTTCATCTCTGTGGCTTTGGCTTTTACACTCAAAGTACCGAGTGCCTTGGCATTTTAAATAAGGTATCCCATTTTTATCTTCACTATTGGTTTCTGATCGTTTTTGTTCGATATTTCCCAATATATTCCAGCAGATTTTCGAGAAATTATTTGATTTCTTTATTTGAATTCATAGAAAGCTAAAATTTTCGATGTAGGTTACCAATGTCCTGTGTATTACTTATAATATGTTTACAGATTAGATTTGAAATAATAATACACACTTTACGTGAAGATCTTTTTGAAACGAAGTTCCTCATCGCGCGTTGCGAAAGGGGGCTAGACGGAAAATATTAAGACCAAAAGTTGTAACGACACTGTTTGCTGTAGTTTCAAGCCGTGCGGCGTGCACGTGTTTCTCTGTCTGTCTCTCTCTCTCTCTCTCATAGAAAGCAAGCCAGTTACTTTCGTTTCGTCTTTCTATTTCGCATTAAACAGTGTGGTGTCGCGACGATTATTTTTGTTGAGTGTATTAGGTTTATTTATCGTTACATTTGATGATGAAACTAAATTTCGATTTCATCATAATCGAGTACAACCTTCATCAACAATATCTCTCGTACAAGAGTTTCAGAGATTGTCATTAAATAAGCTTGAAACGAAGGCAAAATCAGTCATTGATTTCAGTACTAGAGATAAAGGCATTTCATTGTGTACGTTCAACGTCCAAAGCCTTCGCAAACATTCAGTTGATTTAATTGACTCTGTTACAGAAAAAACGAACATTTTGTTATTATCAGAGACATGGTTGGGCAATCAAGAAGAATGTGATATACCAAATTTTAATTGTATAGCTCACTTTAAACGTGATTTTGTTCGTTCAGGTGGAGTTGCGATTTATCACAACACAAACGATACGACCAATCTTGTAACACCAAATATGTCGGTCATTATGAACAATATTCAGGACTTGCACGTAAGACGTACAAGTGTTGCAGATTTATGTGCAGCAGAGTGTGTAATGGAAAACGGCGTTACTTTAATCATGGTAGTCATATATGTCTCACCAAATAACAAATTAATAGATATTCAGGAGTTCATTCATCGAGCACTGCTAGAGTATTCTAAAGATGTATCTCAAACGCTTAGCAGATACAACAGAAATTTAGATAAACGTCCACTCATTTTGGCCGGTGATTTTAACATCAACTTCAGTAATGCAAAATCAAAACCAGTGCTACAGTTTCTAGAGGAAGAATTTGATTTAAGAATAAACAATAATCCAGCAGAATCAACAACAAAATATAATACTACCATCGATGCAGTTTTTTCAAGACATTTAAATAAAATAGAATTCCAAACATATGTTTCTTACTTCAGTTACCACAAGCCAATTATTACTGAAATTGAGCCTACTAATTGAGTTTATATTACATTATATTTGTTAATAATAAAAAAAATATTATTATACTTACTTACTACGGACAAATTTTACTGTGTTCTGGAACAAAAGTTTTTTAGCGCAGCCAAATTATTTTTATTCTATTAGATTCTCTACACTTTTTTGTACTGATATGTGAATTTTCAGTTTGACATTACTTTATTCTGCAGAATGTTAAAATGTCAAACAAACGTAGTGCAATTTTGGAGCTGTTTCGTCAAGGTAGGCGTCAATGCGAAATTGTTCGTTCGCTCAATGTGCCTCGACAAACCGTGTCCGATGCAATTTACCGTTTCAAGGAGTTTGGCTATGATGGTCGTCGTCCAGGAAGTGGGAGAAAACGTACTGTCAATACGCCTAGCAATCGCAACATCGTCAATCGAAATCAGAGGGTCTCCATGAGGAAAATGGCCCGTGAGACCGGTACAACCGTGCGTCAAATGTCCAAAAAGGAGCTTAACCTCAAGCCATACAAGCTCCAAAAAGTTCAATTCCTCACGGATTGAATCAAGCGCGTACGACCCCAAAGGTGCCGCAAACTCCTTTGTCTCGCCGCCGGTCAGCAATGGGAGCGCATTATCTTCACAGACAAGAAGCTTTTCATCGTAGAATAATACCACTACCACCAAAAGGACAGTCTGGTCCGCAGAGGCTCCCGGTACGTCGACCATCGTCATAATCCGCGATCCGTCATGGTTTGGAGCGGAATTTGCGCCAGCGGCAAAACACCTTTGGTTTTCATGGATCGAGGGATCAAAATCAATCAAGAAGTCTACCGCTGCAACATTCTCGAGGCCGTAGTACTTCCGTGGGCCCAGCAGCACTTCGGCGACACGCATTGGACCTTTCAAAAGGAAATTCCGGCTCACAAAGTGAAAATGACGCAAGAATGGTGCAACACCCATTTTCCGGGTTTCACCACATATGGACTACAGCGTGTGGCCGATTTTGGAGCTCAGGGCGTATGCTAAACACCACCACAAAAGTTTGTAGTCGCTGAAGCAATCCCTGCGCCGGGATTAACGACCGAAGAGCTGCGGTTCATGGCCGAAAATTCCAAGAAGCGTCTGAAGCTATGTATCGCCGCCAAAGGAAGCCACTTCGAAACCGCTTAAATATATTATTACTAAATGTTTATATTATTATTATTCGTTGTTGTTTTTTTTAATAAAGTTAAATGAAAAAAAGTTTGTCTGAGGTTTTTCTTATCACCCTGTATTTTAAAAGTTTAGTATTTACTTACAATACGTCGACTGTACAGACTGACCTAAATTATTATTGTCATTATTAAACTAAAATAAAAAAGTAACAAAAAAGCATTCTAGTAGTTACCAAACTACTCATACATTAAATAAAAACCCTTCTCCATCGATCATATAGTTTCTTGAACGTATTGATGGCAGCTGTGTATCCACCACTGTACCCGGAAGACGATTCAAAGTATCAAAAACTCTATTAGACAGAAAGTTCATCCTGAATGAGCTTTTCAATGGTTCCTTGGTTACTTCAACATTATGTCCACAAAAATTACCCCTATTCAAATTAATTACTGAAGGTCTACACCGAAGAATCCATGCATCCCCCTAAAAGCAACTGTCAGGTCTCCATTGACACGTCGATCATCAAAGTTTGTCAGTCCAAATAACCCCAATCTTTCTTGGTAGTCGGAACAAGCGGAAGAGGAAAATGAGATTCTTGTACACCAGTTGTGAACAGATTCAAGAAGCTGGGAGTCAGATCTCAGAGTGACCACCACACTGGTCCCGCATACACAAAAATTGGCCTATTATATGTTGTGTACAGCAATTTTACAGTACAGATACTACAACTAGTAAAAGATCGCTGAATGAGATGGGTGGCTTTTTTGGCTCTATTGCAAGCTTCTGTAATATGCTCCGCTCAGTCAAGATCAGAATTGACTATAACACCAATATCATATAAGAAAGTTTAGGAGTGCTCAACACTTGTCGATATTGAGAGGCAATAAGCAATCCTTAACCCATTGAGTAACACTATCCGCATGTAGATGCCCTTGAAAAAAACAGCAGTTTTAACCGCAGCCAAACAGCTCCAGTGCATCCTAAGATGAATCAATGCTTCACGCACAGAAATTTTCTCCATATTACAGCTCTGTATCGTTTTCGATTCCCATATTTTATTGTTCATCTCAATTTATATCACTATTGATTTTAATAATAATATCACTTTATGATTATTGTTCTAATTTTTCTATTTTTTTTCAACTCACCTGTCCAAATAGCTTCAATTTGTATTACATTTTAGATATTTACTTACATTTAGTTGTCCTCATTTCATTGGGGCATAGATGATTCAAAAAATATTACTTATTTTTCTATCAATCCAATTCAATTTTATTTTCTCAAGATATTGATATTCGTATTTCTACTTTGTACAATTTCACAATGAAAGGTTTCAAAGTTGACAGAAGAAATACCAAATGGAAACCATTACACGATTAGAAAAATCTACAAACTTGCTCTGATGAATTCTAAATAATTGCTCGCAAAAGAGCACTCAAGGAAACTTTTGAAAAATGTGAAAAGTAATAAAATGAAGTGGAAAATATTCTGGAAGAACAAGGACTTGAAATTGATTCTGATATAATAGAACATATCTTTTTTAAACGATATTTAGATTATGTAACTATAGTTGAAAAGAAAATAACATTGATCTTACCCTAGAATTCACATACTAGCAAAAGAAACTAGAACTGTATTTTAACATAAGCGAAAACACTGATACAAAAAAGGAACCACAATGGCAATGTTTGATATGCTATGTGGCTATATCTGAGCAATAAACAACCTAATAAGAATATATATAACCGAGTAAATTTAGGGTAGAAATTAAGTTTTAAGAAGTTCAAATAACAAGTTGACTTCAAATATAAAATTCCGATGATTTATCAAATACACTTTTTATTCAACATGTTGACAAAGATTTTTTGCAAATATTAATCCTCTGAAATTCGCAAACAAATTTTACAAATACATAGAAAATGCATCAATAGAATTATAGTACAAAATATTACAAAATCTTGAGTCAAGGACATAAAAAAAATATTTTGGATATTTGAGAAATTTCATCATAGAATGTGGAAAATATAAATAATAAACATATAAAAAACAGAAAAGATCATTAACTAACTACCCAAGAATATATTACAAGATTTTTCTTATCTAAATATACTAACAAAATCAGTACAAATGGACGGTTTCTTCTGAGATTATACAACAAAAATGTTCATATCAAATATTAATTGAGTATTTACTCAAGCTTGATCATAATTGTTTTCAGTACAACATTGCCTATATTGAACACAATATGCAACACTGCTGCAGGTTGAAAATGATATTTTCATAACAATTTTTAAATCTACTACGGTTCTGATATGGATATTATGATCAAAGTTCATTATATGCAAGATATCAAGATATTTTTATAAAAATATGCTATTATAAACTCAATTGTTTCATATAAACTACGAACTTTTCAACACTTCTACAAAAATATTAAGGTTCATCTTACTAACAATAAACTTATGTTTTTGTTGACTAAATGAAAATTGATAACTTAACACAACATTTCACTATAAAATACTCATATAAACTAGTGAAATAATCTGAAGGAAATTCAGTATTGAAATTTTTTCCTTCATCAAATGAGATTTTATTCATAGTTTTTTTCCTTATCAATGAAAATTCAAGAATTTACGGTTTTTCAGAAAAAACTTATTTTCAACACATGTCAACAAAATTGACTTCAATATTTAAATTCCAAAAATGACATAATAAAGAGATATATCATTTCACTTGGATATAGCTGCCTATGCTTGGATGTTATTTTTTTTATTAAATTACTATTTATCAAATCTATGAATTTTATCAACGACAAATGACTATAACCTTGAATTCTTTGAACAATAAAGTTGATATGTTCTTAATTGAACTTTTAGAATTCTTTTGGATGGATCACATTCTATAATAATAGATGTTTATCATTAGGGATCACAGTTTATATTTCCATTTATGGGATTATTCCTGAAAAGCTTTTTCATTTTCAGATATGTTCCATATAAAATGCTGAAATTTTATATCAGAATAATTTTGAGGGTAACGATTCATTTCTGGTTAAGTAAAAATAGACATCAACTGAGTTTTTACAAATGGAATGAAAAAATACCCTTTATTTTTATAATTTTTGTATTCCCCATATATTTTGAATTGATTTTGTTCCACGATCCCTATAACCAAGAAGTTACTAGCAAAAAAAATTCATCTTGTTTCTATATTGGCTCATCAGTAACTGTATTATTTATTTTTAATTATTCAGTAACAAATATTTTATTTGAAATTTCTTCAAAGAAAAAATTTTTAGATACGCCGAAGACAAAAAATAATATAAAAAAAGTTTTTTTCTCAAGAAACTGAATATAAGGAATCTGAAGATTATGAAATACCCATTTGACACGATAAAATTGCCATTTATTTTCAGTAAAAATGAAAGTTAAATTATTCAAATAATTTGTCATGGAGTTACAATCTGCAAAAAATTTCAATATAAAATATAAGAATTTATATGGCAAAATTCTAGGAGAAAAAGCAGGGGAAGATTTTTACCAATAAGTTTGTATAATAAGCAAGTGATTTAGGCCATTAATTAGTTATCAGAGATGAATTATTTCGCATAATTTGTTGTCTTTGAGGAATAAATACTGAATTTCAATTCTTCCTATCATAGGCAATATTGACTCATAAAGGTTATCAATTTTTTAGATTAAAGTACTTTATTAAGTTGAATTTAGTAAAGAGAGATTCAATTTTTTAAGTTTTCACTATTCAGTTTTCCTCGCAGTGTAGAGTTTCCTTATTCAATATTACTTCCTTTATTGAAGCTTACCTTGAGGATATCAAACATCTTGAAAGGATCCATATTTTCCAAGACGTTCAATGCTTAATAATACATTATTATTTGGTGACGTTACTCTCAACCAACTGTTACAGGTACAATCAATTTATAAATTCCATAACAGTACACCTTCATTTGGAATTCGTTGGTAGCACAATTATATAGTCAATACTTCTTACACTGATTTTCGGTAACAAAAATAGTACCTTACGTTTTACAATAGCTGTAAAGCAACAACAAACACGTTAAGAAGAGTGGGCTTACGAATGGCAGCATTTTTGGTACAGAATTGTAAATACCACAGTAGGGACACTGACTACTCCCACAGACTTGGCAGATATCGAGGACATATGTGGACAGTGCATCAAATATTGTTTCATTAAAACGCTCTGAAAAGGAAGTTATTTCAAATATTAGTGTTCTTATGCTATATAAATATGAAGAATTTCTTTGTTGATTTATAGCTCTTGAATAAGATCTTGTTATTTTCTAACAGATCCTGTTCGCCCAGCTGCTTATGTTGCATGTAGATCAAGATTAATGAAGAACTATTATAAGCTAGCTTAAATTTTGTGTATGTCATTGTACCTCATTGTGAGCAATCTTTCGTGGCAAAAAAATATTCACAGTATTTAATTATATTAATTTATTAGAAAAATCATATATGAAGCAACATCATTCTTTTTGACTATGTAAAGTATGGTGACCATACATCTTCTGAAAAGTGCTTTTGAAAATTGTGATAATGTATGAAGAAAATGAATTGGAGGCACAGATTTACAAAAACTTATGTTCGTGCAAGATCTGATTTTGCAGAACCATTCAAAATATAATATATCATCACACAAGAATTTTGAAATGCAGGGAAATAATAAGAATTGATTCAAAAGTCAGCAAAATTAAGTAATATACAAGTTGTTAAAAAAAAAAACAAACAGATTCCTTTCATATGTTACTTCGATGTTTCAAAAAGAAGGATTTTTTGTATTTTACCATGAATAGTATCTATGGAAAAGTGGATATGCTACGATAACCCTAAGCCTTCAAAAGAGTGTGGTGAACTTGATTGTAATGAGTTATCCATTTCGTGGTCCGGATTTCACAGCCCTGTTTCAATAACATATGTCGAACAGAACTGTGATCCGAAATCTCATATGTTTAGTTGAAAGTTAGCCGTTTAACAATATGAATCTACTGCTGAACCTGTGGAAATTGTGAAAACTTACTACAAAAATAATGATTCTGTAGTAAGTATATTTCGTGCATTAGGGGCAGATTATGGTCCATCTGAGCATACAATTGGTAACACAGTGAAAAAATTCGAAGAGGCTGGATCTGTTACTGATGTCTTAAGGCCCATATATCTTCGAAATGCACGCTCGAGCGAAAATATTTCTAGTGTAAGTGAAAGTGATGAAGAAGATCCAAATTTATCAATTCATCAGCGCGCACAACATTTGGGCCTCTCTTATGGTACGCTATGGCGTATTTTGCATCTGGATTTGCTTCTCAATCCTTATAAGGTTCAGTTGACACAAGAAATAAAACCAGTTGACCATAAAATGCGTAGGACAAATGTAGATTGGGTGCTTGAACAACAACGTTTGGATGACGATTTTTCGCATCGAATTTTCTTCAGCGACGAAGCACATTTTTCACTCTGTGGTTATGTAAACAAGCAAAATTGTCGCATCTGGGGCAGTGAAAATCCTCATGTAACTGCTGAGAGACCATAACATCCACAAAAAGTCATTGTATGATATGCAATTTGGTCTGGAGGAGTGATTGCCTGTACTTCTTTGAAAATGAAGAAAGTGTCACTAAATTTTCATCGCTATAGCCAAATTATTACCGATTTTTTTTTTGACCTGAAATTAATGATATGGAATTGGAAGAGATGGTGCAAGAAGCCACACCACATGACCAGGTCGAATACTGTAAGAGATCATACGGAGGACATTTAAATGATGTAGTATTCCACACATAATGTCCAAGCATTATACTGAAATAAAAATTTTATCGATATTCTAAATGAAAGAATGTTTTATTCACGTTTACTTTCGGAAGCACAAAATGGATACAAGGTGATTGGAAATTCGACAGGATTCCTCAAAGGGATTATTATAGACGTCTTTTGCAACAAATTAAGTTCAGTTTAAAATTAAAAATGGATGTTTACTGAGCAATGACCTTTTAGAAATGTTCTACGTTGGTACCAAAGACAATGAATTATGTAAAAACTAGTACACTGTACAAGTTCAACTGATACTTTTCTGAAAAACTCTTTGGAAAAAAAAATTTTTCCCCAAAACTCACATAATTTCCCAAGAAAATAGTCTTAAGTGGCACTCATTATTTTTTCTGCAATAGTTCAGTATTATTCGAAAAAATGTACTGAACTTAGCTTTCTGAAAAGATACAAATGTCATCACAATTTCACAGAATCGAAAACAAAACGAATAAAAATAGTAATTTAAACTCTGATTTTTATCACAAAAATAAGTTCACACAATCTAGAAAAAAAAAATTAAATGTTCTGCTTAAATTATTTTCCTCGATTCTTATGCAGGTAAGCACTCTATGCCATTACTTTAGTTATCCACGTTGAAATCGTATTTTCCATGTGCTGGGCAGTTGTTAAAATTCTCTCCCTTAATTCTTCAGTTGTCGCCACTGGAGTACTGTTAAACAACTGATTCATGTTACCCCAAATATAGAAGCTACATGGAATATCTGGCCAGGGAATTCGTCTGCCACTACCGATCCAATGCTGTCCAGCCACTGTTGCACATGGGCGACCCCATTTATGTTGTCCGACTGAAAAACTAGCCCAACAATGCAATTGTGAACGATACCCATCAATATATATATATATATTCTTTCGTTGTGACTTATGGCATCGACTGCTGTGGTCATTAGCCATACCCCACCACCTGATGTACCCATGGGCGCAGCGGGAATCGAACCCGCAATCCCTGGCACCATACCAAGCATTTATGCTCACTATACCACCAAGATCCCTCCATCAATGTATTAAAATAGAATTGTCTCTGATGAGCAGTTTCCTTTGATTTTCGTGGATTTTCACCCAATAGTGTATTGTGATAAATAATAGTTAGCCCATTTCAGTCCAAAGAATATGTTTTAAATACTCGGGATTCTCAATTTGAGAGTTTATGAGGAATCAATAAGAGTTCATCCTTCAGACTAGATCTCCCTCTTCAATGGCGTGGAATGCAGTGGAAAGGATATCCTCGTGCTGTTTGCATAGTGAACAACACTTTTTTCAGTGTGGCAAATTAAGACGCCGCGCTACTTCTCGCACTGGATCAAATTGGACCAAATGTTCTTCCTCTTCGGCAGGATCGTAGAAGTCTAGATGTCTACTAGCTGGCTTTGGCTTCGCGGAATCCGTCAAGCACGACGGTGTCATATCAAACACGTTCCTCCTTCCTATGCAGCAAATGGCGATTGGGAAAAAACACTGAGTATTGCCATTGTGCTGCAGGAGCTCCCATCACACAACCAATAACAACCATGAAATATCAACATATTCTTCGTTTTCAAAATTAAAATAGTTTAAACGTACTTTTAGTCCATTAACGACAATATTAATCTTTATTTAATGAATAATGTGAGTTTTTTGTCTGCACTAGCAACTGGGTGGGTGGTTGGTAATTGTGTGAGTGATTGTGTCCTGCCCTGTCCACAAATTGTCGCGAACAATGCTTCACTCACAGGTAAAAGGGAGGCGGCACCATGCAGGATATGTTTCGAGGAAGAATTTGATTTGATATTTTTTTTCGATCCTGTTATAAAGTTGATAACATTTGTACCTTTTTAAAAAGCTAGAGGATACTCAACTACTTGATGGAAATTATATATAAAAAAACCTAATACCACTTAAGACCATTTACTTCTGAGATTGCAAATTTGGGCAAACATTTTTTATCTGAAGTTATTATATTTAGAACAATAACATATTAATGGAATCTGACTATAGACGAACGTCAAAAATTTAGAATGATTTCAATTCAATCAAATACATCCATAAGAACAATTACTAGATGTTGAAAATATTCCATTCAGACTGATTTCTTATGAAAAAGTAGTAATTGTGTGAATTCCAAAATCTACCATTTTTTAATCATATAACTTACCTGGTGCATAATAATCATAAACCCTGATTGGTAAAAATCTTGACATGTTCGCCACAGGATACCACCGTTCAACAGTGAAATCGATACAAGTTTCTTCGTTATCCAACTGAAATAAATATGAATTAAATCGAATACAGAATCAATTGAATCTTTTTAACTTACATAATCAAAGTAGAAAATGACTTTTCTTTCTAGGAACCTAGCTCTCTGCAAATTTCTGACCCTTCTAGATAACACATAAGAATCCAAGTCCTGTTGTTGGATGATGTATCCAGTTGGAATGGTGACATCCAATACCGCCATACCGGACCGTTCGGATTCGTTAAGATTGATCCATCTGAAAGTTTGAAGTTTTTATGAATTAAACTTTATTAGAACATATGTTATGAAATCTATCAATTTGATACTTCATTAATTCAGTTTCGAAATACACTATACTAAGTATATGAAAAAAAGTGGTTGTCTGTAAAGTCGGTTTACTGACGATAGTTGAACGTGACAACGTCTTAAGAAAATACTGATGGAATGGTAGCATTTTTCAAAAGAAAATTTTAATTTCATTTGTTTAATAGATTTGTATGTATATAGAGAAAGAGGTAATTGGAAATCACAATGAAATTGATCAAGTTAGATTTATTTGTACGCATAAATACAATTATGTCAATTGTTTTTTTACAATTTAATAGTTTTTACAAGTATAAATGTGCGTTGAGCAAATGTTTTACAACTTTCAAACATGTGTAATATTTAATTTCTTACAATCTGTGTTATTCTGTTGAGAATAGGACGATGATAGGAAAAGTAGGAAATGAAAGGGAAAAAAATATCATAAAATTCATCATTCTGAAAATCATTTTAAATTTAAAAAATAAAAATACAACAAAATACTTGAATAAAATTTATTGTTTAAATTTCTACTCAATTGTAAAAATTTAAATTTTGATTTTATTATTTTAATAATATAATTAAATTTTTTCAATTAGTTACTTAATTATTTTTGCAAATTTAATTGTAATTTGTTATAAAAAAGTAATAATTTTAAATAATTCATTATAAGAATATACATTGATTAAATTATTGTTTGTAAATCTTGCATTTAAAATTTTAAATTTGGAAACATTAAAATTTTCGTAAATCTAGTTTTTAAAAAGCCCGTCTCAATGTGTTTGATATAGGAGAAAATGTTCCCTTTGACGGATGGCTGGTCCAACCTGTCAATTCAGACACGTTGTTGTGATATGTGGAAGATTTAATATTTATGTTTTAATTTTTTTAAATCATAGCTACGCTCGATAATTATTTCGATTGAATAGTAAAGCCATCGATTTTTTACTCATCGAGAAATAGTTCTGTTAACTTATTGTTTTAATTTTGTCAATTATAGCATAACCTACAATCGCTGCACTAGTGGACCGATGCTATTCATTTTAATGATGAAAGCACGAATATTCGATAATATATCACTGAATATATAATTAATATCGAAAGAATCATTACCTTTATCGCTGTAATTATCGTTGCTATAAACAATTGACACCACATTCACTTTTCACTGTACTTGATACTCGATCAAAACATGTAAATGTACTATAGTATAGCAGCTGTCCACGCAGACGCATCGCTCACTCAAGTAGGAGAGAGACAGATGTCGAACGCTGCCGAACGCAAAGGCCGATTGTGCTTCTTTGTCGCTCGTTCCGCGCTCTCGCTTGCACTTCAAGCCTTACATGGAACGCCTCAGAGCGACGTAACGCCGCATGAGTCATGTTTTTTCGTGCGTGCAGCCGGCTCTATCGAATTATAAGACGTTGTCACGTCAAAAATTGGGTAAAAGAAAATTATGTTAAATTTATGCCAAATTTATTTTATCTCTGTAGCGATCACTTTCTTCTCTCCTTGTCCAGAATCCTGCCTTGTTCTGTTGCAGCTTGACGGGCGGACACGACTAGTCTAAATATTCCTGACTGACTGTCCCCGCCGAGTTCAAATAGAGCCACTGACCAGGGAACTCAGATTTCCAGAACAAATTTTAAAAAATATTAAAGTTACGAACTTGAAGTCATCGCATCTTGTTTCATGTTAAAAGATGTGTAGGATAAGGTATTAGATTTGACAAGGCGATTTCGATAAAATTCTCAACCAATGTTTTACCATTTTCTGCCAAACTTTACTAATGCTTTTACAGAATCCAACTCACCTCTGACATGTAACATATGTTATATGAGACTGATTCCTTCCAGAAAATACTGGTCTATTCCTCAATTCGAAGGCAGGTACAGGTGGTGCAGTTTGGAATCTTGCTATATCCACATTATATTGAACACTCATCTGTAATATAGCATAACCTGTGCCTCTGGCTTCTACTTTCACTGTACCCCAAGCATTAGGAATGTCGATGTATTGCAGTTTGGCCCTATTTTTATCATTGACATACATTATCTTGCCAGATGTAGTTCTGTTTGGATTTCTGGGTAAGGCAGTAGCTTCAACTTGAACGGAAAGGCTTGATATGTCACGGATATGTTGAGCTGACGTGTATTCTATTAAGGCCTTCATCGCGTATGCTGTATCCGATGTTGAAGCCCATCCTAAAATAAAATATACATAAACAGTCATGCCAAATAAAGGATTTCCAAAAAATATCCCCAGAATGATAAATATCAATCAGTGATTATTTAATTAGGATCATTCCACCTAACTGATGAAATCAATTTTTGGAATTAAAAAATTTTATTTTAATTGTCAAAACTTAATGAGCATTATGACGTGAAGACTAGAAACAGTTTAAACAGATAAGGTCTAAGAAAAATATGAAATGGAAAAATAAATTGAGGAAAACAAGTTAGAACATAAATGCTATATAGAAAGAAGTATGAATCAGAAAAAGAGAATACTAAAGTAACTTGCTAAAGTTATTAAGCTTTTTTACAGAGAATCCTGGGAAATTTTCTTCTCCTCATCTTACGTTGAAACTTTGTATTTTGCTCAGTTTTGTCGAAAACAAGATCAGAAAATGTCAGTTATTCAGTGAAATTCATAAGTTTGGTAGCTTATGGCTTTTTCCATTAATTCAAAATTTTTTTAAATGAGTATTGGATAATTTTCAGAAAAAACAATCAAATACTTCCGGGAATGTTCAAAGTTTTGAATCATAATAAAATTTGCTTTTTAGTTTAAGATGAAATATTTTAGCCACCTTTGGAGACCTATAACTTTTAAGTTTCGAGATTAATTTGCATTCAAATTACACATCATTCATAATATCTACAAGTACTTATTCTAGGTCTGTCTGAATTTTTCCTTGAAGTTTTTTAAAATTTATCTCTTAGACATTTTTAGGGAAATATCCACTTACCGCCATCAGTTAATCTCTGAGTGTTCAACCATCTTACAATATTATCCACATAAATCTCCTGACGAGCGACATAAACTAATAGAGCTAATGCTGTAGTCTCAATATTTTCAGAATCATACTCATAAGGCAGACGAGGTAACAAGAACGGTTTTTGATTCTCAATCTTTGATGGTGGCTGAGGTATTTTCTTTCTTCCCCAATAAAGAAGTCCTCCATCAAACCTTTGTCGTCTAGACAGTTCAATGAAAGCAGTTTCGGCATTTGGAGCCTTGCTCTTCATTAGAGCATAAGCTACAAGAGCCACGTCAAATGGTCTCCCTTTCTCACTAAGAAGCTGCATATTCCTTTCCAGCCAGTGGATAGCCCTTTTTTGAGCTATTGAGACCTTAGCACTTAGTCCACCTAAAATAATGAATATTAAATAGAAGGCAAAAAACCGTTTTTTTAAATAACACTAGAATTGAAACATCTCCATAAAAATCAATCCCTTCAAAAATGTAATGTATTCTTTGAAAAGCAGTAGGTGTTAAATGGTTGATCCAGGAACATTCTAGATTACTGAACACTTACAAAAATTTAAGAATGATGCGCCCCACTGATTTTACACTGCTTTATAAACAAGATATAAACTAAAATGAAGGAATTTTTAGACAGATTCCAGACTGGTCAGTTTTGTCTCCAGGAATTTGAAAATTTTTACATACAATGTTGATTTTTTTAAATTTGGTATATGTGTACAAATTAGTATATTTTCTAAGCAAAAAAAAATTTTTTGAATACTCAAATGCAAATATTTAGAAAAAATCAATTTTTGAATGGAGAAATCTGCGATCATTGCTAGTTTTAAAATATGGCAACACTGATGAAATGGATGAAGTAGTCAGTTACTTTGTGATAGTTCATTGTTAAATGGAATGAAATAAGAAATTACTTGGTTTTCTATCACTTTTTATTAACTGAATATACAATGACTCAAGTTTCGTTTACTCATTCAGTTTGAAAATGTAGTAAACACTACGAAACTCGAGTCACTGTATATTCATTTAATAAAAAGTGAAAGAAAACTGAGAAATTTCTCATTTATTTCCATTTAACACTGATGTGAATATGCCAAATCTGACATTTTCATTGTGAAGTTTGACATTTTTAATGGTGAAAGTTCTCAGAACGTGTTTTCATACAAGTTCTATTTGTGTTGTTCATAGATTATTATTATTATTTATAGTGAACGGGCTTCTGTCCACCCTACCACTGCATCCACGCAGACTATTGTGATTCACCCCTAATATATATTTCCTCGATGAGATCCAGTTTTTGGATAAAACCGATTATCTTATTCAGGGGTATTTTTTCCAGTTTACAATGGGCTATAATAGCCTGACCAAAGACGTCGAATCTGATGCTACTCACTACTTGGCACTGTGAGACGATGTGCATGGATGTTTCAGTGCCCTCAAGGCACAGCCTGCATTCATTGTCTTCAGCTAGGCAGATTTTGTACAAATGTGCTTTCAGCCTGCAGTGACCTGTCATAATTCCGACAAGTAATCTGAGTTTGACCTTGTCGAGACCTAGCGCTAGGTCTGCCAATTTTTTCCAAGGAACGCCTTCAAAAGTTTCAGCTTGGCTCAGCCAGAAAGACTCTAGCATTGAGTTCATTCTGCCTGTTATCGTTGGCTTAGCCAGGTCATGTGGTGTTCCCAGGAATGGTTCTGGACCTACCAGAGGCAGAGTGGCTTCAGTAACCGCTAGCCAATCTGTCTCTTCGTTACCCACATAGTTGAGTGAGTGACTCGGTATCCAAACATGAGTGAATATGTTATACATACCGAATCTGTTTACAGCCGTAAACTCCAGACACTTTTCGATGTACAACAGCTGGATTCTAGAGCTTTCAGTACTGACTGACTATCGCTAAATATTTTGATTTTGCCGTGGTGGATTTGCCGTTTTATCAGCAGATCTGTCACGGTCTGAATAGCAATAGTTTTGCCTGAAATATGATTGCATATTGATCTAGACTCAAAGAGATGCTGACTCTCGGTTTGCTCCCATAGATTCCCGCTTCCGTTCCGTTCGTCGTTCACGAACCATCTGTGAACAAGCTAAGGTCGGTCCTCAATAGCACCTCAGAATACCTTTTCAATTTGTCCCGGCTGGGGACGATTACATTGAAATGCCGTTCTTGGCTCGTGACTTTTGACATTAGATCCGAGGGCACCGATATGGTGCTATTCGTTAAAAGCTCGTTTGTTCACAGATACTCAGAAATATTAATCTTGTTGAAACAACGGAACTAAATCGTGAACATTTTAGTGCCATGATTTTCTACGATTTTCTATATGGATTAATTTACAGCAGTGTGCTGATCAACTCATGTCATAAGAATGTGATGACTGATTTATGCATATGAACCTGAAACTAAACAACAATCAACTGTATCCAATAAAAGTTGTTCGCGTTTGAAGCACTTCGAAGCAAATGGTCTTGAACGCACCAGTTCTCATCTGTTGTCATAGTGACCAAAATCAATAAGCTGAACTGCTTCTTATCCATCCTATTCGCCAATTTAGTTTCGCGAAATTATATTTTTGTCCAGACTTAAAAAAATTTCTTGTTGGTAAAAGATTTGCATATCATAAAGAAGTAGTAGAGTCTGCAGTTGGTGATTATTTTGAAAAACTCGATGATTCTCAACTATAATCAGAAAATCAGGCTACTAAACAGCTTTGGGAAAAATATATAGAGATGAAAGAAGATGTCGGGAATTTCTAGTACTACACTATAAACTATATCTTGTTTGTTATTAAATTAACTGCTACCTACTGGTTAAATCCTTAACAGCTTCTAAAGTAATCAATACATGGGCAGTCAATGTTATGTTTCTATGGGCAATGTCATCGTTGTCAATATTCAGTGTATAATTATATTTCCGGTCTGGTAACCAAGTAGTTTCATAAAAAGCCCCATATTCGTTTTGATGATGTAACACCCATTCTACTGCTTTAGCAATAACGGTTGGATCAATGTAGATATAATTTTCCCATTCGTAAAAGCTGGCTTCTTGAAAAATTCGAGCTGTGTAAGCTGTTACCCATACTGAAGGAGCAGACTGATTCCTGAAATAATATGAATAAGATGAAAAATTACAATGAATTTAAACAGTAACAGGTGGTAGATATAGCAAATTATTTGGGAGATTGTTAATTGTGTCCTGAATACATATTTCTAGACTAAATTTGGTGGTAAATTCGATCAACCTACTATTATCATCTACTATCATAGAAGTGAGACAAATCTGGAATATTTTCAGATCTTTGTGAGGCTTGTAATTTTTGTATCCAGGCAGAATCCAAAATATTTCAGATTTATATCTAAGAAATCATATCAAGTAAATGCAGGGATTTAACATTCTAGTGGCTGTTGAAATATTTTTCTCATGTGCTGCTTTATGCTGCTATTACTTACAACACTGAAGCGAAAAAAGCGTTTAAAAAGGATCTCTCTCATAGTTATTCAAAAAAGATTACAATGTTAAGGTTGTATCAATTACAATTCTAAAGTTATAATGAAGTGATTGTTCGTTCCTAAGAATTTTCTGTTTAAATTTCATTTTGATCATATATAAAATTCATATTCATCAGAGAAATATTATTCTGCCCAATAATTATCATTAATTCTGATGCAAACTCAATTTTCAGTGTATGCAGAAAAACGTCGTTCATCGTGAATTAATTGATAATAACATTATTTTTTACTATATGTTTTGGAGTTTTTTGTTAGATCCAGCGATGCAGAAATGGAGGCAGATTCTGAGAAAACAAAAATGGCCGAAATTGTTCTAAATGAGAATGTTCAAATTGACTAATTAGGACACATAGATTCCTACTTTGTACGATAAAATATTCTGTCGCGTGACGTAAGTGGAGAGCCGAAATTTTAAAAAGGTTGATACGCAGCCAGAAAGGGCATTCTGTTGTATACAGAGTGTCTCAGAATAGGTGTAACAAAATGTTAGATTTCCTGCAATTTACATTCTTCTTAGATAGCAGAGGAAACCCTATCACACATAAAATTGACAAATAAAAAAACAAATATAAATATTCACTAGGATGTGAACTCCTTCTATAAACAATAATATTCTGAAAGATATACATTTTCTCGAACTTACCAATCACTCCTAAATAAACTGAAAGAGCCATCAGGCTGCATAAAGGACAGTTGTCTCTGATATCCAATATTCATATAATAGAAAGCCAACTTTTCTAAGGTTCTGTTTCTTTGCTGAGTGTAACGCATATACAGTGTGGTGTACATATTGGCGGCAAACGAAAATATATTCTGTTCTGCAGAGTCCATAGGTAAATGTAGTAGTGAAGTTGCATTAACTGGCATTGTAGGAAAAATTGGACCTACTACGTCTCCTACAACTGATACTCTGGCCTTATTGGATCCATATACATAGTATCTATCATATTGGTATGGTATTTGTGGAGTTTCTGTTATATTTACGTGCATGTACTGGAACGTAAAGGCTCGGTTGCTGAGATCAAGAAGTACAGATTGATGCCTGTACTGAGGTACTCCGTCTGACTGTGAATGAAGATAATAATTATAGTTAGAAATTTCAACAAAAATAATGCAAAAGAAAAAAAATTAGATTACATTCCACATGTAATTTTTTTTGGCAGAATACTTTTGCACCAAAATTTTTAATGAATGTTGAATATATTTTTGATTTCATTTTGTAAATTATGAGTTTGTTGAATGTTAGCGTCCATACTTTGAATTCATCCTGTCAAATTTGTGTATGCAATAAATGCATTACTGCTTTTGTGATGTATTATGTATTAGAGCCATATACTATTTCAGATTATATTAGTTAATAAGATTCAGAATATTTTATAGATCTCAAGGAATGCATTTACTAAAACAGTTTTCTGTTTATCTATTCATAAGAATTTTCTATCTCAAAAAACAATAATCGAAATATAACATGTTAAGGATACCTTGGTCTTTTATTATATTTATTTTGAAATTTTTAGTATATAAAATTGGCTGTTGAGAAGATCAACTAAATATTAATTAGGGTTGACAATTTGATGATCTATGAACTCGAAAGCAGCACTAAATCAAATTCCATATTATTTTTTACAAGTAGTAACCTCTTAATATTACAGATGAGTATAAGATTCTGAATTAAATATTATTAAATGAGTGCTGTCATTTTCAATAAATTCTGATTTCAAAACAATGTTATAGCTTTTTGATGGCATACACAGATTAAATAATTTCACTTTAAAATTTATATTACTACTAGCTTTTTACCCGCGGCTTCGCCCGCAGTGGAGTCATTAAATAAGTATGAAAGATAAAGGGTAAGGGTATAATAATAGTAAAACTTCATTACTGAAGTAGCTAAATTTGACGATTTTTTGACAAACAATTGTTTTATCTTTCGTAAAAAAAATTTTTTTTTTAAATATAAAGTACCCTATGTTACTTCTAATACCTTCAAGAGTATATGTACAAAGTTTCATGATAATCGGTTCAGTAGTTTTTGCGTGAAAGCGTAACAAACAAACTTACATTCGCATTTATAATATTATAGTAGGGATTAGTAGGGATAAGTGAAAGATAAATAATTTTTTTGCTTTCTTGCCGCTCTCTGTCCAAATGCTGGCTTTAAAGTGCAAAACAACAATTAACATAAAAAGGCGCGAAACAAAACAGGATTGTAAAAAAAATAAAACAATGAGCAGTGATGTGAAGTTGGAAAGCATTGCGCGCTCATTCAGCAGTCCATTTCCCTTGAAAATTCTAAATCTGTGTATTAATACTTAAAGAAGCTACATATGATTAATAAAAAGCACACAACTCTGTAATCAGGCATATATATGAAAGCCAAGGAAGTGTAATTTTTTGCAGTTTTTGAACTGTTCTTCTAAAGATATGAAAAATCTCATGAAAATAAAAAATACATGGTTAAAAGGCTCCATCCTTCTTCCTTCGATCGGCATTGTTACATATTAGCACGAAGTGGAAAAAAAATATTGAACAGAACTTCATATACATTTCATACTATTTGCCACAATCAGATAAAGGGAAAAAAATTAAGCTGAACCTGGATTCGAACACTGGTTTGAAATTTCGAACCTAGCGTTAGCCATCTATCTATCTGAGATATTGGAATTCATTGGTTTCTTTATATATAATCGCTGGTTTCAAATATCCACTATTAAAGATTTGAAAGTTAAGAAAAAAATTCTTATAATTTTTGCTCACGAAATTATGCATGAGCCTTCGTATCATTATTTCACATCTGAACACTAAAAAATTTTCTCAATCAAATTTGTATTTTCATATAAGAATAACTCAAGAACCATCGAACTAATTCTATCCATCCAAACCTATCCTGAAAATTTCAAATCTCTAGGTCTCTGTTAGGAAATTTGGGATACATCTTAGTGTCCTTATTAATAATAATAAGCTTTATTTCATATTATACAACTAAATACTATTTTTGATTTCAATCAGATCAGTTGTTTTGGAATCATTGGAAAAATGAGAAAAAGTTTTAAATGTAAATAACTGAGGAACCATGCACTGATTTTGTCCATTAACAAACTCAATATAGATATTCAGGCCTAAAACATATCCCGAAATTTTCAAAACTCTGGCTCTTTTTGTTCAAAAGTTCTGTGTTTAAGAACAGATAGAATTACTTTTCACCTCTGATTCTTCATTAGTGAGATCAACATAGTCGTTTTCGAAAATTACAGCCACTTGGGCAAAACATGTTGTTTTCTGAACCAAGCGCTCAAAAACAAAATTCACCCTTTCTAAAATAAAACCCTAACTTGAACTTCTCAGTACTATCCTGCAGAACTTACCTCAACATGTAATTTCCTTGTTGCACGATCTTCACCAATAAGTGTAGAAGCATGTACACTGACTGAAATATCTCCCAAACGTTGAGGAACAATCGGAATGTATACAACTTCAGCATCTTGAGCCTATAAAAATAAATTGATAATACCGCAACTAGCACTAAAGTATTTTCATCTAACCTTTATGAATATAAAGAACTGATGTTCTCCATAGGATGTCCTCGGATTATACGCACGTACCACACCGTTTTCCTCTACATGAACAAACTTATAATCCGGTGAACCATTCAGAACAACCTGGGCTTCTATGTTGGTTGTCATATAATTAAAAACGGTTACACGTAATCCCACTTGTTCCCCTTGCATACAGTTATTGGGCATCTCCAGATTTATGAAGAAAGGTAAAACACCAATATACTGAAAATAAATAAAGAAATATTAAAAAAAGAAAAGAGCAGTACAGTATTATGTACAAATAGTCAAAAGAATCTTTCCAACTTTTGAAATTTTTAAAATACACATAATCAAACTTTTTTTAGTTCATTTCAATGCATTTTGAGAAATGAAGCAGTATAATAATCAATTCCATACTTACATCAATCGCTTTCTGAAGCATTCCAAAGCCCTTAGAGGGACTCATTGAGAAAGCAGATACCATCCAATGAACAGGTCTTGCTGGTACAGGAACATTGAATATGTATCTACCATGAGGACTTATGTTGATGTCTTTCCAAACCCAAACATTTTCATATTGCCTCTGTATCCTATTGAACCTGAATTTTCTGAATAGCACAAGCTCGGTAGCATTTTCGTAATTACCTAAAATCAACCCAATTCAATAAAATATTCAGATTTCCTCAATTTCAATAAAATAAAGATACTCACATCCACTTTCATCAGTGCCATCATCACAATCCATATAATAATCACATTTCTTTTCTAATCTATAACATCTTCCACTCAAACATTCACCCCAACCTTGGGAAGCATTACAGACTGAATATCTAGCAGGTAAAGCTACATCACAAAAAACAACCAATCCAGCATGTTGGAAAGTCCTGTTTGCATCTATGCCGTAAGTGGAAGATGGAAAATACATCACTTCATCAGGACTGCCTTCATGAGAAAACCAAGAATGGCTATGCAAGGTGATATTTTCATCAAAAGTTGCCATCTTTGCAATAACTCTGCCATAAGTTAATTCGTTTCCGGCCTGCATTGTATAGAAAGCTTTATCTATACCAGATACACCT
This sequence comes from Megalocaria dilatata, assembly GCA_034642435.1. Taxonomy (NCBI): domain Eukaryota; kingdom Metazoa; phylum Arthropoda; class Insecta; order Coleoptera; family Coccinellidae; genus Megalocaria; species Megalocaria dilatata. The sequence continues at coordinate 41,193,136 of CM067856.1, read as the reverse complement.
ACATAAGAACCGGGTTCACCATAAATTGCTATTTCCACTTCATGTCCTGTTCTAGCTTTAAGATTGTTTATGTACACTTTGAACTAAAACAAAAAAACAATTAAAAGACATTTTCTCTGAAAAATAAACAAAATAAACTATTAGGAGTACAAATAAGTTTCCGCCGTTTTATTGTAGATGGCGCGGCACGGAGTTTCGGTTAGCTTTCGCAGATGATAACCGGCTTAAAAAATAGTTTGGACATTCAAGAACAACATAACCTATTAATATCATTGATTTTATGTTGGTAAAATATAATTTTTATAAGTTGAAAATGTCAAAATTTGAGCCAAGTAAGCGTCATTTGTGGGAAATATTAGTTTACTTCTTTAATTTAAAGAAATCTGCTGCTGAGGCGCATCAATTGCTCGTAGAAGCAAATGGTGAGGGTGCTTTGAGTGAGAGAACGTGTCGAGAGTGGTTTCAAAAGTTTAAAAACGGTGATTTCGACGTAGAAGACAAAGATCGCAGTGGAAGGCCAAAAATTTACGAGGATGCAGAATTGAAGGCAGATTCATCTCAAACACAAAAAGAACTTGCTCTAACATTAGAAGTCACCCAGCAAGCAGTCTCACATCGTCTTCTATAACAAATATTTAATTTGTGTTAAAAAACGGAGGACACTTATTTGTATTCCTAATAGTTAAGCTGAAATGATAGAGTAGAGGTTATCTTCACTCTTTGATGTTGAATATGGAACTTTAAGTTTAGATATGTTTCACTTCGTTAAATTTGAGAAGATACTATAAACCTGGTATCAAATCTATTGATAGCTCTGCGCAAAGCTGTAAACAGACTACACTTTTTTCTACATTTTCTGAAGTTGGGTGTTTCCGAAATTACTCTTGTATATTAAAGTTACATACCTTATTTCGGCTGATACCATTAACAGGAAAAGTCAAACTATCCACAGTGACATAGCCATACTGATTTACATGCCATATAACCATTGTAGCCACAGGTGCCATTTCAGCGCTCAAACCAATTGCCATTGTACTGACAAAATCATTCATATCTTGAGTGTCAGTAAGTAAAACAATACCCTTTGATATAATAAGGTATTGGAAACTTGATATGTAATAGTTGCTCCTGATATGGAAAATCATATACTCTCCAACCTAAAAAAAGTTTCAAGTGTAAGGTTCAAATAAGGGTCTACCATGTCTCAACCTACCTTGGGAGTGATGGTGGAAGTACTCAGTTTAATATGTTGATCATTTGGACTGAAGTGAGCTAATAGTAGTAGTTCTGAAGTCGTGAGCTGACCGAAACCATCTCTGAAGTTAGCTTGTACTCTTATTGATCCTTGATAAAAGAAAGTGATAACAGAATTATAATAGTATTCTTAATGCTACTATTAATAAATACTGACAGTTGCATGAAGAGTGCAAATTGATTCTTTCTTAAAAAATAAATCTCGAATGGTTCAACAATAATGGTTCTTGAAACTGTGATGTTTAAAACTATATAATATCTGAATAATGGAAGAAAGATAATTGTTAATTTTTTCCCCAATTATATGAAAAAATAACTCGCAAATAGTTTTGAAATCTCCTTCTGAAAGTGCAATACAGTTTGTTTATAAAAACCTTGAAAAATTATTGTTCATTCAAAGATTTTAAAGAGTGTTATTCAGTTTACTTCTTTATTCCTATTATGTAAGCATCATCTAAAAAAATATCTTTATCGTCCAAGAGAAGGTTGATATTATTCAGAAATAGTAAAAAAAAAAAATATGATGTTAAAAGTGATGAAATAACTGAGGTTAGATGAATTGATTTATGTTGTGTCGCAATCATTATTCATATTTTCCAATGTACGATCCATTAAAAGTTGTGCTTGTTCCCTAATCATAATTAACACTTTGTAGCTTTAGAACTGTTAGTCCCTTTTTTTTGTATAAAGAGGTTGTTGTTATCAAATTGTATCACTAAGATTGTGTACAATTAATTTCGTTCTTGTAATCTTAAGTAAAGAAACAATAAAATATACATTGGTTTCTCTTATAAAAAAACTTTAAATTCGAAACCTATTCCTTGCATCAATTGATTATCTCAGTAGATAATAGTGTTTGAGTACAACACGAAAACAACAATTAGCGATCAATGCAACTTATTGCATAAACCAGGATTAATAGCCAAGATTAATCCAAAACTCCCCATGGTAAATTGTAATTGTGGAAAGAAATAATTTACATTTTGAGCTGCAAGTAATCTGTATATTTTTGAGACTTATTGAATCTGGTATTATTATCATTCAATCCAAGATTAAAAAAATCCAGAATTATGAGCTAATCCCTGATTAAATTGATCAGTGCACTCAGACATTACATAGAGATAACTGAGGTTTGAAAATCCAATGGACTTTTGATCAGTAAACAGAATAAATCTTTTCTGAGCCAGAAAATCAATTACATTAGTTATATTTCAGGCACCTAGCGATTTTTGGGATGCAAAAACCATTCAGAACTGAGCAAAAGTTTTGTGTGTTTATGCCTATTAATACATTCCAATGTCTATATTTTGAGAATTTTGAACCCAAAATAGCCTCAAATAATTACATTTAACTTATTGATGATTTTTTCGGTCCAATTCAATCCAATCTGTTTATAAGCACGATAACTTTTGAAAAAATCATTTTTGTGGATCCGCCTACGGGATGTGGAATTATATTCAAAAGAAATTTAGTTTTTTTATTAATCTCAAGTATAATTATAGATTAGAAAAAATACAGGAAGGTCGGTATAAACATATAAACATTAATTTTTATTTGTTTGCAGATTCTTTAGTTATTTTTTAGAATTTCCCTAAAAAATATCTTTCAATTATGAACATCATATAGTTAACCACTATAATAGGATTGCTGCACTGTTGGACTTTATTTTGTAAGCAAATACAAACAGGTTTCCTGTGTCCCATCAGAAAAGGAAATATCACAGGGATCAGGATGATTTTACTGCATCGAAATTGGGATTTTACAACTCTTATATCCGATTTAATGATAAAATAGTATAGATAATTCTGTATAGACATATTTTGCAAATTACTTACGTATTGTACTCAATTCTTCATAACCTTGTGATCCTTCTAGTCCCAGTTCTCTCTTGACATCTAATTTATATTCCCATACACCCTCCTTATCATTTAGCATGTATATTTGCTTAGGAACTACATTCCTACCACCTCCGTTCCTCATGTCTACTGTTGTAGTAATTTCCATTTGGCTACCAACAAGTTTTTCTGGAGGAAGAGGTGATCCATCATGGTATGTTGCTACAATCTGCAAAATTGTTCACTATTGAAGCTATATTCGATACTTTGATTAGTAACAATTACTTTTGTTATTTGTAACAATTGAAATGAAAGAAATCAAATCAAAACAAAAACAAACATGGATGAATTGACAGCTAAATTTGATATAATATGTGGTCTTTGAATAAGTCCCCATTGTTTTTGAATATATATTACCCAAATTGTGTAAATTTTAACACGTTTACAAGAGAACATAAATCTTGAAATTTAGTATATGCTATTGCGTTAACAATAAACATCTATTTTAATTATTTTAATTTTGTGTAAAAAAAAGGTTGAAATGGGAATTTTTACCAGGTCCCTTTATTGGAGAAAATCTTCAGCTAGATCTTAAATGTAAATATTAGTTTAAACTATAAAAATAACGATTTAAAAATGTTGTTAAAACCACAGAACTCTGTGAAATACAAAAAAAATTTGAAAAGTTAATACTGACTCATGGAAGCATTTGAGAAAATAGAAATTTTCAAAATTAAGGAAGTTAGATGTCATGAGTTGGACTCTTAAGATGTGTATAGCTGTGTATAGTTTGTGACCGACAATGAGAAGTGGGTTAAAGCCATTCATGCAACAACAGCATTGAATATCCATGGTTTAAAACTACTATCAATGAAGGACACTATCATCTATATCTAATGTGCAAGTCTATTTATGAGAAGCTATTCAACTTGGTGTAGTCAGCAGACATTTTTGCCCTCTAGAGTTAAAAATACTTCCACTCTTAGGAAGAAACCAAGAAATTAAAATATTTTCAAATAACATCAAAATATGTGTTTTCTATGTGGACTTCAAATGATATAGAAAAATGGGAAGACGTAGTAGCTAGTAATACACACTGAGGGACATATTTTTATGACTTTTCTTTAACTGAATATTAATTTTTATGGAAAAATAATGAGAACTCTATTAAATTCCAAATTTATAACACATAAATTTATTAATGATGACTTTTTTCTTTAAAATAATATGAATTCAACAGGCACAATAGTTGTAGCCAAATGTTGATTCCAAGTTAAATCTATATGTTGGGTATAACGACTTAGGAACTTTCTTACTCATTAAACTATGTATCTGAATATGTATACTTACATAACAGTTGACTGGCATTCCTGGTTTGAAAACTTGTGGTGAATCGCCAATGAACTTCAATTTAATTGAAGAATTATAAATTCTTGCAGTCGAATATCCTTCAAGAATATCATTCAGGAAATAGTCACCCACTGTGGCCACTATCATAACTTCCATTCCTTCATTCGGTGTAAATGGTAATATATCTCTTATGGGATATTTGAAATGGTAAACACCCTCAAACTGAAAAGAAATAAGAATTATAAAAATTATTAATTAAGCAAGTTACAAAATAAATTAAAATACTCTATACATCAGATGATTCATGGTGAATGTTAATAATGAAAAAATGACAAGGAAATATTTTTCTCAATAAATTTCATATTCTTTTCATAAAAAATTAATCCAATTGAAATAGAAGACCTCAAAAATATGAATACTGTATGAGAATTAAACCTAGTCTATAATAATAAATTTAAAACACACGTTTTGAAGAAAACATGTGACAAATTATATTCAAAATGTAATCCTGCAAATCATTCGTTCTATTGGAATGAAAATAAATGAAACATTTGAATCTTTTTCCTGAACACATGAATTGTTTTCATATGATTGTTATAGTTATGGGCATTGAGTATTTAAACAATTGATTATTTTTGATGGGATATAACAAAAATATAAATCCACGATCTCCATATTGATTGAGTATTATCTTTTGAATCTCATTTAAATGAATGTTTTCCATCATGAAGCAACCATTAGGAACAATGATTACATTGTTTCATGTACCAGATGAAACTTTCCATGTAAGGAATCTTTGATACATGTTTATGTCAATTTTATTTGAGAAAATACTGAACCAAAGTTACTAATACACAAGGGCACTAAAATCTTTGATGTTACATATCGATATATGTAGGTAATAATTAATTATTGTAAAATTGCATCATATGCTCACAATCAGAGATAATTCAAGAAAATAATTATTAAATTTACACATTAAAATGAAAATAAATTACTAATAAATAGGACTCACCATTTTCAGAAGTGGAATAGGCTCATAACTGTTCTGAGGTAAATCAAACCAGAAAGGAAATTCTTCATGCTAGAATAAAAAATTCTTTCATAAACTAATTGATTAAGTTAATATTTCAAACTTACCAAATTCAGGTACTTGACTACTGGCTTATTGATATTAGAACTGTCACCATACTGATCAACATTCTGTTGATACTGATCAACATTTTGTGGATATTGGTTCTGCCCATCATAACGTGGACCAAATCTGTCGTATCTGTTATTATAACCTCTATCGTCATAATATTGATTTCTGTTGTATACTTTGGCTTGTCGATTTCTGTTGATCATTTGGTTAACATCAATGGGTCCTATTGGTTTAATAATGGCTTTAAGCGTCAAGTTTCCACTCACTGGAGCACCGCTGGTATAATTTGCCATTACAACACCTTGGATATATTCGTCAGTGTTGAAGAAAAAAGCAGGCATGGTAACATTAACCTGAAAAAATCAAATTAAATCTGAAATATTGATATCAAATTAATGAGAAATATCTGAACTGATGTATCGATAATGCTCATTGTATGTAAAGAATTACTAGTGAAACTATCAACCTCATAAAAATATAAATTTAAACTTTTACGACACTATGTAGTTCAGTGTTTGTTTAGCAAAAATTTAACAATAATAATAGCAAAAACAAAATGTTTCCACAGTTTTTTTGTCTTGGGGAGCAAGGAGATTTCATTCCCCTCTAACCCTATATCTAGTCATGTTGTACATGTGATAATTATTTTGTTTTTCACTCTTTCTATGTGTAAAGTGATTTTCAGTGATTATTTTGTAAAGGAAAACAATCATAGTAGATATTATGCAAACAGATACTGCATTTCAGTAATGAAATTAAGAACAATGACCTCATTTGGCGAATGAAAGTTTACCCTATTTCCTCTGTTATAAGGATGACAAAATTAAAGAAGTTCCAAATGCTTCCTTATAATCCTTATAATGATAAGATCTCATTATAAGTAGAAGATTTGCTAAAAATAAAAGAAGGAGTCATGGTTATCTGCACAATAAGCAAAATTGAATATGGACGTGGTGAAATGTGTTGAACTAAAAGAAGGTTGTGCGGAGAAATGAAGATTTTTTCGTTTTCTTTTTATTCCCTTAATAGATAGGGTACTTCTGGCGCAATCTTTAACTTAAAAAATGTATATTGTTATATCACAATTTGTCATTATTCGATTTGTAATAGCAGTAATTTGTCATATCATTTCATCTTTTCATATGAAGGATATCTTGTAAACTTACCTCGAATCTTGTTTGGTAATATTCTTCTACCAAGAAAGTAGACTCTTCAATTTGGCTTTGCGCAATAACGCGTATTTTCCATTCCCCAAACACTGGTTGGTCTGAAAGCTGATAGTCCAAACTGACTGTTCCAAGATTAGATTGTCTGGAGAGCCATCTCTTCATAATGTGCCCACTAGGATCCAACATAAAGACATCTATAGCATCATTGAAAGCTTTGAGTTCAGTATTGATAGGTATTGTTCTGAAACGAACTGAAAAACAATACAAGTTAATTATTACGTTGAGACTTACATTTATTCAAGAGAATCGATTTGGAATTAAAACGTTTTAACATCTATCAATTCTCCAGTGTTTTCATAGTGAAATTCATTTAAATGAAATTTGAATTTTGGCTTTATGTCAATTCAACATATCATTTCTCATTAGACTTTGATCAAAGATTCTTAAAGTTTAGTTAATCCAACTGAAATCAAATCATTCTTGAAGGTTCGGTTTGAAATAAAATGGTGCTCGATTTTTATAAAAACTCTACTTATTACCATTTTCTCCTTGCATGTAGAACGGCTTTTCAATTTGTATGAAAATGGTCATCGATCTCTGGGAGAATATAAGTTTAGTTTCATTGACGAACGCTGATCCACCAAGGACATTCTCATATAGCCCTTCTAAACGCAATTTGTATTCCCCTGGATCACTTGTTGGAGGAACCTGTAATGATTTCAAATAAATTGTTTACAACACTTTTATAACTGAAGAAATAATGTTCAATATAAGAACTTTATCAGATCATGAAGTGGGAAATTTCAAGGAATTTTCCTATATTTGGAAAATATTTCATATTACCGAAAAATGCTGAATAAGACTTAACATTATATGGTTTTTATTTTGTATATATGGTAATAATGTCAAGATTACTTGGGGTCAATGATATTATATTATTTTGAAAATTTGGTTTCTTCAGTCGTGTTTTTATTGATCTAAATATTTTCATCCCTGTGGCTTTGGCTTTTACATTCAAAGTACCGAGAGCCTTGGCATTTTAAATAAGGTATCCCATTTTTATCTTCACTATTGCTTTCTGATTGTTTTTGTTCGATATTTCCCAATATATTCCAGCAGATGTTCCAGAAATTATTTGATTTCTTTATTTGAATTCATAGAAAGCTAAAATTTTCAATGTAGGTTACCAACGTCCTGTGTATTATTTATAATATGTTTACAGATTAGATTTGAAATAATTATACACACTTTACGTGAAGATCTTTTTTCTTCTATAGACGCAGCCTTTTGAAAATCAAGGCTTAATAATAATCTTTTCAGGAAAGATCTAATGATTACATATCTTTCTATTATATACAGGGTGACAAGAAAAACTTCGGACAAATTTTACTGTGTTCTGGAACAAAAGTATTTTAGTGAAGCCAAATAAATTTTATTCTATTAGATTCTCTACACTTTCTTTTACTACTATGTGAATTTTCAGTTTGATATTACTTTATTTTGCAGAGTGTTAGAATGTCAAACAAACGTAATGCAATTTTAGAGCTGTTTCGTCAAGGTAAGCGTAAATATTAAATTGTTCGTTTGCTCAATATGCCTCGACAAACCGTGTCCGATGCAATTTGCCGTTTCAAGCCTCAAGGAATTTGGCCATGATGATTGTCGTCCAGGAAGTGGGAGAAAACGCACTGACAATACTGCTACCAATCGCAACATCGTCAAGAAGCGAGTCAATCAAGATCCGAGGGTCTCCATGAAGAAAATAACCCGTGAGACAATCCCACAAACACCAAAACGACAGTATGGTCCGCAGAGGCTCCCGGTACATCGGCCATCGTCAAAATCCGCAACCCGTCATGGTCTAGGGCGGAATTTGCGCCAGCAAAACACCTTTGGTTTTCGTAGATCAAGGGGTCAAAATCAATCAAGAAGACTACCGCTGCGACATTCTCGAGGCCGTAGTACTTCCGTGGGCCCAGCAGCACTTCGGCGACACGTATTGGACCTTTCAACAGGACTCCGCACCGGCTCACAAAGCGAAAATGTGGCAAGAATGGTGTAAGCCCCATTTTCCGGGTTTCATAACATCTGCAGAGTGGCCGCCCTACTCGCCGTATCTCAACCCAATGGACTACAGCGTGTGGTCGATTTTAGAACTCAAGGCATGTGCTAAACACCACAAAAGTTTGGAGTCGCTGAAGCAATCCCTGCGCTGGGAATGGGAAATTTCAAGCAGCGTATGAAGCTATGTATCGCCGCGAAAAGAAGCCACTTCGAAACCGCTTTAATATATTATTACCAAATATTTATGTTATTATTATTCGTTGTTGTTTTGTTCAATTTCTTTTATTTTATAAAGTTAAATGAAAAAAGTTTGTCCGAGGTGTTTCTTGTCACCCTGTATAAAAACTATAAAAAACTACCCGGCAACCCCTCGTGAAGTCGATAATTTTTCAATACATTCGCAATATGCAGATTGAAGAGAGAAGGATGAAGTTTCTTTTTCATAAGATTTTCCTTTTCTTCAGGAGAAGGCTCTAAAACTGCAAAAAATGAATTTTATTTGACTTTCGGATGAAGTCCTTATTTTTCAACTTCTGTATTAAGAGTAGAAATAAGTTCGTGCGGTTTTGATAACTGATGTCGCTACTAGTTCATTATTCCATTGTTTCATCTGACAATATCTCATTAAGCTTTCCTTACGGTATCTGTCATTTCGCTGAAGTGTAAACAATACAGTTTCTGTGTATTCTGAAAATGTCACCTTTAATATCAAATAACGTGTTTTTACGGGAAGGTTTACTTCATTATTTCAATATGAAGAAAAAATTTGCCGAAAGTCATCGCATTTTAGTGCATGTTTATTGTGACCATGAACTACCTGAACGAACGTGTCAGAAGTGGTTTGGCCAATTTAAAAGTGACAATTTGGAAAACGAAGAAGGACCCGTAGCGTCACCAAAGTTTAAGGATGAAGAATTAGAGGCAAGGCTCAATAAAGATCCATCACAAACGCAAGAGGCACTCGCAAAAACACTTGCAGTTACTCAACCAGCCATTTGCCATTGTTTAAAAGCAATGGGAATAATCCGAAAGGAAATTGAATGCTGTATAAACTGAAGCCAAGAGACGTCAAATGCCGTTTTCTCACGTGTGAGCAACATTTCCAGCGGAAAAAAGAAATTGTATTGTTATTGGCGATGAATAGTGGGTCTATTACGTAAATCCGATACGTTGGGCAACGTATAGATGCCTCATATGCAATTGTCAAGCCGAATACTCATGACGGGAAGATCATGCCTAGTATTTGGTGGAACCAGCTGGGTGTGGTTTATTATGAGCTGCTACAATCGAGCGAAAGGATCACTGGGGAGGTCTACCGACGATAATTGATGCGCTCAAATGGGAAGTTCTACCCCACCCGCCGTACAGCTTAGACATTGGTGCTTCCGATCGATGCAACATGACTTGGCTGACCAGGATTTCTCCAATTACGATTAGGTCAAAAAATGGATCGATGCGTGGACAGCGGACAAAGAGCCGGTCTTTTTTTCGCGATGAGATCCGTCAATTGCCAGAAAGATGGGAAAAAATAGTGGCTGGCGATGGACAATAATTTGAACTTTGAATGTATAACCAATTTAGTCACAATTAAGCTTAAATTTTCGACAACAAACCGCACGAATTTGTTAATATTCCAAATAGTTTCTTCAAGAGGAAATTCGTAGCTTTGTAGTAAAACAAATTCTTCTGAAGGATTAAACATTGTAAACTGTACATTGTGGATAATTCTAAGCTTCCAATTTCGCATTCGCTTCAAATTTCAAATGCTCCAAACAATTGAATATTGCCAATAAACGAATACGAACAAACATATCGAATTTCGCGGGCCCCATTTTTCACTCCACATAGCTCATTATTTAAGTGTAAACATAAACCTTGTTGCAAACTAATAGAGTAAGCTTCCCGAACAATCCAAGGAAACAAGCTATTTTTTTCAAACGCTTCACTACAATTCGAAATCTGCAAAATGTTAATAGGCCGTGGCTAATAAAACATATTCTACCAGGGATTTTCATGTTTAATGCGAATGATACAGGAATAGAAAGATTTGCTAAATTTATTTTGGCAATATTCCACACCCGGTTTATTTTCAAGAGGACAGTGAGGAAGCGAATCAGTGAAAATGATGGATATATTGACTCTCGAGGAGGATAACAACCAGAAATAAATGCCTCATCAATTTCAATGGATGATCAATTCATAGGGAATGGGAATTATTAGACGTGCAGTTGTAATTCCAGGAAAATTCTCGTTGAAGAGGTAATGCGATAACCGAATATTGGCCAAAATTAATCTGGATGCTATGGTCTGGATTTTTGCGTGCTTGTAGAGTCATTATGATTTAATTTCGTCCAATTTCTGTACCTTGCGACATATTACCTGACGATATCAAACGATTAAATTACGCGCACATGACGCGTTTTGTTAACATAGTTACCTTCTTGAGATACTTACAATCAACTAGTCTGAAATTTTGTAACATGCAGTATATAGATATTTCCTGTTTAGAGATAAAGGTACAATAAAATATCTCCCAATACATAACTAGTCTCATGTGATGTTAATTTGTTTCCTAGTGTACCATTTGATGACGTAAAAACCCTTATTGAAGAAATGCTATTCAAAAATGAAATGAATTGTGTGATATCATCCACTTACTAAAAACTTGTTTAAATCAAAATTATTTCAGTTTTAATGGACAAATTTACAGTAGAACAGGCTTACTTATGGGAGCCCCTGGAACCCACTTTTAGCTGATATTTTCATGAATAGTTTGGAAAAAACTAACATCCAATATAACATAAATTATCAGCGTATCACAACATGATACATACATTATTAACAATTCCTTCACCAAAATTTTAAATATCATACAGATTTATTCTGTTTACCTCCTACAAATTTTAATTGCAAAAAAATGTGTATTGAAAAACTTTTAGAATTAAATTAAATAAACCAAGAAGTTCTTAAAGTTACGTTTTGCATTTTTGGAAAGGAATTTGATTTTCATAAAACAAGGTACGAAACATAAGGTCCTACCCTTCAAGTATTTATTTACTAGATTTAATTTGATAATTTATATTTTTTTGAATTCTTTCATTCCCTTTGGTACTGTGTGATAAGTGTTGAATTCTATATATCTACTTAATTGAAACAGTGATTTTCTAAGACATTTATTTAATTTAATTCTAAGTTTTTGGATAAAAATTTTTTGAAATTGAAATTTGTAGATTAACAGAATAAATCTCTTTGATGTTTAAAATTTTGTAATAATCCTTCTATAAAGAAAAAAACCCTTTTCATTATTTAATTCCTTATCTTCAAGTGATTTTAATCTGGAATTTAATTTAATTAAACAAATAGCAACCAGTAACGGTTATTCGTCATTAATAATAGAAAATATGATAACCAAAAATAAAAATCAAAATGCTATCAATGAAATATACCCTATGCTAAAAACCTGAAAAAAACATAAAATTCCCTCACTTACTATGGAAAACCATCATCACGAATAAAACAATTCCTCAACAATATAGATATAAACATATTTTATAGAACAGACAACTCATTATGAACTTTTTGGAAAAACGTAAAAACTAAAAGGAACAAATCATATCTGTCAAGCAATTATCATGCGCTAACTGTTCAAAAATTTATATTGGCTAAACTGGAACACATTTCGATACTAGAATGATGGAACATAGACGTTCCTTCCTCAATAATAAGTTGGATTCTACGTACGCCGAACATTTAATGAAAGAGAAACATGATTTTGACGAATGTTTTAGGATTTTTACAGAAAGAAAATAGGGGGCTAAAATTGAACTTATTAGAAAGTATGGAAATAATTCAATTTAGAAATTCAGGAAATTTATTGAACGAACAAACTGAATTATCTAATTCATCTTTATTGGATCTATTTAACTAGGGACCCGGTGGTTTTACTAAAAGTAATCAACATATTTTATTGTACCTTTTACAGGAAATATTAATATATGTACTGCATGTTACAAAATTTCAGACTAGTTGTTTGTAAGTATCTGGAGAAATTAACTATGTTAACGAAATGCGTCATGTGAACAACTCAAGATAATAAATAGAAATCTACATATATATGTGTTTCATTCAACTAAAGTGATTAAATTAGACCTACTGATGAAAATTTCTTGATCGAAGTATACAGGATCCTGCAATAGTGCCTTGCGCATTGATAGCTGCCAAACTAGGCATCTTAGAAATTTCGTTTAAAAGCAGGCTCCTTCTACTTTAATTTCTGTATCTCAGGAAATTATTTTCTAATATACAGAGCGATCCCAAAAAACATTATTCAACAAATGGGTGATTTTTTTCAAATGGATCATATATTTTCAATGGCCTTCAATATCTCTATCGTGACGCAAAATATTAGTGATATTTTTCCAACGTAACAGATTTCATTCAGAGAAAATTGCAAAAAATTAAGGGAACAGTAGTTCGCTAAAAGCCCTCTACCGATTGCTTGAAGCAATCGTAACACGAATTTAATCTGAAATTTTTTAACTAAAAGATTTGCCTAGTCATAATTCCTAAACGATCAACCTGTCATATACAGGGTGTCCGTAATTAATGGCCAAATATGAAGAACTTCAAATTGTTATTTCTAGTTTTTTTCAAATGTAACATCCTGTAATTTTTTCACGGTAATGCCTCACATTTTCTCAGAAGTAATCTTAGGGTTATTGTCAGTACTGACAAGACAAGAAAAATTACATCACAACTGAAGACTTTATTTGAATAATGAACATAATAACTAACGGATTTTAAAAATGAAACCTGCCGTAGATATTATTAAGGTAATATTCGACACAGTATTACTAGACCAATGAATGATTTCTCGGAATTTCTGCTTGTTATTCTAGAAAATTCCGCTCCTTATTAAGAAAATATTATATAATACAATATAAGGTTTTTTGTAAATGGAACCAGTCGATGGTTTCGATGAATCAACCAATGCTTGAATTCCATAAATTTTTATGTTTGTTCTCTGACGCACAACTTTTCGCACAAAATCATAGATATTCACAAAAGCTTACAGATCAGTTGTAAATATCCAGTGTTTTCTTCTATTTGTATTTAATTTATGTACAATTCACTGAATATTTTCCTCAAGTTATTGACTTCGACTAGTTTTTTGTGTGATTATAAGTGAATATAAACGAAGAATAATCAGCATTTAATTTTCATATTTTTTTCATTGCCGACAGAGATTGAAATAGCAGCAGGACATGCGATGAATTTTATTTAGATTAGCGGTTTCTCAAAAAGGTATGAAGGCATTGAAGACGAACTTACCCTCATCAACAATGTTTCTTGAATTCCCTCTTTAACAGGCTTGTGGTCCGCTGACATCTCCACACCATTTCTTTGTATAGAGGCTCTAACTACCATGGGTTGTTTTTCCTTAAGTACAGTAACTGACACTCTATAAAGTTGACCTGGTCGGACCAAATTTGAAGCCACCGCGAAATAAGTTCTGTAACAACGCCAAAATCAATAAATCGATCCCCAACTGATATTAGAGTACAAACATATTTTTTATGTTCAATTTAAAACTTATATTACTTGAGAAAATAACAAACCACATCCAGGCTGTTTTCAGGGGTGAGTTAAGTTTCAATGTTATAATCTTACACAGTGATTTTAACAGTAGAGAGAACTCATCAAAATATGTAATCCATTAAATCAAATATAAAAAATCATTTACATTACGGATTTGAAATCCTGTATGTAAAAAAAGATGAAATCATTGTATACGACCAATAGACGAAAGTAAAACGTTTCTTTCTATCCTCCAGTGCTTATAATTTTTAGGACATTTTCTGAGAAAATCTCCTGAGATTAATTCAAGTGAAATTCGACTCCTTTAAGTCGATTATACAAATAGATTTTGAAAAAAATCATATTCAACAAAAGTTCCTAATTTATTGATGAACAATCAGAAAAATATTTCCAATTTGGTGCAAATGAAGAGTACTGAACGCTAAAATTAATGAAAAAATTCAGGAGTGCAAAACAAGTCCAACATTCCAACCTACTTGATAAAACTTAATTGAATAATATATGAAAACTAACGGTAGTCCATTGATGAATATAATTTTTTTCGGGAATTTCAATGAGCTGGTAGGTCAAATGAATCGGTATGACATTTGCGGCGAGAGGGCTTGTTCTATAATCTATGAGAAAAGCCTTTCGACTCACAGAAAAAGAAGTGTTGAGGTTAGTCTTCTGTGGTTCGCGTTCAAGTATGATTACTTCTTTAATTATTATTAGTATAGGAATAATTTAATCCGAAAACAAGAAAATACAGCATACCAATTCATGTTTGTACATATTTTTTTGGAGAAACTCAACAAGGAATTATAAAGTAATTGAAATAACTGACAGAAATAGAACAAAATACGTTAATTTGCACAATTTGATGAACACCAAGAGTAGTGATTCTTAATTAGTCTCAGAAGAATTTTGGGGTAAAAGCCCCAAAAATTCAGAATAAAATGGAATCAGTGAATTATTCATTTAACTATTTAAGATCTTTAATGATTGTATTATAGCATTCCAATAAAGTTTAATAGTTTAATTTTTTTACAAAACCAGAATATATACGCAATAGGGGTGTAATTTTATGTGATAAATTAGTGACTGAATTTTCCATCTACTAACTTTAAATGCAACACGGCTACTGTCAACAACTACCATCTGTGAATGAACATCTGGCAACTTTTAAACAAGCTGCATAATTTAAGTTATATTTGATAGTTTAGTTTAAGAGCAGACAACCTTGTGAATTTCAACAAAAATGGAAAAGAGTTGAATTTCTTGTGTTCATGAATATTTTTTTCATAAAAAATCATCTCCGAAACCAAGGGAAGGCTTGATAAGCATATCAGTTCCAAAGGCTACGAAGTGGTTTCCACAATTCCGTTGCGACTGTATCAAAAAAAGTGACGTCCAACGAATGACATTGGAGGATAGGAGAATGAAAATGTTTGAGGTGGCTGAGAATATAGGCATATCAACTGAGCGTGTACATCACAATTGAGAATATTTGGGCATAAACAAGCTTCTTCACACTCGATCATAGGTATCAGCGTGTTCGGTACACATAACGATGTTCAAGCGCAATCCAAAGGTGTCTTCACGTCGTTTCGTAACGAAGAAACGTACACCAAAGAAAGTCAAGGTGGGTCATGATAAAAGTTTTTTTGGGAGGCAAACAGTGTCATTCACATTAATGAAAAGAATAAAATAATCACCGATTAATATTATTCTGAACCGTTGGACCGATTCAACATTGACTTGAAGCAAAAATGACAGCGAGTGTCAAAGAAAAAATGTTCATCTACCAGAAGCCCTTCCAGCATTTTCTCCCCGCTTAGTAAGGTAAGAGATTTGAGACAAATGAATCCTTACTGGAACAATCACCAATTTTGAATATCCCAAGAAAAGCTGGAAGGGAAAACACAAGATTAAATATATAGATCTAAA
Organism: Megalocaria dilatata; assembly: GCA_034642435.1. Taxonomy (NCBI): domain Eukaryota; kingdom Metazoa; phylum Arthropoda; class Insecta; order Coleoptera; family Coccinellidae; genus Megalocaria; species Megalocaria dilatata. The sequence goes on along the minus strand of CM067856.1, from coordinate 41,176,796 downwards.
AGGAGATGCTGTTGTAAAAATAAAACACTTTTTTGCCGAAAGACATACTATCATTAAAAAATTATTAATTTATCGATCTGCCCTGGTTTGATTTAGTTCAGAAAACTTTCCTTCAGGATTTCTTGAAAAAAAACTCAAAAGATATTCATATTCTTTCTACAGAAATAATCCAAAATCAAATTAATCCAATCTTCCGCCTGTGTTTTCAAGGTATCCCGTAGGAGTTCAAGGTCGCAAACCTGTTTGCTCAAATGATAGAATTCGTTAAATAATCATCTTTGTGGTACTAATTCTTGTCTCGATATACGATCGATAGCTTCGGGCCATCGCCAACCATGACTGTCTTCGCCATTCTCTACTAAGAATCACCATTCAATTTTTTTTGTTCCACCGACATGTACGTCCGTTTTGATCCCCTGTTATTTGGGACACTTAAAGAAACATCAATTTGTCATCACGAAAAAAGTCGAACGGGAAGTCAGTATTGTTTGTTTAGGCATTTATGTGATGTGCCTCACGAGATGTAACTTTATACGGCATTATAGTCAACATGTCACTAGTGCCGCGGAACGTAACGTGTGAATAGCTATGGGTGAACATAATTGAACAAAGCGTATCATGTATTCTATGTACAAGTTTAGATCAAAGAGGGGGTTCGGATAAAACTTTTTATTTATGCAGGCTGCCCGGATTTAACGTTAATACATTTCAGGGTGTAATTCTAGCTGTCAAAATTGTAACGTTTTGTTTCACTATTAGTTACTCCGTATTAATTTAAAATGTAATGCAAATAAAACTGCGTGATAGAACAGCAGAAGATGTAATTAATCTGTTTAGTTTGATATCTCTCAGAATTAACATCTTATGATAGTGTTCCTGTTAGTTTTGAACAATTAATACGGTTTTATCTGAAAAATTTAAAATTCTGAAAAAATCTTTTAAATAATGTTTTTCCTTATTTGAGGGTGCTCAAATAGTTGGTATTGAGCCTTAGAGTTATGCAAATGATACATTAGTAGTGTTTATAGTTGCATAGTCAAATTTATTTACTTAGATGCATTAATTCAGTCGGTATTCAGAATTTTCGTTGGAATGTCAGGAATGGGATATTATTCAGTCATTTTCCTGCTGAAGCTTTAGTGAATTTCATTAAAAACAAGTTTTTTACGTTCAAGTTTAGTATTTTTCATTGAAGTGATTTCAAGGTTACTAAATTTTATATGTAATTGTTTACAAAAAAAAATTGTAGCTTCTGCCTTCCGAAATTTTATCCAGATGGGGAAAATAAAGACGTTTCTCAAAGATAATTCGCAAATCTGCAACTCGTTGAAGCTGCTCCGAAGGGTCGCTGTGGTAGAAAACCTGCAATAACTCCTAGTGAACAAAGAATTTTGAAGATTTGGCTCTGAAATACGGAAGTGAAATTAAAAAACAAATTTCAACAGGTTTTATGTCTATGGCAATTATGCAGAGAAATTTTTATGGTATGGGGTTCAAATGTGAAATTATAAAGCCAAAATTTACACCAGGCATAATTGAAAAGCGGTTGATTTGGGCCAATTTGCATGAAACACTTTCTCTTGAGTGAGCACCACGACTATTTGGGTACGCTGTGGAGATTATGCAATTGATCGCCAATGTTTTGGGACCACCAATTACATGAAGTGATTGAAAATATATATTTTTTATAATTTATAATGGTTAATGTAGTAAGGGGAGGAATGAAATATATTTTCCAATCTACACTAAAAAAAGGGGTCTTTTACTTGACAGAAAGCTTTTTCAATATCTTAAATATCAAAAGGAGCAAATCTGTTATACCTAGCTACAAATTTCAATTTTATAGAATTTCTTAAAAACTCTTTAAAATTAAATTAAATAAATTCCTGAGGAAACACTGTTTCAATTTTAGTACTATATATGAGGAATTAACTCTCATTACAAAAGAACATAAAAGAATCCAAAGAAAATATAGAATATTGATCGAACTTAGTCAACAAACATTTAGTGGAAACAGCACTGTTTCATAACAGTATTAAGAAAACCAAAGCTTTTTATAGAGGGGTTGTTTCGAAGAATTTCTCATGTTTAAGTTCGGCAGTATTAGAATGGAATTTGGTTTTCATAACACCGATATGATAAATTTAATTTAATTTTTGAAAAGTTTTTAAGAAAGTTTATAAAATTAAAATTTGTAGCAATGTATAACAGAATTACTCCGTTTGATATTTAACAAAATACACTATATATTTAGTCTTTATGATGCTGTCAATTGTTTCAACATACGGTGCCATCGTCTCAAGCGAGTTATGAACTTGCTTTTTTATATATTGTGAAGAGAAACCGATAGAGTGTTACCACGAATTCTTCATCAGCAAATCTAATTAATGAAATCATTTTGATAAAATTTTGGGCTCAATATTAGTAAAATGTACAGAACTGAACGAAATAATCACCCAGTTACGAGTGCGTAATAATATCATGATTAATCTTTCGGGAATAAAAAATGTAACCATTCCTTACTGCTATAAATTTCTTCAGTTCTTCATCAAAACCTACAAATTTTCTATATTTTTAATTATGCTAATATTTCCACATTTTCACCATTTTTAGTTTACAAATTTTGAAATATTGAACTGTTTCAACCCTACACTTTGGTAGTTGATCAAAACTAAAAAAAATTTTTTTCGTAGAAAAAAAAAATGAGAAAATTACATTTTTGAGTGAAGTTGGAGTGCACACTTGTTGCTACCATATCTTCAGACAATTTAATTATAGAAAAAATCCCACAATTTTTAAAATTCTTCGAATGAATACCCAATACTGTTCATATTAACTTTTGAAAATTTTGTGCAAACTATTTCTTTTACCCATAAACATATTTCCAAATTAAATCAGCATAAGCACATGCTAAAGCCAAAAATGACCGTTAGAATTATAGACAGTAATCGAAGTAGATATGTTTTATGAATTCGAATGCTTTAAGCTCCCAAACTTATTGCTTTATCTAAGAGCTTCTTTTCAAACTTAATTATAGGACTTGATCATAAGTTTATTGATAGTCTAATAAGATTCTCCAAGCTTTTTCTTAGGCGATTTCAGCTCCCATATTAAAATAATTATAGGTTCTGCCTAAGGCGTAATCTAATAAATATTCTTTTCTACACGTTTCCTTTGAGAAAGATATCAAAACATGAATCACCTTTTGAAAATTCTACTATCCCTACTTATAGTTCGATTTGCCATTAAATAAATGTTCATATGAATATAAAGAAGACAATTAACCTATTTCATTCCCGATTATTTAGAAAATATTTGGTATTTTTGGTATATTTGATATTATTCGTTTGAAAATTCTGTCATACAATGAAAAAATCTAATTTTTGATTTTTTCGGTGTCTACTTGATAGAAATTCATTGTATCGGGTGTTTTTTTAGAGTGATAGAACTTTAATTTGAAATAAAACACATTTGAATTAAGATTGAAGCCAATTTTTTTTTATTTGAAAGATAATTTTGTGACATTTATGTTTTAAAAATAATTTCCGGCATATGTTCACCAAGACTAGCTCTGAGGAACCTCATTCGACCAGACCAATTTTGGACCACTTTTTCGAGTAATTCAGGCCTTATTTCATCAATAACACGAGTTATGTTGGCTTCCAAAGCGTCTATTGTTTCTGGTTTATCAGCATAAACCAATGACTTGACATAACCCCAAAGAAGATAATCCAGTGGAGTTATGTTGCATGATCTTGGAGGCCAATTAATTGGACCAATTCTCGAAATAATGTTATCGCCAAATCTTTATTTCAATAAATCAATTGTTACGGTAGCAGCATGAGGTGTAGCACCATCTTGTTGGAACCAAAACACTTCTGGGTCGATACCATTCAAATTTTGAAACAAATAATCATTGATCATCGATCTGTAACGAGCACCATTCACTGTAACATTAGCTCCAGGTTCGTTTTTAAAGAAATATGGACCGATGATGCCTCCGGCGTGTAAAGCACACCATACAGTGCATTTTAGGATGCAATGGAACCTGCAGAACGGCAATTTTGCTTGTTTACATAGCCGTTCAACCAGAAATGAGCTTCATCACTAAACTTCAAGCTGTTCTAGGGCCCAATCAGCAAACAAACGACGCTTATTATGGTCAAGTTCTTGAACCAGTTGGATCTTGTATGGATCTTTACGCAAAATTTTCCATGTGGTGGATGCACAGAGTCCAACTTGTTGTGAACGTCGATGAATAGACAGACAAATCTGAATCATCATTAACACTATGACTTATAGCAGTAATATTTTCCTCTGAACGTACAGTTCTTTGTCTTGTTGTTACTGTTGTATCGAGCAGAGAAAATGTCCGAAATCTATCGATAGTTCGACGAATAAGCTGCTCTGATGGACGATTAAGTAAGCCATAAATTTCACGTAGTGCAACCAATCCATTCGTGGAGATTATCAGGGGCAGAATCTTTACCGTTCTTAGCTGGTGTATCTCTTTTATTTCAAAAGCCAGGTCGTGGTACTTTGTTAGTTTCTCCGTGTACGCTCTACTTATGTTATCATCTGCCGGGACGGTTATATCAATGATTGTTGCTTTGCGGTTTCCTTTATCAAAGATCACGATGTCGGGCCTGTTGTGCGGCACCGATCTATCCGTTATTATCGGGTTGTCCCAGTAGAGTTTGAACTGACTGTTTTCAAGTATCGGCTTGGGTAAGTATTCGTGTACCCTTCGAGAGGTAAGTATAAGTCCTACTTTCATGGCAATGGCTTGGTGAAAGATTTTTGCCATAGCATTATGCCGCTGGGTGTACTCCCTGGGTGCAAGAATGGGGCATGAGGATGTCACATGTTGTATAGACTCCAAGGCTTGGCAGCATTTCCGGCATCTGTCAGTCGGTATGTTCTTTTTGGCTATATGTTTCAGGTACGCTCTTGTTGGCACTACCTGATCTTGGATTGCGATGAGACGTCCCTCGGTTTCTGGGAATAAATAACCGGATTTAAGGTAAGTTAGTGACTGCTCTCTATTAACTCTATTTTCTTTCAGTGCCTCCGGATACCTGCCATGTAAGGGTTTGCCGTGCCATTCCTCCAGTAGTTGTTCAGATGATGGCGTCTGTGGTGGGTTATTTCTGCTTGCCAGATTTAAAGCCGTGATGTTGCGGTCTTCCTGGCATATTGATTGAAAGAACGGTAAGTTTTTTGAGTGGAAATATTCTCTGAGTTCAGTTACCGCTTTATTGTGGGCCTTTTCAACATTTCGCAAACCCCTTCCTCCTTGGTGCCTAGGCATGTAAAGTCTGATCACCGATGCATGGGGATGGTGGATGCCGTATTTAGACATTAGGACTCGCACATGTGTGTCAATCGCCTTCAACTCTGTGCTTGACCACCTGATCACGCCGAAAGAGTAGGCTATACTTGGAATTGCCCATGTATTGATTGCCGTAAACATTGCCTTGGAGTTCAGTTTACTGCGGAGGGTTTTTTTTATTCTAGCAAAAAATTTATTTTTGAAATCTTCTTTCTGTTTTGATGTTCTTATCTCCAATGCTTGTTGTATACCCAGGTACTTATATGATTCTTCTGGGCTTAGTTCTTGTATAGTCACCTCATCTTGAATAAGCATTTCTCCCCCTTGTGTCAACTTTCCTCTCTTGACGTGTAATGAGGCACATTTGTCCAGCCCCATCTCCATTCTGATGGTTTGTGTGAAAGATGTCACTATCCCAAGAAGGCTCCTCAGTTGCTCCTCATTCGCGGCATATAGCTTGAGGTCATCTATATACAGTTGATGAGTAATTTTGATGTTTGACCTGTCGTCCACAAGGTATCCGTATCGGTTGTTGTTGAGCAGCCTACTGAGGAGGTTTAAAGCTAGACAAAACCAGAGGGTGCTGAGTTTATCCCCTTGGAAGATGCCAGTTAAGATTCTTATCTCTGGTGTTATTATTTTGCCGAATGTTAAGTTCGTCCTCCAGGTTGTCATCAGATGTTCTAGTAAGCCTATAATGTTTCCAGATACACCGTAGAGTTTTAGAACTTTAAGAAGCCAGGAGTGCGGGACCGAGTCGAAAGCCTTTTTGTAGTCGACCCATGCGACCGAGATATTCCTTAACTTCTTCCTTGCCTGTTTGGTTATAAGATGATCGATGGTTAACAACTCCTTGCAGCCCTGGGCACCTCTTCTGCAGCCATTCTGCTCTCGTGCAAGGATCTTGTACTTGCTTACATGCTTCCACAGATGTTTGGTGATTATTCCTGTGAGTATCTTATAGACAGTAGGAAGACATGTAATGGGTCGATAAGCCTTGGGGTCAGGACTGGTGTTTCCTTTTGGAAGCATATGGGTGACCCCCAAAGTGAAAAACTCTGGTATGATGGAGGGTTCCGCCAACGCTCTCTGAAAAAATTTGGCCAATTTATGGTGAGTGGCCTTGAAGTTTTTCCACCAGTAATTATGGAGTTTGTCAGATCCTGGAGCAGCCCAGTTATTTGAGTTCTTAAGGACAGATGATATGTCTTCCTCCATAATTTCGAGATCTTCCATGGTGTAGTTTCCTGCCTCCTTCTCAGCGTCTTTTATCCAGAAAGCCTCATCATCATGAGTCTCCCTTCGCTCCCAAATTCCCTTCCAGACTTCAAACATTTCTCTCTCATCTGGGTTCACTCCTTCCGTGTTGTTTGCGTTCTCAAGCTTGCGGAAGAACTCTTTAGGATTTTTGTAGTACAGCTGGTTGTTCCTATACCTCTTTACTCTTTCGTTGTACCTTTGTATGCGGTTTCCTAACGCTTTCACCTTCTGTTTCAGCTTGTCGAGGACCACCATCATCTGCTCTGCGAGAAGTTGGTTCGAGCCATTTGTTCTAATACGTGCTTCTGATGCGATCTGCCGTACTCCCTTCATGATCCTGTTGGACGGTATTTCTGTATTGAGGTAAGTATGTAAGGTGCCAATTCTTTTTCTTATAATCCTAATTTTCTTTTCCAGCCTCATTTTCCATGGTGGTATCATTTCTTGACGGCGAGTTGGTTGGGCCCCGCTTATGCTTATTTTGAGATCTTCGCATACTGTGATTGCTCCAGCGTATACGCAGTCGACCACCTCTCTCAGTGTGGCGGTTACATCGATGTATCTCTCCTTTATCCTGTTGATTTTTTGGACACACTCTAGCATTTCTTTGGATTGCTTCATTCTTGGGATGTTTGCCCTTTTACTCGGAGAAAGTCCTGAGTATTTCTGGAGGTTTCGGTAATAATTACGTTCTAGCCTGGATGGTTGTACGCTCATTCGGATATGTGATCTGGTTTCCATTCGTGTTTCTTCATCAGGCTCTGCATTTATAGGGGCACCACGCGGGATATAACTTTGAGCAATGGTGTCAAGTTCAGTGGTGGAGAACTTTTCCCTTTCAAGAAGCCACCTGACTCTATTTGCCAGAAGGTTGGCGTACGATGGTCTCTGCGGGTTGGTGTCATTCCATAATTCTGTAAGTAGCTCTCTGTATGTCTTTCCTGTTCTTGGTTGCATTTCCTTCGCTATAAAATGAACGCGCATTATAAGGATGTTGTCCTCCTCCGTCCATCGCGTTCTCGCATCTCGCCTATTTGAAACTCCCGTGGGACGAGATCCTCTCTCGTCCAAACTTGAGCTTCCTTCCATATTCCGTGAAACGAGATCCTGGCTTACGGTGCCATCTCGGGGGGCTGCGCCGCTTGCACCACAGCTGACCCCATCGGGCTCTGCCTCCAGACGGTTCCGAAGAGGACCAGCCCGCTGTCCCCTACCGCCCTGATTCTGGCTTCTAGTGATAGGAGCGATATATTCTGCAGAGCCTCAGGATGCTGACCTGAGGCTCTGGATGACTCGGGTATGCGGGGTCGTCACGCCCCGATAGCTAATGCTACCCTGCATACATAATATATATATATATATCTATATATATATATATAAATATATATATATATATATATATATATATATGTACAACAAGAATTGTTAGAATGTTCCTTACAGCTGCCTAGAAGGTCCTTGGTCGTTAAGACCCGGACCTTCTAGGGGAAACTCCCATAATGGTGATTATTAAAAAAAAAAAAAAAAAAAAAAAAAAAAAAAAAAAAAAAAAAAAAAATGTAAATATATATATATAGAATATACGGAAATGTTTTCACTTCAACCTCATATAAAGTTACTTTTATATAAGAAACTCATGATTTCATTCCATTTTATATTAATTTTTTATTTACTATTACATAACAATATTAACAAAGTATAAATTACAGTTTATATTCAATGTTTGAGTTTAGCCGTTGACGTATTTTCGTCATTGTGAATTTTTGTGTAGTGCACAGTCTTCTGAAGTAAGGCTACGTGTTTACAATGTAAGTAATATTTAAGTTTCGTTTTTATATAACAAAGGGTTTTCCAATAAGAGGTTTTCATTTTTTATAGCCCGCTATCTGCGCAGCTGTCACTTTTCAAGCCCTCATCTTTTGACATTTGACAAGTGAAAGCTACGCTGTTGTGACAAATTAGTGATGTGAAGAATTTAAACCGTGTGCGTCGCTTAAGAATCACAGAAAATATTGCTGCTGTAGCTCGTAGTGTTGACGAAAATGCAGGTTCGATCAAACCAATAACAGCATATTTCTTCCCATACGATTTTCCGTTTATTTGCGACGAACCAAGAAAATGTGACATTTCTCAGATTTGTCCGATTTTCGGAGATCACAGAAAACAATCAGATACGCCTAACTCACTGAACTATCCCAAAAATTATAAATCGATTATATTGTTTTATCGACTAAGCTTATGTTATATTAATATAATATTATAAGTTATGGAAATCAAATCCATTATTTTTGCGGTAACTTCAAGACTTTATCTAACATGTTTCGGATTGTCCGATTTGGGTCAAATATGCACCGTTTTGTTCTATAATTTGTTGGCATTTTAAAGGTAGCTTCATGATGCCTCTCTCATGGCCCTTATTGATGAAAAACTCTAGTAATCGATTTTCACAATCTTCTCTTAATGCCAATTTCTTATCATTTAGGAAGTTTTGCAAAGTGAGAGAAAGATGGTAATCGCTTGGTGCCAGGTACGGACTATATAGTGAATGTATTAAAACTTCCCAACCAAGCTCCCGGATTTTCTAGCGAGTCACTACAGACGTATGCGACCTGGCGTTGACCTTATGGAACACAACACCTCTTCTTTTGGTCAATTCTGGTCGTTTCTGTTCAATTGCTAGCCTCAAACGGTCCAGTTGTTGATAGTAGAGATACGAATTTAGTGTTTGGCCATATGGAATTATTCATTTTCAGTACCATTTAAAGCACAGTAGAACCTTCCTGACCGTTAGTCCTGGTTTAGCCACCGTTCAAGCTGCTTCACCGCGAATTGACCACAATCGTTTTCGTTTTTTAAACATTGTCTTTTTTGGTGTCTCTAAGGAGGTGTTGAAGACTCCATTGAGGAAGTATTTGGTGTTACTTTGATATTTGTGTTTAGTATTTTGTTTCTGATTTATGTACTCTGTGAAGGAAGATTTTATCATTGCATTTTTTTAATACTTATTTAATCCCAAGTGAATAACGGTATTGGGCCATCCATGTTTGTTATTCCGCAATAAACAACGATAAAAAAATTCCAAGATTGATTGCCAGATTCACAGGTTGTCAATATAGTTAAAAGGGAAAATTTAACTTACGCTTCTTTGATTTCAGTGGCGGTGTCCCTGTCGAAGTTGAAACCGTTGGGGTTGTCCCAAGGTGGGGACGGCGTCCCCGCATAATCCGGCCTGCCGAACTGATCCGTCTTTCCGAACTGATCAAGCTGGCCTCCTCTACCCCCATAATTATTGTTGGCGTAAGGATCGTTCGGGTTGGGGTTTGGAAATTGCACGGGATTCTCGTTGTTGAACCCGCCGCCCCCGTACTGGTTATTGGGGTTGTAGTTGGGCGGCGCGGGATTCAAATTGTTGGGTTCTATTCCGGGACCGGGACTGCTAGAACTGAAAGGATTTGGATTGTACGGGTCGTACTGGAAATTCGAGTCGGTCACTTGTGCTAATGTGTTGCAGCAGCATGCTAACAGTAGTACAGGTCCATAAAGGCACAGTCTTTGTTTCATTGTTAGGTTGGTAGTCTGAAAAGAAATAAAGAAATTAGATTATTCCACCTAGTATAATCATATTATATTATTATAATATATAAATTTATAAAAAACTTTATTAAAACGCTTGCAGTATTCGACATAAGGAATCTTAGCATCACAGACTAATTATCCAAAGCAGACGAAATGTCTTTCTATCGTCAAAATTGGCAATTTTGATTTCGAAGACGAAGAACGACCCAAAGCGCCACCAAAGTTTAAGGATAAAGAATTTGAGGCAATGCTTGATCAAGATCCATCACAGACGCAAACGGAACTCGAAAAAACACTTGAAGACATTTACCCCATTGTTTTCCATTGTTTAAAAAAAAGCAAAAGGGAAAGAGGTTTTTGCATCGAATTGTGAATGGTGATTAAAAATGGGACCATTACGACAATCCAAAACGTCGGGCAACGAATGGATCATCAACTGTCAAGCCGAATATTCATGGCGAGAAGATCATGCTATGTATTTGGTGGGACTAGCTGGGTATGGTGTATCATCAGCTACTACATTCGAACGAAAGGATCACAGGGGAGCTCTACCGACGACAACTGATGCGCTTAAGCCGAGCATTGCGATAAAAACATCCGCAATACACCCACATATACCACAAAATTATTTTGAAGCACGACACATGCAACGTCGCCCATTAAAACGTATTCAGAAACGCTCAAATGGGAAGTTCTACCCCACCCGCCGTACAGTCCAAATATTGCTCGTTCTGATCGATGCAATAAGGCCTGGCTGACCAGCACTTCTCCAATTACAAGGAAGACGAAAAAGGACCGATGTATGAATAGCAACCAATGAGACAGACTTTTTTCACGATGGGATCCATCAATTTCCAAAAACATGGAATAAAGTAGTTTCCAAAAACATGGGCAATACCTCGAACTTCGAATGTAGAGACAATTTTTCACAATGAAGATTAAATTTTCGACAAAAAACCGCACGAACTTGTTTATACTCTAAATACAGAGTTACAAGGAAAACCTTGGACTAACTTTCTTTCATTTAACTTTATTAAACAAAGGAAATTAAACAAAACAACAACGAATAATAATAACAAACATTTGGTAATAATATATTTGAGCGGTTTCGAAGTGGTTTCCTTTGGCGGCGATACATAGCTTCAGACGCTTCTTGAAATTTTTGCCAATGGGCCGCAGCTCTTCGGGCGTTAATCGTTCCCATTCCTGGCGCATGGATTGCTTCAGCGACTCCTAACTTTTGTAGTGTTTAGCACACGCCCTGAGCTCCAAAATTGACCACATGCTGTAGTTCGTTGGGTTGAGATCCGGCGAGTAGGGCGACCATTCTGCAGATGTGATGAAAACCGGAAAATGGGTCTACACCATTCTTGCGTCATTTTCGCTTTGTGCGCTGCTGGCCCCACGAAAGTACTACGGCCTCGAGAATGTTGCAGCGGTAGACTTCTTGATTGATTTTGACCCCTTGATCCATGAAAACCAAGGGATTGCGGATTTTGACGATGTTCGACGATGTCCGACGTAGGATTGTTCTACGGTGAAAAGCTTCTCGTCTATGAAGAGAATGCGCTCCCATTGCTGACCGTCGGCGGGATGAAAGAGTTGGCGGTAGCTTTGGAGTCGTACGCGCTTGTTTTCATCCGTGAGGAGTTGAACTTTTTGGAGCTTGTATGGCTTGAGGTTCAGCTCCTTTTTGGAGCTTGTATGGCTTGAGGTTGAGCTCCTTTTTGGACTTTTGACGAACGAATTCACGGTCGATATCGGTCTCACGGGTTATTTTCTTCATGGAGACCCTCGGATCTTGATTGACTCGTTTCTTGACGGTGTTGCGATTGCTAGGCGTATTGGCAGTGCGTTTTCTTCCACTTCCTGGACGACGATCATAATAGCCAAACTCCTTGAGGCTTGAAACGGCAAATTGCATTGGACACGGTTTGTCGAGGCACACTGAGCAAACGAACAATTTAGTATTAACACTAACCTTGACGAAACAGCTCCAAAATTGCTCTACGTTTGTTTATCATTCACACACTCTGCAAAATAAAGTAATATCAAACTGAAAATTCACATATTAGTACAAGAAAGTGTAGAGAATCTACGAGAATAAAAATTTTTTGGTTGCGCTAAAATACTTTTGTAACACAGTAAAATTTGTCCGAAGTTTTTCTTGTCATCCTGTATATACCAAAAGTAATAATAAAACTTGTTCAAATTCAAGCCTAAAAGTCTCAGAGATCAAATTTTATATTCTCAAGTTTCGACCCATAGAATATAATTTGCAGGACAATATAAGTTAGATTCCTTGCATACAAAATAAATAATGAACTCTCCAAGGAACATCTGCAGTGACATAATCGTTGATAATTGATATTTATTGAATATTGGTGAGAATTAATTTCACATCAAATGCGCATAAGATACTGCAAACTACTCGTGCTCAAATTCCTGAAACACCTTAAAAAGACATTATGCAATCTTTGAAATGTATGAATTTTCTGTATTTTTGCGTTTGTATAAGAGTCAGTGTTGCTTCCAGTCATTTAGCGACAATAAGTCACATTAGATTTTATAAAATTCCATTTAGTTATAATACCGGCGAAGCGGCACCGATTTCGATAGAAAAATACTGAAAATTTCACAAAAATGTTTAATATTTTACGAAAAATACCAAATTTGAACATAACTCATATATTGAGACTCCATACCTAACCTAAAAATTTCTAGTGTCTAGGTCTTTTCGTTCAGAAATTTGCATTTTTACTTCCAGTCATCCATCCACCAGCACGGCCGATCCTCACAAAATTTTGTATAACTCTTCTTGTTTGTATACAACTAAATACTGGGTTTCATTTAGACCGGAAAATAAGAAAATACCAAATTATTATAATTTTTTCAATTCTTAAACTGTTATGAAGAAACGACAGTTCCCATGAAAATGAAAAACACAAAAAGCTCATCCATCCTTCGCAGTTCGATCTGCATCGTTACATATTGGCAAGAAATATGTGGAAAACGGCCGATTAAGTGACTCCCAGTGTTTTTGCGAGTGCCTCTTGCGTTTGTGATGGATCTTCATCCAGCCTTGTCTCTAATTTTTCATACTTAAACTGCTGGCGCTCCTGGTCGTTCTCCGTCTTCCTAATCAAAATTGCCAGATGAAGCAATGGAATAATTATTTCTACTCCTTATTATAAAATTGATATTTATGGTTGTAATTTATTTTAACAATATCAGGGTATAATGGATTTCGACTAATTCATTGGTAGAAATTCCTTATCCCGCTGATATTTTTTAATATATTAGAAGTTTTCAAAATACTGATTTTAATCTTTGATTTTGAATTAAGATTAATTATCAATCTGAAAGTTCAATATTTTTGTCTGATGTGATTTTCGGCCTAAAATTCGAAACGTACATTAATTTGGAAGAAAGAATAAGGCCAAAAGTGTAAGTTCTTCAATGTTCTACAGTATTCGATGAATTGTAACCGTATTTATGAATAGCTGAACGAATTGTATTACAAATATTTCATAATACATAATATTTAAATGAGGTTATTCTGATTTCCACAATTTATATTGTGAAAATTATTTTTATTCAATAAGGATTTTCACCAAGTAATGACTCGGTCTTTACTTGACGGAAATTCATCTTCAATATAAGAAAAACAAATATTAACTTCCTCTATTTTATTAATTTACACGACAAATGTTCAATCATACCATGGCTTCATCAGGCGAGTATTAAAACTGAGGTATACAATGCAAAACATGACCTTAAATACACAGCACTGGTACAAAAAAATAGAGGGGTGGAAAGAGGTGGTTTACAACCAATGAAAAATGTTAAGTAGGGGGATCTGTTTAAATCTATAAAATCAATAAAATTTGTCCTTTCTTATATCTATTGATCTCTAAAGTTTGTAACAGATTTAGTTTATGAATTTTCTTTTCGATATGTAATATTTCATAGTTCCTATTAAAATTATGACCAGTCTCTAACAAATGGTTGGCATAAGTTGAATTTGGTTTATTATTAATACAACATTTTGCGTGTTCTCGTATCCTTGTTTGGAATGATTGTCCCACATATATACACATGGGCAATAACTACATGTTAACTTGTAAACTTCTGATTTTTTGTTTTTAGGAATGACGTCTTTATTATTTTTTATTAAGCTGCCTAAAGAATTAATGGTTATAAAAGAGATGTTATAATTTTCTTTAAATATCTAGCAATCTTTTCAGATTTTTGGCCTATTTAAGTTAATGAAATAAGTTTTGTTTCGTTTCAATTTTGAAATTTTGGATATAGATACAAATGATATTGCATTCTCGTAATTTATTTTATCAAGTAAATTATCTATAATTAACGGATTTTTTTTAACGACTTTTCCATATACGGAAAACCTACACACACAAATAGTACGATTCTTTCTACTTCAAACCATCCATTTTCACAAAAATTATCAGCTTATAATTGTATACTTTACAGATTGGTTAACATACCTATAACAAAAGAAATTTTTGAAAAAGAAAATAAAATCATTAAACAAATAGCTTTCAATAATGATTTTATTCCGTCAATTATAGATAATTTACTAAATAAAATAAATTACAAGAGAGCAATATCACTTGTATATCCAAAATTTCAAAATTCAAACGAAACAAAATTTATTTCATTAACTTACATAGGCCAAAAATCTGAAAGTATTGCTAGATAGTTGAAGAAAAAAGAAAATTATAACATCTCAACCATTATTCTTTAGGCATCTTAATAAAAAAATAATAAAGACGTCATTCCTAAAAACAAAAAATCAGCAGTTTACAAGTTAACATGTAGTGATTGCTTATATTTATATGTGGGCCGTTTATTCCATACAAAGATACTAGAACATGAAAAATTTTATATTAATAACAAACCAAATTCATCTTATGCCAACCAGTTGTTAGAGACTAGTCATAATTTTAATAGGAACTTTGAAATGTTACATATGGAAAACAAAAGTCATGAACTTAATCTGTTAGAAACTTTAGAGATCAATAGATATAATAAAAGACAAATTTTATTGAATGATCAAATAGTTTCAAACAGATCCCCCTATTTAACATTTTTTATTGATTGTAAACCACCTCTTTCTACCCCTCTATATTTTGTACCAGAGCTGTGTATTTAAGGTCATGTTTTGCATCGTATACCTCAGTTTTAAAACTCACCTGATGAAGTCATGGTATGACGAGACAATTGTCGTGTAAATCAATAAAATAGCGGAAGTAAATATTTGTTTTTCTTATATTCAATACAAATATTTCCTCTATAGGTGTAATAAATGGTTTAAGATTAAAAATTAGCAAAAGGCAGAGTACACCTTTGAACGTCATAGAGCGTGGAAAGAACTCAAAATAATGAAAGTTTCAGTTCATTCAAAGATATTACGCTATTAAGTACCCACTACACCCATCCTTGCTTAAGACCATCTGTTGTGTTGTGAAGTGAATGAAGCATTAGGTTTAATGGTTCCAGGGTTATCGGTTTCCGCATTTACAGATATCTCTCCCATTTATAAATAGGACGTATGGCAGTTGTTTAGGCTCCCTTGACGTGTGCGTTCTTGTTTACCTTCTGGTACGCTGTTAAACGCTCAAATTCGGATATGTCGACTGCACTCCGCCACCTAATGAGCTTCTGGGGTGCTCTCCAACTATCAACAATCGACGTACAGCAGTCAATTACATATATTCACTGTAAACAAGATGTGGTTGTGTTTGTTTTCGTTTCGTAAAATCGGAACATCCTAAAATTTCTCCGATTGGCGTTCTACGAGGGAACAGAAACCTCTGGGCATGTTTATGGGTTCTAAAACGATTACATATTTGAGGAATTTACGAGATTATGTGGTAAAATGCGCCACTGTATATTTCAAATATAATCTTCCTTTTGTTTGTGTCACGATTAGTTTATCGTAATAAATTATTTATTAAAAAGATGTGAAATTGGAGCTACTAGTGAATTGATTAATACTCAGCAAATTGAGACAAAACTGAAGATGGATGATAATCTTACTAATGTATTTGGTTGTTTGAAAAGTGATTCCGTTTTTTTTTTAATGAATAAATATTTTATTAAATTATAAATTGGTCATTGGTCATTCTGGTCCAACACCTTTAGCCATCTTTCTGGTAGTAGCATGATTCCACGCAATTTTTGGACTTTGCTGGCAAAAAACTGATTGAGGTGATTTTTGACCTCTTCATTTGTAGTGAAGGTTTTACCGTCTAAAAAATTTTGCAATGACAGGAACAAATAATAATCCGGAGGCGCCAGATCTGGACAATATGGTGGGTGTGGCAGTGTATACCATTCAAGCTGTAAAAGCTTTTGGCGAGTGACCAAACTTGTATGAAGTCTCGCATTATCTTGGTGGGACACTACACCTTGTCTGTTTATTAATGCTGGACTTTTCTGTTGAAGTGTCATAATTCAGTTTGTCCAGCTGATGACAGTAGACTTCCGAATTAATTATTTAATTTTTTATTAATTTTTTGAAATTAAAATTGTAGAAGACAACAGATTAAATCTGTTTTGATATTCAAATTCTGTAATAATCCTTCTATCAAGTAAAAAACCGTTCCTTCTTATTTTATTTAATTAAAATAATAAAAAGAGGTTTTCTCTTGATAGAAGGATTATTACAAAATTTTAAATATCATACAGATTTATTCTGTTAACCTCTCTTATATACTGTGTAATAAGTGTTAATTTTATATGTCTACTAAATTGACAGAGTGTGTTCTAAAGACATTTATTTTTTTAATTCTGAAAGTTTCTGAATAAAATTTTTTTTATATTGAAATTTGTAGGATATTAACAGAGTAATAATGGATGCCAGAAAGTTAATTTGCACCACGTTAACGTACCACCTCACAAAGCTATCATTGCGAACGAATTTCAAACCAAAAACTCAATAAACCCTATGGAAGAATCACCGTATTCCCCCGATATTGCTTCGACTGATTTTTCCTCTGTCCAAAACTCAAATTACCTATTATCAGTCGACAGAACGCATAAAAAAGAATTCACGGCGCGTGTTGAAAACGATTGCTCAAAATGTTTTGATGTTTCATTTATTCGATGGCGTAAGTGTATAATTTAGGAAAGGGTGTACTTTGAAGACGATACAATAAATTCGGATGAATGATCCATATTATGTGTTTCAATAACCGATTCCCTGTAAGTTTTTGACACTGTAATATTCATTCCACATAGAACTCGAATTCTTATATTACTCTGGTATATTCATTAATATTTTTATATGAAGTTATGCCCCATTATTATCGTCATGATTATACAGGTGTACCAACGAAAATTTAACCCCCCAAAACTCAGAAACGAAGAATTTACGGAGATTTAAAAAAACAGGTGAACTTCTGTTTTGAGGGGGACCAATTTCCATCACGACTTTGTTCCGAAAAAACCACTCCCATGAAGGTGGAATCAACCCTCAACATTTTTTTAATGGAGAAGAGACGTCGAGTGTTGGTTAGTTTGAATGTTATTTATGTTCTGTACCCAGTTTAAATGTTAAAAATCGGTTCGTTATTCACCAAATAATGTAATATTATACTTACCGTCAAATGGTGATGTTGAACACAGTTGAACTGCCCAAACTCGAGAACCTAAGAGTTCTGAAGAATCCAAAAATAATTTTCAAGTTCTGTATAGGGAGAAAGAATTCCTATGACGACATTTTTCCGAAAAAAAACACTTTTTTAGAGTAGAGAGAAGATGTTGTATTTGGTTTAGTTTTTTCTGGTCTCCAAACATAGCAGTTGAAATTTTCAAATTTGTTTTTTTAATAGCAGAACAATTTGAATTTTTGAATATTTTTACTTCAAAAACATTCGAAACATTCGCCTGAAATTCATTATATCATTGTATGGAGGTTGGTGGTGGTTATTTTGAGCAATACTCACGTTAGTTCTTCAAATATTTTACATTTATGTCTGGATGTTCCCTATCATACACAGATCTGGAGTATTTGAATGTATTAGGTTTCTATTGAATATTGAATTGTATCAGTCCTTACTTGGTGAAAATCCATATTAAATAATTTGAAATAAGGTTATTCTGATTTTCACAAATTTTTATTGTTAAACTCACAACAATTGTTTCGCTATCACAGTAGCGAAACAATTGTTGTGAGTTTAACAATAAAAATTTGTGAAAATCAGAATAACCTTATTTCAAATTATTTATTAGGTTTCTGTTTGAGTTACCACCCTTCTGATAATGTAAGTAATGATAGGGAACATCCAGAAAAATGTAAATTATTTAAAAAACTAACGTATTTATTTTATTTATGTTTTGTTCAAAATGACCACCACCAACCGCCAAAAATGTTAGGGGTTGTTGCCATCCTCAGATTGTTTTTTCGGAACAATGTCGTTATAGGAATTCTTTCTCCCTAATCCAGAACTTGAAAATTATTTTTGTATTCTTCAAAACTCTTAGGTTCTTGAGTTTAGGCGGTTCAACTGTCTGTTCAACATCACCTTTTGACGGTAAGTTCAATATTACATTATCTCGTGAATAAAGAACCGATTTGGAGCATTTTAACTGGGTTGTGTACAGAACATAAATAACTTTCCAACTAACCAACACTCGACATCTTTTCCCTATTCAACAAAATGTTGGGGATTGATGCCACCACCTTCATGGGGGTAGTTTTTTCGGAACAAACTCATGATGGAAATTAGTCCTCCTCAAAACAGAAGTTGACCTGTTTTTTTAGAATCTTCGAAAATTCTTCGTTTCTGAGTTCTGGGGGGTTCAAATTTTCGTTGGGACACCCTGCGTTTGTATATTTCTGGTACCAGAAATAAACTTTTTTACATCTCTAATTATGAATTTCTATTCAATTTATTACTGAATGAATGCTCTCACAGATAACGTTACTCATTTTACGCTACATAAAAATAAAACTGAAAGCTTCCATACGGCAACCGATGTTATCTCTTGTAAAACATTCATACTCCTATAAACATGAACGGATTCAAAAATGACTAATCGAAAGAAATAATTCATAGTCGGTTAACGTCCGAATATGTTAATAGGAATTACTTGGTAAGATTAACTAGGCGAGTTATTCACTATCGAATTTATTGGTGATTGTTGACTTGAGCCATTGAAAAACTGAACACAGCAATGAGCAAAAATTGAATTTGACACTTTGAAGCAACCAATTGAAAAACGGAGAAGAAATTTATAAAAGGCCAAACAATCAGCGCTATCAATTTTTGAATATCCGTTATCTTAATAGTAAACTTTTTTCACATAAAATAAACCTTATTTAATGTTAATTATGTATGTAACTGACAGAAAGACTTTGGTCGATAGCCATTTGATTACTATAAATAAAGTTGATTACTATTACTACTGTAGTGAGGTTAGCAAAATTACATAATCTGTTCGATATTAAAGATATACTAATCGTTAAATTACCCCTACTCAAACTTCTTTCAAATATCCATAAAATTCCGTACTCGGTTCATTTGAATCAATTTCAAATATAACCTGCAAGATAAAATGATAATCTTTAATTAAATAAAATAAATGGAGGTTTATACTTGATAGAAGGTATATAAAATTATTTAAATATTTTAATATTTACATATATATTCTGTTCGCCTTCTACATATTTAATTTGAAAACATTATATTTCATAATTAACTTCAGGAATTAAATTAATGTCATATAAGTACTACTTATATCAAACGACATATAAAATAAACACTCATTCATTATAAGACATCCAAATGATATAACAAAATCCAATAAATATAAATTGTTAACAAAAATCCTATAAATTAAATATTTTGAGTAGACAAAATTTTATTTCTGCTCATCCCTCTTATGAAAACAAATATCTTTCAAAAATGTTTAACATAATCTTAAGAATTTCATCATAAAACTATTTTACTTAGAATATTCAATATTATTGGATATCTAACTAAGTTACTTTTTAGAAAATCTCGACCCAGAAGTGTCTTGGTTCCAACAAGATGCTGGTACCGTAACAATTGATTTATGGAAAGAAAGATTTGGGATAACATTATTTCGAGAAATGGTCCAATTAATTGGCCTCCAAGATCATGCGACATAACTCCACTAGATTATTTTCTTTGGGGTTATGACAAGTCATTGGTTTATGCTGATAAACCAGAAACAATAGACTCATGTTATATAAAATAAGGCCTGAATATAGCATGATGAATAGCATAAGCAAAAATGCTGTTATTGTTGCGAGGATAACCCAGAAGAAGTGTTGAATGAAATTCCATTACATTCCGAAAAACTCAGTGTGTGGAGTGGTTTATGGCATGGCGGTCATCGGAACTTATTTCTTCCGAAAAGAGGATGGAACCTCATTGGCAACCACTATAGGGCCATGTTACTCGAATTTGGCCAGAATTTGAGAACATTAATACTGAAGAGATGTGGTACCAACAAGATGGTACTACATGCCATACAATTGATGCTACACTAGTTTTGCTAAGGGAAAAGTTTGACGATAGGATCATCTCTCGACGAGGATTTGTGAATTAACATGTCTGCATAATTTTCTTTGAATCGATCGATTAGCTTGGTAATTCAGACAATACAAGAATGCCACAAAACTAATTTTCGGAGAAACCAATATAGGTTTTAAATGTGATGACCGGCAAATTCTGAGGCGTTGTTGAATTCGAGCCAGGCTTTAAACTGATCGATCGATTCCGAAATATAAAGGGGGACAAAAATGTACTGGAGAGGGTTCATGCAAATGGAAGTAACTCCCTTAATCCTGATGCATCAAAGATTAACTGGACAGAGTGATGACAATTTGGTGCTACTCCATAAGGCGAATTTGGAAAGGCTTTTCAATTTATGCAGGATGATGGTTCACAGAAAAAACACAAAATAACTGAATGAAGCAGTTATAGAGAAACTTCTCAAATAAATTTTCAGATTACTCTCTCTATGTGAAATAATTGGTAATTAAATAATGAAATCCGTCAAGAAGTTCACAGCTTAATCATAAAGTTAGACATATCACTCTATCACTTTATTTCATTCGTATGTTGAAATCAACTATATTTTCATCATGAATAATTTCCTTCTGTGAAATACTAGGTGAATAAATGAAAAAAGCACAAAAGAATTTCAGATCTTAAGTAGAATTTCCCATTTTTTATAAGATTAATCATTTTACATCCCTTCGGATATTACAGAAATAATTTTATTTAAACTATATATATAGAATTGAATTTTTGCATGGTGCTCAACCACGTTTTTACAAATTTTTCTTTCGAACAGAATATTTGGTGAATGGAGGTATGTAGATAAATTATATTAATTGTTTTTATTTAGCATCCACATGACATCCAACTGATGAAAATATGGGTTAGAATTTCAGGTTATTTTTTTGGAGAATGTGCTATCTATTTTTTTTAAGAGGGACCTAAAAAAGACCTTTTTGAATTCTTTGTAAAACATTTTTTTGGTGATGAAATTTGTTATTCCTGAATATGCAATCGAAACAAATTTGTCTTGGGTGATGGATTTGGATAGTTTTGATCAATATTCTGTTTTCTTTTGATTCTTTATTGGTAAGCTGCCACTCACATGTATTGATAATTATATATGTTTATAAATTGGAACAGTGTTTCCTAAGGCGTTTTAATCAATTTTATTCTTAAAAGTTTTCAAGAGATTTTTTGGATTAAATTTGTAAAGGTTTCGAAGAATTAATCCAACTATTACCTGTAATATTTCATTTAATTTTTTAAAATTCTTACAATGAAATATGTAGAATGAACAATTTTTTCATATCCTATATTTTCCCCACGAAAACTTTCTTTCTGTGAAATACTGGATGAATGAATATGGAAAATCTTTGAAAAAATTTCAGATTTTATCAATATCTCAATTTAAATTTAGGATTATATATTCTAACTTCTGAATATTGATTATATATACAAGGATATCAATTTGATAGTTTTTGTATATAGTTTCAATATATATTGTAGAAGTTAGAATATATAATTCTGAACTTGAATTATACTTCCATCACATTCAAATTGATTTTTGAATTATGAAATAAATTCGTATGGAGTCTAAATATCCACAATGTATTCCTTAATTATTCATTACTTTTGAAATTCTGGTTATTTTTCTCACCATGGGACATTATTTGGGGTGAATAAATTTTGTTATGTTTTTCTGTGTTCCGAGTAAAAATGGTTATAGGTTATAAGTAACAACACGTTGATCATTTCTGTTTTGTTTTGGATACTTTAAAACTTACTAACGATTTTATTCGTTCCAGGTTTTATCTTATTTGGTGAGTTAAATTTTGATCTTGTTATATATTTGAATCTGAAATCAATACATTTCTGAAGAGGTCAAGAGACCGAAATAGCTATCAAATGTTGGAATTCTCGTTCAATTATTGTTATTTGATCCTTTATTTTGAGAATTTTAGATTTTGGAATAGTGGATTTTCTTGTATTTTTGTGTTAATAACATATTTATATATAATAGTTTTCGTTAATACATTTGTATTAATACCTTTCATTATATAATTCTGAATTTAAAGTCATTTCAATTTTACTTTCATCAAGTATTGACTCACATTCAAATTGAATATCTCAATTTGTTTCTGCTATAAGTAAACTTCAGAAACACACCACTGATTTGATAAATTCCTTCGCCATTGGAGAGATACATTATTCGAAATATTTAGATATAAAGACTATATATTACGTTAATTATACAAATAATAAAAAGTAATGACAGCATTTGTACAATGCGGACGCTAGTCATGGATACTTTCTTTTTGCAAAATACAAGGTGCATCAAAGTTTGGTTGTATTTCAAGTTTATGAAAATCTCCAGGGTGCTTGATTCCTGAACACTTGTTTCCGCTTCGCCTAGTAGCTCATCCATTATATATCCCAAAAGGCCTTCCTCACCGTCCGCGGCACAGGAACTTAACGAACACCCCACGATTTATTATGAAATCGCAGCGTTCCTCCCCCATCAGTTGCAAACATTATTTCCGAGATTATTTTCAGGGATTAAAGGATGGGGTGGCCCCCCCCTTTTAGCACGTGCTCGTTAATGTCGGTTTTTGTACCGGATGCCGGATCGTTGGTGAGGATGCTGTCCGGAATTAAAGCCTTCTATCTGGCGGCGAAACTTGCGTTTATTCTTACATGTTCGGTATATTTATTTTGGGGATTTTTAAGGGAGGTCTGGTGTTCTTCTGATAAGATGACGTTCGGGGAAGTTGTTAGTGTAAATACTTGAATTTCCAAAAGGTAAACGTGAAATATGATCCAGACGCCTTCATCACCAACAAATTTGTTTTTACTGTCCATCCAAAAGTGTGCCTTCAGGCTCAATTTCATACAACATTGAAAAAGATTATGTGAATCATCGAACTGAACATAAACACAAAGTGGCGGTAAAGAAATGTACCAAACATTATACAATAGTATAAACTGAAAATTTACTTTGAAGGATAATATTACAGATAAAGCTGGATTGATTCTCCGAATCCTCTACAAATTCAATCTGAAAAATTTATACACATAGAATTATTAACAAATATGAGCGGCAGTTAACCAATAAAGAATCAAAAGAAACCATAAAGAATTGACTATTATCATCCAGAAGCCATCATCCAAGACAAACCTGTATCGATTGTATATTCAGTAATAACAAATTCCATCACAAAAATGCTCCACATAGAATTACACTCTTTTAAAAAATAGATAGTACATTCTCCAGAAAAAGAATCTGAAATTCTTAGCCAAAATGTGGTCAATTGGAAGTTATTTGGATGGTAAATAAAAAACATCAATAAAATATAGTACGTCTAGAAACTACCCACAATGTATTATTTTTCATAATTTTAATATACTTATTTTTTGTAACATTCTAAGACAAAATTAATGTATAAAATAGGTTATGCAGATATGGGCAAAGTTGCATGGCAGCAGTATTTTCAAATATTATTGATTGTCAACAGGTATACAATTTATGAAATAATGAAAGAAGAAAACAGGTAGAATATTTGTATAGATAAAGTTTTCAACAAAACAATTTAAACGCTTTATTGTCCTTAGGACGACACAATCTGCGCCTGGGATTTCGCAAATTGGCTAACAGATTTGGAAATCAACAAAATATAAAAGTATGTCCAGAATCCGTCCGTATGTCATTGAAAAGAGAAGGCTATCAAGGAAACCAAAAAAATCCCTATAATGACACCTTCACAAAAGGAACGAAGGATAGAATTTTATCAACGTTTTCAAAAAGATAATTTTAATAATGTCTTTATATTTGATGAAAGTTTTTTCCAACTTGGTGGAAATCACTTAAATATCCTATCAAAACAACTTGTTACCGTTCAAATTTCCAACTTTCCTACCAAAATAATGGGTTGGGGAGCAATATCTCAGCGTGGTACTACGTCTCTCTGTATAGTTGATGGTACCATTAACAGTGGAAAGTATTGTGGCATTCTAAACGATTTTCTCCTTGAAACGGCGCATGCTTTATATCCAGATGGGTGGCGTTTTCAGCAGGATAATGCAAGATGCCATACTTCGGCCTATACTCAAGCTTGGATGCAAGAACACCAAGTGACAACCATTTCATGGCCAGCAGCTTCACCAGATCTTAGTCCCATATGTTTTCAATGTGACTAAGATCTGGTGAAGCTGCTGGCCATGAAATGGTTGTCGCTTGGTGCTCTTGCATCCAAGCTTGAGTATATCTTAGTCCCATTGAAAACATATGGGGACTAATAAGGTTTGAAGTTGATAGGGCAGCGCCTCGTATTAAAAATGATTTAATTCAGTCAGTTTTACAGTCCTGGACTACCATCACCGAAAATTATGGAGGTGACCTAGTTTCGGGTGCACCTCGACGTTTTGTCAAGTGTTTACAGTTAAATGGAGGTTGTATAAGTAAATAAGATGAATATTTTGTTATAATTTTCTAATTAACAAATTAAAAATATATACTAAATAATTATTATACTACTCTGTCAAGAAAGTACCGGGAAATTTTAATTAAAACAACATTTTTACATTTAATCGTCAAAATTTATTGGGTCGCCTTCAAAATAGGCTCCATTTGCTCCAATACATCTATGCCAACGGCACTTCTAATTATCGAAACATTTTTTATAGGCGCTTTCCGGGATGGATTT
The DNA here is from genome assembly GCA_034642435.1 of Megalocaria dilatata. Taxonomy (NCBI): domain Eukaryota; kingdom Metazoa; phylum Arthropoda; class Insecta; order Coleoptera; family Coccinellidae; genus Megalocaria; species Megalocaria dilatata. Next base: position 41,151,366 of record CM067856.1, on the reverse strand, counting down.
TAGCTCTCGCGCCGAATTTTGTTTTATGGCTTCAATCGACTCAAAACGGGTGCCACGAAGGGGCAATTTTAGTTTTGGGAAGAGGAAAAAGTCGCAGGGAGCCAAATCCGGCGAATACGGTGGTTGCTGGAGCATGTTTGTTGAGTTTTTGGCGAGAAAGTCAGTCACAATCGTAGCTCGGTGAGAAGGCGCGTTATCGTCATGCAAAATCCATGAGATGTTCATCCACAAATTTGGCCGCTTCTTACGGATACGCTCACGCAAACGTTTCATAACGCCTAGGTAATACTCCTTGTTTACCGTCTGACCCTCTGGAACGAATTCGTAGTGCACCACGCCACGGATATCGAAGAAAACAATGAGCATCACCTTCATTTTCGAGCGGCTTTGGCCTTCATTTTCGTCCGTCCTTGAAGGCTCTGTACCACTGATATGCACGAGTTTTCGATACAGCATTATCACCAAAGGCCTTCTGCAACATTTTCAATGCATCGGCACACGAAAATTCATTTGCAACACAAAACTTTGAAAACAAATTCTTTGCTCAACGTAATCACCCATAGTAAAAATCGGCACGCACTCTGACATCGACTGACTTAATCAGCTGTTGCAAACACACTAGTTGACAGATCCCGCTCAAGCTTGGCACAGTAATTAAGGACAGTGGTACCAACCTAGGAAAAAAAATTTTTACCTGCCTCATTGCCTTGCCAGATTTAAATCGATAATTCCCGGTACTTTCTTGACAGAATGTATATTGGGTGTTTTTTTTAGAGTGATAAAACTTTCGATAGGGATAACTGTGATTTGACAGAAGGAAGAAGGGATGTTTTTTTGACATTTCTGTTCAGTAAGCATTGATAAATTATCATGGAAAGATTCACGCCGCAACATCGTTTACAAATTGTTGAAATTTATTTTCAAAATCAGTGTTCTATTCGCCAAACTTAGAGAGCACTTCGTGAAATTTATGGTTTACATAATCGTCCATCAGAGCTGCTTATTCATCGAACTATCGATAGATTTCGGACAACATTTTCTCTACTCGATGCAACACACCAACAACAAGACAAAGAACTGTACGTACAGAAGAAAATATCGCTGCTGTACGTTATAGTGTTAATGATGATCCAGATTTGTCTATTCTTCGACGTTCACAACAAGTTGGACTCTGTGCATCGATCACATGGAAAAATTTGCGTAAATATCTTGGTCTACACCCATACAAGATCCAACTGGTTCAAGAACTAAAGCCACTTGACCATAATAAGCATCGTTTGTTTGCTGATTGGACCCTAGAACAGCTTGAAATTGATCCACTTTTTTATCGTAAAATTGTGTTTAGTGATGAAGCTCACTTCTGGTTGAACGGCTATGTAAACAAGCAAAATTGCCGTATATGTAGTGAAAACAATCCTCAAGAAGTTCTGCAGGTTCCATTCCATCCTGAAAAATGCACTGTATGGTGTGCTTTACACACTGGAGGCATTATCGATCCATATTTCTTTAAACACAAAGCTGGAACTAATGTTATAGTGAATGGTGCTCGTTACAGCTCGATGATTAATGATTATTTGTTTCAAAATTTGAATAGTATCGACCCAGAAGTGTTTTGGTTCCAACAAGATGGTGCTACACCTCATGCTGCTACCCTAACAATTGATTTATTGAAATAAAGATTTGGCGATAACATTATTTCGAGAATTGGTCCAATTAATTGGCCTCCAAGATCATGCGACATACTACACTGGATTATTTTCTTTGGGGTTATGTCAAGTCATTGGTTTATGCTGATAAACCAGAAACAATAGACGATTTGGAAGCCAACATAACTCGTGTTATTGATTAAATAAGGCCTGAATTACTCGAAAAAGTGGTCCAAAATTGGTCTGGTCGTATGCGGTTCCTCAGAGCTAGTCGTGGTGGACATATGTCGGATATTATTTTTAAAACATAAATGTCATAAAATTATCTTTCAAATAAAAAGAATTTGGTTTCAATCTTAATTTAAATGTGTTTTTTTTTTTCAATTTAAAATTCTATGACTCTAAAAAACACCCGATATTTACATACATTGAAAATACAAATTATAAATATAATAAATAAATATAACAAGAAAATTTATTTCAAAGGTTTTTTTTTAATATTACAGATAATTTAATTTTAAGAAATTTTTTGTTTAAATTTGTAGAGGTTTCGAAGAATTAATACAGATATTATCTGAAATATTTCAAAAAAATCCTTCGAAGTAAATCCTCGATTTATATTTGTTTATTAAATATATAATTTGTATTTTCACACATGCGCGTGACAGTTTTCAGATATCGAGTCTATGATCGTATCTTATTTTCAACATTTGTCTGTGGAATAGCCTAGTTTTTAAATAGTGCTCAATAAGTTGATCACGTTTATTGAAGTTGGCCTGAAAATAGAATATTTGGTGAATGAAGGTATGTAGATATATTTTATTGATTGTTTTTATGTAGCATTTGAGTTGAATATGAGTAAGAATTTCAGATTCTTTTTCTGGAGAATGAGCTATCAAATTTTTTAAAACTATAATAAAAAAGAGCTTTTTAAATTCTATTTGGAGCATTTTTTGGTGATGGAATTCGTTTTTTCCGAATATCCAATTAAAACAGGCTTGTCTTGAATGATGGTTTCTGGACGATGATGGTCAGTACTTCATGTTTTCTATTGATTCCTTATTGGTTAACTGCCGCTCATATGTGTTAATAATTCTATATGTCTATAAAGTGAAACAGTGTTATATTTAATTCAATTTTGAATAGTTTTTAAGAAAGTTTTCAGATTAAATTTGTAGTTGTATCGGAGAATTAATCCAGCTATTATCTTTAAAGTAGTGGATATTCAAGAAAGGGAAACTTACTTAAAAATGACTGGAACATCTTATTCAGAACCCAAAAACCTTACAATTATTATTAATACATAAACCAATTTAGAATCAGGGGAATGAACTAAAAAACTCACGCCAAAGTGAAATAAGTTGGAGAGTACTCAAACGTCAATGAGACAATACATGCCGTGTGACTAAAGCTATTTATTTCACAATTTCTTTTTATGTGTAACGAGAACAAATAACTTGCAAGGAGATTTCTTTAATGTATTATTATTGCAAGGAAGAGACCACACACGACTAAAACTCTTACGAACTCCTATAAACATACAAAATAACTGAATTGTTGCATTTACACCTAATTTTTATTATTAATATAGATATGACATATGAGCAGACGCCATGTGTTTTCGTCCTTTTTTGCGCGCTTTTTTTAGAACAGCGTGCTATCGTTTTGCCCAAATGTCTGTTATTTTAGAATGTTGAACGAAAAATGGTCTAAAACGATTCACTGATTGAGAATCCTAGGTCAAAAGATATTCTGCTCGTTCCGTCCATAAACACTTCAACTTTCAAAGCTAGACTTGAAATTTGCAGAGAAGGTTTAGGCCTAAATATCTCAGTTCGATTCGCTAATGGGCATATTTAGTCTAATAGTTCCGCAGTTATGGACATTCGAAACTTTCTTATTTACCCTAAAATTCCGAAACTAATGATCCGATCGAAATTAAATTTGATATTTAGGTAAACAATAACGACTCGAAGATTAACGCTGAATTATGTGAGGATCGGCCGTATATGCAGACGATTAAAGGTGAAAATGGCAATTTCTGAACGAAAATACCTAGAAACTTGAAATTAATGCAGTATTGTAGTCTAAATATATAAGTTAAGATCAATGGTAAACCACAGAATTATTTACTTGAGTTAACATTTAAATATTTAAATTTTCAGAATTCATTTACCAGAAGCTTTCTGAATTGTTGAAAAGGTGAGAAAAAATTTTTGTTGATTGATGATATATTTTATTGAATATGAATATAATTGAGTAGTAACGAAGTACAGTCTCTCTTAAAACTTTTTTAGTAATCTTTTTACATATCTAGAGAGATTTTATAAGAAGTAACTTAGTTAGATATCCAATAATATTGAATATTCTAAGTAAGATAGTTTTATGATGAAATTCTTAAGATTACGTTAAACATTTTTGAAAGATATCTGTTTCCATAAGATTGATGAGAAGAAACAAAATTTTGTCTACTCAAAATATTTAATTTATAGGATTTTGGTTAACAATTTTTATTTATTGGATTTTGTTATATAATTTGGATGTCTTATAATGAATATTTATTTTATATGTTGTTTGATATAAGTGGTACTTATATGACATTAATTTAATTTAATTCCTGAAGTTATAATTATTAAATATAATTTTTTGAAATTAAATATGTAGAAGGCTAATATTAAAATATTTAAATAAGTATCGATCTAAAATGGACAAAATCGACTCAATGATTCCAGAGTTATTCCCATTTGACAGTTTATTTTCCAAATATTTTCGAAAGTACAATCAGATCTAGTTTAAATTTAGTATTTAGATGTCAAATAACGACACGAAAGCTTATGCATAATTTCGTGAAGTTACATCACGAGGATTTGTATTTCTATTTCAATTTTTTTTCCTATCTGATTTCGTCAAAAATTATGAAATTTATTAGGAGTACAAATAAGTTTCCGCCGTACGGACCCAATTTCCTTGTTTATAATTATTCCTAATGATTTTAAACGATGTGAGACTGCTTGCTGAGTTACTTCTAATGTTAGAGCAAGTTCTTTTTTTGTTTGAGATGAATCTTCCTCTAATAATTCCTCCAATTCTGCATCCTCGTAAATTTTTGGCCTTCCACTGCGATCTTTGTCTTCTACGTCGAAATCACCGTTTTTAAACTTTTGAAACCACTCTCGACACGTTCTCTCACTCAAAGCACCCTCACCATATGCTTCTACGAGCAATTGATGCGCCTCAGCAGCAGATTTCTTTAAATTAAAGAAGTAAACTAATATTTCCCGCAAATGACGCTTACTTGGCTCAAATTTTTACATTTTCAACTTATAAAAATTATATTTTACCAATATAAAATCAATGATATTAATAGGTTATGTTGTTCTTGAATGTCCAAACTATTTTTTAAGCCGGTTATCATCTGCGAAAGCTAACCGAAACTCCGTGCCGCGCCATCTACAATAAAACGGCGGAAACTTATTTGTACTCTTAATATATGAATATGTTCAATATATCTTTTTCCAGTCTTTCTTGCCAATATGCAGATTGTGACACGGAGGGAGCATTTTTACCATGGATTTTCCGTTTCTTAAAGAGAATAGTTCTAAAATTGCAAAAATGACGTTTATTGGATGACAGAACAAAAAATTCTGTATTTATATTCATCATATATAGCTTTTTCGAGAATTAATCAGATTTTAAATTATCAGTGAAAAAAGCACTGCTGAACAAGTGCGCAAAAGCTTCTGACTTTGTGTCAGTGAAGCTTCTCAACATTTTTCAAATAAACTTTTAGTGTGTATAAAAATAGAAACTTTTTTGAAACTATTGAATACTTTACAAAATATTTTTTCAAAATCAGTTCATGATATTGAGTTCGTTGATGTATTATATAATCTCGTTACAGTATAATATTCCCAAACCTGCAACTATCAGGTGCTCTGTGTGATCAGTAACTCTTCGCGAACTGAACATGTTTCAGGCTTAAAAATTAATGCAGTGCAGTTTTTGAGAAATTACAAGAATTCCAAACTTCCTTTAAAATGAGGGTTTCTCCTGGTAAATGATTAATCAAAATAAAAAAGGGTGTAAACGACGTGAAGTCTAAATTTTTTGCACTTGTTCGACAGTCCATTTTCCCTGAAAATTTCACACCTGTGAATTACTTCTGAAAGAATGCTGAATAAAAATACGAAATTCTGTGTTCTGTCATTAGAAAGTCCAATAAACGTCGTTTTTTACAATTTTTTGAATTGTTCTCCTGAATAACCGAAAAATTTCATGAAAATTACAGGATTAAAAAACTCCGGCATTCTCCCTCTGATCTGAATCGTTACATTTTTAAAAGAGAAAGTATGAAAATATATACTGAACAAAACTTTATGCATAGTTAATAAGAAGTATGACCTATGGTAATAGAAAGATACTAGAATTTAGAATTTACATGTAAAACAACGAGAAGGCTAATACAAAATTGTATGAAGATTGTATAATTAAAAGACAAAAAAATATTTTGAGATGATCGTGAATACAAAAATACAAAACAATTTAAGGACGTCTCAGAAAATATATTATAATTTATTTGAAATATTTGAATATATTAAATATTTCAAATAAATTATATTTTTCGAGAAGTCCTTAAATTATGTTTTGTATTTTTGAAAAGGAATTAGTTTTCATAATTGTAAGATCAGAAACAAATATTTATTTATTAATTTTAAATGACAATTATATTTGTTGGGTTATTTATTTCATTTGGTAGTTTATATTGAGTTTTGATTTTATACGTCTATTGAATATAAGCAGTGCTTATAAGACATTAATTCAATTCTAAGAAAATATTTGAATAAAATTTTTTCGAAAATAAAATTATAGGAGACTAACAGATTAAATCCGTTTTGATAATCAAATTTTTAATGAATTAATAACTCGAAACTGCAGTCACAAAAATATGCGAATTTTGGAATATTTTCGTAGTGGAACTTGGTTATTTCTAAGAATTAGTTTTAATTAACCAAATAGTTACGCCCAAATCAGTTCAATACAGGTACAAAGAGTAAAACAGAAGCTATTTTTGTTTGAATCAGTTGGGAATAATAAAATAATGTAAAAACTTCCGACACACTGAATGTGTTTTATTGAGAAATGATTAAAATATTTATTCAATGTACGAAATAACAATTTTCGAAAATTCCAAAGAAAATTAGGTTCTCACTTTTCGAAAATCAGCAAAATCGTAAAAAAATCTCTTCATAACATTTTGAATGGTCATTGAGCTCGATATCGTAACATAGTAAGTTCAACATTAAAATTCCGGTTCCTGGTACATTTCATCCGAAAACAGTTGGGTTAATGTCGAAAGTGCTTTCGAGAGCGTCAGTGAATCGAAGGGCAAGATAAAGATTTTTGGTACAACAGCTCTGGGTATCGTCAAGGTAACAAACATCGGAGGTATCGTGTTACAAGTAATGATACGAAGATTCTTATTACGAAAGAGTTGCTCCTGTTGAAGAGGTTAACTATCTGTTAATAGAGATGCACTCGTTCTGTATATTTAATGAAAGAGTAGAGAAGTGTTTGTAGTTAAAAAGGATATGCCGATAAACGTGAATGGCCGAATAGGCTTATAAATTTCGGAAATAAATAGCTTAAGAGCTTATACCAGTTTAGAATAAAATATTATGATTGAATTAACACAAAATTCGAATCCTCTTATTTAAGTACTATTAGGAGACAACGACTTACAATATAATCGATAATCGATTATCACCAAGTGTGACTTTTTTTTTTTAAACTGATGAGGTATAAAATAACCGAAGTTGTCCATGGATATTTTGTATAATTATCTAAATTATCGTTATTATGAATTATCAATTAAATTGTTTCACTAATAGGTATTTTTTCCCATAAAAATTGAAACAGCTTATCCATTTGATAGATTTCAGATAACCGCCTACTTCTTAACACTATTCTTATTAAGATATTTATACCTGCGATGTCCATTTATATGTTTGGAAGAATGGGCTATAGCATGTGACATGCTTTCACCTGATAAAAGAGATAGTGTTAACATAGCTTCTTATGGCGCTAATATCGATTTTGCCAAATTTTTAAGGATGAATCTATATTAATATCGGGTGTTTTTTTTATAGTGATAGAACTTTAAATTGAAATAAAACATTTAAATTAAGATTGAAATTTTTTTTTATTTGAAGGATAATTTTGTGACATTTATGTTTTAAAAATAATTTCCGACATATGTCCACCACGACTAGCTCTGAGGAACCGCATTCGACCACACCAATTTTGGACCACTTTGTCGAATAATTCAGGCCTTATTTCATCAATAACACGAGTTATGTTGCTTCCAAAGCCTCTATTGTTTCTGGTTTATCAGCATAAACCGATGACTTGACATAACCCCAAGGAAAATAATCCAGTGGAGTTATGTCGCATGATCTTGGAGGCCAATTAATTGGACCATTTCTCGAAATAATGTTATCGCCAAATCTTTCTTTCAATAAATCAATTGTTACGGTAGCAGCATGAGGTGAAGCACCATCTTGTTGGAACCAAAACACTTCTGGGTCGATACCATTCAAATTTTGAAACAAATAATCATTTATAATCGATCTGTAACGAGCACCATTCACTGTAACATTAGCTCCAGCATCGTTTTTAAAGAATTACGGACCGATGATGCCTCCAACGTGTAAAGCACACCAAACAGTGCATTTTTCAGGATGCAATGGAACCTGCAGAACTTCTTGAGGATTGTTTTCACTCCATACACGGCAATTTTGCTTATTTACATAGCCGTTCAACCAGAAATGAGCTTCATCACTAAATACAATTTTACGATAAAAAAGTGGATGAGTATGGATAGCTCAGCGGGATAGCGTCGGACTCGTGACCGGGAGGTCCAGGTTCGAATCATGTTCAGGTAGAAAAGAAATTTTCTAGTTGGACGGGTATCTGCCGCCATTTCACTGTTGGGTCAAAAATTAACAGTGACCTAAAGCTGTGACCTAAAGTGGCGCAAGATCGCAGTAACAAAGCTTACACAGAACACAACTGAACTCCTAACTCGCACAAGCTGAAAAAGCTTCTGAAGGATCTTCACAGAAGATCTAAGAGTATCAGGATAATAATAATAATAATAATAACTATCGATAACTCGACGAATAAGCTGCTCTGATGGACGATTATGTGCACCATAAATTTCACGAAGTGCTCTATAAGTTTCGCGAATAGAACACTGATTTTGAAAATAAATTTCAACATTTCAACGTTGTTGCGGCGTGAGTCTTTCCATGATAATTTGTCAATGCTTACTGAACAGAAATGTCAAAACAATATGCTTCTACCTTCTGTCAAATCACAGTTATCCCTATTGAAAATTCTATCACTCTAAAAAAAACACACGATACATACTTTAGGATTATGAATTTTCGGCCTATTACTATTAAATCTACATAAACATAAATATGTTGAATTCGTTTCAAATATAAGAAAGAATAAAGATAAATAATGTGATATAATGAATCCGCCGTCATTTTAGAGCAGCTCCATCTACGGAAAATTAAAAGCATTCGTTGGCATTAGAGCATTGCATTGATGAGTAGCCAAAAAGCTATAAAAAATGCTTGTCTGTTGCTTATGCCCAGCAATCAACAAAACCTATTCGGCTTTATTCAAGTTTCGAACTGTAACAAAGACATCAGTTGCACTTTCCCAATTCGAAAAACTTCCTATTTAACATACACAAATTCGTATTGAGAAATTTATTTGTTGAAACATTTCATGTTCACTTTAATTAATTGAAAAATTCAATATGTAGATTTCCATTTATTATCTTGAGTAGTCCACATGACGCGTTCGTTAACTGAGTTAACTTCTTCAGATTCTTACAAACAACTAGTCTGAAGTTTTGTAACATGTGGTATATAAATATTTTCTGGTCTTTAAACTCGTTTCATGTTCAAATATCAAAACAGATTCAATCTGTCAGCCTTCTATAAATTTCAAATCAAAAAAATTTTATTCAAAAACTTTTAGTCTTATAAGCACTGCTTAAATTTACTAGACATAAAATCAAAATTCATTATATAATATTAAATGGAATTAAAAAAACCAACAAATATAAATTGCCAATTAAAATTAATAAATAAGTATTTATATATTTACTTAGTGTTAAATATATAAAAACTGATTCATTCATTTTAATTGACAGTTTATATTTGTTGGGTTTTTTATTCCATTTATTATTATGTAATGAGTTTTGATTGTATATGTCTACTAAATTTAAGCAGTGTTTATAAGACATTAATTCAATTCTAAAAGTTTTTGAATAAAATTTTTTGAAATTGAAATTTATAGAAGGCTGACAGAATGAATCTGTTTTGATATTTGAACATGAAATAAGTTTGAAGTGCCAGAAAATATTTATATACCGCATGTTACAAAACTTCAGACTAGTTTTTTGTAAGACTCTGAAGAAGTTAACTATGTTAACGAACGCGTCATGTAGACTACTCAAGATAATAAATGGAAATCTACATATATATGGGTTTCATTTAATTAAAGTGAACATGAAATGTTCACTTCATGTACACTACTCAAGATAATAAATGGAAATCTACATATATATGGGTTTTATTTAATTAAAGTGAACATGAAATGTTTTAACAAATAAATTTCTCAATACGAATTTGAGTATGTTAAATAGGAAGTTTTTGAATAAAATTTTTTGAAATTAAAATTTATAGGAGGCTAACAGAATAAATCTGTTTTGATATTTCAATTTTGTAATAATCCTTCTATCAAGTAAAAAACCTCTTCTCATTATTTTATTGCATATATAATATATAATTTTATTTTGGTTTTCTCAATTTCATTATATAAATGTCATTTGGTTTTAGCTAAGGTCATAGAAAATCCTACAAGCTTTGTGTGATTTTTATGATGAAGATAGAACACGTTGGATTTTCAAAGTTCTCTAATTTTAGGGTTTGTTCAACAAGAGTACCACGAGGTCTTTCTGGTAAGTTATTCCTTGTTAATTTATTTTATTTTTTAAAAGCAGAGTTGGACTGTCGAAGACCTTAGTTGATTTCAAATAGTTTTTTGAATAAAATTTTTGAAATTAAAATTTATAGGAGTAAATCTGTTTCGATATTTAAATTTTGTAATAATCCTTCTATCAAGTAAAAATCCCCTTATTATTTTATCATTTCATGTTCTTGAAAATGTATTCGAATATCCAGAAAAGGGATGCTAAAACTTCAAATGGGCAACTACATAAAAAACAACTATATTGAATATGAATTTCTTCTTTAACAGAGTGTTTCCTTGACGACTTAGAAAACCAGCAATATTGATTTTTATAAAGTTCATCCCTTCTAAAACTGTATTCTGCAACTATATTTGTATTATTCCAGACTAACGATTCGCTTTCAGCAAACTCCCTCAGAGTTTATTACGAGATCACAAGTTCAGTGATTCTGTTTATTGTACATAATATTCATATTGAGAAGTATTCGAAGTTGGACCCCTTGCAGATAGATCAACTATTGTCGAAAAGAGGGGTGATACAGGGGTGTTGGAACTAATGAAATTCCGGGTTACTGCAGATATTTACGGAAGCATGTCTATTTGGTGCGTATCAAATTCCTATTTCAAGATGGAACGGTACATCAAGGAAAATATTTTGTGAGAAATTAATTGATAAATAATCAACTCATTCAAGGGGAATTTCGTAAGGGGAAACTTTTTTTAACCACTACTATCTTTAAGGGTATTGATTGTCATTCTATAAGAAATTTGAAATCAGAATAATTTAAATAACGTTTTTAATTATTTATTCCCAACAAATTGCCACGGGTAACACATGCTCAGATTATAATAAAAATTCACGATAACTATTGATACGTATGAGAGGTTATGTATATTTTCGACTGAACAATTATTACATTCCTACATCTCAGAGTATTGCAGTAGATGAGATAAACTTTCATTCTCACCAGATTCTATAAAATAGTTTTTTCTCTAGTTCTGATAAACTGCAATTATAGCGTTACTTTGATGAAATAAGCAAACAATACATAATAAATAATAATGATAGGTAAGTAAAAAATGAAAATAAAAGATCTGTTAAAAACACTAATTTCCGAATGAAAACAACAAGAATTAAAATTTTCAGGGAAGGTTTGGAGTCTTAATATGGCGGTTAGTTATATTAAAAAATGATCAAAATCAACTAAATGTTTCTTGAGGTATTTTCATTTTAAATTTCATTTTTAAAATGTTTTCAAATTTTCTGGAAATTGAATATATCAGTTATGTTCTGAAATAGTCAGAATCGGCTCAATGGTTTCTAATTATCCTCGTATGAAATTTTATTTTCGTATGTACAAATTTTATCGAGCTGAAATTTAGTATTTAGATATGAAATAATTACACGAACTCATTTTTCCGTCAATTCATTAGTTTCAGTATATTTCATTTCAAATGATGTTTTCATATCATTGTTCATCAAATTTCTTTAGGTGTATGAAATTTCAGAGTATTTTAAAACTATTTTAATTAAGGTTGGAATATTCCTACAATTTCAAAACTTACAAAAAGAATATTAATAAGGCTAATATCGAGCTTGTTACCAAAGTAAAATGAGAAGTGGAATAAGAATCCGATTGAGTTACAAGCAAATGTAGTTATGCGGCAAAGAAAGAAGACATAGGTTCCACTGTAATCGTAACAATTAAACCGAAACTTTTCAATTCGAAACAATGCATAAAAATAATTCGGTTCGAATTTAGCCGTTTCGACAATAATAAGACTCGTCAAGATTATGCCTTTACACCAAAATACTCCAGTGAAGAAGAATACCCACATTACAAAAACTCTCTGAGCGTGAAGTATCAAATCTATCACAAAGGAAACGACAGGATGAGAATGATGCCGAATGTCAACCGTCTCAAGTGTGGTTGGATAATGGTAATCTAGTATAGTAGTGATTCTTTCTAAAAATACGTAGCTGCTCTAGACAGTCGCATATAATCGCGGAAGCGACACCGAAGTTTTTTTTCTAATTTACTGTGTCACGCATGTTATATAAACACACTCATTAAAAACGAAGGATGAATCTCAGTATTAGTTCAACAAAAAAATTATATTACACAGAATGCATATAGATACATTATATGCATATAAGGAGTTCCGCAGCGTAGATTAAAGTGGCCTACCTGCCCGTAGGTCCCCATGGGCGCGGGATTGGGATACGCCCAATCAGCACTCAAAACGAAACAGAAGTCCCCCTTTGCTTCCAGTATAGACTGGTAGCTTCGAAGCACTATCCAACCTCTACTGGCTATGCAGTGTCATGTGTATTCTACCATCATAGTGGTATTGGCATGTGAGCGTAGCTCTTTCACCAAGTGACTACTCAGCGGTCTCCACAGTCTGCCCCCAGAGGCAGAAGGTGTAACAAAGATTACGCCATCGCGCGAAGCGAGAACCCCTCCGAAGAGACGAACTCACCAGCTTCCAGTTTGGGCTTCAGTTCGAAAATCTAGAACCGTCTGACTGGTAGCAGCGGAGCACTATCCAACCTTCACTGGCTATGCATTGTCAGTACCAAAGTTGTTTGGGACGCAACACGCACGCCGGTAGGGCTTCTTATCCATCCACCCAAACGCATTCTCATGATGTCTCAATTAACGAGCACCGTCAATCCGGCCTGTACGTTAAGACCCACGAACCCATGTGAGGTCTTTCGATTGATCCTGGCGTCAAGCACCAACTAACTAGCCGTTTCGTCGAGATCCACCCTGAAACGTTACAAAATAGATCCAGATTCAGGACGAGGCCGGTTGAACCGTCAAGTCCCGCTAACCCCTGAGTCATTTCATGAGAATATTCCGAACATGGGGTCTGCGAACGGATAAATGAAATACCTCCCTAGTCCAGCATGCGGACTTTCAACCACTACCCCCTCGAGCCCAACACCAATCGAGTGGCCAGGTGGTACAAGTACCACCAGTGGGCATCAACCCTCCCGAGGTAACGCAATATGCTACATAACGCACTCGGCCATTGGACCGAAAAATCCGGAGATTTATTGCAATAGGTAGAGTACGCTACTTTTGAGGTAGAGGCCCTGTGCTGCGACGGACTTCCTGTCACTGAATTAATAAACCGGCTCAGCCCTCCATTCCACCATAACGGCAAAACTAGGGCCCCATTCAGAAGATCTTCCACCACAGCGATCCAGCGACTGGCGCGAATGGCATTACTTAAGGCATCGAGACTTAACTCTACATTTAACCGGGATAAAACTAGGATCCTAGTCAAGACAAGCACCTCCATTTCGTCAAGATATAATGCAACGGCGGTAGGGGGGAGGCTATGCCGTGTCAGTGCCCGAGTTCTTTAGAATGCAACTCACACGTCAAAGGGACTTCTTTGCATCCACCGTGCTTCGACAGCTCAAGGCTCAGACTCGTCATGGACACTCCCAGTCGACCCGGGTTCAAACCCAGCATATAGCGTGGTCGAGACCCCTAGACCTCCGAGCGAGCCTTGTTATCCAGGCGCAAGAACTGCGCCGAAAGGGGCTTCATGCCTCCAGAGTCCATTCGACCGCTCAAGGCCCGAACTCGCCGTAGACACCCCAGTCGATTCGGGTTCAAGCCAAGCCTAAACCACGGTCGAGACCCCTGAACCTCCGGGCCGGTTATCCAGGCACAAAAACTACGACCCTGCACGGTAGAATACCCTTCTAGCCTAGCACGCAGGCGTTCAACCACTCCCCCCACGAGTCCAACACCAATTAGGGTGGCCAGAAGTACAAGTATCTCCGCGGGACAAACCACCCACCCGTGGTAACCTTGTTTTCAAAAGGAGCCATTGAAGGCTAACGATCACCAAGAAGAGTTCAACTCGATGCCAGAATCCACTCGAAAAGTCTAGCACGTCCTAGTATCACTCCCCTTAAAGCTAGCACAGATCTAATTCTGACGCATTCGCCCTTATGGACAGATAACCTGCAATCGAGTAGAACCACGACAGTTCTATGGGTGAGCGCCCTGTGTTGCAACACCCCACCACCCATATTAGGACAATAAATAAGTTTGTGCGGTTTTTTATTTTAAATTGAAGCTTTATTGTGAAAAATTGGTTATACATTCAAAGTTCAAACTATTGTGCTCCGCTAGCTACTACAGTTTCCCATCTTTCTAGCAATTGACGGATCCCATTATGAAAAAACAGCCGGCTCTTTAGCCGCTAACCATGCATGGATCCATTTTTGGACTTCATCGTTATTGGAGAAGTGCTGGTCATCCAGGCCATATTGCATCGATCAGAAGATATGGTAACCAAAAGGAACAGATCTACGCTGTAAGAAAAAATTCCGAAAATTCTTGTAATTTTCCGTAACAAAATCAGACACGAGCCTTTGTGTCGTTATTACAATCTAAATGCTATGACAAGCATTTGACGAAATAATAGCTCACTGTTCCCAGAAACAAGCGCGCAAAAAGATATCAGAAAACCAACCCAACCAAAAAACATTTTTTCGTGAAGTTACTCAGCTCTTAATTTAAGATGAATAAAAAACTAAATAAATCGGTCTATTTAATTAGCATAGAAATTGGTTCAATTATCTAAAAATAAGGGTGAAAGCAAAGGTCAGTTCAGACGATAAAATTTTATGACGTTTTATTTTGGGACATATGTCTTTAATAGACGAACGGGCCAATATTTCCTGCACTCTAGCCAAATGTCGCAGGGTAACGTCCACAACAAAAGTTCAAAGAAATTTTTGTGGTCGGATTTATTTTGGAACATCATATAACATTAGAATGGAATTTCTATTCGGAATGTTGCAAATCTTTATCAAAGTTTTACCAGTTCCTCTTCAAAATGTTTTGGTTTTCTGCATATTTATCCTCGAAAACTAATGATTGTACAATTAAATTGAAAACCAGATCATTTTGAAAACCTATACCAATTAAATTAAAAAATTAATGACATGCTTAGCTGAACATTTCCTATTAAATAACAACAAAAATTGAAAATAGTTTATTCATCCAAATAAAATCCCAAAGGTATGTTCCATAATTTTTATGAATAGGATTAATTACTCAGGAAAAAACTGAGAATCAGATTATTCCGAATATCTCTACCAAATAATTAATTTTTTAAAATTAATGTTATACCTAGGAAACTTTGATACGTAAAATATTTTCAATTTCTTTAATTATCAAGAACTAATTTTACATAGCAAAACCTATTCATTTATGCTGGCATGAAATTTCTTTAAAAATTTTTCAGATCAAGCTTCACAATAATTATATTCTAAAATTTTTTTGAAATTAAAATTGTAGAAGACTAACAGATTAAATCTGTTTTGATATTCAAATTTTGTTATATTTCTTCTATCAAGTAAAAAACCTTTTTCTATTTTAATTTATACATAAATCCTTTTTAGTTCTCGAGAAACTTGTATACAAGTTTGAGCCGAAAACAGTGTTCTTAGATTTTCTCTCCCAATCAAATGTGAAGAACAGGCCTAGGGCCTTATATACTACTCTGTCAAGAAAGTACCGGGAATTTTCAATTAAAACAACATGTTTACATTTAATCGTCAAAATTTATTGGGTCGCCTTCAAAATAGGCTCCATTTGCTCCAATACATCTATGCCAACGGCACTTCCAATTATCGAAACATTTTTTATAGGCGCTTTCCGGGATGGACTTTAGCTCTCGCGCCGAATTTTGTTTTATGGCTTCAATCGACTCAAAACGGGTGCCACGAAGGGGCAATTTTAGTTTTGGGAAGAGGAAAAAGTCGCAGGGAGCCAAATCCGGTGAATACGGTGGTTGCTGAAGCACGTTTTTTGAGTTTTTGGCGAGAAAGTCAGTCACAATCGTAGCTCGGTGAGAAGGCGCGTATCGTCATGCAAAATCCATGAGTTGTTCGCCCACAAATTTGGCCGCTTCTTACGGATACGCTCACGCAAACGTTTTATAACGCCTAGGTAATACTCCTTGTTTACCGTCTGACCCTCTGGAACGAATTCGTAGTGCACCACGCCACGGATATCGAAGAAAACAATGAGCATCACCTTCATTTTCGAGCGGCTTTGGCGTGGTTTTTTCGGTTTCGGCTCATTTTTTGCCACCCATTCCGATGATTGCTGGCTTGTTTGCATATCGTACTCGTAGACTCAGGGCTCATCACCAGTTATAATGCGTTCCATGAATGTAGAATCGGAATTACAGCGATCCAGCATGTCTGAAGCAACCTGTTCGCGATGACGTTTTTGAAGAAAACTCAGGTCTTTCGGTTCGAGTCGTGCGGCCACCTTTCTCATGCCCAAAATATCAATCAAAATCGTACGTGCGGACTCGTGGGATATCTTAAGATCATGTGCTATCTCTCTCAAGCTGGTACGACGGTTTTCCAGCACCCTTTCCTTAATTTTATCGACGTTATCTTCGATCGAAGCCGTCGATGGGCGTGCACTTCACGGCCATCCTTGAAGGCTCTGTACCACTGATATGCACGAGTTTTCGATAGAGCATTATCACCAAAGGCCTTTTGCAACATTTTCAATGCATCGGTACACGAAAATTCATTTGCAACACAAAACTTTAAACAAATTCTTTGCTCAACGTAATCACCCATAGTAAAAATCGGCACGCACTCTGACATCGACTGACTTAATCAGCTGTTGCAAACACACTAGTTGACAGATCCCGCTCAAGCTTGGCATAGTAATTAAGGACAGTGGTACCAACCTAGGAAAAAAAATATTTACCTGCCTCATTGCCCCGCCAGATTTAAATCGATAATTCCCGGTACATACTTGACAGAATGTAAGTAGAAGAAGAAGAAGTATCATATTCACTGCAATATCCTATGCTCACAAGACCAATTAGAATAATGAAAATAATTAAAGATCAGCCTCGATTTGTACCTCATAAGTCGAATAAGTTATGTGGTTGCACCCACCTCAAAACAGCAACAGTAATTGTAAAAATCAAATCCTTTCTCACTGCAAATTCTTTATAATTAGCAACTACCAATTAAATAGGCCTAGATCTTTGGCAATTTTTGGTAAATCCACAAGCTACAAGTTTTTACAAAGCATTGATTCCTGACAATGTAACAGGAGAAGAAGAAAGTTTCAAGTTTGCGGAAGACTCGCCCATTGACGATGGTGACAAACGGACAGCAACGATCAGAGTCCTACCGGTTTCCGAAGAAAATTGTATTTCGAATTTTAAAATAATGTTAATGATACCTATAATTCTGTTAATTAAATGCTGAAATTCTGAAAAACTTAAATGTACCCTAATCGATTTACAGGTCCTTTATCTATGTACAGCTTACAACTCAATTCGTGGCATCTCTAATGCTCAATGGACCTGTGTACCTATATTCACTCCACACATGAACTCCAAGAATTTTATGAAATATTCTCGTTCACGAAAGAAAGCATAGGATGCAAACAGCTGGCTGAGGTAAAGGGTCTTTCAACAATAATTTTCGGTAAATATGTAAATTTTTATGTCCTACAGATTGTCACATTTTAATTTCGCCGTTGAAGCCCAAGCATTTTGAAATATTGACGTACAGATCCATCTATCGTACAGTTTATCAAGTATCAATTATAAAAACCCCTAGTCCATATAGTTCCGTACTTAAACTCCCGGAACGCTGGCATGGAGTTATTGAGTAATTATGTTTTTCTTATCGATGATATCGACATCCATTTTTGAACATCTTAGTTGACTTTAAATTCAGAATAAGATATTCTAACTTCTACAATATATATTGAAACTATATACAAAAACTATCAAAATGATATCCTTATATATAATCCATATAAAATATTTTTCAATGTCTTCTTGATTAATTTGTTTTTATTTGATCCTTTATTTTGAGAATTTCAGATAATTTTGGAATAGTTGATTTTCTTGTATTTGTATATTAGTATAATGTTATGAATTTATTATATTTTTTTAAATTATTAATTGTATTTTTGAATTAGTATTAATTATTTATTGTTTGGCTCCCACGTGTTGGGAGCTAATTATTATGGCTATTTTGTTTAGTTTTAATATGAATACTTGTTAGATCACTCTTGTTTCTGGTTATATGTATTGGGGGTTGCCAGCTAACTCTTAAGATTATAATTTTGTTATTGAATAATTGAAATTTAAATATTATTAATTTTCATTTATTAGGGAGGGTTCAATTTGAATTTTGAATAAGTTAATTTTTAAAATATATATTGAATAAAAGTAATCTGAGATAATATGAATCTGCGACTACTAAACTAATCTAAATGTATAAGTTCTATGTTCTAACCTACTAACCTTAATTCTAAATATCGTAATTCTAACGTGAACAAGAAATGATTTAATTTTGAAATTAAATTGAAAAGCTTTACAGAAATAAACTTATTTCTACCTTTGGTACGTTCAATCATCCATTAACAATGTTCCTTTTATGTTGGCTTTGCTCTATTCAGGAATTTGTTCTGGTTCTTGGAGAATGTTTCTGGAATATTCGGATTTCCCAGCCCACTTCATTGATTTCTTCTTTTGAATTTAAATTATTGAATACTTGATTTATATTTGGGATATTTCTATTTAAAACACTCAGGTAACGTATTTCTTGCTCACATTTCCATTCACAATAATAATGTTAATTTATTTCTAGGTTTTGGAACTGAAAAGAGAAAATTTTTAATCGCAGCGACGTGTATGTGCTATGGAGTATTCATACTGAATGACATTTCCTCTGCTTCGTCGTTTCATAATTTTCTCGAAAAATTGAATTCCAAAGCTTACTAGCTTCTTCAAAATTATTTAAAAAGTGATGCTTTCACTGATTTTACAAAATTTACACTATTTCTTGGCTTGAAAGTATTCTAGATGATTAACCTATTATTTTGTGAATAATTAGGTACCAGTATCATGAAAATAGTTTGAGTTTAAATACTTATTTTTATATGAAGAGTTTTCCAAATGTCAAAAAGTTTACATTATTTAACTTCTAATGCTTTTTACTGAATACTACTTATGAAATTGATTAAATTTCTTTATCCTAGATGCTATTACAAATTTATTGATGCATAACCATCTTCAAGCATATTTCTTACATCCATAATTTCAAAATTTCTGACGTGGGCAATATGTTTTTCTTGATTTTGATCATATTTGACCTATTTACATCATTCTGGTAACTTTTGATTGTTTCATCATATCACATTTTATAGAGTAATTATGAAAATAACAAATCTTTTCAACATTTTCTTTACCAATTTTAAACTAGATATCTAAATTCAAATTACTTCTATTTATTGTAACTTTAGCTTTCTTAAACATTTAATATTTATCAATTGAATGGTCTCTGTGAGTTCTATTTAAGATTATCAAAAGAATTGACTATCGTTTAACAGAATTTCTACTCGACTATTGGTTATGTACTCCGAATATATATTTTAATTGATTTTGATCTCATTACACTCTAACGAGTCAACATATTTGTGAATCTTTTCGTTGAATTTTATTGATTTTCATTATCTGAGTTTTTAAATAATGGTTATTTTTAACTCGTTTATAAGATGTTATTCACATAACACGACTCTATAAAAAAATTTTCGTTCTTTGTCCTAAAGTTTATACTATTATTTTCCAGTTAGTTATGCACAAAAACGAAAAGAAAATACCTTTTTTCAGTATAAAGTTTGCTTTTGTGATAGTTATAATAATAATACTCATTTTTCAATTTTTTCATAAATTTTAATTGATTTTAATATTTTTAAAAAGACCGCGCGGTGAGAGTGGGGTATTAACGTTAACACTGTGCCGCTAGATGGCACCCGAGTGATAAACAACCATCAGGTGTTGTTTACAAGCCCAGAATAACTTAAAATGTCGTCACGAAAGTGCAAATACGATGCTGATGCTTTTTGTTTTATATGTGGTCAATTTATTAAAGTTCGAGACGTGAAATATGAACTAAAGACATCTCACGTTCTCTGTGAAGCCTATGAAGCATATTTTGACTGTCCTGTACGGAATCAAGATAAGCCATGGGCTCCACATGTTGCTTGTAGTTATTGTAAAAGGTGTTTGGAAGGTAAGCAATTTTTATTTAATCAAGCGATGAATCCAAAATAATAGACATATTAATTTTTATTTTTATATTTTTAGGTTGGTATCGAGGTGAGAAAAGGTCTATGAAATTTGCAATACCAAGGATTTGGCGAGAACCAAAAGACCATATTACTGACTGCTACTTTTGTATGGTGAATCCGAGTAAAAGACGTAGAGGTAAAAATGCAAAACCTATTGAATATCCTGATCTCGAATCTTCTTCTGCTCCAATTGCTCACGACCTGACACGACCAGTACCTGAGCCACCAAAAAAATTATCGCAGAAAAGTAGCTCATCTTTTAGTTCTTATAAAAGTAATTCCGATAAGTAGTTTTTGCCTACACCTGAACAACCAAAACACTATCTCATTACTTCAGAAGATTTTAACGATCTAATTAGAGATTTAAATTTGCCAAAAAATAAAGCAGAGCTTCTAGGCTCTCGGTTAAAACAGTGGAATTTGATTGATGATGTTAAGATCACGGATCAGCGGACTAGGCATGAAATGTTTGCAACGTTTTTCACGAAGGAGGATGGACTTTGTTTTTGTAATGACATTAAAGGTATGTTTGAAGCAATTGGCATACCCTGTGTCCCTAGCGAATGGCGTTTATTCATTGACAGCTCTACAAAAAGTTTAAAAGCAGTTCTATTGCACAACGGAAATAAATTTCCGTCTCTTCCAATTGCTCACTCAGTACATCTTAAAGAAAATTATGAAAGTGTCAAAATTTTGCTTGAATCTGTAAAGTATCGTGAGTATAACTGGGAGCTGATTGGAGATTTTAAAATGGTGGGATTTTTAATGGGGCTACAGGGTGGATATACAAAGTATCCGTGTTATTTGTGCTTGTGGGATAGCAGAGCGGATTCTAAACACTATATTCAACGGTCATGGCCTGTAAGAACAGAATTGTGTGTCGGAAAACAGAACGTCAAATTTGAGCCGATTGTTGAAGCGGAAAAAGTGTTAATGCCGCCTTTGCACATTAAGTTAGGGTTGATGAAACAATTTGTTAAAAAACTGGATGAAACTTCAGAAGCTTTTGGATACTTAAAAAAAATTTTTCCGAAGTTATCGGAAGCAAAGGTTAAAGCTGGGGTTTTTGTTGGTCCGCAAATAAGACAGATTTTCGCCGATGAAAAATTTCCAACGTTGCTGAATCGTACTCAAAAAGCAAGTTGGAACAGTTTTAAAGCAGTAGTTTCTGGATTTTTAGGAAATAATAAAGCTGAAAACTACGAAAAGTTGGTTCAGGATATGCTTACAAATTTTAAGGCCATGGGCTGCAGGATGTCATTAAAAGTACATATGCTGCATGCTCATTTGGATAAATTTAAAAACAATATGGGAGCCTATTCCGAAGAGCAAGGAGAACGTTTCCATCAGGACATCATGAATTTTGAACAACGCTATCAAGGGCAATACAATGAAAACATGATGGGCGACTATATTTGGGGTTTATTGAGAGAAAGTAGCTATAAACATAAAAGAAAAAGTAAAAGTGGGCACTTTTAAGTTATTTTCCACTTTTCTATAAGCTAAATTGATAGTAAAACTTAATAAAAATAATAAACATTTTTATTTCAATAGTTTTATTTTCAATCAAAAATTAAAATCCGAGATTTTTAAAAATTTCGTTCAATTAGACTTCTAAGCACAAAAGCAAAGTTTTTCATGCCATATATTTTTTTTCCGTCTTATTACGACCTAAACTACCGAAATTTAATGCTTTGCAATCAAAATCAAATTTCATGTTGACCCGTGTTATTGACGCGACTAATCATTCGGAATTAAATCAATTCAGAGGTTTGCATATCAGACCTCCAATCACCATAAATTCCGGAACAACCCCCCCCACCACCACCATCCCCACATTCATTCTTAATAAACAACAATAATACCTACTTCCCGGACGAAAAGACAATAAAACCCCCGTGCCAGGTGCAATGGTCGAAATAGCGGGACCATTCAAAGTCACCCCACGAACGCCGGCCAGAACCGAAACGTCGGATCAAATTGGATCAATTGAATCGAAATCAACATGTCTATGGATGTAAATACCGTCTTCCGGTGCGTTAAATTTACATTTCCTCTTCTGGGCAGTGTCGTGTGTGAACCCTGTTCCTGAACGAATCGATACGGGATCACTTTTGTCTGAGATTTAATTAATATGACGGCAGGTTCCGTATCGAATAGTACAAGGCAAGACGGTTGCTTGTTGGGCACTGATCAATTGATAGTCGTCTGCGGTTTTTTTGTTGGTCACGCTGTATGCTCCCCAACCCTCGGTTAAGATGGACGGTGTTGAGGTATCGGTCATATCCTGTACTTTACTGATGAAGTCATTACCATATTTGAAACGGTGTTCATATATTATTCAATTGTGTACAGACATCGAATGAAGCAGGGCCATTATGAACATTACAGGGTAGATGGAATAATGACTTTCAATGTTTAAATAAATGACCGTTGAAAACATAAGTTTACGATTTAATATTGTCATTGGTAAATCTCTTCGCTTCGCAGTCCACCAAATAGTGGACAATTTGGTTTTATACACACCTCGTCAAAAGTCTTGCCCCCCCCCCTATCAACTCTCAACTTTATTTAAATATTTTAATATCAGCCTTCTACATTTTTAATTTCAAAAAATTATATTTAATAATTATAACTTCAGGAGTTAAATTAAATTGATGTCATATAAGTACCACTTATATCAAACGACATATAAAATAAACATTTATTATAAGACATCCAAATGATATAACAAAATCCAATAAATAAAAATTGTTAACCAAAATCCTATAAATTAAATATTTTGAGTAGACAAAATTTTGTTTCTGCTGATCAATCTTATGAAAACAAATATCTTTCAGAAATGTTTAACATTATCTTAAGAATTTCATCATAAAACTATCTTACTGAGAATATTCAATATTATTGGATATCTAACTAACTTACTTTCTATAAAATCTCAAGATATGTAAAAACATTACTGAAAAACAAGTTTTAAGAGAGACTTTGCTTCGTCAGTTCTCAAATAATTCATATTCAATAAAATATAACATCAATCAACAACAAATATTTACTCACCCTTCAACAATTTAGAAAACTTCTGGAAAATGAACACTGAAAAATTTAAATGGAGTGTAATGTTAACTACAAATAAAAAATTCTCTGGTTTACCCTTGAAAAAAAAATTTTGTCTACTCAAAATAGTTAATTTAAAGGATTTTGGTTAACAATTTTTATATATTGGATTTTGTTATATCATTTGGATGTCTTATAATGAATGTTTATTTTATATGCCGTTTGATATAAGTGGTACGTAATTATATGACATCAATTTAATTTAATTCCTGAAGTTATAATTATTAAATATAATTTTTTGAAATTAAATCGGTAGAAGGCTAATATTAAAATAATTTTATATACCTTCTATCAAGTATTAACCTCTATTTATGTTATTTTATTCATAGTATATAATTATTTGGTTTCCTTAACATTCTTTATACAGATAGTCCTTGTGCTATAACAGAGGCCGTTAAATTGTCTTTCTATCTTTTAATCAAGGGTAAACCACAGAATTATTTATTTGTAGTTAACATTACACTCCATTTAAATTTTTCAGTATTCATTTACCAGAAGTTTTCTAAATTGTTGAAGGGTGAGTAAATATTTGTTGCTCATTAATGTTATATTTTATTGAATATGAATTATTTGAGTACTGACGAAGCAAAGTCTCTCTTAAAACTTGTTTTTCAGTAATGTTTTTACATATCTTGAGATTTTATAGAAAGTAACTTAGTTAGATATCCAATAATATTGAATATTCTAAGCAAGATAGTTTTATGATAAAATTCTTAAGATTATGTTAAACATTTCTGAAAGATATTTGTTTTCATAAGATTGATCAGCAGAAACAAAATTTTGTCTACTCAAAATGTGTATTTAATTTATAGGATTTTGGTTACCAATTTTTATTGAATTTTGTTATATCATTTGGATGTCTTATAATGAATGTTTACTTTATGTCGTTCGATATGAGTGGTACTTATATGACATCAATTTAATTTAATTCCTGAAGTTATAATTATTAAATATAATTTTTTGAAATTAAATATGTAGAAGGCTAATATTAAAATAATTTTATATACCTTCTATCAAGTATTAACCTCTATTTATGTTAACTCTCAACTTGTTGAATGTAACATGATAATTTTTTATGTGTGGAATCTTCATTATTTTATCACTCAATTTCGCCCGGGGAAGTTGTGCCCTTTCAAGGCGGATCAATAATGTGCTGGGGGGTATAATGTTCGGTCGCCGTAGCCCTCTTATTATCGTTGAACGAACAATGACCGGTGCCATCTACGTAGAAAACATCATTGAACCAATCATTGTTCCTCTGCGCAAGGAATTTGGGGATAATTTAACTTATCAGGATGATAACGCCCCACCACACCGCACGCGAAGGGTTCAAAACATTCTTCAAAAGACAATATCCAGAGAAAGAACTGGCCAGCAAACTCACCAGACATGAATTATATTCAGCACGTATGGAATTACTTAGGAAGAGCAATATCCAATCGCCAAAACCCACCTTCAACTTTTCAGGAATTGAGTTTAGCCCTTCAGAAACAATGGAACGATGTGCTTGAAAATTTCATTAATGACCAAATTCGTGGGATGCCTAGGCGTATTGGGCAGTTGATTGAAAAAAGGGGTGACTATACGGACTATTGAATTTGGGTTCAGTTGTGGAATAACTATAATTAATCAAATATAAATAATCGATAAATTTAGATTTTTTCTCATTTTTTCTATTTTGTCTTATCCTGCATAAAGCAAAGAGTAACAAAGATTTTCTATCAAATATATTGCAGTTGTAATAGAGGAAAATATTCATGTCATTTCCAGAACATAGATTGTTGATTTCTTGAGAAACCTAGGGAGGTCAATACTTTTGACGATGTGTGTATTTATTTATTTACAAAGGAGCACATACAGTTAATTCAATACCCAGATTGGTCGTAATTATAACAATTTCAACAAAAGTGTCATAATCTAAGGAAAAATATATACTTAAAAGTAAAATATCGCAACAGTCAAACCAGAAAAATTAAATACAAATTGGAAAATAAATCAACCAAAGAAATAGATAGACTAGAGATACCGAAAACCAAACAAAGGTGAAAGAGCTACCGATGGCGATTCACAAATATATTTCTTAAAATATTCCTCACGGTATTTTCACTTTGGAAGAATACATCAATTTGATCTTTGAACTGATTATACTGATGAAGCATCCAGTGGATCGGAGTTTATAGCGCTGTTAGTGTACTTAAGAAGCAAATAAAGTATCAGACTGTCTAAATCTCCTTATTGGAGTTTATTTGTGACATCATGATTAGGGAGTCCATGTGGTTGTTGAAAAATTTCCGAATAAAAAGGAGATCACCCATTACTCTACGATTTTGGAGACTAATCAAGTTGAAATATTTGAGTCTAACATTAAAAGGTGGACCATCTGTTTGCATTTTGAATTAGTGGTTATTTCGAGTCTGCTATCACTTCTGCCATTCGTGTTTTGACAGAAAGTTAGTTTAATATATTACATTAACGAAATGGGTCGATTTACGCTTAAACAAAACTGGGAAATATCAAAAACCTATTTATTTAAGTGGTGAATCTTCTTCTATCCAAACTGTTAGAAATGTACGTGCAAAATTCAATAGAAATCAGATGCCCTGACGGCAGTTTGTGTATCAATTTGTTCGTGAAAACTGGATCGTTATTTGATAAAACAACCCCTTCACGTTCTCGTCCTGAAAACACTGCTGCTGTAGCCCAGAATGTGGCTAAACATTCATCAACATCAACTCCATCATCGTCCTCAAGAATTGAACATTTCTCGCACTTCTCCGATAAGAATAAGCATAAAGACCTCGGTATAAGGCTTACAAAGTTCAATTAGTTCAAAAAGTGAAACCCCGTGACCATCCGAGGCGTTTCCACTTCGCTCAATAGGCTAATGATCGCATGGCTGAAGTTGAGCATTTTCCAGAATTTTTTTGTGAGAATCCGTTAAGGATAAGTGTTACGCTAACCCTCCAGATACGATTGATGCCTTGAAACACGAAATCGAAGTAGCCATTAATGAGGTTGAGCCCCAAACAATCGACAATGTACTGACAAATTGGGTTGATCGGATGGAGAACCGTAGTCAGTTGTGGCGATCATTTAAATTATATTGTCTTTTATTCGTGAATGGTAAGGTTCGACCTTTCTAATAAATTCATAACTTTGAAAAAATATTCATTAGTTTTTTATTTCTATCTGATGAAAAATGCAAATTTTAAAGGACACAGCCTTCAATTATTTGGATCTCCTCCATTTAGATATAAATTGACTCAAAGAACGAAAGAACAGTATTTTATTTTCACATGTGGGAATAAAATACCGTCTCCTATATATTTTTCAATTAAAATGAGTTTCCACCAAGTAAAGGCCGAATCAATCAAAAACATAATTATGGTATATAAAGCGTTAGTGCAGTTTTCCGATTGGATAAATATCGACTTTGTCTCAGTACTAATTCTAACATAGCATTATAAAATGTTGCGAAATAAAAAATGTGGACATCAAATTTGAATTTCTAGTTTAGTTTCAATTCAAGATTTTCAGTATCCTCGAGTTCCTTGAGTCCACTTTCAGTTGATATTTTCATGGATAAAATAATGAAAAGAGGTTTTTTCTTGAAAGAAGGATTATTACAAAATTTTAAATATCATACATATTTATTCTGTTCTTCTTGAATAAAATTTTTTTTAAATTAAAATTCGTAGGAGGTTATCAGAATGAATCTGTATGATATTTAAAATTTTGTAATAATCCTCCTGTCAAGAAAAAAAACACTTTTTATTATTTTATTGTTCATATAATAATTATATATTTTGGTTCACACTTATATATATTATAAAATAGAAAAAGGCTTTTTACTTGATAGAAGAAATATAACAAAATTTGAATATCAAAACAGATTTAATCTGTTAGTCTTCTACAACTTTAATTTCAAAAAAATTTTCATTCAAAAAACTTTTAGAATTAAATTAATGTCTACAATAAGCACCGCTTATATTTAATAGACGTATATATTCAAAAACTCAATATATAATACAATGTCAAATGGAATAAATAAACCAACCAATATAAAAAAGGCAATTAAAATTAATAAATAAATGTTTGAAGGAGACAAAATTTTGTTTCTGATCTTACCATAGTGAAACCAATTCCTTTTCAAAAACATAAAACACAACTTAAGGATTTCTCAAAAAATATAATTTATTTGAAATATTCAATATATTTAAATATTCAAATAAGTTAATTCAAAAATCTCTCAAAACATGTAATATATCTTGAAAAACAATTAGAATGCGGATAATCTCTTCATCGGCCCTAGATAATATTTAAATATCAAAATCAACTAATCATCACTATATCATACCTTAGAATTTAACACGTGACTTGTTTGAAACAGAATAACTTTAAAAATACAGGTAGTCAGTTCGTCACAAAATCACAGAAAACTGTAAGGCATTCTATGATCTTCTCACCATTGACATTCCATAATGAGAATTATTCAAGCCAAAATATAATTATATATTATGTATAAAATAAAATAGAAAAAGGCTTTTTACTTGATAAAAGAAATATAACAAAATTTGAATATCAAAACAGATTTAATCTGTTAGTCTTCTACAATTTTGATTTCAAAAAAATTTTTATTCAAAAAACTTTTAGAATTAAATTAATGTCTACAATAAGCACCGCTTATATTTAATAGACGTATATATTCAAAAACTCAATATACAATGTCAAATGGAATAAATAAACCAACCAATATGAAAAAGGCAATTAAAGTTAATAAATAAATATTTGAAGGAGACAAAATTTTGTTTCTGATCTTACCGTTTTTCCGTTATAGGCATCCCAAATTGCTTTTTGAATATGTTCTGCATGTTTTAGGAATTTTTGTGAAGGAACTTATTCTGAGCAAGTTGTTTTTGAAGTAGTTCTTGAAGTTATGTTTTGCATTTTTAGAAAGAGATTTGGTTTTCATAAAACAAGGTACAAACAAAACCTTGTACCCCTCAGGTGTTTATTTAGTAATTTTAATTAATAATTCATATTTCTTTGAATTCTTTTAATTCCTTTTGGTACTTTGTAATGATTGTTAATTCTATATGCATACTAAATTGAAACAGTGTTTTTCTTAGATATTTATTTAATTTATTCTAAACGTTTTTGAATACAAATTTTTTGAAAATAAAATTTGAAAAAATTTTCCATTGATAGTTTGAAAATACAATTCATGAAAATAAAAGTAGAATCGCTAACAAGATTATGTGTATTATGAAATTAAATCTTCATTGAAAATTTAGGAAAGAGTTTCCACTCATCTCTTGAACTACCTCCAGTTTTGCTGTAGCTTTATTTAGAAAAAAAGTACTTCTACTAGCACTAGTAATTCTTTCATTTCAATAAACAGAAATGTTACGTTTATGCAACTCAGTTCTGCCCTAATTTGTCTCGCCATTGGAGAAAACAGAATGCGGAAATATGTGCCAATTTCCATCTAAAAGCGTTTTGTCATGACATCAATTAGCTAATTGCACTGCCCATCAGAATCAATTATGACATAGACTTCTGTCCACTTATTTCTAACCTAATGATTAAATTGGCTCGGTTGTCAGCCCTTTTACCCTTAACATTTATGGTCCGCTTAATTTGAAATTAATCGGAAATAAATGCAGTATACTACCAGGTGATATACAAAAATGTATATCGTATGTTGGTTTTTCGGAACATTGAACTTTACCCAATATAAGAATAAAACTCCAAATTCAATTATATTTTCTTCTCAAGGAACTATTCTGGCTGTACCAGCTAATAGCCTAATACATTTTTGGTACAGTAAATTCAATTCTGGAGAAAAGCAGATATTATTATTTATATATATAACAGATAACAGCTCGATTAATTCTCCGAAACCTCTAAAAGTTCAATCTGGAAAATCTTTTGAAAACTTTTTAGAATTCAATTGCATAAAATGTCTTAGAAAAACCACTTTATACATTCACATATGAGGAGCAATAAACCAATAAAAAATCAAAAGAAAACAGTGACCGCAGATTTTGAGTCAATGATTACATATTTTTTTCGATGTCTATGAAGTCAAACGGTGTTTCTAAGGCATTATATTTAATTTAATTTCAAATAGTTTTTAAGAGATTTTTTTAGATTAAATTTGTAGATGTTTTGGAGAATTAATCCAGCTATTATATATAATATTAAAAAAGAACCTTCAAAGTAAATTTTCAATCTATTTTTGTTTGTTATATTTATAATTTGTATTTTTCACGCATGTAAAATGGTCTTATTGAGCTATTTAAAAGTGGTACGTCTTAGGGCTTTAGGAATATTTTTCCTATTATTAGAAGGGTATTTCCATAAAAAAATAAAGATCTGCTTTGTGTTACAAAAATCTTGTCGACCAGTGTTATTTTTACTTAACATCCAAATAACTTCCAACTGAAGAGAATACAAATGAGAATTTAAGATTCCTTTTCTGAAGAATGTGCTATCTATGTTTTAAGAGGGAAATAAAAAAGACCTTTTTAAATTATACGTGGAGCATTATGTGGTGATGGAATTTGTTATTTCTAAATATCTAATCAAATCAAGCTTGTCTTGAATGATGGATCTGGATGATTGCGGTCAGAACTTTGTCGTCTTTTGATTCTTTATTGATTAACTGCCACTCATATGTGTTGATAATTCTATATATCTATAAAGTGAAACAGTGTTTCTAATGCATTTTATTCAATTTAATTCTAAATTGTTTTTACGAGATTTTTTAGATTGAATTTGAGGAGAAAGAGATCGATAACCCGACCTTTATCCTTGAAAAATCGTTCAAATATGAATTGGAAGATCTTGTAGGTCATTCCATATTAAAAAACTATTTAATTATTTCATTTCATATAACACAATTTGAGACAGAAATATTGTCATGATCCGTAAGTTCTAAATCGAAAAGGAGACGAAATAATTTCGATTTTATCTGAAGTTTAATTAAGAAATCGTTCTGTAGTTCCGTTATAAGACCTTCGAATGAAAGTGAGTTGTCCGAAAAGCAAACTTTCTTTTCTCAAAGAACTATATCACTCGAGGTTTCCGGACAATGTGAGCATTCAGTTAAACAATTTTACGACGCAGTTTTATATTTAAAAGTTAATGCAGTGGTAGTCGAACGGATTAATCTGTTGGTTCTGTCTCGTACTTAATTGTTTCATAGTGGATAATTTTTTCCACGTTTTCATTAACTCGGATTATTTTCAGTACGTTTGTTTGACTGTTCCGTATATATTTTAGAATGATGTGAACTGCCGTTTAAATAGAAACTAGACAAAAAACGAATTCTGGTATTACGAGGACGAAATATTAAACTCGAGTAAAAAAATTTCCAACATGTTTTACACTATGTCAAATTCCGCAATGTAATTTGCCGCAAACGGGATCGAAAAGTGTACGGCTTGGGGTAGTATACAATACTGCAATTTCTCATTTAGTATGCCACCCCAACACTGATTCAAATGTGGCGTTTTTCGTTATGCATGGGGTCTACTTTATTGGCTTGCGTCCAAAGTAATTTATTTAGTTTCAGAGGGGTTCGGAAGAGCGTATTTTCGTGAATTATATGATTCAACATCATGAATTTTACGCCTGTCCCGAGGGGGCGACAGAAGGGGGTGGTAGATAATTCCAATGGACGAAAGGTGTTTTGCAGAACTGAAAGGGAATAATATTTTACAATATTACACGAACTTGTGTGAATATTGATTCCACTATTTATAAATGAAGGGTTATAGATATTTCAAAAACGTTCATCTTCACTGTCCCACCCTGTATATTACTAAGAAGTGTGCAACTAGCTTAGGAACGGATAACAACATAATTAAACAAAAGAAAGAAGACTGGAAGAGTTTGAATTTAATTAAAGGGAAAGAAAAAGGAAAATTTGGGAGAAAGTTCTCCTTACAAGAACATTAACACTTTAAAACAATAGGAGAAGCTACGATGAAGAATAATTGTGGCAAACATATCGTCATTTGACTGAAGACAACTGCAACAATGTCTTGTTCTCTGATTAGGCACACTTTTTGGTAGAAGAGTACCGATCAAAGTTATTATTTAACACAAGGATGAACAGCGAAAATATTTTGCAATGTTTGAAACATGTTTGACCAGATAACTTAAAAAGGGTCCATGCAATCGGACGAACCAATCTTCAAACAAGATTCAACGTCATGTCATGTTTCAAGAAAATATTGAAATAAAATGCACGTAGAAAGTTGAGATTATAGATATTTTCCAAAGGCTCATCGTGATTAAGTAAGGAACTGTTCGTCAGAGTCCCAGAAGTAGTAGACCACGTGCTACAATGCCAGGAGAAGAACGTTTTCAACTCTTTCGGTGAGAAGACAGCCTGTCAGCAAGTCAAAGTCTTTTAGATGTCACAGAAACTTAAGGTTTCCCGAGCATAAGAAGACACTTGTTGAGAAGAATTCCACTCACTCGCGAACACAAGCCTAAAAGATTAGGGTGGGCAGTGGAGCGGGTATGTTGCCGAAATGAATGGCATACGTACTGTTTACTGACGAATCCAAATATGGATGTACGGGTGTAGACATATCCTTCACACGAAGGAACCGCAGCTCTGTTCAAGAAGCCCATCTTTTTCGAGGAGGCACGATTATGGTTTGTGGCGGAGTTCGATTGCAGAACTTACTATTAGTAGTTTTAAAAACCATGACGTCTCAGACATATGTTCATGAAATTGTCAACCAAGTAATCCCACGATTTCAGGCAGCTATTAGCGGATATGTCGTTTTTCTGATCCCACCAGGGGATTACTGCTAGAGAAAACCAGAGTATTCCACATCTAACATTACTTCCAAGAAATCTTATTATTCTAACTTCACATCCTCTACAAATACATATACATTCTGTCAATAAAGTACCGGGAATTATCGATTTAAATCTGGCGGGGCAATGAGACAGGTAAAAAATTGTTTTTCCTAGGTTGGTACCACTGTCCTTAATTACTATGCCAAGCTTGAGCGGGATCTGTCAACTAGTGTGTTTGCAACAGCTGATTAAGTCAGTCCATGTCAGAGTGCGTGCCGATTTTTACTATGGGTGATTACGTTGAGCAAAGAATTTGTTTAAAGTTTTGTGTTGCAAATGAATTTTCGTGTGCCGATGCATTGAAAACGTTACAAAATGCCTTTGGTGATAATGCTCTATCGAAAACTCGTGCATATCAGTGGTACAGAGCCTTCAAGGACGGTCGTGAAGTGGTCGCCCATCGACGGCTTCGATCGAAGATAACGTCGATAAAATTAAGGAAAGGGTGCTGGAAAACCGTCGTACCAGCTTGAGAGAGATAGCACATGATCTTAAGATATCCCACGAGTCCGCACGTACGATTTTGATTGATATTTTGGGCATGAGAAAGGTGGCCGCACGACTCGTACCGAAAGACCTGAATTTTCTTCAAAAACGTCATCGCGAACAGGTTGCTTCAGACATGCTGGATCGCTGTAATTCCGATTCTACATTCATGGAACGCATTATAACTGGTGACGAGACCTGGGTCTACGAGTACGATATGCAAACAAGCCAGCAATCATCGGAATGGGTGGCAAAAAATGCGCCGAAACCGAAAAAAACACGCCAAAGCCGCTCGAAAATGAAGGTGATGCTCATTGTTTTCTTCGATATCCGTGGCGTGATGCACTACGAATTCGTTCCAGAGGGTCAGACGGTAAACAAGGAGTATTACCTAGGCGTTATGAAACGTTTGCGTGAGCGTATCCGTAAGAAGCGGCCAAATTTGTGGGCGAACAACTCATGGATTTTTCATGACGATAACGCGCCTTCTCACCGAGCTACGATTGTGACTGACTTTCTCGCCAAAAACTCAACAAACGTGCTTCAGCAACCACCGTATTCGCCGGATTTGGCTCCCTGCGACTTTTTCCTCTTCCCGAAACTAAAATTGCCCCTTCGTGGCACCCGTTTTGAGTCGATTGAAGCCATAAAACAAAATTTAGCGCGAGAGCTAAAGTCCATCCCGGAAAGCGCCTATAAAAAATGTTTCGATAATTGGAAGTGCCGTTGGCATAGATGTATTGGAGCAAATGGAGCCTATTTTGAAGGCGACCCAATAAATTTTGACGATTAAATGTAAAAATGTTGTTTTAATTGAAAATTCCCGGTACTTTCTTGACAGAGTAGTATTTCAAAAGTAAATTAGGTTTTTCAGGAGAGAAATCACAAATTAATTCAATATCCTTAACTTTTGACGATCGGTTTATTTCAAGGACAACATTTCGCAAGGGCTGGCTGGATATTCACTAAATCTAAATCGTATTGAGAACGTATAATATATATGGAAGGATAGATTGTTGAAACTATATTGTACAACACTCACCCTTTTTTGGCCAATACAATATTGTTTCGCTGAAAAAAAATTGAAAAAAAAAATTTCAACAAGCAAAACAATTTTTGATGTAAAATTGGTGTACCTCAAGGCTCCCATTTGGACCCCTTATTGTTTATAAAATATATAAATAAAATCACTGAGTCCTTTAAGATTTGTAATTTCCTATCGATTTTTATATTGTATAGATTTCTCACATATATCTCAGAATTTGGAAGAATTCCTTAATCTGTCAAAATAAGAATTTCGTGTTCTAAATTTTTTTAGTTTAATTTTTTCAAAATAAAATAACATGTAAAGGTTGCAGAAATTTCTGTTTTTATATTTAAATTAAATATTAATCTCTTTCAAGTATAAACTAAATCGATTTATTTTTTCTTTAAGAACATACGAATTTGTTCGTTTTGAGCGCTTTTATCAGAGCGCCAACTATTTTGCGAATTCATTTGTATCCATTTTATGTATATTTTCACTTGCCTGTATTTCCGAAAATTTATTTTGCACCTTTTTTTTCAAATTATTGCTCAAACCTATATAAGATGAACTATTTAATTTTTTGAGTTAGTCTAAAATGTGAACCTGAAAGAGCAACAGTGTTGGCGACATAATTGTTGTAGTTGTTAATAAATTGTGAAAATATTCTTTATTTTTTTATTCAATAAAGATACACTATATATGCACAATTTCAATACGGATTTAAACTGTCTATCTCATGTATCTTTTTATTTGGATATTGGATATAAGCTATCATCTTATTCATCTTGTTTTTATCGTCATAATTAGTCTACTGATATATTGCAATGACATTGGCTTTCACGCCAAACTTCACTTTAAAAAAAGTGAAATTCCGTAAGAAAACAGCTGATACTGTTGTCCGATATTATCGATTTGTATTGATTTGAAGACATATTTTTGTAATGAAACACTGTAAATAGTTGTGAAAAGGTTTAGCGATTATTTATCACCTATAAAAGTTATGTGTTATTGTTTTTTGGTGAGTAAAGTAAAGGGTGGATCATTCTTAGACTTCTGGGGGCTCATAATTTTCAAACTCAGACAGACCATTCCGTTTTATATTCAGATTTACGTTCAGGGGAGTTAGTTAGTTCATACAAGTGAGCATTCACTTGCTAATCACTAGATTGCGTGAGGTTGGGGGTGCGGCTCACTTAAACGTTGGTTTGAATCGTACTTGAAAAAGGTATATATGTCAGTGGAGGAATTTAAATCACAATATTTTTCAGCCAAATCTGGTGTACCTCAAGGCTCCCATTTGGGTACCTTATTGTTTATAAAATATATAGATAAAATCATATTTGTAAATTTCTCTTTATTGCTGATGATTTCAAAATTTATCCAGGAATTAAAAAATTCAATGACTGTCCTATTCTTCTGGAGGAACTCTATAGGTTTCATTAGGTTTTGTGAAACAAATGGTCTTATTTTAAAAATAACTAAATGCCATGTAATATCCTTCACAAGAAACAAGAAAACGATTAATTTTCCATACTCGCTACAAAGTCCGCTACTCAGTAGTATAACCCGTGCAAGAAATCTTGGAAAAATAAAAGAAATAGAAAACCCATTTCAATAATATTGAATTGTATCAGTCCTAACTTGGTGAAAATCCATATTAAATAATTTGAAATAAGGTTATTCTGATTTTCACAAATTTTTATTGTTAAACTCACAACAATTGTTTCGCTATCACAGTAGCATCATCAGGTAAGATCACATTTTGAATAACTAAGCTTGTTTCCGAAATCCGTGGCTATTTATATTACAGTAACTACAATAAATTTTTATTAGGCACTAAAACCCAAAAAAGGGTCCCTGCAAATTCCAGCTTATCTGAATATATTTAACAGAGGTGAGCTATTTAAATCTATTTGTTCGTTAAGTAATATTCCAATTTTATTATGTTTATTTATCTCTAGGGATTCTAACAGATTTAAGGCATAACTTTTGCTTTCTATATGTAGAATTTCAAAGTTATGGTTGAAATTATGTCCTGTTTCTAACAAATGGTTGGAATATGTGGAATTGCTTTTATTGTTGAGGAAACTCTTCAAATGTTCACACATCCTATGACGGAACGTTCTTCCAGTTTGACCTATGTAAATTTTAGGGCAATCACCGCAGGTTAACTTATAAACCCCAGATTTATCATCCTTATGTGTGTAGTCTTTATTATTTTTGATAAATTTACTCAAGTTTAAATTAGTTTTGAATGAAGTTCTCAAATTATATTTATTTTTGAGGTATGTAGCAGTTTTCTCAGAAATACCTTTAGTGTAATTTAAGGAAATGTATTTAAAATTTTCTTTTATATTAGGAAACACCATATTTAAAGCTATTTTATTATTTTTCTTCATCAATAATTTGTCTATCAACTTTGGATCATATTCATTATTAATTATTATTATTATTTTAATAATGAATATGATCCAAAGTTGATAGACAAATTATTGATGAAGAAAAATAATAAAATAGCTTTAAATATGGTGTTTCCTAATATAAAAGAAAATTTTAAATACATTTCCTTAAATTACACTAAAGGTATTTCTGAGAAAATTGCTACATACCTCAAAAATAAATATAATTTGAGAACTTCATTCAAAACTAATTTAAACTTGAGTAAATTTATCAAAAATAATAAAGACTACACACATAAGGATGATAAATCTGGGGTTTATAAGTTAACCTGCGGTGATTGCCCTAAAATTTACATAGGTCAAACTGGAAGAACGTTCCGTCATAGGATGTGTGAACATTTGAAGAGTTTCCTCAACAATAAAAGCAATTCCACATATTCCAACCATTTGTTAGAAACAGGACATAATTTCAACCATAACTTTGAAATTCTACATATAGAAAGCAAAAGTTATGCCTTAAATCTGTTAGAATCCCTAGAGATAAATAAACATAATAAAATTGGAATATTACTTAACGAACAAATAGATTTAAATAGCTCACCTCTGTTAAATATATTCAGATAAGCTGGAATTTGCAGGGACCCTTTTTTGGGTTTTAGTGCCTAATAAAAATTTATTGTAGTTACTGTAATATAAATAGCCACGGATTTCGGAAACAAGCTTAGTTATTCAAAATGTGATCTTACCTGATGATGCTACTGTGATAGCGAAACAATTGTTGTGAGTTTAACATAAAAATTTGTGAAAATCAGAATAACCTTATTTCAAATTATCCATTTCAATAAATTTTTAGTATCTGTCTTGAGAAGTATATTTCACTGTGAATTTTTACATAAAAGTAATATGTCGATAAAATGACTTTTTTGAATATTCCTGTGATTTAGTCATATAATCACTACAAATGTATGAGATTTCAGATTTTATAAAGTCATCTTGTATGAGAGTGAAAGTATCCATTATGATTAGTTTCTAGAATTTCTAGAGTTTCATTAAGCTTTTATATATCCGAAAATATTCGAAATTAATATAGTCCATCTAGAAAATATCCGGAAATTATAATTTTTCATAATTTTAATATACTCCTTTCTGTAACATTTTAAGACAAAGTTAATGTATAAAATAGGTTGTGCAGATAGTCGGCTATGGCCAAAGTTGTATGGCAACACTATTTGTCAAGTATTGTTGATTTTCAACAGGTACACAATTTATAATGTCGCAACTAGAAAAAAACAGGTAGAATATTTGTATAGAAAAAGTTTTTAAAACGTTAAAAAATTAGTGCAATTGACTGAATTGGAAAAATGCGCTGCATTTGAGGCAATAAAGAGGATAAAATATGAAATTTGAATATCAAAATAGATTTAATCTGTTAGTCTTCTACAATTTTAATTTCAAAAAATTTACTTAAGAAACTTTAAGAATTAAATTAATGTCTTAATAAGCACTGCTAATATTTAATAGACGTATAAAATCGAAATTCATCATACAATATCAAATGGAATTAAGATGATGAATTTCGATCTTATACGTCTATTAATTAATAATCACTGCTCATATTTAACAGACGTATAAATATGAGCAGTGCTTGTTAAGACATTAATTTAATTCTTGAAGTTTCTTAAGTAAATTTTTTGAAATTAAAATTGTAGAAGATTAACAGATTAAATCTGTTTTGATATTCAAATTTTGTAATAATCCTTCTATCAAGTAAAAAACCGTTCCTTATTATTTTATTTTATATGGATAAAATATGGCATGATATGAGGCATAGACTAGTTTCAGACCGCATAAGATTAAAGAAAACAATTTAAACGCTTTATTGACCTTAGGACGACACAATCTGCGCCTGGGGTTTCGCAAATTGGCTAACAGATTTGGAAATGAACGAGATATATAAGTATGTTCAGAAACCGTTCGTATGTCACTGAAAAGATACTACATATCAAGGAAACCAAAATAAATCTCTATAATGAGACCTTTACAAAAGGAACGAAGTATAGAATTTTGTCAGCGTTTTCAAGAAGATAATTTTAAGGTCTTTATATCTGATGAAAGTTTTTTCCAACTTGGAGGAAATCACTTGAAAATCCTATCAAAACAAACCGTTTACCGTTCAAATTTCTGAATTTCTAACCAGAATAATGGTTTGGGGAGCAGATCTCAGCGTGGTGCTCTCTTTATAGTTGATGATACCATTAACAGTGGAAAGTATTGTGGCATTCTAAACGATTTTCTCCTTGAAATGGCGTATGCTTTATATCTAGAGGGGTGGCGTTTTCAGCAGGATAATGCAAGATGCCATACTTCGGCCTATACTCAAACTTGGATGCAAAAACACCAAGTGACAACCATTTCATGGCCCGAAGCTTCGCCAGACCTTAGTCCCATTGAAAACATATGGGGACTAATGAAGATTAAAGTTGAACAAGCAGCGCCACGAAATAAACATGATTTAATTCAGTCAGTTTTATAGCCTTGGACTACCATCACCGAAAATTATTGAGGTGATCGACATTTAATCAACTTTTAACAGTTAAATGGAGGTTGTATAAGTAAATAAGATAAATATTTTGTTATAATTTTCTAATTCAAGAATTGAAAATATATACTAAGTAATTACAATTGAGCTTTGTTTTTTCTGGATACTTTCTAGAAGGATAATATAATTTAATCAATAAGGTCTTCAAAGTACCTACGAGTG
This sequence comes from Megalocaria dilatata, assembly GCA_034642435.1. Lineage (NCBI taxonomy): Eukaryota > Metazoa > Arthropoda > Insecta > Coleoptera > Coccinellidae > Megalocaria > Megalocaria dilatata. Next base: position 41,111,839 of record CM067856.1, on the reverse strand, counting down.
ATGTCTTAAATTACAGCTACATCGTAGATCGACTTTTCGAGGGATAAAGAGATATAAATATTTGATAGATTCGGTCTTTACTTGGTGGAAACTCATTTAAAAAAAAAAAATAGATATGAGACAGAAATGTATTTCCACAAAAATGTTTGTACTACTACAACAATTGTTTCACCACGATGTGGCAGTACAATGTAATACCTGAAGAAGCCACATCGTGGTGTAACAATTGTTGTAGTAGTACAAACATTTTTGTGGAAATAAATTACTGTCTAATATACATTTTTTTAAATAGAGATATAGTTATTGTGAAATACGGTGAAAGTGAAGGTCGACATCAAATTGTAATTCCATTACGAAGATTACGAGGGCTCTGATTCAATTCGAGAGTACGGACCCAACAAGCCAGCCTTTCTAAGGAATCACTTGGCTTTTCTTGGAAAATCCCCTGACAATAAGGATTATTCTTATTAGCACTTCCTTGTAACTTGTATTTTAACCGCAATTTTCAACTATAAAGCTTCTCCGACTCACTTCTTCATCCGGTTATGTGGTGTAAGAGGGTAATTCAAGCATGTATGAATACTGAGCTCATTTTATCATAGTTCAGTTAGTTTTAAGAAAGTATATCGCAAACGCAAAAAAAAAACTAATCTATTAAGTTCATTTCTTCGCAAACACAATTTACATAATTAAGATTAAAAGAAAAAAATGGGTAGATTTGATGATTTCTCGTAATTTTTTTTACCGATTAAAATATCAACATCATTCAAGGTACGATACAAAATTTTGCACCCTTCGAGTATTTAATTGATAATTTATATTTCTTTGTATTCTTTTATTCCCTTTGGTACTGTGTAATAAGTGTTTAATTCTATCTAAGTATTCTCGGTAAATGCATGAAAGAAAACTCAGAAAAATTTGGAAAAATTGTATTTTTCAATGTAGTCCCCAAGAATTTCAATACATTTGTTAGATGGAGAAATAAGCTTCCCTAAACCTTGTAAAAAATATTCTTCCGGCTTCTCCTCAAAATAGGTATTAATTGCTACCTTCAGTTCTTCATCGTCGGAAAATCGCTTTCCACGAAAATATTTTTTCTCATTTGGGAATAGGTAGTAGTCACTGGGGGCCTTTTTCCTTTAATTGCTTCTCTTAAATCACGCAAAGTGGTAGCGTATCATGGTGCTGTGATGGTTTCATCCTTTTTAGTGTATTCTATCAAAAAAAAAATACCTTTAGAATCCCAAAAGACCGTAGCGATTATTTTTCTAGCGGATGGGTTGGCTTTTAACTTTTCTGGGGGCTGTGCACCCTTTTCAATCCACTGCATGGACTCTTTTTTACTCTCAGATCAGAGGGATGAAGCCACTTCTCATCCCCAGTAACCAGCCGGTTGAAAATGGTCGATGGGTCTTCTCCACAGAGATCTTAAAACAGCACTCGAATCGCACTTGCTTCTGAGGTGCGGTGAGCTTTTTCAGTTGTCATCTTGCACTCACCTTGAGAGGTTAAGATGGCCATGAAGGATATCATGTATGATAATCACGGATAGAGTTTGTCATCTCTGCTAACATCTTGATTTTTATCCTGACATTTTCAAGTACCAGCTTTTCCACTTTTTTTTCATTTTCTTCAGTGCCCGAGGGTCGTCTTCTCTGCCTCTTTTGAATTCATTTGACCACTTTTGAACGGTGGATAAAGACGTGGCACAGTTTCAGTAAGCAGCAACCATATCTTCAAGAATGATTTTTTGACTTTTTCCCTGCTTAGTGAGGAACTTTATAACGGTGCGATACTAGATTTTCTTCATCATTGTGGCGTCAGTCATTCTGGTCGTCTTTCACTGAGGATACCTAGAAAACTAATTATCGTAAATTAGTGAAATTTTATATTTATACCCTCAGATAGTGTCATTAGTAAATGAGATAATTAGATCACTCACATTATTAGCAAATCAGCCCGATACCGAGAATGCATTGAACGCGCCTCGTAGATTTTCATTCTAACGAATATGGTATTAAAATAAATCTGTGTAAAACAAAATTTATGGTAATAACAAAGAACGCAAATAACGGAGACACGTTGAATATCAAAAATGTACACATAGAAAGAGTAGACCTCTACAAATACTTGGGAAAGTGGATTCAGCAATAATGTGACCAAACTAATGAAAGAAATAAATACTCAGGTGGTTTTTTCGGAACAATGTCATCATGCAGCACAGGTAGCCCAGTGGTAGAGCATCGGGCTCGTGACCAAAAGGTCCGGGTTCGAATCCTGTTCAGGTGGAAAAGAAATTTTCTAGTTGGACGGGTGTCGGCCACCATTTCAGTGTTGGGTCATAAATTAACAGTGCTGTGACCTAAAATGGAGCAAGATCGTAGTAACAAAGCCTACCCAGAACACAACTGAACTCTTATCTCGCACAAGCTGAAAAAGCTTCTGAGGGATCTTCACAGAAGATCTAGGAGTATCAGGATAATAATAATAATAGGAATTCTTTCTCCCTAATACAGAACTTGAAAATTATTTTTGGATTCTTCAAAACGCTTAGGTTCTTGAGTTTGGGTGGTTCAACTGTCAACTGTAAGATAAATATTACATTATTTCGTGAATAGTGAACCGATTTTGGAAAGTTCAACTGGGTTGTGCACAGAACATAAATAACTTTCAAATTAACCAACACTCGATATCTCTTCCTTATTCAAATCTGTTGGGGATTGATGCCACCTTTATTGGGGTGGTTTTTTCGGAATAAACTAATGATGGAAATTCGTCCCCCTCAAAACAGAAGCTGACTTTTTTTTAATCTTGGAAAATTCTTCGTTTCCGAGTTCTGGGGGGGCAACTTTTCGTTTGGACGTTGGAGTTGAGGTCTGACTATGAAACAGATTCCCATCGGAAAAATTTAAGCCTTTGAGATGTGGTGTTACAGGCGGATGCTTAAAATATCTTGGAGCGAAAGGGTAACAAACATAGATGTATTGCTTAGACTGAATAAAAAATGTGAGGTTATGACAACCAGCAAAAACTTGAATACCTGGGACATCTTAGGAGAGGAGATAAGTATACATTGCTGAGAAACATCATGCAGGAAAATATAAGAGGAAAACGGAGTGACGGACGTAGTATGTCCTGGTTAAGAAACATGGCGAATTATTCAGAAAAACTGCGAACAAAATTAAAATTCCAATCTCCTCAGAAGCGAAATCTGAAGAAGAAAGGTACTTTGATATGTTTAATAGTCTACTGGTATGAGCGTACCAGATCTCCTAACGTTATTTAAGTATTTTAATTTTTTTTCAATAATAATAATAATATTATATAGTTTATTGAAAAAGTACAGTTTCTATAAAAATAACCAATACATATTCAGAAATATATTATAGTTTCAATAAACCGCAAAAACTCACTAAGGCATATTGCCTTTGCGTGAGTTGTTAAGATTTAGGATATTGGTTTGTTATACTAATACTAATTTTATTTTAAAAACAGTGTATAGATAAAATGAAGACAAGGAAAAGACAAATACAGATAAAAAATGTACAAATACTATAATAGTTATATAAACAAATAAAATGTATAGATAAAACATCATATATTGATAGAGTGTGTACAGCTAAAATGGTGTATTAATGAAGGTATGTATATAATATAAAATATAAGAAGGGAGTAATAAAATTCAGTGTCACAAATATTTATTTTCGCATGTCTATTATTTTGACAAGTTCATCTCTCGGGTACTTTGTAATAAATGCATTCAATTTTTTCTTGAAATGGCGTAGATTATGAAGTTCTGTTAGATCTTTGGGTAGAATCTGATACATTCTCGGTGCCAAATAAGTAAAACTGCGCTGGCCAACTGTCTTCGTTGAAAATGGAGTTCTGTAGCAAGTTCTATGTTTCCTCGTATTATACTGATGTGTTAGAGATCGTAGATTTGATTTATTTTTGAATTAATATACCACAATGGAACGATAAAACGATTGCTTTATGTCGAAGATCATTGTTTCTGTGTAGAGATTATCTGTCGGATAGGTATGAGGTCTCCTTAAGATTATTTTCAAGATTTTTTTCTGTATTATACTAATTTTTTTAAGGTGTGTGTTCATTGCTCCACCCCACCCTATGATACCATAGTTCAATCGTGAACCCACCAAAGCATGATAAACCATTTTTAGATTGGTTGTGTCTAGAATGGTTCTCAGAGGCTTAAATTTATAGATTAAACACCTGAGATTTCTGCTGAGGTTTTCTATATGTTTATCCCATCTCAAATGTTTATCCACAATAACACCCAAATATTTGATATAGTCGGTTCTTTTGATCACACAATTCTCATCAATTTTCAGTGTCTCATAGTCTGGTAAGTTTCTATGTAAGCAAGTGAATGTGATATATTTGGTCTTTTCAAAGTTAATTGTCAATAAATTATAATCCATCCAATTTTTGATAGATTTCATGTCGTTTTCAGCTTGGTCTCTGAGTTCTTCCCAGCTATCAGCTTGATATAAAATAGCTGCATCGTCTACGAAACTATCTTCCCATGGCTATTCAATTCAAGTAGACCATTCATATAAATAGTGAATAATATAGGTTCTAGTACGGTTCCTTGTGGGACTCCAAACTTAACCTCGAAAGCGTCACTTATACCGTTTCCTATTTTGACATATTGTTGTCTGATAGATATATAGCTCTTTATCAGATTAAGCACATTGCTCCTTAAACCAATGTCTAGAATTAGTACTTTCATTTTGTTTAATAGTCTACTATTTAAACGAGCGTGCTCACACCTTTCAATCTTCTGTAGAATGTAGGGAAGTGTCAATATATCATTCTAAGCTACAATTGCTAACCAAGAGGACTCCTATACAAAACGGAGGGGTTCAATTTCGCAAGTCGCACTCCTATTTTCCTCCCGATAATCACGAGGCTTCTTCTCTCATCAGATATTAACTGACGGCAGTCTGGACTCTTTGGTGCCTTTATGCACATTTTAATTACGCGTATCGAACCGTACGTGCATCTGGAAATGTGCGCGATGAAAGAACGCCGCACTTTACAGATTCTTCGCCGTTTTCAATACGTGCCGTCGCGATTTTCAGCCGTCTGCCATACGAATTATCATTCCGACAACGCCGTTTGATATGCCGCGAATAGATACGAGTTCATTTACTATGGTGTAAATGTTCCACATGCCTAATGATATGTCCATTGTACAGGGTGATCGGCCAAAAGGAATTAAAAAACGCACGGACGTGAAGATCGATCGAATATATAGTTTCGAAAATAAAGGGAGAATAGGGAAAATTTTCAAACCTGAATAACTGCGAAAGTGTTAAACCGCATTAGCGAACTTCAAATTCGAACGAAGGTGAATCGGATAATTCATAAAAAATATACAACTTAAACGTAAAAACAAAAGTAATAAAGAACTAAACAAAAATAAATTTTCAGACTACAAATTCTTCGAGAGATTCATATACTTCTCCAACACGGTTTTTTCGGATAATAGAAACAATATTTTAAAGATAGGGTATAAACACATCAAAAAAAAATTTCAATTTAAAGAATAAATAGCATTAACAAGCTCCCATAACAGCGCATATAATAAATTTCGAAGTTCAGAGATTATAAAAAAGAAATTTCATGTAAGCAAACATATAGTTTATACAGAAAATAACAAAATATTTGAAAAAGAAAGCAGATCAAAACACCATTATTTTCACAAAATCAGGTAAAGGATATACGATAGTGGCAATAGATAAAATACTTTATACCGGTAAACCAATAGACCATTCAATATTAAAGGGAACTAATAGTATAATCAATTTGTAAGGATATAAATAAACTTGTAACAATGAACCCTCAGGTACAACTTTATTCCTTAATAAAACTTCACAAAATAGAATACCCCATAAGACCAGTAGTTTCATATTACACATCACCAGCATGCGACGGTTCTAAATTCGTTATAAATACCATCAGAACTTTTTGTAAATTTCAACCACAATTTTCCATTAAAAATACTGATTGACAAAATTAAAAGCACCGAAATAAAGGTTTCGTTAAATATTTTAAGAGAAACCAATGGTCATTTATTTAATTGTAAAGTTTGATTATCAAAACAGATTTAATCTGTTAGTCTCCTATAATTTTAATTTCAAAAAAATTCTATTCAAAAATTTTTAAAATTAAATTAACTTCTTATGAGCACAGCTTACATTTAATGGACGTATAAAATCGAAACTCAATATACAATATTAAATGGAATAAATAACCCAACAAATATAAATTGTCAATCAAAATAAATAAATATTTGAAGGAGACAAAATTTTGTTTCTGATCTTAAAATTATGAAAACTAATTCCTTTTCAAAAATACAAAACATAATTTTAAGGACTTCTCAGGTAATATGATTCATTTGAAATATTTAATATATTTAAATGAGTTACTTCAAAAATCTCCCGAAACATGTATCGGGTGTTTTTTTAGACTGATAGAACTTTAAATTGAAATAAAACATATTTAAATTGAATCCAAATTTTTTTTTTATTTGAAAGAAAATTTTATGACATTTATGTTTTGAAAATAATTTCTGACATATGTCCACCACCACTAGCTCTGGGGAACCGCATTCGACCAGACCAATTTTGGACCACTTTTTCGAGTAATTCAGGCCTTACTTCATTAAACAACAAGAGTTATATTCTGTCAAGAAAGTACCGGGAATTATCGATTTAAATCTGGCGGGGCAATGAGGCAGGTAAAAAATTTTTTTCCTAGGTTGGTACCACTGTCCTTAATTACTATGCCAAGCTTGAGCGGGATCTGTCAACTAGTGTGTTTGCAACAGCTGATTAAGTCAGTCGATGTCAGAGTGCGTGCCGATTTTTACTATGGGTGATTACGTTGAGCAAAGAATTTGTTTAAAGTTTTATGTTGCAAATGAATTTTCGTGTGCCGATGCATTGAAAATGTTGCAAAAGGCCTTTGGTGATAATGCTCTATCGAAAACTCGTGCATATCAGTGGTACAGAGCCTTCAAGGACGGTCGTGAAGTGGTCGCCCATCGACGGCTTCGATCGAAGATAACGTCGATAAAATTAAGGAAAGGGTGCTGAAAAACCGTCGTACCAGCTTGAGAGACATAGCACATGATCTTAAGATATCCCACGAGTCCGCACGTACGATTTTGATTGATATTTTGGGCATGAGAAAGGTGGCCGCACGACGCGTACCGAAAGACCTGAATTTTCTTCAAAAACGTCATCGCGAACAGGTTGCTTCAGACATGCTGGATCGCTGTATTTCCGATTCTACATTCATGGAACGCATTATAACTGGTGATGAGACCTGGGTCTACGAGTACGATATGCAAACAAGCCAGCAATCATCGGAATGGGTGGCAAAAAATGAGCCGAAACCGAAAAAACCACGCCTAAGCCGCTCGAAAATGAAGGTGATGCTCATTGTTTTCTTCGATATCCGTGGCGTGGTGCACTACGAATTCGTTCCAGAGGGTCAGACGGTAAACAAGGAGTATTACCTAGGCGTTATGAAACGTTTGCGTGAGCGTATAAGAAGCGGCCAAATTTGTGGGCGAACAACTCATGGATTTTGCATGACGATAACGCGCCTTCTCACCGAGCTACGATTGTTACTGACTTTCTCACCAAAAACTCAACAAACGTGCTTCAGCAACCACCGTATTCGCCGGATTTGGCTCCCTGCGACTTTTTCCTCTTCCCAAAACTGAAATTGCCCCTTCGTGCCACCCGTTTTGAGTCGATTGAAGCCATAAAACAAAATTCGGCGCGAGAGCTAAAGTCCATCCCGGAAAGCGCCTATGAAAAATGTTTCGATAATTGGAAGTGCCATTGGCATAGATGTATTGGAGCAAACGGAGCCTATTTTATTATATATATTATATATTATATTTAAGGTAATAAATTTTGACAATTAAATGTAAAAATGTTGTTTTAATTGAAAATTCCCGGTACTTTCTTGACAGAGTAGTATGTTGGCTTCCGAAGCGTCTATTGTTTCTGATTTATCAGCATAAACCAATAACTTGACATAACCCCAAAGAAAAAAATTCAGTGGAGTTATTAGGAGTACAAATAAGTTTCCGCCGTTTTTTAACACAAATTAAATATTTATTATAGAAGAACGGTGTGAGACTGCTTGCTGAGTGACTTCTAATGTTAGAGCAAGTTCTTTTTGTGTTTGGGATGAATCTTCCTCCAATAATTCCTCCAATTCTGCATCCTCGTAAATTTTTGGCCTTCCACTGCGATCTTTGTCTTCTACGTCGAAATCACCGTTTTTAAACTTTTGAAACCACTCTCGACACGTTCTCTCACTCAAAGCACCCCCACCATATGCTTCTACGAGCAATTGATGCGCCTCAGCAGCAGATTTCTTTAAATTGAAGAAGTAAACTAATATTTCCCACAAATGACGCTTACTTGGCTCAAATTTTGACATTTTCAACTTATAAAAATTATATTTTACCAATATAAAATCAATGATATTAATAGGTTATGTTGTTCTTGAATGTCCAAACTATTTTTTAAGCCGGTTATCATCTGCGAAAGCTAACCGAAACTCCGTGCCGCGCCATCTACAATAAAACGGCGGAAACTTATTTGTACTCCTAATATGTCGCATGATCATGGAGGCCAATTAATTGGACCATTTCTCGAAATAATGTTATCGCAAAATCTTTCTTTCAATAAATCAATTGTTACGGTAGCAGCCTGAGGTGTAGCACCAACTTGTTGGAACCAAAACACTTCTGGGTCGATACCATTCAAATTTTGAAACAAATAATCATTGATCATCGATCTGTAACGAGCACCATTCACTGTAACAGTAGCTCCAGCATCGTTTTTAAAGAAATATGGACCGATGATGCCTCCAACGTGTAAAGCAAACCATACAGTACATTTTTCAGGATGCAATGGAACCTGCAGAACTTCTTGAGAATTGTTTTCACTCCATATACGGCAATTTTGCTTGTTTACATAGCCGTTCAACCAGAAATGAGCTTCACCACTAAACACAATTTTACGATAAAAAAGTGGATCAACTTCAAGCTGTTCTAGGGCCCAATCATCAGACAAACGACGCTTATTATGGTCAAGTAGCTTTAGTTCTTGAACCAGTTGGATCTTGTATGGGTGTAGACCAAGATCTTTATGCACAATTTTCCATTGTGAACGTCGACGAATAGACAAATCTGGATGATCATTAACACTATGACTTACAGCAGTGATATTTTCTTCTATACGTACAATTCTTTGTCTTGTTGTTGCATCGAGTAAGGAAAATGTTGTCCGAAATCTATCGATAGTTCGACGAATAAGCTGCTCTAATGGACGGTTATGTAAACCATAAATTTCACGAAGTTTGGCGAATAGAGCAGTGATTTTGAAAATAAATTTCAACAATTTGTAAACATTGTTGCGGAGTGAGTCTTTCCATGATAATTTGTCAATGCTTACTGAACGGAAATGTTAGAACAAAATGGCTTCTACCTTCTGTCAAATCACAGTTATCCCCATCGAAAGTTCTATCACTCTAAAAAAACACCCGATATTATATCTTCAAAAAACAATTAGAACCAGATAGCGGGCTATTCAAAATGAAACCCCTTGTTGGAAAACCCTTTACTACCAATACAAAATTAGGCTCATTTGATGGTGTGAATTTGTTTCTTAATGTACCATTTAAAGATGTAATAACCAAAAAATGCTATTTGAAAATAAATTGTAATAAAATCAGATATCATCTATTTACTAAAAGTTTTCTTCAATCAAAATTATTTCAGTTTTAATGGTGAAATCTAAAGCAGTACAAAAGGATTAACGTTATTTTAATTTCATTTTCGGAAGAAGCCAATGTAACATCAGCAAGATATCAGAAAAAACTTGTTTATATTCTAGTGTGATAACTTTAAATGTTCACAACGTAGTAAAAAATCGTATTAACGGCCTCCTGATGTGTGGAATGAACCGAATATACTTTCATATTCGAATTTCGTGGTACATCGGAGAATGTGGAACGCATCGTTGCGTTCCTTTGGACGAGTAGAATCCACAATTCATTGGAAGGTACTCTCATTAAAGAAAAGATCGTAATCAACTCTAACGATGAAAGACAAACACACATGGGAATGAGGTAAAGGACATCAACCTTGATCGATGCCCTTAAGATGAATATTCATGCGCAACGAGTATTCTCAGCACGAGCTTGAACGAATGAAAATGTTCTTAGAGTTTTCCGCGTGATTTATCGTAGTTTTCATGTATATTAATAATTGATGTGAGATAATAAATTGTGAAAATGATCTTTATTATTCTATTTAATTTTCATAATTGGATTATTTATTGACGACGGTGTTTTATTTCTGAAGAGGCGTGTTTTGAAGGCGATCTAATATTAGGAGTAGAAATATTATAAGTTAGTGCGTTTCTGATAATAGATGTCGCTGGCCCGGAGGTTTAGTGGTCTCGACCATGCTTTTTGAAGGGCTTCAACCCGGATCAACAGGGGTGTATAGGCGCCGAGAGGTCGAATGCACTGTGGAGGCATGAAGTCCCTTTCAGCGCAACTCTTGCGGCTGGATTCGCTCGGAGATTTAGGGGTCTCGACCACGCTTTATGCTGGGCTTGAACCCGGATCGACTGGGGTGGTGTCCATGGCGAGTCTGGGTCTTGAGCGGTCGAAGGACAGTGAATGCATAGAAGCCCCTTCGGCGTGTGAGTTGCGTCCCAATCAATTCAGGCACTGACACTGCAGAGCCGCCTCCCCTGTCACTGTACCTTGTCGTGGTGGGGGTGCTTGTCATAATGAGTATCCTAATTTCATTATGAAATGGAGGATATGGTTATGACGCCTAAAGCAGACTCTCGATCCAACTTCCTTACTTTGTTTCTTGCTTGCATACCATTCCATCATGTTGCCCCACAACCGTCCATATCCTTCAGCAAGGCTTGGAACCATACGGGGGAGTTGTGGCTTTGGCTGACGACGGAGTCACGCGACCCTGCGATCAATTAGAGTTTTGTAATCCATAAGGGGCGAAGGCGAAACCCTGTTGAATCTCAGCGTGGGCTTTCCAACCTTCGTTCAATTATCCGCTGAGGGATCTTAAATGGTTGCTAAAGGAAAAAGGGAGACTACGATGTTTCGACCGGGAAATCTCGGAAGACTCGCTCCGCTCGCCCCCAAATTTGGCTCTATCTTTAGATCCTTAAGCTCCCGCTGCGGGATCCTGATTGGTCTGCTGGAGGAAAAAGAGAGACTACGATGTTTCAACCGGGGTGGGATCTCGGAAGACTCGCTCTGCTCGCCCCCAACTTTCCACATTCGTGAATCCTTAAGCTACTTATCTGCTGCGGGGTTGGAAGTGATCCGTTGGAGGAAGCAGGAAAACTAAGACGTTTCGATCCGGAATAAGGCCCAGAAGACTTGCTCTGCTGGACCCCAACTCTAGCTCCACTTTTTGATCCTAAAGCCCATCCTCTACGATGCTTCGGAGCCTCGCTCTTAGCAGTCGAATAGCAACACCGGTCCTTTGAGAGGGGATCCATGCTGGGAAGCTGTCATTTGAGTTGTTACGATGCTTCGATCTTTCACAACCATAAAAACACTCTGCTCAAGTGACTCAGTGTTGGTATCGACACGGCGATCCTTTTGGCGAGGGGGGTGACTTGTGGTGGTCCCTCACACAGTTGTACTAGCGCAAATTATCTATAATTTTACTTCAAAATTCCTATCTTTCCTCTTTCAGCTTATCGGGGGTCTGCTGGAATGTCAAAACTTGAGCAGAAACCCGGCACAGCAATGATGACAATGGTACTTTAACGTTGGTGAAAAGCTCTGCTCATATATCAACTTGTACGACTCTGACACTGCAGAGCCACGCCCCCAATGACATTGTGGTTTGAAATCTTCGGATTTTCTGTCCAATGGCCGAGTGCGTTATGTAGCATACTGCGTTACCTCGGGAGGGTGGAGGCCCTCGGGAAGTATTCGTACGACTCAATTACCAACCCCATTGGTGTTGGACTCAAGGGGGCAGTGGTTGAAAGTCCGCATGCTGGACTAGGAGGGTATTCCCTCTATCTGTTCGCAGAAACTCATGTTTAGGATATCTCGAGAAATGCTTCAGGGTTAAGCGCGACTTGACGGTTCGACCGGCCCCGTCCTGAACAAGGATTGATTGCCAAACGTTTCTAGGGTTTGTGGATCTTGACGATACGGCTGGGCCGTTGGTGCTTAAAGCCAGGATAAATTGAAAGACTTCACAAGGGTTCGTGGGTCTTGACGTACAGGCCGGATTGACGGTGCCCGTACCAGGATCAATTGAGGCATTAAAACTTGAGACTATCTTCGTTCATCGGACTGTTCGGGTGGGTGGATAAGAAGCCCCTTCGGCGAATGAGTTGCGTCACAAAACAACTCGGGTACTGACACTGCAGAGTCAGTAGAGGTTGGATAGTGCTTCGATGCTACCAGTCACGGTGTAGGTTCTCGGACTGAAGCCCAAACTGGAAGCTTGATGGGTTCAACTCTTCGGAGTGGTTCTCGCTAATGCGCGATGATAAGGATCACTTCCTGGGCAGATTGTGGAGACTGCTGAGTAGTCACCTGGTGAAAAAGCCATGCTCAGATACCAATAACCTAACCGGTAGAATTCACGATGACACTGCATAGCCAGTAGAGGTTGGATAGTGCTTCGAAGCTACCAATCTATACTGGAAGTAAAGGGGAACTTTTGCGTTTGCGTTTTGCATTATTCCAATTCTGCGCCAATGAAAGCAGTGACCATAGGCCCAAAGGGCAGGTAGGCTCCTTAAACTTAACGTATCAGAAGTTTGCCCGATTTAAAAGTAACAATTTTGATTTGGAAGACGAAGAACGGCCCGGAGCGTCATCAAACTTAAAGGATGAAGAATTAGAGCAAAGGCTCGATGAAGAGCCATCATAAACGCAAGAAGAACTCACAAAAACACTTGGAGTCACTCAACCAGCTCAATTGTCATCGTTTAAAAACAATGGGAATGGTCCGAAAGATGGGAAATTGGATGCCGAAGCTAAGAAACGTCAACACCGTTTTTTTACATGTGCTCCAACGGCAGAAAATAAAGGTTTTTGCATCGAATTGTGACTGGCGATGAAAAGTGGGTCCATAACGATAATCCAAAACGTTGGGCAACGTATGGATACCTCATCATGAGCTATCAAGCCGAATATTCATGGCGAGAATATCATGCTATGTATTTGGTGGGACTAGCTGCTACAATTGATCGAAAGAATGACAGTGGATGTCTAGCGACGAAAATTGATGCGTTTGAGCCGAGCATTACTAGAAAAACGGCCCCAACACGCCGACAGACACGACAAAGTTATTGTGCAGAATGACACATATTTCAACGCCCATTGAAACATACTTGGAAACGCTCGTATATGAAGTCCTACCCCACGCCCTACAGCCCAAACATTGTTCCTTCTGATTACCATCTCTTCCGATCGATGGAACATGGTCTTTCTGACCAGCACTTATCCAATTCCAATAAAATAAAAAAATCGCCGTTTTCGCGATGGGATTCGTCAATTTCCAGAAAAATTGGTGGTGACAATGCTTTGAAATTTGAATGTACAATCAATTTTTCACAATAGAGCTACAGTTTTCGACAAAAAAACGGCACGAACTCATTTATACTCCTAATACCAACTAATTTCTACTGCTTTCAAAAGTGTGAGTCTAGTACTTACAATTTCATTATAGATAATTTCAAAGTTGTTGAAATTATGTCCAAATCCTTTCAAATGTCTGGCATATGTTGAGTGCGAGATGTCTGAATTATAACTCCTCTGGTGTTCATGAATTCTTTTTTTAAAGGATCTATCTGTTTAACCAATATACACCATACGTATAAATGTATACGGGTATGGAAAAGAGAGTCGGAAACATAGGAGATTCAGTGTTACACAAGAATGCAGTGGACCAGTGGAAAAATCAAAAACTCAGCACGATGCCATGACGAACAAACGACTATTCTCTCTCAACGGTAATGGGGAGTGAAAACAGCCTGCACAGACTTACGATCGAAGCATTAACACTGCGCACTGCCATTGAGAGAGGACAATCATTTATTCGTCATCGCATCGCGCTGAGGTTTTGGTTCTTCCACTGCTCCACTGCATTCTTGATTAACACTGAATTTCCTATGTTTCCAACTGTCTTTTACATACCTGTATATTAATATACATCAGACATCTCGCGCTCAACATATGCCTGCATTTGAAAGAATTTGGACAAAATTTCGACAATAACTATGAAATTATCCATAATGAAATCAAAAGTACATTTTTGGAAGCAGTAGAAATTAGTAGGTACAAGAACCTTAAAACTCTTTCTAACGACCAAGCAGATGTCGTAAGATCTCCATTGTGAATATTTTTACTTAGTGAGTTATTTCCGATAATTGGCCCCAACATATTTTATTATTTATCTCTTTTTCTCATAATTTTCTTTATCGATATTTCTGTAAATTGATGGTTATCTGTTCCCTTTTTGTATATGTTTTTCTCGTCTTTATTTTCGAAAATTGTTAATCATTTGTAGCCCCTCTTTTTTCAAGTTTTAATAGCTTTATAAGAAGTGAATATGTAACTTTTAGAGTTAGTTCAAAATGTAAACATGCTTGTGAGAAAAAAATTAATTAATAATTGTGAAAATATTTTTCATTATTTTACTCAATTTTCATGATTGGACTATTCATTGGCGAAGCTGCATTATTTCGGAAGAGGCCTAGTTTGAAAGCAATATAATAAAATGCAGATGATAAGAAGAGGTTTTCACTTAATAGAAGGAATCTTAAAAAATTTGAATATCAAAACAGATTTAATCTGTTAGTCCTATAATTTTAGTTTAAAAAAATTTTATTCAAAAACTTTTAGAATTAAATTAATGGTTTATGAGCACAGCTTATATTTAATAGACATATAAAATCAAAACTGACTATATAATATCAAATGAAATAAATAACCCAACAAATATAAATTGTCAATTAAAATTAATAAATAAATATTCAAGGAGACAAAATTTTAGAAAAGGATTTAGTTTTCATAATTGTAAGATCAGAAACAAAGTTTTGTCTCCCTCAAAAATTTATTTATTAATTTTAATTGACAATTTATATTTGTTGGGTTATTTATTCCATTTGATATTATATATTGATTTTTGATTTTATACGTTTATTAAATTTAAGCTGTGCTTATAAGATATTAATTTAATTCTAAAAGTTTTTGAATGAAATTTTTTTAAATAAAAATTATAGGAGACTAACAGATCACATCTGTTTTGATATTAAATTTTTTTTTTTTAAATTAGATGAATAAAACATTTTTTCTGTGTCATTGTCAGTACTTTTTTGACACAGTATATGGGGGCTTAAAAATATGTCATCCCTATTAGGAAACAATATATAATACCGGGTGATTCTCGAAAACGTCATATGTACATATCTCCCGACTTTACTCAAAACCCGGCATCAGTACTCATTGTTAAGCTGAGACACATGCTAGGGGGTAGCGAATAAACAGCTGTACTATTATCGGCGGCAGTTGCACCCCCTCACGCACTCATACTGCCCCTGTCGGACCAAAGCATCCCCTCGACACGCCGAATGAAGTTGAATTTTAGTTACAATCGAATCAATGCACTCTCAAATTATTCGCAAAGGGTCGTAGGGTGGACGCAGGCCTACTTGATCCTTTCAAATTTGTACGAAATTCAATCCACCATAAATGAATATGGGTCTACCAGAGCACTGTATAATTTGAAAATTGTCGATGCCAAATTTTGGATTACAGATAACAGGATTCACCGAAACCTCTACAAATTTAATCTAAAAACTCTTAAAAACTTAGAATTAAATTGAATGAATTTCCCTAGAAACACTGTTTCACTTTAGACATATAGTTAACCAATAAAGAATTAAAAGAAAACATAAAGCACTGACCGTAATCATTCAGAATCATCATGCAAGACACGCTTGTATCGATTAGATATTCAGAAATAACAAATTCCATCGCCAAAAATTCTTCCCATAGAATTTAAAAAGGTCTTTTTTATTTCCCGCGATGATTAAAGTGAAAAAACTTAATTTTACTTAGTTTTACTTTAATCATCAAGATATATTTCCGACAAGTAGAGACCGATACAATCAAACATTTATTTTCCTCCTTCAAAAATAGCACATTCCCCAGAAAATGAATCTGAAATTATTACCACCCATATTCGCCTCAGTTGGAAGTTATTTGAATGCTAAATAAAAACAATCAATAAAATATATAGCTATATACTTCATTTTCACAACAAGCATTGCTTCGTGAGTTTCCTTTATTTCTAGTTTAAATTCTTTAAATAATAATATGTGGAAAACATTCAATTATAGGTTAAAAATGTAATAATATGCTGGAAATAAATTATTACATCATTATTATACAGGTAAGGAAAAGACAGTCGAAAACATAGGAAATTCAGTGTTAATCTAGGGGACCACGAATGTTCAGTGGAGCAGTGGAAGAATCAAAACCTCAGCGCGATGCGACGACGAATAAACGACTGTTCTCTCTCAATGGCAGTGAGGGGGATGCTTCGATCGAAACGAGGCTCTGCACTTCTTTCAGTTCAGCAATCAGAATCATTCGCACTTCAAACGTGGTATTCGTTAGACCATATCGGTTGAAAATAAATACGACAATCTTATTCCATTGTATGCGGGGAATTCATTTGCCACGATTAATGACACAAATAATTCCCTCTGTGAAAATGAGTACGTAGGTTCTCTCGCCATAACTGGCTTGAAAATAAAATAAATTCAACGAAAATAAGAAATTCGAAAACAAATTCTAAAAATGCGAAATCGAAGGTAGACAAATTTAAATTAAATGTTCAAATAATCCACCTTGTTGAGCCAAACAGTAGCCAAATCTATTATAAAGAGATAATCTAATATCTGTGAGCAAATTCGGCATACTTGCTATTTTGGCACAAAATTGGATTATTTTAAACCTTAATTCATTAATATTCGTTGCTTTATCAATTTCATGCCCATTAACTAAATTTTTCAGATATCTCCAAACAAAAAAATCATTGGGAGATCAATCTAGTGATCTGGGGGGCCATTTGATCGTGCCATTTGTAGAAATGACACGGTCCGAAAAAGTCGTCCTGAGATATTGTGTGATTGCTCGTGCGTTGTGGCTTGAAAAACCATCTACTTCTTTTTTCAGACGATTTTCACTAATGGTTTTCGGTGGTTTATCAATCTTGCAATATCTGCATGTTCGTAAACACCAATATTTCTCGATTTTTTATAGCCGAACTTGAAGGTAATAATAGATTAATTTATTGTCTCTTGAATTGATTAACCACCAAATAGCCGAACTTGAAGGCAATAATAGATTAATTTATTGTCTCTTGAATTGATTAACCACCAAAGTACCATTTTATGATCTGGACTTCTACACTGAACATTTCGATTTATGTACTTTATTTTCAACTGGTATGGACTAACGAATGCCACGTTTGAAGTCCGAATGATTCTGATTGCTAAATTGAGAGCAGTGCAGAGTCTCGTTTCAATCGGAGCATCTTCCCTCTGCCATTATTATTGTATTACTATCCTGATACTCCTAGGTCTTCTGTGAAGATCCCTCAGAAGCTTTTTCAGTTTGCGCGAATTAGGAGTTCAGTTGTGATAGGCTTTGTTACTGTGATCTTGCGCCACAGCACTGTTAAATTTCGACCGATCAGTGAAATGATAGCCGACACTTGTCCAATTAGAAAATTTCTTTCCCACCTGAACAGGATTTGAACCCACGACCGAGCGAGCCTTATGCTCGCTCTACCACTAAGCTGTCGGCACACATTGAGAGATAACAGTCTTACTCGTCATCGCATCACGCTGAGGTTTTGATTCTTCCACTGTTCCACTGGACATTCGTGATCCTATAAATTAACATTGAATTTCCTATGTTTCCGACTGTCTTTTCCATACTAGTATATTATAACTTCATTCACCGAATATTCTGTTTGAAAGCAGACTTTAATAAATGGTACACTATTTAAAAATTAAGGCTGGTCCACAGAAAAAGTGGCGCAAGATCGCAGTAACAAAACCTAGCCAGAACACAACAAAACTCCTAACTCGCACAAGCTAAATAAGCTTCTGAGGGATCTTAACAGAAGATCTAGGAGTAATATAATATAATAATAAAAATAATAATAATGATACAACTTTTCCTTGCGATAAATAGCTTTGAATTAAATTGTAAATTCCCACGAAATCCGTAATTCATAAGTTTTTCTAACATTTCAAGGGAAATGGTATCAAATGCTTTTTCTAGGTCTATTACGATTCTAAGAGATTGCTAGTCTTTGTTGTGTTTGTTGTACGTGTATATGTAGAGTTGCGAAAAAATTTAGGGGATGATTCCTTGTCAAAAAATAGGGTGGGTCTCTTATATAAACTTTATTTTTTTGACCCCCCCTGCTTAGTTACAGCTCCCTAAAGATGGCGACCGAAAAACAGTTTTTAATTTTTTTCTCAAAAACCCAAAAAATGACAATAATTGTAACTGAATCAAAGTAAATCGAAATGTCATAACAAATGACATCCGCTTACTAGACAAATTCTAATTCGGAAATAATTCCAGCCTCTACGACTCACGCTACCATGTTGATAAATTATTTTCATTCTCAAAAACCTTCAATTTTAGCAAGAAATTTCAAGAGACCTTACTTGTAAAGAATGGATCGGGCTACCCAAAATTAATTTTTTTATTGTAAAATAGGAATATTGAAAAAATTTTCTTGCGAAAGGTTTGGGGGAGGCTTTTTCTACCCCTTACAATCATAGAGGAACACCACCAAATATTTTTTCAGTGCGTTTTCACCCGCATAAAATGTCTATTCAATTCTATTCTTGTCAGTTCGTTGGTTCATAAGAAAAAAATTGAAAATTGTTTTTCGGTCACCTCCTTTAGGAGGCTTTAACTAAGCAGGGGGCGCTCAAAAAATTAAAGTTTATATGAAAGACCCACCCTATTTTTTGATAAGGAATCGCCCCCTAAATTTTTTTGCAACTATTAATATACACCTGTATATTTCTGAATTTAGTCATTTAAAAATATGATTTCTGCAATATTTTTTATTGCATCAAAATTGATTATTGGATAAAATATTTTATCAATGAATCATGTTTAATTTAATGATTTTTTCAAGGATCTTGTTTACACTTGACAAGACTAATCGATCTATTGTTGTTCATTTAAGTTCTATCAGCTTCCTTGAACAGTGGCTTCACTATTTCTAATTTTAGTATGTCCGAGAAACATACTTTTTCGAAACAGTTATTTTTTCTATGAGTTTGACGTTTTGATATATCTTTTTTTATTTCCTTAAATGTTTCAGAACGAATTCCATCATACCCAGCTGTTCTTTTGATTGAAGACTATTTATGGTTTTTTCTACTACACTTGAGTCAGTAGGAAATAGAAAGAATGACTTAACATGCTGTTTATTTTTTCCTGTGAAATCATCGGAACTCACCTTATTTGCATAACTTTCACCTAGTTGACTGTAATAGTCATTAAAAAGGTCACACACTTCTTGTTCATCTTCAATTTTCAGGTTGTCCTAATCTCTAATATATTTTCAGTTCATAAGTTTTCGTTATGGTATTCACATAGTCCCATAATTTCAATTTAATATTTTAATTTGGAACTTCAAAGTGTGTTGTCCATTACTTAATAGAAATCCATTGTATACTCAGTTGAATGATACACATGTATGGTTGATTTCTATTTATTCTGAAGAGTTGAACACATAGTTTCGTTATATAGTAACTTCTTCCAATGCTTTTAAACAACTTAAGCAAGATGTTTACAAGCATTTGAAGAAGATACTATGTAACGAATCGCGTCATTGAATTCTTAAAAATAGGTAGGATAGAAATCAACATATTATATAACGTTTTATTTTATTATTCAATAAAATATTCATTTGGGATAATTTATATATATATATATATATATATATATATTTTGTATCTTTTCATTGAAGATGTGTATAGAGTAATTGTCATTGATCAAATTTTGTAAGAAAATACCATTAAAGTTTAAATTTTCTGGGCGCATTCCTTTTACGAAGAAATGGTTTTAAGCATATTCCGACTGTCATGATTATTTATAAGTATAAAAAAATATATTTTATATTCCTCCACACAATATTCTTATTATAATAAATTCAGAGAGTGTTTAATTTTTCTAGTTACAAACCAAACAAACCAACAAGAGCTAAGGTGTTTCATATGCGGACAAACGAGTGATAAAAATTATTTTCTGTTTAACTCATTTTTGCTTTCATTTTAATTTCCGTTTCATACTTGATCGATGCACAATTTTTGGTACCTAGTTTCGAAAAATGATGACTGATTATATTTCGTATTATTCGAATTTTGAATTATATTCACTTGGAAAATAAACTGTTGAAAATTCATGCAAAGATAGCAAAATGTTTTTTTGAACGATTCCAAAGGTGTATAAGTTGAGAAAAATGGAAATCAAAAAGCATAAACAAGTTCATTATGAAAATGAATTAAGTATTAAAATATAATGAAAAATAGTTTGTCTTGAATAACTGTCACTAAAATCGAAGAACTACTGAGAATTACAAGAACTTCTCTGGGATTAACTCTGCTCGTCTTTGGTTGCTTTATTTCAGGGTCGAATCAAAGAAAAATTTGCATTATACACAAGAATTCATATTATAATATTTCATTCTCAATTACTATTGAAGACTGAAATTGTCTACCAAAAAAAAGCTTGAAGAGGAAGCATTGAAATATCAAAAAAACATATTGTTTCTAATTAAGAATGATGACAAAATCGAGCAATGCTTTCAACTATCCAATCCATTTAACTTTTTCGATTTACTAATGAGCTTTTCTCAAATGAATTCTAATTGCTTTTAATAAAGGAATACAATCGAAGAAAAAAGTATATATTCTAAACAAGTTGATACAGATAGATCATTGAATAACAATAAAAACAAGTTTAAGTTTCACTGAGCACTTATGTAAACTATAAAAAGAATTTAAAAATTTTATTTGAATAAAAGTTTCATTATCACTATGAAATCCACTACTTACAATCATGGGTTCAACTGAATTTTGGAAACAATTGAATACAACACTGCTGTTGAATCAGCTCACCTATCATTAAAGCAGAATAGGAGTTAATTTATTATGAGTCATAACAAATTAGTAGAGCTGAAATGTTTTTTTCTTATTCAATACGTTAAATCATCCAGGAATCTTGGAAGAAATTCACACTAGTTTGTATTTCAATAGGAATGCAGAAGTTTCCAAAATATTCAAAATTTTTCGGTGGAGCAAACATTGTTGGATGTTTAGTTTAATAACCTAGGTTACTGACAGGTGGATAAAAACAATGCAACAAACTTTTCCAGTATATGAATGTTATTTATGTAGTTATATTTGATATTACTCCGAATTTGGAGACGGAAAAACAATGATTGAAAATCTTTAAAATATTCAATAACATATGATAAGTGGAAACTTTTTGAATTGGTAACCGCCCAAGAGAGAAGGTAGACAGCTTACCTGTTAATTTATTGTACGTGATATTGGTGGCAGCCCGCTAAAATTGAATACTGCCGTTTAGTTAAAATGGTTTTTATATTCACACTACACTCATCTGAAATACCCGCTACCGTTTACCGCACTCCAAAACAGTCATTTCATTAAAACTTATTCGGTATGACACAAGCACGAAGAAGTAAATAAAGCTGCGACACACCTCTATCCATAGAATCGTACCTTTTCACGTAACGGAGCGTTCCCGAGTTTAACGCCGAGCCAATACACGAATGTACTCACTCGTCTCACTCAACGGTGACCTAACGAACATAGAATTCAAATTCATTCACAGAATTACGTTAATTTATCTCGCTCGCGCCGTCATTGCGCCTCATATCATTGGACGTTGCCAAAATGATCAAGTTTTCCCTAATAATGGAACCAAATAAACTTGTGATGGCAGTGTGAATCAAGTGTATACGGAAAACTCATAATAACTAATTTTAGAAGGGATACTGGATATTTTCACAAAGAAATATAATACTCCCTTATTGTTCGCTAGCATTAGAGCGCTTATCGTATGGACCAAATTTCAGATGAATTGAAGTTATCAACTTATTAGGAATTCCTGAATATTTGAATGAACTTCAATTAGTAGAGGGTAAATATTACAAAGCAGTGATATTTTTCAATTATTTATGTGCAGAAAAGCTGAAGATCCTGATGTTAGGTAAGTGCTTTTTTATATTTCATACATATAATTGATATTATACTTGATCCTTGATATCCTGTGAGATCCTTAGGAAACTTTAGTGTAGCTTATGTTAGGAGATCAGTTGTGTTTCTGTTAAAGTTTGTAACTGTGTCCTTACGCAACATTTATTTTTGACCCAATCATAGATAATAATAATGATTATTTCAATCTTTGTAATCTGTGGACCAAACCTTGAAATTATTACCGGCTATCCTAGCTTGTTTGATTTTGGTAGAAAAACCGCGAATTGTGGTCCAGTTTCAGACTGGGCTAAGTGAATATACGTCCTTTACTGTGGTCGATGTTTCTACATATGAGGGTTTGAGTTTGTGGGTGTGCACTGAAATGGTGCTGGTAGTGTGTTTTACATCAAGCCTTTCATTGGTCTTAAATATTCCAGATCCTCCAACATGGAAGGTAGCAGACGTGTTGATGAGCCACAAACAGCGAAATCTATCCACGGTTGTCTGTTGTCTTTTACTTTCCTCTGTTCAGATTTAGTGAGTTACCGACAAGATTAGCATACACTGAGGATGGGTATTTATTGATTCATTATCGGCGAATATGCATCCTTAGTGGTTTTACGTTGGTAATGATTACGGAGCTCTTCCGAATAAGCCTCCTCTTTTTATTATCACAGTATAAAACACATTCACTCACCAAGATGCGAACCCGCACCGAACAGGATTCTCCACTTACAAATCGGATATTTAAACCAAAACAACACTGACGCTCATTTTTCATTATATAATTGATCAAATGGGGCACATTCTTTGCTATATTAAGGCTATTGCAGAATATTATTTTAAAAATGACTTAGTTGACACCTTCCCGATAAGAAAGAGCGCTAGAACGACACGCTTAGTTTTTCATACCTCACCGAGCATCCCATAGGTGGCGCTCTAACGCACAAGAAATCTGAGTGATTGTTTCTGTGTTCATATTCCCTTAATAATAATGCTAAACTCAGGTATGGAAAAGTCACTGTCCTATATTTCCGACTGTCTTTGAGGAAATTCAATGTTATTAAAGACGTCCAGTGTCTTTTGCATACCTGTATGTAGTCTATGTGTAGGAGTTCGAAGTTCTGGCTACGCCAGGGTTGCCAAGTTGGGGGATTTTTGGACACGGGAAAATTTGGGGGACAATATTCCATGCGGTATTTTTTGGGGGTTTCAGTTTTTCCACTGGGGCTTTTTTGGGGTAAAAATATTCAAATTCAATATTTCATATATTTTCCTAAGGGAGCGCATATTTAGAATTTAGTTGAAATGTAATAAGAAAATACTTTGTTTTCTATTACTTTTTATTAACTGATTATACAGCGACTGGAATTTCATAGTGTTCACTACATTTTCAAACTGAATAAAACAAATTGTATCTCAACTATTACATATATATTCGTTGAAGGTTTCGGCAAAACTTCGAAAAATGGAGTTTGCCGCAGGTCCGTCTGCTCAATTAATAGTTTAATTGTCGGAACATGCTTTCTGTATTTAAATATTTGGATGGATTTCAGGATACCTGGATTTTTCCTTTCGCTTCCAGGTGAAATATTTCAAGATTCTCCAATTCTGGGAAGATATGATTGGTTTCAAAAAAATTTTCGCAAAATTATAGTTATCTTTCCGGTTCCTTGATTGATATTCTTTGCACCTTTTGTGACAAGATCTCCCGGTTTGTCCTTTATGTACGCTACTGCACTAGTGAAAACTTAATTTATAGATTCCAGAATTAGACAAAAACAACCGGCTGAATATTTCTGGAATATATGAATTAAGTTGAGTAATCGTTTGCTACGGACTTCATGTCAAAGCTTTTCACCATTTGTGCGCGCTAGTTCCAGGGAACAGCGTGATATCGTTTCGCTCAAATGATTAAAAGTAATTCTGCCAGTCCGGTCTGGCCGTAAACACGCTAACTTTCGAAAGGAAAGAGCTACACTCTTGAAACTTCTTCCAATTAAATCTAACACCTATATTAAAATTAAAGGGTTTCTTGTGCAGAACTTAAGATCGAATAATGTGAACAACGATGAACCGTAGATATGTACCGCATATTCTTTCTGAGATTTGAAGACCAAGTGTCATACGAAAATAGTGGGAAGCGGAACAGCATGAATCTAGAAATGATTTTTGAATATGACAGTCTTAAGTCGTTATATTATAGTTTGAAAACGAAGAACAAAGAACCGAAAATAGGTACATTCCACACTTTTAGTTTTTTTATAAAGTGTGAAATAGAAAATAACTCGTCCCAGTACTTGATTTAATATCCAACAGTTACAAATCACGGAATTTTATGAATATATGATTATTTCGGTCTTTACTTGACGGAAATTCATCTTGAAATTATGAATGAAAATCAATATTCTATTTCCGCTAATATTTTATTTCACTACAGTCGTTTCGTCATACCATGACTTCAGGTTAGTAGTACTGGATACTGTATCCAGTATTTACGTATGAAAGCACTGACCTCTCGGTTCCTTCTACGGCGCTCCACTAAACTATCGGCACTCACACACTCTAACTATCGAGGAAAATATTTGACCGATTTGGTATACGAATGAGCACCTCGTCATCGAACATGACACCAAAATCTCTGAACTGCTAAGAAAGTTCTTTTTCCTAACATGAGATACAATAGATAGTATTCAAATGAATATTTTTAAATCGTCCGCAAACATTCAACTGGGTATCTCAGTTTCATCCAGCAAGTAAATCACAAAGATTATGATTAAAGGGGACCCAAATTTGATCCCTGGGAATGCCAGAAGAAGCAAGAATGTGAAAAGCGCAGCTGGATATATTATTGTCATAAAACAAGTATAGTGAGGTTAGTTAAAACATCTTTGAAAGCAAACCTATATGTCAATTAGAAAAATGAATCGGTTTAACTGGGCCGTGAGCCTGATCTCACAATTCCACAAAATGAAAAGACACAACTCCCTGACAAACAAGTCACTCTTTTAATTTACCACAAGTAATTTTTCTTCCAAATTACATATATATATTTAGAAGAAATATACAATTTACTATCTAACACTAGAGCAAGTTTCAAAAATATTATTACCGATAAAAGTAGAAAAATATACAGAAAATGAGAGTTTTTCAATGTTATTAATATATACAAAAATTTGAAGTTTCTTAATGTGATATGAATGTTATATATTATTACAAAATTTAGAGTTTCTCAATGTTACTTCCCTGGTTGGTTCAAATTACAGGCTGATGTTTTGCCAATCAAAACAGGTGGTGGTTTTGTAGGTCGTTTCAAGCAGGCTGTTATGTGGTTCTTTGAACTTAATAGCTTCAACGTCTTTAAGCAACCAGTGTACGTGTAACTATTCCTCACCAAGAAAACTTCCAAACTCCAGGAACAAATAACAGGAAATAATCCAAGATAAATCCAGGAAAAATATTCCCAAGAAAAATCCAGGAAAAGATAATCCAAAAAAATCCAGGAAAAGATAGTCCAAAAAAAAAATATATGATAAAAATGACATGCTTTAAATGCAGTTCAAGCATAAAAACGAATTATACTTACCTCTTCTTTGAGGGTTTTTTTCTTCTAATCTTCAAGAAAAATTAATTTATGAGAAAATAAATGTTATAATATTCAATTTGCAAACAACTTTACTCTGCAATCGTGAACCGGAAAAGAAATAATTCCTTCATATCAACGCGCACATGACGACCATAGATTAACAATAATATATATTTTTGTTGATCTATGATTACGACACATTGACGAACAGATATCCCAATTTCTTCATTCACCGGTCTTCTCCATAAAAGTGAGATACCAGCGAAAAAATTCGACGTGTAAATCGCTACAGACTTCAACCCAGTATATTATTTTCTATGGGTCCATCTAAAAGCATTAGTTTACACTACACCACTGAAAAATGTGTAAAATTTAAGGAATCGGTTAACTGAAAGGTGCAACTCAATAAGGTATGATAGAAGAATGTTATGTTTAAAGAATTTCAACAAGTAGAATATTGGTATATTGATATTTACGGTAGACAGTAATTTTCAAATGTTCTTGTAAATAACTAGTGCCCGCTTTCATCTTCCGACATTCCATTCCAGAATTCTACTCTGCTTTACCGCAACTTCCCGATAATCATCACAGAGGGCGCGGCAGTTTCCATATCGCTTATTCCACCATTCTCTCTGGTTTTGAATAACAGCAATAACTAGCGTTGAAGCACCTCCTTACCAACTGGCAAAGGGCACTCATGCGACATTGACAGGCTGGTACCCAATAATTAATTTGTAGAGTTCCTTGGGTTAGAGACGGGACGAAACGTCTACCTCTGGCAAACAAGAACTCTGTAAACTCTCATTCCTCTCACAATACCGCTTCCGAAAAGATTTTCAGTACTATACACTCTTCAGTAGCCAATCTTCAGAATATCATGACGAAATTTTCAGCAAGAAAGAGCTCATCCCCATCACTGGGTATTAAATGTTTAAAAAATGGATTAGCGGACACAGTGGAAACAAAATTTCTAGATTCTGCTTTGTTAGATTTTGTTTATTTTTGGATTATCTAAAAGGTAAAGTTAATACCACACCTTTATTAAAAAAATAAAGAGTAGAACGAAGGATTCTTACTTAGAGGTGCTTTTCAAATTTTGGCAATGTTTGCGAAGAATTTTTAAACATTTTTCGTGTTGCTTAGCCAAAAACGAGCGGATATTAAGCATTTAATGAAATAAATTTGTTGGAACTGAACAACTCTTTACATCACCATGTACATTTATTCCTTTCAACTCAAAAAATCCATCAATTGATTTGACATTGTAAAGATTTCATTTTGTGGTGGGCGCTATTATTATATATATTGAAGTAAGGATGTGGGGTAGGTAATTGATAAAATTCTAGTTGTGAAATTTAACTTCCATTTCTAGATTCTACTTTGTTAGTGATTATCTAAAAAATAAAGAATAGAATGTAGGGTTCTTACTAGAGGAGGTTTTCAAATTTTGCCAATGTTAGCGAAGAATCAGGATTAAGAAGTATTAATCTCACTTAACTGGATAAGAAATGTTTTGCTAATAATATTCACCGAAGAACAGTTATTGACATAATGTCAGTGATAGTAAAAGTACATGACTTAACAAGATACTCTTGAAAATGGAGATGTTTAAGTTGTAAATATATGTCCATATTTTGTATCACCAGAAAAAAACGTTGTTTTGCTTTCTAGCAAAAAATATGAGGTGTCCTAAATACCTTTTTGATGAATAAAATACATTTCCAATTCAGTAAAAAATATCTTTTAGTAAAAATGTAGTGTTAACATGTAACAAAATGTAGTAGATTAACAGAATAAATCTGTATGATGTTTAAAATAAAAATGTAGTGCTAATTTGTATAAGTAGTAAAACTAACCATAGGCTGTCAAACTTTCAGTGGAATATTAATCTATCCTCAACTTTGTGTAGACTGATTATATTGAAAGTTAATGTTAATGCTATTTTTGTTCAATCAATTCTTCAGACAAAAGGAAGAGTACACTGTGCCCATATCTATGAATTATGGTTTTTTACAACAATTTGCAAGTACGATATATGCGATTTTGGTAAAATGAATTATGTCTCTATGTTCTGCATCATTTGTAATATCTAATAAATTTATGGTCTAGACAATTTACAATGAGAGGTACTATGGATAAAAGCCTATAACATTATCCATGAATAATTAAGTATTTAATCATCCTCCCAGTTCCCTAGCAGCAAGAATTCATTTTTAACAAAACTCACTTGGGAGTGTAAATCAAAGTCGGTAACAAAGAACTTGTTGAAAATTAACCTGCGGTGATTGCCCTAAAGTTTACGTAGGTCAGACTGGAAGAACTTTCTGTCGTAGGATGTGTGAACATTTGAAGAGTTTCCTCAATAATAAAAGCAATTCTACATATTCCAACCATTTGTTAGAAACAGGACATACTTTCAACCATAACTTTGAAATTCTACATATAGAAAGCAAAAGTTATGCCTTAAATCTGTTAGAATCCCTAGAGATAAATAAACATAATAAAATTGGAATATTACTTAACGAACAAATAGATTTAAATAGCTCACCTCTGTTAAATATATTCAGATAAGCTGGAATTTGCAGGGATCCTCTTTTGGGTTTTAGTGCTCAATAAAAATTTATTGTACTTACTGTAATATAAATAGCCATGGATTTCGGAAACAAGCTTAGTTATTCAAAATGTGATCTTGCCTGATGATGCTACTGTGATAGCGAAACAATTGTTGTGAGTTTAACAATAAAAATTTGTGAAAATCAGAATAACCTTATTTCAAATTATTTAATATGGATTTTCACCAAGTAAGGACTGATACAATTCAATATTGTTGAAAATCAAAATGCTCGATGATTGTTAGTTATGATACACTGTGAAATTAAAAAGAAAATTATATGATAACAGATTTTTTACAAAAATTCATAATATACATATTGTTTGGTGGTCTATTTCATCTAATTAATGAACACAAATTTTTTTTCAGAATATATCCATTTTCTAATGGAAAACCCCTTTTCAAATAAAATCCTCTTCAAATCAAAAAAAATTCTACAAATTTTAACTTTTAAACTTGCAAACCTTGCATAATTTCATCATTTGAATCGATACAATACAAACGTTCTTCAAAACAAATCAATATTTGAAGTCCCAATATCTAGGAAGTCATCACCATATTTGGTTTCATTTTCTCTTATCTCTGAAGATGTCATATAATCTGGTTTTGCTTGGTTGTTTAATATGGAACTATCAATTCCATCAGAACTATTTTCATGGCCGTCTGTTTCTGGAGTTGGTGGAGGATTCACCACATCTGCTTCAGTGGCTTTTTTCAAAGTTCTGTCCTCAAAAAGCTTTCCAGCTTTAGTGAGTAACTCTGGTATTAGTTTTGCTCTTTCTCTATCTGTAATGAAACAAATATGAAAATCACTGAAAAATGTACTCATAGATTAAATAATTCCTTCAATATACACACACACTCAGAACATACGAAACACACATAAATACTCAGAGATTAACAGTTTGAATTTCAAACTGAGTTAAGCAGTGTTTTATATATAGATATACAAATTGGATTGTTTAATGGTTAATTTTAGGAGGAGGTGTTATCAGTTGTTTACTTTCCACCCAACAGTTCGGTGATACACTATTAGGAATTTTGCGAAATGTTCGAATCATTTAATAGTAACACCAAAATCTAAATAGGTGACTTGCTTGACTTTGAAAACAAGGCACTGGTGGATTTTTGTACTCTGTGCGATCTGGTGCAATATAAAATTTTATGTCAACAAGACAAGTTCTGGTTAACTTTGCTGTTGAGGTAAATAGGGATCCCAACCCTCTAGTAGTCAAAGACATTTTTCAACACTAGAGTCAATATTGCAGGGTAGGTACCTGCAAATTTCTAGATCTCTTCACTCGGCAATTAGAATTTTTAACTTCAGCTGTCTACCTGATCTTCACAAAATTCGGGAAAAAACTTCGTGTCGTTATTATACACCTAAATTTTATTCTAATCAGATCAGTAGTTTCAGAACTACTGGGAAAAAGAAGAAAAAACTTTAAGTAAATAACTGGGAAATTATATGACCGAACTCAACCAAGATATTAAGACCACAAATCTACTCTGAAAGTTTCAAGTCTATACCTCTTTGCATTCGAAATTAGAGTGTTTATGAGTGGATTCGCCAGACAAAATTAAATTTAAATTTAAACCTATTATTCTTCATCAGTCCAACCTAGTCGTTTGAGACTATTTTTGGCCCAAATATAGAAAATTACAAATATTTTGGCAAAATGATATCACCGCTGTTCCCTGGAGCAAGCATGTAAAAAACATAATATCCTGAAATAATATTAAAGAAATTGTAAAAACCGTGTTATCATTTGGTGTTCAACTGTGAAAGTGTTCACAAATTGTTATGAAAAGCATGCCAAGAAGTGTCATGCTAAGAATGAGATTATCCAGTGCTTGAAAAATTTGTTCTCATTTTTGAAAATCTAAGAATATGCTTTTGAAACATATCCCATGAGTGTTCTATTGGATTGAGATTGGAATGAGAGAAGCAGTTTAAAACAGACACATGTTCTTCCAGGAAGTTTCTCATTTAATCTCATGTAGATTGTATGTCTCAAAACAAGTACATTAGGAATCCTTAACAATAAACTATTTGATTGAGATGGGGCAGCAACATTATTTTTTCATGCTTCTAATTGAGAATCCATTCAAGGAGTTGTTCTCCTTGATCAACCAGAATGTCTTTCCTTTATGCTACCACTTTCACAATATCAATTCCAGAGACGAAAAATAACGCTTTGAAGTAGTGGCAATACAGCTTGATGCATCCTTGTCTCAATCTTTACTAAGGCTGGTAACATATTACTTTGTGCTGAGTGATGTCTTGGCATATTTTTAATAACGATTTGCTAGCATTTTCACTAAACATGAATTGTAAATAACATTTATGTATAAAATACTACTCAACTCTATTTGAAATTTTAACTAGTAATTTTAGAGTATTTATGCCTAGATTTTGAGTATGTTTCAAAGGTGAGTTTTTTAACAGGGCTAGAATACATCAAGATAAACTATCTCACAAAAAAGGTTGTACTCAATTTTCAAAATTATGGTGATACATCATTTTAAATCTGGAATCAATTCAGTAACAATATGAATTCATACCTGAAATCACTCTGTACAATGATCTGCTAACTAATCACATTCCTGTTCAGTTATGTCAAATTAGTTACTGAGAAATATTCATATGTTCATTCTTTTGACTTTCTTCTTATGATTCAACTAAAATGTTTAAACTTGGGGAATAGTGGAAATAACCCAACAACAAATACAAAGTAATTTTATCCCTGCTATTATCGAAAATTGCTCTTATGTTAAAAACTCATTGCCATCTCTCAGTCTTTTGCATCCATGGCAAAGTACAAGCCCCCTCTATAATTGCCAAGCTTCTTTATTACTGAGCATCTTGATTTTAATTTGCAACCATTCTCTTAAGATTGTTGTTCCATCATGTATAATGCCCTTCTCTACAAGGTTTATCACCTCTGAGTCTGAACTCGAGTTTAGTCCATCTTTAATAGAAGTGGGAACTCAAAAATGGTGGATTTTTCTTATAAAATATTTATCAATTTTTCATAAAATTCCTTCAGCCACCTTCAAAGTATTTTCCATTAGTAAAGTCACACTTGTTAAGTCTTTCTTCCTATTGATTGAAGCATCTCTGCAAATTTTTAGCTTTGATAATGTCCAGTGGCCTTTACGAAGCTGTTTTTAGTGCCTCCACATCATCAAAACGTTTCCTTTTCAGGTTTTTTCTCTTCTTAGGAACAAGAGAATATTGCACGGAGCTAGGCCTCGCAAATAAGAGGGTGTGAAAAGACAGATTATGCTTGAGAGGCCAAATAGTGGGTCACTTATAAGGTCATGTATGGGGGAGACGTCTAAATGAAGCAGTCACCAAAGTTATGGATTTTTACTCCGCACACCCTTTCCCAAACTTGAAGAAACACATTATCAGCAAATAAAAATGCTTGTTTATTTTTTAGCGGATGTTTTCAATATTGTCATTGTTCAGGAATATAGAAGGAGGCCCAGAAAAGAATAGTCTTCAAAGCTCATCTTCTCACCATGTTTAAAGTAGCCAAATCACTTGAAAACTTGTGTGTCCATAGCATTCTCCTTAAAAGCATGTTAAAGCTTTTGGTAAGTTTCCATTGTCAATTTTTCAAGCAGGAAACATAATGGCAAATACATTCTTTATTAAATTCATCCTCCTACTACTTCCCAGATGGAACACAATAACAATAAGAAAAGCACTATGCTCAAATGTTAACCTACAAACTTTAAATGTGGTTCTAACGTCATTAGTACATAGTGTCAATGGATATATGTTCTGACCGTCTAGGAGGTAGATGAGTGAAGTTCTTTTTAGGCTGATTCCTGCACAGTATGTATATCGATGTCAACATGGGCCCTGTATTTACTTCGAGGACAAGTAACTTTTGTTGTGGACTGGACTCCGCCCTGAAAGTTTATTTTCCTCAGTGATCTTGCAACTAAGTTAATCTTTCTAATTATTGATTGTGAAATATTGTGGTCCTATTACACTTGGTAACATTGTATGTGTTCAAAACTTCATCTCTCTACATTGATCGCCTTTGAGTATTAATTTCCATCTCCAGCAATTTTTTTTCATTATTCTATAAATGTATATAATAGAACTCTTGCATACTATTCTTTCATTTTAAACAGAGTTTTCTATTTTACAATTTCACTGATGAAAGAGAAATAAAATAATTATATTTTCTATTATTCTTAAATTCATACCGCAAGGGACTGGTTATTTAAAAACAAAGGAATATTATTCAGTAACCACTATGATCTAGAGCATGCAGGTGTTAATAGCAGATGCTAAAGAAAATAGACAATAATTAAACATTATTCCTGATTTGTTGAGATTAAAATAAACCAGATCTGAAAGAATTTCATGAAAAATATTGAGAGAGAGAGAGAGAATATAAAGGATGATCAGTTTTAAATAATGGAAACAAGTTTTAAAAAAAATTACTATGTTTTTCTACCACAAAATCAAAAAATTTACACACTTTTGTGATTGCAGTTTCTAAGTATTACTTCAGCATTCATACAAGTTTTAAAGTAGGCAAATAACAAGATTAAATTTTTTACCTTTTTGTTCCTTCCACTTTTGAGCTTGTTTTTTTTTCTTATCCTTCGTACATCGTTTTCTTTCTTCAACAAATATTTCTGTTTTTTTCGTTTGCTCAATGCTATCATCAATTTTCAGAAGATGAAGGAAAACACCTCCAGGAGTTCTACGTCTTGTGAAGTTCTGAAAGTGTTTGTTATTTATTATTAGAATGTGAGTCAAACATGAGTAAGGTGACTATATAAAAACTATAGACCAATAACCATATTACCATCATTCTCAAAATATTCAAGTTAGAGATATTGCAAACAAATCATGGAGTTTTTAATGTGCAATGCTTTTTTCAGATAAAGTGAGCATGGCCGTTTAAAAAGAAAGTCAATATAGACAGATATATATCAGCTCCTGAAGAGAATCACAAATGCATTTATTTCCTGGACCTGTCAAAGGCTTATGACTGTATCTACAGATAATTTTCAAGAAATTAAATAATTATGGAGTTCAGGGAATTGATCTCAAGTGGATCATGTCATATTTTTACAACTGAACTAAATAGGCGACATTCACTCAATCCAAAAACAGCTTAATCTTGGAATACCACAGGGTATTATAGCAGGACCACTATTCTTCCTTGGGTACAATAAAGATTTTGGACTAAATGCAAAGTGGAAACAGAATAAGGTAGAGGAAGTTCACTCCGTCGATGATACTAACCTATTGACAGTAATTCCTTGTGGCCAGCTTGTAGATGAGATAATGCATTATACAGAAGAATGTTTAGAGAAAAGTAATTTAATACTAAACGAATCAAAGACTAAGTTAACTTTAATCTATCCTGTAAACTCTGACAACACATGACAATTGGAAGCGAGTAGTTTAAA
The DNA here is from genome assembly GCA_034642435.1 of Megalocaria dilatata. Classification (NCBI taxonomy): domain Eukaryota; kingdom Metazoa; phylum Arthropoda; class Insecta; order Coleoptera; family Coccinellidae; genus Megalocaria; species Megalocaria dilatata. The sequence continues at coordinate 41,077,791 of CM067856.1, read as the reverse complement.
CTACCATAATGTTCCAAATTATAATGGGTCTACATTGATGAAGAACTTAACTGGAAGTGCCACATGGCAAAATTTGGTGAAAAGCTAGGATCATGAAAATATACCTTTAGAATTATTGCCAGGTATTTGAGTTGCAGTGTACAAAAAAACTATGTACCATGCAACAATCTAATCGAAGTTACGATATGATATGGATTGATATTTCTTCCTTATTTATCCTCCAGAAGAAATTAATAAAAATTTTACATGAAATTAAATACAATGTGTCATGCAAAGAAGTATTTAGAAAGGGAAGAATTCTCACTTTAACCATGCATGCGACCCACATCCAAGAATGCCATCTTTTCTTTTATGAAAATAAAGATGTAATCGATAAGTACAAATTTAAGACACAAGTACTCTGAGATATTATTACCCAAGATGCAGACTTACTAGCACCGAAAAGCAATTAGACTACAGATGTATAAAGCTTTACAACACCATACCAAAGTTTATCCAAAAAATAGAATATTTCAAGTTGTTCAAGAGAGAACTGTTCAAATTGTAGGTTGATATGGAACCCATACTTTGAGAAATTTTGGGACAGAATTAACAATTTTTTTTAACTTGTTTTATTTCTTTTATATATTATTGCTGTAACCTAAAATGACTTTAAATAAAGATTATTATTATTATAATGAGGTTTCCATGCTAGAACAGATGTGATTAACGCCTAGTTTAAAATATTATTATGTGGTTTTATATGGTTACCTACTTTAAATTCTTTTAGCTAAATCTATTCCATACTCTGAATCTTGTTGCCTTAATAGCAATAACTCTACATCACTTTTTTATGTTTTGGAATTTAAAATGAGTTTTCAAAAAGTAAAGACTGTCTCAATTAAATATTTTTATGATTTATAAATTATTTTCCATCCTTTACTCAACAATTTAGTTTTTTTTTTGAAGAACTTACAATATTTTAATGATTAAAAAACCACTTGAATCACGAACTGTCACATATACAATGAAATCATAATTTATTGAATTGAATAGTTCTTTGTGCAACCAGTTTCGTAATCAACGCATTTCTTTGCAATGTGCGAAGTGAGTTGCACAAAGGACGCGAGTTGCACAAAAGAATGTGAGTTACGAAAAATAGTGTTTCACACAATATTTTTTCTGATTTTGAACTGAATGTGACTTTTTGAATTCAAATTAAAAGTTCCTACGGACGCCCATCGTATTGCTTTCATCTAGTGATTCAGACATATTTATTTATTACTATGGAAGCAAATGTCATCTTTCCTGGTTTTGATTGTCGAAAGAAGTGGAAAATAATAACCTTTTTTCTTCAATGAATGAAAATTTGACCCACCCAGAACTTAGAAACGAAGAATTTTCAAAGATTTGAAAAAACAGTTCAACTTCTGTTTTGAGGGGACGAATTTCTATCATGAGTTAGTTCCGAAAAAACCACCCCCATGAAAGTGGCATAAACCCCCAACATTTTTTGAATATGGAAGAGATGTCAAGTATTGGTTAGTTTGAAAGTTATTTATGTTCTGTACACAACCCAGTTAACTTTTTCATGCTTCTAACATAGACATTTTGCATAAACATTCAAATATTCATTTTACATCAACTTCTCAATTTATACTTGGAACTATTCTCTAGTTTAGGACAAGAAAACTATATGAAGTTTTATTGCTTCACGTAAAAAATACAATCGAGAAATGATAAAATTTTTTAAAGTTAGTCTTATAAGAGTGTTTTTGCAATTTTTAATTTAAGTACACAAATGCAAAAAAAATTAATTTTTTAGAATCAATTAAAATACATACTCACCAACACAGACAAACCTCCATCTGCTTCTATTTCTTGGGTTTTTTTGAATAAGTCGAGACATTTGCGTTTTCCAACAATTTTCAGAGATTTCACTGAAAAAAGGAATATTTCAAATCAGGTGCTCACCTAATGTAATACACACTTATAGTGATGAATTAAAACATTTTGGTTAGTACAGGTATTGGTCCATTATCCAAAATGTTTATGGCATATTACATGGAAGTTTGAGAAGTTGGAAATTATGAGAATATAGAACTGATTACACTATTTTATGCTTCCTTTTGAAAAGTGTAAACTAAATAAATAATGCAAATACTCAATGAAATTATAAGATCATAAGTTAATAATTATCCTCCAAGAATTGTGTTCACATAACGTAGAAAGAAAAATGATTGGAAATGACATATTTGTAGTAGACTTCTCATGTTGCCTATGGAGTTTATTTCTTACACTTGTGTATGGAAGTACATTAAAATCAAACAGGACCCAAGAAGTTTTTAAGATTCCAAAAAATCAATCTGATAACAAAAAAAGAATATAAATATTAGTTTAGTAATCAAATGCTTTCACTTGCCTCTATAGCTAACATTTGTTACGAGTAAATTTCTTTTAAGATACTATTAACCAACTGAAAATTTTGAAAACAAAAATGAAGAAGTGGTTGAAAGGATCATATAGATCACTCAAGAAATTGTTGAACATGCAAAGCCAAAACATGAAAATAAAGTTCATTAAAGGATCAAATCCATCCATGGGCTCTGGAAATACGACAATTAGAAATTTCGTTTTTTCATTATCTCAAAAAACAAACATAATTACAGGTTATAAAGTATAATTAGATAGATATAAATATTCTCCGTTCTTTAAGGGACTATGATTTAATTTGTTAGAATTTCTCTGAAATACTTTTTACTTGATTATGCCAAATAAAATTATTGGTTTACTTCTTCTAACCACTGACGAAGATTTTCAACACTCAACAACTTAAGATCAATGTGGACATGTAGACATAACGAAGTTCACAGACATCAAATTACAAAGCTTATTGGATGAATATGATACTCAAACTCAACAGAACTCGCTAATTAAATGCAGAAAACTGTCTCCATTCTTTTGAAAGCTGCGGAAAACATGGGTTCCGCATTAAATAAATGAAAGGCAGCAAAAAAATCGAGAAACCACTGTGAAATGCTAGTGGACACAAAAAAAAGGAAATTTTTTAAATAAGCTTTTGCATGCTTTTTTGTACCATCCATGATCGTCATGAAATTTTCCAAAGCCTCCTTGTCATTATTTTACATTTAAATGCTAAATTTAAGCCCAATCGGAGGACTGTTGCGAACGGTAGCATGTAACTCTGTTCACAAAATTATTTTGTTTTGGTATTCCAATTATAGAATCTTCACGAAATTTTGCATTAGCCTTTATATCATTAATTTACAACTAAATTGTAAATTTGAACTTGATTATGAGACTTTTGCGGTAATTCCTCAAACGCTACTTCGCTTACAAAATTTTTGTTATTGGTTTGAATCTTCTAATACTACGATCCTCATGAAATTTTACAGGAACATGTTCGTTATCATTATCCTTCTAAAACCCAAATTTTAGATCAATCAGATTCGTCAATTTACCGTAAGCCTCATATGTAATAATTCCATTTAAGATAGATTTGTTTGATATTTTTATCTACTGTGAAAATCCCACAATACACTTGAGATGAATGGACAGAATGGAGCATTTTAAACACTAAATCATGAGGCTTAAACTCTACATGAGTATAGGACAGTTGTCCCAACTCAGAGATAAAAAGAATTCCAATAATGTCTTTTCCTACAATAATGTATTTCACAAATTTATAGAAAACATAATTAAAAGTTCAAACTTCATAAGCTTTTCATTCATTTTTACGTTGCATGAATTAAGACTATTACATTTGTTGTAATTATCATTTTTCACATGAGAAGTATAATCTATTGACAGGTCCAATCATAAATATGTTCTGTGTTTTTTGCAAAATTTATTATTTTCATGAGTAATCATCCTACAATATCAAAGAGTGACCTTTGAAAATGCCCTATATATTATATTTAGGAGAATCTGTACTCACCTATCAAGTCTTCTTTTTGTTCACATAATTTATTTGCAATATCATTAGCTATTTCCTCTTCTGTGTTCTCGATATTTGTATTGAGATCTAATATAACACGACTAGCACCTGAAATGGTTCAATAATATATAACTGAATATTAATTATTCACAGAAAATACTTTCTCTGATTAACAAAAATTATAAAATATAGATCAGCCATATTTGAATTACCATAAAAGTGAGTATCTATACCATTGAATTCCATTTAGTTTGATTTCAAGTAAAAATCTTATTAAAAAAATTCTCAATATTTATTTGTTCAGTAAACTAGAATTATTTGATCTATAAATAATGTTCTAGTATAATATAACCACTATATTTCTCATATCTGATAATCAATTATTGTACTTAAATGAAATATGTTTCCACCAAAAAACTTGAATGACAATGAAATGAAAACAAATGTTTTTTTTATTGAATTATGGAAAAGCTTGATTAAGGAGATATTGTCAATCTTGCATTTTTTAATTCTCTATGTAAAATAAAAATACCTTATTAAATTAATGTTGATAAAAAAACAAAATAAATGTCCCTTTGAAAGTTTTTTGCATGTGATCCAAATTGTCTCTAGAAAAATACAACTTTTCTAATAATGATCTCAAGCTTGCAAATGTTTTAAGAAAAATATGATATTTTTAAGAGCGTGGAATGAATCTTACTTTTTCCATTTTTTGTTCCATGATTTCTCCTTCTTAGTTTACAATGCACATTTTTTCGATCTTCTCTAGTTCGTTTATTACTATTCTCATTTAGTCTGTATACATGAGATAAAGTATAGTCATAACTTTCTACATCACGAGATCTATCTTTCTGAGTTACATCACAACTGTTCAATGTCTCTGATAAAACATCCTCTTGTACTTTAGTGGTCCATATATCAAATTTATTCTTTTTATCAGTTGCACTTTTTGTTTTCGGTTTAATCATTATCCTAGGCCTTTTGGGTTTTGAATGCTGAACAATGGCAGAATCATCACTATCCTCATCACTCAAATTATCCAACTCCTCACTTTCAGAATCTTCGATAATAGGCTGAGACACTTTACTGCTATAAGTTGGAGGTCTTTCAAGGGGGGTGTAATCATCACCAGAATTTGAAGATATCTAAAAAACCGAATAATTCATTGTTGTGATATTTCAGTATTAGAGTATAAATTCGAATCGAAAAATAATCTAGTTATAATACTGTTGATGAAAATTCTTTAATTGGAAAAATAATGAAACTAGAGTAATTCTTATTACAGTTATGATCTTAATTAATACTGACCTCCCCATCTTCCAATTCTTCCATAATAATCTCCTCTGGAGTTTCCATTGTTCTTATTAATGAAAAATTTATTACACCAATGTAAAGTAAATGTAATAAAAAATAATGTTAAATAATAACAAAAAATATAACCAATTGAGAATGAAGCACGGACATAAACACAATATTATTCTACTTCTATGCCTTTATATTGTATTCTATAGTTTTGGAATTTGATACGTGTAAATTTATCGTAAAGGATAAAAAGGGGAAAATATAATATAATTTTCAATTCACACTATATATTTAATATAATCAGTCTTTTGCTTAAAATTGTTTCATCACACAGTACCAATTTCAATACCTCTGCGAGTATGAGTAGGAATGAATAAACCACAGAATACAAAAACTCTTATTCTACTCTAAATCTTGGACAACTCTGACCATAGATATACAAGGTTAACTACTATTTAGTAATCTGTGACTCTGTTATTATGTTATTTATGGCGAGCGGGCGTCTGTCCACCCTACCACTGCGTCCGCACGGACTATTGTAGTTCACCCCTAATTTATATCTCCCCGACGAGATCCAGTTTTTGGATAAAACTGATAATCTTGTTCGGGAGTAATTTTTTCAGTTCGCAGTAGGCTATAAAAGCCTGACCAAAGACCTCGAATCTGATGCGACTCACCGCTGGGCACTCTGAGACGATGTGCATGGCTGTTTCAGGGTCCTCAAGACACGCCTGCATTCATCGTCTTCAGCCAGACCGATTTTGTTCAAATGCGCTTTCAGTCTGCAGTGACCTGTCATAATTCCGAAAAGTGTTCTTAGTTTGGCCCTATCCAGACCTAGCGCTAGGTTCGTCATCTTTTTGTTCGAAGCTGTTCCAAGAACAGCTTCGAATGTTTCAGGCCAGAATGGCTCCGCCAGAAAGACTCTAGCCTTGAGTTCATTCTGCCTGTTATCGCCTCGTTAGCCACGTCATGCAGTATTCCTAGGAATGGTTCCGGTCCTACCAGAGGCAGCGCAGCTCTCTTGAAGGACGGCCGATATCGTCACCTCCGATTTACCTTTCACTATAATTGCCAGGTCTGTGACTCTGACCACCTAGCAGAATTTTCAGATATTAATAATATCTGAATACTAGGGATACTAGGATCTTGTCGAATATGTACCTGTTTAGTTCATTGTCAGGTTATTTCGGTGAAATGCGCAGTTGCGAATACTAAAATTGTTTTATTATTTCAGCATGGCGTTCAGGCATATTTTTCTTTTTATTATTATTATCCTGATACTCCTAAATCTTCTGTGAAAACTCCTCAGAAGCTTTTTTTTTCAGCTTGTGCTAGTTAGGAGTTCAGTTGTGTTCTGGGTAGGGTTTGTTACTGCGATCTTGCGCCACTTTAGGTAACAGCACTGTTAATTTTTGACCAAACAGTGAAATGGTGGCCAACACCCATCCAACTAGAAAATTTCTTTCCCACCTGAACAGGATTCGAACCCGGACCTCCCGGTCACGAGCCCGATGCTCTCCCGCTGAGCTATCTACACTCATAATACTGAACACAATTCACACGAAATTATTGAAAAATTCATAAATATTGCAATAAACAAGGTTTACTGATAGCAGTGATGTGAATCATAAAATATAAGTGGCCGCGCTTTTTATTGATGTTTACCTATTATTTCTAAGTAAATAGTTATTGGAGATTTAAAATTATTTGAACCTGGGCGGGAGGGACTATGTATTCCAATTTTCAATTTCAGGCCCACACTCAAAGTTTATTTCTGAGCATAGGTAAAAGAGTATTCTTATTTATCTACGTTTCTGAGTGCTAGTCAGAGATAAACAAGGCTATTGTTTGTACGGTTTTGATAACAGATGTCGCTACTAATTTATTATTCCATTGTTTCATCTGGCAATACCTTCATTTTGAACTGCCATCATTAAGTTTTCTTTTCAGTATCTGCCATTTCGCTGAGGTGTAAACAACATAGTTTCTGTTTGCCCTGAAAATATCAGCTTTTGTACCAAATAACGTGTTTTTGCGAGAAGTTTTACTTCATTATTTGAATATGAAGAAAAAGGTTGCTGAAAGTTATCGTATTTTAGTGGATGTTTATGGTCACCATTGTTTTAGCTGAAAGAACCTGTCAGAAGTGGTGTGTCAGATTTAAAAGTGGCAATTTTGATTTGGAAGACGACCTGGAGCGCCACCAATATTTAAGGATGAAAAATTAGAAGTAATGCTCGATGAAAATCCATCACAAACGCAAGAGGAATTCTTAAAAACACATGGAGTCACTCAACTAGCCATTTGCCATCGTTTAAAAGCAAAGGAAATTGGGCGCTGCATGAACTGATCGATGCAACATGGCCTAGCTGACCAGCACTTCTCTAATTACTATAAAGTAAAAAAAAATGGAAGGATGCATGGATAGCGGCCAAATAGCCGGCCTTTTTTCGCTTAGGGATCCGTCAATTGCCAGAAAGATGAGAAAAAGTAGTGGCTAGTGACAGACAATACTTTGAACTTTGAATGTTTAACTTATTTTTCACAATAAAGCTTGAATTTCCAGAAACTTATTTACACTCCAGATATAAGGACAATATATGCTCTGTACATATACATATATACAAAAACATAGGCAAATATAAACAATGTAACATTTCAGTTATAAATTCAAAATTTAAATCTAAGTTTTCCACATTACTAGCTTAACATCTCGGAGAAACACGCTACATATACCCCTATCCAGTTTTATAACAAACTACTCGAAGATATAAAAACAATCACATGTTCGAAAATATTTAAAAACAAGGTTTAATATTTTTTGATAAATCTAGAGCTTTATTCAATAAGTGATTATTGATAGCAAACTTTTTGACAATTGCTTAATTTTATGTTCTGAGTTTTGATGAATGATGATAATTTATATTTCCAGGACGAGATCTAGTTTTTGGATAAAACCGATAATCTTGTTCGGGGGTCATTTTTTCACTTCGCAGTGGGCTATAAAAGCCTGACCAAAGACTTCGAATCTGATGCGACTCACCGCTGGGCACTCTGAGACGATGTGCATGGCTGTTTCAGTTTCCTCAAGACACAGCCTGCATTCATCGTCTTCAGTCAGACCGATTTCCGACAGTTTGGCCCTATCCAGACCTAGCGCTAGGTCCGCCATCTTTTTGTTCGAAGCTGTTCCAAGAAACACCTTTGAATGTTTCAGGCCATAATGGCTCCGCCAAAAAGACTCTAGTCTTGAGTTCATTCTGCCTGTTATCGTCCGCTTAGCTACGTCATGTGGTATTCCTAGGAATGATTCTGGTCGTACCAGAGGCAGCGCAGCTCCAGCAAACGCCAGCCGATCTTCCTCTTCGTTATCCAAATAGTTTGAGCGGCTCGGTATCCAAACAAGAGCGATTCTGTTATACATACCGAGCCTGTTTAAAGCCGTGCGGCAACTCCAGACTGTTTTCGATGTACAACAGCTAGATTCCAGAGCTTTTAGTACTGACTGACTATCAGTAAATATTTTGATTTTGCCGTGGTGGATTTGCCGTTTTATCAGCAGTTCTGCCGCAGTCTCAATGGCAAATAGTTCTGCCTAGAATATGGTTGCGTTTTGAACGAGACTCAATGAGATATTGATTACCGGTTTGCTCTCATAGACTCTCGTTCCGTTCGTCGTTCGCGAGCAGTCTGTGAACAAGTCAAGGTCGGTTCTCAATAGAACCTCAGCGTGCTGCTTCCATTGAAATGCCGTTCTTGGCTCGTGACTTTTGACATTAGATCCAAGAGCATCGATAGGGTGCTGTTCGTTAAAAGTTCGTCCAGCAGTCCTGAGCCTCCCATCACTATTGCCTCTGGCCTGTCAATCGCCAGTTGATATAGTTTGTATGTGGTTCCTTCCGCCTCCCTCTGCACGAGTAAGTGCAGGGGTGGTAGATTTAGTAGGACCTCTATGGCTTTCGTGGGTGTGGTGCGAAACGCACCTGTAATCATAAAGTAACTCCACATAATTAGAAATACTTAGTTAAGAGATGATTTTAAGAAACTTTTTATTCACTCCTCCCCTAAGTTAAATAAAATAGTTCAGGTGGAGAAGAAATTTTCTAATTGGACGGGTGTCTGCCACCATTTCACTGCTTTGGTCAAAAATTAATAGTGCTGTGACCGCAAGTGGCGCAAGATCGCAGTAACAAAGCCTACACAGAACACAACTGAACTCCTAACTCGCACAAGCTGAAAAATCTTCTGAGGGATCTTCACAGAAGATCTAGGAGTATCAGGATAATAATAATAAATAATTTTTTATATTCAAGTTTTAATATAATAAAAATTACAACAATAAAATTATATGTTTATTTATTTTACCTATCTTACATAAAGTTTATTGTAAATACTTCATTGGTCATCAGTCCAACGAACAATTCCTTCCATTACCCCCTCACCATGTATTCACGACTGCTGTGAATCATGCACTTCAAATCTTTTCCTATTCATAACATCTCTCGTCACATAGTTACAAACTAAACTATTCAACATATAGTAGAAACTCGTTTATCCGGCCCTCAGTTATACGGATTCGCGATTATCCGGACTACCAACCGCGACCAATTTATTTGTACCTACAAGTCGAATTTATGCAAGCATGAACGTGTCGGAACTTGCATATTCCGCCCGCGCCGTGTGGGATCCCTGCCCCGCGCGTTTCATTATTGTTTTAGTTCGTTTGCAATTGTGACTCCGCTCTGACGTGCGTGTCACGTTTACATATTTAAACATGTCAAAGCGTATGAGAGTGGTGTTATGGCTTAAAGACAAAATAAATTTTATTGATTCATTAAAAAAGCAGAAACCGGCCGTAAGTTAGCTGATAAGTATGGTGTAGGTACATCCACGATAAGTGATATTAAGAAGAATACCGATTCAATTTTGTTGTACACCTGCAAATTAGATAGTGAATACGGGAGTAAAAACCGGAAAATGATGAAGAGGCCGAAAAATGAACTTTTAGAAGAAGCTCCGTATTGTTGGTTTTCACAAAAACGATCAACTGGGCAACCGATATCTGGACCTTTGCTCAGTGAAAAAGCATTACAGTTAAATAAAAAATTAGGCGGCGACGAATCGTTTGTGGCAAGTAACGGATGGTTGTACAGATTTAAATCACATCATGGAATTCGTGAATTGGAAATACAAGGTGAACAAATTTTAGCTAATGTAGATGCAGCAAACTCTTTTAATGATAATTTTAAGAAGAAATTGAATGAAAATAACTATGACTTGGATTTTGTTTATAATGCTGATGAAACTGGATTAAATTGGAAGTCGTTACCTTCAAAATCTTTAGCTTCTAGGCGAGAGAATTCAGCTCCAGGATATAAAACAAGGAAAGAGCGAGTAACAATATTAGTTTGCGCTAATGCTACCGGGACCCACAAAATACCTTTGCTCCTCATAGGAAAATCAAAGAAACCCAGATGTTTTAAAAATATCATGGTACCCTTAATTTATAAAAATCAAAAAAGCCCATGGATGAACTCTGAAATATTCATTGACTGGTATGACAACACTTTTATCCCTGAAGTAAAAAGAAGACAAAACGAAATTGGCAAACAAGGAAATGTTGTACTACTTTTACTGGATAATGCGCCAGCCCATCCTTCAGCTGAACTGTTAGAGAGGGAAAGTTTAAAGTAAAATTTTTGCCTCCTAATGTGACATCCTTGCTACAACCAATGGATCAAAGTGTTATTGAAACATTGAAACGACTTTATAGTCATTACTTCTACGTAGGTTGTTATCTGTTGAAGAAGATAATGTAGAAGTCGTTTTATCATTTTTTAAGGAAATTAATTTAAAGGAGTGTTGTTACATGGTTGTAGATGCGTGGGACTTTAAACAAGGCTTGGAATAGAGTACTTAATCGGGAGAATGATAATTCAATAACCAATATGGATGATTCTATTTTGGAGGATATGAATGAGGTAATGTCAAAGCTACAATTATGTCAGGATTGTGATGATGATGATACGAAAGAGTGGGTCACTTGTGACAGTAATGATCAAGGCTTTCAGATTATGTCTGATGACGAAATCGTAGAAAACATTTTGCAGATAAATGAACAGCAGGAAATGCAAAAAGATGAAACAGAAGAAAATATAGACGTGGAAAATGATACAGGACCATCTCATGATGTAGCATTTCATGCCCTGGAAACAGCTCTCAAGTGGTTTGAAAAACAAACAGAGAGTGATACTGTGAGTTTACTACAACTGAAACGAATTCGTGATATAGCAACAATGAAGAGAAAAAGTTGCTTATGTCAAATGACAATTACCCAATATTTTAAACCAAATTAAACTTATTACCTACTTATTTCATGATTACCAAATACATATTGTAAACAAATTATTCGTACCTAAATATTTTATTTCATGATTAATGCTGCAGTTTAGTATTATGTATGTAATCTAAGAAAATATGTATGTACATACATGAGTAAGTGTTAATTTCTTCATAAACATTGATTTTCGTTGATATCTATGTATTTGTTATTTTTAATAAACACAACATTATTCTTCATACATTCGATTATCCGGATTTTAGATTATCCGAATGCCTATCGACAACAATTAGTCCGGTTAATCGAGTTTCTACTGTATCAACAAGCCCCTCTTTCCTAATCAATGAGTTTTTTCAAATTTTTTTCACTTCAATTGTCATCTTCAGTCATAACTTTCTTAGCACCAACACCTAAAAATTATTTGTTTGTGAAACAATTCAAGTAGCAAAATCGAACTGTTTAAAAAAGTCGATTTGTAATATACATTGAAAGCAGAACATCGAAAATTTTATGCTTCACATGCCAAAATAAAATTTTCCAATTATTTCACGTATTGATCTCAATCTCAGTCCTGGTTTCAACAAAATAGAGAATTTTATGTTATTCAAGAAATTCTTTCTCAAGTACTGAATACTTCGATCTTGAGCACATGATTGATTTGATTACTGTCTTTTATTTCAATACCAACCTGAAACATGACATACTTCCACTTCAGCTCCTACTTCAATAAGATGTTTTATCCACAGTATTTGGTTCGGTTGGAGAGAATCATTCTCACCTTTAACTTCAACAAATTTGCACTGAAAATGTTCAATAATAAACTAATTAATTGCATAATCAAATGTTTGTACAACAAATACAAGTTAATATTAGGAGTACAAATAAGTTTCCGCCGTTTTATTGTAGATGGCGCGGCACGGAGTTTCGGTTAGCTTTTGCAGATGATAACTCGCCTCAAAGGACAAGAAGTTATTCCGAGACAATATTCGAAAATTGCCTGAGAGGTGGGGAAAACTACTGAGCAGTGATTGACAATATTTTGATTAATTATTAATTCAGTATTTTTTGATGAACTAATAAATTAACTTGTACTCCCAATATGTATCAGATTTGCTTTAAGTTGATAAATGAATACAATGATATAACAAACCTTTGATAATTCTACATTCCACAAAAACAAATCTGGTAAACCACTTCGAAATCTCTTATAATTAGTTACTAAACGACCAAGGATTTCTGAAAGAACTCTTCTATCAATGCAGTGAAACATAATTAAGATGTCTTTAAGCCCTTTATCCAGACTACTGAAGTCTGTAATACATTTCTTATGTGAATTATTTGTCCAATTCTCTTCCAAAATCGTTTCCAATTTTTCTTCAGGCCATTCACTTGCAATTTCCTTTAATCGTGAATTAATTTTTTCTTTTCTGCGTTCATAAAATGAATCACTGTACATATCTAATGGTACACTTTGTAATTTAGATATGAACGTCATTGGTACATAATATTCGTAGATTATATCCCAAAAGAATAAGGCAAAAAGAATCGCAATAAAGCTTCCTTCACAATGAATTCCTTTGTATTCTTCTTTATCAGAGTAATATCTTAATGCAATAGCCTCAACGCTTCCATAAGTGACTTCGTTATTTGAATCCCTATAGGAGTATATTCTTTTTCCTGGTGTTCCACTAAAAAATGTAAGCAGTTTATACATAATATATTATAAAATAAAAACGGAGAGCTAAAGAAATAGCTTAAATTTAGATGAAGAACGCTATTTTTAATAAAATTTTTCATAATTTACTTACTAAAATTGTGGTACATGACGCGTTTCAACTCTGTTACATCATTGTCTAGTGTAAAGGAATACAGAATGCATAGAGATATACAAGGTATCATTTCATAGTGGGGGTTACATATTAAGGAGTTGGGATCGGTTCATTTCTAATTGATTGTTCAGTATATGAAGATCGGTATCTTTATAAATGTTGTTTATTTCACAGCATTCCAAAAAATTCATTTAAGCTTTTTGACATTTATGGAGAATTTTGAGGTTATTCATATCTATATGGTGATTGACAGCTTTAATAAGTTCAAAAAATTCTTTTGCCTGTAGTCAGTTGTTCTATCAACTTCCAAACTGTTTTACCCACGTAAGTTGCATTACAGTAATAACCTATTACAATTTAAAATTTTTAGAAAAAGTATTTTCACATATGCAATCATTGTACAAGACTCTTTCAGTCTCGATAATAATAAATTTGTTGTCGCAATTCCATGATTCATAAGGCATTTACAATACCCATGTCTTGAGAAAACTTTTGTACAGAAATCTCTACAATAAATCATATAGTCCGAAATAATTAATTTACTTTGCATTTGGTGAATAGAATCATTTCAAAAACAAATAAATACCCTCTTATATCCAATTACAGAAAATCACTATAATAAATCCATAACCATAAGTTATTTTGCACATTTATCCACTTAACTCCAAAATTATTTCGATAAATTTAACTTTGAAACGACCTTCTCAGGAAAACTGCATATGTCCTAACAATCAACGATACCTGTTAGGATCGATTTGAGTTGTGAGCTCTACATTGCCCCAAGTCAAAGAATCTTCTATCACCTTAGCTCGATACTCCTTAGATTTCAATAATAGATACTACTTAGATTATTGCACCAGAAATCATAAAACACATTCACAAGATGGTATTGCAGGCTCATTATGTGAAAGTAAGAGAAGTAGCAGACATTTTAAAATGTACGTCGCATATTATACATGAGTAAGAGTGATGCCTTGATTACCCAAAGAACATCATTTTGAGAATATAATTGAGCGTTTTGGAAAAATTAATATCAACACTTTTTCTGTCAATTCATAATATTACTTATACAACTTCTTACCTGAGACAAAGCAACAGGACAGGGTTTTAATGATTTGTAGGACTTTAAATGAATAAAATAAAAAAATTAACAAACTGTTCAACATAAATATTGTAACTCAAAACTAAGATCAAATACTCGAATGGGTAAGACTATATGGTAAAACAATTTTGAGTTGTTATACAGCATTTTATTAATAATATTTTTACTGTAACCAAACCTCAAATGTCTAATTTTTTTGACTGCCCGTATAATGAAAATATACCAATGAAGAATTTCTCACAAAAATCAATACTAAACTTTGAGCCCCCTATAAATTGAAATAATATATTTTTACCTATTCATTGAGATATTAATTTCACAGTAAAGGTTGAGTTATTGCCAGTAAGCGTAAATACTTTCAAAAGTTAAAAAGAATCATTATTTTCTGTTTCCAAACATGAAAAAAAAACCTCTTAAACAAAAAGGATGCATTAACAATAGAGTCTCTGTTTGATTACTGATTGAAGGGAGCTCAACGATTCTCTACTATAAACATACCTAGTAAAAATATATTGAATTAAAGGAGAATTTGCAGGAAATAAAGATATTGTTTCTTCTTAGGTCTGTTATTTCTTGGACTATTCACGTACCTCAAGTTCATGTTTTTTTGTTACAACTAAAATCTGATTATCAGTCGGTGAATGCAATTTCAGTGTATAGATTATGTCTTAATTTATTTGAAAAAGCCCAACGATGTCATAAATGAATAAATAGAAAGAGAACTTCTAGAGACACCAAACACCTATCATACCTTTCAAAACAGTTGAAGTCCAAAATGAAATCCAATGATTAAAGAATTGCCAGAAATAAACCTTACTCAAATATATAGGACCCTGTATGATTGGAGAGATTTTTTCAAGTAGTTTGCTCACTTGAATTTTAAATGTTCCTAAATTTTTTGTTTATAGATGTTCATATATCAGGTATTTCTTTAATTTATTTTGATAATTATGACAAGTCATATAACTTTTGAAGACAAATACTTAAAAATAATACTGACGTAAATGTATTGATTTCTACTGTAGATTCTTTAAGATGAGAAAGGAAATAAATTCTCAATTCCCTATTGCGTTGCTGGAAACTTGGCAACCCTTGTATATTGGATATATTTTTGGACTTCTCAGTGAGATTGCATAGACTATACATTTCAAAACACGAAGATCTGTAAGCACCCTATACGAAGGATGTCATCAGAGAAAAAAACGACAAACACTACACAAGGCGTGAGGGCAACCCACAAACAGAATTGTGATATGATGAGTGATTAATATGAAAATGGACAGCAGATCTTAAAGAAGTTTGAAGAGGGCTTTAGTTATTATTATAATAAAAAAATATTCAAGAAAAATGCAAGGTTTGATATAGAGCATACACAAATTAAGACCATCTTAATAAATAAAAGTTAACACTTCAGATGCCAAACTCGAACTCTTAGTTTTGAAAAGACAGAATATATTAATTGATATCTGAATTCATTCTTATGTTAACTATTACCCTATCCTAAAAATACTTACCTTCTGTCAGTACATCCTTTAATAAATTTTCTTGGAAAGGTATTGATATCAACAGGTAAATCAGTAAGAGCTGACAATTTGTAACAGTACAGATTACATACTTTGTATGATTTTGTGGTCCTTATTTTATTAGCTATTTTATTCAGTTCATATATTTGTAATAAATCAAAGAGATTTTCCTTTTTGTTGAATTCGAATGCTTCAATAACAATTTGTGCTGCCTGAAAAAAAATATTTGTCATTTTTTCAATTCTTATTCCTTTATCACTTACAGATTCATAATTTTTATAATTATGAAGGGTTATATGCGCTAATTGTTTGTACCAAAATCCTATTGAGTTATTTGTTGGATAATGTTCAATCAAGAATTCCAGCCAAACTTTAACATCCTCAAAAAATTTGGTTAATTTTTTGATGCCACTCTTCAGAATAGAGATGTACCGATATTCTGCAGAGAACTTCTGTAAATAATCAGGAAGATGTCTGCTCCACTTTCTGAAATATTAAGTATGTATATTATAGTGGATATATTATACTTTGGGGAAAAAAATCCATTACTTTTGCGTGACCTTCAAAACTTAATATATAATGTTTCGGATTGTCCCATATGGGTCAAATATGCACCATTTTGTTCTATAATTTGTTGCCATTTCAAAGGTAGCTTCATAATGCCTCTCTCGTAGAAGTCTTGGTCCTTATTGGCGAAAAACTTTAGTAATCGATTTTCACAATCTTGTCGATCTTTAGTTCCTGAGAGATGCTGCGATTACTAACATGCTGGTCAACTTCGATTATTTCTGTTAATTTATCGACATTTTCGACGACGGACTTGCCTGCTAGAGGTTCATCTTTAACATCAAAAATACCTGAACGGAACCAACGAAACCAAAATTGCACGTAATTAGCTGTTACAGTATCGAGACCCTAAACAACAGTCACAATTTCAACCGCCTGGCTTGCATATATATCGATATCGATCACTGCAGCCATCTACTGAAAAAATAATGGAAAATTTTTTCCCCAACCATTTATTTAAATCCAAGTTTTAGGAAATTTGAAAGTAAAATCATATACAGGGAGACCAATTGAAAAAGAAACAGAGCCATTTCAATTAAATAATATAATAAAGAACAGTTCCACAATTTATTAACAATTTTATCGTCAATACTGAGGCTTCTTTAGGTTAACATTTTGACCTAATTATAAAAATTATACTTCACTTATTAGCTATTAAAACTTGAAAAAAGGGGTAGGTACAAATAACTAACAATTTTCGGAAATACCGATAAGAAATTATATGCAAAGAAGGAATATAAATAACCATCAATTTTTATCCAATTTACCCTGTAATAAAAGATTTTACTACAAAATACATTTCTATTCCTCACGTGAATAGAATGTTGGATAATAGTGCTAAGTACTTTAAAATAAAATTTAACTCAAATGTAGCTTTAGGAACAGTTAATTTAGAGATTAATATAAAAAATAACAAAGATAGAGACAATAAATCTGGAGTTTATAAGTTGACTTGAAATGATTGCCCTATGGTTTATATTGGTCAAACAGGTAAATCCTTGAAGAAAAGAATTAATGCCAGTCATTTTGAAGAATTTGGACATAATTTCAACAATAACTATGAAATTGGAAGCAGTAGAAATTAGTAGGTACAAGAACCTTAAAATTCTTCTCAATGACCAAACAGATGTCGCCAGATCTCCTTTGTTGAATATTTTTACTTGTGAGATATTTCCGAAAATTGGCCCCAATATATTGTATGATTATTTATATATTTTTTTGCATATGTTTTTATCTATATTTCCGAAAATTGTTAGTTCTTTGTACCACCCCTTTTTTTCAAGTTTTAAGAAGTGAAGGTGTAATTTTAAGAATCGTTGATGAGTGCCATCATATCATTCCAGAAATGCAGCACTATGCACAAAAGTTTTGAACAAAATCTTTATTACTATATGGAAGCAAACAGTTAACTGAATAATGAGTAAGGAACTAAACAAAATTTACATTTTAAAGTGTAATTTTTTCAAAGTTCGGGCGAAATTGCAAAATTTAAAGAATATTGTTGAAAATGGCTCTGTTTGAACTATGAACTAGCACTTTATGGAACTCTTTACAAATGAAATCAGTATTTTATTACTACAATAAATTTATCTTAAGTTCAAATGAAATTGTCAAAAAATAATAATACCTGTATTAATAATAGTATTAAAAATGCAATATATTTGAAAAGTACAATTGGTTATATCTTGTAATTAATTTTTTAATTCATTGTCAATATCTACTGTATATATAGTCATCAATAAAAAAAACTTAGTAGATGACCTTTATATTTAAAATATGAAAAAATAACTAATTTCCTGAGAAGAGAATTATTTTATCAAGAAGCTAACAGTAAAACAATAAATAGATAATATATTTACCCATCATCATCTATTGATTGAAGCTTTTTGAAAGCATCATCACAGAGAGTTTTCATATCAACCATATTTTTATTTTCAGATGCAACATTGACTGCTTTATTTATTTCAAGAGCTTCGTAGAATCTAGAAAAACGAAATATGAATATCTATATCTTCATATTATACTGTGAGATTACTCATACACAATATTTACTGGAAGAATAAAATTGTACTGAATAAGAAGCAGTTAAAAATAACAATTATCACTGCAATGCGCTAATATTTTATTGAACATCCAAAATACAAAATGTTTTCAAATTTGTTTTTGGAGAGAATTTAGAACTCATCAAAATAAAGTATTTCAGAAAAACAAGTCCACATAATAGTTTCAAAATAAAATATGATCCCTTAAAACTACTCCAACACCTGAAATTAATTGTGGTGGGTCTACTTAAGATTACTGAAATCTCAATGACTCTTTGAAGATAAATGACTGACAGGGTAAGGAACTGTCATATTATCCATTGTTTAGGCTTTTTTGAGTTCTTTTTATGAATTTTCCGCCAATCAATTCTCGGGAAAGTACTGTGATATAATACGAAATAACTGAAAGTAATACCAGTGAAGAATTATGAAACCAAAATTTCCCTATATTCTAGATACTGCTAGCCATCAGTTTAGGGTCAAGTTCCATACACCAGTATATTTTCTATAACATTAAACATGTCAAGTTTTGTGCCTATGAACTACGATTTGCGATCAGCATTAGTTTTCTGATATCATTTGAAGAAAACTACTACAGAATCATATCCAATGCTTGTCGAAGCTTACAGTGAAGATGCTCTTGGTAATACAGTGTTTCAAAAAATTCAAAAGTGAGAAATGAGGAGTGTGGGAAATAACCGAAAAAGTTCGCAGACAACGATTTGCAAGTCTTATTGAATGAAGATGATACTCAAACTCAACAAGAGCTTGTGGACCAATTGAATGTAATGCAGAAGGCTGTCTCCATTCGTTTGAAAGCTATGTAAAGATTCAGAAAGTGGGAAAATGGGTTCAGTACGAATGGAATGTAAAGCAGGTAGAAAATCAAAAAACCACTTGTGAAATGCTAATTGACAAACACAAAAGAAAGTAATTTATCCATCGAATCGTAACAGGTGATGAAAAATGGATATATTTTAAGAATCCTTAGTGACGTAAATTATGAGTAAATACCAGGCAAACCATCGATATCCACTGCAAGACCAGATTACTTTGGAAAGAAGACAAAACTCTGTTGGTGGTGGGATTAGAATGATGTAATTTATTATGAGCTGCTAAAACTTGGTGAAACCTACAACACTGATAGCTACCAATATAAAATCAATCAAGTATTATGTGAAAAATGACTGAATATCGAAAAAGGCAACACAAAGTGCGGTCACAATGACTGTAACTCCCCAGCAGTGTCATAGTAATTTGATGTATCTTCTTGAGGGTTTAACAAAATTTGCACACTACATTTTCTAAATGATTAAAAATTATTTTGTATGATAGTGTACAAAATGAATTCTGAGGTCTCATAATTAAAAAAAAAAGGTTTTTTCTATTTTTACCTTAAAAACTGTTCCTTGTTTTCGAATGGGGTGTAATTCTCAACTGAATAGTTTGGATAGACTACTTTAGTGTAACTCACATCCTTGAAGTAATTTTTTATATCCATACAGTACGAAGAATTAGTGCATGTTTGTAACACATAAACTTTGTCAAAAGAAGATTTTATATCCTCCCTTAATTTAATGAAATATTTTAAGTGCTTTTGTGCTGCCTCTTTTAATATATCTTCTGATGATTTCTTCATTGTTAATGTTGACTGTACTTTACAATTCTGTTTTAAATAATTTATTATGTTAGTTTTTGTTCCACACTTTTTTTTACATATTTTAAAATCCACTGCAATTTGTCGTAAATCTCCAAGCATTAGCAAATTAAGCAGTTCATCTAAGTCCAAATAAGTAAGATCTGAAAAGATGAAACTAATTTGTTTTACTTTATCAAATTAAGAACCTTAGGCATTCTATGAGGAAAAAGAATATAATTTGAAACTAAGGGTAAGTCAGCCTCAAACAAGTAGGAGAAAAATTCTTATACATATAAAAATCTGGGATTATACTGATCTTCCAAGCTCTTCCTTTGTGTCGATGCGAGATGTAAATTCAAAGAGGATAATTAAAGAATTTTTAAGAGCATACAGAAATATATTCATGGACTTCCCCTGCAATTTTCATATTTCTAACATTTCTATCATAAACATATACATTAAAAAATTTGAATAATTTGGCCTATCTTTGTTGGAAATTATTTACAACTAGGCGTTGGCCCTGACTGGCTTCGTTCAGGTTCATAGTATGAAAATTAAATTTCACATAATATTATGCTTAAATTCAGTGTTTTAGAATGAATATGGTTCGAGGGACAAACAGACAAAAAATTAAAAGCACTTTTTTTGTATTTTCTGTCTCTCCTTTCAATTTGTAGTAAATATATTCAATGCACAAATATTCCAATTACAAGAATTTAATTGAAACGGTTCTTACTTGATGAAAATTTATTTTAATTAGATAAAATATTGAAAAAGATTTCGACAATTTATTAATTAACAACAATTGTTTCACCAACACTACACCTTCTTCAGATTCTTTAGTTAGTTCTAAATGTAAATTTTTTTGGCAGATACTTTGCAAATGAATTTATTAAAATCAATAACCAATTAACAAATCATACTCACCTGTATAAAGAAAACTGCGATTTTTGTGGTATTCATACATAGTGATAAGTTCTTTTAGTGATAATTTTTGATCAAGTTTTATTTTATTGCAAAATTTTATCATATCGTACCATGTGGGAAGGTAAGAAGAAAATAATTTAATTAGGAAGTATTGATGATTGACATCCATTTTTAGAAATTCTTCAATAACTTCAATATCTACTGAAGTTAATAATTCCCTTTTATTGTTATTTTTCAATGTCTCCTCAAATAGTTTTTTCAACAGCTCCAAATGTGTAACATTTAATTTTTCACTCTCTTCTTCTGGTTTCAATTCAATAACGGAATTTGAATCAATCCCTTTCTTTAAATGTTTAGGTGTTCCATTTGTTTTCTTTGTAATTGGTGAACTCCATATATTTGTCTTAGGTGATGTTTTTAAAGGTGAACTTGGAGTTTGAACAGTGACTCCTTTTGTTTGAGAAGAAGCTGTGCAATCTTCTCTCAAGACATAATGCGGTGGAATGTCTTGATTGGAACTGCCAGCGATTGTTATCACCACATCTTTCAGAGATGAAACACCTGGTAATGTTATATCAAATTTTATTCTCTTAGAAGAACTTTCCAACGTTTCTTTACTATCAGCTGGAACTATATGAATAATTATATAGATTACAAAAAGTTTGAATATTTTGTATAACTTATAGCAAAAAAAATTTTTGAATCGCCATGTACTCTTATTTTTGAAATGAAAAATTGTTAGAAAAAAGCATAATTATTTAAAATTGAACAAAATTTTTTTAATAATTCAGAAAAGTATGTATTTAATTGAATATATCATTACAAAACTTGGCTTTAATTGTCCGATTTATAAATAAACACATTTACCAGGACACTAACATTAATTATAATATAATAATAATATTTATACACTAAGATTAGTTATTCACAATAGAGTATAAAGAGCAGTATAGAAGGTTAAATGTTTAATTTAATCAGTCTTTACTTGATGAAAATTAATATTAATATATAAATAAGGTTATCCTGATTTTCACAAATTTGTTAAAATCAGAATAACCTTATTTCATATTATAGAAGATTAATAAATAGATATCAGTGAAACTTCAGTTCTAGGGAAGCTATGGCTAGTATGTCTTTAATTCATTCATTTATTTTAAACTGAACCTTTGATCAAACTGATCGCTTTTCAATTGGAGCAGTAATGGTTTATCTTCTTGATAATACTATTCATAAAATTTAACACCACAACTGGACCAACGATAAACCTTTATTGATTGATCTAAGCATTTGCTATTGGTTGAAGACAATAAAAGATTTAAGTCAGGCACGTGCATTTCATCATTATCTACTTTTTTCACTAGTACATCTGAGAAAAAAAGAAAATGCGGCAAAAATATTTTGTCTTAATTTTCTCATGGAAAATTTTGTGTTCAAAGGGTTCAAACTAATGAAAAAATATGACAATGAATGAAGTGATGCATTATATTAACAGAAGTTTCAGAAAGTTCAATAAAACTGGTGGTTTAGAGATTTCAAAGCATCAAATAAAACTCTTGTTCTTAATCATTTAAATATAAGTGCTTAGAATTACCAAAATATATTCATTGTTTACTCACCAAACCCAGATTTGTTAGTTTTCTTTGGTGTTAATGTAAAATTTTCCAGGATATTTTCATCTACAGATTTTGGTAGTTGGTCTCGCACCTGGCTACCACCAAAATTGTTTGTTTTTAATGCTGCGGTGGAAACTGTAAGTATTTCTTCTGGATTGGCAGAAGCTTTGTTCAATTCAAGCGCAGTTAAAGTACCAATATCCTTATCAATAAGATCTCTTTTTAGATTAGTGGCCCCAAGTGATTTTACCTTCCTTTTTCTGTCAGTCTTTTCTGTGAATTAAAAAATATTTTTAAGTATTCCTTGGAATACTTTATTTTACAATATTCAACAAATAAACCACTACAATCTTTCAAATACTTTTAAATTTCACTACTTTTCACAAAAAACATTTTTCAATAACCAATTATTTGGGTATTGAAAAAATATTTCTTTTCAATTGCTTTATCTATAAATGTTATCGATACAATAAAAAATGTTATATTCAAATAATTTAATTCATGTGATCTGAACCTAATAATAATAAATAACAAAACCTTGTCGAGTACAGAATTGTTATACATATGTATGTTACACTGTCTCGATTTGTAGAACTTTCTATTACCATAGCTCATACTCCTTATTAATAATGTTATAGCTCACCATCAACTGGAATTTTTGTAAACTTAGAGAGTAACTTTTTTGCAGCAAGATCAAAATCATCATCAGAATTAGTATCTATAAATTTCCCCTTATAAACTGGCATCTTTGATTTAGCAGATTCATCAATAAAAAACTTCCTGTTGACCACAGGTACTGACTTTCTGAAAAAATCTGTGATTTGGCTTTGTTTATATCCTCCACAAGTTTCTACAGGCTTCTGTTTAAGTTTTTTGTAAGGCATAATTTTAGTTAGTAGCACTATTAGTACACATCGATCATTATAAACTCTGAACGGATGCACATAAAAATCTCTTTTTAAATTAATTCAAATAAAAACAATGTATGTTAATATTGACAATAAATGTTATAACTTTAATTATTCAAATACATCTTATTTCTTATACTAATTAATTAATGGTTTAAGTAATTCATATTGGATTTCATATCTAAATATTATACAAAATATTCTGAATTTGCAAAAATTTCTTTTTCAAGTGATACAAATAAAATAGAAATCAATTGGTTGAATGAAATCGAAATGACTTTCTATTTATAAAAATAAACATGAACAAACCCCAGATAACAAATAATAATAGATAACAGAAATGATACTTGAACTTGAATGTCATAGATGACATATTTAACATATTAGGTTAAACTACAGAACACTTTCGTGGCTTTTAAAATAACATAGCCGCAAAAATATCGCGAGTGTGACATATAGATCATAGAATACAATCTTATTCATCTATGGTGTGACTCCATAGATCAACAAGGCTAAATTGATACGACACTCCCGAATAAAAACGTGAAACAAGTTTGTCGCTTGTTTTGTAGCGAGTAGAACAACAAATTCAACTAGAGAAAACTTTATTACCAACTCTCAATAAAACTGCATTACCCCTGCATTATCGATGCCTAGCGCGAATATGTGAATCTTCTTTCAGTTTCTCATAGGGATAAAATTAAAACAAGTGTTCAGAGATTATTATGTTTTACTACCAAAACATTGAAATGTTTACACTCAGAACTGTACAATAAATACATTTCAATTTTTTGGTAGTATAACATAGTAATTTCCAAAAACTTGTTTAAATCTTCAAACTCACTATTTGAATAACAGAAACATGTTTGAAGTTTAATTATTTATTCCTCATGAAAAACTAAAAATTACTAAATAATCCAAATAGATAAAATTAAGAATATTTACAATATTCCTAGATGTTTAGACAGAAATATAACCTTGATGAGAATATTTATTAACCTATTAATTTGGGAGGTGGGTGGCGTTTTGTTCCAACCTGCTACCCCTGAACTCATCAGATAGGAGTGGGATACAAGTCTGCCAATGACGCCAATGATCTTGCTCAACATCGGAACGTCGGTTATTGAAACGCTCGCACTCTGCTCTTCTTGAACCCGTACAGGACGGTGAGCTCGGTATCCTGAAAGCGGTAGCGTCCTCTATGGGATACTCCGGGAAGCTGAAGCAGAGCCAAGCAGAGTTCTGCGGTAGGAGCGGGGCCCGTCACCACAATTTCATCACGGTTATGTGACCCAATTAAGTGTACACAAATGCCATAAAATTATTGATTAAAACTGTTTTGAATAACATCAAAGTGTGTAACTCTGAACTTCTATTCTTTACTGCGTGAGTGCCAATATAGATGAAGAAATTTTCAAGGTTATCTTGATTAAAAGCCCCAGTCAAGATATAGCTAAAGTTCATTTAATCCAAAAGTTCACCTTGCAAATATATTAATCCCTTCAAGAGTTCGTAGATTGAATGAAATTTTTGATAGGTAGAACAGCAAATCGTTTTTTACAGTGAAAGGTTGTACCACTATTAAGAGTATCAATAGCAGGGTCACAGAAAATGTTCAGGATTTCTGCTTACTGGCCTCTTCAACGGTTTTGCTATTGACTTCTTTCTGCTCGCATTCAAGGAATGGAAGAGTTTATCTAAAAACAAGATAAACTCTACAGTATCAGCGGACTCTGGAGGTAACCTCAGGTTACCATTGATTTCTGAAAATAAAATATGAGTTGTTAATATACCTATATAAAAATAAATTTTTTCAGGAATAAAATATACAAATTTTCTTTTGGATCAATATTGACTTGTTACAAAAAGACATAAAAAAGAAGAAAAAAAGGATATTTGAATATCAAAACAAATTAAATCTATTTTATTTAAAAAGGATATTAGTTAAAATATTTTTGTTTGATTATCATTTTTTTTCTGCGTGAATACACAATAGTTGATATGTCATTCGAAAGCACACTAAATGAGGTATTTTTTGCTGAAAAGAAAAAATGTTCATAATTAATCATTTTTCATCGATAAAACCCATTGGAGAAATATGACTGATTTTGTTCACTTCAGAATCGTGATATTCATCTCCTTACCACGCCCGCAATAAGAATTTTTTGGCACACAGAACTTCTTATTTTGTAGCAAATTCAATATCGTTTCCAGATATGTGGTCAAATTTGATGAAGCTACAAGGATAACTGAAGTATAATTGATTTTATGGAAAAACTTGAAATATTTCGTGAAATAGAGAAATGTTAGATTGAAGAATAACCATTGTACCGTTTCATTAGAGACGGCCCTGTCGTTCGAAATTATTTTGTCATCGATAATTAGGTCTCTCACGTTGATATAGCAGTTTTGAGAATTTTCGTTCGAACTATTTACAAATCAGATTATTTGTTTTCTAATGGTTATATATGGCCTTAGAAACCATGGAAAGTCATGGAGAGAATTTGATATATTTATGCCTGTTAATTTGACATGACACATCATTCGGAATTGTAAACTATTCTATCCTTCTTTACTTGCATTTATCTCATAATTTTTCTGTAACCAATAAGGTTTATTTCGTTCATTCAGTCCACCTCCAAATGGACCTTCCAATCAATTACGTTAATTTACTTAATTTTTGTTAGAAGGGATGCATCGAGCACCTCTAACGTTCAGTCTTCGAAAAGACTAAAATTTTTATTCTAGTATTCGGATAGTCAAATTTATTGTACGTACCTTGTGACATTTCAGTCCAAGCTATCGCCGTTATTATTGTTAATATAGTAATCCAGTCGATTGCCAAAGTATTGGCAAATTCATTACATTTGTTTTTAGTATAATTAATAATCGTACCTTTTGACTTGGTTCATATACAGTAAACCAACAATTATATTATAGTTCGTTGTTATCATAGTGTATTACGAGTGTTATACTTTAATTCCTTACAATCTTCGTTGGTTTATCTTATTGGATAAACAAAGCTAGTTCATCATCGAGATAACTACATACAAGTCCTCTTGAAGTAAAACTCTTCGCTAACCTACGTCACAATACAGTTCACTAAAATGGTCGAAATTAATCATGGAGATTAATTAAATTGAAATTGCCTGTTATTTAAAAATACTGAAATAATAGGCAAAATACTGCGGTAAATTAATCGTGGTACGTTTCAACCATCAACATTTCGACGATGTGTTGTATGACATTTTTTCAAATTATTTGAAGTTTGGCCCTTCTAAAAGTAGACACCCTGTATATCAAATTTAGTTTATGGTGTGAACACAAAAAAAGTTTACTCATTTGAAAGAAAAAGTTTTGCTAGCGTATTTTCAAGAAGAATGAGAAATGAAGAATTTAACCTTGTGGGATTTTTGCCGAGGGTTATGTTGAGAATTCCATAATTAATAAACAGAAGATTGCAACAAACATCCTTGGAGAAAATTATAGGCAAAATACGAAAATTAATGCTGAACAGAACACTTTGTTGTCATCTGAGGTCCATATCATCAATTGCTCCAATTATTTATGAATAATTTTGGTATTGACGTGTTGAAATTGAATAAAATTGTAAATCTTTATAATATGTGGTTCATCACATTAAATGACAAGAAAAATGTAATTCAAGTAATTTTGTCGTACAATTTTTCTGTATCGCAATCAATGGTAAAATATACTTTTCATTAACAGTTGCGAAATGTTTTACAGCTGATACAATAAATGTAGACTAATAATATATATTTTGTTTCATTGATTTGCAGGAAGGTTCTTCGCAGTTATTAGATTTGGGGTTTATATATTATATTAGAGTAGTAATGTTAACATACTATACTTCTAGAAAGAAAGATTCAACAAACGCATAACTGCGAATCTATTGAATCAATTTCGCCCATTAAAGAACTTTCCCTGAAAGTTTCAAGGCTTTAGCTCTTTCCCTCAAATTTGAGGGATTTTTGGATACTGGGGAAAATTTGGAGGATAACATTCCATGGGGTATTTTTTGGGAGATTCAGTCGTTCCACTGGGGTTTTTTTTATTCAAATGCCATATCTTATATATTTTCCTAATGCAGCTCACATTTAGAATTTAGTTGGAATGAAATAAGAAAATACTTTGTTTTCTATCACTTTTTATTAACTGAATATACTGTGACTCGAATTTCCTAGTGTTAACTACATTTTCAAATTGAATAAAACAAATTGTTTCTCAACTTTAATTTAATTTGTGTTAAAAAACTATATATATATATATATATATAGTTTTTTAACACAAATTAAATTTAAACGATGTGAGACTGCTTGCTGAGTGACTTCTAATGTTAGAGCAAATTTTTTTTGTGTTTGAGATGAATCTTCCTAAAATAATTCCTCCAATTCTGCATCCTCTTAAATTTTTGGCCTTCTACTGCGGTCTTTGTCTTCTACGTGTAAATCACCGTTTTTAAACTTATGAAACCACTCTCAACACGTTCTCTCACTCAAAGCACCCTCACCATATGCTTCTACGAGCAACTGATGCGCCTCAGCAGCAGATTTCTTTAAATTAAAGAAGTAAACTAATATTTCCCGCAAATGACGCTTACTTGGCTCAAATTTTGACATTTTCAACTTATAAAAATTATATTTTACCAATATAAAATCAATGATATTAATAGGTTATGTTGTTCTTGAATGTCCAAACTATTTTTTAAGCCGGTTATCATCTGCGAAAGCTAACCGAAACTCCGTGCCGCGCCATCTACAATAAAACGGCGGAAACTTATTTGTACTCCTAATATATACTACTCTGTCAAGAAAGTACCGGGAATTTTCACCTCCCATTATCGAGACATTTTTTATAGGCGCTTTCCGGGATGGACTTTAGCTCTCGCGCCGAATTTTGTTTTATGGCTTCAATCGACTCAAAACGGGTGCCACGAAGGGGCAATTTTAGTTTTGGGAAGAGGAAAAAGTCGCAGGGAGCCAAATCCGGCGAATACGGTGGTTGCTGAAGCACGTTTGTTGAGTTTTTGGCGAGAAAGTCAGTCACAATCGTAGCTCGGTGAGAAGGCGCGTTATCGTCATGCAAAATCCATGAGTTGTTCGCCCACAAATTTGGCCGCTTCTTACGGATACGCTCACGCAAACGTTTCATAACGCCTAGGTAATACTCCTTGTTTACCGTCTGACCCTCTGGAACGAATTCGTTGTGCACCACGTCACGGATATCGAAGAAAACAATGAGCATCACCTTCATTTTCGAGCGGCTTTGGCGTGGTTTTTTCGGTTTCGGCTCATTTTTTGCCACCCATTCCTATGATTGCTGGCTTGTTTGCATATCGTACTCGTAGACCCAGGTCTCATCACCAGTTATAATGCGTTCCATGAATGTAGAATCGGAATTACAGCGATCCAGCATGTCTGAAGCAACCTGTTCGCGATGACGTTTTTGAAGAAAATTCAGGTCTTTCGGTACGAGTCGTGCGGCCACCTTTCTCATGCCCAAAATATCAATCAAAATCGTACGTGCGGACTCGTGGGATATCTTAAGATCATGTGCTATCTCTCTCAAGCTGGTACGACGGTTTTCCAGCACCCTTTCCTTAATTTTATCGACGTTATCTTCGATCGAAGCCGTCGATGGGCGTCCGGAACGAGGCAAGTCTTCGACCACTTCACGACCGTCCTTGAAGGCTCTGTACCACTGATATGCACGAGTTTTCGATAGAGCATTATCACCAAAGGCCTTTTGCAACATTTTCAATGCATCGGCACACGAAAATTAATTTGCAACACAAAACTTTAAACAAATTCTTTGCTCAACGTAATCACCCATAGTAAAAATCGGCACGCACTCTGACATCGACTGACTTAATCAGCTGTTGCAAACACACTAGTTGACAGATCCCGCTCAAGCTTGGCATAGTAATTAAGGACAGTGGTACCAACCTAGGAAAAAAAAAATTTACCTGCCTCATTGCCCCGCCAGATTTAAATCGATAATTCCCGGTACTTTCTTGACAGAATGTATATATATATATATATATATATATCCAGCGTACAAGGCTACATCCCCCCATGTAAAATTACCGGTATAGATGGCATCCGAGGTAAGGTGGCATCCAATATACGGATGCCAACTTACCAACACATCGGTAAATGATATAAGGGAACATCCTTTATCGTTTGCGCTAATTTTCAGCAGGATGCCAACTTGACCCTTTTTGGACCTATCTCGACTGCCGTGGATACTTTAGGTTCACCGAGTTTTATCATGGTGGCGCTCGGGTCGATTTCGTGTATACTTTGTATATCATGGGGCTATCTAAACAACGGTTCACTTGGCATCCAGTACATTTGACAACGTGGATTTGTTTACTTTGCAATTATCTTGCATTCGTTCTTGGAATTCATAAGAGTAGAAGGTGAAGATGGTTTTTTTCCGTTCGATCGATACGTAAGCAGACTGTGAACAGCTGTGGCTTCCTAAAAGAGTGAATTGTTATTTAGCGCTACGTTGGACATTAATTCGTATTGATGTTGAGGATTATTATTTTATCATGGATTTTTTTGCGTGCATGTTCTAGGTAATATCTTGCTATCTTTGAATTTTCAAGGTAGGTTTGGAGTCAAAATATTTTTACTGGATTCATTAATAAGCAATTTAGTTCTCTTGATTTCGAAGTTATTGATATACGAAATTTTTTCTTATTTTTTACAATATTTTCGAAACTGCAGATCTTTTCGAATTGGAATGTGGTATAAAATAGTAAAATTATAACGCATACGTTTGTGAAAAATTTCGTCGTGTCACATAATCTGAAAATTCAAAAAACTATATTCAAATCAAGGTTTTCCCCTAATATTTCATATCAGTGCATATCGATTTTGTGTAACTGATTATACATTTTCGTTGATTTCGTTGAAAGGTTTATGCGTTTTTGCAGCTCAGTACTTTAAGGTACTTTATTTATTTAACAATTCAATATTAAGATTTTTCTTTATTCCGCAGATCTTTTTCTGAAGAAAAAAGTTTCTCTCGAATAGTACCAACTTGGTAATGACTATTATTCGCCACGACCAGAGAATTTCATTCGAAAATTTGAAAGCTATATTTCAAGTTTGAACAAACATTCATTTCTACAAAAAAATCCTCTTTTCGTTCCAATTTTCATGCGTCACCATGAATCTCATAGCCAATCCTTGCACATAGTGTTTTTGTGTATCCCAATTCTATGAGCTTTTTGTTTGAGTAAATTTGATTAAATGAATTCATATATATCTTTTCTCTGTAATATTCTTGCCAGCGCCTGGCCTAATGGACTCATACCGTAACGTTGAAAGTTCGAACCCAGGGCCAGGAAAGAAATTTTCTGGTTTCGGGGGACCGTCTGACCATTCGCTATTGGGTAAACAATTAGGGGCGCAGTTCCTAAAGTGGTATAAAGAAAGCAGTAACGAACATAGAACACACGCTATCTCCTAACTCGCACAATCAAATGGAAAAATAAAAATACAAAAAAAATATTTCCTCGAATAATAAATAATATTGGTAGATTAGTCAAAAAAAAGTGGATAAGTAAAAATGAATACAATGGAAAGAACAAGAGTACTAAGTTTCCATTGTAATATTTCCCTCCTGTTATCTGATTTAATTTATTTCATTTCCATACAATGGGATAATGATGAAAAGTAATTGTTAACCAGAGGAGATAAATGATCATATCATTTTTTCTGACTACTCATAATATAATCTATCACTTCATCAAAAAAGTATTTTCAACTCGCTCAATATCTGCTAATAAATGTTTGAATAATTTCCAAAAATATTTGCAGATTTTGCATTACCCATTTAGACTTGAAATCTACGTGAAAATTTGAAATCTCTGAGCTAATTCCTAATAATAATAATATTTATTCACTTAGTTATCTATATACATTCGATAAAAACGCCTTCAAGCACTGCCATTTTCCAACGACTGTTTCATTGAATTAACACGAAGGAAAATATTGTCAATCATAAAAAAAAGTAAAAATCTACAAGAATATGGATGCTTCGATTTGAATTTTTTTAATTCTTGTAAAAATTCAGTGGTTATCAGACAAAATCGTCATTTTGTCAATAGTCATTATTATATATTTCAATTAGATCATCTCCTAATACAATCTGAACGAATCATCCAACCTTTGTGCAATCAATAATGTTTCATAATTTGAAATAAGGTTATTCTGATTTTCACAAATTTTTATTGTTAAACTCACAACAATTGTTTCGCTATCACAGTAGCATCATCAGGTAAGATCACATTTTGAATAACTAAGCTTGTTTCCGAAATCCGTGGCTATTTATATTACAGTAACTACAATAAATTTTTATTAGGCACTAAAACCCAAAAAAGGGTCCCTGCAAATTCCAGCTTATCTGAATATATTTAACAGAGGTGAGCTATTTAAATCTATTTGTTCGTTAAGTAATATTCCAATTTTATTATGTTTATTTATCTCTAGGGATTCTAACAGATTTAAGGCATAACTTTTGCTTTCTATATGTAGAATTTCAAAGTTATGGTTGAAATTATGTCCTGTTTCTAACAAATGGTTGGAATATGTGGAATTGCTTTTATTGTTGAGGAAACTCTTCAAATGTTCACACATCCTATGACGGAACGTTCTTCCAGTTTGACCTATGTAAATTTTAGGGCAATCACCGCAGGTTAACTTATAAACCCCAGATTTATCATCCTTATGTGTGTAGTCTTTATTATTTTTGATAAATTTACTCAAGTTTAAATTAGTTTTGAATGAAGTTCTCAAAAATAAATATAATTTGAGAACTTCATTCAAAACTAATTTAAACTTGAGTAAATTTATCAAAAATAATAAAGACTACACACATAAGGATGATAAATCTGGGGTTTATAAGTTAACCTGCGGTGATTGCCCTAAAATTTACATAGGTCAAACTGGAAGAACGTTCCGTCATAGGATGTGTGAACATTTGAAGAGTTTCCTCAACAATAAAAGCAATTCCACATATTCCAACCATTTGTTAGAAACAGGACATAATTTCAACCATAACTTTGAAATTCTACATATAGAAAGCAAAAGTTAAGCCTTAAATCTGTTAGAATCCCTAGAGATAAATAAACATAATAAAATTGGAATATTACTTAACGAACAAATAGATTTAAATAGCTCACCTCTGTTAAATATATTCAGATAAGCTGAAATTTGCAGGGACCCCTTTTTTGGGTTTTAGTGCCTAATAAAAATTTATTGTAGTTACTGTAATATAAATAGCCACGGATTTCGGAAACAAGCTTAGTTATTCAAAATGTGATCTTACCTGATGATGCTACTGTGATAGCGAAACAATTGTTGTGAGTTTAACAATAAAAATTTGTGAAAATCAGAATAACCTTATTTCAAATTATTTAATATGGATTTTCACCAAGTAAGGACTGATACAATTCAATAATAATGTTTCACATATGACATCGAATGTCCTTTCTGATTCGGCGTCAAAATAAATAGTGCTGAACATAATTTTTTTTTAAAAGCACTGACGTGAGATCACTAGCTTCCATGCGCTTGTTCATCCATGAAGAAATTCGTAAACGGCGGGTAAACGGCTGGTGTAATTTTTCCAATATCTCAAAAAACAGAGATCCACTCAAATTAAAGTTTGACAAGAAGTTAAAGAATGGCGGCTTTTCCAATTTTTTTTTCATGTTATGATCCACATGAAGTTCTGCATAAAATTTTACATTTACTCAACTAAAATGGCTTGCTCAAAATGTTTTTGCGCGCATGTTTCAGGGAACAATGTTGTGTTCAAATATCTGGAATGTAAAGCTGAAGAGAGTCTCAAACGGCTAGGTTGGACGTACCCATGAAAAATTAGTGGTTAAGTGATTATGTCCTGCCGAATATAAAGACAGCAACTTAAGAATGAAAAAACCCAGATTTTTAAATTTCAAAGCATAAATATGTATCTCGGCTGAGTTCGTTGGGCAACACCCGTCGAATAGGTTAGGAGTTATTGACATTTGAAACTTTATTTTTCCCGTATTTTCAAAACTAATGATCCGGTCGATGTGATATAGGGTACAGATGAATTTCGTGAGAATCGTATAATTATGAAATAAAAAAATAAATATTATGTTAGTAGAGCAACGTTAGTAGAGAAAATCGAATGCTACCAGAACCTTCATGGGTGAGGGCACGTCAGCACCTTCGAATTGAAATTTCTTATTTGGATATAAAAAAATAATAATTGTAATTACTTAACAGCGGTTTCGGAAATCTATCAGAAATCATAATCTTCTGGCGATATCGATATCGCCTAGTCTGCGATTCAAAGTACATCGAAACCACGCACCGGACATCTCATACAGAGTAGACTCCTTTCGACAACAACGGCCAAGTCTGAGATTTGATGTGCGGGGTTACGCATCGAACTTTCTCACTAGTTTTCGATTACTTCATCAGATTTCTGCGGAAAATCAATGAGAAAAACTGCTGGTTATTCATTTTCGGACCCTCTCAAATAAAAGACATCTAAATTTTAACTGAAAAATCTAAAATGAAACGTAATTTCTAATTTGAAATATTGTGAACCAGCTCTCTTGTAAATAACAACGAATTACACTTAGCTCGTATTCAGGAATCATGGAGAAAAATTCTAATAAGCACTGATGTGACTTTAGGAGCTTTTGACCGCTTTCTTATTCATATGTCGATTTACACTTCAAATCTACTCTGACAATTTCAAATCTGTCAGTAACTTCTTGAAAAAGGCTCATATGATTAACAGTGCCATCTCCCACCAACTGATCTCATCCGAAACCTGAAATATATCATAAAGTGAAAAAACCTTTGAGTCGACAGGAATGTCAAGGAATCGAATTGAAACTTAACCTTGTATTTTTTTTCATGTGATTCTCCGTTTTTTCAGAAAAACAATTTTAAATTTGCAAAAATGTTAATCATCGAAAAAATCTAATTAGAAGTTTCAATTCTGATTTTTCTATACCGATATCCGTGCAATTATTCGATTTTGGGTAAACAATCAACGCTGTTTCTGAAGTGGCGTAAGTAAACAGTAACAAGACCCACACAGACCACAACCGATCTCCTAACTATTTCACCTAGAGCCAACCGCAAACTCCATTCATCTCATTAGCTCATCAGCTTTTCCCGTGCGCGATCGATCAAGTCTACTAACCATGGGTGAAGCCTTTCTGAACAATAGTTTTCGTTATATCTTTCATATTTCAAATTTATTTAATTTTGTTGATCACAAAACCTTGTCGAGTTTATTTGAGTATAGAATTGTTATACAGATGTATGTTACACTGTCTCGATTTCTAGAGCTTTCTATTACCATTATTCATACCCCTTATTAACAATGAAAATTAGAGGAAATAAAGTGTTTTCTTTAAATCATATTCAATGTTTCTGGTAGCTAATGTCAAAACCTAATTACAATTAATAATTGAATTTTCGGTTATTATTTGCAATAACGGTGATAGAAATGTTAATAAGACTTAGTTCTAATTTTAAAATTGCTTTTGGGTCATATATTTCTCGTAGTCATGCTCAATGAAATCATTTTTGAGGCAATTGAAAAGATCGGACCATAAGAACGAAATTAGATACTTTCGATGAGATATAAAAAAAAAATAATAAGATATCTGTGTTTTGCATATTACAGGTGGTCGATTTTATAGCCATTAGCATATAAATGACATAAACTTATCGTTGAATTCTAATAAAAGTTACATTAAAATTTTTTTTTGAATTTATAACGATTTGATGCCTATGGTTAAAGTTTACTAATTGAAATATGACATTTCAGGAAAATGACCAATTTTTCAGTATGAGGTATTAGTGTTTCTCCAAGAAAACATAAATTTTAAGTCCTATACTCGAAATTTTTGTAGAACGTTTTTATCGCGTGATTAATGATATATGACATTTCAGGAAAATGACCAATTTTTCAGTATGAGGTATTAGTGTTTCTCCAAGAAAACATAAATTTTAAGTCCTATACTCGAAATTTTTGTAGAACGTTTTTATCGCGTGATTAATGATATTTTTCTTCATATTCTACGCACAGGTTCCTCATTACGAAAAAAATTTAACCTTTGAAACAGTAAGCATACTGTGGTATAGGTACTTTTATGATGATCCCGAAATTCTGCTAGAATAAACGACTCGTTCATTTGATAAGTGGAAGTGGATTTCAAAATCTCAGTTTCATCAGATCGGTATTTCCCTCTTATATTTGTATCTACATATACCTACAAACCTTTTCCGTTAAAACGTACCCTTAAAATTTCCACTATTCAATTTATTCCGTTCGAGTTTTTTATTGCTCGTGCACCAACACGATAGGTTTTTATTTGACCAAGGATTATTCATCTTCGTCTTGTGTTTATAATCTTCTAATCGTTTGAGACCGTCTATCCGATACTCGCGATATATAGACATTTGGCGCCTTGGAAGGCGCCTGCTAAACTACGTAATATTTAACAGGTATGGAATGATACTTATTCCGCTACTAGGACAATCATTTCATAATGGATTCACAAAATAAAAATTAGTTCCTTCCAATTACTCAAAAATATTCATATTATTGTAGATCGGTATTACATATTTTTTTTATTCCTGCAATACAAATGTTTGTTCGGGCGATCCAAAGTTATTTCGAAACATCCGTTTTATTGGAATTCGAAATGAAATATTTTTCAAATGTGGAGCGATTAAACACAACGCAACAAAATTGCGGAATAGGATTGTGAACAAAATATCGATATAATTTGATATATTCTTTAACTTTTTTCTCTTTTATCTTTTTCTACATTGAATGATGTTAAGCTTCCAATTCTGCAATGAAAAATTAAAGTTCCCATTAGGATGGTATCGGTATTTCAATTCGAACACGGAAATATTCAGGATTTATACACAACCTAGCACAAAAAACCTTTGAAGTCGACTGAAAATAAGAAAGTTAAATTCTGAGGAGAATCTTTCATTTTTGATCAGTGTTACATTCATCTTGTCGTTACGAAAAAACTTTTCACTTCCTCAATAATGAAAGATGTGTGTAAAAACTAATCTCCTATTGGGAATATTGTTCATTTTGGAGAAGGATCAACAAAAAATTTATCATCAGTAGATTTAACTTGAAAACACTTAATTTTTGGCAATTCTTGAACTCTTCTTGTAATGAAACATAAAATCTCATCAAAACAAAGAATCCACACTTAAAAGCCTCCACTTTTCCGCCTCTAATCAATACATATTGGCAAGACATACTGGAAAAAGAATATATTGAACTAAACTTTATACATATACTTTTTGGCAAAATCCGATGAGAAAAAAAAGCCATTTTCTCTTCATGGAAGAGTCTTCTGGACTACATTTTGCAAATCATTTCATCAATATCCTCTACACAAACAATTTGAGCAACTTCCGGTAAGTAATTTTCGAAATATTGATTTTTCAAAAAAAATATTTTTTTTACCTCTGGTGTGCAGTTCAGCAGTTCTGCTGAATCATCGAAATCGAGTGAGACATTTAGACTATAAAACTATCTGCAAGTTTGAAGTCACTAGGTCTTTTTTTTTAGAAAGTTATCGTGCTCGAGAGCAGCCGTCAGACAGAATTGAATTCAACCACGAATTCTTTCGGTAGGTCAAACTCAGTCGTTTGAGGCCAGTCTCGGCTCAAAATTATAAAATTACAGGTATTTGGACGAATCGACAACGCGTTATGTTCATAGACTAAGAGAGGAAAAAATATTGAAATTTATTCAAACAGAGAGAGTTTTGAATATGAGAATATGGAAAAACATATAAGGAAATAGATTAGATTAAACTATGTGATAAAATTCTAAAACAATATTAATTCTTCAATAATATTCACGAGAAATTCAACTGATTAATCAATTCAATAATTCACAATAATGAACCATCAAAACTCGCGTACCGTATGACTTATCCGAAGCAACAGAATAACAGCGAACGCTGAAAAAATCCCCTTCATGCTAGCAATCGTTCTGTGTAATATTTACCGCTTTGAATATTACCATTCATCACACCAGACAAATACAGCAGTATGGCAACATTTCAGTGTGCCACCTTGGCTGGTACTAAATTATACGGCAGCCAACTTGTACCATTATAGGTAAAAAAGTATACGGATGCCAACTCGACCGCTATCTATACCGGAAGTCATCTTGTGCGGAAAAAAAACTCCGAATATACACGAAGTATACCCGAGGATGCAGGCCGATATCCTTTTTGTACGGATGCCAGCTAGTTCGGCAGATGTATATATATATATATATATATATATATTCGTTGAAGGCTTCGGCAGGGCTTCGAAAAGTGGAGTGTGCCACAGGTCCGTCTGCTCATTTATTAGTTTAATTGTCAGAACGTGCTTTTTGTGTTTAAATATTTCGATGGATTCCAGGATGCCTGGTATTTTCCTTTCGCTTTCAGGTGTAATATTTCAAGATTGTACAATTCTGGGAAGATATGATTGGTTTCGAAAAAACGTTTCGCAAAATTATAATTATTTTTTCGGTTCCTAAATGAAGATTGATGTTCTTTGTACCTTTTGTAGAAAGATCTCCCGGTTTGTTTAATATATACGCTCCTGCACTATTGACAACCGAATTTGTAGACTCCAGAATTATCCAAAAACCACCGCCTGAATAATGGAGTCTATAAAGAAGTTCAGTTTGCTGAATATCAATATATAAAAATCTGGGGGATTTTCCAAAAAATATCCTGATTTTGGGAGAATATTGGGTATCATCTGAGGTATTTTCAATGAAGCAACATGACAACCCTGAGCGCATATGCACAAAATCGATCTGGCTGAAGACGATGAATGAAGACTGTGTTCATATATTAACAATACTTCCTTTATCTATGGCTGTGTCTTAAGAACAGTGAAACACATTGTCTCAGGTGGCCAGCGGTGAGTCTATAACAACACTCGTTAATCTATGGGCGAGTCGCATCAGATTCGAGATCTTTGTCAGTCTATTATAGCCCACTGCGAACTGGAAAAAACAATTTCCATTTAAAGACTGAGCTATTCCGTGTTATACAGAGTACTCTAAAATATCCGGGATTTTACGGAGTACTCTATAATATCTGGGATTATACGGAGTACCTACTCTAAAGAACGCTTTTTTTTTCATCGTGATCATCTAGTGGCGAAAGAATAAGACGTTACGTCGTGCAGACAACCCAAATTACACTTAACGAGAGCAAGGAAACAGTGACGGGAGGTTCAAATATTCAAAATACAGTAACGTCAGCATAATATATTCATATTAGTAGTCCCGAAAGGTAACAACCTTCAATGGATGGAAAGAAACATTTATAAGCCTACTGTTAAAACTACTCCATTCAATGGTTCGTAAAGCTCCACAGTGCACCCAATAGTGCTCCGGGTCTAAATGACTTATTTCTACATGTCAAAAGGGTTAGAGAAGAAAGGATACAGCCAGCATGCATCTTCAAATGCACTTCCGGTAACCAGTGCAGAACATAGCAGTTACAAGGGGTAAATATAAATGAACAGTAAGTGAAGGGTAACTGTGGTATTTCCAGGAGATTTCCTTGAAGAGTGGATCTAACATAATTTGAGTCGACCGGAAAAGTTACTATCAAATTGGCTGTATCTGACCGCCTCGGGGTGGCCAAGGCCCAGGAAGGCTTAGATATTACTGAAAAACTTATCGAACACTACCTGAAGGGTCACGCAAACTAATCCTGGGGATACCACAATACCTTAGAATATTGATCTTGCAATCACTCACACATTCATACAGCAGCGTTGGAAATCCGGAGCTATTTACTGTCTCTATACGATACGTCGTCTTCTACCAGGACTACTCAATGATTTACCCTAAAGAACGCCAACAGTTCACAAGGAATACAATCTCTCAAAGTAAGCGGGCGCATGCATATGGCAAATATGTAACATAAACTGACTAGAACATTAAAAAATAGATACAATAACCCTTCACCTGGGCGTGTCAATGAACGTTACAATAAAAGCAAACAAATAAATAGGTAACCGGGGATCACACAAAAGTACATGGAAATGAGTTACATATCAGCCTCGGCGAATACCACAAAGAGTACAAATAAAGAACCACTATTAATAAATACAACAAACAGCAGCTAGGCACCAAGAGCTAGGCACCCATACAAAAAAAATAGATAACTTGTGCGGGTCATGTCGCTTTAGTTATATACAAAGGCAATGCATTCTAGTTGAAACATTCCGATCGGATTAAATAACACTGAAGCAAAATACAAGAATGAAAAGCGATGAGTGGAAGTACAAATAAACGAACGTGTAATTACTGAGAATCTTGCATTAAAACTAAAGTGGTATTAAAAAATGAAAAGCATG
This sequence comes from Megalocaria dilatata, assembly GCA_034642435.1. Classification (NCBI taxonomy): domain Eukaryota; kingdom Metazoa; phylum Arthropoda; class Insecta; order Coleoptera; family Coccinellidae; genus Megalocaria; species Megalocaria dilatata. The sequence continues at coordinate 41,037,593 of CM067856.1, read as the reverse complement.
CAATTAATAAGAAGCATTTGAAAGAAGTTTACTTACTGAGAGTTACCAAGAGGGACTGTTATAAGTATTATTATCTCGAGTATGTTTTTAAGTCGCTCAGGAGATTTATTTCCACGAATCTTCCTCTCCGCTGCTTAAAAATACAATGGGAATGCTATAAAGACGTTCTTCTCTTTGTTATTGTCACCAATCGCATACGTGTCAAGTTATGAGGGATTCTGTCACTCATATGATCCTTAAAGAATACGGATCTCTTCAAGACAATAAAAAGATGTTAGTGAAGTTACAGACAAAAAAAATCCTACTTTTTCCGGGACACACACACACACACACACACACCAAATCCGGATACCATGTCCAATGATTATTGTACCCTTTACACGGGGGTGTTGGCCTTGACACAAAGGCACAACACTCCTTCAAAAACAGACACCAAATTTTTAACTCTCTGTTTATCCAATGGAACTATTAGTGACTGTCTGTCACTAGTGCCAAGAGACGACTGCCTCTTTGCTTTTTCCGTACTTTCAAAACGTTGGCTTCTTTCCTCCTATTTAAAATTTTCCTACGTCGACTTTTTCGAAGTTCCCATCGCTTCAAAACACCTACATACGTCTAGACCATCCAGATCTTTTGACTTGTCGATTTCTTATCTCGACTTTACTGAGAACGCCTAATCTTAGCCTAATATTTGTAGATTAACTACCCTTATCTAGTGTGGGAAGTTCCGTTCCCAAGACTTCCTGGTGCAATTTAAATGAGTCGATCCATTGATTGAACTTAAATGAATCGGTCCAGTGATTAATGTCGCTTTAAAATTGTCGACCATTGTTAATGTTAAAACTTTCAAATTCAACTATTAACGCCTCTTGTCGGCTACGATCCTCAAGTCTTCTTCGCCTAACTGATGAGACCCATGAAGGTCGAAAGCTCAACATCCACTCTAAGTTTATCATTAGGTAAGGCGAAACTCGAATCCCAGTTTACAACTTTGGATTCGTTTGACAAAAGCAAAAGAACTTTTGGGATTTCGCAAACGTTCACAAATTTTGTGGCGCGTTTGACCCTTTTGTTAAAAGGAAAAGTCTTTGAATCCAAAGAAATAAAGTATTTTTTGTTTCGAAAACCTATTAAGTTTGGAGCTTCTTTCGACTTAAATTAGTCATCTTTAGTCAAAGAAATTACCTTGAGACAAGTTGGAATTTTTCTGTTTTGAGCTATCCCAACCTTTAAAGAGTACTCTAAGATATCCGGGAGTCTACAGAGTACTCCAAGGAACGCTAACATTTTTATCGTGATCATCTAGTGGCGGGAGAATAGGACATTACGTTGTGTAGACAACCCAAGTTACACTTGAACGAGAACAAGGAAAGAGTAACGGGAAGTTCAGAATACAAGGTTAAGTAAAAATACAATATTTGTTTGCGGAAGGCAGGATCCCGCACCTGACCCCGTGTATGAAAGCGAAGTTCGGCTTTAGGGAAAAACAGTCAGTGTGCAAGCAAAGGTAAATACAGCAATCAGTTGGAGTGAACACAGATAATCTGGCAATATGAACATGTAACAAAGATCTTCGAAGTAGTTTAACAGTAACCCTTTGGTCAGGAATTCCCCATTCACACATCTACTATCTAATTAGATTATTATAATTTGGGCGCATATCGTTGTTCAGGAATGTCTTGTTGCGACATTATGAAGACACATAGGTTGTGATGTCTGTTATTTAACTACCTATTCATTAAATATTTATATCTAATAATAGTTGTTCAGGAAGGCCTTGTAACGGCCCTCTGAAAGACACAGGGTTGTTGCGTCAGTATCTAATTGTAGATCCACATTGCATTCACTCTAAACACCCTTAATTCGCAAACAAAGTACCATGTTAACCACCCCTTAGATTCCAATAAATGAAATGAAGATAAGGACGCTTACTTGTACGAAATATGTAAAACGGTCAATTCAGATTAAAGTAAACAGGTTGCCCTTAGCTGGAGCACCATACAGTAAAATCCACTAAAGAATAAGGGATACATGATACAAATAACACTCACGTTGACCTCAGGTAATTCAGTACAATACAATAACAACATGTTAGGACAGCTTAGTCGACTTCCCTTTGTGTTTAACCTTCACTTTTAATGAACAATGGACAATGGCGTTCTACTTATAACAAAGGAAAACTGGACTCTCTGAAGCTGGCGTTCAGTAGACGACGATTACCACCAATCTTCTGGAGAAGAAAAGGATCATCTCCCAGGGTTATGTTTACATTTTCACCCACGCGCAAGTCTACGAAGCGACCATAGACTGATACCCTAGCATCGACATTGACAAGTAGGCATAAAATTCCCTAGATGGTTCTTCCCGCCCAATCTTCCTTTATATAAATATGTGGATCTCTTCAGTTTAGAAGTTAATCTACAAAATTTTGAGCAAAGACAAAAGTCAAAAATTCTGTACTTGGCTTAAGTTTCACTGTTTATTTCATGTCTGCTGACATGTCTGTGGGCTTTCAACCCATTTTAAAACTGTTATTTTATATACTCCATTAATTTAAAAATATTTCACCAAGTGATATGTGAAGAATCAAATTATTACACAAAGTAAAATTGACACATTTAATCACACCATAAATGCTATTTAAAATTTAGTTATATTTCTACAATGAATAAGATGTTTTGTGTTGTTATCATGCACTATGCTCCTGATAACCGGAAGCGTTGGACCGCCACATGCAACCTTGAAGCCTATTTGCATATATATCTGATATATAGATCTCTTGTTGCATCCTGCTAATTTTATTATCAAATTGTATTGTAACTAATCAATTCAGTCTCTTTTTATTCCCTAAGCAACACTAAGGCCATGTAGACTGTAGACAGATTCAATGTAGTAAAGTAATTATATTTCAAACATTAATTATATTTCTATATTATTAAATTTTTCCATCCATTCATACTAACATTAGACATATTCATTACTTTTTTTATTATTAGACATGGTAAATGCTATGGGTGGTTTCGAACTTACGATCTCCGTCTCCGACATTGCTGTAGCTACGCTACCGAGACCGGGACCTCAAGTACCAATAATATTTGAATACGTCTACTTAAACTGTCAAAGACAAATGTCCAACTTGTCAATTAACTTCAACAAACGACCTCGTTTTCGCTTAATATCGAAGAGATAAAGTCGCTTTATGAATGTTTCATTTGATCTCTACAAACGCAAATACTCTAAAAGTTTAGGAGAAAAATTGATAATGTGACTTTCTCTTTTCAATTTTCGGTATTCTCTATTTTTGTCTTAACTCTAATTGTAGAATACATATCCAATCCTTGGTAAATGAATTTTGAGACACTTTGTATTTCATAATGAATGAAACGATAATATGAAGGGATTTTTATATCTGAGTGTTGGTTAACTTATCGGGACTTTCATAAAACGTCCATAGATAATGTAATCTATGTAATCTGTGCATTATATTCTGTGTAATAATATTATAGGATTACATCTAGTCACAAATTATATTGTTATCTGCGTCTATTCTTGAACAATAAGGGCGTATTCCTCATAAATTTTTGAGAACTCATTACAACACGGCTTTTTTAACCACTCACTCTAGATGGGATAGGCATTTCGGTAAGTACTGAAAAACATCTTATGACAATTATTTAAGCGGGAAAAACTTAATACTCAGATACACGATTACATGATCTAATTCCTGTACTCCTAAAACATTTTTTAATTCTAGAATACCAAAATGCTGCATTTATTATTTCAGTTCATTTATTTCAGAAAAAGGAGTACCATCACCCATTTAAAGGTTATAAATAATTGATGTATTCCAGGAGACGTACCAAGTTAAATTATGCCTTACAAAAAAAGCCTCCCGAAAATTGTGAAAGAATTAAACAAACCCATATCACCGATTTTTTCAAGTCGTTACCTGTTGTAAATAGGAAGTTATCTTTTGATAAATCAACCAAATCAATGGCCCGAATTTCTGCAGAAATATTTCCAGATAGTTTTGATGATAATTCTGATCTTCCTGCTGACATGAATATCTTGCCATATCCATTCTCAGACGATGGTGAGTAATAAATATTTTAAAATATCAATGAAATTTATTCATAACTTATTCATTAAAATATTTTATATTTTTTTTATTTGGGTTTATGTAGACTGAAAAAAAACTAAGTTTGTAACAACTCAGTATAATTGCATATTGAAAATTGTTTGTAGTATTGAGAATTTAATGAAAGAAATGCATTGTGGTTGTTTATACTTATAGTACTCAATATTATTGATCGATTGTCAGATACTTCAGACAGTGAAAATATAAAGAATTCAATGAAAAACAAAAAGATGTCGGCTAAATCAGTTGGAGGCGCTAATGGTACTTCAACCATGATTGGATTGAATAGACCTTCAACTAGTAATACCAAACCGGAAGAAATACCTGTAACTTTTACACCACTAAAAAAAATAAATACAAGGACTCCAATATCGATGAACAAATCACCAAAATCTGAAAAATGTACCATACTGGGAAATGCTACATTAACACGAAAGAAAACTCATAACTTAACATTTGGTGAGTACACAATTAATTTTTATTTGGTGATTTTAGGCAATTTATATAATTAAGCATTGGAGTTTTTATTTGATATGTTAACAATACTATTCTGGTTAGTGAATTCAGTGTTAAAAATTTGTTGAATTGTTTGTTTTTTGACTTCATTAGATTGAATATTTCCTTTTTAAAATTTTTGTGTTCATCTTGCAAGATTTCCAGCCAATTGTAATAATGTTCAGGTTTATGTAAATATAAATTAGAATAAGCACTGGTTAACAACTGTTTTATTTAATTACTACTATGTACATGTACTTACAAGCGTGTCTGTTTTGTTACTGCTGTAGGGAGGTTATATTGTTGCTTCTGTGTCACAGATCCACAGAACACAACAAGATAAAGAACAGGTGCGTTCCCCTAATAACCTAACATCTCCCTTCATAACAAATATTTAGTTAATTACCAATACATTAAAGATTCAGTTTTCTTGGAGGCCTGACCGTCCTTCCAGATGTGGTTTTTCTTTGATTTGGCATCTGACTACTGAAACTTGGTTCCAACTCAGGACTTTCGGTCAAACCTACATTTTCTCTTACATTTTCTAAGTGATTCTTATTCTCTATCTCTATATAATAGTTTACATTTTCTTTTGGATAAACTGGAGAATTGTGTTCTACTTTCCTAGACGTTATGTTACATGGTACAATTTTTATGAATTTTCTATTTCTGTAAAGTTTTCCACCATTCTCCATTTCAATTCTATAGACCCTATCTCTTAATTTTTCAATTACAATACCAGGGGTCCAATTAGAATTTGGTTTGGTCTGAACATAGACTTTAGTATATAGAGGAATTTCTGGCAATTTTTTAACACCTTTATTATAATATTTTTCTTGTGTGAGGCGAGTTTTTTCAAATGTTTTATTCACATCCTTAACTATCCTAGGTTGATAATAATTTTTATTACCTATTAAGTTAGATCTGATGTTCCTTGACATCAACATCTGTGATGAGGTATATCCTGAATCGAGACAAGCATTTTTGAAATTCAATAGCGCTAAATATATATCTTTTTTTTCCTCCATAGTTTTTTTAATGATTTTCTTTATAGTTTGTATGTCTTTCCGCCATACCATTACTTTGAGCATATGTAGGCGAGGACATAATATGTGTAAACTCCCAATCTTTTGTGAACTGTTTGAATTCATCTGATGTAAATTGTGGACCTCCATCTGATATCAACGTTAAGGGTATTCCATGTGTGCAAAATACCGATTTTAAAGAATTTATAATATTTCTGCTCGTAGTGTTATTATTTAGAACAACTACTTCAACAAATTTTGAAAAATTGTCTACCACTAACAAGAATTTTTTTCCATCTATTTCAAAAATATCACAGCCTACTTTATTCCATCTCAAATCTGGTATATTATGTGAAATTAACGGTTCCGAGCTTTGTGAATTAGCATATTTCAAACATAAATGACATTGACTGATTTTCTGTTTAATGAGATTTTTCATTCCTGGCCAAAATATTGAATCTTTCACCATACTTATAGTTCTATTAATACCTAAATGACTATAATGCGCTCTGTCCAACATTTCCATTCTCAAACTTTTAGGAATAACTATTGCCTCACCTTTAAATATGATTTCATCTACTATATGAAGTTCACTCTTATATGGGAAATACAATTTCAGATTTTGACTCAATTTTTTACTATTATTTGGCCATCCATTTTTGATAATATGCATTAACGTTTGAAGTTCTTCATCATTTTTTGTCTCCGATTTCAATTGTTCTAACTTTTCAGGCGTGGCATTTATACTATTTTTTATTAAACAAACTTGTGCTTCAATTTCCGACTCCAAAGTGTTAAATGTGTCAGGTAAATATGCTCTTGAAAGTGCATCCGCTATTATCAAGTCTTTGCCTCGTTTATAAATTACATCGAAATCAAATTTCTGTAATTGTAGTAACATTCTTTGTAATCGAGCAGGACAACTATTAAGAGGTTTTTTGAAAATTTGAAGTAAGGGCTGATGGTCAGTTTCAACAATAATTTTCCTTCCATAAATATATTCATAAAACTTTGTCATACCAAAACAAATTGCTAACAATTCCTTTTCAATTTGAGCATAATTCATCTGTGTTTCTGTTAAGGCCTTTGACGCATATGCACACGGTAAATTATTCTGTAATAATACAGCACCGAGGCCATTTTTCGAAGTATCGACAGATAACACTATAGGTTTATTTCTATCGTAAAATTGCAGTACTGGTCCTGACACTAATAATTTCTTTAAATTACTGAAAGCCTTTTTCTGTTCATCCATCCACATAAATTCTACATCTTTCTTTAAAAGTTGACGCAGTGGCCAAGTGTTATGTGAAAAATTTTGAATATATTTGCTAACATAAGTTAGAATACCCAATAACCGTTGAACTCCCTTCTTATCTGTCGGTTCTGGCATTTCTAAAATAGCTTTCATTCTTTCGTCCGTGGGTTTTATTCCCTCTTGGGTTATTTCCTGACCCATAAACTTTATTTGTTCTTGTCCGAATCTACATTTATCTAAATTAAAGGTAATGTTATTATTTCGAGCTATCTCTAATACATTTCTCAATCTCTGATCATGTTCACTTTTAGTTTTTCCCCACACAATAACATCATCAATATAAATTTTTGAATTTGTTGATTTGAATAAATTTTGAAATTTCTGCTGAAAAACTTCTGGAGCAGGTTTTAGTCCATAAGGCAACCTCAAAAATTTGAACCTACCAAATGGGGTACCAAAAGTGCACAGATCAGAACTTTCTTTATCTAACATTATTTGGTAAAAACCCTGAGCAGCATCCAAAGTACTAAATATTGTTGCTCCAGCCATATCGCTTGTAATTTGATCTAATGTGGGTATCGGACAATATTCCCTTTTTACTACCTTATTCAAGTCTTTTGGATCTAAACAAATCCTCAATTTTCCACTGGGTTTCTTTACAATCACCAGTGGATTAACCCAATCAGAAGGTCCCTCCACTCTCTGAATAATTTTATTATTAACTAATTCCTCAATACTTGTTTTCAACATATCCATCAATGGAATGGGGACTTTTCTCACTGGATGCACCACTGGTACAGCATCTTTTTCGATTTGGATGTGATATGGCTCAGAGTTTAAACACCCTATCCCAGTAAAAATGTCTTCAAATTCATTAATTAAAAAGTCATAATAATTTCCATTACTTATTTTATCAATTCTTTTGAACAGATTAAATTTTTCACAATCTTTTAAACCCAATATTGATTGAGAATTATTATTTACAATGTAAAACATTATGTCAAATATGTTATCACGTTTTTGACACTTCAATTTACATGTTCCCTTTATATCTAATAGATCGCCTGTATAAGAAGCCAATTTTTGACTAGTTTTTTCGATTAACGATTCATTCAAATTCAATTTTTTAAACATTTGATAAGGTAAAACATTAACCATGGCTCCTGTGTCTACTTTAAAATTAACTATTCTATCATTTATTTTAATTTCTGTAATCCATTCATCCCTAATTGCATTGATTCTTTCAACATTGCCTATAAAAATTGAACTTGAATTATCTGTACCTGAGATTTGAATCACTTCATTTACTTCTTGTTCCACATTATTAACTCTTCTGGTCTTCTTTTGCTTACAACAATTGGAGAAATGATTCTTCTTCTTGCAGTTGAAGCACTCTTTACCATATGCTGGACATTCGTTGATTGCATGGTTGCCTCCGCATCTCTTGCATGACTTAATTTGAATTCTCCTGTTTACTGCATCTACTTCCACTGGGTAATTATGACCTTGAATTGCCTCACTTCTTTGTTTCGATGTCTCCAGTATCTGACATATGTGGACAGCTTCTTCGAGAGTCATTTTATCCTCTCTATCTTCTTGGAGCAATTTTTCTCTAGTAGCAGTGTTCTGTTGCCACAGATAAGGACAGTTTTTGTTAAGCTCTCCTGAAGGCTTCCCAACTTACATTTCATTGATGCTTCTTTCAAACTTGTGACAAAATTTTCTAGCGATTGGCCAGTTTGTTGCCGACTTGAAAAAAATTTGTACCTTTCGTAGGTAACATTTTCCTTCGGTAGAAAATGTTGTTCAAATTTCTCAATTAGTTTAGACAATTTGTTCTTCTCGTCTTCTTCAAAGGTGAATGTTGTGTAAATTCGAAAACATTCTTCTCCAATGTAATGTAATAATTGTGCACATTGTGTAGACTCACTCTTAAGATTAACTTCACTGGCTACCAAATAATTTTCGAATCGGCTTCTCCATATCTTCCAGTTTTCAGCCACGTTGCCTTCCAACTTCATTTGTGATATTCCACGACTGTCACCCATTATTTTGAATTATTTAATTACCAATACTTAAACTGTTCGCAGCGTCATGTAATAATGTTCAGGTTTATGTAAATATAAATTAGAATAAGCACTGGTTAACAACTGTTTTATTTAATTACTACTATGTACATGTACTTACAAGCGTGTCTGTTTTGTTACTGCTGTAGGGAGGTTATATTGTTGCTTCTGTGTCACAGATCCACAGAACACAACAAGATAAAGAACAGGTGCGTTCCACTAATAACCTAACACCAATAATATTAGAGTAAACTCATGTATTTAAAGTTCTTCAAAATTATTCGTTAATAGAAGAGATGTCAACTTTCCTAATTGTGGGGTATCTGTTCCCATATAGCATCAGATATTCTTAGAACATTCGAGTAATATCCTGTTCTGGATATTACAATATTCCTAGAATTTTCAAATGGGAATTTCTGTAATATATTTTTCGAATATTCCATAAAGGACATATTTATATATTTCAAATAATCATAAATTATTCTTGTTAAACATTTTTTGAAAGAAAATAATAAGAAAAGGTTTTTTACTTGATAGAAGGATTATTACAAAATTTGAATATCACTTTAAAGGTTGGGATAGCTCAAAACAGAATAAAATTTGAATATCAAAACAGATTTAATCTGTTAGTCTTCTACAATTTTAATTTCAAAAAATGTATTCAAGAAACTTTAGGAATTAAATTAATGTCTTTATAAGCACTGCTCATATTTAATAGACGTATAAAATCGAAACTCATTATACTGAAATGGAGTTACATGTGCTACATGTTTTGAGAGTTTTTGAAGCAATTCATTTAAATATATTAAATATTTCAAATAAATTGGTTTTTGAGAAGTTCTTAAAATTATTTTGTATATTTTTGAGACAGATTTAGTCTTCATAAATATAAGATCAGAAAACAATACATTTTGTAACAAACAGGGCTTCGTACGTTTGTCTGAAGAGTTCAGTACTCATGCCTGGAACGAAACAAAAAATATTTATTAATTTTAATTGACAATTTATATTCGTTGGGTTTTCTTAATTCCATTTGATATTGTATAATGAGTTTCGATTTTATACGTCTATCAAATATGAGCAGTGCTCATAAAGACATTAATTTAATTCTTAAAGTTTTTTGAGTAAATTTTTGAAATTAAAATTGTAGAAGACTAACAGATTAAATCTGTTTTGATATTCAAATTTTTTGAAAGCACTACCTAATATCTTAGGTAAATATTTCAAATAAGCTAAGAATATGCTATAAATGTTTAAAATTGTATTTTCAGTGAATATTCTTCAAGAAAGGCTTATATGTACTTTTTAGAGGATGAAAAAACAGTGGGTAACAATCTCAGGATATAATTCTTTTATTATTAAATGAAGAAGTAATTCTTGGTTTTAGTTTTACAAGACGTGATACACTGTTATAATATGTTCCTCGTGTCGAATTAAAACCTGAGGTTTTTGAAAGTGGAATCAGTGACGGATCAACCTAACTGGGGGCCCCAAGCGTAAGACAAATCTGTGACCCTTACTTTGTGGAATATGTCCATAAAAAAGAATGAAAATTAGATATCAATTCTTTTTAATATAATTTATATACTTGTATAAATATATGCGAGACATGCTACTTCTTAGACATACCTTTATTACAAAAACAAACAACTTGAAATACATACTGAAATGAATGAACAGATTTAATAAATCTAAAAAAAAAATAAGAAATCAAAATGAATGAAACTGTTTAATACTACAAAAAGACGTAGAATTACTTAACAGAATAAAAAGAATCGAAAACAACAGTAATCTAACAAATGATACATTCTTTGGAAAAAACCTGATTAAGATCATAATAGGTGTTCATATTATATTGAAATCTAAATAAAATATCAGTCAAAATAATAAAAAAATAATATTCATTAATAAAAGCATTCTTATAGAAACTTTCCTTGCTTTGATTTAAATGTTGAAGGCAAAGTATCTTGATAATTTTGATTTCGGACATCCATTGCCAGAACTCTCCACATACACAATATATTCTAACCTGAAAAACAGAAAACTTACTGAAAACTAATACAAAAATAATTGTAACAAATGTCTAACATATACTGTGAAACAGAGACAATAATCATGGATTGAATCTGAATTCATAATTTCTTCATACACACAATATACTCCAACGTGAAGTGATCTTAAAAAACAGAAAACTTCACGAAACGAAGTTGACACATGATAATGGTCAGAGATACTTTACTGATGGAAACGTCGTGTTATACACAACATAATTTTTTAACTTTATTTTTTGAAAAGATTTGTAATCGTATATATTTTTAAATTTAATTCAACTTTTTGGAGAAACAGTTCATTTCGTGAAGTTTTCTGTTTTTTAAGATCACTTCACGTTGGAGTATATTGGGTGTATGAAGAAATTGTGAATTCAGATTCAATCCATGATTATTGTCTCTGTTTCACAGTATATGTTAGACATTTGTTACAATTATTTTTGTATTAGTTTTCAGTAAGTTTTCTGTTTTTCAGGTTAGAATATATTGTGTATGTGGAGAGTTCAGGCAATGGATGTCCGAAATCAAAATTTCCTTGCTTTGGTTGTGGCAAATTTTTCTATTACAGAATCATTTTTTATTTTTTACGCTAAATCAGTTTCAATAAACAAAATTGCCAAGGCATTTACATTTGGTTTAGGTAAACTATTCCTTAAATAGAAATAAAGACAATATTATCATTATTATTATTGAATAACTTTCAACTCTCTTGAGTACCAAAAAAGATCTTTCACCACTAGTAGTATAACATATGTGCATAGTCTAAAATATTTTTAAAATAGTTTCTACTGGAAATGTAGAATGTAATCTGTCAATCAAAAGTTTATAAATAATATATGCGAAAGTTGTTACCTGTGTGAACACGTATTTAAAAACGCTCTTCAAAAGTAGAAATTCATTGCTATAAAAGTGAAAATAAATTCATGAAAATAGTTTCACCGGGTGGTTAAATATTTCGTCATTCTGTGAAGTGAATAAAAAACAACTGAAAATCTCCCGTAAATCGGGAGTTTTTCCCGAAGTTGATTCCATTTCATATATTGAGAGGGAATTAAAATCCGGAAAATACATAAAAAAAAACTGTTATAATTAGACCAGATGACATATGAAAGAGATAAACGCTAAGGGAGTTGAAGTAAACATGAGTTCAACAACAGGTTTCAATATCAGAAATCTGATTAGTATTAGGAGTACAAATAAGTTTCCGCCGTTTTTTAACACAAATTAAATATAAATCATTCTTAATGATTTTAAACGATGTGAGACTGTTTGCTGAGTGACTTCTAATGTTAGAGAAAATTCTTTTTGTGTTTGAGATGAATCTTCCTCCAATAATTCCTCCAATTCTTCATCCTCGTAAATTTTTGGCCTTCCACTACGATCTTTGTCTTCTACGTCGAAATCACCGTTTTTAAACTTTTGAAACCACTCTCGACACGTTCTCTCACTCAAAGCACCCTCACCATATGCTTCTTCGAGCAATCGATGCGCCTCCGCAGCAGATTTCTTTAAATTAAAGAAGTAAACTAGTATTTCCCGCAAATGACGCTTACTTGGCTCAAATTTTGACATTTTCAAATTATAATAATTATATTTTACCAATATAAAATCAATGATATTAATAGGTTATGTTGTTCTTGAATGTCCAAACTATTTTTTAAGCCAGTTATCATCTGCGAAAGCTAACCGAAACTCCATCTACAATAAAACGGCGGAAACTTATTTGTACTCTTAATAATCAGCAAACTATACAGGATGCCGAAATGAAAGACACTATACAAGTAATAACCTCAACTTCGAACAATAACTACTGTAGAATGTCATCTACTAGCGATGAAGAATTTTTAGGATTCCCTGCAAATGAGCATGCAAATAATTCATGGCAGGCAGTAAGGACCAAAATCACCAAAAGAAGAAAATTTAGTTCGAATAACTCTGTTCCAATAATAATAAACAACAGATATAACGTGCTGGGAGAAACAAATGAAAAGACAGATGCAATTGCTGAAAACGTGGATAATACCAACAAAATACCCAAACCTCCACCTATATTCGTGTATGGTGTGATTAATTATGGAGAAATGGAGAAGATACTGGGAAGTGTAGCAGAAGATGGAAAATACATTACAAAATGCCTAGCAGACAATACAATAAAAATCAATTGTGAATTGCCAGAAACTTATAGAAAACTTATAAGATATATGAAAGATAACAATTTGATACATCATAAATATCAGCCCAAAGAAGACCGTGCATATTGGGTTGTTATCAAGCATCTTCATCACACTACCGATGCTGAAGAGGTGAAACAAGAATTGGCCAAAAAAGGACATCAAGTTAGGAATATCCTTAATTTTAGACAGAGGATTTGAAAGGAACCCCTAAATATGTTTTTCGTTGACTTAGAAGCTAGCAACAATAAAGATATCTATAAGGTCCAATATCTGCAGAATAGATCAATACAAATAGAACCCCCAAGGAAAATCACAGGAATTACACAATGTACAAGATGTCAGCAGTATGGACATTCCAAAACATATTGTAATAGACCATATGTTTGTGTTAAATGCGGAGAGTCTCACAACACTACAGCCTGCAAAAAAAATAGATACCCCAGCTAAATGTGCATTATGCGAAGGAGCCCATCCAGCCAACTATAGAGGATGTGAATACTATCATAGCCTCATGAAGAAAAATAATGCATATAACAGACTGAATATACAAAACAGCAAATATACACAAATGAATCCCGAGATTATATTACAGCAGCGGAGTCAACTTCATGCAAATGGTCCTACAACTACTACAGAAGCTACAAATACTCAATATCCACAACAACACCAGTCTAGAAGCTACGCAGATGCGACAAAAAACACATAATGAACCATCAAATGACATGAATATGACAGATTTTTAGAGGAATTTAAAACCATGTTTCAACAATTGATTCAACAAAATAGCATGATACTAACTACTGTCCTTAGCAAAATTCACTAAATTCCTAAAAGTAGCTCAGTGGAACGCCAATGGCCTTCTACAGCACAAAAATGAAGTCGAATATTTCCTACATCAGAACTCCATAGATATTCTCCTTATAAGTGAAACACATTTTACCCAAAAATCCTACTTTAATATAGGAAGTTACACCACTTATTGTACAAATCACCCGGACAATACTGCACATGATGGTACTGCAATAATAATCAAGAACACCATCCATCATACAGAACTGCCAAAATATGAAAATGATCATTTACAAGCCACTATCATAAAAGTTCAAACGCTCCCATATGATCTGATTGTTGCTGCTGTATACTGCCCACCTCGGCATAATATTAAAAAAGAAAATTTTAAAGATTTCTTCCAAACTCTTGGATCCAATTTCGTTGCAGGAGGCGATTACAACAGCAAGCACACTCTGTTTGGATCACGATTAACAACAACAAAAGGTAGAGAACTGGCCAACCTTATACAGGAAAATAATTACTCTATCTTATCAACTGGGCAAATGGGCAAATAAACTATTATTATTATTAACTGGGAGCGCTAATTATTGGCCCACAGATCCTAACAAAATTCCCAATTTGCTGGATTTCTTCATCGTAAATGATATCTCTACCACTTACATGGATATTATTTTAAGCTATGATCTATCATCTGATCACTCACCCATAATAGCTACCATAAGCAGTTCTGTTGTTCACAAACAATGAATACCAAAATTACATAACGAAAAAACAGACTGGAATAAATACAGAAGATTAATCGAGGAACATATCAATCTAAAAGTTAGCTTTAAAAACCCAGCTGAAATAGATGAAGCACTGACAATTTTTGTTAGTATCCTCAAACAATCCGCTGAAGAAGCTACCCCCATTTCTGAAGCAAAGAAAAGAACATTTAACATACCAGAAGACTCCTAGTATAGAAAAGAAAAGCCAGAAGGGCATGGCACCAGACACATTCTCCTTCAGACAAGAAATTTCATAACAAAATAGCAAATCAATTAAAATCCAAAGTGAGAGAACACAAAGAAATTTCATTCAATAGCTACGTCACTGGTCTGAATAGATATGATAATTCAGTGTGGAAACCGATCAAAAATTCGAGAAAGCCAAAAATGCATATACCTCCCTCACACAGTTTGAATGGGCCAACTCTTCAATGGGCAAGAACTCATGAAGAGAAAGCTAAAACATTTGCGGAACACCTAGCTCAAGTATTTAAACCCAACGATGATGCAGTAAATGACGAAATTGAACGGGACCTATCAGATATTCCTTCCATCACAACACCTATTAAGAAATTAACCATAAAAGAAGTTCAGAATGAAGTAAAATACCTAAATCTCCCGGAGTGGACAAAATAACACCTAAAGTGATTAAAGAAATGCCAAAGAAGGGCGTATTGATAATGACATACATATTCAATGCAGTATTGAAGCAAAGTTATTGGCCAGAACAACTGAAAATTGCTGAAATAATTCTCATTTTAAAACCAAATAAAGACCCAAAAGCTGTAACCTCATATCAACCTATTAACCTTTGTCTGTTTTATCAAAAATTCTTGAAAAACTCTTGCTCTGAAGACTGAAAGCTGATCTCAACACAGATGAATGGATACCTCAACATCAGTTCAGATTTAGAACGAATCACTCCACTATATAATAGACTCACAGAATAAGCCATCAAATAAATAAAGCCCTGGATCACAAAAAGTACTGCACATCTGTTTTCCTAGATGTAAATCAAGCCTTTGATAAAGTCTGGCATCCTGGCCTTCTTTATAAAGTTAAGAAATGTTTGTCAATATTTTACTTTAGGTGAAAGAGATTCTACCTTACTAAAAGATTATTCATGGTACTTGTAGATGATAAGGTCTCGGATAAGCATCCAATCCAATCCGGAGTTCCCCAAGGAAGCCCCTACAATATATATTGTACAAAGCAGACCTCCCCATAAGTGTAAATACTATAATGGGAACTTTTGCAGATTATACAGCAATTCTTGCAATCGATGAAGACCATTACAACAAATTACACTGTCATCTCCATCAGATAGAAAAGTGGCTTCATAAATGGAGAATCAAGATCAATGAAACAAAGTCAGTACAGGTAAACTTCACCCTTCGTAAACAGCAGTTTCCCCCATATACATGAATTATATCAGAATACCCGATTCCTCATCCAAATA
Organism: Megalocaria dilatata; assembly: GCA_034642435.1. Lineage (NCBI taxonomy): Eukaryota > Metazoa > Arthropoda > Insecta > Coleoptera > Coccinellidae > Megalocaria > Megalocaria dilatata. The sequence continues at coordinate 41,021,371 of CM067856.1, read as the reverse complement.
TTTGGGTATACATCTGGACAATAAATTAACTTGGAAAGAACATATTGTTAAAAAAAGGAAACAAATAGACCTAAAAATGAAAGAACTCAAGTGGCTTATAGGTAGGAAATCCAAGCTCTCACTTGAAAAAAAAATTCTTTTATACAAAATAGTTATAAGACCCATATGGGTGTATGGAATTGATGTTCAAGTAAATCGAATATAGCTATAATACAAAGAAGTCGATCAAAAACTTTGAGAATAATAACCAATGCTCCTTGGTACGTAACAAATATAACTCTGCATGAAGACCTAAAAATACTGTATGTGAAGGATATCATTAAAGAAAAAAGTGAAAAACACCACATCAAACTTGAGGCTCATGTAAACAACATACTACATACACTAATTCAACCTTTGAAGTGTAGACCTGAAGTAGAGTGGAAGGGGTACTCTCAATGGAGAAGACCTTTTAAAGTTCCTTAAGGGCACAATGCTCTTATAGATAGCAGATTAGCTTATAGAAATGTTGTATTTTTGATTGCTAATAAACAATTAATAAAAAACGAGTAGAGTCGATTGATCTATATTTTTCGATCGATCCACCTCGAAAAAACCAATTTTTTTTAATAATTTTCTATAATTTTAGGTGGGATCTACTTTTCGTTGAAATTCCGTCTTTGGTCACCCCCGTTTGGTCATCCCTACGCGGCATACGCGTAAGGCGGTACCCGTTTGGTGAGGGCGGGAAAAGTCCGGAAATTATCATCCGCTCGTATCGTAGCGACGGAAAGTAATCCACGAAATATAGGGGCTTTAACGGGTAGCGGGTCTATCGGACATTCGGTCCGAATGGGTATTTTCGCGACGGGCTTCGCCCGTCGCTAGATATATCCGTTTTTTCCGACGGTCCGAAAATTTTCGGACGGTCTCCGTACTTGACTTCGCGGATCGCCCCTATACGTACACCACAGAAACGGGTCGAGGTTACGGTGGGCGGGGCTTGTTGGAGTGCGCGGGAAAATTCCCGAACTTTATCCGCCTGTATCTCGGGAACGGAGGGTCATCCCGGAACGGGAACGGTAAACCGGTCTAGAGGGAAGTGCGGACCTTCGGTCCGCAACGATATCCAGGCGACGGGCTTCGCCCGTCGGGATCCTGCGCGTCTGGAAGTTAGCACTGCGTGACGTCACGCACATCTGTGGTTTACTTTTACTATTTTAATATATAGTTACGAGTAGAGTCGATTGATCTATATTTTTCGATCGATCCACCTCGAAAAAACCAATTTTTTTTAATAATTTTCTATAATATTAGGTGGGATCTACTTTTCGTTGAAATTCCGTCTTTGGTCACCCCCGTTTGGTCATCCCTACGCGGCATACGCGTAAGGCGGTACCCGTTTGGTGAGGGCGGGAAAAGTCCGGAAATTATCATCCGCTCGTATCGTAGCGACGGAAAGTAATCCGCGAAATATAGGGGCTTTAACGGGTAGCGGGTCTATCGGACCTTCGGTGCGAATGGGTATTTTCGCGACGGGCTTCGCCCGTCGCTAGATATATCCGTTTTTTCCGACGGTCCGAAAATTTTCGGACGGTCTCCGTACTTGACTTCGCGGATCGCCCCTATACGTACACCACAGAAACGGGTCGAGGTTACGGTGGGCGGGGCTTGTTGGAGTGCGCGGGAAAATTCCCGAACTTTATCCGCCTGTATCTCGGGAACGGAGGGTCATCCCGGAACGGGAACGGTAAACCGGTCTAGAGGGAAGTGCGGACCTTCGGTCCGCAACGATATCCAGGCGACGGGCTTCGCCCGTCGGGATCCTGCGCGTCTGGAAGTTAGCACTGCGTGACGTCACGCACATCTGTGGTTTACTTTTACTATTTTAATATATAGTTAAACGAGTAGAGTCGATTGATCTATATTTTTCGATCGATCCGGTTTGAAGAAGTCAATTTTTTTCAATAATTTTAGGTGGGATCTACTTTTCGTTCAAATTCCGTCTTTGGTCACCCCCGTTTGGTCATCCCTACGCGGCATACGCGTAGGGCGGTGACCGTTTGGCGAGCGCCGGAAAAGAATGGAAATTTTCGTCCGCTCGTTTCGTCGCGACGGAAAGTCATCCGCGAAATATATGGGCTTTCGCGGGTAGCGGGTCTATCGGACCTTCGGTCCGAATGGGCATTTTCGCGACGGGCTTCGCCCGTCGCGAGATATATCGATTTCTTCCGACGGTCCGAAAATTTCCGGACGGTCTCCGTACTTAACTTCGCGGATCGCCCCTATACGTACACCACAGAAACGGTTCGAGATCGCGGTGGGCGGGGCCTGTTTGTTTACAAATGGAGTGCGCGGGAAAAGTCCCGAAATTTTCGAACTTTATCCGCTCGTATCTCGGAAACGGAGGGGCATCCGGGAAAGGGAACGGTACTACTGTCTGGAGGGAAGTGCGGACCTTCGGTCCGCACCGATATCCAGGCGACGGGCTTCGCCCGTCGAGATCCTATGCGTCTGGAAGTTAGCACTACGTGATGGCGATAATATCGATGGTTGGTTGCCATGGCACTTACTGTTTTAATATATATAGAGACGAGTAGAGTCGATTGATCTATATTTTTCGATCGATCCACCTCGAAAAAACCAATTTTTTTTAATAATTTTCTATAATTTTAGGTGGGATCTACTTTTCGTTGAAATTCCGTCTTTGGTCACCCCCGTTTGGTCATCCCTACGCGGCATACGCGTAAGGCGGTACCCGTTTGGTGAGGGCGGGAAAAGTCCGGAAATTATCATCCGCTCGTATCGTAGCGACGGAAAGTAATCCGCGAAATATAGGGGCTTTAACGGGTAGCGGGTCTATCGGACCTTCGGTCCGAATGGGTATTTTCGCGACGGGCTTCGCCCGTCGCTAGATATATCCGTTTTTTCCGACGGTCCGAAAATTTTCGGACGGTCTCCGTACTTAACTTCGCGGATCGCCCCTATACGTACACCACAGAAACGGTTCGAGATCGCGGTGGGCGGGGCCTGTTTGTTTACAAATGGAGTGCGCGGGAAAAGTCCCGAAATTTTCGAACTTTATCCGCTCGTATCTCGGAAACGGAGGGGCATCCGGGAAAGGGAACGGTACTACTGTCTGGAGGGAAGTGCGGACCTTCGGTCCGCACCGATATCCAGGCGACGGGCTTCGCCCGTCGAGATTCTATGCGTCTGGAAGTTAGCACTACGTGATGGCGATAATATCGATGGTTGGTTGCCATGGCACTTACTGTTTTAATATATATAGAGACGAGTAGAGTCGATTGATCTATATTTTTCGATCGATCCGGTTTGAAGAAGTCAATTTTTTTCAATAATTTTAGGTGGGATCTACTTTTCGTTCAAATTCCGTCTTTGGTCACCCCCGTTTGGTCATCCCTACGCGGCATACGCGTAGGGCGGTGACCGTTTGGCGAGCGCCGGAAAAGAATGGAAATTTTCGTCCGCTCGTTTCGTCGCGACGGAAAGTCATCCGCGAAATATATGGGCTTTCGCGGGTAGCGGGTCTATCGGACCTTCGGTCCGAATGGGCATTTTCGCGACGGGCTTCGCCCGTCGCGAGATATATCGATTTCTTCCGACGGTCCGAAAATTTCCGGACGGTCTCCGTACTTAACTTCGCGGATCGCCCCTATACGTACACCACAGAAACGGTTCGAGATCGCGGTGGGCGGGGCCTGTTTGTTTACAAATGGAGTGCGCGGGAAAAGTCCCGAAATTTTCGAACTTTATCCGCTCGTATCTCGGAAACGGAGGGTCATCCCGGAACGGGAACGGTACTACTGTCTGGAGGGAAGTGCGGACCTTCGGTCCGCACCGATATCCAGGCGACGGGCTTCGGCCGTCGAGATCCTATGCGTCTGGAAGTTAGCACTACGTGATGGCGATAATATCGATGGTCGGTTGCCATGGCACTTACTGTTTTAATATATATAGAGACGAGTAGAGTCGATTGATCTATATTTTTCGATCGATCCACCTCGAAAAAACCAATTTTTTTTAATAATTTTCTATAATTTTAGGTGGGATCTACTTTTCGTTGAAATTCCGTCTTTGGTCACCCCCGTTTGGTCATCCCTACGCGGCATACGCGTAAGGCGGTACCCGTTTGGTGAGGGCGGGAAAAGTCCGGAAATTATCATCCGCTCGTATCGTAGCGACGGAAAGTAATCCGCGAAATATAGGGGCTTTAACGGGTAGCGGGTCTATCGGACCTTCGGTCCGAATGGGTATTTTCGCGACGGGCTTCGCCCGTCGCTAGATATATCCGTTTTTTCCGACGGTCCGAAAATTTTCGGACGGTCTCCGTACTTAACTTCGCGGATCGCCCCTATACGTACACCACAGAAACGGTTCGAGATCGCGGTGGGCGGGGCCTGTTTGTTTACAAATGGAGTGCGCGGGAAAAGTCCCGAAATTTTCGAACTTTATCCGCTCGTATCTCGGAAACGGAGGGTCATCCCGGAACGGGAACGGTACTACTGTCTGGAGGGAAGTGCGGACCTTCGGTCCGCACCGATATCCAGGCGACGGGCTTCGCCCGTCGGGATCCTATGCGTCTGGAAGTTAGCACTAAGTGATGGCGAAAATATCGATGGTTGGTTGCCATGGCACTTACTGTTTTAATATATATAGAGACTAGTATAGTCGATTGATCAATTTTAATCGATTGATCAATTTTAATCGATTGATCAATTTTAATCGATTGATTAATTTTAATCGATTTATCAATTTTTTTCGGGTAGATCAAATGAACCGGTAGGTCACATTCATTGGTAGGTCACATTCATTGGTAGGTGAGATGCATCGGTAGGTTTAACGCATCAGTAGGTCTAACGTGCCAGTAGGTGAAACAAACAGGTAGTTCTAATGTATCAGTAGGTCTCATTAATTGATAGTTTATAGAATTGTATAATTCAAAAGTTTCGATATTCCTTGAAAATGCATACGATAATTGTGGAATCACCCTGTATAAAAATTTCAAAAAATTCAATTTTCTTGATCGAAACATCCGAAAGATATCACCTCGCATATCTAATCTCAAAAAATCCAATTTTATTCATAGAAACACCTGAGTACACCCAGTATATAGAGTTGAATAATTCAAAAAAATCGGTATTCCTCAAAAATACATACGATAATTTTGGAATCATCCTGTATGAAAATTTTAAAATATTCAATATTCGTGATCGAAACATCCGAAAGATATCACATCGTATATGTAATCTCAAAAAATCCAATTTTATTCATAGAAACACCTGGGTACACCCAGTATATAGAGTTGAATAATTCAAAAGAATCGGTATTCCTCAAAAATGCATACGACAATTTTGGAATCACCCTGTATAAAAATTTCAAAAAATTCAATATTCTTGATCGAAACATCCGAAAGATATCACCTCGTATATCTAATCTCAAAAAATCCAATTTTATTCATAGAAACACCTGAGTACACCCAGTATATTGAGTTGAATAATTCAGAAGAATCCGTATTACTCAAAAATGCATTCGACAATTTTGGAATCAGCCTGTATAAAAATTTCAAAATATTCAATATTCTTGATCGAAACATCCGAAAGTTATCACCTCGTATATCTAATCTCAAAAAATCCAATTTTATTCATAGAAACACCTGAGTACACCCAGTATATAGAGTTGAATAATTCAAAAGAATCGGTATTCCTCAAAAATGCATACGATAATTTTGGAATCACCCTGTATAAAAATTTCAAATAATTCAATATTCTTGATCGAAACATCCGAAAGATATCACCTCGTATATCTAATCTCAAAAAATCCAATTTTATTCATAGAAACACCTGAGTACACCCAGTATATTGAGTTGAATAATTCAGAAGAATCCATATTCCTCAAAAATGCATTCGACAATTTTGGAATCACCCTGTATAAAAATTTCAAAATATTCAATATTCTTGATCGAAACATCCGAAAGTTATCACCTCGTATATCTAATCTCAAAAATCCAATTTTATTCATAGAAACACCTGAGTACACCCAGTATATAGAGTTGAATAATTCAAAAGAATCGGTATTCCTCAAAAATCATACGATAATTTTGGAATCACCCTGTATAAAAATTTCAAAATATTCAATATTCGTGATCGAAACATCCGAAAGATATCACATCGTATATGTAATCTCAAAAAATCCAATTTTATTCATAGAAACACCTGAGTACACCCAGTATATAGAGTTGAATAATTCAAAAAAATCGGTATTCCTCAAAAATGCATACGACAATTTTGGAATCACCCTGTATAAAAATTTCAAAAAATTCAATATTCGTGATCGAAACTTCCGAAAGATATCACCTCGTATATCTTATCTCAAAAAATCCAATTTTATTCATTGAAACACCGAGTATATTGAGTTCTATAATTCAAAAGATTCGGTACTCCCCAAAAATTATTCAAAATAACCACTAATATTCCTCATAAATGCAAACGAAAATTTTTGAACCACCCTGTATTAAAAACAAATTCTGCATACAGTTGTTATTGAATCACTCTGTAGACTAAAATTATTCAAATGTTCCAATATTCCTCAAAAATGCATACGATAATTTTTGAACAACCCCATTAGCATAAGGCAGGATTACTACTTCTTAGATAACCCCTCTACATATTTACTGACAGTTTCAAGATCAACTTTACAAATGTCGGAAAGATGGCGCTGTAAGCGGAAAATTTGCGTTTTAAATTCCCTGGCTATTTCATCGAATAAATAAGGGCTGGGTAAATTTTTTAATGAAAAAATGATAAAAAAAAATCTTCAGAAAATAATACTCACGATCTAACGTTTATCAATTCTTTACAATCCTCTTTCTTGCGATTTGACTTGAGAAATTTATGGCAGATATTTAACAGAATAGTATGATAATAGTCCATGAAATTGAAGGATTCTCTGGTTACATAAAGAGTTCTGAAAACAGAAAAAACTTGAATTTAATAAATTTATATTTCTCAAAACAATGTCCCATTAAACCTATTAATAAAATATTTAAGCTTAAATTAAATGAAAGAATAGCTGTCATCGTAGGTTCTTCGAGAGCTTCAAATATACTGAATAACTGTCATCGTAACTTTATAATTATAATATTTATAAAGTAAAAGTTTAAATAACATAATCAATTACTTTGGTCAAACTTAATACGATTGCTATGGGTATTTTTTTTTTCGTTCAAGGTGAAATATTGAAAGTAAGTTATACAATAGCAAATTCTGTGCTCAAAACTTTAATTCTATAAATATTGACTTGGTCAATAACTAATTACATTGATAAATATGAGTTTTCAATATCGCTTGGAAAGACAGCAGAGATTATAATATTTAAACAGCTCAACTTTACTTGAAACATAATCAAGTCTGAACATTGATAAAATGAATTTCAATTTATGATATTGTACATGTAAGTCTTATGAATGATATACATTATCGTTATTAATCAAAATTCATGTACTACGTAATCCCAACGCATGAAGAACTGAAAGACCTCCATTTAAACCCTAATTCGATTGGAATATTTGAATATAGTTCTCCACGATTTTCATAAGAAACTGAACCTTTGTCTTCCGTTATTAGGGTAGTTGGTCTTGGTCCATATGCAATTTCTGCCAGAGTCTTAGATTTAAAATATTCATTCCTCCCTTTCATGTGTAAACATAAAACAAAAATCAGCTACCTGAAATATATAATTTAAATAACATGTTCAAAATTGATTCTTCATAGAGTAAGAATGGATATTCTATAAGATTTGTCTAAGCGATACCTAAATCTCGAACTAAATCATCATTTCAGAATTTCTATCCGAAAATTGCCTGAAATAATACTTTGAAATGAATTTTAAAATAACTCAGTATTACGAATATTTCGGTCTGTATAATCTATATAATAATATTCCTCAAATAATAATTATTCTACTAACCTCAGATTATATCGAGCATTCGATTTCAATCTATATCCGATAACTCTACAGCATATCCCAAAGAATCCTATATCTTCACAATTTCCTTATATGACAGTATCTTTTATCACCATGCCTCTCATATGCATCAAACTTGTAAAAAATGACTAAATCCAACAATTTTCATTCGATTTTCCATTACATTTAGATTTTGAGAACGTTTGATGGCCTCGATGACATTATTAGGATAGTTGATCTTGGTCCATATGCAATTTCTGCCAGAGTCTTAGATTTAAAATATTCATTCCTCCCTTTCATCTGTAAACATAAAACAAAAATCAGCTACCTGAAATATATAATTTAAATAACATGGTCTCATTAATTGATAGTTTATAGAATTGTATAATACAAAAGTTTCGGTATTCCTCAAAAATGCATACGATAATTTTGGAATCACCCTGTATAAAAATTTCAAAAAATTCAATATTTTTGATCGAAACATCCGAAAGATATCACCCCGTATACCTATTTTCATAAAATCCAATTTTATTCATTGAAACACCTGAGTACACCCAGTATATAGAGTTGAATAATTCAAAAGAATCGGTATTCCTCAAAAATGCATACGACAATTTTGGAATCACCCTGTATAAAAATTTCAAAATATTCAATATTCTTGATGGAAACATCCGAATGATATCACCTCGTATATCTAATCTCAAAAAATCCAATTTTATTCATTGAAACACCGAGTATATTGAGTTCTATAATTCAAAAGATTCGGTACTCCAACGGAAATTTTTGAACCACCCTGTATTAAAAACAAATTCTGCATACAGTTGTTATTGAATCACTCTGTAGACTAAAATTATTCAAAAGTTCCAATATTCCTCAAAAATGCATACGATAATTTTTGAACAACCCCATTAGCATAAAGCAGGATTACTACTTCTTAGATAACCCCTATACATATTTACTGACAGTTTCAAGATCAACTTTACAAATGTCGGAAAGATGGCGCTGTAAGCGAAAAATTTGCGTTTTAAATTCCCTGGCTATTTCATGGAATAAATAACGGCTGGGTTAATTTTTTAGTGAAATAATATTAATATTTCGTATGGACTTACATGATTTTTCAGCTTCTGTACAGGGATTTTATCAATATCCCTCAAATTTGTTAGAAATGATCGAATTCATTCCAATGGGGCTTTGTTTACATTACTCACCGACCTAGGATCAAACGATATATTCGATTAATTTCAAAAGGAATACGTACATACTAACCAATTTAAGATCGGAATAAGTTCAAATTCATTATAAAAGGTAGAATTCCACAGATTTCCTTCCAATTACCGCTTTAATTCGGTTAGTTTCTAGCGATGACTACCTTTGAAGGGAAACTTTTCGATTGACATTTCACGTTATTTTCTTCGGAATTTCATTCAATATCTGAAAAATATTCTTCATTAACACGAAATATCGATGAAATATCGGTACTTACAGGCATATTTAGCTCCTAAATGGGATATTTGGCAATTTTCCTTTACCGATAACCCAGTGACATCTTCGCTAACAACCTGAAACACAAATTGGAATATTTACGGAAAAATAGGAAAGAACCTACCTTCGTGATATATTTTAACGTTTTGGGGAGTCGAATAGTATCGTTTTCGAACGTCTACCTTCGTTAAATCCTCTAATTGAGACATTTCTTTTTGCATAAGTTTTGACATTCCGCCATATACGTGATGTCTTCGCTCCTTTACGTCGGATCACGGAAACAGCCGAGAGGTCTGTTTACATTTCCCCTCTACTCCCTAATAATTGATAAATTTGATCAATTTCAAAAGGAATACGTAAATACTAACCTTTTCAACGTCGAAATAACTTAAATTTCATAATAATAGGTCGAATTCGACAGTTTTCCTTACAATTAAGGCTTTAATTCGTTCAATTTCATGCGACGACGAATCACGAATCATCCGTGGATGCCTGAAAGAGAAATCGAAGAAATCGAAATAATTACGAAAAAATACGAAAGAACCTACCTTCTTACGGTATTTTAACGTTTCTGGGAGTCGAATAGTATCGTTTTCTAACGTATCCATGGGCTAAAACCTCTAATCGGGACGATTTAATCTTGCTAACGTCAGCCGGGATGAGTCGATTGACGGATATCCCGTACTCCCCTCTATCGTGACGTCACGCGACATATCTGTGATCTCGAAATTTTACGGCGAAATCGAGAAACGTCAAAAGTTCCTTCGTTCGTACCGTCTAAACGGCAAATCCTGCCGAAAATCTAAGAGTAGCGATGGTGGGCCCCGTCTTTCGACTTTAGAAAAGCGCCGGAACGTCGGCCGGAGACCCCGCGGTTTCGACGCCTATCGATCTGGCCCGGGACGCCTTTCGCGATTTCGACCGTTTTCGGCCCGACTTCGACCGCTATTTTCGGACGTTTCGCGACCGCCGGGCCCCCCGAAACCGGTACCCGCTCCAACTTCGGACCTTCCCGGATCGATCGCGACCCGTCCGCCTTCCGGAGCCTCTCGCGATAACGGAAGGCCGGCGTTCGAAAAATACCGTTTTCTCGGGAGGGACGGTAGGGGTAAGATCTGTGGTCGGTTGCCATGGCACTTACTGTTTTAATATATATAGAGATTTTAATATATATAGAGACGAGTAGAGTCGATTGATCTATATTTTTCGATCGATCCACCTCGAAAAAACCAATTTTTTTTAATAATTTTCTATAATTTTAGGTGGGATCTACTTTTCGTTGAAATTCCGTCTTTGGTCACCCCCGTTTGGTCATCCCTACGCGGCATACGCGTAAGGCGGTACCCGTTTGGTGAGGGCGGGAAAAGTCCGGAAATTATCATCCGCTCGTATCGTAGCGACGGAAAGTAATCCGCGAAATATAGGGGCTTTAACGGGTAGCGGGTCTATCGGACCTTCGGTCCGAATGGGTATTTTCGCGACGGGCTTCGCCCGTCGCTAGATATATCCGTTTTTTCCGACGGTCCGAAAATTTTCGGACGGTCTCCGTACTTAACTTCGCGGATCGCCCCTATACGTACACCACAGAAACGGTTCGAGATCGCGGTGGGCGGGGCCTGTTTGTTTACAAATGGAGTGCGCGGGAAAAGTCCCGAAATTTTCGAACTTTATCCGCTCGTATCTCGGAAACGGAGGGGCATCCGGGAAAGGGAACGGTACTACTGTCTGGAGGGAAGTGCGGACCTTCGGTCCGCACCGATATCCAGGCGACGGGCTTCGCCCGTCGAGATCCTATGCGTCTGGAAGTTAGCACTACGTGATGGCGATAATATCGATGGTTGGTTGCCATGGCACTTACTGTTTTAATATATATAGAGACGAGTAGAGTCGATTGATCTATATTTTTCGATCGATCCACCTCGAAAAAACCAATTTTTTTTAATAATTTTCTATAATTTTAGGTGGGATCTACTTTTCGTTGAAATTCCGTCTTTGGTCACCCCCGTTTGGTCATCCCTACGCGGCATACGCGTAAGGCGGTACCCGTTTGGTGAGGGCGGGAAAAGTCCGGAAATTATCATCCGCTCGTATCGTAGCGACGGAAAGTAATCCGCGAAATATAGGGGCTTTAACGGGTAGCGGGTCTATCGGACCTTCGGTCCGAATGGGTATTTTCGCGACGGGCTTCGCCCGTCGCTAGATATATCCGTTTTTTCCGACGGTCCGAAAATTTTCGGACGGTCTCCGTACTTAACTTCGCGGATCGCCCCTATACGTACACCACAGAAACGGTTCGAGATCGCGGTGGGCGGGGCCTGTTTGTTTACAAATGGAGTGCGCGGGAAAAGTCCCGAAATTTTCGAACTTTATCCGCTCGTATCTCGGAAACGGAGGGTCATCCCGGAACGGGAACGGTACTACTGTCTGGAGGGAAGTGCGGACCTTCGGTCCGCACCGATATCCAGGCGACGGGCTTCGCCCGTCGGGATCCTATGCGTCTGGAAGTTAGCACTACGTGATGGCGAAAATATCGATGGTTGGTTGCCATGGCACTTACTGTTTTAATATATATAGAGACGAGTAGAGTCGATTGATCTATATTTTTCGATCGATCCGGTTTGAAGAAGTCAATTTTTTTCAATAATTTTAGGTGGGATCTACTTTTCGTTCAAATTCCGTCTTTGGTCACCCCCGTTTGGTCATCCCTACGCGGCATACGCGTAGGGCGGTGACCGTTTGGCGAGCGCCGGAAAAGAATGGAAATTTTCGTCCGCTCGTTTCGTCGCGACGGAAAGTCATCCGCGAAATATATGGGCTTTCGCGGGTAGCGGGTCTATCGGACCTTCGGTCCGAATGGGCATTTTCGCGACGGGCTTCGCCCGTCGCGAGATATATCGATTTCTTCCGACGGTCCGAAAATTTCCGGACGGTCTCCGTACTTAACTTCGCGGATCGCCCCTATACGTACACCACAGAAACGGTTCGAGATCGCGGTGGGCGGGGCCTGTTTGTTTACAAATGGAGTGCGCGGGAAAAGTCCCGAAATTTTCGAACTTTATCCGCTCGTATCTCGGAAACGGAGGGGCATCCGGGAAAGGGAACGGTACTACTGTCTGGAGGGAAGTGCGGACCTTCGGTCCGCACCGATATCCAGGCGACGGGCTTCGCCCGTCGAGATCCTATGCGTCTGGAAGTTAGCACTACGTGATGGCGATAATATCGATGGTTGGTTGCCATGGCACTTACTGTTTTAATATATATAGAGACGAGTAGAGTCGATTGATCTATATTTTTCGATCGATCCACCTCGAAAAAACCAATTTTTTTTAATAATTTTCTATAATTTTAGGTGGGATCTACTTTTCGTTGAAATTCCGTCTTTGGTCACCCCCGTTTGGTCATCCCTACGCGGCATACGCGTAAGGCGGTACCCGTTTGGTGAGGGCGGGAAAAGTCCGGAAATTATCATCCGCTCGTATCGTAGCGACGGAAAGTAATCCGCGAAATATAGGGGCTTTAACGGGTAGCGGGTCTATCGGACCTTCGGTCCGAATGGGTATTTTCGCGACGGGCTTCGCCCGTCGCTAGATATATCCGTTTTTTCCGACGGTCCGAAAATTTTCGGACGGTCTCCGTACTTAACTTCGCGGATCGCCCCTATACGTACACCACAGAAACGGTTCGAGATCGCGGTGGGCGGGGCCTGTTTGTTTACAAATGGAGTGCGCGGGAAAAGTCCCGAAATTTTCGAACTTTATCCGCTCGTATCTCGGAAACGGAGGGTCATCCCGGAACGGGAACGGTACTACTGTCTGGAGGGAAGTGCGGACCTTCGGTCCGCACCGATATCCAGGCGACGGGCTTCGCCCGTCGGGATCCTATGCGTCTGGAAGTTAGCACTACGTGATGGCGAAAATATCGATGGTTGGTTGCCATGGCACTTACTGTTTTAATATATATAGAGACGAGTAGAGTCGATTGATCTATATTTTTCGATCGATCCACCTCGAAAAAACCAATTTTTTTTAATAATTTTCTATAATTTTAGGTGGGATCTACTTTTCGTTGAAATTCCGTCTTTGGTCACCCCCGTTTGGTCATCCCTACGCGGCATACGCGTAAGGCGGTACCCGTTTGGTGAGGGCGGGAAAAGTCCGGAAATTATCATCCGCTCGTATCGTAGCGACGGAAAGTAATCCGCGAAATATAGGGGCTTTAACGGGTAGCGGGTCTATCGGACCTTCGGTCCGAATGGGTATTTTCGCGACGGGCTTCGCCCGTCGCTAGATATATCCGTTTTTTCCGACGGTCCGAAAATTTTCGGACGGTCTCCGTACTTAACTTCGCGGATCGCCCCTATACGTACACCACAGAAACGGTTCGAGATCGCGGTGGGCGGGGCCTGTTTGTTTACAAATGGAGTGCGCGGGAAAAGTCCCGAAATTTTCGAACTTTATCCGCTCGTATCTCGGAAACGGAGGGTCATCCCGGAACGGGAACGGTACTACTGTCTGGAGGGAAGTGCGGACCTTCGGTCCGCACCGATATCCAGGCGACGGGCTTCGCCCGTCGGGATCCTATGCGTCTGGAAGTTAGCACTACGTGATGGCGAAAATATCGATGGTTGGTTGCCATGGCACTTACTGTTTTAATATATATAGAGACGAGTAGAGTCGATTGATCTATATTTTTCGATCGATCCACCTCGAAAAAACCAATTTTTTTTAATAATTTTCTATAATTTTAGGTGGGATCTACTTTTCGTTGAAATTCCGTCTTTGGTCACCCCCGTTTGGTCATCCCTACGCGGCATACGCGTAAGGCGGTACCCGTTTGGTGAGGGCGGGAAAAGTCCGGAAATTATCATCCGCTCGTATCGTAGCGACGGAAAGTAATCCGCGAAATATAGGGGCTTTAACGGGTAGCGGGTCTATCGGACCTTCGGTCCGAATGGGTATTTTCGCGACGGGCTTCGCCCGTCGCTAGATATATCCGTTTTTTCCGACGGTCCGAAAATTTTCGGACGGTCTCCGTTCTTGACTTCGCGGATCGCCCCTATACGTACACCACAGAAACGGGTCGGGGTTACGGTGGGCGGGGCTTGTTGGAGTGCGCGGGAAAATTCCCGAACTTTATCCGCCTGTATCTCGGGAACGGAGGGTCATCCCGGAACGGGAACGGTAAACCGGTCTAGAGGGAAGTGCGGACCTTCGGTCCGCAACGATATCCAGGCGACGGGCTTCGCCCGTCGGGATCCCGGGCGTCTGGAAGTTAGCACTGCGTGACGTCACGCACATCTGTGGTCGGTTGCCATGGCACTTACTGTTTTAATATATATAGAGAAAGAAAAAATAGTTTGTAAATATCTTTAGGATTGGTAGTGTTCACTTCTTTGAGAAATTTTATGAATTGAATTTTATTTTTAAGTAGAATTGTCTCAATATCCCTATTATGCTTTGTTTCAAGTTTTTCATTTAACATATTAATTTAATTTTAAGAAATACTCTGATCAACAAAAATTCGAAATCATCCACAACGTTCTTATATGCTCCTCTTCTAGTATCAAGCTCAACGACTATTGCACAACAAATATATTAATAATAACATAACATAATAACATTAATTATGAAAGCATACTTACTAGTAAATTGTATTTCATATTCCATTGTCTCATCACAATTGTTTCCTTTTTCAACATCTTTTTCTCTCATTTTGAAAATCTGCTGTCTGTCAATTATTTCAAAATTATTTTTCAAATCCTTAATGAATTCCGAAAGAGAATTGAGCTGGTTTATACCCATTAATTAATAGCAGTGAGCATTTTGGAGATAATTACTGGTTGCATTTATATGATGTAATAACATATTCCAAAGAACCGTCATGAGGACACAGATTCTCTTGATTTGTATAGCTTTGTCAAACTATTTTGCAGAATATTTCATCGTCTTGTAGAGGCAGAGAAATATACATTTTGAACAAAACAGAAATAATGTATATATTCTTTGTATTGCCCCAAGGTCCTATCATAAAGTATTCATCAATAGTTATTGAATTCATTCACAATGTTTTGTTTGTATAATTAAATATCAGGTACATGTCTGAACCCCAAGCGCGCCTCGTGCGCTTAGGAGGTGATCCGCCACTGATTGGAATTAAATCCAAGACATATATGTTGAGAGAATAAGTATCTTGTGAAACTAAAATCAAATTTTTTTCTTTCCTTTTACTAATGAACAGTAATGTCCAGGAATTATTTCTTGGCCTATAATATTGTCTTATTTTCATTTACTTTTAAACAATTGAATGAAATTTGATAAAAATTCACTTCTTGAATCTTGGATTGAGGAAAGGGCAGATCAGAATCTGTCCAAACCCAAATTTTTTATATGATGAGTGTGACATATTATCTCTGTTACAATAAGGCAATACATCAAAAAACAAAATTATTATCAGACTCAATTTTTAAAATGAAATAAATAAAAACATAAAAACAGGAATTTTTAAAATATTCATAAATGGAATAAAATAGAAAGGCTTTTTACTTGATAGAAGAAATATAACAAAATTTGAATATCAAAACAAATTGAAATATGTTTATCTTCTACAATTTTAATTTCCAAAAGAATTTTTTATTCAAAACTTTTAGAATTAAATTAATGTCTAAAACAAGCACCGCTTACATTTAATAGACGTATATAATCAAAACTTAATATACAATGTCAAATGAAATAAATAACCCAATAGATATACGAAAGTAATTAAAATTAATAAATAAATATTCAAACGAGACGAGTTTTTATAAGTGAGTGATGTGAAATGCCCCGCTTGTGTAATGGCTGTAGTTATTTGGCATCTTGTGTCTGCTTTGAAGCTGATCCTGTTGTTTATATATATTCCCAAGTACTTGCAGATGTTTGTAGGGGTTATTGCGTTGTTGTTTATTTTAATACATGGAGAATTGGTATTGATGTTGTGATTGAATAGGACACTCTTTGATTTTGCTGGGATGGGCAGTAATCTCCAACGTTGCATCATTTTAGAATAATTTTGTTATATATAAATATTGTCTATTTGGCATTTTCTCATTTCGGATATTTTTAGAAATTACTTGAGGTGGTGTATTAATATGACATTCTATCTTTTCTCTTATGTTTTTGAATTTCGAATGTTCATTATAATTTCTCACACTGAACTGATCATAATTGAAACAAGTTATTATTTATCGGTAGTAAAACATAGTAATTTCTACAACTTGTTTTAATAATTTCTCACGTTGGAATCTGATCGACTTAAAATTTTTAGTTTTTTCGATATTTACGCCGATTTCAAGGGTATTTGCTCGATGTATTGTATCCAATTTAGTTTGAATTATCCTTCCTAAGTAGAGCATTGAAGTTTAATTCCTAATTGTCATATGAAGAATTTTATGATACTGCTTTGGCATCGCGTGCACTTTTTGATTTATAAACAATGCAATCAAGGTCATTCTGAAGCATGGTACATACTGAGTTTTTGAGTATTGAAGTATATCTTTCTGCTTGCGTTTTATTTAATGAATTTAAGAAATTCTAAAATTCTTCTGACTTGAATTGCGCTTTTCTATCAGTAACGAAGCATTTGGGGTTTCCAAACTAAGCAACAGTCGATATGCAAACTTCGATTGCTGTGTATTTTTCATTCTTATATAAAAAATAGAGGCCCTAGAATGAACCCGCACAATTCCCATGTGCGGTTCACTAGAGGACATTCATTCCAAGATTATTTCTCAACTTATTTGAACTCAAATGTATATTAGTTTTTTTTTTGTTGATATGGTCACCAGCAATACTTGTACCCAACAACTTTATTTTACTATTCTTGATTGTTTCGGACTTTACTTTACGGAAATTCATCGTATATGATCTGAAGTAAAACATTTTATTTCCCCTAATATTTTTGCTTATAAACAACTGGTTGTTTATATGCATTTAAAGAAGTAACTATGTTGCTTCGTCATGTGAGCAACTCACGATAATATCAACATAAATATAAGTCATCAAAATCAAAAGGGAAGAAATTCGATTATCTAGAATCTGTTGAAATTTTCAAATTAGTTCACAATAACAATAATGTAAAAACAATGAATGACTGTACGGAGCTATGTAAATCGAAAATATTTGAGATATTCAAAAAGTAACATCTGTTTAAAACCTTTTTCAACGAACATAAAATGAATTTATTGAAAAGTAAACAAAAATTCAACTTTTTTAGAAAACAGTAATTCCTTTCGACAAAAGAAAATCTTAAGAAAAATTTTACATGTAGATTCAAATGAAAAGAAACTTGATTATTGAAATTTTTCAAATTCGTTCACAATAAAAATAATTTAAAAAATAATGAATGACTGTATGGAGCTATGTAAATCCAGATATTTGAGATGTACAACAAAATAACGTAAAAATAATGACTGTACGGAGCTATGTAACCCCAAAAATTATTTAAGATATTTAAATGGGTACCATCTGTTTAACAACCTTCTTTGTCGATTGCCGACATTCCGATATCTGTTAGAAGGCTGTACCACTATTAGGTGTTATCTAGAATCTATTGAAATATTCAAAATATTTATCACTTTTGTTTACCACTGTTAGGTCTTCAGTTGTCTGATGATGGGATAATGTCTAATATATATTTTTATTGGTAGTAAAACATAGTAATTTCTACAATTTGTTTTAATAATAAATATACGTATCATTTAACTAATGTGTACAATGGATTTCTATCAAGTAAAGGCCAACAAGATAGGATCTTTTCTTATAAACAAACATCTTTTGCTATGATTTTGAAATTTTTCAAATCGTTGATTTACATCGAACTAATTAATTTATCCTTTATACTATAAAATTTTTTGAGGTATTGAGAAATAAAATTGAAATGGTAATATTTTTTGACCGAATTTACGAACTTTCTTTTGAAATATTCATTTGTGAGTTACAGTTAGAAAATGTAGTAACTTTAGTTACTATCTATCTAATGAAATGTGATAAAGTTATTTTCTTATTTTTTTTGTCTTCTCATTTGAGCTTAAAACATTGGGAAATTTAGCCATATGAGAGGGTGTAGAAGATGAGGATTTATAACCTAGGTCTCTTAGTTATTTCTCTTGAAACTTTTTATGCTTTCATACAGACTTGTAATTCTGAATTTGACCACAAATTTTTCGTCCATCGGTCCAATGTAATTGTTGCAAGGCTATTTTTGGCTAGAAATTCGCAAAATCCGGACCTTTGGACGAAGTGTTAGCGTCCTAGTATTAGCGTTATGCTCTAAGATAAAGGAAAGTTATACAAAATATCATATTTCTTGTAATCTATATCCTTATCAATATATTATATTTCTAGATTATGACCAATCTTATGAAGAAGAAACAACTCCTTATAAACGAACAAAAATGGAAACACCCTCAAATGTTTTCAAAATAGAAATAGAACTAGGCATAAAAGTTGATGGTACTCCTATTCTGGACATTCCAGTGGCACAAAAACAACTGTCTATCATGAAAGAGCATTCCTCAGCATTTGATGAAAAAAAAATGACCACAAATCCAAGTTCAAGTTCAACTTCGAAAAACACACATCCTTCTCCAAAACTACCAAAAATTAAACTGAGAGAAAATGGACCACCTCAGTCTGCTATCAAATTAAAACCAGAAAAGGATGATGAAAAGTTAAATTTTACACGAATGGAAGTGTTGAAAACATTATTTGAGGAGATTTTGAAGAACAATGATAAAAAGAAATTATTAACAATGGCAGATATTGAAGTTATTGAAGATTTCTCTAAACTGGATGTCTGTCATCAATACTTTCTGATAGAATTATTTCTTGATCGTCCCATATGGCATAGTATGATAGAATTTTGCAATAAAATAAAACTCAATCAGAAATTAACTGCAAAAGAAATCACCACTATGTATGAATACCACAAAAATAACAGGTTTGTTTATACAGGTGAGTGTATATTTTAAATATATGTAGTCTGAGGTCTACATAAAATATATATATATATAATATATATATATATATATATATATATATATATATATATATATATATATATATATATATATATATATATATATATATATATTGAGTTAGTTCCTTCGTTACTTAGAAAGAGTGGATTAATGAAAATATTTTTCATGTACATTTCAAAATATCTAAGTATACACTGCCAAGCATAAAATTAAGGTCATCTAGTAATTTGTATTTATGCTAGAAATCTTTTGTTTTTTCTTTAGTAACGAAATAGTTTACCAGGTGAATGAAACCGACATTTTTTAAGAAAATTAGTTGTCTGTTGTTTGAAAATAATGAAAAATATATATATACATTTTTCTCACCTCTCTGGCAGTTCATAAATGACTCGCCAAAAAACTAGCGAATTAGTTACCGACCCATTTTCGTACAATTCCATATGAATTAAAGCGTTGTTCAGCGAGAGCGGGTCCCTGTGATGCGAAGATATGGCAATCAGACGAAGCCAAGTCTAGAGAATAGGCTGCATGCGTTAGTATTGCCCAAGTGAACACCTCGATCATTCGTCTGACCCGTTTTGGTGTGTGACTATGCTTCCTTTTACCACATTCTGATTGTTTTTCACATAATGCTCGATTTAAATCGGTCATTATCTGTTGGTAGCTATCAGTGTTAACAGTTTCACCAGATTTGAACAGTTCTAATAGATCACATCCTTCAGATCTCTCTAAACATTGTCCTTATTCCAAAGTGATTTGGTCTTGCAATAGATGTCAATGGTTTGCTTGGATTCACCCATGATTTACGACTCTTAGGATTCTCGGAATATATCCATTTTTCATTATCTGTCAAGATTCTATGGAAAAATTACTTTCTTTCGTGTCTGTCGAGTAGCATTGCACTAGTGGTTTTTCAATTTTCTACCTCCTTTTCATGCGAGTTATGTTGAGCCCATTTTTCCACTTTCTGAATGTTTTCCAATCAATACAGTTTCAAAATATTATCTCTAGCTGTACAACAAAACACAAAAGGATTATTAGTTTGATATAAAAATCAATAACTCAGTTTTATCTTTCAGATATTACACAGTTGAGCCTTGTTGAAATGCTTAAAATACCTAATAATAAAAGAAAGATGGATAATGATTTCAAGAAAAAATGTGATCCCACAATGGAATTATCTGAAGGAAGATTGAAAGAAGAAATATACAAATATTTAGGACCTTGTGTTCAATTAAAGACGAACATAATTTCCTCTTTTGATAAAGTCTATGTTTTACAAACATACAGCAATTTTTCTTACTGTATGGATATTAAAAATTATTTGAAGGATATGTGTAATGGTGTCCTTTATCCAGAATACTTAATTGAAGAATATACTGTATTCAAAAACAAAGATCAATTTTTAAGGTAAGAATGCAGTTATTGTTAATTCTTGTATTTGTATTTGCATTCACAATTGACATTGTGAACCATCAGAATTTTTAATATATCATTCAGATCTTACAAAAATTTTCAACTACTCATTTCTAAAGTGTTGGACCGAATTATTGAAATAAACCTTATTGGTTATAAGAATGCTGTGTCATGTGAAATTAATATTTTCTAAGGCCATATATAATTATTAGAAAACAAATAATATGGAGTGTCGAATAAAACTAAACAGTTCAAATGACAAATCTCAAAACTGCTAGATCTCAGTATGAATCTGAAAGACCTAAGTAGTGATGGCAAAATAATGTCGGAACGACAGGTTCATCTCTTATGAGATGGAACACCCTGCATATCCCTAACTAAGGCTCTCAGGCAATTAAAACCTCTTGATATAAGTCCTCCATGATGACCTGATTCATGGTGTCCGTTTGTCGCATTCTTCCTGGCCTGGTGCAAAACTTCGAGAAGTGGCGTGTGCTGAAGGTCCGTCTGCTCATTTAATAGTTTTATTGTTGGAACGTGATGTTTGTGTTTAAATATTTCGATGGATTCCAGGATGTCTAGTTTTTCCTTTTGCTTCCAGGTGGAACATTTCAAGATTGTCCAATTCTGGGAAGAAATCAATCATGTCTTCCCAGAATTGGACAATCTTGAAATATTGCTCCTGGAAGCGAAAGAAAAAACTAGACATCCTTCAACATATATATCGATTGATTTCTTCCCAGAATTGGACAATCTTGAAATATATATATATCCATCCATATATATATATATATATATATTTTTTTTTTTTTTTTTTTTTTTTTTTTTTTTTTTTTTTTTAATAATCACCATTATGGGAGTTTCCTCTAGAAGGTCCGGGTCTTAACGACCAAGGACCTTCTAGGCAGCTGTAAGGAACATTCTAACAATTCTTGTTGTCCAGAGGATCACCTCCTTCTGAGCTTTACTTATCAACTCCTGATCCAGTTCAAGGAGTTCCGTATTTTCTGCCAGGTGGCTCTCAACCAATCCATTCGTGGAGATTATCAGGGGCAGAATCTTTACCGTTCTTAGCTGGTGTATCTCTTTTATTTCAAAAGCCAGGTCGTGGTACTTTGTTAGTTTCTCCGTGTACGCTCTACTTATGTTATCATCTGCCGGGACGGTTATATCAATGATTGTTGCTTTGCGGTTTCCTTTATCAAAGATCACGATGTCGGGCCTGTTGTGCGGCACCGATCTATCCGTTATATATATATATATATATATATATATATATATATATATATATCATATATTATATATATATCATATATATATATATATATATATATATATATGTATATATATATATATTATATATTATATATATATCATATATATATATATATATATATATATATATATATATATATATATATATATATATATATATAATAGTTGAGATCATTAATAAGCAGTATGAGCTATGGTAATAGATATATTACCATAGCTCATACTCCTCATACTCCTTATTAATGATTTTTGGTACAGATCAGACGAATTAATTTATTATAATAGTTGAGATACGATTTGTTTTTATTTAGTTTGAAAATTTAGTAAACACTATGAAACTCGAGTCACTGTATATTAAGTTAATAAAAAAGCGAGAACAAAGTAATTTTCTTATTTCATTCCATTTAAAAATGAACTATCACAAAGTAACATACTACTCCATCCAATATTTGTGGTAATAATGACTACTTTTTAACAAAATAATTCGATTTCTTAAGTAAATATCTTTACGACTAATCTCCAAATGGAATTATAACATTTAGATATACATAATTTATTTTTTGCAGGTTTTATGAAGCTCTTAAAGTGAAACAGGCATGTTGTGAAAATGAGAAAAAAGATGATGCTATGAAAATTCATTGTAATACAGCTTTCAAAAAGCTTCAATCCATAGATGATGGGTGAGTTTAATTTTTATATTTTAATTATCTCCTATATGTTGCATGTCATGGAGATTGGGTGAATAATTGCAAAATTACTTTTCTATGAAACCTATATTTTTAAATGAAGATGCCAATTTATGTATGCATAACATGATTTTGTTACAAATGTATTAGAATATGGGCTGCAATGGTAGATGTACTGCATAGCCGGAGTATAAGGAAAGAAAAAATCTATTAATTTTTTTGCATCGATTATCGTGTTTAAATTATTGGCCATTGAGTACCGATAGCTGACTGAGAACCGGAAGGTCCCTGGTTCAGTCACTTAGAAAACTGTAAAATTCTTTTCTACTCAGAGGGTTTCGTTCTCCATTTCACTGTTGGATCAAAAATTAACAGTGTTGTGCCTAATGTGGAGTAAGCACGCAATAATAAAACCTAACCAAAACACAACTGAACTTCTAACTCGCAGAAGCTGAAAAGCTTCTGAAGTATCTTCACAGAAGATCTAGGACTCTCAGGTTAATAGCATCATCATTTCACTTTTGATTGAATATATAATATACTAGCTGACCCGGCCACGCGTTGCTGTGGCTAAAGTTTTTGTTATCTTAATATATATAAATCTCGTGTCACAATGTTTGTCCTCAATGGACTCTTTTATAGCGTCAACAACACGTGGTAATTATGCTGTTAAAATGTAGCTTATATGACACGTTCGTAGATTTACCATAGCAGCGCCATCTATTGATTACTTACTCAACCCAGTCGAAAGGTATCGACATCTGTTAGAATCATTTGGAGTTAACAGATAATTGTGACTGTCAAATAATAACAGACAAATAATTAGCAATAAATTAAAATTGCGACTATAATTTGAGATTTAAACTATCCTATCTCTCAAGTTGGATCGAACTGCACATGGTGTGCGAATTTTATTATAATCGGTTAAGTGGTTTAGGAGTCCATTGAGGACAAACATTGTGACACGAGATTTATATATATTAAGATTATTTCACTTTGAAATTTGGTTCTAAATATTAATTTTTGAAATATTTTAGGAAATGGCAAGGAATTATCCCTGATCATTTACAGCAGTTCTCACCAGAATACCAGTACATTTCTGTTTTGAAAAGTAGCATCAAAAACTTCACCAAATATTTTGAGGATGGTAAAGTTTGTCTTGAGTTCTTGATTAAAACATATCCAACAAGTCATGCAGTAGGATCTTGGTACCATCAGTTAGCACATATAATTCTTCATAATGATAAAAATTATGAATACGTAAGTGATAAAGAAATATGAAGATTCAAAATAAATTACAACAATTTTTTTCAGGCTGCACAAATTATTATTAGAGCATTTGAGTTGAATGAAAAAGAAAATATTTTTGATTTATTACAAATATATGAACTGAATTTGATGGCTCATAAAATAATAACCACAAAATCGTACAATGTATGTCCTCTGTACTGTCATAAATTAGCTGTACTTGCCAACTTGACCATTGATATCAATAATTTTCCAAGTAAACCGATTGAAGGATGTACTGAAGTACTGTAAGTTTTCTTTAGAATAGGGTCACTATGTATATAGTGACATAGCGCGGACAGCTTAGTAGAGCATCAGGCTCGTAACTGGAAGGTCTGGGTTAGAATTCAGGTGGAAAAGAAATTTTCTAGCTGGACGGGTGTCGGCCACCATTTCACTGTTGGGTCAAAAATTAACTGTGCTGTGACCTAAAGTGGCGCAAAATCGCAGTAACAAAGCCTATCCAGAACACAACTGAACTCTTATCTCGCACAAGCTGAAAAAGCTTCTGAGGAATCTTCACAGAAGATCTAGGAGTATCAGGATAATAATAATAATGTGGATTTAAATGTTATCATAGTGGCAAAGTAGTTTGATTATTTTCCTTTATTCCATTGCCTGAATTTTTTGTACACAAAAGGGAACTTTTTAAATGTTCTTGAATCCTTTTTTCGAAAGCTTTATCCATTTGTTCTATGTAAACTTCTTGGCATCCACCACAAACTTTCTTATAGACTCCTAATTACCTGATTTATTATCTTTGAATAGAACTTTCCAATATTCTGTGAATTTCAAGTAATAATGTGAAGTTTGGTATTTTTGTAATAAAAAAAAGCGCTGACTGATTTTAATGAAAATTTATTTTGTATTGAATGTAACTACATATAATACACTGCATTATTAGCTGGGTTGAAACTACTGGTTATGAAATCTGCTTCGTAGTACTTAATGATTACTTGAAGCTAACAGCTGTGGGACAAGAGTTTATAACATTTTAGAATCCTCAATAAAATAAGCATTTTTTTAAAATTTGTTATTCAGATTACAAGATTTAGGATGATGCAAAACATGATATTTCAGTTATATCTTTTCTTCAAAATAAAACTTTGCATGGAGCTCCAAAAATGATAGTTAACATTTAATATCTATCCAAATCTATCCAGGCATGCTATCCAAAAAACAGATTGAAAAAATTCTTTCATTTGGAGTCTTGACAACAAAAGGAATGGTGAAAGATGTAATTTATTTCAAATCTCGAAAATATCCAATATCAAAAGTACAAAACATATTTTTCTGAATCTCTACATTGTCCTCTATTCGAAGGTATCACCCTATTATCTCGAATCCTGTTCAGGTGGGAAATAAATTTTTCAGTTGGACGTGTCTGCCACCATTTCACTGTTGGGTCAAAAATTAACAGTGCTGTGACCTAACGTGGCGCAAGATCGCAGTAACAAAGCCTACACAAAACACAACTGAACTCCTAACTCGCACAAGCTGAAAAAGCTTCTCAGGGATCTTCACAGAAGATCTAGGAGTATCAGGATAATAATAATAATCGAACGAAAGGATCATAGGGGAGGACTACCGACGACAGTTGATGCGTTTGGGCCGAACATTACGAGAAAAACGGCCGCAATACGCCGACAGACACGACAAAGTTATTTTGCAGCATGACACCTGATGCGTCGCCCGTTAAAACGTACTTAGAAACGCTCAAATGGGAAGTCCTACCTCACCCGCCGTACAGACCAGACATTGCTTCTTCCGATTACCATCTCTTGCGATCAATGCAACATGGCATGGGTAAGCAGCACTTCTCCAATAACGATGAAGTAAAAAAATGGATCTGTGCATGGATAGCGGCCAAAGAACCGGCCTTTTTTCGAGTTGGGATCTGTCAATTGCCAGAAAGATGGGAAAAAGTAGTGGCTAGCGACAGACAACACTTTGAACTTTGAATGTATAACCAATTTTTTATATTCAAACTTCAGTTTTCGAAAAAAAAAACGCATAAACTTATCTATATTCCTAAAATATGATGATATTATCTAGATTGCTTGAATATATAAAGTTGTTGTTTCAATAAGTGTTTGACAAAAAGAGGTCTCTCGTCTAAATTTCTCAAAAACCAAAATCATGTTTAGTTTTGTTGGTTTTATCTGTTTGAATGTTGTCATTGTAAATGATTAAATGGCTATAAAAACCATTGTTATGGCGACTATAGAACATGGCCGTGGCAATCGCGAAACTGAGTGAAATTTTAGAGTGAACTTCTGCAATGTCCAACAAGTATATCAACGTTAGAGACTGATCTGCTCACTAGCAGACTTGGTTTAGAACGAAAAAGGACTACAACAGCTAGCTACATATCTAGTGTTTTGAGAAAACAAACGGTCACGGCAGTTTTCCTTCGAAATCATCTAAAAGAAATGAGAAATCTAAAGGTGAGTGAGGACAGTTAGAAGGTGATTTCATGCTGTTGGAGATTATCTTCTCGAAATAGAGTTATTGGACCAACCCTTCGGATAAACACAGGATTTCAAGGTTTAATTTTGTACGAGAATACATGGCTTGGGCAACAGAGGTTTGGAGTCGCGTATTCTTTTCCGATGAATCGTGAATCAAACACTGACTGCGTAGAAAATAATCAAAAGGAGGGCTTAAATTTGGCACATAGAGGGTATGAAAAAGCAACATGAACTATTTGCACTCTTGAGGCAAGGTACATGTGAATTGTGCATTGTTTTGATAAAACAAAATTGTTTGCAGCCATATTTTATCAATTTCATCAATAAAACTCTGCAGTAAGTCCACATAATACTTGTCATTGGATTTTTTTTGTGAAAATGATACATGAGCTCTGACATGGTAAAAAGCATTATTATGAACTGCAAAACTGTTTTATTATTGTGAAACTTCATCAAACACACTATGATTGATAGTTATTTTATACAAAACAATCATTTATTGTGTTTTAATATGTAAGCACACCCAAGCCAATTTGTGAAATTTTTTCCATGTTTAATATAATCATCTAATATTCGGTTTCGTATAAATTCAGCCGCCCAGTGGCTCTTGTAAATGAAGAACTTGGACTGATGAAGCCTTTTATGTAAAACTCTTGTATTAGAATATATTGCAATAACCATTTTTTCCCAAATAATCAGAACATTCATATTGATGCCTGCCCACTAAACTACGTAGCATTATCAAACTCCAGATGTTATGTGATACTTTTCACGATAATGATTTCTGTATAGATCAAAGTAGAGTTCCTCCTTCACCCACTACATTTCTGAAGAACTATACCTTATTACTCACTTTAATCAAAAAATAATGTGATAACATTTTTGTCCACGTTAAAGAATATTGTGTACTAAAACAATTCAGGCAATGGAAGTTCGAAATCATAATAATTATTACATTCTGTTCAAATATATTTGATCAGTCTGCGTTTTGTACTCTAATATATTATTTATAACCTCCTGAAATTTTTAGCAGAACCGAAGGAAAAAGGATATATAAGAGTCCAAAAAACGAGCTCATCTCTGGAAGCATGGAGGATATAGCATTGAAATCATACACTGATTATGAAGGGATTCATTGTGGAGGAAAATTCATTACGATTCTATTTTCCTTATTGTTTTGGGATATAATCTACGAATATTATGTGCCAATGGCCTTCATATCTAAATTACAAAGTGTACCGTTAGATATGTACGGTAATTTTTATGAACACAGAAAGAAAGAAATTGATGAACGATTAGAGGATATCTCAAGTAAATGGCCTGACGAAAATCTGAAAAGATTTTTAAAAGATAATTGGAAAAACCATTCACATGAATTATCTATAACGGACTTTGAAGGTCCATTCAAAGAGCTGAGTAATGTCTTAATAATGTTTCATTGCATTGAGAGAACAATTCTCTCCAAAATTCTTGGTCGTTTAGTGAGTGACTACAAACTATTTCGAAATGGTTTCCCAGACTTGTTTTTGTGGAATGTGGAATTCCAAAAGGTTTGTTATATCATTTTATTCATTTGTCAAAAAAAAAAAAACAAATCTGGCACATGAAAATACAATTATTATCTCACTTTTCCTCATCAAATTAGGAATATAAATAAATTCGTTCGTTTTTTTTTGTCAAAAACTGAAGCGTGTTGTGAGAAATTGGTTATACATTTAAAGGTCAAAGTATTGTCCGTCGCTAGCCACTACTTTTTCACAATTTTCAGGCAATTGACTGATCCCATCGCGAAAAAAGCTCTTTGGCCGCTATCTATGCATCTATCCATTTTTTGACTACATTGTAATTGGTGGTGTAATTGTAAGTGCTGGTCAGACAGGCTATGTTGCATCGATCGCAAGAGATATTAATCGGAAGAAGCAATGTCTGGGCTGTATGGCGAGTGTGGTAGGATGTAGAAAAACAGCGTTTGACGTCTCTTGGCTTCAGTTCATACGGCACTCAATTTCCTACCTTTCGGATCATTTCCGTTACTTTTAAACTATGGCAAATGGCTGGTTGAGTGACTCCAAGTGTTTTTTGTAAGTTCCTCTTGCGTTTGTGATGGATCTTTATTGAGCCTTTGTCTCTAATTCTTCATCCTCAAACTTTGGTAGCGCTCCGGTTCGTTTTTTGTCTTCCAAATAAAAATTTCCACTTTTAAATCGGGCAAACCAATTCTAACACGTTCATTCAGTTCGAGCATGACATCCAATAAAATACGATGACTTACAGTAGCCTGTTTTAAGAAGTAAAACTCCCCGGAAAAACATATTATTCGGTACAAAAGTTGACATTTTCAGAGGACAAGGAGATCTCATTATCGAGATTCTTGTATCTTTTAATCTTTCCAGCTCTAGCGTTCCTCCAATTATCCTCTGGAGAACTACAAAAGCACATTTTGTAGTAGAACATTTTGTCTTTCATCTTATTATTAGAATACGTATTCTTTATTTTTAATAATTTTCAATGTTCATATGACGTGTAGTCATTTCGGAATAATTTACGTATTAACATGTATATTAGGTTAAGATTCATTCAGCCTATATTTACGGTTCACACACTGGGAATGTTCTTAGAAATCGCTTGTAGAGTTACTCGAATCAATATTACAACTGTTTACACAGCAACTAAGTGACAGATACTGAAAAAAAGCCTAATGATGACACTTATGAAAGTGTTGCCAGATAAAACAATATAATAATAAACGAACTTAATTCTACTCCTAATAAAAAAAATTCAAATCAAATGCAAATAATCATCAATTGTTGATGAGTAGAAATGAATCTAAATTTCAATAAATTCTCAAGCAACAACTTGTTTGTATTTTGTCTACAACTATTAATAATTTTTGTTAAGTGATTCATTTCTTAATTATAAATTATCATTTTCAGTGCAAATTTGTTGAAGCTATACGTAAGAATGATACTCTCCAACCGAACCAAATTCTGTGGATACAGCATCTATTGGAAATTAAAGCTGAAGTGGAAATATGTAATGTTTCAGGTTTGTATTGATATAAAGGACTCGGAATAAATAAAAAAAAATTTCAATGGTGGTCAAAATACAAAAGATTTACTTTTTCAAAGTAGGTGAATAATAAAAAAACTCTTGATTACATTGAAAAATCAATTGAGTTATTTAAACTAATTCATAATGATCTGTTGTAGCAACTTAGGATATGAATGCATTTTATGGTGAAACTAATAACAATTCCTCAGAATTCTGCACTGCAAATGTCTAGAATTTTATTTATTCATTCGATTTTATTATATATTACATTACCTGTAGTTGCAGCCAATAGCAAATTGAAATTTTATTGGGTTTGAAAAGTAATTTCGTTTTTTTTTTTTAAATGAAAGACAATTTTCGTACAGTGAACAAATATTTTATCAAATTATGTATTGGCCATTCTTGCCCAACACCTTTTGCCATCTTTCTGGTAGTATCATTATTCCATGCTTGTAAAATTCTTGGTCTTTGCTGGTCTGGATGATTTTTGAGACCTCCTCATTTGAAGTAAAGGTTTTAGAGTCCAAAAAATTTTGCTATGACTGGAACAAATTATAATTCGAAACATTAGATCTGGAGAATATGGTGGGTGTGGCAGTGTATCCCATTTAAGCTGTAAAAGCTTTTGGTGAATGACCAAACTTGTTTGTCTCGCATTATCTGGGTGGAACATTACACTTTTTCTGTTGATTAATTCTGGCTTTTTCTGTTGAAGTGCATCATTCAATTTGTCCAACTGATGACAACGGACTTCCGAATTAATTGTTGCTAAAAAAAAGAACGATTCCTTTAAAATCGCACCAAACAGACAGCATCACCTTCTTTTGATGGATATTGGCTTTCAAAATGCTTTGAGCCAGTTCATCTTTTTTGCTCCATGATCTCTTGCGTTTGACATTGTTATATATAACCCATTTTTCGTCCCCAGTAATTATGCGCTTCAAAAATGGATCATTTTTGTTTGAGAAGCGAATCACAGATATCAACGCGACGACACAAATTTCTCCCCGTGAGAACATGGGTAACTTATATATCGAGCTTCGAGGTTAAACCCAGGCCTTTTATGTGTTCATAAACATTTGAATTGGATAAATTTAACCTCTCACCAATCTCACTTGTTGTTATTCGCCGATTTGAATCAACTAATGCCTTTATCGTGTCTTTATCAGCTTCAACCGGCCTTCCGGAACGTGGTGCATCTTCGACATTAAAATTGCCGGATCGAAATTTTGCAAACCAGTTCTGGCACTGGTGTACTGTCAACACATCTTCTCCAAACACATCGGTTAATCTCATTCAGACTTGAACAACATTTTTATTTTTTTCTATAGTAAAAAAGTAAAATATAACGGAAATGCAGTATTGTTCTATATCTTTAAAAGGGCACCAACCAAAAATTCTGCGTAGAATTAATTGAACTTTTCCACACACAAGCCTTGCTATATCAGCTCTCAAAACATATAATGATTATGCGGCTTAAGTTGGGTGCGAAAAAATACAATTAAATCCTCTGTAGGGAAAAAACGAAATTACTTTCCGATCAACCTTATACATACCGAAATATTATCTCGAGTTAGTAAAAAGCGAAATTGTGGGCACGATATAAACATTGATTATTATCCAGTAATGATTCCTTAATAATTCTCTTGTTTCAATGGGTGGAAATATGAAAAAAATTGTTACTCAAGAAATAATTCCTTGGGTGACATAAATATGACATTATGCAAACTGCTCATCAACCAAAAGTGGAAAGAGTAAATCTTCTTCAAAAGTGTTCAGCATATATCTAAATTACTAATAAATCTTTTCAGATAGTTTGATTTTTGCATGCTGGTTCATGAACAGCTATCGTTTTGCCCAAATGTCTATAATTTTCGAATTTTTTACCCAAAATGTTCCAAGTTGAACTCACTGTTGAAGAATTCCAGGTGAAAAGTAATTCTGTTTGGCCGGTCTGTCCGTAAACACTAGGATGGGTCAAAAAAATCTAATAATTTATTTTTGACTTTATACTCTGACAAATAGGTTCGTAGACACCTAAAAAGAATTCTCTCCAAGTATGAGCTCTTAATTATAACGGGAAGGTCCTCCGCTTTGCGGATACAAAAAATATCATTAGAACAAAAACTTCTTAATGAATTTTTGAACAAATAACTCCTGAAGGAGTAACTTTTATGATAGGAATTTAAATTTATGTAAATTTTCCTGAAACTAATAATTTAAATTGAAATTTATCGTATTATTGATCAAAAACTGGAAATATTGATATTCGTTAATGTTTGGCGATCTCGTAACGGCTTCACTTAATCGAAAAATCATGAGAGATCATTTTTGTAGAGCAGTAAATTTCCTACAAAATCATGAGTTCCGCAATTCGAAATAATTTTTTTTCATCGACTTATAAAATTTATAATAAAAACGAATATTTTCCTTAAAATAGCCAAACTTCAACTATGAATATCTTTTAATCGGTTGAGTTTTTGAAAAAATCATAAGAGACCTTTTTTGTAAAGCAATCAATTTCTTACAAAGTCTATGCCACGGAATATTTTTCCAAGCAGTTGGAAGCGAGATATAAATTTTTTATCTGATTATTCGAAAAAAATAGAAACCCGCAAAGCGGAGGACCTTCCTGTTATAATTAAGAGCTCATACTTGGAGAGAATTCTTTTTAAGTGTCTACGAACCTATTTTTCAGAGTATAAAGTCAAAAATAAATTATTCGATTTTTTTTGACCCACCCTAGTAAACACTCTAACTTGGAACGGGAAGAGTGAGGATCTAAATACCACAGTTAGTTCTTAATGGGCAAAGTCGCAATGATTTTGCAGTTATTCACTTGAAACTTTTTCTAGTTTTTCCCAGTAGTTCCGAAACTACCGATTTGACAAAAATAAAATTTGGTATTTAGTTGTATAATAACAAAGATTTATGCCAAATTTCGTAAGGATTGGCTGTCTGGGTGGATGACTGGAGGTATGAACACTGATTTCCTAACAAAAAGTAATTTTCAGAGTAAGTTTGGAATCTTCTTAGCTATTCTCAAAAATCTATCGAGTTCAAATTTAATATTTAGATGTGAAACGACACCAATATCCATTCATAATTTCGTGAAGATAGATTACAAGAATTTTATGAATTTTTTTCGGCAAAAAGTATGAAAAATATATAAAGTTTTGTTAAATATATTCTTCCACTTTTTCTTACCAATATATAACGATGTAGATCGAAGGATGGCGTCTTTGGACCATGTATTTTTCAATGAGATTTTCTGTTTCTTCAGGAGTACACTTCTAAAATTACAAAAATGATGTTTATTTGACTTTCGGATGACAGAACCTAGAATGCTGTGTTCTTATTATTCATCATATGTAGCTTCTTCAAGAAAGAATTCACAGATTTGAAATCTTCAAGGATATGAACTGTTGAATAAGCATGCAAAAGTTTGTGACTTCAAATCATTGTTTTTCACCATTTTTCTGTAAAATATCCTCATAAATAAATATATAATAATAAAATAGAAGGGTCTTTTACTTGATAGAAGAAATATAACAAAATTTGAATATTAAAACAAATTAATATATGTTTATCTTCTACAATTTTAATTTAAAAAATTTTTATTCAAAAAACTTTTAGAATTAAATTTATGTCTAAAACAAGCACCGCTTATATTTAATAGACGTATATAATCTAAACTCAATATACAATGTCAAATGGAATAAATAAACCAAAAGATATACGAAAGTCCCTAAAATTAATAAATAAATATTTAAAGGAGACAAAATTTGTTTCTGGTCTTGTCTTCAAAACACCATTTGCATCTTAAAAACATGAACACACTTAAAGGACCTCTCAAAGAATATAATTTATTTGAAATATTTAATATATTTAAATATTCGATTTTTTATATTGAGTTTAGATTATATACGTCTATTAAATATAAGCGGTGCTTGTTTTAGACATAAATTTAATTCTAAAAGTTTTTTGAATAAAAATTTTTTAAATTAAAATTGTAGAAGATAAACATATATTAATTTGTTTTAATATTCAAATTTTGTTATATTTCTTCTATCAAGTAAAAGACCTTTCTATTTTATTTTATATATAATATATAATTATATTTTGGCTTCAATAAATCTCATTATGCAATGTCAATGAATTTAAGTAAGCCTTAAAAATAACTCACACTGTTCTTTGATTCTGTTAGAGCATAGATAAATCTTGAATTATAAAGATGATCTATGTCTCGAAACATTATTCATTTACACGTGGTGAGTGGTTTGGTATAGGTTAGTTTTTTGATTTTGATATTTTGAATATATTTCAGGACTGAAGACGGAATTGCTTTAAACTATATTTGTTTTTTGAAGATATAGTGCATGCTTTGAGAGATTTCTGAATTTACTTATTCGAATATTTAAATATATTAAATATTTCAAATAAATTATATTCTTTGAGAGGTCCTTTAAGTGTGTTCATGTTTTTAAGATGCAAATGGTGTTTTGAAGACAAGACCAGAAACAAATTTTGTCTCCTTTAAATATTTATTTATTAATTTTAGGGACTTTCGTATATCTTTTGGTTTATTTATTCCATTTGACATTGTATATTGAGTTTAGATTATATACGTCTATTAAATATAAGCGGTGCTTGTTTTAGACATAAATTTAATTCTAAAAGTTTTTTGAATAAAAATTTTTTAAATTAAAATTGTAGAAGATAAACATATATTAATTTGTTTTAATATTCAAATTTTGAAATAAATATATTTTTAGGAAATGCTGTCAAAAAGGCTAAAACTAAGGATGACAAGTGAAAAAAATGTGGAAGAAGTTAATGATAAAAAAACAATCATTTATTAGCTTCAAGATTTTGGACACAATTGGGGTTAGATAATAATATATATTCATAATTAATCTCTTAAGATAAATATTTGTAATCATATGCCATTCTTTTTATTAAGGGCTCTACAAACCAACGCGGCCGCGGCGGTAATCATTGTTTTCGTGGTGCCAGTTTGAATAATTCCTACATTTAGCACAAAATGATAGATGATGAGACGGAAAATTTAACGGAAAGATTAATTGAATGTCAAGGAACATACAATACTGTATGATTTGTCTCATGAGACAAACCATATAGATTGGTCTCATCCAGACTACAAAAATATAAGAAAAAAAAATAGTATGGGCGGTAAATATATTTTATACCTTTTTGTATTTTTTTTTCCTGAAAAGAATTGGTTAAAGAAAAATATTTTTTATATCTAATTTCGAGTTTTAAAACCACCGTTGAACTCAACAGCTACCGCGTGAGTGAGTTGATTCTGATCGCAAACGCCATCGCAAGGCATTGGTTTGTCGAGTCCTTAACTCAATTAATGCTTGCATAATTTTATCTAACTAAGCAAACTTTTCATTGAAATATTAATAAGAAAGTATATATAAATGTATTTATGTATAATTACAGACATGATTTTATCATGCTTAATTTAACCAATGTTTTTTTTATTATTCATAATATGTTTATTAAGAAGGTGTAATAAAAACTAATTATATAAAATTATTTACGGTTTGGTGTTATCTGCCCATTACATTTAGGCTCAATTTTTGTACTTGGGTTCTTTCTGTATATAAATTTTTCAAAGATTTCTTATATAAAAAATTGCCAAAAATAAGTGAATTTCACCAAAACAATAGAAGCTCTGGTAATGAGGAATACATTCAATTTTCCCAGGTTAAATATAAACAAGTTCCCTAACAACAAGTTGATTGGAACTCTGATATTCTTTTAACCTAGGATGCTATACAGATTGAAAGGACAAACATACACAAGTCTGTTACGTGGCTGAGAAAACGAAGCTGAGCTACTTTACCCAAAAATTTCGTAAGGCAATTCAAACTGCTTTCTCTGAGTTTGTGTCAATTTTGAAAAACCAGTTTTTATTTTGTAAAAGTGAGAGAATTTTACACTTAATTACATATACAAATTTAGTTTAATACACATATATGTTGATGTCTATTTATTATTAAGAAGTGAGCACATTAAGCATTTCGTTACACTATAACTTCTTCAAATGCCTTTAAACAACTACTCATAAATTTTCATACAATATTATGTTATATTTTTGACTAGTTGTTTGAAAGCATTTGAAGAAGTTCAAAGTAGCAAAATGCTCAATGTGTTCGCTTCATATAATAATAAATAGATATCAATATATATGTGTATTATTTAAATAAGTGTACAGTAGATTTCTATTAAGCAAAGGCCAGTACAATTCGAAGACTATTTTAACTGACCATGCCTCTGTATTGCATTATTTGCGAAAAATTAAAAATGGGGAGAAAACCGCTGAAATTTATGTTGAAGAACGCCTACAGCATGTTTCACCACCTCCACCAAAACCTACGGGAAAACTAAGAATTGTTTCATTTGAAGAAATTCATATATTTTACGAAACTAGACATCAATAGACTACAAACCCAGTCTGGGAAATTTCTCTTTCTTAGAGGAACATTTTCGAATTAAAAAAAGACAAGTAATCTTTAAGCTCCTTGTTTTTTTACATTTCCCCACAATTATTTCTTAACTTTGTCAGGTGAATATTGTTATTGAAGAATCCTCTAAATCAATTCTTCAAAAAGAGTCATAAATTCATAATTATATAGATTTTATTATATAAGTGGGGGATTATTTATTTATTATAATTTCTTGATATTGTTCCAGTCGCTATAAAACATCATCTGATAAGTTCCCAGTTTATAAAGGAAAACACAACTTTTTTGACCAAATTTGTCTTTATTCATCAACATAGACTTCTTCGAGGACGATAGAATCATTCCAGTACTTCTCTAACCTTTGGATACCTTTCTTGAAGAACGATTTATCTTTGTCTTCAAAATAGGCATTTATTTCAGCAATCAACCCATCATCTGAGACCAATCACTTTCTGGCGAGAATTTTTTAGGTCTGCGAACAGGTAAAAGCCTTTAGGGCTAAATCTGGGCGGCCACGGAAGCAGTTCGAAGTAATACATGCAATCTTGCTATTGCAGCTAACAAGTTGTGACATGATGCATTGTCTCGGTGAAAGGTCATTCTTTTGCATATGGAGCTCTGTCTTTTAAAAATTTCCTCATTCAATCGATCCTGTTGAGCCATGCAGAGATCGCCATTGACTTTTGCCATTTTCAAAGCAGTGGATAAATAAAATATCGCACGCATCCCAAGGTCCCGAGGTTCATTGGCTGCTGTCCACTATGCTAACGATCTTTTTGATTCAGACGTATAGTGATGAATCCATGTTTCATCCATTGTCACATATCGACGCAAAAATCTTGTTTGTTCCGTTCAAACAGCTCAAAACAGCGATCGAATCATCGACCCGTTTTTGCACGCTTTTTTAGGGAGCAGCGTGTTATCGTCTTGCCCAAAGAACTAGAGCCTTGAAACTTTCAGCGAAAGATTGGGTTCTAAATGCCGCAGCGCAGTACGTTAATGGACAAAATCAATTCAATTGTTACGCAGTTATTCACGTTTGAAAATTTTTCAATATTTTCGAAACTTCAGATCGATCAATCTGAAATTCAGCATTTGGAAGTTGAACGCGCATGTTCGTAAGGATAGTATGATTAGAAGTTGAAAAAAATTCTGTGAGCGGATCAGTGTTGAGCGCTACTTTAAACACTGTGACTTTCGATTGGAAAGAGATATAGACTTGAAAATTTCAGGGTAGATTTGGGGCCCGGTTACATAGAGGACTCCATGGCCATACTATTACAATGTATCTGTATGCGTTGGGTTCCAACCCATGTGCGGGGTTAAAGTTCTCTTTTTTTTTGAGAAATAATTCTATGCGGCCGGTACGTCCGTAAACACTCTAACTTTTGAACGGAAAAAGCTAAAGTATTAAAACTTTCAGGGTAGGTTTGAATTGATAGACAAAGTCAATTCAATGGTTTTTGCATTTATTCGGATCTGAAATTTTTATGTTCTTTCCTGTATTTTCCAACTAGAGATTTTATTTGATCTGAAATTTGTTATTTAGAAGAATAATAATGACGCATATGTTTGTCCAATATTTTCGAAACTGAAAATCCGATACTTCTGGAATTTGTTATTCAGAAAAGAATAATGATGCACATGTTCGTGCGAAATTTCGTTAAGATCCTATAATTAATAAATTAAAAAAATTATATTTTGTGAGAAGAACTGTGTTAAGCGCTGCCGGAACCATAGCAACAGTCTGCTATTGAGTTTAAGTTATTAAATTTTTTCGCAAAATAATTGGTATGTATGTCAAGTTATAAATGATATGGAAATTTCAATTAAAGAGCAAAATCGGCCCAATGGTTCCACAGTTATTTAAGTTTGAGATTTTTCCAGTATTTTCGAGACTATAGATCCGATCGATATGAAATTTGGTATTTATACGTAGACTAATAAGGTGAGAATCGTATAATCAGAAGATCTCAAAAAGAATTATTAGCAGAGCAGCGTTGAGTGCAACCATAGCAAAAGTCCTAAGACCGAGTTTAAATTCAGCATGTAAAATAACGACAAGAAGACTAATGCAGAATTTCGTAAGTCATATGAACAAACGCGCTAAAGCTCCTGGCTCTACGTCAGTGCTTTTCTAGAAATTTTTTGTCCACTGTTAACAATGCAGCATCTCTTCGGAACCAGCTCTTTCAAAGAGAAAGTTTAGGCAAAATAAAGCCTACACATTTCTTTCCTATCTTTAGAGTGTCGGCTATCTTCTGCATCTTCACTTCACGGTTTGTCATAACGATTTTATTGACTTAAAGTGTAGAAATACAAATTTACTGTTCAGAAGGAACTGGCCAGTTAAGTTTAAAGTATATAATAAATTCGTCTCATTGAAATTTTTACCCTGCGAAAATGATGTTCTATCCAAATTGTTAAAACCCAACATATGATAGATTGGGCCGTTGCTTGGTAGAAATCAGTTGTAATTGTCATTATAAAATAAAACACTTGTTTACATTTTCTACTTTATTTTTGGTATTGACGTACGTTTCGTCTTTGCTAGAAAGACTTCATCAGAATACGAAGTAACAGTTGTTGTACGATGAATTTATAAGATTTTTTACAGAAGGTGTACATGTGTTTTTAATTGTTCGTCGGGTTGGTTTTCTCAAAGACTATTCCCTTCAGAATCGTGTTCACTCGATCCCTTGTAAATATTGAATAGAGGGGTGTAATAAAAATCTATTTGTTCATTTACTAGGTTATTGCTGTTTTTATGTTTATTTATTTCGTAAATTTCCCATAAGTTCAATTTTAGACCTCTATTTTCAACATGTAGAATTTCTATTTCTTTTGTGAAAGAATGGTTATTTTCAAGAAGGTGTTTAGCATAATGTGAATCTTTTTTATTTTTATCGAAACTTCTTTTATGTTCTGTTAGGCGTGTACCGAAATTTCTACCTGTTCTACCAATATAAATCTTTGGGCAATCTGGGCAAGTGAGTTTGTATACACCTGATAATTGAAGTTTATCCATACTGTTTTTATTGTTTTTGATGTATTTGCTAATAGGATTGTTTGTCTTGAAAGAGACTTTAATATTTTCTTTTTTGAGTAGGTTTTTTAGTTGAATACTAATGTTTCCGAGATATGTGAGGCTAACGTATTTGTGTTCAGATAGATCAGATGTTACTGGATAAATTTCTTTTATTGTGTTTTTGTGTATACGTTGGTTAATTAAATTATCTATTAGAGATGTATTATATCCATTGTTGTAAGCTATTTGTTTAATTATACATTTTTCTTTTTGGAAATTGACTTGGTTTAGTGGAATGTTCAATAAACGGTATATCATACTATGGAGAGCTGCTAGTTTGTGTTGGAATGGATGAAAAGAATTACGGTGTATAACGGTATCTGTTTGTGATGGTTTATGATAAATTGCGAAGTTATGTTTATTGTTTTTTCTAGTTATCGTGAGGTCAAGAAAGTTGATGGATTCATTATGTTCTATTTCTGAAGTGAAAACTATTTTTGGGTGGAGATTATTTATAAAATTCTCAAATGTTGATATTTGTCTGTTAGTACCTACGAAACATGCAATTATATCATCCACATACCTATACCAATAAAGAATGTATTTTTTGAACGGATGTTTATGAATTTTGTTTTCTAGGAAATCCATGAAGATTTCCGCGAGGAAATGGAACTACGGGTCTGATGGGATAATTTTCTTTATGTAATTTAATGAAAGAGTATAATTCTGGTGGTTGGGGATTACTATTAATCAATCTATATTTTTCTCTATATAGAGATATATACTATTAATCAATCTATATTTTTCTCTATATAGATTGATTAATAGTAATCCCCAACCACCAGAATTATACTCTTTCATTAAATTACATAAAGAAAATTATCCCATCAGACCCGTAGTTCCACATACTGTACAGCACCGGCCTTCAAATTATCTAGACACCTCATTGAAATAATAAAAAAACACACCAAATTTTCATCTAAATATTCCATAAAAAACTCAGCAGAACTAACTGAAAAAATTAAAGATATAACTTTACCTAACAATGCAAAATTGATTTCGTGGGATGTTAAAAACCTTTTTCCTAGTGTCCCCCCAATGGAAACATTAAAACTGATAGAAGAACTTTTAAATTATAACAAAGTAAACCCCGTCATAAAATCAGAAATAATACACTTATTAAATATTTGTATAAACCAAAATTTCTTCAAATTTAACAATACTTTATATACTAGCGAAGAAGGTTTAATCATGGGAAATCCACTAAGCTCTTTACTCGCGGAAATCTTCATGGATTTCCTAGAAAACAAAATTCATAAACATCCGTTCAAAAAATACATTCTTTATTGGTATAGGTATGTGGATGATATAATTGCATGTTTCGTAGGTACTAACAGACAAATATCAACATTTGAGAATTCTATAAATAATCTCCACCCAAAAATAGTTTTCACTTCAGAAATAGAACATAATGAATCCATCAACTTTCTTGACCTCACGATAACTAGAAAAAACAATAAACATAACTTCGCAATTTATCATAAACCATCACAAACAGATACCGTTATACACCGTAATTCTTTTCATCCATTCCAACACAAACTAGCAGCTCTCCATAGTATGTATATCATATACAAATATTTAATAAGTGTATTATTTCTGATTTTATGACGGGGTTTACTTTGTTATAATTTAAAAGTTCTTCTATCAGTTTTAATGTTTCCATTGGGGGGACACTAGGAAAAAGGTTTTTAACATCCCACGAAATCAATTTTGCATTGTTAGGTAAAGTTATATCTTTAATTTTTTCAGTTAGTTCTGCTGAGTTTTTTATGGAATATTTAGATGAAAATTTGGTGTGTTTTTTTATTATTTCAATGAGGTGTCTAGATAATTTGAAGGCCGGTGCTGTACAGTATGTGGAACTACGGGTCTGATGGGATAATTTTCTTTATGTAATTTAATGAAAGAGTATAATTCTGGTGGTTGGGGATTACTATTAATCAATCTATATAGAGAAAAATATAGATTGATTAATAGTATATATCTCTATATAGAGAAAAATATAGATTGATTAATAGTAATCCCCAACCACCAGAATTATACTCTTTCATTAAAT
Source organism: Megalocaria dilatata (assembly GCA_034642435.1). Classification (NCBI taxonomy): domain Eukaryota; kingdom Metazoa; phylum Arthropoda; class Insecta; order Coleoptera; family Coccinellidae; genus Megalocaria; species Megalocaria dilatata. The sequence goes on along the minus strand of CM067856.1, from coordinate 40,980,082 downwards.
TACATAAAGAAAATTATCCCATCAGACCCGTAGTTCCATTTCCTCGCGGAAATCTTCATGGATTTCCTAGAAAACAAAATTCATAAACATCCGTTCAAAAAATACATTCTTTATTGGTATAGGTATGTGGATGATATAATTGCATGTTTCGTAGGTACTAACAGACAAATATCAACATTTGAGAATTTTATAAATAATCTCCACCCAAAAATAGTTTTCACTTCAGAAATAGAACATAATGAATCCATCAACTTTCTTGACCTCACGATAACTAGAAAAAACAATAAACATAACTTCGCAATTTATCATAAACCATCACAAACAGATACCGTTATACACCGTAATTCTTTTCATCCATTCCAACACAAACTAGCAGCTCTCCATAGTATGATATACCGTTTATTGAACATTCCACTAAACCAAGTCAATTTCCAAAAAGAAAAATGTATAATTAAACAAATAGCTTACAACAATGGATATAATACATCTCTAATAGATAATTTAATTAACCAACGTATACACAAAAACACAATAAAAGAAATTTATCCAGTAACATCTGATCTATCTGAACACAAATACGTTAGCCTCACATATCTCGGAAACATTAGTATTCAACTAAAAAACCTACTCAAAAAAGAAAATATTAAAGTCTCTTTCAAGACAAACAATCCTATTAGCAAATACATCAAAAACAATAAAAACAGTATGGATAAACTTCAATTATCAGGTGTATACAAACTCACTTGCCCAGATTGCCCAAAGATTTATATTGGTAGAACAGGTAGAAATTTCGGTACACGCCTAACAGAACATAAAAGAAGTTTCGATAAAAATAAAAAAGATTCACATTATGCTAAACACCTTCTTGAAAATAACCATTCTTTCACAAAAGAAATAGAAATTCTACATGTTGAAAATAGAGGTCTAAAATTGAACTTATGGGAAATTTACGAAATAAATAAACATAAAAACAGCAATAACCTAGTAAATGAACAAATAGATTTTTATTACACCCCTCTATTCAATATTTACAAGGGATCGAGTGAACACGATTCTGAAGGGAATATTCTTTGAGAAAACCAACCCGACGAACAATTAAAAACACATGTACACCTGTAAAAAATCTTATAAATTCATTGTACAACAACTGTTACTTCGTATTCTGATGAAGTCTTTCTAGCAAAGACGAAACGTACGTCAATACCAAAAATAAAGTAGAAAATGTAAACAAGTGTTTTATTTTATAATGACAACCCAACATAGTTTGATTTATTGAATTGAATCAATCCTTACTTGTTGAAAATCCATATTAAATAATATTTAAATAAGGTTATTCTGATTTTAACAAATTTTTATTGTTATGTATACAATAATCGTTTCGCTATCACAGTAGCATCATGTTTACATTTTGAATACAGTTATTCAAAACGTTACTGTCATAGCGAAACGATTATTGTAAACATAACAATAAAAATTTGTGAAAATCAGAATAACCTTATTTAAATATTATCGTTTGATTTCATGTGATTTGTCAATTTTACTACTTACTTCCTTGTTAGAAGCGCATTCACTACAGACGCCATAAAATTGAAATTAAAACAATGCTGTTTCATTTTTATTTGCATTTACTCACATCGCAAATTGAATGGAAAATAAATCGTTTTTCTTTCGTACATGGGGCGTAGATAACTTCAATAAAAATAATTAAAAGGGGTTTATTACTCGGTAGAGGGTTTTACTAATGAAGCTCTGAAGTGAAACGGGTGTTATGTGAGAGAGCTTCAACGTCTTATTCTTATTTAGCATTTAGATGTAAATTAACGACATAAAGGCTAATGCTAATGAATATCGTGTGATAAGAAGATAAAAAAATTGTGAGCAGAGCAGCATTAAGTGCAACAGTCCTACGATTGGGTTTATATTTAACATTTCAATGTAAAATAACACAAGAAGGCTATTGCAAAATTTCATGGGTGAAATGAACCAGCGCGCAAAAGCTACTGACTTCATGACAGTTCACTATTTTTTAGCAATGATCAAACCCTACTTTGAAGATTATACACTAATAAGTATCGGGTGTTTTTTTAGAATGATAGAACTTTAAATTGAAATAAAACACATTTAAATTAATATTGAACCCATTTTTTTTTTATTTGAAAGATAATTTTATGACATTTATGTTTTAAAAATAATTTCCAGCATATTTTCACCACGACTAGCTCTGAGGAACCGCATTCGACCAGACCAATTTTGGACCCCTTTTTTGTGCAGACATTGCAAGATTGATAAATCACCTAAAAACATTAGTGAAAATCGTCTGAAAAAAAAGTGGATGTGTGTGCTGCTGTTAAAACTAGTGCACCTTGTTCGAGTAAACAAATTGCTGATAAGTTAATATGAGAGATAGAAGTGTCCGGAATATTTTGAAAACTGATGTTATAAGGTTCCAATAAACCCAGAAATTTTTCCAGAAGACCATATCAAACGAAAGGAATTTTGTGAAACTATAATGGAAAAAATAAATGAAAATTAACAATATCTTATTCACTGATGAGTCATCATTTTCCTTGGATAGAAAACATAACCCATCAGTAGTAAGATGTTGGTCTAGGAAGAATAAGCATCTGAGTATTTCTGAGCGTACCCAGTATGTTTGGACAGAAATACTGAGGAATTACATCACATGGTCATTTTTTATCGATGATAACCTAAACGCTGTCAAATATCTGGAGCTTTCAGAGAATCAAATTATTCAGACAGTTCGACAGCTACCAATTACTTTCGATGATATCTGGTTTCAACAGGATAGCTGTCCAAGGCACAACGCAAGAGTAATTACACAATATCTCAGGACGACTTTTTTGGACAGTGTCATTTCTTCAAATGGCACGATCAAATGACCCCTCAGATCACTAGATTTATCTCCCAATGTTTTTTTTTCTTTTGGGATATCTGAAAAATTTGGTTTATGGGCATGAAATTGATAGAGTGACAAATATTAATGAATTAAGGTTCAAAATAACCCAACTTTGAGCCAAAACAGCAACTATGAGATTATCTGTTTATAATAGATTTGGCTTCTGTTTGGCCCAAGAAGGTGGATTATTTGAACATTTAATTTAAATTTGTCAACCTTGGATTTCGCATTTTTCAGAATTTGTTTTTGTTTTCGAATTTCTTATTTTCATAGAATTTATTTTATTTTCAAGCCAGTTATGGCGAAAAAGAACCTAAGTACTCGTTTTCACAGAGGAAATTATTTATGTCATTAATCGTGGCAAATAAATTTCACACATACAATGGAATAAGATTGTCGTATTTATTTTCAACCGTTTGAAGTGATTCTGTTTGCTGAACTGCAGTGCAGAGCCTCCTTCCGATTGAAGTTTCCCCCCACCAGCCACTACCATTGAGAGAGAACTATGGGTTTTTTGTCATTATCTCACACTGAGGTTTTTATTCTTCTACTGTTCCACTATACTGACCTTGTTTATAGATTAACATTGAATTTCCTATGTTTTATCAGATTTTCAATCAGAATAACCTTATTTAATACCAATGTTTCAACCCAAGACCATCCAACCAGGGAGAATGACAGTGATACATTTGATGATTAAAATGCTTTGTATTACAGTGCAAGGTTCTTTGATAAATTATTATTTTTCAACAACTATCACTGTACTGATGTTTATGTATATTGTTTGAAAATGGTTTGCTCAGTAAAAAACTATCATTACTCTATGCTTGGCCTGTCATTACACCTATAATGGAGACAAATAGTGGAAATACTTTTTTCAGCAATAATAATACTGTTACATTATGACCATAGAAAATCATTCATAACTATAAAAAAAAGTATACAACAATATGTCCCCAAAATAGGTATAATATTTTAGGTAAATTGTCATAAATAATATAGGTACTTCCCATTACTTATCAATAACATTATGAAAAACTTTCACCAAGAAGCTATTTCTGAGTAACGAAGAAAAAAATTTTAATAGCTCAAGTTAAGAAAAATTGGCCCTCCTAAACAATAGAGTAGAGACCAAAAAATTCGTTAAGAGCATGGTATTAAGTTAATTTAGCAAAAAATGTGAAGTAAGAACCAAAATGGAGAAACAGTTTACTGGATCATTGAAATACACAATAAGAAATGTCATTTACCAATTTCACAGATTTGATGTAGCTTTTATCACTCAGTTCTTGTCGACTATGATCGTTCATCTACCAACCTCTTCCGTTTTTATAATGTTTTTTTAAAGAAAGTATTTGTATTGTACACAGAAGAACATTATATCAATAGTGATCTTACTGCTTATTGACTAGTGCTTATTATATTGTAGAAATCATTTATGTGTCAGCTTAAATGGTACTTAAACTTTAATAATAAACAAAAAGATGGAAGGAGCACAACACAATAAAACAACATACGCATAAGAAGACGTATGAAATTATGAAAATTTCTGTATTTCAAAAATATTTCAATTGAAAAGAGAAATACAGAAAGGAAGATTTTTGAGAAGGCTTTGCCTTCTTTGAGGAGTTACCACTTTATGGTTTCAATGCGGAAAGAATTACAAGAGTCCAAACAGCAACTTTCAATACAGGATAGAATAGAAATAAAATTTCTGTTTTCTTATTTTGTGAGTGTGTACTTCTTTATTTCCTTATAAACAGTGTAATATAATAAACATATATGATAATAAATCATGAAAATTCATAACCGTTTTCAATCAATAAAAAATAAAAATATAAGATTACCTTTTTCAAATAATGTTGGATATGCTGATTAATCCTATGGCTTATTCGCTAAACGTAAAACATGAAGTATAACTTCATCCACTGTTTGGTTATTCAAAAGTGATTTTACTGCCTCGTCATCGATAACAACAGTAAACAGCAACTTGGCATTTTCTCTCATTCTTCCGATATAATCAAATTCTGCCTCTGAAACTGGCTCATGACCACATCTCCTAATTACAGCTCCAAGTATTTTATCAACTGGTGTATCAGGATAGCCAAGTTCATTCAAACACTCCTCATCGACTAATAAATTTAATAATTCTTTGATAGACTCAGTCAATGTAAATTCATTCCAAACAACACTGTCAACTATACTCCTTTGATCATTTTCAGTGGCTTCTGAAATAGCTCCTAGAAGTTGCTGTTGAAGTCTCTGCTTCTCAGCTGCTACCATTATATCTTCCAGAAATTCACGGTGTCTGGCCCTCATGTGTCGCATTAAGCAATCTTGTCTTATAAAAGCTCTTCCACAATATTCACAACTGCAGGGAACCTCTTTTTTATGAGTTAATTTATGAAGTTTGAGAGAAGACTTCACTGAGAAAGTTTTTTTACACTCTTCACATTCATAAGCTGAAAAAAAAGTTGCATGATGAGACTTATTCCTAAAAGCTGATCTGAAGTAAATGTATTATATCAGTGAGAGGATTATGAAAACTAATTTTAACAAAATCACATATAGACAAGGGCTGTTCCAGAAATACAAGACGAAACAAAGAAACATTTGAGAAAGGTGACTATTCCTTTACAAATTCTTTTTTCAGCTCGATGTTTTCAGCGATGATGTTCAAAAGTTCCCATATCATGGAATAACCATTGATTCTGATTGTGATGAAACACAAGATCAATCACATATACACACGTATGTTCTATCATTCTGATATAATTTGTTCGCACAGTTAAAGTGTTATGATTTTAAAATCTGAAAAAGTATGTGCCTGGCATAAGTACACTTCGAAGAATAATATTTTTGAGGTTGCACATTACTCCCTGAACGATTTTGTCCGTTCTTCTTTGGGCGTGATATCTCTTGTTTGTTTACCTTAGAGTTCATTATCATTGAGTCGAACATCTGACTGATGTTGGGAGTTCCCTCAATAAAGGAAACCACACGCGCTCCTTCAAATATCCTCTATTTGTCTTAGCTGAGTTTTCACCTATTTCATCCTCGGCCTTTTTCTGTGTGTCAAGTTTAAGTCTCCCTGACGGGCCACAGAGGAGTGGAGTGTGTGTCCTTGTTTTTAGTCCTTTTTTCTTTTTTTGCTTTTCGCCCGGTAAACAGTTTCTACGATGTCTGGTAAATTGTGTACCTGCTGCAAACAATCTTTCGCGGAACATTTGATTGTTACCTGCTATATTTGTCGCAACACTTTTGGGAATTCCTGTACCCGAATGAGTGAGGTGAGAGTAGTTAACTCGAAGAAAGCCATTTCATGGTTCTGCAGGAGCTGGGAGAAGCTGGGAAATGATTTGAATTCTTTAAAGGGAGTTATTGTTGCGCTTCAGCAGGAGGTAAGGGAACTCAAGACTGCATTGGATAGTGTTCAGTGTGGTGCTAATACTATGTTGAGTGATGAAACTTTTGAGCAAATCATGTTGGAGTTCGATAATCGTCAAAAACGTAAAAGTTCTCTGCGGTCTGCAAGAGCAGCCGTCTAATGTTTCTGGGGAGGAATCTAGAGCTCAAGATATTCATAAGGTTACAGAGGTCATAACCCATTTGTTGAGGAATATTTCCAATGTGAGCGGTCTGAAAGTAACGCGACTTGGTAAGCCTAATAGAGCTACAAATAAGCCTAGACCTGTAAAAATGGTTCTCCCAAGTGCTACTGATGTACGATCTGTTCTTAAAAATTCTAAGAATCTTAAAAAGAGTCCTCAATATTCGCATCTCTCAATTTCATCGGATAAAACACCTCAACAGCAACTTTTTTATCAAAAAGTCAAATCTTAGTTGGAGAAACATGAAGCTGACGGAGAGAACAGTTGAAGTACATGGAATTCCAACAATTGTCCCTCAGTGAAACTGACCTCGCCCGATTGCAGTCAATTTGGTATCAACTGCTTTTACCAAAATGTGTGTGGACTTAATTCAAAGACAAATGACTTGTTCTGTTCGGTATCTGCCAGTGACTTCGATGTGATTTGTTTGAGTGAGACGTGGTGTTTTCAATTCGGAGCTTTTTCCGAGTGATTACTCCGTTTACAGATGTGATAAGGGTCTTCATTCTATGGGGTGTACTACCGGAGGTAGAGTTCTCATTGCTGTCCATGGCAGGCACTCATCGGAGAGCATTGATTTATCTATGCTGCGTACTTTGGTGCCATCTGTGGATCTAGTTGGCTGTAAAATTTGAGTTCGATCACTGACTTTACTTATTATTGTTGTTTATATACCTCCTCAAGTTGATATAGTAAGGTATGATTCATTTTTAAGCTGTCTTTTGACTATTCAATTAATATTAGATAAGAAACTGTTGATTATTGGTGATTTCAATGCACCTCAGTTTGTAAACAACCCACCTTCGGATGGGAAGTGTATAGCCTCAGAGGTATTGGCGGCGATTCTCAACCTTGATCAATTTAATAATTCGATTAACAATAATGGTACACTGCTGGATATAGTGTTTTTAAATGTTCCAGTCTCTCTGGACACGTTTTCTCTAGTAAGCGTTGATCCGCAGCACCCCCTGATTCATTTCTGCGTTTCCTGTAGGTCGGAGCATTTTCCGTCCATGAGTGTGAACTCTGTGAATACCAAAGATTTCAATTTTCGTAAGGCTAATTTTCCGCTTATGTACCAGATGATATTGGATACCACTTGGGATGATGTCTTTGAGTCAACCCCGGATATCGATGTGGCATGTTATAGGTTTTATGCAATATTGAATAATATATTTCTGCAAACTGTGCCTGTGAAGGTTAAAAGAAAAAGACGTTTTCCTTCTTACTTTAGTTCGACTATAATTGACAACATCTTGAAGAAGGAAAAATTTCTAAGTACTTTCAGGAGGCATGGTGATGAGTTCTATCTAACAAGATATGAAGAATTGAGAAGAACCATCAAGCATGACATTGACTTGGCTTATAAGCACTTCATTCAAAAATCAGAAGATACAATTATACAAGATCCCTCCCCTTTCTGGTCTGTTATTAATGAGCAGAAGGGTAACTCCAGAATTCCTGGTGGGATGGGACATGGAGGAGAAACTTATTGTGGACCCACGTCTATCGCTAATGCCTTTGCTGAATATTTTCGTTCGGTATATGATCCTGTTGTGGACCATGATGCATATGATATATACGATACTGGTGGTCAGGATGCGATACACATTAGCTCATTAATACAAGATCAAATAATTGTTGAAACTCTCTAATAAACTTACATCTGGTCCTGATGAGATACCAAGTTTCATTGTAAAAGATTGTGGCATCCGTTAAACCATATATTTAATCTCATCTTGAGCAGGGCCACTTTTGCTGAAACATGGAAATTGGCCAAGATCGTACCAGTCTTGAAGAGGGGGGACCCTTCCGTTGTTGGTAACTACAGATCAATTTCTATTTTGTTCAACGTCTCCAAATTATTTGAAATTATTATCTACAATAATGTTTATACAGCTGTAAGGGGCCATATTAAGATTGAGCAGCATGGGTTCATTGCTAGGAGATCTTACGCAAGCAATTTGACGGTATTTTCCCAGTATATTTGTGAGGTGCTGCATTCGGGTGTTCAGGTTGATACGATATACACAGACTTTCAGAAGGCCTTTGACAAGGTTGCACATGATCTTCTCATACCGAAATTGCGCAATAAGTTTAGCTTTTCTTGGAGCCTTGTCAAACTGTTTCGTTCATACCTGGTTGATCGTCATCAGTTCGTCCAGCTGGAGGGTGTACGGTCATCTGAGTTTATATGCACCTCTGGGATACTCAGGGGTCTAATCTTGGGCAACTGCTGTTTATTTTGTTTGTGAATGATCTTAAATTGCCGCATCTGATGTTTGCGGACGATTTGAAATTATATTATGAAATTCGACTTCAGCTCGAGCTGGATAGTGTTGCCAATTCGTGTGAGGATAATCGTTTGATTTTAAATATTTCAAAGTGTAGTGTTGTTACCTTCACAAGAAAAATAAATGTGCTAAGATGTGCATATTTCGTTGGGGATCAGGTACTTTCTCGAATTGATGGGGTGAAAGACCTTGGTGTGACCTTTGATCGGAAGTTTTCTTTCATTCCACATATCTGCCTCAAGAACATGTGGATTCATTGCTCGCAATGGCAAGTATTTCAATAATACTTCAACATTTTTGAGTCTCTTTCATTCTCATATCCGAAGCAAGTTGGAGTATGGCATACTATGTATTTTTGCCATCAATACCACCTTGAGGCCGTTCAGAGAAGGTTCTTGAAATTCTTGGTTTGGAGGGAGGATAAGGTTTATCCACCGAGAGGATTCGACCATGGTGCATTCTTGAGTCGATTCAATGTGGTTTCGCTGCGGGATAGGAGAGAAATTTTGTGTCTCTGCCAAGCTCCCGGAGTTTCTAACGAGTCACTACAGTATGGAGTGGCGTTGTCCTGATAGAACGCAATACCTCTTCTGTTGGTCAATTCTGGCTGTTTCTGGTCAATCGCTAGCTTCAAACAAACGGTCCAGTTATTGACAATAGAGATACGAATTTTGTGTTTGACCATATGGAAGCAATTCATAATAAATGATTCCAGTCCCACCAAATGCACAGCAGAACCTTCCTGGCCATTAGTGCTGGTTTAGTCACAGTTTGAGCTGCTCCACCGCAATTACACAATATTTTGTCTAAGAGTATTAGGATGATAAAACAAAAACTCTTTTTTGCTAAAAATCATTGTCAACATATAGTGTCTAGGGTACTTAATTTTACTTACGTCTTTCTCCAGTATGTTGAATACTATGCCTGGATAGATCTTCCTTCCTGAAAAATGTCTTATCGCAATCCTTGCATTTTAGGGGTTCGGCTCCTTCATGCATATATTTAATGTGAGTAGTCATCCTCAGCCTCCTATTGAAAGCTCTATTGCAATATGGACATATAAAGGCGTTCTCCCCAGTATGATGGAAAATATGGGCTCTCAATTGAGCTGGCTAAAACATAATATTTGAAAAATATTAAAATTTTTTCTCTGATGTGGAATTAATAAAATGATGAGAGAATGATTGGAAGAGTATATTTTACAGCTCCTGCGTTGAATTTATCCAGACATAAATATTATTAAAAAATGTACGAAATTCACGGCCAAATTTTGATAATCAGATGAGATATCAGAGTTATAGAACTTGAATTCAGCATAATTCCAATTCGTCTTTTAAATTTCTATTTGAAGAATAGTATTTCTAATCAATTTAGAGTAGCAAAATAGGAATGCATATAATTGAATTAGTAATATACCTGAATGAAACTTTTTCCGCAGAACTTGCAAACATGTGGTTTTTCTCCAGTATGAATTCGTGTGTGCCTATTCAAAGTCTCTTTTGCTGCAAATCGATTTCCACAGAATTTGCACTCATATGGTTTTTCTCCAGTATGGACACGGGAGTGTTTTTTTAAAGACGTAGATGAAGTAAATTTCTTACCGCACACTTCACATGGATAAGGTTTTTCTCCTGAAAAGCCAAATACATACAATACATTAAAAGAACGGAACAAGTGAACAATAATGAATTCTTAAAATATACATACTATTAAAATCTAGGGATATTTTAAATACTCGGAAATTATCAGTTTGAATTTCAAACAGAGTTGAGCAGTGTTTAATATACATTATTTACAATTCATATTCATGTTATGGAGAACAATTATATCTGCTTGATTTGATAAAGAAAACACAATAATGCAGAAAGAATGCTATTACTGAAATGAAGTGAAGATGCTTAGACAAGTCATTAGACTCCTATATTCCAGTCCATGTCTTATACTTTGATTTTTCTAAAGCTTTCAACCATGTTCCATTTCTCAAGCTCAAACATTACAGCATTCATGGGCAACTCCTTTTTTGGATTGCAACATTGTCGTTCAGATCGGTGAATCTGTTTCTTACTACCAGCAGAGATTCCCAGGATTCGGTATTGGGACCCCTCCTCTTCCTTGTTGTTCTTTTTTCCGAGATTAATTCAACTCACTCGTTATATACAGATGACTTGAAGTTTTATGGAGATGCCGGATCCAACGGACTTCAGGATGATGTGGAAAGGGTTAAGGAGTAATCTGAGATTTGGTCGCTGCCTCTAATTACCGAAAAATCCAAAGTCTTATATCTCAGCAAGAAAAATCCCAGAAGAATCTGCTCAGTAAGTGAATTCACAGAGCAGCAAAATGACCTGATTGTCATGATAACCGAACACCAAAGCTAATCACTTAACATATCTTTTGAGAAAGTGCTTTCTCAATTGTACACCTTCTACCTGCAAGCTTCTGTGCATGTCATACATAAGACCAATTCTTGAGTATGCTGTTCGGGGCTGGTGTTCTACCTTGGTTAGAGACAGCCAGAGCTGTACACCGAAAGGTAATTAAAATTCCTAAAACCTTGTAGTTTTCAATTCTTCATTAAACGTCGCAAGCCCGGTGATTCAATCATTTCTTTCCACCCATTGCACAGACTATTTGACAGTGATCTGCGAGATTTGTTCTTGCTAACTACTGGTACCTTGATTCATCAATTCAAACTCCACCAAGAGAAAGTCATGAAGTCATCAAGGGATGACTTCCTTCCGAACCTTGTCTTTCAGTGGATAGACTTCCTAAATCTGTTGCCTGAGCTCCCTGTGTGAACTTTTTCAAACTTTGTACACTTGTTTTAATTATTAAATATCATGAATCATATAATTTAAGATTCATAGGTTGGATTCAACCTATTCTCTACTTATTAATAATTACAATCACTAGCATAGTCAACTGATCAATATAATCGATTGATAAAGTTTTTTCAGGTAGTTCATTGAGCCGGTAAAACAAATGAAGAATGCAACATTTACGGCGAGAGAGGGTGCTTTATGGTTGTCCATGATCTCCGAAAATCGGGCATAACTGAGAATTGTTTTCTCTCGTTAATATAAAATAAACGGAAAATCATTTATCTTAAAATATGTTGGTTTAACATCTGATATGGTTGGCCCAACAAAATCAGATGTTGAACCAACATATTTTAAGATTCCCTATATTGCAGGTCTTTCGCAGAGCGCTCGTCATATCCTGAAATACGAGGGTGTTGAAATCGCGGTCAAACCTGAAAACACAATTAAAAAGAAATTGTACAGCAGGCTTAAAACTCCTGTTCCTGGGGAGTCGAGATCGCATATTGTTTACAATATACCGCGTGGTGAGTGTGACGCTGTATACGTAGGTGAAACAGGCAGAGCATAAAAGAGATTTGATTAATATTCTCAATCCTGCCAAAAGAACAGACAATAACACCGCACTAGGTGAACATTCAATACACCCCGGCCACGTTTTCGATTTCTTTGAGGTCAGGATTTTAAGTCAACAAAAAAAGATTAATAGACGAGATTATTTGCATTAAGAAAAATCCAAAAGGTGTTAATAAAAGATCGGACATCAAGAACCTCATTCATGCATACTTCAATTTGATATCTAATTTAAAAATATAGGTGAACACATCGCATGCGTTAACATTATGTCGTTTAACAGATAAACCCTTCAGTTGCACATATTTCACTCCCAATAACAATACCATTCATAGGTCTCTGAGCTGGAAAGTTTCGAATTCTAAATTAATGATACCTACCATTAATATGGAAGTTTCAAATAGATTGTGGTACCGACAGCGGATAGCTGTATGGGTAATGTAATGGGTGGAGCCCTGGACTGGGAAGCGCCGAAGTTCCAGGTTCAGGCCTTGTTTATGAGGATAATATCATATGATATCAGATAGATGGCTTACTAGCAGTGTCCTTTTTTCAGAAACTGAGGGCCCAACATCAAATCCGATAAATACAGGAAGTATCAAAGACAAATCAAAGACTATTCAGCATATAATGACTGGCTGTAGCGTACTAGTTAACATTGACTGTCCACATAGACATAATCAAGTAAGCAACATCATCCACCAAGTTTGATCTTTTCAACACCTAAACTGTGTACTATAAGTATCAACGGCACATAGTGCTAGAAAATGACAATTTTATACTTCATTCTTTGACGAATATATTGTGGTATTAGAAGAGTCATCCTCGTTGAGGTAGTGATTTTGAATACCTACAACATTCTCAGCAAATATTAACAGAAGATGGCCAAGTATGAGGATCTCTCTATTTAGATTAAACAAATGTGGCACTATGAAATATTGAAAATAGTCCCAGTAATTCAGAATATCTATAATATATAGATTTTGAGCATGTGTTTATGGGAGGATATGAAGTTGTGAAAAAACTTCATTCTCCATTCAATAGGAATGAAGAGTATTTCTAATTGGAAATAAAAAATAATTTGCCTTACTTACCAGTATGGGAGCGAACATGAACGTTCAATAATGCTACTGTCTGAAATTCTTTGAAGCAAAACTGGCACTGCTTAGTTGATTTTTTTTCTTTCTTAGCTCCTACATCATGGATTTTCATGTGTACCTTGAAGTTATCCTTTCTGTAGAATTCCTTATTGCAAATCTGAAAAATTTAAGATTTTAACATTTCTCTCAATTTTCCATGTTCAAGAAAATTTTCAAGTGGTATAATAATTTAGAAATATATATTTTTTATTTCAAGCTAAAAAAGGAACAAAAGTGAAAATGGTTATTTTTTTGGCAGAATCGTTTCAAGAATTTTTAAGTTTTTGAAGGAAGGGTGGCTACTACCGGAGAGATAGATCGGTAAGAGTGGAAAAGTGGTATTTTGATTCCCCCTTTGAACCCTCGATATAAATTTTTTTTTCTACCAATGATTTAAAGATATTGGCTATTGACAGTTTTCGGTAGGACACAGTGTATATGTTCATTATATTAATATATCGAAGAAGATTTCCATCTCATGGTGAAAAGCAATAATTACTTTCACCATGAGATGAAACAAAAAAGAAGACAGACAGAATGAAAACTTGTTTGTTTGTTTAACATACTATTTATTACCATGTATGCATCTGGTTGAATAAATGCTGGAGTTGTCTGAAGAAAATTATTGTTGTAGAAATACAGTGAACAAATGTATATATAAAATGAAGGGTGATAACATAAAGTTAGAGCTGACATTGATGATGAAGCCAATGAGCTTTGAAATATGTATGTCTGCTGCTTTTGTCCCTACGATCTCAGATACCTATACGAGTCGATTTAGTTTTGAATTGTTAGACAGATGTAGTTGCACTGTTTTGATTGGTGGAACTTTCTGTTACCATAACTCATACTTATCAAGAAAGCATAATAAGGATAAGTTCATACCTTTGGAACCCTATAAGAGCACATCTTTGTATTCAAAATACAGTAGAATCCGTATATAACGACCTTCAAGGGACCGGCGATATTATGTCGTACTAATCGGATGACGTATAAAACGGATAGGTACAATATGTATGTAATTATGTACTTTGTATTATAAGTGCGAAAGTTTGATTTTCCTATTTAGGTAAATAAAACATGTTGTAGGAATCAGTTACATATGTATGTTTATTTTAATTAGGTACATGTTCTTATATGTCTGTACATACCAAATTACAAACATAGGTACGTAATAATGTACTGTAATACTGTCACTAACGTAGATATTCTGTTATTTGGGTTTGTTTTTGACAGAATTTTGTTCGGTAGTAAGAACTTCGGACAGCATTGTGAATTCGTGACATCATTATTTTCATATGGTCATCATCAAAGTTAGTCTGAACAAATACATTAAGCGTTTCCGCAGCCTTCACGTAGAGTAGGCCAAACTTTTTCTAACCAATCGTGTACATCACTCTGCTGTACTGACAAAGATTCGCCAGCAATCTTTCCACTGACGATGTTGTGTCTTACTTTAAAACAGTTTATCCAACTCATGGAACATATGAAATTTTGCATGTCTAACTGTCTAGCAAAAAAATTTGCTTTCTCTTGTAGCAGAGGTCCATTAAGAGGTATTCCCCCGTCGCGCTGAAGCTTAAACCACTGTAACAATGCCTTATCCAACTGCTCATGAGTAGAAGTTCTTACACGTTTGCATTTCAAAACATTGGCATTAAATAGCGGCTCGATGTTGTATTTATTCTTCTTTATTGTTGATATTGTAGAATGAGACGCGCCAAATTCCTTTGTGAGGGTCGCATTTGATTCACCAGCTTCTAATCTGTGTAATATTGCACTCTTTTCTTCAATTGTGAAACACTTTCTCTTCACAGAACTCATTTTATGGCGCTTTATGAACTTGTCATAACTGGTGACAAACACTAACTGTGATTTACGCGCGCCAATAAGGAGAATTGAACGGTGAAGCGCGCGGGAGGGGGCCGAGGTATTGGTCATTCATTCGTTACCTAAATTGAAACAAAACACGGCGCGTCGTTTTAAACGGACGAATTATCGTAAAAAATGGTCGCTATAAACCGGAGTCGCACTAAACGGTCACATTTTCTCAGTATCTAACTATTAAACCTAACTTGAGTTAATAATATCGACGCTAAAAACGATTAGTCGTTATAAGCGGCGTCGTTATAAATGAATTCTACTGTAATAGCATAAATGTTAGTACGTAACTGTGTTTTATAAGCGAAAAAATAATGAAATCCAGTTAACTATATACTCATAATATTAGATCGAATTCTTAATACATTAATATGACTTTAGTGTTCAATGTTTACTCATTAGTATGTATCTTTCATTTCTAAAATAACTAGTATCGAATTTCTTCTAAGATAATGGGTTTTATTTTTTATTCTTGAGGAAGGGTAAATAATATTGAAATTAAGTATTCTCACCTCACATTTGAACATCGGATTAGATTTGTTGCCTCCACATCCTGAAATTTGCATGTGCCGCTCCAGATGATACTTCCTTGTGAATTCTTTGTTACAAACACATTTCACTAATTTGAAACTATGAGTTTGTAAATGCACTTTAAAGTCCTCTTTCGTGATACAAGAAAACTTACATTCTGAACATTTGAAATTCTCTCCTTTTGGATGTTCCAAGCTTGTGTGGCGATCAAGAATGCTCTTTTGGGCAAATAATTTTGAACATATAGAGCATTGGAAATCTCCAACCTGGAAAATATTTTCTCAAATCAATCACATTAATACGATTTAAAGTAAAACACTTTATTTCCTCTAATATTTATTGTTTACACAACAATTGTTTCATCAATTACATTCACCCGAAGAAATCACATTAATAATAAATTCGTTAGCTCAGTTTTCATCCAGTAGTTAATTTTTCTCACATAACTATAAGACATTATCATTTGAACGTTTACCAAGAATATTATGTATCTCTTGAGAGATTTGTATGTATATTTGAAATCCAATATCGAAGAATTGTTTGGAAATATCTTCAGTTTTTTGAAAGTTTAGCTCAGTATGGTTCAAATTCAATGCAGATCAAAATCAGCTGTTATATAGATTTCTATTTCAATAGAAAGTAGTAATGTTACTATAGAGATTTTATTTGTTGTGAGTTGTGAAATATATTTTCAAAAGTTTATTAGTGCCACAATATGACTTTCATCAGTTATTTAACACACAACATAAAATTAAAGAATAACTTACAGTGTGTGTGTTAGAATCAAGAGGATCGCCACAACATGCACAAATCTGGAGAGTCAAAGGATCGTCATCAAAAACATCCTTATCTGGATGACTTATAACTTTATGTCTTTTAAGTCCCTAAAACAAATGAAAAATGTTTATAAGAAAAAATAGGATTGCAGGTAGTGCATAAACTCACAACAGCAGTTTTGAATGATCTATCACAAATATTACATTCAAATTCTTTTGATTGCTCAGGTGTCATGGTTTCTTCTTGTAGGATTGCAACATTGTTCTCCTTTTCTTTTGTACTAGATGGGGTTTCTTCAGTTTCTATGTCTTGAGAATCACATGTTTCCATTTCTTCCATATACTCCTCAATAACAACTTTTTTTATATCTTGGCTATCAGACTCCTCTGATTCAATATAAAACTGTTGAATGGTATCTGAAGAATCTTCGACCGAATCATAGTTATGTCTAAATATATAATAGTAATTAATAATTTTACCTTTTATTAAAAATGTATTTTACAAACCTTATGATATATGTTCGTACTATTTGTTGATCACTATCAATAACTAAATCCTCGTCAGAGTTATCCTCATTATAGGCTCCAATTACAACAGCATCTGATAGTTCGTCATTTTCAATTCTAACATTTTTAAGCTCCACAGTTTTACACTCTTCCTCATTGGTATCAAATTCACTATCAAAATCTGCAACTTCTGATTTCACTTGTTCACAGTTCTCATCTTCCATTTTCGATATGATTTATTGTATCTTCGCCACTAACATATCAAATTTTAAATTCAAGTTTGGCGCTTAGCAATATTATTATATCCAATACGAATATACCTAAAATATGCTTCCGTAAATTTTGGATTGCCTAACTATTGTATCTTCAGTTTGCGCCGGGTAGAAATAAAAATTAGGTGACTTATGTAGCACTACGTAAGCAATTCCCTTTTCCTGTCTAATAGCTTAGAAAGTTAATTGAGGTTATTGTCCTTACCCTTCACCATTCATCTGTTTACCACGTAACAAAACTGAATCAAAGATTATTTATAATATAAAGTATAAAATTCATTCAAATTTATACAAACATGAATTAAGCAAACAATTTTGGCTCCATCAAATTGTTATAGAATTTTGGAATTACTCTGAATAATAAACAACGCCCCTAATGACTTTAAAGCAGACAACCGAAGTTACATTACAGCATCAAATATGGAGATCAATGAAAGTCTACTTTCCACTTTTGAGGGGCAAATAATTTTATGTCAATCATATTCTATGTTCATTCAATCATTCGGATTATTGGCCTCAACTCTTTGGTTATGCAGTCAGTCATCAATTTTTTACATTTAAATCAATTATTCACTTTTGTTATCTATTCATACTCAACATTATATCTACATTTTTCATTATGAGTTTATGATCTAAATCCATTATTTGGACTCTGTGTCTTGTATATCTTGGAGAAAATTGTCTAGGGTTTCTTATTCTTTGGCTTTTTCGTGAGACTCTTGGTTTTACAGTGCCTCTGAGTATGACCTGTTTTATCGCATTTGAAACACTGCACAGTCCTCTTCTTTTTGGGTGATTTCTCTAAGCGCATCATCCTGAATTTGGACCATTGTATCAGCTATTTAGAAATTCGCTCTGCATACGGACACTTATGTTTAGCCAAACAACAACGCCATCTAATGCCTGTGAATACACCTACACAGCATACCACATCAGACTAAGTCAAGAATAGAACTGTATTACCGATTGTTTTAAGCGTTACAGACGAAGAAATAATCCACATAATTAAAACAAATTGTAGAAATTACTATGTTTTACTACCAATAAAAATATATTTACACATTTTCTTGTGACTCGAGTTTCGGGAAATGAACTATCCCATCATCAGACAACTGAAGACCTAACAGTGGTACAGTGGTATTTAAACTATCACTTCATCAGACAACTGTTGAGTTGTCTGATGATGGGATAGTTCATTTCCCGAAACTCGAGTCACAAGAAAATGTGTAAAATATATTTTTATTGGTAGTAAAACATAGTAATTTCTACAATTTGTTTTAATTATGATCAACTACCAAATAGTAACGGCTGAAACAATTCAGTATCTGAAAAATAATCCACATGGTCAACTAATATCCCATTAAGCCCTTATGCCAATAATTAGCATTTCTATCCAAATGAATCAATTGAATCGGCGGATATTAATTTCGAAATATGATAACGAGTATGAGCAAGGTAAACAGGAAGTGTAAGTTGAATGCACTAATTCATAGTTATTCTTTTTATATCAGGAATATTTTATAGGATCCGAAGTGTTTCTTTGCGTGAAGCCCTTATTAAGGCTTTAATGTTCTTCTCTATTCCATCTATTTGCATTCGCAGTTGTTTCAAATTGCAATTTGTCTAGGAGCCATTTGCACTATCGCCATGGCCTAATCTTTTTCGGCGTCGCACACTTCTTCAACGGATAGCGCTTCTTCCATTTTATTTATTTACACAAGACTACCGGAATATTTAAATTCGTTCACTTTTTTCGACACAATGTTTTCCACATTTACTTCCTTACTTCCTACACAATAGAAAATCATTAGTTCTGTCTAAACGATTTGATACTTTTCGAACATAAGTAAATTGTACTCCATTCACCAATTCTTTCCCGCTTATTCAAGGAAACAAATGTTCAAATTTTAAGCCGAAAATGGCTCCAAACGACTTCGTTGGATTCCCTGATGAAGAATCCAAGGTCAGAAGTAATCTGTCCGACCGGTAAACACTCTTAATTTTCGAACGGAAAGAACTAGAGACTTGAAACTTTCAGGGTATGTTTAGAGCCTAAATATCTCGGTTGAGTTTATCAATGGACAAAACTGGTCATATGGTTCCACTGTCATTCACATTTGAAATTTTTTCTCATTTTTCCAACAGTTCCGAATCTACAGATCCGATCAAAACCAAATTGGGGGTATAGGTGTATAATAAATATAGGTGTATGATAAGTCTCTAATTTCTTGCTTATAAGATTCAACTGAATGCATGTTTCCAAGAAAGGGCAACAGGGTAAATCTTCTAGATTTGCCTGGAAATTCGTCAGATTTTAATCCTATTGAGAATTCGTAGTCTACATGCAAGGCAGGATCACGTAAACTCGATTGTAAAGATAAATAAGAGAAAAACCTGTATTCAGATGTGATTATTTGATCACAACATTAGGTATGATTGTGAATAATTGATTGGCTTAGTTAAATAAGCAGAAGGAGCTCATACTTTTTATCGAATAATATCGTATTACTTAGTAACATAATATTTTTCCCACAATAAATTATATATTTACAATATTCCTATCTGTGTTTACAGTAATTTGTACAATATTGTTTATTAGGAGTATTTTTTTTTAGGATAAATGAAATAATTTTTTTTTGATATATCGGAATATATTAAATCAGATTACCCCGTGAATTTCTACTATATACAGAAATTAATATTATGAGTATACTAATTTTATATTATTTTTATGTAGGCAGTTGCTTACGTATAAGAAAATAAATACAATCTTATGATTAATCCTGTTTCAACAATATTAATCCTATTTCATTTCAACCATATAGAAGAAGATAAATCTAATGTCCAATGCCTAATATGTCCTCCATATATGTTTGAAATTACTTTTCTAGATTTCTTCATTCATTAATTTAATATATAAGTCTACTCGCATATTTTAACCAAAGGAACTAATAATCAACTATTCTATGAGGAGAAATTGAACGATTTTTGGTGATTTGATTTTTTCTATATTATAAAATATAATATATTCTATATTATGAATATGAAATAATATATTATATTATTAACATATGATAGGTATTCGAAGAAAAGGAAAATATCAGATTTTTGTATCACTATAATGTTATTATTTTGTTAAACTCAGTGAATTTTTAAATTTATTTACATTTTTGCTCGGGAGACATATACGGTGTATCTGGGTTTGATATGACCGATTTGTTTGCTGATAATTTTCAAGGGAAATAAATTATATTAAATTGACATAATTTCTTTCATGAGAACAGTACAATTGATTTTATTTCGAGTTGCAGAATTTAGTTGGAAAGAACTGATTTTTAGGTGAGTTAGAAGAAATGAAGCACGAGTGAGCTCCGGATAATGAAACACTAACGCAAAATCAATTAAAAATATGTCTAACTGAACTTAAGTTATTTCGATATTCACGACCTATGTTATCAAGCAGCATATGTCTAAAATAATGTAGTTTTCATCGATTCAATTTTGTTTGGTGGCCTTCGCTGGAAGTTTTTCTTTATTGTGTAGAAAAAAGAACATGTAGATGATGGCTCATGTTGGAAAATGCAGTTAAAAATTATGTTTTAAAGATTAATCTAACGAATTATTGTATTATGAACACTGTGATTTTGATATTTTGAAATCGTTTCTGTAAGTCTATTGAGACTCCGAGAATAGCAAATAACGCTCTATATACAGGCGTCTCTACGAAAAAAAGCTGAAACATGGAGAGAATGGCTGAAATATGATGAACTAACCCAAATCATGAGTCCAAAAGTGGATGATTTTGTAGGTAGATACAGTCAAAATTTCAATATTGTTTTAGTTTTCATAAATAATTTTTTGAATATCACTAATTTTTGATATTTGGCAAGGGTAAATTTTCTTTTCTTTTCTATTGTAAAATTTATAGAAAGCCAGTTGCGGTACTTTACATGCGTTCAAAATTTTTTCGAACCACACCATATTTAACTTTTGAATAAAAATTCTTATTCTCCAAAGTGTTCTAAGGTATAACTGGTAAGTGTTGATTTGTGCAGTTCTTTCTGAAATATCTGGTTATACATTTTTGATTTTTTACTCTAATTCACTGAATTTCCAAAGGAATAAAACCAAAATCACAAAAACAAGTTAATGTGCTGTTATTAATTTCATTCCTGAGTGAAAAGACTCGATGAGATATTTATCAATTACAAAAAATTAATGAAAACAATTTTTATAACATACATTTAATTGAAGCGGTCTTTACTTGATGGAAATTCATTTCAATTAAATGAAATGAATTTTTTGTAACAGGATAAAATAAATTCAATGCTATTTACTTTTTTTTTGTTTAAAATTTTGTCTATTATAATTGTACTATAGCCGTTATCGAATGCAATTTGCCTAATCATATTCAGTTCTATAAAAAATTGCGATTCATAGGTATATGCACTACCTATTAAAAAAGTTATTTATGAAAAACTAAAACCAAATTGCACTTTTAACACTGTGAGTGGGTTTCACAAAACTTTAGTCATCGGATTGATTGATCACGGAGTCATTCTACAATTTATCTAGTTCCATGTTCTCAAAATGCTGAACACAGATTTAGCCACTGTGCTAAACTATAACAGATTAACCTCTGTTGATCATCGATCAAGGACAGAATTGTTGCACCAATATTTTGTGCTCTGATCTAACCTAGCTTTTAAATCACAGATCAAGTTGATTTGTCAATTTTGGTGACTCAAGCAAGATCTTATTTTCCTTTAAATAGTTGAAGTGAACTGTATAGTTTATTGTTAATTTTTGTCAAGTGCTATAATTGTAAAATGTTTTCGAAATCAGTTCATCGTTCTAATCAGAAGAAGATTTAAGTGAAATCAGAAGACTCCGAATTATTAGAGACAGAAGTCCTTTCGCAAAATATGATGATCTTGTTGTTAAAATACGTTTTCATTTCAACAAAAATGTCCTGAAGGAATTATTACATAAAATCGGACCAGAAATTGAATCATGCAGTAAAAAGAATAATCTCGATCGATGCGAGATTACAATTATTAGTTTTTATGCAACTGGTGGTTTCCAAATTACGATAGATCATATCAACATTACAAAATCATCGGTATGCAGAATTGTAAAAAGGGTATCAGTTTAAATTGCCTGTTTGAAACCGCCTTCCATTTTGTAGACACAAGTAATACTAATGACATAGTTTGTAGTAATACAAGTATATAAACAACAACAATTCGTTTCTAAATTCTAAACTTACATTAACAGCACAACCACAGAAATATATACATTCTTATTTTCCTTCTTTCTGTTTCTATGGAGTAGCGGTCAAATTTCAGAAAGTGCAGCGTTGTAAGATTGTTTTTTCGGCTCAACAACCTGAACTTGTTTTGTGAAACCCAACTTCGTTGATCCGTTTGTCAAATTTGACAAGAGTATCTGTTGATCCAGTTATCAGCGAATCTTTATGAAACCCAGCATGAATCTCCGAAATCATCTACTTTTGGACTGAGGTATGTTAGGTTAGATCAGTGTATTTCAGGTTTCTAGTCATGTTTCATAATTTTTCTGCACCTTTCGGAGACAGCTTACTTATCTATTGTTATAGTAATCTCTTTTATGTGCCGGTATTCTCTGTTTAGACTCGAACTTTCAGAGCGAACACACTAGGACTTAAAGCAACTTCGAAATTATTGAAGGCTACTTGACTTCACAATTTCTAACGTTCGATAATTTATGCATATGTAATTCATGAAGAGAATCAAGATCGTTCAATAATTTCCTCTTTTTGAAGTACCTAAGATGAATTTTTATGTACAATTCGATTTAAGTCAAATGAAATATTTTCCAGCAAGTGTCTAATACGAGCACTTTATTTAGTAGTGTCCTTCAATTGATGTTGCCCTTGTGATTCATATAACCGTTGAATGAATGCGGTAACATTTTGTCTATGGTAGCCCTCCTCATTTTGGTACATGTAGCCAACAGCGCACAGCCCAACAAACACATAGCTGTACCTCCAATGGCCAGCAGCGCTGAAAACCATCCTGTCTTCATACAAACGGTGCTTGGATCTCCACGATTCACTGAAATATAATAATCTATAATAAAATATTTAATATGTTAATATGGAAACATAACATGAATTTTTTTTTACTATGGTTTTTATTCTGCAATTTCTGCTCATTTTCTTTGAATATTTTTTGAATTAAAAAGCTCTTCCAAGAGTCCTAACGAGAGGATCCGCAGTGTGGTGGATAAATTTGAGTCTAGTTGTTCGGTAAACAATGAACCAACACTCTTACGACGAAGAAACGCAAAATCTGCGAATACATCGCCGCTGTCCGTGAGAGTGTAGAGGAGAATCTGAGGCAGTCGATTTTGCATCGCTCATAAGAACTGTCATTGAATTTATCCAGACAATACAGAATTCATTGGATGGTGGATTTCTGGTGGTTGGTTTGTTTTTTGATATGTCGCGGGCTTTTGATAGCATTGACCCTAGGTTTCTTGAAAAAAAAATTATATAACTTGGGCTTCAGGGGCAACTTTCTCAGCTGGATTGCAAGTTTCATAACAGATAGGAAAATTTTAGTTAAAGGTTATAACTGTTCTAAGTATAGCTTAGAACTTGGTGTTCCATAGGGTTCTGTTCTGAGACCACTTTTATTTATTCTTTTTATGAACGATCTACCTAGACATTTAAAATTAGGGAAGGTTACAATTTTTGCTGATGATACGTCATTTCTAATAACAGCATCAGAATTGAACGAACTGAAAAAACTATCTGAACAACTCATTAATTGTTTCAATCAATGGTGTAGGGATAATTCTCTCGTACTAAACTAAAGCAAAACTATTTGTATAAAATTCGAATGAAGGAAAACTACCACCCCTAACTCTGAACAACGATATAACCATACTAGTATCATGCAACTCAACTAAGTTCCTGGGTGTGTTTGTGAACAGCGGCTTGAGATGGACTGACCATGTTGAATATATTAGTAAAAAACTTAGTTCCTCTTTTTTGGACTATATCCGCGTGATTCTTGTAGGCCTATTTTCAGGAAGCATGAAATATTGAGCGCTCTTTGTATCTTTATTTATAAATGCCTTGTATACACTAAAGAAAATGTGCAAAAATATGTCAAACTTTCTAGTTTTCATGACTATGATACTAGAAATAAGGAAATTCTATCTGTACCGAGACATAATACTAGTAGGTTTGAAACGTCAACTACATGTAGATGTATAATTCTTTATAACAAATTGCCTGAATGTGTAAAATCCTTGAGCACTAAGAAATTCTGTAAATCTGTGAAATAATTGTTACATGGTAAAGCTTATTATAGTGTTGACGAGTATTTGTTAGATAGGTTTTAGTATTAGCTCTGTGAATCATGTAAATATTCTCTTTTTTTGTATTATTGACATGTCCTATACATTGTAGAAATATCTGGCTGGATGAAGGCTTCGTATCGTAGTTCTGTTCAACTTATGTCATTGAAACAGGGCTGTGAAATCCGAATCACGAAATGGATAACTTGTTTTATAGGTATAAATAAGTACGGGCGGATATATTGATCACAAATGATTTTTGGTTAACATATCCGCCGGTACTTCAATTCATTTTTGTGTGTGCTATTCATACTTATAATATTTATGATGTCACTAAGTAAATTTACGGTTTCGAAAAACATGGAATCAAAGAATAAATGGGGTACAGAATATAGAAAGCGCATAATTTTACCAGATAAAGTAAGATTCCTATCTTCGTCGGTCTCCCCCTCTTGTAGAACCCTCAGTGACTGAAATAGGTTCAAATTTTCGGATAAACTAGGAGGTGTAATCAACGATGAATTATCTCCGGTGATAGATCTTTTCCTTAGATTCTTGACATTCCTCCAGTGACAAGGTTGACTCTGAAATAATATTAGTTTATTTATATTTTAATATAGTTAGAGAGGGAAACAATGCTACAAAAATTTAAAATCGATGGTGATATTTGAATCATCATCCCTTACTTGTCTTCAATACATAATGACTAGAAAAATGCAAGCTAAAGGAGGAGAAAAGCATTTGGTTTCTTGACAATCTACGAGAGTGGATTGGATATATCGACCCGCGAGACCGCGAGGTAATTGTTAGTGACAAATCGTTCTGCATGACTAGAAAGAAAAAAATGTAATAATTCATTGCGTGATAATCCCCAATCTTATTTTGGCCAATCCTTATCTAATTCAGTGATTTATGGCATATTATTGTTGAATATAAAATTTTTAACATACGACATAACAACTACCATGAAATTGTTGATTTAAAAGTACTAGGTATGCTTCGAAGTTGTCCTGCTCTTAGCAACTATAATGGGACGAGAGACAGAATACAGTAAGATCAAGAAAACCTGTCTATTCTTGTTACTGTTTCATATGAAAATTCAGTTTTGAAGGGAGGCCACGTAAAAATATCATAGAGTGACAGAAGAATATATGTAGAATATTCAATGACAAAATTGACATCCCCAGAGAGACGTTCTGTCGCCCCCTCTGTTCCTGTTCCATCGGCACATTCATTGTACAATTCATTTTTCATAACTTAACCCTAAAATTTCATAACCTTCATATTGCTTTGTATAAACAAAACAAATCAATATTAAAATCCATGTACTTTATAATAAAGAATTAGGTGATAACTCCAAAATTCTGATGGCTTCAACCCAATAGATATCTTTCACAAGTTACAGTATTCTTTATTATATTATAATATAATGTAATGTAATATAATGTAAAATAATGTAATATAATACAATGTAATATAATATAATATAATATAATATAATATAATATAATATAATATAATATAATATAATATAATATAATATAATATAATATAATATAATATAATATAATATAATATAATATAATATAATATAATATAATATAATATAATATAATATAATATAATATAATATAATATAATATAATATAATATAATATAGTATAGTATAGTATATTATAGTATAGTATAGTATAGTATAGTATAGTATAATATAATATAATATAATATTAGGAGTACAAATAAGTTTCCGCCGTTTTTTAACACAAATTAAATATTTATTATAGAAGAACGATGTGAGACTGCTTGCTGAGTGACTTCTAATGTTAGAGTAAGTTCTTTTTGTGTTTGAGATGAATCTTCTTCCAATAATTCCTCCAATTCTGCATCCTCGTAAATTTTTGGCCTTCCACTGCAATCTTTGTCTTCTACGTCGAAATCAGCGTTTTTAAACTTTTGAAACCACTCTCGACACGTTCTCTCACTCAAAGCACCCTCACCATATGCTTCTACGAGCAATTGATGCGCCTCAGCAGCAGATTTCTTTAAATTAAAGAAGTAAACTAATATTTCCCGCAAATGACGCTTACTTGGCTCAAATTTTGACAATCTCAACTTATAAAAATTATATTTTACCAATATAAAATCAATGATAATAATAGGTTTTGTTGATCTTGAATGTCCAAACTATTTTTTAAGCCAGTTATCATCTGCGAAAGCTAACCGAAACTCCGTGCCGCGCCATCTACAATAAAACGGTGGAAACTTATTTGTACTCCTAATATAATATAATATAATATAATAAAATATAACATAATATAATAAAATATAATATAATAAAATATAATATAATATAATATAATATAATATAATATAATATAATATAATAAAATATAATATAATAAAATATAATATAATATAATATAATATAATATAATATAATATACTATACTATACTATACTATACTATACTATACTATACTATACTATACTATACTATACTATAATATAATATAATATAATATAATAAAATAAAATAAAATAAAATAAAATAAAATATAATATAATATAATATAATATAATATGATATGATATGATATGATATGATATCATATAATATAATATAATATAATATAATATAATATAATATAATATAATATAATATAATATAATATAATATAATATAATATAATATAATATAATATAATATAATATAATATAATATAATATAATATAATATAATATAATATAATATAATATAATATAATATAATATAATATAATATAATATAATATAATATAATATAATATATAATATATAATATAATTCAATATAATATAATATTTTCACACCAATTAAATTCAAGACCTTTGACCCCTATCTCACCCGATCTACAAGATTTCCAAGCACTCACACTACCTTATTGCACCCCTAACAGCACTACCAGAACCCAATCTAGAAGAAACTAGAACCAATCACCTGATTCAATACCAACAGGCTACTCAAACGATACAGCGGTTCGGCTCTAGATGCTTTATCGAATACATATCAACACTCTAACAACGTTCCAAGTAGAATACCAAGAGACAAGAGGAACTGAAACCAGGAGCACTAGTACTTCTAAAGAAAGATCACCTCCCTTGAAATGAAAGATGGGCAGAATACTGAAGCTGTTCCCTGGTTCGGACGGACTCACTCGAGTACTGTCAATGAGGACTCAAAATGGTGAAGTGCTACGTTCTATTCAAAAATTGTGTGCTTCCAAGGGATGACTGATTTCAGTGAACAATTTGTTTTTTTTAAATGTCTTAGTTTAGATCACTGTCCCTGAACTATGAAGTGAGATTCATCCGTAAATAAGACCTTTTCCGGTATTCTGTTGCATAGTGGGAGTATTTTCTAGCCTCCGTATCTTGATGCGGTCAGTTAGAAATTATAATTTGTGGTCAACTAACCCACCTGATTCCAAAAGTCTTCGACGGAGAGTTGAGTCGTGTACGCTTAAGCCTGCCTCTGCTAAGTTTTGTTGCTAGTCGTGACTTGTTTTTCTTGAGTTAAACTTCTTGCTTCGTCTAAACAAAAACTATCATCTATTATTTCCCTACCTCTTTTTCTTCGATAGTTGCCCAATCTGTTCACTTCGGCTTCACACGTGTCTGTTTTACACTTCAGAATATTGCTTGCACATCAAGATGAAAATATTTTTGCGCTTTCAAAGTGTGTTATACATTATGAAATTCAGACTACACAAACTTATTAAATTATTGAATATACAGGTTTTAATGATGAAACAAGTAAAAACAGAGAAAAATAGAATGGATTGCATAATATCATTCCATATTCTTTTTCAACATATTCAAATGAATTTAAAGGGTGAATATTTTTTTCCAAATATAAAACGGAGCACGAGTTATGGTAATTGAAAATTATTCGAACCAGGACAGTGGAGCTTACCGCTCTTGGAAGTTGGCCATCACTCTCTTCAACTCTGTAACTGTTGAACAACTGCTAATTTGTAGCGGTGGAGATGCAGATAAAAGTGTAAAATACGCCTTACCATCCGAGAACTAAAACGAATTTTAGCGAAATGGTTTCGAACAGATCGACCTGAACTGAGTAGAAGGGCTTGTCGGTATTGTTCAATATTTTCTGGGGTTCAAGCCGTTCGTGTAACTCCTGGGTGCTTTTGTTCGTATGAACACCTCGTGTACGTGTACTTTATTGCAGATGAAGCTTTCGTATACGAATACACGATGTTCAACAAGCTCCACGGCTTTGACAGATAAGCAAATGCTAAGATCTCACGAACCTAACTGTACCAGCCTAACAACCTGACCAGCTACAAACGAAAAATAAATGTGACATTTCTCAATTATGCACGATTTTCGGAGATCACAGACAGCAGTTAGACATGCCCTCCTGCCCCAAATGTCATGCCGGTTCATTTGACCTACCGGCTCATTGAACTGCCCGAAAAAAATTATCAATTGATTATATTGATCAATCGAATAAGATAGTATATTATTAACGGACTACGTGATCTGCCATCCTAGCTTCGGACATCGTACTAATTCGTGACTAATTATTGAAGACGATAAAAAAAGAACATAAGGATAGAATTTCGTTTTATCAAGGAAAAACTTACTGGGCACCTTCCGTGACACATCCTCACATCACACTCGATGTACAAAGCAGGAGATCCTGTGAATCTGAAGGTTTTCATGTAAGCGAAAACTTGTGTTTCGAAGAGGCCCGATTCAGACCAGGACCCTCTGAATCTTGATATAAGCTTATCGTCAACGGGACATCTGAAAAATAGTTTGAACATATATTTGGATGAATATCTTTGCAATATGATCATAAATTACATAAATAACGGGTCTTCCAATAGGGACTTTCGAAATTTGACAGTTGATAGCGGTCATATTGTTGAAGCTACACCAGTCGAATTGGCTATCATTTATTCAAATTTTTTATCAAATCATCATGAACAGATATAGCGTTCAACAGCACGTCCAAATGGTAGAATTGTTCAATCAAAATGGGTGTTCTGTTCGGGCTACGTTCCGCGTGCTTCGCCCACTTTACGGCCACCATATAGATCAATGTTAGAAACTTTTTATTTTTGTTTTTTGTGTGCTAGGCAAAGGACTCAGATTGTGATATTTATATATAATATTGTGAGCTCCGCGGATGAAAGCGCGCTGATGTCCTCTTTCACCAGTGACAAACCTGAGCACCGTTGAGTCTCACCTTTATAGATTTCAGCAAACCGATTCCCTGAACGACGATCTCAAAAAAAAATGAATGGGGTCAACTATTTTACTCTGATCTATATATTATAATAACAAACTACACATTAAAAGTTCATAAGAGCTAATTGTACGAAACGTAAACATATTACTTCAGATGAGTTTAGGAACGGAAATTTTCCAGACAGAAGCGCTGACGTCGAAATTAACACGTGTGGCTCGACAAAGAGCTGAAATTTTGTGTTTAGTTGCAATTTTGAGCGGGTGAACGGATCAAAAATTTGGAAGGAGAAAACCGACGCGTGGGAGGTATTAAAAGGCCCAAATGAGAGTTTGTAAGGGGGTCTTGACACGTCGGAAAAACTAGTAAGATCACCGAGAAAGATCGTGGTGCGAGGTTCGAATTGGTCTCAGAATTTAGTATTATTATAATTATATTGAGTGATATTAGTAATTTTTTTTTTGAAGTTTAAGAATTGAGTCAGAAGAATTAGAGACATTCAACATAGTGCTAAGTTCCGGAACCAAGGAATTAAAGAGTACCGGTAGTCGTTCGTTATCGTTTATTGTTTCTGTAAAATAGGTCGTTCCTTGTAGAAAATCGCGTGTGCTTAGTTTTGTTTTGAATCTATGGTCTTGGAGTCTAGGGGTAAGAAGTATCTAAAAGTTCTGGTATATTATTCAGGTTGAAATTGTCTAATTAAAGTAGAGTCAGAAATTAAGAAGTAGGTTGACATATCTCTTCGTAATTATTATCCTTAATTATTCAGTGTGTAATCTTTATTTAAATTTTATTGAGTTTAGGTTTGATAAAACTATTGTATTTTGGCATACTTTATCATTATACTTCTTAAAATCCATAATTGAGTTTCATTACCATTTTCATTAAAACAGAGAAAATTTTTACATCAAAGACCTTCCATTTTCGCGAAGGCCGTACCCTTCCTAGGACCGCTCGACTAGGATTGGTTCGCACCCCATTCGTAATTAAGTCAATCTAGTAATATTTTCCATCCAACCACCTCCCACAAAGAGGTGGTTTATTACATATCGTTACAAGACTAGATTAAAAAAAAAACTCAATATTTTATCCATGTTCCACAATTGATTTAATTATATTCATACAGAATAAGCACACCCAGATCATAAGACTATACACCAACTAAAACGAAAACATGTCAATATCAAAATCATAATTAGTTATTTGAACCTAGTAAAAACTTTTTATATTCAAACTTAAAACTCAACGGTCTATAAAGTTTGAGAGGAGCCAAAACGCGATTATATAAGGAGTATATACAAAAATAAAATGAGTGTCGTAACAAGGCAGTCCTGAAAACAGGTGGGGAAAGCATGCCCCTCAATCTTACATTTACGTTATGTACAGCAGACTTAAATCGTATTTTATTATATAAATAGGGAGGAGATTTAAACCATACAATTGTTTGTAAAAAAACCAGAGAGTGTAGCTCACGTCTCTGCTCCATGCTCAATCAGCGACAGGACTTCAGTTTATGAATAACTGGTTCAAACTTTAAACACAAAAGTTAAAATGACTCAGAACCAGAGAATCCGCAAGTAATGACTTATTTTGTTCTGACAGCAGGTGTCTATGTGGCCACAACCGTCTTAATGCAACATAAGCTTTTTGAACACAAGATGACACATGTTCAGTGAACCGAAGGTCTGTATCTAGAATAACTCCCAAATTACGAGCAGATTTTACAGTAGCAACCCTAGTTCTATTAACCCTCAAATCCAACTTATCAGTGATACACTGCCGCCTTGCCAAAAACAAGAACCTTATTTTTATCCGGATTCAACAATAAATGGTGTTTCAGAGAATTATCCCCCAAGGAAGCCAGATCAGTGTTGTTCTCCTCAGGTGCTCGCTCAACATCTGATGCCCTGAATGAATACAAGAGCTGAGTGTCATCAGCGTACTGATAATCATTGCAAAATCTCAGTCCTCTCGTAATGAAAAAAGTGTAAATGCGGAACAGAACAGGAGCAAGTACAGAGCCCTGTGGTACCCCACATCTTATTTATTTAACACCTTTAGACTTTTTTCTTTGGGGCCACGTGAAAGACAAAGCTTATGACAATACTCCACAATCGATTCAAGACCTTAAAGATAGGATTCGTGAAGATATAGAGGACATATGAGTGTAGATAGCTCAGCGGGAGAGCGTCAGGCTCGTGACCGGGAGGTCCTGGTTCGAATCCTGCTCAGGTGGAAAAGAAATTTTCTAATTGGACGGGTGTCTGCCACCATTTCACTATTGGGTCAAAAATTAACAATGCTGTGACCTAAAGTGGCGCAAGATCGCAGTAACAAAGCCTACCCAGAACACAACTGAACTCCTAACTTCTGTTCTGAGGGATTTTCACAGAAGATCTAGGTGTACCTCTTCACGATGAAATGACTTCCCCTAAATATACTCGTTTTTTTCAATATTAAAATGAAACCTTTTATTGGAAAACCCTTTATGTATCTTCTTTTCATTTGCTGTATTCATAACAATCATAACTACAAAAAAACAAGTGTTCTCTCTAATTGTTAGTTGTAAACTTTTATGATATAAAAATTTAATGAAAAACTTCTCACCCATATTCATCAATCAATTGTATTTTCTTGGTTGCCCCATTGTGGGCATAGCAGTCATTTACTACGATGTCGAATCCGTCTGGAAATAACATATCAATCAAAATCATTAGGCTTTAGCGGAAGAAATTATACAAAGTGTAGCAACGATAATTTCACTCCCCAAAACTCAGAAACGAAGAATTTTCGAAGATTTCAAAAAACAGGTCAACTTCTGTTTTGAGGGGGACGAATTTCCATCATGAGTTTGTTCTGAAAAAACCACCCCCATCAAGGTGGTATCATCGAGTGTTGGTTAGTTTCAAAGTTATTTATGTTCTGTACACAATTCAGTTAAAATTTTCAAAATCGGTTCATTATTCACGAAATAATGTAATATTAAACTTACCCTCAAAAGGTGATGTTGAACCGCCCAAACTTAAGAACCTAAGAGTTTTGAGAAATCCAAAAATAAATTTTCAAGTTTTTTATTAGGGAGAAAGAATTCCTATGGCGACATTGTTTCGAAAAAACCACCTGAGGATGCCAGCAACCCCCAACATTTTGATAGGGAGGAGATGTTGGATGTGGATTAGTTGAGAAGTTTTTTCTGTTCTCTAAACATCGCATTTGAAATTTTCAAATTTGTTCATTTAATGGCAGGACAGTTTGAGGTTTTGAATGTTTTTACTTTAAAAGCATCCGATTTTCTTATCGTTCATGATGGAAAAATGTGTGAAACGCATGAAATTCATTACAATGTATACTTTTTTTCTTGAAGATTCTTTCTCAAATGTGTTTCAGTCTTTCGTTTCTGCATCATTGGGTTTGGGAATGACTTACGTGTGAAGAAAGAATAGAGATTCTCAATAAACTGCATCTTGTTATTTTATTTTCTATATAATATATAATTATATTCGGTTTTTAAATAAAAAAAAATTCAGTATATAAATATCAAGTGGTTTAACGAAGACCATAAAGTGCCTTACAAACTTTGTGTGATTTTTGTGGTGAGCATAGAACATAGAGTACCTTGAATTTCAGTTGTCACCGGCAGACATACGCACCACGCCTATTTGAAGAGTTCAGGTGCGCACGCTTAGAACGAAACATTCAAATATTTATTTATTTATTAATTTTAATTGACATTTTGTATTTGTTGGGTTTTTTTATTCCATTTGATATTGTATAATCAGTTTTGATTTTATACGTCTAATAAATATAAGCAGTGTGTATAAGACATTAATTTAATTCTAAAAGTTTTTGAATATTCAAATTATCGGAATGACGAAAATTCTAGATTAACTGCAAGATATCTTAATAACAATCATCCAGAAAGAAATGTTGGTCACCAATTTGTTAAGCATTTGATGAATACAGTGGACACTACTGGTTCCATTCAGAATAAGAAACACGAAGTTGAGCGTCCAGTCCGAAATTATGCTATTTAAATAGCAGTATTGGGACATTTACATATGGATAATCGGAAATCTATAAGAACTTTAGCACGAGCATCTAATCTTCCGAAATCTAGCGTTCATCGAATTATGAAAGCTCATAAATTTCACCTTTACAAGGTAAGGCTGGTACAACAGTTGAATGAAGATGATCCTGACCGTTGGATTCAGTTTTGTGAACAATTTAGTGAGTTACTGAATGGTGTACCTTTATGTTGAATGGGGAAGTCAATAGACATAATTGTCCTTACTGGAGTGATAGTAATCCTCATGTATTCATGGAGACACATACACAAATTCCTCAAAACTTAAATGTTTAGGTAGGAACATTAGTAAACCATATTGTTGGACCAATTTTTATTGATGGGAATCTTGACGCAAGGACTTATTTGAATTTATTAGTCGACACTTTTGATTCAATAATTACAGACATTCTGGAAAACGACGACAAACTATTAGAAAATAAACTCACAGTTCAGCAGGGTGGTGCACCGCCACATTTTGATATTCGTAATTTTTGAACAAACGTTATCCAGGACATTGGATTGGCAGAAGGGGTCTTATAGAGTGGGCAGCAAGATCACCTGATCTATCATCATTAGTTTTTTTTGTGGGGACATTTGAAGTCCAAAGTCTATGCAACTCCACCTGAAAATCATGCAGAACTGCGACAAAGAATCATCACGGAATGCCAATTACTGACACTAGACATTTTCGAAAATATTAGAGAAGGATTTGAAAGTAGACTCTATCATTGTATGGAGGTTTGTGGTGGTCATTTTGAACAATACATACGTTAGTTCTTCTAATAGTTTATATTTTTTTCTGGATGTTCCCTATCATTACTTACAGATCTGGTGTATTTGAATGTATTGGGTTTCTGTTTGAGTTACCCTTCTGATAATGTTCAATATTAAATTGCTTGAAAAAAATTACCGAATTTGAAGATTTCAACTAGGATGTTCAGAGAACAAAAAAACTTTTTAACCAAAACACGTTCGCCATCTCTTTCCCATTAAAAAAAAATTAGAGGTTGTTGCCATCCTCAGGTGGTTTTTTCGGAACAATGTCGTCATAGGAATCCTTTCTCCCTAATACAGAACTTGAAAATTATTTTTGGATTCTTAAAAACTCTTAGGTTCTTGAGTTTGGGCGGTTCAACTGTCTGTTAACATTACCTTTTGACGGTAAATCAATAATACATTATTTCGTGAATAGTGAACCGATTTTGAAAATTTTGACAGGGTTTTTCACAGAATATATTATAAATAACTTTCAAACTAACCAACACTCGACATCTCTTCCCTATGGGGGTTTTTCTTTCGGAAATTCGTCAGCCTCAAAATAGAAGTTAACCGGTTTTCTTCAATCTTCGAAAATTCTTTGTTTCTGATTTCTGGGGGGGAGGAAAACGTGTCCTGTATCCGTGTCCGTGTGTAAACTCTCTAACTTTTGAGTTGAAAAAGCTACAGATTTGGAATTTGCAGGGTTAGGTTTGGGGCCTGAATATCTGGGTTGGATTTGATAATAGACAAAATTGTTTCAATAGTTCCGCAGTTTTTCGCATTTGAAATTTTTTCTTATAGTATTAGGAGTATGAATAAGTTCGTGCGCTTTTTTGTCGAAAATTGAAGCTTTATTGTGAAAAATTGGTTATACGTTCAAAGTATTGTTCGTCGCTAGCTACTTATTTTTTCCATCTGTTTGGTAATTCATTACGGCACCAATTTCCTACCTTTCGGATCCTTCCCATTACTTTTGAATAATGATTAATAGCTTGTTGAGTGACTCCAATTATTTTCGTGATTTCCTTTTGCTTTTGTGATGGATCTTCATCGAGCCTTGCCTCTATTCTTCATCCTTGAACTTTGGGGGCGCTGGTTCACCTTTAGTCTTCCGAATCAAAATTGCCGCTTTTAAATCGGGTAAATCACTTCTGACAGCCTTTTTATTCATATTGAAGTAAAACATCCCGCAAAAACATTTTATTCGGTACAAAAGTTGACATTTTCATAGCACACAGAAACTGTGTTGTTTACAATTAAAAGAAAGATACTGAAAAGAAAGCCTAATGATGACACTTCAAAATGAAACTATATCCAAATGAAACAATGGTATGATAAACTAATATCGACATCTGTTATCAAACCTGCACGAAAGTATTTCTACTCCTAATATTTTTCACCATATTTACGAAACTATAGGTACGATTAATCTCAAATTTGGCATTTACAAGTAGAATAATTACGCGCATGCTTGTGAGGATCGTATAATTAGAGGATCAAAAAAATTATGAGCAGAACAGCGTTGAGCGCTACCGAAATCATAACATCAGTTCTACGATCGAGTTTAAATTTACCAGTTAGCTGTAAAATAACGACAAAAGGGCTAATGAAAACTTTCATGAGAATCGTGGGTGATATGAACACTCGTGTAATAGCTCCTCCGGACTTCGTATCAGTGCCTCATTTTCTATCAATACATAATCAATATTTCGTGTAAATAAACCTATTTTAAAAAAGTCACTCACCATATTTGCTGCGCATATAAATTATTAAAGTGAGCGGATCACCAACTCTCACTGGACCAGTCACCCTATTTCCTGAGGTTCCATAGCCGTATCTGATTTCCATGTAACATTCTGGAGGTGTTAATGTGAAAACCACAGGATTTCCTGTTGCCACTCTGAAAAAAACACGAAGAATTGTATTTTTACTGCATTGATTAGTGAATGAAATATGATTCGCACGAAATTGTGAAGGAAAACGTTTTTGTACTTAGTAAATTTAAAGCAAGAACTGACTTGAATTTGCCTGCTCGACTTTAGAAGTTACAATAATGATATTATTATATCATTAACAATAATGATATTATTATATCATTATTATCATTATTATATTATTATACAATAATAAGAATCGAGATTAAACATAGTACGAGAAAAGTGCACAATTAACCTTTCACACTGAAAAACATACACGAAATAAAGATAATGCAGACAAAAGATTTATACAAATAGCTGGGAATGAAATTGAAGCTCTTTGGGTGCGGTGTTATGAGGGACCTTTCAAACCTCTTAATTTCGTGAGGTAAGCATTTCGGTCCAGCTTGCCAGCGCCTCAACTCATCATATTGGCAATGGAGCGCAAGGTACCAATGACACCTGTGACCTTGTTTCACTTGGAACGTCGGTTGTCGAACGCTTGTACTCTGCTTTATTCGCCAAGGATGGTGAACTTAGTATCGGAAAGCGGTTGCGTCCTCTATGTTATACGCCGGGAAGCTGTAGCAGAGCAGAGCGGAATTCTGTGTAAGGGGCAGGCACGTCACCACAAAATAATGGCGAAAAATCATCCACTTATAGGTTTCATAAGAGAATAAAAGAAATCTTGATGAATAATCTTAAAAGCAGAACTATGACAAAAGAAAATAATCTATACGCATGCTCTGTTCCCCACTAGTTTCTGTTATTCTGAAGTGTGAAATGAAGATCATCAAAAGAGCTGTGTTCAGAAAAATGCATATTCTAGAAGTCAGTGAGGCAAAGAACTTACAAATATCAACAGATTAGTAAACGAAAACTGCAAACATATTTCAAAGCTGAAGTTGCCACTTCTTTAGAAGGTAGGTTGTTGAACTTCGACTGAGCGAGGACCAAATTGTAAACGCCCACCGGACTAAGAGTGAAAAGATGAAAATAGGAATAATTTCTTTTGTGGCTGAAGATAAAAGAGTTTCCACTGTGCACTGTTCACAAGAATAAGGCTTGTATAGGACAACATAAGATGGTATTGCCAACTGATGGATTGCGGATTGAGGATTGGACAATCTCAATTTTCGTCTCAGATAATACATTACCATTCAATGACAATAACATTTCGAAAAAAAAATGGACGACCAAATGAATCTCTAATAACAAAACTAAAAATTCAGCTCCAAAACTCCGTAGATCATGAATAAGAAGAGCACATTTGCCCTTGTTGTGGAAAGTCTGCCTGATTAATTTTTTATTCAAAAGTTGCTAGACGGCTCATGTGTTTGGGTATTATCGGTCCCTGATGAACATTTTCGATGTGTACACTGATTTTTAAGTCAGTTAGATATGCTCAAGTTAGACCCATACGCAATGCGGAATATTAACAATTTTCGCTAGTTAATCAGACATGTCGCAATAATATTCGCAATTAAGACTCTCGCAAGATACTCACACCCAAAAAACGTCGGCAATTGACATTTTATCTCAATGAGTTGTTGGAATTAATCCAAATGCAATTTGTTTATTGACATTTTTTTAATGCGTCGTTATTATATTATAGTTTTTTGATTTTAGATTTGAACGACGAAGTGCTTAGACAATTTATGTGAAGTGCAATCAACAAAAGACTATACATTCTGTCAAGAAAGTACCCGGAATTATCGATTTAAATCTGGCGGGGCAATGAGGCAGGTAATTTTTTTTTCCTAGGTTGGTACCACTGTACTTAATTACTATGCCAAGCTTAAGCGGGATCTGTCAACTAGTGTGTTTGCAACAGCTGATTAAGTCAGTCGATGTCAGAGTGCGTGCCGATTTTTACTATGGGTGATTACGTTGAGCAAAGAATTTGTTTAAAGTTTTGTGTTGCAAATGAATTTTCGTGTGCCGATACATTGAAAATGTTTCAAATGGCCTTTGGTGATAATGCTCTATCGAATACTCGTGCATATCAGTGGTACAGAGCCTTCAAGGACGGTCGTGAAGTGGTCGCCCATCGACGGCTTCGATCGAAGATAACGTCGATAAAATTAAGGAAAGGGTGCTGGAAAACCGTCGTACCAGCTTGAGAGAGATAGCACATGATCTTAAGATATCCCACGAGTCCGCACGTACGATTTTGATTGATATTTTGGGTAGGAGAAAGGTGGCCGCACGACTCGTACCGAAAGACCTGAATTTTCTTCAAAAACGTCATCGCGAACAGGTTGCTTCAGACATGCTGGATCGCTGTAATTCCGATTCTACATTCATGGAACGCATTATAACTGGTGATGAGACCTGGGTCTACGAGTACGATATGCAAACAAGCCAGCAATCATCGGAATGGGTTGCAAAAAATGAGCCGAAACCGAAAAAACCACGCCAAAGCCGCTCGAAAATGAAGGTGATGGTCATTGTTTTCTTCGATATCCGTGGCGTGGTGGACTGCGAATTCGTTCCAGAGGGTTAGACGGTAAACAAAGAGTATTACCTAGGCGTTATGAAACGTTTGCGTGAGCGTATCCGTAAGAAGCGGCCAAATTTGTGGGCGAACAACTCATGGATTTTGCATGACGATAACGCGCCTTCTCACCGAGCTACGATTGTGACTGACTTTCTCGCCAAAAACTCAACAAACGTGCTTCAGCAACCACCGTATTCGCTGGATTTGGCTCCCTGCGACTTTTTTCTCTTCCCAAAACTAAAATTGCCCCTTCGTGGCACCCGTTTTGAGTCGATTGAAGCCATAAAACAAAATTCGGCGCGAGAGCTAAAGTCCATCCCGGAAAGCGCCTATAAAAAATGTTTCGATAATTGGAAGTGCCGTTGGCATAGATGTATTGGAGCAAATGGAGCCTATTTTGAAGGCGACCCAATAAATTTTGACGATTAAATGTAAAAATGTTGTTTTAATTGAAAATTCCCGGTACTTTCTTGACAGAGTAGTATATACGAACATGATAAAATACTAATAAAAGAGTCTAAAATGGGATGATAAATATAATCTTGATAACTGTCAACTCTAAGTTCTCCTTCTTTTTCGATATTTTTTCCAATCTCAATGAATTTTAAAAATAATACAATGTTACTTTAACAGCTATAGTGCTCGTAACGACCGAAGAGACTGCGTTTTTACATTCCTCCCATTGAAGTTTCATGTATCAACTTCCTATGCATTATGTACATTTTTTAATCCTTTACATTTTACAGTGTAGCCATTAGCAGAAACTTATTATAAAAGACACTAAGTTTATCATTATATGTAGAAATATTTATCTTACAAATAAACTTACTCGACATCTAGAAATGGAAATGTTACTGTTTTCCAGAAATCATATCCATATTCACACGTTACTTTGAAATGTTCATCGAATTCTTCCTCAATCAGCGGATTGTACTGAACTGTCACGGTGTTCCACATGAAATTTTTCTGGAAGGATAAAAAAATTAAAAATTACTTTCTTAGCCAACGCTGCAGAAACGGACACTTGGTAATTATTGTATTGATAAAATAAGACCATGTAATTTAGTTAGATATCCAATAATATTGAATATTCTAAGTTAGATAGTTTTATGATGAAATTCTTAAGATTATGTTGAACATTTTTGGAAGATATTTGTTTTCATAAGAGGATGAGCAGAAACAAAATTTTGTCTACTCAAAATATTTAATTTATAGGAATTTTGTTAACAATTTATATTTATTGGATTTTATTATCTCATTTGGATGTGTTCTAATGAATGTTTATTTTATAGGTCGTTTGATATGAGCAGTGCTTATATGACATTAATTTAATTCCTGAAGTTATGATATCAAATATAATTTTTTGAAATTAAATATGTAGAAGGCGAACAGAGTATATCTGTAAATATTAAAATATTTAAATAATTTTATATACTTTCTATCAAGTATAAACCTCCATTTATTTTATTAAATGTATCAATATCGACATTGATATTAAAAACAGAGCTCTGACGTTG
The DNA here is from genome assembly GCA_034642435.1 of Megalocaria dilatata. Lineage (NCBI taxonomy): Eukaryota > Metazoa > Arthropoda > Insecta > Coleoptera > Coccinellidae > Megalocaria > Megalocaria dilatata. The sequence goes on along the minus strand of CM067856.1, from coordinate 40,939,407 downwards.
AATTTATAGGAAACATATTAAATAAATATAAATAAGCATAACGATAATCTTTTAAAGAAACAAAAAAAAATTTTTACACCCCTCTTTTCGATGTTTTAAGGTATTGGTTTGAACCTAATTCTGAACAGAACACTTAAAACTTGAAACAATTAGAGAAAGATCTGTATTTCTTTTCCTATTGTGAAAAAATTAAGAGACATCTGTATACTTAATTTTTGAAAAGTATCAACTCAATGATTCAAACCATATATCTCGTACTCTGACGAATTCTACAAGGATGGGACAAACGTACGTTAGTACCTATAAAACATAATAAAAAAGGAAATATGCCTTTCATTGATTAGGAGTAGAAATAAGTACGGTTTTGATAACATATGTAGCTACTAGTTTATGATTACATTGTATCATCTTGCAACACCTTCATTTCGAAGTGTCATCATTAGGCTTTCTTCTTAGTATCTATAATTTCGCAGAAGTGAAAACAACATAGTTTCTGTTTGATCTGAAAATGTCAACATTTGTACCGAACAATGTGTTTTAGCTGGGAATTTTATCTCATTTCTTCGTCATCGTATTTTAGTGGATGTTCATGGTGACCATGTTCTAGCTGAACGAACGTGCCAGAAGTAATTTGCTGATTTAAAAGTGGTAATTTTGATTTGGTTGAATCAAACTTGGAAATATGCTGACTACTTAATTCGAAACTACAAAAGGCCTAATACAAGGGTGTTGTTTGTACCCAACTCTCTTTGAGCTATATTTAGATAGATCTCTAGCAGTGTGGACGAGAAAATGTAGAAATATGCGAGTGAAAGTGAAGAATGATGTTCACACTGTATTTTGCCGATGACCAAATCGTCGTAGCAGAAAGCGAAGACGACCTCGCATATATGATGAGAAAATTAAAGGAGGATTACTAAATGGCTGGATTGACCTTAAACATGTCAAAATGTGAATATTTGATATTGGGTGATGAAGAAATAAGAGACTTGAAGCTAAACAGCGATATTATCAAAGGAGTGGAAAAATCAGATATTGGGAGTCATTCTGAATAAGTACGGAAACAGTGAACATGAAATTTAAGAAAGAATTGATAGAGGAAGAGCTGTTAAACGCACACTCAACTCCTTCCAATGGGACAGAAATATAAAAAGAAACACAAAAAGCATATGTACACAAGTATGGTGAAAAGTGTGGCACTGGTAAACAAGAAAAAATTAATGTCAACCGAAATGGACTTCCTCAGAATAAGCTGTAGAAAATCAAGATTAGAAAGAATTAGAAATGAAACGATAAGAGCAGAGATAAAAATGAATCGAACAATAGCGGAAGAAATTGAAAGAAGGCAGCTAATTTGGTTTCGACATGTGAAGAGAATTGAAGACGACAGATGGTCCCGACAAATATTGGAATGGGTACCACCAGAACGTAGGAAAAGAGGATGACCACGGAGAAGCTGGAGAGACGATGTAGAGGAGGCAATGTCTGCCAGAGATTTAATCGAAGATATGTGTCTTGACAGAACTGGATGAAAGTTGGCGACGGAGAAACGGCGACAACTATAAAAAATCCATGATCGATGGAATTTTTATTTGGAAGATGAAAAACGATCCGGAGCGCTACTAAAAATTGAGGAAGAAGAATTAATGGCAAGAATTGATGAAGAGCCATCAGAAACTTGCAAAAACACGTGGAGTCGCTCAACTAGCCATTTGACATCGTTTGAAAGAAATGAGAGTGACCCGAAAGGTAGAAAATTGAATTGACAGATGTTGCTCCTTCCGATTACCATCTCTTCCGATCGATGCAACATGGCCTGGTTGACCAGCACTTCTCCAATCACGATGAAGTCAAAAAATAGATTGATCCATGAATAGCAGGCCAAGGAGCCGGCCTTTTACGCAATGGGATCCGTCAATTGCCAAAAAGATGGGAAAAAGTATGGGCTAGCAACGAACAATACTTTGAATGTATAACCAATTTTTCACAATAAAACTTCAATTATCGACATAAAACCGCACAAGCTTATTTATACTCATTATAGTTTGAATTTTTCTGTGTCCAATAGTAATCAAGAAGTATTCTATTCAACACAAAACAAATGTTTCTATTTACTGTGGGTGCTTTGCTGTTATCTTCGTTGTGGGTATTTTTGCCAAGGGTACCACATCTATTAAGTTGGATATAGAATTCATAATAGTCCCTTCCTGTCCCGTTAATATACATGCAGTCGGGATCATAGGCGTATCCTAAAATGCAAAGAAATACTCAGTTTTCATTGTTTGAAAGGTTGAATTATTCAGCTTACCTGCTGAATACACCAAGCCATTGAAAGTTCCATTAAATCCCACTCTGATCTTCATATAATCATCTTGGCATTCGGCTTCAATATCTGAAAATGAAAACTATGTTGTATTTGACTAATTATGATAATGCAAGTTTTGGACAAAGGTTCACTATTTCTAAAATGTTGTTATATTCTTAAAAACAAATTGAATATGGAATATTGAAGAATCGATTTGCATCGTCTTTAACCCTGGTATCTACGGCCATTATCTTTTTTGAATTTCTAAAGTCTAAAGTGAAATTTGTTCCAAATTTTTCAACGGTTCGATGAATAACAAGTATAAAATTCTCATTTGAGGCAAAATACCTGGGAATTGTCCTGGACAAAACTCTCAGTTGGGATGGGTTTCTGGACTTGCAGGCGGATCTGTGGTCAAACTTGGGGTCTAAAGCCCAGGCAGATGTACTGGCTATACACTATGGTAATTAGACCACGGATATGGCGCTGTAGCGTGGTGGAAGAAAGGCCAACAAACGGTTGGCAAACATAAGCTCACTCGACCACAGAGACAGGCTTGCCTTGCAATTACAGGTGCGTTTCTCACCACACCCACGGCAACCCTGAAGGTCCTACTAAATCTACCACCCCTGCACCTACTCGTGCAGAGGGAGGCGGAACGGACCACATACAAACTTTATCAACTGGCGATCGACAAGTCAGGGGCAATAGTGATGGGAGGCTCAAGACTGTTGGACGAGCTTTTAACGAACAGCACCCTATCGATGCCCTCGGATCTAATGTCAAAAGTCATGAGCCAAGAACGGCATTTTAATGTAATCGTCTCCAGTCGGGACGAACGGACCCAGCATGTTGAGGTTCTATTTAGGACCGACCTTGACTAGTTCACAGACGGCTCGCGAACGACGAACGGAAAGGAAGCGGGAGTCTATGGGAGCAAATCGAGAATCAACATCTCACTGAGTCTCGGTCAAAACGCAACCATACTCCAGGCTGAAATATTTGCCATTGAGACCACGGCAGAACTGCTGATAAAACGGCAAATCTACCATGGCAAAATAAAAATATTTACTGATAGTCAGTCAACTCTGAAGAATAACGCTCTGGAATCCAGCTCTAGTATCTCGAGAACGGTCTGGAGTTGCCGCACGGCTCGGTATGTATAATAGAGTCAATCTGGTTTGGATACCGAGCCACTCAAACTATTTGGGTAACGAGGAGGCAGATCGGCTGGAGCCGCGCTGCCTCTGGTAAGACCGGAACATTCCTGGGAATACCACATGACGTGGCTAAGCAGGCGATAACAGGAATGTGAACTCAAGACTAGAGTCTTTCTGGCGGAGCCATTCTGCCATGAAATGTTCGAAAGTGTTCCTTGAAACAGCCTCGAACAAAAAGATGGCGAACCTAGCGTTAGGTCTGGATAGAACACTTGTCGGAATTATGACACGTCACTGCAGACCGAAAGCGCATTTGCATAAAATCGGTCTGGCTGAAGACGATGAATGCAGGCTATGTCTTGAGGACACTGAAACAGACATGCAAATCGTCTCAGAGTGCTCAGCGGTGAGTCGTATCAAATTCAAGGTCTTTCGTCCGGCCTTTATTGCCCACTTTTAACTGAAAAAATTATCCCTGAACAAGATTATCTGTTTTATCCAAAAACTGAATCTCGCCGGAGAGATATAAATTAGGGGTGAACCACAATAGTCCGCGGACGCAGTGGTAGGGTGGACAGACGCTAGCTCACCATAAATAAAAAAAAAGGATAAAAAAGCTGAAAACCACTTAAGCCCTTGTAATATCATCCAGGCTCCCCACAAAATTTTGCATTAGCTTTCTAGTTGTTATTTTACACCTACATGCTAAATTATAACTCGATCTGTTGCTATGGCTTCTGTAGCGCACAAAGTTTCTCTGACAACCAAATAACTTTCATTAATCTTCTGATGATGAAATCTTCATGAAATTTTGCATGAACATGTGTGTTATCATTTCACTCCTTAATCCTATACTTCAAATCGATCGGATTCGTAGTTTAGAAAATATTGAGAAAAATAAGAGGAATTTTTGAATGTCAGTAACTGCGAAACCATTGGACTGCTTTTGCTCATTCAAGAAAGAAAGAATATTGAGGACACAAATCTACTGAAAAAATTTCAAGTTCTACCATTTTCAGTTCCAAAGCTAGAATGTTCAAAGCTGCTTCTCATAACACGATTCTTACGAAATTTCGCATAAACATGCGAATTATTATTCTGCTCCTAAGTATTCAATTTCAGACCGATCGGATTTTTAGTTTGGAAAATCTTGAAAAATAGGAGAAAATTTCAAATGTGAATAACTAGGAAACCATTGGATTTAATTCATGAGCATAATGCAACATTTCTCCATATTCTTGGTTTGAATCTAGGTAAATTTTTCCAGACAGAAGTTCCAACATATGGAAAATAAAATCAAGAATAAACGTAATTGATACAATGCGAAAAAAGGTTATAATGAACCTCCGCATAAAATTTGCAGTTTTTCCTTTGCTTAAAATTATGGCTCCAATCATAGTTGGAATTCTTTTTTGTTTTATCTCTTTATTTATAATAAAATATCAAATAATTTATTTATTAATTTTAAATGACAACTTATATTCCATTTGACATTGTATATTGAGTTTTGATTATACTACTCTGTCAAGAAAGTACCCGGAATTTTCAATTAAAACAACATTTTTACATTTAATCGTCAAAATTTATTGCGTCGCCTTCAAAATAGGCTTCATTTGCTCCAATACATCTATACCAACGGAACTTCCAATTATCGAAACATTTTTTATAGGCGCTTTCCGGGATGGACTTTAGCTCTCGCGCCGAATTTTGTTTTATGGCTTCAATCGACTCAAAGCGGGTGCCACGAAGGGGCAATTTTAGTTTTGGGAAGAGGAAAAAGTCGCAGGGAACCAAATCCGGCGAATACGGTGGTTGCTGAAGCACGTTTGTTGAGTTTTTGGCGAGAAAGTCAGTCACAATCGTAGTTCGGTGAGAAGGCGCGTTATCGTCATGCAAAATCCATGAGTTGTTCGCCCACAAATTTGGCCGCTTCTTACGGATACGCTCACGCAAACGTTTCATAACGCCTAGGTAATACTCCTTGTTTACCGTCTGACCCTCTGGAACGAATTCGTAGTGCACCACGCCACGGATATCGAAGAAAACAATGAACATCACCTTCATTTTCGAGCGGCTTTGGCGTGGTTTTTTCGGTTTCGGCTCATTTTTTGCCACCAATTCCGATGATTGCTGGCTTGTTTGCATATCGTACTCGTAGACCCAGGTCTCATCACCAGTTATAATGCGTTCCATGAATGTAGAATCGGAATTACAGCGATCCAGTATGTCTGAAGCAACCTGTTCGCGATGACGTTTTTGAAGAAAATTCAGGTCTTTCGGTACGAGTCGTGCGGCCACCTTTCTCATGCCCAAAATATCAATCAAAGTCGTACGTGCGGACTCGTGGGATATCTTAAGATCATGTGCTATCTATCTCAAGCTGGTACGACGGTTTTCCAGCACCCTTTCCTTAATTTTATCGACGTTATCTTCGATCGAAGCCGTCGATAGGCGTCCGGAACGAGGTAAGTCTTCGACCACTTCACGACCGTCCTTGAAGGCTCTGTACCACTGATATGCACGAGTTTTCGATAGAGCATTATCACCAAAGGCCTTTTGCAATATTTTCAATGCATCGGCACACGAAAATTAATTTGCAACACAAAACTTTAAACAAATTCTTTGCTCAACGTAATCACCCATAGTAAAAATCGGCACGCACTCTGACATCGACTGACTTAATCAGCTGTTGCAAACACACTAGTTGACAGATCCCGCTCAAGCTTGGCATAGTAATTAAGGACAGTGGAACCAACCTAGGAAAAAAAAGTTTTACCTGCCTCATTGCCCCGCCAGATTTAAATCGATAATTCCCGGTACATTCTTGACAGAATGTATACGTCTATTAAATATGAGCGGTGCTTATGTAGACATTAATATAATTCTAAAAGTTTTTTGAATAAAATTTTTTTTGAAATTAAAATTGTAGAACACTGTCAGATTAAATCTGTTTTGATATTCAGACTCTTTATTTATATTTAACCCAATTACATTCGTTTAGAAGAACATTCCATCGAGCGTGAAATGTGAGGTAACTCATTTAAATTTTTGATTAAAGCACTGCTCGTTTTTCAAAGAGCACTATATTCGAACAGCTGGTGTGATCAGCAGTGAGCCATATCCCATTCTTCATTTATTCTGTCGAAAGTGAATCTTAATTCGACCATGGACAATGCATAAATACTGTATGCTGTAATGGGTCACTCAAAACATGGAGCATGACAGAAGTGATTGCGTGTTGTAAAAAATTTTAAAGTTTTACAAAGAACTCTAATGGTATACGCTATCTTTTTGGTCCATTCAATTGCGATTGGAGTAGATCATTGAATAAAATGTGTTACCTTGAAGCATCAGATGTGTTATTATTGATTTTTCTCGTTGAAGGTTGTAGAGCGATTTTCACTATACAGATATAGAGAAAATAACTATTGCTTCAAAAGGTAATAGGAAAGATTTTCTCACCAAACGAACTTATGAATCTGTAAAGTTGTCGCCCACAATTAAGAGAGCAAAATTGATTTTGCAAGACCCAACAGCTAGCAAGCAAATTGTAGTTGAGTATTATTCATTATATTATTTATCATATCATTAATTCCAAAGAAACAATCTTTATCTCTTAAATGTACAAATATTTTCCCATGCAATCTTTGAACTCCTTCTTTGAAGATGTCCACAAACAGATTTTTCGCTGTTAATTTAGCCTATTGTGGAGCTCTCAGAGAAACATCAACTTGCAATTCAGACCGTACCCTTTTGTAAGCTGGTGAAGAAAATACTACCGTAGGAAGTCTAAACATGCCTTTTATTCTTTGGGGTTTGAACTAGTACAAATTAGTGCTTTTCTACTTACGTTGTACTCTTGTTGTGTTGTATCTGAATTTCCTATACTCTCTGTCCCATGTGTCCACTGGCAATTTCCAGTCTACATCTTCTGGTGCTGAAGGAAGTTCTCTATCTCTTACTGGGGGTAAAGGTACATAACCTGCAGTATCTCCTATGAATATTACCTGTGAACCAAACACTACATAATTTGGTTGTTTCAAACATAATAAAGAATGAATTCCTATTCATAAGAGCAATTATTACTTTTAATTTTATTTTACACTCTTTTCAAAAAATTTGTATATCAAAACAGATTTAATCTGTTAGTCTTCTACAATTTTAATTTCAAAAAAATTTTTTTTAAGAAACTTCAAGAATTAAATTAATGTCTTTATAAGCACTGCTCATATTTAATAGACGTATAAAATCGAAACTCATTATGAAAATTGTAGAAGACTAACAGATTAAATCTGTTTTGATATTCAAATTTTGTAATAATCTTTCTATCAAGTAAAAAATCGTTTCTTATTATTTTATTTTACAATCATTATGAAATCGGCAGAAGCGGAGGGGACTCTTGTCTAACCAAAAACAAGACCTCCTAATTAATCGAAAGCAATAAAAGAATCCCTTTGAACTTCTGGTTCAGATATTGACCAGAAATCGGTTGTAAACATTATCTCTGGCAAGTAGAATGATTTATACAGGTATGGAAAAGACAGTCGGAAAGATAAGTAATTCATTGTTAAACCTCAGCGCGATGCGATGACGAATGAATGACTGTTCTCTCTAAATGGCAGTGAAGGGTTGCTTCGATCGAAACAAGCAGTGCAAAGCCTCATTTCGATCGAAGCATTCCCTCCACTGGCATTACAATAATAGTTTATTTGCCAATAATTAATAAACAATATAAAGAATAAAATTCTTTTACAACTTTCACATTGAGATAGAACATTCGTTTATTCATCATTGCATCGCGCTGAGGTTTTGATTCTTCCACTGCTCCACTGGACGTCTTTATTAACATTGAATTTCTTATGTTTCCGACTACCTTTTCCATACCTGTATAGGTACTAACTGTAAGGGAAGAAACAAGGAAATTCTTCCTTATGCAGACTGAAAATCCTGAACGAGACAGAACAATAATTTAGTAAGGTTTTTCAGTTTTCAATTAACAGATTGATTGGTCGATCTATTGATTTCTTATTTTTCAGTATGTGTTTGTTTAATAGATTGGATATTCAATAGACAATTCAATCAGTAAACTACATGAAAATTCAGTGAGAAATTATAGTAGGAACTGTTCCATGAAAATTCTTGACTTAAATGTCAAATAAAATATATCTATATAAATCTCGGAAAATTCTACTATAATACACTAAGGTTTTTCAATATTACATATGTACGACCTAAATGTAACGGGGGTTAACCCGTTTCACACTTTTTATAATGTGTATCAAAACTGATGTTCAGAGTGAATCCAATTATCATGTTTAAAATTGATCCATTTTCTGGTCTGATTCCTTGATAGCAAGGAGTGTAAATTATTTTATAACTCGGATGAGATTTTTATGTCTGTAATAGATATGGAAACTTTATCAGCAATGAAGAAACAAATACGGTTTATGTTTGGAGACTTTTTGTAGATGATAGAAAGTTTATGAAAATACGGTAAGAGTTATTGAAAAATTTTTTGGCCTAGAAAAAACAAATTTTTTCTTGGTCTGCAAACCAGACGTCCATAGTCTATTACCTCTTCGTTGGAAGAAAACCGAACTGAAAGCGGTAGAGTCTTTAAGCATTCAGGGAAGGTTAAGAGTCTAAATATCTCAACAGAGTTTGTTAATGAGCAAAATCGGTCCAATGGTTTCGCAGTTTGAAATTTTCTCTTTCTTTTTCGCAATATTTTCCAAACTATAAATCCGATCGATCTTAAATTCTCGGAATTTGGAAGTAGAATAATAACCTGCATATATTCTTGCGGAATTTAGTGAAGACCGTATAACTAGAAGTAAAAAAAAATTTGTAACTGATCAACGTAGAGCGCTAGCTTCAACAATATAACTTTCGAACGGAAAGAGTCTTAAAACTTTTTGGGTGAGTTAAGAACCTAAATATCCCACTTGAGTTTGTTTATGGCTAGAATCGGTTAAATAGCTTCCCAGTTATTTACATTTAAAATTTTCTCTCATTTATCTTAATATTTTCGAAATTACAAAGATGATCGATCTGAAATTTGATATTTAGAAGAAAGATAATTAATGCGAAATTTCGTGAAGATCGTATTATCATAAGATTCAAAACAAAACTAAATATTTTGTTAGCGGAGCAGCGTTGAGCGATATCGAAACCATAGCAACAGTCCTACGTTTGAATTAAAATTTAGCGTTTGGAAGAAATAACGACACAAAGGCTAATATAAAATTGCGTAAGGATCGTATGATTAGAAGGTTCAAAAAAATTATTTGTTAGCGTAGCAGCAACACTGAAAATTGGAAATTTTGTTAGGGGTTGCAGAGAATCCAACGATAAGTACACGTCACATTGCCGAGAAAATTATGTAAGTCATACAACTGTCCTAAGATGACTCCGCAAAGAAAAACTTCATACATATAAAATGACTTTGGTGCAGAAGCTATGAGTAACAGAAGACTATCCAGATCGTAGAATGCATTTCTGCGAAATAGTGATAAATAAACTGAACAGAAATGAAATAGCTGTTGGTACAATCCTTTTTTCTGATGAATCAACATTTACATTGAACAGGACAATAAAACTGTAGATATTATGGAATCCTCATTGGATGCGTGAGATGCAGTATCCTCAAAAGGTGAACGTTTGGCCGGGTATCATATTCTTGGTCCTACATTTATAGATGGGACTTCGACAGCCGAAAAATATTTGAGTTTGATTAGAGACGAAGTTATTCCTGAGTTAGTCAACTTATTTCCTAATGCAATATTTTCAATCCTACCGAATGAAAATGTCCTGTTCCAACAGGATGAAACACCACCCCATTATGCTTCAATGGTCAGAACTTATCTGAACGAATCTTTCCCAATAAATGGATTGGACGAAGAGGTACTACTGAGTGGCCAGCTAGATCTCCAGACCTTACGACATTGAATTTTTTCTGTGGGGTAACTCAAGAACAAAGTAAATGCCACACATCCGACGACCATCGCAGGCCTCAAAGGAAGGATAACTACATAAATGCAGAATATTTCATCTCAAACTTTAAACAAAGTTAGGAACGAGTTTTATAGAAGACTGTGTTATTGGCAAGAACAAGGTGGAGAACATTTTGAGCATTTATTTCAATGTATTAAAATCAATTATATCATGTAATTTAAGTATTCAGTTTCATTCATAATAGACAATATATGATATAGTTCGTTGAAATCAGGTTATTAAGGAGCTTTAAAAATTATACAAGGTGTTCCACTTAAAATAAAGAGGGCGGACTAAGCTGGACTTGCGCTAACCACCCGTAATATTTAAAATTATGCTTAAAAAGAGCACCATTGAATTTGAAAGTTTACGCATCCCAATGTTTTTCATAATTTTTTAGCATAAGGACACAAATAATTTCATTCCATAAGTAGTGTCCACACTTGTCTATATTAATGAAAGGCTTGCATTTTGTATTATGAAAATTAATATGAAAACATCCAATTGTTCCGAGAGAACTTTGGACATACAGACTTATTTAGAGTTCTTGCTTTGTAATGTCTTTTTGTCTACATTTATGGTTTTACTTTCATTTCCCTAATATGATGGATCCATATCATCATAATCCCTGAGAGATTTTTCTTCTCATCCAAGTTACGTAAATAGAAAAAGTGCAACTGATTATTGGATCATTTCACGCGTTTAGGTTGTACAATCAAATAATAATATTCTGTTGTGCAGTTCCGATTGTTAATGACCATCGAAGCTATTATTTATCATATTATCATGGTTACCTGCATTTATTAAACGTATAATTGAAACTACCAATTTTCTGGTCTACTTTTCTTGTCATTGAGATTCTCTCACGAAGAAATTTTAAAATGAGAGTATTTATATGTCAGTAAGCCATCAAATTATTCAAATCTTGTTCGAGTGAATATGTATAGAAAAACGTATGTTGATAGAAAGTAAACTAATTCGAATGAAAGTTTTATATCGGGTGATTTTTTAGAGTGATAGAACTTTAAATTGAAATAAAACACATTCAAATTAAGATTTTGTTTATTTGAAAGATAATTTTATGACATTTATGTTTTTAAAATAATTTCCGGTATATGTCCACCACGACTAACTCTGAGGAACCGCATTCGACCAGACCAATTTTGGACCACTTTTTCGAGTAATTCATGCCTTGTTTCATCAAGAACACGAGTTATGTTCGCTTCCAAAGCGTCTATTGTTTCTGGTTTATTAGCATAAACCAATAACTTGACATAACCCCAAAGAAAATAATCCAGTGGAGTTATGTCGCATGATCTTGGAGGCTAATTCATTGGACCATTTCTCGAAATAATGTTATCGCCAAATCTTTATTTCAATAAATCAATTGTTACGGTAGCAGCATGAGGTGTAGCACCATCTCGTTGAAACCAAAACACTTCTGGGTCGATACCATTCAAATTTTGAAACAAATAATCATTGATCATCGATCTGTAACGAGCACCATTCACTGCAACATTAGCTCCAGCATCGTTTTTAAAGAAATGTGCTCCGATGATGCCTCCAGCCTAGGAAGCACACCATACAGTGCATTTTTCAGGATGCAATGGAACCTGCAGAACTTCTTGAGGATAGTTTTCACTCCATATACGGCATCTTTGCTTGTTTACATAGCCGTTCAACCATAAATGAGCTTCATCACTGAACACAATTTCACGATAAAAAAGTGGATCAAATTCAAGCTTTTCTAGGGCCCAATCAGCAAACAAACGACGCTTATTATGGTCAAGTGGCTTTAGTTCTTGAAAAAGTTGGATCTTGTATGGGTGTAGACCAAGATCTTTACGCAAAATTTTCCATGTGATGGATGCACAGAGTCCAAGTTGTTGTGAACATCGACGAACAGACAAATCTGGATCATCATTAACACTATGACTTACAGCAGTGATATTTTCTTCTGTACGTACAGTTCTTTGTCTTGTTGTTGTTGTGGCATTGAGTAGAGAAAATGATGTCCGAAATCTATCGATAGTACGACGAATAAGCTGCTCTGATGGACGATTATGTAAACCATAAAATTCACGAAGTGCTCTATAAGTTCAGCGAATAGAACCCCGATTTCGAAAATAAATTTCAACAATTTGTAAATGTTGTTGCTGCGTGTGTCTTTCTATGATAATTTGTGTATGCTCACTGAACAGAAATGTCAAAACAACATGGCTTCTACGTTCTGTCAAATCACAGTTATCCCTATCGAATATTCTATCACTCTGAAAAAATATTTATCAATAAATTCAGTACATAAATTTTTTAATCGAGGATTACAGTTTGCGAGTGTCAAAACTGACATTAAAATATTTTAGAGTAATTACGCTTAGAAATAATTTTTTCTATCGAAAAAATGGGTAAAAAATTACGTTGTCATCAATGTGGTAGCGTATATGTAGGACAAATCGGGAGATCTTTTCAAAAAAGGTTCATAGAACATCAATCATCATTTAGGACCCGGAAATTAATTTTGTGAAACATTTTTTCGAAACAAACCATGTTTGAATGAATTGGACAATCTTGAAATATTACCTCGAGGAAGCGAAAGACAAAAAAGTAGACATCCAGGAATCGATAGAAATATTCAAGCGTAAGCACGTTTCAGAGATGAAATTAATTAAACGTGTAGACGGCCCTTTGGCACACCCCACTTCTTGAAGTTTTGTACAAGCCGCAACCTTCAATGAATATATACAGGTCCTGCAATAGTCCGTTGCGCTTTCATAGCTGCCGAACCTGACATCTTAGAAATTACGTTCGAGAGCAGGCTCCGTGTACTTTCATTTCTGCATCTCAGGAAATTATTTTCTAATATACAGGGTGCTCCCAAAAAAACTATTCAATAAATAGTTTATTTTTTAAATGAATCCCCCCGTATATTTTCAATGGTCTTCAATATCTCTATCATGGCGTCTCTACTGAATTTGAAGCGGCAGTGAGGGAGGTTCTTTGAAATAAACGTCCAAGTCTCCTAAGTGACTTGAAAACATACTCAAGATAATCGTACTCATAACAGTTCTCCTTGGTAACTATTAGTAGGAAAAGCTTCTTTTAAAAGTTTTTGATTAATTGCATGCTTTACACTTTGGAATCCCACCTTAGTTTCAATTTAATGTTCTCAGTTATTGCACGTTCGTTCATCATAATTCCGCTCATTGCCCTTTTCATTCTTGTATTCTTGTTTCAGTGTCATTAATTCGACCGTTTCACTAAAATGCATTGCCTTTGTATATAACTAAAGCGGCACGACCCTCACAACTTATCTATTTTGTTGTATACTTTCTCTCGGTGCCTGGTATATAACTGATTTGCATGTATTGTGGTGTAATCCCCGGCTACCTAAGTCTTTGTTTCCTTTTATTGTAAAGTTCACTAACACGTCCAGGTGATGGGGTACTGTATCTATTTTATAATATCCGAGTCAGTTCACGTTAAATGTTTGCCAAATGCTTGCGCCCTCTTGCTTTGAGAAATTGTAATCCTTGTAAACCAGTGGCGTTCTTTGGGGTGAATCTTTAAGTAGTCCTGGACAATATATTGTATAGAGACAGTAAATAACTCCGGATAACCAACACTGATGTGCAAATGTGTGAGTGATTGATGGATCATTGTCCCTGAGGTATTGGTTTGCGTGGCCCTTCAGGTAGTGTACGGTGTGTTCTATAGTAATATCTAAGCTTCCCTGTGCATTGGCCACTGTTAGGAGACCAGATATAGCCCTCTTGATAGTTGCATTTCCGGTTGACTCGGGTTATGTTAGATCTACTCTTCAAGGTGATCTCCTGGGTATACCACATTATCCACCCTTCTGTCTATCCATATCCCGTCCTCGGGACCCGTAGCTGATGTTCTGCACTGGTTACAGGGAGTTATAGCTGAAGCTGCACGCTCACTGTAAGATCCCTCTGTTGTATACCCGGGGCGTTATCAGGTTTACTCTGTATCTTCACGAATCACTGAGTGTTTGTTTCTGTTCATTGAGGGTTGTTGCCTTTCAGTATTACTAATATAAATATATTATTCGACTTTACTGTGTTTTGAATATTTGAACTTCCCGTCACTGTTTCCTTGCTCTCGTTTAGGTGGAATTTGTCTACAACGTAGCAAAGTACGGAATAGTACAATAAGCTTACCCGGAAATGAAATTTTAGATCTATATATATATATATATATATATATATATATACTACTCTGTCAAGAAAGTACCGGGAATTTTCAATTAAAACAACATTTTTACATTTAATCGTCGAAATTTATTGGGTCGCCTTCAAAATAGGCTCCATTTGCTCCAATACATCTATGCCAACGGCACTCCCAATTATCGAAACATTTTTTATAGGCGCTTTCCGGGATGGACTTTATCGTACTCGTAGACCCAGGTCTATTCACCAGTTATAATGCGTTCCATGAATGTAGAATCGGAATTACAGCGATCCAGCATGTCTGAAGCAACCTGTTCGCGATGACGTTTTTGAAGAAAATTCAGGTCTTTCGGTACGAGTCGTGCGGCCACCTTTCTCATGCCCAAAATATCAATCAAAATCGTACGTGCGGACTCGTGGGATATCTTAAGATCATCTGCTATCTCTCTCAAGCTGGTACGACGGTTTTCCAGCACCCTTTCCTTAATTTTATCGACGTTATCTTCGATCGAAGCCGTCGATGGGCGACCACTTCACGACCGTCCTTGAAGGCTCTATACCACTGATATGCACGAGTTTTCGATAGAGCATTATCACCAAAGGCCTTTTGCAACATTTTCAATGCATCGGCACACGAAAATTCATTTGCAACACAAAACTTTAAACAAATTCTTTGCTCAACGTAATCACCCATAGTAAAAATCGTCACGCACTCTGACATCGACTGACTTAATCAGCTGTTGCAAACACACTAGTTGACAGATCCCGCTCAAGCTTGGCATAGTAATTAAGGACAGTGGTACCAACCTAAAAAAATTTTTACCTGCCTCATTGCCCCGCCAGATTTAAATCGATAATTCCCAGTACTTTCTTGACAGAATGTATATATATATATATATATATATATATATATATGCAGGTTTGTATATATCTATTGTAGAATCTAGTGTCCTCTATATATAAGGGGTAGCAAGAACAAGTAAATGTGAAATTTTTAATTTCAATTTATTAATTAAGGTAATGAAAAAATGTTCACGTATTTTTGGTAAATTTAGGTAGAAGAAAGCTACAGCAAAGAAGTTTTTGATGCCTCATCTAACCTGCGGCCAGTGCGTTCATTAGTTATTTCACTTGATTGCAAAAGTGTAACCATCTAATTTCCGACGCAAAAGTGATATATATTAATGAATAATCAACAACAAACACCTTGGAAGTCACTCAAAGCCATCCGCAATGAGGTGACGCCCCTACAGACCTTGGTGCTAAAAATTTCACGCTTTCCTCGACAATTAAGATAGTTAAATGAGAGGAAATTGCGATATTCGCAAGGAAACCGATGGAACGTTTCGGACATCAGTTTTTCATAACCACAATTATTCCGTATTTCATAGATGGTACCGATATGTCAGTGGTAAGGAGCGATTCAATGATTTGCGTAGGTGGGCGCGATAGATGGCGCTCGTTTCGCAATGGTACATGGTCTTCGAGATGAGATTTCCAAACATGTTGGGCTCTCTGATGTCTCAATATGCGTGTGAAGGAAAGGAAGAATTACAATGGCATCTGATACTTATCTGAGGGTCCGAGAAGATTGGAATCGATCCGTGGTCCATTAAATTTTTGTATTTGGGAAAGAGGAATAAACGTTTAGCGACGTCCGCACTAGAGGACCATGAAGACTTTTTCGTTCTTGGTTCGTTATTTCTAAATATTAAAAATAAAGAATCGAACAATTATTTCTTATTGCAATTTCTAAGTATTATTCCATCTTCAATTACATGAAAACTTAACAATAGGTATAAAGTATTCATGCAGGATCATGTATGAAAGAACGGTAAAAAAAATACCAGAGCTATACTCGCAAAATGTGAGTACAGTGGTGAGAACTCAATTCTGATATCAGGTTTTAGTTAATATTGTTGAATATTTTGGGATTTATATAGATTCGTTTGATCATTCATTATTTTCAAATGTTTTTATAAGGTAATGTGTAAACTTTAGTGGACTAATTATTTCTGTCTTTTTGAGTTTATATGTGCAATTTTCGAATTAATCATTGTGAATAATCATATAAATCATGAGTTTTGAGTCTACTTTGTGAAAGATCGATTTAAAATAAGAAATAGAAAATTAGATTTCTGATACATATTTCTATACTTTCTTGTCCCACCTCCAAAAGCGAGCACATCAGAAACATGCCAGGCAATCTACCAAGGTGATGTAACTACGGATCCTGTAAGAATTTTCTCACAATTCTTGTTGTACTCAGAATTTGCTTCTGCGAAGCGGATGATATCACAGTTTAAGCATAATCTCCGCGTATTTTCAATCAAGTGCCTCTCAACCAATCCATTCATCGAGATAATCATCACCATAGCTCATACTCCTTATTAATTATATGTTTTTATTGATTTTTTAAAGTTTTAATCCAAATAACTTCCGACTGAAAATTTTTTGTACATTTATTTATCAGCAATCAGAATAGAAATTCTATGAGCAAATTTTTTGACAATTTAACTTGAATAGAGAACATAACGTGAAGAGATTCTTCCCATTGGGAGAATCTCTATATTCCATTAGTTTAGTTGGGCATTTCCTTTTTAGTCTTCTTGTTTGGTTATTTCGTGTTAAGGGTCGAATAAGGATATTTGTATGTTTTTCTAATCTAGAATGGTGATCTCGTATCAGATATTCATGGAGTGTTAGGTTGATAACATACCATGGTGCATCGGCTATCATTCTCAATATCTTGGATTGACATCTTTGAATTATAGCTATATTTGACTTGCTTCTGCATCCCCAAATTTCAAGTCCATACGCCCAAATTGGATTTATAATTGTCTTGTACAGAAGAATTTTATTTTTTAATGACAGTTTGGACTTTCTTCCTAAAAGCCAATAGATTGCCTTGATTTTAAGATCTACTTGTTTTCGTTTCTTTTTAATGTGCTCCCTCCAAGAAAGTTTGGATCAAAGTGGAATCCCAAATACTTGGCCATTTCCTCCTGTGATATTGTTTTTCCATTCAGATGAATTGGGCATCTTTCTTTTCTTAAAGTGAAATCTACTTTTTTTGATTTTGTTTCATTTATTTTTATTTTCCATTTGTTGACCCATGACTCAGATTGAGATGATCTGTACAAGTTTAGATACTTTTTTGGGATCTTCATTTGATGCCATTATGGTTGTAACATCTGCAACAGTTCCTATTGTTGTGCTATCACATGTTGGCAGATCAGAAGTGTACAGCATATAGGGGATCGGACTCAATACACTTCCTTGAGGAGCCCCGGCTTTAATCGGATAGTTTTCAGATGTTTCCTCTTTTTGTTCTCCTTCAGTAAGGTATGATTGCAGAATACTGAAATACTTCAGAGGGAAAATATTTTTGACTTTATATAGCAAACCAGCATGCCAGACTTTGTCAAAAGCTTGGCACATCCAAAAATACTGAGTAACATTACTGCTTTTCTTCAATTTAACAAATTTTTTATATAAAAAACGTAGAGATTTTTATGAGAAAATGTTGTAATTAATATTTGTAATATCTTTGTTGAAAAACAAACAAAAGTTACTCACTGAATTTTTCACTTGTCATTCTAAGATGAGATACAATCTTCATAAGAGGTTGGAGAAGATTGTTTTGAACAAAAATAAATTGAAAGTTACTTCTTTTTTTTTTAAAAAGAAGATAATAATTGGATCAATACTTCGAAACCGCTACAAATTAAATCAAAAATATTTGGATGATATTTTTGAATATCCAATCGGAATAGGCTTGGATGATGGTTTCTGGATGAGCAAAGTTAGTTCTCTATGTTTTCTTTTGATTCTCTATTGGTTAACTGCCGCTCATATGTGTTTATAACTCTTGATGTCTAAAAAGTGAAATAGTGTTTCTAAGACATTTTATTCAATTTAATTTTGAAAAATTTTTAAGAGATTTTTCATATTATATTTGTAGAGGTTTCAGAGAATTGATCTAACTATTATCTAGAATATTTCAATAAAATCCTTCGTAGTAATTTTCCATTTCTATTTATTTATCATAATTATAATTTTTATTTTCACATATGAGAGTGACAGTTTCCGCATATAAAGTCTATGAACGTATCTTCTTTTCAAAATTTTTCTGTGAGTAGCCTAATTTTTACATGGTACTCCAACATGTTTTAAAATTTAGCTTTCGAACAGAACATTTAGTGATGAATATATATTTCATTGATTGTTTTTATTCAGCATTCAAATAACTCCAAACTGATGAGAAAAATGGGTTAGAATTTCTGATTCTTTTTCTGGAGAATATGCTATCTATTTTTTCAAAAAGGGAAATGAAAAAAATTTTTTAAATTCTATATGGAACATTTTTTGGTGATTTTTCGCATGATACTCAAACATGTTTTGAAATTTTGCTTTGGAACAGGATATTTGGTGAATGAAGGTATGTATATATATCTTATTATAAAATAGAAAGGCCTTTTACTTGGTAGAAGAAATATAACAAAATTTGAATATTTAAACAAATTGAAATATGTTTATCTTCTACAATTTTAATTTCAAAAAAAATTTTTTTTTTTTTCAAAAATTTTTTTTTTTTATTCAAAAAACTTTTAGATTCAAATTTGTGTCTAAAACAAGCACCGCTTACATTCAATAGACGTATATAATCAAAACTCAATATATTATGTCAAATGGAATAAATAACCCAACAGATATACGAAAGTAATTAAAATTAATAAATAAATATTTAAAGGAGACAAAATTTTGTTTCTGGTCTTACCTTTAATAACACCAATTGCCTTTTAAAAACATGAACACACTTAAAGGACTTCTCAAAGAATATAATTTATTTGAAATATTTAATATATTTAAATATTAGAATAAGTTAATTCAAAAATCTCTAAAAAAATGTGCACTATATCTTCAAAAAACAAATATAATTCTAAGAAATCCCGTCATCAGCCCTCATTTAATATTCCAAATATCAAAATCAAAAAACTAACCTATATCTCTCCACGTGTTAAAAGACTAAAGCTTCGAAACACAGATCAAATATATAATTCAAGATTGATCTATGTTCTAACAAAATCAAAGAACAGTGTGAGTTATTTTAAGGTTTATTTAAATTCATTGACATTCCATAATGAGATTTATTGAAACCAAAATATAATTATATATTATATAAAAAAAATAGAAAGGCCTTTTACTTGATAGAAGAAATATAACAAAATTTGAATATTAAAACAAATTGAAATATGTTTATCTTCTACAATTTTAATTTCAAAAAATTTTTTATTCAAAAAACTTTTAGAATTAAATTTGCACCGCTTACATTTAATAGACGTATATAATCAAAACTCAATATTTAATGTCAAATGGAATAAATAACCCAACAGATATACAAAAGTAATTGAAATTAATAAATAAATATTTAAAGGAGACAAAATCTTGTTTCTGGTCTTACCTTTAAAAGGCAATTGGTGTTCTTAAAGGTAAGACCAGAAACAAAATTTTGTCTCCTTTAAATATTTATTTATTAATTTCAATTACTTTCGTATATCTGTTGGGTTATTTATTCCATTTGACATTATATATTGAGTTTTGATTATATACGTCTATTAAATGTAAGCGGTGCTTGTTTTAGGCACAAATTTAATTCTAAAAGTTTTTTGAATAAAAAATTTTTTGAAATTAAAATTGTAGAAGATGAACATATTTCAATTTGTTTTAATATTCAAATTTTGATATATTTTATTGATTGTTTTTATCAAGCATCCAAACAACTCCAAACTGATTAGAAAAATGGGTTAGAATTTCAGATTATTTTTCTGAAGAAGGCGATATCTGTTTTTGGAAAAAAGGGAAATGGAAAAGACTTCTTTGAATTTTATATGTAATATTTTCTGAAAAGTTTCTAAGAGATTTTTTAAATTAAATATGTAAAATTTTTCGGGAACTAATCCCGCTTTCATGGTATGTTTTCATAGGAGAATTGTTAACGGAACGAACAGCGAATGAGAGTCTGTATCCTGACATTCCCTAATGGAAAATATTAAATTTTCCCAATCGTATAAGTTGGAATTCTGCTACATTTCTAGGATAAGTACCCGTACTGTTATTAAAATCATCTGTCATGTAACATGACGGGCAGACACATTGAAATGAAATGGAAGTTGCCTTCATTAATTTCTTCCTATGTACTCTACCTTTCGGTTTTGAAATAACGGAAGCAGTGTCGCGTAATTCTGGATCCGATATAACAACTCTTCGTATGGAGAAATCATTAATTAATTTTACCTACGAGAAGTGCCATCAGGCGAATATGAGTCTCAAGAATATGACAACTATATCAAATCTTGTAACATCTCCCGAATGGCATCTACAGATAGGACGATACCGTCTCAACAAGTAGTATCATTTTGTGATCGGTTGTACCAGGACACTATCATTACCTTTATATATCTCTTTCACGAATTTTCAGCCGAAACTTTGAATTACTAATGAAATTCGAAAATATGCCCATTAAAAGAGTTATTTTCTCAAAATTCCAAAAATCTTAACCAAGCCAAATTCAAATTGAGTAGATGTAGAATATATATTTGAAAGTGTTCGAAAAATTCCGTGAGTCATCAGATAGACAGACTTGTGTCTAGATGTAATGATTTTTGACAGACTCTGAAGATATCAGATTCTATTCAGGAGAACTCGAAGGAGTCATTAAAATCACTCTCAGAGTGCATGAAGTTGACATTCTCAGAATGATCTCAAAAATAAAATCCAGAGTATTTAGTATAGATTGAATCAGTATATATGTTATACATATACAAGCCAAAGTTAATATACCTTGCGAATATAAAAATGTCGGGCCAATCAGCATTCTCCTCTGTATATAAAAAATCTTAAAGAAAGTTATCAATAAGTAACTTATTAACCATGTGAAGAAAAATAACATACTTCCTGAGGCACAGTAAGATGTTCGTAAATATCACAGGTGCTCTACGACATTGTCTGATATTGCAGATGATATTTTCCGGGAGAAACACAAAGATGTATTCACCATACTAGTGCTTCATTATGTAGGTCTTGATGATTGGGTTTTTGGAAGCTATTTCAATATGTCAAAAAGAGTAATGATTAACAATATTCTTGTTGAGGAACTATACCCCAACAGGTTTCGATATTGGGTCCTATTCTGTATGCCATTTACAACATCGGACAAGTAAACTTCTTCAAAGAGATGTAAGGTTCAATCTTATGCTGACGACACTTAGGTGTATTTATCTTTCGACAAATATGGAGCTCTTGATACATGTCGAACTATGAATACTGAACTTAGAGTGTTGAATGATTACTTTCTGAATCGTCTATTTCTGAACCCAGCAAAATGCTGTGTGGTACTTTTCGGTCCAGTTAAAATAGGTTAGGAAAACAATAAACATAAAAATTGGAGGCAAGACATGAAAAATTGAAGATTTAAGTTGAAAACATATCTCGAGCTGTATTCAGCTTACTTATTTTGAACTACAATCTACTGTAACCGTCATTACATTCCAGAAGAACACAAAAAAATAATTGTGCGATCCTCTAGTGCTCTCCTCTTTTAATCTCAGAGATGTTGTATATGCCGGCTGCCTTACTAGCACACAAAAGATGAGAATTGAAAGGGTCTAAAATTCATGCCTTTGTTTCATATATGGCATGGGATGGAGATAGGTGATAGGATATTTTCACTGTCTGCCCTCGGTCCAGTAGAAGCTGCTATAATAATTCTGGTACTTCTATACTTGGGTGGCTGTAGAAGTTTAAATTTTGTTGTATAAAATCTGACTGCTTTTAACGTTCTATTATTCGCTTGGTTCCACTGGATATTATGTATGTTCTGCTATTCTTAATTTGATTGTTTCTCCTTTGATGGTGTGATTTTTGTTTTCGTTAAGCCTGACTTCAAGAGGCCCTTTAGTTTCTCATATATAGGTTACTCCACATTCAATTGGTATCGAGTAGATGTCATTCTTATTATTTACTGTTTCTTCTGGTTGAGTTTTTGTGAGGAAACTTCTTAGGATATTTTCCGATTTGAACGCATTCTGGATGTTAAAGTCCCCAGTTATTCTGCGGATTTTCTCTGATAAGTCTATTACATAAGAAATTGATATTCTCATCTCGTCATTTGAAAAGTTAAAATCATCCGTTCAGTGGTCATACTTCTGTATAGTGGACTCAATTTGTTTAAATCTGTAGACATATGCCAAGGAATACTTCTTGATATTTCTCATTGCCTCTTCCAAGTCGTCCTTGTTATTTTATATAGTTTTTAAGCAGTTGTATAATGAACTTATGATGCCTCTCTTTGTGGATGCCAAGTCATTGGAATTATAATATAGGTATTGTCCTGTGTGTTTCAGTTTCTCGTAGACTCTGGTATAGATTGTGTTGTGGTTTCTCTTGACTAATACATCGAGTAAGGGTAATTTGAAATCATCTCTGGAAAAAGAAGAATATGCTAAATTTCCCCTTTCTGGATATAATAATCAAGAGAAATCACAAAAAGTCTCTACCACAGTCTACAGGAAACCAGGGTTGTACTCAAATTATAACTTCAATCACTCGGCATCAACAAAGAGAGGCATCAGAATAGCTCGAGACTACAACATCCGGACTGCATTTCAATCGGAAAATATTCTAAGAAGTTTCCTCACAAAAACTAAGCAAACAACAAGAACTGCATTTACTCGATACCTGTGAATATGGAGTAACCTATATGTGAAAAACGAAAAGGCCTTTTGAATTCAGAGTTTAGGAACATAAAAATCACACCACCAAAGGAGAAACAACTAAATCCGGAATATCAGAACATATCAGAGTCAAACATCATAACATCTAATGGAACCAAGATAATATTTTCCATCGAAAACAACACTGAAAAGAGCGCAAATTCAAAGAGGCGATCTTTATAAAACAAAATCCACACGTCTACTGTCCCACAAATATGGCACCTTCTAACGGACAGAACGCAGAATGTTAAAATAATATGAAGTATAGTTCAATTTATTCTTCATTCTTTCTTGTCATTTCGTAGCGATGCAAATGGAACGGAGAAGGCTGGAGCTATGTATTTTTCATATTCATGAGATTTTCAGTTTCTTCAGGGGAACAGTTCTAAAATTGTCAGAAATGACGTTGTTTTGACATTCGGATAATAGAACACAATCAAATCTGTATTTTATTTAAGGTTTTGTCCTTATAAAGGTATATTATTCATAAACCTTTCAGACCATGGACGTCTATCTGATAGCAAAATAATCAAATTACTTTGCCATTAACACTCAAGTCAACTCTAAATTATTTATATCTCCATATTCTTCTATACCAAGCATTAGAAACAATCGAACGTATAATATGACCGAAAAAATTCATTTTATTGGTGTAAAATCTTAATTTGTTGAACTGTTTCAGCCGTTACTATTTGGTAGTTGATCATAATTAAAACAAGTTGTAGAAATATTGTATGTTTTACTACCAATAAATTGATATTTCACACATTTATTGGTAATAAAATATAGTTATTTCTACAACTTGTTTTAATCTTAATTTGTGGAAGATTCTCGATTTCACGTAGGCGTAAGCGTGCACTGAGGGTTCTTTAAGTAAAAGTTAACCTATTCATTAACCGTCTAGGTATCTTGAATACATATTCAGTATTTTTTAAATTCGACTAAATGAATGCAAGAACTTATATGAAATTTCCATTAAGCATCGACTTCTAATTTAACTTACAGATTCGCTGGCGTCCTGAGTAAGGGCTTCTCGTGAGTGATTCTTGATGTCCGATGATAACCTGGCTGATTCTGCTGAAGGTAGAATGGTACCGTTAGATTGTTCTGGTTCTGCCCGTATTGTCCTTGATACACTACTGATGCTATAATCCATTGAGGTTGACATTTCATCAGTTTTTGAAATAACGAGCTGAAAGTGAGTATTTTTCATCAAAATGTATATTCGCATAATTCGAGAGCTAGAGACAGACTCTAGCTTATTTGTGTTCCAAATGTATTCCACACGTGTAACTCACGTTACAGGTAAAAATTCGCTGAAATATTTAAATGTTAACAAAAATTCACGCAAATCATGACATGGACGCTTTGCTATTCTCGGATGAGAACATTTTTATAGTCTAACAAGTTGTGAACAAACAAAACGGTCATGTTTACTTGAGTAATAGTTCTTCTCTCAATCGAGACCATTTGCGAAAATACCAAAAGCAAAAGCCAGCATCGGTAATGGTTTGGGCAGCAATCACATGAGATGGACGTTCTTCACTTGTTTTCAAATCAGAAGAAGTAAAACTTAATGCTCCAATCAAGTAAACAGTTCGAATCAGAACGCTCGGTATTTCAACAGTAGTCTGAACCAGCTCATAAAGAGCAGCACACCGTCCAATGTTCCAGCCTTCATTTCACCAAGACAATGGCCTCCATTTTCCCCAGACTTAAACCCACTGGAATTCTGCATTTGGGGGTATTTGGAGAGCAAGGTGGGAACAAAAATACGATACTGAAGACTGTCCTCAAACAAGAATGGACCAAAATGCCACCAGGATATCGTGCGATGATTTCTTTGAGAGATTGAAGAAAATAAAATTGTTTAAAGGCGGTTACATCGGAATCTGAGGATTCCGTTTTGTTTGTCAGTCTATTACTAATAAATAATAAAAAAATTTATGAAAATATTTATTCATTTTTTTTACTTCAGTTGGGGACAAATTTCGTGTCTAACCCTGTTTGATCGAAACAACTGGTTGTTCATAAGTATTTGAAGAAGTTACTATGTAAATAAAAGCTAAATAGAAAAAATAAAAGAATAAATAGGGAGCAACATTAATGTGTATAATTCAATTAAAATAAATTGAATTGTTAAGTTTATTCGCCTCAGTTTTAAAAATGGATTGAAAAAATCCGAAATATATATCAACAACATGAATGAATGGTGAAACTTGAGCCAAATTTTTTCTTTACTTTATTAATTCTTTGAGAGGTGTTTAGCTCAGTTCATGAGTCAGTACTTCTTAAATATTAATTTTTCAAATATACTAAGGATATGGCAGAATTGAACGATATGTTTTTTAAACATTTTTTCACAATTTTTTATCACTTAAGAATATGATACACTACATCATCACATGATCTTAAAGTTATGATGAAAATGTGTATTACATTCTTCGTGAAAATTTCGGTAAAATACTACTCTGTCAAGAAAGTACCGGGAATTTTCAATTAAAACAACATTTTTACATTCAATCGTCAAAATTTATTGGGTCGCCTTCAAAATAGGCTCCATTTGCTCCAATACATCTATGCCAACGGCACTTCCAATTATCGAAACATTTTTTATAGGCGCTTTCCGGGATGGACTTTAGCTCTCGCGCCGAATTTTGTTTTATGGCTTCAATCGACTCAAAACGGGTGCCACGAAGGGGCAATTTTAGTTTTGGGAAGAGGAAAAAGTCTCAGGGAGCCAAATCCGGCGAATACGGTGGTTGCTGAAGCACGTTCGTTGAGTTTTTGGCGAGAAAGTCAGTCACAATCGTAGCTCGGTGAGAAGGCGCGTTATCGTCATGCAAAATCCATGAGTTGTTCGCCCACAAATTTGGCCGCTTCTTACGGATACGCTCACGCAAACGTTTCATAACGCCTAGGTAATACTCCTTGTTTACCTTCTGACCCTCTGGTACGAATTCGTAGTGCACCACGCCACGGATATCGAAGAAAACAATGAGCATCACCTTCATTTTCGAGCGGCTTTGGCGTGGTTTTTTCGGTTTCGGCTCATTTTTTGCCACCCATTCCGATGATTGCTGGCTTGTTTGCATGTCGTACTCGTAGACCCAGGTCTCATCACCAGTTATAATGCGTTCCATGAATGTAGAATCGGAATTACAGCGATCCAGCATGTCTGAAGCAACCTGTTCGCGATGACGTTTTTGAAGAAAATTCAGGTCTTTCGGTACGAGTCGTGCGGCCACCTTTCTCATGCCCAAAATATCAATCAAAATCGTACGTGCGGACTCATGGGATATCTTAAGATCATGTGCTATCTCTCTCAAGCTGGTACGACGGTTTTCCAGCACCCTTTCCTTAATTTTATCGACGTTATCTTCGATTGAAGCCGTCGATGGGCGACCACTTCACGACCGTCCTTGAAGGCTCTGTACCACTGATATGCACGAGTTTTCGATAGAGCATTTTTCAATGCATCGGCACACGAAAATTCATTTGCAACACAAAACTTTAAACAAATTCTTTGCTCAACGTAATCACCCATAGTAAAAATCGGCACGCACTCTGACATCGACTGACTTAATCAGCTGTTGCAAACACACTCGTTGATAGATCCCGCTCAAGCTTGGCATAGTAATTAAGGACAGTGGTACCAACCTAGGAAAAAAAATTTTTACCTGCCTCATTGCCCCGCCAGATTTAAATCGATAATTCCCGGTACTTTCTTGACAGAATGTATATTGTTTTATTCTAGAATATACAATTGATTTTCGTAAAATAAATAAGTCATCCATACTATACGAGGTGCCGATTCTTCGAGTTTAATACAAAATTTAATATTACGCTGTTCCATTTTACGTGAGGCACAATCTTAACACAACTTTACTAATAGCAGTCACAAAAATTAAGAAGTTAACGGAAGGAGTTGAAATTCGCACTGAGCTATGGGAGGGTACTGATGCACGTGTCCTATCAAGGACAACAGCTCAGCTGCCAGATCGCTTGGAAGTGTTACTAGTTTCTGCCACACTTCTTATATACTGAGAATATATATATCCATAACGTATATTATATAAGACTTACATCGGGGACTGTTGCTAGTAAAATCCCTACCATAAATGCAGACTGCCACCTGAAAATGACAGAGAAATGTCAGTTTAATAATAATTATAATAAGAACTGTTATTAGTTCAACTAGAAATCCCAAAAATAAGTTCACCTAAGGGTACTCTACCTCTTAACTCTTGTTAACTATTTTAATTAAATGAAATAATAAATAATATTTTCACAATCTATTAATCCACAGCAATTGTTTCGCCAACACTGTCGCTTCTTCAGGTTTATATTTTAAAGTTAAAAATGTAAACTTGAAGAATTTAGAATTTAGATGTTCTGTGATGGGGACATGATAACAAATTTCAAATTTCTGTTTCTTATGTTGACATTATGTATATCAGTTCTACGGATCATTCACTGTAGAGGATTTACCACTGATAATTTCTACCATCTGATGTTATTTCGTCTAATGAAACCAGAATTGCTATTGTAAAAATCAAAGAAATTGCAGTAACTCATTAGAAAAGAGTTGGACTATAAATAAGCTGTTGTCTTTTTTTAGTACAAGGTTTATTAATTCCCACTTTCTAATTTCACTCCTCAAACGAATACGGTTTGTTAATTACTTCGAAAAAGTTTTCAATATCTTAAGTATTAAGCAGAATGATTCTATGAATTTTGGTAATGTCGGTCAATGTTTTATTTTTCTTTAGATTCATTCATCTCTTTTGGGTGCTGGGCAATGTTTGATAATTTTATGTGTCCACTAAAAATAAGCAGTGCTTCTAAGACATTTTAATTTAATAAAAAAAAATTTTTTAAATTAAATTTTGTAGAGGTTGGACAAAATTATTCTGCTCAATATTTAAAATATTCAAATGAACCTTTTTCGTGTAATAAACCCTTTCAATTTATTTTTATTTTGAAAATAATATAGAAAATTTGTTTTTTATATGCGCGCTGCACCTCTCCGATATATTTGAATCCGAAACATGCCTCCGTGTTTATTCTATAGACGAACAGAATAGAATGTGACAATGGCCTAGCAGTTTTCATTGGAGTGTCCCCAAAATTTGTCGAAAAATTCGATATTTAATCGTATTATTGGCAATAACATATGGAAAATATGCTGAATTCTTTTACTTCAATAGCGGAAATATTCCGCCTTTTTCTAACGCACGTAACGCTTAACGATCATATGATCATCTTCAGTTCACTCGGTGAAATACGAAATGTTGACCTTCAAGTCAGTTAGATTTCAGTTAATGCAAAAACAATTAAATTACATTTAAAGTGAGCCGTTTTTCCTCCAATCTTAACAGTCAACGAGAGGTCTTCTTGCACCAGACACCATGAAGATGTTCCGTTAATTTAACACCATACGTGGGTACTCGGATGTAAGAGAGAGATGTCATTGTGAGATAATTATATATAAGGAAAAATCGCCGTTTTGGGTGAATATAAATATGAACCCATATGATTTTATCGTACAATGACCCATCTTCAGGAATTCCTCGTTAATTGATTTAAAGGTCTACTTGAAGTGAAGAACTCGTTGAGCAGAGAATTTAGTTTGAGAAATTTTCATATATAACAAAAATAAAACATCTTAAAAAAAGAATAGGACAATTCGAGGATAGATAGTGCAGAAAGTGAGACGGCGCAATCATATAATAGTGTTACAGATGTGTGGTATTCGTGTTTATCCGTTGACAGACAATACAAATTGTTATCTAGTCGAGCCAAAAATATCAACATAATTTATTTGAAGTTCTGGTGGACTTGAATTGTAGCAATAATTTTAGTGAACCTACCTTCCGAAGTAAGTAAAATTATTATAGTTCTAATGTATGACCTCAAAATAACAAATATTTCAGAATGCGATCTGTTTTTAAGGTGCGCCACCTTTCCACTCATGTCAAAGATAGATGGTTCACCTATGTATGAGGAAAGATGGCTCATTAATGTTTCTGTGTTTTTTTAGAATGCCTATTAAATACGAACGCAGTGGATGTTGTTCTAGAGCTTGTTGGACTGAGCAATAGCTAACAGATGCGATCCAAGCTGTAAATGAAAAAAGAAAGGAATTAATGAGGCTGCTCAAAATTTATGAGCACCCGCAAATACTCTACGAAGAAGAAAATTGAAAAAAGTCTCTCTTGCACCCCCTTCCACATTAGGCGAAGCTGCCGAAGAAAGTTGGTCAAGCACATCTTGAAACTTCTGAAAAAAAGGGTTTTCTCCTACTCGAACTGACTTTAGAAGTATGGCTTTTGAATTGACCTAACATTTGGGCATTGATCATCATTTCAAAAAAGATACCTGGATTTCCATGGCTACAGTTATTTCTGCAGAGATACCCAGGGCTGTCAGAAAAGCAGGAGTTTCAATTAATAGATCCTTGGGTATGAATACAACGGACGTTGAGCATTTTTTCCATATTTAGAAAATAATCTGATTGAAAATAATCTTATGGGTGAGCCTGGACATATTTATAACATAGACGAGACTGGCCTACAGCTGAATAATAGGCCAGAACATGTCATTGTAAAGAAAGGATCTTAAAAGAGCAAGTATCGGGTGTTTTTAGAGTGATAGAACTTTAAATTGAAGTAAAACACATTTAAATTTAGATTGAAGCCAATATTATTTTATTTGAAAGATAATTTTATGACATTTATGTTTTGAAAATAATTTCGGGCATATGTCCACCACGACTAGCTCTGAGGAACCGCATTCGACCAGACCAATTTTGGACCACTCTTTCGAGTATTTCAGGCCTCATTTAATCAATAACAAGAGTTATGTTGGCTTCCAAAGCGACTATTGCTTCTGGTTTATTAGTATAAACCAATGACTTGACATAACTCCAAAGAAAATAATCCAGTGGAGTTATGGGGCATGATCTTGGAGGCCAATTAATTAGACCATGTCTCGAAATAATATTATCGCCAAATCTTTCTTTCAATAAATCAATTGTTACGGTAGCAGCATGAGGTGTAGCACCATCGTGTTGGAATCAAAACACTTTTGGGTCGATACCATTTAAATTTTGAAACAAATAATCATTGATCATCGATCTGTAACCAGCACCATTCACTGTAATATTAGCTCCAGCATCGTTTTTAAAGAAATATTGACCGATGATGCCTGCAGCGTTTAAAGCACACCATACAGTGCAATGGAACCTGCAGAACTTCTTGAGGATTGTTTTCACTCCATATACGGTAATTTTGCTTGTTTACATAGCCGTTCAACCAGAAATGAGCTTCATCACTAAACACAATTTTATGATAAAAAAGTAGATCAACTTCAAGCTGTTCTAGAGCCCAATCAGCAAAAAAACGACGCTTTTTATGGTCAAGTGGCTTTAGTTCTTGAACCAGTTGCATCTTGTATGGGTGTAGACCAAGATCTTTACGCAAAATTTTCCATGTGGTGGATGCACAGAGTCCAACTTGTTGTAACATCGACGATATTTTCTTCTGTACGTACAGTTCTTTGTCTTGTTATTGCATCGAGTAGAGAAAATGTTGTCCGAAATCTATCGATAGCCTGCAAATGTAAGTTATGGAACTTCAGCATTCAAAGCTACGGGAATTGTTCCATTCAACCCTTCTGCTATACCAGATGACGCCTTTATAAAGAAGTATAATAGTAATATAATTGATATTCCTAATGCATTTAAAAACAAACAGAAGCGAGGCGTCAGTTCTCCAATTTTGTCCAATGAGTTGGACTGCTTCCAAAAGCGTTGTTAGGTACACTTCGAAAATTGATATTCCTGAATATATAAATAACATAATTTAATAATTCTAAATGTTTAACAAGTTGTAAATTGGAATGTTTACACATTTTCCTGACCGCAGTTTCAAAGTTTCACTTCATTTTCAGATTACCTAACAAAAAGTACAGAACATTTATGCATGTTCTGGAACAAAAGAATAATAACAAGAATATGAGTGTTAAATGTCGTCACGGTAGAAAAAAGTGTTAAACAGGTGTTATTTAAATTTGTCAAATATTTTGAATTCACATAAATCATCTTTATGGTCATTTTATTGAGATTATTTTTATTATGAACTAATTTGAAAAATTCAACAGAATCCAAATAGGATCTGAGCATCTTGCCTTTTGATTCTTCAGGGTGACTTAATCCTTCAAAAGGGTTATACTGTAAGTCATTTGCAACAAATTAAGTTCAGTTAGCCAGGGGTCAAAAATGGATGATTACTGAGCTCATCGGGCAATTCATCAACTCGTTGTCTCAATCATGTACAACTTCTAGGGTCATTTCACTTTTATGCCGTTTCAAAGGATGAAGTATTTAACGTAATTCACACTTTAGATACAAAAAAGACTACAGGATTGGATTCTATTTACACAAAGGATTTGAAATTGATCTATGAATCCATTTCTGATCGCTTATCTTATTTGATATACCTGTTGGTATCTAGTGATCAGTTTTCGGCAATTCTGAAGAATGGGACAGTTATTATTATTATTATTGCCCTGTACCAACTTTGAGTTCTTTCTCGAAGGTATACGAGAAAGAATAGTCTTAAATAGAGTGCTTAATTTTTTAAATAAATTCAATATCGTCACTTACTCTTAGCACGGTTTCAGCTCGTTTCCGGGGCCATTTTTGTTCTAATTATTTATTAATTTATTATTTGACAGCAGTGCTGGAGCGTTGACTTTATTGGTCATTGGTATGTTCGCTAATCGGTGCAGTAGCTATAGACTCACTGTCAATCTTGACAAGGCGGTTTGCATTCATTTCGGTTTGAAAATTGGAAATGAGGATTGGTTTGTGATTTCTCATGGAGATATCTCTTCAAAATCTGAGAACTTCACTAAGTCATTGGTAATTTATATAGACAGTGGTTAACGATGAACCAAACGTATAGATATCAATCCTGAACATCCATTATAAAAAAACAGACGTTTGGATTCCCAAAAAGCGGCAAAAAGTATTAGTTCAAAAGGAGTTTGTGATGTATTTATTAATATTGCGTACAATATGTTGAGTGGTCATTTTTGAACTAGTTCTTTATTTTTTTCCGAGAATTTTTCCAAATATCAGAATTAATTTCCTTGTAACATTTTATATATAGCGTACGGAATTACCAGTGATATATTCAAGAAGTGACTACAGAAATCTTAAAATCAATTGTGATTTTGTTAAACAGAAAAATTATTTTAAATTGTTCCTACGATATCAATGACAACATCCGAAGCTGAATAAAAACGGTTCTAAGAAATTATATGCTTGAAGATAGGTTAAACGCTCTCTCTATAATGTCTATTAAAAAAAAAGACGATGGGAGAAATACAAAATTTCAATGAAAAAGTTTGCATAAACAAAATCCCGAAGTTTCTCTCAAATACGAAGCAAGTAAATTTACCGGTGCGTTATTCTAATTTTTTTAAATTTTAGCTATTTTATTTGTTTAGATATAATTCGTACATTTAATCCGTAACAATACTAAAAACCTTTTATGAACATCAAATATTTAGCAGTCATCTTCTCAATCATCAGGATTTTGGAATGAAAATAGAAATAAATTTTTTTTATTATTTTAAATAAGTAGAAATGATCCACTGGAGCTCAATATCTGGTTACTTTAAACACTCTTTTTTTGGATGTAGAATACCCATTTCTTTTACCCACGAGCCGCCACTGAAAATTACTCACCTCTAAAACAAATATGTTCGTTAAAAAACATTTTCTGTTCGAAGTTCAAAGTATGCGGACATTGTGATGGAAAAATAAGCAAATGCTCTAGAACGAGCTCGCACTGAAATGAGACAGCAAATCAGTCGAAAAGCTCAAGGAATTTAGCGCTTAAATCAATTAAATTATAAGATTTACAGGAAATATAATTCTCCCGATTAGTGGGATTTGAGCTCAGAACTTATCCTGTAAAAATGAAATCACTAACGTATTTATTTCGAAAGGCTCAGTCAGCGATCGAAACGATCGCCCTGACTACACAGAATTAAAATTGTCTTCGAATTTTTTTCATATATGATGGTTTGAAATAATTTTACGCTTGAAATATAGGTGAATATTTGTGGGAAATGTTAAGAAGACGTCGCAAAAGGGGAAATTAATATGGAAAAAAGATCTTTTTTCCTGCCTCCTGTGAGGATTGAACTCACGACCCCTGGTTTACAAGACCAGTGCTCTGCCACTGAGCTAAAGAGGCTGTTGGCATTGCTGGTTCTGTGGCCCCAACTTCCAGTTATTGCCTAAAAATATATATTTTATTTCGTGAATCTTTCATTATTCACAAACGAATTTTAAATCAAATATTTTTTACATATATCGCACATAATGCATATTGTGTGAGACACAAGAAACTACGAAGTATTTATTTAAACATCGACTACAACTTTCCAAGAAAATAATAGAACTGAATTTTGGACAATAAGAAATATTTCATTTCTATTATTTTTTTGATTATTTTCGCGATTTTTCAAACTGGGCACTACAATATATAATTTGTGACATAGTAACTGATTTACGAGTTCTCTTGTGACAAGAGTTAATTGGATATTATTTGCGGTTTTCAACTAGATATTTGAATGATTACGATATCTTTATATCTAGACATTGTTTCAAATTCACTTACACTTATTAGGAATAATAAATTTAGTGCAATGTTCTATAATATTGGCAATGCTTCAGAAACACAAAAGTAACACTAATTATTCAAAAAACTTCTTGACACTCCTGATATGTTTGACGAATAAAAATTAATTTTTCACACACACTTTTTGTTGCATAATAATCACTATTAAACAAATATATGATATTGACGTGGCTTCAGGGGCTTTAGCGGCCTCGTTAATGGATAAATTTCTTACTATGAGGAACCTGTCACCGATTTACTTTGAAGCAATCAGACATTCATGCAAAATTTGTAGACAATTAAATATTTTAAAAATCAAATCTATAGAATTTCAGTCCAATAATGATACTATCCTACATCAGTTATATACCTGCATTCATTAAGCTTTCTGCTCTAATTTCTAAAACCATCATTCAAGACAAATTAGTTTCGAATGGATATTCAGGAATATTAAATTCAATTTAAATTCTTTGTGAAATATTTGTTGCTGATTGATTTTGTTATTCCTGAATATTAAATCTGTCTTGGGATATAATTTTGGTCAATATTTCATTCTTCAGATTCTTTATTGGTTAGTACACATGTGTTTTGTGATGATAATTTTATATGTGTATGAAGTGAAACAATGTTTTATTAAATTCATTTCTTGAAAGTTTTCGAGAAGATTTTTTTGATTAAATCTGTAAAGGTTTCGGAGAATTAATCCAGCTATTATCTGAAATACCTTTCTGTTATAAACCACTAAAAATAAGATCTGTGCACTTTTTTCAAAAACCCTAAATTTAAAACAAAGACTGTACACCTTGTACACTGACGAAGTGCTTTATGGTGGACGGAAGGTACGTCACAAACATTAAAATAAAGTGGAAGTACGAAAAGAAACATGTGTTTAATTAATAAACCAATACAGTACAGTCTTATCTTGAATTTCTCATATTGAACATAACGATTGAAAAAACGGTTTATCAAATAAGTTTGATAGTTTGAAATAATGATTTTTGTTATTTCAAAAAGGGATCAGAATGTAGTAAAAATTCAATTTTATTTTTTCGACAAGTCAGAATTCCAGAAAAATCAACTTGAGAGATTTTCAAGTCAGCAGAATATATATATATATATATATATTTTTTTGTTTTGTTTTGGGAAATATAACAAGATAAAATACTCAAAATTTCAAGTTGAAATAAACTGTTGTCGAATTTCTATTATTCGACACTGAGTAATTCAAAAACCAACGTACAACTTATGTGTAACCAAATTAATTAAGATATATTTTCTTCGATAAAAGAAATCGTCTATATGTCTACTAAATTGAAACAGTATTTTCTAAGGCATTTACTTCATTTAATTCTAAAAGATTTTGAATAATAATTTTTTTTAAATAAAAATTGGTTAACAGTTGACAGAATGAATCTGTATGATATTTAAAATTTTTTAATAATCTTTCTATCAAGAAAAAACCTTTTTTCATTTTCAAATTGTATCAGTTGATTTTAAAGATAACACCAGTGTCCCACTCAAAATTAATGAGATAACACTTCAAAAATTTACTTAATTTTGAATAATTCATCATAAAAAGATAATACTTGATTCAAGTAGTAATTCAAGTAAAATTTTCACCTCAACTTTTCCTATATTTGGTATGTAATTTAAATAAGGATGGATGATTTTATCCAATTGGATGAAATAAGAAGATAAATGACAATTGTTCTTAAAATAATAAAAACAGGTTTTTTCTTGATAGAAGGATTGTACAAAATTTTAAATATAATACAGATTGATTCTGTTAACCTCCTACAAATTTAATTTTCAAAGAAAAATTTCATTCAAAAACTTTTGGAATTAAATTAAATAAATATCTTCAGAACACACTGTGTCAATTGAGTAGACATATAGAATTAATACTGATTACACAGTACCAAAGGGAATGAGAGAAATTCAAAATAATATAAATTGTTAACTACAAATTATTAAACAAATACTTAAAGAGTACAAAATTTTGTTTCGTTCCTTGTTTTATGAAAACTAAATTGCTTTCCAAATATGCAAAACATAATCTCAAGAACTTCTTCAAAAACAACTTGCTCAAAATAAGTTTCTTTAAAAAAATCCTAAAATATGCAGAACATCTTCAAAAAGCAATTTAGAATTATTACAAAAGTAGCATCAGGTCAACTTCATATTTAAAAATAGAAATAATTAAAAAAAAATATCTTACAAAACCAAATGAATGCTGTTTACTAGACAAACACTAGAATGAAGTAAATGTATACACATCCTACGTATTCTATGTTCGTCACAAAAATCATGTGAAATTTGCAAGGTATTTGGACTCCTTTAAAACCAAATAATAATATGTAATAAGCGTAAACCAAAATATATAATTATTATATATACAATTAAATAATAAAAAGAGGTTTTTTCTTGATAGAAGGATTATTACAAAATTTTTAATATCATACAGATTTTTTCTGTTAACCTCCTATGAACATTTATTTCATTTAATTCAATTGGTATCAATAATAATAAGGTATCACATAATAATTGATGAACACCTTATAAATTTGATTCGCTTATTTTAAATTTAGAGTTTTTCAAATTCCAAGTTATCAGGTATATATCAGTTATCTTGTACCTGCCGAAAAACTTATATTGGAGAAACCGGTAGGTCCTTTAATATTAAATGAAAGAGCATAGGCAATCTTTCCTCAATAATAAATTAGATTCTACGTATGCAGAAAATTTAATAACAGAGAAACATCATTTTCGTGAGCGATGTAAGATTTTGCATGATGAAAATAAGGAATTCACGGAATGAGTAGACAGAATGATCGAAATCATCTCTATTCGATCGATTCTAGTAGAATCCCAGTGGTTTTTCCTAAAGTAATAAAAACTTTATTGTACCCTTACCCCAAAACTGAATCTGTTTAATTATTGTGTTATCAAATTTTTGACTAGTTTTCTGAAGAAGCTACAATATTTCGAAACACGTCATGTATTAAAGTGATAATTATAAATGGAAATCAACATATATGTGTATTATTTAATTAGTGTAGAACAATAAATTACTTTGCTTACTAGCACTTTGTTATTAAAGAGGTTTACAGTGACCCCAGTTTTATAGTGTTACTAATGTTACACAACTTTGAAAATGAAATAATAATACGAAATTTTCATCAGTAAAAAAGTAATAGTACACATTAAAATTTTCTTAACTCATTTCCACCGTAATTTTCACTGAATAATGAGCCAAATCTCTTCATAGCCTGATTTTCATGTCATCTCTTGGTACATTAAATTTCGTTTTCTCACTCATGGTACTTACTGAATATTCCTTATCAAAATCAATCTTTACACTTAGTGAACATAGGACGAAACAGAATGAATTTCTTGAAAGTAAAAGTAAATAGGTAGGTATGTACTCATCAATAATTCATAACTCACCGTATTATGAAATCCATGCTTACTCGGATAACAAAAAGTAAACACTAGAAGTCTTCGAAGATATCGCTAAAATTGAAGATGCGAACTTCCAATTTTTCTTTATCTGATTATGACACTGATTTATTTCGAAAATGCACTCTTTTCAGAAGAATCGCGTTAAATAATCTCAACTACTATTAAGTCAAAAACCAAACTGATTCCCGAGAAAAACGACAAGATCACGGTTACCGCTCAAGAGGATGATGGATTGTCTGAAGACATGGAAGGCGCGCTATTCTAACGCGTCAAGTGGAGGAATCTTATGGTTCCGAAGATGGGTAAAGCACATGAAGAATCGTTCTTGGATGGGGATACCCTTGCGGTTCTCCCCCCTTGAAAATAACCGGATATGGTTCAAATCGATTTTGGCTGATTGATACGTTGACGGATCTCGCGTGCCTTGAATTTGCTACTGCCAAAAAAAATTAATTCTGAGGATAATTTTTCCGATATTGAATTTGTGAACATTTTTGATTCATTATTTTTTGAAATGATATTAGCATTAATATATGATTTATGAAACAAAATTATCATCCCCTCAAAAATTTCAAAGGTTTATCATTTTGCAAGAAAAACTTAAAGAATTCAATTGAACTCTTGAATAATATCTTTTTCAATCACAATCCTTAATTTTCAACCCTAAGAATGATGATTTGGCTGAAAAGCCTTGAAATATTATTATTGGACAGCATCTGATTCTTTCTAGGAGTAAAGTCTTGTACCACCAAAAGGTACCATAATCCTTTCGTGTTTTTTCATTCGATATATGAAATCTTGAGCACTTTGAAAACGTAAACTGTTGTATTTTCAGAAGAAGATTAAAACTTTTTCTTTCATCGGTCACAATGGTTTATAAAATAAATTTTCCCGTGGACTCTATCAAGAGCGGAAAATTCTCCTTAGACTAGGGTGGTTTCATGGAGATGTTTATTAAATACTCATTATAGGGTGGTTAAGAAAAAAATGATTTTAACATTTTCTTCAGCCATAATTTTCAGTCAAAGTTAACTCTTGTAAACCCTCATGCAAAAACTGCCTTCTTTAAAAAGCTTTTCTATAATGTATAAAAAATTTTATTAAATCTTCATTTTCATTGGACAATAGATGTGAAACTGTTAAAGTAAAAACAGTGAGATATACACCATCTGAGGAGAAATTATTATTTGAGGCATTCTTTGTTATTTATACAAGTTTAAAAGTAAACTTATTACGAAAAAATCTGAGATGCCAGCCACCTTCTCCTTTGCTAAGCCTACATCGTTTTCGGATAAAATCCACAGCTTTCAGCAACTGCCCTACTCGTTGCCTTAGCATACCACATCTTTTAAAACATCCTAAAGGAATGAATCTGGAGGTGTAAGGTCGGGACTTCAAGCAGGCCGATAAGATGACGCTGGTTGACAAGATGTTTGCAACACAAAGCAGATATTTATTTTCTGATGGAAAACCCCTTCTTATAGTAGGGAAAATATTCCTAA
This sequence comes from Megalocaria dilatata, assembly GCA_034642435.1. Taxonomy (NCBI): domain Eukaryota; kingdom Metazoa; phylum Arthropoda; class Insecta; order Coleoptera; family Coccinellidae; genus Megalocaria; species Megalocaria dilatata. Next base: position 40,900,324 of record CM067856.1, on the reverse strand, counting down.
AGATTTTACACGTAACACTTTTCAATAGCTCAACAAAACCATTTTACATTAGTAAGTAGTTAATTTTATGAGGGGACGGTTGAAATGGATGTCTTCTGTTGAGTTTCGAAGTAAGTGGTTTCCTGTGTGCATATAAGAAAGTGTTTTAGGGACGAAAAGGTCGAGACATTTTCGTCCTTGCCGTAGCTGCAAAATCTTTCCTGACAAATTTTGTTGTATTTGTGGAGAATTTATCGTGAAATCACAAGACAGGCCATTTTCTGAAAATGTTGAATGGGCCTACTTCCAATATTTTGGTGTTTTAATTGGAGATCAAGACAAGCATTGGGCTCCTCATGTGCGCTTTGTTAGTTGTAGAGTATCATTGGTGCAGTGGATGAATGGGAAGAGAAAAAGCATGTCTTTTGCAGTCACTATGGTATAGCAAGAACCCACTTATCATTTAGATGATTGCAATTTTTGCCTGACAAAGATTGAAGGTTATTCCAAAAAAGGAAAGCACAAGATCGACTATTCAAATTTGCAGCCTGCAATACGATCTGTTCCTCATAAGGCAGATTCACCAGTACCGATCGCACCTTTAGATATTCAAAATGTTGTTTTGGAAAATATTCGAGACAACGCATCATCAAGCAGCTCCGACCCTACTTTTTCTCCAGGTCGCAGTTCCGGCGAGCCATATTTAATTGTTCAAAGTGAGTTAAATGATTAAGTACTTGATTTGGACTTATCAAAGCAACAGTCAGAACTGCTTGGTTCTCGTCTTAAGGAATGCAACTTATTAGGCAATGAAACGAAAATCACGAATTTCAGAGAAAGAAATGCTCCGTTTTCTGCCTTCTACAGAATGTGAAATTTGTTGTGTGCGTGTACTGATATTGATGGTTTAATGCAGGAACTTGATATTGAACATTTCCCCTCTGAGTGGTTTTTATTTATAGATTCGTCTTAATACAGTTTAAATGCTGTGTTATTGCATAATGGAAATTTAAAATCCTCTATACAAGTTTCCCTTTCAGTGACAATGAGAAAAGGTTATGAAAATATGTGCACTCTTTTAGATAAAATAAACTACAACACGTATAAATGGTAGACATGCGGAGGCTTAAAAGTTATAGGAATTTTAGTGGGACTTCAGGAAGGATTTACAAAATATTGCTGTTTTCTTCATCTATGGGATAGTCGTGCAGTAAATTAGCATTATATAAAAAAAATTTGTCCAGAAAGAAGTGTATTTCAACCGGGATCTCAAAATGCTAACTTTAGACCTCTTTTAGACCCCAAAAATGTCCTTCTGTCTCTTCACATTAAACTGGGGCTAATGAAAAACTTGGTGAAGGCTATGAATAAAGATGGTGATGAATTCAAATACTTAAAACAAGTATTTCCCCAGTTTAGTGATGCGAAATTGAAGGAAAGTGTTTTTATTGGACCACAGATCAGAAAATTGCTGGACCATCCTAATTTTACAGAAAAGTGCACCAGGCAGAAAACTCAGAACATTTGTTAGTGTAATAAGAGGATTTTTGGGCAACAATATGGATGAAACTACCAACAGTTATTGATAAACTAGAAGATGACAAATCGCTTGGTGCCCGAATGTCATTGAAAATTCATTTCCTCCATTCACATTCGCCATTTTTTCCTGAAAATTTTGGAGCTGTTAGTGACAAGCAGAGTGAAAGAACAATGGAAATTCGCTATCAAGGACGGTGGGATCCAGCCATGATGGGTGGAAAAACTTGCTGGTTTTTGAAGAGAGAAGATATGACCCCTCAGAAAAGAAAAAAATAGAATTTAATTGGTATTTTAAGTCAATATTTTTAATCTTTGTATTTTTCTTAAATGTAAGGTACGTTCAGTAGGTGTTAAACTAAATAAAGTCGATATATACGGTTAAAATATTCTGGGATAATTTTTTTCAACACACATCAGATATTGTAACATAATATGTGGATCTATAAATGTAACAAGAAAACATTACGTGCTACATCTTTTTTCCCATATTCGTATTTGGATACGTCCATTTTTCCATAACATGCTTTTATATTAAGCTTTATTTTACAACCAAAAATTTTTTTTGTCGGCCAGTGTGATCGGTCATTAATTTTCTTTCCAAATGAATCTTTATCCATTCTATAACTATTCTATTGTGTGTTGGACAACCGTCCATTTGAAACCATATTTGGGACCGTTGGTTCGAAGGCCTGTCTTCCAATAAATGGAAATTTTCCAAAAGATTTCTGAAAGTGGCAGAATTAAAACGCTCTGGAATTATTATTTGCCCAAAAATTTCATATCTTGTCATGGCTGGCCATACACCCTGAACTTGTGTGTTGGTAATGAGTCGTAAGAGTTGCGTGTGGATTATTATGGGGAAATGTGGAAAATTCCAGAGCGTGTAAAGGTCGACTCATCCGTCCAGAATATTTGGACATGACCCCAAGTATCTAGTTGATTTAGGTACCATCTATCCATCACATGAGGATTTAAATTTCATTTTATGTTTACAATATTGAACTTTTTTTTTATCAAAACAGATTTAATCTGTTGTATTCTACAATTTTAATTTCAAAAAATTCTTTGAAGAAACTTTAAGAATTAAATTAATGTCTTTATAAGCACTGCTCATATTTAATAGACGTCAAAATTCATCATACAATATCAAACGGAATTAAGAAAAACCAACGAATATAAACTGTCAATTGAAATTGAAATATAAATAAGCAAACATTTTTTGTTTCGTTCCAGGCATGCGTAATGAACTCTTCAGACAAACTTACGAAGCCCTGTTTGTTACAAAATGTATTGTTTTCTGATCCTATATTAATGAAAAATAACTCTTTCTCAAAAATACATTCTGTCAAGAAAGTACCGGGAATTATCGATTTTAATCTGGCGGGGCAATGAGGAAGGTAAAATTTTTTTTTCCTAGGTTGGTACCACTGTCCTCAATTACTATGCCAAGCTTGAGCGGGATCTGTCAACTAATGTGTTTGCAACAGCTGATTAAGTCAGTCGATGTCAGAGTGCGTGCCGATTTTTACTATGGGTGATTACGTTGAGCAAAGAATTTGTTTAAAGTTTTGTGTTGCAAATGAATTTTCGTGTGCCGATGCATTGAAAATGTTGCAAAAGGCCTTTGGTGATAATGCTCTATCGAAAACTTGTGCATATCAGTGGTACAGAGCCTTCAAGGACGGTCGTGAAGTGGTGGCCCATCGACGGCTTCGATCGAAGATAACGTCGATAAAATTAAGGAAAGGGTGCTGGAAAACCGTCGTACCAGCTTGAGAGAGATAGCACATGATCTTAAGATATCCCACGAGTCCGCACGTACGATTTTGATTGATATTTTGGGCATGAGAAAGGTGGTCGCACGACTCGTACCGAAAGACCTGAATTTTCTTCAAAAACGTCATCGCGAACAGGTTGCTTCAGACATGCTGGATCGCTGCAATTCCGATTCTACATTCATGGAACGCAATATAACTGGTGATGAGACCTGGGTCTACGAGTACGATATGCAAACTAGCCAGCAATCATCGGAATGGATGGCAAAAAATGAGCCGAAACCGAAAAAACCACGCCAAAGCCGCTTGAAAATGAAGGTGATGCTCATTGTTTTCTTCGATATCCGTGGCGTGGTGCACTACGAATTCGTTCCAGAGGGTCAGTCGGTAAACAAGGAGTATTACCTAGGCGTTATGAAACGTTTGTATGAGCGTATCCGTAAGAAGCGGGCAAATTTGTGGGCGAAAAACTCATGGATTTTGCATGACGATAACGCGCCTTCTCACCGAGTTACGATTGTGACTGACTTTCTCGCCAAAAACTCAACAAACGTGCTTCAGCAACCACCGTATTCGCCGGATTTGGCTCCCTGCGACTTTTTCCTCTTCTCAAAACTAAAATTGCCCCTTCGTGGCACCCGTTTTGAGTCGATTGAAGCCATAAAACAAAATTCGGCGCGAGAGCTAAAGTCCATCCCGGAAAGCGCCTATTAAAAATGTTTCGATAATTGGAAGTGCCGTTGGCATAGATGTATTGGAGCAAATGGAGCCTATTTTGAAGGCGACCCAATAAATTTTGACGATTAAATGTAAAAATGTTGTTTTACTTTACAATTACCGGTACTTTCTTGACAGAGTAGTATAAAACATAATTTCAAGAACTTCTCAAAAACTAATTCATTTGAAATATTCAATATATTTAAATAAATTACCTCAAAAAATCTCAAAACATGTAGCACATCTTCAAGAAATAATTAAAGTTACGATAAGATCAGTTCAACTTTACATATAAAAAAAATAATAAAATCAATTAAACAATGTATAGACTTACTCAGTGCCATCTTAGAAATACACGATCCTCAACAGACATATAAGTAGGCACCTTTATATTCAAGGTACTCTATGTTCTATGTTCACAGAAAATCATACAAAGCTTATAAGGCACTTGGCCTTAGTTAAAACCATTCAACACTGTATAATGAATTTCTTTATTTAAAAAACCTAATATAATTATATATAAAATAAAATAAGAAGGAACGGTTTTTTACTTGATAGAAGGATTATTACAAAATTTGAATATCAAAACAGATTTAATCTGTTGTCTTCTACAATTCCTTCTTATTTTATTATATTCAACTTTATTGAAGATTAAAATAAAAAGAAGATAGTCACCTAAGTTTCTAATTAGTATGACGAAAACATGAAAAAGTATTAATTATTTTGGCAATTCATGTGTAAATGAAGTAGATGAGGATCAATTTCTTAAGAAATCAATCACGTCCTACCTGTTATATATTATTTATGAAAGAGAATACAGATTTCTTCACCAGCAATGAATGGTTTTTCAAAAAAATGCAACGTGTTAAATTCATCCTATTTGTGAACTAATTTACTCCTATAATCCAATTATTACGAAGTATTCTAAAAGAGACAATTTTCTACCAGGTAATTTGTCCAAATTTTTTGAATCATTCTGAGAAATGTGCTACAAATCTATTCTTCGATCTACTTCTTTCCAACTCTTATTTTCATGAAACCATTTCAGAGAAGAGAAAAGAGAAATATCTTGTCTGTAAAAAATAACGAGTTCATTTTTTCTGAAGACAATTATTGTAGGAGTTAAAGGAGGAAATCAAGTTACAGTTACACAATTAGGGAATTACCCTAGCGAGAAATGCGTATCGTTCTAGTATGGTGCAATGAAGTTATGGTAGTAGGAGGTGTCTATTGATAGAGAAGATTCTGGTCCTTAAGAAACCCAAATTTATCTCATACAGAGCGAACTTTGATGGAAATATATTTCAAATATTTTAATAACTTTATCATCTGTCTAATGTCCACGGTTTTTTGACATATATCGCAATTTTGTTGTTATTGAAGAATAAAGCTAGTGGTATTCTAAAATGGATGTCAAAACTGAAAAAAAAATAACTGAATAAGTCTTAACTTTTAATTAACACAAAAATGCGAACTTCTTAATTTTTCGAGAGTAAAATATTGTCATTTCCAAAAATCTGTTTCAAATTATGATCATTTACCAGAAATAACATCTGAATGAGTGTAATATTTAGTTTAAAATTCTATTCAGTGATGAACACTTCAAGTTAAGTAGCTATGCTAATCCACGAGCCATTGTGGAAACACCATAACGTCCAGAAAAAGTTTAACACAAGTAACAGTTGAAGGTGAATAATTATAAAGATTTTCGTGTCCCAAATGATTAATGTTGCAGATGTGTGGACTCAGCAGCACGGTTCCACTTAACACAAAGGTCGTCAGCACAACTTAACAGGTCAATTTTTTTGGATAAAAAACAAGGCCTCCTAAATATCGGGTGTTTTTTTTTTGAGTGATAGAACTTTAAATTGAAATAAAACACATTTAAATTAAGATTGAAGCCTAATTTTTTTTTATTTGAAAGATAATTTTATGACATTTATGTTAAAAAATAATTTCCGGCATATGTCCATCACGACTAGCTCTGAGGAACCGTATTCGACCAGATCAATTTTGGACCACTTTTTCGAGTAATTCGGGCCTTATTTCATCAATAACACAAGTTATGTTGGCTGCCAGAGCGTCTATTTTTTCTGGTGTATCAGCATAAACCATTGACTTGACATAACCCCAAAGAAAATAATCCAGTGGAGTTATGTCGCATGATCTTGGAAGCCAATTAATTGGACTCTCGAAATAATGTTATCGTCAAATCTTTCTTTCAACGAATCAATCGTTACGGTAGCAGCAAGAGGTGTAGCACCATCTCGTTGGAACCAAAACACTTTTGGGTCGATACCATTCAAATTGGAGTTAGGCATTCCACAAACGAGATTAGACCTTATTTTGCATAAAGACTTAGGTCTTAAGGCTTCAAAAGTTCAGTTGCCACAAGAACTCAAGCCGGTCGATCACCAGCAACTTGGATTCTTCACTGATTGTGTCCTTGAAATGCATCAAAATGATCCGGATTTTCATCGAATAATTATCTTCAGTGATGAGACCCATGTTCACCTTGGAGGCTACGTTAATAAGCAGAATGGTCGCATTTGTGGTTTGGAAAATCCAAGAATGATTGTTGAAAATTAGCATATTCGTATTCAAATAAATTAATTCAGCTGATCTGTACCAAAAATCATTAATAAGGAGTATGAGCTATGGTAATAGAAAGTTCTAGAAATCGAGACAGTGTAACATACATCTGTACTCAACAAACTCGACAAGGTTTTGTTGAGTATAGAATTATTACACAGTTGTCTCGATTTCTAGAACTTTCTATTACCATAGCTCATACTCCTTATTAATGATTGTTAAAATGCCTCTCCATCCTCAACTTTTCACTTTTTGGTGCGGTTTTAGGGCTGGTGGTGTGATTGGATCTTACTTATTCGAAAATGACGCCCATTTGAGCTTTTCCAAGTACTTTTGAAGATGTGCTACATATTTTTGAAAGGTTTTTTTTAAGAACTTTTTAAGGAGATGTTGTTTCGAAGAATTTCTCAAGTTTATGTTAGGCATTTTTAGAATGGAATTAGTTTTTCATAATGCCGATGTGAAACTGCGCTGTCTCCAGTAAATCTTTGTTGGGTAAGTTCGTTCAATATTCAATGTTTTCTTTGCATTATTTCATCTCCTTTCCATACTGTGTGATTAGTATTAATTCTATATGTCTACTGAAAAGAAATATTATTTTTGAGGCATTTATTCAATTTAATTTGAAACAGTTATAACAGAATTACACTGTTTGATATTCAATACACTGAAAAAGCTTCTATAAAATAAAACCCCCTCTTTTAATTAGTTTACTTACCGTTGAAAACACTCTGTGCAATTGTCAATATGCTCGATAGATTCATTCGCAGTCTGCATTACTAATGAAACGAATTTTTTTCTCAATGGTACAATCAGTTCAGTCGCTCGCCGGAGCTTCGGTGGACAGATGATTTGACGGGTTTTTTTTGGTTTTTGCCCCTGAAATTGAGACATCATTTAACGTTCGATTACACTTTGGGCATCGGTGCGAATAAATCTCTTCACACTTGACAACCTATGCAGATGGACACCTATCAGTTCAAGGTGGGATCAATAGGACATAATCGATCATCATGGAAATAAAGGGAACGGACAAAACATCGATGATTGTTGCAAACTTCGCTCGTTCAAGAAATTAAATACAATTCTCACGGTTCGCTGAGGATGTCGTGGGAAGCGGTGAATTAAGTACGTGAGAGGAAGTTCCCTTTAGGTTTTTCAGCCCCCTGTCAGAAATCGGAGAGTACCAGGTTTGATCGTGAAGTACGTAGGAAGAATATTCTTAGTTCTCAGAAGGTAACTTAAATATCAAATAGAGTAATTCTGTTATACCTCGCTACAAATTTTAATGTTATAATAATTTCTTAAAAACTTCCTAAACTTAAATTAAATGAATGGCTTCGAAACACTGTTTCCTTCTGGAACACTGTCCCTTGTTTTACTACAGAGCTTTTTTCTGCTGAGCCACTGTAAGTTTGAAAAATTGTTAAGAAAAGCTTTGCTATCATAATGAACTTTAAAGTCTCTTCTAGTTTTGCCGTATCTGCTACCTATTTCTAGAAAAAAGTTTTGAAACATTCTTTCGAAATCCTCAGAAAAATCCAAACTGTCATAAAAATCCAGTTAGTATGTTAGTAAGCTGCGGTGAATAAATTCATTATAAGTTTTCATGGTTATTTTTCCGATCTATAGCCATGATTTAAAAAGATTCGATGAACTCGTATTATCATCACAAAAAATGTATTACTATAAGAAACGTAAAACTCAAAAATTAATCATAACAAAAAAACTAAATAACAACAAAGGAACTGAACTACTGCAATTGTTAAAAAGTCCTCAACCAACCCTTATACAAGCTTCTGTTCTTCTTCTCATAGATAATCGAACTCTTTCCACACCCGGAACTGTATCGAACGCGCCTATTATACAATTTCTCAGTTCGTCTGAACTATTTATGTCTGGGAATCTGGCGGGCCATAACTGACGTCTAAACCACCTGTTTTCATAATTTTCGTTCAAATACTCCCTAGTCAAAACTGAAAAAATGAGCAAGAGAACCGTCGTGCATGAACCACATTTAACGTCGTAGCATAAGAGGTAAATCATCCAATAACAAGGACAAATCGTTTTCTAAAAAATGTCTGTATGATTGATCAATAAGTCGACCTGGCAAGAAGAAAGGACCAATCAAATAATCGCCAATATTAGCATCTCACACATTTATTGAAAATGAGTTTCTACAATTTCATATGGATTCTCCTCACCCAATATGAAATTATGTGTTCATTAAGAAATTATATAATTGAAGTTCTTGAGAAACAAGCTTCATCAGTGAACAGGATTTGACAATCAAAATGATGATTGTTTAATAGTCTATTGAGGTACCACTGACACAAAATAATCCGGGATGATAATCTCCAGGCAGGAACACCTGCACCCTCTGAATGTGTTAAGGAAATAGCGAAGAATCCCACAAGATACGCCAAATAACATGATGACTTGTTTTTAAAGTAACACTAATTTTTATTGTAGTGGTTCCTGGATGTTCTTCTATTTTATGGGGATCATGATCCCCCCATGGGCTGGGTCTAGGTTGACTAGTAATACTTTTTTGATAATTTTTCTATTCTTATTGATTAGACTTCTGAATCAAAACAACATACATCAGCAATACTGTGCAAAATGAGTTGATTGATGTTTGCAAGGAAATCATTCAGGAAACTGTGGAAAGCAAATTACTTTTCAATTTTATTCGATGAAACAACAGATATATCACATATCTCACAGCTGAGCCCATAATTCAGATATCTTCACAATGGTATCATAAAGCAATATTTTGTGACTTTCTGTGATACAAACGATACTTTTAGATTGATGAACTGGATAACAATAAAGACGTTATAGAGCCTCGGTTGATAGGCGTAGCACTGGCGAAAATCTCTGTCTCAAATTGAATATAAATTTAACGTGGTGTGTGGGTATTGGGACTGACAGCTGCTCCGTTATGGCCTCAGATACAAGAGGTGCTGTACAGGAGTTGTCAAAAAGCTGTAAATGCCAAACGTTATCCGTGCAGCAATCACGTTCTTAATAATACATTAGCTACGTCATCCAAAGTTATTTCTTGCCGCAACACCTCGGGCATGATGAGAAAAGTTGTGGCGTGTGCCAATGCATCCGCTAAGAGACATCAAATTTTTAAAAAAGGACTTGAAGTTACAATGCAAAGTATCTGTGAGACGCGCTGGGTTGAGAGGAATAATGGGCATTTACAATTTCAAGGAGACAACTTAGTGAAAATATACCTAAATATTTTGTTTTTTATTCTTAGATACCAATGTATTAACGTTAGATCTGAATAATTTATTTGATTAGTAACTTTAGAGCATTTCAGCATGGGAAGTTCAAATTACTGTTTATATCACGTAAAGAGCCAAACTGTAGTTTAAATATAACTTAATATTTTTCAGGTACAACAGTAGCCTAAAGCAGAGTATTGCGAACGAGGTCAATTCATTTAAAAAGGGTTACGGACGCCATAAATGATACAATGACTGCCCTACGAAATAAAAGGGAAAAGGCTAACACAATTTTCCGATAGCTTTTTGAAGAGGCTGAACAACTAGATACTGAAATTAAATGCCCCAGAATAGTATCACGACAAATACACAGAGCCAATAACCATCTTGCTCAATCTGCTGAAGATTATTTTCGCAGGGCTGTATACATACCCCTTCTAGATTCTGTAATGAATGACTTAGAGGACCGTCTGACTCCCGAAGTACTCAAATTATTTCAACTAGGCGTTTTTATTCCAAAAGTCGATTATACTAATGAAGATGAAGACAGTGAAACTGTTAAACAACTTGCAAACGAGTATAAACTGCTAATAGATAATACTCCAGTTTCAGTAAATATAAACGAATATCGGCTGTGGAAGGTGAAATGGCAGCAGAATCAGAATATTCCGCAATCGATTATTCATCTTATAGAAAATTGTAATACTGAAATGTATCCTTATGTAAGAGAATTTTCATGTATTCTTGCTACACTATCAGTTAGTGTAGCCACAGCAGAAAGGCCCTTTTCCTTTCTTAGGAGGCTCAAAACTTGGCTTAGAGCTTCAATGGTAAATGGATATCTCGTGAAATGCAGGTACTATGGGACAAAAAATTGAAAAAAATTCAAACTTCAACACCATGTATCTAGAAACCGAAACGTTTTTGGTACCATGTTTATGGGATTTTTTAAAATTATGCAAGGAATCTCCCCTCACCGTTTGCACCTTGAACTTAAATATGGAGGACATTTGTGCCAACAGAGGTCTTGTCTAAAAGAATGTTACATTTTGGACACGTATATTAAACATTCTTTGGCATATTCCTATTTTCATTGCGTATTCACCTACGATGAGTTGTTCGGCGTTTCATTTCTGTAGTTTCAACCCAGCTATTTACACAAGTTATATTGTAAGCCACCTTACAATTATGATAGTCAACAACTTGGGAACATTCGGAAATTTAGAAATGGGTATTTTGTTCATTCAACAGTGTTATATTGCTTTGTCAACCAATACGGAACTGTGTTTCAAGTTTTAAGCACTAATCTCATTGGGAAGCTTATAAAGAATGGCAAAATTTATACTATGCAGATGATCAAAGAATCGAGTTGAAAAACGTTATAAAGTTATGGAATTTCATTTTTCAAACTTTAAATTAAACACACAAGAGATCAAATTCTTGTTGATGCTTCTGATCAAAGAAATCTTTTACCGTTCTCCCATAATAACAGGAGCTCTTAAGATGAATGAAATACAATCTATTTTGTTTCAATAATGTTACGGAATTCTTTTCTCTTTCGGTTAATACCTGAGTAGTAATTTATGCAACAATTTGAACAACGATAAGGTTGCTGCTACCTTATTTGTTGTTAATCATATTAATAAATTACAACATATTGATTCGCTAAATAATAATAGAGACGGTTACAATTCTTAGCTTATACAATTCACTATAAAGAGGCACATTAGATATTCATTACTTCCGTTATTCATTGAAAACCTACAGAAAGTACCAAGAACGCTATAAATTCATGATTTTCCTTCTATTCAAACTCGATATAATCTGCGTTTTCCACATTGAAACTAACGGAATACAAAAAAACATCAATATTTATGTCTTTTTGTAACACAGTTTTATAAGTTTCCTATCGGAAGACCTACCGGAAAATCTAATTTTATCAGCTGAAAGAACAGCGATCTAATGAAGTTTTTTAAAATTCGTATTATGATTTTTTGATTCTTCAATGTAATGAATTATTATTGAAAGGATTGAAACAGTAGCTCCTAGAATGAAATAAAAATTCTGCTGTACCCCTGGTGGGACTCGAACCCACAGTCCCCGGCTTAGGAGGCCGATGCCTTATCCATTAGGCCACAGGGGCTTGCTGAAGTAGGACACTTTCCGGGGTTATAAAGTTCTCCTAAAGTAATTACGAAATTAGTATCATTTAATTGAAATGGAAATTAGTAAAAAGGGTTTAATTTCATCTGAACCTAATCGAAATTTTATAATATTTCGTATTGAAATTGAATCTGTGGCATGCTATGGACATGTATTACATATCAATGTTTAATCAATGGTAATGAAGCTTTTTAGGAATAGGGTGTTATGAGGGAGCTTCTAACCTATTGATTTCGAGAGGTAGGCGTTTTGCTCCAACTTGCAGCCCCTAAACTCTTCAGATTGGCGTGGGGTGCAAATTCAATGACGCCTGTGACCTTTGTTCCACGTCGGAACGTCGGTTGACAGAACGCTCGTACTCTACCCTACTTGAAGCCGGCCAGGACGGTAAGCTAGGTATTATCGGAAAGCGGTAGCGTCCTCTACGGGCACGCCGGGAAGCTGTAATAGAACAAAGCGGAATTCTGGGGCACGTCGCCATAGTAATTATAATTGTATAAAGACCAAACATTTTCCGAAGTCGAGTTAATACCGTATTTTTATTTTTGAACAATCGTTAAAATGGATACCATTCTTTTCAGTGTATTCAGCTTTGAGTGTTCAAACTGTGAAAGCATTGGAATGTGATCATGAGCTTTGATGCTCGCTTACATTCATTCTCGGTTAAATATTGTCAACATTGAATTACTGCTAAATTTCATTCAGAAGTTCAATAAATTCGTTAATTTTGATCCTCATAATGGAATAAATAAGAAATTACTTCGTTTTTCAATATTGAGGATACTGTGAGCAGAGTTAGTAGTTTTTACTATATTTTCGAACAGATGTATAACAAGTTATATTTTAAATATTTCATATATTTATGGAAGATTTTGGTTTATGTAGAGCTTCTTAATGTGTGGAATATCACAGGTCCATCTGTTCGTTTATAGTTTTACTGCGGGATAGTTATAATTTTCAGAAACCTCTATTGATTCCAGGATATATAGTTTTTGCCTATCGGTTCCAGATGTAGTACATGATCTAATTCTGGGAAAACATGACTTTTTTCGCAAAATTAGAAATCTTTTCTATGCTTAAGTGATGCTCGATATTCTTTGAAACTTCTTCCGGTTTGTCCACCAAATCTGATCAAATACAGTGTTTCATTCTTCACTTATCTATAATCTTTACTTACTCGCGAATCAATCATTCCACATATTAACAGAATAAATATATTCTGTTTATCAAACATTGAACGTAGAGAGTAAAATTTTCAGGATGTTTCAGAAACTCTACTAATTAGTCTTTCAAATTCTCACTAAATCAAGTTTCAGATGTGATCACAGGCCTTGCGAGATTTGGATAATAGGTTAAGGTAGCAGAGCCATTGTTCAAGCATTTGGGTACAATTTATCTCTACCATATATCTCTATTTTTACGCTGCTCTTGAAGCAATATAGGTACACCAGAAAAAAAATATTCCACCTAAAATATGTTCTTCTACTTCTATTCGTTTTGTTAACTTGAAAAAACACCAAAACTCAGTAATTGTGGCAATTTCATGCCTACAAATGATCACAATTATTTTGATAGGTACGTTAAATTATAGAAAATAGTGAATATGCGGACATGATTTCTATTGACGGGTTCTGTATCGAAAATTCAGAGTTGCAAATATCAAAGAAATATGGTCTGAAAATTATTTCGAAGGGTTTTTCAAATATTTCAAAGCATTCTTGTTCTTCTTGGAGTGCCTATTCGTGACGAATGTTGGACATATATCTTCACTTTATCTACGACGGCCCGAAAAACTCCTATTGTTGTTAAAGAGAACCATTGATGATTAAAGTAAAACAACTTAATTTCCGCTAATTTATTTGATTATACAACAATTGTTTCGTCATGACAACATGAGTTCGTCAGTTGAGTATGGAACTAACTACATATTTGATATTGAGTTCTTTAAAAATTCAAAATGTACAGAAAAGAAGGTAGTGGAAATTTACAGTAATTTCTTTTTTTATTATTACACAAAGTTTCAGAAAAGATTAGGTAAAGGGGATTTATTGAGGTCCGTCTGGTCGTTTAGGAGAATCTGTTTTTTATTGTATCTGTTGATTCCGAGGGCTTCTAGGTAGTTCAACCTGAGGTTCTTTTTTTTAGGTGTAAGATTTTGAAGTTATTGTCAAAATCATGTCCTGTCTCCAAAAGATGGTCAGCATATGTTGAATTTCCGTTATTTCCAAGATATGCTTTCTCGTGTTCACGTATCCTAGTGCCGAAAGATCTACCTGTCTGACCCACATATACAGATGGGCAAGTACCGCAGTTTAACCTATAGACTCCAGACTTTTTGTTTTTATGGATCAAATCTTCATTATTTTTTATTAGATTTCCTGACGTGTTTCTTGTTTTGAATGAAATGTTGCAGTTACTCTTTTTCTTCAAATATCTTGCTATTTTTTCGGACTTTTTGTTTATGTACGTTAAAGAAATATATTTTGTATCAATAGCTATTGTTGGATATACAAGTGATAGTGACTGTTTAAATTGCATTCGTTTCAATAATTTATTTATAATGAACGGATTGAAACCATTGTTGAATGCAAACTGTTTTATTATATTCAGTTCTCTATCAAAATTCTCTCGTGTTATAGGTATGTTGATTAATCTAAATATCATGCTATTATAAGCTGCTAGTTTTTGAGAATGTGGGTGATAAGAATTTGAGTGGATCGTATTATCTGTATGAGTGGGTTTCCGGAAAATTGAAAAGTCATGTTTATTGTTAATTTTTGAAATTTTTAAATCAAGAAAATTGATGCTGTTGTTTTCTTCTATTTCATTGGAGAAATTTAATTGTGGGATATAATGTTTTTGGAGAAAGGACATGATTTTGACAATAACTTCAAAATCTTACACCTAGAAAAAAACAACCTCAGGTTGAACTACCTAGAAGCCCTCGAAATGAACAAATAATATAAAAAACAGATTCTCCTAAACGACCAGACGGACCTCAATAAATTCCCCTTACTTAACCTTTTCTGAAACTTTGTGTATTAATAAAAAAACAAATTACTGTAAATTCCCACTACTTTCTTTTCTGTACATTTTGAATATTTAAAGAACTCAATATCAAATATGTAGTTACTATGATTCTCACCTGACGAGGTCATTGACGAAACGATTGTTGTGAAATTAAATAAATTAGCGGAAATTGAGTTGTTTTACTTTAATCATCAAGATGTATTTCCGACAAGTAGACACCGATACAATCAAACAAAAGAGAACCATTGTCTAAGATTCCGCTTTTCGTAAATCTTGCCCTGTAAAATTAGCGGCATAGGCCAGATCTATGTTCATTCTTTGTTATATGCCCCAGGTATTCCAGCTTTCGCTCTTTGATTTTAGATGACAGTTTCCTTACTTTGCCAATCCTCTTCAGAACATCCTCATTGGATATGTGATCTACCCAGGATATCTGCAGTATTCTCCTATAGCACCACATTTCAAAAGCTTTCAGTCAGTGTCCATGATTCAACACCGAACAGAAGGACCGAGAATATATAGCATCGCAACAAGCGTATTTAATTAATGTTGTTAAATTATGACTTTTGAAGATCTTTAACATGTTGCTGAATGTTGCCCTGGCCTTCTCAATGCGCTGCTTCACTTCCACTGAGTGATACTAGTTTTCATTTAAATTGATACCTAGGTAGACGTAGTTGTTAACTCTGTCCATCAGGAGTATGATTTTTGTTGACCACCATATATTTTGTTTTTTAGTGTTGGACCTTCCAAGCTGTCCGCAATGATGATTGTATCGTCTGCGTATCTTAGGTTGTTCAAACGCTTACCATTTATCAGGATTCCTTCGTTCGCGCCCTCCAGTGCCAGTTTCGTTATATCCTCCGAATAGATGTTAAATAGTAAATAATAATAATAATTTAATAGTATGAATTAACATCAACATCGTTGCCGATGTTGATGTTAGCTGTTTGATTTTAGTATAGCTTATTGATTATTCGCAGATCTCGATCGCCAAGATTCATATTTTCCAATACTGACATCAGATTCTCAGGTTCAACCCTTTCAAAGGCTCTGCTGTAATCTATGAAGCAAACATATTCAGGGCTGTTGACGTCTCTGCAAAGCAAATAGTGTCTTTCGTGTCCCTAGCGCGTCTCTAAAATCAAATTGAGTTTCAGACATATAACCTTCACATTATTTGTAGATTCTTTTGTGTATTACCATCAGATTTGCTTTTAAAACGTGGCTCATTAGGCATATAATTCGGTGTTCCTCGCACCTTTTGGCATGAACTCTGAACGGACGTTGTCTTGACCATTCATTCGTTTGATGCCATATCTTACTTCATCTTCTGTTATAGGTAGTCCGTTATGACAGATAGTATGCACGCTTCTTAGGTTTCTATCATCTTCAAAGGTGTCTTCGATGTATTTCCCTCAAGTTTCTGCCTGTTGTTACTTGTCCACAATAGCGGTTACGGTGTCGTCGGTTAAGCATACCGGTGTTTTAGGGTTGTATAATCCTGCTGCTCTCTTGATCTTCTTGTGCATGTTGAAGGAGAATTGTACTTATTTAGTATATATTTTTAATTCTTCAGTTAGGAAATTATAACAAAATATTCATCTCATTTATTCATACAACCTCCCTTTAACTGTAAACACTTGACTAAACGTCGAGATACACCCGAAACTAGATCACCTCCATAATTTTCGATGATGGTAGTCCAGGACTGTTAAACTGACTGAAATAAATTTTTAAATCTTTATTTCGTGGCGCTGCTCGTCCTATTTCAAACTTTATTAGTCCCCATATGTTTTCAATGAGTCTGAGTTGTGGTGAAGCTGCTGACCATAAAATAGTTGTCACTTGGTGTTCTTGCATCCAAGCTTGAGTATAGCATCTCGCATTATCCTGCCACAATACATTTCACTATTAATGGTAGCAAACTATACAGAGAGGCGTAGCATCACGCTGAGATATTGCTCCCCAAACCATTATTTTGGTGGGAAATTTGAACGGTAACAGGTTGTTTTGATAGGATTTTTAAGTGATTTCCACCAAGTTGGAAACGACTTTCATCAGATATAAAGACATTATAAAAATTATCTTCTTGAAAACGTTGACAACATTCTATCTTTCGTTCCTTTTGTAAAGGTGTCATTATAGGGATTTTTTTTGTTTCCTTCATATGAAGCCTTGTCTGTTCAGTGACATACATGGTCTCTGGACATACTTTTATATTTCGTTGATTTCCTAATCTGTTAGCCAATTTGCGAAACCCTAGGCGCGGATTGTGTCGTCCTAAGGCCAATAAAGCGTTTAAATTGTTTCCTTTAATCTTACGTGGTCTTCCTGAAACTGGTAATTGCCTCATATCCATGCCATTTTTATGCTCTTTATTGTCTCATATACAGCACTTTTTTCCAGATCAGTCAATTGCACTAATTTTTCGACGTTTCGAAAACCTCCTCTATACAAATATTCTATCTGTTTTATTCTTCTAGTTGCGACATTATTTCATAAATTGTATACGTGTTGACAATCAACAATATTTGACAAATAGTGTAGCCATGCAATTTTGGCCATAGCCGACAATCTGCACAACCTATTTTATACTTTTTTTTGTCTTATAATGTTACAAAAAAGAACTATATTAAAATTATGTAAAATAAATAATTCCGGATACTTTTTAGACGGTCTATACCTTTACAAAGCAAAATAAATTTGAGTTTTATTTAGCAACACTCAAATTACTGTTAGAGATGCTTTCTTGGCTGAATGTTGTTAACAAAGAGATTTACAATTTTTTGCTCAACGATAATTTCGTTAAGCTTTTCACGTCATAGTGAAGGATTCTACCAGAGTCCTTTTACTTCTATATCCACTCTGGTTTTTACGTTTCCTTCTCACAATGTATAGGAAGTGACAAACATCTAGTTATAAAATGAAAAATGATTTTCCTACCTGCCTGTCTTCAGCGTGAATATTCATATCTGCCATTACATGCATCAGTGCAACTTGGCGAGCATCTGTCCTCAACGGATTATCCATGAAAATCTCATTATTAACGGATAACGGATCCCGGAAACTGAGGAATCCATTCAATATAAATAATGAAACGGGTAACTGTAGCAAAATGTCGATTACGATATGGTTAATTATCGAATTAGATCTCGAGTGAATATTCCTCTGCAGGGTTCGGATCAATGGTCATAAGAAGTTTAGCTACTCAATGATATGAAAAAAATATTGTCATCTAAGTCTTACCTTAGTGGTATATGTTTATCTCAAGGATAAATACAATAGCTGTTTATACCAAAGAAACATTAATATCAAAACATACTACTCAGTGACATTAAAAAAATTACATTTTATACCAACAAGGAATAATTTCTTTAACATGATTTTTTAGCAATGAAGTCTCATAATAAAAATGAAACGATTAAATTTCCAAGAAATTCCCAAACAAGTAATTAAAAAAAATTACATGTTTGGGAACCCCATAGCTGAGTACCTTCCTATTCACGTCTAGGCATAAACAAAATGATAGGATCGATATCTGTGATGAATGTTTGTGAAGACTTTAAAAAGAATATAATCTCATTTTTAACAGCTCTGAAACAATGAAAGGTACAACTCATAAAGCTCAATCGTATAACCTTGTCATTCACTGAATATCCAATAACCACAAAATAATTGTCATTTAATTGTATTAAAGAATTGAGCTACGATATGTGTTGCCTATTTCAACAGCCTCTTTCAGCAAATTTTCATTAACTAAAACATAACCTCTAATTCACAATAAAAACAGACTCATTTAATAACATCCTAATACACCGACGACAAAGTCATTTTGCAGCATGACACATGTTGCGTCGTCCATTAAAATGTACTTAAGAACGCTAAAATGGAACCCAGACATTGCTCCTTCCGATTGCCATCTCAGATCGTTGCAACATGGCCTGGCTGATCAGCACTTCTCCAATTACGATGATGTTAACACTTACATCGATGCATGAATAGCGGCCAAAATGTCGGCATTTTTTCTCGAGGAGATCTGTCAATTTACAGAAAGATGGGAAAAAGTAGAGGCTAGCGATGCACAATACTGTTAACTTTAAATGTTTAACCAATTTTTCACAATAAAGCTTCAATTTTCGAAAAAACTGCACGAACTTATTCATATTTCCAATATATTCTAAATATATAGAGTATCCGAAATTTTTAATTTTTCATAATTTTAATATACTACTCTGTCAAGAAAGTACCGGGAATTTTCAAAATTTATTGGGTCGCCTTCAAAATAGGCTCCATTTGCTCCAATACATCTATGCCAACGGCACTTTCAATTATCGAAACATTTTTTATAGGCGCTTTCCGGGATGGTCTTTAGCTCTCGCGCCGAATTTTGTTTTATGGCTTCAATCGACTCAAAACGGGTGCCACGAAGGGGCAATTTTAGTTTTGGGAAGAGAAAAAATTCGCAGGGAGCCAAATCCGGCGAATACGGTGGTTGCTGAAGCACGTTTGTTGAGTTTTTGGCGAGAAAGTCAGTCACAATCGTAGCTCGGTGGGAAGGCGCGTTATCGTCATGCAAAATCCATGAGTTGTTCGCCCACAAATTTGGTCGCTTCTTACGGATACGCTCACGCAAACGTTTCATAACGCCTAGGTAATACTCCTTGTTTACCGTCTGACCCTCTGGAACGAATTCGTAGTGCACCACGCCACGGATATCGAAGAAAACAATGAGCATCACCTGCATTTTCGAGCGGCTTTGGCGTGGTTTTTTCGGTTTCGGCTCATTTTTTGCCACCCATTCCGATGAGTGCTGGCTTGTTTGCATATCGTACTCGTAGACCCAGGTCTCATCACCAGTTATAATGCGTTCCATGAATGTAGAATCGGAATTACAGCGATCCAGCATGTCTGAAGCAACCTGTTCGCGATGACGTTTTTGAAGAAAATTCAGGTCTTTCGGTACGAGTCGTGCGGCCACCTTTCTCATGCCCAAAATATCAATCAAAATCGTACGTGCGGACTCGTGGGATATCTTAAGATCATGTGCTATCTCTCTCAAGCTGGTACGACGGTTTTCCAGCACCCTTTCCTTAATTTTATCGACGTTATCTTCGATCGAAGCCGTCGATGGGCGACCACTTCACGACCGTCCTTGAAGGCTCTGTACCACTGATATGCACGAGTTTTCGATAGAGCATTATCACCAAAGGCCTTTTTCAACATTTTCAATGCATCGGCACACGAAAATTCATTTGCAACACAAAACTTTAAACAAATTCTTTGCTCAACGTAATCACCCATAGTAAAAATCGGCACGCACTCTGACATCGACTGACTTAATCAGCTGTTGCAAACACACTAGTTGACAGATCCCGCTCAAGCTTGGCATAATAATTAAGGACAGTGGTACCAACCTAGGAAAAAAAAATTTTACCTGCCTCATTGCCCCGCCAGATTTAAATCAATAATTCCCGGTACTTTCTTGACAGAATGTTTCTTTTTGTAACATTCTAAGACAAAAGTAATGAATAAAATAGATTGTGCAGATAGTCGGCTATGGCCAAAGTTGCATGGCTACACTATTTATCAAATATTGTTGATTGTCAACAGATATATGATTTATGAAATAATGTCGCATCTAGAAAAATGAAATCAGGTAGAATATTTTGTAGAAAAAATTTTCAAAACGTTAAAAAATTTTTGCAATTGACTGAACTGGGAAAAGGTGCTGTATATGAGACAATAAAGAGGATAAAAACTGGCATGGATATCAGGCATAGACCAATTTCAGGAAGACCGCGTAATATTAAAAAAATCAATTTAAACGCTTTATTGGCCTTAGGACGACAAAATCCACGCCTGTGGTTTCGCAAATTCGATAATAGAGTTGTAAATCCACGAAATATAAAAGTATGTCCAGAAACCGTCCGTATGTCTCTGAAAAGATAAGGCTACATATCAACGAAACCAAAAAAAAATCCCTATAATGTCACCTTTACAAAAGGAACGATGGATAGAATTTTGTCAACGTTTTTAAGAAGATAAATTTAATAATGTCTTTGTATCTGATGAAAGTTGTTTCCAACTTGGTGGAAATAACTTAAAAATCCTATCAAAACAACCTGTTACCGTTCAAATTTCCAAATTTCCCACCAAAATAATGGTTTGGGGAGCAATATCTCAGCGTGGTGCTACGCCTCTTTGTATAGTTGATGGTACTATTGATGGTGAAAGTATTGTGGCATTCTAAATGATTTTCTTCGTCTAAGGTTTTCTCAAGAGTTTCTTTACTTTTTAGATAAGAGGTTACTATACTTCCTTATATCTATGTTTTTGTAGAACTTTATTGCAGCTGTCAACATCAAGTATTTCTACCACTTGAATGAAACTGCATACCACTTTTTCAAATTTAGGAAATACGATAGCAGGACTTCCTGATTTATTTTCATTACCCTCCGTTTTTCTTTTTATTCATTGAACTCGGAAAATACTTTTTCATAAAGTTGTCAATGCAAATGACACTTCATTTTATGACGAAAAATTTTTGCGATTCTGATTCTGAGTTAGTGTGATTGCGGATAAAATTTTGTATTGCATGCGTGTTTCAGATACATTTAATTATTCACTTAACGAAATTAATCGCTGTAGCTTCGCTCTCGCGTTTAAGCGTTCTTGCGTGAATAAAATGCTATCTAAACCACTTATACAATAAATAAAATTTAAATATCAAAACAGATTAAATCTATTAGCCTCCTATAATTTTAATTTCACAAAATTTCATTAAAAACTTTAAAAATTAAATTAATGTCTAAATATAAGCACAACTTATATTTAATAGACAAAACTCA
Organism: Megalocaria dilatata; assembly: GCA_034642435.1. Classification (NCBI taxonomy): domain Eukaryota; kingdom Metazoa; phylum Arthropoda; class Insecta; order Coleoptera; family Coccinellidae; genus Megalocaria; species Megalocaria dilatata. The sequence continues at coordinate 40,878,439 of CM067856.1, read as the reverse complement.
TTATATAATATCAAATGGAATAAAAAACCCAACAAATATAAATTGTCAGTTAAAATTAATATACAAATATTTGAAGGAAACAAAATTTTGTTTCTGATCTTATATTTATGAAAACTAAAACCTTTTCAGAAATAAAAATAATATAAATATTTAATATATTTAAATAAGTTACTTCAAAAATCTCTCAAAGCATGTATCGTATCCTCAAAAAAAAAATTAGAATTCAGATACGGTATTCTTCAGTCCAACTTCACATTTAAAAAATTAAATCAATTAACAATAAGTACCTTACCCCTAAGGCCTTGTATTATCCTCGTTTGAACACACTAAAATTATAGACCTTTAAAATTCAAGGTATTCTATGTTCTAAGCTCGTCACAAAAATCACACAAAGCTTATAAGGTATTTTATGGTTTTAGTTGAACTATATGATATTTATATAATGAAATATTTTTTAACCTAAATATAATTAATTTGAGTACTGACAGAGCAAAGTCTCACTTAAAACTTGTTTTTCAGTAATGTTTTTACATATCTTGAGATTTTATAGAAAGTAACTTAGTTAGATATCCAATAATATTGAATATTTTAAGAAGGATAGTTTTATGATGAAATTCTTAAGATTATGTTGAACATTTTTGAAAGATATTTGTTTTCATAAGAGGGATGAGCAGAAACAAAATTTTGTCTATTCATAATATTTAATTTATAGGAATTTTGTTTACAATTTATATTTATTGGATTTTATTATTTCATTGGACATCTTATAATGAATGTTTATTTTATATTTCGTTTGATATGAGCAGTGCTTATATTACATTCATTTAATTTCTTAAGTTAAAATATAAAATATAATTTTTTGAAATTAAATATGTAGAAGGCTAACAGAATATATCTGCATATATTAAAATATTTAAATAATGATATCATTTGAGACTAATTATTCTCTAGAAACTCTTTCGCGTGATGGAAATCGGTCCTATTGATCAGCAGAAACAAAATTTTGTCTACTCAAAATATTTAATTTACAGGATTTTGGTTAACAATTTTTATTTATTGGATTTTGTTATATCATTTGGATGTCTCATAATGAATGTTTATTTTATATGTCGTTTGATATAAGCGGTACTTTTATTGACATCTATTCAATTTAATTCTGAAGTTATAATTATTAAATATAATTTTTTGAAATTGAATATGTAGAAGGCTAATATTAAAATATTTTAATAAAATTTTGTCTACTTCAAATGTTTATTAATTTTAATTGACAATTTATATTTGCTGGGTTTTTATTCCATTTGATATTATATAATGAGTTTTGATTTTATATGCGATTAAATATAAGCTGTGATTATAGGACATTAATTTAATTCTCAAAGTTTTTGAATAAAATTTTTTGAAATTAAAATTATAGTGGCTAACAGATTAAATCTGTTTTGATATTCAAATTTTGTAATAATCCTTCTATCAAGTAAAAACCTCTTCTCATTATTTTCTATGCAATAAATAACTATTAACTTCTATTAAATGTCAAAATTGATTAACCATTAATGTATGAACGCATCAAAGCTTCTGACGTGAACTAAAAGCATTTTGCAGGGTTCCCCGAACGCTGTTTAACCCTAGCTCTTCTCTATATGTATACGGGTTATGTGTCGATTTGAAGATTGTACGATGAAATGAGATTCTCATCTCTTCTACGTCTCGGTATCAAATCAAACGACAAGCTACAGACGTTTCTAGTGATTGAAAGAAATCCAAAAATCGTAAACAAGTAGCGGCTTCGATTCCATCAATGCGTTTTACCTTCAAGTAGTCAAGTCCAAGTCGCCCACCGCAGCAAAACGAAAACTTTAAATTGCAAGATTTGTTCAGTGATAAAAGAAGTATGTTAAGGTTGATGATGGTGCAAAAGAGGAAGTATTACTACTCCGGCAGATCTCACAATCCACAATGGATAACGCAATAGGCAAATAAATAACTAAATAAACAATTTAACAAGACGAAGCGCCTATCTTGTCCATTTCGTTACGCTGGACTGTCAATAGAACAGTATTCTACTCGAAGGAATATTTTTTTCTCTTGAACTTGAGTATAATCGAGTACGAAATTCGGATATATAGGTAACAATTTCTTATTTAATTGGTTCTTTGATTAACTGGAGGTCGGCTTTAATTAGATGATTGTGTATGGTCAACGATAACGTTTGATCTGGTTGGTTTATTCGACAAGTAGATTGAAAAAGTAATCATCGGGATGTTCATTTGATTTTCGAAAATTTCTAAATGAATATTCAAGAAGGTCGTAAGCGGTAAATTAGTTTTTTCGCAGATATTCTAGATTCTTCAGGTTTACACCTTGAACTAAATTTAAGAAAGTTATAAGCAGTATAAATAAGTTCGTGTGGTTTTTTCGAAAATTGAAGCTTTATTGGGAAGAACTGATTATACATTCAAAGAATTTTCCCTCGCTAGCCACTACTTTTTCCCATCTTTCTGGTAGTTGACGGATTCCATCTCGAAAAAAGGTCGGATCTTTGGCCGGTGTCCACGCATCAATCCATTTTTTGACTTCATCGTAATTGGAGAAGTGCTGGTCAGCCAGATCACGTTGCATCGATCAGAAGAGATGATAATCGGAAAGAGCAATGTCTGGGCTATATGGCGGGTGGGGTAGGACTTCCCATTTGATCTTTTCTAAGTTCGTTTTAACTACCGAACATGTGTCATGCTGCAAAATGGATTTGTCGTATTTGTAGGCGTATTGCGGCCGTTTTTCTCGCAATGCTCGGCACAAACGCTCAATTGTCGTTGGTAGATCTTCCAAATACACTGTTCGAATTTACATCGAACAAGAAATTTTTAATTTACTATGCAAGTACCTAACAGTTATGATCCTAGACCTTTCAATGTCTATTTGTTTCCTAGAAACCTTTGTGCCAGTTAAACACCGAAAATATTCGTTTTCTTAGAAATCCATTAGAACCGAAGCCGTTTAAAGACTACCACAGTCGAATGTCGTATCGGAATTTACCTGACCACATTTCAAACCCTAAGAGAGTCTTTCATTCGGCCAGTGAGTCAAAAAGGTTCAGTTGAAGACCTGAAGCGCTGATTGGCGCTCTCTTCGTATTTCGACCAAACGGCCACGCAATATTCTCTACTACACGAACATTAAATCATCATCCCACACACATTCTCTAGAAGTAAGTTCTAATCACACTCCTCTCTGTCTCTAAAGTTACAATCAAACAGTTCTCTCACTACAGTTAACCACAAAGCACCCTTGAAGAAAAATCCCCAAAAAAGTCGTATTTTGTTGCTCGCCTAAAAAGCACAAAATAAACCGCTCATTAGTTTAAAGTTCTTTCAACTTATAACACACATCTCTCTCTAATCTTGGAATATTTTATATTCCCAATTTCAGTTTAAACTTCCAAGGAACACCCTCTCTCAATAACACAGTAACACCCTAAAGGCTTGGAAGGAAATTTATTATCTATATTATTTATTTGTAATTAGATAGTAATTTGTGAAAAGTGAACCCAACAGTGAAACCAATAGAAGTGAATTTGCTGAAAGTGAACAATGGTGAAAAGGATTGAAGAAGAACAATTCCGACATTTTGATTTATCATAATGGAGTCACTTTTCATCGCCAATCACAATTCGATACAACCCCCTTTCTTTTTTTCTTTTTTTGCTGTTTGAACAATTATTCGCACGTGAAAAAACGGCGTCTGACGTCTCTTGACTTCAGTTCACACGCACCCAAATTTATTCTCATTGCTTTTAAACGATGGCAAATGGCCGGTTGAGTGACTCCAAGTGATTTTGAGAGTTCCTCCTGCGTTTTTCTTCATCGAGCCTTGCCTTTAATTCCTCATCCTCAAACTTTAGTTGCGCTGCGGGTCTTCCTTCATGTTCCAAATCAAAATTGGCACTTTTAAATCGGGAAAACCACGTTCGTTCAACTAGAGCATGACATCCACTAAAATGCGATGACTTTCGGTAGCCCCCTTCTTCATATTGGAGTAATGAAGTAAAACTCCGCAAAATTGACATTTTCAGAGCACATAGAAATGATAGATACTGAGAAAAGCCTAATGATGTCACTTCAAATGAAGCTGTTGCCAGATGAAACAATGGAATAATGAACTAATAGTTACATCTCTTATCAAAACCGAACAAAGTTATTTCTACTCCTAATATTTCGAGAATTTTTATGCGTGGAGATAGGTTGAACGTTCTCTCTATGCTGTCTATCGAAAATAAAGTGATAGGAGAAATAAATCATTTGAATGAAAAAGGTATGGTTTAGTTTGCATCCAAGAAATCCTGAAGAATTGAATTAATATATAAAAAATAAGTGGTAGTTTTTTTCTCAAATACACAAGAAGTAAATTTATAATACCAGTGAGTTATTATTATTTTTTATTCGGTTTGGATATAATTCGTCCCATTTAATCCGTGAGAATGCTAGAAAAATGTTATGATCAAATCTTACCAGTCAGTATCTCAGTCATGAATACATAAATATTATGAGGAAAACAGTCATTTATTATTTTAAATGGGTTGAATGTTTCCCTATAGCTCATTATCTGCTAACTATGAACCATAGACTTATTATCCTTTTAATCTGAACACTTTTTTTCACGCTTAATCGGTACCTTCTGATTTGGATGCATAATACCCACTTGCTTTACCCACGAGCCGCCCCTGCTTTGGTTTAGGCAAAATTTAAAAACAGGACACAAAACAGTAAAATATTTTCAGTCAATTATTGTGGACTCCTGAACCGAGTAAAAATTTAAGAAAAGAGATCTGTCAGCATCTATTTGTTAATTCGAAAGACAATTTGTATCTCTTAATCTAGAGTAATTTTAAGAGTGTTACTTTCCTTTCCGTAATGCATAATTATTTCTTAGTTTTTATTCAAACAATCTCCAAATTCTTTCGAATAACTGGCGTTTGTTGAGTGTGATCTAACGTATAACTCATCTTCTGCTCATGTATTGTTTTTTTTTTTGAAAGATTTACCAGTTTGGCCAATATATATAGTCCGTCTAGAAAGTATCCGGAAAAAATAAAGCTCAATTGTAATTATCTAGTTTATATTTGTAATTCTCGAATTAGAAAATTATAAAAATATTCATCTTATTTACTCATACAATCTCCATTTAACTGTAAACACTTGACTAAACGTCGAGGTACATCCGAAACTAGATCACCTCCATAATTTTCGGTGATGCTAGTCCAGAACCGTAAAACTGACTGCATTAAATCATCTTTATTTCCTGGCGCTGCTGGTTCAACTTCATTAGCCTCCATAGGTTTTCAGTGGGACTAAGATCTGATGAAGCTGCTGGTAATTAAATGGTTGTCACTTGGTGTTCTTGCATCCAAGCTTGAGTATAGGCCGAAACATGGCATCTTGCATTATCCTGCTGAAAACGTCACCCCTATAGATATAAAGCATGCGCCGTTTCAAGGAGAAAATTGTTTAGAATGCCACAATACTTTTCACTATTAATGGTACCATCAATTATACAGAGAGGCGTAGTACTACGCTGAGATATGGCTCCCCAAACCTTCATTTTGGTGGAAAATAGGGAAATTTGAACGGTAACAAGTTGTTTTGATAGGATTTTTAAGTGATTTCCACCAAGTTGGAAACAAGTTTCATCAAATACAAATACATTATGAAAATTTTCTTCTTAAAAACGTTGACAAAATTCTATCTTTAGTAGCTTTTGTAAAGGTGTCATTATAGGATTTTTTTTTTGGTTTCCTTGATATGTAGTCTTGTCTTTTCAGTGACATACGGATGGTTTCTGGACATACTTTTATATTTCGGTGATTTCCAAAACTGTTAACCAATTTGCGAAACGCCAGGCGCGGATTGAGTCATCCTAAAGCCAATAAATCTTTCAAATTGTTTCCTTCAATCTTACGCGGTTCTCCTGAAACTGGTCTATGCCTCATATCCATGCCATTTTTTATCCTCTTTATTGTCTCATATACAGCACTTTTTCCCAGTTCAGTCAATTGCACTAATTTTTTTAACCTTTCGAAAACCTTCTTTATACAAACATTCTACCTGTTTTTTTTTTCTCTTCAGATTCATCAGATATAAAGACATTATTAAAATTATCTTCTCGAAAACTTTGACAACATTCTATCATTCGTTCCTTTTGTAAAGGTGTCATTATAGGGATTTTTGGTTTCCTTGATATGAAGCCTTGTCTGTTAAGTGACATACGGACGGTTTCTGGACATACTTTCATGTTTCGTTAATTTCTAAATCTGTTAGCCAATCTGCGAAACCTCAGGCGCGGATTGTGTGCTCCTAAGGGCACTAAAGCGTTTGAATTGTTTCCTTTAATATTACGCGGTCTTTCTGAAACTGGTCTATGCCTCATATCCATGCCATTTTTTATCCTCTTTATTGTCTCATATACAGCACTTTTTCCCAGTTCAGTCAATTGCACTAATTTGTTAACGTTCCGAAAACCTTTTCTATACAAATATTCTAACTGTTTTCTTTTTTCTAGTTGCAACATTATTTCATAAAATGTATACCTGTCGACGATCAAGAACATTTGACAAATAGTGATGCCATGCAACTTTGGCCATAGCCGACTATCTGCACAACCTATTTTATAGATTACTCTCGTCTTAGAATGTTACAAAAATAAAGTATATTAAAATTATGAAAAATAATACATTCCGGATACTTTCCAGACGGACTATACATTACAAGTTAACTCATTAACTCCACATTTATTGTCTTTATTTATTTTATATGAAGATAAATGAAAGGAAAGTACCAGACTAAAACTGTCAGAATCACTTTAGATTAACAGAAACAATTCCCCTGAAATTTTTTAAATTAACAAAAAGAAATTGATAGATCTTCCTTATTGAATATTTTAGGAATTCCCCACTGAGCCAATTTTGGTTTTATTTTATACAACGAAATCACTAAACGTTTGAAGCTCATGGTGCAGAGTCTGCATAGTATTTTCTCAGTTACAGTGATGAATTTTTGCGCAATAAAGTTCACTTTTCTCCCCTTTCATCGAAATTCATGAGTTGATCTGCTTTTGATGGCTATCAAATTAATACAAACACAACACTGAAAATTTGACAAGTCTGTTAACTGAGTTGTTGACAGAAACAGTCTTCAAAGTTACTAGGTGGGACATTCAAATACTGACTGATTTATCAATCTTTCCTCTTATTTCATCACAAAAACGTGGATGCATCGTGTATATTGCAGGTTGTCGAATAGATGTAATAAATTCTGCATCATTTCTTTCCACCTAGTCAATTAAAACGGTTCTACATGCGATATTTCTATGAATTAATATAATCAATCCAAGCTGATCATTAACGTTTGCGCTAATAATTCAATCAAGATACACCAGCAGTTTGAAAGATGAACAATTCAAGCCAAATAAAATAACAAGACGAATTCTGCAATATTTTAAGGAATTCTTCTACCAAATCTTTTCAGACTGAACAAATCATTCAATTATTCATCCGTTGCACGTATCGTACAGAAAAATTGGAAAAAATATTTATGATAAGTTGGTATATTAAATACAAATCTATCAAACTTGTCACATACTTATTCGCCGTTCTCTATAGAGATCATTATCTTTCTCTTCCATTTTCAATTTCCATTACCAAAAATGCCAAAATAATATTAACTAACAAATACACATTAACACTCAGTTGCGGTAAGGTAATAATATGATATTAATTGAGTTTATAAGGAAATTTTCAATTATACAGGGTGTCTACTTTTAAAATGGGTCAAACTTCAAGGGAAGATATTTGCAACAAAAAATAACATAGGAGACATGGTCGAAATGTTATGTCAAACATTTTTCAAAAATACCTGTTTTCATAAGAGGGATGAGCAGAAACAAAATTTTGTCTACTCAAAATATTTAATTTACAGGATTTTTGTTAACAATTTATATTTATTGGATTTTGTTATCTCATTTGGATGCCTTATAATGAATGATAATTTTATATGTCGTTTGATATATTCAAAAAATTTTATATAGCTTCTATCAAGTATAAACCTCCATTTATTTTATGTTCTCGGGGGTGTTTGAACGAATTGTTTTTAAAGAATAATGTATTATCTGAACAAATATGGAATATTGGACAGAGCACAACATAGTTACAGGTCTGGACATCCGCACAAACTGGAGCGACTCGACAAGGGTTATATGTTTCCGAACTTTTTTTTATCTATCCCGAGCATGACAGCATATATTTACAGTTTATACTGGATAAATGTTACAATCTGGATCTCAGGGGTGTGGTTTTGGACTGGCTTCAGAGTTACCTAGAGGGTACATCGATGTCTGTTAAAGTCCAAAACACATACCCATCATATCATGAAATGAAACTAAGAGTTCCACAAGGATCTGTACTAGGACCGCTCCTATGTTTGATATTCATTAATGATTTACCAGTTAACTTGATGAAGATTTAAGTTAGCCGAAAACTTCTAACACCCATAGATGGCTACAGAGTAACCCTATTCACCGATGATACCTCAGTATCAGTTACTGCGCCTACTTTTGAGGAATTACAGAGTTCATGTGAACTACTGGTAGAGAGCTTTGTGGATGCCGTGATAATGCTCTCATGATCAACATTAAAAAATGTGTATGTATTAGTTTTTCATCTGGAATTGATAATCGAAAGTTGGTAATTGGTTATCGGGGGAATACTATCATTTCCAAAGATTTCATTAAATTTCTTGGGATTCATATAGACAGGAATCTCAAGTGGTTTGCACGTATTGATGTATTGTGCCGAAATAGTTCGTACTATGCAATAAATAGGGTCAGGAAAACATTACCTCTCAGATCAGTTCTGAATGTTTACTACAGTCTAGTCTACAGCCATTTGAGTTATAGCATCTTATTGAGGGGAACTTCAAAAGATGCAAACAGAATTTTTGTTGCTTCGAAAAGAATTTTACGTATGATCTTGAACATCAGCCTACTTACTTCCTGCAGGCCACTTTTCTTGCAACATAAAATATTGACCGTATCTTGTATTTATATATACAGGTGTTTCCTGCTCATAAAAAACTATATTGAAAGTTTTAGTGAATTGTCTAGTTTTCATTGTTATCGAACAAGAAGTGTACAAACTTTATGTCAACCGCTACATAGAACATCCAAATTTGAATGTTCCCCGTCATACAAAGGAATAAAACTGTACAACCATTTGCCCAATTCAATAAAGTCCATGAGCAAAAATGAATTCGAAAAAAATATAAACATTATATTATATTTTTAAATGAAACCTACTATAGTATTGATGAGTACCTAGTCGATAAGCAATTTGTCTGATTTAATTATTGTATTAGGAGTACAAATAAGTTTCCGCCGTTTTTTAACACAAATTAAATATTTATTATAGAAGAATGATTTTAAACGATGTGAGACTGCTTGCTGAGTGACTTCTAATGTTAGAACAAGTTCTTTTTGTGTTTGAGATGAATCTTCCTCCAATAATTCCTCCAATTCTGCATCCTCGTAAATTTTTGGCCTTCCACTGCGATCTCTGTCTTCTACGTCGAAATCACCGTTTTTAAACTCTTGAAACCACTCTCGACACGTTCTCTAACTCAAAGCACCCTCACCATATGCTTCTACGAGCAATTGACGCGCCTCAGCAGCAAATTTCTTTAAATTAAAGAAGTGAACTAATATTTCCCGCAAATGACGCTTACTTGGCTCAAATTTGGACATTTTCAACTTATAAAAATTATATTTTACCAATATAAAATCAATGATTTTATTAGGTTATGTTGTTCTTGAATGTCCAAACTATTTTTTAAGCCGGTTATCATCTGCGAAAGCTAACCGAAACTCCGTGCCGCGTCATCTACAATAAAACGGCGGAAACTTATTTGTACTCCTAATAATTTATTTAAGAAGTTTTTTTTCTGTTGTTTTATGACTTGTCTTATACATTACTTGTAATGTCTATTAGACCAATAAATTATTAGTACTATTATTATTATATGAATATCATGAATAACAAATTCTTCACCAAATTACTCAAAATAAATTTGAATATATAGCACATTCTTCACCGTTTGAAACTTTCGTGCAATATCGCGTCAGTTAATTTATTTGCATGATGAAAAAGAACAATAAATTTTTCTTATACATTTATACAACATGGTTTATTTTAATTATTTTTTCACATATCAAAGAACACAGAAACTATATATAAAAAAAATTTCAATATCAAAACAGATTTGATCTGTCAGTCTTCTACAATTTTAATTTCTCATTCAAAAATTTTTAATTTTTCATTCAAAAAACTTTTTGAATTAAATTAATGTCTTATAAGCACAGCTCATATTTAATAGACGTATAAAATCAAAACTCAATATACAATATCAAATTGAATAAATTAACCAACAAATATAAATTGTCAATTAAAATTAATAAATAAATATTTGAAGGAGACAAAATTTTCTTTCTGATCTTATAGTTATTAAAACTAATTCCTTTTCAAAAATACAAAACTTAATTTAGGGACTTCTCAGAAAATATAATTTATTTGAAATATTTAATATATTTAAATAAGTTAATTCAAAAATCTCTGAAAACAAGTATTATATCTTTAGGTTTTTGAAAAAGAAATTTTTTGAAATTTAAATTGTAGAAAACTGACACATTAAATCTGTCTGTATTGATATTCAAATTTTCTTATATTCCTTTTATCAAGTAAAAAGTCTTTTCCTATTATTTTTTTTTATGCATAATATATAATTATATTTAGACTTTAATAAAAATCTCCTTATGGAATATCAAGTGGTTTAAAGAAGACCTTATAATACCTTACAGCTTTCTGTGATTTTTGTGACGAAAATAGAATATCTTGGATTTTAAAGTTAGTTGTTCAAAACGATGATCCCAGGAGGACTTAGATGAGTTATATTTAATAAAATAGAAAGGCTTTTTACTTGATAGAAGAAATATAACAAAATTTGTATATCAAAACAAATTGAAATATGTTTATCTTCTACAATTTTAATTTCAAAAGAATTTTTTTAAGTAATTTAAGTAAACCTTAAAAGAACTCACTTTGTTCTTTGATTTTGTTAGAACATAGATCAATCTTGAATTATATAGTTGATCTGTAGTTCGAAGCTTAAGTCTTTTAACACGTGAGTGATGTAGGTTATGTTTTTGATTTTGATATTTGGAATGTTGAAAAAGGGCTGAAGACGGGATTATCTAGAATTATATTTGTTTTTTGAAGATATAGTGCACATTTTTTAGAGATTTTTGAAATAATTTGTTCGAATATTTAAATATATTAAATATTTCAAATAAATTATATTCTTTGGGAAGTCCTTTAAGTATGTTCATGTTTTTATAAGGCAAGTAGTATTTCTTGAAGGTAAAACCACAAACAAAATTTTGTCTCCTTTGAATATTTATTTATTAATATTAATTACTTTCGTATATCGTTTGGGTTATTTATTTCATTTGACATTGTATATTGAGTTTTGATTATATACGTCTATTAAATGTGAGCGGTGCTTGTTTTAGACATTAATTTAATTCTAAAAGTTTTTTGAATAAAAAAATTCTTTTGAAATTAAAATTGTAGAAGATAAACATATTTCAATTTGTTTTGATATATAAATTTTGTTATATTTCTTCTATCAAGTAAAAAGCCTTTCTATTTTATTTTATATATAATATATAATTATATTTTGGCTTCAATAAATCTCATTATAGAATGTCAATGAATTCAAGTAAACCTTAAAATAACTCACTTTGTTCTTTGATTTTGTTAAAACATAGATCAATCTTGAATTATATAGTTGATCTGTAGTTCGAAGCTTAAGTCTTTTAACACGTGAGTGATGTAGGTTATGTTTTTGATTTTGATATTTGGAATGTTGAAAAAGGGCTGAAGACGGGATTATCTAGAATTATATTTGTTTTTTGAAGATATAGTGCACATTTTTTAGAGATTTTTGAAATAATTTGTTCGAATATTTAAATATATTAAATATTTCAAATAAATTATATTCTTTGGGAAGTCCTTTAAGTATGTTCATGTTTTTATAAGGCAAGTAGTATTTCTTGAAGGTAAAACCAGAAACAAAATTTTGTCTCCTTTGAATATTTATTTATTAATATTAATTACTTTCGTATATCGTTTGGGTTATTTATTTCATTTGACATTGTATATTGAGTTTTGATTATATACGTCTATTAAATGTGAGCGGTGCTTGTTTTAGACATTAATTTAATTCTAAAAGTTTTTTGAATAAAAAAATTCTTTTGAAATTAAAATTGTAGAAGATAAACATATTTCAATTTGTTTTGATATACAAATTTTGTTATATTTCTTCTATCGAGTAAAAAGCCTTTCTATTTTATTTTATATATAATATATAATTATATTTTGGCTTCAATAAATCTCATTATAGAATGTCAATGAATTTAAGTAAACCTTAAAATAACTCACTTTGTTCTTTGATTTTGTTAGAACATAGATCAATCTTGAATTATATAGTTGATCTGTAGTTCGAAGCTTAAGTCTTTTAACACGTGAGTGATGTAGGTTATGTTTTTGATTTTGATATTTGGAATGTTGAAAAAGGGCTGAAGACGGGATTATCTAGAATTATATTTGTTTTTTGAAGATATAGTGCACATTTTTTAGAGATTTTTGAAATAATTTGTTCGAATATTTAAATATATTAAATATTTCAAATAAATTATATTCTTTGGGAAGTCTTTTAAGTGTGTTCATGTTTTATAAGGCAAGTAGTATTTCTTGAAGGTAAAACCAGAAACAAAATTTTGTCTCCTTTGAATATTTATTTATTAATATTAATTACTTTCGTATATCGTTTGGGTTATTTATTTCATTTGACATTGTATATTGAGTTTTGATTATATACGTCTATTAAATGTGAGGGGTGCTTGTTTTAGACATTAATTTAATTCTAAAAGTTTTTTGAATAAAAAAATTCTTTTGAAATTAAAATTGTAGAAGATAAACATATTTCAATTTGTTTTGATATACAAATTGAGTTATATTTGTTGTTGGTTGATTTTATTTTTTAAATATGAATTAGGACCGATGAAGACCTTATCGGAATTCTAATTGTTTTTTGAAGATATAATGCATGTTTTGAGAGATTTTTCAATTAACTTATTTGAATATTTAAATATATTAAATATTTCAAATGAATTATATTTTCTGAGAAGTCCTTAAATTATGTTTTGTATTTTTGAAGAGGAATTAGTTTTCATAATTGTAAAATCAGAAACAAAATTTCGTCTTCTTTAAATATTTATTTATTAATTTTGATTGACAATTTATATTTGTTGGTTTATTCATTCCATTTGATATTGTATATTGAGTTTTGATTTTATACGTCTATTCAATATAAGCTGTGCTTATAAGACATTAATTTAATTCAAAAAGTTTTTTTGAATGAAACTTTTTTTTTTTATTAAAATTGTAGAAGACTGACAGATTGAATCTGTTTTGATATTCAAATGTTGTTATATTCCTCCTATCAAGTAAAAAGCCTTTTCCTATTATTTTATTTTATATATAAAAAGTAATCTATATTTCTGTTCATGCATGTCCTTTGCGGAATAAAATATTTCGCCTAAAATCGACTGTTAGTAAGTCGATAAGATTTAAGATTAAAAAGAATAATTCTGGTAACTAAGGTACTCCGTCTACCCATCAGAAAATCATCTCGCTCAACTGAAAATTCCTGCCCCTTATCCGTTATGATTATTGCAAAATAGCAATTCGATGCCTCTCTTGTCTAAATTGGTTTCATTGATACTAGAAAAGAAAAAGAATTCAACATGAATGTGGAACTCACGATATCTTCAGAATTGGACGGTCACTGTTGCAATTATTTCCTATTAATTAGAGGAATTTATACATTTCCGTAGTGAATATCAGTTATCGAATGTCCTCGAAATTAGCTGTCCTAGGAATGGTCATGAGCGTACTTTCCATCTATCACGTTTCGGCACACTTCTCTCTGGTGACTTACCAAGATCTATAAGCCAATTTGCAAAACAGAACAGAAGATTGAGATTGATTTATAATTGGTACTAATTTAATTAGGTAAAACTTTCAATTAGGAATAAGGATATGCGCGGATATGATTAAAACAACGAACGGGAGTATTTGAGCTAATAAAATTTGAAAATGATATAGTCATTATTTTGCACGCTTTTAATTTCCACCAAATATCTCTGATTCCCAAATCTTAACAAATGATAATGTCAATAAATAACAATGGACCTAGAAATTTGAAAGTCTATTTGAAATTGTGTTTGCTCAAAATATCGACAAAAAACAATTCAATAAAATTTAATTGAGTAGTAAGATGACGAATAACTATTTAAATGTTTTCTATGTGAGCCAACATCATTCATAAACAATTCATAAAAGCACTTTATTTGAGGTATATACGAGCAGCTATGGTTAGTTATCACATAATTGATAATCGTTGGATGTTCTCTCCAATTCTTATTGGTCGAAAAAATTGCGAATTAAAAAAGTTGTCCACTAATTGAATTGGATTTTTATTGCAAAGCAGACTACCTGACTTTAGGGTAACATTTATATCCTATTGAGTGTGAAAAACTTGTAGTTTATTCATCTATCAAATGCCATAACCGAAAAAAAAATTTCAGAGATCTTCCAACTAATAAAATTATAAGGCGCAAAAAAGAACAAAATTCATTTTATTTTCCGTTTTACACTTTTTTAAATCTGTGATAGTGTTCGTCTGTCGCGATTTTGAAAGAACAATTTTTTGGATCAACTTATTGTTTTTCTTGTGGAATCATGTGTAAAGTGCAAATATCAAAAGAGACTTATCACTTTTGTAGATCTTTGCCAACGTCTATTTGAGGATGTTATGAAATACTTGATGAAGTATTATAAAATTTTCGAGAAAATGTTGAAGAAAAAAAATTTTTTCACTTTTTAAACGAATGCAATTCCAACATCTTATCAATAAAAATGTTTTCAGTAAATCTACTCAAAAGGGCTTCTTTCAAAATTAAAAGAGTAGCAAAGTTCTGTATAGCTTAACATTATGATATCTAAACTATTTTATGTTAGTACTTAGAAACAGTTTTAACATGCTATCCTTTACGCTAAAGGACAAACTAATGATATAAAAATTCTACACATAAAAAACCAGAAAACTCAAGTAAAAGATTGAAATAATAAATATAATATAAAAATCAATTTAAAACGCGCGTTTCGTTAAAAAAAATTGGGGCTCGTCAGTTATCTATACAATTTATACCCTAATCACTGTTTAAAAACTCGTAGATAGTACTTGTATTGCATCTTCGTAGAAGACCTAGAACTATAAGCAATACCAAGTCATAAAACAGACTTAATCATAAAAATATGCCATAGTTCTCATTTCGAAGTTTAAGTGCACTACTAAATACCTCCTTAAATCTTCTGAATATTCTGAAATTATGTGATAATTAATTTTTGACTCTGGTAAAATAATATTTATTTTGAATATTAAACTAAATTTTTAGTGAATCCACTAATCAATTGAAATAAAACTAAAAATTTATATGCCTTTACATTGCAATATTTAAATAAATTAATTCGACTGATCTGTACCAAAAACCATTAATATTTATTTGAATTTGAGCATTACGGCATATTATGGTCTGATTTGAGCATGAGGAAAGTGTTTTCTGCGTTAGTAACGTGAAAATATTGAGAATACGTTCCTTTACTTGAATTAACTCGCAAAGGTATGTCTTGTATGGATTTTGTATACTCTAGATGGCGCTAGTGTATTAGAATACCTTAGTGTGTCCGTGTATAGCGAATATAGATACTTGACAGATTTGGAGGCAATTTGCCTCTGTGATCAAAACCTTGTCGAGTTTGTTTGAGTATAGAATTGTTATACAGATGTATGTTAAACATTCTCGATTTCTAGAACTTTCTATCACCATAACTCATATTCCTTATTAATAATTCCAATATTTATTTGAATATGCACATGATTTTATTAGAACCAAAAATTTTATATTTTCAGAATTTTTTGAGATTTTAGGAAGTATTTGGGAGGGCCACTACAACTTTGAACTTATTATTATTGCTTATTTCTGTGTTAAAATTTTTTGTATGTTCTGATTTAACTGAATAATTCCAAGTTATCTCATTATGCCTAGATGCAATGTAAATATCGGGTGTTTTTTTTTAGAGTGATAGAACTTTCGATAGGGATAACTGTGATTTGACAGAAGGCAGAAGCCATGTTGTTTTGACATTTCTGTACAGTAAGTATTCATAAATTATCATAGAAATTATCATACAAATTGTTGAAATTTATTTTCAAAATCAGTATTCTATTCGCCAAACTTATAGAGCATTTCGTGAAATTTATGGTTTAAATAATCGTCCATCAGAGCAGCTTATTTGGCGAACTATCGATAGATTTCTGACAACATTTTCTCTACTCGATGCAACAACAACAAGACAAAGAACTGTACGTACAGAAGAAAATATCGCTGCTCTAAGTCATAGTGTTAATGATGATCCAGATTTATCTATTCGTCGACGTTCACAACAATTTGGACTCTGTGCATCCACCACATGGAAAATTTTGCGTAAAGATCTTGGTCTACACCCATACAAGATCCAACTGGTTCAAAAACTAAAGCCACTTGACCATAATAAGTGTCATTTGTTTGCTGATTGGGCCCTAGAACAGCATTATCGGTCCATATTTCTTTAACAATAATGCTGGAGCTAATGTTACAGTGAATGGTGTTCGTTACAAATCGATGATCAATGATTATTTGTTTCAAAATTTGAATGGTATCGACCCAGAAGTGTTTTGGTTCCAACAAGATGGATCTACACCTCATGCTGCTACCGTTGAAGAATTGATTTATCGAAAGGAAGATTTGGCGATAACATTATTTCGAGAAATGGCTAATTAATTGGCCTCCAAGATCATGCGACATAACTCCACTGGATTATTTTTTCATCAATGTCATAAAATTATTTTTCAAATAAACAAAAATTTGGCTTCAATCTTAATTTAAATGTGTTTTATTTCAATTTAAAGTTCTATCTATAAAAAACACCCGATACGTAGATGCAAGTACGAGTTTCTGTAAAGTGATTATTGTATGAATTATAGATTTAACTAACGAATTACACTTTATTCGAACGAAGAGAGCGTCTCATATTATTTTGCTATATTATATTTATTTTTTTTACCTATCGCTTGATTTTTTTTAGTTTTGAATGTATATGTTAGTTGGATTGTAAGTAATTAACTATACTAAATAATTTACTTCTTTTTACTATAATTATTACTTAAAACTCACAATTTTGTAATATCTATACGAAACAGAAACATCGTTTTAATATTAAAAAATTAGAATATCTCATGTCATCAAATATGTCATTTGATTCTTTCTACTATTTTTAATTCTTAAAAGAGTTATCATTCACTTAAACCGACCCTACATACATGAATTAATCATCAAAAGATCTCCTCAAAGAACGCAGTAAATTTTACAAAAAGGTTTATTGTATTGCAATAAAAACGAAATATCCGACAAATTCTTGAGTAATAATTCAATAATACATATTAACTATTGATTTTCAATCCTTAGGGGGTATTGACATAGCTGAAAAGCATGAAAGATCATTCTTGGACAGTATTCGATTTTTTTAGCAAGTTACAATAGCCTGTCAAATATTTTTCGAGAAAATAAATTTTGTTTCAATATTTTCTGGGTAGGTCTTATCAAGTGTGTCTGAAATTCATTTTTTACAGTCATTAGGGATGAAACTTCAGGGTTCTATCTACATATATATATATATATATATATATATATATATATATGTAAAAAAAATATATATATATATATATATATATATATATATATATATATATAATAGGCTATTTGACTGGTTTCTGAAAACCATCTCATATTATTTATTCATGTTTATTGAGCCCATAAGCAGTGGTTATTTTTCATCCTTACAAGGATTTCTACAAGAACTAGTAATTACAAAAGTATAATTTTTATAATTCGCTGAAATGCTATTTTATACAATATGGAATAGGTGACGTCACATTGAGGTAATCAGTCGTCATACACAAGATCTATGTCATACTCAAGTTAAGATAGCGTTTATTTTTGTTATTGTCTACTATTACAAGTATACGACAAGAGGCAAAATGTGCAGATGGTGTTTAGTTCCAGACTGTATAAATACTACTAAAAAGATACCAGGAAAGCTGTCCGTAAGCTGTGGCGGCGCCTGGTTCGATACTTTGGGGTTTTTCTTAAGAATTAGAATTATTCAATGAACTCAAGAAAATTAACTTATAATTCCCGATTAGACAATTTCAGGAAATGAATCCCAAATACTGAGAACTCAGCCTGTTTACCTGAATTCCTAAACATGGCTGAACATCCATCAACATCAACTCGACATCGTGCTCAAGAACTGAACATTTCTCGCACTTCTCTGGGGAGAATTTTGCTTAAAGAACTAGGTATGAAGGCTTACAAAGTTCAACTAGTCCAAGAAATTAAGTATCGTGATCATCCGATGCGTTTCCACTTCTGTCAATGGGCTAATGATCGCATGGCTGAAGATGAGCATTTTCCCAGAAAAATAATTTTTAACGGTGAAGCTCATTTTTACCTCGGAGGACTATTTTTTGTGGAGATCGGTTAAGGATAATCATTACGCTAACCATCCAGAAACGATGCCTTGTAACCGCTTCCCATGGCATTGTAGCTTGACGCGCTGGGGGTGCTTGTCTTGAATAGGATTCTAATTTCGTCCCGGTGAAATGAAGGATTAAGTCCTGATGTCTCAATTTATGCCACTCGCGCCAGTCACTGGATCCGTATGGTGGAAGATCGACTGAATGGGGCCCTAGTTTTACCGTAAAGATGAAATGAAGGGCTGAGCCGCGTTGATCAACTCAGTGACAAGGGTGTCCGTCGCAGCTCAAGGCATCACCCTTAAAACTAGCGTACTCTACCCTATTGCATTAAATCTCCGGATTTTTCTGTCCAATGGCCGGATTATGTAGCACACTGGGTTAGCTCGGGAGGGTGGAGGTCCTCGGGAAGTATTCGTACGACCTGGCCACCCAATTGGTGTTGGACTCGAGGGGGCAGTGGTTGAGAGTCCGCATGCTGGACTAGGAGGGAATCTGTTCGCAGCAACTCATGTTCAAGATATCTCGAGAAATGCTTCAGGGTTTAGCGGTTCGACCGGCCTCGTCCTGAACCAGGATCGATTGCGAGACGTTTCTGGGGTTTGTGGATCTCGATGATACGGCTAGACCGTTGGTGCTTCAAGCAAGGATCAATTGAAAGACTTCACAAGGGTTCGTGGGTCTTGACGTACAGGCCGGATTGACGGTTCTCGTACCAGGATCAATTGAAGCAATCTTGAAACTATCTTGGTTCATGAGACTGCGTCGGGTGGGTGGATAAGAAGCCCCTTTCGGCGTGTGAGTTGCTTCCCAAACAACTCGGGTACTGGCCATGCAGAGCCAGTAGAGGTTGGATAGTGCTTCACTGCTATCAGTCACGGTGTAGGTTTTCGGACTGAAGCCGAAACTGGAAGCTGTTGGGTTCAGCTCTTTGAAGTGGTTCTCGGCATGCACGATGATTAGGCGTAACCTTTATCATACTTTCTATTTCTTGGGGAAGATTGTGGAGACTACTGAGTAGTCACCTGGTTAAAGAGTTATACTCACGAGCCAGTAACCTAACCGGTAGAATTCACGATGTTGCCTTGAATCACGAAATCGGAGTTGCCCCAAACAATCGACAATGTACCGAAAAATTAGGTTGGACGGATGTGGTACTGTAGCCATTTGAATAATATTTTTTCATTCGTAAATGTCAAGGTTCAACCTTTCTAATAAATTCACAACTTTGAGAAAATATTCATTCAGTTTTTTATTTACAGCTGATCAAACACACAATCTTAAATGGCCGTTTCAAAATAAGACTTTCAATAAACTCAGTTATTTTTTATTAAGGTATTTCTTGCAAAATATCGTGCTCACAAATGCGCGTACAGATATAATCGAATTTGACACGAACTTTTTATCCGTAGGTTAAATATAATCGTTTGAGACCACTTTCGACTCAAAATTTTCATACAGACATTTGGACAAAATGACGTTATGATACGAGCGAACAATAAGCCTCACCGAATCAATCGAATTTAAAAGCTTGTGTTTCTGCTGCATCAAATAGTTCATTAAAACATTAAACCATCCCCATTCCATAAATTAATTCCTTTTGCACTATTGACATCTATTCAGATTTCGATTTCACACCAATGCAACAAATTCCTCATTGGTCCGTTACCTAGGATTGCAAGCGGAACAAGCCTATTATTAGTGTAACATCGGTGTAAAAAAAGCAGCAAACTCAATTTGATTAGCGTCGTTCGTGTCTGAGAACACATGGGAATCGGCCGTGATCAAGATAGTCGAGCAACGGAGGCTGTAGAAGTGATTGAAACTATCAGGCTTTCAGGAAGTGATCAATACATCCTAATAGCACCTCATCTGCTCTATAGTGTCTTTATTTAACCTTTATTTTCTCATAAAGTCAAAAGTTCTTCAGATGTTTTGACTAATTTAGATTATAGATTCTCAACGCGATAATGCCCCCTTGGAGGCGTTTGAGACTTTTAAAGGAGCAGAAGAAAACCTAAAGAAAATTAGATGACATTGGGATGACGCCAGTTTGGCGTCGACAGATTGAAAAAAATATTTTCTAATAAAGACAAGAGAAAACACGCTAATCACATACAAAAGTAAAGTAAAAACCATTATCAATTAATTTATTCACCATAGTTTACTAACTGAATTTTTATGACAATTTGGATTTTCGTTCAAAATTTTTTTCTGGAAATTGGTAGCAGATGCGACAAAACTACAAGAAACCATAAAGTTTAGTAAAACAACTAAGCTTCCTTTTACCATTTTTCAAACTAACAGTGGCTCACCAAAAAAAAGTTCTGGAGTAAAACAGGGTACAGTAATCCAAAAAAATATCACACTAGATTAGCAATCGAAATTGGTATGTCACATGGTGTAAACTCTAAATTGTAATATTTATGCCAAATTTCAGTTGAATATCTTGTGAAATGCAGATACTTTGAGAAAAAAAACTTGAGAAAAATACAAACTTCAACACCCTGCATCTCGAAACCGAAATGCTTGCTGTCCCGTGTTTATGGGATTTTTTTTCTTCTCAAATACGTTTCCAGTCTCTTGACGGTGGAATAAGTTCTTTCCTGTGTGGCCGTCAATACTGGTAACGTACAAAATATTTTGAGTAATATGTATAGACATTTTTTTATTTAAAATAATTCACAGTTGTTATGTTTCACAATTTAATCAGAATCCTGACACGTGTTTCGGTCTTTCGACCATCTTCAAAGGAGTACAAAACTAAACTTAATATTGGAAAAGTTTTTCTTATTACACTTAGGACATCTGTGTATTTTTATGGCGAATCAAAATAACAGCATCCAATATAGGAGTGTTGCCGAATAGTATTTGGGAATTTGTTGAATTCTCCTTATCTCAGCGGCTTTTTTCATTGAAAGAATCTCCAAATAGTCCATCAATTTACCCTTATTAATATTATATAGCAAAGTGACATCCTTCCCATTAAAAAAATTATTATTTTCTATACAATGTTCTGCAAAACCGGTTGATTTCTGGTTTTTCAAAATAGACATCCTATGTTCTTTGATTCTTTTCTGTAAAAATCGGCCTTTCTGTCCGATTGTAACATTACAATCATCATAATTAGTTTGATGATTGGTTCGGAAAAGTTGGGGTTTCTTTCTTTATTGTTCGCCAAAGTCTTAGATATAATATATTATTCTTATTCACTGCTAACGAATCAATTTCCATTTTATGAAGACCATTAGAGATCCTACTGCTAAAACTCTTTATATAGGCCATTGAAAACCATATTTTCTTTTCTTTATAAGGATCATTCATATTGATGTAAAAATTTTTTTAAATATTGGGGTAAGTTTTCTTATTAATCATTTCGTCAATAATTTCAGTTCTATAGCCATTGTTCACCGCTATAGTTTTAATTATAATGACTTCTTTTCGGAAATTGACTTCATTCAACGCGATGCTCAAAAGTCCATGAACTATAGAATGTTGATATTTTAATTTGCAATGATTTAGATTTTGAATGGATTATGGTATCAGTAGTGGTAGGTTTTCTAAAAATGTCGTATTCGAACTTATTATTACTATGACTTATGTTAAGATCTAAGAAGTTGATTGAAGAATTTTTTTCCATTTCTATTCTGAATTTGATATTTTCATTTAAGCTATTCAGATTTTTCAAAAATTGACATAGCAGCCTGTCAGTTCCAGTCCAAATGCAAAATACGTCATCTACGTATCTAGCCCAAAAGTGAACAAGTTCTACCAACTCATCATTTGTAATGTTAGCAAATAATAATTTTTCAAAGTAAGACTTATTGGACTTCCATTGGTAAGGCATTGATTTGCTTAAAGAATTTATGGTCGAATTTAAAATAATTCTGTTCTAAACACATTTCTAAAGTTGTGAAAAGATTTTCTTTTGTAGCGACCTCCTTCTTTGCTCTTCGTCCAGAATCCTGTCCTGCTCTGTTGCAGCTTGACCGGCGTATCATAAAGAGGACACGACTAGTCTAAAAGTTTCTGACTGAAAGACTGACCGTCTCCTTCGAGTTCAAATAGGGCAAGGCACACAGCGTTCAAATGGCCGTTCCAACACACATGGCCACTTCAGCAGATGCATTGCACCTGACGAAGCATACTTATCTTTCCTAATTGTAACTTCTTCCAAAGAAGCATAAATATCATCCAAATGTTCTCCATAGACCAAAACTAAATCGTGGAGTTCTACCCAACGAGTAGGACACATTTTCTTCAGTATATATTTCCTGGATTCTAGGCAGAATTAATCAACTTTATTGGTTAGTGCCATTTACCTCTTAGGAGTGTTGAAGAAACTATATTTCTTCTCTGTTAGTCCCATACAGTTTCTTATATCCTGAATGTTATAGAAGTATTTGCCAAATTCAAAGCATGGGACATACAGTGAACATAAATTGCTAAGGATTGTTCCTTACTTATAAAAGCTTGTGTTCTCATATCTTTGCCACTCATAGCTGGATCATACCCTTGCGCTCGATAAGACTTGCTGTTAGTGTTCGAACTAGGATCAATTGAGACATCTACTATTGATGGTTTGAGTCTTGATTTTGCGATTGGGCAGTGGAAACAAGTCCTTTCGGCGCGTGAATTTCGTCCAAAACATCTAGTTTAGCAGGGTTTTTAGAGGTTAGGTAGTCCTTTGCTGTAACCAGTTAGGGTGTACATTTTCGAACTGAAGCCTACTGGAAGCAGAATGATAAGGCGTAACCTTTGTCACAAAACTTCTTTCTGATATTGTGGGAACTATTAACATGGTTACCTGATGAAGAGACTTACATGCCAGTAAATACAATATTGGTAATTACTCTCCCCTTAGAATGGAACAAATAGAAAGGGAGATATAAGGATTTTAGAATCATTTACGGCTAAATTTGCAACAAACTAGTCCCAGTTTAGGTACCAGCTCGTAAGAAAATTGAGAAAACAGACGTTCTTGCAAAAAAAAGAGTAAACACTATCTTCATCAGACCGGCATCATCGTGTTGTAACACCTGCACTGCTTAGGGATGAAGTCGATGAATGGGAAAAGAGAGAGAGAGAGAGAGAAAAAAAACCCAGGCCAACGACATGCCAAGGCGCTTATCGCCCCCTCTAAGGAGATTGCCCAATTAGCCCTATCGCTGTCAAATAACGAGCTAAGATTACTTACTGGGTTTCTCACTGGCCACTGAGTGCGCCCCCCAGGCATTAAATCTTGTCGTGATGGAGGTGCTTGCCTTGACTAGGACCCTAGTTTCGTCCCGGCGAAATGGAGGGTTAAGTCTTGGTGTCTAACGTAATGCCATTCCGCGCCAGTCACTGGAACTGTATGGTGGAAGATCTCCGAATGGGGACCTAGTTTTGCCGTTCTGGTGAAATGGAGGGCTGAGCCGGTTGATTAACTCAGTGACAGGGAGTCTGTTACAGCACAGGGTTTCTCCCTTTAAACTGGCGTACTCTACCCTATCGCAGTATAAATCTCCGGATTCTGTATAATGGCCGAGTGAGTTATGTAGCATACTGCCCACAGGTGTTACTTGTACCACCTGGCCACCCCATTGGTGTTGGACTCGAGGGGGCAGTGGTTAAAAGTCCGCATGCTGGACTAGCGAGGTATTTCATTTATCTGTTCGCAGACCCCCATGTTCGGGATATTCTCATGAAATGACTCGGGGTTTAACGGGACTTTACGGTTCGACCGGCTTGTCCTGGCCCCGGATCAATGGGTAACTTTTTAGGGTTTTTGGATCTCGACGAAAAGGCTTAGCCGTTAGTGCTTGACGCCAGGATCAATCAAATGATACATACAACACATGAAACATACAGGCCGTTAGACGGTTCTCGTACCAGGATCAATAGAAGTCATCAATCTTGAGATTATCTTAGTTCATGGGACTGCGTTCGGATGCTTGGATAAGAATTCCTTCCGGCGGGTGAGTTCCGTCACAAACCAACTCGGGTACTGACCTGCAGAGCCAGTAAAAGTTGAATAGTGCTTCGCTGCTACCAGCCAGACGGTTCTGGCTTTCGAGTCGGGGCCCAAACTGGAAGCGGGTGGGTTCATCCCACCCGCTTCGGAGGGGTTCTCGCCTCGCGCGATGATATGACGTAATCCTTATCACACTTTCTACCTCTTGAGGTGGACTGTGGAGACTTCTGAGTAGTGAAAGAGGTATGCTCGTATGCCAACGAAAACCTGGTAGAATTCACGTGAGTGATGAGATATCATCTACACAAGATCGATAAAGAAAACTCTGACGTCTGTAGGTTTTGTGAATCGGCAAAAAAAACTACCAAAAACATACTTCACCAATACAAAGCGCTGGCTCAAACTAGACTTACTCTGCTGAATAGCTTAACTCACACGCTAACCGATATAAGAGCCAAGTCTGCCAGGAAAATATTCGATTTCACGAAAGAGATAATCTTCCTGAAAAAACTCACTTTAATGGTCGTTGAGCCAAACGACCACAACTAATCTAATCAAAGTATTAAGCCTAAAACAAACAAAAATCTGAGTTGTAATATCCGACTCTCTCAGTTAGTCCCATCACATCAGTGGTGTAGTGAGCAGAACTAGTGAGAACAAGCTTATTCATTTCATTAAGGTATCATATTCCCGTTGCTCAGTCGAGACTTAGAAATTGCTGTACGCGTAGTATATTCAACACATTCTTTAATCTGCTCCTCCTGTCTGGTGGCCTGTGCTTGTTCGGGATAGAGAAAACCTAGATCCAATCTATCGGAGGGCTACCAGGGGATTGCGTTTAGTGCCATTCGACTACCATACAGAGAGGCTTAGTTTGTTTAATCTGCCATATTTTTAGGACCTTCATAACCTCATTATGACATATTGCGCTCTGCACGGCTCTTCGGGTGTGATGTTAGTGGTCTCTTTGTGCTGGACAAGGTTAACCGGCGAGGTCACTGTCTCAAACTGTACCACGAAAATTTCAAGTCTACCGTTCGAGAGTATTTTCTTTCGATCACCCTGTCCGGTGAAGTTGTATGCGCTCCATTAGTTAATACATTCAACGATATTGATAAACACTCAAGCGAGCTGTGAATATGATGGGACTTTTATTTGTTCATTTGTTCTGCTCTTTTCGTTTTTTTAGTTTCGTATTTGTTTAAAAATTCTTCTCTAATGTCGAATACTGGCAATTTATATATGTATATCTATATAGATTATTTCTGAGATGTATAAGTTTTTGTCCCATCTTTTGTCATTAAATAATAATAAAATTAAGTTCATTTTGGAAGTGGTGTTGCGAGGAAGCTCTTGTTTGTGTAGACTTTTCTTGACAGCTTGCAATCATTGGACACTTCAAATTAGGTATTGGGTGCAAATCTCCCAATGACTCCTATTGACCTTGTTCCATTTAGAAAGGCAGTATCGGGCCCTAGCACGCTGCGTTACTTGAAGTTGGAGAGGGTAGTGAGCTGGATATTAGATAGCACTTGCGTCCTCTGTATGAGATAATGGAAAGTTGCGGTAAAGTCTCAAAGTAATAAAAATCTATTATTACTCTATGGGTAAAGCAGAGCAGAGAAGAATCCTGGGCAACTGGGCAATGGTTGATGTGAGCCTCATGTGTCGGAGGAAGACAACAAACTATTTTTTTTTCTAAACAACATATCCAAGATATTAATTATACGAAAAGATCTGGGATGCCTGATATAGAGAATATTGTCGCCCGGGATAAAAGATACAAACCCGATTGCCCAATTTGTACATGGATAAAACATTTAATTTGAACTTATTTTAGACTTTATTAAAAAAAACAATAACATTCAAGTGAACAACTAATTCAGCAGAAATGATTTATAAACAAACTACTAAGTGATAATAACATATTCAGTTCACTAAGTGGAAGTACATATTCTAGAATGTCTACAATACAACGCTATTACAGTAAAATTTTCGGTATTTCAATAAATTTTTAGGTTGAAAATTTTGTTGGAATTTATCCTCAAATATTATTGCACTTATCAAAATAGATCAGAGATTTTTTATATAAAAAAGTATAACAAACATATTAATGTATATTCCTCTGATTTCAACATGATTTTAAAAAATCAGTAATTAAGGCACATCATTTGTTGATCAATTCTTTTATCCTCATGTCATTTCTCATTATATTTGCCCTTACATCAACTATTTCCTGCTCCTGTTTCACAATGTCCTGTTTGAGGTTTTCCAATTTTTCTAGTAACGGTTTTTCCATTTCTAATTTGAGTCTGAAACGAAAAATCATGAGTTTGTTATATAAAATTCTATAAAATTAAAAGTGTTAAATGTTTACAAGTTTACTTGAATTCAATCCTACATTAGGTACATGTAAAACAAAGTGCTAGGTGAGTTTTTTTTTCATTTATTTATAGTGAGCGGGCGTCTGTCTACTCAACCACTGCGTCTCAGTGCGGTCTATTGTGGTTCACCCCTAATTCATATTTCTCCGATGAGATCCAGTTTTTGGATAAAACCGATCATCTC
This sequence comes from Megalocaria dilatata, assembly GCA_034642435.1. Taxonomy (NCBI): domain Eukaryota; kingdom Metazoa; phylum Arthropoda; class Insecta; order Coleoptera; family Coccinellidae; genus Megalocaria; species Megalocaria dilatata. Next base: position 40,851,118 of record CM067856.1, on the reverse strand, counting down.
ATTCAGGGGTATTTTTTCCAGTTCGTAGTGGGCTATAATAGCCTGACCAAAGACCCCGAGCCACATGCGACTCCGTGCTGGGCACTCTGAGATGATGTGCATGGCTGTTTCAGTTTCCTCAATAAACAGCCTGCATTCATCGTCTTCAGCCAGACCGATTTGGTGCAAATGTGCTTTCAGTCTGCAGTGACCTCTCATAATCACGACAAATATTCTGAATTTGGTTTTGTCCAGACCCAGCACTAGGTCTGCCATTTTGGGCTAGAGCTGTTCCAAGAAATGCCTTCTAATGTTTCAGGCCAGAATGGCTTGACCAGAAAAAACTCTAGTCTAGTGGTCATTCTGCCTGTCATTGTCTACTTAGCCTCGTCCTACCAGAGGCAGTGTGGCTCCAGCAAACGCCAGCCGATCTGACTCTTCGTTACCCAAATAGGTTGAGTGGGTCGGTATCCAAACAAGAGTGATTCTGTTATACATACCGAGCCTGTTTAAAGCCGTGCGGCAACTCTTGAGAGATCTTGCTCCTATATTTTTCGATAACATGTACACTACACAAAAATTGAAGTGGATATTCGAGAGAAAACTGACTTTTTCCGATTGAATCAAATTTTTATATATATATATACCATGTGAAAGCGTATGTTTTTCGTATTACACACAAAATATGGTTCTCATGACACCGAATGGCTTAATTACAAAAAACTCATTTCTTGTAATTATATGATCTCATTTTTTCTGCTCCGTATTTGTGATAATCGATCTGGTGTTGTGTAGTATCAGTTGTGGATTAATTGTCACGAGTTTAACATGCGTTTAGAAGCCGTCCAACTTGAACAATTAGTGTGTTGGTTAAAAGAAGATTTAACTCAACAAAAAGTTGCTAACCATCTTCGGGTTTCGCAGAGTGTAGAATCATTATCGTATTAGTAACAGTGCTGCATTTACTCATGAGAGTGGAAGAACAAGAGCTACAAGCGTCGCACAAGATTCGCTAATACGATTTCGTAGGATAATTTCTGGTCAAATAATCCCAAATGGGTTGCACAATTTTAATTTGAGGGCAAAAAGATCCGCCAGGCGCACGCAATTGAGAAGGGAGCATCGGGTTGTAAGATATCGTTGGGCTCTTGAACGCGCCCAGATAGAGATTCTGCCTGTTCACGGATGAGCCAGATTTCGTCTGTATCAGTCTAATGAACGAATGTTGGTGTGGCGCGAACGGGATCAATGGTATAGTGAACATTTCATGACGTCGGTTTGGGGAGGCATTTGTTTTAATGGGCACACAGATCTTTTATCCCCATAAACGCGAACATGAAAGCGGTAAGGTGTCGTGATTTGATATTAAAACCAATTATTGTTTGTGGCAGCTATTGGCGACAATTTTACGTTAATCGGCGATAATGCTCGTCTACACCGGGCAAGAATTATCAACGACCGCATAGAAATGCATGGCATTAACTAAATCGATTGGCCGCTGTCTATCCAGACCAAAATTGTATTGAACAATTACACCACTTACCTGATCTACCGCAGACATTACAACAGCTCGCCAATGCTTTGACGGACATTTGGCAAGACATTCTTCAAGCTTTCATTGATAATCTCATTGACGCAATGCCGAATAAAGAAGAGCTAGAGAAGGCCCCACCCGATATTAAATCGTGATTTCATGGTGTTTCTTTTTTAAGCCCGTAGACTCCACCAGGTCGGAATCAACAATTGTTTCGCTATCACAGTAAGATCTTCAGGTAGAAGATCATTTTTGAATGATTAGTTATTCGAAAATGAAGGTGCTACTGTGATAGCGAAACAATTGTTGCGTTATAACAATAAAAAATTCGCTATTAACAGATATATCGATATATTTTCTTCTTGAAATCATCTTAACATTATCAACAATCGTCTTTATATTAATTAAATAAACAGAGAAATGTATTGTAAATGAGAAGCTAATCAAACTCCTTTGACCTCGCTTGACGCAGGGGTTATAATGAAAATTTAAGGGCATAATGGCAACATTGGTCCTGTATACAAAAAACTGAAGTCGAAATAAATACAGATGTACACAAGGAAAACATTCCATATAAAGAATAATGTTAATTGTAATATATACCTACTCACTTTTCTTGTTTCGCAATCTCAGAGAATAATTGAGATTTAATTCTGGTCCACTGTTGTAATTCTGCATGCATAGTTTCGATATCTTCGTGAAGATAGTTCAGTAGTTTGCCTAAGGGATTTGCAGTCTTTGTGAAACTCTGTATCAAGTTTCTCAGATGGTTCATCTCTTTGCTTGTCGTATCCCGCCCTCGAAGATCTGCAATGTATGGATATTTAACACCATACTTAATCTCACTGAATGTCACCTTTTTGAATTTTCATTCTGCTTAAACGTTTCGGTCTGACTAATGAATTTCAAGGAGTCCAAGATTCGAAGCTGATACAATATTAGGATATGAAATTTAACATATCATATTTGTTAGGCTGAATCTGAAATTCATTATTGCGATCGTATATGATCAGTAGGTTGGGTTTTACAAGGTATGAGAAAAAATTACCACAAAATTTTAATTTAAATGAAGCGCTTCTAAAGATCCTGTTTTTCGTTTATTTATTATATTAACTAGTCAACACACTATTTTAAAAAGTTGGCATTATAACCAGTTCAGAACTTTCAAAAAATATATTTAAATTGAACATTCCCGTTTTCCTTTTTTGACGGGGTAGTGTAGAAAACCAAGCTAAGCAAACGAAGGTTTGTCGTCATCAAGTGAAGTCCGACTCATCCAAAAAGTAATGTTAATAATAAAATTGGGGATTACTAAGAAGATAATACAACTTACTGTCTTGTTCCCACTCAGTGTCTACTTTACTCTTCGGTAGATCTTCGTTGTCTTTGATCTGGTCAAGAATCTGTTCTACCAAATGACTCTGATTCTTCGCAGGCAGATCCACGATGGGTTCCACGACAGTCGATTCCTCGGGGGCATTATGGATCACGACTGTTTCTTCATCGTCTCCGTCATTGTCGAAATTCTCGACTATAACGTTTATTTTTCCCATGGGAACCACCTCCTGGATGGGTAGAGCAGAATCTGGCCGCAGACGCGGCGCTCCTGGTCTTGCGCTTGAAGGTCTCACGCTAGGTGGTCTTAGCGAGCTTTTGGGCCTTTGCAGATTACTAGTTTGTAGCACTGAAAGAAACGCGAATATATCTTCAAATGAGAATATATAATTCATGATAAATTTGGAAGGCATGTTGTATCATATTATAAAGGCGTCCTATGAATTGAAATATCTAAAACCCCGGTTAAGATTTATTCGAAAGTTTCTTGTCGATTTCACTTCGAGTTTTTTCCCTTCTGCAACTTACCCAATCAAAAAATAAGTTCCGAATTACACTTTTAGAATTTTTTTTATCAATGTTTGTTTTCTTAATAACATTTGTTGGAGATTTTTCTCGAATCCTCGAGTGTGTGTTTTAGTCTGTAACTTTGAAATAAATTCATAATTCATAACATTAAAAAGAAAGGCAATCAACAAGAATTCCACAAGTAATTGTTAAAAAACTAAAAACGCAAGTTCGGCAAAATTCTAATTCATTTTGAAAGAATTATTATGACACCACTAGATAAGATCAACGCTTATGCAGGTATGGAAAAGATAGTAGGAAACAGGAAATTCAGTGTTAATCAAGAAAGCAGTGGAGCAGTGGAAGAATCAAAATCTCAGCGCGATGCGATGACGAATAAATGATTGTTCTCTCTCAATGGCAATGCGCAGTGTTGATGCTTTGATCGAAAGGCTGTGCAGTCTGCTTTCACTCTCTACTACCATTGAGAGAAAACAGTCGTTTGTTCGTCATCGCATCGCGCTGAGGTTTTGATTCTTCCACTGCTCCACTGGCGTCTTGATTAACACCGAATTTCCGATGTTTCCGAATGTCTTTTCCATAGCTGTATATGAATGACAGATTGTTCGACATTACAATATTCAATGATTATCTCAATTTCATTGAAACCCCATTGCATTCTGAATGTAGCTCCAAGATACCATTTGTAGAGAAATGGCTTTGATGACACACGGCCCAAGTCTCTATTACTCCGGTAAGTGATGCGCATCAAGCATGCCCTAGAAATCTACTCTGCCCCACTGCAATTTCCTGATATGCCATACAGACAGCGTAGCCGCACTTCATGTGTCCATTGCTCTTTGGCGAATACGACGCAGCTTATTCACCTTTCGTTCCTTTATATGATTTCTCAACCACCCTTCTAGACACATTCCGGCTATTTACTTTGATGTACTCCCCTAATGTTCTTCGCTCCGTGGCACCATGCCCAGCTCAGTGTGGGACGCAGAACACAGAACAGCCCCATTCGACTCCTCCAGAAATCGATCCTACGATTTATCGTGACCCTTATCACGCTCACTGGGAGGGGAGTAAATGGTGACATTCCTTATTACACGGCGTCATCCTCCGACACGTAAAGAGCTCCAAGACTAGCTCAGAAATCTACTCTGCTCCCCAGCAACTTTCCGGCATACCACATAGAGTGTGCAACTACTCTCCGTGTTGTTCAGTCTGTGCCGCTTTCTCTGATTTTAAGTAGCAGCAATACCCGCGCATTAAATACCTTTGTTTCAACTGCGGAATAATTACCACTCTGAAGAGTCCAGCGAGTTCATGCTGGGACGAACGCAACCTTCCACAATTAACAGGTGTGTAAGCTACCTAACAACAAGACTTCAAAAAAAACTTCAATTCAATCTGCTCAAATATTTAGTCAAAACTCAATTTATATATCATTTCATCATTCAGTGTCCTGTAATTTATCCATTTCATTTCTATCAATATTAATTGATCCGCATTCGGTTGCGAATCGATTTCAGATATGAATAGATTATAATTGTGAATATTGAACAACCGAACGGTGGAATGCAATTACTTACCTACTGGGTTGAAGAAGAAACCGAGGAGAATCACCACGGGCTGGTAACAGGGAGAGGTTTAAGGAAAGAGAAAACAAGGGATTACCTTCTTTCGGTACACTTCTCCTTGCTATATCACCTGGCTCATGAAATGTACACAAGGCACTTCACTCAAAGTTGTTCAATCTCACTCAAAATATATGCAAATTGGTGCGATAATCGCGACGATTTATCAGAGAATTGCTTTTCTAATTAAAAAACCTTTCGAAGCGTGTAACAACATCAAAACTTTTTTAAAAGAATGACAGTTGAAAATAGTCGGTGTACTTTTCTGCCGCAGGACGTCACTAGCTATCGGAATAAAAACGCCCAGCTAACTTGAGTTAGGCAACCCAGCATTCACGACTTAACAAATTTATTAAGTCGAGAAAGTGCCAGGAATTGATCTTGTCAGTTCATCTCAAGTGTGTTTTCACAATGGATAAAAATATCGAAGAAAAAATATGTCTTAAATTTTGCACTGCAAATCAGATTGGGTCTGCGGTTACGCTGTAAATAATCATAAGGCTTAGGGTGAATCGTTTTATACACAACGTATGCGCATTTGTAGCACTGTGCATTCGAAAGCCGTCGAGATGCGGAGGAAGATTTGTCTCGCTCTATCTAGTCATAAACATTTTCAACTGAACTTAACATCGCTGAAATGAAATGGGACAAGTTTAGACAATAATGATTTGAATCAAATGAGAAAATTACTTTATCATTGAAAAGGTGACCAAAGTTTCATAATTCTACAACGTTTGAATCACAAGTTGTGTTTTAGCGATTTATATTATTTCTGCGGCTGTTTATTTTCTTGACAATTCCGAGAAGTGGGAAATTCCACAGATTCGTTTTTTCAGTTAGCAGATTTATGACCGAGTTATTGATGTGTTTAAAATTGTTTCAATAGATTCTAGGATGTCTAGTTTTATGACTTTCAGCTCGAGATTTCAGATTATCTGGGAAAATATAATTGCTTTGGAGAAATTGAGTTATCTTTCTGATGCTTGAATGAAGTCTGATGTTCTTAACAATTTAATTTATAAATTCTAGAGTTATTAGCAAGCTTTTGTCTTTAACATTGGAGAATAAATTGGAAATTTTCTTATTCCATTTGAAATGATAAAAGTAACTGACTATTCCATAAAATAATTTTAATGTTTAGACACTATTGCGTGAGTAACAATAATAAAAAATAAGAATTCAAATTTGCCATGTTGCAACTTCACACAAAAACTATCCTTGAAATCGGCACGATATACAAACTTCCAATTTATTAAACTTTCAATTATACAATAACATTCCCTACATAAAAATATATACTGTAATCTCTTATCAAGTGTAGAAGAAGGTTTCACAACTCTCCCAGATACAACAGTGAATATAGCCATGGTTTGTCAAAACTAACCATGAATATACCAGAGGATACTTTTCTATATAAGATTGCCTTGAAATTTCATTCTTATTGAATTTTCCACGTAAATTTCTAACAGTTTTGATAGAAGATTCGCCACTTTGGAAATAAGTTTTTTAATATTTCCCAGTTTTGTTCCATCCTAAATGGAACTATTGCATGAATGACAAATATTAAACTAACTTTCTGTCAAAACACAAATGACAGAAGTGTTTCCAGAATCAAATAACCATTACTTCAAAATGCAAACTATAGAGCCCATCCTTTAGATAGAATTGGATTTAGCATTTTGTTCTCTTTAAACCTGCACTCTTTATCAGGTAAAGACTAGTGCACAGCCTCAGATTTACTGAACTTGTTTTTTACCCATAGCAAATTCTTCAATTTATTTGCGTGTGTAGTTGTCATTTGATTATACTCTATTATTGTAGATGATGCTCTTTTAAAAATATGATGAAGTATTCTGATGAACTTACCTATATTTTCATTAGGAGCAGACTGTTCCATTTTCTTCTTGTGATTTTCTTGAGTTTCATTTTTCTCCTTGAATTCACCACTCTTTGGTCTTGCAGATTTAGGTCTAGCCGAAATTTGTCGCATCACTGGAGTGGTAAAATTTTTTTCTGTCTCAATGACTAAAACATTGGACATTCTATCAACATCCTCATTTCTTTCGATTTGAACATCATTGTTTTCTTCTTTCTCTATATTATTGTTAGGCATTTTAGTGAGATATCCACCTTGAATGTCCCTTGTTCTAGGTCTATCATCATCATTTAATATGGTCTTTGTGGAATTAACTTCATTTTTAGATTCTTCTATTGATTCCAAATTATTTTCAGATTCATAAAGAACAGGTGTGGCTTTATTTTCAACTTCACCTTGTTCGCTATATGTTTCTTTAATTGAAACATTTTCGGATGTTTTTGAAATTGATTCTGGCGAATCAACATCTTTTACTTTGGCTGTTTTTTCTGTCTTTTTCGATTTAATATCACTTTTACTAGTACGTGAGCTAGATGCTGTAGTTTTCTTGTCCTTTTTATCCCTAACATTATCTTTAGAAGGCACTTTTCTCTCTTTAGACGCTTCTCTAATTTTACTCCTGTTTCTGTTTTCCTTATTTTTGTGTTCTGTCGGTGATTTTTCTTCTTTTGGTGATTTATCTATTTTTATTTCTCTACTGGAACTTTTCTTAAGTTTTGTCGATTCATGTTTCAAATTATTTTGTGAATTTTTGTGTTGTTTCGCATACTCTGACGAATCGAGTTTTTTATCAATTCCATGAGCTACAGCTTGTAGGAGCAGATTTGTTTCGTTTGGTTGAGCACCAGCTATTATTTTGCTAGCACGTATTTTAAGCTCGATATTGGTAATATTTTCTGAAAAAGTATGTTTGTTAAACGCATATATTCCTATAAAAAATTATGTCTCAATTAATACAATTTATACTCTACGTGTTTTGCTAAGCCAAACTCGACCATAAAAACAAGGAATGTATTAATCTTGTTTCAACTATATCTGCTTATGAAAGCAACAAATAAGCAATAAACAACCAGAGGGCCTTCGCAAAACACCTCAAGTATATTAATGAAGTATCCTGTTCTAATATTCACTTACTGACTGCATCAATGAGTTTATTGAGAAAGGCTAATTTTGCTTCCCTTTCCTTTACATTGTCTGCAATTAGCTCATCTTGGTTGAATATGTCTTTCAGAAATCCAGTATTTTTTATCACTGCCATAATCACATCATGCAAAAATCGAAATGGAGGCTTACTTAACAATTTTTCTGTTAGGGGTGGTTTCTTGATGTATTTTCCCAGAACTTGTTGAGTTTTCCTGATGATTTCAATATCCACTCCATCACTCATGTTGTAAGAATTATTAAATCATGAAAACACCTCAGGATGTCATTGCTTCACACTGATAAAGTTGACAAATAATGGTTACCTAGTAACCCTGCTTTGTTGTGATTCTGATGAAGATTTATTTTGTTTCTAAGGAAACCAAATTTGGGTGGAGAAATTGAAACAGTGATACAGTCTGTCTAAAAATAAGGTAGAGTAATTTTAAGAACACTTAAAAACAATTAATGCGAAGAAGGAGGAATCACCATTGAAAAACAGAATTATAAATAACTTATTTTTAATATAGTTACTCTGATATTTATATAATATATATAATATTTACAATGTATCAATAAAGATGCAAAAGAGCAAACAATAATTCGAAAAAACAATAAACAAGACAAAAAATATTTCTTATTCCAAAATATATATTTATAGACATAACTAAACAGTAATAATATTTAGGTTAAGAACAATGAACAAAGAATATCACATTTATAAACGTACATTTCGCAGCTACAATTCAAAAAATTCATCTGGTTTTTGTTCGGTGCGCCTTATAGAAGTTGTAATTTTTTTTCCTTGGGCGATTACTACAGTTTGAGGTGGTGGAGGTAATACATCGCACATGCCATTATTGTTTACCATTTGCTTCATTCGAGATACAACTGGTTTTCTTCTGTCTATTTCTAATGAGAGATCTGATGCAAACCTGAAAGGATTGATTAATCAGATGTCAATCAATACAATATTAAAAAAAGCCTTTCAGCATTTCAACAAAAAAATGGATGGTAATTTCAGTTTAGCAAATAGGTAAATATAAAAATAAAAAAAATTAATTACAGCTACCAAATGTAACATCAATTATTTCCGTTTAATTAAAGTCATAATGCAAATTATTTTATTTTTATATAATAACCCGTCTCTTCTTAAAAAGAGAATATTGTAACTAAGCATTACTTCCTTTTCAACTATATAAAGTTCAACGAAGCCGAACAATTAAACCAATTTTGCCGATTAACAAACTTCACCAAGACATTTAGGTCCCAAACCTACCCTGAAAGTTTCAAGCCTCTTCTGTTCGAAAATTTAGAGTATTTATGGACAGACTGAATTGGCAGGCAGAATTACTTTTGACCTTGAATTTTTCATCAGTGAGTTCAACCTAATCGTTTGAGATCATTTTTGGCTCAAAACTAGAAAATTACAGACATGTCGGCAAAACGATAGCATGCTGTTCCTTAGAACAAACGCGAAAAAATTTCATAAATGAGATCTACTGATGGGAATTTAGTTGAATCATACGAAAATTAGCAGAAATATGGCAAAAGATTTCATGCAAAATAATATAATGATAATGGAAAAATTCAAAAGATTTATCTTTGGCACATAAGAAAAAAATTACAAAAAAATGGACTGCCTCAGAAAAGGCTAACTGCTGTTAGGAAATTATTAAAGAGGAAATGATTGTGAATCAATCAATAACAGAAGAAATTGGAAGGATGGAATTAATTAACTTGATTCAGACAGGTTGAATGCAAAACAATAGATGGCTCGAAAGCAGGTAGCCAGAGGGCCCGGGGCTTCGGCTCCTTGAAACTAGCGCGCAAAAACAGTAATAAAGTTGTTTTTTTATCGCATTCCACCAAAAAATGGATAAAAAATATGTTCAAAAGAACTTTTCAAATTATTGTTCAAAATGTAATTAAAATTAATTTTAACATCTAGTATATATACATTAAGTGTTTACTAAGTGGAACTATAATTTCGTCTATCTGCCATACTAAAAGTTCCCTCACAAACACCGCATTTCCACAAGAGCTTCATTGGTGACCCAGACGATCCGGTCCTAATTGCTACATCCTATTTCCGAGGTGACTTTCCTTTCGTTCCAGAGTAACCCTGCTGGACTGCGTCCAGCCCAGCGGCGGATTGTTCCTGCCCAGCTCCTAACGCCTCTCTTCCGTGACTTTACTGACGCTCACTGGTGGGGGAGTGTGTACCGACCACCTTCTTCGCTCCTTATCCAGAATTTCGCTTTTCTCTGCTGCAACTTGGCGTATTAAATAGAGGAGACGACTAGTCTTAAAATTCCTGACTGACCATCCACGCCGAGTTCAAGTAGGGCAAGGAACACAGCGTTCGACGACCGTTCCGAGGTGGAACACAAAGTCACTAGCATCACAGGCAAACATGCGCACGACGCCTGTCTGAAAAGTTGCGGTGCGCATGCTCGGAACCAAACGCTGCCTCCCAAATTAAGAGATAGAAGCTTCCTCACAAACACCGCATTTCCACGAGAGTTTTATAGTAATTTAATATAATTATTTGCAAGATCTTTATGATTTTATTAGTTTCTTATAACTTTCACACATTTGATGTTATATAATGAATTGAGGACCTTTCTTATTTTTTTATTTGACAAAACACCAGGGTCCAATCTAATATTTTTCCTGATGCTTTATGAAATCATATCAATGTTTTTTCAATAAAAAAAATTTTCACATTTCAGTTGTGAACACATCAGTTGCTATGTTAATGTCAAGTTTAAGCATGTCTTATTATAGCTCTAATGTTTGGACAAATTCTTGTTGATATTTCAATGGTGATCTAAATCACTTACTCACTATTACTCTGAGTTTTTTTCACTTCCTCCTTAGTAGTAGCTATAGAGGCGTCAATTTTTCCTAAAAATTTGTCTATACTATCGTCTTCTTCATAGCTTGACTGTGTTTGTACTGGACTTAATACAGGTGTTGAACTAGAAGAAGCAGCCGCAGCATTCATGGATATATCTAAGGGTGCAGGAATTAAAAGAAATTCTTTAAGGAATAAACTGTCAGAAGTCCAAAGCCTATTGGCTCTACGTATTTGTTCAATCTAAAATAAGGATTATAACTATCAAATTAAAAAACTTCAAACATTTTTACTCACAGAAACATCATATTTTAATGCAATACCCTGCAGGGTATCAGTATTGCTGACAATGTGTTTGATGTAATTTTCACTTTTAGTAGCAAATTTACTACTAGTACTGCCATATTTTTTCAGAGATCTAGCAGATTCTCTAATAGATAGTTTTTCGTAAGAGGGTTCATCCATTGTATGAAAGTTAAATGGGTCTAGTAAAATGGATTAGCTCATTGAAATTGTACCAACAAATCTACATAAGATGTAAATTTAGTCAGTTATTGGCAACTTTCAGTTCTGTTAAAATACCTTCGAAAATTTTTTTCTTCAGATTTTTATGAATATGAGATATCATCAGTCAATTAATGTTCCTGAAAAAACTTTCTACTTCTTCAGATCCGATCACAGTTGAAAGGCTATCATATCAGACTTATCTATCATGTGCTCCATCAGATATCACGAATACTTTACATGTTGAAGACCACTTACTATCATATGATTCTTTTTCATTACTGAAGAGCGAAATGTTAGGCATAGAACATATGTATTTTTCAGATGTCAAAATCCAGAATTAGAACCATAGACATAACTTATAAAATGCATGTTAAGTAAATATGACAAGGAGTAATGTTTAATAGATCCATTCATTTGCTCTCCTTATGGCCTCATCTCTTAGGTTATGCAACCAGTCATCAATTTTGTATTTTTAATATCTATTTTTCAATTATTCACTCTCATAATTCATTCACATCAACGTTAGACATTTTTCATTAGAAATATATGAAAGACTGCCATCGGTAAGAGTGGGACGCGAACCCACAACCTCTGGTACCACATTCAGACTTCCATATAACCACGCTGAGACACCATCTTGTTTACGTAGTATTGGATAAACCCAGGTCTAATAGCCATTTAAAATGCATTTCATGAATGGGGGGTCGGAATTGAATCGTTATAGGATATCTTCATCGACCTTTATGGAATGGAATTTTTGCAAAAGATTCAGGTTTTCGGCACTAGTCGATCGGCAATGTGTTTAGTGCCCAAACAATCGTTTAACCATTGTACGAATTGATTCGTGAAAACCACGGCTTTTTCCCTTGGATTTATACGACGATTTTCAGTCACCATTTCCTTTACTTTAACGATTTTAAGCTCAGTTGAAGACGTTCGTGCCCGGAAGGAGCGATGCAAATCTTCTACCACGTTTCGATCACTTTTGAATACACTGTACCACTCATGCAAGTTTTTGATAAAATCGATTTACCGTAAGCTTTATGTAATATTTTTTCAGCGCTTGAGCATGACATTACATACATATTCCTTGTTAGAAATTTTATCCATTGTAAAAATCGTAAAACACATTTGAGATGATCAGACAAAATGGAGCATTATAAACCACCTAAACGACATATGTTCAAATTCCAGATGAGTATCTCTGAGTAAGGATACTATTCTTTATTCAAAGGCGAGTATGGAAGACAATTTAATTCAAATTTAATAGTTTATATTTTGATTAAAGTATTTTATCTTTTCTGTAGTCTTTGTTACACCAATGGATAAATTTACATATACAAGTAAAAGAATTGCGTGGTATGTTTATTGCGTATCTTCGTTTATATACAGCATGAATCTTATATATATAGTAGTGTACAATTTTGAGTTGTTTACCACAAATTAAGGGAGTTGGTGCGGTGGAGTTTTTCTCTGCAGTTGTAGTGAAACACTATCTTGCTCGTAAAGGAGTAAATCCCCGGGTTTTTTCACCGATGTTCACTTTTCACAAATGTACTAAATCCAAAATACAAGTATTAATATTATAGATAATACATTCACCTTCAGGCCTTTTATTGAGCTGTTGTATTATCACGAGAGGGTGAGCGAAAATGTTCCTTGAGATTGAAATTGTGAAGCTACAAATGAATGCGAATAGAGTTCTTTCTTTGAATGCGTGTAAACTGTTTAGTGAGAGAAATGAGTTTATGTGCTAGAGATGTGACTTGGGCCACGGGAAGCGGGTTTCTGCTGTGAGTGCGACTTGAATAAATGAGAGTGAGTTTCTGCGGTGACTGTAACTTGAGCGGATGGAAGCGAGTTTCTGCGGTGACTCTGACTAACTCTCTCGAAGGTCAGAGAGATGATGGGGGCTTCAAGACTGACTCGGGGTTATATTAGTGAGGCAGGTGAAAATTCTACTGCTACATTTGTTTGATTGCTTTTAGATGGCTACTGTCCCATTAAGATTTTTACGAAAAATAAGAGGTTTAGATTATTATAGAGCCCTTGCGTGGCGACGTCATTGCAATGGGAAAAGGACGGAGAAAATGAAGACGGAATGGATCCTTTACTACCTGCCTAGTAAAGGTCAAAAATACTTTGTGCAATTTCGGCGAAACCGAACATGTATGCAATATAATATCATAAAATGAAAAATAAATGTTATTGCAGACAAGCATTAATTTTATATTAATCTAATATATGTATTTAATTAATATATATTTTGAATGTATATAGGAAAAGTTTTTTCAGGATTATGATTTTAATTTTCAATTAGAACTTTCACCAAGTAAGTAGAGTAAAAATTTATAATTTATATAATGATATAACCCATAAATTTTTGCATATTTTTCCGCCACTTGATCATATTGTTTCCAGACCAACCTATTTGTTCTACAAAATATCAAAGGCAATAACGCCAACAAATCCGGATGAGTTCAAAGTTTTTCTGGGCATAAATTTGTTGATGGGCGTAAAGAAACTTCCAAGTATACGAGATTATTGGTCTTCAAGGCGTGAACTCAGAGATTCTTTCACAAGTATGGCTTCTCGAGAGCCTCCATTTGAATTCTATTCAACTGAAGCCCAATAGAGTTGATATGATGAAAGATATAAAATAAGACTGTTGCTAGATAAGCTTTCAGAAACATATCTTTCATCATATAGACCATTAAGAAATCAAGCCATTGACGAATTCGTGATACGCTTCAAAGGAAGCGGTTCTTAATCAAATTATATGCCTCATGAGGAAATGGAAGTGAGATGGAATTGTTTTTCTTAAATCGAAAGCTCATAAGTCCGCATCAGCTGGAAGCGTATTCCACAACTGGCCAGTTTGTTGGAGTTCTGATAAACAGAACCTAAGAGTTGTTAACTCAACTGCATAGGCGGCGTGCGACTCTTGCGGCTGCTGGCATCATTTCCTTCAGTTGTGTGGAGCATCGACCGTGATAATATTTATAGAACAAACAAAAGTCGGCAACACTCCTTCTGCAAACTGGCTCTTATGATTGTCAATCAGTGGTGCTACTCTTTCTGAATGGAATCCAAAAGTTGTAACGAATGCTTGCGTGCTGAGCTCCAAACATGAGAGCACTATTCGAGCCCTGGTCTGGTCTTGGCTTTATACAGTAGAAGAACCTGATATGCAGAGACAGATTTCCTAGCCTTGAACAAATATCCCAGCTTATCTGCAGCAGACTTCGCAAGTCGCATATTCCTGCCAACAAGATGCATAGAATTCACTTAGCTGAAGCACCTGGTCAAGTCAGAAGTCACAAACTGAGGGTTTCGAGTAATATTAATGGTCTCTCAAATAACAAAACAATACTCAGAAAGAAAAAAGATGGAACTCGGGAACAAATTGCTTGCCCAAAGTTATTGAAAGATTACAATGCCAACATGTTGAAATCTCTCTGAGGTAGACCCGAAGTCCAAAAAATGGTAGCATAGAATATTCTGGTATTTTTTTTTTGTTATCATAAATTAATTCATATCTTCTTTTAAAAGTATATATTTGTATAATTTCGAAATGTTTTGCCTGGTTTACCCACATCGAGAACCTGTCCTGAAACCTGAAGCCCGATTCTGAGAATAATATAAAATGCATATTCACAAATTATTTTCGGTCACAAAGGGTTTATGTATACTTCATTTTTTATTACATCCAATAAACATTTTCATTTATAATGAGAACTTCAACTTGGGCATGATCGTACACAAATGGATATGCACACAATAATCAACAAGTATTTTCTTCAATTGAAAAATTATAAAAACGTAAATAATCTTAATTTTTTTTGTAATGGATATATAACAATATATAGTATTTATATCATGTACATATAAAAAATTTTAAAATATCATATGTTACATGACAAGAATAGATTACTACCATTCATCTTTCTCAAATGGATGGTGAGGATGCCCCACACCTCTGTAAAATTAAAGAACAAGAGAATAAAAATGCATTATACTTTTTTACTGTGGAATTGCACTGACAGGTCATGGTTCATTATACAAAGTGTTTATGTGGTATTATATGGAAGTTTGAGGACTAAATATTTTTGAGAACTTTCATGGTTTATGTAAAGTGAATTAAGTTAATTATTTTTGTTCATTGTTATCATTAAATGATCGATCTTTTTAATCAAACAAAAAACATTGAACTTCCCCTGAAATTATTATAGTCTACAATTTAAACTTTATAGATGTCAAAAAGCAGCTATATTCATGGACATCAAGAAAGTGTTTGATAGTGTGTGGCACGAAGGTCTTCTATACAAACTCCAACAATTAGACACCCCAGTTTACCTACAAAACATTATGGGAAACTTCTTGAGGAACAGAAGCATGAGGGTTAAAATCACCAAGCATTTCTTGGTATTGTTTTCTTCGCAACAAGATATACCACAAGGCTCTCTATTGTCACTTCTATAAAATATCAATTACACAATATCTAATATGATATGATATGAAAGAATATACCCAATCCCATAATGCAATAAGGAACCTTTCCGGTAGAGGCGATAGATAACACCGTCAACTTCAGACTTTGAATTTTTTTTTCAATAATTATGTACATTTCCTTTCAAGAAAAAACTATGTATTTGAAAAATTCATTCGAGACTGGCATAATGACTTCCAGATGATTATTTGCTTATTTATTAGAAGTCTCAATCTCTCAGTAATAAATGCAAGAAGTTATATGAATCTGTAGTTTCATACAAAAATGTATCTCTATGTTCATTAAGGACTAACCAGTAAAAAATCATTTCTTTTGAAAAATTCAATTTTATACATCAACATAGTAACTTCCATAGCGATACAATTATTTCAACGTTTTTTAAACTTTCAATGCCTTTTTTATATAACGATTGGCCTTTCGCTTCAAAATAGACTTCAGTTGCAGCTGTAACGTCATTGTTGGATTCAAATCTCTTTCTTTACAGCAAGTTTCTGAGACAGGTGAACAGGTAGAAATCAGAGGGGTTCAGAGCTGGCAAATATAGGGAGTGTGAAGGCAATTTCAATTGAAAATGGTTCGATTTCACTGTCATTTTCATCAACTTGTGGATCAGTGCATTGTCTTTGTGAAACAGGGATTTTTTTACCACTCTTCTGCTTGATTTTGCCATCCAAACGATCATTTGGCCCTTCGAAAGAAAGTCGATTAGCAAAATTCCATGCATGTCTCAAAATACAGAGGCAATGATCTTGCCTGCTAACTCTTGTATCTTCGGACAGTTTGGTGGCTTGCTCCCCCTTCTCTCCACTCAGCCGACGTGTTTCTCGACTCCGAAGTATAGTGATCTTTTTAATCACAAGTAAACAGCATCAAACAACGCTCTAAATCATCCATTCATTGTCGTTGTTGTTCCACTGTGAGCAAATGTGATACCCACTTGGAACACCTTTTTTCATGTACAATCTTGAACATGATACATTTGATATCTTTAGGATGGCAGCTATCTTTTGCAACTTCCCTTTACGATCGGATTTAACTATTTTCAGAAATTTCTGAAGTTTTCAAGAGAGCTTCTTCAATTGGAAGACCAGGCACTCCACATCTTTGGTGGTTTAACTTGGTTTAGAATCCGCATACCATCGCCAAATGATTTTTGATGGACACAATAAAAACTTTACAACCGTTGCTGAGCTTGGATAGTATTTTACACAATAAAAAACGGTGTTTCAGTAATACACAAAACTCGTTTTATCCATTGTTTAAACAAAGAAAAATGTAATGTCACTTAACCTTCAACGAAGGCCAGAAAAGTGGCGCGGTATTGGCGGCGCCAATTGTGTGGCAGTCCCGGGACTTTCAACTTCTTAGTTGAAATCCATAATCGTGTCTATTACAACTTCCATAAATAAACACTCTGTTTGGATAATGAACTATCACTTGCACTAAACAAAATGCTGGCACAACATTATCACTAATATAGTTTATTCCCTTCAGAATGAAAGAACATAAGAAAGAGTATGAATAAATTTTTCAATTGGCAGAATTTGTGAAGTAACTGAAGAATTTTATTTTTTAATTTGGAATTTTAAGTTTTCTATATACAGAATGCTCTTTTTTTAACAAAAAAGTAGAAATCATCAAAATAAACCATTTCAACCTATATGAAATATTCAAGGGGACAATGAGATAATAATAATATAATAATGACAATGTTTATTCAGTAATATTCAATATAAGCCTTTCAACTCTAATTCAATGCCTTATAATTTCTGTTACTCAAACACTTTGGTTATTTCAGAGGTTTTAATGGCCATATATCAGAATTGACAACCAACAATTCAGTGTAAAGATAAACAATCCACCAACGTATCTATTCTTGTATTTCAACTTTTGTGAGCCAGAACTAATAGAATGGATGTGAAATTTCATGCAATCAAATTTGAATTTAAGAGCTTATATCCCCTTGAATACTTTATTTAGGCAATTTTTATCGAAATGGTTTAATTTGAAGGGTTTCTACGTTCTATTAAAAAAAAATAATCTTCAAAAAATACCCTATATATATTAAAAAAATGTATATGGGACAGTAATTTATTTCCACAAAAATGTTTGTACTAATACAACAATTGTTTCACCACAATGTGGCTTCTTCAGGTATTACATTGTACTGTCTGATGGTATTGAGTGTAACCGAGTTTATATACATTTTTAGGTACGTGACCAAATAATAGAAGCACAAGTCATAAAAACTCTAGGTGTTTATTGGAGTTTGCCGCTAAAAATGCCATTAAGGAAAAATATTCAGTAATGGAGAACGATTATACCTGTTGATTTCAAGAAATTCTAAAAGTGTTAATCTATAACTTTTGCTTTCAACGTGGATAATTTCATAATTATTGTTGAAATTATGCCTGAATTCCTTAAGATGATTAGCATATGTCGAATGTACAGAATTGTATATATAACCCCTTTGGTGTTCTTGGACACGTTTCTTGAATGATCTACCAGTCTGGCCAATGTATACTAAAGGGCAATCTTTGCAGGTTAACTTGTAGACTCCGGATTTATTTTCTTTATTTGTACGATCTTTATTGTTTTTTATGTAGGTACTAAGGTTATTAATTGTCTTAAAAGCCGCGTTATAATTGAAACAACTTTTGAAATATTTAGCAATATTTTCAGATAATCCATTGACATAAGACAACGAAAAATATTTCTGTGTATTATCCTCTTTTATGATTGGGTACACGAGATTTAATGCCATTTTCTTTTGTTTATTGGATACCATTTTGTCTATAAGAAAGGGATTGTAACCGTTGTTTGACGCTATCCCTTTCTTATAGACAAAATGGTATCCAATAAACAAAAGAAAATGGCATTAAATCTCGTGTACCCAATCATAAAAGAGGATAATACACAGAAATATTTTTCGTTGTCTTATGTCAATGGATTATCTAAAAATATTGCTAAATATTTCAAAAGTTGTTTCAATTATAACGCGGCTTTTAAGACAATTAATAACCTTAGTACCTACATAAAAAATATTAAAGATCGTACAAATAAAGAAAATAAATCGGGAGTCTACAAGTTAACCTGCAGAGATTGCCCTTTAGTATACATTGGCCAAGAACACTAAAGGGGTTATATATACAATTCTGTACATTCGACATATGCTAATCATCTTAAGGAATTCAGGCCTAATTTCAACAATAATTATGGAATTATCCACGTTGAAAGCAAAAGTTCTAGATTAACACTTTTAGAATTTCTTGAAATCAACAGGTATAATGTCCGTAAAATCCTTTTGAACGAACAAACAGATGTCGATCATTCTCCATTACTGAATATTTTTCCTTAATGGCATTTTTAGCGGCAAACTCCAATAAACACCTAGAGTTTTTATGACTTGTGCTTCTATTATTTGGTCACGTACCTAAAAATGTATATAAACTCGGTTACACTCAATACCATCAGACAGTACAATGTAATACCTGAAGAAGCCACATCGTGGTGAAACAATTGTTGTATTAGTACAAACATTTTTGTGGAAATAAATTACTGCCCCATATACATTTTTTTAATTAAAATGAGTTTCCACCAAGTAAAGACCGAATCTATCAAATACCCTATATATATATATATATATATATATAATATACTTACGCTGTCATTGGACATAATCTTCCATTACAATCAAAAGAGTTGATATAAACCATTTCATCCTCGCTCAATTGGAAGTCCCAAATATCTATATTTTGTGCAATTCTAACTTTAGTCACAGATTTGGGTATAGTTATTATCCCTCTTTGTATCTGATACCTTAAAAGTATTTGGGCAGGTGTTTTATTATGTGTTGAGGCAAGTTTTAATAATTTAGAGTCATTCAATAACTGAGGATCCTCAGGTTTAGCCCAAGGTCTATCTGGTGATCCTAGTGGACTATAGGCTGTCACTGTGATACCTTTTGAGCGACAGAAATTTATCAAATTTTTCTGGTTCAAATAGGGATGGCATTCAATCTGAAAAAATTTAAAAAGCAGATTCATAATAATTTTCTTCAGAAACCTTTTTCAATATTTTATTATTACCTGAAGGTTAGCTGGCTTGACTGTTGCAACTTCCAAAACTCTTTCAATTTGTCTTCTGTTGAAATTAGAGAGACCTATCGATTTCGTTAATCCTTTTTTTAAAACAGCTTCCATAGCTCTCCATGTATCTACATAATCAACATCACTAAATTGAATTTTTCCTTCCTTATTGGTGGGAAAGAGGACACCACCTTCCTTTAAATTATATGCATCAAAAATTTCTAATTTATTTTCTGGATTTTTTACGATCTTACCTTGTATCCAAGAGGCCAGTGAATGAGGTATAAATTAATGAAGTCTATACCCAAGTTTTTTAAAGTTTCTCTGAGAGCACCCTCAACAAGCTCAGGTTTATGGAATGTATTCCACAGCTTACTTGTAATGAAAAGTTCATCTCTTTTAATCACACCTTCTGCTATTTTAGTCTTAATAGCCTCTCCAACCTCTTTCTCATTGCCATAAACATGAGCACAATCAATATGACGGTAACCTATATCAATAGCATCTTTAACAGCTTGTGTGACTTCGCCAGGTTTGGACTACAAAAAATGGTAGAAAGAGAACTAGTACCTGATTTTTTTTTTATAGAAAATCTTACCTTCCATGTTCCTAAACCGAAAATAGGTATTTCTTGACCGTCATTAAATTTAACATTGGGAATTTTTGTAATCATTTTATATAAATTTTTTTAGTAACTTCAAATGAATCAATTGTAAGGGAATGATACGACCTCAATATAATTGACTTGTTCTAGAATCCACGTTCATAATGTTATCAATCAGCAGTAGCAGAACTTTAAATAATGTATTATCAATTTTACGACGAAATTGGTTAATAGGAGAGATTAACTCTTAATCCAGGGTTGCCACAGAGGTTTGACAAAGTTTCAGTAGATTGATTGAATCATTTCGGTAGGTTTCCTAAGAATTCAGTAGATTTGAAATAACATTATTTATTTTCTCTATAGGCGTCGAATAGAGTGAGGTTTTTATTATTATGAGAAGAAAGTGTTCTCTATTCACAAAACGATAAATAATAGTAGGAATTACAGTGCTTGAAAGAATGCTTTTAACATGAATTGATGCATATACCTCGATTTAAAAAATACTGTCTCTTTAAGTATAAGATTTATTTTTACAAAAAATGACAAACCAGAAAATTTGAAAAAATTATATATAACATGTTGATGAAAATTGACACAGAAAAATAAACATAATTATGTTAAAATTGAGGAAAGAATAAAAATAAAAAAATCAACTTAAAAATAAGGAATCCAAGGAAAAATAAATTATTGTACTCGAAAATAACAAAACGAAAATTAACTGAATGTTCTGAAACAAAATAAAGGTTGGTATGCTTTAAAATCCTTCATTTTTAGTAGCATGCAGCACTTTTTTACGGTTGATTTTTACTAAATGTTGTTCTGCTGCTTCAATATCATAACAACATTTTTATTGACCTACATCACTTTTGAAAGTACTTAATTTATTCCCATCCTTTGCCTTCATTATGTTGATAGCAGAAAATATTAGTTCCACATTACTTCCCGTAATCTGCAATCCGAGGTAATCCAAAGATTCAGAAATTTCGATATAAATCGGTAGAAAGTTCTGAAATTCCGTAGATATACCGAAATTTCGATAGCTGTAGCAGCATTGTCTTAATCTGTGTCAGTAGGTTATGATAAGCAAAGTATCATAAACTTATAGTCATATTCGCCCCTTAGTAAAACAAAACTTACATAACCGGAAATTTATTCTACCGTATTTATATAATAGTTGGAACTCTGTTTCTCTAAAAATGAAGTAACAAACTGCGTCTTCAAAAATTCGGCAGCCCAGCATTATTATTACATATGGGAAATACTATTTTCTTTTGCGCAAATATATCTGAAATGATTTAAATTCAGGGAAAACAGGTGAAAGTGGGATAGGATTTGTAGGTTACAGTTGTTTTTTTTTTTTGTTAAATGATTCAATACACTAAAAAACGTGGATGTAATTATTTTTTAATTATAGTAACTGATAAATTATTATAGTTCTCAATGGTAAGATTTTTTTAACAGGTAGAACTCATCAAAATAAACGATTTCAACAAAAATCGCCCATATAAAATCAAGAAACAGTGCAATTTAAGCCGGTTGTTAGTGCATTGTTTAAACTTATTAAACCTTTCAATAAAGAATTAATAAATAAGGTATTCTTTATTAGAAGCATAGATAAACTATTATGTAATATATCTACATCAAACACTGAATTGAGATACGATTTCAACTGACATTGAGTTCTTTGACTTTCGTCGTAATTTGTAGAAAGATGCCGCATATTTATTTAAATAAAGGTTGGTAATACGAACCTATACATGTGTCCACATAAAATTGGAAGTAAGACAGGCGTTTCACTTTAGCTCGTGATAAATGAATGCGCCATATGGTTTCGTTTATAATATGGACTTCTTGAATTTTTAGAATCAGAATTATTGGCAATTTTGAGTATCTAAATTTTTATATTGTAACTCTTATTGGGCGATTCTTTTCTGAAATGTTCTATTTTAATGAGGTATATTTCGTACTACCTGTCATGAAAAGAGTAATAACTGAATTCTGAATTCTAGATCAGAGGATCAAAGAATACAATTTTGTAACAAACAACGAAAAAACATAAATGGTGATAAAATCTGAGGAAGAGAAAAATCTGAAACAATTTCGATATAACATTTTTGTTAAGTAATGTTGCTTCATATACATACTTCATGTAGAAGTAGTGTGTCTTAGTTTATAGTTATATTTCTATGTTCTACCCACTCCGTCATCGTTCTGCAAATACGTACGCTCTAAACTGGAGCGGATATATCCGGTACGTTATTTACGAACACAGAACACAGTAACTGCAAAAGATTTGGAAATAGTTCCAGTCATCTATTAACTACATTTTCAATACAGAGTAGTTTGTCTGTGACTCCAGTCAAATAAGTATATTCTTTTATCTATGGCTCCAGTGCTTGAAACTATGGGACGGTGATAAAGTCATATTTTAGAAGATAATAGTAGAAATAAATAAGATAATTTATATTATAAAAATATTAACGATAACCTAAAGAAGCTTGGAGTACGAGTCCGATCTCCCAGCATTTGTGGAAATATAATGAATTTTGATTTCACTTTAGTTCATCATTCAACCTAAATTCTCAAAAAAATGTTACGTACTAAACATAAGAATTCAAAAATTGAAATTTTAATAGTTTTCGTTTGTCTGTGCTCTGGGAACTGAGGGGCTGAAAACAAAAAAATTCTAGTTTGAAAATGTAGTAAACACTACTCGAGTCACTGTATATCAGTAATAATAAAAAGTGATAGAAAAAAAAGTAATTTCTTATTTCATTCCATTAAAATGAACTATCACAAAGTAACGGACTACTCCATCCAATATTTCAAAAAAATTTTGTTTTATGGTTCTGTCGTATAACCCACAGAGATTGATCGTAATTTGTAATTTAACCTCCTTTGCGTTAGCAAAGTACATCAGCTGTTTATTGTTTATACCAAATACAGTGTCAAGTAAGACATTCCTATAATCATAAACAAAATGAGTTATCAACTTTATAGGAATACTACACTTGGACATACGCTCCAAGAAAGCCTGGATGAATTGATTCAGGTAAATTTTACAATAAAAAAATAGCCAACTTCGATAGAAATATTAAGCTATATTTTTTTTATTAATGCTTATATCGTGTGTTTGACAATATTTTTCAGTATGGACAAATAACACCTCAGTTGGCATCTAAAGTTATCCTTCAATTTGATAAATCTATAAATCAAACCTTGGCCACTAAAGTTAAGTCAAGATTGACTTTCAAAGCTGGAAAGTTGAACACGTACAGATTTTGTGATAATGTTTGGACCTTTATGTTAAATGATGTAGAATTCAGAGAAGTGCAAGAAGTTATAAAAATTGAAAAAGTGAAAATTGTAGCTTGTGATGGAAAGGGTAAGTTCAAAATTTATGATAATATATACAAGTCATTTGTTAGAAAAGCACATGATTTTGATAATAATTATGATTACATATTGAAAATAAAAGTCATAGACTTACTCATTTAGAAACTCTAGAGATCAACAGATACGACAAAAACTTATTCTGTTGAACGATCAAATGGACCTAAACAGATCTCCCCTACATACCATCTTTTAATAACATTTTGCAATTCCTCCATTGTAAACTATTTATCTTCTTTCTCCCTATTTTTTGTAAAGAGAGTTCAGTATGAAAGAACATGTTTTTACATTATATACTCAGTTAAGATACCCACCTGATGAAGTCACAGTATGAGGAAACAAGTGTTGTGTAAATATTAAAAATTAGCCGAACTTAAAATTGTTTTATATTATAAATTTCAAGTTTGATTTCTGTCAAGTAAAAACTTAACTAATCTAAGCTATGACTATGCTTTATTTTCATGATTTATAATACAATTTCTTTTTCAGGTGTAAGTGAAGAAGGCACTTCAAAAAAATAGTGTTTGCTTTCAAGATTAACAAATCCTTAAACTTTTTGAATGGAAGTTGACCAATTGTTTATTGATTCTTTCTGTACTAAGATGTATAAAACCATTGTGTATTCACCGATTCCATTTCATTTGCAAATCAGTTAAATTCTGATATTGGTAGGGGCGTTTATAGATTTTATATAATCTATAATCTTTATATGAATAAAAAGTGACTTTCAATCATAGTTTATGAGTACATCTTATTTGGTTTCAGTATGTCTTAGAAAATTGTATTACTATCATGTTCATATCCTTATTATACAACTACAATTAGAATAGGCATAGTTTGCATCACTGAAGATATTATTTTCATACGGTATAAACCATAAGACAAAATGACAAAATTTGTACAGTTTGTTTTCAACAACTTGAAAAATATAGAGAAAATAAAGTAGAAGTGCAGACATACACCAAGGCTTTAAACATCTTATTTTGTACTTGAAGTTCATAATTATTTTTCAGATTATCCTTTAATTTCGATGTTACTTTTAATTCAATTTTTCAATTTTTGATTCCATTGTATTTCCTGGTTATTGATGTATGATTATTACAAAATAAAGTTAAGTAAGTAAAACATTAGTAGAGATAAGATGTATTTTTGTGATTTCAGAGCATAATACTGAGATACTAGGAACTTAACAATAAAATCCAAATCTACATTTCTAAAAATATATCAATATATTTATTTATCGAAACAGTAAGATTACACAGATATATATATATATATATATATTTTTTTTTTTTTTTTAATAATCACCATTATGGGAGTTTCCTCTAGAAGGTCCGGGTCTTAACGACCAAGGACCTTCTAGGCAGCTGTAAGGAACATTCTAACAATTCTTGTTGTCCAGAGGATCACCTCCTTCTGAGCTTTACTTATCAACTCCTGATCCAGTTCAAGGAGTTCCGTATTTTCTGCCAGGTGGCTCTCAACCAATCCATTCGTGGAGATTATCAGGGGCAGAATCTTTACCGTTCTTAGCTGGTGTATCTCTTTTATTTCAAAAGCCAGGTCGTGGTACTTTGTTAGTTTCTCCGTGTACGCTCTACTTATGTTATCATCTGCCGGGACGGTTATATCAATGATTGTTGCTTTGTGGTTTCCTTTATTAAAGATCACGATGTCGGGCCTGTTGTGCGGCACCGATCTATCCGTTATTATCGGGTTGTCCCAGTAGAGTTTGAACTGACTGTTTTCAAGTATCGGCTTGGGTAAGTATTCGTGTACCCTTCGAGAGGTAAGTATAAGTCCTACTTTCATGGCAATGGCTTGGTGAAAGATTTTTGCCATAGCATTATGCCGCTGGGTGTACTCCCTGGGTGCAAGAATGGGGCATGAGGATGTCACATGTTGTATAGACTCCAAGGCTTGGCAGCATTTCCGGCATCTGTCAGTCGGTATGTTCTTTTTGGCTATATGTTTCAGGTACGCTCTTGTTGGCACTACCTGATCTTGGATTGCGATGAGACGTCCCTCGGTTTCTGGGAATAAATAACCGGATTTAAGGTAAGTTAGTGACTGCTCTCTATTAACTCTATTTTCTTTCAGTGCCTCCGGATACCTGCCATGTAAGGGTTTGCCGTGCCATTCCTCCAGTAGTTGTTCAGATGATGGCGTCTGTGGTGGGTTATTTCTGCTTGCCAGATTTAAAGCCGTGATGTTGCGGTCTTCCTGGCATATTGATTGAAAGAACGGTAAGTTTTTTGAGTGGAAATATTCTCTGAGTTCAGTTACCGCTTTATTGTGGGCCTTTTCAACATTTCGCAAACCCCTTCCTCCTTGGTGCCTAGGCATGTAAAGTCTGATCACCGATGCATGGGGATGGTGGATGCCGTATTTAGACATTAGGACTCGCACATGTGTGTCAATCGCCTTCAACTCTGTGCTTGACCACCTGATCACGCCGAAAGAGTAGGCTATACTTGGAATTGCCCATGTATTGATTGCCGTAAACATTGCCTTGGAGTTCAGTTTACTGCGGAGGGTTTTTTTTATTCTAGCAAAAAATTATATATATATATATATATATATATATATATATATATATATATGAGATATATATATATATATATATATATATATATGTATCGACGTCAAGCCGCAATCAGGTAACAGGTTAAGTCATAATAGTCATCAGAAAAATATAAAAGAAAATCCAAATCCTGTATTTTTCAAATTATATTGCACTTTCTTTTATTCAATAAAATGCACACCCTGTGATGATTTTTATTTTTGAACTTCTGTTGCTACAATTTTTTACTTTTTTCAAATTTTAGTTTTCCTGTTAATTAAAAAATGTATAGGAGACAATATTTTATTTCCACAAAAATGTTTGTACTACAACAATTGTTTCACCACGATGTGGCATCATCAGGTATCTACATTCTACTGGCTGATTGTGTTCAGCGTAACCGAGTTTAAATACATTGTTAGGTACTTGACAGAAGAATGGAAGAACAAGCCATAAAAACTCTAGGTGTTTATTGGAGTTTGCCGCTAAAAAATGCCATTAGAGAAAGATATTCAGTAATGGAGACTTGTCAACATCTGTTTGTTCGTTCAAAAGGATTTTACGGGCATTGTACTTGTTGATTTCAAGAAATTCTAGAAGTGTTAATCTAGAACTTTTGCTTTCGATGTGGATAATTTCATAGTTATTATTGAAATTACGCCTGAATTCCTTAAGATGATTAGCATATGCTTTTCTTGAATGATTAAACAGCCTGGCTGATGTATACTAAATAATAAAATCGTTGCATGTCCACTTTTGGACTCCAGATTTATTTTCTTTATTTGTTCGATCCTTGTTTTTTATATAGGTACAAAGGTTATTAATGGTTTTAAAAACTGCGTTGTAATTAAACATTTTTTTGAAATATTTAGCAATATTTTCAGTATAAACATTTTTGTAGAAATAAAATACTGTCTCCTATATATTTTTTTAATTAAAATGGGTTTCCGCCGATTAGAGACAGAATCAATCAAAAATTTCCTGTTATCCTGAATAGTGCTTCTGTAACCTGTAATCTTCAATTCTAAGCCAACCACTCCAGCTTGGAAAATAATGTCACTTTTAGCCGAACCAAGTATTCAAAATTAATATTTCGTACAACTTCAACTGACAGTACTGAAAAAAAAAACTGTACTACATAGTTTGGCAAAATACTTTAAAAGTTAGCGCATTTATTAGGGATTCTAAAATGCTATAACACTGACTACATTCTTTTTTAGATTGGACAAAAAAAGGGTTTTTCTTAAAGAAATCCAGTTTCGTTTTATGACAAGAATTTAATTAATTCCCAAAAGATGTTCAATCTGCTCTCCTTCAGCCGCAATACATGCACGATATCTTCTTAAAAAAGATCGGGATATCAGAAAGGAAGCTCTTTTACTCTGGCCTATATATTGTAATAGCAAGCTACATATTGAAAAATTCATAAGAGCTGATTGTACGAAACGTAAACATATTCTTTCAAATGATTTTAGGAACGGAAAGTTTCAGAGAAGAACGCTGACGTCGAAATTAACACGTGTGGCTCGACAAAGAGCCGAAATTTCGAAATGTGCTATGTTGCAAATTTGAGTGGGTGAACTAACTAAAAATTTGGAAGGAGAAAACCAACGAGTACGAGGTATTAAAAGGAAAAAAAGATAGTTTTTGTCGGGGAGTCTTGACACGCCGGAAAAACTAGTAAGATCGTGGTGCGAGGCTCGAATTGAGTCAGAAGAATTAGAGAAATTGAACAGATAGTGCTAAATTCCGGGACCAAGGAATTAAGTCTACCGGTAGTTGTTCTTTATCGTTTATTATTCGTGTTAAATAGGCCGTTTCTTGTAGAAAATCGCGTGTGCCCAGTTTTGTTTTAAATGTATGGTCTTGGAGTGTAGGGGTAAGAAGTATCTAAAAATTTTGGTATACTAGCCAGGTTGAAATTGTCTAATTAAAATAGTCAGAAATTAAGAAGTAGGAGGTAGGTTGACATCTCTTCGTAATTATTTTGTTTGAAGAATTTAGACAGAATTAAGAATTATATAAATGATTCGTAGTGCTTGACGGATCCGCATCGCCCTCTCCTTAATTATTCAGTGTGTAATCTTTATTTGAATTTTATTGAGTTTAGGATTGATAAAACTATTGTATTTTGGCACACTTTATCATTATACTTCTTAAAATCCATAATTGAGTTTCATTACCATTTTCATTATCCCAGAGAAAATTTATTAACATCAAAGACCTTCCATTTTTGCGAAGGCCGTACCCTTCCTAGAACCGCTCGGCTAGGATTGGTTGGCACCCCATTCGTAAATAAGTCAATCTAGTAATATTTTCCATCCAACCACTTCCCACAAAGAGGTGACGGTTTTAGTCGTTGGGCTCTTGACAAGCTTGGCCGATACACATTTCTTGTAGAACGCCCATTTTCGTAATAAAGTTGAACAATTTGTAGACGCTGTGCCGGGATAAGTCTTTCCATTATGAATTGTCAAACACTACTGAACAGAAATGGCACTTCAGTTAACACGAGGCATGCGCAATGTGCGATTAAAAAGTACCTCTAATTGAATCACTCTTTACAAATAAGCAGTGTTAGAAGACGCTACTCGACCGACTAAAAGAAAAGGAAAAGAGTTTTATGATAGATTGGGCCGTTGCTTGGTAGAAATCAGTTGTAATTGTCATTATAAAATAAAACACTTGTTTACATTTTCTACTTTATTTTTGGTATTGACGTACGTTTCGTCTTTGCTAGAAAGACTTCATCAGAATACGAAGTAACAGTTGTTGTACAATGAATTTATAAGATTTTTTACAGAAGGTGTACATGTGTTTTTAATTGTTCGTCGGGTTGGTTTTCTCAAAGAATATTGCCTTCAGAATCGTGTTCACTCGATCCCTTGTAAATATTGAATAGAGGGGTGTAATAAAAATCTATTTGTTCATTTACTAGGTTATTGCTGTTTTTATGTTTATTTATTTCGTAAATTTCCCATAAGTTCAATTTTAGACCTCTATTTTCAACATGTAGAATTTCTATTTCTTTTGTGAAAGAATGGTTATTTTCAAGAAGGTGTTTAGCATAATGTGAATCTTTTTTATTTTTATCGAAACTTCTTTTATGTTCTGTTAGGCGTGTACCGAAATTTCTACCTGTTCTACCAATATAAATCTTTGGGCAATCTGGGCAAGTGAGTTTGTATACACCTGATAATTGAAGTTTATCCATACTGTTTTTATTGTTTTTGATGTATTTGCTAATAGGATTGTTTGTCTTGAAAGAGACTTTAATATTTTCTTTTTTGAGTAGGTTTTTTAGTTGAATACTAATGTTTCCGAGATATGTGAGGCTAACGTATTTGTGTTCAGATAGATCAGATGTTACTGGATAAATTTCTTTTATTGTGTTTTTGTGTATACGTTGGTTAATTAAATTATCTATTAGAGATGTATTATATCCATTGTTGTAAGCTATTTGTTTAATTATACATTTTTCTTTTTGGAAATTGACTTGGTTTAGTGGAATGTTCAATAAACGGTATATCATACTATGGAGAGCTGCTAGTTTGTGTTGGAATGGATGAAAAGAATTACGGTGTATAATGGTATCTGTTTGTGATGGTTTATGATAAATTGCGAAGTTATGTTTATTGTTTTCTCTAGTTATCGTGAGGTCAAGAAAGTTGATGGATTCATTATGTTCTATTTCTGAAGTGAAAACTATTTTTGGGTGGAGATTATTTATAAAATTCTCAAATGTTGATATTTGTCTGTTAGTACCTACGAAACATGCAATTATATCATCCACATACCTATACCAATAAAGGATGTATTTTTTGAACGGATGTTTATGAATTTTGTTTTCTAGGAAATCCATGAAGATTTCCGCGAGTAAAGAGCTTAGTGGATTTCCCATGATTAAACCTTCTTCGCTAGTATATAAAGTATTGTTAAATTTGAAGAAATTTTGGTTTATACAAATATTTAATAAGTGTATTATTTCTGATTTTATGACGGGGTTTACTTTGTTATAATTTAAAAGTTCTTCTATCAGTTTTAATGTTTCCATTGGGGGGACACTAGGAAAAAGGTTTTTAACATCCCACGAAATCAATTTTGCATTGTTAGGTAAAGTTATATCTTTAATTTTTTTAGTTAGTTCTGCTGAGTTTTTTATGGAATATTTAGAAGTTTCGATAAAAATAAAAAAGATTCACATTATGCTAAACACCTTCTTGAAAATAACCATTCTTTCACAAAAGAAATAGAAATTCTACATGTTGAAAATAGAGGTCTAAAATTGAACTTATGGGAAATTTACGAAATAAATAAACATAAAAACAGCAATAACCTAGTAAATGAACAAATAGATTTTTATTACACCCCTCTATTCAATATTTACAAGGGATCGAGTGAACACGATTCTGAAGGCAATATTCTTTGAGAAAACCAACCCGACGAACAATTAAAAACACATGTACACCTTCTGTAAAAAATCTTATAAATTCATTGTACAACAACTGTTACTTCGTATTCTGATGAAGTCTTTCTAGCAAAGACGAAACGTACGTCAATACCAAAAATAAAGTAGAAAATGTAAACAAGTGTTTTATTTTATAATGACAAGGAAAAGAGTTGTTTATAAAATCATAAATGAATCACCAATATTGTATATTAGATTTCCAGTTGCTTTCAACGTAGTGGAATTGACTTATTCTGCTCATTTTGAAATTAAGTCATTAGGCTGTGATATTTTCGGTAAATCGAAAAGTGCATTTTTGCCTCACTGGCACAGAAACATCCAATAATGAAGATTTTAACTCGATTTTACCCATTAAATAAGATTGTTTGGAAGTAATTTCGTTTTTTCCCGACAAAGGATTTAAGTGTATTTTTTCGAACCCAACTTCACACTTAAGCCGCATAATCATTATATGTTTTGAGAGGTGATATAGCAAGGCTTGTGTGTGAAAAAGTTCAATTAATCCTACGCAGCAGTGTTTGGTTGGTGCCCTTTTAAATATGGAGAGTGATATGCAGTATTTCGTCATATTTTACTTTTTTACTTTAGAAAAGATAAAAACACTGTTCAAGCCAGAAAGAAATTAACCGATGTGTATGGAGAAGATGTTTTGATGTCGAAGATGCACCACGTTCCGGAAGGCTAGTTGAAGCTGATAAAGACACGATAAAGGCATTAGTTGATGCAAATCGGCGAATAACAACACGTAAGATCGGTGAGAGGTTAAATTTATCGAATTCAACTGTTTATGACCACTTGAAAGGCCTGGATTTAATCTAAAAGCTCGATATATGGGTTCCCCATGTTCTCACGGAGAGTAATATGTGTAGTAGCATTGACTTCTGTGATTCGCTTCTCAAACGTCACGAAAATGATCCATTTTTGAAGCGCATCATTACTGGGGACGAAAAATGGGTTGTATATAACAATGTCAAACGCAAGAGATCATGGAGAAAAAAAGATGAACCGACTCAAAGCATTTCGAAAGCCATTATCCGTAAAAAAAAGTGATGCTGCCTGTTTTGTGAGGTTTTAAAGGAGTCTTTTTTTTTAGCTTTTACCGGATAACAAAACAATTAATTCGGAAGTCTACTGTCATCAGCTGGACAAACTGAATGATGCACTTCAATAGAAAAGACCAGAATTAATGAACAGAAAAGGTGTAGTCTTTCACCAAGATAATGCGAGACCTCAAACAAGTTTGGCCACTCGAATAAAGCTTTTACAGCTTGAATGGGATACACTGCCACACCCACCATATTCTCCAGATCTGTCGCCTTCGGATTATTATTTGTTCCGGTCATTGCAAAAATTTTTTAAGAGCGTGGAATCATGCTACTACCAGAAAGATGGCAAAAGGTGTTGGACCAGAATGGCCAATATATAATTTAATAAAACATTTATTCATTATACGAAAATTGTCTTTCATTTTCCCAAGAAAAAAAACGAAATTTCATTCCGAACAAGCCAATAGCACGCACGTCCTGTCTGGTGGGACTATTATTAAAACTGTAAATTTGAGTAAAGCTACGACTACTAAGTCACGATTGCTGTAGTAGTTGTTAATAATTTCCAAATGTTGCTCGTTTTGCACCACGATAAAAAAGTAACGAATTCTACTTTGTATATGTTGGTTTTCTAGCGCTAATCAAAGAGCCTGCATTTAGATTTCTTTTAGTGTAAACATTCAATGTGTTTTTCGCGCCAAATGTCTAGTTCGAATTGGCGGCTCACCTTGATTTCTCCTTTCAATCCGAAATATTTCTTGTAAATAAAAGTTCCTCCAGTAAAGGTGAATTTCACACCATTTTTGAAGTGCCAAAATAAAATTGACAGGTATATTACATTTGACAAGTAGAAATTTTAAGGTTATGGTTATAACAGATAAAGTGAAAATTCATTATAAAAATAGTGAGCATTTCACGATTACAGGTCGTACCACTTTTGTCGAAATCATTCCTCTACTATAGCAAAATTAATCAATAAATTTGAAAGTATCGGACAAGCAGATGGCATGAAGACTCCAATTCGTCCTTTCTGCTCAGGTCTGCTAAATATACCCAGTTGTAGCTGAGACTGTGGATTAAAACCCATGTTTGTCCATTTCAAGACGTTCCCAGGAATTGGGCTTATCACAATCCAGAATGCACTATTTTTCATAAAAAGTTTGGCCCTGAGGCTTACAAAATTGTAAGATTTGGAAATACAAGGCAAATTTGACAACTTATCCAAAAACGAGTGCCACTTTGGTAAGGTTTTTGAGTTGGCAGAGGGATTGGACCTTATTTCTCCGAAACTGAAGCTAGTACAACTGTTAGCGAACGATGACGACTTTTGACCCGAAATTGATGCCTTGGGTGCGCGCAACTATGATGATTCAGTCGAAAGATGGCTCTGCACTGCTTTCAGTTCAGCAATAGGAATCATTCGCACTTCAAACATGGGATTCGTTAGACCTTATCGCTTGAAAATGAATACAACAATCTTATTCCATTGTATGCGAGGAATTTATTTGTAACAATTAATTTTCTTGGTGAAAATGAGTAATAAGGTTCTTTTTCGCCATAACTGGCTTGAAAATAAAATAAATTCTACGAAAATAAGAAATCCGAAAACAAAAACAAATTCTAAAAAAATGCGAAATCGAAGGTCGACAAATTTAAATTAAATGTTCAAATAATCCACCTTGTTGAGCCAAATCTATTATAAAGAGATAATTTCATATCTCTGAGCAGATTCGGAATAGTTGCTATTATATTTTGGCACAAAGTTGGATTATTTTGAACCTTAATTCATTAATATTTGTCGCTCTATCAATTTGATGCTCATAAACCAAATTTTTCAGATATTTCTAAAGAAAAAACCATTGGGAGATAAATCTGGTGATCTGGGGGCCCATTTG
Source organism: Megalocaria dilatata (assembly GCA_034642435.1). NCBI lineage: Eukaryota > Metazoa > Arthropoda > Insecta > Coleoptera > Coccinellidae > Megalocaria > Megalocaria dilatata. The sequence goes on along the minus strand of CM067856.1, from coordinate 40,817,167 downwards.
ATTCTGCCATTTGTAGAAATGACACTGTCCAAAAAAGTCGTCCTGAGAAATTGTGTGATTACTCTTGCGTTGTGACTTGGAACGCCATCCTGTTGAAACCAGAAATCATCGAAATGAATTGGTAGCTGTCGAACTATCGGAATAATTTGATTCTCTATGAGCTACAGATATTTGACAGCGTTTAGGTTAACATCGATAAAAAATTATCATTTGATGTAATTCCCCAGTATTCCTGTCCAAACATAGTGGAGGATATCAGATGCTTATTCTTCCTAGACCAATATCTTACTACTGATGGGTTATGTTTTCTATTCAAAGAAAACGATGACTCATTAGTGAATAAGAAGGAATGAACTATTTTCATTTACTTTTCCATCATAGTTTCACAAAATTTCATTAGTTTGATATGGTCTTCTGGAAAAATTTCTTGGTTTATTTGAACCTTATAACATCGGTAACCATTCCTTTTCAAAATATTCGGAGAGAACAGTTGTTTATTCGTCATCGCATCGCGCTGAAGTTTTGATTCTTCCACTGCTCCACTGGATCCTCGTCTTCCTCGAGATTAACATTGAATTTCCTGTTTCCGGCTGCCTTTTCCATACATGTATGGAAAATGGTGAATAAATTATATTAGGAATATAAATAAGTTAATGCGGTTCTTTGTTAAAAATTGAAGTTTTAATGTGAGAAATTGGTTATACATTCAAAATATTGTCCGTCGCTAGTCACTACTTTTTCCCATATTTCTAGAAATTGACAGATTCCATCGCGAAAAGACCAGCTCTACGGCCGCTATCCGCGCATCGATCCATTATTCAACTTCATCGTAATTGGAGAAGTGCTGCTCAGTCAGGCCGTGTTGCATCGATCGGAAGAGATGATAATCGGGAGGAGCAATGCCTGGGCTATATCGCGGATGGTGTAGGACTTCCCATTTGAGTGTTTCTAAGTTTGTTTTAACGGACGACGCAACATGTGTTATGCTGCAAAATAACTTTGTCGTTTCTGTCGGCTTATTGCGGCCGTTTTTCTCGCAATGCTCTGCACAAACGCATCAATTGTCATTGGTAGACCTCCCCTGTGATCCTTTCGTTCGATTGTAGTAGCTTATACTACACCGCACTCAGCTGGTCCCACCATGATCTTCTGCTCGATAGTTGATGATGAGGCATCCATACGTTGTCCGACGTTCACAAATTCAAAAATTTCAAGGAAATCTCTCTGACTTCACGTCAGTACTTTTCTCGAATTTTTTTTAAATCAATTTTAATATGCATGGTGACAAAACTACCGAAGAGTCGAAATTAATCGCCTGAAAGCGCATGAAAATCAAACTATCGGGTGTTTTTTTAGAGTGATAGAACTTTAAATCTGTTTTTTCCTCTTTTTTAACTCTGTACCACTATTAGGTGTTACCGAGAATCTGTTGAAATATTAAAAATATTTATCACTTTTGTTTGAATACCACTGTACCACTGTTAGGTCTTCAGTTGTATGATGATGAGATAGTTCATTTCCCGAAACACGAGTCACAAGAAAATGTGTAATATATATTTTTTGGTAGTAAAACATAGTAATTTCTACAAATTGTTTTAATTATGATCAACTACCAAATAATAACTGCTGAAACAATTCAGTATCTTTATTTTTTTGATTAATCACAGAAATTTGAATGCAGCAGTTATTAAAAATAAACCATTTATTCTCACCTGCAGTATGATTTTTATCATCGTTATTTTTACTTTCCTCGTGAACAACAGCGTCGAATACCAATTGCGGCATACACTCTCCGTCAAACCAGTGAAAATCTAGTCCTCACACTACAGCTTGTCTATAGCACTACAGGCTCGTACCCATTCATTATTTATTTGATCACCTGGCAGGTAGAAAGCCCCACCGAAATGATCTGTCTATTTGGGAATCTTATTTTTTAGTTATAAATAACACTCCATTAAAATTTCAAGCTGCCTCAAAAACATTTTTTATAATTTTTTGCAAAATATTTTTGCACGCGTCTGGCAATGTTAAAACCCTGATTAAATTATCTGGCTTATTTTTTTCGTATTCATTAAGTATTACACTGCAACATATATACATTGCGTAGTGCCTCAAATATATTTTTGGGGAAAAAAAATTATATTTTTGAAAATGTAGGGGTTGATTTAGCCCCGCTACTCACCAGCCAGGTCTGCAATCCCGAATTGGGATATAATAGGAGAGGCATCTGACAAGTTTTAAGCTTGCCTCAAATATCTACGCAAAAATTGGTGCCAGCTCTCCTACTATAATCATTGATCATCGATCTGTAACGAGCACCATTTACTGTAATATTACCTCCAGCATCGTTTTTAAAGACATATGGACCGATGATGCTTCTAGCGGGTAAAGCACACCATACAGTGCATTTTTCAGGATGCAATCGAACCTGCAGAACTTCTTGAGGATTGTTTTCACTCCATATACGGTAATTTTGCTTGTTTACATAGCTGTTCCACCAGAAATGAGCTTTATCACTAAACACAATTTTGCGATAAAAAGGTGGATCAACTTCAAGTTGTCCTAGGGCCCAATCAGCAAACAAACGACGCTTATCATGGTCAAATGGCTTTAGTTCTTGAACCAGTTGGATCTTGTATGAGTGTAGACCAAGATCTTCACACAAAATTTTCCATGTGGTGGATGCACAGAGTCCAATTTGTTGTGAACGTCGACGAATAGACAAATCTGGATCATCATTAACACTATGACTTACAGCAGCGATATTTTCTTCTGTACGTACAGTTCTTTGTCTTGTTGTTGTTGTTGCATCGAGTAGAGAAAATGTTTTCCGAAATCTATCGATAGTTGTGAAAACCATAACTTTCACGAAGTGCTCTAAAAGTTTGGTGAATAGAACACTGATTTTGAAAATAAATTTCAACAATTTGTAAACGTTGTTGCGGCGTGAGTCTTTCCATGATAATTTGTCAATGCTTACTGAACAGAACTGTTAAAACAACATGGCTTCTATCTTCTGTCAAATCATAGTCTATCTAGCCTATCGAAAGTTCTATCACTCTAAAAAATATCACCCGATAGTTTGAACTCTCGAATGGTTCTGATGATGTCATGCGTATTCTGACTTCCCTGTCGCCGCCTATTTCAACACTTACGTTCAAAAACGGGCATTTGCTTGTTCGGACTAATTCGTCCGAATTAGTATTCATAGTAACCGTATCCTTAGCGAGATTTTCGTAAAACCGTTTCGCGTAGTCTAAAAGCACCTTTATACTATAATGTAAACAAAGACTCGTCTGGAATCTGAAGAGATTACAGATGTCTGTAGTCTGGTTCCTCTGTGATATGAACTCCAGGAAAAAAGGTCATTTTGTGCTAAGGCGCTAAGCGATAGAAGTAAATTAGCTAGCTAACAAAATACCTTTACATTAAGACATTTCTGAACAATTATGAGTTCTAAAATTTATAGGTCTAGTACTCTTGGATATACGCTCCAAGAAAGCGTAGATGAATTCATCAAGGTAAATTGTTGCATTAAAAAAATTTAGTTTGATGGAAATACTTCAATTATATTTTAGTTGAATGAAATAATAAGGAATATTTTCACAATTTATTAAATGAACTACCATTGTCGAATTCTTTATTATATTATTCAATTAAAATTAATTTCCATCAACAAAGTAACAATTCAATTGAATTCTGTTTTAGTATGGATTGTTAGAATCTACAATGTCTGCTATTATTATGTTACAATTTGATAAGTCTATAGAGAAAATAATGGCATCTCAGAAACTTTCAGTTTTGAGAATTAGATGTGACAAACTGAGATCTTACAGATTATGTGATAAAGTGTGGACCCTTCTTTTCCATAACACTATATTCGAAGAGTACAACCGAGAAATTATAGAAATCGAGAAAATGAAGATTATAGCTTGCGAAGCAGATAAAAAAGTGCCATTATTTTGATTCTTTTATAAAAGATTGAATTTTTTGTCAGGTTTGAGTGAGGAAGGTAGATTGAAACTATATTTTGAGTTCAAGATTTAGAAGTTCAGTTTGTTTCATGGAAGTTCTATAATTATGTCAAAACTGATTACTTTCTTACTTAAAGTTGATAACCACATCATCCTTTAATTTTATGATTATTGTTGTACAATTACATAATGTTGAATATCTAATACATTTGTATTTAGTTTTATCATGAACCAACTATAAATTCTGCCTCCATAATGGTTTATGCCTAAAAGAAATTTCCTATTAATATAAAATTTACCACAACTATGCTTTTATTTTATATTTAATTGTAAATAGAACGCTGAGATGTCTAAAACATTGTATACAACTGGAATATCAAATTTAGAAGAACTCGAAAATTTAAATGAGGATACCAAAAGATCTGATATAAAAAAACAATAGAAGATTTTTATCCGGATTTCCGGGCAGAAGTACACAAGTTTTTAATTCCATTTCCTCCTTCTTATGTGTGGTTTTTGTGTCATAGACAATTTACTATGACACAGATATTGACAAAAAACTTCATCCTGTAAACTTTTTTCCCACTGATGCTGTGTTCCTTTCCAACACCTTTCATTTCATTCCTACTTAATGATATGTATGTCTGCGTAAAAAATAAACAAAAATTAAGAAATTAATATATAGTGTCCTCCAAAATATAAAATATTAGATCATGGACATATGCTGAAACTGAAAATTATTTCCTAATACAAAATATGCACCTTTTTTGGATGTCTCTTCCCACTGAATTTCTTTGATCTATGATCACCATGATTCTATGATTACTCCGTAGTACATAAAACTTGCCTTTTATAAATCGAATTTAGAAACAATTATATCATTTTACCATAACAATACGCCCCAGAAAGGAATGCTCTGCGTGATTTTCATGCTTTCATTGTAAATACAGTCAAACGGCCCTCAAACAGCAAGGGCATGGTTTGGAAGTGACTGCAGATGAACCACAACTGCGAAAGGTAGCATTTACTAACTGTACATGTCAAATCCATCTGATGAAACAAGTGCCAACTACATTCAGCACAGATATGCATGCAATCAGATCATAAATGAAGCCAAAGAACCGTATAATTCAAGAATAACCAACAAGCTAAATAGACTGTTCCAGCGGATCGCGCCAGTTTTGGTCGATGGCAAAGAAAATTGGCAATAACTTCTCTCATTTCCCCCTCTGATAGAAGAGGATGGTTCACTTGTAACTTCACAAGTAAAGCTGATCTTTTCGCGCGGATATTCGCTGCTGACTCGACTATGGAAACATTTGGTCAAGAACCTCACCAACAGGAACATTCATGTGGTTGTGGATGGTGTTGGTTCACGGGGATTATCGTAATTCATCACCAGTTACAATTCGATGCAAAAACCCCATTCTTTTTTGCCGTTCAAGCAGTTATTCACACATGAAAAAACGGCGTTCAACGTCTCTTGGCTTCAGTTCATACGGCACCCAATTTCTTACTTTTCGGATCATTTCCATTGGTTTTAACGATGACAAATGTCTGGTGGTGAGTGACTCCAAGTGTTTTTGCGAGTTCCTCTCACGTTTATCTTGCCTCTTATTCGTCATCCTCAAACTTTGGTGGCGCTCCGGATAATTCTTCTTCTTCCAAATCAAAATGGCTACTTTTAAATTGGGCTTTCCACTTCCGACACGTGCTTCAGCTAGAGTATGACATCTACGAAAATAAGATGACTTTCAGCAGCCTTGCAGTCTTTTTCTGTATATTGAAGGAATGAAGTAAAGGGGATCCATGTTTGTTTTTCATGTGCTAGGAAAAACCTCAGATTGTAATATTTTGTGCTTGTTCTATAGATAATATCACGGTCGATTCTCCATGCAACTGAAATTATACCAGTTTCCGCCAAATTCGTACGCGGCACTAGGGCTGAGCAATAAGCAAATCCATATGCAGTTAAATTAACAACTCCGAGAACTTCTGTGTATCAGAAGTCCTTCTTCCACCGAACTGGACAGTAGTGGAATACGCTTCCAGCTGATGTCTTTCCTTCAGTGTATAATTCTCAACAGTTCAAGATGACAGTAAACAGGACATAACTTTCTGCTCAGGACATCAACTAGATTTTCCTCTCTTCAGGTGGTTAAACATAAAAATAAGGAAACATGGAATTTTTTTTTCCTTTTAAGAGGGGGTGGTCTACAAATGGTTTGTAATCTGTGCACTAGATTAAGAGATATTGCTAGAACTTCAAATGGCATTCACATCGCTTTAATTGAATTTATTTCAATTTGCAGCTTTAAGTAACTCTTGAGGTTATATTGGATAGAACAGCCCACTACTTTGTGATAGTTTATTCAAATGGAATCACTTTCAATCGATTTTATTTTGTAGTTTCAAAATTGATTAATATTAAGAAAATCTGGTCACTGTATTCAATAAAAAATTAAAGAAAAATTCCTCTACAGGTTATACTGCCTGTTACTGTTTAAATATTAAAATTAAATATTTTATTAGATCTTTGATGCCACATTGTCACATCTATAGAAGAAAATTTCTAGTTCCAAACATAATTAAATTAGTGCGCACACACCAGGGTTTTAGACATCCCAGTGACCAATTATTTTAAAGCCTAAAATTAGAAATCTGAGATGAGTTCACCCTCAAGATGACAGTCTGTTGGTAGGACCTGGACCCATATACTTCACATGAAGGAAAAACAAAGCAGTGGGAAAGGATTTAAGAAAATTGAGTTAGTAAATTCTTGATTTTGAAGTTCAACTGGTTAACAATACAATACTACATTTTTTTGTAGAATTTATACTTTTTAAGAAATGATGTCTCATCCTATTGTTTGACTGTAGAATAATAAATACCTTTAATAAAATGTACTGCTTTTAATGAACTCAGAAATATATGCAATTCATTATCATGAAATTATGAACTGGACAATATTTCCTCCCTGGAAGAATGTTTATCCTATCAGAAGACTGCTATGTGAACTACGAGGATGGATCAAATATAAACTGGACTTAAAAAATACATATGTAGTATTATAAAAATTTTTTATATATAATACTTTATTTTTCTACATAGTCTCCGCTCCTATCATTTTTCCCAACGAATGGGAAGTTTTTTGATACCATTATCTAAGAATGTAGTCAGTGGTGTCTTCAGCCAATTGCTCAACAATAATTCCACTCCTTAGTCAACGTGAAAACGGCGTCCTCCCAATTCTTCTTTGAGTGGAAGAAACATGTGATATTTTCATCTGAACAAGTCTGAGCTGTAGGGCTGATGCTAGAGTATTTCCAAATGAAATTTCAATGTGTGTCATGAAGAATAATTGCACTTGGGATGGATGTGGTTCGTCTTTTTCTTTGATGAGCCAGCTTCACCTCTTCAAGGAACTTGCAATAATATTCAGCCTTGATTATACATACTTCATGAAGGAAATCAATTAGCAGTATGCTATCTCAAAAAACAGTTACAAGAACGTTTCCCGCAAAAATAAAATCTCCATATTTTTCATAGAGAAGATCATTTGGTGTGCTATGGAGTTGGTTTTCTAGATGATTTAGCTTACTCAAAGCCCTCACACAAACTCGTTCTGCTACTTACTGCTGCCATATTTTTAAGCGCGGTTCTTCTACAGTTGTTATATATTAGATGTCTATATTCTAATATTGGTCTGCATATAGTTGGTTGATTCATGAAGGTGTTCTGTGATTTATGCAGTGGTTTTTGTAGGTGAAGGATTGAAAGTATTTTGATCTAGCAATTATTTTTCTTTTTTTATTATAGGAATGTATTTTAAAATTGGTCTTATCATCCATGATGATTCCTAGGTATTTAGCATGTTGGACTGGTTTTATATTATGTTGCAGAATTCTACTGGTTGGTTAAGTGTCTAATAATTTGTGGCTAAATATTATTAAATTAGATTTGTCGGGGTTTGGTAGAACTCTTCATTTTTTCATCCATGTCATGACCATGTTACATAGATTTCGTAGTTTTTCCATTGTGTCTTTCAGATTCTTGCTGTGTGTTATGAGCACTGTGTCATGAGTGTATTGGAGGATGTGACTTTTCGGTTCTTTTGTTACTTTATAGATATTGTGTATGTAAATATAAAATGGTAATAGGGTGATAGCTAGACACTTATAGTCTGTGCCGTATTTGTGGATTGTTATAATAGTTTAACTCTGTTGGGAAGTATCCGGTATTCAGAAAGTGGTTGTAAATCCTCCTTATTTAATTATGAAGTTCGGAACTTAATTGGTTCAGTATTTCATAGAGTATGCTCGGTTCATGTCATTGCTGATTTTCAGTTCTCTGTAAAGTTGTCTTTTATTCTTAATTTGGTTAAAATGTCTGGTGGTAATATATGCAGAAATTATTTGCTAGTGAGCTTTGGTGTATATTTGTTTACTAGATCTGCCAGTCTGCTTTAGTATTCACTTATGTATTTACCCGTTATTGAAGTTTCAACATTGATAAAGTTTTCCATTCATCAACTACTTTTTTGATGTTTTATTTATCTATATTCAAATAGACATCCTTTGTTATGTGTGGTTAGGTAGAGTTATTGTGATCTGAATGTCTAAGTTAGATCCTAAGTAGGGAATCAGTTTCAGGTTATTCATGCATAGAACTATATTTGGGGTACTGAGTGGATTAATACTCATGATGAATGTTAGTAGGGTTTCGATTTGAGGAAGTTGAGTTTTCTAGAAATTGTCAGATTTGTTTATTCTTCATTCTATCTCAATTATAGTCATCAATTAATAGAGCATATTTGTATTATACTACTTTTCTGAGTATATTTTCTTTGATTCTTGAGTGAGGATGTATATATAGGAAGTGTTGTTCTTACCTCCCCTACACAATTCCTTCCAACACATAACATAGCACTATGCATGTCACTACATGCAGTGACCAATAAAAAAAAAATCAGTTGTACATTTGATCTATCCTCATATCAAGAACCTTAAAACATGCAAAAATCAATGCCTTCGAACAGTATACTGTAGAACAAACTACTGTAGATTAGAGTCTTGAAAATCATAAGTGTCACTTATCTAAAATCACACTTATCGAGGGTATTTGAAGAGCCAAAGCAAATATTAAAACTTTAGAATAATATGAATGAACTTGTGGATTTACTTTACTAGTTGTCAATATCTGTTCAAGCAATTATAACTAAGGAAGCCAAGGACAAAATACATAACAAACTGCTGGTCATGATTAAAGAAGAAAAGTATGAACATCAGGAATTTTAGAAAATATAGAATTTGGATCATATAATACAACTATCAATACAATAATAAACAAATATTAGGGTGATATACTCACAACTTTGGAATTTTTCCAATGAAATTTACAGGTCTAGTAGGATGGTTTTCAGTATTGTCAAGAAATCTCTGAATCCACTGCTGTGTAGGTCTGAACAATCTTTTAGGATCTCTGCTTACTTGGCAACTACTTATCACTTTTCTTTCTGTTAAGTCACTCTTCACACTTTGTTGAATAATTTTATCATATTTAACTTGATCACGTTTTTGATAATATTTGATCATTTCATTAGCAACTGAAACCCTACAAATTTAAATAAATGCAAATAAATATTTTTAGTATTTCATTCATTAAATCATCACCTAACATGGTGTTCAATGTATTTCTTAGTATTTTCGTATTTAGTTTTTTCTTCTTCTGATGCAAGTTTCTCTTCCCTCCATTTTTTAACAATTTCTTTTTTCATATTATTCTTCTGTTCCCTTTCCTTTTCTTTCATTTTTGATTGCTTGATTTGTTCTATTTTCATTGTTTGTTGAACGTTTTTCGCAATTTGACGTTCTTTCTAAAAGGATATTAAAATTGCAAAATATCAGATGAAAGCAATAGAGATCTACAGATATTCTAACAATATGTGCTGCTGACAATACTATTTTTAGCTGGATACATTCAATCAATTGAAAAATAAGAAGCTTCAGATCTCGTACTTAAGTGTATTCTTTGAAATGATATTTTCTCATATATATTTTTATCATTTTCAAACTCCCTAGGTTTTGTGTTATCAGAAATAGCAGAAGTATGTAATCATACAAGCAATTAAAATTATAGATTTCTATAAAAGGTAATGTATAAGTAAAATCAACTCTTTAGCATCAAGCTAAAAAAATTGTGTTCAATTTGTGCTTCAATCCATATGGTGTCTACCTTCCAGTTTTCTATTTCTTCTCGTACTTTGTTTCGTTCATTATTCCTTGTTTCAACTGTTTTAAGGTATTTGATGGAATTCTTTTCCCCCTCTTCTAAACTTTCACAATGATTAATAACAGCTTTAGACTGATCAATTTCTTTCTTAAGTTTCTGCCATCTTTTAATGGCTTCATTATGTTTTTGTTTCATGTTAAGATATTTTACATACCAGTTTTCATGTTTCTTCACTTCTTCTAAGCTAATATCTGAATGATTAAAATAGTAGAAAAATATTTAATTTTTTAATAAATGAAACTTATATATCCAAAAATTACTGAAATACAAAAATAAAGCTCTAAAAAATAGTATTTACCAGGTAACATTTCATGTAAATTCAAAGATAATGCTTCCACATCTGGAAATTTTTTCCTTAATTTCAAAAACAAATGATGGTCACTTGGAGCCCATCCATTCTCATGACCATTGCTCTTTTTGACAAAGTCCATGAATTTCTTAACATCCTTAGAAAAAATATTCTTAAGATTTAAATAAGTGAGAATAATCTTACTCACATTTGGTACATTGTTATTTGTTGTATCTATTTTTGAATGAATTTCATTTTTATATGAATCTAATTTAAGTGCCTCGGTCCACAGACCCAATCTCTCGGTATATAGTTTTATATCTTCATTTAGTTGATTTTGTTCCATTGATAATTCTTCTGATTTCACTTGGGAATGAACCTTCAAATCTTGAATGCGATTCAACACGTTTATAAGATCTTCTTGGAATGTTTCTAAATCTATAAGAGAATTTGATAATAAAGAAATATAACTTAGACTTAGCAGACTATAATACCTGCTATATTATTTCCACTTTCTAAGATAACAGCTCTTCGTACATATTTCAATCTATCTAAAATATCCTGAAGTTCCAATTTAAGATTAGTATCATCACAGGTTAGCCTTAAATTATTTACAGATTATTGCAGCTAATAAATTTGAACACTTTCATCATTACCTGGATGCTTGAAAATATTGACTTAACTGATGAGCTTCTGGATTTTCAATCTTGGACAGTTGGTCAATAATTGTGAACTGACCTCTCTCGAGTTGTTTTTGAGAATTTTTCAACTTGTTTAATTCAGAAATATAGAGAGACATTTTGTACCAATATCAATTAATCATCACAAAATCATGCAACAGCGATTGTTGACATTTGATGATATGACAAATGACAACAAATACAAACAAATCTAATCAATCGAATGAAATTATATTTTTCTCTGCATGAACAGATCATAGAACCACATTCAATCTATCAAATAACCAAGGCCACTATCACACATGTTGAAATACTTTTCCGCAATCTGTGAAGTACCACCTTTGAATGAATATTCTTTATTCAAACTCTGGTCCTAATGCCCTGATTACTAGAGAATACATTCATCAATTCATTTGTCCTCAGCGTCTTGGACTATGTAGGTAGATTCCATGTGTTTTTTCTTCGTCATTCAACTTTATACCACACAAACACTCCCATGGGCGCAACGGGATTTTAACCCACAATCTTCGGTACTAGAGCACGCACCTCTCCTCACGAAGTCCCCGAGATCCCAGAAGACTACATTAATTTTGTAATCTGTGGTGGTATCATAGACAAACTAATATTGGAATGTAGTTTATCTATGGGTGGTGTTGTTCCAATGCAGAGATATAGAGGAAATACAATGAGCTTAGGTCATTGCGCCTCCAAAATTTGGGGGAACACGAGAGACATAGATCAACAAGACTATTATTGTTAATCTATGACGAGAGATGTATTTCTCTGGAACGAACCTGGTATTATCATCGTCTGTAATCTGCGGTCATTTGCACTCTCAAAGTAATAAACATAATAAATATGTTTATTACGCTGAGTTGCAAATTCAAGGTCAAATAAGCGAGAAGCACTCCAAAAAGAAATGACACCTTGTTAATCCGGTATTATATGGCACAGATGAGTGATGGTATTTTGATGGACATCTAGATATCTTATGTTGTGACGGAAACTTTCTTTGAATTAATATACTGACACAAACTATCGATTTAGAGTTAAAGCTATTGATTTTCAATTATATAGAAATTCCCATTAAAATAGTCAGTATGACTTTTTGTGACCGATTATGGAATAAAATAAATCCAAGGAGTGCAGAATATTCTTAAAGAAAGTTTCCTCAACAAGAAAGAACTGAAAGCAATTACTCAGCTGCCGTTTGCCGTTGCTGCTTGTGGATTACATATTTTCTTCCACGAATTATTTTCTATGAAAATGACGTAAACTTTTCCGGAACGAACCGAATAACGCCGAACTGATTAGACCACGGATCATTCTATTCAGCCGATATATCGGCAGCGCCTTTTCACGTTGTCCAGCAGTTTGTGGAAGTTTGAATTTTCTCATTAAATAAGAAAAATGTCCCTTTTAGGCGCCCGTGTAGCAGCCTCCGTGGCCAGACGTTTACCTAACAATGTATCACAGGTAATATTTTTTATTAAACTATGGTTTATACAGCTTTCATAATGTTTTCTCTAATCCTGTAGAACCGACATAACGAGGTTCACCTTTACTCAATCAGCCTATGTAAAGCGTTTTAGGAAATAATCATAAAATGCACCTCTGGGGCATATTAGCCTAATAATTATAATAGTTTTTCAGATTTATCGATTTTTCCTATGCTTCTTATATAAGATTTTCCACTGACGTTGTTATGTAATGTCGCTTGAAAGTCAAAATGCCGTATATCAGATTGGGAATACTATTTCGAATATGGAAATTCATCTGTTTTCCTGAATCATCTTAATGTATTTTTGTGGTAGAATTTTCAATTTTTATAAGAAAAATTCTTATAAGAATTCGGAATTGATGGAAGTATTCATTTCTATTGTTTTATACCACCTAAGAATTTTTTTGATTTGATCCATTTTTTTTTTTCAAGTGGATAATTGATGAAGTTATTCGTTATTTTCAGCTTAGTGGAGCTGCTTTTCCAGCTGTATCAGTTGCTAGCCGGAAAATTCATGTTGGAACTGCCAATAGGACAACTGTTGTCTCTTCTATATTGGAAGAACGTTTAATGGGTGCTGCACCCAAAGCCGATTTAGATGAAACTGGTAGAGTCTTGAGCATTGGTGATGGTATTGCTCGTGTACATGGTTTGAAGAACATTCAAGCTGATGAGATGGTGGAATTTTCCTCAGGCCTGAAGGTACATTTGAAATGAGTTTTAAAATGAAAAAAATATTTAATTCGGCATGTATATTTATATAATGATATAATGGAATGATTTAGTACACTTAGTTTTAGGTGCTGATATATTTGAGCATTTGTGAATTAGTTAATATTAAATAATGTATTTTTATATTGATTGGGAATTTTTGATTCAGGGTATGGCCCTTAACTTGGAAGCTGACAATGTTGGTGTTGTAGTATTTGGTAATGACAAACTTATCAAAGAAGGTGATATTGTCAAACGTACTGGAGCGATTGTTGACGTACCAGTTGGAGATGAACTTTTGGGACGTGTAGTTGATGCTTTGGGTAATTAGTTCTTTTCTTTCTGATCAGGTTGTTACTGATTCCTTGTTCTCTTAGGTAATCCCATTGATGGTAAAGGTCCAATCAACACCAAACAACGATTCCGTGTTGGTATCAAAGCTCCAGGTATTATCCCCCGTATTTCTGTCAGGGAACCTATGCAGACAGGTATCAAGGCTGTCGACTCTCTTGTACCCATTGGTCGTGGACAGCGTGAATTGATTATTGGAGATCGTCAAACTGGGTAAATTATTCATAATTTCCCTATTATTTGAACTGAACAAGTTAGGATTACAGTATACTTAAATTTTGTGATTAATGTTTATTTTCACATAATTTGATGATTTTGACCTCAATCTTAATCAAAATGTTCTGGGTGATAGAAATTTTTAACAATTATTTAGTTTACCAATTGTATCTGAACCTTTACTGGTTTAGGTTTTTTCCTCCCACAAATGTCCAAAAATCAATTAAAAAGATGACAAACCATTTGTATTATGACAAACGGCTATTTTATTTCTACATTGTGAAGTATAAAAGTATGTTTGGATCACTCAAATCATGTAGAAGAATATTCAAACAAAATCGAATTCTGACTGTACCTGCAATTCATATTCAAGAATGTCTCTTTGATATTCACATAGACAACACTTAAATCAGTTTCTAATCAAGAATCGACAATACTCCAGCATTGGAAATACTCTACCCAAAACACCATCTAGCTTCTATAGCAAGTGCACAATATTTTTGTATAAAATGCTTCAATAAATTGCCATTAACACTTAGGAGAAAACTAAATATCAGAAAATGTATAAATGATCTATTTTCATTCCTAATTGAATTGAAACAATATTCTATTGAGGAATTAGTATTGTTTTTCCTGATGATATTTCTTTTCGTTAATATTTTACTTAGCGAAATTTCATGAATTTGAAATAAAGGGTATTATGTAAATCTAAAATTTTCCATATAAAGGGTTTTCCAGTAAGAGGTTTCACTTTGAATAGCCTGCTATCTGGACAGCTGTGATCTTTTGACATTTGACAAGTAAAAACTACGCCGATACTAAAAATGGCTTCAACAACACATTGAAATTGTTAAAATTCACCACAAAAATGGTGAATATTATGCAGTCACAGTTTGCAAAACTAAAGCACTTTTGGGTCATCGTGAAGCATCTTCTCGGTCAGCATTAGTGATGGAAAAATTTGAGCTGTTGAGACAAGTAAGTGATGTGAAGAATCACAACTGTGTGGGTTGCTCAAGAATTTTTTTGATTTTTTGAGCCACTCAAAACAATGCTTTTTACCAAGAGCAGGTTCACTGTTAGCTTCAACAAATTATATTAATTACAAATGAACCTGAAACAACAATTGATTGTATGGGTCTTTCAAGATAAGCCAAATACAACAAAATTTGTTCACGTGCGAAGCAAATGATCGCCTCTTTTTTCAGAATGACCAGTTATCACTGTTCTATTAAAGTAATATAGAACAATCAATTCTGAATGGTACCTACATTTGTTTGCCAGAAGTGTTTGGAAAAATTTCTTAAGACATGACAATGCAACTCTTGTGCATCAGCTTAAATGAAAATGTTTCTGAGTGTTTCGAAGATTGATTCAAACACATGCAAAAGTGCATTGATCTTTAGAATATTTTGAGCAATGAAGCCATTTCCGATTAGAAATATTTGTTTTTATTTGACTCGAAACATAAGTAGCAACCATAGTACATGTATGCTTAAGAAAAATGTACATTATTACATGTGAAGTCCAACAACTTATATCTCACCTTTTTTTCACAGTAAAACTGCCCTTGCCATCGACACTATCATCAACCAGAAGAGGTTCAACAGTGCAACAGATGAGAAGAAGAAATTGTACTGTATCTACGTTGCAATTGGTCAGAAAAGGTCTACTGTCGCTCAAATCTTAAAGAGGTTGACAGACAGTGGAGCTATTGGATACACCATCATTGTATCTGCCACAGCTTCCGATGCTGCACCTCTGCAATATCTGGCTCCTTACTCTGGTTGCGCCATGGGAGAATACTTCCGTGATAACGGTAAACACGCTTTGATCATCTATGATGACTTGTCCAAACAAGCTGTGGCCTATCGTCAGGTATGTTTATAATGAAAGTAATAAGTGGGAATTTGCTAACTGAATTTGATCTGCTAGATTTAGGATTAAAATGCATTTTTTACTATTTGGAAAGAAGAAAAGGTGTTGACAATATTTAAGTTTTGAGCAAACAATCACCATTAACAGATGTTAAAAACATGGTGCGATATTAGTCAGAATTTAAGGAGAGAGAACAACAGTTAAGAATCTAGATAAAAAATTCACTAGTCTGTCTTTTATTTTGGGATCCTGATTATGTAGCATTTTTTCCATATTCCAGGGAAGAGTTCTTTATTGAGGCAGTATTCGTGGATTTTTCTCACCAATTCTTCAGTTAGTTGCTTAATGATATTTAATGGCATGTGTCAGTCCTTGTAATGCTGTTTTTGGCTTCATTTATTGTATCTAAGTAGGTCCCTTTATCTATTTCTCGCATTTTCTCTTTTATTATAAAATAAAATAAATAATAAACATTTATGTAGGATTTCTATTCTTTTATTTTTTAGGAATATATTGTTTTTACAGTTGGTTTAACAATTCCTTTTTTATTTAGATGTCACTGCTGCTGCGTCGTCCACCAGGTCGTGAAGCTTACCCTGGTGATGTTTTCTACCTTCATTCCCGTCTTCTTGAGCGTGCCGCCAAGATGTCCGACGCCCACGGAGGTGGATCCTTGACTGCCTTGCCCATCATTGAAACTCAGGCTGGTGACGTATCCGCTTACATTCCAACCAATGTCATCTCCATCACAGATGGACAGATTTTCTTGGAAACTGAATTGTTTTACAAAGGTATTCGTCCCGCTATCAACGTGGGTTTGTCTGTATCCCGTGTAGGATCTGCTGCCCAGACCAAGGCCATGAAGCAAGTGAGTACGAGGTTTAAAATCTTATTACTTAAATGCCCCTTTGCAGCCCTTTTCATCAAGAGCTTTATAGAGTTAGATTTTAATAGTACGTTTTACATATTTTTAATATTTATAGCTAATTATAGTTCGTTATACTCAGAATTGTTAATTGACAACTCCAATCTATTTGTAAAATAAACTTCCAGAAAAGTATAAATATAAAATGAAGTTCACAGACTACCATTTAAAATATATTTCTGAATTTTATGTTGTAATTTCTATTTCATCAGATATTGAAATTTTTTGAAGGAAACAAGGAAGGAAAAGAGTTATGAATTGAGATTTTTTAGGCCATTTAGGATCCGTAACTTATAAATCAAGGAACTATAGTTTGCATTTCAGATTTGTGTTCAAGTGATTAAATTATTGAGTGAACAATCACATTCTTTTACTAGCAATCATATTTGAAGTATGTTTGTATTGGAAAGGTTATTTGATATTGGAACTTTCTTTTCTTCAGGTGGCTGGTTCCATGAAGCTTGAATTGGCTCAGTACCGTGAAGTTGCTGCCTTTGCTCAGTTCGGTTCTGACTTGGATGCTGCTACCCAACAATTGTTAAACAGAGGTGTTCGTCTGACTGAATTGCTGAAACAAGGACAATATGTTCCCATGGCTATTGAAGAACAAGTTGCCGTCATCTACTGTGGTGTAAGAGGACATCTTGACAAGGTTGACCCAACCAAAATTACACAATTTGAGAAAGAATTCTCACAACACATTAAGTGAGTTCGAAAATATTCAAATAACAATATTTTCTCAGTAATAGTGTTATTCATATCTTTATTTTGATATCATATTTTATTGTGTTTTGTTTCATTTTATTCTTTTCCAATTTGTTTTTAGGACTAACCACAAGGACATTTTGGACAACATTGCAAAGGAAAACAAAATCACAGACGCCACAGATGCGCAATTGAAAAAGATTGTAGCTGAATTTGTTTCAAACTTCAGCTCATAAGGCATTTAAAATTTAAGTTCATAATTATCTAGGTAATTAATTACAACAACCGTAATTATAATCATCAAAATCCTATTAGATCAGCGTCAGTTACTTCAATAAATTGAAATTTTTCATGTGAAATCGCTGCTATTATTTTGTATACATACTAGATCTTGTACAATGTACATTGTTTTTATTATTCATCAATTGGAAGTATTGTAAAATAAAACATGCCAAAAATGTGTAGTCTTTTTTAATTTTTAATTAAATTAATCTAATTTTTGAACATTACCCATCATATAAATCTTTATGAATAACCATTAAATCTCATACACTCACAAACACCCATAGGCAATGATGGGACTCGAACCCACACTCTCGGGCACCGTAATGTGTAATTTCTTTTCCATAATAAATCTCCGAGAATAATATAAGAACAAGTGAATGAAATTTGAATATCAAAACAAATTGAATTTTGTTATATTTCTTCTATCAAGTAAAAAGCCTTTCTATTTTATTTTAAGTGAATGAAAGCTGGACAGGCCAAGCTTTTTTATTAATTGATGATAATTGATAATTATCTGGGTATATGTAAATTTGATACTCTGGGTATATCTAAATTGAGTCAGTGAAAAAATGTGATTAATTTTCATTCAGTTCTTTTTGCGCACTTGTTCCGGCCAAAAGCGTGCTATCATTTCTCCCAAATGTTCGTACTTTTCGAATTGTGAGTCGAAAATGGTGTTAAAAATCTAGCTTAAACTAATTCATGAAGAATCCGAGGTTACAAGTAATTATGCTCGGCCGGAAGGTCCGTCCGGGCGCTAATTATCAAACGGAAAAAGCTACAGCCTTGAAATTTTGAGGCAAAGTTTGGAGTTTGAATATCTCGGCTAAGCTAATAGGTCAAATCCGCTCAATAGTTTTTCATGTTTGAAATTTTTTCCCAGTATTTAAGAAACTAAAGATTCGATCGATCTGAAATTCGGCATTTAGAAGTAGAATAATAACGTGAATGTTTCTGCGAGTACCATATGGTTAGGAGTTTAAAAAAATCAAAGATGAGCGCTACCTTAGACATTATAACTTTCGAAAAAAAAGAGATAGAGACTCAAAACTTTCGCGGCAGGTTTAGGGCCTCAATATCTCGTGCAACGGCATTTTATGAATTCTCGATGACCCGGTATCGGTTCACTTTGAAGGAAAGTTATAGATATATTCGTTATTGGCAAAATCTATCCAATGTCTTCGCAGTTATTCATATTTGAAATTTCCTCTCATTATTATTATTTACCAAACTAAAAATCTGATTTATCCGCAATTTGGGTTTTAGAAGGAGAATGATAACGAACATGTTCCTGCAAAGATTCAAAACAGAAACAAAATATTCGTAAGCGGAGCAGAGTTGAGCGCTAAAAAAACCATAGCCATATGTAGATGTAAAATAACGACAAAGGCTAATACAAAATTTGGTGAGGATCATATAATTATTCTAAGATTTCATGATAATAAAGTATTGTTTAAATAATTTTTTTTTCGGAAAAGATTTTGAGAGAGCTCATTAACTATAAACTGAATTATTTATAAATAATAGAAATAAAAGAACAAAATATTATAAAGTATATCAAATTGAGTATTATGATGATAGAGCAGATAAAAATACCTGCTTAATCGTGAAGTTCTTTAGGAATACGATGTTATGAGGAAGCTTCTAACTTCTTAACTTCGGGAGGTAGGCCTTTCGTTCCCACTTGCAGCATCTGAACTCATGAGATTGGTAATGGCGCGCAAGTCTGCCAATGACGCCTGTGATCTTGTTCCTCGTCGGTTGTCGGAACGCTCGCACTCTGCTCTAATTAAGACGGTGAGCTAGATATTATCGAAAACCGGTCGCGTCCTCTATATGAAACGCCGGGAAGCTGTAGCAGAGCAGAGCAGAATTCTGGGCAAGGAGCGGGCACGCTACACACTCCCTTCCCAGCGAGCGTCGGTAGGGTCACGGTGTGGTGCGTTAAGATCTGGCAAGGAGTAGTCTTCTGCTGAGCTGAACGCGGTGCCATCTTAAGTGTGGGTTACTGTGGAACGAAAGGAATAGTTACCTCGGAAAAAATTAATGGGATCGTCGGATCTTGGATCACGTCGGGATCACCAGTGAAGGTCTATGGGAATACGGTGTTATGAGGGAGCTTCTAACCTCCTAATTTCGAGAGGTAGGCGTTTCGTTGCTGCTTGCAGCCCCTGAACTCTTCAGATTGGCGTGGGGTGCAAGTCTGCCAATGACGCCTGTGACCTTGTTCCACGTCGAAACGTTGGTTCGCGAAACTCTCGTACTCTGCTCTACTTGAAGACGGTGAGCTCGGTATTATTGGAAAGTGGTAGCGTCCTCTATGGGGTACTGTATCATAGCAGAGCAGAATCGTGGGCAAGGAGCGGGCACGCCACAATCTAAAGGAATAAGTATAGAAAATAAGGATAATAATACCGTTGCCAAACAAGCTTTTGAATATACGAAATATTTTGAATAAAGTAAAATCATCAGATTACTTCAATTCTTCATCTCAATTCTATCCCTTATCTTAATTGAAACAATCCTTTTCTTCTTCTTTCTTTTAAACGGATTTAGTTCCTGTTTCTCGTAGCCACTCGCCTTCTGGAGGTAAATTGTCACTCCAGCGCTTTCAAGGTCTTCCTGTGCTTTGTCTTCCTGACGGTAATTGGTCTCTGGCTATCTTCACCACTCTGTGATTCGTGTGATATGGTCATTTCACTGAATTTTCCTACCCAGCATCCATTATATTTTCAATCTGATATGCCCGTTTGATGACCTCGCTTCTTTCTCTGTCCCAAAATGTTTTTCTGGCTATTCTACAACCCACCATCTCTGTCGCTTTCATAATTTGTCATGTTTTAGATGTTTCGGGTCTTGTTTCTGCAGCATATGTCAGTATGGGTTTTATTGGAGTTTTATAGAAACGGACTTGTGATTCCGTTTTTAGGTAGCTTGTTCTCTTATTTCAAATTCCAGATCGCCAAAGCTCGAAATTTCTATACCTAATATGGTTCAATTATTTCCTGGACGTAGCGCCGGGCTGACAATTGCGTCTACTGAAATCTAAAGATGATCTGCTACCATATATAAAAGAACCCCCTATCATAACACCCACAGTGTGGCGAATGTGGCATTCTCTGAAAATTGCGTCTTCCACCATTAACGACAAATAATTTCTTCTGTGAAAATGAGAACTTAGGTTCTCTAACGCTAAAGCTGGCTTCAAAATAAAATAAATTATACGAAAATAAGAAATTCGAAAACAAAAACAAATTCTAAAAAATGCGAAATCGAAGATCAACAAATTTAAATGAAATGTTTGAATAATCCACTTTGTTGAGCCAAACAGTAGCCAAATCGATTATAAAGAGATAATCTCATATCTGTGAGCAGATTCGACATCGTTGCTATTTTGGCACTAAGTTGGATAATTTTTAACCTTAATTCAATAATATTCGTCGCTCTACCATTTCATGCCCATAAACCAAATTTTTCAAATATCCACGAAAAAAAAAGTCATTAGGAGATATATCTGGTGATCTGGGGGGCCATTTGATCGTGCCATTTGTAGAAATGACACGGTCCGAAAAAGTCGTCCTGAGATATTGTGTGACTGCTCGTGCGTTGTGACTTGAACAACCATCCTGTTGAAACCAGATATCAGCGAAATTGATTGGGAGTTATCGAATTGTCGGAATAGTTTATTTCTGTAACAGCTCAAGATATTTGGCAACGTTAAGGTTACCATCAATAAAGAACAGCTCTATCATGTAATTCCCTAGAATCCCATTCCAAATATTAAGTTTTTGGGGATACTGGGTATGCACAGGAATACTCAGATGCTTATTCTTCCTAAACCAATATCTTACTATTCTACTTTAGGAAAACGATGACTCATTAGTGAATAAGATATTGTTAGGGAATGACATATTTCCATTTACTTTTTCCATCACAGTTTCACAAAATTCCATTCGTTTGATATGGTCTTCTGGAAAATTTTCTTGGTTTGTTTGAACCTTATAACATCGGTAACCATTCCTTTTCAAAATATTCGGAGAGAACAGTTGTTTATTCGTCATCGCATCGCGCTGAAGTTTTGATTCTTCCACTGCTCCACTGGATCCTCGTCGTCCTCGAGATTAACATTGAATTTCCTGTTTCCGGCTGCCATGGGTAACCGTTCCTTTTCAAAATATTTCGAACACTTCTATCGCTCTTATCAACTTGTCAGCAATTTGTTTACACGAAAAGGGTGCACTGGTTTCAATAGCAGCACACACATCTACTTTTTTTTTCAGACGATTTTCACTAATTTTCTTAGGTGGTTTATCAAACTTGTAATGCCTGCATGTTCGTAAACACCCACATTTCTCGAATTTTTTAATTATTTTAGAAACTTCTCAACTTGAAGGAATCTTCAAAGGCAACAATAAATGAATTTATTGTCTCTTGAATTGATGGACCACCAGAGTACCATTTTATGATCTGAATTTTTTCTTCTATATCGAACATTTCGATTTACTTTATTTTCAACCGATATGGACTAACAAATCCCACGTTTGAACTGCGAATGATTCTGATTGCTGAACTGAAAGCAGTGCAGAGCCTCGTTTCGATCGAAGCATCCCTTCACTGCCATTGAGAGGGAATAGTGCTTTATTCATCAACGCATCGCGCTGAGGTTTCGATTCTTCAACTGCTCCACTGAACATTCGTGGTTCTCTAGATTAACATTGAATTTCCTATGTTTCTGACTGACTTTTTCATACCTGTATAGAGTCGTATCACGAAACGTGTACTAAGAAATGTCCTTTCCTCTTTCTTACAACAAAACAAAATATAAAATAGAATAATAAGAAGCGGTTTTTTTTCTTGGTAGAAGGATAATTAAAAAATGAATATCAAAACAGATTTAATCTGTTAGCTTTCTACGATTTTAATTTCAACAAAATTAAAGACAAAATTTTTAGAATTAAATTAATATGTTATATTAAGCACTGCTTATATTTAATAGACGTATAAAATCAAAATTTATTATACAATATCAAATGGAATAAAAAACCCAACAAAAATAAATTGTTAATTAAAATTAAGAATTAAAAAATAAGTAATATTGAATGTTTCGTTCCAAACATGCGCACCTGAACTCGTCAGACAGACCGTAATGCGTATGTTCTGCCTGTAACAAATATTTGACAAAATGTTTAGTTTCTGGTCTTATATTTATGAAAACTAAATCTTTTTCAAAAATACACAACATAATTTTAAGAACTTCTCCAAAACTAATTTATTTAATATGTTTAAATATTTAAATAAGTTACTTCAAAAACTCTCAAAAACATGTAGCACATCCTCAAAAACAATTAGAATTCAGATAAGGTCAGTTAAACTTTACATTTGAAAAATCAAATCAAATAAAATAAAAATAAATAAACTTGTAATCTTACCAAACATTTTCTGGAAATTATATTAGGTTTTTGAATACAGTTTCCAGTGGTTTAAGGAAGGCCATGAAATGCCTTACAAACC
Source organism: Megalocaria dilatata (assembly GCA_034642435.1). NCBI lineage: Eukaryota > Metazoa > Arthropoda > Insecta > Coleoptera > Coccinellidae > Megalocaria > Megalocaria dilatata. The sequence goes on along the minus strand of CM067856.1, from coordinate 40,793,850 downwards.
TTTGTGTGATTTCTGTGTTTAGCATAGAACATAGATATTAGATGTACCTACCTAGTTCAAATTTGCATTCACAGAGTTTCCAGAAGATGTTTGGTAAGATTACAAGTTTATTTATTTTTATTTTATTTTTCAAATGTAAAGTTGAACTGACCTTATCTGAATTCTAATTGTTTTTGAGGATGTGCTACATGTTTTTGAAGTAACTTATTTAAATATTTAAACATATTAAATATTTCAAATAAATTAGTTTTGGAGAAGTTCTTAAAATTATGTTGTGAATTTTTGAAAAAGATTCAGTTTTCATAAATATAAGACCAGAAACTAAACATTTTGTCAAATGTTTTTTACAGGCAGAGCATACGCACTACGGTCTGTCTGACGAGTTCAGGTGCGCATGTTTGGAACGAAACATTCAATATATTATACCTTATTTTTTAATTTTAATTAACAATTTATTTTTGTTGGGTTTTTTTATTCCATTTGATATTGTATAATAAATTTTGATTTTATACGTCTATTAAATATAAGCAGTGCTTATTATATGACATTAATTTAATTCTAAAAATTTTTTTTGAAATTAAAATCGTAGAAGACTAACAGATTAAATCTGTTTTGATATTCATTTTTTAAAACAAAATATGTATGAAATGACACTGAAAAATATCATCATTTTTAATGGTCCATGAGAGAAATCTACATGTTATATAAATACAAAATATCAATATATATATATATACATATATATACAAAATATTTTTTAATTAAAAAGAGTTTCCACCAAGTGAAGACCCAATCAATTAAACATTTAATTCTGTTATACCTCGATTCAAATTTCAATTTTGTGAAATGTTTAAAAAACTTTTTAAAATTAAATAAAAAACATATAGAATTAACACTTATCAACACAGTTTCAAAGGAGATGAAAGAATCCAAAGAAAATATGGAATATTAATATTGATGTGTGTGTGCTCTTTGGATTATTTGAGTCTAGAGAGGTTTAGTAAGGTGTGAATGATACTTGGTCTTTGATATTAATTTGTTGATGACAAAGCGAGTTTTAATTCACTGACAAATTCCTTTCCATTTCCTCTAAATCTTCATGAATGAGTGAATTAACCACTCAATAATATTCAGCATTATTAATTATTAAACCATGTAAAAAATCGAACGGCGATTAAGTCCAGCAGGAGAGTCAGGAACCGTTTAAGGCCCCTTTGTTCAGGAAAAGCTTCCTTCCTTTCAGCGTTCCACACCATTTCCTCACAATCATTTCTTTACTATCGCTTTTATCAGATACTTTGTATGTGCACTGAGCCGCTCATTCTTTCATTCTCGGCTATTGAAATTGTTCAAATTAGAATCAGAGTCTTTCATCTGGTTAATTTACGCCTTTTTATGACGAACAAGTATCAGTTCTGTCATTTTGCGCTAAAAGACCTCTTCGGATTGAACTAAAAGTGGTTTTGAGCATTCATATTTTTTATTTGATTCAAAAATTATTGCTTTAATTCCCATAGAAGTAATCCAATTAAGTGTACAAGTTCTTTGATTTTATCCACATACCAATCTTGAAAAATGACATATTTAAATAATTTATTATTATTACATTTTTGGAATTTCTATTTACACGTTTTCAGGAATTCTGCCTAAACAATGTTTGCGTGTAAACTTCCCTCGAATCACATTACCCATAAGTTTCAACAACTTTCATACGCAATCAAAAAAAATAACAAAATTCTATGGAGACGTGGAACATTGGATAGGGAAACTATAATATCTGAAATATTATGAATATGCCTATACCAGAATGAATAGAGAATCCTGAAACACTGTATAGAAGAGCTATTAGGCGCCACATTGCGTTTCTGTGAAACACGCTCACAAATAAATCAAATTCATCAGTTTCTTCATGGTCCATTCTTCATTAAAATATCAATAGATATGCAGAAAATTGTATGAATATTTGTTGTTATTTTTTTGAAAAAAAAATCCAACTTCACAAACTCCAGAAACATCTCCAAGCGCGAATCCAGGGGGGGGGATCATGGGGGTCATGATCCCCTCTGGGCTGGGTCTAGGTTGACTAGTGATAATTTTTCTATTCTTATTGATTAAACTTCTAAATCTAACGCAACATGAGTTGATTGATGTTTGCAAGGAAATCATTCAGGAAACAATATTACAGAAAGTGTAGGAAGCTAAATACTTTTCAATTTTATTCGATGAAACAACAGATATATCATATATCTCACAGCTGAGCCCATCATTTAGATATCTTCACAATGGTATCATAAAGGAATATTTTGTGACTTTCTGTGATACATACGATACTTTTAGATTGATGAACTGGATAACAATAAAGATGTTATAGAGCCTCGATTGATAGGCGTAGCACTGGCGAAAATCTCTGTCTCAAATTGAATATAAATAAATATAGCTGTAAATGCTAAACTTTACCCGTGCAGCAATCATCTTAATAATATATTAGCTACGTCATCCAAAGTTATTTCTTGCCGCAACACCTTGGGCATGATGAGAAAAGTTGTAGCATTTGCCAATGCATCCGCTAAGAGACATTTTTAAATAAGAACTTGGAGTTACAATGCAAAGTATCTGTGAGAGGCGCTGGGTCGAGAGGAATGATGGGCATCTACAATTTCAAGGAGACAACTTAATGAAAATTTGTAGCGCTCTGGAAAATATTTCTACTTGGAAAGACCACAAAACTGCCAATGACACGCATTGCTTACTGCAATCGTTGCGCAGTTCGGACTTTATCATATCAACTTTCTGTTTTAGGTACCTAAATATTTTGTTTTTTATTCTTAGATACTAATGTATTAACGTAAGATCTGAATAATTTATTTGATTAGTAACTTTTGAGCATTTCAGCAAGGGAAGTTCAAATTACCCCTTATATCACGTAAAGAGCCAAACTGTAGTTTAAATATAACTTAATATTTTTCAGGTACAACATTAGCCTTAAGCAGACTATTGCGAACGAGGTCAATTGATTTAAAAAGGGCTACGGACGCCATAAATGATACAATGACTGTCCTACGAAATGAAAGGGACAAGGCTGACATAATTTTCCGACTGCTTTTTGAAGAGTCAAAAGAGTAGCTGAACAACTAGATACTGAAATTAAATGCCCCAGAATAGTATCACGACAAACACACAGAGCCAATAACCATCTTGCTCAATCTGCTGAAGATTATTTCCGCAGGGCTGTATACATCCCTCTTCTACATTCTGTAATACACGACTTAGAGGACTGTCTGTCTCCAGAAGTACTAATTATTTCAACTAGGCGTTTTTATTCCAAAAGTCGATTATACTAATGAAGATGAAGACAATGAAACTGTTAAACAGCTTGCAAAGGACTAAAAACTGCTAATACATAATACTTCAGTTTCAGTAAATATAAACGAATATCAGCTAGGGAAGGTGAAATGGCAGCGGAATCGGAATATTCCGCAGTCGATCATTCATCTTATAGAAAATTGTGATACTGAAATGTATACTTATGTAAGAGAATTTTTATGTATTCTTGCTACACTACCAGTTACTATAGCCACAGCAGAAAGGTCTTTTTCCACTCTTAAGAGGCTCAAAATTTGGCTTAGAGCTTCAATGGTAGAAGACCTCCTAAATGGTTTGGCACTTTTCCACGTTCACTAATGCATACTCATTCAAGTGGAGGAAGTCATAACTCGTTTCTCGAGACGACAAAAGGAAAAAACTTGATTTTGTTATTTGACTAAAATTATTTTGACGTATAATATATATATAATATAAATATAATATAAATTTAATAAATAAATTATTGATTATAATTAATTATCAGGAATTAATTAGCTTAATTTACTTTTCATAATTTTAGTTTTGAATGGGGTACTTTTATTATGGAATTTTACTTTAATTAAGTTTTGATTATGAATACTTTTTGAATCACCCTTGCATCTAAGTGAATGACTTGTGTGTGCGCCATCTAACTCTTGAAATTATAATTTCAGAATTGTAAATATTATTAATTTAATTAATTTCTATAGGGAGGGTCCGATTTGAGTTTTAATAAGTTAAATTTTAAAATGTATATTGAATCAAAGTAAATTGAAATATAAAAATCTGTGACTAATTATCTAAATGTCTAAATTCTATGTTCTAACCTACTTACCTTAATTCTAAATATTGTAACGTAATTCTAACGTACGGGTTCGAATCCAGCTGCGCCCATGGGTGTGTTTGTGTGCGTTGACTAACTAACTTGATATTGGGTACATATTATAGTATCATTGCTGAGCCTAAATACTACTAACTCTCGTGAAGGAAAAAAAATTCTAACGTAAACAAGCAATGATTCACTTTTGAAATTAAATTGGAAAACTTAACATAAATAAAGTTATTTCTACTTTTGGTTTAATAATCCATTAAAAATGTTCCTTTTATGTTGGCTTCGTTCGGTTTCAGGATTTTGTTCTGGTTCTTAGAGAATGTTTCTGGAATGTTCGGATTTCTCAGCCCATTTCGTTGATTGCTTCTTTTGGATTTAAATTGTTGAATTCTTGATTGATATGTGGAATGTTTCCATTTACAACACTGAGGTAACGTTTTTTTTTATCACATTTCCATTCACAATAATAATAATGTTGATTTCATTTTATTAAATATTTTAAAAAATTTTAAAATTAGCCTTCTACATATTTAATTCCAAAAGATTATATTTAATGATTATAACTTCTGAAAATAAATTAAAATAATGTCGTATAAGTACCACTTATATCATGACATAAAATAAACATTCATTATAAGACATCCGAATGGTATAACAAAATCCAATAAATAAAAATTATTAACCAAAATCCTATAAATTGAATATTTTGAATAGACAAAATATTGTTTCTGCTGATCAATCTTATGAAAACCAATATCTTTCAAGAATATCCAACACAATCTTAAGAATTTCTTAGACTATGATATAAGTGGTACTTATACGACATTATTTTAATTTATTTTCAGAAGTTATAATCATTAAATATAATCTTTTGGAATTAAATATGTAGAAGGCTAATTTTAAAATTTTTTAAAATTTTCAAAATATTTAAATAATTTTATATACCTTCTATCAAGAATTAACCTCTATTTATGTTAATGTTGATTTCTTTTCAGGTTTTAGAACTGGATTATTGAAGAGAGAAAATCTTCAAACAGAGAGACGTGTATGTGCTCCCGAGTATCTTCATGCTAATTGACATTTCCTCTGTTTAGTACTTTTATAGTTTTTTTGAAAAATTGAATTCCAAAGCTTACTAGCTTCTGTCAAATTTATTGAAAAAAATGATGCTTTCACTGATTTTACAATATTTCTTGGTTTGAAATTACTGTTGAAAATTAACCTGAATTTTTATCTAAATATTGATATTAATTTCATGTTAAACAGAACAGTGAAAATCTTGTTTTTCATCTGTAAAGTATTCCAAGTGTCAAAATTTACCAAAGTTCAACTTCTAACGCTTATAACTTATAAATTACTTAAAATTAGCTACGAAATTGACCACCTTTCTTTAGATTAGATACTATTACAAGTTTTTTAATGCATAAACATCTTCAAGGATATTTCTTACGTACTTATTTTTAAAATTTCTGACGTAGACACTATCTTTCATTGAATTAATTGATTTTTGATTGAATTTGCCGAATTTAGACTATAGAGTTATATTTAATTTAGCTTATTCTTTGTCGATAATTTCACTGAAGTTTATATGTCATTCATAATAGTAACAAATCTTTTCAACAATTTCTTCATCAATTTCAAACTAGATATCTAAATTCAAATTACTTCTATTTCTTGCAACTTTGGTAGTCTTTACATTGAATAATTGTTAATTGAAATCTCCCTGTGAATTGTATAAAAATATTTTCAACAAATTTACTGATTTTTTTATCACCGTTCAAAGAATTTTCACTCGACTAGTCGTTATGTACTCTGAATATGCTTTTTCTTTATAATTTTGGCTTGTGAGTACTTTTATGAATTGAATTATTCCTATTTCTATCAGAATGGATCTTGTTTAATTGAATTTTGATTATGTCCAAAATGCCACTTCGAGATATCGTACTCAAAAACCAATTTTTATCGGTCCGGCATTGAAAATTTGCACACTAGATGTCAAGAGGTTGTTGATAACGAAGGTGATTACATTATTGATTAAAAATAAAAATTTGTTAATAATTTCTTTCCTTGGATTTAATTTGTAAAAGAGACATTACTTTCCGGTCCACCTCTTATTAAAAGATACTGGAAATATTCCTATTCAAAGAGCTCTTCCATATTTCTGATATACCTATAAATTCTTCGAGATTTGCTCAAGTAATCGTTTGGCAGCCTCTTAACCACCTGCAACACCCACATTGTATATCTAAGAATTCAGCTCATCCCTTCTTATTAAAACTGTTGATACGTCAACGATACGTCATTCCACCCCAAGTCGAGCCTCGATCTAGACGATTTGTCGCCCTAATCCATTTCGAATGACGAAATTCGAATATAAGTGAGTGGCACAGGAATAGGTGTCGACCCTCCGAGCAAACATGGCAAGTTTATAAGCTGCCAAATTAAACTTCCCGCTCTAGAGGGTCTGAATTGCTGGGCGAAATCGGAATATTTCATAAAAAAGGATTGGGGCACGACGACTATGAGTACTACGGGCGGTGAATCGAAGGAATTAATCCTCCGTTCGCGGTAATCATCTCGCCTATATCGTCTATCCACCTATATTGATCAGGCCGATATTGCGCCTTTTTGTTGGCACGAATTTGCCATATTGAAATCGGAGTTTTGGAGCCGGTTCAGTTCGATTTAATGAAGAATCGTATATGGGAAATTGGGAATTTCTGTCGGGAATGCTTCTTTTGCACTGGTAAGATGCGTTATTGAATAATTTCTTGTCGTATTTTCAGTCAAGGCCGTTTAAAAATAAGTGTACATGTGTATCTGCATTCCCAAATTTTATAACTTCTGCTGAAGAGATCCGTATTCTCTAAAGGATCAAACGAGTCACAGAATCCCTCATAGATTATATAAATTCCACCATTAGGTCATTGTATTTACCCGCGTTTTTATGTGTCAAATATTCTGTGGCAATGTAACTTGCCACGTAGGCGATCGGTGACAATAACAAAAGGAGAACAATGTCCTTATAGTATTCCCATTGTATTTTGAAGCAGCCGAGAGGAAGGTTCTTGGAAATAAACCTCCTGAGCAACTTAGTAACATACTCGAGATAATAGTACTTTAAAACAGTCCCCCTTGGTAACTCGTAGTAAGTAACCTTCTTTTAAATGCGTCTGATTAATTGCATGCTTTACATTTTTTAATACCACTTTAGTGTTAATTTGAAATTAGTGATTGCACGCTCGTACATTGTACTTCCATTCAACTCTTTTCATTCTTCTATTTTTGCTTCAGTGTTATTTAATCTGCCCGGAATGTTTCAACTAAAATGCATTGCCTTTGTATATAACTAAAGCGGCACGACTCCCACAAGTTACCTATTTGTATTGTCACTTTCTCTCGGTGCTTGGTTGTTGTTTGCTATATTTGTAAATAGTGGTCCTTTATCTGCATCATAAATGCTAATGGGGATTTTTATTATCTGTTCTTACTGATTGCGGTGCTTGATATGTAACTGACTTGCATGTACCTACTCTTGTGTGGTCCCCCGGTTACCTACTTATTTGTTTGTACTTATTGTAACGTTCATTAACACGCCTATGTGATGGGGTACTGTATCTGTTTTATAATGTCTTAGTCAGTTATATTACACATTTGCATATACCGACCTAACGATATCTAGTAATAAGTCATTTAGACCCGAGGCGCTATTAGGTTTACTGTGGAGCTTTGCGAACCACCGCGTAGAGTAGATTTAACCACAGGCTGATAAATGTGTTTCCATTCATTGAGGGTTTTTGCTTTTTAATATTACTAATAGATATATATTATTCTGGCATTACTGTATTTTGAATATTTGAACCTCCCGTCACTGTTTCCTTGCTCTCGTTAGGTGTAATTTGGGTTGTCTACACAACGTAACGTCCTATTCACCCGCCACTAGACGATCACGATAAAAAGGTTAGCGCTCGCTAGAGTATTCCGTATAATTCCAGATCATTTAGAGTACTCCTTAAAACCCCAGATCTCTTAGAGTACATCGTATAACACGGGATCGCTCACTTAGAAAAAACATTTACATTTAATAACTTTTCAGGATTTTTAATAGTTTTGTGAATATTCCCAGCAATATGGAAAACAGGGACCATAATAACCATACCCAAACATGGTACAGACCATCAAAAAATAAAAAATTATAGACCAATGACACTTGCCTGTTTTGGGGAAACTGTTCGAGAAAATTATCAAAAGAAGACTTAAGGAGAGGCTTGTTTGTGCTATTCCCAAATGCCAGTTTGGATTTCAACCCAAGAAATCAACAATCCATCCACTCGCCATATTTGTATCTAACACACAAAGTGCCCAACGAACAGGAAAAAAACAGCTGCTATTAGTTTGAATATCAACAGGGCATTCGACAGCGTGTGGCACAAAGGTCTGCTTTTCAAATTAAATAAACTTAACTATCCGATTTACTTGACAAAGATAGTGAAAAGCTTTTTAGAGGAGAGGAATCTTTCTGTGAAAATCAATGAGACTACATCCACCTCATTCACCCCGGAACAGGGCACACCACAAGGTTCTCCACTTTCCCCTCTGCTCTACAATATTTTCTGCTGTGACATAGTTAGAAGCTATAACAATGAACAATACCTTCTATTTTATGCCGATGATATCATTTTAATTTCACATGGAAAAACCGAATCTAGATGCATTAAAAAACTACAACTTTATATGGACAGATTGATAACCTGGTTCTATAAATGGCGGTTACGTCCCAACCCTGGAAAATCAAAATTCTTAATATTTAACCACAAGATACTCTGTGGTTCGTGAAGCTACAAAGTGAAGCCAATAGCGCCCTGGGTCTAAACGACTTATTTCTACATATCGTTAGGTCGGTAACTTGCTCGAATCGGGTATCATTCTTATACAGCGGTAAGGGTTGGAGAGGTCGAGATACAGCCAGCATACACCTTCTACAACACTTCCTGTCAGTGATGTCAAGTGTCCCAAGAACCTAAAATTTTTCCGAAAAATCCCTAGCATTCCCTAAATGAATTGAAATTGAAAAGTCCCCAGAATTCCCCAGATTTGTTCAAATGATAAAAATTTAAATAGTTAATAGATCGTTTACCAACCTTGAAATAGTTCTAAAGTTCAATTATTTGGGTTGTTCGGAAAGTAATTTCGTTTTTTTTTTTGGTAAAATGAAAGACAATTTTCGTATAACGAATAAATATTTCATTAAATTATATATTAGCCATTCTGGTCTAACATCTTTTGCCATTTTTCTCGTAATAGTGAAGCTCTCGAAGGAAATGGGGTGTTGTGAGGGAGGTTCTACCTCTTAATTCGGGAGACGGCGTTTCGTTCCGAGCATACGCACCTGAAACTCGTCAGATAGGCGTGGTGCGCATGTGTCCCCGTCACAGTTAGTCATCGAACGCTTGTACTCTGCCCTACTTAACCCCGGTGAGGACGGATTTTTAAAGTATTGTTTGCTATCTGTCGCGCCCCCTCATATGCTACATCGGAAGCTGTAGTAGAGCAGAGTAGAATTCTTCGAGAGGAGCGGGCACGCCACGTACTGAGCGGGCACGCTACATAATCCCCTCCCAGTGAGCGTTGGTAAGCTCACGGAATAAGGTTTGGGAATCAGGCAAGGAGACAGTCCGCCGCTGGTCTGGTCGCGGTGCCATCTCCAGCGAGGATCTGTGGAACGAAAGGAAAGGCTGTCGAGGAAATGCGGTGTTGTGAAGGAGCTTCCACCTCTTAATTTGTGATACGGCGTTTCGTTCCGAGCATGCGCACCTGAAACTCTTCAGACAGGCGTAGTACGCATGCCTCGCTCATGAGCATGATTCCACGCTCATAAAATTTTTGGTTTTTGTTGGCAAAAAAACTGATTCAGGTGATTTTTGACCTCTTCATTTGAAGTAAAGGTTTTACCGTCCAAAAAATGTTGCAATGACCGGAACAAATAATGATCCGAAGGCGCCTGATCTGAAGAATATGGTCGGTGTGGCAGTGTTTCCCATTCAAGCTGTAAAAGCTTTTGCCCAGTGACCATACTTGTATGAGGTCTTGCATTATCTTGGTGGAACACTACACCTTTTCTGTTGATTAATTCTGGACTTTAATGTTGAAGTGCATCATTCAGTTCGTTCATCTGATGACAGTAGACTTCCCAATTAATTGTTGTGTTATCCGGTAAAAACAAAAAAAAAACGATTCCTTTAAAATCCCGCCAAACAGACAGCATCACCTTTTTTGATGGATATTGGCTTTCGAAATGCTTTGAGTCAGTCCATCTTTTTTGCTCCATGATCTCTTACGTTTGACATTATTATATAAAGCCATGTTACGTCCCCAGTAACCTACCTGAAGGTCCGCACGAACTAATCCTGGAAACATCACAATATCTCGGAACAAAGATCTACCAATCACTCACACTTTCTCACAGCAGCGTTGGATATCCGGAGCTATTTACTGTCTCTATTCGATACGTCGTCCTCTGACAGGACTACTCAGTGATTTACCCCAAAGAACGCCACAAAAAATACAATTTCTCAGAGTGAGTGGGCGCATGCATATAGCAAACATGTAACACAGACTGATTAGGTCATTATAAAATAGATACAGTACCCCATCACTTTGGTATGTTACTGAACTTTATGATAAAAGCAAACAAAGAAATAGGTAACTGGGAGATCACACAAGAGTACATGGAAATCAGTTACATATCAGGCACTGCGAATACCATGAACAGCACAAATAATAAACCACTATTAATAAATACAACAAACAACAACCAGACACCGAGAGAAAGTATACAATATAAATAGATAACTTGTGACGATCGTGCCGCTTTAGTTATATACAAAAGCAATGAATTTTAGTAAAATATTCCGGTCGGATTAAATAACACTGAAGCAAAAATACAAGAATGAAAAGCGATGAGTGGAAGTACAATGAACTAGCGTGCAATCACTGAGAATCTTACATTTAAACTAAGGTGGTATTCAACGTAAAGCATACATTTAATCAGAAGCATTTAAAAGAAGTTTACTTACTAAGAGTTACCAAGGGGGCCTGTTATAATTACTATTATCTCGACTATGTTTTCAAGTCGTTCAGAAGATTCATTTCCAAGAACCTTTCTTTCGGACGCTGCAAAATTCAATGGGGATGCCATAAGGGCGTGCCTCCTCTTTATTATTGTCACTGAGCACATCCGTCAAGTTACAGTGCCACAGAATATTTGACACAGAAATAGGCGGCTAATACCGTGATGTAGTGATGTGATTTATATGATCCATGCGGGATTCTGTCACTCGTATGATCCTTAGAGAATAAGGATCTCGTTAGTATTGTTACGCAAAGCTTCGTAAGCGGAGAGAAAAAATGGATTGTATCAATAAATAAACGGGAATGTAATAGATTAAGTAAATGAAATGTGGGCCATCTAGTGTATTTAAAGGTAGTGGTTATTTCGAATCTGGCAACACTTCTGCCACTGGTGTTTTGACACAAAGTTAGTTTAATGTTTGACATTAACGAAATGATTTAAATATTTCAATGTTAGCCTTCTACATATTTAATTTAAAAAAATTAGATTTAATGATTTTAACTTCTGAAAATAAATTAAAATAATGTCATATAAGTACCACTTATTTCAAATGACATATAATATAAACATTCATTATAAGACATCCAAATGGTATAACAAAGTCCAATAAATAAATATTGTTAATCAAAATCCTATAAATTAAATATTTTGAATAGACAAAGTTTTGTTTCTGTTGATCAATCTTATGAAAACAAATATCTTTCAAAAATGTCTAACATAATCTTAAGAATTTCATCATAAAACTATCTTACTTAGAATATTCAATATTATAGGATGTCGTACTAAGTTACTTTATATAAAAACTCAAGATATGTAAAATATTACTGAAAAACAAGTTTTGAGAGAGACTTTGCTTCGTCAGTATTCAAATAATCCATATTCAATAAATATAACATCAATCAATAACTAATATTTACTCACCTTTCAACCATATGACATTATTTTAATTTATTTTCAGAAGTTATAATCATTAAATATAATTTTTTGAAATTAAATATGTAGAAGGCTAATATTGAAATATTCAAATAATTTTATATACCTTCTATCAAGAATTAACCTCTTTTTATGTTATTAACGAACGATGGATTTACGCTTGAACAAAACAGGGAACGAATAAAAATTTATTTTCAAAGTGGCGAATCTTCTATCCAAACTGTTAGAAATTTATGTGGAAAATTCAATACAAATGAAACGCCCTCGCGGCAGTTTGTAGATAAGAGAACTCTCGCATTTGAGGATCAGAGAATCCACACGTTATTGCGGAAAAGTCGATGCAACCACAGCGAGTAACTGTTTGGTGTGGTTTTTGGTCCGGTGGTATCATTGGGCCATTTTTATACGGAAATGAGCAAGGAACCAAATTTTGTTTCGAAAATTCAAAAATAAGGCGTAGACGCCATCGGGGTTCAACAAGGCAGGGCCAGATGCCACACAGCCAACGCAACCACCGATCTTTACTTATGCCCCAGTTATCAACAAAACCTTATCGGGCTTGTTTAAGTGTAAAACTGTCACACAGATATAAGTTACACTTTATCGATTTGTAAAACTTTCTATAACCATAGCTAACACCCCTTATTAATGATATTCGGTACAGATCAGCCGAATTAATTTATTTGAATAAAGAATTCATGATAAAAATAACACTCAAGTTGGCATCAGGTAATTCAATACAGTACAATAACTTTACATCTTAGAACAGCTTAGTCGACTTCTCTTTGGGTCTAGCTTTACTTTTACAGAACAATGAACACTCTTCAGCTGGCGTTCTGCCTCCGACTCGTATCATCTCCGGGGTTATGTTTACTCACGTGCGCAAACCTATGAAGTTACCATAGACTCTTATCTGGGATTGACATCGACAAGTAGGCATAAAAGTCTCTATGTTAATTCTCTCTTACTAAAATATGTGGATCTTCTCAATATATTGCATACGATCTGGATGACAAGTAGGTACTTATCACTGTAATATTCAACATTCTTCTAGGCATATTCGCCGTAGACAATAACGGTATGATTAGCAAAACTAATGATATCTCGATTTCTGCCGACAGTGAGTAAGTTATTTATATACACTGTGAACAGAATTGGCCCAAGGACCGTCTCTTGTGGTATGCCCCAACCAAGTTTCCTGGAACTACTCAATTGGCCATCGATAAGAACTCACCGGTATCTATTCGCTAAGTAGGTAGAGCGTTATTCATCTGATTCCGTAGCTTTTGATGACTTTCAACAGTATTTTTGTCATCGAGGGCCTTTGCTAAATCCAAGAACAAAGGATTACTCCTATCTATTTTTTCATGCACCAATTCCAGAAGTTTTAATTTGACGTTCTGTAACTTGAAATATCATATATGTTTCCATCACGAAGCTGCATCCGTCGTAAAACCTGCCATTTCGTTCTTTGAGCATTTGCTTCTTGAAATGCGCGCGAAAAATCAAACAATCCATCCGTAATTCAGAGGTATTAATCGTCGTCATTTCCAACGTATTAAAGCGATTCACGTGACCCGGCATCAAAGCGCAGCGAAAAGTGTATCGCGTTTACTGCTGAAAATTCGCTTCTCCAATATCCTTCCCTCGCTGATAATACCACTAATCAAGGGCCACAATTTAAAGCTCTCCTCCTTTCTCCAGTCTGCCGGAGCCCGGGAGCGCAGCACTTAAAGGGAGTTAAAAATTGAATAACTCTGATTGTCGAGGAGCGACCGGAACCATTTCTGGGTGGGCTATTAGGTTGCAAACGTTCAAAGAAGCGCTAATGTCTAGTAATGGCGTTCATTGTTCCGCAATCCTTCAATCATTTTCTCAATGCAATAAGCTCTTTATGCTTTCTGCCACTTCCCGCTCTTTATCCTCGACTGTAATTCGTCGAATTGCGTCGCGAAAAAAGACGATTCTAGTACCGTATTCCGCACTGAATGAACCGTAAGCTACCCTGATCAAAGCTTTTGCGAAATTGGGCCAGAAGTGGCAGATTGTCCAATGGCCAATTCGCTTCGGTGATTTTCTACGGTCTACATTTGATTCACTACTGGATTATGCATCGAATCAGGTAAACAATTCGATAACACAAACGAACGAAATAATTTTTTGTGGCGAAAAACAAAGAACAGATTTGAAAGAATGGCTTGGTATGTAGAGATACCTTTTTGAATTCTTCGGTGTAATTCATTAACATCAATCAATTAGTATGCAAATTCTAAGATAAGCATACTTTATGGGGACAGTAGTTTTCCGATCTCCAATCTCCACCTCTCACGCTCGTTCCAGAATTCTTCCTCAAGATCTCTATCTTTTATTTCTCGATCGATGCCCTCCCTCCAGCTTGGCATAGGTTTACCTAGTTTCCTCCTGCCCCTGGGTCACCAGGATATTATCTGCTTTCAGATCCGTTGTTCGTTCTACGTGACTGAACCAGATCAATTGTTTGTTCTTAATATTATCTGTTATGTTGTGTGACACCTCCATTATTTCTCTGATTCGTTCATTTGTCACCCTTTCTCTTCTTGATTTTCTTGCAGCTCTTCTTGCTTTCTGTGGTTTCTCACTATATTTGCTGTGGACTGCTTCAGTGGCCAAACTTCGGATCATTAAGTTATCACGCTCTCCACAATCGCCGTTGAGTTGTGCAATCGATCTTCTTCCATTTCAGTTTCTTTCCTTGATTGCTTCATCTAGTGTACCATCCTGTGTTATTTTTATGTCTAAGTAATTGTATTCTGTAGTGTGTTTGATGGATTAATTTTTTTTTAATTTGAGATGTTTTTTTGTCCCTCTATTGCGTTTGTGATTTTGTATGTTAACTTCCAAACCCCATAATTTTTTATACTCTTTAATTAGATTTCGAGTCAAATATTTGAATATTAAAACAAATTGAAATATGTTTATCTTCTACAATTTTAATTTCAAAAAAATTTTTTATTCAAGAAACTTTTAGAATTAAATTTATGTCCAAAACAAGCTTACATTTAATAGACGTATATAATCAAAACTCAATATATAATGTCAAATGGAATAAATAAACCAACAGATATACGAAAGTAATTAAAATAAATAAATATTTAAAGGAGACAAAATTTTGTTTCTGGTCTTACCTTTAAGAACACCAATTGCCTTTTAAAAACATGAACACACTTAAAGGACTTCTCAAAGAATATAATTTATTTGAAATATTTGATATATTTAAATATTCGAATAGGTTAATTCAGAAATCTTTAAAAAAATGCACTATATCTTCAAAAAACAAATATAATTCTAAGCAGTCCTCAATAATATTCCAAATATCAAAATCAAAAAACTAACCTATATCTCTCAACACGTGTAAAAGGACTAATGCTTCGAAACACAGATCAACTTTATAATTCAAGATTGATCTATGTTATAACAAAATCAAATTATTTTAAGGTTTATTTAAATTCATTGACATTCCATAATGAGATTTATTGAAGCCAAAATATAATTATATATTATATATAAAATAAAATAGAAAAGCCTTTTACTTGATAACATTATATATTGAGTTTTGATTATATACGTCTATTAAATGTAAGCGGTGCTTGTTTTAGACATAAATTTAATTCTAAAAGTTTTTTGAATAAAAAATTTTTTTGAAATTAAAATTGTAGAAGATAAACATATTTCAATTTGTTTTAATATTCAAATTTTGTTATATTTCTTCTATCAAGTAAAAGGCCTTTCTATTTTATTTTATATATAATATATAATTATATTTTGGCTTCAATAAATCTCATTATGGAATGTCAATGAATTTAAATAAACCTTAAAATAACTCACACTGTTCTTTGATTTTGTTAGAACATAGATGAATCTTGAATTATAAAGTTGATCTGTGTTTCGAAGCATTAGTCCTTTTACACGTGTTGAGAGATATAGGTTAGTTTTTTGATTTTGATATTTGGAATATTATTGAGGACTGAAGAAGGAATTGCTTAGAATTATATTTGTTTTTTGAAGATATAGTGCATTTTTTAAAAGATTTCTGAATTAACTTATTCGAATATTTAAATATATTAAATATTTCAAATAAATTATATTCTTTGAGAAGTCCTTTAAGTGTGTTCATGTTTTTGAAAGGCAATTGGTGTTCTTAAAGGTAAGACCAGAAACAAAATTTTGTCTCCTTTAAATATTTATTTATTAATTTTAATTACTTGCGTATATCTATTGGTTTATTTATTCCATTTGACATTATATATTGAGTTTTGATTATATACGTCTATTAAATGTAAGCGGTGCTTGTTTTAGACATAAATTTAATTCTAAAAGTTTTTTGAATAAAAAGTTTTTTTTGAAATTAAAATTGTAGAAGATAAACATATTTCAATTTGTTTTAATATTCAAATTTAGTTATATTTCTTCTATCAAGTTAAATGCCTTCCTATTTTATTCGAGTCAAATATTGCAGGTCGTCATGATCCTGGGCTAATACGATTTGATCATCGCCGAAATTTAGTGTATACAAAATCGTATCCGTTAAGGGTATGTCCATATTTCTACATCTTCGTTTCCAACTTTTCAAAACTTCTTCTAAATATATTTTAAAAAGGGTAATAAACAACAGGGTGATAAACAACAGCCCTGTCTGAATCCTTTCTAGCTGATGAGTTCAGTTGTAACTTTTTTTCCTATTTTTATCTTAATTACAGAGTGATGGTAGAGGCTTTTAGTGATTTAATGAGCTCTATCTTTTTATATTACTCTGCTCCAAGGTTTGCCAGAGTTTTTCAACTGGAACGCTATCGTAGGCTTTTTTCAGGTCTACGAAGAGCAGAAGTAGTTCCTGGTTTCGGACCTTTTTTTCTCGATCAGTTGGGTCAATGTGAATATATAATCTATCATTGATCGCCCAGCTCAAAACCTGCTTGTTCTTCAACTTTTAGGTCATGATATTCTTGTTCTATTCGATTTTTTAGAACCTTTCTGTATACCCTGCTCAAAGTACTGAGCATTGCAATCCCTCTATAATTGGCGCATTTTGATCTGTAGCCTTTCTTGAAGATTGGAGTTAGATGATATGTTCTCCATTCCTCTGGGGTTTCACTTGAATCCATACATTTTTGAAAGAATATTTGAAAATGTATGAACAGCTCTTCATGTGCATTCTTCAGTTCTCCAGGAACGTCGCTAGGTCCAGGAGCTTTTCCTTTTTTTAGAGTCTTACATAGTTTTTTTACTTACTCCGCACTCATTCTAATCGGTGATCCAGTAACATTGATGACCGCATCATCCAGAATCTGAATAAACTCGCTGCGATCTTCCGTCAATAACGTCTCGAAGCATTTTTCCCACTTTTTCTGAGTGATTAGTGATATTAGCTCTTTTCCTTCATCTCTCCTTGAGTTTCTCAGAATTCTCCAATTCTTCGAGCTTCTACTGTCTTTCTAATTGTTTTATTTTTAGCCATATTTATTTTACGAATGTACAAGCTTGAATTGTTTTCTACAAAATTGAGTGAATTGCTAACGTGTACATTTGAACTTGAATTGCCGTGAGAACACCATCTTGCTCATAGAGGAGTAGATCGATGAGCTTTTCCACCGTTGTTCATTTACACTAGGTTCACTTTTACTGGGTTCACTTTACACATGCACTACTTAATTACAAGTAAATAATGCAGATAATGCATTCACTTCCAGGCCTTTTAATGCGTTATGGTGTTATCACGAGAGGGTATTTCTTGGGAAGTTGAAAGTAAATGAGAATTCATCGCATCCCTTGAGACAGAACAATTATATAGGACAGACCAAATAAACAATGATCAATTAAGTATAAAAATAAAGTGAAATATAATCGTGAACAAAAATTTATATATATAATATATATATATAATATATATATATATATATATATATATATATATATAAATATTTAATATAAATACATATACATAGCCAATTCAACTTACAATCTTGAATTTTTCTGCAACTTCAGTAGCAACTTCCTAACTTCTTTTTTTAACATATAAGGCTTTTCGGAAAGTAATTTAGTTTTTTTCCGACAGAGGATTTAATTGTATTTTTTCTAACCCAACTCAATTGTTTCGTCAATTACATTTTGGCTTCATCAGGTGAGTATGGTAACTAAGTTAGTTGCGTAAACAATAAATATTAGCGAAAATAAAGTCTTCCACTTTGAATCATAAGCGACGAATTTCCGTCAATTAAAAACTCAAACAATAACGAATTTATTTACTCGTGGCTTGTAAGAGTTGGGAGTACATTTATGTTCTGGTTAGGCCTTGTAACATTGTAATTGTCATTGAAACCTTTTGACCAGAAAATTTTTCTTCCATTAAGATTGCGCTTAAACTCGGCAGCTTTCGTTTCCTAGTCCAGTGCTCTACCGACTGAGCTATCGGCATTACCATTTTTTTTTAATAACCAGTGATTCTTGAACATCCAGATTTCTATCTATCATAAACACGAATGGATCTACTTAGATATGTTAAGGCTCAAAATTCCCTCTACTCTCTGTAATCTCATGCGCAAGTTACTTGCACATGTAGGTACACTGTATAATATTTAAGTACTATTGTATAATGCATAATCTATATACCGTGGTTGCTTCCGAAAGAACTGAGTTGCTTTATGAAGGAAGAGTAACTACAGAAACCATAGAATAAATTTCATGTTGTTTTGATATACCAAAGGAATTCAGTCTCATTCATTCTTTCCAAAACACACAAACACACAAATATACGAGTGTCCTCGAGACAGTCAAACCCACAGCACCACACAGAAGAAGCTAGTTAGTTACTTTTTATATTATCATTTTACGACACATATTTTTATATTTCAATATGTTTTCTATACTTTTTCAAGCGTAGTATTCATTCAATCTCTGACACCAGGTACATACATTTTAATATCTTTAATCCTCAACACCAGGTATATTTCATATACAGTCGACTTAATTTATATTAGTTATATCTATTTATATTCGTTATATATTAAGAAATGCAATGCAATGTTGATTCCAAAATACATAGATTATGTTGATATATCGGCAATATTTTTAACTCTTATCTCTAGGCAATTTCTTATTCAAAATTTGAATATCAAAACAGATTAAATCTGTTAGTCTTCTACAATTTTAATTTAAAAAAAATTTTTATTCAAAAAACTTTTAGAATTAAATTAATGTCTAAAATAAGCACCACTTACGTTTAATAGACGTATATAATCAAAACTCAATATATAATGTCAAATGGAATAAATAAACCAACCGATATAAGAAAGTCATTAAAATTAATAAATAAGTATTTAAAGGAGACAAAATTTAGTTTCTGATCTTACCTTTAGAACACCAATTGCCTTTTAAAAAAATTAAAATTGTAGAAGACTAACAGATTTAATCTGTTTTGATATTCAAATTTTGTTATATTTCTTCTATCAAGTAAAAAGCCTTTTTCTATTTTAATTTCGTATTCATTGAAATTCCATTTGCAATAAATTAATTGCAAATTCCAAAGATATCTTACTTCAGTTACAGCTCTTATGCCGTCCGAATAATACGATAATGAATGGAGTATGCGCTTGGTTCTAGCTGAAACACAATGTTAAGGCACAACATGTAATCTCATGCGCAAAATGTTTTGCGCATGTACATTCTATAATATTTTAATATTGTTGTATAATGCATAATCTGTGTACTGTGGTTGCTTCCAAATTAAATCTCTCTATGAAAGAAGAATAACCACAGAAACCATAGACGAAATTTCGTGTAATTCTTGATGCACCAAGTCAAATCTCTCTTGAACAGGCTATTCTCTATTCACTATTCAACCTATTCAGTATTGTATTCCAAATACGGTTCCACTACACTAGTGGCTTTCAACACACACAGTCTCCCAGAGACCATGAGACATAGCACACACAGAAGAAGTACAGTAAGTTAATTTTGTATGCATTATCATTTTATGACACATATTTCATATTATAACATATTTTATACTTCAACATATTTTCTATACTTCTAGTATTCTTTCAATTCCTGAAACCAGGCTCAAACGTTTAATACTGTCCACTCATCTCTTATTCAGTTTTTTACTCTATATTATTAGTTAAATCTAATGAAAATTCCAACACCAAGTCTTAACAGGGACAAGTTATATTGAGTATATCTCAGGGAAATCAAATCCTATGTTGATTCCGAAATACATAGGCTATTTTGATATATTGGCAATATTTCTAACCAGCCACAAATCTTTAGGCAATTTCGATCACACAGAAATTCCATTTACAATAAACTCATTGCAAATTTACACACTATAACAATTTTATTTAAAAAAATTCACACAATTCTTATGTTTCACAATTTATTCAGAATCCTTACACGTGTTTCAGTCTTTCGTCCATCTTCAAAGGAGTAGAAAAAGTAACTAAATCTAGAATTGAAAATTTTCTTTCATTACACTTAGGACATCTGTGTATTTTTATGGCGCATAAAAATAACAGCATCCAATATAGGGGAGTTGCCAAAGAGTATTTGGGAATTTGTTAAATTCTCCTTTTCCTCAATGGCTTTTTGTTTGAAAGAATCTCCAAATGGTCCATCAATTTACCCTTATTAACATTATAGTGAAGTGACGTCTTTCTCATAAAAAAATGATTATTTTCTATACAATGTTCTGCAAAACGGGTTGATTTCTGGTTTTTCAAAATAGACATCCTATGTTCTTTGATTCTATGTTGTAAACATCAGCCTGTCTGTCCTATATATGTAGCCTTACAATCATCACAATTAATTCAATAAATCCCCGATTCGGAAAAGCTGGGGTTCCTTTCTTTATTGTTCACCAACATCTTAGCTAGATTATTTCTATTTTTATTCTATTTCTATTTGGACGATGCAGATGACGTGATGCATCGACAGCAGTCGTCAATTAATTTTTGTAATTGTTTATAATCGTGTCTATATTAATGTCTAATAATTTTTATATTTTGACTTTGAGAAATTTTAAATTTGATCTAATATCAGTTATTGTTATTAATTAACTATTATTTTATTCATATATATTGCTTTTATTTATACATATATGTATATTATCATATATATATACATGACATTCCCTGTAAAATTTTGAGGGTAATTAATAAATTATTATTATTATTATAATTATTATTATTATTTACTGCTAAAGAATTAATTCATTTATGAAGACCATTGGAGATCCAAATGCTGAAAAATTTTATATATGCCATTGAAAACCATATTTTCCTTTCTTCATAAGGATCTTTTATATTGATATAAAATGTTTTCAAAATATTGTGGTAAGTTTTCTTTTTAATCATTTTGTCAATGATTCTATAGCCATTGTTCACAGCTATAGTTTTAATTATATTTTCACTTTTTTCGAAGATTGACTTCGTTCAACGGAATGCTCAAAATTCTATGAATGAAACTATGGAATGTTGACATTTTAATTTGCCGCAACTGATTGGATTTTGAATGGAATATGGTATCAGTAGTAGTAGGTTTTCAAAAATGTCGAACTCGTACTTATTATTACTATGACTTATATTAAGATTGAAGAATTTTTTATATTTCTATTGTGAATTTAATATTTTCATTTAACTATTCAGATAATTCAGAAATTGCGATAGCATCCTTTCAGTCCAGTCCAAATGAAAAATACGTCATCTACATATCTAGTCCAAAAGTGAACGAGTTTTACCAACTTTTCATCTGTAGTGTTGGCGAATAATAATTTTTCGAAGTAAGATTCAGCTGAAAGTGGCATTATTGGGGTACCTATTGGTAAGCCATTGATTTGTTTCAAGAATTTATAATTTGAAATAATTCTGTTCTAAACACTTATCTAAAGTTTTGAAAAGAATTTCTTTCATATTTTGTGCTTGTGACAGGTCTTCACACAGACTATTTATATTGGTTATATCTTAGGGAATGCAATGCCACGTTGATTCCGAATTACATAGATTATTTTGATATATCGGCAATATATCTAACCAGCTCTCTGATCTCTAGGCAATTGCGATCACATTGAAATTCCATTTGCGATAAACTAATTGCAAATTTACAAAATATCATACGTCTGTTGCAGCTTTTATGCTGGCCGATAACATAAAATTTGTAGCTTCGATTCAAAAATTCATAAAAATAAAGCATATATAAGTATATTCATAATTTTTAAACCTTTTCATTGAGTAAGAAAACAAAACGTTTGTGCTACTTTTTATTCATTTTTCATACATTATGTCACTACTATCCCTTGTTCCCTGCCGAAACTGCTGCAGTGCCCAACGAAATCATAGCGTTTAAAATTGATAAAGGAAAGGCGGAGCAACGTTTCTTCAACATTTTTTCTGCTATTTGTGGAATAGGGTTAGGTGTGATGCCTATGATATCCGCCCTGAAAATACAAATGTGTAATCGAAAAGTACATATTTCTATAGGTAAGAATATAATATCTCATTAAGGTAATCGCCATTTATAAGAATAAGAATTAGAATTCATTGTATCCCTTTACACAAAACTAATGGACGGGTCAAATGAACAATGATTAATTAAGTATGAAAGTGAAGTGAAATAAAACGTTTTCCACTACTAGTTAAAAATTAAAAAAAAATCCATGTTATTCAGTAAGACACAATTTTTTTTTTATAGAAATAGATTCCTCGCTCAACACTTGGTGGAACATATTGATTAACATAACGGACATAACGGACGTTCTTATTCATAACAGCAGTTCCCACCCAAATAGAATTAAAATGTCAGCGTTCCACTCTCTTGTACAACGATCAATTTCAATTCCACTATCAGAAAATAACTTCAAAAAAGAAATCGAAATGTTAAAATTACTATCCAATAACAACGGCTACTCTCCTGACATGATAGATAGGTTGATTTTCAAAAAGCAATATTCTAAACTGTTAACATGTATCTATCCACCTCAACCTAAAGACCAAAAGAAATTTGTCTACATTAACTACATCCCAAAATTAAGCGATAAAATTTGTAGTAGATTAAGACAGAATAAAATTGAAGTAATATGCACAAATAAGAAGAACTTAAGATCAATGTTTCTAAACGGCAAGGACCGATTAACTGATTCGGAAAAGAGTGGGGTTTATAAACTGTACTGTAATGAATGTCCTGCATTCTACATAGGCCAGACTGGTCGTTCTCTAAAGGTTAGGGCTGATGAACATAGAAAGTCGATATTACAGAACAAAGCGACTATTGGATTTTCTGCTCATTGTATCAATTGCAATCACTTTATAGATTTCGGTAAAACAAAAATTTTACACGAGGGGGAAAAAAGTAAACGATTAGACTTTTTAGAATTTTTAGAAATATCCTCAGCACATAAACGCCAATTACCGATTGTGAACGATCAGCTGGAGTTCCGCTTATCTCCAATTTTAACAGCTGTCATTTGATTATAATTATGTAGTATTGTGTGTTTTCTTGTCAGTTTTGATAATGGGATAAAACCCGAAACATGCATGTAAACTGAATGTTTTGTTTTATTTTAATAAATTCGTGCGAACTTAGTCCAGTGTTATTTTTGTATTTTATGTTAATTTTTTTTTATTTGAAAGATTACATTACACCATCATGTATGGAAAATAATATCATTCAAATCACCACCATGATTTCTCGGTACGTACCTACTGCATTTTGTCAACCCAATTTTTCATCACTCACTCACATAATTACAAAAAATTAAATAGATTATTTCCACAATTTATCAAATTGATGATAATTGTTTCGCAACACAGTGGCCTCGACAAGTTTACATTTTGAACTAACTACCAACAATACACATTCACTTCTTATATAGCTTGAAACTTGAAAAAAAAGCAGTACAACTAACTAACAATTTTCGACAATGAAGATAAGCAAAACATTGCAAAAAGGAGAACAAATAACCATGAATTCACAGAAATACCGATAAAGAAAAATATGCGAAGAAAGGATGTAAATGATCATAAAAGATAATGGGGCCAATTACACGGGTCAACATGAAATTTGATTTTGATTGCAAAGCATTAAATTTCGGTAGTTTAGGTCGTAATAAGACGGAAAAAAAAATATATGGCATGAAAAACTTTGCTTTTGTGCTTAGAAGTCTAATTGAACGAAATTTTTAAAAATCTCGGATTTTAATTTTTGATTGAAAATAAAACTATTGAAATAAAAATGTTTATTATTTTTATTAAGTTTTACTATCAAATTAGCTTACAGAAAAGTGGAAAATAACTTGAAAGTGCACACTTTTACTTTTTCTTTTATGTTCATAGCTACTTTCTCTCAATAAACCCCAAATATAGTCGCCCATCATGTTTTCATTGTATTGGCCTTGATAGCGTTGTTCAAAATTCATGATGTCCTGATGGAAACGTTCTCCTTGCTCTTCGGAATAGGCTCCCATATTGTTTTTAAATTTATCCAAATGAGCATGCAGCATATGTACTTTTAATGACATCCTGCAGCCCATGGCCTTAAAATTTGTAAGCATATCCTCAACCAACTTTTCGTAGTTTTCAGCTTTATTATTTCCTAAAAATCCAGAAACTACTGCTTTAAAACTGTTCCAACTTGCTTTTTGAGTACGATTCAGCAACGTTGGAAATTTTTCATCGGCGAAAATCTGTCTTATTTGCGGACCAACAAAAACCCCAGCTTTAACCTTTGCTTCCGATAACTTCGGAAAAAATTTTTTTAAGTGTCCAAAAGCTTCTGAAGTTTCATATAGTTTTTTAACAAATTGTTTCATCAACCCTAACTTAATGTGCAAAGGCGGCATTAACACTTTTTCCGCTTCAACAATCGGCTCAAATTTGACGTTCTGTTTTCCGACACACAATTCTGTTCTTACAGGCCATGACCGTTGAATATAGTGTTTAGAATCCGCTCTGCTATCCCACAAGCACAAATAACACGGATACTTTGTATATCCACCCTGTAGCCCCATTAAAAATCCCACCATTTTAAAATCTCCAATCAGCTCCCAGTTATAGTCACGATACTTTACAGATTCAAGCAAAATTTTGACACTTTCATAATTTTCTTTAAGATGTACTGAGTGAGCAATTGGAAGAGACGGAAATTTATTTCCGTTGTGCAATAGAACTGCTTTAAAACTTTTTGTAGAGCTGTCAATGAATAAACGCCATTCGCTAGGGACACAGGGTATGCCAATTGCTTCAAACATACCTTTAATGTCATTACAAAAACAAAGTCCATCCTCCTTCGTGAAAAACGTTGCAAACATTTCATGCCTAGTCCGCTGATCCGTGATCTTAACATCATCAATCAAATTCCACTGTTTTAACCGAGAGCCTAGAAGCTCTGCTTTATTTTTTGGCAAATTTAAATCTCTAATTAGATCGTTAAAATCTTCTGAAGTAATGAGATAGTGTTTTGGTTGTTCAGGTGTAGGCAAAAACTCCTTATCGGAATTACTTTTATAAGAATTCAAAGATGAGCTACTTTTCTGGGATAATTTTTCTGGTGGCTCAGGTACTGGTCGTGTCAGGTCGTGAGGAATTGGAGCAGAAGAAGATTCGAGGTCAGGATATTCAATAGGTTTTGCATTTTTACCTCTACGTCTTTTACTCGGATTCACCATACAAAAGTAGCAGTCAGTAATATGGTCTTTTGGTTCTCGCCAAATCCTTGGTATTGCAAATTTCATAGACCTTTTCTCACCTCGATACTAAAAATATAAAAATAAAAATTAATATGTCTATTATTTTGGATTCATCGCTTGATTAAATAAAAATTGCTTACCTTCCAAACACCTTTTACAATAACTACAAGCAACATGTGGAGCCCATGGCTTATCTTGATTCCGTACAGGACAGTCAAAATATGCTTCATAGGCTTCACAGAGAACGTGAGATGTCTTTAGTTCATATTTCACGTCTCGAACTTTAATAAATTGACCACATATAAAACAAAAAGCATCAGCATCGTATTTGCACTTTCGTGACGACATTTTAAGTTATTCTGGGCTTGTAAACAACACCTGATGGTTGTTTATCACTCGGGTGCCATCTAGCGGCACAGTGTTAACGTTAATACCCCACTCTCACCGCGCGGTCTTTTTAAAAATATTAAAATCAATTAAAATTTATGAAAAAATTGAAAAATGAGTATTATTATTATAACTATCACAAAAGCAAACTTTATACCGAAAAAAGGTATTTTCTTTTCGTTTTTGTGCATAACTAACTGGAAAATAATAGTATAAACTTTAGGACAAAGAACGAAAATTTTTTTGTAGAGTCGTGTTATCGGAACTCAAAGTTAATTACACTTCAGCGAAACGACAGATACTGAAGAGAAAGCCTAATGATAACACTGCAAAATTAAGGTGTTTCCAGATGAAATAATGGAATGATAAACTAGTAGCGACATATGTTATCGAAATTGAACGAACTTATTTTTACTCTTATTATGAATACATATTCTGGTACTTACATTTCCTCCAACTTTTTCCAGCATCGTCTTTCCACACTTAACTCAGTATCCCCATTATCTATAACTAATGCTCTGAAAATATTTTTCTTCAATGCATTTTGAATATTGAAATTTCGACTTGATTAAGTAGGGAGAAATTTGGAAGGATATTTTTCATTTAATCCATGCAAGTAAAGATGATACAAGTTATCCAAAAAAAAGTAATCTATACCTTTTTAGCAAACTTGTTTTCAATGCTATTTTGTGGTTCCAGCATTTTTATGGTTAACTGTCAGGAGAATATCAGCAAAGTCAGATCATCATTTTTAATTGGTCACTCACAAAATTATTAAGTTCAATTCGAAATCTTTAGTGTCTTAAAATTTCAAATTAACAACAATCGTGAAACATACATATAATAGTTTATATTTTGAATTGAATATCTTATCATTTCTATAGTCTTTTTTGGGTTTACACACAATAGATGAATTCTCGTATAAATGTTGTATACAATGTCAAAAATAAAGAAATAAAAGTTTTTCTAAACAAAAATTATTTTATATAATCTAATATATGTAATAAAATAATAATAAGAAACGGTTTTTTCTTGATAGAAGGATTATTACAAACTTTGAATATCAGAACAGATTTAATCTGTTAGTCTCCTACAATTTCAATTTCAAAAAAATTTATTCAAAAACTTTTAGAGTTATACGCACTGCTTATATTTAATACGTATAATACGTATAAAATCAAAACTCATTATACAATATCGAATGGAATAAAAAACCAACAAATATAAATTGTCAATTAAAATTAATAAATAAATAAATATTTGAATGAGTGGCGTTTCGTTCCGAACATGCGCACGTGAACTCTTCATACAGGCATGTGCACATCTCTGCCTGTGACAAAATGTTTTGTTTCTGATCTTATATCGGGTGTTTTTTTAGAGTGATAGAACTTTAAATTGAAATAATAAACATTTAAATTAAGATTGAGGCCAAATTTTTTTTTATTTGATAGATAATTTTATGACATTTATGTTTTAGAAATAATTTCCGGCATATGTCCACCACGACTAGCTCTGAGGAACCGCATTCAACTAGATCAATTTTAGACCACTTTTTCGAGTAATTCAGGCCTTATTTCATGAATAACTCGAGTTATGTTGGCTTCCAAAGCGTCTATTGTTTCTGGTTCATCAGTAAAAACCAATGACTTGACATAACCCGAAAGAAAATAATCCAGTGGAGTTATGTCGCATGATCGTGGAGGCCAATTAATTGGACCATTTCTCGAAATAATGTTATCGCCAAATCTTTCTTTCAATAAATCAATTGTTACGGTAGCAACATGAGGTGTAGCACCATCTTGTTGAAACCAAAACACTTCTGGGTCGTTACCATTCAAATTTTGAAACAATTGATCATCGATCTGTAACGAGCACCATTTACTGTTACATTAGCTCCAGCATTGTTTTTAAAGAAATATGGACCGATAATGCCTCCAGCGTGTAAAGCACACCATACAGTACATTTTTCAGGATGCAATGGAACCTGCAGAACTTCTTGGGGATTGTTTTCACTCCATATACAGCAATTTTGCTTGTTTACATAGTCGTTCAACCAGAAATGAGCTTCATCACTAAACACAATTTTACGATAAAAAAAGTGGATCAACTTCAAGCTGTTCTAGGGCCCAATCAGCAAACAAACTATGCTTATTATGGTCAAGTGGCTTTAGTTCTTGAACCAGTTGGATCTTGTATGGGTGTAGACCAAGATCTTTAAGCAAAATTTTCCATGTGGTGGATGCACAGAGTTCAACTTGTTGTGAACGTTGACGAATAGACAAATCTGGATCATCATTAACACTATGACTTACAGCAGCGATATTTTGTTCTGTACGTGCAGTTCTTTGTCTTGTTGTTTTTGTTGAATCGAGTAGAGAAAATGTTGTCCGAAATCTATCGATAGTTCGACGAATAAGCTGCTCTGATGGACGATTATGTAAACCATAAATTTCACCAAGTGCTCTATAAGTTTGGCGAATAGAACACTGATTTTGAAAATAAATTCCAACAATTTGTAAACGTTGTTGTGGCGTGAGTCTTTTCATGATTATTTGTCAATGCTTACTGAAAAGAAATATCAAAACAACATGGCTTCTACCTTCTGTCAAATCACAGTTATGCCTAAGAAAGTTCTATTGACTTATTTGAAATATTCAATATATTTAAATAAGTTACTTCAAAAACTCTCAAAATATGTGGCGCATCCTCAAAAAACAATTAGAAGTCAGATAAGGTAAGTCCAACTGAAGTAACTTATTCAAATATATCAAATATTTCTTATAAATTAGTTTTGTAGAAGTTCTTAAAATTATGCTGTGTATTTTTGAAAAGGATTTAGTTTTCATAAATATAAGATCAGAAACAAAACATTTTGTCACAGGCAGAGATGTGCACCATGCCTGTCTGAAGATTTAGCGTGGGCATGCTCGGGACGAAACGCCATTCATTCAAATATTTATTTATTAATTTTAATTGACAATTTATATTTGTTGCGTTTTTCATTCCATTTGATATTGTATAATGAGTTTTGATTTTATACGTCTATTAAATGTAAGTAGTGCTTATAAGACATTAATTTAATTCTAAAAATTTTTGAATAAAATTTTTTGAAATTAAAATTGTAGGAGACTAACAGATTAAATCTGTTTTGATATTCAATGTTTTTAATATATGTATTTAATAAAAATAATAGTAAAAGTTTTTCAGATTTCTGATATCAATTTTTCATTATTCTAAAATATCTTATTTCGATGGCTACTGTTGAAAAAGATTAATTTTATATGAATCTTATATATTTTTGAAACATATAGCAAAAATTCTTCGAATACCTGGTATTAATTTTCAATTCTCAATCAATTTATGTGAAGGACCCCTGTTAAAAAAAAATTTATAATAATTTTTTTTTGAAATATTTAGTGAAGCTTTTTCAGATTTCTGAGAATAATTTTCAATTCTGAAACTATTTATTTCAATGACTTCTTTGCGAATTTTGAAAAAATACAACTCTTCAATCAAATGTACAATTTTTAAAAGGAACGACTATTTCCGTTCTTTTTTTTTATTTTTTTCTGATCGATTTCGCTACATAACGAAACTACATATCATTAGCACAGTACCATTATAGTCATCAAGAAAAAGTATTGAAATATATTTTGATTTCGTTGGAAAAAAGGGAAAAAATTCAGAAATGAAAAAAAAACTGCAGTTTTGTGTTGTCGCCAAATAATAAATTGTAAAAATGTATAAGAATTCTGTTGAAAAAAATGTTATAATACGAATTATGATGAATGCATAATAAAACGTAAAACTAAAATGACAACTTGGATACTTACGCAACACAACAGAAACTAATAATAAGAACTACAATCAGAAGCTTCATTTTTCGATCTGGTCTCACCTCACTCCCATTTTTCTGATATGTACCTATATTTATTTCGAATTCAAAAAGTAATGTCTTGTTAAATGTTGGGGAAGAAATCGCATTTTCCAGATGATTCGACTTTGTGAAATAATTTTAAATGTTTTCATAGCATAATTAATTGAAATTTGACGAAATATTGAACTAAATTATTCATTTACGATAGGTATTTATTGTACAGTTATGGTAATAATATACTACCGCTAAAATTTCATACAACTCTTATTGATTAAATATTATGGATTATATTATTGCTAACATATGAGAATTATTACTAGATAAAAGCTGAATTACAGATTGAATTCAGAAAATCTCTTGAAAACTGTTTGGAATTACATTTAATAAAATTCCTTGGGACACACTGTCCTTCATAGACATGTAGATTAATAACAAATGTGAGCGGCAGCTAACCAATAAAGAATCAAAAGAAAACATAAATTATTGATAAAAATGATCTAAATCCACCACCCACGAAAAATTTGTTTAGATTGGATATTAATGGATAACAAATTCAACTACCATAAAAATGTTACACATAGAATTCAAAAAGGGCTTTTCTATTTCCCCTTTCAAAAAATAGATACCACATTCTCCAGAAAACGAATTCGGAATTCTAACCCATTTTCTCATCAGTAAGGAATTTGGATGCTAAATAAAAACAATCAATAAAATATATTATAATAGACATCACTTCATTTATTAACTATTTTGTCCGAAAGCAAAATTTTAAAACGTGTTTGAGTACCATGTAAAAATTAGGCTATTTCACAAAAAATGTTGAGAAAAGGATACGTTTTCCAGAGATATTTCAGATTAAAATTGTGGACCTTTCAGAGAATTGATCCAGATATTTTCTGGAATATTCAAAGAGACTCTTAGTAATAAATTGTCAACATATATTGTTTGAATTTTTACATAATTTGTATTTTCACACAGGCGCGTGGTAATTTTCAAATATTTGTCTATGATTGTATCTTCCTTTCAACATTTTTCTTTAAACTAGCCTAATTTTTACATGGTACTTAAACACTTTTTAAAATTTTGCTTACGAACAGAATATTTGATAAATTAAGCTATGTATATTATATTATATTTTATTGATTGTTTTTATTAAGCATACAAATACAGTCGACTCTCGTTAATTCAAACCTGCGATAATTCGAACCTCTCTATAATTCAAAGTTATCACGAGTTCCCTACCAAATCTCTTTATATTTCGAACTAAATCAATACATTTCCATACACTTGGTAATTCGAACGAAAAAATTATTGCTATTTAACAAAATGACGCGTTAATTCGAACTCATCAGCGTCCAACACTCGACAATTCAAAGTTGCAGAGAGAAGAGGCGGAAAGATTGTAAGTACATTTTGCGACTTGTATCAAGATACACGAGCCTTTGTTTTTGTTATGATTAGTTTGACTATTTGACGCACACACTTCTTACGAATGGGTTTGTTTAGTTATTCAGTTACTGTTACTCTTTCGTTGGTATGCAGATTAAAAGTTAGTGTTAGTTATGAGCCCTAGGAAGTATAGATGTTTGACGATTGCTGAAAAGAAAAAGTTAATCGAAAAAGTAGAAGAAGAGTCATGTTGCAAAAGAATTTAAGATTCCTCTGAGTACTCTCTCAACAGTAATAAAGCACAAGGAGAAAATTAATGCAACCTATACGGATTCTATTATACACAATAAATCAAATCATCCTCTGAATCAAAAATTATCAGCATTTAATTGTATGATCCATAGATTAGTTAATATTCCCATGAATCGAGAAAATTATATTTCAGAACTTAACATAAATAAACAAATAGCTTTTAATCATGAATATGATCCAAAGTTGATAGACAAATTATTGATGAATAAAAATAATAAAATAGCTTTAAATATGGTTTTTCCTAATATAAAAGAAAATTTTAAATACATTTCCTTAAATTACACTAAAGGTTTTTCTGAGAAAATTGCTACATACCTCAAAAATAAATATAATTTGAGAACTTCATTTAAAACTAATTCAAACTTGAGTAAATTTATCAAAAATAATAAAGACTACACACATAAGGATGATAAATCTGGGGTTTATAAGTTAACCTGCGGTGATTGCCCTAAAATTTACATAGGTCAAACTGGAAGAACTGGATGTGTGAACATTTGAAGAGTTTCCTCAATAATAAAAGCAATTCTACATATTCCAACCATTTGTTAGAAACAGGACATACTTTCAACCATAACTTTGAAATTCTACATATAGAAAGCAAAAGTTATGCCTTAAATCTGTTAGAATCCCTAGAGATAAATAAACATAATAAAATTGGAATATTACTTAACGAACAAATAGATTTAAATAGCTCACCTCTGTTAAATATATTCAGATAAGCTGGAATTTGCAGGGACCCTTTTTTGGGTTTTAGTGCCCAATAAAAATTTATTGTAGTTACTGTAATATAAATAGCTACGGATTTCGGAAACAAGCTTAGTTATTCAAAATGTGATCTTGCCTGATGATGCTACTGTGATAGCGAAACAATTGTTGTGAGTTTAACAATAAAAATTTGTGAAAATCAGAATAACCTTATTTCAAATTATTTAATATGGATTTTCACCAAGTAAGGACAGATACAATTCAATGTTCTTTTTTGAATCATAAACGATGAATTTCCTTTATGTAAAGACCGTTACAATCAATAATTGATATACTCGTAGCTTTTGAGAGTTGGGAGTACATTTGTGTTCTGATTATGTTTTGTAACTGCGTCCTTACACCATCTTAGGTAGAGCACTTTTTATATTTGACCCAACAGTGAAATGTTGACTGAAACCGTCTGACTAGAAAATTTCTCCTCTATTAAGATGGGGCTTGAACTTGGGAGCTTCCGTTTCCTGGTCCTCTACGGATTGAGCTGTCGGCAATGTCATTTTTTTTAGTTACCAGTAATTCTTGGACATAAAGATTTCAATCTATCATAAACACGAATGGATCTACTAGATATCTTAATTCAGTTGCAGCTTCTATGCTGGCCGAATAATACGATAACATACAATTTGTAAAAATAAAGCATATCATAATTTTTAAACCTTTCCAATAAATAAGAAAACAAAACGTTTGAGCCACTTTTTATTCATTTTTCATACATTATTACTGTCACTATCCCTTTATCCCTCCCGCAGCTGAGGCAACTCCTACTGCTGCAGTACCTAACTTAATGACAGAGTCTAGAAGTAAAGGAAAGCCGCCGCTACGTTTCTTCAACATTTTCTCTGCTATTTGTGGAATAGGGTTAGGAGTGATGCCTATGATATCCACCCTGAAAATACAAATGTGTAACTGAAAAGTATATATTTCTATAGGTATTAATATAACATCTCATTAAGCCAATTGCCATATATAATAATAATAATAATAATAGCTCTTTATTCTCGATCACATCCATACACATATAAATATAATAATATGAAGATGAAATAGAATAGTGTCAGAAATAAGAATTACATGATATAATCATCTAAACTGTATGGTTCTAGCTCAATGAGATATTCGAATAATCTTCTTTTGAAACATTTCATATTTTTTATAGTTTTTATATTTTTTGGAAGCATGTTATATATTTTGAGATTTTTTCTCTAAAAAATGTTCCCCTCTTCTGAAATCAAATCTTGAATATTTTATCCCTGTTGGCCAAAAATCATTTTTGTAAATATCCTCCTTCATTTTTAGAGGAACACTTACTAAAACACATTTATAGGTTAAATTTTCTTGGTTTTTTGTGTTCAGTTGTTTTACGCTTACTTCATTTTCTTCTAAATTACCTTTTTCTCTTACATAGTCTTTTATTACTTCAACCTGTACATTTGCTTTTATTTGGGATACAAATAGCCATAATTTCTTCTCTTGCTTGTCTGCTTTTATAGATTTAAATGTTGTATCTTCCAGTGGTCCTGTACCAACATTTGGTTTCTTATGCCTTCTTGATCTAACAGTAATGAATTCTTCCGATGTGGGTTTAGGCGAGAGTTCTTGTTCCATTTCATCTTTTTCCGTAGTTGGTTTTGAAATCAAAATAACTGGATTGTTGACATTTCTTTGAGTAATTTGTAGGTTACCTTTGTGTCTGTCATTTTTGGTTGTAGGTGGTAGCTCAGATGTACCATTATCTTCTTTGGATGTTTCTGCAGTAGTTTGTTTCGTGTTATTATATAACCTCCTTGTGACTTGCTGTACTTTGTTTACAGTTGAGGATTCAGTTTTTTGCGTTGCTTTCGAATATGTTTTCATTTCGTATTTTCCATTATCTTCCAGGAGCTGTATTTTTTCTGATAAAAGGATATTGTTTTGCATCAGGATTTGGTTCTTTTCGGTTATTTCCTTGATCAATTGTTTTAGATAGTTGTTTTCCAATTCCAGCATTTTATTCTGAACAATTGCATCTTTGAATTCTGTTGAACTTTCATGATTTTCTAACCTCTCATGTTTACATATAGTATTTTCCAAATTGCTTGCTCGTACAAGACATGATTTGTGGAAATTATTATAACACTTTCCACACTTCACATAATCTCTCACTTTTTTAGCACAATACGAACATTTAACATCGTTAAATTCCCCGTCTCTCTGGGAGCTCGCATCCGCGTCACTTTCATTCGACGCCATCTTGGCATCATCATGGCATTATGTAAGAATAAGAATGAGAATTCATTGCATCCCTCTATACGAAACAATTATATTAGGTCAGTGAAGCATTGATTATTTAAGTATAAATGTAAAGTGAAATAAAATGTTTTCCAATAGCGATGATACAATTTTTTTTTATTCGAAAGGTTACATTATATCATTTTGTATGGAAAATAATATCTATCAT
Organism: Megalocaria dilatata; assembly: GCA_034642435.1. NCBI lineage: Eukaryota > Metazoa > Arthropoda > Insecta > Coleoptera > Coccinellidae > Megalocaria > Megalocaria dilatata. The sequence continues at coordinate 40,758,739 of CM067856.1, read as the reverse complement.
TCAAATCATCACTTCACGATTTCGCCGTACGTACTGCATTTTGTCAACCCAAGTTTTCATCACTCTCTCACATAATCAGAATAAAATAATATAGATCATTTCCACAATTCATTAAGTTAACGTCAATTGTTCGGCTACCACTGTGGCTTTGTCAATTTACATTTTGAACTAACTCTTATCATTACACATTCACTTCTTATAAAAACTTTAAAAAAAAGATGAGATAAAAATTACGCAAAGGGATACAAATAACCATCAATTCACAGAAATACCGATAAAAAAATATGCGAAAAAGGGATATAAATAACCATAAAATACAATAGGGCCTATTATCAGAAAAACCTCAATAAGCAAAAATATAAAAACTCTTTCAAATGACTGACATATGTTGAATTTGAGATGTCTGGCGTGTAATTCTTTTCCTGAAAGATCTTTCTGTTTGAGTAATATATACCATAGGACAATCACTACAAGTCAATTTATAGACTTCAGATTTATTTTCTTTATTTGTTTGATCTTTGTTATTTTTCATATGAATTCCTGAATTATTAACCGTTCCAAAAGCTTTATTCAAGTCAAATATCATTTTAAAATATTTGGCAGTATTACCTGATATTTTATTCAAGTTAGGAATGTATCTTTCAGTCATTTCTTTTGTTAACAGGGTTAACTAAATTCAGTGCTATTTTCTTTTGTCTATTATAATTGGACTACAGTCGTCATTGGATGTAATTTGCCTAATAATATTCAATTCAATTCAAAAGTTATCACGATTTATAGATACTTCAACCAATCTATTGATCATACTGCGATAAGCAACCATTTTATGATTAATAGGATGGTTCTATGTTTAACGAATTGTGATATCTGTATACTACTCTGTCAAGAAAGTACCGGGAATTTTCAATTAAAACAACATTTTTACATTTAATCGTCAAAATTTATTGGGTCGCCTTCAAAATAGGCTCCATTTGCTCCAATACATCTATGCCAACGGCACTTCCAATTATCGAAACATTTTTTATAGGCGCTTTCCGGGATTGACTTTAGCTCTCGCGCCGAATTTTGTTTTACGGCTTCAATCGACTCAAAACGGGTGCCACGAAGGGGCAATTTTAGTTTTGGGAAGAGGAAAAAGTCGCAGGGAGCCGAATCCGGCGAATACGGTGGTTGCTGAAGCACGTTTGTTGAGTTTTTGGCGAGAAAGTCAGTCACAATCGTAGCTCGGTGAGAAGGCGCGTTATCGTCATGCAAAATCCATGAGTTGTTCGCCCACAAATTTGGCCGCTTCTTACGGATACGCTCACGCAAACGTTTCATAACGCCTAGGTAATACTCCTTCTTTACCGTCTGACCCTCTAGAACGAATTCGTAGTGCACCACGCCACGGATATCGAAGAAAACAATGAGCATCACCTTCAATCTCGTCGACCGTCCTTGAAGGCTCTGTACCACTGATATGCACGAGTTTTCGATAGAGCATTATCACCAAAGGCCTTTTGCAACATTTTCAATGTATCGGCACACGAAAATTCATTTGCAACACAAAACTTTAAACAAATTCTTTGCTCAACGTAATCACCCATAGTAAAAATCGGCACGCACTCTGACATCGACTGACTTAATCAGCTGTTGCAAACACACTAGTTGACAGATCCCGCTCAAGCTTGGCATAGTAATTAAGGACAGTGGTACCAACCTAGGAAAAAAAATTTTACCTGCCTCATTGCCCCGCCAGATTTAAATCGATAATTCCCGGTACTTTCTTGACAGAATGTACATATAACTTAATATATTTCCAAAGAAATAATTAACACAAGGTGTTAAATCACAGGACCTGAGAGGATAATTAATTGGACTGTTTCTTGAGATAATTTTATCACCAAATTTTGTTTTCAATAAATCGATTGTTGAGATGAATGTGTGGAAGATAGCAGCATCTTGTTGAAACCACACATCCCTTAGATTATTCTCAACAACATCAGGAAAAAATGAATTATTCTGTACCGTTCTCCATAAACTGTTACTCTTTGAACTTTTTTTTCTAAGAATTATGGACCAATGACTCCGCCAGCATGAATTTCACACCACACCCTGACATTATCTGTATGTAATGCTTCATGTGGATTTTCATCACTCCAAATTCTGCAATTCTGTTTGTTCACATAACCATTCAACCAAAAATGAGCTTCAATACTGAATAAAATTTTTCGATAAAATTGTTAATCGTTTTTAAGTTGTTCAAGAGCAGAAACAGAAAATGAGTGACGTTTATGGTAGTCAAATGGCTTCAGTTCTTGAACTAGTGGAAATTTGTAAGTATGTTAACACAAATCTTTTCTTAAAATTATCCAAATTGTTGTTTCAGAAAGATTTAATTGTTGAGAAGGACGTGGAACCGATAAATTTGGATATTATCTTATATAATATGCAATAACCAGATCAATATTCCTTAATGTGTGTGCATTTTTTGTCGCACTGGTACTCTTGTATCGTTTGAAGAAAATGAACTTTTAACTTCTTTTTTGAACATATAGACCGTCTAGAAAGTATCCGGAATTTATTAATTTTCATCATTTTAATATACTTTTTTTTTTGTAACATTCTAAGACAAAAGTTATGTATAAAATAGGTTGTGCAGATTGTCGGCTATTGTCAAACTTGCATGGCAACACTATTTCTCAAATATTGTTGATTGCCAACAGGTATACAATTTATGAAATAATGTCGCAACTAGAAAAAAAAACAGGTAGAGTATTTGTATAGAAAAGGTTTTCGAAACGTTTAAAAATTAGTGCAATTGACTGAACTGCGAAAAAGTGCTGTATATGAGACAATAAATAGGATAAATTTAGTGGCCTAAGAACGACACAATCCGCACCTGGGGTTTCGCAAATTGCTTAACAGATTTGGAAATCAACGAAATATAAAAGTATGTCCAGAAACCGTCCGTATGTCACTGAAAATACAAGGCTACACGTCAAGGAAACCAAAAAAAATCTCTATAATGACACCTTTATAAATGGAACGAAAGATAGAATTTTGTCAACGTTTTCAAGAAAATAATTTTAATAATATCTTTATATCTGATGAAAGTTCTTTCCAACTTGGTACTGCGCCTTTCTGTATAGTTGATGGTACCATTAATACTGAAAAGCATTGTGGCATTCTAAACGATTTTCCTCTTGAAACGGCGTATGCTTTATATCAAGAGGGGTGAAGATTTCAGCAGGATAATGCAAGATGCCATACTTCGGCCTATACTCAAGCTTGGATTCAAGAACACCAAGTGGCAAACATTTCATGGCCTGCAGATTCACCAGATCTTAATTCCATTGATAAAATATGGGGTCTAATGAAGATTTAAGTTGAACAAGCAGCACCACGAAAAAAAGATGCTTTAATTCAGTCAGTTTTACAGTCCTGGACTAGCATCACCGAAAATTATGGAGGTTTCATTCCCTTTAAAAAACATAAACTTGGATACATGCTGTACTCGTTTGCACAACATATATAAATACTTCGGAAGCGAGTCAACTGATATTACAGAAATAGTATAATCAGTATAAATAAGTTCGTGCGAGTTTTTTCGAAAATTGACAACATGAGTCATGCTGAAAAATCACTTTGTCGTGTCCGTCGGCGTATTGCGTTCATTTTTCTCGCAATATTCGGCTTAAACGCATCAATTGTGGTCAGTAATCCAATCATGTGGTATTTTCATTCGATTGTAGTAGTTCACAATACAAAACACCATAAACAAAGCATGATCTTCTCCCCATGAATATTCGGCTTGACAGTTGATGATGAGGTATCCATACCCGACGATTTGGATTATCGTAATGAACCTACTTTTCATCGCCCGTTTCAATGCAATGCAAAAACCCATTTCTTTTTTTACGTCTTTTAGCTTCAGCTCATACGGCACCCAATTTTCTACTTTCCGGACCAATCCCATTGCTCTCTTAGATGATGGAAAATGGCCAGCTGTGTGATTCCAAGTATTTTTTCGAGTTCCTCTTGCATTTGTGATATTCATCACGCCTTGCCTACAATTCTTCATCCTTGAATCAACTATGAAGGCGCTTCGTGTCATTCTTCGTCTTTCAAAACAAAATTGCCACTTTTAAATTGGGTAAACTACTTCTGCAACGTTAGTTCAGCTGAAGCATGGTCCCTATAAACATCCACTAAAATACGATTACTTTCGACAGCTTTTTTCTTCATATTGAAGTAATGAAGTAAAACTTCCCGCAAAAACACATTATTCGGTATAAAAGTTTACATTTTAAGAGAACACAGAAACTATGTTGTTCACACTTCAGCGAAATGGCAGATTCTGCAAAGAAAGCCTAATGATGATACTTCAAATTGAAGGTGCTTCCAGATAAAACAATGGAGTGAGAAACTATTATAGTAGCAATATATTTTATCAAAACCTCACGAATTCTTTTTTACCCCTAATATGAATACAAATTCTGGTACTTACATTTCCTCAAACTTTTTCCAGCATCTTCTTTCTACACTCAATTCAGCATCCCCATCTAATGCTCTGAAAATCAATTTATTTCAATGCATTTCGAATATCGAAATTTCGATGTTCCATTTAATTCATGGAAATATTGTTGATACAAGTTATCCAAAAAAATATGCTTTACCTTTGTAGCAAAGTGGTTTTTAATGCAATTTTGTGGTTCCAGGAAAAAATCATTTCTGTGGTTGATTATCAAGAGAATATTAGCAAAGTCAGATCATTATTTTTATTTGTTCACTCACAAAAGTATTAAGTTCAATTTGAAATCTTCAGTGTCAGAAAATTTCAAATTAACAACAATCATGAAATATACATATATAAAGATTTTTCTAGAGAAAAATTAATTTTATATAATCTAATATGTGTTTAATAAAAATAATATTAAAAGTTTTTCAGATTTCTGATATCAATTTTGAATTCTAAAATAATTTATTTCAGTGAGTCCTGAGAAAAGAGATTAATTTTATATTAATCTTCTATATTTTTAAAATATATAGCAAAACCTTTTCAGATTTCTGGTATTAATTTTCAATTCTGAACCAATTTATTTCAAAGACTCCTGTTGAAAAAAGTTAATTTTATATTAATCTTGAATATTTTTAAAATATACAGTAAAACTTTTTCAGATTTCTGATATAATTGTCAATTCTGAAACTATTTATTTCAATGACTTCTTTGCGAATTTTGAAAAAATTCAACTCTTCAATTTAACGTACAATTTTTATAAGGAAAGTTTTGATTCTTTCCAACTATGGAGTCGTCGATTTTTTCTGGGCGATTTTGCTATATAACAAAATTACATATCATTGGCACAGTACCATTACAGTCGTCAAGAAAAGGTATGGAAATATATTCTGATTTCGTTAGAAGAAAAGACAAATCTGCGAGCAAAAATCACGAAATGAAAAAAAACCGCAGTTTTTTCTAGTCGCCAAATAATTAATTGCAGAATGTTTAAGAATTCTGTTCTAAAAAATGTTATAATACTAATTGTGCTGAATGCATAATCCCTACTTATTATATATATTATATATTATCCCTATCCCTATCCCTACTTCCCTATCCCTACTATAATATTATAAATGCGAATGTAAGTTTGTTTGTTACGTTTTCACGCAAAAACTACTGAACCGATCATCATGAAACTTTGTACATATACTCTTGAAGGTATTAGAAGTAACATAGGGTACTTTATATTTAAAAAAAAATTTTTTTTTACGAAAGATAAAACAATTGTTTGTCAAAAAATCGTCAAATTTAGCTACTTCAGTAATGAAGTTTTACTATTATTATACCCTTACCCTTTATCTTTCATACTTATTTAATGACTCCACTGCGGGCGAAGCCGCGGGTAAAAAGCTAGTATAATATTATAAATGCGAATGTAAGTTTGTTTGTTACGCTTTCACGCAAAAACTACTGAACCGATCATCATGAAACTTTGTACATATACTCTTGAATGTATTAGAAGTAACATAGGGTACTTTATATTTAAAAAAAAAAATTTTTTTACGAAAGATAAAACAATTGTTTGTCAAAAAATCGTCAAATTTAGCTACTTCAGTAATGAAGTTTTACTATTATTATACCCTTACCCTTTATCTTTCATACTTATTTAATGACTCCACTGCGGGCGAAGCCGCGGGTAAAAAGCTATAATATTATAAATGCGAATGTAAGTTTGTTTGTTACGCTTTCACGCAAAAACTACTGAACCGATCATCATGAAACTTTGTACATATACTCTTGAAGGTATTAGAAGTAACATAGGGTACTTTATATTTAAAAAAAAAATTTTTTTACGAAATTATGTAGCCTGTTCACGTGTATCTAATGCCAGGAATTTACACATATTTGCACGCGACAGGAAAACTTATAACATTGTCTACAAAAATATCTTAAATTAATACTTTGTATTTTATTTTTTTAAATTGTTAGAATTCAGAATTATTTATTTGTGTTACGGTGAAATATATTTTAACATTTGTTGATGCATTTCAATAAGCATATATTAAAGTGTTGAAACTTCTGTCTGTAGTAGATTTTAAAAATTGTTGATCTCAGCCAAACAATAAAATTTAGTTATCATATTGACTCATTACTATTATTATACCCTTACCCTTTATCTTTCATACTTATTTAATGACTCCACTGCGGGCGAAGCCGCGGGTAAAAAGCTATCCCTACTTAATATTATAAATGCGAATGTAAGTTTGTTTGTTACGCTTTCACGCAAAAACTACTGAACCGATCATCATGAAACTTTGTACATATACTCTTGAAGGTATTAGAAGTAACATAGGGTACTTTATATTTAAAAAAAAAATTTTTTTACGAAAGATAAAACAATTGTTTGTCAAAAAATCGTCAAATTTAGCTACTTCAGTAATGAAGTTTTACTATTATTATACCCTTACCCTTTATCTTTCATACTTATTTAATGACTCCACTGCGGGCGAAGCCGCGGGTAAAAAGCTAGTAAAATATAAAACTAAAATGACTTGAACACTTACGCAACACAACAGACACTAACAACAAGAACAACAATCAGAAGTTTCATTTTTCGATCTGGTTTCACCTCACTCCCGTTTTTCTCATATGGACCTATATTTATATCGAGTTCAAAAAGTAATATTTTGTTAAATGTTGGGGAAGAAATCGTATTTTCCAGATGATTCGACTTTGTGAAATGATTCGAAATGTTTTCATAGCATAATTGATTGAAATTTGACGAAAGATTGAACTAAATTATTAATTTACGATAGGTATTTATTGTACAGCTTTGATAAAGAATATACTACCGGTAAAATTTCGTACAAGACTTACTGATTAAATATTATGGATTATATTATTGCTGACGCATGAAAAATGACGAATAAATAATTGCTTGTTACTAGATAATAGCTGGATTAATTCTGTGAAACCCATACAGATTTTATCTGAAAAATCTCTTGAAAACTTTTCGGAATTACATTTAATAAAATGCCTTGGAAGCACTTTATACAAATATAGATTAATAACAAATGTGAACGACAGCTAACCAATAAAGAATCAAAAGAAAACAAAGTATTGATAAAAATTATCTAAATCCATCACCCACGAAAAATTTGTTTCGCTTGGATAATAAGGAATAACAAATTCAATTACCAAAAAATGTTCCACATAGAATTCAAAGAAGTTTTTTTCATTTTCCTTTTCATAAAATAGATAGCACATTCTCCAGAAAAATGATTTGAAATTCTAGCCCATTTTTACATCAATTAGGAGTTTGGATGCTAAATAAGAACAATCAATAAAATATATATACATACCTTTATTCATCAAATATTCTGTTCGAAAGCAAAATTTTTAAACGATTTTGAGTAACATGCAAAAATTAGGCTGTGTAACAAAAAAATGTTGAAAAGAGGATACGTTTTCAATAGATATTTTAGATTGAATCTGTAGAGCTTATGGAGAATTGATCCAGATATTTTCTGTAATATTCAAAAAACTCTTGGTAATAAACTGTCAACATATAATGTTTGAATTTTTACATAATTTGAATTTTCACAGATGCGCGTGGTAATTTTCAAATATTTGTCTATACTTGTATCTTCTTTTCAACATATTTCTGTGAATTAGCCTAATTTTTAGATGGTACTCAAATACTTCTTAAAATTTTGCTTTCGAAAAAAATATTTGATAAATTAAGTTATGTATATTACATATATTTTATTGATTGTTTATATTTAGCATACAAATAACTCCCAATTGAAGATAAAATGGGTTAGAATTTAAAATTCTTTTCCTTCAAAATGTGCTATCTATTTTAGAAAAAGGGCAATTTGAGACTCATTACTTCTATTGGAATAACTGCCAATACAAGAATGTTTCCTAAAATTCAGCATGAAAAGTTCAAATTTGAACTTTCTGATATACTTTTCGAGTGTTTCGAAATAAGATAAGTATTTCCATAGATCAAGTTCATTCATTTGTAGTTTTTTGTTTTTCAATTTCTCTTGCTATTATTTCACAATGAAATATTTATTTGTATGATCATAATTACATTATTTTTCAAAACTTGATCTTCTCCATTCAATAAGATTTATCATTACCCAAAGTGTATAGAAAATGTTTAATCGTGGATACGTATACCATATCTTATTTATTGGTTCACATTTAGGGAATAAAATCAAATTTGTTGAGTTCATTCCAGATAAAACCCAATATTTTATTTTCAAATATAAAAAAAACAGAAAAATTCATCGATACCTCTTCATAATTTATTTTATTCAACAAAATTGAATCAAAATCACTTAGAATAACTAAGTTGTTTTGTTTACATTTGAAATTCTAAAATATCATATGATATTCCATAATATAAAGAAATGTAGAATAAAGGAAATTAATAGAAAATATAAATCACATGTGGTTGATACAATATTGTTTCGCTCCGGAAATTTGACTACCAAATTTTGAGCCACAAAATGCCTTGTACATTTAAAAATATAGCACATTGGGAACAACGATTGAAAATATTTATCTCAGTGCTTATCAGTCAACTCTAAGAATTATTTTTAGAGCAGTGCTTCTTTGACAAAATGTGTACCGTAAGATATTTTTAAAGATATTAAATAGTAATTTTATGTTAATAAAAGCCTTCGATAGTAAGACTCATGTCACTTCAACCAAAGAATGAAAAATAAAAACTGCCAAGAATAAATATTACATTATCCTAAAATATATTATAACTACGTCCGCACTTTGAAGAACTGAAAAATGGAACAGCATAACTCAAAGCAAATTATTAACTCTATAAAAACATAAAAATACTAATTATAGTAATATATGTATTATCAATATTCACTCTTGGAATTATGGACATTTTGACATCAGGAAGGTGGTTTGAGGAGTTTATGAGGGTCTTTGTTCTCTTTTCTAGGCAGTTGGGTTTCGTGGTATTGGTTTTTATTCAGGGCAATTTAATGATGTTAATATTTTGTATATAAAGTCTGTCGTGTTTAGTATAACTGAAGCGTTTCCTTTATTTGCCGGAAGAATAATAATATTAGTATTATTACGGAGATTTATGGGGCATACTCATTTAGCAAATGTATAATGTTGGGAGGAATCCTGAGGAATGTATCTCATATAATGGGATGAATTTTCGCAAGGGAAACTTCCCCCATCCAAAATTACACTGAAAGAGCATGCCTGATGAATTTATGCAATAATCCGGATATTATTGTTCTTCTGGCAGATAAAGGAAATGCTATAGATATACTAAACACGACAGACTATATAGACAAAATCTCAATTTCATCAAGTTGCCCTGAATACAAATCAACACCAGAAGACCCAACTTCCTACCTTGAAAATAAAACAAAGACACTCATGAACTCCTCAAAACTCCCTCCTGATGTCAAAAAATCTATAATTCCAAGAGAACAATAATTCGAATTCCTCGAATATACGGTCTACCCAAAATACACAAATCCGATTTATCTCTTGGTTCTATTGACAGCTACACATCGTCTTGCTAAAAACTTAGCATCCATACCCAACCTCTATCAGAAGGATTCTTATCCCATGTGAGGAATTCTTTCCATTTTATTGATATCTTAAAAACCTTTCAGATTCAAGAAACTGTCATCTTTGTCAGTTTCGACATCGTATCCCTCTTCAAGAACATCTCACTCTACGAAACCCTAGGTAATATGTTGTCATCAGATTCTGTAAAATTTCTTGGAGTTCATGTTGATCAACAACTAAGATGGCATTACCAAGTGAATCATGTGTGTAAGAAATTAAACAACGCTTTTTATGCCATATCTTGTCTTAAGGACACGTTTCCTGTAGATGCTCTACTCGGGGTATAATATGGTATGGTATATAGCCATTTGTGTTACAACATGGTTCTGGGGGGGGTCATCTGTAGATATAGAGCGAGTATTTATTTGTTAGAAAAAGATCTTAAGACTGATATTTAATCTGAAACCTCGTGATTCCTGCTGTCCGTTGTGCCACGAGCATGAGATTTTGACATTTTCTGAATTGCCTGTTATATATCCAACTTCACAAGCCTGCCTTGAAGAAATGCTCTGATTTCCACAATTACGGAACCAGACATGCGAACATAATATGTATTCATTCCAAGGCATCACACTGCTGAACATCAATAAGCATCATCTTTCATTGGAACCAAATTTTATGATCATTTGCCGAATAAGTTCAAGGCACTGACTAACAGACAGTTCAAGAGTAAGGTCAAGGCACTATTAGTGAACAAGTATACTACATTATTAAAACATATTGTAGAAATTACTAGAATTTCTACAATTTGTTTTAATTATGATCAACTACCAAATAGTAACGGCTGAAACAATTCAGTATCTGAAAAGTATAGTATAGAATTAATTAATATTTCTGCAATGAAATGGAATAACTTTTTGCTTCTGTCATTTTTTTGTAGCTTTAGTAATTTGTGTTTGTTATTTTTATTCGTGACTTATCCTATATATTATTAAATGTCTTAAAGTATCAATAAATTATTTAAATTTTACCCTCTCTAGGAAACAATTCCCTACAGTTTTGTCGCCTACATGCCCCATACAGTACTTTTATAGCATTTTTTTCGCTTCTTGAATATTCTTATGCTTTCAGTGCACTTTCATTTTGGTCGCAAATTACCACAACATCAAATTTGAATTTCTGATTCAAAAATTGATGAAAATACAGTATTCATTTATAGTTGTTAAACAGTTTCAATGAATAAATTGTGTTATTCTTCATTTCCATTTTCCTACAATATTATTTTCAATATCCCTTTTTCACTGACGCGATTATGGCATCTTTAGCTGCACTTAAAGCTGCTTCAGAACGTATCGCAACTGTAAAGCTTATAAGTAAAGTAGAAAAAACGTTATGTTTCTTCAATATTTTTTCTGCTATTTGTGGAATAGGGTTTGGTTCAATGCCTATGATCTCAGCCCTGAAAATACTAAAAGGAAAATCGAAAGTTACATATTTCTATGGATAAGAATATAACATCCCATCAAAGCCGTATAAGAATTATAAGAATAAGAATGAGAATTAATCGCATCCTTTAAGACACAACAATTATTTAAGACTGGTCAAACAAAGAGTGATCAATTAAATATAAAAATAAAGAGAAATATGATGGCGAACAAAAATATAATAAAAGGAATATCAACATATGTACATTGCTAAGTCAACTTTCAATCTTGAACTTCTCTGCAACTTCAGTAGCAACTTCCTATCAGCAATTTGGTCAGTTTATAATAAAATGTTGAAATTTTGAAGCTTTGTGACTTTAATAGGAAAAAAAACAATTTTTTGTCGGATTATGATACTCAGAGTATTTATTTAGAAACTGACGAACAAACAATGAGTGAGTTCCTGTGACATCCTTCGGAGAAGGAACAAACAAGCATCTCACATACAAACTAGAAAATGTTTCTGAAACGAATGAGACAGATTGAAAAATAATCTAGTGACTACCCCAATCGAACCAACAGTCATAAACTAATTTAACGAATTAATAACGAAAATTGAATCCAAGAAAAATCCTGACACAGGAGGACGTTAGGTCTAACGTGTTGGATATTCTAATAACTCTTGCAGGGGGTGATCTGTACATTTAATAGGTTCAAACAGTGCAGAAACTGTACTGTGTGAAGAATTTTTCCAGATTTTTAAAGCAGCAACTACAAACATTCGCAACTAGGTGAAATAATAAGGTTTTATGTTTGATTTCAAGTAATCATTGCTATATCTATAGCTATCGATATGAACTTGAAATTCTTTATGATGCGGTGTTATAAGGGTCCTACTAACCTCTTAATTTCGGAAGGTGAGGTGTTTCGTTCCAACTTGCACGCCCCTGAACTCTTTAGATTGACGATGGGCTGCCCATGACGCCTGTGACTTTGTTTCACGTTAAAACAAAGTTGTTCTCTGCTCTACTTGAAGCCGGCGAGGACGGTGAACTATGTATTGGAAAGCGAACGCGTCCTCTATGTGATACGCAGAGAAGTTGTAGCAGAGCGGAATTCTGGGCAAGTAGCGGGAACGTTGCCAAACACTTCCTTCCCAGTGAGCATCGGTAGAGTCACGACATAGAGCATTGGTGTTTAGTATGAAACAGTCCGCCGCTGAGCTAGACGCGGTACCATCTCAAGACAGGGATACTGTGAGATGAAAAGGATAGTTATCTCGGAAAAATCGAATGGGATACTCGGTGGCTACCAGTGGAGGGATAGTCGTCACCATTGAAGCTCTTCAGGATGCGGTGTTATGAGGGAGCTTCTAACCTCTTAATTTCGGGAGGTAAGGCGTTTCGTTTCAACTTGCAAGCCCCCAAACCCTTCAGATTGGCAATGGGGTGGTGCAAGCCTCCCAATGACGCCTGTGTTAATTCATTTATAAAATCTAAATGGTACATTTGATGTTTTATTAGGAGTTCAAATAAGCTTCCACCGTTTTTTAACATAAATTAAATATTTATTATAGAAGAAAGTTTGCTGAGTGACTAATGTTAGAGCAAGTTCTTTTTGTGTTTGAGATGAATCTTCCTCCAATAATTCCTCCAATTCTGCATCCTCGTAAATTTTTGGCCTTCCACTGCGATCTTTGTCTTCTACGTCGAAATCACCGTTTTTAAACTTTTGAAACCACTCTCGACACGTTCTCTCACTCAAAGCACCCTCACCATATGCTTCTACGAGCAATTGATGCGCCTCAGCAGCAGATTTCTTTAAATTAAAGAAGTAAACTAATATTTCCCGCAAATGACGCTTACTTGGCTCAAATTTTGACATTTTCAACTTATAAAAATTATATTTTACTAATATAAAATCAATGATATTAATAGGTTATGTTGTTCTTGAATGTCCAAACTATTTTTTAAGCCGGTTATCATCTGCGAAAGCTAACCGAAACTCCGTGCCGCGCCATCTACAATAAAACGGCGGAAACTTATTTGTACTCCTAATAAGAGTTACGATTTTTTGAGAATGGAATGTAATTTTACTCTATGGTATAATGGCTACTGTATTTTTAGTGTAAGTTACCAGTCGCGTACATGCTCACGCCTCTTCGACTCTCTGCGATTAATGTTTATTGTTGTATTTTCTCAGAATAAACTATTATTATATTATGAGGGTCATAAATACTCTAGGTCCCTTTTGTGAATAGTAATTAAATATGATGCACAGGTTATTTTGTTGAGATTTGAGAGTTTTCAAGTGAAAAATCGTTTCATAAGTAAAGACCGAAACAATCAAGAATTTATTAGGCTTCCAAGAGTTGGGAGTACATTTGTGGCTTTGTAACTACGTCTTACCCACCTTAGGTATAGCACTATTCATTTTTGACCCTATGCTGAAATGGTAATTGAAACCGTCTTCTTTCAAGATGGAACTTGAACTCGGGAGCTTTCGTTTCCTTGTCCAGTGCTCTACCGACTGCGCTATCGGCGTTGTTATTTTTTTCTGTGATCTATCATAAACGCGAATCTATATTGAAGTGGATCTACTAGATATAACATAAAATTTATTACTTCGATTCAAAAATTCCTGAAAATAAAGAATATATTCATAATTTTTAAACCTTTTCAATAAGTAAAAAAAAGAAACATTTGTACATAATTTTTATTAATTTTTTATAAATTATTACTGTCACTATCCCTTAGACACTGCCGCGGCTGAGGCAGCCCCAGCTGCACCTGAAGCTGCTGCAGAAGATATCGCAACTATAGCGGTTATAAGTGCAGTAATGCCAATGAAACGTTTCTTCAACATTTTTTCTGCTATTTGTGGTATAGGGTTAGGATTGAAGCCCATGATATCTGCCCTGAAAATAAAAATGTGTAATTGAAAAGTTCATATTTCTATGGGTAAGAACATAACATTTCATTAAGCCAATCGCCATTTATAAGAGCACGACTGAGAATTAATTGCGTCCCACTGGACAAAACAATTATATTGGACAAGTCAAATAAACAATGATTAATTAAGTAAAAAAGTGAAGTGAAATGAAGGGTTTTTCAAAACTGATAATGCGAGTTGAAAATAAAAAAAAACAGTTAAAATAAAATAAATATAGGTTTCTACTTTATACAAGGTATATAAAATTATTTAAATATTTTAATATTAGCCTTCTACATATCAAATTTCAAAAAATTATATTTTATAATTATAACTTCAGGAATTAAATTAAATTAATGTCATATTATAAGTACCACTTATATCAAATGGCATAAAATAAACATTCATTATAAGACATCCAAATGATATAACAAAATCTAATAAATAAAAATTGTTAACCAAAATCCTATAAATTGAATATTTTGAGTAGACAAAATTTTGTTTCTGCTCATCAATCTTATGAAAACAGATTTTATATGTCGTTTGATATAAGTGACATCAATTCAATTCCTTGAGTTATAATTATTAAATATAATTTTTTGAAATTAAGTATGTAGAAGGCTAATATTAAAATATTAAAATAATTTTATATACCTCCTATCAAGTATAAAACTCTATTTATTTTATTTTATTCATAATATATAATTATTTAGTTTCCTTAACATTCTTTATACAGTTAGTCCTTCTGCTATAACAGAGGCCGTTAAATTGCCTTTCAATCTTTTAGATCAATGGTAACACACAGAATTATTTATTTGATTAAACCCATTTAAATTTTCATTATTCATTTACCAGAAGCCTTCTGAATTGTTAAAAGACGAGAAAATATTTTTGCTGATTGATATATTATTGAATATGAATATAATTGAGTACTGACGAAGCAAAGTCTCTCTTAAAACTTGTTTTTTAGTAATGCTTTTACATATCTTGAGATTTTATAGAAAGTAGCTTAGTTAGATATCCAATAATATTGAATATAAGATTTATGATTAAATTCTTAAGATTATGTTAAACATTTTTGAAAGATATTTGTTTTCATAAGATTAATGAGCAGAAGCAAAATTTTGTCTACTCAAAATATTTAATTTATAGGATTTTGGTTAACAATTTTTATTTATTGGATTTTGTTATATCATTTGGATGTATTATAATGAATGTTTATTTTATATGTCGTTTGATATAAGTGGTACTTATATGACATTAATTTAACTCAATGTTATTTTTTTTATTTTTGTTTGAAATTTTGCCCATTATAATTGAACTATAGCCGTCATTGGATGTAATTTGCTTATTAATATTCAATATTATATGCAGCAATTTTCTGATTAATAGGATAGTTCGATGTTTGATGAGTTGTGATATCTGTATACGTTGTTTTACGGAAAATACTAAATTCATGCAAATCATCTTTTCTCGAATTTTCAGGACCAGGAAATTTTTTAATAGAATTATTTTATTTCTTAAAAGTGTATTGAACATTTGAATGAATTTTATCAATGAAATCATTAAAATTGCAAAGCAAAAAGATTTTTTTCTCTCACATAAATTTGGCTGTATTTCATTAATGGTACGTTCAATATTTATTTTTAATTGCTCAGTTGTTGTTGGATTATCAGCATACGCATGTGACTTGACATGTTTTCAAAGAAAGAAATCACAAGGTGTCAAATCATACGACCTGAGAGGATAATTAACTGGACCATTTCTTGAGATAATTTTATCACCAAATTTTGTTTTCAATAAATTGATTGTTAAGTTGGCTATGGGGCAGGTAGCAGCATCTTGTTGAAACCACACATTTCCTTCAGATTACTCTCAACAACAATAGGAAAAAAATTCACTTAACATCGTTCTACATTAACTTTTAGTCTTTGACTATTTTCTTCAAAGAAATATAGACCAATAACCTCGCCAGCATGTGCACGCCACACCGTGACTTAATCTGTATATAATGGTGTCTGAACAATTTCGTGTGGATTTTCATCACTCCAAATTTTGCAATTCTGTTTGTTTACATAACCATTCAACCAAAAATGAGTTTATCACTGAATCAAATTTCTCGATAAAGTTATTCAACATTTTCAAGAACAAAATCAAAAATAAAGTGACGCTTATGGAGGTTAGATGGCTTCAGTTCTAGAACTAGTTGAATTTTTTTAGGATGTAAACTTAAATCTCTTCATGAAATTATCCAAGTTGTTTCAGAAAGATTTAATTGTTGAGAACGATGTGAAACTGATAAATTTGGATTTCTCTTGCTACAACCAAGTCAATATTCCTTTGTGTGTATGCATTTCTTTGTCCTTAAGGTACTCTTGTGTCGTTTAAAGAAAATCAACTTTCAACTTCCTTTTTTGAACATAATATGCTGATTATTTTAATTCTTTGGGACAGATGGTTATACAGTTCGATGTTGAAAAAAAATTGCTTCTGAATCTAACATAATTTCATTTGAACACTCCGATATTTCGACAACTCTTCATTTCATTCAATTTTTTTGTTTCAATGGAATATATTGATGTATTTAGATTGGAAATTGAAGATAAATGAAATATTCCATAGATGTTTGATGTAGTTAAGATTATTTTAATACATTTAGTGGATATAACTTTCAGTTAAAGTCAATGCTGTTTTCCGTGAAATATTTTATTTGAATGACTTTCATCCCTATCAAAACACATACTTTTGGAGACAGCCTATACTTGTTTGCGCATCACACATAAATACTTTGGAAGTGACTCAACTGATATTACAGAAATAGTATAAACAGTATAAATAAGTTCGTTCGGTTTTTTTTTGTAGGAAATTGAAGCTTTATTGTCAAAAATTGGTTATACATTCAAAGTTCAAAATATTGCCCGTCGCTGGCCACTACTTATTCCTATCTTTCTGGCAATTGACTCAAAAAAAGGCCGGCTCTTTTGCCGCTATTCAAGCATCGATCCACTTTTTGACTAAATCATAATTGGAGAAGTGCTGGTCAGCTAAGCCATGTTGCATCGATCGGAAGAGAAGGTAACCGGACGGAGCAATATCTGGGCTGTACGGCGTTTGGGGTAGGATTTCCCATTCGAGCATTTCGAAGTACGTTTTAACGAGCGACGCAACATGATCAGGTATCCATATGCTGCCCAACTTTTTGGATTATAGTGATGGACCCACTTTTCATTAACAGTTACAATTCAATGCAAAACCTTCTTTCTTTTAACCGTTGGAGCAGCTGTTCACACTTGAAAAAACGGCATTCGACGTCTCTTGGCTTCAGTTCACACGGCACCCAATTTTCTACCTTTCGGATCGTTTCCATTGCTTTCAAAAGGTGAAAAATAGCTGGCTGAGTGACTCCAAGTATTTTTGCGAGTTTTTCTTGCATTTGTGAGGAATCTTCATCGAGCCTTGCCTCCAATTCTTCATCCTTAAACTTTAGGGGCGTTTCGGGTCGTTCTTTGTCTTCCAAATCAAATCTGCCACTTTCAAATCGGGTGAACCACTTCTGACACGTTCGTTCAGCTAGAGCATGGTCACCATAAATATCCACTAAAATAAAATTACTTTCGGCAGCCCTTTTCTTCATATTGAAGTAAAACTCCCCGCAAAAACATACTATTCGGTTTAAAAGTTGACATTTTGAGAGAACACAGAAACTATTATATGTTGTTTACACTTCAGCGAAATGAGAGATACTGAAAAGAAAGCCTAATGATGACACTTCAAAATTAAGGTGTTTTAAGATGAAACAATGGAACGATAAACTAATAGTGATATATGTTATCAAAACGGCACGAACTTATTTTTATATTGAATACAAATTCTGGTACTTACATTTCCTCCAACTTTTTCCAGCAGGCTCTTTCTATACTCAACTCTGTATCCTCATTATTTGCAGCCAATGCTCTGAAAATGATTTTTTTTCAATGCATTTTGAATATTGAAATTTCGACTTGATTAACTAGGAAGAAATTCTGAAGGATATTTTCCATTTAATCCATGGAAATATATATGATACAAGTTATCCAAAAAAAGTAAGTCTATACCTTTTTAGCATATCTTGTTTAATTCTATATTAATCTAATATGTTTTAGTAAATATCAAGTGAAACTTTTTCAGATTTCTGATATCAAATTTCAATTCTGAAAAAAATTTTTTCAATGATTCCCATTTATTTATTCATTTTGAATGGGAATCATTGAAATAATTTTATTATTTTATTTTTATTTTTAATTTTTAATAATATATATTTACATATATATATATATATATATATATCTAAATATATATATATATGTATATATATAAATTTTGAAAATATATAACTCTTCAATCAAATGTAGAATTTTTAAAGAAAGTTTTATTTGTTTCTAACCACGCAGTACTCGGTTTGTTTTATTTTTTCTGGGCGATTTTACTACACAACAAAATTATAGGCCGCCAATTTATTATTTTTCATAATTTCAATAAACTTCTTTTTTGTAACATTCTAAGACAGAAGTAATGTATAAAATAGGTTGTGCAGATAGTCGGCACCAAAACTGCATGGCAACACTATTTGTCAGATATTGTCGATTGTCAACAGGTATACAATTTATGAAATAATGTCACAACTAGAAAAAAGAAAACAGGTAGAATATTTGTGTAGAAAAGGTTTTCGAAATATTTAAAAATTAGTGCAATTGACTGAACTAGAAATAAGTACTGTAGATGAGACAATGAAGATGATAAAAATGGCATGGATATGAGGCATAGACTAGTTTCAGGAAGACCGCTTAAGATTAAAGGAAACAGTTCAAATGCTTTATTGGCCTTAGGACGGCACAATCCGAACTTGGGATTTCGCAAATTGGCTAACAGATTTTGAAATCAAAGAAATATGAAAGTATGCCCAGAAATCACTTATCACACATATCAAGGAAACCAAAAAAAATCCTATAAGACACCCTTACAAAAGGAACGAAGGATAGAATTTTGTCAACGTTTTCAAGAAGATAATTTCAATAATGTCTTTATATCTGATGAAAGTTGTTTCCAACTTGGTGGAAATCACTTGAGAATCCTCTCAAAAGAACCTGTTACTTTTCAAATTTCCAAGTTTCACAGCAAAATAATGGTTAAGGGAGCAATATCTCAGCGTGGTGCTACGCCTCTCTGTATAGTTGATGGTACCATTAATAATGAAAAGTATTGGGGCATTCTAAACATTGAAACGGCGCATGCTTTATATCCAGAGGGCTGGCGTTTTCAGCAGGATAATGCAAGATGTCATACTTCGGCCAGTACTCAAGCTTGGATGCAAGAACACCAAGTGATAACCATTTCATTGCCAGTAGCTTCACCAGATCTTAGTCTCATTGAGAACATATGGGGACTAATGAATATTGAAGTTGAACGAGCAGCGCCACAAAGTAAAGATGATTTAATTCAGTCAGTTTTACAGTCCTGGACTACCACCAACGAAAGTTCTAGAGATGGTCTAGTTTCGGATGTACCTCGATATTCAGTCAAGTGTTTACAGTTAAATGGGGGTTGTATAAGTAAATAAGATGAATATTTCGTTATAATTTTCTAATTCAAGAATTAAAAATATATTAAATTTAATTAATCCGGTTGTTCTGTACCAAAATTAATTAATAAGGAGTATGAGCTATGGTAATAGAAAGTTCTAGAAACCGAGACAGTGTAACATACATCTGTATAACAATTCTATACTTAATGTTTACAGTTAAATGGGGGTTTTATAAGTAAATAAGATGAATATTTCGTTATAATTTTCTAATTCAAGAATTAAAAATATATTAAATTTAATTAATCCTGTTGTTCTGTACCAAAATTAAGCAATAAGGAGTATGAGCTATGGTAATAGAAAGTTCTAGAAACCGAGACAGTGTAACATACATCTGTATAACAATTCTATACTCAAACAAACTCGACAAGGTTTTGTTGATTACATCTCTGTGATCAACAAAACCTTGTCTAGTTTATTTGGGTATAGAATTGTTGTTATACAGATATATGTTACACTGTTTCGATTTCTAGAACTTTCTATTGCCATAGCTCATACTCTTTATCAATTATTTGTGGTACAGATCAGCCGAATTAATTTATTCCAAAACGTTATTATTCTTGAATATTTTTATCGATTCCAGAATGTCTAGTGCCTTTCGCTTCCAGATGTAGTATTTCAATATTGTCCTATTCTGGAAAGATATGATTGGTTTCGAAAAAATATTTTGCAGAGTATTTCCGGCTCCTACATGATTTTAACCTTTATTTTGGAAATATATTCTGGTTTGTCCGATGATGTTGATAATAATTGAAAATTTAGAAAAGAGCACCAAATATTCAGATTAATATTCAAGAGATACATCCCAGAATCATAAGATACATCACAATTGAATAAATGATTAAAAAATAGACATTTTCCAGTGTTCTTACTTCAAAACAGCATATATGTAGTACAATCGAAAAATATTTAAATAAAAATTATAAATTATACTCTCCTCAATTTCTGCAAATCTAAAAGTCTAAAAATCAACGGATGTATGGCAATGTCTATAGAATCCACATAGAATGTCACTTTTCATATCGTTTAAGCCGAACTGTGGTATTTTATCCAAAACAGGTAATTTATTAGCCGAATTAATAAATGTTGTCGAGTTTGTTCCAGTATAGAATTGTTATACAGATGTATATTACACTATCTCGATTTCTAGAACTTTCTATTACCATAGCTCATCCTCCTTATTAATGATTAAAAATATATACTAAATAATTACAATTGAGTTTTGCTTTTTCCGGATACTTTCTAGATGTACTATACATATCATTGGGACAATATCATTACATTCGTTACGAAAAAATATTGAAATATACTACTCTGTCAAGAAAGTACCGGGAATTTTCAATTAAAACAACATTTTTACATTTAATCGTCAAAATTTATTGGGTCGCCTTCAAAATAGGCTCCATTTGCTCCAATACATCTATGCCAATGGCGCTTCCAATTATCGAAAAATTTTTTATAGGCGCTTTCCGGGATGGACTTTAGCTCTCGCGCCGAATTTTTTTTTATGGCTTCAATCGACTCAAAACGGGTGCCACGAAGGGGCAATTTTAGTTTTGGGAAGAGGAAAAAGTCGCAGGGAGCCAAATCCGGCGAATACGGTGGTTGCTGAAGCACGTTTGTTGAGTTTTTGGCGAGAAAGTCAGTCACAATCGTAGCTCGGTGAGAAGGCGCGTTATCGTCATGCAAAATCCATGAGTTGTTCGCCCACAAATTTGGCCGCTTCTTACGGATACGCTCACGCAAACGTTTCATAACGCCTAGGTAATACTCCTTGTTTACCGTCTGACCCTCTGGAACGAATTCGTAGTGCACCACGCCACGGATATCGAAGAAAACAATGAGCATCACCTTCATTTTCGAGCGGCTTTGGCGTGGTTTTTTCGGTTTCGGCTCATTTTTTGCCACCCATTCCGATGATTGCTGGCTTGTTTGCATATCGTACTCCTAGACCCAGGTCTTATCACCAGTTATAATGCGCTCCATGAATGTAGAATCGGAATTACAGCGATCCAGCATGTCTTAAGCAACCTGTTCGCGATGTCGTTTTTGAAGAAAATTCAGGTCTTTCGGTACGAGTCGTGCGGCCACCTTTCTCATGCCCAAAATATCAATCAAAATCGTACGTGCGGATATCTTAAGATCATGTGCTATCTCTCTCAAGCTGGTACGACGGTTTTCCAGCACCCTTTCCTTAATTTTATAGACGTTATCTTCGATCGAAGCCGTCGATGGGCGACCACTTCACGACCGTCCCTGAAGGCTCTGTACCACTGATATGCACGAGTTTTCGATAGAGCATTATCACCAAAGGCCTTTTGCAACATTTTCAATGCATCGGCACACGAAAATTCATTTGAAACACAAAACTTTAAACAAATTCTTTGCTCAACGTAATCACCCATAGTAAAAATCGGCACGCACTCTGACATCGACTGACTTAATCAGCTGTTGCAAACACACTAGTTGACAGATCCCGCTCAAGCTTGGCATAGTAATTAAGGACAGTGGTACCAACCTAGGAAAAAAAATTTTTACCTGCCTCATTGCCCCGCCAGATTTAAATCGATAATTCCCGGTACTTTCTTGACAGAATGTATTATGATTTCGTTAGAACAAGGGAATCAGGAATGAAAAAAATACTAAAATATCATTTTAAATAAGAAACGAATCATTTTGAGTAATCTGCAGTTTTTTCTAATCGCCAAATAATAAATTGCAAAATGTATGAGAATTTTGTTGAAAAAATTTTTATATTACTATTTATGATGAATCAATAATAAAATCTAAAACTTAAATGACAACTCGAGTACTCACGCAACACAACAAACACTCACAAGAAGAACAACAATCAGAAGCTTCATTTTTCGATCTGGTTTCACCTCACTCCCGTTTTTCTTATATGTACCTATATTTATATCGAATAACAAAAGTAATATCTTGTTAAATGTTGGGGAAGAAATCGTATTTTCCAGATGATTCAACTTTGTAAAATGATTCGAAATGTTTTCATAGCATACTCGTAATAAATTGAGATTTGACGAAAGATAGAGCTAAATTATTTATTTACAATAAGTATTTTTTGTATAGCTTTGGTAACGAATATCCTACCGGAAAAATACCATATAACACTTATTTATGAAATATTTTTGATTATATCATTGCTGATATATTATAAATGACGAATAAATCAATGCTTGTTATTAGATAATAGCTGGATTAATTCTCTGAAACCCACAGAGATTTAAAATAAAATAGAAAGGCTTTTTACTTGATAGAAGAAATATAACAAAATTTGAATATCAAAACAAATTGAAATATGTTTATCTTCTACAATTTTAATTTCCAAAAGAATTTTTTATTCAAAAACTTTTAGAATTAAATTAATGTCTAAAACAAGCACCGCTTACATTTGTTTTGATATTCAAATTTTGCCATAGAGATTTAATCTACAAAATCTCTTGAAAACTTTTTAAAATTTCATTTAATAAAATGCTTTAGAAAACTCTTATGAAGACATAAAGAAAACAAAAAGTATTGACAAAAATGATCTAAATCCATCACCCAAGACAAATTTGTCTGGATTAAATATTAAGAAATAACAAATTCAATTACCCAAGAATGTCTCACATAGAATTCAAAAAGGTCTTTTTTATTTCCCCTTTCAAAAAAGACAAAGCTCATTTTCCACAACACGAATTTGAAATTCTAACCCATTTTTACATCAGTTGGAAGTTTAGATACTAAATACAAACAATATATACATACCATTTATACCATTCATCAAATATTCTGTTCTAAAGCAAAATCTCAAAACGTGTTTTGAGTACCATGCAAAAAATATGCTATTTCACAGTAAAAAGTTGAAAAGAAGATAAGTTTTCGAGAGATATTTACGATTAAACCTGTAGAGGTTTCGGAGAATTAATGCAGCTATTATCTCTAATATTAAAAAAATTCTTCGTATTGAATTTTCAGTATATATTGTTGGAATTTTTTCATGATTTGTATTTTCACACATGCGCGCGTTAGTTTTCAAATATCTGTCTATGATCCTATTTTATTTTTAACATTTTTCTGTGGAATAGCCTAACTTTTACTGTTACTCAAACACGTTTCAAAATTTTGCTTTCGAACAGAACATTTTATAAATGAAGGTATGTATAAAACTAGTCCGTCTAGAAAGTATCCAGAAAAAACAATGCTCAATTGTAATAATTTAGTATATATTTTTAATTCTTGAATTAGAAAATTTTGTCCGGAAGAATGTGTCATCTTTTTTTTCTATTCTATTTATGTGTCCTATTTTATTCTGTATAAGATTATTTATACATGAAAGTTTCACAAATTTTTATTGTTGCTACTGTGATAGCGAAACAATTGCTGTATTAAATATCAATAAAAATTTGTTGAAATCAGATTAACCTTAACTAATCTTATGTTAGTCATATTTTTTATGCCGAACAATATATTATATTAATTAATATATTATATCAATGTTTTCTATCAAGTTTCTTTATTTTCTATAAATTATTTTTAAAAAATGTTTAATTCTATATGTATTAATTATATTTTAGTTTATCACTCATGCATATTATCATTTGGTTTTAACTGAGTCCATAAAATACCTTACAAGCTTTGTGTAATTTCTGTGACGAACATAGAATACGTAAAAATAAAAGTTCAATTCATTCTGGTGTTTTGTTCAGAGGAATACATTCAACTAGTCTGGTAAAATATTTTTTGTTAATTGTTTTTATTCTTTAAATTTGAACTAGTGCTGACGAGTTTTCCGTAGTGGGAATTCTAAATTGCATTTTGTAGATGTTCTGCACGTTTTGAAAGAACTTATTTGAAGTAAGTTGTTTTTGAAGAAGTTCTTGAGGTTATGGTTTGCATTTTTGGAAAGGGATTTGGTTTTCATTCAAACAAGGTACGAAACAAAATTTTGTATCCCTCAAGTATTTATTTACTAGTTTTAATTAATAATTTATATTTCTTTTATTCTCTTTTTGTACGGTGTAATGAGTCTTGATTCTTTATGTCTACTAAATTGTAACTGTGTTTACCTAAGACATTTATTTAATTTAATTAATTAATTTTTGAATAAATTTGTTTTTGAATTAAAATTTATAGAACGTTAACAGAATGGATTTGTATGATATTTAACATTTTGCAATAATAATAATCAAGTAAAAACCTCTTTTTATCAAAAATTGTACAATTAGTTATTGTGAGGAGTTACTATTGAAAGCGAATATAAAACCTAAAATTCAATAAATACATTTGATTAATTATTACACTCGTCTAATTTAGTATTAATTATTTTTTGACTATTTTCTAGATTAGAATTACCAAGTGTTTTAACTTCAGTGAAGTTGTAACAGATACAAATTTTGGATTATTGGAATCTTTCAGGATGGAGTTATTGAAAAATTTTGATAATTGGGATAAATATTGTATAAAGGGATATTGGACTGAGAATAATTTTATTCGATGTAACCCCAATTGAATGATATAATTGGATGATATAATTTAATTATTTTGACGATATATTGAATAATGTGCTTCAGTATATGGGGAATACTTCTGGGGTGTAAAAATAAATCTTTGTAACCGAATGTAAAATGTGTTATTTTTAACAGTTCCTGTTTTTTCCCTGCTCACAATTATGATACTGGATATTGATGTCATCCAAGAGATCTTTTGTTTTTTTGATGATTTCGATTTTTCGATCTCTTCTTTATCACGATAGTATAATAACTTAACTGTCTGGCGTCAATTTTATCAAACGATTTCCGGTACTCGTATCTCGCCTAATAAAAAATCTGTATTTAATTGATATTCGAATTAGTGTTACATTGAATTTTACTGGTAGTTAATTCATTATTAAAGTCGTGGAAAAAATAATCGTGGAAAATGGGGAATTGTTTTTTTCAATCATTTTTCAGATTTCAATAAATTGTAGTTCACTCTGCTATGAAAACGTTTTAAATCATTGTATAAAGTTATATAATCTGTAAAATATGATTTTCTGCAACATTTAACAAGATATTCATTTTTATTTGAATTTGATATAAAAAGGTTTTCAAATAAGGAAAACGAGAATGTCTTGAGACCAGATCGACAAATGAAACTCCTCATTGTTGTTCTTGTGAGTGTCTGTTGTGTTTCGTAAGTATTCAAGTTAACATAATAGTTATAGCACGTAACGTAGCACATAATTGGTATTATATAATCCTGAGCTTTCCTGTAGCTTTTTCATTTTTTTTTAATAATCAGCCTTAGGAATGATAAACAATGCAACAACCAATTTTTCTATTATTATCTTAGGAATTTTCCACAATAATGAACTGCACGTAATACCTGATTGATTTTCTCGAATAAATCTATGTTTTTCGGAATGGATTTCAACAATTTGCTAAGGGTAGATTTTTCCAAGAACTGCGTTATTTTATTGTTTCGAGTGGAAATTCAAATGAGAATAATAACATTCTTTTGATATTATAATATTCCGCTCAAAATTAGCAATAGAAATATCCACTTCGCTAGAATCGAAAAACTGACTGAAAACACACACACATATACATTCTGTCAAGAAAGTACCGGATATTATCGATTTAAATCTGGCGGGGCAATGAGGCAGGTAAAATTTTTTTTCCTAGGTTGGTACCACTGTCCTTAATTACTATGCCAAGCTTGAGCGGGATCTGTCAACTAGTGTGTTTGCAACAGCTTATTAAGTCAGTCGATGTCAGAGTGCGTGCCGATTTTTACTATGGGTGATTACGTTGAGCAAAGAATTTGTTTAAAGTTTTGTGTTGCAAATGAATTTTCGTGTGCCGATGCATTGAAAATGTTGCGAAAGGCCTTTGGTGATAATGCTCTATCGAAAACTCGTGCATATCAGTGGTACAGATCCTTCAAGGACGGTCGTGAAGTGGTCGCCTATCGACGGCTTCGATCGAAGATAACGTCGATAAAATTAAGGAAAGGGTGCTGGAAAACCGTCGTACCAGCTTGAGAGAGATAGCACATGATCTTAAGATATCCGCACGTACGATTTTGATTGATATTTTGGGCATGAGAAAGGTGGCCGCACGACTCGTACCGAAAGACCTGAATTTTATTCAAAAAAAGGCGACCCGATAAATTTTGACGATTAAATGTAAAAATGTTGTTTTAATTGAAAATTCCCGGTACTTTCTTGACAGAGTAGTATGTTGTGCACGCCGATGAATCGATAAATTTGGATATTATTCAATTCTTTCACTTATAGTAGAAATATTTTCGTCCGAGCGTGCGTTTCGATGACGTATGGGCCTTAAGACATCAGTAACAGATCCAGCCTCTTCTAATTTTTTCACTGAATTACCAATTGTACGCTCAGATGGACGATTATGTCGACCACAATCTGCCCGTAATGCACGAAACTACAGAATCATTGTTTTTGTAGTAAGTTTTCACACGTTCATCAGTAGATAAAAGATCCATATTGTTAAATGACTAATTTGAAACTAAACATATGTGGCTTCGGATCACAGTTCTGTTCGACATATGTCATTGAAACAGGGCTGTGAAATCGGGACCATGAAATGGATAACCCCATATATATATATACAGAATGGTCCAACGAAAACTTAACACCTCGATTTTCCGATTTCAAAATGAAAATGTGGAAAATCGCCCAGAACCATCAATTTCTAAGGGGAACAACTTTTCCGCTTTTTTCATCCCTGTAACTTCAACCCCCTAACGGAGGTGAGCACAACCCCTTGATTTTGAATAGGGATGAAGGGTGTTGCGATAAGTTATTTTGAAGATCGTATCGAGTACTAACTGACTCTAAAATTTCGCTTCAAAATATCCATCGATGAAATAACAGCTAAAATAGTGAAAGAGAGTGTGGAATTTATCTTAAGAAAATTATTTTATCCGACACATTTCGAAGGTATTCAGTAGTTATGTTGTTAATTTTTTGTCCAATATAGTATTAATTTCTTGTCCCAAAAAAGTAGACAGTAGAGTGTTTTTTACTTACCTTAGTCTAGTGATTTTTTAAGAACGTTACTAGTGTGTCAGAGCGTTGTGAATTTGTAGTAGAATTAAAATCCTGGACATCCTGGAAAAAGTTTATCCGCTCCTTACGTTGTGGAACTGGTTGCCAAATTTGACGCTATTGGTTCAGTCGGAAACAAAAAGAGGATGCATGAAAGAGACGAAGTGAAGGACGTGGCTATCTAAGGTCATGTAGCAATGGATTCGACCTTTAGTACTAGGAAATTGTCCGAGGTATCTGGTGTTTAACGCACAATAATCATGAGAATCCTGAAATAACATAAATTCCATCCTGATACGATTAGTTCAGGAACTGATTGAGGATGATCCCGATCGCCGACTCCAGTTCTGTGAAGTGGTAAGTGAAATGTTTAATAAAAACTACATGTTTGATATCTGTTTTTCGAACGAGTGTTCATTTTACCTTAACGGCACTGTAAACTGGCATAACTGTCGGTATTGGTCAGATGAAAATCCAAGATCATTTCGTGAGGTGCATACTCAGCGTCCCCGAAAATTAAATGTTTGGGCGGGTATTTATGGAAATCACATAATCGGCCCTTTTTTATACCCGGTTATCTCATTGGCCAAATTTATTTAGATCTATTGGAGAACGCTATTTATCCAGTCCTCGTGCAAGTATTGGAGAAGGCAGAAGACCATGAAACGATAATTTTTCAACAAGATAGCGCACCACTATATTTCGTTCAACCAGTGCGTCAGTTCTCAAATGAAAATTTTCCTCACGCCTGGATTGGAAAAAGGAGACATATTGAGTGGCAACCCAGATCACCTGATCTGGCTCCACTGGATTTTTTTCTGTGGGGTCACCTGAAATCCAAGATTTACGCCTGAGTCACTGGACGATTTGCGATCGACTCGGATCATTAATGAATGCCATCAAATTACACCAGAAATCTTAAGTAACGTACGTGAACCTTTTCAGCAAATCTTACATTACTGGATGGAAGTGAATGGTACCCATTTCCAGCATTCAATAAACTAATCACAAAAGTAATTACTCTTGCACTATTTTACCTGTCATTTCGTTATACATTGAAATTTTGAAACGAAATTTCAGGATCAGATAGCACTCGATAAGATCTTCAAAATGAAGTATCGCAACACCCCTCATCCCTATTCACAATAAAGGGGTTGTACTCACCCCCGTTAGGGAGTTGCAGTTACGGGGATGCGAAGAGTGAAAACGCTGTTCCCCCTCGAATCCGAGAGATTTTCCACATTTTTATTTTAAAGTCAAAAAATCGAGGTGTTAAGTTTTAGTTGGAGCACACTGTATATGATAAAGTCATAAAGTAGGAAAAATTTTTCAACTTGGGTTCTCAGCCAAGGGTTTGTCGAGAATCCAAGTTAAAGGATCCTTTGTTGGGGGAATGTTATTATGGGAAGCTTATAAAGAGGTTTTGCACATAAATTCTGGTTTCATATATGAGATTAAATATCATCCTCTTTATATTTCTCTGATATTTTTTGTTGCTTCACCTTCGCTCATTATCTCTAATATCTTTCGAAATTTCTACCTACGTTCGTAGTTCATCGTGTCGAAATTTCAGTATCTAAAATGAGAAGTAAATATTAAATTTAATTTTCAGAACATTACCTGCAGGTAATGAAGATACTGAAATGAGCGTAGAACGACAATGCTGGAAAAAGTTGGAGGAAATGTAAGTACCAACAATTTATAATAAATTTCAGTTGAGCCACCTCCAGTGTTATGTAA
Source organism: Megalocaria dilatata (assembly GCA_034642435.1). Taxonomy (NCBI): domain Eukaryota; kingdom Metazoa; phylum Arthropoda; class Insecta; order Coleoptera; family Coccinellidae; genus Megalocaria; species Megalocaria dilatata. The sequence goes on along the minus strand of CM067856.1, from coordinate 40,728,920 downwards.
TGTGTTCCCAAAAGTGAGTTTTTTTTTAACGAGGATGAAGCTCATTCAAATATTATATTTCATGGGAAATATTCTTTATAAAAGTTAAAAAAATGAGCATCAAATTCAATTTAAAGTTGTCGATTATATCTAGTTACCAGGAGGAATAATCTTAACAAACATCATTGGAAACTTTCTTTGTCTACAAATTTCAGACACTCTCTTAATACATTCAATAAAAAAAAGATTAAGCAGAATTAAAAGGGGTTGAAATTCAAAATGTCAAATAATCGACATGATGATTAATGAACAACTGAAATGATATTTGAATACGATTTATCACATGCCATATTATTCTAATATTCACTCAGAAACTCTTCATTTGTGTATTCTACTTTCATAGTCCGTCTAGAAAGTATCCGGAATTTTTTATAATTTGGATATACTTCTTTTCTGTAACATTCTAAGATAAAAAGAATATATAAAATAGATCGCAGATAGTAGGCTAAGGCCAAGGTTGCATTGTCAACAGGTATACAATTTATGACATAATGTCGCAACTAGAAAAAAAAACAGGTGGAATTTTTGTATAGAAAAGGTTTTCGAAACGTTAAAATATTAGTACAATTGACTGAACTGGGAAAAAGTGCTGTATATGAGACAATAAAGAGGATAAAAAATGGCATGGATGTGAGGCATAGACCAGTTTCAGAAAAACCGCGTAAGATCAAAGGAAACAATTTAAACGGTTTATTGGCCTTAGGACGACACAATCCGCGCCTGGGGTTCCGCAAATTGGATAATAGATTTGGAAATCAACAAAATATAAAAGTATGTCCAGAAACCGTCAGTTTTTCTCTGAAAAGAGAAGGCTACATATCAAGGAAACAAAAAAATCCCTACAATGACACCTTTACAAAAGGAACGAAGGATAGAATTTTGTCAAAGTTTGTAAGAAGATAATTTTAATAATGTCCTCACATGTGATGAAAGTTGTTCCAACATTGTGGAAATCATTTAAAAATCCTATCAAAACAACTTGTTACCGTTAAAATTTCCCACCAAAATAATGGTTTGGGGAGCAATATCTCAGCGTGGTGCTACGCCTCTCTATCTAGTTGATGGTACCATTAATAGTGAAAAGTATTGTGGCATTCTAAACGATTTTCTCCTTGAAACGGCGCATGCTTTATATCCAGAGGGGTGGTGTTTTCAGCCTGCTTGGATGCAAGAACACCAAGTGACAACTATTTCATGGCCAGCAGTTTTACCAGATCTTAGTCCCGTTGAGAATATATGGGGACTAATGAAGATCGAAGTTGAACGAGTAGCGCCACGAAATAAAGATGATTGAATTCAGTCAGTCAGTCAGTCCTGGACTACCATCGCCGAAAATTGTGGAGGTGATCTAGTAAGATCTAATAACAATAATAATAATTTGTTATAATTTTCTAATTCAAGAATTAAGGATATATACTGAATAATTGCAACTGAATTTTGTTTTTTCCGTATACTTTCTAGGCGGACTATAAATATTGTTTTTAAGAATACATCAGGGTTGTTAAGTTTGGAACAATTATTGAATTTACAGACTTAAATTCAGAAAGTTCATGAATGTTTGATTTTTTCGTGAAACCTTCAATCCCTCTGATTTTGAATATGATGAAAATGTAAGCCCTATATACAGGCAATTATACAATTATTTATATTGCTATAAAATACTATAAAATTGTTCTCTCTATTACAAATTCTGATTATATAACTTTTGTTATCCCTGCATATTTCATTGAATTTATTGCTCATAATGATATGATGATTCTGGTGAATAATATATACAGAATGTTTCAAATCACTACAAAACTAGATGCATCGAAGCAAAAACACGAAATATCTAATTCTGTTCAAGTCGCAACACGAATTAAGTCAAGAAAAATAATACTTTATTAAGAAGTTTGAAATAGTTAATCATTTTCAATCTTATCTCTATTCGTGCTAGTGACTAAATTGTGAATGTTACAGCATATCTGGACTCACAAGATGTTCACAGGAAAGGTTTCAGATCGAAAATAGCAGATAGGAGGTAAATTAGCTATGTCTACGTAAAATGTAACAAGTACCCTTGTTTCTTCAGGTAATTGTGAGAAAGTTAGTGGCGATTGCCTAAATCTTCTGAATGCATAGTTAATAATAATGCAGGATTATTACGCTAGGCTTAATTGAGTCCTTCGTCGAACAGAAGAGGCACACATTAATTTGCACTGGATTTTAATTAATGGAGATGTGTGGACGCGTTCTCAATTCTCACTGAATTTGAATTTCATTTTGAAGATGAGTATTTTCTCAGAAAATTAGCGATTTAGCTCAGTTTCATCTCGGAGGGCTATTTTTTGTAGGGATCCGTTAAGGATAAGTGTAACACTAACCATCCAGAAAGGTTGATGCTTTGAAAGACAACATCGGAACTGACATTCATTAGACTGAGCCCAAACAATCGAAAATGTACCGATAAATTGGGTTCATGGGATGGGGTACTGTAGGCAGTTGTGGCGGCCATTTGAATGATATTCTTTTTTAGTCGTTAATGTCAAGAATCAACATTTCTAATAAACTCATAACTGTGAAAAATTGTTCATTAGTTTTTTATTTATTCACAATCCAAAATGCACTTTTTTAATGGCTCATCCATTATTTTGAACATCCTATTACTTAGGCTCTTTTTAATTAGTTTGTTAATATATTTTTGATAGACTCGATTGACACCTCTGCAATTTTATGACGACAAAAATTTTGTATTTCATGTGAACATTATTAGTCAAATTTAGTTCTTCATCAGCTTATATCTTGAAAACTCACGGTTATTCCACAGAGAAATCTTGAAAATAAGATAGATCATAGACTCAATATCTTGAAAATATAAATTGAATATAACTTCGAAGGCTTCTTTTGAATATTTCAAACAGTAACTCTCATAATAGAGGATTTATTTGGAACCTCTAAAAATTTTAATCTGAAAATTCTCTTGAAAACTTTTCAACATTAAATTGAATATTTGAGAAACACCGTTTCCTTTTATACACATATAGAATTATCAATAAGTATGTGAATATTTGAAATAATTGAAGAAAATCCTTCAAACAAATTCATATTTGTTCATTATAATTATAATTTTCTTCTCACGCATATGCGTGGCAGTTTTCAGATATTAAGTTTATGATTGTATTCTTCAATAAGAAAATAAGATAGATCATAGACTCAATATCTTGAAAATATAAATTGAATATAACTTCGAAGGCTTCTTTTGAATATTTCAAACAGTAACTCTCATAATAGAGGATTTATTTGGAACCTCTAAAAATTTTAATCTGAAAATTCTCTTGAAAACTTTTCAACATTAAATTGAATATTTGAGAAACACCGTTTCCTTTTATACACATATAGAATTATCAATAAGTATGTGAATATTTGAAATAATTGAAGAAAATCCTTCAAACAAATTCATATTTGTTCATTATAATTATAATTTTCTTCTCACGCATATGCGTGGCAGTTTTCAGATATTAAGTTTATGATTGTATTCTTCAATTTTGATTTGGAAGACGTATAACATCCCAGAGCGCTACCAAAGTTTAAGGATGAAGAATTAGAGGCAAGGCTGGATGAAGACCCATCACCAACGCAAGAGGAACTCGCAAAAACACTTGGAGTCACTCAACCAGCTATTCGCCATCGTTTAAAAGCAATGGAAATGATCTGAAAGGTAGGAAATTCGGTGCCGTATGAACTAAAGCCAAGAGACGTCGAGCGCCGTTTTTTGACGTGTAAACAACTGCTCCAACGGCCAAAATGAAAAGGATTTCTGCATCAAAATATGACTGGCGATGAAAAGTGGGTCCATTACAATAATCCAACAGGTCGGGCAACGTATGGTTACCTCATCATCAAGTGTCAAGCCGAATATTCGTCGTGAGAAGATCATGCTGGTTATTTGGTTGGACTAGGTGTGGTATATTATGAACTGCTACAATCGAACGAGAGGATCACAGGGAAGGTCTATCATCGACAATTGATGCATTTGAGCGTAGCATTGCGAGAAAAACTGCCGTAATATGCCAACACAAACGATAAAGTTATTTTGCAGCATGACACATGTTGCGTCGTCTGTTAAAACGTACTGAAAAACGTTTAAATGGGAAGTCCTACCGCACCCGCTTTACAGCTCAGACATTGCTCCTCCGTATTACCATCTCTTCTGATCGATGCAACATGGCCTGGCTGACAGGCACTTGTCGAATTACGATGAAGTCAAAAAATGGATCGATGCATGGATAGTGGCATTTTTTCGCGATGGGTTCCGTCAATTGCGACTAACAATACTTTGAACTTTGGATGTATAACAAAATTTTGACAATGAGTGTTCAATTTTCGATAGAAAACCGAATGAACGAATGAAAAAAATAATTACTATGGATTGAATTTGAAATCCGAAAATTTATTTGAAATAAATGAGATATTATTGAGTTCAGTAATAGAAAATTTTCAGTAATAGTTCAGTTCAGTAATAGAAAATTTCAATAAGAGATTATATTGTGTTTTTTATGACGTTTCCGTCAGTAAGGTATCTATCATATTATTTTATTTGCTAAACATATTTCCTAATCAAACTGACTTCTTCTGAGGACCAGATTGATTTTATCATAATGGTTTCTTTCTCGGGATATATTTTCAATTATTTTTACAACAGTTTTGTATCCCATTTCGTAATTTTCTATTTTGATCCTTCATTTTTCTCAAAGCTTTTGTTTTAGGTTTCGTCCACAGTAATAATTATTGTGTACAAAAATTCAGGCAATGGAAGACAAAAATCAAAATAATCAAAATCAATATAGGCTGAACAGAAAATGAGGTATTTTGGAAGTTTCCTTGGATTCATTTAGTTTTTTCGTAGTTCTGGTCTATAAGCTTTAATGGAAATTCATAATCTTACTTATAAAAATATGTACTTTTTGATTCAACTTTTTTCATTTTCAGGGCAGATATCTTAGGCATCGTTCCTAACCCTATCCCACAAATAGCAGAAACAATGTTGAAGAAACGTTTCGTCTTTCTTACTTTACTTATAAGCTCTCTAGTTGCGGTAGGTTCTGCAGCAGCTTCAGGTGCAGCTGGAGCTGCTGCAGCGAAGGCAGTGAAGAATGGAAAGTGAAAAAAAATGTATGAAAGTGAAAATAAAAGATGTCCAAGCTGATTTGCTTCTTTTTTAATTTATAAAAAATGATAAAAAGGAATGAAAATTGCTGTATTTTTACGAATTTATCAATCGTGACTACAAATTTCATATTGTACGATGAGGGCAGGATAAAAGCTGCAACTGCAGATGTCTTCTAGATCCACTTTTATGTAGATTCCTATAAATGTCTGAAAATCACTGTTTACCACACAAAAAATTCCAGGCTCCAGTACCTACTTGACGATAATATTCCTCTGTATTTATAATAATAGTAATTTTGATTTATAATTCACAAAGATTTGTACCATTCCGCCCTTGAGGGAGTTTTTGAAAAACCCATACCTTTTTATCGTGATCATCTAGTGGAGGAAAACTAGAATTTTACGCTGTGTAGACAATCAAAGTTACACTTAAGCGAGAGCAAGGAAATAGGGACGGGAAGTTCAGAATACAAGATTCAGTAAAAACACGTCAGGCAAAAAACACGATCTCTTCTCAGCTCCCACACATTCTTAAACCCTGTCGCTCCTGTAATTTCAAATATTCATAAAAGACTTTGAGCTAGCTTAAACAATGATGCTTTGGTCGACAATTCCCCATTCACACATCTACGGTCTAATTTGATCATTATAATCGGGACGCATGATATCTTTGAGCAGGAATGTCTTCTTGTGACATTTTCTCTGCTGCACTTTGATTTAGTTCGGACTCGACTATCTACTCCTTATAATATTTAATATATAATAATATCGTTGTTCAGAATGTCTTGTTGCGACGTTCTGATCACACAGAGATTGTTGTGTCAGTTATTCAAATATATATTCATTATAATAGTTCAATCTATTAATATCGTTATTCAGGATATCTTGTTGTTACATTCTGAAGACACATATGTTGTAGTGTCAGTTATTCAATTGTGGATCCACATTTTATTCACTCTAAACACTCTGAATTCCCAGACATTGTACTATTGATAACCACCTCTAGATTAAAAATAATATTTAAATAAGGTTATTTTGATTTTCACAAATTTTTATTGTTATGTTCACAACAATTGTTTCGATATCACAGTAGCATCATCAGGCAAGATCACATTGAATAACATAGCTTGTTTCCGAAATCCGTTGCTATTTACCTCTAGATTAAAATATATGCCTCTATATACCTCTAGATTAAAATATATGAAATGAAGATAAAGACGCTTACATTTATGAAATATTTTAAATTGTCAATTCTTATTAAGTAAATTGGTAAGCCCCAACTGGAGCATCAATACAGTTAAATTTAATAATGATGTACATAACACTCGCGTTGATATCAGGTAATTCAATATAATAACTTTACTTTTTAGGGCAGCTTGGTCAACCACTCTTAGTCTATCTTTACATTTACTGAACAATGAATTAGGCATTCTATTTCCAACAAAGGAAAAACTGAACACTCTTCAGCTGGTGTTTTGTCTTCGACTCCTCAACAGACGCTTTAATCTCAGGGCACATAATACTGAAGACTACATTTCGCAATCTGTGATCTTACGGGTTATGATATTACTGCGCAAGTCAACGAAGTGACCACAGAGTCTCACTTCTGGCATTGACAATGACAAGTGACAAGTAAGCATAATATTCCTTGTGTGGTTTCTCCCGCTTAATATCTCTTATTAAAATATGTGGATCTTTTCAGAGTATTGCTCCGGATAGGTCCAGATAAAAATGAAACATTAGAATTACATTTAAAGTAAAGAACAATAAGCTGATAGTGATGACTAACCGTATCCTACAAAGAAGTACTCAAGTTCGGTTAAATCATAGAATGCTCCAGAGTGTTACTCATATAGTGTCTCGGATGCTACGAAAGTTTTCTACGAAAAAAGCAATGCGTATTATGGATGAAATGGTAAGTAGTGATTCTTAAAGATCATTTTTTGTAAATCATGGTATACTCATTTTTCTATTCTCATTCTAAGAGAATGTCTCAAATACGTTAACCAAAATAAAAACAATATGCCGAGAAATGAAAGTTACCAATTATTTAACACCACAAATAGAAACGATCTGTACATCTTCCTGTACATAAAAAATATCTAAATATCTCTAGCTACTGGGACATTGAAATGTTCAATAGGTAACTCGTCGTACTATGGGATTTAACAGAAAGGAAGAAGCAGGATTTTTTTCAATGAAAGTTGCATTTTATTCTTTAAAATAATTTTTTTTTGTAATTTGGCATGATATATCGATATATTGTGATGGATTTCATGTAATGTAAATAATTTCTAATGAAGTATTAAAAACTGATACAATAAAAACTTGGGAAAAGTCTTACCCAAGCGTATAAGTTGACTCGTTACAAAAGTAATCAAATCAAAATTTTCTAAAAAAAAAAAATTCTCTTAGAACTATAGATAATTTAACACATTAAAATACTTAGAAGCCAAAATTTCGAGAAAAAGCATCTTCGGAGTGAATAGCAGCTTGTCGAGTAAAAATTCCTTAAATGTGACTCAAAAATAATAAATCGTTTAGAAAAACTCAAATTCAGTATTCAATTCACAATTAATCAGTGTTTAAGACGGTCAAAGTTGCAAGAAAGTGAAGTTATTTGTATTTGAATGTCTAATCAGAAATAGGTAAAAAAAACGATGAAAAATTGGTTATTATCACGAAACCCATATTAACTTAAGTGAAATTATTGACAATGAACAAGTTAAACAAATTTAACTTTCAACTCACCAAAATAATGTAAGTTGGGCAAAATTAATCAAAATTCAATTAATTCAAGGAAACATAGTATCTACCTCAGTAATGTATGTATGTAAGAAATATTCTCGAAGATGCTTGAGCATAGATAAAGTTGTTATAGCATATAAGCTGAAGACATGCAATCAATTTCATAGGTTATTTTACGTGATTTTTATGTTAGAAGCATAAGAAGTTGAACTTTGTAAACTTTTGATACTTGAAATACTTTGTAATAAAAAAAAGGAATAGTTCAACTCAAACAATTAACATGAAACAGGTATCAAGTAAGATAAAAAAATTGGCCTATTTTCTAGAATATGTTCAAACCAGGAAAAAGTGTAAATTTAGAATGAAAATTGAAAGCATAATTTTTCAAGAATTCTGATAAATGCTAGTAAGCATTGAGTTCAACTTTTCGTGAAAACTATAAGAGGAAGTGGCAGGTAAAACGTCATCTAGTATAAGACTCTCCAGAGTTGAGATCACATCGCTCTGTGTAAAATAAATTATTCTTCAAGAATCCAGTTCCATAACCTAAAACGAAAAAAAGGTCATGAATTGGTATCAAAAAATACTCAACAATTAAATTAAGTATCTGATGGCAGAAAAGGTTGGCTACGAATTAAAAACCTTCTAGAAAAATCAGTTGAACTTCAAGAATCCGGTACACATTCCTGAAACAAAAAAAGGACCCTATTAAAAGGATCATTGAATGTGACGAACAAAGGTAGAAATAATTTCTATTCTGTAAACTACGATTCGAAAATAATTTCATGTTTACTAGGATTACTGAATAGAGATAAGGTTAGAATAGAATATAGAACTTAGAATAGGATAGTTTAGTTAGACTTTATAATTCCAACTACTTCGTTTCAATATATATATATATATATATATATATATATATATATATATATATATATATTCTTTTTTTTTCAAAAATCGAAATTCAAATTGAACCCCTTCCTGTTACAATAACCCAAAATTAATAAAATCTAAATTTTCAATTAAAAAATTTAAATATAACCAGTTACCTGGCAGCACACGATACACTCACCTTGATAAACGGGTGATCGAAAAAGTATTCAAACCAAAGTTTCAAAAAAGTAAATTTCGTAATAAAAATATGGAAGTATGAAAAGTATGAATACGTATTAGATCACCTTTGTATATAGTTGCTTGTATTGAGTGTTGCCAGCTAACTCTTAAGATTATAATTTTATTATTGAATAATTGAAATTTAAATATCATTAATTTCAATAGGTTCAATTTGAATTTTGATAAGTTAATTTTCAAAATATATATTGAATCAAAGTAATCTGAAATATAAATCTGTGACAACTCAACTACTATAAATGTCTAAGTTCTATGTTCCATCCTGCTAACCTTAATTATAAATATCATAATACTAATGTGAACAAGAAATGATTTTCTTTGAAATTGAATTGAAAAACTTTTCAGAAATAAACTTATTTCTACCTGTGATAAGTTTTTTCATTAATTAACAATGTTCCTCTTATGTTGGCTTTGCTCTATGTCAGTAATTTGTTCTGGTTCTTGAAGAATTTTTCTGCAATTTTCTGATTTCCCAGCGCACTTCATTGATTTCTTCTTTTGGATTTAAATTATTATATACTTGATATACTTAAGTGAGATATTTCCATTGAAAACACTCAGGTAACGTATTTCTTGATCACATTTCCATTCACAATAATAATGTTGATTTCTTTTTAGGCTTTGAAACTGGATTATTAAAGAAAAATCTTTAATCAGAGCGACGTGAATATGCTCTCTAGTATTTAATACTGAATGACGTTTTTCCGTGCTTCCCTCTTTTATAATTTTCACGAAAATTGAATTCCAAAGCTTACTACCTTCAAAAATATTGAAGAATAATGCTTTCAAAGATTTTTCAAAATTCACATTATTTCATGGCTTGAAATTACTCTAGAAAATTAACCTATTATTTTATGAATAATTTGGTACAAGTTTTATGAAAATTGGTGGAGTTTAAATACTTATTTTTATATGAAGAGTTTTCTAAATGTCAAAATTTTACATAAATCAACTTCTAATGCGTTTTGCCGAATAATTATATAATTACTGAATACTACTTATGATATTGATTAAATTTCTTCTAAATTTTATACATACATAAGCATCTTCTAGAATATCTCTTACAGTCGTAATTTCAGAATTTCTGACGTAGACACTATGTTTGCTATAATTAATTAAATTTTGATCATATTTGTCCTATTAACATCATTCTGGTGAGTTAGATTTAATAAAGCTTGTTGATTGTTAATAACTTCAGTTCAGTTTATGGAGTAATTATGAAAATAACCAATATTTTCAACATTTTCTTTACAAATTGCAAACTAGATATCTAAATTCAAATTACTTCTTTTTCTTGCAACTTTGGCTTTCTTAAATATTTAATATTTATAAATTGAATGCTCCTGTTAATTCTATTCAAGATTTTCAAAAGGATTTTTGTTTTTTACTATCGTTTAAAGAATTTTCACTCGGCTAGTGGTTATGTATTCTAAATATGCTTTTTCTTCAAAATCTTGGCTTGTTAGTATGTTTATGAGTTGACTTATTGAGATTTCTGTCTGAATTAATCTAATTTAATTAATTTTGATTCCATTACACTCTAACGAGTCAACATATATACAAGGGTGAATCTTTTTCTTGAATTTTATTGATTTTCATTATCTGAAATTTTAAATAATGATTATTTTTATTTTTATGAATTTATGTGGATCATTTTTTTGAATAGAATTTCTAATATGAAACAGCTATATCAGCTAAAGCTTGCTAGGTAATTTCAGTGAATATACCTTATTTTCTCTGGATTCTTCTTTTTAGGGTCTTGTGTTATAATTCTATATGTCTACTGAAAAACAGTGTTTCGAAACATTTTAATTTTATTTTTAAGAAATTTTTCAAATTAAATTTTGTGGAGGTTTTACAACATTATTTTGCCTTATATTCAAAATATTGAAAAAAATCCCCTTTCGACCCTACAATGGATTTCACCTATTATATAATGACTTATGAAGGCAAAGCTAACATATCATTTTAATTTAATGAACCATTTTTAGCAAAATGCTAGTCTATACTGCATTTTTATCGAATTCAATATTTAATGAATAGATTAAATGCTTCAACTGGGTGGTCACATTGAAATGTTTGAATATATTTAAATTCAATTCAAAATTATTAATTAATATTCTTCGTCATCGAAATTGCTAGTTACAGATCCCATAGCACACCAAATTCGTGGATGGAAAATGTGATGCCAGTTTCACACTCGTACATAAAACTACTGAATAATGCCTTTTTTGTTTAAAAGTAATTCGTCACGAGCATAATCTTTGTAGGCTGTGAGCTTGTTTCCTTAAGATAAATGAATGAAATTAATTCTTCGATAGGTAAATATAACTGGTGTGATAAAATTTTAGGGAGAAAATTTCTTCTGAAAATGGAATCTAAATTATTTAGTTTATCGTTTTCCTAATAAATCTTCAAACTTCAATGAATTTCGTTACGCCATATCATAAAAATCAGTGAATGTTCAAACTATTATATGAGGTCATCTGGAACGTGCGATTTTCTTGATCATTTAACAGGATATTGCGACTTAATTCTAATATAAATTCGGATAATATAATTCAAAGAATTCATTTGTGAGCTAAGCAACTTATGCAAAATGCAGCTTCTGATTGTTGTTCTTGTTGTTTTTGTTTGTTGTGTATTGTAAGTATGCATAAGGTTTAATAGTTAATCGTTCAGTTATGATAGTTATAGTAGTACAGATCAGAAAATGCTCCACTGTTTCACAATACTTCAATATATTTTCATAATATTTCAGCTTTAATAATACTAAATATTACAATTTTTTTCCGTAATTTCTTGGGTTAACTAGAGGGATTTCCAATAAGAGGTTTCATTTTGAATAGTCCGCTATTTGAGCAGCTGTCACTTTTGAAACTGTCATTTCTGACATTTGACAATCAAAGACTTCGGCATTACTAAAAACGGAATGATACACACAAAAATAGTGAAAATTTTGCAGTCACAGTTCTCGAAACTAAATCACTTTTGGGTGGTCGTGAAGCACCCTCTCGGCCGGCATTGGTGGAAAAATGTGGGACAAGTTAGTGATGTGAAGATTTTTGGGCGCTTGTTATAGGTAGCAGCGTTTTGCTCAAAGGTCTTTTATTTTCGAATTTTAATCCGAAACGACCATGTTGGACTCACTGATGAAGAATTTGAGGTTAAAAGTAGATCTGTCCGGTCGGCCCGTTCGTAAACACTACAACTTTTGAATGGGAAGAGCTACAGACTTGAAACTTTCAGAATAGGTTTGGGGCTTGAATATGTCGGCTAAGTTCGTTAATAGGCTAAATTGACATGTTTTAAGGATATTTCTCATTTGAAATTTTTTCTCATTTTTCCAGATCCGTAATCACTAACATTTAAACGGAGAGAGCTAGAGACTTTGAAATTTTCAGGGTAAGTTTAAGGCCTAGATATGTTCATTGAGATCGGTAATTGGCCAAATTAGTCGGATTGTTCCAGAATAATTCTCATTTGACATTTGCTTTTAATTTTCCCAATATTTTCGAAACTAAATCGATCGATCGATCTAAAATTTGCTATGTAGAGGTTACATTATGGCGTGAATGTTTTTACAAAATTTCGAGAAGATCATATGAGTTGAAGATTTAAAAAATATATTCTCTTAAGAGTAATGCGTTGAGCGCTACCGCGAACAAAGCAATATACCTCTCAAGAAAACATATCTCTAACTTTCGAATGAAAAGAACTAGAGGCTTGAAACTTCCAGCGTAAATATTTCACCAAATTCGTTCTTGGGCAAAATTGGTCGAATAGTTCTGCAATTATCTATATTTGAAACTTTTCCTTATTTTCGCGATAGTTCGAATAATGATGAAATAAATATTTGTGCAACATTTCGTGAGGATCGGCCGGCAAGGCAGAAGACTGGAGGCGAAAATGCGAATTTTTTAAAGAAACCTAGATATTTGAAATTTTCAGGTCTTAATATATCAGTTACGTTTAGCCATGGACGAAATCGGTTTAACTATTCCTGTGGTATCTCATTTAAAATTTGATATTGCAAATATTTTCGAAAGCACAAATCCGATGGAGTTCAAATTAAGTATTAAAATGTGAAATAACGGCACGAAGGACATGCATAATTTCGTGAAATTAATTGAAAGAATTCTTGTGATTTTCAAATCATGGAAAATGGAAAATATAAAGAAACGAAAAATTCTTATAGTTCAGATAGCCAGATGGCTAACGGATCGTAATCCGAAATTTCTAACCAATGGTAGCACAGCGTGATTTATTTTTGAGTTTTATTGATTAAATAAAGCTTCTTGCAATATGCACATAAAACTGGGGTGGTTTTACCTGAATGAAGGTATACATCAGTAATGGATCTGTGCTAGTTTTAAAGGGAGGGAAACAACGACGTATTGAGATTCCTCGAGTTCGTGGTTTCTGGCATCGAGTAGAACTGGCTGTGGTAACCGTTAGCCTTCAAAGGCTACCATGGGAGGGTGGAAGCCCATAGGAGTACCTGTACTTCTGTCGAACTTGAAGTTCGACTCGAGGTAATTGGTGTGCTAGCCTTGTGTGTGGTGTGGTTTTTGGACCTGGATTGTCCGGGACATCTCTATGTGGGTTGAGGGTCTTGACCATACGCTCAGCGTTGGGCTCGAAACTGGATCGACTGGAAGAGTCTACGGCGGTTTCAGGACTTCGAGCCGCGACTGGCAGTATTTCGAAGCAACTAATTTTAACTGTAGACAAAAAGGGGGCAACTTTGTTAGTGCGCTAATTTGTCAAGGGGAAGAATATGATGGCCGTTAGATTTCTCGAGTTAGTGGTTTCTGGCACCGAGTTGAACTCTGCTTGGCGATTGTTAGCCTTCAAAGAGTGGATGCCCATAGATGTATTCGTACTCCTGGCCAGCCAGTTGAAGTTGGACTCGTGAAGGAAGTAGTGGAAAGCCTGCATGCTAGGGTGAAATAGTATTCATCTGGGTTCGTGGTTCTTGTCCTGGATTTTACAGGACATCTCTCGAAGATTTGAGGATCGTGACCATAGGGCTAGTGCGTTGTGCTCGAAACTGGATCGACTGGGCGTGTCTACACTGTGGGGCCACTAGAGGTAGGATATATTTTCCAAGCAACCAGACTTGCCTTGGTTCGAAAGGATCTAAGCTTACTGAAATCGAGGAAGGCAAACTTTTTTGCATATCGACGTTTTATGGAAAGCTCATAATTCATAAACAGTATAATTGAATTAATGTAATGATTTTTCTAGATATTTAACTCAGAGTTCGGATTGATTTTATGTTATCTAGCATTAATAAAGGAGTAATATTTAAGGTTGGAATATAGGTTTTGTTTTTGTATGATTTTGTTTGTGAACGTATACGAAAAATTATTTTTATTCCTTTAATTTCACTTCTGCAAAATCCATTTCAATTCCTTTCTGGATATTCGAGATGATGTAAACCGAACATTTGAGAATTTTATATACTTATATAAAATATAAAAAAGTCATTCTAATGAATTTTCAGGGCAGTAGAGGAGGATAATTTTGCTAATGAACTTAGCGTGGAACAGAGATGCTGGAAAAAGTTGGAAGAAATGTAAGTACCACCAATTGACATAGATATTTCTAGTTATGTCGAATTCTGAGACAATTATTCACTTTTAAATGATAATAAACTTTTAATATTGGAATGAGACTACGAACACATTATAAGCAAATCTCACGGATGGAATTTTGTTCAAACATATTCATCTGAAATATAGTAAAGTATTCATATATAAAGAATTGTATATTTGTTGTGGATCAATTGATTAATAGGATAAAATTTATAATATTTTTTTCAAGAAATGTCCAATATAAGAGGTCAATATGAAAACAAATATTGAAATGATCAAATTGACTGTGCATTATTAATAATATCCGTTGTTTATTAGCCAGGGTAATGAAACGATTGTGTGTTTCATTGAATTATCTTATGTATTGTTGACGAAAAAGATGAGAAATAAATTGTGAACTAATTTGAAAAACAGAGAGTTTAAAGAAAAATAAATGTGTGGAGACTGAAACACTGTATTTCATCAAATTTTTACAATTTAGTCGCTGGAAATGTGAAACAAGACGCTACGGATTGATTCGCTTTATCAATCTGTTGAAAGTTTTCCTGGACAGTCGACCAATATTTAGCTACTTGCTGACACGAATTTGCTTTCAGATCCACTCTGAACATGCCATGGTTTTAAGATGGTCTTTCTGATCAATACGAGTCGGAATGATTAAGTTTTGGAAAAATCATTCAATGTCCGATAGGTACCTCTTCTAGAAGTCACCTGATCATTTCACAACAAATTGTGAGAAAATATTCAGGATTTAATTATTTAGGGATAAACTAATGATTCTGATCTCAGATGCCTGTGACACTACTTCATTTCATTTTCCTGTTCCTGTCAATTGATATCGAACTAGATTCAATGGGTTTTAATATCCTGTTAAATCTAGACTGGTTAAGTTTTCAATGAAACACTAATATTTTATATTTTCAGAGTGGATATCATAGGCATCCAACCAAACCCTATTCCACCAATGGCAGAGAACATGTTGAAGAGACGTTGCGCCTTGATATCCACTGCTATAAAAGGTATTATGGCTGTAACTAAAGCTGTTGCTGGGGCAGGATCGGCTGCTATTTCTGTTGCAGTAAGTGCTGCTTCGGCTGCAGCTTCTGCTGCTGTAGCGTCGTTGACGAATAGAAAGCAGGAATAAAATTGACGAAAAAAAAATTACTACACAATGGTTGTTTTGTTGATGTTAAATGATAATTAAGTTAAAAAAAAGTTGAAATCATAATAGATGCCATCAACACAATATAAAATAATAGTAGTATTATTATTATTATTTTTATGCAGTTGTTCTGATGATTAGTCACCATTTGAGATAAAATATTCTCGAGAGCAGACTAGCGTACAAGTGTATAAGGGCCTGAAAGCAATCTTGGACACAAGCCGTTACTCTCCAGACTTTCGTCATTATTTGAAGAGCTAAGAGCACATCATGCATTCAATTTTATTTTTTTGCAAATTAATGTCTTCTTAATTTATATCACGTACATTATTTTGTTGTGCTTGGATTCATTTTTTGAAACGAACGCAATATAACGGACAAAAGAGGAAAAATTTTATGAATTAATCTTTATGAGGAAAATGAATTGTGAAATATTGAATACCAAATGTAAAGGAATCATGATGAGAAAATAAGCAGATATAAAGAATTGGCGAAATTAATTAGTTAGTCAAAAGTTAAGGATATTGAATTAATTCGTGTTTTCTCTACAGAAAGAGCCAACTTATTTTGGAAATATGTATAGGTAGAGTATTTCAGGTTAGAATAATAAGATTTCAATCAAATGAAATAGTCATAATTACAAAAATTCAATATTTGAAAAAGTATAACATTTCACGAAAAACCCAAATTCTGAAAATTTCTAATGTCATCAATACAAAGTATGACCACCACACACATCAATAACTGTTTGGCATTTCCTCTGCATGCATTTTTCCAAGTCGTTAACAATAACCTGCTCAATTTGTTGCTTATGTTGTGGCAAAAGATCTAGGAGGTGTTGAAGCGTTTATAGCTGTAGTCTGTATGGATCAAAGGTTCTTTGTAATTGGTCCCACCCAAACTTGCTCGATTTGATTCCAGTTAGAGGATCTTAGAGGTAATGCTAGATGTGGAAAACCCTGGTTTTTTCTACCAGTAATCACCCGGTACGGTCTGTGTGGCAGACCATTTTCTTCCAGAAAAATACATCTATGCCAACAGCACTTCCAATTATCGAAACATTTTTTATAGGCGCTTTCCGGGATGGACTTTAGCTCTCGCGCCGAATTTTGTTTTATGGCTTCAATCGACTCAAAACGGGTGCCACGAAGGGGCAATTTTAGTTTTGGGAAGAGGAAAAAGTCGCAGGGATCCAAATCCGGCGAATACGGTGGTTGCTGAAGCACGTTTGTTGAGTTTTTGGCGAGAAAGTCAGTCACAATCGTAGCTCGGTGAGAAGACGCGTTATCGTCATGCAAAATCCATGAGTTGTTCGCCCACAAATTTGGCCGCTTCTTACGGATACGCTCACGCAAACGTTTCATAACGCCTAGGTAATACTCCTTGTTTACCGTCTGACCCTCTGGAACGAATTCGTAGTGCACCACGCCACGGATATCGAAGAAAACAATGAGCATCACCTTCATTTTCGAGCGGCTTTGGCGTGGTTTTTTCGGTTTCGGCTCATTTTTTGTCACCCATTCCGATGATTGCTGGCTTGTTTGCATATCGTACTCGTAGACCCAGGTCTCATCATCAGTTATAATACGTTCCATGAATTTAGAATCGGAATTACAGCGATCCAGCATGTCTGAAGCAACCTGTTCGCGATGACGTTTTTGAAGAAAATTCAGGTCTTTCGGTACGAGTCGTGCGGCCACCTTTCCCATGCCCAAAATATCAATCAAAATCGTACGTGTGGACTCGTGGGATATCTTAAGATCATGTGCTATCTCTCTCAAGCTGGTACGACGGTTTTCCAGCACCCTTTCCTTAATTTTATCGACGTTATCTTCGATCGAAGCCGTCGATGGGCGACCACTTCACGACCGTCCTTGAAGGCTCTGTACCACTGATATGCACGAGTTTTCGATAGAGCATTATCACCAAAGGCCTTTTGCAACATTTTCAATGCATCGGCACACGAAAATTCATTTGCAACACAAAACTTTAAACAAATTCTTTGCTCAACGTAATCACCCATAGTAAAAATCGGCACGCACTCTAACATCGACTGACTTAATCAGCTGTTGCAAACACACTAGTTGACAGATCCCGCTCAAGCTTGGCATAGTAATCAAGGACAGTGGTACCAACCCAGGAAAAAAAAATTTTACCTGCCTCATTGCCCCGCCAGATTTAAATCGATAATTCCCGGTACTTTCTTGACAGAATGTATACTACACAGCTAGCTAGATTTTTATGAAAATTTGGATTTTTTTGAGAGATTGGTGCAAAATTTTTCTCTTGAAATCGGAAGCAGATGGGACAAAACTACAAGGGACCATAAACTTTAGTATAACTACAAAGCTTCTTTTTAAAATGTTTCAAACTAACAGTGGCTCACCAGAAAAACGTTCTGAAGTAAAACTGGGGACAGGGTTCCAGAAAAAATATCACCTTGTAGATTTGTAATCAAAATTGGCAAGTCACATGGTGTAAACTCTAAATTGTAATAACTATGTCAAATTTCAGTTGAATATCTTGTGAAGTGTAGATACTATGCGAAAAAAACTTCAAAAATTCAAACTTTAAGACCCTGTATCTCGAAAACGAAACGTTTGCGGTCCCATATTTGTGGGATTTTTTTTCTTAAAATAATTCAAGGAATCTCCCGTGTTCGTTTGTACCTCTAATTAAGGAACAACCTGTATAATCGTTATAAGTTTATGTAATTGAAAACACTTTTAATATGATACGCAAAATGTACATCTTCGGAAAACATCAATATCCTTAACATTGGACGAGCAATTTATTTAACTGTAATACTAACAAGCTTCAAATAAAAAACATTTTTTACGTAATCAACTATAAATATTTATTGGTAAATTTTATATTCATTATTTTATTCAAGTTATTCAAGTAATATTCATAAATTAATTCATAAAGTGCTCAAGAATACTTTTTCACCCAAATCTTCAAATATTTTTCCTTTGAATTATGATATATAACCATTCTTCCAATTGCATCAAAACATACTTGAAAAATATAGATAATTCAAAAATAGAGATGTTTACCTGAAGTTTATAAAACGAATGGTAACTATTAATCTGTCATGAACAGGTAATATATGAAGTAATTTGGTAATATAATAAGAGATTTTTTAATTGATAGAAGGATTATTACAAAATTCAAATATCAAAACAGATTTAATCTATTAGTCTCCTATAAATTTTAATTTCAAAAAATTTCATTCAAAAACTTTTAGAATTAAATCAGTGTCTTATAAGCACTGCTTAAATTCATTATAATTTTATTATAAAATAAAAACTCATTATCTAATATCAAATGGAATAAAAAAACCCAATAAATATGAACTGTCAATTAAAAGTGATAAATAAAGTTTTGAAGGAGACAAAATTTTGTTTCTGATCTTATATTTATGAAAACCAAATCTTTTTCGAAAATGCAAAACGTAAGTTTAAGAACTTCTCCAAAACTAATTTATTTGAAATATTTAATATATTTAAATAAGGTACTTCAGAAATCTCTCAAAACATGTAGCACATCCTCAAAAAACAGTTTGAAATAAAATAAGGTCTCCGTCAGTCCAACTTCACATTTAAAAAATAAAATCAGTTAACCAGAAATAACTTTCCAGAAAGACCTCGTGATATCCTTGTTGAACAAACACTAAAATTAGAGAACATTAAAAATCCAATGTATTCTTTGTTTATCAAAAATCACAGAAGGCTTGTAAGGTATTATATGGCCTTAGTTGAAACTATATGACAATTCTATAATGAAATTAAAAAAACCAAAATATAATTATATATTATATATACAATAAAATAATAAGAAGAGGTTTTTTACTTGATAGAAGGATTATTACGAAATTTGAATATCAAAACAGATTAATTTTGTTAACTTCATATAAATTTGAATTCTGAAAAATTTTATTCAAAAACCTTAAATAACTCTATTTTGATATTTAAATTTTGTAATAATCCTTCTATCAAGTAAAAAACCTCTTATTATTATTTTTTATATATAATATACATATAATTTTATTTTGTTTTTTTTTGTGATTTCATTATATAAAAGTTATTTTGTTTCAACTAAGGCCATATAATACCTTACAAGCTTTGTGTAATGAAGATAGAATACCTTGGATTTTTAAAGTTCCCTTATTTTAGTGTTTGTTTAACAAGAATATTACGAGGTCTTTCTGAAAAGTTATTTTTTGTTTTTTGATTCTATTTTGTAAATTGTGAAGTTGGACTGAGGAAGGCCTTATTTGATTTCAAATTGTTTTTTGAGGATGTGCTACATGTTTTGGGAGAATCTTGAAGTAACTCATTTAAATATATTCAATATTTTAATTATGTTTTACATTTTTAAAAAAGATTTGGTTTTCGTTTTCATAAATTTAAGACCAGGAACAAAATTTTGTCTCCTTCGGATATTTATTTATTATTTTATTCCATTTAATATTATATAATGAGTTTTGATTTTATATGTCTACTCAATTCAAGCAGTGCTAATAAGACGTTAATTTAATACTAAAAGTTATATAATAGTTTTTAATTCTGATCAATATAACTGAAATTTCAATGTTACTTTCCTGAAAAATATTAATTTCCTCGCCATAATCCGGAATTGGCGATGCCGATATTGAGAACATAAAGAATAGTAGAATAATATCGTTTTCTGCTATCGTTATTGATGTAGAAATGTAAACAAGTTGCATGGAGGGCTGAATACATTCGTAAATCTCACCCTATCGAATATATGAAGTAGGGTATTTATAGCTGACGCCTTCTCAACCACCCTCTGTACAGCGAACACCCTAAGATCCCTGGAAAGTGTGGGTATCGTGAAGAGACTCTTGAAAGTTCTGTGTAAATTCTTGTTGAAATCAAAAATTTGTAGTGTTGAAAATTACTAGCTTAGTCAATTGATAAAAAAAGAACGATTGATAAATTTTTTTCGGATGATTCAATGAGTCGTTAGGTCAAATGAATCGGTGTGAATTTGTATGAGAGGGCGCATCTAATTATTGTCTGTGATCTTCGAAAATTGTGCAAAATTTTCTTTCGTTTGTTGCAAATAAATGGAAAACCGTACAGTGATGAAAATACTTTTATAAAATTGCAAATCTGCAGGAAAGCTGTACATACCATGTGAAATGGCATATGTTTGCGTAATACACATACACAAAATATTGTCCTCATGACAATGAATGGCATAATTACAAAAAACTCAATTCTAGTAGGTGTATGATCTTTTTTTGTAGTCCGTATTTGTGATAATGTGCTTTACAATCGATCTGGTGTTGTGTAGTATTAGTTGTAGATTAATTATCACGAGTTTCACAAGCTTTTGAAAGCCGTTCAACTTGAACAATTAATGTGTTGGTTAAACGAAGGTTTAATTCAACAATAAGTTGCTAACCGTCTACGGGTTTCGCAAAGTATAGTTAGTAAAGCGTGAAATCGCTGTCGTGTTAGTGGAAGTGCTGCATATACTCATGGGGGTGGAAGAGTAAGAGCTACAACCGTCGCAGTCTTCTTCACAGCATCCTGAATTGATGGCCCATTCTGGTAAGTGACCGGTAGGATGGTTTCATGTCAAACAATCTGGAATAGATTGCATAGTTTCAATTTAAGGGCAAGAAGGTCCGCCAGGTACCCGAACCTAAGTAGGAAGCACCGGGCTGTGAAATATTTTTGGTCTCTTGATATGACCTGAAAAAAATATGTTATATATAAAAACTAATTAAGTTATCGAAGAAAAAATATCTATGCAACAGCATTGATAGGAGTGGAAATGATTCAAAAATTATATGGAACCAAGTTAAGAAGATTTACATTAAAAATTCACCTGAAAAGTAAATAGTAAACAAGATAACATTCTGCTTGACAGGTCTGAGATCGCTGATTTAATAGATTTTTCTCTCGAATGGGAGCCTGAAGATTTCGTAGATGAAGGTGATACTCTCGTGAGAGCTTATTTCTCCTACTGATGCCAAAGAGATTGAAAGTATGATAGGTAATTTGAAGATTAAAAAAAAAAAATATATATATATATATATATATATATTAAATATAGTTTTAATACGATCAGATACACTCCTAAGATTAGGGCCAACATATTTGCGTCTTTAGCTCACATTATTAATGAATGTTTCATTCACGGATGCTTTCCAAATACTCTTAAAACAAGTGTTATTAAGCCCATATACAAAAGTGATGATCAAACATAGATGTCCAATTATAGATCCATTACTTAAGTTCCAAAATTTTAGAAAAAAACATGAAAAATAGAGTGTTCGGGTTCCTAACAAAAAATTTAATAATGTCTGAAGGGCACTATTATTATTAGATAAATGGCACAAATATGGTACAAGAGGAATTGCCTCAGAATTATTCAGAAGCAACTTAACAAATAGAAAGCAGATAATACAAATTCAGAAAATGAGTAGTGGTGAGAAAGCTGTAACCTATGAAGCTCCTCAAGGTACGATATTAGGTCCACCCCTGTTCATTATCTCCATGAATGATATGTTGTACATGAAGGTGTCTGGGAGGATCATACGTTTTGCTGATGATATAGCTGTGATCTGTGAGGACAGGAATTGGGCAAACCTAAAAGTCAGTGTTGAAAAAGAGTTGAAGAAACTTTCGGATTGGCTAAGAAAGAATAAACTGACCTTTTACCTACCATTTACATCGTATGAATCGCGGCTTCGTAATCTGGGACCCGTCAAAGTCGATAACCAAAACTCTATTCTTGAACATCCAGAAGGACACATTAAGTACCTTGGTATTCATATTGACAGACATATGCCATGGAGTCATAACTGTGATTGTGTAGCGAAAAAACTCCACGGTCTTCTTCATATATTCAAACACTTAAAAAAGAAAAGAATATTGCAGTTAATTAAGGTGTATTTTACATTAGGTCAATCTCACTTGTCATATGGTAGCGTTGATTGGGGTTCAGCTCATAGAGCTCATATGGAGATACTCAACATCGTTAAAAGACTGCTACTCAAGATCAGATAGAGCCTTATCTTCCCCACTTGAACTTGATAAGATATCAGGAGTGCTGGATGTAAGCCAGTTATACTTCTCAAAAGTTATTGCTCTTATAAAAAAACATATCTTATTCCAACCAATAGATCATACCCATTGCATAAGATATAAACTTGCCAGTTTTCCGACACATAGAGCCCTCAAAACAGCAGGAACAAAGGTGCTCGTTTCTAGTACCCAGGATGTTTACTTTCTTACCATTGGAACATTAGAACATTAATCAACTGCCGATCATTCATGATGAAAACTAAAATATGGCTTTTTAGTACTGATAGAAAACGAATAGATCAGTTAATAAATAGTGGTATATAGAAAATATACTTACCTGGTGATTCTCTAACTGGACCAAAATAAGAAGTTTCAAGTGCTTGCTAGATGCTTTGCCGGATTTAACAATTATGCCGAGTGCTGTAAACCATTTCAAGACATTTATTTTTAAGTGCTTCCCAAAATTTTGAGAATTTTTTTCCCTGAAATTGAGTATTATTTTGAACCGATTGTGATCCTTTGTCCTCAAGATTAAATGACGCATGCTGTGACTGAAATTATTTGGTTTCCGTGGATGTCTGGTCATCCTGCTTCGCTATATGTGTATATGTTCTTTGTTTATTTTTCTCATTTTTGGGACGACTAGTAAAATGTTTTAGTCTTCTTAGTGTTAGAACTAACAGGCAAAGTACTCGTTAGTGAGCTTCTGTTCATCATCTTATTTGTTTGCCATGTAATTGATTTATGTAGATATAAACATTGCGTGTAAATATTATTTTTCCTTTTATTCTTTATATTTGTATATTAATTATGGGCAAATAAACTATTATTATTATTAAAGCAGTGTATTGGAAAGGCTGCTTTTGTCTGCTTTACATTCAATCTGTTAATATCCGAGTATTTATAATATATCGAAATTTTGAGAAGGTGTGTATAAATTCTAGGGTAGATGTTAAGCATGAATATGAAGATTAAATTCGTGCACGCGTGACGTATGTTTTCTTAATATGTTAATGCAAAATCATTTCAACCCTCATTTGCTTAAATACTAATAGGATAAAAAAATTGATAACTTGAACTTGAAACAATGTTACTATGTTCTATAAGGCTCATAGCCTTGCAAATGCATAGAAAAACTTATTTCAATAAATTTCGAATATCTTGGGAAAAATTTACTGGACTGTAGAAAGTCATTGATTTGGATATAAGCAATATTTGAGTCCTTATCCATATTTCCAAATTAATATTGTTTTGGGACCGCTGTGCTTCTCGATTGAGACCCGAATTCTGGCATTCATTCGTACTTAACTCTAATGCATATTTAATTTGACAGAAATTGGCTAATTCCTATTCATTTGGAGTCGAATATGGATAACGATGGTCCATGGATGGAAAGAGAAGAATCGGTGAACTATTATGCCATTCTATGAGTTCCGGCGTTATCCTCATTCGATCCGCCATGATGTCGCTATTTTGAACTCAATAAAACTAGATTAAAACGCGTAAGCCCCATATTTGAATTAATCTGCGTATTTTACGACCAGACAACCCAAACAAATAATGGGGACAACTTTGGAATAAAAAATAAAAGAGATTCGATTGGATGTGCAACATAATATCAATTAATTTTCCACTCAGCTGTTATGATATTTGTTTCAGTATACAGTGTTTTCAGAAATAGTAAGTTTGAAAAACTAGCGAAGCTACAGTGTAGCGAAAAAACTGTCATACTCAAAGTGAAAATTTAAATTCAATTATTAAATATATCGCTCAAAAATTATTTTCTGTCGAAAAAAGTCTGACTAAATCAAATAAACTTCTCGTTGAAAGTTAAGGATATTGATGTTTTCCGAAGATGCATAGTTTTTTTATTTTCAGTCTATATATGGTTGACAATAAGATAAATAGTTCTACACAATTAAAAATAGAATTTTTTTATACCAACAGAAGTTTCATCCCAGAACGATACCAAAAAGATGGTCAAACACAAGTGCACGTGGATAATTTCTGCAATGTTCGCCAAAGTGTAATATCACGTTTACTGACTCAGTACTCAGTAATATCAAACAGATTTAATAAATTAGGAAAAGGCTTTTTACTTGATAGGAGGGATATAACAAAATTTGATTATCAAAACAGATTTAATCTGTCAGTCTTCTACAATTTTAATTTCAAAAAAATTTTGTATTGAAAAAACTTTTAGAATTAAATTAATGTCTTATAAGCACGGCTTATATTTAATAGACATATAAAATCAAAACTCAATATACAATATCAAATGGAACAAATAAACCAACAAATATAAGTTGTCAACTGAAATTAATAAATAAATATTTGAAGGAGACAAAATTTTGTTTCTGATCTTACCATTATGAACACCAATTCAAACATACAAACATTATTAAGGACTTTTTAAAAATATAATGTATTTGAGAAATTCAATATGTTTAAATATTTAAATAAGTTAATTAAAAAATCTCTCAAAACATGCATTATATCTTCAAAAAATAATTAGAATTTCGATAATCTCTTCATCGGCTCTAAATCATATTTAAGAAATCAAGATCAACCAACAACATATATAACTATCTAATATATCAAATAGAATAAATAAACCAACAAATTATAAATATAAATTATGTTTGTATCTTTGAATAGGAATTGGTGTTCATAATGGTAAGATCAGAAACAAAACTTTGCCTTCAAATATTTATTTATTAATTTCAGTTAACAATTTGTTGGTTTAATTATTCCATTTGATATTGTATATTGAATTTTGATTTTATACGTCTATTAAATATAAGCCGTGCTTATAATATTAATATATAATATTAATTTAATTCTAAAAGTTCTTGAATAAAAATTTTGTTGGAATTAAAATTGTAGAAGACTGACAGATTAAATCTGTTTTTATATTCAAATTTTATCAAACAGACCAATTCTGCTATGACGATGTGCCCCGTCCTTGCCCAGAATTCCGCTTGCTACTACAAATTCCTGGCGTTTCATTTGGAGGACGCTACCACTTTCCTATAATACATAGCTCACCGTCCTCGCCTGCTTTAAGTAGAGCAGATTGCGAGCGTACCGACAACCTACGTTCGGACGTGGAACTATGTCACACACTTGCACTTCACACCAATCTGAAGAGTTCAGGGACTGCAAGTTGGAACGAAATGAAGAGGTTAAAATATCCTTTATAACACCACATTCCTAAAGAGCTTCACTTCTGACCTCACTAAAAATTTTAATTTAATAAAAATGTTTTCCTCAAAAACTTTAAATATTAAATTAGATAAATGTTTTAGAAACCACAGTTTCAATTTATTTTGCCACTGCAAGTGTTCGTTAAAGTACCAGAAGTGGTAGGCCGTGTGCTGCAACGCCAGTAGAAGACTGTTCTTCTCTCAGCACTTGTAAGTCCACGTATTCTTTACGTCTAGATAAGGACGTTTTTCTGGTAGTTGACGCGAACGAGTGTAGACACGTTCACTTATATGAAGAAACCATCGCTCTGTTCAAGAAATCCATCCTTTTCGAAGTGGCACAATTATGCTTTAGGGTGGAGTTTGTTCCGATGGCAGAACTGACTTATTAGTACTTCCAAATATCATGATATCTCAGACATATATTGATGCAGTTATCAATGCAGTAGCCCCACAATTTTGCGCAGTTACTAGAGAAAATGTCGCTTTTTTAATGATAATGCACTGCCACACAGATCTCAACAGATGATTACTGCTAGAGAAAACCAGGCCACATCTAGCATCACCTCTAACTACAAAGAACCCTTGATGCCCACAGACCACAGTCGGAGACACTTCAATAGCTACGAGATCTTTTGCCACAACGTTGGCAACAAATATGGTTTTTCTCAATAACTTGGTGCCAAGCATGCAGAAGAGATGCGAATTAGTTATTGATGCTAAATGGATGCATGTTGTGGTGGTCATACTTTGTACTGAGGATGACTGAATCATAACTAGATGACAGCGCATATCTGCAAACTTTAAAAGCTACATCAAGATTAACCTGATAAAATATAATAGTATAATATCTACTTCGAACCATCTCCATATCAGATTTCCAATAATTCTAACTGACCAACTTGGCAAGAGCGCATTTTTACAAAACAAAAATGGTACCGTTAAAATCGGCGAAGGGACCAAAAACACGACGTACTATTTGTTCTTCCATATCGGATTTTCAGTAAATCAAACTTCAGCCGAAGGTTGTGATTCTATAGGTGAGATATTGGTGGAAAAATTTCAACAAACTTTCTTTCAATTCAGCATCTGTTTAGCTCAGATAAGAGGAGCGTAAAATTATGAAAGGGTTAAAATGTCGTTCTTCATGACTAGATTGATGTTATTTCTGTTAGGAAATATTGGATTATATTCATACTTTCTGCATATGGTATAGTCGGGAATTTGATGTATAATAGTTAATATCTTTCCGTGTATACCAAATGCAGAATGTATCAATATAATCGAAAATATCCTAGCAAAAAATAACTACAATCCGGTCATAAAAAACGAAATTTGAAACCTTTTCGAACTTTGCGTGGAGAAAATTACTTTCAATAAAATAGTTCCGTTGCAAACAGAAAGATGGACTTGCCATGTATTGCCCACTCCCGCTGAAATTTTCATGTCCTTTTTCGAAAAAAAATCTTAAATTTCGTAAGTCATATATTATATATATTGAACAACCCTGAAATTTTGCTCCTGAAAGTGAAAGGAAAAAAACTAGACATCCTGGAATCCATAGAAGTATTTAAGCATAAGCACGTTTTAGGAATAAAACTATTAAATGAGCAGACGAACTTTTGACACATCCACTTCTCGAAGTTTTGTACAAGTCGAAACCTTCAACGAATATACCTACTATATACTATATAATAATTGAGATACAATTTGTTTCATTCAGTTCGAAAATATAGTAAACACTATGAAACTTGACTCGCTGTATATTCAGTTAACAAAAAGTGATGGAAAGCTAAGTAATTTCTTATTTCATTCCAACCAAATTACCACTTTGAGGCACCCGTTTTGAAACTAGAAACATTGTTATTATTTATATAGAGCGGGCGTCTGTCTACCCTACCACTGCGTCCGCACTGACTATTGTGATTAACCCCGAATTTATATTTTCCCGGCGAGATCCAGTTTTTGGATAAAACCGATAATCCTGTAAGGGGATAATTTTTTCAATTCACAGTGGGCTATAAAATCCTGACCAAAGACCTCGAATCTGATGCGACTCACTGCTGGGTACTCTGAGACCATGTGCATGCTGTTTCAGTGTCCTCAAGACACAG
This sequence comes from Megalocaria dilatata, assembly GCA_034642435.1. Classification (NCBI taxonomy): domain Eukaryota; kingdom Metazoa; phylum Arthropoda; class Insecta; order Coleoptera; family Coccinellidae; genus Megalocaria; species Megalocaria dilatata. The sequence goes on along the minus strand of CM067856.1, from coordinate 40,700,711 downwards.
CCTGCATTCATCGTCTTCAGCCAGACTGATTTTGTGCAAATGCGCTTTAAGCCTGCAATGATCTGTCATAATTCCGACAAGTGTTCTTAGTCTGGCTTCCAAACCTAGCGCTAGGTCCGCCAGCTTTTGGTTCGAAGTTGTTCCAAAGAACACCTTCGAATGTTTCAGGCCAGGATGGCTCAGTTAGATAGACTCTAGTCTTGAGCTCTTCCTGCCTGTTACCGTCCGCTTGGCCACGTCATGTAGTATTCCCAGGAATGGATCCGGGCCTACCAGAGGCAGCATGGCTCCAGCAAACGGCAGCCGATCTTCGTTACCCAAATAGTTTGAGTGGCTCGGTATCCAAACAAGAGTGATTCTGTTATACAAACCGAGCCTGTTTAAAGCTATGCTGCAACTACAGATTGTTTTCGATGTACAACAGAGCTTTTAGTACTGACTGACTATCAGTAAATATTTTGATTTCACCGTGGTGGATTTGTCGTTTTATTAGCGGATCTGCCGCGGTCTCAATAGCAAACAGTTCTGCCTGGAATATGTTTGCGTATTGACCGAGAGTCAAGAGATGTTGATTCTCGGTTTGCCCCTATAGACTCCCACTCCCGTTCTGTTCGTCGTTCGCGAGCCGTCTGTGCACAAGCCAAGGTCGATCCTCCATAGAACCTCAGCATGCTGGGTCCATTCGTCCGGCTAGGGACGATTACATTGAAATGCCGTTCTTGGCTCGTGACTTTTGACGTTAGATCCGAGAGTGCTGTTCGTTAAAAGCTCGTCCATCCTTCCTGAGCCGCCTATCACTATTGCCTCTGGCCTGTTGATCGCCAGTTGAAATATATTGAAACGGTTGATATCGTCACCTCCAATTTACCTTTCACTATGATTGTCAGGTCATCAGCAAATGCTTGAATGTCGACTCCCCACAGCGAGATGATCGCTAGGAGGTCATCGACGAGAAGGGTCGACAGTAAGCGTGAGAGAATACCCCCCTGCAGACAGTCCTTTGTAGCTTTGAACTCGAAGACCTCACCCTGGTATGAGGTCGTTATTATTCTGCCGCATAGCATTGCCTGTATCCATCTACAAATTAGCGGATCAATACCTCTCGTAGAGATAGCCTCAGTGAGAGAAGCCGGCAGCGTATTGTTAAAAGCAACTTCAATGTATAGAAACCCTGTTAGTGCTATCTCTCGATTTTCGAGAGATTGGTGTAATTTTCCGATTAAATTCTGTAATGCAAGTTCTGCTGTTTTCTGGCCTGGTAGGCGTATTGATGACGCCTAGCACCTTTCCCTTGACATGGGCATCAATCAACTTTTATAAACTCTTCAGCAAGAACGATGTCAAACTTATTGGTCTGAACGATGAGGTTTACGGTTCTGTTCGTCTCACCATCTAGAGACATGGTAAACATGTCAAATTAGCGTTGATTAAGTTTTGTTTAGCAGAAGTAAGCGAGTATTCATAAATAAAAAAATGTGAGCTGTGAGATAAACGAAGGAAAATAAAGATTTATTGTAAATGTTAAACCATGTACTCTCCCTTGACCGATCGCAGTTTTCACCAGTTAGAAAAATTATAAACAAATATAAAGGAATTTGTCATCATTGAAAATTTTTCAGGCTATCGAATGATGCAGAATTGTCAACACAATGAATTAATATTCTCCAACTATTCAACTAAACAAAAGTTGAGGTGAAAATTCGATTCCCTGAAAAGTGTTCAAAAAATGTTTTGATGATTGGAGTGTTCTTTAGCTCAGGAAGCCTACTTTGAAGGCGATACAATAAATTTGGAGGAATAATACATATTTTGTGTTTCATTGACCGATTTCCCATAAGTGTTTGACACAATGTATGTTCGAGCTCCATTATTTTCTTAATAAGAGCACATTCCCGTCTTCATAAAATTGCCTGCCTCGTTGATTTCCCCAGGTTTAACAAGATTTTAAAGCGAAATATTTCTAATCCTGCCGGTAGTATGAGAATATAAATTAGGCATCTAGGAGGCGAAGCTCCGTCATGATATCAAAGACGCTTCTTTGACCGAGTTGATTACTTGTTATTACGGTGATTTTGGGGTAAAACACAAAAGCAAAACGAATCGGGAGCTGCGTTTGTCTCCGATTGGCATGATAACAGATAATGGGGCCAATAACGAAGTCAGGTGGAGATGACAGGATCATGCTGAGAAGCGTCTGCGTTTCCTAACAATGTACAGCAATTAATATTCAATATCAGAATTTGACTCTTCGTTGATGATTCACTCGGGTAACGAGCTGGAGGGGGGAAACCTGAGCTGAAATTTTGAAATATGTGTTTTTCTGAAGCTTTTATTCATGTAACCTTAAATGTATGATAATTTGTGTGACGTTACCTGCATTTCCAATATGCTATAGAAAAGAGTTCTTTAATCAATATTTGTACAAAGATGTCTAAAATCTCTGTATTAGAAGTAGAAAACATTATAAACTCTTGTGGTTTTTATAACAGATGTAGTGACATCTGTACTAGTAGTGACTAGTTTATTATTCCATTGTTTCATATGGCAACACTTTCATTTTGAAGTGTCATCACTGAGCTTTCTTCTCAGTATCTGTCATTTCGCTGAAGTATAAACAACTGAGTTTCTGTGTGCTCTGAAAATGTCAACTTTTGTACCGAATGATGTGTTTTTTCGGAGAGATTTACATCAATATTAAGAAAAAGACTGCCGACAGTCTTCGTATTTTAGTGGATGTTTAAAGTGACCATGCTCTAGCTGAACGAACGTTTCAGAAGTAGTTTGCCCAATTGGGAATGGCAATTTTGATTTGACGATGAACTACCCAGAGCCCAACCAAAGTTCAAGGATGGAAAATTAGAGTCAAGGCTCGATGAAGATCCATTACAAACACAAGAGGAGCTAAGTGACTAAGTTAGTCGTTCGTCATGGTTCAAAAGCAAAATGATCCGAGAGTTGAGAAATTGGGTTCCGTATGAACTGAAGCCAAGAGACATCGAACGCCGTTTGTTCAAGTGTGATCAACTGCTCCAAAAAAGAAAGGAGCTTTTGCATCAATTGTGATTGGCAATGAAAACTGGTCCATTACGATAATCTAAAACGTCGGGCAATGTATGGATACCTCGTCATCAACTGTCAAGCCGAATACTCATGGCGAGAAGATCTTGCTGTATATTTGGTGGGACTAGCTGGGTGTAGTGCATTATGAGCTGCTACAATCGAACAAAAGGTTCACAGGGAAGGTATATCGAGGACAATTGATGAGATGGAGCAGAGCATTGCAGGAAGAACGGCCGCAATACGTCCACAGATACAACAAAAATAATTTGAAGCATGTTCTATTGAATTGGTCTTAACTTGCTGGAAAATCATTTTTATTATAGAGATAACAAATTAATTTGGTCAGTTTTTCAAAAGCTCTGAAAAACATTAAATTTTTAAATAGTAACAGCTGATTGCCAGGGTTTTAAACATATTGGACATAACTTAATAGCATTGCCGAGAAGTTTAAATTTTTCAAAAAAGATCATCAGTTATTTGCTCCACTATGGAGTCAGGAATGATGCATGACTACAAAATTGAGAGTAGTTTTCGATGGCTCATATGCATCAAGTACTGAGGTTTCCTTAAACGATAGATTGTAGGTCGGTCCTAATCTTCAACAGGATCTCTTTTCGATACTCCAAGATCATCCTTGAAGACGTTCATGTAGACTATCTGCTGACTGGTGCTAACACCATAAGAGATGCGGTGCAGTTGAAAATCCATTTATAGGAAACATTAGAAAAGAGTCCCTTCAATCTTCGCAAATGGGCCTCCAGCAAGCAGAAGGTATTGAGTTCTGGAAACAACCCTCCTAACGTGTACTCAATTGGTGACGAATTAAAAAAAACCTATTTGGAATTCTAGACAAGACATTCTTCATTTAACGATCGACCAGATTCTCATCGAAAAAAGGGTAACAAAAAAAAAATCCTTTCGAAAATAGCTGAAAACTTCGATCCTTTGGGATTGGTAGGTCCATGCCTTATCAGGGCCAAATTGATAATGCTAACCCTTTGAAGATTGAGTCTGTCATGGGATGAATCAGTTTCCATTGACGTTCACATAGAGTGGCTGCTATTTCAGTGAAATTTCACCGCTATGAACAACATTAATGTACCAAGGCAGTTAGTCAGCCTTGCTGCAGCGAAAATTCGGATTGATGACCTTTATGATGCACAGAACGTCCCTATGGTCCTTGCGTATATGCAAGATCCACCAATTCCAATGGCAATAATTCTATTGTTGTGAAATCAAAGGTGTCACCTTTAAAATATATTTCGTTACCCAAACTGGAATTATGTGGAGCAGTATTGCTAGCCAGGCTGGTGAAATCTTTAGTAAAGGCAGTGGACATCAATATAAGGGACAAAACCTATTGGTGTGATTCACAAATTACACTTGCTTGGATCGTAGGAGACTCTTATAGATGGAAGGTTTTCGTGGCAAATAGAGTTGCTGAAATTCAAACCCTCTCGATTTACAATTAACAGAGATATATAGCAGGAAAAGACAATCCAGCCGACACAATTTTCAGAGGCCTTGAACCTGAATATTTAAGAATTCAACGGAATGGTGAAAGCTGCACCGTGTTCTGTCCAGTACACAACCTCTCAACAATTGATAGGATCCTTGAACAGAAGAATAAGGCTTGTTAATCCAGTAACTCTTGTCAACAAACAATCAAATATTCTCGATAAATATTCTCCAATATTAAAATTGCAAAGAGTCATACCCTATGTATTCAGGTTCATCACTAATTGCAGGAACAAGATGAAACCAACAGGTTTTCTAACAGTGAATGAACTGAACAGACTAATTCTGTATTAAAAAAAGTTAGCTCAAGCTGAATCCTTCTGTGACGAGATCTACACACTGTCAAAAAGCAGAGGAATATCACGATACAGTAGAATCTTATGCTTGAATCCTTTCCTGGATGGTGACAGGGTTCTCAGGGTTGGTGGTAGGTCAAAAATCTCCAAGGAATTCCAGATTTCTCAAAAATTTTAAATAATCCTACGTCAAGGACATACATTTACGGAAATGCAAATTCAAACGATGCATTATCAAAACCTTCATGTTGGTCCATAATCTCTCTTAACTATAATGCGTCAAAAATATTGGCCGATCACAGGCAAAACTACGATAAAGTATGTTTTAAGAAAGTGTGTAAACCACTCACTATCCACCAACTGATGAGTAATTTACCCAAAAGAGTGCATCACTGCATCTCGACCTTTTTTGTACTGTGGAATTGTAAAGAAAATAAATTAACAAACACCAAAATAATAGAGGTGTATTTGTGCATTTTTGTAATTCTGACGCATTAGCACACGAGGAAACCTGTTAAGGCATTTTCAGATAATGGCACAAAGATCATTAATGCTAACTCTGAATTAGAGAATTTTTAAAGTTTCTATCTAAAGACAATGAAAAAACCTATTTTTTCATTGTCTTGTCATTGTTGCATCAGCTACAGAATCTATAACGAGCAGATTCATTCTGAGTAGATTCCCTCATAAAGGCAGTCACTTTCATTTGTATAGGGACATCAATATAAACTTCACTCCTACCTAAGGAGTATCTCACATAATTATTGTTCAATTTGAAGAGTGTCTTAATTTAAGTTTTCAATCTCCATCTCACACGATCCACAAGATTTTCAAGCACCATTGGTGCACCCCTAACAGTACATACCATCTAGAAAAAACTAGAACCAATCGCCTGACTCAATACCAACAGGCTACTCAAACGATGCAGCGGTTCTTGTCTAGATGGTCTAGCGAGTACATATCAACAACTCTTTAAGTGGGGAAACAACTGAAACCAGGAGCACCAGTTCTTCTAAAGGAAGATCGCCTCCCTCCCTTGGAATGGAAGGTGGGCAGAATACGAAAGCTGTTTTCTGGTTCTGACGAACTCACTCGATTAGTGTGAGTGAGGAATCAAAATGGTGAAGTGCTACGTTCTATCCAAAATTGTGTGTACTTCCAATCGATGACTGATTTCAGTGAACAATTCGTATTCTTTAAATGTCTTTTTAAGTGTTTCATTTTCATATAAACAATTTTATTTCATTTTTATATTATTAATTTTCTATTTGTGTTTTATGCATGATGTGTATTCTGGTCTTATTCTACGAAACTACGAAATTTCAAGGTGGGCGGAGTGTTATTGTTTCATATGAAAATTCAATTCTGAACGGAAGCCACGTAAAAAATATTATAGAGTGGCAGAAGAATATATTACTACACAATTGATTAGAGTTAAGGCAGAGCCTATAAACTCAAGTACATGAAATACATTCAAACGAAAGAGAAGTGCAATACCAAAGGGATGAAAAAAATTAACTGTCAGATTCACAAGTGGCATCCACTCACGTCGAAACCAAGCATGGAAACCGTTTTTAAAGACGTTCACAGCAACTGAGCTGACTACTGACGAGGGGTAGAGCGTTCCACACGCAAAACACCCGGTTAGTAATGAAGTTTGCCTCTGTGACGTCTTAAAGCTTTCCCTCTTCAACTTGTAGGCGTGACCTCGAAGACGGTTATCAAGGTTCAACTTGAAAAAATAACATAGATCAATTCCGAACAGGTTGTAAGGAGCGCGATAAGTGATGATAAGATCACCACGCTCCCTCCTGACATCAAATGTGGGCAAGTTCATTATGGACAGTTTTTCGCTGTACCTGGGACGCGAGAAACCGTAAGGTAGACGAGTTGCACGACGCTGAACACTCTCGAGCAGAATCCCTACACAACAAGGGCCCGCAAAATAAGGGGCGCACATACACCTTATAGAGAATAGCACACGTGGACAGGTTACAGCCACCAAAGGCTTTCTGGATCATAAATAATGATTTTTTGGCCTTAGTCGCTGTGTGGAGAATGTGGTCGGATCAGCTCAAGTTCTCGATGACAATCACACCAAGGTCAGCATGACTACTACAAGTAGCAATGGAAGTGCAGTTCAGGAAGTACTGACGACGCGGATTGTGAGCGAGCACCTAAGTGCAGGACAGCACACTTTTCACGATTGAGAGGCAACTTCCACTCCTGGCACCAACGGTTTAATATCTCCAGATCTTCGTGGATTAGATGGCCGGTCTAATTGGGGTTGGCGAACAATTTGGTGTCGTCGGCAAATTGGAAACATCGAGATTTAAGGATCTTGGGTAAATCTGAGATGTATAGGAGGAAGAGAAGTGGACTCCAAATAGATCCTTGGGGAACTCCACTCGCAGCAGGTCTAGCCGACGAGAAGGATCTACCGACACGAACCTGGAAGGTTCGATCGCTAAAAAAATGCTTCAATTCAAGCAAGCAGGCGTCCTCGATTTCTGAGATGCTCGAGCTTGTATAGGAGGAGATAATTTGGGACACGATCAAATGCTCGGAAAAATCCAGATAGACAACATCAACTGGGCAGGATTTATCTAAGGACTCGGACCGGGAATATATGTAGAATACTCTATGACAAAATTGATAGAGACGATCTTGTTCTTTCTCTGTTTCGTCGACACTCGACACATTCATTGTGCATTTCATTTTTTATACCATAAGCACACATTTCATAACCTGCAAATTGTGTTGTATAAACAAAATAAATTAGTGTCATAACCCAAGTGTTTTTGATTGTCTCGGTCTTTACTTGACGGAAATTCATCTTCAATATACGAAAAACAAATGTTAATTTCCGCTATTTTATTGATTTACACGACAATTGTTTCGTCATACCATGACTTCATCAGGTGAGTATTTAAACTGAAGTATACAATGCAAAACATGACCTTAAATACACAGCTCTGACATAAAAAATAGAGGGGTGGAAAGAGATGGTTTACAATTAATGAAAAATATTAAGTAGGGGGGATATGTTTAAATCTATTTGATCATTCAATAAAATTTGTCTTTTATTATATCTATTGATCTCTAAAGTTTCTAAAAGATTTAGTTTCTGACTTTTGTTTTCGATATTTAGTTCATATTAAAATTATAGTAGTTCATATTAAAATTATGGCCAGTCTCTAGCAAATGTTTGGCATAAGTTGAATTCGGTTTATTATTAATGTAAAATTTTTTAAGTTCTCGGATCCTTGTTTGGAATGAACGGCCTGTCTGTCCCACATATACACATGGGCAATCACTAGATGTTAACTTGTAAACTCCTGATTTTTTGTTTTTAGGAATGACGTCTTTATTATTTTTTATTAAGCTGCCTAAAGAATTGATAGTTTTAAAAGAGATGTTATATTTTATAAATATATATATGGTTTTAGCTGATTTTATAAATATAACATCTCTTTTAAAACCATTAGTTCTTTAGGCAGCTTAATAAAAAATAATAAAGACGTCATTCCTAAAAACAAAAAAATCAGGAGTTTACAAGTTAACATGTAGTGATTGCCCATGTGTATATGTGGGACAGACAGGCCGTTCATTCCAAACAAGGATACGAGAACATAAAAAATGTTACATTAATAACAAACCGAATTCAACTTATGCCAACCATTTGTTAGAGACTGGCCATAATTTTAATATGAACTATGAAATATTTCATATCGAAAACAAAAGTCAGAAACTAAATCTGTTAGAAACTTTAGAGATCAATAGATAAAATAAAAGACAAATTTTATTGAAACATCAAATAGATTGAAACAAATCCCCCCTACTTAAAATTTTTCATTAATTGTAAACCATCTCTTTCCACCCCTCTATTTTTTGTACCAGAGCTGTGTATTTAAGGTCATGTTTTGCACTGTATACCTCAGTTTAAATACTCACCTGATGAAGTCATGGTATGACGAAACAATTGTCGTGTAAATCAATAAAATAGCGGAAGTTAACATTTGTTTTTCTTATATCAAAACGTGTTTTATAATAAAAAATGAGGAAACAACTCTACAATGGATGTTTATTTCATTGTAAAGAGGAAGGTTCGTCATGAACAATGGAAAACGATATCAGCTATAAGGTCGCCATGGCTATGGTTGGAGCACCATATAATTTTCATGAAATTTCCATGATTAATTCACACATCTACTGTATGTCTTCGATAACTTCACGAATTCCATCTTTAAGGTCTTGAATCGATTGTGGAGCATTGGCATAAACCTTATCTTTCACATAATCACAAAGAAAAAAGTCTGAAGGTGTTAAATCACAAGATCTTGGTGGCCAATTGTGATCTTCAAGAAATAACACGGCCAGGAAACTTTTTTGCAAAATGACGATTATTTCGGTGTCTGCGTGGCACGTAGCGCTGTCTTTGTGAAAATAAACGTCTTCCACATCAATGTCTTCCAATTCCGACCATAAAAAATCTTTAATCATAGCTCGGTAACGCAATACATTCACCGCAACAGTTGCACCAGCCTCAGTTTCGAATAAGTAAGTTTCCAATTACACCGCCACCCCAAAAATCGCACCAAACAGTGACACGTGAGGCTTTTCAACAATCATTCTTGGATTTTCTGAGTTCGAAATGTGAGAATTCTGCTTATTAACGTAGATTTCGAGGTGAAAATGCGCTTCATTATTGAAGTTGATTTTTCTCTGAAAATCCGGATCATTTTGATGCATTGCAAGGACCCAATAAGCGAAGATCTGACGTTGCTTGTGATCGACCGGCTTGAGTTCTTGTGTTAACTGAACTTTAAGAGCCTTAAGACCTAACTCTTTATGCAAAATACGGTGTCAAGTCGTTTGTGGAATGCGTACTTCCAAAGATCGACGAAGAATCGAAAAAATTGGGTTTTCGTCAAGACTGTGGTGCTACAGCAGCAATATTCTCAGTTGTTCTTGACCGACGCACACGGTTTCGAGACTTCAAATCACTTACTTGTCCTAACAGCTCAAATTTTTCCACCAGTTTCATTAATGCCGTCCGAAAAAATGCTTCACGACGATACAAAAGTGTTTAAGTTGTGCGAACTGTGACTGCAAAATGTTCACAATTGTTGTAGTGAACTTTAACAATTTTAATGCGTTGTTAAAATGTGTATCGTTCCATTTTTATTTATGGCGTAGTTTTTATTTGTCAAATGTCAAAAGATAAAAACTGCAAAAATGACAGCTGCCCGGATATTCAAAATGAAGCTCCTATTGGAAAACCCTTCAGTCATTTCATTCCTAAATATACTGATTTTGAATCAATACTCATATGAAATACGGAATATTACAATTCGAATTATCTTATACCGGGTCTCCCAACAGTGCGTATTTGCTCGATATATCGATAAGGCTGATTCATATGAAAAAAAGTCTTATATAAAAGTTACACGACACCAAAAAGGCTATGTTTTGAAAATAGTTCCAGATGCACAGGGTGTTGCATTTTTCCGTAATAGCAAACACAATATTTTCTTTAAATGCAACAACCAGTTTATTTTTTTGTCATTGAAATGGTCCCTTCGTTCCCTATTTCCCTATTCAGCTCTGAATGAAATAACTGTAATTAAGCTGTTTCTTCAGAGATTTGAATTTTGTCTGGTGAAGTGACGTAGAAAATACCAAAGTAGCCGGTATTGTTCTGATCAGCATGTTTATTCATACAGGCTGCTTCAAATGTTACGTTCATTTTCGTCCACTTCGATTTAAGTTTATGCGATTTTTTCAAATGGAATACCCTGTATGTTAGTTTGTCTTCGCATTCTACATGAAATTACCTATCTGAAGATACCAACATGTTATATGTTATTCCTAACAGTTTTTTGATTATTTATGTGAAGCTCTCGAATGGAATGCGGATGTTGCGAGGGAGCTTCCACCTCTTAGTTCGGGAGACGGCGTTTTGTTTCCGAGCATGCGCATCTGAATCTCGTCAGACAGGCGTGATGCGCATGCTCTGCCTGTGACGCCGGTGACCATGCATCCGCTTGGAACGCTGATATTCAAACGGAGTGCCTTGCCCTATTTGAACCTGGCGGAGACGGTTAGTCACGAATCTGTTGACTGGTCCGGTCCTCTATCGGTATGCCGGTCAAACTACGACAGAGCAAGGCAGGTTTCTGGAAGAGGAGCGAAGAAGTTGTTCGCTACACACTCCCCTTCCAGTGAGCGTCGATAAGGTCACGAATGGGGCATTGGGAACAGGCAAGGATACAGTCCGCCGCTGGGTTGGTCGCGGTGCCATCACCAGCGGGAATCTGTGGAATGAAAGGAAAGGGCCATCTCGAAAATATGGATAGGGGGCAATTAGGGTCACCTAATGAATGGGTTGGTTCGTTCTTAAAGCAACCCCCCCCCCCAATCATGTTGGGGTCACCAATGAAGCTCTCGAGTGGTAATGCGGTGTTGCGAGGGAGCTTCCACCTCTTAGTTATGGAGATGGCGTTTCGTTTCCGAGCATGATCATCTGAAACTCGTCAGACAGGCTTGATGCGCAGGCTCTGCCTGTGACGCAGGTGACCATGCGTCCGCTTAGAACGCTGATCTTCAAACGCAGTGCCTTGCTCTATTTGAACCTGGCGGGGACGGTTAGTCACGAATCTGTTGACTGGTCGGGTCCTATATCGGTACGCCGTTTAAACTACAACAGAGCAAGGCAGGTTTCTGGACGAGGAGCGAAGAAGTTGTTCGCTGCATATGTTCTTTAAATTATTCTTACACAATTGAAGAAATATCTGTTTAATTTTTCAAATATAAAACTAGGAAAGGCAATATTTACACTTATAATACATGCTCAAAATGTCTTCCACCCTGTTTAATAGATTAACTGATCGGGACTATAAAGCCGGGAACAGACATGCGGTATTCCGCAAATCCCGAATACCAATTAACCGCTTTTCGGCAAGTAGCGACTAATGTGTACGTCCGTGTTGCCTAAAAGCGGGAATTGCCGAATACCGCATGTCTGTTCCCGGCTTTATAGTCCCGATCAGTAAATGTATTGAACAGGGTGGAAGACATTTTGAGCATTTATTATAAGTGTGAATATTGCCTTTCCTAGTTTTACATTTGAAAAATTGAACAGATAATTCTTTAATTGTGTAAGAACAATTTGAAAGACACAAATAATCAAAAAACTGTTAGGAATAACATATAAAATGTTACCTCAGATAGGTAATTTCATGTAGAATGCGTTCAATTTGAAAAATTGAACAGATAATTCTTTAATTGTGTAAGAACAATTTGAAAGACACAAATAATCAAAAAACTGTTAGGAATAACATATAAAATGTTACCTCAGATAGGTAATTTCATGTAGAATGCGGATAAACTTAAATCGAAGTGGACGAAAATGAACGTAACATTTGAGGTACCCAGTATGAACATACATGATGATCAGAACATTACCGGCTTCTTTGTTATTTTCTACGTCACTTCCCCAGGCAAAATTCAGATCTTTGAAGAAACACCTTAATTACAGTTATTTCATTCCCAGCCTGCATCATTCCCCATTTTGTCGAAAAAATTAATAACTTGATACTGGCGCACTGTGGCTGAAAAAAAATTCAGTGCTGAATAGGGAACGAAATGACCATTTCAATGACAAAAAAATAAACTGGTTGTTCCATTTAAAAAGAATATTGTTTTTGCTATTAGAGAAAAATGCAACACCCTGTGCATCTGGAACTATTTTCAAAACATAGCCTTTTTGGTGCCGTGTAACTTTTATATAAGACTTTTTTTCATATGAATCAGCATTATCGATATATCGAGCAAATGCGCACTGTTGGGACACCCGGTTTATCACTGGAAAAAAATATTTGTCGATTTCTATTGTACCAGAAGGCCGTGATTCGTCATTTAGGGCACATACGGATAGTCCAATAAACCGTCTCCATCGAAATCGTCCCCTGAACATCAATTATTCCATTCGTATGGGAAAGGCCAAAACTAACTTCGTATGATTCCAATAAAAAGGAAAAATTGGAATCGTGTGAATAGAATGTTGATAGAATGTTGGCTCATGGTGCCCGCGGGGGTCTCAGGCGAACGTCCGGATGGAGGGTACGCCACAGCCCGAATACGCCTAGCACTAAAACCAGATATTGGTTTTTACGGGACAAACATGGCCAAAATTAAATCCCCAGGCGTAACGCTTTCACCAGAAAAACATTTCGGTATTTAATTTCTACTTAATTTGGACCGAATCTTCCCCTTACGACAATGAAAGTGTTTGAGATTCGCGCGCCGAGGAAAGAGATGTTTATTGAATCAGAACTAACTGCTCCAATTCGATTTCGGCGACGATGATGATGAAGACATTTAATGGATTGTCTTTACGGCGAAAATTTCGGCCAGATCCCTTCTAATTGGTACATTTCAATTATTTAATTGAATCAGTCTTTACTTGATGAAAATCCATATTAAATAATATTAGATAAGATTATTCTGATTTCATAAATAGAGGTTAATACTTGATAGAAGGTATATAAAATTATTTAAATATTAGCCTTCTACATATTTAATTTCAAGAAATTATATTTAATAATTATAACTTCAGGAATTAAATTAATGTCATATAAGTACCACATATATAAAAATTGTTAACCAAAATCCTATAAATTTAATATTTTGAGTAGACAAAATTTTGTTTCTGCTGATCAATCTTATGAAAACAAATATCTTTCAGAAATGTTTAACATAATCTTAAGAATTTCATCATAAAACTATCTTACTTAGAATATTCAATATTATTGGATATCTTACTAAGTAATTAATTATTCTACCTAACAGGTTTAACTTTTACTTTGTAAAATTTGAGAATTATGGCTGAAAGTATGTCCTGTTTCTAACAAATGGTTCTAATATGTGGAATTACTTTTTTTATTGAGGAAACTCTTCAAATGTTCACAAATTCTATGTCGAAAGGTTCTTCCAGTCTGTCCTATATAAACTTTTGGACAATCACCGCAGGTTAATTTAGAAACTCCCGATTTATCATCCTTATCTGTACTGCCTCAATTATTTTTAATGAATTTACTCAGGTTTAAATAGGTTTTAAATGAAGTTCTTGAATCATATTAATTTTTGAAGTATGTAGCCATTTTCTCAAAAATACCTTCAGTGTATTACAAGGAAATGTATGCAAAATTTTCTTTTATATTGGGATATACCATATTTTAAGCTATTTTATTATTTTTATTTGTCAATAATTGGTCTTTCAACGCAAGATCATAGTCATTATTAATAGCTATTTGTTTAATTATGTTAAGTCCTGAAATATAATTTTCTCGATTCATGTAAATATTAGCTTATCACACAATTGAAGGCTGATAATTTTTGGTTTAAAGGATGGTTTGATTTATTTTGTATGATAGTATCCGTATATGTTGGTTTGTGAAATATTGAAAATTCATGTGAATTATTTATTCAAGTACCTGTTAAATCAAGAAAATTAATAGAATTATTATATTCCGTTTCCATAGTGAATGATATTGAAGAATGTAGTTCATTGATAAATAAAAAAAATTTTCCAAAGTACCTGTGAAGCAGCAAAGAATATCGTCTACATATCTGTACCAATATACAAATATTTCATAAGGGGATTTTGATGAAATTTTAGTTTCAATATTGTTCATGAATATTTCTGTTAATAAAGAACTTAAAGGATTTCCCATAATCAACCCTTTTTCAGATTTATAAAAATTTTATTTTCGAAATGAAAATGATCTTGTTTAGTGTGAATATTTAGTCATTCTAAAATATCTTCTTTGATAATTGTATTACATCTGTAGTTGAATAATAGATTATCTACTAGTTCAATTGTTTCGTTTGGTGGGATACTTGGAAATATATTTTGGACGTCGAATGAAATGATTTAGCATTATATGGTTTGTGAAAAAAATATCCGCTTACTACATACTGCTATATTAATTTCATTCGATGTCCAAAATTTATATTCAGATAATTTAGATAATCTATTAATCAACAATAGATGTTACAATTATCAAAAAAGATATTTCAGAATGCCTAAATATTTGCACTAAACAAAATCATATTCAATTTGAAAATGAAATTTATGAATGTGAAAGAGGTTTGATTATGGGAAATCCTTTAAGTCCTTTATTTAGCAGAAGTATTCATAAACACAAAGTGCGGCATATACTCATGGAGGTAGAAGAGCAAGAGCTACAAGCATCGCACAAGATCGGCTAATATGGTTTACTGCAAGACGAAATCCTTTCTTCACAGCATCACAAATTGATAGCTCATCCCGAAAAGCTATTGGTAGAATACTTTCTGGTCAAACAATCCGGAATAGGCTGCAATTCCAGGGCAAGAAGATTCACCAGGCACTCGCGTTTGAGTACGGAGTACCGGGCTGTAAGATATCGTTGGGCTTTTGGAACGCGCAGAGATGGAAATCCTGCCTGTTCACGGATAAGTCCAGATTTCGCTTGTATCAGTCTGGTGTGTGAATGTTGGTGGGGCGAGAAGGGGGTCAATGATTATGATGCCAACAACTCCTTTCGGTGGCGGCTCAGTGTGTGTTTAAGAAGGCACATATATTTTTATCCTCACTAAATCAACTATGACAGTGATAAGGTATCGTGATTTAATTGTAGAAATAGTTATTATTTTTAACGAAGTCAGATACAGTAATCATAGTAAGTTTCGTCTCGATCAATTCCGGTTATGTTATGTGTCCCTTGAGGATAGAAATAACACAATACCTCCCTTTCTACGTAGAGCATTTTCCATCCAAATAATATCCTGTGCGTTCTTCTTACTGTAGGTTGCGCACTGGTCAAAAGAAGATACATTTGTAGGTGCATGTTGGCTGTAAGATTCCCTCCGTTGAGCAAGAACGATCTCCTATATGAGGTATTCACCATCCTACGGATATGTAAAAATAAGACAGGCATTTATGCCCAGGGTGTTTTTAGGTTTACTCTGAATTCTTAGGAACTATTGAAGTGAAGTATATGTACTAGCAGGCTGTAAGTTTTATTCCATTGAAGGTTGTTTCCTTTTATTTTTATTAAATGGAATATACTGTCTGGCTTGTACTGGGTTTTAAATATTTGAACTTCTGCCACTAGGTGTGTCTTCATATAGATGTCATTTGAGTTGTCTAAAAAACATACTTTCTCTCTCTAAATTAGACGATCACGATAGAAAAGGAAAGTTTTTCACAAAATCCCTAAAACACTAAAAGGCCCTTCTTCCATTAGCTATTATCCCTACACCATAACTTCGACAATGCTATATACATATCTTTCTTCAAAATATTTGGGATCATCTGTTTCAGTATGTCGTCTGCTGGATTATTATTCATTCTCAAATTGAATTTAGATTTGTCACTAAAAACAATAATGATTCCTGACTTCAGTGCGCTCGCTCTAACACAACACCAACCAGTTACTCCGCCGTTCAGTAGTCAAACTAAATTGGGACGGTATTAGAATATATTTTTTCTATTCATTTATATTTATTTAAATTATCCTGATACTCTGAAATCTTCTGTAAAGATGTGTTCTGGGTAGGCTTTGTTACTGCGATATTCGTCACTTTAGGTCAAAGCACTGTTAATTTTCAATCCAACAGTGAAATGGTGGCCGAAACCCGTCCAATTTGAAAATTTATTTCCTATCGAAACACGATTTGAATCCGGAACTTTTCGGTTCCAAGCACAATGCTATAACAACTAAGCTATCGACACTCAAAGATCATTCAAAGCATCGATTTTCTACGAGACTACTATTACTTTTCAATGTCGAAAACCTGTGATAATTTTTATTGTTGTTCGACCTTCTCATAATCAGGCATGACAAGCAAGAAGACCATAGTCTTCTGCAGACAAATCATCAGTTTTACATACTGTGATTATTTTCCAAAATAGTAACGTAAAGGTATACAAGTATAGATATACTAACTGACAATGTAAGCTGCATATTTGATTATTCAATTTTAATAATTTTTGTCACACATATTCCGCTTTTTACTTAGTGAATGATTGGAATTTTAGCTCTTAGGCAACTTACTGGAAGAACTGGTTCAATAGTGTGTTAAACATCCTGAAATATTTTCTTGGGTTATCTTATTCCGGGCTACCCCATTTTTATGTGAAGCAGCTGTTTAAACCAATGGAGGGTGCTGTCAATAGCTTGAGACCAATCATGTCCCAGATATTTCCATCAGAGATAAAAAAAGATCTTGAAGACCAACGTAAACGACTAATGTGATGTCGATCTATGAGGGTTATTATTCTACTGGCAAACGTGTGGTCTGGCACATAGAAACATAGAATTTTGATGTTGCACCTCCGAACTGTTATTTTACTTATAATGAAAATCAGTGTTGATATAATACCATATGCAATAAAAACCCTTACCACCTCTTTCAACTTGTCGGCTTTTCACCCTTGACAGTCCATCACTTAATTTCATTCTTGGTCCCATTGAATGCTCTCCCTGCACAAGAGCAAACGGTTATGTAACTGTTCATCTGTGAGAAGCAGCACCTAATGCTGGTGATAAGAAAATAGACTAAAATATATTGAGCGATATACCTTACCATGATTCTTCAAACCATTGATTTTCCATAGCGCAGTGATGCTAAATCTGTTTTTAATAGCCATAAATCTCAATCGGCGATCTGATCCATCGTTCTTTTCTGCTGATCTTCTTGCATGTACGTTAATTCACTCTGAAATATAGTGCGTTCTGCTGGTTCTTATGAGTATTTGCTTTATCCGCGCAGCTCTAACTTTTGATCTCTCTGAAAGTCACTAAGCTGGAAAAGTTGGTGAATTCTAGAGACTCTAGGAATTTAAAAAAATATAGTGACACGCTATATACAGACTGTAGTTCGAATGTGACTGTACACTCTCGACGACTGAACCTTTCTATCATTTGAAGCTCTTTAGGGTGCGGTGTTATGAGGGAGCTTCAAACCTCTTAATTTTGGGAGATAAAGCGTTTTTCATCCGATTGCCGATGGGGTGCAAGCCTGCCAGTGGCGGATTGTTCCACGTTGGAACGTCAGTTGTCGAACGCTTGTTCTCTGCTCTACTTGAAGCCGGCAAAAACAGTATTATCGGAAAGCGGTAGCATCCTCTATATGATACGCTAGGAAAATATAGCAAAGCAGAGCGAAATTCTGGGGAAGGAGCGGGCACGTCGCCATATACTCCCTTCCCAGTGAGTGTCGAAAGGGCGTTAGAATTTAGGCATGAAGCAGTGCTCCGCTGAGCTGGACGCGATGCCATCTCAAGCGAGGGATACTGTGGGACGCAAAGGATAGTTACCGCTGAAAAATCGGATGGGATAGTCGGGGTCACTATTGAAGGAATAGTCCGGTCTTCGAATCACGTCAAGGTCACCAATGAAGTCCTTTAGGAATACGGATTTGTGAGGGAGCTCCGGACCTCCTAATTTTGAGAGGTTTCGTTCCAACTTGCTCGCCCCTCAGATTGGCGATGGGGTGGAAGTCTGCCAATGACGCCAGTGACCTTGTTTCGCGTTGGAACGTCGGTTGTCGTTCGCTTGTAATCTACTCTTCTTAAAACCAGCGAGGAAGGTGAACTAAGTATTATCGGAAAGTAGTCGAGCCCTCCCAATGATAAGCCAGGAAGCTGTAGCAAAACAAAGCGGAATTGTGTGGACGGAGCGGTTACGTCGCCACACATTAAATGACCTTACAATAATCTCAAAAATTTAACAGGTGAACCGGAAAATTTAATCACCATGGATGAACACATATGGGTGTTTACCTTCTACTGATATTCAGTATACGCTGGAGATGAAATTGCATAGATCGGAAGAGGAGGAGACATGTAACGTCCCCCTTGTCGACGGTATGCCATCGAATGAAACGTAAATGCTGAAAGTGGCACGTTAACGTTAAATTCGGCGTGCAAAATAGCAAACAATAGCGAGTTTTAACAATAGACAGACTGTTCGAACCGAAACATCGGAGTCGTTATTGAGTTCGGATATAATATAATTCGGAAATTATTAAATCGGTCACCATGGATTCTCGATGGTAGTTCGACGATGTTTGGATTGTAATCACGACTGCTTTGCTCTCAATTTGATTTATTACATTCCCGAAAGATTTATGGGTGACTTGTTTTGAATCGTTCTCGCTAGTGTCAAATTAGGGAAATTAATATTCAATTTTGGAGGAATTCAATATCATTTCCGCTTTTGTGTGTCGGTTAGGAATGTAGGCTGCAATGTGAACAGTTAGATTTGCAATATTACGAGAGGATTTAGAGGAAATATTAAATGAGAAGGTGCAAATATGAAATGCCGTTTTGTTAGGGCTATAATTTCTCTTTATTAAGAGAATCAAGCCAAATTAAAAATAAACGCGTGTGATTGCAAGTCATATTCATATAGACATGAAGATGGCTAAGATAGGATTTAATTTCCCAATGAAACCAACTGAAAACTTATTTAGTTCTGATCTCAAAAAAAATTTTGTAATGAGTTTGGTGATAAAGCAGGTGATGCAAATACGGAGTTCTAGTATTCTAGTAATTCAAATGTTAATGGCAAAGTATTTTGACTATTTTTATTTCTGACTTTCACTGCCTGAATTCTGTGATCAGATTGAATCTTTAATTATTGTTTCTGTCCCAGGATATATTTGAATATTTTTAACATTCTTTACAACAATGTTTGTATTCCATTTTGTATTTCTTCTTCCTGTGAAGTTTTTGTTTTTGGTTTTCATTAAGGAATATTGTGTACTTATAACATTTAGGCAGTGGAAGTCTGAAATGAAACTAACTGGTATTGCATATCACAGACAATCAATATCATCAATATTTGTGAATAGATGTAGCGTATCACAACAAAAAACCAAAGAAATACAATGTCACCTAAGATCTCAGATTATACAAAGAGACAACGTAACAAATATTTGAGTAAAAATAGTTGAATGAAAATAAGATACTTTTTCATATTTACAATAAAATAATAAGAAGTGGTTTTACTTGATAGGAGGATTATTACAAAATTTAAATATCAAAACAGATTTATTCTATCTCCTTCCTACAAATTTTAATTTCGAAAAATTTTATTCAAAAACTTTTAGAATTAAATTAATGTCATATGAGCACTGCTTAAATTTAGTAGACATATAAAATCGAAACACATTATATATTATAATATCCAATGGAATAAAAAAAAACCCAACAAAATATAAATCAACAATTGAAATAAGAAACTAAATAAATACTTGGAGGGGACAAAATTTTGCTTCTGATCTTATATTTATAAAAACCAAATCTTTTTCAAATATGCAAAATATAATTTTGAGAACTTCCCAAAAAAAAATATTTAAATAAGTTACTTCAAAAATCTCTTAACATATTTAGTACATACTCAGAAAACAATTTGAAATTAAATGAGATCTTCATCCTACTTCATATTTGAAAAATAAAATCAATTACTAATCAATCATCAATTACAAAAATTAGAGAACTTTAAACATCCTACGTATTCTATGTTCATCACAAAAATCACACAAAGCTTGTAAGGTATTATATTTTATGGCATTAGTTAAAACCAAATGACGTTTGTATAATGAATCAGGAAAACCAAAATATAATTATATATTATATGTTATATATATATATATATATATATATATATATATATATATATATATATATGTACATATATATAAATATATATATCTACAATAAAATAATAAGAAGAGGTTTTTTACTTGATAGAAGGATAATAATAATTATTACCAAATTTAAATATCTAAACAGATTTATTCTGTTTGCCTACTACAAATTTTATTTTATATAATTTTTTAAGTTAACTTGCGGTACTTGCCATTTTGTATATGTTGGTCACACAGGAAGACCGTTCCAGACGAGACTCAGGGAACATGAAAAATGTTATTTTAACAAAAAGGGAAATTCAACCTATGCAGAGCACCTTCTAGACACAGGACATAGTTTTAATAGTAGCTTTGAAATTTTACACACAGAAAACAAAACTTTCAGATTAAACTTGTTAGAAACTTAGAAATTAATAGATATCATAAAAGAAAAATATTATTGAAAAACCATACAGAATTAAGTAGCTCCCCTTTGTTGAATCTTTTTTGAATCATTTTTCAGAATTCCAAAAGAATTGTAAAACTCTCTTCACCCCCTCTATTTTTTGTTATGTTCATGTACTATATAATGAAATTCTTGTTCATGGTATACTCAGTATCTTGTAATACTCACCTGAAGAAGTCATGGTATGACGTAACTATCGTTGTGTAATAAAATATTAGCTGAAATTAGAATATTGTTTTTATTCATATTTTTGTTATGAACATAGAATACGTAGTATTTTTGAATTTCTCTAATTTAAGTGTTCAACAAGGATACCACGAAGTCTGTCTAGGGAGACATTTTTTGTTAATTGTTTTTATTTTTTTGATTAAGATCCCATTTAATTTCAGATTGCTTTTTGAGGATGCACTACATGTTTTGAGAGATTTTTGAAGTAACTTATTAAAATATTTCAAATAAACCTAGTTCTGGAGAAGTGCTCAAAATTATGTTTAGCATTTTTGAAAAAGATTTGGTTTTCATAAATATAAGATCAGAAACAAAAAATTTGGTCCTTTCAAGTATTGATTTAGTAATTTCAATTGATAATTTATATTTCGTTGGGTTTTTTATTCCATTTGATATTATGTAATGTGTTTGGATTTTATACGTCGACTAAATTTAAACAGTGCTTATAAGACATTAATTTAATTCTAAATGTTTTTGAATAAAAATTTTTCGAAATTAGAATTTGTAGGGGGCAGCAGAATAAATCTGTTTTTATACTTTAATTTTTCATATTTATTTATCCGTTGAAATTATTAGTACGCTAAATTTTCATGTAAACATAGAAGAATGGAAATCATATTAAAACTGCGCGCAGTAGATCGCTTCATATGAAAACAGCAAACATTCACAAGTTTAGCCGTTTTTCAACAGAGGACGGCACTTAGTTCAGTCAAGACTGAGGTACCTATACCGTACCCGTAACTTATTTTTGCACTCTCACCCCTAAAGCTGTTAATATGTAACATTATTTTTTCTTAGTTAAGGTCCTCTTTTGTTATTCAGTTAATTATTCTGTTAATGTTTTAAACTGATTGCTTTTGTTCTGAAAAAGCCTATTTTTTAGTGCTGCCGTCTATTTGGTTCTATTGTTTATCACACTATATTTTTAAAATAGCTCATTATGTTGTTAGACAACCAAAAAAACATGCTCGTCTTTGATTTGAAAGGGGCGCAAAAACCTGCCCTTGATTCCCTGCATCATTTGGGATTAAAAAGAAATTATACATAGTAGGATTTTTCTTTCTATGGCCTGGGGTGTCGGATATTTAGGAAAACATTTAATTTGTATTTTCGTTTTTTTCGATTCAGTAAAGTTTCCATTTTGGGAGTTTAAAAGATGAATTTGAAAAAATTTATTTTCATGTTTGAATTAATAATAGGCTGACAAATAAAAATACCGACTGATATGGCAACTTCTGTTATTTTAAATATGGGTATTCTAATGGAAACTCCATAAAAGCAGAAGAGAAACCAGAGGAAGCATTCAAATAGACACCAACCTGCCCACACGGTGCATTATTCCGAAGACTTCAAAATGCAGGTAATCCTGCTCCAAAAATGCCATTCGTCCAACTGAAGTGAATGTAGAAAATGTATTAGAAGCTCTCAGTTAGTGTTCGGCATGTAGCTACAAGTCTTCATCTATCACCAAACTTTGTATGGCGTGTCTTAAACAGAGAAATGTTGCATTAATATTTATCATAGAAAATATGCCAGCTTCTGCATACTTCTGGTTTTGCAGTTTCCATTAAAAAAGTTCGTCGCGAAGACTTTATGAGATTAATCTACGTTCATAAAGACTTTTAGATTAGTTCCACTCACACAAGGTTAAAGACGTGTTCAATTAGTAAGGACAATAGAGCATGTCGATTGGAATGAGGAATGGAGGTCTGTATTGTTTACAGACGAATCAACACATGGACGTTTACTGGATAGTCGACGTATTCAAATATGGGCTTATCTGCTGCTACCCAGAAATCGTAGATAGATGCAAGAAATTCAGCCGTTCAAAGGCTACACCTTTTGCTTTTTTAGCATTAGATTCAAAGAGAGAACAAAAACTATTGGAATGTTCAGAACATGAACGCACAGATTTACCAAGTCGACCAAGTTATCAAAATTGTCGGTTGTATGACTGTTTCATGCTGCTACAGTGCAAAGTTTTTTTTTAGATTAGAATAACCTTTCTCATGTGCTAGTGTCGTTGATGCCATAGAATATCATGGTATCAAATACTTGTCACTACCGCTGATCGACCTCAAAACATTTGAACTAAAACGAACCTTGGATTTGCATCAGCCACCTCCAAAGGCACCCCAAGAACTCGGGCAGTTTCTATCCTAGCTTTGGACGAAAATCAATCAGGGCCTTTACAACAACCTGATGGTTTTATGCGATGTATGGCTTCAATACACGCTTACAAAAGTTCTACTTCTAATTCAATTTGGTTTTACCTGAGTTGTATAAATAAAAATTAAATTTAACTGAATACACAAGAAATCAAGTTTTGTTCACAATTATTTTCAGAGGGGGGTTGGCAAATAAACCACTTACATAAAATAGTAAATATTTCTCTATCATACATAAACACTATATGACCAAAAATCGGCAAATTAAAAAAAAAATCCAAATTTGTAAATTTCCGAAACTATTGTGAAGTAGTGTATCAAGAATCCGCTTGAAGAGACTGGAATAGGTAGGTAATATGTCAACTTTTTCCGTCATCTTCCAAAAGTGAAAATTATACTACAGTTAAGAAGAAAATCAACGATATTTGATATTGGATTTGAGCCATTTCAAATCAATATTGAAAATGAAATATTAATGTTCCAGTGCTTTTATAATTTTTTTGTATTACTGCATTCTGAGTTTTCATCATATCACTGAGTATATAAATTTAGAGACACTTGCAGAAGTTCAATAAATCTACTAAATTTGTATCGTGTGTTGCAGGCTCTTGTAAAAAACTGGCGTTGAAATTCAAATAAACTTTAATGTTGTGAAGAATGTTGACTCTTCTATTAACCTTGAGTTATCTCGCGGCCGACTAAAACACATTCATTTTCGTGAAAAAAAAAAGAAATTCATGAATAAGTTCATTATTTCTGCTATGAAATGTATGATTCTGCTACCTCCTACTTTCGTTCGCTCGTGGCTTAAGGCTGATTTTCTCCAATTTGAGTCGAAAATTAATTGAAATGATTACATTTGATCCTACATATGAATGAATAATTAGTAGTTGAATTGAATTGTGGCTGCACAATATGAAGAATCCTTCAATTAACTCTAGAACTTCTTTTCAATATTTCAAAAATAGAAAGAAAGTACTATATGGTTAGGTAAATAAGGTTTTAATGAACTTACAAAACTAGATGTTCTTAGAAATTATATTCATCCTTCCGTTTATTTCCAGTCATTTTCAAAGAAAATTATCTAGAAACTTTAAATTTGCTGGCTCGATTGAGAGTTTGAAGAGATTCAGTTCGTATATGGATAAAGTGTATCCTGTGGATCCTGAAATATACCTTTTTGAAATTTTATCTCAAAACTAACAGCACATATCAGAAAAAATATTGAGAAATGATTGAAATGTTTGTACAAAATTTCATGAGTATTGAAACATCATAAGGGAACTAAAATTCAAAACAAATCTTTTCGAATATGCCCGAAAGATGTCACCAAATAAATATGAAAAATTATAATAAAATGATTTATTTATAAAATTCACTTCATAACTATTTTTCCAAATTTTTTCAAACAGTTCTATTAAAATCAAATGTTAATAAGTTTTTTTTAACCATAAATAAACTTCTTTCATGTTAGATTTCACTATTATTCTTAATTGTTCCAAGGTTTTTGCAGTGAATGTTATTAGTGTATGTCATTTATGTATTATAAAATTATAGAAACGGGTACCGATATATTTTCGCAGTTTCTTTCTAGTAGTTGAGTTTTTAGTTTTAATGGAAAACATCGTTCGTCTACAGTCATCGCATCGTTAATCTAATATTTTGCAGCTATTACGCACACGATATTCCATTTGCAATGCCGAATTTAAGAGTATAGAAGACAGTTATGCCACTGTCAACGACAAAAACATTTTCCACAATCCCTTTAAGCGGTTTTCTCAAATGATCAATTCTGAGTATTTTCTTGACTGTTCTGGAGTGAAAAATCATTCAGAAATAATGGATTGAAACGGAACTCTTTAAATTCAAAACATCCGCCAGATAGCCTTTTATTACAGTGAAAATGTTAAGGCAAAGGCTATCACCTACAGCGCGAAAAATGGAAAAAAATATTCAGATTTAAAATGAAGAACGGGAATATTGTTCATTCTCGCTCATTCTCCGCAGTATTTCTAGTTTGCTACAACTTTTAGAAGAATATCTTTGTATTACTACAATACTGTCAAATTAATTTAGTAACAGAAATTCTCCTATTAATAGAGTTTGATTTGGATAGAACTTGATGACTGTAATAGTTATACGTAGATACATATTCCAGATGATTTGAGCTCAGTCTCACAAAAATTTTCATCGATTGATTTCATTCAACAGCATTTCGTTCCGAGGATTTCATTATATTCTTATGAGCTTCTGAAGTACGTTAAAGGAATCTTGATATTCATATTTGATATCCGAATTCCGAACCTTGAATCTAGTTTAAAAGACATCAACACTTAGAGGGGCCCCTGAAAAGATTCTACGCGGAAATTCATATTAATATTTTTATTATCTGCTGAAGAATTTAGTCATATATGAGTTCCTCATTACATTATGATATACTTCAGATATAGTGATTTCATTCCAGAAAAATTATCAGTGATAAAAATCATATATATCACTCATCAGTAAATCCTAATAGATAGATTATTTTTGAAGCATTTTTCGAATTTGATTACAAACTTAAAATCTCAATTACAAAATGTTTCAAATAAGACAACTGTTACAAACAAGTTCCTCATTTAATTTCTCGTCATAATTTGTCCATATTCTTTAAATATGGCACTTTACGACCTCAGTTCTGAATCATTATCAAGATAATGAACCTGAAATGGAATGTTGAATATATACTTAGTGAATAGAAAATAATTTCTTCAATTTTATTTTTTGGGAATGTGGTATTTTTGTTAAGGCAAAGATGAAATGAGAAGATGCTCGATGTTTGCTAATGGCACAGTGTTTCAAGCAACTTGAACTTCGTGGATAACCTGTGTTAGAAACTGTGGAGCAGGGTGCAAACTGAACAGTTTATCCACATCATATCTGACACATATTCGATGGAATTTAAATCCGGCGAACTGGGTATTTTATTTGCAAAAGAGACGAGTAAACGCCCATCTAGATACGAAAACAAAGTGGTTTGTACATCATCAACATAACGCGCAGCTGTCATAAGGCTTCGAGTAAGGATAGGTGGCGGTTGGCTACCATAGCTCCCCAAATCAATTCTTCGACAGTCGTGAAACCTCGATAGGCATGTACAACAAATGTATGACATATGAACGATTCTCCAAAATGTAGAAGGCCAAGGAAGTGTGGATACCGAGAAAAGAAGGCTCATTGAGGCCAATAAGATCTCTTATCGCCTTAGGAAAGGCGAGAAAACAGACTAATAAACGGTATACTGCAATATTGGTTAGAAACCAAAAATGGAACGGACAAGAGACAGTAAGGTTTCAGAGAGGGACTTACGACTTCAGTCGCTATCGACAAAATTATAAGACAAATAAATATTAACGACAACAAAAAACACCACGTTGGATCTGCGGTGCACTTTTATTGGCGCATGGACACCATGTTAATAACAAGATGGATTTAGCTCAGGTGCACTGACCACTCCACAGACTCTGTGAGGACTTATTGACAGACAAGAAGGACAATTGCCAGCGGATGAGGAGAACGAATAAAGGCTGATTTAGGAACATGAACGAGATAAATAACCACTGAAAAACATTATATAGGGAGCACCAAGTGATGGCCTTTTTGGATGTTATGACAATGGTTTGTGGATGATCATCTTTCCAAATGTGCTAGTTCTGTTTATTGACAGCCATATAACCAAACGTCTTCTTCACCTTTGAATAAAATCTGAATGAAATTATGAATCAATAGTAATGTTTCTTTCGACCTATTCAACAAATGTTTGATGCAAACACGATCTTCTCTGGTGGGCTATGTTGAATCTTTCAAGAAGGCAAACCAAGTTACTTGCAGAATTTTCCATAAAGTGTATGAACAAAAGTTCATTTATCCATAGTAAACTGACATATTCGTATTATTATTAACACTATATCATCAATCATTTATTGTGTTTTGTACGTTTACGTTTACCCTTTTTTAGAATGAAAATATTGCAAAACGAGTACTGTATACGAACTAATGAGGCCCTACGGTTTTCAACAAAAAGTTTATAAGCCAACAAGAGGTAACAATTGTCGGGACAATAATTTTACTGATTTTGACATAGAATGACAGTGTGTGAGTGTGATTAAGACTGATTTTTCGGATCATGATGCATAGTTAACACAGTTGAGCATCCCTATTCATCCTTAAATTCATATCCATAAGTAGGTTAGGTCTCTCACAAAGCGAGGCTTCAATATCATACACAAGCTGCTTGGTGAGGTAGACTGAGCTTTCATGGAAGATGCCAATTTGGATTATGATGCTTCTTTTGAGCTGTTTCATAGGAGACTGGTAGACATATTTCAGCTATCTGTCCCGGAAAGACTGGGAAGAGTGATGGAATCTGAGAATGCAGGTGTCTGCTTTACTGATGAGCATCGACGAATGAGGAAACACCTCATATTCGTGAGATAACATTATAATAAATATGGATCAGAGAATTTATATTCTCTCAAGTATTATTTAACTAAATGATGCAGATTTCCAATCAGAAACTCGAAAACTGAATATTTCACTAATACCTGAAATAATTCAACGAATAAATGTAAGAC
Source organism: Megalocaria dilatata (assembly GCA_034642435.1). Taxonomy (NCBI): domain Eukaryota; kingdom Metazoa; phylum Arthropoda; class Insecta; order Coleoptera; family Coccinellidae; genus Megalocaria; species Megalocaria dilatata. Next base: position 40,672,678 of record CM067856.1, on the reverse strand, counting down.
TGCTTGGCAACTTGGCAAAATAATTCTACTGACTTCTATGGTCTTTGTTTGAAAATTATCAAAGCAATTATCAGCTCTATTATATCATCACTGACGAATAGGGAGAGGCCTCATTTCTGGTTATTTTTCCAAATCCCTGAAGATTTCCAAATTTATCCCAGTATTCAAAAGGAGGGATAGAGATGATGTGACACCGATCATTTCAAAAATATTCGGTAAAAACATTTTGAAACAGGTGGTTTTGTTTTTTGAGGGTAATGATCTACTATCGGATGAGCATTTTGGTTACAGGAAGGGTAAGAGCACATTGTAGATTGCTTTGAAAAGGGAGAGTACTGTCTTGCTTTATTTCTTGATTTGTCAATGGCTTTTGATTGTGTTCCACACGACACATTTCTAAAGAAACTGAGAATATACGGAATGGAGCCGGATGCGTTGAGACTTTTCCATTCTTTTTTGAGCGGTAGATGGTATGTATTCTGAACTGAGATCAATGTAAATTGGCGTAACCTATGGATCCACATTAGGACCTTCACTTTTTCTGATATATATCAATGTTTTTCCTGATTATGTACCTAATATAAAAACGACCTTGTTGTGGACGATATTACCCTTGAAGTCGGATCCCCTGGTGAGAGAGGGTGAGATCTGCCGCATCTCCGATGAGGGTAGTGTGACCGCCTTGAAGTGGTTTATTGCAAATAGACTGCCTATGAAAAATGAGAAGACGCAGGAATTATTTCTAAGCTGAAACCAAGAAAATATTATAATTCAGTGCGATTTGTAGGATTTCTTAATGTGCATTTGGAAGCTACGCTTACCTGGATTTCTCATGTAAATGAATTGGTGTCTACTTTTCGCAGGAATATTTTTACACTGAGGGTTCTATCGCATTGTCTCTCTGGTGTAATTTTAAAGAGTGTTTACCACGCATTAATCGAGTCTAGGTTAAGATATTGTCTGTTGGTATGGGGAAATTGTGCCAGACATAATGACATCTTCAGATTGCAGAGACGTGCGGTTAGCTCAGTTGGTGGTCTCGGATACAAATACTGTTGTAAGGAGACATTTAAAATGTTTGATTGATTCGATCTTTACTTGGTGGAAACTCATTCTAATTATAAAATATATAAGTGGCAGTATTTTAATTTCCAGAAAAATGTTTATAATTCAGCTTTCAAATCACCCCACCAACCAAAAGATGTCAGCATATATTAGTTTTATTCATATACTATTGAATGTTCCTCTGAATTCGGATAAATTTTCAAAAGAATTAAACATTATCAAACAGATAGCTTTAAACAACTTTCTTATAGACAAAATGGTATCCAATAAACAAAAGCATTTAATCTCGTTTATCCAATCATAAAAGAGGACAAAACACAGAAATACATTTTGTTATCTTATGTTGATGGTTTATCTGAACATATTGCTAAATATTTCAAAAATATTCTCAATTATAACGCGCCTTTTAAGACCATTAATAACATTAGTACCTACATAAAAACAATAAAGACCGAACAAATAAAGAAAATTAGTCTGGAGTCCACAAGTTGACTTGCAACGATTGCCCTTTAGTATACATGGGCCAGACAGGTAGATCATTCAAGAAAAGAACTATGAAATTATTCACGTCGAAATCAAAAGTTCTAGATTAACACTTTAAGAATTTCTGGAAATCAACAGGTACAACAATGCCCGTAAAATCCTTTTGAATGAAAAAACAGATGTTGATAAATCCTCCTGAATATCTTTCCCTAATGGCATTTTTTAGCGGCAAACTCCAATAAACACCCTGATTTTTTATGACTTGTTTTTTCATTATTTTGTCACGTACTTTAATGTATTTAAGCTCTATTACACTGGATACCATCAGCCAGTAGAATGTAGATACCTGAAGAAGCATCATCGTGGTGAAACATTTGTTGTATTATAAACATTTTTGTGGAAATAAAAACAGTATTTGTTATAATTTTTTCAAGACATTCAAAAGATTAGCTGACTTTAGCATTCATTTTATTCTCGAAAATTCAATATATATTCGAGATAACATCGGAAGATATTGACTGTAATTAGATATTCATGAGTAGAATACACCAAACAATCCGTGTATCAGAAAATACTATCTAAGGCTTTGGAGATCACAGTCCGGACTACTTCTCTATACAGTAGGTTACCTGGTTGTAAAGAAAACTATCAAGGACTAAATTCAAAGCAAGGTTTAAAAAAAATTTGCCATTGAATGAAATGAATGCTTTAGTAATCCATCGGAATTAAAAAGCTTTATAAGTGAGCCTTAGTATAGATATTTGATCTATAATATTTACGATATTTTTTATAAAATAGAAAAAGGCTTTTTACTTGATAGAAGAAATATAACAAAATTTGAATATCAAAACAGATTTAATCTGTTAGTCTTCTACAATTTTAATTTAAAAAAGATTTTTATTCAAAAAACTTTTAGAATTAAATTAATGTCTACAATAAGCACCGCTTATAATTTAATAGACGTATATATTCAAAACTCAATATACAATGGAATAAATAAATCAACCAATATAAAAAAGGCAATTAAAATTAATAAATAAATATTACAAAATTTTGTTTCTGATCTTACCATAGTGAAACCAATTCTTTTTCAAAAACATAAAACACATCTTGAGGATTTCTCAAAAATAAAATTTATTTGAAGTATTTAATATATTTAAATATTCAAATGAGTTAATTCAAAAATCTCAAAATATGCAATATATCTTTAAAAAAAAATTAGAATACGGATAATCTCTTCATCGGCCCTAGATAACATTTAAATATCAAAATCAACTAACCCTCAGTATATCATACTCTAGAATTTAACACGGGACTTGTTTAAATGTTATGTAGGAATATTTAAATATATTAAATATTTCAAATAAATTTTATTTTTGAGAAATCCTTAAGTTGTGTTTTATGTTTTTGAAAAGGAATTGGTTTCACTATGGTAAGATCAGGAACAAAATTTTGTCTCCTTCAAATATTTATTAATTAATTTTAATTGCCTTTTTTATATTGGTTGGTTTATTTATTCCATTTGACATTGTATATTGAGTTTTGAATATATACGTCTATTAAATATAAGCGGTGCTTATTGTAGACATTAATTTAATTCTAAAAGTTTTTTTAATAAAAATTTTTTTTCAAATTGTAGAAGAATAACAGATTAAATCTGTTTTGATATTCAAATTTTACGATATTTTTCGTTTTATTTATACGTTATATGTTTATTTAGTCTGCACGATTTGATTTGTGTAAGCAATTTGTTTTGGCACTAGACCAATAAATTCTCTTTCTCTCTCTCTATGGTATTAGATTTTGTCTAGAAGCTCGAATTTCCAAGGTGACATTTAAATGAAATATACGTAACACTTTTATTCGGTAAATCTATTGATTAAAAGGAATTAACAGTATTGTAACGTTTAATATCATATACAAATATTAATATAAGAATGGTGGCAGGGCCTTTTCTATTGTACTGCAAAAAGTAATTTTGGTTCTTTGTTTGTCATTCAACATGGCAGCCAACAATTCAGAATGTGTTTTACTAGATGAGATCTCACCTTCGTTAGTATCAGATGGTTAGAGGGACAATATTCATCGTCGAAGAGTTCTGGTATCTGGTTAAATCTACGGAGTTCCTCTTAGTAGGAGTCTTACTTAAACCGTATAAGTCCAATTGCTAGGATTGTTTCGGTTAATTTCTATGATATTCAGCACACAAAAATAACAATATTCGAAGTAGTTCTGGGATTTTCTCTAAACTACGGCACTCTTTTTTCTGGTAGGGGGCTGCTGTAAAGTGGTCAACTATACAAGTTCCACACACAAGATGTGGAGGCCTGGTTTTATCCTGATTTCCAAGTTTAACATAAAATATCCGAGGTAAGCTCACTCAATAAAGTCCGCAACGAATTTTATGCTTTCATCTGATGTATATAGGTTTCATCGAAGGCCAACCTCCACCAATTTCAGCTCAGATCTGCGAATTCATAGCAAATTTAAACACAATAAGTTCAGCCTATAACTTGCACAAAACAAAGTTTTAAAAAAGCACACTAACGTAAAAATTCATATCTCATAATTCGAAAAGAATCAATTTGAATTGTTTCTTCAACTTTAATCTCCATTAGTCCTCATATGTTTTCAATGGGACTATAAGATCTGATGAAGCTGCTGGCCATGAAATGGTTGTCACTTGCTGTTCTTGTATCCAAGCTGGAGTCAAGGAGAAAATCGTTCAGAATGGCACAATACTTTTCACTATTAATGGTACCATCAACTACAGAGGCTGAGATATTGCACCCCAAACCTTTATTTTGGTGGAAAATTTGGAAATTTGAACGGTAACAGGTTGTTTTGGTAGGATTTTTAAGTGATTTCTACCCAGTCGGAAACAACTTTCATCATTATTAAAATTATCTTCTTGAAAATGTTGACAAAATTCTATCCTTCGCTCCTTTTCCAATGATAATTATAGGGATTTTTTTAGATTACTTGATATGTAGCCTTATCTTTTCGATGACATACGGATGGTTTCTGGACATACTTTTATATTTCGTTGATTTCCAAATCTGTTAGCCAATTTGTGAAACCCCAGGCGTGGATTGTGTCGTCCTAAGGCCAATTAAGCGTTCAAATGCTTCCTTTAATCTTAAGCGGTCTTCCTGAAACTGCCTCATATCCATGCCATTTTTTATCCTCTTTATTGTCTCATATATCGCGCTTTTTCCCAGTTCAGGCAATTGCACTAATTTTTTAATGTTCCGAAAACCTTTTTCATACAAATATTCTACCTGTTTTCTTTTTTCTAGTTGCGACATTATTTGACAAATAGTGTTGCTATATAACTTTGGCCATAGCCGACCATCTGCACAACCTATTTAATACATTCAGTATATTAAAATAATGAAAAATAATGCATTCCGGATACTTTCTAGACGGGCTTTATTATCCAATGAAAATTTAATGTCGTTTGATTATTCTTGTGCATAATACGTTTTTCCGGATTTTAAACGTAATAGTTAATTTTTCACCTTGTTGTAGGTGATACATATGTTTTGTTTAGGATATCATTTTGTCACAATCTCCGAGGTAGATCACATGATCCAATCGTCACTTCATATCTCTCTTCGAGCCATAAGCATAACTGCATTTAGATGAAGAATCTGATAGATACTGTAATGAATTGGGAAAAACAGTTTTGGTAGGTACGTACGTGAAATTTGTCAAGTTTGATTGCTAGGCACTTATTTGTCATTGGGACTAGACATCAAAATCGAATTATAGAATTGGAGCCCTATTCCAGATCGGATGCCAAATAGATTATTGGGAATGTAATCGAATGGTGATATCGAAAATTAGAGTTCTTGCATAATTGTTTATTTATTCTATAAGCTTGTATGGTCTGACCAAGGGATTGCCCACACATAATTGTTGATATTATTGAAGGAAAAAACGTGGTCATCAGCCAATATGCGAACCCCAACTTTTAGAGCAACGCGAATTGTTAGAAAAACAGAATATTGGTGCTTTACGGTCAATTTCTTAGGTTCCTTTATCGTTCCATGAAACTGATATTAAGTTTTGAGTGAAATATACATTTCTTGTTGAAATATTTTTCATAAGGAATCCCTTAGAAAATAGTCCGTCTAGAAAGTACCCTGGATTTATCATTTTTAAAAATTTTACTATAGTTCTTTTTTGTAACATTCTAAGATAAAAGTGATATATGAAATAGGTTGCGCAGATAGTCGGATATGGCCCAAATTGCACGTCAGCACTATTTTTCGAATATTGTTGATTGTCAACAGGTATACCATTTATGAAATAATGTCGAAATTGGAAAAAAGAAAACAGGTAAAATATTTGTATAGAAAAGGTTTTCGAAACGTTAAAAAATTACCACAATTGACTGAACTGGAAAAAGTGCTGTATATGAGATAATAAAGAGGATAAAAATGGCATGGATATGAGGCATAGATCAATTTCAGAAGACTGCGTAAAAATAAAGGAAACAATTTAAACATTTTTTATTGGCCTTCGGACGACACAATCCGCCTGGGGTTTAGCAAATTGTCCTACATATTTGGAAATCAACGAAATATAAAAGAAACCTTCCTTATGTCACTGAAAAGACAAGACTACATATCAAGGAAACCAAAAAAAACCTCTATAATGACACCTTTACAAAAGGAAAGAAGGATAGAATTTTGTCAACGTTTTCAAGAAGATAATTAATAATATCTTTATATCTGATGAAAGTTGTTTCCGACTTGGTGAAATCCCATCAAAAAACCTGTTACCTTCCAAATTTTCGAGTTTCCCACCGAAATAATGGCTTATGGAGGAATATCCCAGCGTGGTGCTAAGCCTGTCTGTATAGTTGATGGTACCACTAATAGTAAAAATATTGTGGCATTCTAAACGATTTTTTCCTTGAAACGTCGCATGCTTTATATCCAGAGGAGTGGCGTTTTCAGCAGGATAATGCAAGATGCCATACTTCGGCCTTTACTCAAGCTTGGATGCAAGAACACCAAGTGATAACCATTTCATGGCCAGCAGCTTCACCAGATCTTAGTCCCATTGAAAACATATGGGGACTAATGAAGATTGAAGTTGAACGAGCAGCGCCATGAAATAAAGATTATTTAATTCAGTCAGTTTTACAATCCTGGACTACCATCAGCGAAAATTATGGAGGTGATCTAATTACGGGTGTACCTCGTCGTTTTGTCAATTGTTCACAGTTGAATGGAGGTTGTATAAGTAAATAAGATAAATATTTAGTTATACTTTTCAAATTCAAGAATTAAAAATATATACTAATTAATTACAATTGAGTTTTGTTTCTTCCGGATACTTTGTAGACGGAGTATATTAAAGTTATTTCAATATATTTGTATGTGAAATATCGAAAAGAGATTAACATAAATTTAAAAAAATATTTCACGAAACTACTATCAAAATTTTCAAGGTACTCGAAGAAGTAGAATAATCGACATGATCATATCACAACCTGTGTTGAAACTAATTAAAAATTCCTATTCCTTATCATAACAGAATCATCATGTTGACTTTCAACATAGTTAAAAAGTTATTATTAGGGGTTGTAAAGTTAACACTTGTAATGGGGAAATTGGACTGTGCATTACTTCGTTGCGCCGTTAAGTGCAAAACCACAATCATACCAGCCGTCATTTAAGAAGATAATGATGAATGATTGACTATTAAGATAACAAAAATTTCATAGAATTTGGGTCTGAACAGGTGCATAAAATTTTTTGCACTTGATTGAATGGACTGTGAGGTAATTGAATTTGTTTGATAAATATATTCAAATAATACAGGAAGGAATCAAACTTGATATTTGCTTCAAATGAATAAAATAATAAAAAAAATATTTCACAAAACTTTACTCTCAAAATTATAAACTTACTCGAAGGAGAATGATTGACAGGTTGTGTTGAAGCTTATTAATAATTCATATTCCTTCTCATAATAGAATCATCATGTTGACTTTCAACATAGTTAAAAAGTTATTACTAGGGGTTGTAAAGTTAACACTTACAATGGGGAAATTGACTGTGCATAACTTCGTTGCATCGTTGAGTGGAAAACCACAATAATACCAGCCGTTATTTAAGAAGATAATGATGAATAAATGACTATTAAGATAACAAAAATTTCGGAGAATTTGGTACTGAACAGCTGCCATAAAATTTATGGCACTTGACTGAATGGACTGTGAGGTAATTATATTCGTGTGATAAATATTTTCAAATATTGCAGATAGGAATCAAACCTTACATTTGCTTCAAATGAATAAAATAATAAAGGAAGGGTTTTTTATTTGATATATATATATATATATATATATATATATATATATATATATATGTAATATATCGGTTTTAAAACGTCTTTCGTCGTTGTCCGATGCCTAATTTCCATGATCTCCTGTCACTCCACTGGTTCTCTGCCAGGTTCCTTGAGCTCATCGCTTTAGAAACCCCCTCCATCCAAGTTTTTCTCGGTCTTCCTCGTTTTCTACGATGTGATGGTATCCACTTCATCATCTGCTTTGGTAGTCTAGCATCATCCATCCTCATGGTACATGTCCGTACCAAACAAGTTGCCTGCGTTCAACGTCTGTCATGAGCGATTCTTCTATTCCCATTCTCATTCGAACATCTTCATTCCGTATTCGGTCCCTTCTAGATATCCCTAATGTTCGTCTAAACACATCCATTTCTGTGGCCTCCAGTTTCCTTTTGTAATTATCTGTGATTCGCCACGTTTCCGATCCATACAATAATGAGCTCTTAATCATTGTTTCGTAGATGTTGTATTTTCGCTTTTTTCCTATTTCATTACTCCAAAAGACTCCGTTTAAACATGAGATAAGACCCCTGGCTTGGTTTATCCGTTTCTGAATTTCCCGATCGTCCTTGCCTGTAATATCAAATTCAACCCCCAAGTATGTGTATGTGTCCTGCTAGTGCAGGAAGCGATTTCTTCTGTATCGAGTTGAATGTTTGCTAATTCCCCTCCGATGGGAAGATATTTGGTCTTTTCGGTGTTAAGTTCTATGCCCCATTGTTTATACTCTTCCTGCAACTTTCGGGTCATATATTCCAAGTCATCGTTTTCACTAGCAATTATGACTTGGTCATCAGCGAACTGGAGCGTAAAAAGACAAGTGTTGCCCAGGTCTATTCCCATTCCCCTACATTTTCTCTTCCAAAGAGCAAGAGCTCTGGCAACATAGATTTTGAAGAGCGTGGTTGATACACAGCAGCCTTGACGCAATCCTTTGCTGACCGGAAAACTTCTTGATATTCTATTACCTACTTTTTATTTCATAAGAAGGCTTATTACAATATTTTAAATATCATACAGATAGTAAGGTTAGCAGATTAAACCTGTATGATATACAAGATATTCATATGAATTAAATCAATAAGAAAGAAAAAGCCCGAGCCCTAGTACATAAATTACAGTGTCTCTTTTCCTAGGTTTTGTGGGGTTCCTCAGTTTTATGGCATAAAATGATGAGGTTTCGCAATACTGAGCTAATTTCCAATAAAACCAAATATGTCACGAACAATTTGATTTAGAGATCATAGTTTATCTTTAATATGATCATTTCAGAACTCGAATAAGTATTCACAATAGGTGAGCTAAAACAGGGGAGACCGGGGATAGTCGACAATAGGGGTTGGTAGATCAACACCCAAAACTTGTTGACAATAAGATAAACTACATTCTCTGGATGACCAACTTCCCTACTATGGATGTGGTACAGATCAGAGATGCTTTTGTTTGAAATATCAGCTATTATTTGTAATATGATGTTCCCTATTTTAATTGGCCGAAACTCTCATTTGTAAAGGCTATTTTGGTGAAGAAAAAATAAATGTAAATAAATTATTATGTTTTCTGTATTTATTACAATGAAATAAAAAAAGTTCAGAAGTAATTTTTCATACATTTTCAATGGTATTCAATATATCTATCATGAAGCCAAATATTAGAAATATTTTTCCAGATCTTATTCAGAGAAAACTGCACAAAGTTGAGGGAACAGTGGTTCGCTGAAAATTCTCTACTGATTGCCAGAATCAATCGTTACCAGAATTTGGTAATATGGGTGAAATTATTTACTGAAAGATTTGTATAATCATCATTTATTAATGATAAATCTGTCATATTCAAATAGTCCGTTATTAATAATGTTAAATGTAAAGAAAATCAAATTGTTATTTATCAATCTTTTCAAAAGGTAACATTCTGTATTTTTTGGTCCCAATAAGGTAGAGAATTGTATGACTCATTTTTTCTCTGAAGTAATTTTGGGGCTATTTTCCTTTGTTCATTCATTAGACACGAAAAATTACATCACAACTGAAAATTTCGTTTGAATAATGAACGCAATAACTATTGGAAATGAATAATTTATATTTCTTGGAATTCTTTTATTTCTTTTGGTACTGTGTGATGATTGTTAATTTTATACTTGTATGTCTACTAAATTAAAACAGTGTTTTTCTGATACATTTTCTTAATTTAATTCTAAAGAGTTTTTGAATGAAAATTTTCTTGAAATTTAAATTTATAGGAGGTTTACAGTATAAATCTCTATGATATTTAAAATTTTGAAATAATCTGTAGGATATATATTCAAAATTTTATAAAAATTATAATTTGTTTTCCGAATAAGCATCAGATATTGATTACATTTCCATTTAACGTTTTATCGTTATTCCAAAAATAGATTATCAATCAAGTTATCGTTCTTTAGAGCGTAAAGTTACTTTTGAATACAATAAATCAGGATGAATTTTGAAAAAACTTAAACAATTGATGTGACTTTTTGTGACAGTGCGACACCAACTATTTATTAGCAAGTCGAACTTATGCTGAAGATTATCCAGAGAGAAGAAGACATTCAAATGAATCGATTTTTCGGAGGAGATTGTGAACCTTCAATTCAAAGAATCCTCAAACAGCATAAGTTTCACGCCTTCAATTCTCTACATTATCGTTACATTTGAAAAAATCGGGAAATAACAATTTGAAGTTCTTCATATTTGGCCATTAATAACGAATACACTGTACATGAAAGGTTGATCATTTAGAAATGATAAGTGGACAAATCTTTCAGTTAAAAAAATTTCTAATAAAATTCCTTTTACAATTGCTTCTGGCAAATGGTAGAAGACTTTTAGTGAACTACTGTTCCCCCAACTTTTAGCAGTTTTCTCTGAATAAGAATTGTTCTATAAAATAATAAAAATAGGTTTTTTACTTGATAGAAGGATATTTAAAAAATTTTAAATATCATGTAGATTTATTTAGTTAACCTCCTACAAATTTTAATTCGAAAAATTTTTTTTATTCAAAAACATTCAGAATTGAATTAAATGAATTCTATATAGAATTCAAATTTCAATTTCAATTTAGTAGACATATGTCTACAGTGTATTCTTAGACATTTATTTAATTTAAATCTAAAAAATTTTTTAATAATAAAATTTTTTTAATTTAAAATTTGTAGGAGGTTAACAGAATAACTCTATGTGATATTTTAAGTTATTTAAGAATTTTACTGTTGGACAAATATCTCTAATATTTTTGTCATAGTAGAGATATTGAAGGCTATTGCAAATATATGAAAACATAGGTGATCTATTTATAAGATAACTCATTGGTTGAATTTTTTTGCGAACATTCTGTGCATCAGAAAATAATTTCCAAGATGCAAAAATGAAAGTACAGGGATCATGCTTTCGAAAGAAATTTCTAAGATATCTGTTTCGTAAGTTATCGAAGCATTGTTGCAGGATCCTTGATCTCAATACAAAAACACTGGAAGATGATGTCGGAACACGTTCTTAGTGAATAAATTGTGAAAATTTGATAAAATATAGTGTTTTTTCTCCAATATACAATGGATTTTCATAAAATAAATAAGACGTTCATATTATGATATATCATATTTAAATATCATGTTTATTGAAAATACGAAAGCGCTCACAGGGTATAGACAAGAATATTCCTTCATTTATTCTGTTTCGTACACCATTCGTTTTCCATCACTATAAATTTTTATTACAAAAATCACCATGGAACTTTTACAATGGAACATTTAAGATAAATTGATCAATTATTTATTGTTTCAATTTTCAATTGAACGAGTTATGTTAAGGATATAATTCCGATGATTTAGTACTAATCGAACTCAATTTTAATTCTCAATCTAATGCTTCAATTTGGAAGTTTTAAGAGAATGTTATCGTTTTATTGTTTAATTGAAAACTTCGCTATTGGATGGCAAGCTTCGATGAAGTAAAATTAGGTACGGTACATTGTGAATTGCATTAGGAAAATAATTAGATCTTCCAGCGGATATAAGCAAAATGATCGATTTTAAAAAATGTTAATGATGCAGTTTTTTATTTTAGTGGAAAATGAAATGGCTTTAAAAACATTAACTTTACATAAGCACTGAAACTAAATCTAGAGTGATGATACCTACTCGTAAAGGCGATATACAGGTGTCCCAAAATAGATATAACAAACTGATAGGATAGGTAATACTAATGAGAATTTGAACAAATTTTCTGCATCAATGGGTCCTAACTCTTTTCATTTTCCATATACAGGGTGTTGATTTCATTTTTCTGCAATAATTACGAAATAGTTGAAGATATTTCGATGCAACTCAAAACAGTCACAACAGTTGTACGGCGGGAGGGTGGGACTTCCCATTTGAGCGTTTCTAAGTACGTTTTAACGGATGATAAAACATGTGTCATGCTGAAAAATAACTTTGAGTATCTGCCGGTGTCTTGCGGCCGTTTTTCTCGCTATGATCGGCATCAATTGTCGTCGGTAGACCTCCCCTATGATACTTTTCTTCGATTGTAGCAGCTCATAATATACCACACCCAGCTGGTCCAACGAAATACAGAGTATCTACTCGGTATGAATATTTGGCTAGACAGTTGATGATGAGGTATATATTTGGCCTCAAACATTTTAAAATATTATTATTCATAAAAATAGAAATACTCTATTTAAATGAGAATTTATTTTCGATAAATGCAGTCGTCCTTCACTCTAAACTATCTCGAACATTATAAACTTTTTTTTCAATTTCAACACTCTGTGTCTCTGAAGTGAAAGAGTTAGGTACAACCCTCATTCGCAGGAAATTTGTTTCTATTTTCATTAGTACTATCTACCCTATCAGTTTGTTACATCTAATCTGGGTCAGCTGTATATTTTCACTTGCATCAACATGTAAATCCGATTGCAACAATTTTATATTTTATGTGTTGGATGTGAATTCTAAACTCTTTAATTGAAAGGTGTTTCAATGTTTCTATGACATAACACATTGAAAAAATTTTCTGGTGAATGGATTAAATGTCTTAATTTCAGTTTGACAGATATCCTCCGATCTTGAGAAAGATTCAAAAATTGACGTGATTTTGCAGGTTCTTTTTATAGACAATAAAATTTCATTCCAAGTATTAGTCAAAGAGATTCAATTGAAAAAAAAACAATAAGACTAAATCAGAAAATGGCGGAAATATTTACAAGGAGGATTGGTTTTTACCAGCAATTTTTTAGCAAAATAGATCTTTTTTCTAGGAAACAGTGAAATTTTCAACTCCGTTGATATTTTAAAAATTGCCTGCTGCCTGTGGGCAATTTTTATAAGCTACCTTTCGATGTGGATGCAGAAACCCACTTCTTCTACTCACGACCACCACTGCTTACAATATACTCCATAATTCTAATACAGAGCTTATTCGACATGAAAAAAAGAATTATATTTCTCATATTTTTCCTGAAGGAATCCAAAGAAAATATGCAGGTAACTGAAATATTTGAATATCGGGAAACCAAATAAACATGGAGAAATTCCATCCGATTTGGCCAATACTTAAAAAATAAATCAATATTTTAATGATTGCTTCCCACAGTCTGATATCAGTAAATCCTCTAATATAATCAGCTTTTATAGTTCATTTTGTGAGTTTGAAGAGAGAATGAATCGGGTGTTTTTTCAAGAGTGATGGAACTTTAAATAAAATACATTTAAATTGAGATTGAAGCCAAATTTTTTTTTATTTGAAAAATAATGTTGACATTTATGTTTCAAAAATAATTTCCGGCATATGTCCACCACGACTAGCTATGAGGAACCGTATTCAACCACACCAATTTTGGACTACCTTTTCGAGTAATTCAGGTCTTATTCAATCAATAACATGAGTTATGTTGGCTTCCAAAGCGTCTATTTTTCTGGTTTATCAGCATAAACCAATGACATGACATAATTGGACCATTTCTCGAAATAATGTTATCGCCAAATCTTTTTTTCAATAAATCAGTTGCTACGATAGCAGCATGAGGTGTAGCACCATCTTGTTGGAACCAAAATACTTCTGGGTCGTTACCATTCAAATTTTTAAACAAATAATCACTGATAATCGATCTGTAACGAGCACCATTCACTGCAACATTAGCCCCAGCATCGTTTTTAAAGAAATATGGACCCATGATGCCTCCAGTGTAAAGCACACCATACAGTGCATTTTTCAGGATGCAATGGAACCTAAAGAACTTCTTGAGGGTTGTTTTCACTTCATATACGACAATTTTGCTTGTTTCCATAGCCGTTCAACCATAAATGAGCTTCATAACTAAACACAATTTTACGATAAAAAGGTGGATCAAGTTCAAGCTGTTCTAGGACCCAATCAGCAAACAAACGACGCTTATTATGGTCAAGTGGCTTTAGTTCTTGAACCAGTTGGATCCCCCATGGGTGTAAACCAAGATTTTTACGCAAAAATTTTCACGTGGTGGACGCACAGAGTCTGACTTGTTGTGAACGTCGATGAATAGACAAATCTGGATCATCATTAACACTATGACTTACAGTAGCGATATTTTCTTCCCTGCGTACAGTTCTTTGTCTTGTTGTTGTTGTTGCTTCGAGTAGAGAAAATGTTGTCCGAAATCTATCGATAGTTCGACGAATAAGCTGCTCTGATGGACGATTATGTAAACCATAAATTTCACGAAGTGCTCTATAAGTTTGGTGAATAGAGCACTGATCTTGAAAATAAATCTCAACAATTTGTAAACGTTGTTGCGGCGTGAGTCTTTCCATGATAATTTGTCAATGCTTACTGAACAGAAATGTCAAAACAGCATGGCTTCTACCTTCTGTCAAATCACAGTTATCCCTATCGAAATTTGTATCACTCTAAAAAAACACCCGATATGTAGTTTCATTGAGTTGATGGAACTATGATTAATTAACATATGCAGAAATCAAGTGAGATCAATAATCAAGAGGTATTAGGGACATTAATTGGAAATTCTTGAAATTATGTTGTCCATTCATAATAAAATTCAATGTTAACATTGAAAATTTGTGCATAATTGAGGGTTGTTACTCGTAATAATAGAAGAAGTAAATTGTTGTACCCCTTCCAAAATATAATGTAGTGAAAGATTATGGAGAACTACGTTCAATATGTCATAAATCTTAGAAAAAGTAATGAAACACCATTTGAAGGCTCATATAGCCAAATATACTTGACTACTGGAAGAGAAATCAGGTTTTCGACAGGGTCATAGCTGTAACACATCATTGCTGAAGGTAACTGTCGGCAATGTTTTGACAGCTGCAGATAGTGGACTTGTAACAGCTCTTATATTGCTGGATTTCTTGATGGCATTCGATACTCTGGTTCATAGAATTCTCTTCGCAATTATGCATTTTACTGTGTGCCACATGGATCTATATTAGGACCTTTACCTTTCTTGCTTTATATTCACATACGTAAATTCTTAAAATATTATACTGTGTACTTCTACGCGGACGATACGCAGTTATATTATAGTTTTCGTTGAACAGGGCATAGCTAAAGCGAATGAAAATCTCCAGATAATACATAGATTGGCTGTGAGCTATTAGCGAAAACTTAATCCATCTCAATTTCTGGCAATTTTTTTGTAACTATAGATCTGTTCAACAATTTGAGTGGAAGTACTCAATATAAGATTGAAGGAGAGGTTATTGCGATAGAGAGAAGTCTGCAGAATTTTGTTGTTTTTATGGTTAATATCTAATAATAATGGTAAACATAATGCTTAATTTGTGTGCAAAAAGCAATTCTGAGATTACGCCTACTTCATTCCCACAGAAAGTCATTCTCGAGAAGTCTAAAAACTATGCTTTCTGATTCTTTTGTTCTGCCGAAACTATACTATTGATCAAGAGTTATCTTTGAACGTTTAAAAATAATAAGAAGGATTCAAAAACTAGACTGTGTATTTTTATTTATAGTATAAAAAAGTTTGACACAAACTGCAAGAAACTGGATGATGACTCAATATGATTAAGTTTTACACTGTCGACATTAGTTCTTTACCATAGTATCAAGTGGCGTTTCTTCATGGAAAGATCAGATACAGATATTTCTAATGTAAATATTAGGAATCATATACTAATATCAGATCTTTTTTACAGCCTGAAGTTCACTTTCAACATTTATGAGTTATATAACAAATACATAAACTTACGACGGTCTCTCTTAGTGTATTCTTTGAAAATCGCGTATGGATTTTTTATTTACAAGTGCATAAGTTGGGTGAACGTTCTGAGCCGAAATTTGAAATTTTTCTTACTAGTTATTGTATTTCTTTTCTCTTTATTTTCCTCATTTCATGGTAGATTTTAGATTTTTTGTTTTTATAAAGTGTAATGATATTTATCTATTTTTTCTTCAGGGTTTGAGTGGTAGAACAGAGGTTTCACACCCACCTGAACTCAGCCCTGTGGTTGAAACTTATTTAAGTTATAATTTTTTTTTGCTGAAATGTTGATTTCAATCACGAATAAAGTCCTATCATTAACGTAAACACAACAGTTGAATATGTATATATACAAATAGTATCAATTAATTATTCTTCTTCCGGTTTTTCAGCCTTGAATAAATCACATTTCGATGTATTCAATATCTTTTGTGACATTGACGATCACTAATTTTCTAGTTCTTCACATCATTCGAAATCTTCTCAAAAAGCTCGTCTATGTAGTTTTTTTTTGATGACTTCCATTTTTTCGTCTGCTCACAGCCGAAACATTCTTCTGTCAGAATAAAAATGAACTTTATCATCTGAAGAGATCTCGCATTATCTTGGTGCAACACTAAACTTTTTCTGTCGATTACTTCTGGCTTTTTATGTTGAAGTGCTTCATTCAGTTTGTCCAGCTGATGACAGTAGTAATTAATTGTTGTGTTATCCGGTTAAAGCTAAAAAAAACACGATTCCTTTGAAATCCCACCAAACAGATAGCATCACCTGTTTTTGATGGATATTGGCTCTCGGAATATTTAGAGCTGGTTTATTATTTTTGCCCCATGCACTTTTGCGTTTGACATTGTTATACCACCCATTTTTCGTCCCCAGTTATGATGCGCTTCAAATATGGATCATTTTCGCAACGTTTGAGAAGCGAATCACAGACGTCAACGCGACTTCACAAATTTCTCTCCGTGAGAACATGAGGAACACATATATCGAACTTCGAGGTTAAACCCAGGCCTTTCAAGTGGTCATAAACAGTTGAATTCGATAAATTTAACCGGCCTTCCGGAACGAGATCAAAATGCTGGATCGAAATTTTGCTAATTATTTCTGGCACTGGCGTACTGTCAACGCATCTTCTCCATACACATCAGTTAGTTTCTTTCTGGTTTGAACAGCATTTTTACCTTTTCTACGGTAAAAAAGCAAAATATGACTCAAATGCTGCTTATTGCTCTCCATATTTTAAAGCGCACCAACCAAAAACTACTGCGTAGAATTGATTGAACTTTTTCACACACAAGCCTTGCTATATCAGGTCTCAAAACATATAATGATTATGCGGCTTAAGTGTGCTTAAGTTGGGTTCGAAAAAATACAATTAAATTCTCTGTTGGAAAAAACGAAATCGCAAAATTTGAATATCAAAACAGATTTACTTTCAGAACAACCTTAGAAATAAATCTTGGGGTGTTCAAGCTAACATCACATAACCAAAGGCAAATATGAACTATGCTCCTAAAATATAAATAAATTGGATCTTGATCAGATGATTATATGCCTCATTAAAACAGTTGAAAACTTAGTAATGATTATTTGATAGATTCGGTCTTTACTTGGTGGAAACTCATTTTAATTAAAAAAATATATATGAGACAGTAATTTATTTCCACAAAAATGTTTGTACTACTACAACAATTGTTTCACCACGATGTGGCTTCTTCAGGTATTACATTGTACTGTCTGATGGTATTCAGTGTAACCGAGTTTAAATACATTTTTGGGTACGTGACCAAATAACGGAAACACAAGTCATAAAAACTCTAGGTGTTTATTGGAGTTTGCCGCTAAAAATGCTATTAAGGAAAAATATTCAGTAATGGAGAATGATCGACATCTATTTGTTCGTTCAAAAGGATTTTACGGGCATTATACCTGTTGATTTCAAGAAATTCTAAAAGTGTTAATCTAGAACTTTTGCTTTCAACGTGGATAATTTCATAATTATTGTTGAAATTATGCCTGAATTCCTTAAGATGATTAGCATATGTCGAATGTACAGAATTGGATATATAACCCCTTTGATGTTCTTGGACACGTTTCTTGAATGATCTACCAGTCTGGCAATGTATACTAAAGGGCAATCTTTGCAAGTCAACTTGTACACTCCGGATTTATTTTCTTTATTTGTACGATCTTTATAGTTTTTTATGTAGGTACTAAGGTTATTAATTGTCTTAAAAGCCGCGTTATAATTGAAACAACTTTTGAAATATTTCAAAAGTATCATCTTAAGGAATTCAGGCATAATTTCAACAATAATTATGAAATTATCCACGTTGAAAGCAAAAGTTCTAGATTAACACTTTTAGAATTTCTTGAAATCAACAGGTATAATGCCCGTAAAATCCTTTTGAACGATCAAACATATGTCGATCATTCTCCATTACTGAATATTTTTCCTTAATAGCATTTTTAGCGGCAAACTCCAATAAACACCTAGAGTTTTTATGACTTGTGTTTCCGTTATTTGGTCACGTACCCAAAAATGTATTTAAACTCGGTTACACTGAATACCATCAGACGGTACAATGTAATACCTGAAGAAGCCACATCGTGGTGAAACAATTGTTGTAGTAGTACAAACATTTTTGTGAAAATAAATTACTGTCTCATATACATTTTTTTAATTAGTAATGAATCATAAGAGATCAATAATTACAATAATTACTTGCTGCTTGGAAGTAATTAAATTTTCAAACAAACATGCTCTGTTCATTTCATGAATCTTATTTAATTACATAAATATATTATTTTAATTTTAATCATTTAAGTTGATATCAGCATGGCTGTTTTATTAACATTTAGATCAACTTAGGTTTTGTTTGGTTTTTACTCTACATTATTATTCATTGAAAGTATAGTTTCGTAAAAAGACTAAAATTGTGAGGTGTTCTGGCAGCCGGAATCCAATGCTGATTATCCTAAAGTAAGTGTAAATTGGGTCCTAAGTAGATAACTATGTATCTCATCAAAACTGATGAAAAAGGATGAATGATTCGAAAAAGATGTATAATTCTCAGTAAATACTTCCGGTTTCAAAATAATGAAAGTGGTTTTTTGCATATTAACATTACTAACCCTTTAGTTGACTCTAGGTAATTAGCATTATCATTCTGTGATTTTATCTGAGCCTTTTCGAAATCCTAATGTTAATACTTTTAGTTTGCGATTAATGTGGTATTCTTGCAAAAGATGGTATTTTAATTTGCTTATATTTTTTACAAAGGCGTTTGAGGTAAGTTCTCTACAAAGAAAGAAACGACACCCCTTCATTTGCGGTTAACAAAGAGAAATGTTTCCGTCTTACCGAAGTCTCCAAAGAATTAAGGATCTTACATGATATTTCTGGAAACACCATCCTCATAATGGATTCATTCATTTTTTGTTATTGATTTTCCAAATAGTTGGAGTATATTCTCAAACGTTTATCTTTTCGTTTTAATTAAATAAAAGTTGATGTCGGAAATTCAGCACGTTGATAAAGTTATAATAAAATATATTTTTATCCAATAGGTGGAATAAACCACAGGGAAAAAAGTGTACGAATACATAATGTTCGTTTCTGACATTGTAGGGAACCAATTTTATCATACATGATAGCTCATCGAAAGAATTAATTCATCAAAAGTCTTCATTCTTCAGCTTGATGGATCAATAACTCAGTAACGAAGAATTTTAGGCTGAAAAATTGTAGGGATATTTCAATTCCATCTATATCCACATGTGTGAAGTCTTGGATACCTTGTGTCTGAGAAACCTTCTATATAAGACTTCAATTAAGTTTTCACACATCAGTTAATATTTTGTCGAGTTAATAAATTATATATGTTTAAAATTTTCAATTCATCGAAAGACATTATTATATTTAACAAAAATGTTTTATAATATTTATTCATTATTTCAAAACGTTTTTTATATCTTTTGATTCTGAGCAAAATATTGAAAAAGTTCGGTAGCAAAATATTGAAAAAGTTCGGTATCAAAATTAATGATTCTTCACGAGATGTCAATTGTCCCAGGTTTGTATTTAAATTTTTGATTGGAAGAATAATTATACAATATGTTCAATTTTTAAATGAAAACACGAAGCAAATCGATCATAAGCATCAAACATTTTCTGTAAAATATGATTCAATTGTTCAAAACTGTGTTTTAAAAAATTCTATATATATATATAAATAATGCTTCAAAACACCAAGGTAATAAAGCAAAAATATCTTCTTTCTTTGTTTAAAATTATGGAATGTAAAAGTATTGTCTATCTTTCTTCACTTTCTTTAGAAAATAATAACCAAAAGTTCGGGAAACTGGGTAAAAAATAGGGTATTATCCAATAAAGTATCTTCAAGCTTTGATGTCAGTTCAATTTAGTGTAAGGATTGAAAAATCAGAATTCATAGAATTTGTTATTGCAAAACCTATTTTTTGATTTTTATGAAACTTGAAAAATCATTTCAAAAATTTTGGGCATTTCTATTCTATTTCTGAAATCTATACATTACAATCTGTGAAATTTTCTGGGACGGTTGAAATATTTCGATTCGTCCATCACAAAATTTATTGTTTTAGAATATAATGAACAAAAAATTCGTATTAACATGGATTCATGAACGCGACATTCTTTCCATAAAAACGGTGTCAAAGAAATAAATTTTTCAGTATTTTCAAGATATCTCAGATATCGTTTTTATACTCGGGATCAAGATTTTGTTCACAGTTAATCTTGAATATTACATATTTTTAATTCTTATTTTTTTTTCATATGACAGAGATTTAAGGGAATTCTGAGGTATTGCTCCTAATTTCTTGGAAACTGAGAATTTCAAGTAAGTTCAACAACCAATGGTTTCTACATGAAGGAAAACAGTGGAATACTCTAACGCGAAGTGTCCTCAGGAAAAATGCAGGGACTTAAAAATATGTCATAATTGGTCTCAATCCTGTTATCTGTATATCCTATTATCTTAGTACTTTTTAATTATATTATCTTTTGTTCAATAATAGGCTAATGGGGGATATTCATTTTGTTGAAATAAATGGAGTTTCCGGTTAGCTCTGGGTGAAAAATTATAGAAATTTCACTTGAAAGAGAATATATACATATAGTTTATTTGAAGAATTCGACACTTTCAGGTATTATACTGATACTATAATCCGTTAAAAATATAATTAGCTATAAAAAATTAAAATGACAGTCATTCATAACTTCATCAACTTTTGAATATCCCATTGAATGAAGTTCACAAACAAAAGTCAACATACTGAAGACTATTGTTGTAAATAATGGCTTTGGAGCTGCAAATATAGAAAATATGATTCTTAGAAAGAAAATAAATTTCATTCCTGGAATTACTTAAAAGATATCAGTAATAATCTTTTATTAAATAGGATTCAATATATATATATATATATATATATATATATATATATATATGTCGCATAAAAATTATATAGATTTCCCAAATTTGAATGAATAGGAAACTTTTTATTAAATAATAGGAAGGGGCTTTTTTCCTTGATAGAAGGAATATAACAAAATTTGAATATAAAAACAGATTTAATCTGTCAGTCTTCTACAATTTTAATTTCAAAAAAACTTCAGAAGACTGATAGATTAAATCTGCTTTGTTATTTAAATTTTGGAAACTTTTTAATTGAAAGTTTAGATAGTATTTGTATCTCTGAATATTGTCGTAAAAAAGAAAGAAATACATGTTGTCAATTGTAAATGATTTAAAGATGTTTTGGGGGATGTCGAAAGGAAAAAGTCACATTAAGAATTTTTCATTTGTACTGAAAAAACACAAATACACTGAAAATGTGTACAAGTATTAAAAACAAAGCACTTTTTAAGTCATTTGAACCCCAAAAATCTTCAATGTTTTCGAAAATATATTTTGCAACCCATTACAAACTTTTTCAGCAATATAATTGAATTGAGCTTCATTTGTATTATTGACCAGATTCTAGAAGCAGTAGGAGACTTAAATAGAGCTCAATTCGATTCTGCTGCTTATGTCATATGACATTTTTTGATAGGTTTCAAAACTGTTTTAACTGTTTTTGTACCAGAAGGTTCTTTGTTCTCAATATTTATATTAACTTTTAGTGTATTTGCGTTTGTCCATATCAAATAAAAAAATTATAACGTTATTTTTTGTTTTTAATATTTTTTTTATTTTTAATATTAATATTTTGATATTTTTTTATTATGAATTCATTTTTAATTGTAGAATAAATATCAGACCGTTGGGAAGTGAAATATCCTGTATATAGACCCATGATATTGTAGGACTATTTGAGCCAAAAATTTGTTTCAAAAAATGCCTAAAAAGTTGAAAGCTATTAAGTGACAATTAAGTGGCTGAATTAGGTATTATAAATTTGTTTTTGAAAATTCTTGTCATTGATCCAAAATTAGAGCAACTTTTACTGATGGTTCATTATTTTGTCATTGCAGTCCTATTTATCACATATAATAGATTAATGTTAATTAGATCATTACAAATTAAACTAGGAAGTAGGTACTTCCAAGCAAGAAAATGTACCATTAGTGTGTGAAATCAATTATTCATTGTAATATTCTCATCAAAATAGAGTAACATTAAGGCATATTTTGAAAAAATACATTATACGTTAAATTTATATACATATTTAGATTTAAATTTTAAAAACTATAGGAAGAATTGGTACGAAAAATTTTTATTCTATAGTCTTTAATTCATAATGTGGATATTGCACTGTTTTGAGCGTTAAAATTTGGTTGTTAATCATAATTACATTATATTACTATTTTTCTATCAACAACTTCAGAAATTCACACATTTCTTGTGACTTCAATTTCGATGTATTGTCCCATCTTCAGAAGACTGAAAACTCAACAAAAAGCACAGAGCATTTAAAGTACGTAGGTACACAAAATCATAACAAGAATGCAAGTGTTGAAAAATTTCCGCCGATTTTGTATGATGTTATTCAAATATATTGAAAATGTTATTTAAATATACTGAATTATATATTACTCATATATTAATTTTGATTTATATTGACCTGCATGATTATTCAATATATTAAGATGATTTTCATTATTTACTAATTTTAAAATTTCGGGAATTTTCAAGCAATTAAGTTTCACGGAGTGGACAATTTGAAAATCTTGCATGTATAATAAAATGAAGCTTAATTAAATGGGGTTTGTTGTAATTTTAAAATAAGTACATAGTAAAAAATTCTAAATGTAATGAATAGCTATGTAAATATAAAATTTTCAATATATTTAAATAACATCTGTTGACCACCTTACTTTAATGTGCCAACATTGTCTAACACTTCTGTTCTGGTTATCATTTTGTGTAATTATCTACTTTAAATATTTTGCTCTTCTTGTTAAGTTTTCAGACGTCTAAAGATAAGATAATAATATCTTGAAATTACAATCACAAAAAAATTGTTAATTTTGAAATTTAGTTCTAGAAATTTGTGTTTTAATTCATAATTGTGTATCTGTAAATAAGTGATATCAAGTAATACTGATATTGTATTTCTTTAAATTTAAATGGGTCATTGAATCTGCATTTGATTACATCTTATATTTTCAGAATAACCAATTAAATTAGGTAATACTTACTCCGAATGAATGAAATAATTCATAATTCCTAGGAGACAATTAAATAAAGATGAAATTAAAAGATAATTTTAATGAGAAATTGTTTTCATTCATTTCTCTTCTTCAACCTCAAATAAAATTGTATGAAATGAAAAAAACTATAAAGAATCGTATCTATTGAAGTTCAAAACAAACTTTCCAGTCACTGGATCATGAACAAAAAGCACTCAATGATATAATTAAATAAGCTTTATAAAAACTTAATTTCAATGAATTTGTGAGCCCCACGTTGGGCGCCAATTGTTATAGATTCAATTTATATAGTTTTTTAATTTATTATGAATTTGTTAGCCTGGCGTTGGGAGCCCATTATTATGGATTCTTTTAATGAATATTTTTAAACTATTATGAATTTAGTTTTTGTGACTTCAATTAATATGAATTATACTTATAAATTTTTATTTAAAACTTTTCTGCCTATCCTAGGTTTATAATCAGGTTTTATTGTGGGCTACCAGCTAACTTCGAATGTAGTTTTACATTTTGCGACTGTAAATTGTAAATGCGAAATGTACATTTGAATTTATGCAGCCTCATTTTCTGAAAATTTACCCGGATCAGGGGAATGAAACAAAGAAAGTAGCTTTAACTAGGAAAAAGTCTACACGTAATCAATATGAACTATACATAGAGTAAGACCAGGTTTACAACTTGAATTTGAATTGCGATTTGAATGAATTAAGAAAGAATATGAGACAATTTTTTTAGATTTTCTGAAGGCCTGTCTTATCGACTTATGTTCTCAATATTTTGATATACGAATAGATTGAATAATAACTCTTAATGAAAGTGATACTAATCACTATTATTTATTTCTGACTGTTGAAAATATCAAAAAAGTTATTGTTTTCTTCTAACCAATTTTGGGATAAGCTTATCCCAAAATTGTGATACAGTGTATTTAGGATATGTTTTAAAATTTGATTCTAAATGTTTTCATGAGATTTATTTAGATAAAAATCTGTAGAAGTTCGGGAGAAATAATTCCAGCTATTATTCTGTAATATGCAAATAATTCTTCATAGTAATTTTCAATTTATATGGGTTGTAATTTCACCATCAAATACCCATAAACCTAATAAAGTTTATGAAAATCATTGAGTATCCTTTGTAAAAGGTTGTACCGTCTATTATCAAATGCACTCTCATTTTTGAGACATTTAAAAAATCTGATAAATTAATTATTATTCTGAAAAATGGTGGCTTATAGCAAATGTACAGTTTGTTTTCATCAAATTCAATTTTAAAAAATAAAGTATTAGGTTTACATTTAATTTCAGTGAATAATATATTCATTGTAAGGAAAATTGTTTAACTGATTATGGATTTCCATGAACAAAACGTCAGTAAATAAAAATATTCCACCCAGTCTTTGTAATAATTCTGAATTAAATAAAGATCGCTACACTACTATGCAATTTGTCAGACCCTAGAAAAAAAGCAACTATGTAGCATAATAATAAATATCACACAAATTACATAGATATTACCTATCCATTCTATCAAATTGTTTCTTCCTTTTTGTGAGAGCAAACCCTTCAAAGAATGAACCTGCGAAAGATAATGAAAAGCAGGTGTTTTGTATTGAAAGGGCTTTATTGAAAGCGCAGATATAATTTCAATGAATAAAACAGACCTCAATTATAAATCATTGACAATGAACGGATATGAGAAAAAATGTTATCATCTAGCGCAGATGATAAAAGGACCCAAACTAATAAATTGGACAAAATTGAAATATTACCTAGATTAAACCTAATAGAGTTAATATTAACAGGACACCTGATGAATTCCCAATATTTTATTATCTCATTATGAATAAAACTAATCAGTTCTATAACATAATAAAGTGTTATCAGGATTCAAAGGTATTAATCAAGGCGGCACACTCAACACTAAGCGCAAGCGCTGATGGAGCCACGTTGCCGTGTGTAAGATCTGATTGGGCCTAATCGGTGGGAGGGGAGAGTTGCCATACCCATCAAAAACTCCTATAGTTCGGTCTATCGTGCAGTATGCTCTTGGCCGTTTTGGTAGTGAGGTTTATTACGGTATTGATTAGAGTTTGTTTGCGATAAGTGTACATCAAGAATGGAGTGTGAGCAAGTGAAAACGTCCTCTGACACCTGTGAGGAAATCATCAACAAACCTAAAGCGAAATATAGCATCGATCAGATACTGGGTGTTAGTCCGAGCAAAAAAGGACGAGTAGAAAGTAAGTGGATTTTGAGTTTATAGTATCTAACCGTCGGTTGAAAAATAAACAGCCTTTCTTGATTCGGTGTTCAAAATTAATTGAGCATCGATGTTCATTCAGATACTGGAACAGGTTTGAAAAAAATTTTTTTTGCAACTATATCTGTTAAGACAGTAAGTAGTTAATCGACCACAAAGTTTCAAATGAAACTTTTTTAGTATTCACGAAATTCTTCATGTTCTTTTGTTCAGATTTTTCCGCAATGAACGGAATAAAGATTCCAAAAATAATTGACAAATAATGATAAGCAGATAAAGTTTCTATAAATTCATTAAAGTTCTGACGAAAATCTACAAGGAAAATAAAAAACAGTTACTTTTTTCAAATTATGTAATATGCATATAAATCATATTTGAGGTTTTTAATTTATCAATATGTTTACGAGTTCAATTATTATAATTGTTATTATATGCATATAATGACGTTTTACAAGTGAATTCAACACAAAGTACTGTCCTGAAAATAATTCTTTTAGAAAAAATCATCTGTATAAGTTATGTCAGAAAATGCTGCCTATTTTAATAATTTTAAAATATCCATCTTATTTTAGTATCTTAGATTTTAACCAATTCATTGAATAAAACATAGAAGTGCTAAGATAATGTATAAGATATAATAAGAATAGAGGAATGTAGGAGTATATGTAAGAATTTAAAAATTAAGGAAGAAATTATGAAAATTTCTTACCAGGAGAAAAAATACAAGGTGATTTATTCACATAATAATAATTTATTTACCCTTGCTGTTATTAATATTCTAACGATAAATTACATTTAATTTACACCCAATAAGTTTCAAAACAATAGAAATTTCATAAAATTCATTACGATTCCGCGAAAAATATCCAAGCTAAGATTTTTCATGTATTTATGAGCCCTATAGCCTTATTTTTTTAAGTCCAGTATAATAGAGAGATTTCTTGAATGTAGCTCGAAACAGTTTGTCTATATTACTGAACTGTTCGGAACTGTCGATGTTCAGTCAAGGTTAATGGAATCCGTAGTGAGATTATTTTCTCGATAATTTTTTAATCCCATTTTTTATAACTTTTGTAAGGAGAAATGTTTACCTTCTATTGAAACAATTGTCTGTTGAATCAATAACTGATTATAGTAGATAAATGGAACTACCTGATTTAAATAACTATTTGAAATAATTCAGAATAGCTTTCCAAACATCATCTTCCTGAGAATAATCGATAAGTCTCAATAATTCATTTGATTTACGTTTTCAAATATTTCTTTTCAGTGCAGGCAATTATTTTTTGATTATCTGTGAATTAGAAATTACTCGAATTCGTGTTTTCTAGTGAAATGAATGTTTTTCTCAATGTCATAAATAGAAATTAAATCTCAATTGCTTCTCAACTAATTAGGTAGAATTTTAATTATCTAATTTATTTCTACTTCAGCACTTTTCTGTCTATTATGATACAATTATCTGAGGTGTCGGAATATTTATTATCAGAAATATTCACTTACTCTAATTGAATTCAAGAATTTTATTGCAATACAATTTAATTGTAACACATAAGCTTTATAGATCTTATAGCCTAGTTCATGCCAAAGCAGAATATCGTAAGTCTTGAATGTAATTTAATCAAAAATATAGTTAAAAGGGTTATCTTTTGACATAACATGCCCAGTCTGATACATTTTTAACAGGTTAAACGACAAAGCGGTCACGCAATTTGAGAAGTGGAATAATTTAGCGAGAACTTTTTACCGCCAAAATGCGAACTCGAAAAGAAATATCTGTTAAATTAAGCGTTTAAACCATCGGTTCTCCATTTACCAATAAAAATTTGTTTTCATTGTTTCATTTGAATATGCAATAGCTCGTTGTTCTAATCTGATATTCTTTAGTATTCCGATGGTTTATTATTTAAAACTACATAAATATTGCAAAAGCGTTTTTATGATATTGCATAATATCTTTTATAATATTTTCTCTCATAAGATTAAGATCAACTTTGAGCAATTGCTACAAAAATACAAAAAGTTTTTTTCCCATTTTATAAAATGACTAATCCTTGATGTTAATCCTTCTAATTAGAGGATCGTTCATCCATTCAAATTCTCTTTTATTCAAAGGCTCAACAGTGGCTTGGCAACATTTACATCGGCCGAGCTTCCCCATTTTTTGCACCAGGTACACCAGCAGTTCAAGTGCCCCTTCAGCGCCGATTTTGTTTCATCAATTGAGTCTTATTCCGCTTTTAATTTGGGGCATTGATCCCCTAAGTGGAATACATCGTGAACGCTATCATGTGTAAAAGCCGACTTAAAAGCCGGATCTATAATAGGCAGATTATTTTGGCCATCTTTTCTCTTACGCTTAAAAGCTGGGGTCAAAATACATCGCTGACTTATGGTCGAGGATTTAATAAGTCTAATACCGTAATATTAAATTCTCAAGGCGGTGCCGTCTGGTCTGATTGTAAAATGTGCATGGTAATTAACGTTAAGGCTTAGAGATGAAATTCCACCATTAATCAGATGAATTGAATAAATACTTATTCTTGCGAATTTATGGTTGATTGAGAAACGGTTCTAATCTCTTTGGAATTTTTTTTATATAATTAGGTTTATTAGAAAAAAATCTGTAAAATGATCATAGCATGTTTGCTATGATCATTTTACAGATAAACTCATAAAATTATAAGGCTCACAAACATCAAACAAATAAGGGGGTGGACTATTTAAAATTTGCATTTTTGATCAGCTATAAATGAAATACTAATGAATATTCTTGCAAAATTATGAGACATTTAAAAAAGTTAAGCCTGGACATTTACGAATTAAAAACATTATTCTTCTCTTAAGGCCTATACATCATCGAAATGCCCCCTTGACCAAAAATATTTCTACTGTAAGTGAAACTGTTGAAGAAGGTCCAAACTTATAAATTCATCGGCGCACACAACATTTGGGCCTCTCTTAGTTCAGTTGATACAAGAACTAAAGCCAGCTGACCATATAGAATGCGTAGAACATATGCCGATTGGGTGCTTGAACAGCGGTGTTACTGTAAGGAGATGTATTTTGGATTTGCTATGATTAGAAAACCAAAAAGGGAATATCATCTTAATGTTTGAAAAAATAAACTTCAGTCTCACTTTTTCGTCGAACTCGCAAATGGCCAGCCACTCTAGAATTAAATGCTACGAAGGCAAAATTGAGTTGCTGGAATGAAGACCCAACGCTTTGAAGTTCGTGATTAAATTTCTGTTAATGACAGTAATATCCCGTGTATTAAGATTATATAGAGATTCACATACGTCATTTTTATTCATGACAGTACCCATCTCATGAATACTTCAAAGCGGACTATTCAAATATAGCGGTTATTGAATGAATTTCTGAATTAACAAGCTATTTTCTCCCATATTATGTGTCCATTCAATTTCTGTATGCATGATGCAGCCTTTGAGTTTGGCAAATTGGTCTATGCTGGAAAGCAAGTTATTCAAATGAAATCTGAAGTCAATCTGAACTATAATATTCAATTAATCATAGGACTTAAAAGTATTTGATCAACTTCTAGTAATGAATATAATATAAATATTTTAATAATACTAGAATTAACGTTCCACCAGAGTCAGTTAAAATCGTCCAATGGGTCTGAAATTACCTTCAGAATTTTTTAAAAAGTTGATTGAATTTAATCCATTCTTGACTTGAAATATTATTTTCCGATGTATATATAATTGGATAAACCGTGAAAATCTTATAATTATTTTAGACTTGAATTGTTTCATATTAATTATTTATTTATTATTTATAAGCAAAATGAAACAGAAACACTTCATGATCTTTCTCATGTGGCTATGTTTGCACATAAGCAATATTTTTTGACCCATTAAAGCTGTTATTTATTTCAAGATATTTATCGTATTATTCCATCGTTTGGCAAAAGTTTTTGTGAAGGACTTTCCATACTCCAATATTAATAAATCAGCATGGTACCATCTATAATTTTCATAATTGATTGCGTTATATGATTTGATAAACTAGTTGCTCATTAAATCATGTTCGTCATTCAATTCGTAATAAACTGATGAATTAATTGATCCATAAACATTTTTTGTAAGAAGTGGCTCTGAAAATGAGATTGATTGAGATTATGGGAAAATTAATCAAAATTGAACGTTTCCTGATATTTTTTGAACGAGACATATATAAGAGGGAAAAATGCAAAGTTTTTCTTATGTCCTCTAAAATTAACTAGTAGTTTTTTGAATTAAATGTTTTTCCGCTTAACATCTATACCAAGTTTATATCCTGATGAAAAAAATATAAATAATTGAGCTTTTGAATATATTTCTACATTGAAGGACAACATTAAAAATTTTTCTTTGATTTTTACATTTAATTTATTATATTTTTAATTAATTAAAAACCAAATACAGTGAAAGGATACTTTGTTCTGACTAATGTAGTTTTAAGTTGAGATAAGGCGTCATCAAATTAGAGAAGATGGTCAAGAGAGTGGCACATAGAATATACATTCTCAAGTAAAATTGCATGCAAGCTGTTTCGTGATAGTTTTATTTTATTTGTTTTCTTGTTGAAGTCGTGACTCTGCAGACTCCCTACTAAAACGTGGTACTGTGTTCTAGTTTTTGACTCAAACTGCATGAAATTTCACTCGAAACTGCATCTATCCTCTTAGTTATATAAATTTTTATTCAATTTTCTCAATTGGATGTTATATTATGTTCTTGAATCAGAATAATTTTCAAGGGTATGTATGATAGCTGATGGACGGTTAAGCTAAAAGCAAATATGTTGCCATTTGAATTACAAAAGGAAACGTACATATCAATTTCCAGATTTGTACACGCTCTCAATTCAGAATTAATGAACCAATGTTGTTCTTCAGAATAACCCGTCATTTCATGTGAAAAATCATTTAATTAGTGCAGATGATTAACAAATGTGACCTTCTAAATTAGTTTAACTCCTTTATATTTTTGTATTAATCCATATAAGAGATATTTGTTTAATTGTTTCCGCTTTGACATTTATCATTGACTAAAATGTAAACTCAATTTTCCAGTTGAGCCAGAGTTGAAAAATAATAATTTGAGCGAGAATGAATTATTGGACGATGTACAAGACGAGTTAAACGAGTCTCGGCCTAGGAAGATCAGAAGATCAAGGACAACATTTACCACATATCAACTGCATCAGTTAGAAAGAGCCTTCGAGAAGACGCAATATCCTGACGTTTTTACTAGAGAAGAGTTAGCGATGAGATTGGACTTGAGTGAAGCGCGTGTTCAGGTAGGGATGCAGATATTTAATTATAATGAAAAATATTTTCGAAGAGAGTTTTCATTGAACAAATTTGCTACAAGAAATAATCACAAACAAATAGTGATATAGATTGTCACCGAATTTTTCGGAACACTCAAACACTCTCAAATCAGTAATTACTAAGTGCTCATTTAATATTAATAAATCTTATTGCCAGATACTAGCAATGGATGAAGAAAATTTAATGAGTTATTAATAATATCAGTTTATGCACCAATTCTAAGATAATTTGAAGTGATTTTGTCAAATTTTTTTCAAAATGAAAGCTTGTTTGGAAAATATTATCTCTTACTTTCATTGAGTTCTTTGTTTTTGAAGAAAATGTATTTGAAAAATTGCATATGGAAATAATTCTCAGAAAATAATTCAGAAAGCAGTGCACATTTAATACTTTTTATTTATTGAGAGCCATTTTCTTTATTTTTCATCCACGTTTCTTCTAATTTTTATTAATCTCCAAACCCTATTTTGCAAACAGTGGAAGTTTCAAGGGGTAATAAATTTTTTCTTTCCATACGATTTATTATTTGAGAGAATAATTCAATCAAAATCATTAATATATTTGTTTCACCAGTTTTACAGTTGTAGAATTCGATAATCAATTCGCAATTGATTCACCTTGCTCCCAGCCAATTTTAATAATTATCATTAATTCCATTTATGTTTACTCGTTTCTTATCGCACTGATGGCGGTAATAAATCAAAAAGTAAATCACCAATATTATTTCTTTTGATTTAATGAACAATTAATTCGATTTATAATGATTTTCCGAAAAGAGCATTTATGATTTCTCGTAGTGGTATACTCTTACCATTTAATTCAATTGAAAACTGGTTATTGTTTACCACAATAAATCATGTGTATTTTCAAACATTATGTCATTGGAAACCATCTTACAAGTAAAATACCATTGATCTGATTTTATCAGTATCCATAAATTCAGACTGTCTTCATAAAAAAAAATTAGAACATTTTTGACCAATAGTGCATAGTAGCTCTTGGTATACTTTTCACTTGATCTTCATTTTCCAAAACAAATTTTATCTATAATCAGTAATTATTGAATAATCAAAGAAAAATTTAGACAATATAGTATTCGAATACAGAATGATATATTGATTTATATTTCATTGACTTGAGTCAAGTTAGTTTATCAGTTTCTTGATCGTTTAGAATTTAGCAAATATTAGTCTGATTGAAAGCCAACATGTAAACAAAACTATTCATGACAGGGAATGAAGTGTGAATGAACCATTGTTCATTTAGTTGATATTTTTTAGTGATTAGTGATTTTTTTGATTAGTTAGTTATTATTTACGAAGAAGGTAAAAAATTTTGAAAGTACTCAAGCATTTGTAATATTTCTCAACAAAGAATGAATATTTTAATGAAAATAAGCTCTAGTCAGGTTTGAGTTCCCTTCCTTTGTTGTGGTTTTTCATTTTTCTTATTATCGCCAACATAATGGACAGTTGCTGGCCACTGGTCCGCCAGCTAATAAAAACTAACCTCAAGAATGCTTTTTTTTTGCCAGTTGAAAGGCTTTTTTCCGATGGGTCCTGCAAAAAAGTGCATCAACTTGTCGAAAATCGAACGACCGGACGAAAGAAAATGTGACATTTTCCAATATTGTCCGATTTTAGGTGATCACAGACAACAATTAGACACGCCTCGTCGCAAATGTCATACCGGTTCATTTGATCTACCGGCTCATTGAACTACCCTAAAATATTATGGATATATAATACATACTTATAATTTGATTATATAGATCAATTGGCTGCAGTAGTTTTAGTTTTCTCGGGAACATATTTTATTGATGTAAACGGTGTGGGATGATCGTATATCCTGTCAACAAATCTGAGGAATGCTCTAGGCTCCAAGTGCTAACCCAGCTACCAGTAAGTGCGGAGTCAGTCTGAGGAGTGATCCTTCTCGTTAACAACGATCAGTGTTGCCAATGTAGCGGACGAAACCTTCGAAGATGCAAATGCCCAGGATAAATCCGCGCATAATTGGGCAGAATTGATATGCGTCCCATTATGGTCGGTTCGACGATTCGTGCGATCGGGCTCTGCCGGGATATAATGACCGTCATGAATCGCATCTTAATTGGTTACAATTTGGATAATTAAATGGGGGCCCGTGGCGGCGTAAGTGCCAGCGCAATTGGCCATTGTTCGACACAATGGGGGTAATCGCAGTAATCGGAACCAGCTCGTGACGATCTTCGCTTCCATAGGCACCCCCGCGCTTGTCTCTTCTTCCCTTTTCACCCCTAACAGGCCCGTCTCGGCCAGGATCTGATGTCTGTTGATTAATCACGGCTTCAATGTTTTCTCCCTGTATCATCGGTTGAAAATGCTCCTCAAAATATACACGAATGACCGTTAGTTTTCGTGCTACTCAAATAATCTTCTTGAGGTACTTACCATTAACCTAACTTTCTCATGTTCTGATGAAACCATTAGGCAGGTATAAGTTAGTAGAGGTAGTTGAGTCGGTTGTTAACATTCTCCAGTTTAGCAGGTCGCTGAATTGAGTCTGGATGAGGTAACAGGAAGAGCCAATTTGTACCATGAGTTGTTTGCATCCTGTGGCTCATCTAAAGGATAAACTAATTTATGGGTGCGATATGTCTGTAAGATCCTTATGTAACTTTACAGATACGAGAAGAGTACTTGAATGTAGAATCGGAATCGATAACTAATCTTAACTTATTTATTGTTATATTTTCGAACTAACGTGTCAGAAAAATAGAAATTTATTGATGCAGTCACAATTAACAATGGGCATAAATGTTTATCATGTGCACTACTGTACATTTTCATACATCGTTAAATAACTGACAATTGTCGAATTAAATCAACAAGAATGATAATTTTCGAATTATAAAACACAGCGGACAAACTAAACTCATTATATAGGATTTCAAAAATAATCATTCATCAGATGACCCCAAAATTATTAAGCGACAGAAACTGTTAGATTTTAAATTCAATGTTTATTTTAATATTCAATCACAAGGAGCTTCAAGATAGAACAAATTTAGCTTTGGAAGATTTCAGCTTTTCGTTCTTAGCCATAATATTATGGCAGAGGACAAGCAGCTAGCACAAAAGTTGATATGTCATTCGAAACCGTACTAAATGAATGCTGAAAAGAAAACATGTCCATAATTAGTAATTTTTCATCGATAAAACCATTGGAAAAATATGACTGATTTTGTTAACTGCAGAATCGTAATATTCATCTCCATACTACGCCCGCAATAAGAATTTTTTGTCACAAAGAACTTCTTATTTTGTGGCAATTTTAATGCCGTTTTCAGATATGTAGTCACATTTGATGGGGCTACAAGAATAACTGAAGTATAATTGATTTTATGGAAAAACTTGAAATAATTCATGAAATTAAGAAATTCTAAATTGAAGAATAACCATCGACATTTCAACAATGACATTTTTTGTTGCAAATAACTTGACGTCAGTGCTTTTCTAGACATTTTCTGTTGATTTTTGTGAAAACATAAAACTAATTTTAGAACTATTTAATATAAGGAAAAATAGTTAGTTGTTCAGTCATGAAGCTACAGAATCACTACATGCTATAATTGTAGCTTGGTTACGAACTGGTTTGTTTTCAGAAAATAAGAATCAACGAATGGAAAAAAGGCAAAGCTACGATTTAAAAAACATGAAAATTTTGTTTAATTCTTTTCGTACTTGTTTCAATTAAGTACATCTATGAATACGTTCAATCCCTCCCTGTATTTTCAGCGGAACCCGTTTACAATCGACTCTGCTCTTTGAACAGCGCTGTCACCGTTGCTGTCCTCTTTATAATTGCCCTCGGACATTGAATCAAATACTGCTTTTAACCCTTGTTGGTCTAGTGTAATAGTCCTTTTCAAAAAAGAATCGGCCGAATTTTATTTGCTCGGCTGCATGAACTGTTGACTTGAATTGACTGATGACTCTTATTGATCCCACATGAAACTTTTTTCAACTATCTGCCAGGTTTTTAAGGCCATTTTTTCAACGTAGCAGAGAATATGTTGCGAATATAACAAATTTAGTACTTTATCTAAGGTTTATTATTCGGAATAATCAACTAGAAGGATATGAACAGCGATGATCAGTTTCGATAATAATACTCAGCACCTTTATATTTTGATATACTTTGACATAGTTCCTATTGTTATGAGGAAAAATAATTGACGACAACAGAAATAGCAGTGTTTAAGTAGAAACTCATAACTTTTAATAGTTACTCAAATACGACGATATCAATTAATAGTTAGGATTTCTATTTGTCTTCATTGTGAAATGATTATACCTATTCCAATTTCAATTAAGTCGGCTGTGATTTATAGCTCGTTTCACAAATTGTCCATGCAGCACTAGAAATCAATGACATCTTTATAACAATTATTAAAAAATTTAATGCGAACATATTACGTTTCACTAAGGCCAAAACAAATAGCGAATAAATTGACTGATCGCGGTAAACATTTCTTAAAACATTATTTTCTAATTGGAATCGAATTGTTCCTTAATGTGAGGTTTTTGGCGTCATTAGGTTGTCGACTGTGAGTTAAAACTATCTTTAAAGAAAGGCGATAATGAAATGGGCCGTCAAGGTTTCAACAAAAAAATTTCAGATGAAAACTCAAATTGCAATGTGACAATATATTTTTTCTTTTGAGATATTTTATTTTAGAGATAATTTGTGGTGTGAGAAAAAATTTTTCTAATCATTCTCAAGTGTCCACCAGCTTCATTTTGTTTTGGAATAGTATTTCAGTTATTTTCATCCCTCTATATCCATTTTCTGATGAAAAATCTTCCAAACATATTTACCTTTAGTCATCCAATCAAAAACAAAATTATCATTATTAAATTCTATTTGAAGTAAATAAGAAAATTTGCAGTGAACATTTCACCTAATGTTTTCGAAACAAAATTATTCTCAACCTCAATTTAATTTTTGAATGTAAGAAAAGTGTCCCTTTTGTTTATTTGTAAATAACACTATCGAATGAGACTAATGTTTGCAGCTCAATGTACCTGTTAATTTCGATGTCCATTGATTCAATAATTTTTCCAAATCGATTGATTTTAGAGAATCAGCTAATATAATTATTATTCTAAAACAAATTTAACACATTTAGCAGTAAAAATAATTGAAAACGTTGATGAAAGTAATTTATAGAAAAATTTGCAAAAAGATGTCGAAAGTATAAACTAGAAGCTTTAAGATGCTTCTCTAAAATATCAAATCATTTTGGTTAGGATAATAGTAGCCGAAATAATAAAAACAAGAGAACTCAAAAAATACTACAGTATCTGTATTGTACACTTGTGCTGGGTTTCATTAAGATTTGAGGATTACGGATACTTTCCTCTGATAATAATGTGTTGTTAATGTGAGGTTAGAATTTAGAAACGGATTGTTTATATTGTTTATATGCTTGTCATACCATACTACTACGAACAACATTATTAGTATTACTTGTATGTGTGGCTAAAATGGAAGGCGGTTTAAAACGTGCATTTTCATCTGATAACCTTTTAAAAATTCTGTATACCGATGATTTTGCAATGTTGATATGATTTTCTACCGTCATTTGGAAAACATAAGTTGCATAAAATCGTAGACAAACTAATAATTGTAATCCATCTTTTCATTTATTTTATTGTGGTTCAAGTTCGGGTCCAATTTTATGTAATAATTCAATCACGACAATTCCTCATGATGATGACGATAAACTGATTTATAAAAGCATTTTACAATTATATCATTTGAAAAAAGTAGACAAAAAAAATATACTTCACTTCAACTATTTAACGAAGAGTAAGAAGACCTTGATTCACCAAAATTGACAAATCAACTTGATCTGTAATTCAGCAGCGATTCTAGGTTAGATCAGAGAACAAATTGTTTTGTGGAATTCAATTTGTACTGATCACAGATTTAGTCATTGTGTCAAACTATGATCTGTCATAGTTTGACACAATGACTATATCTGTGATCAAAACTTTGGGAATATGGTACTAGATAAATTGTAGAACGACTTCGTGATCAACAAGCTTGATTCGATAACTAAAGTTATGTGAAACCTACCATAAAGTGATAAGAATTGTTCTTTGTGTTATTTCATAGATTTAAGTTTATATGGCTTCATTAGGGAAATAGAGATCCTTGACCCCAAATACTGTTTTATGAGTGATAATCAATAACTAATTTTTGCAATTTGTTGAAGGTTTGGTTTCAAAACAGAAGAGCCAAGTGGAGGAAACGCGAAAAAGCGCTGGGAAGAGAAACTGTCCCGTACATGCAGCAACCAGATCAACCTGTTTTCTCTTCGGAATTCAATTACCAGACTCCATTAAGACTACCCGGACTTAATCATGAGTTCTGGCCCAGTTTCGGATTTCCTCCCATGTTCAACCCTACCTTGGCCAGCTTACCGTGGAGTGTTAAAGCGCCAGTACCAACGTTTCATGCATTGCTCTCTCAGTACATGCATCTTTCAGGAGGCATGTCTCACGTTGGCGCAAATCCCATAACGGATGAGAGATCAAGGAGCGAGAGTCCTGAAACGATCAGTAGTAGCACCTCAAGAGTATCCCCGTCCAACCTTGAAGCCTATGTGAATAGACCTCAAGAGAGTCTGAAGGTGCAGGCAAAGTCATAAAAATTGAACTAGTTGCATTGTTCACTGAGATCAGTTTTCGGCTTATCGTTAGACTCTTTCAAGATATTTGTAAATATTGAAAATAGTGCAATATTTATTTGCTTTGTAAATACGGAATAGTTTATGTTTTAACTTAAATTATACCTATATCTCTTCATTATTTCCTCCTTCAATTTTAAGTCTATGTTGAATAAGAATTAATCAATGAATAAATCAGGATAGAAGAGCTTCTAACCCATTCAAGACTTTATTTATTACAGTTTTTGTCTCCATCAGGTACTTCTAAAATGATCTGAATAGATTGATTATCTGCTGATCACCGAAATTATTGTTTTTTTATTGAGAAGGAAATGCCCATATAAAAGAAAAAATAACAGATACATATAATAAAAAGTATCAAAATAGAATCCTTATACAAAATGTCACACACTTCCGAATGTTAAATTTATAAATGTTTATACGATTAGATTTTATTTTATGTACATTTCTGTAAATAAATATTTATTATTATAGATTTATCAATTCAAAATAAAAATAGCTTGTAAATTATATTGTATGCTGCATAGACGCTGCAATAAACTGAAATAAAAAACATGATTAAAATTTTATATTTCATTTTATCTAATTTTTCGATATGTAGATCAATTCTATTCACACTTCCCTGTTTTTGGCAAACATGTGTATTTAGCTAATAATCCTATAATTCGATAAAAAAAATTCGCTGTTGAGTGAGCTATTATTTGTCATGGTTATCAGAATTTTAATAAATGCTTGACCTCCAGCGACAATAAACTGAAAAATAAAAAATTGCTCACATGAATTACGTAAAAATATTTTTTTCTCCTTGTTTATTCGCAACATGCAGCGGTCCGGATAACTAAGTCTTTGCAATCGAAACCATACCAAAAGCAACAACTAACTGGTCTCAAGAGACTTTCAAATTGCGTGTTAATCAATTCAATTTAAAAATGAGACTAATAGAAAAAAACGAATCGAAATTTTAATCATGATTTGCTGTGGGGATAAAACGAGAATTCAAAAAGAAGTATGCTATTTATTTATCGTGAACAACTTATTTCTCAATTAACTGTGAGCAAAATTGACAAAAAATTCAGAGAAACAGGTGGTGTTAATGATGTTCCTAAAAGTGGTAGAAAGCTAATTCCTGCAGACAAAAAAGTGGATGATATTCTTACGTTTGAAGAAAATCCTTATACCAATAACAATAAGTGTGAATTCGATATTTTTAGAAAACCTACCACTACTAATATCTTAATCCATTCAAAATCCAATCAGTCATGACAAATTAAAATGTCAATATTCCATAGTTTCATTAATAAACTTTTAAGCATCTCGTTGAAGGAAGTCAATTTCCGAAAAGAAATCAATATAATTAAAACTATAGCTATGAACAATGAATATGCAGCTGAAATCATGCTGAGAAAACTTACCACAATATTTTAAAATAATTTTATATCATTATAAATGATCCTTATGAAGAAAACAAAATATGGTTTTCAATGGCTTATATAAAAGGTTTCAGCAGAAGGATCTCTAATGGTCTTCATAAAATGGGAATTGATTCGTCAGCAGTAAGTAGAAATAATTTAGCCAAGATGTTGGTGAATAATAAAGAACGTAACTTTTCTGAATCGGAGATTTATCAAATTAAATGTGATGGTTGCAATGCTACACATACAGTACAGACAGGCAGATGTTTACAACATAGAATCAAAGAACATAGGATGTCTATTTTGTATAGAAAATAATAATCCAATGAGGAAGATGTCACTTTACTATATAATGTTAGAAATGGTTGGACTATTTGGAGTTTTCATCAATCAAAAAATCCATTGAGAAAAAGGAGAATTTAACCAATTCCCAAATACTCTTTGGGAACTCTATATTGCATGCTGTTATTCCCATGCACCATAAAAATGCACATATGTTCAAAATGTAATAAAAGAACTTTTTTTCTATTTTAAGTTTAGTTACTTTTTGTACTCCTCTAAAAGATAGTCGAAAGACCAAAACACGTGTCAGGATTCTGAATAAATTGTGAAATATAAAAACTGTGTGAATTTTTTGAATAAAATTACTCAACACGAGTGCAAGAAATGACCAGGCAAGATTGTTATTCTGCCGACAGTTGCTTGCGAAAATGGAAGATATTACTTCTTTCTCAGAGATTCTTAGTAAATGCCTACTCAAAATTGTATGAAAAAACTATTTGACTTTGATTCCCTATGTTAGGGGAATGAATGAGTTTCGTCACTGTAACGTCGTTTTTTATGAAGCATTCATCATGAAGTACAGATTAAGAAAAGAAATTATCCAATCTTCAATATTTTGTTATTGAGTAGAAGTTGCTCCCCCTGTATACTAACAGTAATAACTATAAATGGTCGCATTTCCATAAGTTATCAAGATGTTCTATACCATTCTGAAATTTGCATGAACAGCGTATTTTATTCAAGGTGGTCACTTAGGCTTTCATAAATTTTTTCCCCCATGAAATTATAACTTTTACATAATGAAATATTCATCACATTTTATGATATGATTTGAGTTTGATTTTTTTTTTCCAAAATAATAATAACAGCTATTCATACGGTTTTTAGCATATCAATTATATTTTGAATAATATTTTACAATGAAGAAACTAATGGATTTGATTCAATGAAGTGAACGAAGCATCATTTGTTGCTATTATTTTAGATGAGTTAACTGATCTAATACAAGTCAATTATCAAAGATTACTCGCTATGTTTAAAAGAGAGCCCAAATAAAAGAAAAATTTTTCGGTTTTCTTGAGGTCTCTAAGCAACGAACAGTCCTTAAAAGATATTGTTACTCTACGTAACTGCTTTTTCCTTACCCTCGTTCTGGAAAGCTTAGGACGTTACTGGAAGGTCGGAAAACTGTAGTTATGTATATAAGGGACACGATGAAGATTAGTCATCGAGCAGCGTCGAACCAAATAATTCAGTAGAAACAAATTCTGTGTGGATAATTCAACTTTGTAAATATATCTGTTGTAAAGTGAAAAATAAATTAGTATAGTGGAATTTAGACAATTTAATTAACCCAGAACGTAACATTTTGGGTTAGGTGTGGGAACGAGACTTCAGCTGATAGTTACAAGAAGACGATTGAAAGCAGTACTGAAAAGGTGACATGATTCGTCTGTTTATTCCATTAAAACCCACAATTATATCAACTACGTGTCTATACCAAAACTAATATTTCTTATTTGAATAATGTTTTGAGACTATATTATTGTTTGAGTTTTCCATAAAAATGTCAGATGAAAGAGGACTTAGAGAACCTCATGGGAAAAACAAATTTTTAATAATATAGATTTGAATTTGAAATAGTTTTGTGTGAGGCAAATTTCGAATAAGTTTTGGAGTTCTGAAGCTATTATCGGATGGACGTTAGTTTCTTCTGAAGGGATATTTATTAGAGGTATGCTTTCATTTATTAGAATACTTGGAAACATATTTTTACATCGAATGAGGCTAATTTTAGTTTTTTCACATTATTAATTTTGATACTTCTTTAATAGATTCAATAATTATTAAAAATTAAGGATTCAACTATCTCACAAAAATAAAATTTCCGAATCACTAGATTTTGCGAATATACAAGCTGTATCTTCGCATATAAATTCTAATAAATTATACTCTTGCTAATTTCAAATTCTTGAGTTATTTTATCAGAAAGCTATCGTACTTATAAATGGATGGAATGACGAGAAGAATTGAATTTGATTACGAAATTCTCATCAGTGTGTCTAATGTAATCATGAAAATGTTTGATTTTTGTCTTATTTCAGCCAGAAATAATTTCAAACGATTGCATTAGAGTGTAGAAGATTTTTCAGCTCAAAGGATTTGGAAGAAAGAAAAAACTGCCTCAAACGATCACACAAAAATTAAATAAATGAATTCTTTCAGCTAAACTGGAAATATCTAACTCAAAATACAAATAACTTAAGCAGTCAAAATAGGTTTAAATACTTATTCAAATTTAGAAATGTTAATGACAAGAAAACAGGACCACTTTTCGACTAGTTCCATTTACAAGGTAAGGTAACCTAATATCGTTTTTATGATTGTGGTTATGTGAGTGAATATTTTGATAATATTATGCATATGAAGTTGAGGCTTGTTTGTACCTTAATATTAAGAGAAGTTTCATTGATTTTTATCACCTCATAATGCTAAGTCAAGCAATATTCCAAAACAAATATTAAGATTATTTTGATGAATATGCAAATCTATTAAAATCATTCTTTTTCCGTGCTTCAGGTTATCCTGATTACAAGCTGCTGGTCAAACGGGGGGATTGAAATAAATTTGATAACGAATACTTTATCACTAGATTGAACGTTTTAATTTTATACCGTTTTATTCTCACCATCAAGTAAATACAGAGATTTTTTGGAATTTAAGCGTCTTCTTAAGTACGCGCAAAATAAAATTATACAGGGGGTCCCAAAATTCAATCTCCAGCGATCGATCAGGTATATATTTTTTACAATTAACAATAGTGCAAAATAAAGATTATTAAATTCCCGGAAACGAGTTCGTTTTCGACATTTTGATGTATTATTAGGTTTTGTATAAAATTATATTAAAAAGTCTTATACACCTGATAATCATATATTTGCCACTCTCAGTTTCATGATCAATAGGGCAGGCACAATATCTTTGCCTCAAGAAAAATCTTTTAGAGAAATCAGTATGATGAATTATATATGCCGAAATAATAAATTTCTAGAATGATACTAGAATGAACAAATGAATGCCTTTTTATATCCAATTATAAAAAATCCGGATCATAACTGTATAACCTTGAGTTATTTCGGATATTTATCTAACAAAATCTAAAATTATTCGAAAAAATTCAACTCAAAAGCAGACTTCTCAGGTTTTTCTAATCTAGAAAATATTTTATTCAACGCAAAACAGAAACAATATAATTTAAAAGATTTGAGAGTCTACAGAATCACTTTAATGATTGCAATGGGACCTACGTTGGTCAAACAGGTATGAAGTTCGGAACAAGATTGAAAAAGCATCTGACTACCGATAAAAGGTCTGTAGTACTTGAACTTATCGAAACTGTCAATCAACGTATAGATAGTAACAACATCAAAATCATTCCTAGAGGTCGGACAGGATTGAAAATGATTTCATTAGAGTATTTGGAAATGAAAAAAGTACATTAAGATCCCGAACTTCAAACACTAAACAACCAATTGCATACTCAACATATTTCACCACCCTTCCTTATCTACAAGAGGTAACCATGCCCTTGTTATTTGATATGATACCCCATATATCTGAATGCATTCTATAATCCTTAACACTTGAAGATGAGGTTATGACTGAAACGTATCGTTTATCATATCCTGTGTAAACAAATTGTGAAAATTTTGATGGAATATTATTTTATTCCTCAATAAACAATGGATTTTCATAAAATGAAGAAGTCGTCAATATTATATTGAATATCGTAATATTTACCAAGGCAAACGTTCATTGCAATGATATTTTTCCCATCAAGAAGTAATGTTTCATCAACACAGGATTTGTTTCCCTCATATTTGAAAACACAAAAATTTATTCACTAAAATCGTTGTAACTTCTGAATCAAATGTCATATCGTTAAGAAATTTTCACAGCTATTCTTCGAAGGTAAATACTTTCTAACAAGAGTGTTAGTTCTGTATTTATTGCTCTATCTGTGTGTACATACCACGTGTATCACACTTTAACTGGACCCTTTAAAGCGATAGACTCAGCAATTTCATTTTGAAAATATTGGGAGTAAAAATTAATGCGGTCCGTTTTTTAAAGATGGCTCTATGTAATAATAAAAAGAGGTGTTTTACTTGATAGATTGAAGGATTATTCAAAAATTTTCATATCATACATAATTATTCTGTTAACCCCCCTCAAATTTTAATTCAAAAAATTTTCATACAAAAACTTTTAGATTTAAATTGAATAAATGTACACACTGTGTCAATTTAGTGGACATATAATTAGATACTTATCACACAGTGGCGAAGGGAATAAAACAATTCAAGGAAATATAAATTATCAATTTAATCTACTGAATAAATATTTGAAGGGGACAATATTTTGTTTCGATCCTTGTTTCATTAAAACCAAATTCTTTTCCAAAAATGCAAAACATAACCTCAAGAACTTTTTCAAAAACAACTTGCTCAAAATAATTTGCTTCAAAAAAATTCTTAAACATAACCTCAAGAACTTTTTCAAAAACAACTTGCTCGAAATAAGTTCCTTCAAAAAAATTTCTAAAACATGCAGAACATCTTCAAAAATCAATTTAGAATTATGACAACGGATAC
Organism: Megalocaria dilatata; assembly: GCA_034642435.1. NCBI lineage: Eukaryota > Metazoa > Arthropoda > Insecta > Coleoptera > Coccinellidae > Megalocaria > Megalocaria dilatata. The sequence goes on along the minus strand of CM067856.1, from coordinate 40,628,124 downwards.
TCATACGAATAAAAACAATTAACAAATTTTAAATATATATATATTAGGAGTACAAATAAGTTTCCGCCGTTTTATTGTAGATGGCGCGGCACGGAGTTTCGGTTAGCTTTCGCAGATGATAACCGGCTTAAAAACTAGTTTGGACATTCAAGAACAACATAACCTATTAATATCATTGGTTTTATATTGGTAAAATATAATTTTTATAAGTAGAAAATGTCAAAATTTGAGCCAAGTAAGCGTGATTTGCGGGAAATATTAGTTTACTTCTTTAATTTAAAGAAATCTGCTGCTGAGGCGCATCAATTGCTCGTAGAAGCATATGGTGAGGGTGCTTTGAGTGAAAGAACGTGTCGAGAGTGGTTTCAAAAGTTTAAAAACGCTGATTTCGACGTAGAAGACAAAGATCGCAGTGGAAGGCCAAAAATTTACGAGGATGCAGAATTGGAGATTCATCTCAAACAGAAAAAGTACTTGCTCTAACATAGAAGTCACTTAGCAAGCAGTCTCACATCGTTTAAAATCATTAGGAATGATTCATTAACAAGGAAATTGGGTTCCGTACGGCGGAAACTTATTTGCACTCCTAATATATATATAACAATTTTATATTTTCGTTTAATACTTACAACATATAATCATTTGTTTTTAAGGGAGTCCATAAAATACCTTGCAATTTTCTTTTAGTTTCTATGGCGAACATGAAATACGTAGGTTTTTCAATTCATTCTAGTGTTTGTTCAGATATCTGCATTCAGTTTGTATGGTAAGATGTATTATAATTTGTTAATTATTTTTTAAATGTGAAGTAGGGCAGATGAGTTTCCGTTGTAATAATTCTAAATAACTTTTTGAATATGTTCTGCATGTTTAAGAATTTTTTTGAAGCAAATTATTTTGAGCAAGTTGTTTTCGAAAAAGTTCTTGAGGTTATGTTTAAGAACTTTTTTGAAGGTAATTATTTTGAGCAAGTTGTTTTTGAAAAAGTTCTTGAGGTTATGTTTTGCATTTTTGGAAAAGAATTTGGTTTTAATAAAACAAGGAACGAAACAAAATTTTGCCCCTTCAAGTATTTATTCAGTAGATTTAACTGATAATTTATGTTTCACTGAATTCTTTTATTTCCTTTGGTACTGAGTGATAAGTGTTTGATTTTATGTCTACTAAATTGACACACTTAGACATTTATTTAATTTAAAAGTTTTTGAATAAAAATTTCTTGAAATTGAAGTTTGTAGGAGGTTAACAGAATAAATCTGTATGATATTTAAAAATTTATGGCTCTATGTTTTGAGTTTCTTACGAAACGTTCTTTGTTACTCTATAGAAAATGTCAGATTTTGTGATACTAACCAGCATTTCCGGAAAGTTTCAATTTCATATTTCAACTGGAAAAATTACAGTTGAAGCTCATTCTATGCTCGAAAGTACACGGTGACAATGCTCCAACTGACAAGTCATGTAGAGAATTGTTTCGGCGGTTCAGAAGTGGTGAATTCAGCGCCCAGGACAGCCGAAAAAATTCGAAGACGATGATTACAGACATTACTCGATGAAGATGGAGTCTAACGCAAGACGAGTTCACAGTTACCTTGGGGGTGACCCAACAAGTACGTTCGAAATCTATGGACCTGATTCAAAAGCAAGGCAGTTGGGTTCCTTATGAACTGAAACCAAGAGAGGTGATTATTTTCCCCAAGCAATTTGTTGAAATTACAATTAATAGGTCATTACTTACATATGGATGCGAAACTTAGACAATGACAAGAGCCAGCGAAGAGAAGCTCCAAAGATTCGAAGGAAAAGTACTTAGAGAGATATTAGGTGCCTATGTTGATCCAACTACAAACTTATTCCGCATCAGAACAAATGATGAAATAAAAGCATTGTATAAAGACTCCGAAATCAAATCGAAGCACCTTAGATGGGCTGGCCACATCCACAGACTCCCTGAAGATAACCTCACCAAACTAATATGAGGAGATATACTGACAGGGCAAAGGCCTTTGGGCAAACCGCCTTAGCGCTGGAGGGACAATATCAAAGTAGACCTGACAACAATGGGAATAACCTACGACCCGAATGTAATGAATGACCGTAGAGGCAAGTGGTGCAACAAGCCAAAACCCACCCTGGGTTGTAGAGCTAAAGAAGAAAAATATTAGTTTCTTGAGAGCAGCTGCTTCAAAGGAAAAAAGAAAAGTTTTTTACACCAGTTAGTGACTGGTGACGAAAAATGGATTTTCTACGACAACTCCAAGAAACCGAACATTCATGGTTCGAAGGTTATGCTGTGTATCTAGTGGTACCAAGGGGACGTTGTGTACTACGAGCTACTGAATCTTAGTGATTCCATGACGGGTAATCGGTACAGACTGCAATTACTTCGTTTGAACTGTGCATTATGAGAAAAACGGCCGGAATATAAAGAGGGACATGATGAAGTTATTCTTTTGCATGACAATGCCCAGCCTCAAGGTTCAAAGGCTGTCCGCCTTATTTTTCGGACATTGCTCCTTCTGACTGCTGGCGGATGCAACACAATTTGGCAAGTCATGGCTTTACTTTTTTCGAAGAAATCGTGAATTGGCTTCAAAATTGGATCGCCCCAAAAGACAAGAAGTTTCTTCGAGGCAGGATTCGAAAATTGCCTTAGTGATGGGGAAAAGCAGGAAACGATGATGAACCATAGTTCGATTTATTTTTTAATTCATTTTCCTTTGTAATACATGCATTTTTCGAGTTATAAAACGGGAATAAAAAAAATATGTTCTCCTGTGGAGTTCTTTTGTTATAGCAGGGTACAATATTATACGTGCTTGATTTTTTCGTGATCGCTCATTCGCATAGAAAACAACAAATCAAAACTGAAAATAAATCTGAAAAAGGGGATTGAATGAATCTACGTACTTGAGCTGATCAAAACCGGCCAGCCAGAAGAGGAATTATAAAATCGGATATGCTATACCAAACATTACGAGGCTCGAAAACATGTCCGTCCTAATATTGGGAGCACGGAACCATATTAAAATACGAGTGGCTTTAAATTTGATGCTTTGGCAAATAAAGGATTACCTCGAATTTTCATCCTTATTAAAAAGGTCTTTTGTTTTCTGATTGCACTCGAGACCCTGGTTCTTTCGAGTTTAATATGTAGGCGTGTATGAATTGACGAGCATTGCTTGCCACTTGAGCTGCTCCATTGCAGTCTTTTCTATCGGATAATTGGAAAATTAAGTTGTAGTTCCTGTCGACTATCTGGAGAGGGAAAAGTCCTCTGTTTGAGTCTACTTCAATCCTTCTTTTTGTAGTTAATACCTAGCACTTCCTCTGTTGTCTAAATTTGGAGTACAAAATGATCTTACACGATTACACTACTGTTAAGGTAAAACATTCCTGAGAAAATTCAATTCTTTCCATCCGAACATTTATAAGTGCGATAACTTTTGAAAAACGCAATTTACAGATCTGCAGCTCAAACGGAAGAATAAAATTTCGCTCAATTTCTCTGAAAGTTCAAAGTATTGTCCGTCGCTAACCACTGTTTTTGTATATAAGACTTCCCATCTGAGCGTTTCTAAGTACATTTTAACGGGCGACGCAACATGTGTCATGCTGAAAAATAACTTTTAAAATAACTAATTTATCAAACTATCTTGAGAAGAAGAAATTCTATTTTCAAGATGGGTCATAAAAATTTCGCTCAAAAGAGGTGATAATTGTTGATAAATTTTAGGGTTGAATTTACAATAACTTTGTTTGAGGCATATCATTGTTTCTCGTACAGGTGAGTGATTGGTTTTGCTGTAAGAAAATTTGAACTATATTTTTAATTTCCAAATTAGGTATGGAGGGAAATAAATTCACAACATCGAATGAAACAAGTTTAGCGTTAGGGGGAATTTTTAAAGTTTTTAGTTCTTCTGTGAGCTGTTTAGTATTTTCGATGTTCAAAATTGTAGCTGCGATCTACCCTACAATTATAAATAGGATTTCAAGTTTTGTTCTCTTATGTTTTGAAAATAGGCTAAAAACCCGAAACATAAATGTCAACAGATATCAAATAAACAGTGAAAGTTAAGCCAAGTTGTTTTTATTTATTTTATTAACAGAACTCTGTGTTTATATTCATCATATGAAGCTTCTTCAAGAATTAATTCACGTTAGTGCTTTCCAATATTTTTTATCATTTATTTATTTGGTTGATCATTATCGATTAGTTTAAGGTTCTACAAACTGAATTAAGTGGATAAACTAATAATAATGGGTGTAAAGTGAATTTCTGTGAAAAAAATGGAAACAAAATTATTTTCTTATTAGGCTAAGAATTAAATTATAAACGTGTTTTCGATAATAAGAACCAGCCAGACTGATCTGGTAAGGGGTGGAGAACACGTGTGCTTCATCCAATTGTATTCGAACCTTTCCTGCTAATCAGCTCTTCTGAGTTCGTTAAATGAATCGCAAAAGCGTTGAACACCGATAAACGGGGCAAATTTCTCTCTTAATTCCTTTCGGTCGTAAACCGAGGGTTCTCACGGTTCCTTTTTATGGACTAGTGTTGCGGATCACTGAGCACCGCGTCACCCACAGAGTATCCGAACAAATCCGAATGAAGTTGGAAAGTATCACGGCGAGATTTCGGAACGTACCCCGTGTATTCGGATTCGATGGTGGAGATCACACTTCAATTAGTTTATTGAAGAAATTAATATTTTAAATTGGAATTGTTGATGCATGGATGGTATTGGTTTGGTTATTAAGTTAGGCGTATTTTCCCATAAGAATGTCATCGAGTGCTCCTTATCGAAAAGTACTCATTGTTCGTTATGATATCCTCGGGAGAGTTTTGACAACAATAAGAATGATATTCGTTAGGGCCTTGGAATAAGTACAGAATTTAAAAATAGATGGAATGTGAGAGATTTGGAAAAGCTGTACATCCTATTGTGAGCACCTACACCCAGTTTGGGTTAAAATAATACAACCTTAGATGGGTATCAAAACGGTGGACATTTGTAGGGGAGATAGGAGGGGCATGGGCATTTTATCACATAATTAATTATTAAAATCAAATAAAATTTATTGCAAAGATAAACTGCATCATACACTTGGCTAGATGTTTCACAAAGAACAGTCAACATGGTAGGGAGACTCAGGCACCCTCTGTGTGAGATTTAGGCATGACATAAAAAATACTCAGTTTTCTTAAAATATAGTAAACATAAAAAGGGTGTATCGAATGTACATTCTGTCAAGAAAGTACCGGGAATTATCGATTTAAATCTGGCGGGGCAATGAGGCAGGTAAAATTTTTTTTTCCTAGGTTGGTACCACTGTCCTTAATTACTATGCCAAGCTTGAGCGGGATCTGTCAACTAGTGTGTTTGCAACAGCTGATTAAGTCAGTCGATGTCAGAGTGCGTGCCGATTTTTACTATCGGTGATTACGTTGAGCAAAGAATTTGTTTGAAGTTTTGTGTTGCAAATGAATTTTCGTGTGCCGATGCATTGAAAATGTTGCAGAAGGCCTTTGGTGATAATGCTCTATCGAAAACTCGTGCATATCAGTGGTACAGAGCCTTCAAGGACGGTCGTGAAGTGGTCGCCCATCGACGGCTTCGATCGAAGATAACGTCGATAAAATTAGGGAAAAGGTGCTGGAAAACCGTCGTACCAGCTTGAGAGAGATAGCATATGATCTTAAGATATCCCACGAGTCCGCACGTACGATTTTGATCGATATTTTGGGCATGAGAAAGGTGGCCGCACGACTCGTACCGAAAGACCTGAATTTTCTTCAAAAACGTCATCGCGAACAGGTTGCTTCAGACATGCTGGATCGCTGTAATTCCGATTCTACATTCATGGAACGCATTATAACTGGTGATGAGACCTGGGTCTACAAGTACGATATGCAAACAAGCCAGCAATCATCGGAATGGGTGGCAAAAAATGAGCCGAAACCGAAAAAACCACGCCAAAGCCGCTCGAAAATGAAGGTGATGCTCATTGTTTTCTTCGATAACCGTGGCGTGGTGCACTACGAATTCGTTCCAGAGGGTCAGACGGTAAACAAGGAGTATTACCTAGGCGTTATGAAACGTTTGCGTGAGCGGCCAAATTTGTGGGCGAACAACTCATGGATTTTGCATGACGATAACGCGCCTTCTCACCGAGCTACGATTGTGACTGACTTTCTCGCCAAAAACTCAACAAACGTGCTTCAGCAACCACCGTATTCGCCGGATTTGGCTCCCTGCGACTTTTTCCTCTTCCCAAAACTAAAATTGCCCCGTTTTGAGTCGATTGAAGCCATAAAACAAAATTCGGCGCGAGAGCTAAAGTCCATCCCGGAAAGCGCCTATAAAAAATGTTTCGATAATTGGAAGTGCCGTTGGCATAGATGTATTGGAGCAAATGGAGCCTATTTTGAAGGCGACCCAATAAATTTTGACGATTAAATGTAAAAATGTTGTTTTAATTGAAAATTCCCGGTACTTTCTTGACAGAGTAGTATACTTAGAGCTACCTCGTTTGGTATTATTGATTACCTTTAGTTCTGGCGGTTTCGTTGTTATTTCATTTAGTGGAACGCTGGCTATGTCGCCTATTTCAAGAAATAGAAAAGTATTTCGCATCTTGTTTAGTCTCCTTACTATAGCCATGGTATGACTAGTTTCCTCAATTCGTCCGACATAATGGACAACATTCTTTTGTACATCAACTTTTCCAAACGCATAATAATTGACAAGCAAGTGTCTATCTGAAACAATTACGTCGTCTTCATCAGAGTCATCCCTAACATTAAGACTGCACAGTATCGTTAATCTATGCTCTCAGTAAGCTTTAACGACTGAACGTGGCGAGTTTGTCAAGCTATTTACATATCAATATATCGGGTGTTTTTTTAGAGTGATAGAACTTCAAATTGAAATAAAACACATTTAAATTAAGATTGATGATATTTACGTCTTGAAAATAATTTCCGGCATATGTACAACACGACTAACTCTGGAGAACCGCTTCGACCAGACCAATTTTGAACCACTTTTTCGAATAATTCAGGCCTTATTTCATCAATAACACGAGTTATGTTGGCTTCCAAAGAGTCTATTGTTTCTGGTTTATCAGCATAAACCAATGACTTGTCATAACCCCGAGGAAAATAATCCAGTGAAGTTATGTCGCATGATCTTGGAGGCCAATTAATTGGACCATTTCTCGAAATAATGTTATCGCCAAATGTTTCTTTCAATAAATCAATTGTTATGGTAGCACCATGAGGTGAAGCACCATCTTGTTGGAACCAAAACACTGCTGGGTCGATACCATTCAAATTTTGAAACAAATAATCATTGATCATCGATCTGTAACGAACACATTTCACTGTAACATTTGCTCCAGCATCGTTTGTGAAGAAATATGGGCCGATGATGCCTCCAGCGTGTAAAGCATAACATATAGTGCATTTTTTAGGATGCAATGGAACCTGCAGAACTTCTTGAGGCAATTTTGCTTGTTTACATAGCCGTTCAACCAGAAATGAGCTTCATCAGTAAACACAATTTTACGGTTAAAAAATGGATCAACTTCAAGCTGTTCTAGAGCCCAATCAGCAAACAAACGACGTTTATTACGGTCAAGTGGCTTTAGTTCTTGAACCAACTGGATCTTGTATGGGTGTAGACCAAGATCTTTACGCAAAATTTTTATGTGGTGGTTGTACAGAGTCCAACTTGTTGTGAACGTCGACGAATAGACATATCTGGATTTTGCTTGTTTACATAGCTGTTCAACCAGAAATGAGCTTCATCACTAAACACAATTTTACGGTTAAAAAATGGATCAACTTCAAGCTGTTCTAGGGCCCAATCAGCAAACAAACGACGTTTATTACGGTCAAGTGGCTTTAGTTCTTGAACCAACCTGATCTTGTGTGGTTGTAGACCAAGATCTTTACGCAAAATTTTCTATGTGGTGGATGCACAGAGTCCAACTTGTTGTGAACTTCGACGAATAGACATCATTAACACTATTACTTACAGCAGCGATAGACTGTACATACAGTTCTTTGTCTTGTTTTGTTGATGGATCGAGTAGAGAAAATGTTGTCCGAAATCTATCGATAGTTCGACGAATAAGCTGCTCTAATGGACGATTATGTAAACCATAAATTTCACGAAGTGCTTTATAAGTTTGGCGAATAGAACACTGATTTTGAAAATAAATTTCAATAATTTGTATCACAGTTATCCCTATTGCATTTCTATCACGGATCGTTATGGATTTCATAGAAAGAAAAAAAATTAGTAAGCCGACTCAAGCTGTTATAAGACTCTCCAAACTACTGTAGAATCTCAATCGAAATACTAAAGCAGATAATTGGTATTCTTCAGTAGAATTAGCTTGTCACTTATTGGAAAACAAATTATATTTTGTAGGAACAATGAAAAAAGTGAAAGGAGAAATTCCGTTACAATTTCTACCAAACAGAACTTGTCAAGTGGAAGAGATGGCTTCGCAACATATCTCACACTTTTGTCTTATACTCCAAAAAATATAAGAGAGTTCTATTCCTCTCATTTATGCACCACGCCAAAGCAATAGATGAACAAACCATAAACCTGAAATCATTGCTTGGTATAATTTGACAAAAAGAGGAGTTGATATGTTACACGAAAAGACTGCGAAACACTCATGCAGTCGTCGAACGAGAAGAAGGCCCATGGAAATCTTCTATAAGATTGTTGATATATGCAGTGTGAATGCATTTATAATTCATTCGACTATACTAGGAAATTACAAGGCAAGATATCATCAAAACATTGGCCAGTGAGTTTGGAGAATCATCTTCGTCAGAGGTTGGGGCGGAATATTTCACAGGAACTCAAATCTATAGTCCGTCTAGAAAGTATCCGGAAAAAACAAAGCCTCTATAATTTTCGGTGATGGTAGTCCCAGACTGTAAAACTGACGTGGCTCTGCTCGTTCAACTTCAATCTTCATTAGTCCCTATATTTTTTCAATAGGACTAAGATCTGCTGAAGCTGCTGGCCATGAAATGGTTGTCACTTGGTGTTCTTGCAACCAAACTTGAGTGTAGGCCGAAGTATGGCATATTGCATTATCCTTCTGAAAACACTTCCCATGTGCATATAAAGCATGCGCAGTTTCAAGGAGAAAATCGTTTAGAATGCCACAATACTATTCACTATTAATGGAACCATCAACTATACAGAAAGGCGTAGCACCACGCTGAGATATGGCTCCACAAATCATTATTTTGGTGGGAAATTTGGAAATTTGAACAGTAACAGATTGTTTTGATAAGATTTTTAAATTATTTCCACCAAGTTGGAAACAACTTTCATCAGATATAAAGACATTATTAAAATTATCTTCTTGAAAACGTTGACAAAATTATATCCTTCGTTCCTTTTGTGAAGGTTTCATTATAGGGATTGTTTTTGGTTTCCTTGATAGCCTTGTCTTTTCAGTGAGATACGAACGGTTTCTGGACATACTTTTATATTTCGTTAGTTTCCTAATCAGTTTGCCAATTTGCTAAACCCCAGGCGCGAATTGTGTTGTCCTAAGGCCAATAAAGTGTTTGATGGTTTCCTTTAATCTTACGTGGTCTTCCTGAAACTGGTCTATGCCTCATATCCATGTCATTTTTCATCCTCTTTATTGTCTCATATAAAGCAGTTTTTCCCAGTTCAGTCAATTGCACTAATTTTTTAACGTTTCGAAAACCTTTTCTATAGAAATAGTTTACCTGTTTTTTTCTAATTGGGATATTATTTCATAAATTGTACACCTGTTGACAATCAACAGTATTTTACAAATAGTGGTGCCATGCATCTTTTGCTATAGCCGACTATCTGCACAACCTATTTCATACATAATTTTTGTCTTAGAATGTTATAAAAAAGAAGTATATTAAAATTATGGAAAATTATAAATTCCGGATACTTTCTTGACGGACTATATAATAGGTGAAAATAGACGAAATACCTGGAATCTGGAGAAACAAAACTCGAAACTAGAAAATGTTACTATATTTGTCTAGCACAAAAACGACGAAGGTGGTCGTATTGGGGTTTTAGATGTACAAAACCAATTTGCCTTCAATATTCACGCAAATGCTGCATCAACTGCTGTGGTGGTAGAAATAGGGAAACATTTCGTTCTGAGCATGCGCACCTGAACTCTTCAGACAGGCGTGGTGCCCATGTCTGCCTGTGACGCTAGTGACCTTGTTTTTCGAGTCGGAACTATTGTCGAACGCTGTGTGCCTTGCCCTACTTGAAGTCGGCGGGGACGGTCAGTCAGAGGGATATATTATAAGTAAACGGCACCCTCCAATCAGCGAGCTCGAGAATAAACCCGATACACGTGCGCCGTAGTTTGTTTTCCGCAATTTGAATGATGGTCAAAGTGACATTTCTGAAACATTATAATAATATTATTTGGACTTTGTAGTGTGAAATTTCAATATTTTACGAAAAGTAGCATGCAATGATAATATCATCATTAGAGAATTGCCGAATACACTTCTATTTCACATAATGTCATTTTTCAAAATGTAAGTATGCTTGTTATTTTAACAAAAAGGTTCCTGCAATCATTTTGTTTCAAATTGTAGCCCATTCCAAGTATTCCTACATCTTGACTGAAGAAATGTATAGATCATGTATGAACATATGTAAAAAAGTATTAAAAATGTAGACGTTAAAACTTTCTCCAAAATGTACCACAGTTTCTGTCAACTAACGAAATCTGTAGCAAATGAAGGAGATAGAAAGAGGAAGATTGAAAAACAATTATACTATCAGAGCACAAAGTAGAAGATATATAGTTATGAATAATTTCAAGGCTTGTCAATTGATGTACTTACAATTTTTGGAAGACTAAGATTTCAGGAGTAGGAAATCTTTAACATTTCAATTAATGCTTCTTGCTTGATGTAATTAACAATTGATTTGCACGATTGCGCATATATGCTAAACTTTTTGATAAAGTCTTTCACTGAGGATGAGAAGTAAAATTCAAGTTAGTACTAGATGGAAAATGTCTTCCACAATTTTAATTTGAAAAAAATTTTTTCAAAAAACTTTTAGAAGTAAATTAATATCTAATAATAAGCACTGCTCATATTTAATAGACGTATATAAATCAAAATTCACTATACAATATCAAATGGAATAAAAAACCCAACAAAAATAAATTATTAATTATAATTAAAAATAAGTAATATCGAATGTTTCATTTCAATGTGCTACAAGTTTTTGAGAGTTTCTGAAGTAACTTATTTAAATATTTAAACATATTAAATGTTTCAAATAAAATAGTTTTGGAGAAGTTCTTAAAATTATGTTGTGAAATTTTTGAAAAAGATTTAGTTTTCATAAATATAAGACGAGAAACTGAACATGTTGTCAAATGTTTTTCAAAGGCAATACATACGTACCACGGCCTTTCTGACGAGTTCAGGTGCGTATGTTTGGAACGAAATTACTTATTTTTAATTTTAAATAATAATTTATTTTTGTTGGGTTTTTATTCAATTTGATATTGTATAGTGAATTTTGATATTTATACGTCTATTAAATATGAGCAGTGCTTATTATTAGACATTAATTTAATTCTGAAAGTTTCTTAAAAAATTTTTTTGAAATCAAAATTGCGGAAGACTAACAGATTGAATCTGTTTTGATATTCAAAGTTTGTAATTATCCTTCTATCAAGTAAAAACCGCCTCTTATTATTTTATTTCATCATGAATAATACAAAATATCAATATTCGTAACAAAAATCCCTTAATTGTACACCCTCATAAATCAACCGTGCGTATTAGAAAGCCCCGTCGAATGGCGTATTTAATATCCGTGAAGTCTCCAATCCAGCGTAACCAGGCCTCCTAGGTTGCAACCTCCCATAAAAATTGTCTTACAACTAAGTCAATTACGGAATATTAGTTTACGACTCATATAAACTTTAATAGCCTTAATGCTGATGACAATCGCGCAGAAAGCACGTATGAGGTAATTAGTTTTAGCCTGCAACCGCCTAGGTGAAGTAGTTTTACTCCTGTTTAGGCCTCTACCATACATGGATCCTATTATGCAGAGGCGAATTAAAAAAATTGCGATGGGAGCTCTTATTACCACCTACCACAGCGAACGGGAAGTTTCAGGATTTCTTCGATTAAGTACTTATGGTGTATACTTTCTAAAATACGGTTGAAACCGAAATGTCCAATGATTTATTTTTAAAATTACATAATAATAATATTTATTGATCCTCAAGACATAAATATTGAATTGAATCAGTCCTTACTTGGTGAAAATCCATATTAAATAATATTTAAATGAGTTTATTCTGATTTTCACAAATTTTTATTGTTATGTTTTCAACAATCGTTTCGCTATTACAGTAGCACCATCAGGCAGGTTTATATTTTGAATAACTAAGCTTGTTTCCGAAATCCGTTGCTATTTATATAACAGTAAGTACAATAAATTTTTATTGAGCACTAAAACCCAAAAAAGGGTCTCTGCAAATTCCAGCTTATCTAAATATTTTTAACAGAGGTGAATTATTTAAATCTAACTTCATTTAAAACCAATTCAAATTTCAGTAAATTTATTAAAAATAATAAATACTATACACATAAAGATGATAAATCGGGGGTTCATAAGTTAACCGGCGGTGATTGCCCTAAAGTTTACATAGGACAAACTGGAAGAACTTTCCGACATAGAATTTGTGAACATTTGAAGAGTTTCCTCAATAACAAAAGTAATTCCACATATTCTAACCATTTGTTCCATTTGTTAGAAACAGGACATACTTTCAACCATAATTTTGAAATTCTGCATATAGAAACTAAAAGTTATGCCTTAAACCTGTTAGAATCCCTAGAGATAAATAAACACAATAAAATTGGAATATTACTTAACGAACAATTAGATTTAAATAACTCACCTCTGTTTAATGTATTCATATAAGCTGGAATTTGCAGAGACCCTTTTTTGGGTTTTAGTGCTCAATAAAAATTTATTGTACTTGCTGTAATATAAATAGCAACGGATTTCGGAAACAAGCTTAGTTATTCAAAATGTAAATCTGCCTGATGATGCTACTGAGATAGCGAAACGATTTTTGTAATAATAACAATAAAAATTTATGAAAATCAGAATAACCTTATCTAAATATTATTTATCCCCAAGACATATACAGGGTGTCTACTTTTAAAAGGACCAAACTTCAACGGGAGATCATACAAGTTATTTCGAACAAAAAATGTCATATAACACATGGTCGAAATGTTGATAGTTATTCTGCAATTTAACATTTCTTGATTTCACGAAATATATAAATTTTTCCCATAAAATCAATTATACTTCAGCTATCCTTGTAGCTTCATAAAATTTGACCACATATCTGGAATGACATAATAACTTTTGTGCTTTGTGCTTTTGTGCTGGTCCTCTGCCTTTCTATTATGGCTAAGAAGATAACAACGGATATTTTAAATATTCCAATCCTGAATTTGCTCTTTCCTGAAGCTCTTCATGATTGAATATTAAAGTAATTCTCATGGAAATCATGAATTTATCTGTCGAATCGAAATAATTCAAACGAATAAACTTGTAGCGAGCACTTTCTTCGCTCCTCGATCAGAATCCTGCCATGCTCTATTGCAACTTGACCGGCGTATCATATAGAGGACACGACTATTCTTAGAATTCCTGTCTGACCTTCCCCGCTGAGTTTAAGTAGGGCAACGCACACAGCGTTCAATGATCGTTCCAAAGCGGAACATAAGCTCAGGCGTCACAGGCACAGGCCTGTCTGAAGAATTCAGGTGCGCAGACTCAGAACGAAACGCTGTCTCCTAATTAAGAGTTAGAAGCTGCCTCACAAAACCGCATTTCCTTCGAGAGATTCATTGGTGACCCCGACGTGATTAGGGGGTTTCTTCAAGAGCGAACCAAACCCATTCATTTGGAGGCCCTAATTGCCCCCTATCAATCGTTCCGAGGCATCCTTTCCTTTCGTTCCATAGTTCCCCGCTGAAGATGGCACCGCCACCAGACCAGCGACTCCTTGTCTGATCCCAACGACTTATTCCGTGACCTTATCGACGCTCAATGGAGTGTAGCGAGCTCCTTCTCCGCTCCTCGTCCAAAATCCTGTCTTGCTCTATTGCAGCTTGGCCGGCATATCATATAGAGGACACGACTATTCTAATAATTCCCCACTGACCGTCCCTGCTGAGATTGAGTCGAACAAGGCACACAGCGTTCAAGGACCGTTTCAAAGCGAAACATATGGTCACTGGTGTCACAGGTAGAGATGCGCACCACGCCTGTCTGAAGAGTTCAGGTGCGCAGATTTAGAACGAAACGCCGTCTCCCTAATCAAGAGGTAGAAGCTCCCTCAAAACACCGCATTTCCTGCGAGAGCTTCAAACTAAATTTTAATACTACAGATTTCATGTGAAAATGTCAACAGACTACTATTGCTTATAACAATTGTTCGAAATGTCCAACGTCTTGTCCAATACATTTCACACATCGTTTTCGCACTGAATCTACAACACTGCGAAATTCACAATGTTTCTGAGGCATTTATGCACAACACATTTTTATTCTTTCGATCAGATCCTCTCGAACGCGAATTTGATACTTTTTCTTTCAAGGTGTTCCAGACATAAAAATTCAAAGGCAGTGGCCATCTTACCGAAACGTACCTTTCAATCCAAGTCCCAGGAGCATTTCATCCAATACGCCTGTTATGCTGCTTTGGATTACTGTAATGACCCTTATCTCATTTTGGAAATGAAAGACAATAAAAGATCACTGACGTTTGAATGGTATTGGTTCTCTAGGTTAATATTAAAGTTAGAACGCTCCAAAACGAACACATTTAAAATACTATGCAAAAAGATTACAAATATTTTCTCCACCCCTGGATATTTTTTGTTCTAGTTTCATTTCGAAGGAAATAGTGACATTTGCTTTTTTATAGATGCATAATCCGAAAAATGTTTAGGGTCCATAGTTATGTTTGTCTCTTACGAATTAATATAATTTTTCAAATCACTTTTTATTAAAAGCTTAGCATGACTCCGAAAAATTTTGTATAAGGAATCTTCGCCTTATTTTTTATAAGTTTTCCACTTTTTGAACTATTAACTTTTTTGTTTCACAAATTCTATACTTTTTACAGAAAATTATTTCTCTTTACATATTTTGGGAAAAATTAATTCACTGTGTCATAAATATTTCCATAAAAAATTTCAGTACATTCAAGGAGAGTTTCCAAAAACTCAAATAAAGAAGTTTTATAATTTTTTTGAAGAAAAATATTTTCATATTGATCCAAGAATGAATTATTATGTCCTTCAAATTATTTTCTAAAGACATTATTCCATGAAGTAGTTGTGTAAATGTTTGAAAAGTGCTAGAATAAAATGAAATAGGTACACTTATTTGCAGAAAACAAATCGTGAGGTGCGCCACTCTTCTGCATTCAATCAAGCCAGTTCAGCGAACAATGAATATATCATAACTTAATACGTGCAGCAATTTGAAATGGTTAGAAGCATTAAATCTTGGAAATTAAATAAACGAACTTACTTACCGGTCATTTAATAAATGCTTGTGGTGGCCGTTAAATCCTAACTTGTCGCTAATAACGTGGAACAATGAGTATAGAGTGGGTCATTACAGCTCAATCTTCGACAACAAACAATAAATAATAACTTGTAACGCGCTGACAAGGGTTTCAAAGCAAACAACACGTCCTATAGAGGACCTAGTATGGTGAATACATCTATACAGGGTGTATATGAATAGGAGCGAAAAAATTTAGAGGGTAATTTTTGTCAAAAAATAGGGTGGGTCTTTCATATAAACTTTATATTTTGAACCCCCCTGCTTAGTTACAGCCCCCTAAAGATGGCGCCCGAAAACAGTTTTTAATTTTATTTAAAAATTAAAAAACTGACAAGGATAAAATTGAGCAGAAATTTTATGCGGACGAAAAGGACATCGAAAAAATTTTGGTGGTGTTCCTCTAAGATTTCAAGGGGTATAAAAAGCCACCCGTAAACCTCCTTTCGCAAGAAACTTTCTTCCATATTCCTATTCTACAATAAAAAAAATAATTTTGGATAGCTTGATCTATTCTTAGCAAATAATATCTCTAGTAATTTCTTGCTAAAATTCAAGGTTTTTGAGAAAAAAATAATTTTTCAACATGATAGCCTGAGTTGTAGTGGCTGGAATTATTTCCGAACTAGAGTTTATCTAGTAAGTGGATGTCATTTTTTTATGACAACTGACTAATTTTGATTTACTTTGATTCAGTAACAATTATTTTTTGATCTGGCTGATCATTTTGAGAAAAACACAGAAATGACCGATATGCGTTTTGTTTACGGTCTTTCTGGTGGTAATTCTCTGAAAGCATCCAGAAAATATGCAGAATCGTTCCCTGAACTGGTGGCTCCACTCACACTCTATTTACACGAATTTACCAACGACTACGAGAAAGTTGTACATTTAAAATAAATAAAAATGATTGAGGTCGCCAGCGCGAAATTAGAATTCCACAATTAGAAGAAGCACTACTTAATCTTGTCGACGAGCAACCTGACTTCAGTACTAGGAAAATTGTTCTGCAATTACAAACACCCTCATATGACGGTGTTCGCAATATTAAAGGAACAACTTTTATATCCATATCATTTTCAACGTGTCTCTTACCATGGGATTTTCCGAATCGTCTCCAATTCTCCACTTGGATGTTGGGAATGATTGAACCTCAATTTTTGAAAAAATTCTTATTCACAGACAAGGCTAACTTTTCTAGAGATCCAATAACTAATATTCATAATTATTTATATATTTTAATATTAGCCTTCTACATATTTAATTTCAAAAAATTATATTTAATAATTATAACTTCAGGAATTAAATCAAATTAATGTCATATAAGTACCACTTATATCTAACGACATATAAAATAAACATTCATTGTGACATTCAAATGATGTAACAAAATCCAATAAATAAAAATTGTTAACCAAAATCCTATAAATTAAATATTTTGAGTAGACAAAATTTTGTTTCTGCTGATCAATCTTGTGAAAACAAATATCTTTCAGAAATGTTTCACATATTTTTAAGAATTTCATTATAAAATTATCTTACTTAGAATATTCAATATTATTGGATATCTAACTAAGTTACTTTCTATAAAATCTCAAGATATGTAAGAACGTTACTGATAAACAAGTTTTAAGAGAGACCTTGCTTCGTCAGTACTCAAATAATTCATATTCAATAAAATATAACATCAATCAACAACAAATATTTACTCACTCTTCAACAATTTAGAAAACTTCTGGTAAATGAATACTGAAAAATTTAAATGTAGTGTAATGTTAACTACAAATAAATAATTCTGTGGTTTACCCTTGATCTAAAAGATTGAAAGACAATTTAACGGCCTCCGTTATAACACAAAGACTATTTCGGCGAGCTTCGTCAATGGGAAGAATCGGTTCAATAAATTCGCAGTTACTTAAGATTGAAAATTTTTCATATTCTCCCAAATATTTTAGAAACTAGAGATTCAGTCGATCTGAAATTAGCATTTAAAAGTAGAATAATAACGCGCATATTCGTTTGAATTTTCGTGTGGATCATAAGATAAGAAGTTATAAAAATTTTTTTGTGAGCATATCAACGTTGGGCGCTATCTTAAACACTATAACTTTCAAACGAGTTTAGAAGCATAAGGGCACAATGCACATGCTTCTGCGAAATTTCTTGAGGATATTATCAGGTGTTTTTTTTAGAGTGATAGAAATTCAAAGTGAAATAAAACACATTTAAATTAAGATTGAAGCCAAATTTTTTTAATTCGAAAGATAATTTTATGACCTTCGTGTTTTAGAAATAATTTCCGGTATATATCCACCACAAGTAGCTCTGAGGAACCGCATTCGACCAGACCAATTTTGGACCACTTTTTTGAGAAATTCAGTCCTTATTTCATCAATGACACGGGTTATGTCGCGTTCCAAAGCGTCTATTGTTTCTGGTTTATCAGCATAAACCAATGACTTGACATAAACCCCAAGAAAATAATCCAGTGAAATTATGTCGCATGATCTTGGAGGCCAATTAATTGGACCATTTCTCGAAATAATGTTATGGCCAAATCTTTCTTTCGATAAATCAATTGTTACGGTAGTAGCATGAGGTGGAGCACCATCTTGTTGAAACTAAAACACTTCTGGGTCGATACCATTAAAATTATGAAACAAATAATCATTGATCATCGATCTGTTACGAGCACCATTCACTGTAACATTAGCTCCAGCATCGTTCTTAAAGAAATGTGGACCGATGATGCCTCCAGCGTGTAGAGCACACCATACAGTGCATTTTTCAGGATGCAATGGAACCTGCAGAACTTCTTGAGGATTATTTTCACTCCATATACTGCAATTTTGCTTGTTTACATAGCTGTTTAACCAGAAATGAGCTTCATCACTAAACACAATTTTACGATAAAAAAGTGGATCAACTTCAAGCTGTTCTAGGGCCCTTCTTCAGCGACGAAGCACGATTTTTACTCGGTGGCTATGTAAACAAGCAAAATTGTCACATCTGGGGCAGTGAAAATCTTTATCTAACTGCTGACAGACAATTGTATACAAAAAAAGTCACTGTATGGTCTGCAGTTTGGTCTGGTGGAGTGATTGGCCTATACTTCTTTGAAAATGAAGAAGGTATCACACAAACCGTCAATTCTCATCGCTATAGTCAAAGATTACCAAATTACCAAATACCAAAGTTTTGGCTTTATTGCAATAAAAATTTCCAGGACGCGTAATTTCTCGTTTCGGCCATGTGAATTGACCACCAAGATCTTGTGATTTATCGCCTTTTGAATTTTTTTTTAGGAATTATGCGAAGAATCGTGTTTACGTCGATATTCCTCAGACTCGCCCCCCGGACATTATATCTTGATGTGATGGGGGCGCTTGTCTTGACTAGGACCCTAGTTTCGTCCTGGCGAAATGGAGGGTCAAGTCTCGATGCCTAAAGTAACGCCATTCGCTCCAGTCACTGGACCTGTGTGGTGGAAGATCTCCGAATGGGCCCTAGTTTTGCCGTTCTGGTGGAATGGAAGCCTGAGCCGGTTGATTAACTCAGTGACAGGGAGTCTGTTGCAGCACAGGGCTTCTCCCTTTAAACTAGCGTACTCTACCCTATTGCAGTAAATCTCCGAATTTTCTATCCAATGGCGAGTGCGTTATGTAGCATACTGCGTTACCTTGCGAGGGTGGATGCCCACAGGTGTTACTTGTACCACCTGGCTACACCATTGGTGAGTAGTCACTTGGTGAAAGAGCCATGCTCACATGCCAATACGAAAATCTGGTAGAATTCACAATTCCTCAGACTAGTAATGATCTGAAAACCGACATTCTTCAAGTTATTGATGAGATATTGCCCGAAATGTTTCGAAAATTATCTCACAAGGATCCAGTTCTGTAAGAGATCACGCGGAGGAAATAAATGATGTTGTATTCCACACATAATGGCTAGGTCCAAGCATTATACTGAAATGAAAATTTGATCGATATTCTAAATGAAATTGTTTTATTTACGTTTACTTTCGGAAGCACAAAATGTGCATGATATTATTTATTTCAGAATGTTCTGATTACAGTTTCAAATGATGAGTTTGTATCAAACTGCATCAACTTATTTGATTACGGGATATCTAACCGCAAAAAAGTGTTTCAACTACAAGAAGAAGAAGTAAAATAGTTCGATATTGGTAAGTGAAAAGATATATCAAAAAATCCGAAACAATTGACATCCTCTTCGAAGATTCCAAACATCACCACAAATCTCCCACTTTCCAACTAAATTCTAAAGTTGCAGTTCTCAAGCCGAAACGTTCTCGAGTTTCATTCACGAATACAATCCCGCTCTTGACCATTATTGAACTGTTATCATACACCACGCTCTATTTTTTCCGTATTCTCCGACGCTGAATGAAATCAATAGCTTTTCACTGCGTTTCCGAAAACGGGGCGGCTGTCTTTAAGGAACTCGGCATCCCATTGAACAGCGTGTGTATTGCTTACAAGCCATTCTCATATTACCTGGTTAATAGCGTATAATACTTCTTCAATGTGTCATTGTGAATTTTTATTTTATCTTCATCTGAAGCCCACCGCATGCCACCTGGGCGCTGTAAGTGTAAATGTGAACTTATTTGGGGTATAAATGACATTAGCCACGGTGACATGCTTCGATGAGCAATGCTCTCTGTTGGTGTTTGAAGGGATGTGCATTCTTATGGGGGCGAAAGAGGTAACGGTTTAGAAGTGTGAATTTGATGAATCCCATGTTCAGATTTTACGGAAAAAAGTAACTTGAGAAATCCGTTTTAGCAATTTCCTCTAATAGTTTCCAACTTTCAGAAGAAAATTACATTATATAGTAAGTCTAGAAATTATCCGGAATTTATTATTTTTCATAATTTTAATATACTTCTTTTTTGTAACATCCTAAGACAAAAATAATGTATGGAATAGGTTGTGCAGATAGTCGGCTGTGGGCAAAGTTGCATGGAAACACTATTTGTCAACTGGCATACAATTTATGAAGTAATGTCGCAACTAAAAAAAAGAAAACATGTTGAATATTTGTATAGAAGAGGTTTTAGAAACGTTAGAAAATTAGTGCAATTGACTGAACTCGGAAAAAGTGCTGTATATGAGACAATAAAGGGGACAAAAAATGGCAAGGATATGATGCATACACCAGTTTCAGGAAGAGCGCGTAAGATTAAAGGAAAAAATTCAAACGCTTTATTGGCCTTAGGACGACACAATCCGCGCCTGGAGTTTCGCAAATTGGCTAACAGATTTTTAAATCAACGAAATATTAAAGTATGTCCAGAAACCGTCCGTATGTCACTGAAAAGATAAGGCTACATATCAAGGAAACCATAAAAATCCCTATAATGACACCTTTACAAAAGCAACGAAGGATGGAATTTTAGCAACGTTTTCAAGAAGATAATTTTTATAACGTCTTTATATCTGATGAAAGTTGTTTCCAACTTGGTGGATATCACTTAAAAATCCTACCTGAAAAACAACCTGTTATCGTTTAAATTTCCAAATTTCCCACCAAGGTAATGGTTTGGGGAGCAATATCGCAACGTGGTGCTACGCTTCTCTATATAGTATCGGGTGTTTTTTTAGAGTGAAAGAACTTTAAATTGAAATAAAATACGTTTAAATTAAGATTGAATCCAAATTTGTTTTATTTGAAAGATAATTTTATGATATTCATTTTTTAAAACTAATTTCCGGCATATGTTCACCTCGACTAGCTCGGAGGAACCGCAACCAATTTTGGACCAATCTTTCGAGTAAATCAGGCCTTATTTCATCAATAATACGGGTTATGCTGGCTTTCAAATCGTCTATTGTTTCTGGTTTATCAGCATAAACCAATGACTTGACATTACCCCAAAAAAAAATAATCCAGTGGAGTTATGTCGCATGATCTTGGAGGCCAATAAATTGGACCATTTCTCGAAATAATGTTATCGCCAAATCTTTCTTTCAATAAATCAAATGTTACAGTAGCAGCATAAGGTGTAGCACCATCTTGTTGGAACCAAAACACCATGTCGGTACCATTTAAATTTTGAAACAAATAATCATTGATCATCGATCTGTAATGAGCACTATTCACCGTAACATTAGTTTCAGCATCGTTTTTAAAGAATATGGACCGATGATGTCTCCAGCTTGTGAAGCACACCTTAGAGTGCATTTTTAAAGATGCTATGTAACCTGCAGAACTTGTTGAGGATTGTTTTCACTCCATATACGGCAATTGCTTTTATATAGCCGTTCAACCAGAAATGAGCTTCATCACTAAACACAATTTTACGATAAAAAAGTAGATCATTTTAAGCTGTTATAGGGCCCAATCATCAAAGAAACGACGCTTCATATGTGGCTCAAGTGGCTTTAGTTCTTGAACCAACTGGATCTTGTATTGGTGTAGACCAAGATCTTTACGCAAAATTTTTTATGTGGTGGTTGTACAGAGTCCAACTTTTTGTGAACGTCGACGAATAGACATATCTGGATTTCGCTTGTTTACATAGCTGTTCAACCAGAAATGAGCTTCATCACTAAACACAATTTTACGGTTAAAAAATGGATCAACTTCAAGCTGTTCTAGGGCCCAATCAGCAAACAAACGACGTTTATTACGGTCAAGTGGCTTTAGTTCTTGAACCAATTGGCTCTTGTATGGATATAAACCAAGATCTTTTCGCAAAATGTTCCATGTGGTGGATGCACAGAGTACAACTTGTTGGAAACGTCGACGAATAGACAAATCTGGATCATCGTTAACACTATGACTTACAGCAGCGATATTTTTTTCTGTACGTACAGTTCTTTGTCTTGTTGTTGTTGTTGCATCGAGTAGAGAAAATTTTGTCTGAAATCTATCGATAGCTCGACGAATAAGCTGCTCTGATGGACGATTATGTAAACCATAAATTTCACGAAGTGCTATATAAGTTTGGCGAATGGAACACTGATTTTGAAAATAAATTTCAACAATTTGTAATCGTTGTTGCGGCATGAGTCCTTGGTCAATGGTTACTGAACAGAAATGGCAAAACAAAATGGCTTCTATCTTCTGTCAAATCACAGTTATCCCTATCGAAATTTCTCTTCCTCTAAAAAACACCCGATACCATTAAAAGTGAAAAGTATTGTGGCATTCTTAACGATTTTCTCCTTGCAACGGCGCATGCTTTATATCCAGAGGGGTGGCGTTTTTAGCAAGATGATTCAAGATGCCATACTAGAAAAAAAAATCTAGTTTCGGGTGTACCTCGACGTTTACTCAAGTGTTTACAGTTAAATGGAGGTTGGATAAGTAAATAAGATGAATATTTTGTTAAAATTTTCTAATTGCAGAATTAAAAATCTTTGCTAAATAATATCAATTTGAGCTTAGTTTTTTCCGGATGCTTTCTAGACGGACTATACTATTACATTGAATCTATCTATTCACAAAGTTATCCATTTTGTGCATCAGAAAGTAAACGTAAAAAAACACTATTTCATTCAGAATATCGATCAAATTCTTATTTCAATGTATTGCTTGGAATTTGCCATTATGTGTGGAACACAACATCATTTAAATGTCGTCCGCGTGATCTCTTACAGGACTCGATCCTTGTGAGGTAATTTTCGATGGCTCGCCGGCAAATTTCGGGAAATATTTGACCAATAACTTGACGGATGTTGGTTTTCAGATCGTCAGTAGTGTAGGATTATCGGCATAAACACGATCCTTCGCATAACCCCACAAAAAATCCAAACGGATAAATCACAAAATCTTGGTGGCCAATTCACACCGGCGAAACAAGAAATTACTTCTTGCAATAAAGCCAAAACGGGTCGTGTTGTGTGACTTGTTCCACCATTTTGCTGGAACCACATCTCTTCCAATTCCATGTCATTATTTTCAGGCCAAAATTCGGTAATCATTTGGCTATAGCGATGAGAATTGACGATTTCAATCACATTACTTAATTTTCAAAGAAGTACGGGCCAATCACTACACCAGATCCTGGGTACGCCCTTGAAAGGCGATAAATCACAAAATCTTGGTGGTCAATTCACATCGCCGAAACGAGAAATTACGCGTCCTTGGAATTTTTCTTGCAATAAAGCCAAAACGGTTGGTGTAATGTAGTTTTTTGCACCGAACTGATGGAACCACATCTCTTCCAATTCCATATCATTAATTTCAGACAAAATAAATCGGTAATCATTTGGCTATAGCAATGAGAATTGACGTTTTCAATGACACCTTCTTCATTTCCAAAGGAGTACGGGCCAATCACTCCACCAGACCAAATTGCACACCTTACCTTACAGTGACTTTTTGTGGGTCTAATGTTCTCTCAGCAGTTACATGAGGATTTTCACTACCTTAGATGCGACAATTTTGCTTGTTTACATAGCCACCGAATGAAAAATGTGCTTCGTCGCTGAAGAAAATTCGATGCGAAAAATCGTCATCCAAATCTTGTTGTTCAAGCATTCCATGATCAATTCCTCTTCAACACTTTCACTTACAGTAGAAATATTTTCGGTCGAGCGTGCATTTCGATGTTTTATGGGCCTTAAGACATCAGTACCAGATCCAGCCTTTCCGAATTTTTTCACTGTGTTACCAATTGTACGCTTAGATGGACGATTATGTCCACCATAATCTGCTCGTAATGCACGAAATGTACTTACTAACGAATCATTGTTTTTGTGGTAAGTTTTCACAATTTTCACACGTCCAGCATCGATAATCGATCCATATTGTTAAATGGTTAACCTTCAACTAAACATATGAGGATTTGGATCACAGTAGTGTTTGACAGATGTCATTAAAACAGGGCTGTGAAATCCGGACCACGAAATGGATAACCCGTTACATAGTATTAATGACTTTTTTATTTCATGAAAATCCATTTTGAATGTTGGAATAAAGTTGTATTTTATCATATTTTTATAGGTTCATTGAAATAGAATAATTAGACGACTGGTTTTGATAGTCATATTTGAAAATTATGCAGTCATCGAAACCTGTCTTCTTTTTTAATAAGCTGGTGAAAATTGGATGAAATGGCGCAGTATTTTAGTTGGAATTTTATTTGAAAAATAGGGGCCCAATTTCAGCCTGCTGAATTATTGGTGATTACGACCAACCCACATTTCCTATCATCTCTTCATTGGAAGAAAATTTACGATTCTTTAAACTATTTTTGCATGTTTGCATGGTAACATGCCATTTGTATACATTGTTCTGCAGAAAAAAACACCTTTGATGAACTTCCGTATTTTCTCTCTATATTTCAGCTGACGGATTGTGTTAAATTTTTTTTGTTAAACAAATTTTCTCTTTTTCTAATCTTTATTCTCTAGTTGCAGGTTTGCTATAAAATATTGTATATTGAATAAATAAATCATAATAATAATTAATTGATCTCAGTTATTGCTGACGAGCATTGTATACCAAAGATATATTATAACGGCAACTCCTCTCAAACAATGTTGTCCCATGAATCATAAAATGATGTCTTCCTAGAGAAACATGTTTCTAGGAGGTATTGGTTTTTTTATGTTCGACCGCCCGAGGAAAGAGAAACCTGTATCATCTTGTTGATGCCCGCAGCAGAAAGTGGTTCTGTTTACTTTTGCCTTGAAATGTGAAAGGAAAACACACCAGGTAGAAATGTGTTCCACAATTGACCAGTTTGGTAGAAGAAGAAATTCTAATAAACAGAAGTTCTCGGAACTGTTTAATTCAACTGCTCGTTGCGCAGCCCTAGTATCGCGTGAGAATCTGGCAGCGACTGTCATCGTTTTCTTCAGTTAAATGGAGCATCAACCATCTAGGGAATGACCACAAGTTGGCAGCTCTTCTTCTACGTTCCAACGACTGCCAACTGGCTGTTAAAGTTGGGCAGTCAATGAATAGTATTGCTTTTTTCTGGATGCAGTCCAAAACTTGTAACGAATGCTTGAGTGCTGAGCTCCAAATATGAGAGCAGTATTCGAGTTCTAGTCTGAGCTGGGTTTTATACAGTAGAACCATCCCGATCTGCAGAGAAATATTTCCTGGCTTTGAATAAATCTCCTAGCTTATTTGCAGCAGACTTCGCAATATCAGTCACATGTTCTCCAGAAGACCGAAGAGTTGACAGTCACGCCAAGAAAATGCATGGAATCACTCAGACGAAGTATCTGGTTTAACATCATCAAATCATAAGTTACGAACTGAATTTTTCGAGAAAAAGTTGTTTGGGTCTTCCAGGTATTGAATTGCACCAGATTACGTGGACCCCAATTCTTCATCCTTTTTAAGATCTTCGTTCAGGGAATCGATTTGCTGGCATCTACGAAGGTGAGACTCAACGATGCTCAAAGGTTTGTCACTGGTGAAAGAAGACACCGGTGTGCTATCATCCGCAAAGCTCACAATGTGGTTTTCGGTCGTACTAAGAAAATCGTTTATGTGGATCAGGACAAAACTGAGCCTTGGGGCACTTCAGCGTTCACGTTGTAATCACAGGAACCAACACTATCTATGACCACATGAATGTATCTCTTGCTGAGGAAACTCTTTATACAATCGCAGAGTCTCTCGGTAAAACAATGCAAAGATACGAGCTTTGTACCAGACGCAATCTAAACTGATCTAAATTCTAGATAGCGCTCAATAGCCCATGTCCACAATTGCGTCAGATAGCTAAAAAGGTCACCCGTGGATCGCTGTTTGCGAAAACCTATGAGACTTTGCTCTACAGGTATCTAACCATTTCGAGATTGATAGCTGCTTTCATAACTTTCGACAAAATGGATATTATAGCTATTGGCGGGTATTATGATGGAAAATACCATCCTCTCTTACTCAGCACAGGCTACACTCGTGCACTTTTTCATAAATTAGGGAAAATTTCTTTCCTGTATGATATAATGAACATCTTATAGAGAACAGGTGAATACTTTTTGAATACAATTGGAAGAATTCCGTCTGGTTTAGTGTCTTTCTTGGAATTGAGTCCACCGAGTACTCGACGAATGATCCGTGGTCTGAAGCATATATCCCTCATCCTAGAGGAAACAGTTGGAATGGTTGGAGGTTCCCGACCAAATTTTTCGATAGTCGAGTTAGCAGCGAATATCCGCGCAAAGATATCGGCTTCAGCTTCAGAGGAAGTTTCAAGTGAACAATCCTCTCGTACCAGAGGGGAAAAACTTGAATGAGAGAAAATCTGGCCAATCCACTGAGACAGTCTATAAACTTGTTGATTTTTTTTTGGCTTCTTTGGCTCCATGTATGGTTTCATTGCAATACATATCAATACACTCCCCATTTGTCTCTGTACCTTGACGTGGTGGGCGTGCTTATCTTGACTAAGATCCTAGTTTCATTTCGATGAAATGGAGGATTAAGTAGAGACTTAATCCTCCAACTTTCACCACACGGGTCCAGTGACACGGCGCGAAAGTCTCTGCTTTAGAGAAAGCAGAGACTTTCGCGCCGTGTCACTGGACCCGTGTGGTGAAAGTTCATCTGATTGGAGCCCTAGTTCTAAGGCAAAGGTGAAATGGAGGGCTGAGTTGCGTTGTTCAACACAGTGACAAGGGTGTCTGTCGCAGCACAGAGCTTACATCCTTAAAACTAGCATTTCTCTACCATATTGCAGTAAATCTCTGGATTTTTCTGTCTAATGGCCGACTGCGTTATGTATATACTGCGTTACCTCGGGAGGGTGGATCAGCCCTTGGGAAGTATTCTTACAACCTGGTGACCCAATTTGGCGTTGGACTCGAGAAGACAGTGGTTGAAAATGGCAGACCCTCTAGACTACGAGGGTATTCCATCTATCTGGCCGTAGTAACTCAGGATTTCTCGAGTAGTGCTTCAGGGTTTAGCGAGAGTTTACCGGCCTCGTCCTGAAACAGAATAATTAGCGAGACTTGACCAGCCTCGTCCTGAAAGAATCATTTGCGGGACGTTTTCCTGGTTTGTGGATTTCGACGTTACGGCTCAGATCCTTGATGCTTGAAGCCAGGATGAATTGAAAGACTTCACAAGGGTTCGTGAGTCTCGACGTACGGGCCCGATTGACGGTACTCGTACCAGGATCCACTGAAGTATCTATTCTTGGGTCCTGTTTCTTGGATCTGTGTTCAGCTGGGTGGAAATAGGAAGCCCCTTTGGCATGTGAGTTACGTTCCAAACAACTCGCGTACTGAGACAACAGAGCCAGTAGCGGTTGGATAGTACTTCGCTGCTACCAGTCACGGTGTAGGTTCAACTCTTCAGATTGGTTCTCCTTTCGCGCGATAATAGGGCGTACCCTTATTACACAACTTGCTTTTGGGTAGATTGTGAAGACAACTGAGAAGTCACTCGGTGAAAGAGCTATGATCTTATGCCAGTTACTCAACCCGGTAAAATTTTTAATTAACATATTATTACAATTCTCGCATTCAGAATAAAATCATATCCAATGTTTTCATTTTGAATAAACCTTTCACTTTTTTGGCAGACAAATATAATAACAATTTTGATGTATATTATCAACAATTGTACCAATTTAATAAAAATAACGTGGGAGGAAGCACTACCATTAAAATATATCCCCTTTCTGAACACAGTAAACAGTAGACCAGCCCTGCATCAAAAAGCCCGAATCGAAATCCTCGGTGTCGATATGATCCGAGGCAAGCAAATCAGAAAACCAATATCCCCAACTGAATAAGAGACGATAAACGTATACGAAGGGGCTGTGTTCGCTGCATACGAATAGAAACGCCACGGCACACAGAGAGACGCTCATATGGTAATACGCCTGCAGGAATCCGTGCACAATGGCATTAGAGCCAACTTATTACGTTTACATTGATCTCGAGGTTTATATTTTTCGTTCCCGTATTTGTCTTTGTATTTGAATTTGGTCGGTTTCTCTGCTAAACTCACTTCCTCTACGTTCTGTTGCTTCGAATTTCCTCTGCCACTTGATTCGTGCCCGAATTTCATTATATATTACACAATTAGACGGGGTTCCACAAGTTGTGATGTCGACACAGTTTCGGCCTCATGACTAGGGGATGAAGAACTGACAACATTTCAACTAAATATAGTTTGAAGAAATTGCTATCTTTAAAAAAAGATTAATATGTTCACTTATTTTTGTGGATGCAGTTTCGAAATCACTGTAACACTTCGAAAACGCCACTATAAAAATCTGAAACCAAAATTGCTAACCCACCACAACGAAGGCTATGAAAAAAAGATAAAAGGAAATGAAACTAAAACGCTCTAGCTTAAGCTAGCGATTTTGTCCGCCCGCACTTGAAACATCCTATTTCGTAAGTGCGCCAATGAAAAGATAAATAAAACTTCTCTTTCCTGAATGAATCCCAATATCAACCTGATAGCGAAAATGCAAACTCTTAACTCCCTATCTATTTATTTCCACTTTACAATTAAAATAGTAACTCTTATTCACAATATAATACAATTTTTAAGTTGGCTTGAGGTCCGACATTTACGTAAGGACTTATCTTTGGGGTTCCTCTGGAATATTGTTCTCGAAGGTGTCGGAATGATAGTGCTTTCTCCAAAAATAGTTCCTATTCTGCATAAAATCAGCCGGTTTTCAGTTGCAAATTGTTCCAAATGACCAGTAGAGCGTACAGAACCAAGATGGTGCGGTAATAAGATACTCCAGATCCGACACAAGGAAGATTATCTGGTATTAAGAAAATCCAAGCCAAAAGGCACTCCAGCAAGATTGTTCAGTTCAATGAGCATCCGGTACTAAGATCTCCGGTACTATAATCTACGGTACTAAGATCTCCGGTACTAAGATCTCAAATACTAAGATCTTCGATACTTAGATCTCCGGTTGTAAGATCTCCGGTACTAAGATCTTGGGTACTAAGATCTCCGGTACTAAGATCTCCGGCACTAAGACGCCTTCTGATTAGACGTCTTATAAGAAACAATAAAAATTCAATATTCCACGATTTTCATGAATCAGATACGTTAATTCGATAAAAATACCACTATGTGTGTCTTCGTGAAACCTCACAATAAGAAAGAAGGAAATCTGGGAAATTCTTCTTGAAAATAATGAAACTATTCAGCGCATGCGATAAGAGCGTCGACTTTCATTGCGGAAACTCCAAACTTCTTATAGGTCTTAGTTTAATGACATTATTGGAACATTTTTTAGCGATTGGAATTCAAATCAACAGTGAAGCGTTTTTTAACTTCACAAATCTGTGAACATTACATTATATGAATCAGAAAAATTTAATTAACCACGATTTTCGTCTGACAAATTTGAACGAGGGACATATTTCGATTCATCCAATTTTCTTATTTTATGAATTCTATTGCGAGAACAAATTAACTAGGTCGGCTTTCTCAAAAAATGTGTTTATTTCAAAAGGTAATCAATTAAAAAATAATTCAAAATATTTTCCATTACTGCTTGATTCTTTTTCGTACCACTCAGGCCATTTTTGAATCCCGTATCGGGACAACTTCTTGTCTTTGAGACGATACAATTTTGAAACCAGTTTTCGATTCCTTCGCAAGAAAAGAAGCGACGACCAGCCAAATGGTGTTGCATCGTTCGAAACAATCAGTAGTCAGAAGGAGTAATGTCCGGAGAATATGGCAGGTGCAGTAAGATATCCCATTGTATTATTTCTTAATATTTTTTGACAACTTTTGCGACGTGAGACCGATCGTTATCATGCAAAAGAATAACTTCATTATGTCTGTCCTTATATTCCGGCCTTCTTTCTCGTAATACTCGAAGTAATTGCAGCTTGTACCGATCACCCGTAATGATCACTAGGTTTTAGCAGCTCGTAGTACAAAACGCCCTGCGAGTTCCATCAGATACACAGCATAACTTTCTTACCATGAAGGTTCAGCTTTGGTGTTGATGTTTAGGTCGATGGCAACGATTGGTCGGGCAAAACGCAGTATTTTTTTTCTTGGGGTTTCCGTAGATGTGACTTTTCGTTGCCAGTCACTACCCGCAGAATAAAAACCTTTCATTTTTGCCTTTGAAACAGCAGTTCACAAGAAAATATGCACTTTTCCAGATCTCTTGCTTTCAATTCATCAATTGCCTTGCTTTGGAATGCGGCCCATAGATTTCAAACGTACAGATACTGCTTTTTGGGTCACCCCCAACGTAAATGCAAACTGGTCTTGCGTTAGACTCGAATCTCCATCGAGCAATGTCTGTAATTCATCGTCTCTTTTAAGCTTCCCGAACTATCTCAACTCTGAAACCACCACTTTTGAAGCTTCCAATCCATTCTCTACATGACTTTTTAGTTGAAGCATCGTCACCATAAACTTTCGCCGGCATGCGGTGGCAATTTAAAAAATTAAAACTTCCTGCAAATACTGTTTAGTTATCAAAAACTCCATCTACAGAATATCCTGTGAATGTAAAGTAACCCATATAGGAGAAACCAAAAGACAGACTTAAGGAACACAAAAATCAAACCATAAAAGGAGAAACAACTAATTCACGAACAGCGGAACATATCTGTCTCGGGTATCAAAACATTTAATGGAACCAAGCAAAGATTATCCACCGGGAATAACAATGGAAGAGGCAATCTTTATTGAACAAAATCCACACGTTTACAGCCATCTGAGCAAAGAAATCTCCAAAGTATGACTTTCTTCAATGGACCGAACGCAGAACATAAAAATACCCCTCTCCCATCTCCATTCCGCTTCCTCCATCTTCACCAACGGATATATAAAACGCACGTCGATAGAAAATCATCATTGTTCAGAAGAAGGTAAGAGATGCCTTATTGACCTAAACGTTTTGGAACACACAATGTAGCTTCTTTTCACTATTTATATCACGGAACTTATCTCAATAATATCAAAAATTTTTTAAATGATTTTCTGGTTTCAGATTTAATCTATAGATTGAATATTTAAATAATTGTTATAACAATTATTGTTTTAAATAAAATAGAAAAAGGCTTTTTACTTGATAAAAAAGTGTTTTATGTTTTTGAAAAGGAATTGGTTTCACTATGGTAAGATCAGAAGCAAAATTTTGTCTCCTTCAAATATTTATTTATTAATTTTAATTGCCTTTTTATATTGGTTGGTTTATTTATTCCATTTGACATTATATATTGAGTTTTAAATACATACGTCTATTGAATATAAGCGGTGCTTATTGTAGACATTAATTTAATTCTAAAAGTTTTTTGAATAAAAATGTTTTTTGAAATTAAAATTGTAGAAGACTAACAGATTAAATCTGTTTTGATATTCAAATTATTGTTTTTATTCCAGAACATAATTCTGAAACTTTCCATTGTACTTATATATGATTGAAAACATTTTTTTCAACTAAAACTATGTTCTGTGGTTGGATTCACTCTAAAGTAATTGTTTATGTTTCAGGATAAGGTTTCTGCTTAAGTTTGGATACCCTAGCAGACCCCCAGACCTGAAAGAGAAAGAGAAGGAGGTCTGGATAGAACAAAAGGACTGCCGTGTCGGTCCCAACATTCAGCTGCATCAGTAGAGTTTCCCTATTAGGTGGTGAAAGACGGCAGCTCAGAAACAACACCAATGACAGCTGTCCTGCAGGGATCCCCCCGCTCCGTAGGGACCGCTGTTGCTGCTCGACTTCCAAGAGTGAAGCTCCCAAGCAACGTAGAGGGATGCTTAAGGATACAAAAATGAGACCAAAGTTCGGGGCGAGCAGAGCGCGTGTCTTCCCAAGTAGACCGTCCAAGTCTCTCCTTGTCCTGTAGCCAGAGCGCACCATTGCTAGGCCTAGAATAGGAGACAACAACAGAGAGTTGGGAGTGAATAGACGACAGAACTTTGGATAAGAAACAACGATTTTCCCCTTTCTCTCCTGTAGCGCAGACCACTCTAGAACGTGAAACGGGAGTGGCGCAGAGTTGGGAGCGAGCAAAGAGCGAATCCACCTAGGTCGAAACGTCGTATGTCCCCCTTTTTCCTCCACCCTACTATTCCGGATCCCATTACGGCAGCAGGGTTTCATCTTCGCCCGTGATAAGTTAGCTCCCAGTTCGCATATGAGACAGGAAAAACAACAGCAACCCCAAAACGTGATTTTCTGCCCATATGAATCTTCCAAGAACGATACAAGTATGGATTACAAAGCTCTAATCGATCGCAAGATAGTACGACGCAGCTCCTCAACAGAATCACGACTACTCCGTACGATTGTTTGTTTAGGATAGGAAAAGATTATGGGGCATAATGATGGAATGGTATACAATAAAGAAAAAGAGAGAAAGAAAAATAGGAATAGGAAGTCTATGCATTTGGGCATCATGATGTAATCTTCTATGTCACTGGGATGAAACTAGGATCTTAGTCATGACACGTACCCCCCTACAGGTCAAGGTACAGAGATAAGAAGGGCGCCTCTGTAGTGTAAGTATCCGAGTTATGTGGGACATAACTCAAACATCGCCATGAGCTCCCCGGTCGATCTAGTTTCCAGCGCAGCGCATTGGTTGAGACCCCTAAACCTCCAAGCGTTATCCAGGTTCATCCAGGGTCAAGAACTACGATCCCAGATGAATGGAATAGCCTTCTAGCCTAGCATACAGGCTTTCAATTACAGCCAACACCATTTGGATGGTCAGAAGTACAAGTTCTCCTCTGGGCTTCCACCTTCCCGTGGTAACCTTGTTTCAAAAGGAGCATTTGAAGGCTAACGGTCGCCTAAAAGTATTCTAATAAGTACCAGTAACCACGAACTCGAGGAATCTCATTCGTCACTGTATCCCACCCCTTAAAACTAAGGCAGGTCTATTACTGAGATATTACCCCAATTTTATGGGTGAGCTCCCTGTGGTGAAATACCCACCCCGCTGCATTAACGTATATTCCATACAAAAATTTAGGCAATGGAAGCCATCAAATCACTTTGCTATTGATATTCAAGCCAACACTAAAGCCAATTATTGCAATATCCGTTTAAAAATGTTTTAATGGTTGGATTCATCAATTGTATTATTTCGAATGGAGCCTTTTTTAAGATAATACAATAAAGTTGGATATATGGTACATATCTTGTCTTTCATTGACCTATTCACTCAAGATTTTGACACTATTTTATAAGAACCTGTTCACTAATGACAAATACAGATGTGACTTTAAGAGCAAACAATCTGATTCCACCGATTGTTTTGGGAATAATTCAAAATTGAAATATCTTGAAATTAAAACCAAATCTTTTCTTCTTCACAAATAGTTAATTTTTGAGAATAGAAGATCTTCAAAATATTCTTGAAAAATCTCACAAATTCAGGCATCGTGACTATGTTTAAGATTAGCGGGCGTGCTATGCAACGGGTAAAAACCTGTAATAATATATTTCATTCCACAAGATATGGAAACACTCCATTAGCATCACTTAAATCGGTGACTGATCCG
The DNA here is from genome assembly GCA_034642435.1 of Megalocaria dilatata. Lineage (NCBI taxonomy): Eukaryota > Metazoa > Arthropoda > Insecta > Coleoptera > Coccinellidae > Megalocaria > Megalocaria dilatata. The sequence goes on along the minus strand of CM067856.1, from coordinate 40,593,970 downwards.
ATAATTCACACTGCGTAGCTCTTGAAGTGATTGATCTGTAATTAATATTAAAAGGACGTGACATGACTTTTATTGAACTCTGGATTGAGGGGGCGTGGATATATGAGAAAAATCCCTCATCTATTATGTATAATGGAATTTGATTCAATAATATGCCGACAAACTGGATAACAAACGACAGGTAGCTAGTGAGTGAGTTATCTTGATTGAATTCATCGCCTTCTGTCAATTACGATGATTTTAAGTTATTGTTTCATTGCTACTCCCAGGAGATAATTATTAGTTTCTGACTTTAATGAAGTGGGTGCTTAGATTCTTAATTTACTTACGGATTACGTGGCTGAAAATGGTTAAGAAGAAGACGATGATAAATGCTGATTTGAAAACAGAGTTGTTGGTCCCTGATGAGCATCTCTCATCTACATTATTTTATATTCAGTCACGTATTGAAGTTGTATATATATGCACCTAGATTTCAGTTGTGAAGAGCAGGTGCTCTTCATAATTAGAAGGATTATTTTGAACGTTCTTTGGGATCAGCTATTTGAAATTTAAAAGTTTTAAGAGCTGAGTCTTATCAACATAAAGTAGAACTATCCAAATAGAGTATTCATTTTAAATTAACCTTCTACAATTTGCAAAATATGCTAGATATGTTCAAAAACTGATACTATTTGTGCATTGAATTACTTAAAGAGGCAGTTCCAAGCAATTTAGACAAATTATTCCGAAGTACATATTGTCAAAAAAGTACTGGGAATTGATCAACTGAAAAGCCCACCTAAAGGTATTGTCAAATTTCTTCTAGTCGCTAAGTTGGCACAACTCTCCTCTTTACCAGTGCTGTGACCTCCTCTATACCAGTTAACAATAGCATAGGAAAACACTGCTTTCGTCAATCAAATTTCTTCGTGAAAAGTCATTCTCTGTATATATTGTAATCCAGAAAAGCACTGACGTGACGTCGAAAACTTTTGCGCTCTTATTTAACAGAAACTAAAAATGCCTGAAAATTTCATTTCGTGAATTACTTCTTAAAGGAGCATTTAATTGCTTCTGTCCGTAGTGCATCAGCACTACAAGTTGAGAAATCCAAACTAGATCTCTCTCATACATTTAAAATAGAAAGCCCTTTTACTTGATAGAAGAAAATGTGGGCTATTAAATGTAAGCGGTGCTTGTTTTAGACATTAATTCAATTCTAAGAGTTTTTTGAATAAAAAATTTTTTGAAATTAAAATTGTAGAAGATAAACATATTTTAATTTGTTTTGATATTCAAATTCTCTCATACATTTGTTCATTTGTGACATATGTTTGTACTTGTATTTTATTTTAATATATTTTTTAAAAATATTCTATTCTAGTGTTCTTTCTATCCCTAACCACTATATATTAAAACTATTTATATATATATATATATATATATATATATATATATATATATATATATATATATAGTCAGGAAAGTATCCGGAAAAACAAAGCTCAATTGGAATTATTTATATTTTCAATTATTGAATTAGAAAATTATAACAAAATATTCATCTTATTTACTTATACAACCTCCATTTAACTATAAACACTTGACTAAAAGTCGACGTACACCCGAAACTAGATCACCTCCATAATTTTCGGTGATGGTAGTTCAGGACTGTAAAACTGACTGAATTAAATCATCCTTATTTCGTGGTGATGCTCGTTCATCTTCAATCTTAATTAGTTCCCATATGTTTTCAATGGGGCTAAGATCTGGTTAAGCTGCTGGTTGTCACTTGGTGTTCTTGCATCCAAGCCGAAGTATGGCATCTTGCATCACCATGCCTAAAACGCCACCCCTCTGGATATAAAGCATGCACCGTTTCAAGGAAAAAATCGTTTAGAATGACACAATACTTTTCACTATTAATGGTATCAATCAACCATAAGAAGAGGCGTAGCACCACTGAGATATTGCTGCACAAACCTTTATTTTAGTGGAAAATTTGAACGGTAACAGGTGGTTTCGATAGGATTTTTGAGTGATTTCCGCAAAGTTGGAAACAACTTTCATGAGATATAAAGACATTATTAAAATTATCTTCTTTAAAACGTTGGCGAGATTCTATCCTTCATTCCTTTTGTAAAGGGGTCAGTATATGGATTTTTGCTTTCCTTCATATGTACCCTTGTCTTTTTAGTGACATACGGACAGTTTCTGGACATACTTTAATATTTCGTTGATTTAAATATCTGTTAGCCAATTTCGGAAACTCCAGGCGCGGATTGTGTCGTCCTAAGGCCAATAAAGCGTTTAAATTGTTTCCTTCAATCTTGAGCGGTCTTCCTGAAACTGGTCTATGCCTCATATCCAGGCCATTTTTTAGCCTCTTGATTGTCTCATATATATCACTTTTTCCCAGTTCAGTCAATTGCACTAATTTTTTAACGTTTCGAAAACATTTTCTATACAAATATTCCACCTGTTTTCTTTTTTCTAGTTGAGACATTATTTCATAAATTGTATACCTGTTAACAAGCAACAAAATTTGCCATAACCGACTATCTGCACAACCTATTTTATAAAATAATTTTATCTTAGAATGTTACAAAAAAGGAGTATCGGGTTTATTTTAGAGTGATAGAACTTCAAATTGAAATAGAACATATTTAAATTAAGATTGAAGCCAATTTTTTTTTATTTGAAAGATAATTTTATGACATTTGTGCTTTAAGAATAATTTCCGGCATATGTCCACCACGATTAGCTCTGAGGAACTGCATTCGACCAGACCAATTTTGGACCACATTTTCGAGTAATTCAGGCCTTATTTCATCAATAACACGAGTTATGTTGGCTTCTGAAGCGTCTATTGTTTCTGGTTTATCAACATAAACCAATGACTTGACATAATCCCAAAGAAAATAATCCAGTGGAGTTATGTCGCATGATCTTGGAGGCCAATAAATTGGACTATTTCTCGTAATAATGTTATCGTTAAATCTTTCTTTCAATAAATCAATTATTGCGATATCAGCATGAGGTATAGCACCATCTTGTTGAAACCAAAACACTTCTGGGTCGATACTATTCAAATTTTGAAACAAATAATCATTGATCATCGATCTGTAACGAGCACCATTCACTGCAACATTAGCCCCAGCATCGTTTTTAAAGAAATATGTACCTATGATGCCTCCACCGTGTAAAACATACCATACAGTGCATTTTTCAGGATGCAATGGAACCTGCAGAACTTCTTGAGGATTGTTTTCACTCCATGTACGGCAATTTTGCTTGTTTACATAGTCGTTCAACAAAAAATGAGCTTCATCACTAAACACAATTTTACGAGAAAAAAGTGAATCAACTTCAAGCTGTTCTAGGGCTCAATCAGCAAACAAACGACGCTTGTTATGGTCAAGTGGCTTTAGTTCTTGAACCAGTTGATCTTGTATGGGTGGGTGTAGACCAAGATCTTTACGCAAATTTTCCATGTGGTGGATGCACAGAGTTCAACTTGTTGTGAACGTCGACGAATAGACAAATCTGGATCATCATTTACACTTACAGCAGCTATATTTTCTTCTGCACGTACAGTTTTGTCTTGTTGTTGTTGTTGCATCGGCTAGAAAAAATGTAAATGTTGTCCGAAATCTATCGATAGTTCGATATCGATTATGTTAACAATAAATTTCACGAAGTGCTCTATAAGTTTGGCGAATAGAACACTGATTTTGAAAAAAAATTTCAACAATTTGTAAACGTTGTTGCGGCGTGAGTCTTTCCACGATAATTTGTCAATGCTTACTGAACAGAAATATCAAATTAACATGGCTTCTACCTTCGGCCAAATCACAGTTATCCTTATCGAAAGTTCTATCATTCCAAAAAAATACCCGATATATTAAAATTATGAAAAGTAATAAATTCCGGATACTTTCTAAACGGACTATATTTATATTATTCTAACGCACCTAGATCTCCTCTGAAGATCTCTCAGAAGCTTTTTTAGCATTCCAGTAGAGAAAATGTTGTCCGCAATCTATCGATAGTTCGACGAATAAGTTGCTCTGATGGACGATTTATGTAAACCATAAATTTCACGAAGTACTCTATAAGTTTGGCGAATAGAACACTGATTTTGAAAATATATTTAAACAATTTGTAAACGCTGTTGCGGCGTGAGTCCTCATGATAATTTATCAATGCTTACTGAACAGAAATGTCAAAACAACATGGCTTCTACCTTCTGTCAAATCACAGTTACCCCTATCGATAGTTCTGTCACTCTAAAAAAAACACCCGATATAAACATGGGTCCGCAAATGAGCCGCTTCGAAGATATGAGCCATTTTGAAGATATGAGCGATTTTCGGTTTTCAAAATATTAACTACTAGTACAACCAAAAACGATAAATTACAGACGATATTCGATTTATTTTTGACTTCTAATGTTTTACAGAAGATGTTTCATATGACCACCGTCCATTTCAATGCAGGAAGTACATCGTCGTATGAAGGAATTACGTACTCTTTCGAAAAGACCTGGTTGTGCTTGGATCGTTTAACAGAATAGTTTAATCCGACGTTGCGACTTTTCGATGTTATTCACTAACGTTGCATACACTAAACTTTTCAAATAACCCCAAATACAAAAGTCCAATGGATTTAAATCGGGAGATCTAGCGGGCCATGGCACTAGGCGTCTTCGTCCTATCCATCTTCTGGGAAATGTTTGATCTGAATGTTCCCTATCAGCAAGTGTATAATGTGGGTTCGCTCCATCTTGTATAAACCAAATATTCATTCACTGGTTCAAAGGTACCACGTTTAGAAAATCGGGCAAGATATTTTGAAGAAAGTTAAGGTATGCGGCTCCTGTTAAATTCTGTGGTAAAACTACTGGTCCTAGCAAACGATATTCTGAAATACCTAGTGGATATTTATACTGAAACGCTGTTGATGCCTGGATTCATAAATGGCATGTGGATTTTCATCCACCCAAATATGACTATTATAAAAGTTGAAAATTCAATCTTTGATAAAGCCGTCTTAATCTGTGAAAAGGATATTAGAAGTAAACTGCGGATGTTCAGCAATCTTTGCAATAAATTTCAACAATTTGTAAAAGTTGTTGCGGCGTGAGTCTTTCCATGATAATTTGTCAATGCTTACTGAACAGAAATGTCAAAACAACATGGCTTCTTCCTTCTGTCAAATCACAGTTATCCTTATTGAAAGTTCTATCACTCTAAAAAAAACACCCGATATATTAAAATTATGAAATATAATAAATTCCGGATACTTTCTGAACGAACTATATTTATATTATCCTAATACACCCAGATCTTCTTTGAAGATCTTTCAGAAGCTTTTTCAGCGGGTTAGGAGTTTAGTTGTCTTCTGAGTAGGCTAACTGCGATCTTACACCACTTAAGGTCACAGGACTGTTAGTTTTCATCCAACATTGAAATGTTGGCCGAAACTCGTCCAATTAAATTTGTTTTCCACCTGAATAGGATTTGAACTCGCGACCTTTCGGTTACGAGTCTTATGCTGTTACCACTTAGCTATCGACATCATTTTATAACCTTCTCTTTACTTTTGAAAATTTCCTAATCAAAATTTCATTTCCAATAAACTTATTGGAAATTTTTATTGGTGTTCAACACGCAAACCTGAAGAAGCCACAGTGATGGCTAAACAATTGTTGTTGATTACTGAATTATGGAATAAGTCTTTATTTTATTTCATTTAATATTAAAGGAGCAACATATGAGGAATAAAAACATACAATACTGTGTCATCCGAATGTGGAATAAACGTCATTTTTGCAATTTTACACGTGTTCTTCTTCTAAAAGGGAAAATCTCATAAAATGGAAACTAAATGTTTAAAAGGCCCTATGCTTTTCCCTTCTATTTGCATTGTTAAAATATAAGAAAAAAAAGTGAAAGAAATATATTCAGTAAAACTGCATATCCTTTCAAACTTTTCCCAAATCAAATGAGACAAAAATTTTGAACAAATGAAAACATTCTCGTGATTTTTCTTGTTTTCACGAAATTATGCATGAGCCTTCGTGTAGTTAGTCCACATCTAAATAATAAATTTCTCCTAGATCGAATTTGTATTCTCGAAGATATTTGGAAAATTAAACTTCTAATGAGAATAACTCAGGAACCATTGTGCTGATTGCATTCAGGTTTGAACACAACTGATATATTTAGACTTCAAACCTGTTTGGAATTTGATGTCTCTAGGTCCTTTTTTTAAAAATGAGCAGGTCGTTTTTTTCAAGTTTATTTTCGTAATAGGATTCAATTACTTCAACGCGTTGTCCAATGCCAAACTTTTCCATGATTGACTTTATGAATGACATAGGAAGTTAACGCAAAAAACTAATCTTAAAAAATTTGGACATTAAGTTTGATTCGCATATCACATCTGATTAAATTCTTGTAACACCCTCTGACAGAGCTGTTACAGTTTATATTTTCTTTTTTTGATCTTCTGAACATAAATCTGAAATACAATCAGCCAGTTTGTTTCGTTGGGATGTTGGAATATATTTTGAAAATTTCTGACTCATTTAATGAATTGTATGACCCAGAGATCGTCTCTGAACTTTTTCATAACAATTCTGAATATTTCACTCAAAAGTATCCCATATTTTCTTCATTGCTCGATTTCTCGGGTTTATTATTGGGAATAATAAGGAAGAACGACAAACTTCCTCTAGTTCAAACATTTTCTGCATAAGAAGTACCCCCAATTATCTGGATTTTCTTATTTGCCATCACATCTAGCTGCTACAAAATAAGATCTCCCTAATGACATTCTGCAAAATATGCAAACGATTCACACAATAGGGTCGTAAACCTTTTAACAATCGCTTTATGCAAGGGGAACGTTCCCAATTTCATCGGATTATAGTTCATTTCGATATTCAATTTATGTGTATGAGCTTTTACACGTGTTTGACATGTTTTCAGGAAAAACTGTTGCTTTCCCGGTTTCCACGCACCATCGTTGTATTAAACCGTCGAACCGAAAAATATATCGATTCTTTGGAATGATGAGATTATCATTGAAGTATTGGTTTAATCCTGAGATTTCCGAAGGAAAAAACATATTCAGTGTATCTATACTGAAGCAACATAAAGAATATGTAATATTGGTGATATATTCATTTGATGGAAATTTATATTATATTGGAGAAAACAAACAAAGCAACTATCAGTGAATTTCCCTTATCTGAAATCTACTATTTTTAAGTACCATATTTCTTATTTAATCAGGATGGCTTTCATAAGTAGATGTTGAGTATCGTCTGGGACACTGTTATTCTTATGTTTCAAAGTTCTTTGCCATATAAAATCATCACCAAATATTTTCGAGTATATCTTCAATATCTTCATGAAAGAATATCCATTCCCTGAATCAAATATAATCAAATTCCTGGATCTCAAAAATCAATTGATTAAATTCCAATAACTTATTTTGTAGGTTCCCAGAAACTTTACACGAATTGCATAATAATGACATCAAGTTTTCTCTAGATATTCCTTCAGACAATAAAAACTATATCTCTAACCATAAACAAAAATTTCAGGATTTTTCAGTCGAGAAATTATAACGAAAACTTCACCTTATCTTCAATAAACTTTGATCTGAATTTCGGATTTATTTAGGAGCGTACCACCTGATGGTATAATAGCCCTCAGGAGGAAATGCTTTATTGTGTAATAAAATCAGATATTTTTCCTTCGTTCAAAATCTACCTGAGAGAGAAAACTATTTCAGTATTGATAGTGAACTATTGAGCAGAACAGATGGCTTAATTATTAATAGAAGCTTCAACAGAAATTTCTATAGGTTTGCGAAAAATTATTCGTGAAAATAAAAATAGAATCATTAACAAGACCGTTTATTGGTACAGTCGACAGCTTGATGATTTTCTCGATTACCACAGTTAACAGTGGAAGTAGAAAACTGAGACGACTGCTTGAATTATTTGAATGTAACAATGACAAGAGTCAATAAGAAACAGTTTTTTCATTTTTCATAAACCTTCTCATACATACATAATAATTTCCCTAATTTTGTTTTATCAAAGCCAACATAAATTATGCGCATATCATACACAGTATGAACATAAATTATTAATAATTATTGATTCTCCGAAAATTTTAATGATGAATAAAATAAAACAAATAGTATAATATGACACTTTTTCGTCATCAATAATATACAGTACGATTTCCAGACTTAAAAGTATTATAGGCACGAAATAAATAGATATATATGTGTATATATATATATATATATATATATATATATATATATATATATATATATATATTAGGAGTACAAATAAGTTTCCGCCGTTTTTTAACACAAATTAAATATTTATTATAGAAGGACTTGCTGAGTGACTTCTAATGTTAGAGCAAGTTCTTTTTGTGTTTGAGATGAATCTTCCTCCAATAATTCCTCCAATTCTGCATGCTCGTAAATTTTTGGCCTTCCACTGCGATCTTTGTCTTCTACGTCGAAATCACCGTTTTTAAACTTTTGAAACCACTCTCGACACGTTCTCTCACTCAAAGCACCCTCACCATATGCTTCTACGAGCAATTGATGCGCCTCAGCAGCAGATTTTTTTAAATTAAAGAAGTAAACTAATATTTCCCGCAAATGACGCTTACTTGGCTCAAATTTTGACATTTTCAACTCATAAAAATGGTATTTTACCAATATAAAATCAATAATATTAATAGGTTATGTTGTTCTTGAATGTCCAAACTATTTTTTAAGCCGGTTATCATCTGCGAAAGCTAACCGAAACTCCGTGCCGCGCCATCTATGATAAAACGGCGGAAAATTATTTCTACTCCTAATCTATATGTGTGTGTGAAAAAAACGAAAAAAATTCAATTCTCTCAAGTACTATGCTATACCCTCTCTGCAAATAAAGAAGCTCCTCAATAACAGAGACACAACCATATCCTTCGAAATCAATAATTCTTTTCTTTTCTATTAAGTCTATTCTCATAGGAACCCAGTGGTTTTTCCAAGAAATGAAACTTTGTTGGGCCCTTATTTCAAAACCGAATCCATTTAAATATTGTATGCTACCAAAAATGTTTTACTCGTTGTTTAAAACCATTTGAAGGAGCTACAATGTAGCGAAACGACTCATGTGTTCAACAATAAGTATGTGTAAATGTGTTTAACAATAAATATAAATAAACATATAATAGGAAGAGGCTTTTTACTTGATAGAAGGAATATAACAAAATTTGAATTTCAAAACTGAGTTTATCTGTCAGTCTTTACAATTTTAATTTCAAAAAAATTTTATTCGAAAAACTTTTAGAATTAAATTAATGTCTTATAAGCACAGCTTATATTTAATAGACGTATAAAATCAAAACTCAATATACAATATCAAATGGAATAAATAAAGCAACAAATATAAATCGTCAATTAAAATTAATGAATAAATATTTTAAGGAGACAAAATTTTGTTTCTGATCTTACAATTATGAAAACTAATTCCTTTTCAAAAATACAAAACATAATTTAAGGACTTCTCAGAAAATATAATCTATTTGAAATATTGAATATATTTAAATAAGTTACTTTGAAATTAAAGTTGTAGAAGACTGACAGATTAAATGTATTTTGATATTCCAATTTTGTTATATTCCTTCTATCAAGTAAAAAGCCTCTTCCTTTTATTTTATTTTATACATAATATATAATTACATTTAGGCTTGAATAAAAATCTCATTATGAAATATCAAGTGGTATAAAGAAGACCTTATAATACCTTACAGCTTTATGTGATTTTTGTGAAGAAAATAAAATATCTTGTATTTTAAAGTTGGTTGTTCGAAGCCATGACTCCAGAAGGACTTTGAGGTGAGTTATATTTGTTGTTGGTTGATTTTATTTTTTAAATGTGAAGTGGAACCGATGAAGACCTTATCGGAATTCTTTTTGAAGATATAATACGTGTTTTGAGAGATTTTTGAAGTAACTTATTAGAATATTTAAATATATTAAATATTTCAAATAAATGGTATTTTCTGAGAAGTCTTCAATTTATGTTTTGTATTAGTTTTCATAACTGTAAGATCAGAAACAAAATTTTGTCTCCTTCAAATATTTATCTATTTATTTGAATTGGCAATTCATATTTGTTGGTTTATTTATTCCATTTGATATTGTGTATTGAGTTTTGATTTTATACGTATATTAAATATAAGCTGTGCTTTTAATACATTAATTCAATTCTAAAAGTTTTTTGAATGAAATTTGTTTGAAATTAAAATTGTAGAAGACTGACAAATTAAATCTGTTTTGATATTCAAATTTTTTACTTGAAATCATATATCATATAATCATATATATATATTAGGAGTACAAATAAGTTTCTGCCGTTCTTTAACACAAATTGAATATTTATCGTAGAAGAACGGTGAGACTGCTTGCTGAGTGACTTCTAATGTTAGAGCAAGTTCTTTTTGTGTTTGAGATGAATCTTCCTCCAATAATTTCTCCAATTCTGCATGCTCGTGAATTTTTGGCCTTCCACTGTGATCTTTGTCTCCTACGTCGAAATCACCGTTTTTAAACCTTTGAGATCACTCTCGACACGTTCTCTCACTCAAAGCACCCTCACCATATGCTTCTACGAGCAATTGATGCGCCTCAGCAGCAGATTTCTTTAAATTAAAGAAGTAAACTAATATTTCCCGCAAATGACGCTTACTTGGCTCAAATTTTGACATTTTCAACTTATAAAAATTATATTTTACCAATATAAAATCAATGATATTAATAGGTTATGTTGGTCTTGAATGTCCAAACTATTTTTTAAGCCACTTATCATCTGCGAAAGCTAACCGAAACTCCGTGCCGCGCCATCTACAATAAAACGGCGGAATATAATCATATATCTGCATTATTCAACCAGCTTTTTTTATGTGGGTCAGATCTTGCAACTGAATTTTAGGACAGTTATCCCCAAAGATCCGTAATTTCTTGATAACAGTATTAAACAGAGAACAATAATAATAGATAAAAAATAAGTTCAAAAATGAAAATATCTAAACTCACCTGAGAGGGATATTTTTCTGATTAAATTTGCAGAAAATGGGAGTTAATACAAATCCACTTTCAGTGTTTCATTTCACCTGAAATCGGGGTATTGAAATTCCTTTTGTGGCTGAGCTTTGGCGGATTGTTTAATGTTCTAAGCATGTTTTTTAATCTGACCCGGCTCAGACAGGATCTCAGTCCATTAGTTTAAAGCAAGGCACACGCTTGAACGCCTATGTCGGCTTCTTTCAATCAAAGATATTTTTTTCTATTCAGCGTCCACCGAAATTTCTCAGATTCCTACCTGTACTCATTACAAAAAGGGAATCTGTAGATGGCAAGGTACTGATACGTTTCTGTGTCGCATACCCTTCCACCAATGGTGAAGCGTGCTTGCATTTCGTAGAAGAAATTTCAGTGTTTTTAGAGGAGATTTGACTAATAGCATTAGATGCAAGGCGGACAATGGAAGTTAAGTTCAAATGAGAGATAAGCTCATTCTCGAAAATCCCTGAGCGCCATTCATCATAGAAAATTTCTCTTTGTCATTGTAATGTTGCTTCATATTATCGTCGTCTGAAGCTGTTTTGTCAACATTGTGCAGTGTAGCGGTGAAGGTGTTTCCTGGGAAAGATGGGGTAATGATGTGGTAACATTTTTAATTTTTACTTGAAATCACATGGTGTTGGGGAACACTATTGAGTTTCAACAAGAAAATATATATCCAAAGCGTTACCAATCCCAGTGGTTAGAAGGAATAGAGGCTTTATTTAATAAGGAACGCAGTACGATCGATATTATTCCGTTTTTATCATATATAAGTTAGAAAGAAAATCGGATAAATCAACCAATAGTTATTTATGCAACCAGTTGGGAAAAGCACCATTTTTTTAATGAAAGTATTTCTATGCAACAAGCGAAGCGAGTTGCACAAAAGAACGCGAGTTCGAAAAAGTTTTTCTAATGTTGAAATGAGTGTAATTATTTGCATTCACATTAAAAGTCCCTACGGATGCCCATCATATATTGCTTTTGAATTATCTAGTGATTCGGCCATATTTATTTGCTTCTGATTGTCTCGGTCTGTACTTGACAGAAATTCATCTTCAATATAAGAAAAACAAATATTAACTTCCGCTATTTTATTGATTTTCACAACAATTGTTTCGTCATACCATGATGAATAATGAAATATTTCAGCATTTTTTTGAAATACCCACATGATTTCATGGTATGAGGAAACAATTGTTGTGAAAATCAATTAAATAGCGGAAGTCAATTTTTTGTTCTTATATTTATTTATTAGTTCGTTTCTATGGAAGCAAGTGTTTGTTTTCTGGTTTTGATTGTCGAAAGAAGTGGTATAAATTGCACCGACATCAAAAAGAAATACGTTCTAATGAGGCCATCGAATATTAAGTTGTCAAATATTTGAATGAAAAATGTGGGGTGCAACCTGAAGGTATTAATATATTTGAAAATTTGCCAAAAATTGCCGCCCAGTTTTTACAGTTGGGATGGAAACCTAATACAGTTGCTGAGGGTTATGTTTAGAATTCCATAATTAATAAGCAGAAGATTGCAACAAACATCCCTGAAGATGATTATATAGGAAATACGCTAGTGGCTCAAATTGTGTTATTAATATTTACAAATAATTTTGTTATTGACGTGTTGAAATTTAATGAAATTATAAATCTTCATAATATGTGGTAATTCAAATTAAAGGACAAGAAAAATGTAATTCAAGTAGTTAAGTCGTACAATTTTTCTGTATTTTTCGCAATTAATGGTGAAATATATTTTTTATTAATAGTTGTGAAATGTATGACTTTTCGCAATTAATTAAGAAAAGTAAAAGGTTTCAAAACGCCAATGAGTTTTGAAAAGTTTCGCTTTGTATGTCGAAATTAGAAAAAATATTATATATTGTGTGACTGATATAATGATAAAAATCTAATTTAATCAAGGTATGAGATTTATAAGAAGTGACCAGAATAAGAAATGCGACTGCCCCCGAAATTATTTTGTTTTTATTCCATATAAATTTGAGAAGATGTTTGCTGAAAGATAGGCTGATGATGAGGTGAGATTTTTAATTTTTCGTTAAAATCACATCGTCTGGAGGAAAAGTATTGTGTTTCAACATAAAGATATGTTTTTATAATGCAAATGTGAAAATATGTTAATTTCCTGTATCACCTTTTTGTCTTCAGAGCTTTTTCAGATCTTTACAGGGAAAATGAACAAAATAGTATTTCTACGTGAGATATACAAAAAAAATAAATATATCAACCTCTGCCTTCAAACGAATACTATGTTTGGCAAAATAATAATTAGGAACGAAGAATAGACATTTCATAAGCAATATAAATTTGGAGAAATCATTTCGCTTGAAGCTGCATAGCGTTAATTGACTTTATTTCTTTGCAGCTTTTCTAAAGGTATTTGAAAATAACGACTCTGTAATTCGAAAGTTGTTGGATGTAATTCTGCCAGGCTATTTAATTTTTCTATGTGGTTCAATCATAGCGTTCAATCTTTAATTCCATAAAAAATACAACGAACATTAATTTGTTCAATTCATATTATTTGTTATTACTTTTATATATATATATATATATATATATATGGGTGTAAACATATATATATATATATATATATATATTTATATATTTATATATATATGTGTGTAAACATATATTTTTTATGTTTATGTTTTTATATGTATAAGGTGATGTCTAAATAATTTGGTCGTTATTTTATATTTCTTCTTTATTAGTTAATTTTCACCACATGTGATGATAATATATATGTTTATCAAGTGATACAGTTTCTTTAGGATATGTTTTAAAATTTAATTATAAATGTTTTCATGAGATTCATTTAAATTAAAATCTGTAGAGGTTCTGGAGAATTAATTCCAGATACACGATTTTATTACTGTCTTGCTATTTGGGGAAAAATTATTGAACATACAAATACTTATGTTTTTCTCCAATAAGTAATGAATATTTCTTCGTGAACATATTAGGATAACAAATACGTTCATATACTTTCCGAATGTTAATGGAAGGACCGTTTAAGCCCGAATCACAGTGAGCAGTCCCCATTTGATGCTCCATCGAATCTACGATAGCTGGTTTCCAAAATTGATCCCATATAAACGCTCTATTAGGAATCGCCCTTTCAAATCTGTAGGTCCATAAGCTCGATACGCAACGGGGGTTCCCAGGTGTTGTGGTTGTTTACAATATTTCCGTCCACAAGTTGGCTCGATGACATATGAGTGACAGAAATTTGATATGTTAACCATCGGTTAATTGGTTCGCAACAATTGTATTCCATCTTTTTCAAACACACTTTCGATAGAATGGGATTTGCTTGTGTACGGAATTGGAGTTTTATTGGAACAGTATTTATCAGAGTGTTACATTGAATTTTAATGGGGGTGTATGGTAGCTTAGGGGTTGAATTTAATGTGTGACTATTATAGATTCTTAGATGAAAGTATTGCAAACATTAAAACTACTTAATGATTTTGATCAAAATTGTCTATATTTCACAGGCTGTAATAGATCATCAGTCAGGAGGCGATGGTATTCTTGTGAATAATACTAACTAAATCCCAGACAAAACGCACTTATATGGAACGTGGTGAAAATTCAAAATTTATATCAACGTTTCGATATATTATTTTATTTGTCTGAATATTACTTTATACATATAAGTCTGTATACCTTAATTTTTCAAGTGAATTCTCTTATTCAATATGATTCACCGTTGAGGTATTCTACAAATTTTCTCTAACTTTTTTCAATCTTTAAATGATGATTCCATGCAAGTTTTTCATTAATCATGAACATAACAGAATAATGCAAGTGATCGAAAGGTTAAGCAAAATAGCACATTCTCAAGAAAACACAGTTGAAATTCTTACCCACATTCTCCACAATTGGCAGTTATTTAGATACTAAATAAAAACAATCAATAAAATATATCTTCATTCACCTATTATTCTGAAAGCGAATTTTGATCTGGCAGCTTTCCATCGATATTTAAGATAGCCAAAGTGATACCAATACATAAAATTACTGTCCTATTTCAATACTCAATGTAATGTCGAAAGTATTTGAGAAAATTGTTTTTCAGAGAATGTATCAATTTTTGAGTAAATTTCAACGCAGACTGTTTGTGCCGAATTTATGAACTTTGTTTATTGTTCTTTGAATGAGGGTGATCATGTGGCTGGCATATTTTTCGATTTGTCACGGTCTCTTGATTGCCTCCAGCATAAGTTTATTTTAGAGCAATTATATCAGTTGGGATTCAGGTGTATCTTCCTTGACTGGATTGAGAGTTTCCTGTCACAACGTTCTCTATTCGTTGAACACGGTGAGTACTATAATAGTCTAGGTGTGCCTCAGGGATCAGTCTTGGGACCACATCATTGGCGGTGACAGCGAGTAGTGTTCACGAGATGACGAAGATTTGTGTGAGACTTATCCAATGTTTTACTGATTGGTGTAGGATGAACTCATTAATTGTAAATTTAAACAAGACTCAAATTCTAAAATTCCAGACTCGAGATTCTGTTTGGGCTTCAATATTTTTCATTAATCGGAATGAAGGCATTCTTGAATCTGTTGAGACTGCTAAGTTCCTTGGTCTATACGTAAGAATCTGCGGTGACATTATCATATCTATAAGTTGTACAAAAAGCTCAGTAGCTCCTACTATGCCTTGCACAGATTCTCCTTGATGCCTTACTCAATATATACTATGGATTGGTTCATTGCCACCTATTTAACAAAGTTCTTCTTTGCGGTTCATCTTCTGAAAGAGGATGAGTGTTCATTGAATAGAAGAAAATTATTCGCTTTATATCCAGGCTGAAGCCCCGAGAATCGCGTAAAAATGCTTTCAGAAAATCTGGAATTTTAACATTTCTTTGTATATATATTGTTCTTTATTCGATCTAACCTAGATGGCTTGATAATGTGCTCAGATTTTCATAATTATGAAACTAGTTACCAAAAAATTATTTGCATACCAAAGCACAAAACTGGTAAGTCTGTAGCAAAAATTATTGATAATTTTTGGTACAAATCAGCCGAATTAATTTATTTGAATATGAATATGCTAATTATGAGCATTACGGCCAATTATGGTCTGATTTGAGCATAAGGAAAGTTTATTCTGCGTTAGTAACGTGAAAATATCGAGAATACATTTTTTATAATGCATTATTGCATACTCTAGATGGCTAGCGTATTATTGATACCTTAGAGTCTCTGTGTACAGCGAATATAGATACAGATTTAGAGTCACTAGCATACATTGCCTTGACGAAAACCAATCAGTTTGAAACGTGCGCATGTTTGCAATTTGCCGTGATCAACAAAACCCTGTCGAGTTTGTTTGAGTATAGAATTGTTATACAGATGTATGTTACACTGTCTCGATTTCTAGAACTTTCTATTGCCATAGCTCATACTCCTTATAAATAATTAATTCAGCTTTCTGTCGAAACACGAATGGATATTGGCAGACTCGAAATAACCACTTATTCAAATTGCAAACTCTAGATGGCTCACTTAATTTTTTTGAATAAAATGGCAAAATCGCCATTGTTGACTATTTTTACTTAGTGAGGTTTATCCGATAATTTGCCTATATATATTTTATGGTTATTTATATCTCCTTTTTTCGAATATTTTTCTTTACGCTATTTTCGTGATTTGATGGATATTTTTATTCCTTTTTGCATATGTTATTCTTTTCTTTATTTCCGGAAATTGTTAGTTAGTTGAACTCTCATTCTTATTTTTCTACTTTTTAGCCACACCGGGTGTTAAGTAAAAATTTTCAGATAAACATGGATCCACCAATGAGCCGTTTTGGAGATAAAAGCGATTTTCGGTTTTCAAATTGATTATTGAACTCACAATTAAATGTTTTTTTCAGTCGGTTACTTAAAAAAAATCACAGCTGGCATCAAACATTTGGTTTTCATATTACATTTACGTTCTTTTATTGAGCATTTTGCATCCGATTCGCGTTGTTTATTTTCATTCACTTTGTTGTTAAGAAAAAGTTATTATTTCTGAATTTGAAAAGCCTTATTCTAATATTGAAATGAGTAATATGGTTTTCATGTGAAGCCGTACCAACGGAAGTGCTCCTACAGCACGTTGCCTTTATGCAAAGGCTTATCCATTCGTCAACTTCCTTCTCATGTGACATTCAATTAAGTTTTTAGACGATTGAGGGAAACTGGTTCCTTAAAAACGCTCGTGATTATGTACGTCCAAGATCTGTAAGTACTCCAGATGTTGAAGAGCAAATTTTAAATATTGTGGGTGAAAATCCCGGTACGAGTGTAAGAAGAATTTCAGCGAAAGTAGGAATAAGTGGTTTCCTTGTCTGAAGAACTATGCATCAACAACTTCTCTATCCTTTCCACATTCAACGTGTGCAAGCTCTTAATCCTACTGATCCTCAAGCCAGAAGGACATTCTATCAATGGATTTTAACAAAGATTGCTGAACATCCGCATTTTACTTCTAATATCCTTTTCACTGATGAAGACGGCTTTACCAAAGATTGAATTTTCAACTTCTATAATAATCATATTTGGTCGGATGACAATCCACACGCCATTTATGAATCCAGGCATCAACAGCGTTTCAGTATAAATATCCACTAGGTATTTTAGAATATTGTTTGCTAGGACCAGTAGTTTTACCACAGAATTTGACAAGAACCGCATACCTTTACTTTCTTCGAAATATCTTGCCCGATTTTATAAACGTGGTACCTTTGAGTCAGTGAATGAATATTTGGTTTATACAAGATGGAGCGAACCCACATTATACACTTGCTGTTAGGGAACATTCAGATCAAACATTTCCTAGAAGATGGATAGGGCGAAGAGGCCTAGTTACATGGCCTGCTAGATCTCCCGATTTGAATCCATTGGACTTTTGTATTTAGGGTTATTTGAAAAGTTTAGTGTATGCAACGTCAGTAAATAACATCGAAAAGTCGCAACATCGGATGAAACTATTCTGTCAAACGATCCAAACACAACCAGGTCTTTTCGAAAGAGTACGTATTTCCTTAATTCGTACATCCTGCATTGAAATGGACGGTGGTCATATGGAACATCTTCTGTGAAACACTAGAAGTCAAAAATAAATCGAATATCATCTGTAATTTATCGTATGTGTTTGCGCTAGTAGTTAATATTTTGAAAACCGAAAATCGCTCATATCTTCAAAACGGCTCAAATGTTCAAAACGGCTCATTTGCGGACCCATGGTTATATCGGGTGTTTTTTTTTAGGGTGATAAAATTTTCGATAGGTATAACTGTGATTTGACAGAAGGTAGAAGCTATGCTGTTTTGACATTTCTGTTCAGTAAGCATTGACAAATTATCATGAAAGGATTCACGCCGCAACAACGTTTATAAATTGTTGAAATATATTTTCAAAATCAGTGTTCTATTTTACAAAGTTATAGACTTCGTGAAATTTATGGTTCACATAATCGTCCAGAGCAGTCGAAATATCGGACAACATTTTCTCTACTCGATGCAACAACAAGAACAAGACAAAGAACTGTACGTACAGAAGAGAATATCGCTGCTGTAGGTCATAGTGTTATTGATGATCCAGATTTGTCTGTTCGTCGAAGTTCACAACAAGTTGTACTCTGTGTATCCACCACATCGAAAATTTTGCGTAAAGATCTTGGTCTACATCCATACAAGATCCAATTAGTTCAAGAACTAATGCCACTTGACCATAATAAGCGTCGTTTGTTTGCTGATTCAGCCCTAAAACAGCTTGAAGTTGATTCATTTTTTTATCGTAAAATTTTGTGATGAAGCTCATTTCTGGTTGAACGGCTATGTAAACAAGCAAAATTGCTGTATATGGAGTGAAAACAATCTTCAAGAAGTTCTGCAGATTCCATTGCATCCTGAAAAATGCACTGTATGGTGTGCTTTACACGCTGGAGGCATCATCGGTCCATATTTCTTTGTAAACGGAACTAATTTTACAGTGAATAGGGCTCGTTACAGATCGATGATCAATGATTATTTGTTTCAAAATTTGAATGGTATCGACCCAGAAGTGTTTTGGTTTCAACAAGATGGTGCTTCACCTCATGCTGCCACCGAAACAATTGATTTATTGAAAGAAAGATTGGACGATAACATTATTTGGAGAAATGGCCTAATTAATTGGCCTCCAAGATCATGCGACATAATTCCACTGGATTATTTTCTTGGGGGTTATGCCAAGTCATTGGTTTATGCTGATGAACCAGAAACAACAGACGCTTTGGAAGCCAACATAACTCGTGTTATTGATGAAATAAGGCCTGAGTTACTCGAAAAAGTGGTCCAAAATTGGTCTGGTCGTATGCGGTTCCTCAGAGCTGGTCGTGGTGGACATATGCAGGAAATTATTTTTAAGACATAAATGTCATAATCAAATACTTTCAAATAAAAAAAAAATTGATTTCAATCTTAATTTAAATGTGTTTAATTTCAATTCAAAGTTCTATCACTCTAAAAAAAAACACCCGATATGAAACTTTTTACCTATTTTGAATCCTTTTGAATCAGCTTCAAAAATATTGAAAAAATATTGTTTTTTAACACTCGGTATAAGGGGTGAATGTGCGATTTCAAGAGTTATTTCAAAATGTTAACTTGACGAAGCCACAATGTTGTCGTTAACTCAATAAATTGTGGAAACTACAAATGATTGCAGAGAAACTTCAAACGAGTTGATAAAACCTTTGAAAATTTTTCTAAGTTTTAAGGTTTGCTTAGCAAGTTGCAACAAATGATTGCAAAGAAACTTCAAACGAATTGATAAAACTATTGAAAATTTCTAAAGTATTCTATTTAATTGAAATGAATCTATATCAAGTGAGGACTGAATCAATAAAATTTCTTTAATTTTTTATTTATATTTTATCGTAATAGTTAATAGCTCGAAAGACATGTATGGTAATACTCACAGATGATTCATATGAGTGAAAGATTTGGGATTTGGATATTTTTAATAGTATGACAGATTTTACACCGAATATGAGCAAAATAGTCAAGAGGGTGAAGGTTGGAGTAAGATCTAGTGACATTTATCTTTGATTAATTCTTAAGCTGCTTCGATACAGAAAACCCCCCAAAACCACAAAAATTGATCGTCCACGTACCAATTACCGAAGAAACAGAAATAACGACAATTCAATTGTGCGAAATTCGGAAAGGGTTGTGATTGAATCCAGACTGCTTTTCCAATTACCCGATAGATTTACGACAAATTGTATCAACCCAACAACCGTCCATCGAGGCCGGTTAATCTACAACTACCGACTACACGATCAACACAATATAATGACATCGGAGAACAGAGAACGAGAGAGAGCCATAACCGGAGATTAGGATAATAATGAGGGTAATTCTCATTTCACGTGGGGGTAAATAAAGGAAGCGAATGTTGCCCGATGGGGTGGTATGGGCTCCCACGGTCCAAATGATATTAAGAGTAATCTGATACGAAACAGTTGATACATGGGCCACGGGGACCTACGTGTTTTTGCGAATGAGAACCTATTTAATTACGGGGCATTAGGACAACGTCGATTTTGGGGCTAGCGGGGTGGTTTTGCGCGAATAATCGGAGCTTGGATTGGATTTAAATTGGGTGGTCGGGAATCAACATGAAATGTAAATCGATTTGGGGACGGCATGGTTAAGTATATTCGGTTCGTTATGCGATGGATCAGTGTTGTCAGTATGTAATTAGTCTGTTTTGGATGTACAGGGTTTATCCATTTTGTGCCTCCGAAAGTAAACACTTCCATTTAAAATATCGATCAAATTTTTATTTCAATATAATGCATTTACCTTGCCATTATGTGTGGAATACAACATCATTTAAATGTCCTCCCCGTGATTCCTTACAGGACTCGATCCTTGTGAGGTAATTTTCGATGACTCGCCGGCACATTTCGAGCAATATCTTACCAATAACTTGACATATGTGGGTTTTCAGATCCTCAATAGTGTGAGGATTGTGAATTCCACCATTTAGTGTATTGGCATGAGACGTAGCTCATGACTAGTTATCAGTCTCCACAAACTGCCCCAGGAGGCAGAAAGTGTGATAAAGGTTACGCCTTATCATCGCGCATGCTGAGAATCACTCCAAAGAGCCGAATCCACCAACTTCCAGTTTGGGGTTCAGTTCGAGAACCTACAACCAAATGACCGGTAGCAGCGAAGCACTATCCAACCTCTACTGGACCTGCATGGTTAGTACCCGGGTTGTTTGGGACGCAACTCACACGCCAAAGGGGCTTCTTATCCATCCATCCTAACGCAGTCCCATGAACCAAGATAGTCTCAAGATTGATGCCTTAATTGATCCAGGTACGAGCACCGCCAATCCGACCTGTACGTCAAGACCCACGAACCCTTGTGAAGTCTTTCAATGATCCTGGCTTCAAGCCTCAATGGACTAACCGTATCGTCGAGATCCATAAACTCCAGAAACGTCTCGCAATCAATTCAATTCAATTCAATTTATTCATAAAAAAAATACACAAAAATAAAAGATGAACAATTTCGTTCACAGAAATATTACAGTCTAAGCCAAGCTTGTATACTGTCATATTCTGTACATACTAACGATGAAAAATCCTTTCTAATGTGATCAAATAACAAATAAGTTTGCATACTTGAAAAGGTGAACAGCAAAAAGAAAAAAAAATAACCACCGAATGGAAAACAAAATCAAGCAGAAAGAATGGTCTCAAATCTACTAGAATTCAACATAATGTATTTCCGGAGACGATCTTTACATACTTTACTCTTTACATTGAAAGATACCTTTAGCTTATAAGGAAGAAGATTATAAAATTTGGGACCATAGTACAACCAACTTTCTTGCAGATGTTTTCTATGGAACCGCGGAAAGAGAAGATTTCTATTCACAACCTGTCTTGTTAGGAATGCATGCTGCACCAATTCGCCTCTTCCTTTTATTTGATTCAACAATACTTCATAAATATAAAGCTGTTTGATATTCAGTCGGTCAGATTCCATATACAGCCTTTCAGATCCGAACCTTCTACTCAACTTCAAGATTATTTTCAATATCATCTTATGTACTTTTTCGAGACCTCGCATGTTATTTTCATTTATACCACCCCATATAACAATTCCATATCTCAGTACAGACAAAACTAAAGCGTTGTACACTCGGAATTATTCCTTCACAGAAAGAATATTCCGAACATTATAGAAAATATGAAACAGTTTCTTAATACGTTTCATAAGGTAAGCTGCATGCTCGCCCCATCTCAGATGTTGATCGATAATAACTCCCAAATACTTGACCGATTCGGCCTTTTCAACAGCCGGGCACTGACATGTCAACAAATTACATTGATCCATATAAAGATGTATCCACTTAAACTCCGGCTGATCAGATGCTCTAAGTGAAAATGTAATGAACTTTGATTTAAATATATTCAAACTTAACAAACAATGTGATAACAGTTGAAAAATAGTATTAACACCCTTAACCGCAATCTGATAAGCTTCCTCCCATGTATCCCCCCTGAAAGTTAAAACAGAATCATCAGCATACGCGACCATCTCAAGACTCGTAGCACGAAGCAACCAGTCAATAAAAACCAAAAAGAGGATCGGACCAAGTACAGTCCCCTGTGGAATGCCGATATCAACCTTCAATGGCCGACTCAAGACGCTTTCTATCTTGACCCACTGAATCCGACCATCTAAATAACTCTGAAACAACTTCAAACTAACTCCTCTGACACCAACCTTTTCCAGTCTATCAAGAAGTACAGTATGGTCAACGGTATCAAAGGCCTTAGTCAAATCCAAAAATACTGCTATTACCTTTTTATTTTCGTCCATAGAGTGGACGACGCCATCAACACGTTCCTGAATCGCATCCGTGGTAGAAGTATTATCCCTAAACCCAAATTGTCTGCCACTTAAGGAATTATTTTTTTCGAGGAATAAGATCAGTCTCCTCTTGAGACACTTTTCGAAGATCTTCGCAAAATTATTGATCACAGAGATTGGGCGATAATTTGTCATTTCAGATCTATTTCCACCCTTAAAAGCGCAACTTACATGCGACTCTTTCCATTCTGTTGGAACTATACCATTTGAAAAACTTAAATTAAAGATATGAACTAGAGGTTTCAACATGAATGAATGAATGTGCTTAATAAGAGATGAAGCAATACCATCAGGTCCAGGGCTAGCACCATCCTTCAATGAAACAATGGTGCTCACAATCTCATTCTCATCAACAGGCTCAAGGAACATAGAGGACACACTCGCAGGGACATTCAAAGCATCAACAATGCTATTTATACCCTGTTCTAAACGTTTACCGATATTAACAAAAAAACAATTGAATTTATCTGCTTTCTCTTTTATTTCCGTGACAGAACAACCATCTTCATCAACTATTTCACCAGGGATATTGGATTTAATGTTACAATTATTATTAATCTGATTCAGCGTCTTCCAAAATTTTCTAGCATTATTACCAGCAAGTTCAAATTGTTTTATGAAATAAGATTCTTTAGTTTTTCTTATCAGATTATTTAGTAAATTCCTATATTCTTTGTATTTCTGATTGTTCTCCGGAATGAAATTCCTTCTTAACCAAACTTTCACTTATCTCGCCGTTTTATAGATGTTATCAGCCCAAACGTAATCCAAGGTTGTTTCTTTTTATATATTTTCACCTTAATACTTTTTGTATACGATGATTTCCGCATATGTTTCTTCAAACATTTCAAAAAGGAGGTATACGCCATCTGGGGATTTGACTCATCTAAGACTTGGCGCCAATCTTCACTCCTCAAGAAGGAGACAAGTCTATCCTTATTTAGAAAAGTTTGTTTTGATGGAGAGGCATGCAAAATATGTTCCTCGCTAGACCTTGATTTGACCGACAGAAAATTCGACCAATGATCTGTTATTGAAGTTTTTATAATACCAGGACATAAGAAAATGCCTTGTCGAGAATTAGCCCTGAGCTTCACATAAATGTGGTCAATGATAGTGGACGAATCATTTGTTACCCTAGTGAAATCATTTATCTGAGAAATGAATCCATTCTGTCCCATACAAGACTGATATTCCAAAACATTCATACTGTCTATATCACCAATGTTAATATTTATATCACCCAAAAAAACCTCAACATCCCCATAGCTCAAGTTCGTTAAATATTCATTCAATTCCTCAACATAAAGGCTCATGCTTGTAGATGGTGGTCTATACGATGCAGTTAAGCCATAGCTTTTACCGCTCATGTCGAAACATAAATGCAACAAATTCGTCTCCGAAAGCTGAACAACTTGAACACTCACATTGATTGACAACTTCACATAAACTAATAAGCCATCATTTTTATTATATTTCGACTCATTATAAAATATATCAAAACCAGGAATAACATTATTTGATTCCTCGTGCAAAACCCAACACTCAGACAGAACAATTACATCCAAATTATCCAAGTTCAAAGCATTCAAATATAACAATAAATTATCATAATTTTTTCGTATACTCCGTATGTTAAAATGTATCATGTTCGACAATTTATCAAATTTAATCTCCTCCTTAGCACCATCAATATCAAAATACGCGTTCGTTTCTTCGTTCAATTCTGATTCGAAACATTCCATTCTATAATATATTTGTAAAAATAAAAGGAAACAGAAAATATAATTTTACAACCTACTGTAGAGTTTGTATGCAAAATAAATGCATATACCCCGACAAGTAATACAATAATTAACATAACCAGAAATTATAAATACAGTATACATCATAATATCTAATTACCCACTGATAGAAATATGGAATCTACGTCATGTTTGTCCTTAACAGAAACTATTCCCTTTTCAGTTCTAACCTTAATGACACCAAAATAGTCCACACATTTTTATGAAATCTTCCTCTAGCATATTTGAACAGTTCGATTCATTTCTTTGTTAAATCATCTTTCACAAAAATCTTGCATCCCAGAAAAAGTTTTCTCGCTGAAAAAAAATCATTACGATGATATTCGTCTGTGAATTTGACGATGATCGGGCGTGCTTTATTTTGAATTCGTCTTCCTAAACGGTAACAGGCTCTTATTGACTGTGCATTGATGTTTACATTCTTATCTTGACAGATGGCGATAAGATTCTCCCTCAGTTCCGTATTATCACATTCGGGAATTCCAAATATAACTACATTTGTTTTTTTAAATTCCTGTTGTAATTGTTCTAACCTTGATTGAGTCTCTTGCAGTTTCAAATTTAATTTTTCAAAATTGTCTTGAATGGGTATGATTTCAGTATCTTGTAGTCTAGATGTAAGTTGTTCATATACATCCTCCATTCTGTCCTTGATTTTCAGCATAATCTGATCAGTCAACTTATCCAGGTAACTATCGAGTACTGCAATAACAGTTTCCCTGACAATTTCTTTTATTTCAGCCTTATTTTCACGAGTTAAACCCATTTTTCAATGATTTCTAATGACTGAGCTCGAAACTTAAACTTAACTTATCGGAGCGTTGTATTAGCGTCTAATCGCAACGATACATTCAGAAAAAAAAAACATTCGGGTTCAGGACGAGGCCGGTCGAACCATCAAGTCCCGCTAAACACTAAAGCATTTCTCGAGATATCCTTTAACATGAGTGTCTGGGGATAGATAGAAGGAATACCCTCCTAGTCCAGCATGCGGAATTTCAACTACTACCCCCTCGAGTCCAACACCAATTGGGTGGCCAGGTCGTACGAATACTTCCCGAAGGCCTCCACCCTCCCGATGTAACGCAGTATGCTACATAACGCACTCGGCCATTGGACAGAAAAATCCAGAGATTTACTGCAATAGGGTAGAGTACGTACGTGTTAAGGGAGAGACCCTGTGCTGCGACGGACTCCCTTGTCACTTAGTTGATCAACGCGGCTCTGCTCTCCATTCCACTTTTACGGTGAAACTAGGGCTTTATTCGTTCGATCTTCCACCACACGGGTCCAGTGACTGGCTCAAATGGCATTACTTTAGGCATCAAGGCCTAACCCTCCATTTCACCGGAATGAAACTAGGGTCCTAGTCAAGAAAGCGCCCCCAGAGCGTCAAGCTATAATGCCATGGGGACGAATCTGAGGATTATCGACATGAACATGATCTTTCGCATAACCCCATCAAAAAATCCAAAGGCGATAAATCAAGATCTTTGAGGCCAATTCACATCGCCGAAACGAGAAATTACGCATGCTGGGAAATTTTTCTTACAACAAATGGGTCATGTGGCTTATTGCACCATCTTGCTAGAGCCACATCTCTTTTAATTCCATATCATTAATTTCAGGCCAAAGAAAATCAGTAATCATTTGACTATAGCGATGAGAATTGACGGTTTGAGTGACACCTTCTTCATTTTCAAAGAAGTGTATGCCAATCACTCACTAGACCAAGTTGCACACCATATAGTGGCTTTTTGAGGATGTAATGATCTCTCAGCAGTTATATAAGAATTTCCACTTCCGCAGATGCGAAAATTTTGCTTGTTTACGTAGCCACTGAGTGACAAATGTGCTTCGTCGCTGAAGAAAATTCGATGCGAAAAATCGTCATCCACACGTTGTTGTTCCAGCAACCAATCGGCATATGTTCTACCCATTCTATGGTCAGCTGACTTTAGTTCTTGTGTCAACTAAATTTTATAAGGATGGAAATGCAAATCCAGATACAAAATACGACATAGCGTGCCGTAAGAGACGCCCAAATATTGTGCTCGCCGATGAATTGATTAGTTTAGATCTTCTTCAAGACTTTCACTTACAGCAAAAATATTTTTGGTGGAGTGTGCATTTCGATGATGTATGGGTCTTAAGACATCATTGACAGATCCAGTCCTTCAAGGTTTTTCACTATGTTACCAATCCTACACTCAGATGGATGATTATGTTGACCATAATCTGCCCGTAATGCACGAAACGTATTTACTAGAGAATCATTGGTTTTTGTAGTGAGTTTTTCAATTTTCACACATACAGAAGTAGATAAGCGATCCACACTGTTAAATGGCTAACCTTCAACTAAATATATGAGGCTTCGGGTCACAATTATGTTCGTTATGGGACATTGAAACAGGAGTGTAAAATCCGGACCACGAAATGGATAACCCGTGCTAATATGTTCGTTTGTCATCGTCATAATAATTTGATCTTAAGGAATGGAACTAATAAGGCAAAAAAACAAAAATTACGAATTTCAGAAAAAAATGCTCCGTTTTCTGCATTCTACAGTATGAGAAATTCGTTGTGTGCGTGTACTGATATTTACAGTTTAATACAGGAAATTGATATTGAGCATTCCTCCTCTGAGTGGCGTTTATTTATAGAGTAGTTTAAAAGCTGTGTTATTGCATAATGGAAATTCAAAACCCTTTTCACCAGTTGCCCATTCAGAGGGGATGAAAAAAAATTATGAAAATATGCGCACTCTTTTGGATGAAATGAACTGCACCACGTGTAAATAACAGATATGTGGGGACTTAAAATTTATGGAAATTTGAGTGGGACTTCAGGGAGAATTTACAAAATATTGCTGTTCTCTTTGTCTAATGGAACAGTCATGCAGAAAATCAAAAGTTTTTTTGGCCAGAAAAAAGTGTATTTCAACCGGGATCTCAAAATATTAAGTTTAGACCTCTAATAGACCCCAAAATGTCCTTCTGCCTCCTCTTTGCATTAAACTTCTGCTGATGAAATTTTTATGAAGGCTATGAATAAAGATGGTGATATATTTCAATACTTAAAACAGGTCTTTCCTAAGCTGAGTGATGCCAAATTAAAAGAAGGCATTTTTATTGGACCACAAATCAGAAAATTGCTGGACGATGTTAATTTTACAGAGAAGCTTACTAGGCAGGAACTTAAAGCAAGGAACTGCATTTGTTAATGTAGTTACAACAATATGAATGCAAAACTAACAACAGTTAATTAATGAACTATTGAATGCCAACAAATCGCTTGGTGCTCGAATGTCATCAACAATTCATTTCCTTCTTTCACATCTGTCATTTTTTCCTGAAAAAAATTTTAGAGCTCTCAGTGACGGGTAAAATATTCCACCAAGATATTAGGACAATGGAAATTCTTTATCAAGAAACATGGGATCTACCATGATGGGTGATTACTGCTGGTTTTTGAAGATAATACCCCCCATAAAAGGAAAAAATTTAAATTTAATTAGTATTTTAAGTCAATATTTAAAATCTATGTGTTTTTCTTAAATGTAAGGTAGTAAAGAATCAAAGGAAATATAAAATAATGAACAAATTATTTAAATATCACCTAATACAAAATGTTGTTACGATTGGATATCAAAGAATTACCAAAAAATGTTCCACATAGAATTCAAAAAAGTCTTTTTTTCCTTTTATTTCCCTTTTTGAAAAATAAATAGTACATTTCCCATAAAAAAAATTTGAAAAATTCTAACCCAAGCTCTTCAGTTAGGAGTTATTTGAGTAAATAAAATAATCAGTAAGAATTTTTCAACATATATTGTTCCTTAAGGATAAAACATAAATCAATCCACCTACGAAAATATCACATCTGTCATTTTTTCCTGAAAAAAATTTTAGAGCTCTCAGTGACGATTTGGGTAAAATATTCCACCAAGATATTAGGACAATGGAAATTCGCTATCAAGAAACATGGGATCTACCATGATGGGTGATTACTGCTGGTTTTTGAAGATAGAAGATAATACCCCTCATAAAAGGAAAAAATTTAAATTTAATTAGTATTTTAAGTCAATATTTAAAATCTATGTGTCTTTCTTAAATGTAAGGTAGTAAAGAATCAAAGGAAATATAAAATAATGACCAAATTATTTAAATATCACCTAATACAAAATTTTGTTACGATTGGATATCAAAGAATTACCAAAAAATGTTCCACATAGAATTCAAAAAAGTCTTTTTTTCCTTTTATTTCCGTTTTTGAAAAATAAATAGTACATTTCCCATAAAAAAAACTTGAAAAATTCTAACCCAAGCTCTTCAGTTAAGAGTTATTTGAGTAAATAAAATAATCAGTAAGAATTTTTCAACATATATTGTTCCTTAAGGATAAAACATAAATCAATCCACCTACGAAAATATCACATCTGTCATTTTTTCCTGAAAAAAATTTTAGAGCTCTCAGTGACGATTTGGGTAAAATATTCCACCAAGATATTAGGACAATGGAAATTCGCTATCAAGAAACATGGGATCTACCATGATGGGTGATTACTGCTGGTTTTTGAAGATAGAAGATAATACCCCTCATAAAAGGAAAAAATTTAAATTTAATTAGTATTTTAAGTCAATATTTAAGATCTATGTGTCTTTCTTAAATGTAAGGTAGTAAAGAATCAAAGGAAATATAAAATAATGACCAAATTATTTAAATATCACCTAATACAAAATTTTGTTACGATTGGATATCAAAGAATTACCAAAAAATGTTCCACATAGAATTCAAAAAAGTCTTTTTTTCCTTTTATTTCCGTTTTTGAAAAATAAATAGTACATTTCCCATAAAAAAAACTTGAAAAATTCTAACCCAAGCTCTTCAGTTAGGAGTTATTTGAGTAAATAAAATAATCAGTAAGAATTTTTCAACATATATTGTTCCTTAAGGATAAAACATAAATCAATCCACCTACGAAAATATCACATCTGTCATTTTTTCCTGAAAAAAATTTTAGTGCTCTCAGTGACGATTTGGGTAAAATATTCCACCAAGATATTAGGACAATGGAAATTCGCTATCAAGAAACATGGGATCTACCATGATGGGTGATTACTGCTGGTTTTTGAAGATAGAAGATAATACCCCTCATAAAAGGAAAAAATTTAAATTTAATTAGTATTTTAAGTCAATATTTAAAATCTATGTGTTTTTCTTAAATGTAAGGTAGTAAAGAATCAAAGGAAATATAAAATAATGACCAAATTATTTAAATATCACCTAATACAAAATTTTGTCACGATTGGATATCAAAGAATTACCAAAAAATGTTCCACATAGAATTCAAAAAATTCTTTTTTTCCTTTTATTTCCGTTTTTGAAAAATAAATAGTACATTTCCCATAAAAAAAATTTGAAAAATTCTAATCCAAGCTCTTCAGTTAAGAGTTATTTGAGTAAATAAAATAATCAGTAAGAATTTTTCAACATATATTGTTCCTTAAGGATAAAACATAAATCAATCCACCTACGAAAATATCACATCTGTCATTTTTTCCTGAAAAAATTTTAGAGCTCTCAGTGACGATTTGGGTAAAATATTCCACCAAGATATTAGGACAATGGAAATTCGCTATCAAGAAACATGGGATCTACCATGATGGGTGATTACTGCTGGTTTTTGAAGATAGGAGATAATACCCCTCATAAAAGGAAAAAATTTAAATTTAATTAGTATTTTAAGTCAATATTTAAAATCTATGTGTTTTTCTTAAATGTAAGGTAGTAAAGAATCAAAGGAAATATAAAATAATGACCAAATTATTTAAATATCACCTAATACAAAATTTTGTTACGATTGGATATCAAAGAATTACCAAAAAATGTTCCACATAGAATTCAAAAAAGTCTTTTTTTCCTTTTATTTCCATTTTCGAAAAATAAATAGTACATTTCCCATAAAAAAAAACTTGAAAAATTCTAACCCAAGCTCTTCAGTTAGGAGTTATTTGAGTAAATAAAATAATCAGTAAGAATTTTTCAACATATATTGTTCCTTAAGGATAAAACATAAATCAATCAACCTACGAAAATATCACGGACTCATGGTTCTCTCCTGTTTTTCTAACTGGCCAAATAATTTCAAGCATGGAATACAATTATTGTAGTCTTTAATTTTCCAAAAATTTGTCTATCCCTAATGACTTCCTGATTGTTCATATATATTAGCTCTATGAGCAGCATTTAGGAAGTACATTATATCCACTTTACCGAAAAATAAATAATCATCTACTATATTATTATATTTCTTCTTTTCATTTCCACTTTACATAAAAAAAAATCAAAACTAGTCTTTGCAAGATTTCAGGAGAGCAAAATTTCATTCAGATTATGATTATCATTGGAAAACAATATGAATGAATTGAAACAAATAAAGATTCAGCATCAAATTAGCTGTCTAATTTTTGATAGCCATAAAAGTTAACAGATAGGAAAAATCAAGAACTTGGACAAATCTAACATGTTTTTCTGAAAAAAAATTGAATATGAATAACAGATATACTGTAAGAAATTGTGTTTCTATTTAACTGAAAATTCATCATACCATTGACCTTGATGTACTTGTAATGAAAAATTTAAGAAAAAAATCAACTACTGATTATTTACTCAATGTTTGATTGATTCGGTCTTTACCTAATGGAAACTCATTTCAATTAAAAAAATATATAAGAGACAGTTTTAATTTCCACAAAAATTTTTACAATACAACAATAGTTTTACCACGATGTGAGTAGAATGTAGATACTTAAAGAATCCACATCGTGGTGAAACACTTGTAGTATTTTATACATTTTTGTGGAAATTAAAATATTGTCTCTTATATATTTTTTTGATTATTGACTCATTCACTCATCCATAAAAACTCAAGGGGAAAATCAATTCAATTGACAGCAACAGTTTCTTAGATATTTTATTGTTTCTACTTGGCTCTAGAAATAATAAAATAAATGGGATAGTCAGTTCGTTGGCTGAATTATTTTATGGGAAATTTTTTCACAGATGCAGCAGCTAACAACCACATAGTTTTATGGGAGAACATAAGCTAACCCATCAACTTAGAAAATTTTTGACGATCTCAGAAAGCCACCTTTTACACGCTCATTTGCTGCAACATCACCATTCGATATCCGTGTAACTACGATAAGCACAAAGAGGTTTCCAAACGGCTACAAATAAATATGCAATAAATTATGACCGTGTACATATTTGCTGCCCACTTGTTATACCACATTCAATTAATTGCTGCTTTATTCCCTGTTACTTCATAGGAACAGGCGAAAGTACATACATTGAAACCGAAGGGTTTATTATTTCCCAATCAGAATATCTTATCTATTGATTTCTGATCGGTATTCTTTCAAATTACAAACTTTGAGTATCTATGATGAAGCGGCAAAAGATTTTTCAGTCCTTCTGAAATTTTACGTAAAATTCAATATTTTGTTTGTCGTTCAATGTTCAATTCTACCTATGCCAACCACCTACAAGAACCAAAACATAATTTTGACCATAAAAGTTCTCCATATCGAGAACAAATGCAATAGACTGGAACTTTTAGGAGCACTAGAAATTAACCGACATCATAAAAAACCCATTGTATCGGGTATTTTCTTATAGTGATAAAACTTTAAATTGACATAAAACATATTTAAATTAAGATTGAAGCCAAATATTTTTTTTATCTGAAAGATAATTTTATGACATTTATGTTCTAAAAATAATTTCCGGCATATGTCCACCACGACTAGCTCTGAGAACAATTTTGGACTAATTTTTCGAGTAACTCCTTATTTCATCAATAACACGAGTTATATTGGCTTCCAAAGCGTCTATTGTTTTGGTTTATCAGCATAAAACAATGACTTGATATAACCCCAAAGATAATAAGCCAGTGGAGTTATGTCGCATGATCTTGGAGGCCAATTAATTGGACCATTTCCCGAAATAATGTTATCGCCAAATCTTTCTTCCAATAAATCAATATTTAGGATAGCAGCATGAAGTGTAGCACCATCTTGTTGGAACCAAAACACTTTTGGGTCGATACCATTCAAATTTTAAAACAAATAATCATTGATCATCGATCTGTAATGAGCATCATTCACTGTAACATTAGCTGCATGCCATCATTCTCAGACGCTTCTCCTTAACTGTTGAAAATTTCATGCAACTCGATTTAACAGTCTTTACATCTTTTCATTACATTGACCCCTTTTGTCCATTTAGAGGTAAACTGTACGGAAATTTGAAAAATTATAAATATTGCAAATGCACGAAACATAGAATATGAATCACTCCTATTATATTCAACACAGAAATTTTATCGCATGCCTAACTGGCAGTGTGATTCAGTAATTATGAAAAGGCAAAATCTGAAGATTTGAGATTCAACTACAATATGAATAAATTGAAAAAAGCATCTGTTTTATTGGGATTAGAAATTAATTCTGTCCGTTTTCAAAAATAGCTCTAAAAACATTAGATTTTCAAAAAGTAACAGCTGATTGCCAATCGAGTTAGTCAAAAAATCTTTTATTTACACGTGAAGTTGATTGATCTGCCTATTGGTTGTTTTACATTTGATGTATTGTGTATATATTGTCTCATTTTTTATTTCATATTTTGTACTTTTTTAATTTAACTAGTATACACTAAATTATAAGAATGAAGCACCTCAAAAGCAGGTAAATACCTACCCACAACTTCGGTTTTAGTAGGGAACTCATGTTTGTTAGTGAGGAGTTCTAATTGTTAATTACCATATTATTGTATGTTAGTTATTATTGTTATAATATAATAAAATATATGGCGGCGTAAGTAGTCTCGAGTCTAACCTTGGTTTGACATTTTTTCTTCACTTTCAATATTTTATTCGAAGATTTTGAGTTAAATTTTTGGACAAACGTTTTCATTTAACTCAAGACATAGAACTAACTGGCGTAGCTTTTAATGATCTCAAAAAATACTCTTCCAAGTTTACCTCTTAGTTAAAAAACCAAGGAAAATTTCTAAATTGGTCGAAATGTTTCAAATTTCTATATAAGTTTCTACACAGGCTGTGGAGAGCTAAATAGGTGTAGGTGGAAAAGGGTGTAATGATTATACAGATCAGAATAGAATGG
The DNA here is from genome assembly GCA_034642435.1 of Megalocaria dilatata. Taxonomy (NCBI): domain Eukaryota; kingdom Metazoa; phylum Arthropoda; class Insecta; order Coleoptera; family Coccinellidae; genus Megalocaria; species Megalocaria dilatata. The sequence continues at coordinate 40,559,862 of CM067856.1, read as the reverse complement.
AGCAGTGAAGACAGACATTTTAAAAAAATTTATCAAATTGTCAGTTTTGACGTTAAAAAATTTCAATTATATTTTCGGGCACGTCAGTAAATATCCCTCACGATATTCAGTGGTAAAAAACAACGTCCGTCATGTGGTGGCCCGGATCAACAATGCATCGCTGCTGCTCTCTTCAGCAGCGACCTGTCGATGCGGTAGTTTCACGCGAATTGCTTCCTTCAAATCTTGAAGACTTCGAGGCAGATACACAGACCTTCTGGTATCCTCACAAGAAATAATCACAAGTTTACTACTAGCCCTTTCAAAAACGTACGTCTTCACTGCCCCACAATGTATTTATGTTTTTTCTGAATATTAAGTTGAAATTATTTTACTATGTACTGGAAATTTTGAATTTCACGAAATTATTTTTTATTTTAATATTTTCTTCTGTTCAGTAGAATAAAGAATGTGTAAATCTTCCTAATTCAAATTATGTATTTAACTGATGTGAAATTTAATTTTGAAAATACCTGCATTTCATATCGAATACACAAAATTGTATAATTTTGTAGTCAACATATGTTATACTATCTCAGTCACCTGACTATGTCGCAGTCTATAAGATTACAACGATTTCTAATAAAAGGAAATTGCGACAAAATTTAGGTGACTTTTAATCATTTCCCATGAACTGAGGATCGTATTACTTTGCAGTAAAAACAGATTAAGCCGAATAGCAGTATTACATATTTCTTTCTTCGTACATATTGATAAGATATTGAGAATTATAATTTTTCAAATTAAACTCTCAATTTTTAACACTTATCAAAGGATCCAGGAAGAAAATTTGAACGATCAAACTCGGATGATACAGTTTTATGAAAATCCATGAGTATAAATTTCAGGTATATTTTAAAATCTTCAAGCATCTTTACGCCCTGTAGGCCAACCATAAGTCTGCGAACTTGAGGGCACCTAATTTTTGAATCAAGTTTATTGAATTGCTGTCTTTTATTCTCTTGAAAGATCTGAATGATATCTCGCGTAATTTAAATTGTGAAAATTTCAACCGATGTTACCTGAAAACATTTTTCGCTACTGAACTAATACTGCCTGAGTAGGTGGTAAAAAAGCATACAGATAGCGATTCTTTTTACTACCCCCCTACTTTCTGAACTCCCCCTATAACGCTTTCGAATAGCACACCCAATATAACAAATGGCGCGCTCTATTGGATAAGCTCTGTACTAGAAAGCTCCTGCCAGTCCAGCAATTTAGTTCGAAAGCTTTCCGTACAGATGTCATACGTTTGTGATTATCCTTATTTTTGATGAATGGAATGATTTTATTTGAATTTCTGGAAAAATTAATTATCTTCCTTCTCCCCATAACCAAAATAAATAAGAATAATTCACAAACATATTTTAAGTGGTTTAAATTTTATTGTTGATGTATTATTATAGTGACTTGAGTTTCGTAACTTTTACTACATTTTTTTAGAGTGATAAACCTTTAAATTGAAATAAAACACATTTAAATTAAGATTGAAGCCAATATTTTTTTTATTTGAAAGATAATTTTGTGACATTTTGTTTTAAAAATAATTTCCAGCATATGTCCACCACGGCTAGCTCTGAGGAAGCGCATTCGACCTTATTTCATCAATAACACGAGTTATGTTGGCTTCCAAAGCGTCTATTGTTTCTGGTTTATCAACATAATCCAATGACTTGACATAACCCCAAAGAAAATAATCCAGTGGAGTTATGTCGCATGATCTTGGAGGCCAATTAATTGGACCATTTCTGGAAATAATGTTATCGCCAAATCTTTCTTTCAATTTATCAATTGTTACGGTAGCAGCATGAGATGTAGCACCATCTTGTTGGAACCAAAACACTTCTGGGTCGATACCATTCAGATTTTGAAACCAACAGTCATTGATCATCGATCTGTAACGAACACCATTCACTGTAACATTAGGTCCAGCATCATTTTTAAAGAAATGTGGACCGATAATGCCTCCAGCGTGTAAAGCACACCATACAGTGCATTTTTCAGGATGCAATGGAATCTGCAGAACTTCTCGGGGACTGTTTTCACTCCATAAATGGCAAGTTTGCTTGTTCACATAGCCTTTCAACCAGAAATGAACTTCATCCCTAAACATAATTTTACGATGAAAAAGTGGATCAACTTCAAGCTGTTCTACGGCCCAATCAGCAAACAAACGATGCTATTATGGTCAAGTTGCTTTAGTTCTTGAACCAGTTGGATCTTGTATGGGTGTAGACTGAGATCTTTACGCAAAATTTTCCATGTGGTGAATGCACAGAGTCCAACTTGTTGTGAACGTCGACGAATAAACAAATCTGGATCATCATTAACACTATGACTTGCAGCAATGATATTTTCTTCTGTGCGTACAGTTCTTTGACTTGTTGTTGTTGTTGCATCAAGTAGAGAAAATGTCCGAAATCTATCGATAGTTCGACGAATAAGCTGCTCTGATGAACAATTATGTAAACCATAAACTTCCCGAAGTGCTCTATAAGTTTGGCGAATAGAACACTGATTTTGGAAATAAATTCCAACAATTTGTAAACGTTGTTGCGGCGTGAGTCTTTCCATGATAATTTGTCGATGCTTACTGAACAGAAATGTCAAAACAACATGGCTTCTTCCTTCTGTCAAATCACAGTTATCCCTTTCGAAAGTTCTATCACTTTAAAAAAAACACCTGATATTTCAAACGTTTTATATATTTCTGCTCATGCAAAATAAAGGTCTGTCTGATCGTTTAATATTTTTATTGCTAAATCGTTCTTATTATTGAAGAACTCTATCGATTCCAGGATATCTAGTTTTTTGCCTATCGCTTCAGGATGTAGTATTTCAAGATCATTTAATTATGGGAAGACATGATTTTTTTCGGAAAAATTTTTCGCAAAATAAAATTTATCTTTTCGTTTCTTAAATGATGTTTGATGTTCTTTGAACCTTTTTTGAAAGTTATCCTGTTTTATTCTACATATACGCCGCTGCACTCCTGACAATTCAGTTTATAAACTCCTGAATTATTAATCCGATTGTTTTAGTCCTCAGCTTTTAAAAGAGGCTGGAAATTTGATATGAGGATATGAAAGTTAATTTTATGTTACTTTTTGAAATTATTTGAGCTAATTTTTGTGGAATTGTTCCAAAATAGGTTAGTTTTACAATTTTCTTGTTGTTGTTCTCTGTTTTGGATTTGGGATATATGTTCCAGAATAAGTTGTTCTTTATTTTTATTCATAATTTTTGTTTCGAAAAGATTATCATAGCTTTTGGTTTATTCAATTTTCTCACTGACATCTTTATGTTCTTCCTCGAAAGGAAATTCTTGAAATCCACGCACGCAACCCGTATCATATTTTGGTACAGATATATAGGCAAGGTATTGATTTGCTTTTGTGGAACATATTCAACTCGACAAAATACTAAAATATCTTAATTGTTTGCACCACAAAGTCTTATCTACTATGGAACTACAATCTGATATTAAAATAAATTTTCTGGACATAACCTTATTTGAGAATAATATTGAGATTTCATTTAATATATTAAGAAAACACACCACGAAACAATCACCATCCCCAACTTTTCAAACCATCCGAAATCTCATAAACTCGCTGCCTATAAATCAATGATACATAGAACATTTTCCATTCCCTTGAATAATACTGCGTTGCAAAATACAATCAAAAAATTGCTATAGATAATCATTTCGAAACAAAAATAATAAATTCTTTCTGGAATCACAGAATCAGATTGCGCCAAAAAACGCGGTAATCGGAATCTAACCGCTGGTAGTTATTTCCCTCGAAACCTGAATTCTTTACTCCAGGTTCCTTAATTAATCGAATATATAATTATCGAATATTTCTTAAAAATTTCTAAGTATTTAGAAAATTACCAATAAATTCGTTAAAATAAAATAGAAAGGCTTTTTACTTGATAGAAGAAATATAACAAAATTTGAATATCAAAACAAATTGAAATATGTTAATTCTAAAAGTTTTTGAATAAAAAATTCTTTTGGAAATTAAAATTGTAGAAGATAAACATATTTCAATTTGTTTTGATATTCAAATTTTGTTATATTTCTTCTATCAAGTAAAAAGCCTTTCTATTTTATTTTATATATAATATATAATTATATTTTGGCTTCAATAAATCTCTTTATACGGTGTCAATGGATTTAGGTAAACCTTAAAATAACTCACTTTGTTCTTTGATTTTGTTAGAACATAGATCAATCTTGAATATATAGTTGATCTGTAGTTCGAAGCTTAAGTCTTTTAACACGTGAGTGATGTAGGTTATGTTTTTGATTTTGATATTTGGATTATTAAAAACGGCTGATGAAGGGATTATCTAGAATTATATTTGTTTTTTGAAAATATAGTGCACATTTTTTAGAGTTTTTTGAAATAATTTATTCGAATATTTAAATGTATTAAATATTTCAAATAAATTATATTCTTTGGGAAGTCCTTCAAGTGTGTTCATGTTTTTATAAGGCAAGTAGTATTTCTTAAGATAAAACCAGAAACAAAATTTTGTCTCGTTTGAATATTTATTTATTAATTTTAATTACTTTCGTATATCTGCTGGGTTATTTATTTCATTTGACATTGTATATTGAGTTTTGATTATATACGTCTATTAAATGTAAGCGGTGCTTGTTTTAGACATTAATTTAATTCTAAAAGTTTTTGAATAAAAAATTCTTTTGGAAATTAAAATTGTAGAAGATAAACATATTTCAATTTGTTTTGATATTCAAATTTTGTTATATTTCTTCTATCAAGTAAAAAGCCTTTCTATTTTATTTTATATATAATATATAATTATATTTTGGCTTCAATAAATCTCTTTATACGGTGTCAATGGATTTAGGTAAACCTTAAAATAACTCACTTTGTTCTTTGATTTTGTTAGAACATAGATCAATCTTGAATATATAGTTGATCTGTAGTTCGAAGCTTAAGTCTTTTAACACGTGAGTGATGTAGGTTATGTTTTTGATTTTGATATTTGGATTATTAAAAACGGCTGATGAAGGGATTATCTAGAATTATATTTGTTTTTTGAAAATATAGTGCACATTTTTTAGAGTTTTTTGAAATAATTTATTCGAATATTTAAATGTATTAAATATTTCAAATAAATTATATTCTTTGGGAAGTCCTTCAAGTGTGTTCATGTTTTTATAAGGCAAGTAGTATTTCTTAAGATAAAACCAGAAACAAAATTTTGTCTCCTTTGAATATTTATTTATTAATTTTAATTACTTTCGTATATCTGCTGGGTTATTTATTTCATTTGACATTGTATATTGAGTTTTGATTATATACGTCTATTAAATGTAAGCGGTGCTTGTTTTAGACATTAATTTAATTCTAAAAGTTTTTGAATAAAAAATTCTTTTGGAAATTAAAATTGTAGAAGATAAACATATTTCAATTTGTTTTGATATTCAAATTTTGTCAATAAATTCGTATTAGACATTGAGTTATTTACCTGTCGGTACTTACTGCAACACGCAAATATCAAATAGACAAAATGATTTCCTGGATGATGGCCTCAACACAATATTTTACCAAAAACCAGCTAAAGGGAATGCGTATTAACGACAATATTGGCGTTAACACTCTCTAAACATAAGGAACCAACAGTTCGTTCTCAAACAAATATACCATACTTCCAAAACAGAAAGAAATGACAAAAATTTGTACAATTAACATATTTTGGGACAATTCAACAGAAAGTGACTCAAATAATTTCAAGATTTGATATAAAAAAAGCTGTCACGTCCTCTTCGTAACTTGGTTGTGCACCTAGAAACCAGAGTGGCGTTTCAAGTAAATACTGTATTCACTGATTGACCGAAACGTCGTAAAACACACGATGCAATTCCCGTTTTTGACAACTTCTGCTAATTGTATTAGGAGTATAAATAAGTTTCCGCCGTTTTATTGTAGATGGTGCGGCACGCAGTTTCGGTAAGCTTTCGCAGATGATAACCGGCTTAAAAAATAGTTTGGACATTCAAGAACAACATAACCTATTAAAATCATTGATTTTATATTGGTAAAATATAATTTTTATAAGTTGAAAATGTCAAAATTTGAGCCAAGTAAGCGTCATTTGCGGGAAATATTAGTTTACTTCTTTAATTTAAAGAAATCTGCTGCTGAGGCGCATCAATTGCTCGTAGAAGCATATGGTGAGGGTGCTTTGAGTGAGAGAACGTGTCGAAAGTGGTTTCAAAAGTTTAAAACGGTGATTTCGACGTAGAAGACAGAGATCGCAGTGGAAGGCCAAAAATTTACGAGGATGCAGAATTGGAGGAATTATTGGAGGAAGATTCATCTCAAACACAAAAAGAACTTGCTCTAACATTAGAAGTCACTCAGCAAGCAGTCTCACATCTTCTTCTATAATAAATATTTAATTTGTGTTAAAAAACAGCAGAAACTTATTTGTACTTCTAATAACATTTTTTATTTCATTTCGCTTCAACGCTTTTTTGTTTTAATATTTGTTCACATCTTAGAATATATTTTAAGTATTTTTGTATTCCGTTTGGCAGTTATGTAACATTTGTGTCGTTGAAGATTTAGTTTCAAGTTTTTTTATCAGCATTAAGGAATATTGTATACCGAAATAATTCAGGTCCGAAGTCATAATAATCAGAACACTTTGTCATTTACATTCAAAACAATAATGAGATATGTTTGCATTTATTTCGAATGCATACCTAATCAGGTGAAATTAGTTATTAAACTCAAGAACCTATTTTTGTCAGCATTAAGGAATATTGTATACCGAAATAATTCAGGTCCGAAGTCATAATAATAAGAACTCTTTGTCATTAACATTTAAAACAATAATGAGATATGTTTGCATTTAATTCGAATGCATACCTAACCAGGTGAAATTAATTATTAAACTCAAGAACCTATTTTTGTCAGCATTAAGGAATATTGCATACCAAAATAATTCAGATCCGAAGTCACAATAATAAGAACACTTTGTCATTAACATTTAAAACAATAATGAGATATGTTTGCATTTAATTCGAATGCATACCTAATCAGGGGAAATTAATTATTAAACTCAAGAACCTATTTCAGAATATTCATCAGTTTTCGCTGAAATAAAAGCGCAACGTCTGAAAAAAGTATTAAGCTGCCGAAAAAGCCGGTTCATAATTTTTGACAGGGGTAATTGGAACATTAAGGGAGTAAGCTTCAAGTTTCGTGCATGGTAACATGTCGTGACCCTATTTTATTGTAGTTTTAATCTTAACTTAATTAAAATACCTGACCGATTAAATATAACTGTTATGGTCACGCGATCTAATGCAGCAGTTTTCACTCTTTCTGAAATTCGGTTTCCGTAACGCTTATTTGCTTCAGCTGAGATTTCTCACGAAAATCACATCATTAATTCCCATGATTCAATTAATCTATTATGAATAATTCACTGACAGGAAGAATGAATGGAATCAGAAATATTTTGTGTTATACCGACCCAAAAGATCTAGAAGTATCAAAACAAATATCCATTACTGCACTAAATATCATAATATCGGTCGTTTTTTTTTAGAGTGACAGAACTTTAAATTGAAATAATATACATTCAAATTAAGATTGAAGCCAAATTATTTTTTTATTTGAAAGATAATTTTATGACATTTATGTTTTGAAAATAATTTCCGGTATATAGTATGTCCACCACAACTAGCCCTGAGGAACCGCATTCGACCAGACCCATTTTGGACCACTTTTTCGAGTAATTCAGGCCTTGTTTCATCAATTACACGAGTTATGTTGACTTCAAAAGCGTCTGTTGTTTCTGGTTTATCAGGATAAACCAATGACTTGACATAACCTCAAAGAAAATAATCTAGTGGAGTTATGTCGCATGATCTTTGAGGCCAATTACTAAGACCATTTCTCAAAATAATGTTATCGCCAAATCTTTATTTCAATAAAACAATTGTTACGGTAGCAGCATGAGGTGTAGCACCATCTTGTTGGAACCAAAACACTTCTGGGTCGATTCCATTCAAATTTTGAAGTAAATAATCATTGATGATCGATCTGTAACGAGCACGTAAAGCACACCATACAGTGCATTTTTCAGGATGCAATGGTACCTTCGGAACTTCTTGAGGATTGTTTTTACTCCATATACGCATATATGGCAATTTTGCATTTACATAGCCGTTCAACCAGATCTTTACTCAAAATTTTCCCCGTGGTGTATCCACAGAGTCCAACTTGTTGTGAACGTCGACGAATCTGGATCGCCATTAACATTATGACTTACAGCAGCGATATTTTCTTCTGTACGTACTGTTCATTGTCTTGTTGTTGCATCGAGTAGAGAAAATGTTGTCCGAAATCTGCCGATAGTTCGACGAATAAGCTGCTCTGATGGACGATTGTGTGAATCATAAATTTCACGAAGTGCTATTTAAGTTTCAATATCAAGAAGAATAATTCTTTTACGTTTCTCTACAAATTTTGATTCTAGAAAATTTCTAAAAAATTTTAAAAATTCAAATTAGATATTTTAGAAATACTGTTTAGTAGATATAACATTTAGTGGAACTAGCAAACATCGCACCGTATTTCTTGTATATAACTGAATCTTGAATATACTTTTCTACCTCTGCTTAAATTCTATAAACGAACATAGAATGTGAATGATTGTCTGTCATTTATGTTCTAGCTTTGCTCGAGTAAAGATTAGGATACAAGTTATGGATATATATTTTGTTTAGTTTTCAGTGGAGTTGATTAATAATTATCGGTCGGATTCCCAAGCGTTGTTTTGAGGATGTACTGGCTGCATTTTTTTAAATTGTTTTTTGAAAGAGCTTTTTAAAGAGAGGTTTTTTCGAAAGCTACTAAGTTCAAAATGTAAACTTGACGAAGTCACAATGTTGGGGAAACAATGAATTTTCACCAAGTGAGAACCGATTGATTTAATTTTTTTTTTTTGTTAACTAGATAACACGCCCTTAACGCAAGATTACAAAGATCGGCGTTGGAAGAAATTGATAACAGATAATTCAATTAATTTGGATTATTTATTCTCATAGAGAAATTAATTCTATTTCAAGTAAAATGTTTTCTGTGAAATAGAATTTGATTCAGTTTTCGACCGATTCTCAAAAAGTATTCAATGTAACGAGCGCATTCGCCATTTTGTTTCTCGTCCTAAATTGCAAAATTGAAAATTGACAATTTTGTTAATAATTTTCTTTGTGACATATATTGAATAAGTACCATTTGAATGAAAACTAACTATATATCAATTTCGAAAATGAACGATTATGAATTGCATTGAAAGCCGTAATTTAGATTTGAAATTAAGGTAGTAATTTTTCATGACATTTTTAGGTTCTGTCAAACCCATTCATTGTTGCTAAATTTCGTGATTCTAAATTTAGAGAGTTCATTGAACTCTGATATTTTGAATATTATGGTACTTAGACAAAGTATATTATTTTGAATATAATGGCCCTGTTATGAAATGTCTTCAATTAATTTTCCATAATAAAGTACTTGAATCTTTGAAGATCGCCAGTAATGGATAGAGTAACTCCTAAAATGGTTATAGAGTTACCGAAACAAGAAATAGTGCTGCTTAGATGTATTTTAATTTCCATCCTGAAACAGAATTATGTGCCAAAACAGCTTAAATCTGCTGAGATAATCCTCATTCAAAAACGAAAAGTTCATAGCAAGGTTACTTTCTTATATCTCGAATATACTGGAGAAGCTTTGATGTACAAGTTGAATTCATTTTGTAACACAGGGAAATAGACATCAATCCACCAGTTCGGATTCAGAACAGAACATTTCACTATACAGCAAAACCATTGAATAACAAAGAAGATTCTTTAACGTGCCGACATTCTATTAGTTGTTAAGCATCCTCTCATTTTAAACCTTTTTTTAATCTGTTTTTATTACCTCTTCTACCCCTGTATATTCATAAATACCCTGTTAGGCTTGTTAAGTCTTCAGTTGTCTGAAGATGGGATAGTTCATTCCTGAAACTCGAGTCAGAATTAAATGTGTGAAATATCAATTTACTGGCAGTAATACATAGTAATTTCTACTATTTGTTTTAATTATGATCAAGTTCCAAATAATAACGGCTGAAACAGTTCAGTAGCCTCAAAATATCAAATCTGTGAATTAATTCTTAAAGAACCTACATATGATGAATATAAATAAAGAATTCTGTATACTGTCACCTGAAAGAGAAATAAATGTAATTTTTTTGCGATCTCAGAACACTTCTCCTCAAGAAACGGAAAATCTCAGGAAAATGAAAAATACATTCTCCCTTCGATCTGCATCATATCGTTACAGAGTGACACAAAATTAATGAACAAAACTTCATACACATTTCATACTTCATTGCGAAATCACGTAGAACAAAATTCGAAAAACTGAATACTGAATTTAAATTCGATTAAGAATTTAAGTGTATCCGTGAAAATTTATATTTAGTTTCGGGAACTAAATGGCGAATGGTCCGGTTACAGTTGATATTTTCAAAAAATATAATTTTTGAACAATCAAAGCTCTACCAACATACATACTGATATTGATAATTTAAATTTGCTTATTTTCATCACTGCAGTCAGTTTTTATGCACTATCCAGCACATATTTTCAACTCACGAGTAGTCACTAAATTATAAACATATAACTAACTCATCGCTCAACGAAAAGAGAAAAGAAACAAAATGACAGTATGGTGAAGACCTATCAAGTGACCAAGTGTTACTCGAAATTGACTGATCAACGTGCTATGGTTTCGCTCAAATATCTGTAATTGTAGAATTTTGAGCTGAAAATGATCTCAAACGACTAGGTTGGACACACTGATGAAAAATCCAAGGTCAAAAATAATTCTGTTTGGTCGGTCTGTCCTTAAATTGCTTACTTTCGAACAGAAAGGGGTAGAGGCTTGAAACTTTCAGGGGAAGTTATGAATATCAGAGTTAGCCCATCTCATGGGCTGACTCTGTGGTTGAGACCTGATCAATGCTTACGCAAAAATAAGGTTATAAGTATTTATTCAAGTTCATTAACAAGTTGCTTTCAAGATGAGAAAATGTGGGTATAAAAAATTTGATATAATAGTCATAGTTTAGATTGGATATTTCTGAAGAATTTCATGAAAAACGAAGTATGGACATATAAATATTGTTTTTGGATTATGTGTGTTACGTTGAATTAATTCGGTAATTTTTTATTTTGATTATTATATTTCAGTTGACAAAAAATTAGAGATTGTCATTTATGTAACAGTGTCTCCTAGACAATAATGTGTATTTTAAGATATAAAAACAACCTAAGATACTAATTAATGAATTAATATCATTTTGAGTGGACAAAATTACAGATGAGAGCCAAAAAAAATTTTACTATAGAAGTTGAACAATTCTTAAGAAAGCTCATAATGAAAACTCTTTAATGGTACTCTTTAAAAAAATATCCCTTAATTTAAAATCTTAATTTCAGGTATCAATAATTTTGGGCATTGCTGAGGAATTTAGATGGGATGCACTGACTATAAACGATTTCCAATATTTAGGAGTCACCATTACGATATCTGTAAATAATGTGAAATCAGATAGATAGAACGCTTACGATAGATATTAGAAGTTAAAAGAAAAAGATTAGAGGAACAGCGTTTTGCATTGCATTAAACTTTCGAAGCGTTTTGTATTGCATTCAACTTTCGAAAGAGATATATCCTGAAAGTTTCAACTTTCAGGATAGGTTTGGAGCCTGAATGTCTCAGTCAAGTTCGTTAATGGGCAAAATCATTCTAATGGTTTCACAATTATTTACGTATATCGTTGAGGATCGCCGATGATATGAACAAGCGAGCAAAAACTTTACTTCAGCGTTTTTCACCTTTTTTGTAAGTTACGGAAATAATTAATGTTCTAGGCAGTGAGTGGATAAAAAACTTTTTGCGGAATTACCTAAGCAAACAGTTGAATACCTCAAATGACTTTATTTATATTTTAACACGGGCTACTGCTTTCGGTGCAAATGATATATTTGCTAGCTTATAGAAGATATTGACTGATATAAGCGCTATGAAATTGGTTGTTGGAACTCCAGCAATATTGAATAGACGGAAATCCATTGACTATTAGGACAATGATTTCTGAAAAAATTCTTGTGGGAAATTGAAACAAACCGTAAGTTTCAAGCAAGGAAAGCAAATGGAAATTAATATACCAACGAATAAAATTATTTAATTAAAATCTGTGTGTACTATTAGTGGCTGTTTCAATATAAACAATATAAACATGAATATTAATTTCAGATTAATGTGATGAAATATGTTTATGAATTATTTTGAAACGATCCTGTCTGCGTAAAAACATAATTCAGTTATTTCTTATCGTCAGTGCCAGTTAACCACAGGTATGCAATTTATAAAATAATGCCGCAGCTAGAAAAAAGAAAGCAGGTAGAATATTTGTAAAGAAAAGGGTTTTAAAACGTTTAAGAATTAGTGCAATTGATTCAACTGAAATGATATTATGAAACATTTAGAATTAAATGAATAATTACAAATGACCTTCGTTTTTGCCGGATACTTTCTAGACGGACTATAATTTGAACAAATTACATCAGAACCTATAAGAACACGGTGATTCGTTTTCATATTTCGGCTGATATGTTTTCGGTATGACGCACAAATGGCGCCACAAATATAAAATTCAAAAGATAGCTGTATACAGTTTCTGAGGATCCGATGTTTGTTTCAACATTTTTGTTTACATACTGAATTGTTTCAGCCGTTACTATTTGGTAGTTGATCATAATTAAAACAAATTGTAGAAATTACTATGTTTTACTACCAAAAAATATATATATTACACATTTTCTTGTGACTCGAGTTTCGAGAAATGAACTATCCCATCATCAGACAACTGAAGACCTAACAGTGGTATTCAAACAAAAGTGATAAATATTTTGAATATTTCAGCAGATTCTCGGTAATACCTAATAGTCCGGTTTTTTATCACGTTCCCATTGTAAACCTCTGTACGACTATTAGGTATCATCGAGAATCTGTTGAAATATTCAAAATATTTATCACTTTTGTTTAAATACCACTGTACCACTGTTAGGTCTTCAGTTGTCTGATGATGGGATAGTTCATTTCCCGAAACTCGAGTCACAAGAAAATGTGTAATATATATTTTTTGGTAGTAAAACATAGTAATTTCTACAATTTGTTTTAATTTTTGTTTACTATAAGTGTTTGTTTCAATATTAACATGAATATTAATTTCAGACCAATACATGATGAAACATTTACGAATTATGTTGGCTATGTTTTTTTGCATCAGCTTTCGAGGGTAGTTTAACTTTAGTCTCCCTTTTTGTGAGTATGTGAAGATCGAGAAAAAAAAATTATATTATGCCGAGGACGTGGAAAGATCGATTTTATTAAAAAAATTTGAATATCAAAACAAATTGAAATATGTTTATTTTCTACAATTTTAATTTCCAAAAGAATTTTTTTTTTTTATTCAAAAAACTTTTAGAATTAAATTAATGTCTAAAACAAGCACCGCTCACATTTAATAGACGTATATAATCAAAACTCAATATACAATGTCAAATGAAATAAATAACCCAACAGATATACGAAAGTAATTAAAATTAATAAATAAATATTCAAAGGAGACTAAATTTTGTTTCTGGTTTTATCTTAAGAAATACTACTTGCCTTATAAAAACATGAACACACTTGAAGGACTTCCCAAAGAATATAATTTATTTGAAATATTTAATATATTTAAATATTCGAACAAATTATTTCAAAAATCTCTAAAAAATGTGCACTATATCTTCAAAAAACAAATATAATTCTAGATAATCCCTTCATCAGCCCTTTTTTCAATATTCCAAATATCAAAATCAAAAACATAACCTACATCACTCACGTGTTAAAAGACTTAAGCTTCGAACTATATATATTATATATAATATATAATTATATTTTGGCTTCAATAAATCTCATTATAGAATGTCAATGAATTTAAGTGAACCTTAAAATAACTCACTTTGTTCTTTGATTCTGTTAGAACATAGATCAATCTTGAATATATAGTTGATCTGTAGTTCGAAGCTTAAGTCTTTTAACACGTGAGTGATGTAGGTTATGTTTTTGATTTTGATATTTGGAATATTTAAAAAAGGGCTGATGAAGGGATTATCTAGAATTATATTTGTTTTTTGAAGATATAGTGCACATTTTTTAGAGATTTTTGAAATAATTTGTTCGAATATTTAAATATATTAAATATTTCAAATAAATTATATTCTTTGGGAAGTCTTTCAAGTGTGTTCATATTTTTATAAGGCAAGTAGTATTTCTTAAGATAAAACCAGAAACAAAATTTTGTCTCCTTTGAATATTTATTTATTAATTTTAATTACTTTCGTATATCTGTTGGGTTATTTATTTCATTTGACATTGTATATTGAGTTTTGATTATATACGTCTATTAAATGTGAGCGGTGCTTGTTTTAGACATTAATTTAATTCTAAAAGTTTTTTGAATAAAAAAAAAAATTCTTTTGGAAATTAAAATTGTAGAAGATAAACATATTTCAATTTGTTTTGATATTCAAATTTTGTTATATTTCTTCTGTCAAGTAAAAAGCCTTTCTATTTTATCGATTTTATTGTTATTTTCTTCTCTTTATCTTCAGCTTCCATCCATGTGGTTTTTGTAATGGGATTTAAGTCGATGAGTTCAATTTTCTGTTGAAAAAAGTTCAAAAGTCTTCTCCAACAACTTAAACCGGTCACTCGGCCAAACGACAGCGTGCATAGCATCCGAACACTTGTGCAACCTGTCACGGGGGTTCCGACAGCCAATAAAGAACAAATAAAGCGTAGATGAAGAAAATAAGTCGAGTAGAGAGAACGAATCCGCCGGCAAGGCGAGGAACGAGCAAGGGCTAGGGGGATAAGTGTAGCCAACCGTCAGTTTGGTTAAATTTACCAGATCGAGCGTGGAACGACTGCCGCAGCAATAAAAGGGCAATTAGAATGGCTGGGCGGTCTGGCAACAGACTGATTAAAAAAGAGAAGGACCAAATAGACAGACACAAACCAATAAAGTAATAAGAGAGAGTTAATTATCGCGGCTTCGGGGCGAATAATCAACTGAAGAGGGCGCTGGGGGCGGTTTGAGGGGTCGGGAGGATCGAGGATAAATAGTTGAGGGTGTTGGGGATCCCCGAGTTGGAAACAAGAGGCGAAAACTGGCGATAATCGCGGCACTTGCGTGAATTCTCCGGAATAAGTAATGGGGATCTCATTTGAAGTCTTTAATTATCAGACGGAATCACATTCATGGTTGTTATTGGCTTTTCGGTGGTTGATCTTCGTGAATTCCGTCTAGCTATTTTCGCCTTTGTGGTTTCAGAAATTTTTGAGGTATTTATTGATCGTGAGATGCTTTTCAAGGAACTGATTCGATGGGAATTATAAAATACAAATCAATTAACAATATTTGTCTACAAAATCAAGTCAGCGCCCATGCCGTGCTTTACCAAGAACTAATCCACCAAGTTCTTCATATCTTTGTTATCTTTTTAAATGGATTTTTGAGCTTTCTTATACAGATTAACGTTATGCAATTTTTTTGCATAACGTACAATAGTTTTGAAGAGGAACATGTGAACAAAACACCAATCATGGAATTCAATGATTAATTATTTCTCATTGAATACCCTCAAGAAAGTTTAATTTAAAGATTTTACCAAGTTTGGAAATGAAGGGTTTTCCAATAAGAGGTTTCATTGTTGGTTTAAAAAAAATGAGTATACCGGGTGTTAAAAAACCAAGTTTCAATATTTCGGGAGCTGATAATAGACTTCAAAATAAGTAAAAAATGTTATATAAACATTATTATATATCCTGTTAATTTTCAAATTAACTACTAGCGCAACCAAATACGATATTAGATTTATTTTCATCTTTCAGATGTCCTGTTTACTTAACTTACAATTAAAACGTTTTTCAGTCGGTTCCTTGAAAAAAATCACAGCGGGCATCAAACATTTGATTTTCATATGACATTTACTTACATTCATTGAGTTTTTTGCATCCAATTCGAGTTATTTACTTTCTTTCACTTTATTGTTAAGAAAGAGTTATTATTCCTGAATTTCAAATGCCTTGTCAACTTCCTTCTCATGTGACGTTCAAACAAGTTTTTAGACGATTGATGGAAAATGATTCCTTAAAAAAAAAGCTCGTGATACTGTACATCCAAGATATTTGGCCATATTTGGGCGGATGAACATCTACACGCCATTCATGAATCCAGGCATCAACAGTGTTTCAATATAAATATCTGGCTAGGTATTTTAGGAGATCGTTTGTTAGGACAGTAGAATTACCACGGAACAGGAACCGCATACCTTAACTTTCTTCAAATTACCTTGCCCGATTTTCTAGACGTGGTACTTTTCAATCATTGGATGAATATTGAATATTGGGTTTATGCAAGATGGAGCGCCTCCACATTATACACTTGCTGTTAGGGAACATTTAGATTCAACATTTCCCAGAAGATGGATAGGACGAGGAGTGCCATGGCTCGCTAGATCTCCCGATTTGAATCCTTTGTACATTTGTATTTGGGGTTATTTGAAAAGTTTAGTGTATGCAACGTTAGTGAATAACATCGAAGAGTTGCAACATCGAATTGAATTCTCCTGTCAAATTTTCCGAACACAACCAGGTTTTTTCAAAAGAGTACGTAATTCCTTCATGCGACAATATACTTCCTGCATTGCCGGCCGAGAAGATGCTTTACGACGACCCTAAATTACTTTATGTTTGCAAACTGTGACTGCAAAATTTTCACCATTTTTATATCGAATTTAAACAATTTCAGTGCGTTGTTTCAGCATATATCGTTCCATAATTAATATGGTCCTAGTTTTTTCTTGTCAAAGGTCAAAAGATGACAACTTCAAAAGTGACAGTTGCCCGGATAGCGGGCTATTTAAAATAAAACCCTTTATTGGAGAACCCTTCACAAAACCGAATTTTTTTCATGAAAATTGCACGTCTGTTGTTTGAGAATAATGCGAACTATTTCACTCAAAATAATTCTCATTGCTATTTATACATTTTTCTCACCTTTCCGGTAGTTTATGAATGCTGCGTCAAGAGAACAATTCTTTTTTTGAAGTGAACCAGTTATTGAGCCATTTTCGTACATTTACATATGAATTGGAGCATTGATCAGCGAAAACATGTCCCAGTAATGCGAATAGATGAAAATAGGATGTAGCCAAGTCTGGAGCATAAGCCTCATGTGCTCGTATTGCTCACTGAATGCCTCGATCGTTTCCCTGACCCATTTTGCTGTAATTGATGAGGCATTATCATGTACCAAATGACTTTGTGTTACATTTTTTCCATATACATTCATCTGATCCCATCAAACCAAATTAAAGCGATTTGATCTTGCAGTGACTGTCGATGATTCGCCTGGATTCACCCATGATTTACACTGCTTAGATTCTCAAAATATATCCATTTTGTATCACCTGTCATGATTCAATTTGAAATGGCATTCTTTTGTGTTTGTCGAGTAGCATTTCACAAATGCCCTTTTTTGTTGCGTTTCATTCGCTTCATGCGGTAAATGAATTAATTTTTTTAATGTTTTCCATAACTTTCAAACGAATTGAAACAGCAATTAATCCGTGATTTATCATTGAATGTGAGCATCATCTTCAACCAACAAGAGTTGCAACCTTTGTCTGCGAATATTTTACATATTAGAGTGGGATATTGTTATTTTGGAGGACTTCGTGAAAGCAGATAACGAAATTCAGCTCAAAATTAATGCTATTATAGTGATAACTATCACTATATTCAACCTAAAATTTTGAGCTGCGATCTTTATGAATTTGGAAACAGCAATTTCAATACCATAAATTTTTCACTCACGTAACTCACCATATAGATGAAGAGATAAATATTAGCATCCCTTCTGATGACTGATAATACTATATTCATAATTAAAACTGAAGGAGTCATGACCACTGACTCTAGAAGACTAATATAAATATTTTAAAAAATTTTTAAACAATTTTAAAAAATTAGCCTTCTACATATTTAATTCCAAAAGATTATATTCAATGATTATAACTTCTGAAAATAAATTAAAATAATGTCGTATAAGTACCACTTATATCATGACACAAAATGAACATTCATTATAAGACATCCAAATGGTATAACAAAATCCAATAAATAAAAATTATTAACTAAAATCCTATAAATTAAACATTTTGAATAGACAAAATTTTGTTTCTGCTTATCAATCCTATGAAAACCAATATCTTTCAAGAATATCCAACATCATCTTAAGAATTTTATCACAAAACTATCTTACTTAGACTATTCAATATTATTGGATATCTAACCAAGGTACTTTATATAAAAACTCAAGATATGCAAAACATTACTGAAAAACAAGTTTTAAAAATCGACTTTGCTCATCAGTATTCAAATATTCATATTCAATAAATATAAAATCAATTAATAACATATATTCAAACTCACCCTTCGCCTTCCAGAAAAAGTTCTATTTAAATGAGAACCTTAAATAGGTATTCACTACACACAGAAATATCTCTGTGGTTTAACCTGATCTAGAAGATTGAAAGACAAATTTAACGGCCTTTGCTATAACACAAGGATAAGATAGTTTTGTGATAAAATTCTTAAGATTATGTTGGATATTCTTGAAAGATATTGGTTTTCATAGGATTGATAAGCAGAAACAAAATTTTGTCTATTCAAAATGTTTAATTTATAGGATTTTAGTTAATAATTTTTATTTATTGGATTTTGTTATACCATTTGGATGTCTTATAATGAATGTTTATTTTGTGTCATGATATAAGTGGTACTTATACGACATTATTTTAATTTATTTTCAGAAGTTATAATCATTGAATATAATCTTTTGGAATTAAATATGTAGAAGGCTAATTTTTTTAAATTGTTTAAAAATTTTTTAAAATATTTATATTATTTTATATACCTTCTATCAAGAATGACCTCTATTTACGTTATTTTATTCATAATATATAATTATATGGTTTCCTCAAACATTCATACAGATAGTCCTTGTGTTATAGCAGAGGCCGTTAAATTTGTCTTTCAATCTTCTAGATCAGGTTAAACCACAGAGATATTTCTGTGTGTAGTGAATACCTATTTAAGGTTCTCATTTAAATAGAACTTTTTCTGGAAGGCGAAGGGTGAGTTTGAATATATGTTATTAATTGATTTTATATTTATTGAATATGAATATTTGAATACTGATGAGCAAAGTCGATTTTTAAAACTTGTTTTTCAGTAATGTTTTGCATATCTTGAGTTTTTATATAAAGTACCTTGGTTAGATATCCAATAATATTGAATAGTCTAAGTAAGATAGTTTTGTGATAAAATTCTTAAGATTATGTTGGATATTCTTGAAAGATATTGGTTTTCATAGAATTGATAAGCAGAAACAAAATTTTGTCTATTCAAAATGTTTAATTTATAGGATTTTAGTTAATAATTTTTATTTATTGTATTTTGTTATACCATTTGGATGTCTTATAATGAATGTTTATTTTGTGTCATGATATAAGTGGTACTTATACGACATTATTTTAATTTATTTTCAGAAGTTATAATCATTGAATATAATCTTTTGGAATTAAATATGTAGAAGGCTAATTTTTTAAAATTGTTTAAAAATTTTTTAAAATATTTATATTATTTTATATACCTTCTATCAAGAATGACCTCTATTTACGTTACTAGAAGACTAACCTTAAAAATGCTCTTTTCGTGAGTAGAAAGGGTTTTTTCTAGCGGAGCCTGTGAAAAATCCTTATACAACTGTATAACAATTCTATACTCAAACAAACTGGATATGGTTTTATTTAAGTATAGCACATGTTATACAGATGTATGCTATACTGTCTCGATTTGTAGAACTTTCTTTTACCATAGCTTACACCCCTTATTAATGATATTTGGTACAGATCAGCCGAATTAATTTATCTGAATATGAGTATGCTAATTATGAGCATCACGGCATATTATGGTCTGACTTGAGCATGAGGAAAGTTTTTTCTGCGTTTGTGACGTGAAAATATCGAGAGTAATTTTTTTACTTGAATTAGCTGGCAGTATTGTTTTTTTTCATACTCTAGATGGCGCTAGCGTATAATTAATACCTTAGTGTCTCTGTGTATAGTAAATAAAGATACTTGACAGATTTGTTGTCACTGGCATACATTGCACTGATAAAAACCAGCCAGTTTGAATCGTTCGCCTGTCTGCAATTCACCCCCGTGATCAAGAAAACCTTATCGAGTTTGTTTGAGTATGGAATTGTTATACAGATGTATGTTACATTGTCCCCATTTATAAAACTTTCTATTACCATAGCTCACACCCATTATTAATGATATTTGGTACAGATCAGCCGAATTAATTTATCTGAATATAATTTTTTTCTTTAATAATAACACTTAACGAAAATGATGAGATTTTGAAAGTTCATCCAGTATATAACTTTTTTCATTATTTAGTATCAAAAAAATTTCATTAGATCACCATTAGGTCACCAATTTTTACACTAAATGTTGCAAATAAAAATTTTCCAAACAGTTATCCAAACAAACCATTTGTCAGAAAATATCATGTAGTCTGCAAAATTGCGGTGAAAGACGCTATGTGAAAAACCATCAATTCATTTCCAATTTTCATTTCTTCCACGTTGGCAGAATGCTACAGTCTTTGCCGTCCTGACAGTTGATTAGCAACGACAAACACATATTAGCATTTTATTGCTTTAGCCAGACTCTCTACGCCCTCTAGATAAAGTGGAATTAAAATTGAAGGGCTCTTTGATCTCAACTGTATTAACTAAACTCTGCTATTGGTTGCGCTTATTAAATAAGAGAGAGTCGGGACCTGGGTATTTGCTTCTCTTTCTGTCGTTTCTTCGGTTTGTACGCAATTTAATAACTTGTTAAAATGATGAAATATTCTCCCTCCCTTGGTTTTGGTTTAATTTTGTTTCTATTAAGGTACGGTAATAATTTTAATTTTAATTAACACATATAAGAAAACTTTGATGTTGGAGAAATGAAGTTTGCCGTTTAAGTAATTAAACTTCATTGTCTTGTCTCCATTCCAGAAAAATTCGCAGCTCTGGAGATGAATCTTCTGTTAATTTTACTGAACGAAGATAGAAGATCTGAAGAGAAATTAGGAGTATTGAATTATAAAAGAGTTTGATCTGAATTAGATCGAACTGAGATTGATAAATTGGATTTATTCCAGATATAATGATAATATTCTTCACAAATAGAGAAACTTGGCAGTTAGTGACCGAAACGTGTTGTTTTTCTATCAAGAATCAATTTTGATTTTCAGTTTTTTTCCATAGAATGACCTACATAATAATTTAGGTCAAGTTCAACAATAGTTGAGGTTTTTCCTCGAAAAGAAGTAAAATTAGCGATATTCGTTCGGGAAAAAACTGTAAACCTTACGATTGTCTCAGAAGAGAAAGGCGCTTGATTCTACATCTGTTGTAGGTATTTTGGACGAAATTTTGTTTGATCATTTTGTCGCTCGTATCAGGCTGCCTATAATTTCCTCCAAAATTTAAATGAATGGAGTCTGCGGTTGGCTCTAGGTGAAACAGTATAACCATTTTATTTAAAAAAATTTCACAGAGTATTTTTGTTTCACAGTTTATTCAGAATCCTGACACGTGTTTCGGTCTTTCGATCATCTTTAAAGGAGTACGAAAGGTAACTTAACTCAAAAGCCAAAATTACATAAAGAACACATTCCTATGAGACCTGTTGTTTCATATATAAATTCACTAGCTTATAATTTATGTAAAAATTTGGCTACAAATCTTCCATCTATAATAAATTGTACTTCACCGTATATTGTCAAAAATTCTTAAGAATTAATTAAGAAATTAAAACATACTACCTTATCAAACAAATGTAAATTCATCTCATTCGACGTGAAAATTTCCAAAACTTCAGAAATGTGTTTAGAACAGAATTATTTTAAATTCAACAATGGGAAGTCCAATAAGTCCATCCTTAGCTGAATTATTTATGTCTAACTTTGTAAAATTATTATGCACCACCAGTTCAGATGATAAGTGGGTAAAACTCGTTCACTTTTGGGCCAGATATGTAGATGACGTATTTTGCATTTGGACTGGAACTGAGAAGTTGCTATCGCAATTTTTGAATTATCTGAATAGCATAAATGAAAATATAAAATGCGCAATAGAAATGGAAAAAAATTCTTCAACCAACTTCTTAGATCTTAATATAAGTCATAGTAATAATAAGTTCGAATTCGACACTTTTCAGAAAACCTACCACTACTGATACCATAATCCAATCAAAATCTAATCATGGCAAATTAAAATGTCAACATTTCATAGCTTTATTCATAGACTTTTGAGCATCCTGTTGAACGAAGTCAATTTCCGAAAAGAAGTCAATATAATTGAAACTATAGCGGTGAACAATGGCTATAGAACTGAAATCATTGACAAAATGATTAAAAATAGAAATTTTCTACAATATTTAAAGAAAATTATATCCATATAAAGGATCCTTATGAAGAAAATATGGTTTTCAATGCCTTATATAAAAAGTTTCAGCAGTAGGATCTCTAATGGTCTTCATAATATGGGAATTAATTATTTAGCAGTAAATATAAATAATTTAGCTAAAATGTTGGTGAAAAATAAAGAAAGGAACCCGAAATTTTCCGAATCGGGGATTCATCCAAGAAAATGTGATGATTGTAATGCTACATATATAGGACAGACAGGCCGATGTTTACAACATAGAATCAAAGAACATAGGATGTATATTTTGAAAACCCATAAATCCACAGTTTTTGCAGAATATTGTATAGAAAATTAGCATTTTTCTGATTATACAGATGTCACTTTACTATTTTGTGTTAAGAAGGGTGAATTGATGGACTATTTGGAAATTCTTTCAATCAAAAGAGCCTTTGAGAAAAAGGAGAAATTAACAAATTCCCAAATACTCTTTGGAAACACCCCCATATTGGATGCTGTTATTTCCATGCACCGTAAAGATACACAGATGTGCTAAGTGTAATAAAAGAACCCTCTCAATGTTGAGTTTAGTTACTTTTTGTACAAAAACCTGGTAAGCTATCAAAAAATATTGGGTAGCCTTCTGCAAATCAATACATTTGTTGAAACATCGCGAATCCAACAGGACTCCGATATCGGTCCTGCAGAATTCACGCTCTGTTCAGCAAATAATCGACCCAAAATTAGGAACTCGGGCGAAACATGGCCCGTGAAACAAAGGATATAAAATTATATCCTCTCGCAGTGAATACAAATTTCATGGTATTCAATACACCACATATATCTTCAGTTAACTCCTTTCAAAATTCCATTTCCAATACCAAAATGAATCCACAGAGGAGACCAATAAATCAGTCGGCAAATCACTTGATGCGATGCATATAGGTCATAAAAACTTAAAGGGAACGTTTGCCCATAAGGGTCTTTGGCCAAACTACCTTACTTCGAAACTCCCATTATGTTCTGAAGTACTAAAATCGAAAATCTCTTGTTATGGAGTATTCAGGACGACTTATTATCGAAACAAAATAAGATTGAACATTATCTCTTGCCCTTACCTAAGGATATAAAAATGCACTTTCAAATCTGTAGAATATTTGATTATGTATGGGCCAAAAGCCCACAAACACAAATACATTTCGCATCCTAGCCCACTACGGGTAATGCAAAATTCAGCAAAGTGGCCTCCGAAAAGGTGTTCAGATACTGATTTACGTGAGGCATGTCTATTCCATCCTTTTAAAAATTCTAAGAGGAAAAAGAATTATCATATCGATCCGGTTTGAATCATGCTCACAAAATAAATTTAAGGCCGAAATAGATTCGATGAAACCCATTGAAAATATCCATAATAAATCTCGTCTGGGTTTCCCCGACCCCTTCAAGAATGAGCACTTTTTACATAAAATAGACGGTGCATTATCTCACACTTTGTTTCTTGAGGGACAAGAACACCCCATTCTGTTGCCTCCCGATCACGTTATAATTCGTTTTGTCATTTGCATAGAGCAAAATACATCCAAAGCGGTTGTGGCACCGCTACAATACGAAAGTAAACAAGGAGTTATACCTGTAAAGTTAGAAATTCTGATAAATTATTAATTCAGAAATTTATCCAAACATTCACGGTTTTCGTTAATCAACTTTTTTCTCAAAAGGTTAAATACCACCTATTTTGTTTTGATAATTCTACCAAATTTTCAACTTGTCGATGAATTATATATTTTATTCACTATTTCGCAATCATATGAACTATAGGAAGTTCTCTTGTCTTGTTTATATATTCCATATTTCATTATTCCGGAGGAATTTGGGAAGATACATTAAAATCATTCACAAAATTAATTAGTTAGTCGTTAGTGTTTCAATACAAATATTCATGCAATTGAAAAAGTTTACAATTGAAATATACCCAATGTTCAATTCTTATAACTCATAGATTTTTGAATCAAATGAGCGCAATTTTATATTCATTGTTATTTCCTTATGGGTGGTACATTGGCATATTTTTCCACAAAAGGATCTGGTACACATCTTCAAATACTTGTCAACTTTGTTACTATACCAGTATTTTGATGTTACAATAGTACAAAAAATGTGTGAATAAATTTTTGTCTCTTTACCTTGTTTAAACAACCATTGTCTCACTGCCATTTATGTATTTCAGCGATTGCTTTACTTTGTTGTTAATTCAATGTAATTTAATGAATTTTATGTAGCATGTGTGTATCTACATTTATGCGTTTCATTCATTGATTCACTTCGTTTTTTTAAATATTTTATTTAGCTTCTTTTCGGGAAATTATCACCCCTTTAGTTTTTTAACGTGATAGTTCAAGGGGGAGATTATGTTTCAGCTCACAAGAGACGGCCCTGTCTCCGTTCGATATAATTTATTCCCTTTTTTTCGATACTTAGGTTTTTTCATGTTGACAATTTCAATCTAGAAGGTTTTGAGTTTTGCCATTCGAAATGTGAAGTGATATTCGATACTTCAGCTAATTTGTTTTCCAATGATCATATATGACCTTAGCAAACATGGGTTGATATATTTAGTGCCTATCAATAAGTTATATTCGATGACATAGCATTAAGAATTAAAATCAGTTTCATCCCATCCTCATCTACTTGCTAGTAGTAATCTCATAATTTATTTCCATAACCAATGAGAAAGTTTATTTCACTTATTCAGTCCACCCACAAAGAGGCTTTCTAATCAATTCCGTTAATTGCCCTCTTTTTGTTTGAAGAGATGCAATAGATGCAATAAGACACCTATAACATTTAGTTATTGAAACTGTAGAATCATTATCATCCTGATAATCAACCTTGTCGTTTGTGATAAGAGATTGCATCATTCCTTCGGTAGTAATCAACCTTTGTCGCTTGTGGCTTCTACCTAAATTATTTCATTATGATCCTGATAGTCATATTTGCCTTTTGTGGCTTCGGCCCAAGTTATCGCATTATACCTTTGATAGTCAATCTTGTTGCTTGTGGCCTCTCGGTGCAAGATGTTGCATTATCATCCTGATAGTCACTCTTGTCGTTTGTGCAAGATATAGCATTATCAATGTGATAGTCAACCTTGTCGCTTGTGGCCTCTCGGTGCAAGATGTTGCTTTATCATCCTGATAGTCACTCTTGTCGTGTGTCCAAGATATAGCTTTACCAATGTGATAGTCAATCGAAAGGTCACAAGCCACCTTTCGATTGCATTATCCTTGTGATAGTTGTGATTGGTACTGAAGTTCTAACACATGAAATAATATTTATTGTAAGGAATTGCTGTATGTAGAGATACCTTTTTGAATTCTTCGAAAGTAATTGATTACACTTTAACCAATTAGTATGCAAATTCTTGGTTAAGCAATTAAGCATACTTCAAATGGGGGTGAAAGAGGGATTTATATTAGACTTAAATGCTTTATTCACAGCCTAAAATACATATATTTGATTGATTCGGTCTTTACTTGGTGGAAACTCATTTTAATTAAAAAAATGTATATTAAACAGTAATTTATTTCAACAAAAATGTTTGTAATACTACAACAATTGTTTCACCACGATGTGGCTTCTTCAGGTATTACATTGTACAGTACAATTTTTGTTCACGACACAGACTTCAATTTTATTGGTTTCAATTTTGAGTTCACTTTTCACAACTTAATATCTAATTACAAATGAATAATGTAGATAATACATTCACTTCCAGGCCTTTAATGCGTTATGAGTAACTGAGAGAGAAAGAGAGAGAGAGTTTCTTGGAAGTTTAAAGTGAAAAATGCAAATATAAAATAATTCGAGCGCAGAGATAAAAATGTTTCACTAGTTACGAGAGCTTACTTCAAGGGGATGTGCGTGGGATCGGAACTTGTCTTCAACTCGTAACCTGCCTGGGTGCAGGGGATGTGTTCGACTCGGTGCCTTTTTGCTAACTGGTGGATGAGAGAGTGGGTTTGGGTCCGAAAAGGTGGCTCAGGTAATTCCGATACGACAATAGTTTTGAAACGGCTAAAACGGTTCTAATGTGTTTCTAGGAATAATCTAAGGGAGAAATATCTTCGTTTTTTAATTGATGTTTAGGCCCGTTTAAGTTTCTAGGAATTAAATGATTCATATTTGAAAGGCCTAAATTGTTGAATTCTGGGGACGTAATTGTTACGTACCTGCAAAGTGAATTAAAAATTCTTTGTTCAAAGTAAATTTGAACACTTATGTATACTAATTATGTATATTTATTTCATTTTGAAACGCACAAAGATACAACATTTAGAAGTTTTCATTTTTATTACCAACCTACGAGTATATCGAACTGTGAAATTCATAATCATAACATGACGTGATTTAGAAATATGGAAACTATAAAATAAATCAATCGATTGAAAAATTTCTGAATGTATCTACATGGCCTTTCAATCATTTTCAAAATATAAATTTTTCTATATTAGGAATAGTTACTTACCATGGATTTGTTCATCTCATTTTAATGTTTGTTTGAATTCTTCATTAATTATGTTCACTTTTGTAATTTATTATTGATTCACTGAAACAACTATACAATAATTTGCAATTGAATCAATTTTAATACATCATTTATTTTTCTCTATATGGCATAATTCCTTAATTCCAACTTGCTTTATCACTGTGACGTACTAGAAATAAAACAATCAGAAAAGGGTATAAATAATTGAACACGTATTCGATTTGATCATAGTTTATTGTGCCTTTATTTACAAAAATTCACAGCTCTAAAGGAAACATTCGTACCTTAATATTTATGGGATTCAAAAATGTTCAATCTTATTTTTCAAACGAATAATTCGGTATTGAACATCTGGAATATAAATCGAGTCAACACATTTATTTCATCTTGTAGAACACATACGAAGAAATTAGAGAAAAAAGGGAGAGAATAAGAACATATATGGAAACATAGAAAAGAAGTGTCAATATTCGAAATATATAAAATTAATAAATCTCAGTTTGTGAGATGCTTGATTTTCAATGGCTAAAATATTGTATCGAGATAAATTCGCCAACAATTTTCTCGTTATGATTGTTGATGAGAATACTTCGGTATTTCTAGCATTCTAGTCATTTAACAGATCAAATCACAAGAAATGCAACAGCTATCCATTATACACAACGCAGTCAATATACACAAATATATACAAACCTACATACCACAACTATTTAAATAATATGTACAAGTTCATCACTCTTTTTAAACCATCTGCAGTCCTTTTGTTATATTTTCTACATGTTCTTTGGCTTTTAGACGCAACGCAGCTATGGAGGTAGTTCTGAGATCGGGGTTTGTATTGGGAGAGTGAGAATGGGCTACTGGTGGCGGTCTGCTGAGCTCTGTAGCTATAGGGGATGTCAAATAACTAGGGTAACCTGTTTGGGGATGACTCAGAAATCCAGGAAGGGCTGACAGTAGAGGTGGTGACAACCAGGGATCCATGGGGAGAGCCAAACTGCTACCTCCTGCTCTGGAGAGTGTTGAAACTGCGTGGTATTCGCTGAGGCCTAGTCTTGCTGCTTCCATTTTTTCTTGTCGTCTCCATTTTGCTCGTCTGTTTTGGAACCACACCTTGAAAGAAGAAGAATCATTAGAATCACTAGATTCAAGTCTCACACAGAGAAGAGCCAAAATGATCTGTCTTCGATATTTATATGAAAACATAGTTAAATCAACAAATATATTCCTGATATCAACATCATATACAGAGTAATATAAATATTTTAAAAAATTTTTAAAAAATTTCAAAAAATTAGCCTTCTACATATTTAATTCCAAAAGATTATATTCAATGATTATAACTTCTGAAAATAAATAATATATAAAAAAAACTCAAGATATGCAAAACATTACTGAAAAACAAGTTTTAAAATCGACTTTGCTCATCAGTATTCAAATATTCATATTCAATAAATATAACATCAATTAATAATATATATTCAACTCACCCTTCACTCTGAAGGGTGAAGGGTGAGTTGAATATATATTATTAATTGATGTTATATTTATTGAATATGAATATTTGAATACTGATGAGCAAAGTCGATTTTAAAACTTGTTTTTCAGTAATGTTTTGCATATTTTGAGTTTTTTTTTATATAAGGTACCTTGGTTAGATATCCAATAATATTGAATAGTCTAAGTAAGATAGTTTTGTGATGGAATTCTTAAGATTATGTTGGATATTCTTGAAAGATATTGGTTTTCATAAGATTGATAAGCAGAAACAAAATTTTGTCTATTCAAAATGTTTAATTTATAGGATTTTGGTTAATAATTTTTATTTATTGGATTTTGTTATAACATTCGGATGTCTTATAATGAATGTTTATTTTATGTCATGATATAAGTGGTACTTATACGACATTATTTTAATTTATTTTCAGAAGTTATAATCATTGAATATAATCTTTTGGAATTAAATATGTAGAAGGCTAATTTTTCAAAATTTTTTAAAATTTTTTAAAAATTTTTTAAAATATTTATATTATTTTATATACCTTCTATCAAGAATTGACCTCTATTTATGTTATATACAGAGTAGTTTCAAAGTTGAGCCTTTTCTTAACAGAAGGTAGATCTCATCAAAATTAACTATTTCACCAATTCATGTTTTTAAATACAGTAGGGTTCTGTTACTTGGGACTTCAAACCAAAGAGATATTATCCCTATGCCTTAAGCGCGATTGTGATTGGATATAATATGTCAAATGTCAGTTCCGCGTTAAAAACAATCTTGTGATAATTACAAATATATTTACCTTCGTGAATTCATTGAAAGACGCCGCATATTCTTCAAATATTAAAAACTTGCAATGTTCAAATATTCCATTGATTCTGATTCCCAGCAAAAAATCGATGTTACTCCTGATTTTATATAGACATTCGAATAAGATCGTATAACTGACAAATCCGTTGTTAACAGTGAAATGTTAATCTGGATTCAGCCTTTGAATTAATACATGCTGTTAATCTGGGCCTCATGCTCGCTGACGTCGCCAGAACTAACAGAACTGGACTTAAATTTCTGGGAATCGAATTTTCCTGAAAGGGCTTCCAGCTGTATCCTCAAAAAATTTTATATCGGCGATTTTTGTTGAAGTGGTTTATTTTGACGAGTTACGCCTTTTGTTGAAAAACTCTCAACTTTGAAAACACACTGAATAATTAGTCAAATACATGTTTGATTATTTTCAGTAATTTTTTAATATGCAAATTTTGTAGGTCACATAAATTTTTGCTACTTGGAAGTTCCATAATTTTTGCTTGGTTTTCATATGTTTTTTAGTCTTCGATAATCTATCATGGAACATCTCTTTCGATAAAGCAGCTAAGAAATTCAATATATTGCCATACCATGATGGTGTCAATCAGTATATAATAATATATCTGTGAAATTTTTGTCTCTTCATACCTTGAATAAACTAATTTGGAAATATTGCGTTTATGAGAATAATCTTCTATACATTTGCCTTCTTTCGGCAGAAACGTTAATATATTCTTGAATGAGCCCAATATTTAGTTGATATGTAATTTGTAATGAATTCCTAGTTCAGCAAGCTCTTCTCGGTGCAAATTTATATCAGTGAGATATCGTAAGAGATTGATTTTAGTGGTAAGACAATATCAATTAATTTAACCATGAAAATTATAATATAAAATGAAGAAATTTCCTATCCTTCGTTACCCATCAACAAACATAAATTTGTGGGTAAATTCAAAGAAGTGGAGAGGAACAGATTACCAGAGGAAAGTGTTATCAATATTCACTCAATATTACATTATTCTAAAAATAAGTCTGATTCTGTTTAAATCAGCCCCCCACTAGCCTCCGAATTTATAAAATTCACACGCATCCAAATTCGTTTTAATAGATTGTATCGTTGATTTAGTCCAAATTATATGTTTGTTTTCACGTAAAAGCTTTTTTGTGGTAGCTTTTTATCCTTTTGTACATTAGCGTTTGAGGAATTACCTCACGGACGAATTGGACCGAAAAGCAGTCGTTAAAAATTCACTGCCAGAAATTGTGTGCCCCTAATGTGCCAGTAATATATCATAACATAAATAAATCATTCCGGTTGAAAATAGCGGGTTACAAATTCGCTTTATTACCTTCTGTTATACTCTACCTTATCTTTAGGGGATCGGACTCTGATATTCATTAATTTCGCTGTGGTAATGGCAATCTTCAAATGTTATTATGAGGTGTACTCAAAAGTGGATAGGATTATACAGACTGTTTGAAGGTGATATTTTATATTTTAAGGAAGGTGAAAGTTCATGAAAAATCGCCAATGTGAAAGTTGCAAATAAAGCCTCTTAAATTCATGTGCCAGTCCACGAATTATGAAGATATGTATTAAATTGAGTGGGTCTTCGTAGAAGAGACTTTCAATAGAACGAAAATCCAAAGAAACAGGAATTCTGTGTTCCTTAAAAAAAATGCTCTTTAAAATATCTTTATTTCATATAGTTTCAACCATGCTTCAAACTGAAGAACTAATTAATTTTTTCCTTCAATAAATCATACTCTTTCAAAACCAGAATATTCAGGGAGTAGCTAACAATCACTGCAAATAGTTTATATGTCATAGCTACATTGCAACTTCGCGGAATAAGATAATCTCAAACTAAAAGCATTTCATCTTAGCACATGGAACAAAATTTACCACAGAAATAAGCTAATATTCAGTTCAAAATTGAGATGGACTTGCCAAATACCTCCTAAAATTTTATGAAGACTCTGAAATAATTTGAAAGCTGATTCATGACTCCAGTAAAATATTGTTTACATTCAAACCAGCAAAAATTTTGAGTGATTCCACTAGGAAATACCTACATTACGATAATCAAAAAATTTTGTATCATAGAGATTCAACATAATATGCTTAAAATATTTTCTTTTAATTTAAATATACTAGTAAAATATTGACTTTTTTTGGTTTTTAATAAGCAATCAATACGTCTTTGATATAATTAAAAAATATATAAGAGACAGTATTTTAATTTCCACAAAAATGTTTATAATACAACAATTGTTTCACCATGATGTGGCTTCTTCACAAACGGTTACAACCCCTTTCTTATAGACAAAATGGTATCCAATAAACAAAAGAACATGGCATTAAATCTCGTGTACCCAGTCATAAAAGAGGACAATACACAGAAA
The DNA here is from genome assembly GCA_034642435.1 of Megalocaria dilatata. Taxonomy (NCBI): domain Eukaryota; kingdom Metazoa; phylum Arthropoda; class Insecta; order Coleoptera; family Coccinellidae; genus Megalocaria; species Megalocaria dilatata. The sequence goes on along the minus strand of CM067856.1, from coordinate 40,527,847 downwards.
TATTTTTAGTTATCTTATGTCAATGGATTATCTGAAAATACTGCTAAATATTTCAAAAGTTGTTTCAATTATAACGCGGCTTTTAAGACAATTAATAACCTTAGTACCTACATAAAAAACAATAAAAATCGAACAAATAAAGAAAATAAATCCTGAGTCTACAAGTTGACTTGCAAAGATTGCCCTTTAGTATACATTGGGCAATCATCAGATCATTCAAGAAACGTGTCCAAGAACACCAAAGGGGTTATATATCCAATTCTTTACATTCGACATATGCTAATCATCTTAAGGAATTCAGGCATAATTTCAACAATATCTATGAAATTATCCACGTCGAAAGCAAAAGTTCTAAATTAACACTTTTAAAATTTCTTAAATCAACAGGTGCAATGCCCGTAAAATCCTTTTGAATGAATAAACAGATGTTCACAAGTCTCCATTACTAATATCTTTTCCCAATGGCATTTTTAGTAGCAAATTCCAATAAACACCTTGAGTTTTCAGGGTTTGTTTTTCCATTATTTTATCACGTACTTATCAATGTATTCAAACTTAGTTACACTGGACACCATCAGCCAGTAGAATATAGATGCCTGAAGAAGTCACACCGTGGTGAAACAATTTTTGTATTATAAACATTTTAGTGAAAATTGAAATACTGTCTCTACTATTTTTTTAATTGAAATGAGTTTCCACCAACTAAAGGCCGAAGCAATCAAACGTCTTTGATATACATTATGACAAGAAAGTACCGGGAATTATCGATTTAAATCTGGCGGGGCAATGAGGCAGTTAAAAAAATTTTTTCCTAGGTTGGTACCACTGTCCTTAATTAGTATGCCAAGCTTGAGCGGGATCTGTCAACTAGTGTATTTGCAACAGCTGATTAAGTCAGTCGATGTCAGAGTGCGTGCCGATTTTTACTATGGGTGATTACGTTGAGGCGATAACACGCCTTCTCACCGAGCTACGATTGTGACTGACTTTCTCGCCAAAAACTCAACAAACGTGCTTCAGCAACCACCGTATTTGCCGGATTTGGCTCCCTGCGACTTTTTCCTCTTCCCAAAACTAAAATTGCCCCTTCGTGGCACCCGTTTTAATTCGATTGAAACCATAAAACAAAATTCGGCGCGAGAGCTAAAGTCCATCCCGGAAAGCGCCTATAAAAATTGTTTCGATAATTGGAAGTGCCGTTGGCATAGATGTATTGGAGCAAATGGAGCCTATTTTGAAGGCGACCCAATAAATTTTGACGATTAAATGTAAAAATGTTGTTTTAATTGAAAATTCCCGGTACTTTCTTGACAGAGTAGTATTAAAGTTTGGACCGTACCTATTCTGCTAAAATTTTGTTTTTGAAGTGAAACCTCAGATTGATAATTTGTTTTGAGTACTAAAAAGTAGGGCATCTAGAGTTTGCATTTTGAAGACGTGATTATTTCGAGTTTGGCAACAACTCTGTTATTCGTGTTTTGTCGGAAAATTTGGTTAATATTTGACATTAACGAAATAGTTTAATGTTACACTTGAACAAAACTGGGAAACATTGGCATCTTATTTCCAAAATGGTGAATCTTCTAACCAATTTATTAGAAATTTACGTGAAAATTTTAATAGAAATAAAATGCTCTCACGGCAATTTGTGGAACAATTTGTTCGTGAAAGCTGTATCGTTTAGGTTCTTGTCCAGAAAGAATTCTTGCTGTAGCTCAGAGTGAGTCAACATCAACACGTCATCGTGTTCATTACTTCCCTGAAGAAAATTTCGCATGAATATTTCGATATGAAGGCTCGATATAGCCAATCAAAAATGAAACAGATTACTGTTTCGGGTAAGAAGGTTATTTACTGTCAACTTTATTCAGATTCTGTCTATTTTGGAGTGTTGTGAAATATTATCTCAGTGCAATTTCGACGTCAAGTCATTTTGCATTCAAATTCATTTTTCGTGAAATTTTTGAATTCATAATATTTTCTAACGTAAACTGAAAATATAAAGTGAGAAATAACGTGCTTGATTCAAAGGCAAATTATTGATGTATAAAAATGAATTAGCAATTCTTTCAAAAGATCCTCAACAGTCTGTGTCAAACCTTGGTAACCAAGATCGAATTCCATGCGTTTCAAAATGATTCTAGCCGTATAATACTTCAAAACGCACCTTCTCATTATGAATCAAAAATATCATTTCTACTATAAAGGGTATATTTTCCTTCTTAACGACCAAAAGCATGTAATATCGAGCTGCTCATCCATTAGTTTTGTTTATCTTGACAGTAATATAATACTGTCCGCAGTTAACGATTCTTTAAATTCCCTTTTTCAGTAATTATATGGCACTTAGTGACCTATTTTCTAGCACGCTGTTTATTTTGTAATCATGACTACTTCTACACTGACAATTCTCAATAAAAGCGTCATAAAACGTTATGTGGGAAATTATTGTGGTGTTTTGACTTTATTATTCAGTACGCTATAGATAATGTTTCAATTAGTTCAATAAAAAAAAAGTATTTATTATTGACTTCTCATCGTTGAAAAAGACATTACGTTACTTTTCTCATTAATTGTTTATCATTTCGTATTGGAAATTGTATCATGGAAACTGTTTATTTTGAGTGGAATGGAAACTTTTTTGGATTCCCGTAGAAGAAGGAGCTCAGCACAAGATTCGAATGATTAATCAATAAGGATGTCTCAAAGTTGTTTAATATATTTTGATTGAAAATAAAGGTAAATACTCATACTTGTTTATTCTTATACGCTCATTCCTTGTTTCATTTTCATTGATGGCTGAAATTGTACGCAAGTGCATTCCAAATTTAATAACACCTTTGAACAATAATATTCAATTCTGATTTCAATGAGATCACGCTTGATCGTTTTACCTCAATACCTTTATCAGTCGTATCTTCTTTCATTGTATATTTCTTTGATATAACCTAATTTTCGTACAGGCCATGCTTATTCAAAAATTGGTTAGTTGTTGCAGAAATGTCTGGTGAAAAAAAGGTATTTTTCGTATATTTTTTAATGATTATTTTGTTCATTCAAATAACTCCTCACTGAAGAGATTTGGGTCCAAATTGATCAGGTGCTTTCTCTGGAGAATGTGCTATATATTCTTTAAAAAGAAAAATGAGAGAAAGTCCTTTTGAATTATATGTTAGACATTTTTTGATGATGGAACTTGTGATTCTTCAACTTCCAATCGGAACATAAATGTAAAGGGTGTTTCAATAAGAGCGCAAGATTTGAATTGCGCGCCATGTTTGACAGTTATATTGTCACATGATTATGACGTGATAGATCCAAAAGTTGACAGATGTGAGTTGGTAAACATGGAGCATTACATGTTAGAACAACGAGTCCTGGTTGTCGAAAATCGTTATCAAAATGGTGAAAGCTAATTGCCGCTATTCGTTAAGTGCGTCCAAGGTTCGGTCGAAATAATGTGCCTTATTCAACTACTGTGAAAAGAATAATCAAAAAATTCGAAAGCACTGGTTCGGTTAGTGATGTGAAACATACGATACGAGCTCGTAGAGGTCGTTCGGAACAAAACATCACGACAGTTCGCGAGAGTGTGACAGAAAGGCCAGAGACGTCAATTCGCCATCGGGCACAAGAATTGGACATTTCAACAGGCACTCTTCAGCGAATTCTCACTAAAGATTTACAGCTGCATGCCTACAAAATCCAACCAACTCAACAACTTCTGCAGTAGATCATGAACAGCAAAGAGAATTCACCAATTGAATCCTTGAGCAATCTGCTGATTTTGCAAACAAAATTATTTTCAGTGATGAGGCCCATTTTCACCTCGATGGCTTCGTTAATAGGCAAAACTGTCACATTTGGATCTTAGAAAATCCACGAATGATTCAAAGCAATGCATCCACAACGAGTCACTGTAGGGTGTGCATTATGATCTGAAGGAATAATTGGACCGTTTTTCTTCGAAAACGAAGAAGGTAATGCAGTAACGGTGAATGGCGAAAGTTATCGTGCTATGATAACACAGTTTCTTGTTCCTTATTTGGAAGCTGTTGATCTTGACGACATATGGTGTCAGCAGGACGGTGTCACATGACATACCGCCCCTCAAACATTGACGATCTTGCACGAGTTTGCTCCTAGTCGTGTCATTTCCCGATTTGATGACCAGAATTGACCTCCACGCCCTTGCGATTTAACGCCTTTGGACTTCTGGCTGTGGTTTATGCCAATAAGCCTGCAACCATCGAAGCATTGAAAACCGAAATTAGACGCTGAATCAATGAAATACCACCACATGTATTCAATAACGTTATAGAAAATTTCGTCAAATATATGCGGACCCTGCATATCCCAGCAAAGCCTTGGCAGCCATTCACAAGATATTTTATTTCATACTTCCCGAATGTACATTCTGTCAAGAAAGTACCGGGAATTATCGATTTAAATCTGGCGGGGCAATGAGGCAGGTAAAAATTTTTTTTCCTAGGTCGGTACCACTGTCCTTAATTACTATGCCAAGCTTGAGCGGGATCTGTCAACTAGTGTGTTTGCAACAGCTGATTAAGTCAGTCGATGTCAGAGTGCGTGCCGATTTTTACTATGGGTGATTACGTTGAACAAAGAATTTGTTTAAAGTTTTGTGTTGCAAATGAATTTTCGTGTGCCGATGCATTGAAAATGTTGCAAAAGGCCTTTGATGATAATGCTCTATCGAAAACTCGTGCATATCAGTGGTACAGAGCCTTCAAGGACGGTCGTGAAGTGGTCGCCCATCGACAGCTTCGATCGAAGATAACGTCGATAAAATTAAGAAAAGGGTGCTGGAAAACCGTCGTACCAGCTTGAGAGAGATAGCACATGATCTTAAGATATCCCACGAGTCCGCACGTACGATTTTGATTGATATTTTGGACATGAGAAAGGTGGCCGCACGACTCGTACCGAAAGACCTGAATTTTCTTCAAAAACGTCATCGCGAACAGGTTGCTTCAGACATGCTGGATCGCTGTAATTCCGATTCTACATTCATGGAACGCATTATAACTGGTGATGAGACCTGGGTCTACGAGTACGATATGTAAACAAGCCAGCAATCATCGGAATGGGTGGCAAAAGATGAGCCGAAACCGAAAAAACCACGCCAAAGCCGCTCGAAAATGAAGGTGATGCTCATTGTTTTCTTCGATATCCGTGGCGTGGTGCACTACGAATGGAGCCTATTTTGAAGGCGACCCAATAAATTTTGACGATTAAATGTAAAAATGTTGTTTTAATTGAAAATTCCCGGTACTTTCTTGACAGAGTAGTATATTTTGTAAATCAATAAATATTTTAATACTTTGCTACAGATAACCATATTTTATTGAGCACTGAAATCTTGCGCTCTTATTGAAACACCCTTTATAAGGTGATGTCTAAATAATTTGGTTATTATTTTATATTTCATTTGATTCTTTATTAGTAAATTTCCACCACATGTGATGATAATATAAATGTCTATAAAGTGATACAGTATACCTGGGACATGTTTCTCAAAAATTTGATTCTAAATGTTTTCATGAGATTTATTCAGTTTGAAATCTGTAGACGTTTTGGAGAATTAATTCCAGCTATTATCCGTAATATGCAAATACTTCTTCATAGTAATTTTCAATATATTTAATTATTGAAATAATCAAATTGACTGCGAAATAAGAGTAATCACTTAGGATAATAGAAGTTCCCTAACCTAATTTAATTACTTATCCATTTTCAGTATCAAGTTTCTTGCAGCTTCTGAATCATCTTAGCTGTGATTGATCAGCACTTTTCACGCATTTGTTAATTATCAAATTACCCAACTATCATGCAAACACTGTGAAGAATAATGAAGTTGGAATTACCATTAGTCAATTTAGCCGATTCAACTGGTCATTTTTTATAAGGATCTGGATATATAATTCCCTAATTAACCACTTGGTCCATAATATTGGTAATTTGTCTCAACAATGTTTAACGGACGAGTTCGCAAAATATCTCCAGTATATATTTCCGGACTTGATAGGCAGATTTTATCTAATAGTTTGAGGAAAAAGAAATCTATTATTTTTTCGGTAGATGGTTGTAGTGGTCGATATCTCGTAAAGTATCGATCAAAAAATTCAAGAATTATGCTCGTTGTCAAGATGACATTTCACACTAAAAAAAATATTTTGTTGTTTTTTATGTGGTCCATTCAGTTGTGAGTTACAGAATGTTAGAAATGGAAGTCAACAAAGAAAAAATTATGTGCATTTTACATTTTCTTTTGATAAGGGCGAAAATTTAAGCCAGACTGCTGAAATTGTGAATAGTGTTTATGGTCTCGATACTATATCAGCTAATTACGAGCAATTTTGGTTTCGTCGATTCCGTTCAGGTATTTTTGTTGAAGTTAACCTCGCACAGGCATGCCCATCGTCGTAAATGTTGATAAAATCACAAAAATAATCGAAGTTGATCGGCATTTTAGTTGTAGTTATATCGCCCAGGAGCTAAAGATCGACCGTAAAAAAGTTTCAAACCATTTGCGCAAAGCTGAATTTAAAAAAAAGCTCAATATTTGAGTGCCACACCAATTAACACCCTAAAACTTCTTGTACCGAATCTGCATCTACGAAGCCTTGGCCAAACGGAATTAAATCAACCCATTTTTCAAAACGATGGTAACTGGGGATAAGGAATGGGTCTCATACGACAATATCGCGTCAAAACGGTGGTGGTCAAAGCGTGGTGAATCAGCTAAAACGGTGGCCAAACCAGGACTTACGGCAAGGAAGGTTCTACTGTGTTTGGTGGGAGTGGAAAGAAATATTTTATTATTAGTTTCTTCCATATGGCCAAACATTAAATTCATATCTCTTCTGTCAACAACTTTGTTGTTTGAAGCTAGCCATTGACCACCAACGGCCAGAATTGACCAACAGAAGAGTTGTTGTGTTCGACCAGGATAACGTTAGACCACACATGTCTGTAGTGACTCGCCAGAAAGTGCAGTACCTTAGTTGGGAAGTTTTAATGAATCCACCATACAGTGCACACCTGGCACTAAGCGATTACCATCTTTTCTCGCATTGCAAAACTTCCTGAGTGATAAGAAATTGTCATCAAGAGAAGATTGTGATTAGCTACTAAAGATTTTCGCCAAAAAGACCAAGACAGGGGCATTATGAAGGTACCTTTAAAATGGTACCAAATTATAAAACAAAACAGTTGATATTTGACACAAATCGGACAATCCGAAACATGTTAAATAAAGTCTTGAAGTTCACACAAAAACAATGGAGTTTTGCTCCCCAAACCTATTGTTTATAAATTGATCTTGGCGTTGAGACTACATAAAAATTACCCTTTCTTGTATCATGCACACAGATAGTATTGGATATAACCGTATGTCCAACGTAATTGTTTGATTATTTGAATATTTTAATATTTACAGATATATTCTGTTAGCCTTCTACATATTCAATTTCAAAAAATTACATTTGATAATTATAACTTCAGGAATTAAATTAATGTCATATAAGTAACACTTATATCAAACGACATATGAAATAAACATTCATTATAAGACATCAAAATGATATAACAAAATCCAATAAATATAAATATATATACTGAATTGTTTCAGCCGTGACTATTTGGTAGTTGATCATAATTAAAACAAATTGTAGAAATTACTATGTTTTACTACCGATAAAAATATATATTACACATTTTCTTGTGACTCGAGTTTCGGGAAAAAAAATTGTTAAAAAAAATTTCATTAGATAAATATTTTGAGTAGACAAAATTTTGTTTCTACTCAGCCCTCTTATGAAAACAGATATGTTTCAAAAATGTTTAACATAATCTTTAATACTTAGGATTATCAATATTATTGGACATCTAACTAAGTTACTTTTATAAAATCTCAAGATATGTAAAAACATTAAAATATTTAAATAATTTCATATACCTTCTATCAAGTATAAACCTCTATTTATTTTATTTTATTTATTATATATAATTATTTGGTTTCCTTAACATTCCTTATACAGATGATCCTTGTGCTATAACACACGCCGTTAAATTGCCTTTCAATCTTTTAGATCAATGGTAAACCACAGAATTATTTATTTGAGTTAACATTACATTTAAATTTTCAGTATTCATTTACCAGAAGCTTTCTGAATTGTTAAAAGGTGAGAAAATATTTTTTGTTGATTGATGTTATATTTTATTGAATATGAATATGATTGAGTAATGACGAAGCCTGTCTTAAAACTTGTTCTTTAGTAATGTTTTTACATATCTTGAGATTTTATAAAAAGTTACTTAGATATCTTATAATATTGAATATTCCAAGTAAGATAGTTTTATGATGAAATTCTCAAGATTATGTTACACATTTTCATAAGAGGGATGAGCAGAAACAAAATTTTGTCTACTCAAAATATTTAATTTAAAGGATTTTTGTTAACAATTTTCATTTATTGAATTTTGTTATATCATTTGGATGTCTTATAATGAATGCTTATTTTATATGTCGTTTGATATAAGTGATACTTACATGACATTAATTTAGGTCCCGAAGTTATAATTATTAAATATAATTCCTTGAAATTAAATATGTAGAAAGCTAAATGAATATATCTGTAAATATTTAAATATTTTTATATACCTTCTATCAAGTATTATTATTATCCTTATCCTCCGACATCTTCTGTGGAGATCCCTCAGAAGCATTTTCAGCTTGTGCGAGTTAGGAGTTCAGTTGTGTTCTGTGTAGGCTTTGTTACTGCTATCTTGCGCCACTTTAGGTCACATCACTGTTAATTTTTGACCCAACAGTGAAATGGTGGCAGACACCCGTCCAACTAGAAAATTTCTTTTCTACCTGAACAGGATTCGAACCCGGACCTCCCGGTCACGAGTCCGATGCTCTCCCGCTGAGCTATCTAGACTCAGTATAAAATTATAAACCTCCATTTGTTTTATTTTAATTTATATAATTGTTGTAGCCTAATAACTGCAAAAAATACGCAAAATGGTCTAAATAATAGGTGCCATGTAAGCGCAAAAATGTTGATAATCATTTTGACAATAATCTTCCACCTGAGGTAGATCTTCTGCTAAAACTATATCGAATATATAGATATTCAATTATCTACGAATATTTTCTCACTCGGGTAATTTTAAAATTTTACTAGCCCTTCGAATAAAAAGCCACTCCAGTCAAATGATCGTGCGGGAGGAAATGATTATAGTCTTCCACGAAATAACAAGCCGATAATTAAGAGATCCTGTGTTCGTCATTCAAAACATCAACTACCAAAGACGAGATAGGTAGAGCCGAAATTCGGCATGGGCTCTCGGCGTACGTCAAGCTGCGATAGCTTGCTAAGACGTCAACGGCAGACCTGTTTTCCGTAACACAATCTCGAACATAATAGGGCCAATCTAGGGCGGCTGCCTCTGAGTTACTCAGTTATTAGACTTCACAATGTCAGTTTATACCGCCAACCAACGACCCCAGTTATTCCGCCCTGCCTGCAAACAACCGTGATTGTCCCATGATAGAGAATTTCGGCGATGTTTCGGATTATAATTAGGATAGTTATAATCGAAGTAATGAATTTTTTTCGTGACATATTAAATAAAGCAATTTGGTAAGACAAGATCTACTGACTAGAACACGGAAACATTTCTTGCAATCTCCTCAGAGTAACTTCGAAGACTCCATAAATGGGGGGCCATCTAGAGTTTGCATTTCGAAGTAGTGGTCATTTCGAGGCTGGCAATACTTCTGTTATTCGTGTTTTGACAGAAAGTTCAATAATTGACATTAACGAAATGGGTCGACTTAAGCTCGAAAAAACTAGGAAATATTAAAAATTTGTGAGTTCGTGAAAATAGATCGTTATTTGATAAAACAATCCGTTTACGATCTTGTCCAGTGAGAACATCTGAAAACATTGCTCCTGTAGCCCATTATGTGGCTGAACATCCATCAACATTATCCCTTCATCGTGCTCAAGAAGTGGATATTTCTCGCACTTCTCCGAGTAGAATTTTGCATAAAGACTTCGGCATGAATGCTAACTAAGTTCAACTACTGCAAGAAGTAAAGGCTCGTGACCATTCGATGCGTTCCACTTTAAATTCAAATCATCTTTAGCGATGAAGCTCATTTTCACCTCGGAGGCCTATTTCTTGTGGAAATCTATTAAGGATAAGTGTTACGCTAATCATCCAAAAACTACTCATACCTTGAAATATGAAATCGAAGTTGCACCCCAAAAAATCGACAATGTACTGAGAAACTGTGGGGTACTGTAGCCAGTCGTGGCGGATATTTGAATGATATTGTTTTTCATTGGTAATGTCAAAGTTCAACCTTCATAATTAAAATAAAATAAGAAAAGGCTTTTTACTTGATAAAAGGGATATAAGAAAATTTGAATATCAAAACAGATTTCATCTGCCAGTCTTCTACAATTTTAATTTCAAAAAAATTTTCATTCAAAAAACTTTTATAATTAAATTAATGTCTTATAAGCACGGCTCATATTTAATAGACGTATAAAATCAAAACTTAATATACAATATCAAATGGAATAAATAAACCAACAAATATAAATTGTCAATTAAAATTAATAAAAAGATATTTGAAGGAGACAAAAGTTTGTTTCTGATCTTACCATTATGAACACCAATTGCCTTTCAAAAATATAAAACACAACTTGAGGATTTCTCAAAAAATATTATTTATTTGAATTATTCATTATATTTAAATAATTTAATTTAAAAATCTCTCAAAACATGTATTATGTCTTCAAAAAACAATTAGAATTCTGATAACCTCTTCATCGGCCCTAAATCACATTTAGAAGTCAAAATCAACCAACAATAAACACAGCTTACCTAAAAGTGGTGACTGGATGATTGCTTGAAACAACTAACTTCAAAATCAAGATATTCTATGTACGTCACAAAAATCACAGAAAACTGTAAGGTATTATAAGGTTTTCTTTAAACCATTGATATTCTATAATGAGATTTTATTAAAGCAAAGTAAAACGCCTTTTCCTATTTTATTTTACACATAACATATAATTATATTTAGGCTTCAATTAAATCTCATTATGGAATATCAATGGTTTAAAGAAAACTGTATAATAACTTACAGTTTTCTGTGATTTTTGTGACGAACATAGAATATCTTGAATTTAAAGTTAGTTGTTTCAAGCAATCATCCAGTCACCACTTTTATGTAAGCTATGTTTTTTGTTGATTGATTATGATTTTTAAATGTGATTTAGGGCCGATGAAGAGATTATCGGAATTCTAATTATTTTTCGAAGATATAATGCATGTTTTGAGAGATTTTTTAATTAACTTATTTAAATATCCTGATATTATCCTAATACTCCTAGATCATCTGTGAAGATCCCTCAGAAGCTTATTCAGCTTGTGCGAGTTAGGAGTTCAGTTATGTCCTGGTAGGCTTTGTTACTGCGATCTTGCCCATCTTTAGGTCACAACACTGTTAATTTTTGACTCAACAGTAAAATGGTGGCAGAAACCCGTCCAACTAAAAAATTTCTTTTCCACCTGAACAGGAATCGAACCCGGACCTTTCGGTCACGAGCCACACTCATAACACTTAAAATGCAAAAATCAACTATTCAAAATTCTTCCTGAGCAAGCAATTTCTGTTGCTTTTGGTACATATTGTAATACCTATATTGTCAACTACAATTTTCAGTTTCATATAGCCATAACCAAGAACTATCACAACACAGAGAATTATATATGATAGTGATGTAATAGTATGTTACTTTTTTCGCATCAACCGACACTAGTTTCTGTGAGCAATGATCAACTATTACAAAAATATTTTTCACATTTAAAAATAATCATGTAAAATTCCCCCAACTCTATTCATAATAATATGAAGTGAAGCTATAATATAAGGTATGTTTAATAACGATTTTAGAGTTTCAGATCACAGCAGTCCGTATAAAAACCAATTTTGGTTAATTTTTAAGTTCGCAGTTGATCGGCCTATGTAACCAAGACTAAATTCAATAAACTAGTGAAATTTGGCCGTTTCTTCATTAATAAAAGTTGAAATAATCAATGTCAAAATTTATAGTTAAATAATCAATTCAAAAAGGTGTAGTTAATGATTGCATCAAATTTTCAGACGTTAATTATATTTGTTCACTGAAAGGAAATCACTTAAAATTCGACAGATATCGTAATGAATTAAAATCTTTCAAGTGAATGATATTTCAATCCAAATCTTAGAATTATGTTATATCGACAGAATATTACTTTACATCATAAAACAAAACTCCAACAAAATACATGAAAATGCGGGAAAGTTTGAATGAAAATATATATTATAAATGACAACGAAAATACCAACTGAATCATTTATCAGATGCCTCATATCCATGCCATTTTTATACTCTTCATTGTCTCAAATACAACACTTTTTTCCAGTTCAGTCAATTACACTAATTTTTTAACGTTTCGAAAACCTTTTCTTTACAAATATTCTAACAAAATTTGAATATCAAAACAGATTTAATCTGTCATTTTTCTACAATTTTTATTTCAAAAAAATTTTTATTCAATATATTTTTAGAATTGAATTAATGTCTTCTAAGCACGGCTTATATTCAAAAGACGTATAAAATCAAAAGTTTATAAACAATATCAAATGGAATAAATAAACCATCAAATATAAATTGTCAATTAAAATTAATAAATAAATATTTGAAGGAGACAAAATTTTGTTTCTGATTTCACCATTATGAAAACTAATTCCTTTTCAAAAATACAAAACATAATTTAAGGACTTCTCGGAAAATATAATTTATTTGAAATATTTAATATATTTAAATAAGTTAATTCAAAAATCTATCAAAACATGCATTATCTTCAAGAAACAATTAAAATTACGGTAATATCTTCATCGGTCCTAAATCATATTTAAAAAATAAATTCAACCAACAATAAATATAACTCACCTAAAAGCCGTCTGGGATGATCGCCTAGAATATCTTGGATTTTAAAGTTAGTTGTTCAAAGCGATGATCCCAGGACGAATTTTAGGTGAGTTATATTTATTGTTGGTTGTTTTTATTTTATAAATATGATTTAGGACCGATGAAAATATTATCGGAATTCTTATTGTTTTTCGAAGATATAATGCATGTTTTGAGAAATTTTTGAATTAACTCATTCAAATATATTAAATATTTCAAATAAAATATATAATATATGTTCTGAGAAGTCCTTAAATTATGTTTTGTATTTTTGAAAAGGAATTAGTTTTCATAATGGTAAGATCAGAAACAAAATTTTGTTCCCTTCAAATATTTATTTATTAATTTTAATTGACAATTAATATTTGTTAGTTTATTTATTTCATTTGATATTGTATATTGGGTTTGGATTTTATACTACTATTAAATATAAGCCGTGCTTATAGGCCATTAATTTAATTCTGAAAGTTTTTTGAATGAAATTTTTTTTGAAATTAAATTTGTAGAAGACTGACAGATTAAATCTGTTTTGATATTCAAATTTTGTTATATTCCTTCTATCAAGTAAAAAACCTTTTCCTATTTTATTTTATAAATATTTTAAGTTTTTTTTTTAGTTGCGACATTATTTCATGAATTGTTTACCTATTGACAACTAATACTTTCTAGACGGAGTATAATATGTTATAATAATCAAATATTTTTAGACACAAGACAATCTCAAAATGTCCGACTTTGTTCAAAATAATAAGAATTAAATTTACAATTTCCTGAAATAAATCGAATCTAGTGATCTAATTCAAATAATTAAGTTATTGAAACTGATTTCAGTTAACTAGCGCACAAAAATAGTGATGAACCTCCTGTCGGACAATGGTTTTTTAATTCAAGAAACTGTATTTTAGTTAACAAATATAGACTGAAATTGATTCGAATATGAGTATCAATTTCAGATGTCTTTTCTGGAGAATGTGTTATCATTTTTTTAAAGGGAAATGAAACAGACCTTTTTGAATTCTATGTATAACATTTTTTGGTGGTTGAATTTCTTATTCGTGAATATCCAATCGAAACAAATTTGACATGGGTGATGGATTTAGATAATTGGGTCTATGGTTTACCAATAAATTAGTGTTGATAATTCTATTTGTCTATAAAATGAAGTTTTCTGAAACATTTTATTCAATTCAATTCTAAAAAGTTTTCAACAGATTTTTTAGATTAAATCTGTAGAAATTTCTAAGAATTGATCTATTATCTGGAATTATTTATATAACCGTTGAAATACAATTGGTTTATTCAGTTTGAAAATGTTGTGAACACTACATAACTCGAGTCACTGTATATTTCAGTAATAAAAAGTGATAGAAAACGAATTTCATTGTAAATATCTATCATGTACCATTATTTCCGTGCATGCTTAGTATTGTCAATGGAACTTTTTTCAAAATTGCCATTAGATTTCAGAAGCATTTTCTACAACCACCTAGTCGTTCGATGCAACGCGAAAAAGCGGTTCAAAGCCAAGAAGGCTCCATTATCGAATTAATCTGATCATTAGCATTTTAATGAAGACAATTTAACAGTAACGAGTTTGATAGTTGGTACTCATGTTGGAAGTTGGTGAGGCGTGTAGAGAGAATAACGTCGCTGCAAGTGAGTTAATTGCCTTAATAGTGAGTAATTAGAAGATGCCCCGGGGGAGGCGCTTTGATTCACCTGCTTTCTCTCTATAAACAACGCTCCTTAAAGCCTTAGCCATGTTAATTAAATCCTGGGAGGATAATTTCGCGCGGCCTCGTTCCTGTCCGGAACTTTGGAGCGGTTTGGGGGAGAGAGGAGGATATGGTGTGTATGTGCGGGGGTAAATACATTTGAGTGAGTTGGGGATGGCTCTGGGAGTAGACATCGTCTGTGGAGGAGTATTTTGAATTAATTTGGTATATTTATATACATTCGTTTGAGTATAAGTTGTTAAGATAAGAAATAATTAAAGTTACGATAAGATCAGTTCAACTTTACATATAAAAAAATAATAAAATCAATTAAACAATGTATAGACTTACCCAGTGCCATCTTAGAAATACATGATACTCAACAAACATATAAGTAGGTACCTTTATATCCAAGGTACTCTATGTTCCATGTTCACAGAAAATCATACAATTGTTGAGGATCATGTATTTCTAAGATGGCACTGGGTAAGTCTATACATTGTTTAATTGATTTTATTATTTTTTTATATGTAAAGTTGAACTGATCTTATCGTAACTTTAATTATTTCTTGAGGATGTGCTACATGTTTTGAGATTTTTTGAAGTAATTTATTTAAATATATTGAATATTTCAAATAAATTAGTTTTTGAGAGGTTCTTGAAATTATGTTTCATATTTTTGAGAAAGAGTTATTTTTCATTAATATAGGATCAGAAAACAATACATTTTGTAACAAACAGGGCTTCGTACGTTTGTCTGAAGAGTTCAGTACGCATGCCTGGAACGAAACAAAAAATGTTTGCTCATTTATATTTTAATTTCAATTGTCAATTTATATTCGTTGGTTTTTCTTAATTCCATTTGATATTGTATGATGAATTTTGATTTTATACGTCTATTAAATATGAACAGTGCTTATAAAGACATTAATTTAATTCTTAAAGTTTCTTCAAAGAATTTTTTGAAATTAAAATTGTAGAAGACAACAGATTAAATCTGTTTTGATATTCAAATTTTGCACTAAATGTTTTTTCAGTAAATTCGATCAATATTCTATATTTTCTTTAGATTCTTTTATCTTGTTTTGATACAGTGTAATGATTGTTAATTCTTTATGTCTACTATAGATAAACAGTGTTTTCTGAGGCATTTATTTAATTAAATTTGAAAGAGTTTTCAAGGAATTCAATAAAATTCAAATTTGTATTATTCTGTTTCATATTAATGAAATTATTGAAAAAGCTTCCATCAGGTGAAAACCCCTTTCTTATTGTTTTATTCTATATATTTATATAATAATTAAAATTTTAAAAATTGTAAATATCATACAGATTTATTCTGTTAACCTACTACAAATTTTAGTTCCAAAAAATGTTTTATTCAAAAACTTTCAGAATTAAATTAAATGAATATCTTGCAGCATAATCTGGCAATTTAGTAGACATATAGTATTAATCACTTATCACATAGAACCAAGGAGAAAAAAAAGAATTCGAAGAACTATAAATGATCAATTAAATCTACACAATAAATACTTGAAGGGGACAAAATTTTGTGTCGTTCCTTGCTTCATTAAAACCAAATTCCATTCCAATAACGCAAAACATAATCTCAAGAACTTCTCCGCAAGCAACTTGCTCAAAATAAGTTCCTTCAAATATTAAATCCTAAATTATGCAGAACATTTGCAAAAAGCAATTTAGAATTATTACAATGGAAACTTATCAGCCATACTTCACATTTAAAAAATAAAAATAATTAACAAAATATATCTTACCATAGAAACTGAATGCAGATAACTGAACCAACACTAGAATGATGTGAACTTTTAAGAATCCTACGTATCCTATGTTCGCCACAGCAAGTACACAAAGTTTGCAAGGTATTTTATAGACTTCCTTAAAACTTAATGACAATATGTTATAAGTGTAAACCAAAATAAATAATTATTATGTATACAATAAAATAATAAAAAGAGGTTTTTACTTGATAGAAAGATTATTTAAAAAAATTTACATATCCTACAGATTTATTCAGTTAACCTCCTATAAATTTTAATTTCAAAAATTTTTTTATTCAAAAACTTTAAGAATTCAATAAAATAAATGTCTAAGAACACACTGTGCCAATTTAGCATACATATAGAATTAAACACTTATCACACATTCGATTTAAAGGCAGTCCTTAAAATATCTTGCAATTTTTGTGTAGTTTCTGTGGCGAACATAGAATACGTAGGATTTTTAAAAGTTCACTTCACTCTAGGGTTTGTTCAGATATCTGCATTCAGTTTGTTTGGTAAGATATATTTTGTTGATTATTTTTATTTTTTAAATGTGAAGTATGAGTTCCGTTGTAAAAATTCCAAATTGCTTTTTGAAGATGTTCTGCATGTTTGGAGTTTTTTTGAAGGAACTTATTTTGAGCAAGTTATTTTTGAAGAAGTTCTTGAGGTTATGTTTTGCATTTTTGGGAAGGAATTTGGTTTTAATATAATAAGGAACGAAACAAAATGTTGCCCCCTTCAAGTATTTATTTTGTAGATTTAATTCTTTAATCTTTAAATTCTTTTATTCCCTTTGGTACTGCGTGATAAGTGTTTAATTCTATATGTCTACTAAATTGGCACAGTGTGTTCTTAGACATTTATTTAATTTAATCCTCAAAGATTAACAGAATAAATCTGTATGATATTTAAAAATTTTTTTTAATAATCTTTCTATCAAGTGAAAAACCTCTTTTCATTAAATTACAAATTGTAATTTAATTCATACACACAGTGTTTTTGGATATAACTCACTTTTAAAAACTACTTTATACAACCATTGTATATTTGCTGTGGACGAAGATAAAATGCGAATGGTAACCGTTAAGAAACCATTTGAGTTCTATCAAAGCTTTGAAAAGCCACGAGATCATATAGTAGGATATTGATTGTTTTTATTTTGCTGTCATGAAAATGGACTGAAGATTATCGGTAAGAATCTCAAATCCACTTTTCGAAGATCTGCTTCATATTTTTGAGGAGCTTTTCAAAAAGTAGTTATTTCGAAGAATTCTTCAGTTTACTACTCTGTCAAGAAAGTACCAGGAATTTTCAACTAAAACAGCATTTTTACATTTAATCGTCAAAAATTATTGGGTCGCCTTCAAAATAGGCTCCATTTGCTCCAATACATCTATGCCAACGGCACTTCCAATTATCGAAACATTTTTTATAGGCGCTTTCCGGGATGGACTTTAGCTCTCGCGCCGAATTTTGTTTTATGGCTTCAATCGACTCAAAACGGGTGCCACGAAGGGGCAATTTTAGTTTTGGGAAGAGAAAAAAGTCGCAGGGAGCCAAATCCGGAGAATACGGTGGTTGCTGAAGCACGTTTGGTGAGTTTTTGGCGAGAAAGTCAGTCACAATCGTAGCTCGGTGAGAAGGCGCGTTATCGTCATGCAAAATCCATGAGTTGTTCGCCCACAAATTTGGCCGCTTCTTACGGATACGCTCACGCAAACGTTTCATAACGCCTAGGTAATACTCCTTGTTTACCGTCTGACCCTCTGGAATGAATTCGTAGTGCACCACGCCACGGATATCGAAGAAAACAATGAGCATCACCTTCATTTTCGAGCGGCTTTGGCGTGGTTTTTTCGGTTTCGGCTCATTTTTTGCCACCCATTCCGATGATTGCTGGCTTGTTTGCATATCGTACTCGTAGACCCAGGTCTCATCACCAGTTATAATGCGTTCCATGAATGTAGAATCGGAATTACAGCGATCCAGCATGTCTGAAGCAACCTGTTCGCGATGACGTTTTTGAAGAAAATTCAGGTCTTTCGGTACGAGTCGTGCGGCCATTTTTCTCATGCCCAAAATATCAATCAAAATCGTACGTGCGGACTCGTGGAATATCTTAAGATCATGTGCTATCTCTCTCAAGCTGGTACGACGGTTTTCCAGCACCCTTTCCTTAATTTTATCGACGTTATCTTCGACCACTTCACGACCGTCCTTGAAGGCTCTGTACCACTGAATTGCACGAGTTTTTGATAGAGCATTATCACCAAAGGCCTTGTGCAACATTTTCAATGCATCGGCACACGAAAATTCATTTGCAACACAAAACTTTAAACAAATTCTTTGCTCAACGTAATCACCCATAGTAAAAATCGGCACGCACTCTGACATCGACTGACTTAATCAGCTGTTGCAAACACACTAGTTGACAGATCCCGCTCAAGCTTGGCATAGTAATTAAGGACAGTGATACCAACCTAGGAAAAAAAATTTTTACCTGCCTCATTGCCCCGCCAGATTTAAATCGATAATTCCCGGTACTTTCTTGACAGAATGTATGTGAGGCATTTTTATATTGGTATTTGGTTTCATGATACCGTTATGAAACAGTGATGTTTCCACTAAATAGTTGTTGAGTAAGTTCGATTAATATTTCTTTGGATTCTTTTATCTCTTTTTGATACTGTGTAATGCGTGGTGATATTTCATAAAATTGAAATTTGTAGCCAAGTATAACAGAAATACCTTGTTTAATATTTAAGATATTGAGAAGGCATTCTATCAATTAAAAACCCCTTTTTATTGAAATATGGATAACTAAGTACCTTTCTATGATAGTTTCAAGTTCAGGTTCTATTTGCATCCCTTTGAAGATGAAACATGTCAGGATTCTGCATAAACTGTGAAGCCCGAGTATCAATTTTTTGAATGGAATTGTTATAATTATTATGATTTCGGACTTTTATTGCCTGAATTGTTTCGGTATACAATGTTCCTTAATGCTGACAAAAAAACTTGACACAAAATCTTCAAAGACAAAAAAGTATTCACTTGAAAGCGGTCAGAGATTCCTAACTGACCGAAACGTCGTGAAACACACAATACAATTCCTTATTGTGACAACCTCTGTTACGAATTTACCTTAAGAGTTTGTTTATTATTCTTAATAAATATAATTCGAAAACTATAATAAATAATGAAAAAAGTTATAATAAAAAATAATACGTATGAAAAAATTCAATTTGAACTATTTCTTATGTGATCACATTAATCCATAATAGCTCTTTCCATCTTAGAATATATTTTACCTTTTTTGCATTCCATTTCGCACGTTTGTATTTTTTTTGTCTTTGAAGACAAAATTCAATTCATTTAATCTATGTAACTTTTACAGCATCTCGTAAACCTCAATCTAAATCTGATTGTGGTGTTATGGTAATTTTTAATTTCTTGCATCGAAGTAATGCATGATGCTTTGGAAATTCTGCCACATAAAAATATTCTTCTTGACTTAAGATTGCGTCTTGAAAATTATGTGTATTTCTTGGACGACTTAATTTTTTCCCAACAAATTGTCCGCCAATGTTTGTGTTCCTCAATTTCTCTCGGTACGTTGGTATCTTTTGTTCGGTATCTCAGCATGCACAAATGCTTCTTCAAGATAATCGAATTGTATAAAGAAAACGTAACACATAATTACTCCCTTTCAACCCTGTCGGGTGATATAACTGAAAAGCCTAGTTCCACATGACTTAATGGAAAGAATCATTATTATTCCATCATCGCGAATGGATGGATTCTCGAGTATCTCTTCAACACTGCCACCTTTCGGTGAATACTCTCAAACACACCGGCCCTTTAATTTAATGACCCTTTTTAAGTGATTTCTTTTCGAGACACAATAAATTTCGTTGGGTCCATTATGTAACAAATGCGTCAGTTGTCGGAGCCTGTTAGAACGTATGGAAGCCTTTCTAACCCTGCAATAGGAGGGGGTAAGGGTTGGATTGTGGCCAGTCAGGCGCGTAACTGGCGTATACCACAGACAAATTCGGGGGAAGGATCTGTTATTATGTAAGTTTGGAATTTGTAGACATTTGATTTATGCATCAGAAGCAGATTTCGGAATTGCCGAACTGAGGAGCTGGAATGGCAACTTTATGGCCATATCCAATTCAGGCAGAAGATGAGTTTTAATATTGAGTTTTCAATAACAACAGATTCAATTTCTTCATATACATGTTAAGTGCTGGAAGATTTCTTCAATATAAAAGCAGTTATAGTACTATTTCCATAATTTCAAGGTCTACCTTGATTATCCAGCTCTTCGACCTATAGCTTTCTGATTTCCATAAATCCATCGAAGGACATATTCAGAACATTCCAGAATTCAACATGAAAAAGCTAGAAAATCACTGACGTAAAGTCAGAAGCTTCTGCGCGCTTGTTCAATAGTCAATTTCCCCTGAAAATTTCAAATCTGTAATTTACTTCTTTAAGAAGCTACATATGATAATTAATAGTTAATAGGTCCCATCCTTCTTCATTTCTTCTTCGTTACATATTGGCAAGAAAGAGTGAAAAAATGTATTGAACAAAACTTCAAATACTTTTCATACTTTTTCTTACTTTTTACATTATCAGATAAGAGAATAAATAATTCAAAAAATCCTCGTGAATTATCTTCTCGAAATTATGCATGAACGTTCTTGTCGTTATTTCACATTTAAATACAAAATTTTGATCGTATCTGTACTTTCGAAAATATTTGAAAAATAAAATTTGAAAGAAGACAAACTTAAAATTCATCAAAATATCAAATATCATATCAATTTCTGAACGTAACTGATATATTTAGACTCTAAACTTACTTTGAAAAGTCTCAAGGTCTTTTCTTTCTCAAATTATCATTATTACCTCCAGTTTTCAGTTGAGAACCAGTCCTCATGAAATTTGACATCAATCTTTGTGTTTCTGTTATACATCTCAATGATGAATTTGGTTTCAATCAGATCAATAGTTTCGGAACTATTGCGAAAAAATTTCAGATATGAATTTGATTATGCGGAAGCCAGAGACCAATTCTACCCATTAACGAACTTAACCGAGATATTCAGGCTTGAAACGTTTTCTGAAAGATTCAAGTCTCTAGCTCTTTTCGTTCGAAAGTTAGAATTTTTACAGACAGAATTACTTTAGACCTAGGAATCTTTATCAGTGAGTCCAAGCTATTCGTTTGAGGCCATTTTAGGCTCAAAATTCCGAAATTTTGGGCAAAAAATAGCATACTGTTCTCTAGAACAAGCGCGCAAAAAGTAGATGAGAGATTAACTAACATGTATTTCGATAGCAAAATCTACGAAGAAACTACCATTTTCAGTAGTCAATTCAGGAAAAACTATAAATAAAACAAA
The DNA here is from genome assembly GCA_034642435.1 of Megalocaria dilatata. NCBI lineage: Eukaryota > Metazoa > Arthropoda > Insecta > Coleoptera > Coccinellidae > Megalocaria > Megalocaria dilatata. The sequence goes on along the minus strand of CM067856.1, from coordinate 40,505,864 downwards.
GAAATGATAACCAGCGTAGACCTCTTCCACAGTTTTATACTAAGTAAAATATGATAAAACTCACTTAGATCTCATTATAATGATTCAAATGAAGAAAATTTGTAGATAGATATCTTTCAGTTTTTACTCAAGCTGCAGTAACTCTTATTATTGTAAAAATGATGCTCATTTATGAAATTCAAAATCAACTTGAAATGAAGTTGCAAGATTGACTGTCTCATTATTTTCGCCATTGATTGGCTTTCTGAAAGCGCAAAAATTTTAAAATTATATTAATATACTGACCATTAATTTGAACTGAATTGCATAAACATATTTTCGGGAATTTATTTGTAGTGCATCCGCAACATACAAAACCATACGCATCGTACGTCAAACTTAACTATCGTGGCTGAATGTAAACAATGAAGGTATAATATAAATAAATAAAATAAAGCCTAGTGCTTTATGAGTACGAAGCATGGTAGATGATAAATAATCTGGAACGTCGTTTGGTGGCTCTGGAGATGGATTTCCGGCAAAGATCTGCTGGTAATTCCATATTGTGAAGACTACAAAAACAGCAAATAAGAGAGACGATGAAAGTGGAAAATTCGATAGTATCGGGTGTTTTTTTTAGAGTGATAGAACTTTAAATTGAAATAAAACACATTTCAATTAAGATTGAAGCCAATTTTTTTATTTGAAAGATAATTTTATGACATTTATGTTTAAAAAATAATTTCCGGCATATGTCAACCACGACCAGCTCTGAGGAACCGCATTCGACCTGATCAATTTTGGACCACTTTTTCAAATAATTCAGGCCTTATTTCATCAATAGCACGAGCTATGTTGCCTTCCCAAGCGTCTATTGTTTCTGGTTTATCAGCATAATCCAATGACTTGACATAACCCAAAGAAAATAATCCAGTGTAGTTATGTCGCATGATATTTGAGACCAATTACTTGGACCATTTCTCGGTATAATGTTATCGCCAAATTTTTCTTCCAATAAATCAATTGTTACGGTAGCAGCCTGATGTGTCGCACCATCTTGTTGGAACCAAAACACTTCTGGGTCGATACCATTCAACTTTTGAAACGAATAATCATTGATCATCGATCTGTAACAAGCACCATTCACTGTAACATTAGGTCCAGCATCGTTTATAAAGAAATATAGACCGATGATGCCTCCAAGCACACCATACAGTGCATTTTTCAGGATGCAATGGAACCTGCAGAACTTCTTGAGGATTGTTTGCACTCCATATACGGCAATTTTGCTTGTTTACATAGCCGTTCAACCAGAAATGAGCTTCATCACTAAACACAATTTCACGATAAAAAACTGGATCAACTTCAAGCTGTTCTAGGGCCCAATCAGCAAACAAACGACGCTTATTATGGTCAAGTGGCTTTGGTGCTTGAACCACTTGGATCTTGTATGGCTGTTGACCAAGATTTTTACGCAAAATTTTCCATGTGGTGGATGCACAGTTGTTGCATCGAGTAGAGAAAATGTTGTCCGGAATATATCGATAGTTCGACGAATAAGCTGCTCTGATGAAAGATTATGTAAACCATAAATTTCAAGAAGTGCTCTATAAGTTTAGCGAATAGAACACTGATTTTGAAAATAAATTTCAATAATTTGTAAACGTTGTTGCGGCGTGAGTGTTTCCATGATAATTTGTCAATGCTTACTAAACAGCATGGCTTCTACATTCTGACAAATCACAGTTATCCCTATCGAAAGTTCTATCACTCTGAAAAAGACACCCGAAACGCATCGTATGTCAAACTTAACCATCGTGACTGAATGTGAACAATGAAGGTATAATATAAATAAATAAAGGATAGTGCTCTATGGGTACGAAGCATGGCAGATGACAAATAATCTGGAATGTCGTTTAATGGCTCTGAGATGGATTTCTAGCGAAGATCTACTGGTAAGTCGAGATTGAAAAGACTACGAAATGAGCAAATAATAGACATGATGAAAGTGAAAAATACGATAGTAGAAGAAATATAGAGAAGACAATTAATATGGTACGGGCCTGTCGAAAGAATGCAGGAGGACCGTATTTCCAAGCAAATTTTAAAATGGACACCAGCTGAAAGAAGAAGAAGAGGAAGACCTAAACCCACATGGTCGGAAGGAATATATAAGGCAATGTCTGAAAGAAACCTACAACCAGGAGATTGGGAAAACCGAAAGAGGTGTAAACAAGGAATCGGAAGGCGTCAGACGCTATAATGTAAATATAAATGTCCAGGTTTAACATTTCTAATGAACTCATAACTTTGAAAAATATTCATTAGTTTTTTATTTATAGCCGGTCAAAAATGCAAATTTTAAATGGCCTACCCCTTAAGAGATAATTGTGCATTTCTTTCTCGCAGAAATTTAAAAAAATCGGCTCTCTTGAGTCTCCTTCGTGAAATCAAATTGGGAATGAAAATGATGAAAACTGGATGCTCAGGCGAATAAATAATTCCCGGAGCAGCGCTCGCCAAACAATCGCGCGCGAAATGCAAAATCGTCAGCCGCCGTCGACGTCCCGCTAATAACCGGTTCGTATGGCCGTCGGTAATAGCCCCTATTAAGAGGAAGACTGTGTGGCGGGGTGCCACCGGCCTCGCTAATAAATTGCTAGCTACACACATCAACGTCAGTCGGTCCTTTTTGTCGTAGGCGGCTAATAAGCATTGTGACGTGTAATTTGCACCGCCACGTGATCGGCACGAGACACCCAACGCCGCCCGCGATTGTTCTGAGTAGTTACTGTATACGAGAGTTGTTTGTCGTTTGTTTGGTTGTACGCCGATTCCCACAATTGAATCCTGGTGGCTGTGACGCGGGGGTTAGGGCTGTTAATTTTAATGATTAACTTCTTTGGTAATTGCCGAGGTCTGACATATTGAGACAATGGTTGATTGGATCCAGTCCGTTCGATTAATCTTTGTTGAGCCTGAATTTTGTATCCCAAACGAAAGAAAAACATCAATTACTACAGACCAATCAGCTGAATATATTCCTTGGGCAAGATAAGCAGAAAGGATATTTCACAGAAGTCTGAGAGACGAAACAATACAAAAACAAAGCATCCCCGATTAACAATTTGGATTCAGGTCAAACCACAAAGCAACTCACCAGGTGATACGAATAATCAATTAAATCGTAAAAGAACATAAAAAAGAAATCGAGACATATTTCAAGACATCTAACACCATTTGACAAGATATGGTACGGAGGCAGAATCTGTAAAATGATAAAAAACATAGCCAAGAAAATTATTATAAAACTGCTCAAATTATGTCAAGAAAACAGGAAGTACAAAGTGAAAATCAAAGAATGTGATTCAACAGAACAGAAATTAGAGACAGGAGTACCCCAGGGATCCATACTGGGGCCTACTCTGTACCTTATACAGGGTGCCTACTTGTAAAAGGGCCAAACTTCAAGGGGGGATCATACAAGTTATTTGCAACAAAAAAGTCATATAACACATGGTCGAGATGTTGATCGTTATTCTTCAATTTATCATTTCTTGATTTCACGAAATATTTCAAGTTGTAGCCTTATCAAATTTGACCACATATCTGGAAACGGCATTAAATTTGCTAGAAGATAAGAGTTCTGTGTGCCAACAATTTCTTATTGCGGGCGTTGTAAGGAGATGAATTTCACCATTCTGAAGTGAACAAAATCAGTCATATTTCTCCAATGGTTTTATCCACGAAAAATTATTGAGCACACTAAATGAGGAAAAGAAAACATGTTCCTAATTAATAATTGTTCATCGATAAAACCATTGGAGAAACATGATTTTATTCAATTCAGAATCATGATATTCATCTGTCTACCACGCCCGCAATAAGAATTTTTTGTCATACAGAACTTCTTATCTTGTAGCAAATTTTATACTGTTTCCAGATATGTGGTCCAATTTCACGAGGCTACAAAGAAAACTGAAGTATAATTGATTTGATTGAAATCAAGAAATGTTAAATTGAAGAACATTTCGACCGTGTTATATGACATTTTTTGTTGCAAATAACTTGTATGATCTCCCCTTGAAGTTTCACCCTTTTAAAAATAGGCACCCTGTATAGAATTACGGTAACTCATATTGAAAACCTATTTCCTTGAGTGAAAACCACTGAAAGAAGAAAACATCACGTGATGCTCTTCCACATCGTATTATCCAATTTCGTTTCATTACCCGACGAACGGAAGACCGAGGAAAAGAACAAAAACGATAAACTTGTTTTCTTGAGCGAAAAACCCAAGTAGATAAATTGCCAGTGTGAAATTGAGTGTGATAAGTGTAGTTTTACGAATTTCAGAACTCAATATGTTCGTTGTGGCGAGGGAGACGCATTAGTATGGATACACATCACCCCATCACATCATTTGTCTTCAGAAAAACTCGTTCCATTTTCCTCCACAAACGAATTTTCCGGATGGGCGCGTCGCGCCTGCTCCCATTCCCACAGTTATAGAGGAGCACCGCGAAGAACCGGATTACAGGGACGTATTCGCAGAATCCCAGTGTTTTGTGGATAATCTGCTGAAAGGGTATCATTAAGACTCAAGTACAAGTTAAGAGTATACCCATTCATCTTCTTTTATTCTTTTTCTTGTAACGGGTTTTCCAATAGGAACTTTTGAATTTTGACAGTTGATAGTAGACATATTGTTGAAGCTTCATCTGTCAAATTGGGTGTCATTTATTCATTCTGTTTTGCCAAATCAACATGAACAGATATAGTGTTCATCAACAAGTGCAAATGATAAAATTGTTTTTATCAAAATAGGTGTTCTGTTCGGGAAACGTTCCACGCGTTTCTCTGTTCGCTGACGAAAATACCACAGCTGTCGCCGTCGAGTATTGAGGAGAATCCGAGGCAGTCGATTTTTCGTCGCTCAAAAGAACTCGTCATTTCACACACCACAACTTGGCGAATTTTGCATCGCGACAAGAGCATAAAACCGTACAAAATTCAACTGACCCAGGAGCTGAAGGTAAACACCAAAGACAACGGCCATAAAGGAGAAGCTCGTGTTTATTCAATTTATTTCAATTCTAGTTATATAGAAAAAGTGCAGTACCAAAATATGTCGAAAAATTCTTCTATTGGTTGGACGTATTTTAAGAAATTTGATACAAGAAGTGTTTTTAGCAACTTATGCGGGAAAAATTACAAAAGCAGCGGAAATACAATTAATTTAGCAAGTCACTTAAAAAGTTAACATCATCATGCATATGCCCAAATATCCATAAAAGGGACAATTATTATGAAAGTCAGTTTCAAAAAACAACACAAATTTTTCAAGCTTAGCTGATGAAATAATATCTATTTTAAGCACTCGGTGCTTCTGATCAATTAGGATCTGAGCAATTAGCAGAAGGAAAGAAAGAAGGCCAAATATTGATGATCATTCAAGCCATTAGTACTCGTTGGAACTCTTGTTTGAACATGATGGAAAGATTTCTGAAATTACCTTAAATTGTCGCAGAGGTTTCAGCATCAAGAACTAAGAATAATGTACCTGAAATGGTAGCTACATCGTGTTCAACTATTTTGTGCGATTAATTTACGCTACTTGGTCTATTTAAAATAGAAAAAAAAGACTTGTGTGCCAAGAAATATGTCACAGCTAGTTTAGTAATACCATTAACAAATTTATTAAAATAAGAAACAACAAACTGAAACATGAACAGCTATTGGAGTGTCAGTACAAAATGATTTATTGAAAGGTATTGAAGCCAAAGCAACTATCTTAGATCCTCGCTTCAAAATGTTAGATTTCATGTCAGCATTGGCTACTGCTAATGTAATATCAGATCTATCAAGAGAAATAATTGCAGAACGCAAAGTAAGAGGAAATCGTTCACCTTCGTTAGGTGCTTCTCCTTCTCCACGTGGAGAAAAAGAATTTCATTATTATGGGACAGACATGAAGATATGCTCTTGAATATATGTCCCATGTCAAATGAGTTTTTGGCAGAAATTTTGATACAATGCCTGCTGAATCAAAGCAGTATTTATATCAGCAAAATATTTCAAGGTCATCAAATGCACTAAAATTTTGGATCGATAGTAGAAATTTTTTTCACTCCTGTACCATCAGAAAAAGCTGTTGAATATTTTTTTGGGCTACATCTGTAGCATCTGAACGAATTGCTTCTATAGTCAATCTTTTAGTGCCTAATAATCGCAGTAGTCAAACAGCTGAACATATAAAACAACGAGTATTTTCAAAAACTTTTAATGATAAATATTAATACGCATAATTGTTTTATTAAAATTAAACAATAATTACTGAGAACTTATAATTTAACTTGTTTAATACACTGAATTATGAACTGTGTAAATCATTTTCGAGCAGAATTAAGATTGTTTTTCAAAAGAAAGCTGATAAAATAAAATCGAAAAAAATATCGATATATCAAACTCCGATGTTGATGTAGTTAAAAATATCGATATATCGAGAATCCCACATTTTAAAATGCAGGGGAGACAAGCTGCATCCCATTCTTAAACCCTTTGTAGTCTTTATAGGTTTCGAGAGTCCATGGACGATTTTCACATAAGAATGATTTTCTCAATAGAGAAAATTTAGTAATAACTAAATCAAATTATTATACCACAATCTTGAGAGGTATGTTATGAAAGAATAATTTTGAACATGTAACCATAATCAGTAATGGAGAAAAATTCATTAATTTGGATAGGACGTAATACAAAATTGTGCAGTTTTCTTATTATTATACGTACAAAAATATATCACTGAAATCCAACAGGAAGAAGAAGAATGGAAACATCAATATTATGTCTCGGAACAGATTGAAATCCTACTCCCAACCGATTCCAATTCCCGTCCTGTCTCCCAGTCAAGAATCGCATCCCTGATCTTTTATTGCTTTTTACCCGGTATTTCCTTTCCCGTTTACCGGTTTATTTTGCGTGGAGATCGACACAAATGCATGTTTGATGCGATTTTACAATTTCCATCCACAACTTGAAGCCTGAAGAAAACAAATTTTACACCTTGCCGAGTCAATTTTCCTTTCCGAATTAGTTTGCGTTGAGGCAACTGTTTTCCTTCAATTTACGTGCAGAGGTACCATTTCAATTTCCATATTTAAATTTGAAACGAAAATCATCGATTCGAAGCGTTTATACAAAATGTAAGAAATATTCAGGGTCCAATGTAGAACATTTTACAAAGTTTGTTCCACTTCCATCCGAAAATAATGAGATCTCCAAAAAATATATTGATTAGTTGCTACGGTTTCAATAGGCAACAATAAATCTCTTTCAGTAGATGAAATGAAATTACTTTGTTTTCTATCACTTTTTATTAATTGAATATACAGTGACTCGAGTTTTGTAGTGTTTACTGCATTTTCAAACTGAATAAAAACAAATTGCATCTTAACTTTTATATACATACGAGGTGCGTTCAATGTATTCTCGGTATCGGGGCGATTTTCTAACATAATTAAATAAAATATGTATATTCCAATATATGCAAATAACATGAGCTTTTTTGTGATTTTGGTACCCTGAATCTCATGAAACTTTGAATAACATTTAAGTCGCTATTTTATTCCACATCTTACTACTTGATTTTAAGCACCAGAAATATTTCAACTTTCCTTACCTCCTATAGTATTTTCGAAAGCTCAATTGTAATTATTTATTACATATTTTTAATTCTTGGATTAGAAAATTATAACAAACTATTCATCTTATTTACTTATACAACCCCCATTTAACTGTGAACAATTGACTAAACGTCCAGGTACACCCGAAACTAGATCACCTCCAAATTTTTCGGTGATGATAGTCCAGGACTGTAAAACTGACTGAATTAAATCATCTTTATTTCGTGGGGCTGCTTGTTCAACTTCAATCTTCATTAGTCCCGATATGTTTTCAATGGGACTAAGATCTGGTGAAGCTGCTGGCCATGAAATGCTTGAGTATAGGCCGAAGTATGGAATTTGCATTATCCTGCTGAAAACGCCACTCCTCTGGATATGAAGCATGCACTGTTTCAAGGAGAAAATCGTTTAGAATACCACAATACTTTGCACTATTAATGGTACCATCGACTATACAGAGAGGCGTAGCACCACGCTGAGATAATGCTCCCCAAACCATTATTTTGGTGGGAAATTTGGAAATTTGAACGGTAACAGGTTTTCTTGAGAGGATTTTTAAGTGATTTACACCAAGTTGGAAACAAATTCCATCAGATATAAAGACATTATTAAAATTATCTTCTTGAAAACGTTGACAAAATTCTATCCTTCGTTCCTTTTCTAAAAGTGTCATTATAGGGATTTTTTTGGTTTCCTTGATATGCAACCTTGTCTTTTCAGTAACATACGGACTTTTATATTTCGTTGGTTTCCAAATCTGTTAGTCAATTTGCAAAACCACACTCGCGGATTGCCAATAAAGCGTTTAAATTGTTTCCTTTAATCTTTTCTTTTTTCTAGTTGCGACATTATTTCATAAATTATTTAACTCTGGTCAATCAACAATATTTGACCAATAGTGTTGCCATGCAAGGTTGGCTATAGGCGACTATCTGCACAACCTATTTTATACATTTCTTTTGTCTTAGAATGTTACGAAAAAGAAGTATACCTTTTAAAGTTATGAAAAATAATAAATTCCGGATACTTTCTACAGGAACTATAGTTCAAGCCCGACATGAATTATGCATATATAACAATATTCATGTTTCTCCCTTCACTGTTCACATATCTACTAATAAATTCCAACTTACAATGATATTCATATTTGTTGATTGTGCTCCCGGCATTAATTCTTCTGAATAGCTGGCTCAATGACGAGAAATGTGATACCGAGTAAGTTGAGATGCTTTAAAGGTAGGCCGAAATCTTTCGGCTGCATTCAGAAGGACTAAGAAGTCCGATTCAACATCCGACATGCTGCTCAAGTATCACTTTTCTCCAGGTCCTGTGAAGAACTGCGGCCCCTTTAATTCAATTAATAAGAGGTGTTACAGGATCCCTTTTCTATGGAAAGAATTGTGTATACTGGAATTAGGTGTAGTTGATAGGGTCTAGGGGATGTTGAGATTGTTCTTTGAAGAGATGAAATCGAGTTTGTCTGAAAAATTTTTATACAGTGTGTCTCAAGAAGATATTTTTTTTTAGCTCGACTTACAATACATCAAAATATTCTCTTTTATATAAAATCACCTTAACAAAAACTGGAGAAAAAAAGTTTCTCAAATCACTAATAAAGTAGATCTATATACCTGTGGAATTCATTTATGGAATAAAAGTATTTGTGGATGTGCTACATGTTTTGAGAGATTTTTGATGTAACTTATTAAAATATTTGAATATATTAAATATTTCGAATGAATCAGTTTCGGAGAAGTTCTTAAAATTATGTTTTGCATTTTTGAAAAAGATTTAGTTTTCATAAATATAAGATCAGAAAGAAAATTTTGTTTCCTTCAAATATTTATTCATTAATATTAATTGACAATTTATATTCGTTGGGTTTTTATTCCATTTGATATTATATAATGTGTTTTGATTATATATGTCCACTAAATTTAAGCAGTGCTTATAAGACATTGATTTAATTCTAAAACCTTTTGATAAACTTTTTTGAAATTATAATTTATAAGAGGCTAACAGAGTTAATCTGTTTTGATATTTAAATTTTTTAATTTTTTGTTAAAAAAGTGAATAAATGTATTTTTTGAACTGAAAAACGGACCGAACTAATTTAGACTCCGAATAACAAAAGTAAATTTAGAGTTGATATCTCTAACATAATTTCAGTAATTGCAACCTCTTACTCCTAATTGGATATACTTAGAAGATCTGAGTGTGATTTTTAAACAAGAATAAATTTCTCCTTGATGACTATCAAAGATTTTTCATTTTGAAATACTGAACCAAAAATTTATTCATTTTTACGATTCTGAAGATCATAGTTATTTCCATCAACAAACCACTAAAATGAGAATAATGAACCAATAACTACAAACATTACTGCTAGGGTAGCATCCCCAAAAGTCGTATCCAAAGTGCAAAAACATATTGTTCACGAGAAGAATATGTCATCAAGTGCAAAACGCACTGACCTCACACCCTACACGCATACATCATAAAAGTCATGTGTTTGCTCCCATAAGACTCCTAACGTTGATCGCTTGCTCCCTAGATAAACGCCGTAAAATTCGATATGAGCAGTTATGGGCTCATTGTCTACGGTTAATCAACTTCACAAATCCCCTGTGACATCCGAACCCCCAAAATAGCGGTGGGGTAGAGCATGAGCATAAAAACAGGGAGTTAGTTGTATTTATATCATTCATTCAAGACGTTTCTAATCCCTCATTTAAGGGAATCATTATGGGTATTACGTTCTAATGATTGACGCCCTTTCAAGGCGTTCGGTGAGAAAATGTCCCATAAATGAATTTTGAGGGTGAATCTTAGTTGGTTAGGAAGGGTGCAAGAAAAAATTTGGGCTCTGATACGCTAAAAACTTCAGCCTAGTCAAAATACACAAAAAAAAAAGTTATAACTTATCCAAAACTCACATAGAGGTGAAAATTGGCTTAGAAGTTAAATAAACTATTACAAATTTAATGTCAAAAATCACTTTCGATCCTACTTCTGCAATAAAATTGATCTAAGATCAAAGGTTTTTTCCATTTTCCTCTGAAACGTTGAATTTTATCGTAAAAATAGATCACGCAAAAGTTGTAGATAATAAAATTCTCTATAAAAATTGTGCAGATGATTTTTTTCGTACGAATCCCCATAATACATACATAATATGCACTTACATGCAGCCTGTATAAGTCATCGAACGTTCAATATAAGTAAAAATAAGAAACTATTTGTTTGTTTTAATCACACGCTAAATCTTGAACGAATTGAATGGGTATTTTGAAGTATAAATCTATAATGTCAATCCCTAATACACTTCGTCTGTAACCTTGAGCAACATCTGCCAGCTACGTCATTGTTCGAGTGTGGAGGGTCGCATACCTGCCTATTTTTGAAGGAGATAAACGAAATAACTGAGTATTAGGACTATAAATAATTTCGTGCGATTTTGTCCAAAATTGAAGCTTTACTGTGAAAAATAGGTTGAACATTGAAAGTTCAAAGCATTGTCCGTCGCTTTTTTCATCTTTCTGGCACTTGACTGATTCCATCGCGAAAAAAGGCCAACTCTTGGCTGTTATCGATGCATCGATTCATTTTTGGCTTCACCGTAATTAGAGAAGTGCTGATTAGCCAGGCTGTACAGCGAGTGAGGAAGGACTTCCCATTTGAGCATTTCTAAGTACGTTTTAACGAGCAACGCTCGTTATGATACAAAATTGGCAAAATTGGCCGAGGAGGACCTGTGCACTGGCCAGCTCAGTCTCCGCATTTGAGTCCCTTAGATTTTTTTATGGGGATATATGAAGGAATACGTGCACTTAGTTCCAGTTCGAAATATTCAAGAATTTGAGCAACGTGTTATATATGATATTCCAGGGATTTTTGCTAATGTGCGAACTTCGATGCGAAAACGTATTAGAAAATATATTAAAGTTACCGGTGGTCATTTTGAACATTTATTGTAATTTATTTCATATCGTTCATGTTATAGAGGTTTTTTTTGTTATTTTGTCCTTCAGTATGGCAGAAGTCAATATGACGTTACTGTTGACGAAATTTTCTCGAGAATCGTGGCTCCGTAACGCTTTCATCGAAGAAAACCTTTTTTCTTCAAAAATGTATGAGGAGTTTATTTCTCTGATTTCAATTTGACCACTCAATCAAAAATTAGAAGTGATTTTATGAAATACCACTGTTATCTCCGCCACTGATGAGTATCAGTACGTTTTTTGATCACCAAACGATTGAGTTTATCCAGAAACCCAAATGTAATGAATTTCATTTGAATCCACCAAATTCTCACAAGGATATTGCTAGTTTATTGGATTTTGTTTGGTGGAATTGTAGTCCATTTAATAAATTGTGGAAATATTCTTTATTATTTCATGATATTAAGTTCAATCGAATAAAAGCAAACTGAATAAAATTGGGGATTTTTTTTTGCAAAGAGTCTCGCTTAACTTTTCCAAATCAACGTACAAACACCTCTTACACAAGAGTCGAAATTGTTCAATAACTCATCAATCCATTGTGCAGACTGCCTCGCAAAGAATCAACTGGAATACTTGACTATTAACAACAATGGTTGAAGAGGGTACGTGCAAATTACGAATACCTACTTAGATGGAGATTAACAACGGGGTGATTGATATGTTGGGGGCCCAGATGTTCATTCGACATTTCCGGTTAACCCTTCGGAAGAAGGGTGATGGAGCTTATAGGGTTGTATGTATTTTGGTGGTGTAAATCATTTCTTTTTCCGTTAAAGGTTGGAGCAATTATCTAGCGAATGTGTTACTCGGAATTTTCTCAGGAAAACAGGAGTTGTCGAAACTCACCTCAAGTCTACTGAAGAACTGAAAAGAATTCATAACAACGAAATGGTTATTATGTTGTATATTGTTTTCTTGGAACTTATTCCACCATTTAGTTATTGCGATTACAGAACAAGAGAAAAAAGAAATTTTTCTGATTTAGCTCAAAACTGCTGATCATCTATTTATCCATTTATGCTAACCAAGTGAAAAACCTTCATAAATATTACCCATTTTGAGAAGATAAATCCACAATTCAATAGCTTGGAGGTACAAAGTATAAATATAATGCATTCCTAGCAGCTTTCGGACAATAAAAAAAAGGTTCCCTGTTTCGATTTACTTAAATCTTTCATTAGGAAAGTAAGTTTTCATAACTTCATCAGTTTTTTCCCGGAAAATCCAAATGGTGAAGAAGGAATGAATGAAACAACTGGAACAATTTCTATGCCCCATAGAAATACATTCGAGTCTGATTAAAATTTTATCAGAAGTCATTAGTTGTCATTTTATTATATGTTGAATTTTTCATAATTTTTTCAACATATTTATTCAAAATGTATCGAGGTGTCAATTATGTAGAAATCCTCAGAACAGAATATAGAGACCCACCAGACTTAAGAACCAATCAGCGGCATCTCCTATCAACCGGCCAAGCTTCAGTATATGAGATCCTGAAAGAGCTAGATGTTCATTATGGTATGGCTGATGGTTTCTCTTATGGATCTAACGGAAGATTGGCCTCCACCAAATTCAAACATATGAGAAAACCAGTAGGACCAACAGATTACTATATTTATCCAGCTACTGTCAATATGGAATACGGTTTTTGGTCTGCGGATTCTTTGTTAAAAGAGGACAAATGGTACATGCCAAGATATCATTACAAACGCAAACATAGCGTTCTGACGAAATATCTTGATGACTGCTTGAAGACTGATAAATTCTATAGATTGAGGCAAGGTTGAAAAATTGGACAGACAGGCATAGGACACAGTTGTACAGAAATCTAGGATAATAATAATTTTTTATGTTATTTAGTTTCGTTCAATGTATTTTTATAATTTTTTCATTCACATTTTTTCTATGTACTATAAGATTTTATTCATAAATATTCTTCAAATCAGTTTCCATATTGTTCCGTTTTGGTGTAACCTTATTCCAAGGTACTACTCTGTCAAGAAAGTACCGGGAATTTTCAATTAAAACAACATTTTTATATTTAATCGTCAAAATTTATTGGGTCGCCTTCAAAAAAGGCTCCATTTGCTCCAATACATCTATGCCAACGGCACTTCCAATTATCGAAACATTTTTTATAGGCGCTTTCCGGGATGGACTTTAGCTCTCGCGCCGAATTTTGTTTTATGGCTTCAATCGACTCAAAACGGGTGCCACGAAGGGGCAATTTTAGTTTTGGGAAGAGAAAAAAGTCGCAGGGAGCCAAATCCGGCGAATACGGTGGTTGCTGAAGCACGTTTGTTGAGTTTTTGGCGAGAAAGTCAGTCACAATCGTAGCTCGGTGAGAAGGCGCGTTATCGTCATGCAAAATCCATGAGTTGTTCGCCCACAAAGTTGGCCGCTTCTTACGGATACGCTCACGCAAACGTTTCATAACGCCTAGGTAATACCCTTTGTTTACCGTCTGACCCTCTGGAACGAATTCGTAGTGCACCACGCCACGGATATCGAAGAAAACAATGAGCATCACCTTCATTTAGAATTTCATGTAGAATCGGAATTACAGCGATCCAGCATGTCTGAAGCAACCTGTTCGCGATGACGTTTTTGAAGAAAATTCAGGTCTTTCGGTACGAGTCGTGCGGCCACCTTTCTCATGCCCAAAATATCAATCAAAATCGTACGTGCGGACTCGTGGGATATCTTAAGATCATGTGCTATCTCTCTCAAGCTGGTACGACGGTTTTCCAGCACCCTTTCCTTAATTTTATCGACGTTATCTTCGATCGAAACCGTCGATGGGCGACCACTTCACGACCGTCCTTGAAGGCTCTGTACCATTGATATGCACGAGTTTTCGACAGAGCATTATCACCAAAGGCCTTTTGCAACATTTTCAATGCATCGGCACACGAAAATTCATTTGCAACACAAAACTTTAAACAAATTCTTTGCTCAACGTAATCACCCATAGTAAAAATCGGCACGCACTCTGACATCGACTGACTTAATCAGCTGTTGCAAACACACTAGTTGGCAGATCCCGCTAAAGCTTGGCATAGTAATTAAGGACAGTGGTACCAACCTAGGAAAAAAAAATTTTACCTGCCTCATTGCCCCGCCAGATTTAAATCGATAATTCCTGGTACTTTCTTGACAGAATGTATGATGAATACGAAATCCTTTAACAAATTACCGAATAGTTGCGTCCAAATTACACAAGTGAAAATCTGAATATGTCGCTAAATAATGTGAAGAAAACACCAATTATGATTGAATCAAATTTTAAATTTTCGGGGGAAACGGACTATTGAACAAGAGGCCAAATTTTTTGCTGACTTCGCATCAGTGCTTTACACCATTCCATGATATCTTCAATATAGATGTGGAAAAATTAAAGACCCAGATGAGACCCCTGCGGTGCCCCTGAAGAGACGCTAAATGCCAGTGAATTAAGCCGATGAATACAAGTAATTTTTCAATGCTTCAATGTCCATTTGAGATTATTTCGGTTATTTTATGGCTGAAAAGTACTATAAAAGAGGTAAACTTTTTGTGTTTGTCATCTTATTTTTCATTCTGGCTTTCTCTACTCTCGTCATTATTTTGATTCTGGCTCTCGTCTGAAAGTTATTTGGTGCCTAATTTCTATGTTCTGTGCACAGAGGTATCAAAAGATAATCGATATTTTTTCGTTTTTTACTGAGGCTATTATTATATCGCTCATTATTCAACTGGTCCAATATAAATTCTACTAAGTCTCATGTTGACAAACAACTCATTTGAGGAAATATTTCCGTCATTAGCATTCAAATATAACAAAATTATTACTCCCGTAAACCTTGCTTCATTCATAAGTTTCTCACAGTTATAGCTTCATATTAATATTTCATCAAATAAAATTAGTTATCCATTAACCAATAAAAATAATCAACATTTTTCTCCTGTGGTAATACTGTGCACAAGATATTAGTATCCCCCCATAGACCACGTTGTCAAGGACGGTTCACCTTTTCTTTCTTCAAATATCAGTACATACAATCCCAGTTCAAATATTTATTTGGAGTTTTGAGCTATTTAGTGTAAATTAGGTAATAATTTATGGACAACATATTTCGTCAATGTAAAATATGCAAAAAATATCAGAATTCCCATCCTGATTTTTTCGCCACAGGTAAGAAACACTCATTATACGCATGTGCTGTTATGAAGAATATTGAATTTCTTACAACGTTGCCAACGCAGAACTGTCAGATTTATTCATCCTTGTCGCACTCGGTAGTTCTGCTATATTCGTCTTTATCCAAACAATCTGAACGTTAGCCTCACAACAAATAAGATTTCAACAGAAGGATGTTTCGTCTCCTTAGGATAATAAGTCTGTGATTCTGTGATCACTTAACATTTTATTGCGAGTTATTTGATTGATTATGGAGTTATTTATTTTCGGAATAATAAGAAGAGGTTTTTCATTTGATAGAAAGATTATTACAAAATTTAAATATCAAAACAAATTTATTCTGTAAGCCTCCTATAAATTTTAGCTTCAAAAAATTTTTTTTCAAAAAATTTTAGAATTAAATTAATGTCTGATAAGCACTGCTTCAATTCAGTAGATATTTGAAATCAAAACTCATCAAATAATATCAAATGGAATAAAAAACCTAACGAAATATAAATAGCCAATTAAAATTACTAAATAAATACAAATTTCTATAATTATATATTATGAAATACAAATCTTTTTCAAAAATGCAAAACATAATTTTAAGAACTTCTTTAAAACTTATTTATTTGAAATATTGAATATGTTTAAATATTTAATTTAAGTAACTTTAAAAATTTCTGAAAAAATGTGGCAGATCCTCAAAAAACAATTTGGAAATTAAATAAGATCTTCATCAGTCCTACTTCACATTTGAAAAATAAAATCAATTAACAAAAAATAACTTACCAGACAGACCTCGCGGTATCCCTTTTGAACAAAAACTAACATTAGAGAACTTTAAAAATCCAACGTATTCTATGTTCATCATAAAAATCAAACCAAACTTGTGAGGTATTTTATTGCCTTAGTTTGGTTTTTCTGATTCATTATATAAACGTCATTTGATTTTAACTAAGGCCATAAAATACCCTACAAGCTTTGTGTGATTTTTGTTATGAACATAGAATGCGTTGGATTTTTGAAGTTATCTAATTTTAGAGTTTGTTCAACAACGAAACCACGAATATCTGTTAAGTTATTTTTGGTTAATTCATTTTATTTTTCAAACGTGAAGTAGGACTGACGAAGATTTTATTTAATTTCAAATTATTTTTTGAGGATATGCTACATGTTTGGAGAAATTTTTGAAGTAACTTAATCAAATATATTAAATATTCCAAATAAATTAGTTTTGGAGAAGTTCTTAAAATTATATTTTGCATTTCTGAAAAAGATTTGGTTCTCATAAATATAGGATCAGAAACGAAATTTTGTCTCCATCAAATATTTATTTTGTAATTTTAATTGACAATTTATATTTCGTTGGGTTTCTTCATTCCATTTGATATTATATACTGAATTTAAGCTTTGGTTATAAGACATTAATTTAGTTCTAAATGTTTTTGAATAAAATTTTTTGAAACTAAAATTTATAGAAGGCTAACAGAATAAATCAGTTTTGATATTTAAATTCTTTGTTTTTGCTTTTTTTTTGTAGAATTACATATATTATTGATTTCCAATAGTTTATAAGAAAATTTTGGAAGTTGCAAGTGGAGTGTTCATCTTAAAGAAGATGTTTTTAAACCACGTCACCAATATTACCGCATATAATTTTCATGAACCTTATGTACAGCTTAGACTATTTTGTATAAAATAAAATTAACCTATTCGTCACAGTTCCTTCAGATCCGAAAAAGGTCTTCGAGATTTCAAGCGAGTAAGTTCGGCAACAGCGTCGGGCCAATAAACTGTGCTTGTCCCTAAGCTTAACGCGCAATCATCCGAAATCTGAAACTTTAAATTAAATTTCCGTTTTTGAATCGCACGCAACAAGCTAGCCAATTGGGGTTTTATATTCGTAAGGCTGTATGCTCGCCTCCAGACTCAAACAGGCGAGTTTATCCCTCGAAAAATGGCTTTCTTATATACTTTCAACCCTCGCCAGACCAATGTTATGCGCCCCAGGGTGAAACAAAATAAAGAGAAATACAAAGTTATTCGATTTGGAGGGATTTTTGTCGTCAGTTAAGGGTATATTGAATCGGCGACAAGGCAGTACTGATAAGAAACGTTTCGATGCATTCTGGTGTATTTGCTGCAATTTTATGAAGTTATATTGCACAAATAAAGTTTTCTGATATTATACCATGACTTGAGGAAATGGGTAAAGTTCCACAGAAAATACAGATCCACATGAAAGGCTAAAGCCCGATTGACATAAAAAAGTGCCAAATGGATTTTAATTTGTAAACATGAAATCTGATATCTGAAGTGTGAGCCATTTAGAGTTTGCATTTTGAAGTAGTGTTATTTCCAGTATGGCAACACTCCTTTCATTCGTGTTTTGAGAGAAAGTTGGTTTAATATTTGACATTAACGGAATGGGTCGATTTATGCTTGCACAAAATTGGGGAATATCAAAAATTTATTTCCAAAGTGGTGAATCTGTTAGAAATTTGCGGGGAAAATTCAACAGAAATGGAATGCCTTCACGGCAATTTGTGCGTTTCGTAAAACAAAGCGTTTACGTTTTCGTCCAGCGAGCACACCAATCACGTGTAAATACATACGACCCAGAACCTTAAGGTAACCTGATCTTAATCCGAATGTACATGATTGGGACATGACTGGTTGCTTATTTTAGCTGCCCTTTCTCATGAAGCTATAAAGATTTTTCTATCGTGTGTTTTTTTTTTAGAAATTTAAATTCAAATAAAACAAATTTAAATTAAGATTGAAGGTGAATGATTGTTTTATTTAAAATATAATTTTATGACATTTATGTTTTAAAAATAATTTCCACCATATGTTCACCACGCCTAGCTCTAATGAACCGCATTCAAACAGAACAATTTTGGACCACTTTTTCGAGTAATTCAGGCCTTATTTTATCAATAACACGAGTTATGTCGGCTTCCAAAGCGTCTATTGTTTATGGTTTATCAGCATAAACCAATGACTTGACATAACACCAAAGGAAATAATCCAGTGGATTTATGTCGCATGATCTTGGAGGCCAATTAAGTGGATCATTTCTCGAAATAATGTTAACGCCAAATATTTCTTTCAATAAATCAATTGTTACGGTAGCAGCATGGGGTATAGCACCATCTAGTTGGAACCAAAACACTTCTGGGTCGACACCATTCAAATTTTTGAACAAATAACCATTGATTATCGATCTGTAACGAGCACCATTCACTGTAACCTTAGCTCCAGCATCGTTTTTAAAGAAATATGGACCGATGATGCCTCCAGCGTGTAGAGCACAGCATACAGTGCATTTTTCAGGATGAAATGGAACCTGCAGAACTTCTTGAGGATTGTTTTCACCCCATATACGGCAATTTTGCTTGTTTACATAGCCGTTCAACTAGAAATGAGCTTCATCACCAAACACAATTTTACGATAAAAAGTGGATCAACTTCAAGCTGTTCTAGGGCCCAATCAGCAAACAAACGACGCTTATTATGGTCAAGTGGCTTTACTTCTTGAACTAGTTGGATCTTGTGTGGGTGTAGAGCAACACGTAAAATTTTCCATGTGGTGGATGCACATAGTCCCACTTGTTGTGAACGTCGATGTATAGACAAATATGGATAATCATTAACACGATGACTTACAGCAGCGATATATTCTTCTGTACGTACAGTTTTTTGTCTTGTTATTGTTGTTGCGTCGAGTAAAGAAAATGTTGTCCGAAATCTATCGATAGTTCGACGAATAAGCTGCTCTGATGGACGATTGCGGAAACCATAAATTTCACGAAGTGCTCTTAAGTTTTGCGAATAGGACACTCATTTCGAAAATAAATTTCAGCAAATTTGCAAACGTTGTTGCGGCTTGAGTCTTTCCATGATAATTTGTCAATACTTATTGAACAGAAATGTCAAAACAACATGACTTCTACCGTCTGTCAAAGCATAGTTATCCCTATCGAAAAAACACCCGATTCTAGCAGCCCGCTATCTGGGCTGCTGTCACATTTGAAGCTGTTATTTTTTGACATATGACAAGTAAATATTACGCCACTACTGGAAATGGGTCGTCGTGAAGTACCTTCTCGGCCGTCAATAGTGGAACTGGAGGAAAAATTTGAGCTGTTGGGTCATGCTAGTGATGTGAGCATCTAAACCGGGTGCGTCGTTCAAGAACAACTGAGAATATTGCTGCTGTAGCCCGTAATTTTAAGTTAAAACAAGAACTCAAGCCGGTAGATCACTAGCAACGTCGTATCCTCGCTGACTGTATCCTTGAAATGCATCATAATTATCCGGATTTTTATCGAAAAATCATATTCGGTAATGAAACTCATTTTCACCCTGAATTCTACGTTAATAAACAGAATTGTCCCATTTGGGACTCGAAAAAGCCAAGAAGAATTGTTGTTCCATCTTCAACGTGTCACGTTAGGTGCGGCAATTGGGCTGGCGGTGTGATTGGACCTCACATATTCGAAAATGAGACCGGTGCAACTGTTGTGGTTTGTGGATTACGTTACCGAGCTATGATCAATGATTTTTTATTGGTCTTATTGGAAGATATTTATGTGGATGAGATTTATTTTCAACGAGACGGCGCTACGTGTCACGCAAGTACGAAGAAGTAATCAGAATGAGCCATCGAGATCTTGTGATTTAACACCTTCAGACCTTTTTCTTTGGGGCCACGTGTAAGATAAGGTCTAAGCCAATTCTCCACAATCGATTTAAGACCTTAAACATGGATTTCATGAAGTTACTGAGGACATATAGTACATTCGCAAATGTGTAAATTTGTCATGGAAAATTTCATGGAAAGGATATGGTGTTGCAACCGTAGCCACCCCGGCCATTTGGCCGATATCGTTTTCTATTATTAATGGCATACCTTCCTCTTCAGCATGAAATAAACAGCCACTGCTTTCTCTTAAAATATATTCGTTTTTTTTTTAATATAAAATTAAATCTCTTATAGAAAAACCCTTTAGTAACCTGGAATGAGATACCTTGGAAGATATGGACCTCATCACATCTTAGTTTGTAGTATCAATGAGTGCATAAGTAATCGTGGGTATAGTCAGTACATTATGATCTAGTTCTGCAGTCAGTTCTCTAATGAAACTCAAGGTATTGAACATGTATGCCCAAAATTATTTAAATTGGATAAGGGTATATGGCTGTTCAGCTCTTGTCATTCATTATATTTAGATCTACTATTAATTCTTCGTTCATCAAGAAATTCATCAGTGGCTCACCTTAAGCCTACCCCGTCTGCATCTCTAACCGCGTTTCGAATTCTGTGCGTCCAGAGCGTGTACGGAACCCGTCCGTGAGCGAACGTCCAAACCACTACCCTCCACCCACCCGCTCGCAACCGGCAACCCTTCTAATTGTGTTTGTGCCTGTAAAGTGCTTTCCGCCCTCAAATGCAAATTTTAACCTCGTTAAGCCACGGCCTAGTAAGTTTAAATTATCAATGGTTAATTAATCTTCAATTTATTCACTTTGTATAACGAATTTAACACTCAATTTGGCTGTTATTAATCAAAGTTTAAATGAAAATTGTTATAAACACTAATAAGAGCGAAGGTTGTCGGTTGGCAGAGACGGGAAAAGATCCGTGAAGGATGTGACATCTTTTCAAAGGTACATCCGGTGGTTCACACACTTCGTCAATTATGTAAGGTAATTATGTAAGATCGATATTCACTGAAATAACGCCAGCAGATTAGTCTTGGCTTCATTTAAATATGGAGTTACGTCTATATTTTAGAAGTAACGTTTGCCTTATTATTGATGTACATTGAGTCAACAAAAAACCGGGAATTGCTCATTTGAAACATTTGAATTGTCAAAAGTTTGTTTTGTCATTGAGTTGGAACTACTGTCTTCTTTACTCCCTCGGAGTTTAAGGGTCATCTGCCGTTTAGCTTGTTTACATGGATGAAAATGTCGAAAGAAGAATCTATGTTCAATTTGATATCAAACAAACACGTAAATTCGAAACCAGTCTAGTATAGATATGGTGAAAGATTTGCCTCACTCTAATCGGCTATCAACTTCTTCAATTGAAGTTAACATCGCTGAAATAAAAGAAATGGGAAATTTATATTATAGTTGGAGACTGAGAAAGACAGTCTCGGAAATCTAGGCCATTTAAAATTTTCATTTTTGATCGGCTTTGAATAAAAAAGTAATGAATAGCTTTTGAAAATTATGAGTACTATCAGACGTGTTTGTGTAGGTTGAAAAGTAGTCCTTTATTCCAAACGCTGTCAAAGATTTTGTTTATGTCACGGGAAGTAATATAACTGGCTCCTACTTTTTATGATCATTGTTTTTTAAAAAACACTATGTTTTATCAAATTTTCATAATTTATTTTGTGATAATGTTACATAGGATACGTTTTAATCATAAAATGATTATCAAGTTAACATGATTACGGAATGTATTGAAATATCGGGTGTTTTTTTTTTAGAGTGATAGAACTTTCGATAGGGATAACTGTGATTTGACAGAAGGTAGAAGCCATGTTGTTTTAAAATTTCTGTTCAATAAGCATTGACAAATTAACATGGAAAGACTCACCCCGCAACAACGTTTACAAATTGTTGAATTTTATTTTCAAAATATTATAAGTGTTCTATTCGCCAAACTTATGGAGCACTTCGTGAAATTTATGGTTTACATAATCGACCATCAAAGCAGCTGATTCGTCGAACTGTCGATAGATTTCGGACAACATTTTCTCTACTCGATGCAATAACGACAACAAGACAAAAAACTGTACGTAGAGAAAAAAATATCGCTGCGGTAAGTCGTAGTTTTAATGATTATCCAGATTTGTCTATACGTCGACGTTCACAACAAGTTGGACTCTGTGCATCCACCACATGGAAAATTTTGCGTAAAGAACTTGGTCTACAAACATACAAGATCCAACTGGTTCAAAAACTAAAGCCACTTGACCATAATAAGCGTCGTTTGTTTGCTGATTGGGCCCTAGAAGAGCTTGAAGTTGATCCACTTTTTTATCGTTAAATTGTGCTTAGTAATGAAGCTCATTTCTAGTTGAACGGCTATGTAAACAAGCAGAATTGCCGTATATGGAGTGAAAACAATCCTCAAGAAGTTCTACAGTAAATGATGGTCGTTACAAATCGATGATCAATGATTATTTGTTTCAAAATTTGAATCGTATCGACTTAAAAGTGTTTTGGTTCCAACAAGATGGTACTATACTTCATGCTACCGTAACAATTGATTTATTGGAAGAAAAATTTGGCGATAACATTATTTCGAGGAATGGTGCAATTAATTGGCCTCCAAGCTCATGCGACATAATTCCACTGGATTATTTTATTTGGGGTTTATGCTGATGAACCAGAAACAATAGACGCTTTGGAAACCTACATAACTCATGTTATTGATGAAATAAGGCCTGAATTACTCGAAAAAGTGGTCCAAAAAATTGGTCTGGACGAATGCGGTTCCTCAGAGCTAGTCGTGGTTTGCATATATATATATATATATATATATATATATATATATATATATATATATATATATATACATATATATATATATAATATATAAGTCAACTTTTCTTTTTTGAAAGATAATTTTATGACATTTCTGTTTTAATATATATATATATATATATATATATATATCTATATATATATATAGATATATCTATATATATATAGATATATCTATATATATATATATATATATAGATATATCTATATATATATATATATATAGATATATATATATATATATATATATATATATATATATATATATATATTAAAACAGAAATGTCATAAAATTATCTTTCAAATAAGAAAAGTTGACTTCGATCTTAATTTAAATGTGTTTTATTTCAATTTAAAGTTCTATCACTCTGCAAAAAACCGGTATATTATGGAGGGGCGAGGTATTTTTACATGTTGAGTATTGGACAGGGTGAGGATACCTGTTGAGGAGTGATCTTTATGGATTTTGTTCATTTCTAAGCACTCTATTAAACTAATTTTGAATCTATTTCCTAATTTTGAATCTATTTCCTAATTTTGAATCCATTACGGTATCTATGGATGATTTTGAGGTTGTTACTATCTATATATGGATCGACATCTCAAATATTTCCGAAGACGGCCTTTGGTCTGTCAGGTGCTCCTTCAGTGTTTTTTCGAAGTTCCTACCTGTTTAACCCACAGAAATTGCCTCACAATGAATACAGATTCTTTAAACTCCTGAACCTTTCAAATCAATTTGTTTTTGTTTTACGCAATGAAAAATTTCCTAGATTAGGGTAACCTGAGAAGGACGTTTTAAAGCTAGATTCAAATAATTTTGGATTGATGGATAAATGCCCAAATTACTTAGAGTTATGTGCGTATATGATTCGGATTTCTAACATTTGGATATAGGAGTACTTTTATTTGTTTATTTTTTTATATCATTCTATTCACCAAATATAAAAGAAATTTATTTTTTCGGCCTATATGATTTATTACAGAGATTTCTGTGGAAAACTTTCATTGAGTGATAAGTATTGTGAATGCTCTATGAATCACGGAAAATTTATGATTATCGGGACTAAATGAATCTTGAGGAATAATTGCGTCTCTATATGTACTTTTTCTAAAGATGTTAAAATTTAATAGATTACTTTTTCTATTAGTTGAGTCTAAAAATTTAATTTAAAAAATTCTGTCCATTAAATTAATTCATAGGATATTTACACCCCCAGCACTCGTACCGTAATGTTCGGAATTCTCTAACTCAAACCATTGATTTGTAACGTAGGGGTGACTTGGATTTCGAAAACGCATGGCAATTTTCTACTATGGCAAAATATATACTTGCAACATCAGGTTTTTCTATATTTAAAATAATGAACGCACAATACGTGAATGAAACTACTGATTACTGCCTTCAGTTGCGTTCAGTCTGTAGAAAAATTATAGTTGTTATTTTCCACTGCCCTAAGAAAGTCAGGTTCTTTCAGATTTTACGCACAATAACGTTTCACAAATCATAATGTGCGAATAAAAAAGATCGATACTTAAGAGGATTTTTCTAATGTGTTCAGCATAAAATTTATCCATGAATTCACTGATACTTTTTATATACTCTTCAACAGTCAAAGATAAAATTTTGCTAGCAATAATCTCATTAGGCTCTATTGAAATTAATATTTAAATTTGAATAAATATATGAAAAATTTTCTTGTTACAATAAATGAGATTTCCTGGGTCATATTTTGGATATCTGATGTTGCACGTATGCTTCACAATATGATCATTTTAAAGTAGGTTTTCTCGAAGTATTGCAAAAAAGTCTGACTTTCTCCGTAAGTATTCATTTTCATGATTTAAATATGCACCTCCAATAAGCGATAGTACAATAGTAGGTTATTTGTAGTAACTAAACTTAAAATTGAAAAGGTTGATGGAAATAACATCATCCAATATAGATATAGAGGTGTTGCCAAGTAGTATTTGAGAATTTGTTAAATTCTCCTTTTTCTCAATGGCTTTTTTGATTGAAAGAGTCTTCAAATAGTTCATCAGCTTACCCTTATTGACATGATATAGTAAAGTGACATTAAAAAAACGATTATTTTCCATACAATGTTCTACAAATTTCTGGTTTTCCAAAATAGACATCCTATCTCCTTTGATTCTATGTTCTAAACATCGGCCTGTCTGTCCTATATATGTAGCATTACAATCATCACATTTAATTTCATAAATCCCTGATTCAGAAAAATGCGGTTTCCTTCCTTTATTGTTCACCAATATCTTAAGTAAATTATTGCTATTTACTGCTAAAGAATTAATTCTCATTTTATGAAGACCATTCGAGATCCTACTGCTGAAACCTTTTATATTAGCCATTCAAAACCATATTTTATTACAAGGAACAGTTACATTGATATAAACTCATTTTAAAGTATTGTGGTAAGTTTTATTTTTAATTATTATGTCAATGATTTCAGTTCTATAGCCATTTTTCACGTCTATTTTGAAAAACCAGAAATCAATCGGTTTTGCAGACCATTGTATAGAAAGTCATCATTTTCTTAATGAGAAAGATGTCATTTTACTATATGATGTTAAAAAGTGTAAATTGATGGACTATTTGGAGATTTTGCCAATTAAAAAATCAATTGAGAAAAAGAAGAATTCAGCAAATTCCTAAAAAAATGAGCCACAAAAATGCACAAATGAACCTTTTTTCAATTTTAAGTTCAGTTACTTCTTATACTACTCTGTCAAGAAAGTACCGGGAATTTTCAATTAAAAAAACATTTTTACATTTAATGGTCAAAATTTATTGGGTCGCCTTCAAAATAGGCTCCATTTGCTCTAATACATCTATGCCAACGGCACTTCCAATTATCGAAACATTTTTTATAGGCGCTTTCCGGGATGGACTTTAGCTCTCGCGCCGAATTTTGTTTTATGGCTTCAATCGACTCAAAACGGGTGCCACGAAGGGGCAATTTTAGTTTTGGAAAGAGAAAAAAGTCGCAGGGAGCCAAATCCGGCGAATACGGTGGTTGCTGAAGCACGTTTGTTGAGTTTTTGGCGAGAAAGTCAGTCACAATCGTAGCTCGGTGAGAAGGCGCGTTATCGTCATGCAAAATCCATGGGTTGTTCGCCCACAAATTTGGCCGCTTCTTACGGATATGCTCACGCAAACGTTTCATAACGCCTAGGTAATACTCCTTGTTTACCGTCTGACCCTCTGGAACGAATTCGTAGTGCACCACGCCACGGATATCGAAGAAAACAATGAGCATCACCTTCATTTTCGAGCGGCTTTGGCGTGGTTTTTTCGGTTTCGGCTCATTTTTTGCCACCCATTTCGATGATTGCTGGCTTTTTTGCATATCGTACTAGTAGACCCAGGTCTCATCACCAGTTATAATGCGTTCCATGAATGTAGAATTGGAATTACAGCGATCCAGCATGTCTGAAGCAACCTGTTCGCGATGATGTTTTTGAAGAAAATTCAGGTCTTTCGGTACGAGTCGTGCGGCCACCTTTCTCATGCCCAAAATATCAATCAAAATCGTACGTGCGGACTCGTGGGATATCTTAAGATCATGTGCTATCTCTCTCAAGCTGGTACGACGGTTTTCCAGCACCCTTTCCTTAATTTTATCGACGTTATCTTCGATCGAAGCCGTCGATGGGCGTCCACTTCACGACCGTCCTTGAAGGCTCTGTACCACTGATATGCACGAGTTTTCGATAGAGCATTATCACCAAAGGCCCTTTGCAACATTTTCAATGCATCGACACACGAAAATTCGTTTGCAACACAAAACTTTAAACAAATTCTTTGCTCAACGTAATCACCCATAGTAAAAATCGGCACGCACTCTGACATCGACTGACTTAATCAGCTGTTGCAAACACACTAGTTGACAGATCCCGCTGAAGCTTGGCATAGTAATTAAGGACAGTGGTACCAACCTAGGAAAAAAAAATTTTACCTGCCTCATTGCCCCGCCAGATTTAAATCGATAATTCCCGGTACTTTCTTGACAGAATGTACTTCTTCGAATATGGTATAAGTATGGTATACGAAAGACCGAAATTCGTGTCAGGATTCTGAATAAACTGTGAAATATAAAAACTGGTAGAATACAAGGTTCAGTGTTCAATTTTGTTCCATCCGCACAGTTACAAATTTAAACTATTACTGAACAGCAGTATCTTCATGAAGAAATCTCATTTATATATATACATGAAATTATATAGAATTCCTCATATGCCAAATTTCAAATTCAAATTTTTATTTCAATAGTAGTCTAATAAGAAGTTTAGCTGTTATCATGGAATTGAAACTCAATATCAATTTGAACACAGATGAATTTCATGTCCTAAGCAAAAAAACGTTCTAGAAATGATCGTTTCGCAAAAGATATTATAAATTCTCTCATGAATAAGAAAAAAATTGATCAATGTAAAACAATATATCCTTTTTCAATAATGCCACACAATAAAGACAACTGAATAACATTAAATTTGAAATAATTATTTCGGAGAAAAAATTAAAAATATAAAAAAGGAATATATTTCATTTCAAAAATGAAAAAATTGTTAAGCATTTCCTGGAAAGTACAAAAATTGCATAAATAATTTCAAGAATGAGTTTTAAAATAGCTTTTCTTCCATCTCATAAAATTTTTGATTTATTCTTCAATGCCAAAGACAAAAAAACCGGCTTTATAGTAACTCAGGAGTTCATATATTAATTTACCATGAATTTATTATAATAAATATAGGCACAACGAGAAGAACATTTACAAAAAGATTCGAGAAACACCAGGCTTTATTCAAACATCGAAAAGTTAACTATTATTTCGCAAAACTTTTTGTCGAAATTGATCAAGTATTTGCAGAATGAGATACTCATGAAATAATATATCCGGAACCGAAAAGCAAAAAAATGGATATCTTGATACAATAGAGATCTTGGATGGAGTAGTCCGTTCCTTTGTGATAATTTATTCCAAAATGAAATACAATAAGAAATTATTTGAATGAATAAACAGTGACATGACTTTCTTAATGTTTACTATATTTTCAAACTGAATCAAATAAATTGTTTCTTTCAACGATTATATATATTCGTTGTAGCTTGTGCAAAACTTCAAGAAGTGGGCATGCCAAAGTTCCGTGTGCTCATTTAATAATTTCATTTCTAAAATATGCTTGTGCTGGAATATTTCTATGGATATCAGGATATCTAGTTTTTTCCTTTCGCTTTCAGCTGTTATATTTCAAGGTTGTTCAATTCTGGGAAGATATGGTTGGTTTCGAAAAAATGGTCCGCAAAATTAGAGTAATATTTGAGAAATTTTTCCCGGGATTAGTCTTAAAGATGTAGGCTTTACAATTTTTTTGTCAGATACAACCAGACCCAACTTTTCAAAACATCCGAATACTCGCTGCTTACATACCAATGATACATAGAGCATTTTCAATTTTCTTACATAATAAACTACTTATTAGGAGTACAAATAAGTTTCCGCCGGCACGGAGTTTCGGTTAGCTTTCGCAGATTATAACCGGCCTAAAAAATAGTTTGGACATTCAAGAACAACCTAACCTATTAATATCATTGATTTTATATTGGTAAAATATAATTTTTATAAGTTGAAAATGTCAAAATTTGAGCCAAGTAAGCGTCATTTACGGGAAATATTAGTTTACTTCTTTAATTTGAAGAAATCTGCTGCTGAGGCGTATCAATTGCTCGTAGAAGCATATGGTGAGGGTGCTTTGAGTGAGAGAACGTGTCGAGAGTGGTTTCAAAAGTTCAAAAACGGTGATTTCGGCGTAGAAAACAAAGATCGCAGTGGAAGGCCAAAAATTTACGAGGATGCAGAATTGGAGGAATTATTGGAAGAAGATTCATCTCAAACACAAAAGAACATTAGAAGTCACTCAGCAAGCAGTCTCACATCGTTTAAAACCGTTTTTCTATAATAAATATTTAATTTGTGTTAAAAAACGGCGGAAACTAATTTGTACTCCTAATATATTATTGAAAAGAGAACTGAACGGAATCTAACAAATTGCCACAAACAATTAATTCGAAACAAAAACCATAAGTCCTCTCATAAACAAAAATGAAAAATAACTCATCCTGAAAGAAAATTACCCAACTTCCAAAACAGAAAATAGTTACAAAAATTCCGTTAAACTAACAAATTTTGGGCCAATCTCGCACAAAATAGTTGGAACTTCTTTAAAAAGTCACATAAAAAAAACTTTTACACCCTCATCTTAAAAATTTCCAACATCTTTTTTAATGTTACAGGAAAACAAGCGCCTGAATAATTCTGGAGTTATTTGATAGATTCGGTCTTTACTTGGTGGAAACCCATTTTAATTAAAAAAATGTATATGAGACAGTAATTTATTTCCACAAAAATGTTTGTACTACTACAACAATTGTTTCACCACGATGTGGCTTCTTCAGGTATTACATTGTACTGTCAGTACAATGTAATACCTGAATTTTTTTAATTCTGGAGTTTATAAATTAAGTTGTCAACAGTTCAGTAGCGTATATCTGAGTTAAAGTACGTTTTAGAATTCAAATTCTTGAATGAACAGGCGGATCTTTGGCACACTCCGCTTCTCGGAGTTTTGCACAAGCAGAAAGAAGCCTTGAACTAATCGTTGAGATACAATTTGTTTTATTCGATTTAAAAATGTATTAAACCCTACGAAACTCGAGTCGCTGTATATTCAGTAAATAAAAAGTAATAGAAAACTTGGTAATTTCTTACTTTATTTCATTGTAATAGAGATCTTGAAATACAGCAATAACCCTACAACAAATCTCCTAAATGAACAGACGTACCTTCAGAATTCTCCGTTTTTGTAAGTTCTCAAGGAAATAAAAATTCCTCAATATAAGCATAATATAAAAGTTGTGAATCAACCATAACTAATTCAATTACTACAATTACTTGACAAAACATTAGAGCAAAAAGAGTATTTTTTATTCCACTTAAAACAAAGAAAAGTAAACTTATATTCTTCGCTTCGAATCCTGAACTAAAATCCTGAAAATGATTTCCACCACCACAAACTGCGTGAAATATCTTTAATAAAGCCGTCGAGAATATGGTTTTCCATCTCGAAAACATCTGGCAGATCCCAGGCACCGTCCCCGGCTCTTTCCAAATTTAATCAACCGTTCTGTTTCGAATACTTGAACGATTCAAATCGAATTACCCTTGGTTTTCCATTATACCTCCTGCCGATATTCGAATAGCTCCTTTCACGTAAGCAATCGAGCCAATTCCGTTTGCTGAGAAAATACCGTCGAGGAAATCTTGGAAAATTCCGGCTTTCTTTCCATTCAATTTCACCCATTTGAATATAATCGAGTTCTCGGATGAAACTCGCCTAATGAAGTCAATACAAGGGTGAATGATACCTTCTGTCCAGGAGGTTTTCCGTTAATTTCAATTTTTCAGGAGATTTATGTTGTAACTTTTATTTATACCTTTCATTATCATTTACAGGATTAAGAAATTACAATAAAGAGTGAATTTAATTTTTCGTTAACTTTTGTTTGTGTATTTGATAAAATTTCATTTATTGTTTGAAAAACTATACCTGTATATGGCAAAGATTTCGATTCATAATTTTCTCAATTGATTAAATGTAAAATCAAGAAGAAAAATTTGACATCTTGGGATATTTTCGTTGTTATGATGAAATGATTAAATTGTAATTTAACTGCGTTATCATCATTGAACGTTTTGATGAAAGTTGTTTTGAACTTGGTGGATATCACCTAAAAATCCTATCAAGACATCCTGTTACCGTTCAAGTTTCCAAATTTCCCACCAAAATAATGGTTTGGGGAGCAATATCTCTGTATAATTGGTATCATTAATAGTGAAAAGTATTGTGGTTCTCTTAACGATTTTCTCCTTGAAACGGCACATACTTTATATCCAGAGGAGTGGCGTTTTCAGTCGGATAATGCAAAATACTATTCATTCGGCCTATACTCAAGCTTGGATGCAAGAACACTAAGTGACAACTATTTCATGGCCAGCAGCTTCACCAGATCTTAGTCCCACTGAAAACATATGGGGACTAATGAAGATTGAAGTTGAACGAGCAACGGCACAAAATAAAGATGATTTAACTCAGTCAGTTTTACAGTCCTGGACTATCATCACCGAAAATTATGATTTAGTTTTGGGTGTAGCTCGACGTTTAGTCAAGTGTTTACAGTTAACTGAAGGTTGTATATATAATAGATGAATATTTTGTTATAATTTTCTAATTCAAGAATCAAAAATATTTACTACATAATTACAATTAAGCTTTGTTTTCTCCGGATACTTTCTAGGCGGACTATACATTCTGTCAAGAAAGTACCAGGAATTATCGATTTAAATCTGGCGGGGCAATGAGGCAGGTAAAAATTTTTTCCTAGGTTGGTACCACTGTCCTTAATTACTATGCCAAGCTTGAGCGGGATCTGTCAACTAGTGTGTTTGCAACAGCTGATTAAGTCAGTCGATGTCAGAGTGCGTGCAGATTTTTACTATGGGTGATTACTATGGGACGATAACGCGCCTTCTCACCGAGCTACAATTGTGACTGACTTTCTCGCCAAAAACTCAACAAACGTGCTTCAGCAACCACCGTATTCGCCGGATTTGGCTCCCTGCGACTTTTTCCTCTTCCCAAAACTAAAATTGCTCCTTCGTGGCACCCGTTTTGAGTCGATTGAAGCCATCAAACAAAATTCGGCGCGAGAGCTAAAGTCCATCCCGGAAAGCGCCTATAAAAAATGTTTCGATAATTGGAAGTGCCGTTGGCATAGATGTATTGGAGCAAATGGAGCCTATTTTGAAGGTAACCCAATAAATTTTGACGATTAAATGTAAAAATGTTGTTTTAATTGAAAATTCCCGGTACTTTCTTGACAGAGTAGTACACTAAAATCTCACATTTGTCTTTTGATGAAGCCAAGCATTCTAAACGCTCTCGATGATACGAAATTGATGTGCTCTGTGAAACTCAAGCTAGTATCTAACAATACTCGAAGATCCCACACCATATTGACCGATTCTAATAGACACGCGTGTACTGAGTAATCAATCGAACAAGATCGACGAATTGGTTCGGAAAAATCGTATAGTCTGGCATTTTTTCACATTAATTTCCAAATCGTTCTGTACACACCATTCAACAACGTTATATTATGTTTATTCTAAGATATCAGGTGGACCGGAAAGTAATATGACTTTAAAATTAAAATTATATTCATTTTTCATATTCATTTCTATTTCCCCAAAATTTACAGGGGATGTCAAAAAATGACAATCAAATATCGACATGCGCAGAAACGCCATTACTTTCCGGTGATTTTGGAACGACAATAAGAATGACAAGACAGCTCACGTATACAAATTCAGGGGAAAATTCGGTTGTTCAGATTTATTTTCACCCAGTACTCACACGAGAGATTTTCTTAACGAAAAGAAAGGAAACACAAAATTCATTGCTTCAAATAATAAATCAGACCAGTAGACTTACGAAATAACCATCAACTTTCGCTTTTTCGTATCTCTCAATAGGATCACTATTTCCGAAAAATCCGTACCAGTCGGCGAGGTAATTGAATCGAGTGTATGGTAATTAGTAATTGCAGCCTTATCTCGGCTGTTTTGAAAGGGAAACTAGCGCCCATGACTATTAGCCCCGTAATGCAAGATAAATTAATTTTATTGCCGGCTAAACAGTCGAAAATTGTCGTCGCTGTAGCACGCGACGTGGACTAGTATTTATGTGTCCTTTCCACGAAACTCTAGTTATTTTATTCGATAAACGGTGTTGCCACAATAATCACAGTTTTTCGAATAATCGGGTATAGAATCGAGGTCATATTTTATAATTGGATGATTAACGGCAGCTGAGGTAGACTAATTCTATACTCTGTGATCATGGGTGCGATTTTCATGTTTTATACCACAAATTTTGCATATAATTGTTATGGGACGAGTGACTGAATGAAGTAAGGGGTTTTGCAATAAGAGAATTCATTTCGAATAACCTGCTATCTGGGAAGCTGTCACCTTTTGACATTTGACAAATAAAAACTACGTCCTTACTAAAAATTTAACGATATACGCTTCAACTATGCGTAGTTGTTGAAATTCACTCCAAAAATGGTGAAAATTTTGCATTCACAGGCAAAACTAAAGCACCTTCTCGGCCGCAATAGTGAAACTGGGGGAAAAATTTGCGCTGTCGGACAAGTTAGTGATGTGAAAAATCAAAACCGTGTGCGTCTCTCGAAAATAACTGAGAATATTGCTGCTGTGACCTGTAGTGTTGACAGAAACCCAGGTTTGTCGATTCCTCGTCGATCTTTGGAATTAGGCATTCCACAAACGACATTACACTGTATTGTTCATAAAGACTTAGGGTGTTAAGGCTTTTACAGTTCAGTGAACACAAGAACTCAAACCGGTCGATCATCAGCAAAGTCGTATCTTCGCTTGTTGGGTCCTTGAAATGCATCAGTATTGTTCAAATTTACTTTGAACAAAGAATATTTAATTTACTAGGCAGGTAGATATAAGAGTTACGTCTCCAGAGTTCAACAATTTGGGCCTTTCAAATATGTCTCATTTAATTCCTAGAAACCTAAACGGATCTAAGTACCAGTTAGGAAACGAAACTATTTGTCCCTTAGATCTTTCGTAGAAACTTTTGAGCCGTTTCAAGACGACAATAGTCGAATGTCGTATAGGAATCTACCTGGGCTAAGTTTTCGAGCTCAAATCCACTCTCTCGTTCGGCAGATTAGTCAAAAAGTTGAAGCCATTCCCTCGACCAGACGGTCACGCGGTACTCACCCTATAATAACGAGTTACCAGAAAGGTAGAGTTGAAGCCATTCCCTCGACCAAACGGTCGCGCAATATTCTGTCTTAGAAGTTCTGATCCCACGCACATTTTCTTAACTTTTGAAACAGATTTATCTTTACTCTTGAATTATTTTATATTCGCATTTCACTTCAACCTTCCAAGGAACTCTCTCTTTCTATCTCTTAGTTACCCAAAACGCACTAAAGGCCTGGAAGTGAATGTATTACATACATTCTTTATTTATAATTAGATATTAATTTGTGAAAAATGAACCCAAAAGTGAAACCAATAAAATTGAAGTCTGTGAAGTGAACAACAATCTAAAAAGCTCAAAGAAGAACTATTCCACGATCAAGATAGTGTTTTCACCGCATTTAGTGTATAAACCACACCGAAACAACTCCCTCAATTTGGGTAAATAATTCAAATCTGTAAACTTGTATTATACCAGGTGTTTCACGAATGTTGTACAGGCTTTCAAGGCAGATGCAGGACATTTATGAGTCTGAATCAGTGCTCGAAATATGTCCTAACTATATTCGTTTAAGAGTTACAGAATGTTTTATGTTTTTTATCAAAAACTTTCAATCGGCATACCTCTTGAATGCCTGGATGGATTTTCATGAATGAGTATAATCCAATGTCTAATATTTGCCCATAATGACTTATCGATAGCACAGGTCCGGACTGAAAAAATTACATTCTTCATTCCACATCTTGTAAAACACCCTGCACATCCAATTTTCAAAAAGACAAATTTTCTTCAGAATCTACAATAAATACTCTTTCAAACAAGCCTATTAGGATCAATGGCACACTTCGCATCATCATTTTATGAACCATTGAATATAAGGAATTTTCAATTTATAGAATGAAAATAAATAGAAGAAAGTTAAGTAATCCAACTCTTAACTCGTTAACAATGACGTACAGAACTATAAAGACTAAGGGTATTTATAAATGATACTTGATGAACTGATTAATCTGTACGTCAATATTTCAAAATGCCCGGATTTCTACGGCGAAGTTAAAGTGTGTCAGACGATTACTACTTCAGTTATAAGTGCAGACTAACATGGCTCTTGCCGCACAGTTTTAAACACGCTCGGTATGTACACGTGAATTCTACCAGGTAAGTTATTGGCTAATTGAGGATACCTCTTTTCCAAGTGACTACTCAGCAGTCTCCACAGTCCACCCCTAGAGGTAGAAAGTGTGATATCATATCATCGCGCGTAGCGAGAACCCTTCCGAAGAGATGAACCCACCAGCTTCCAGTTTGGGCCCCGATTCGAAAGCCAGAACCGTCTGACTGGTAGCAGCGAAGCACTATTCAACCCCTACTGGCTCAGCAGGTCAATACCCGAGTTGGTTTGAGACGCAACTCACCCGCCGGAGGAAATTCTTATCCATCCATCTGAACGCAGTCCCATGAACTAAGATAAACTCAAGATTGACGACTACAATTGATCCTGGTACGAGCACCGTCTAGCGGCCTGTACGTTCTGACTCACCGAACCCATGTAAGGCCATTTGATTGATCCTGGCGTCAAGCACTAATGGCGGAGCCATTTCGTCGAGATCCACAAACCTTAAATTGTTACGCATTGATCCAGGGGCCAGGACAGGCCGGTCGAACCGTCAAGTCCCGCTAAACCCCGAGTCGTTTCATGAGAATATCCCGAACATGGGGGTCTTAGAACAGATAAACGAAAAATTCCCCTGGTCCAGCATGCGGACTTTCAACCACTGCCCCCTCGAGTCCAACACCAATGGGGTGGCCAGGTGGTACAAGTAACACCTGTGGGCAAACCCCCCCCCCCCGAGGTAATGCAGTATGCTACATAACACACTCGGCCATCGCACAGAATCCGGAGATTTATACTGAGATAGGGTAGAGTACGCCAGTATTGAGGGAGAAGCCCTGTGTTGCGACAGACTCTCTGTCACTGAGTTAATTAACCGGCTCAGCCCTCCATTTCACCTGAGCGGCAAAACTAGAGCCCCATTCGGAGATCTTCCACCATACAGATCCAGTGACTGGCGCGAAATGGCATTACGTTAGACACCAAGACTTAACCCTCCATTTCGACGAAACTAGGGCCCTAGTCATGACAAGCACCCCCATCACGTCAAGATCTGATGCCTGGGGGGCGGCTCGGTATGTACAACAGAATCAGTCTTGTTTGCATACCGAGCTACTTAAACTATTTGGGTAGATCGACTGGCGTATCGCAGATCGACTGGCGTATGCTGGAGCTGCGCTGCCTCTGGTAGGACTGGAACCATTCCTGAGAATACCACATGACGTGGCTAAGCGGACGATAGCAAGCAGGATAAACTCAAGAGTAGAGTCTTTCTGATTGAGCCATTCTGGCCTGAAACATTCGAAGGTGTTCCTTTGAACAGCTTCGATCAAAATGATGGTAGACCTAGCGCAAGGTCTGGATAGGGCCAAACTAAGAACACTTGACGAAATTATGACAGGTCACTGCAGATTGAAAGCGCATTTGCACAAAAATCGGTCTGGCTGAAGACGATGAATGTAGGCTGTGTCTTGAGAACACTGAAACAGCCATGCACATCGTGTCAGAGTGTCCAGCGGAGTCGCATCAGATTCGAGGTCTTTGGTCAGGCTCTAATACTGCGAACTGAAAAAATAACCCCTTAACAAGATTATCAGTTTTATCCAAAAACTGAATCTTGTCGGGGAAATACAAATTATGAGCGAACCACAATAATTCGGCCATGGTAGGGTGGACAGACGCCCGCTCAGTATGAAATGATTATAATAATAATAACATGGCGCTTCAGAAACATATCGTTTCTATTGAGAAACCCTCTGCTTAAAATCTTACGCTGAGAATTGGAAAAGCCTAAAAAACCATTATTCCATATATATATATATATATATCGTGATTCTTTGTGTGTACAATTCGAATCAAACTCACATTCCAATTTTCCCTCACGAACCTTCGCGTACGATGGCTTGTCAAAACATGTCGGAATGTTTCTGGTTGAAGATTTTGGCGGTGACATCTCTAGATGTAGACCGGAATGAATTTTTATTGTCGCAAATAGCTAGTCGAGTTGTTATCGGTAATTGGATCGTTGGAATCGTATTAGGCTGGGGCTTTGCCAGGCTGGATCTCGCTGGAAAGCGTCAATCCAACACGAGATCGAGAATGTAATCCGATTGTCTCGTTAGAGATGTCTTGTTAGTAGTGAACTGTAATAAATTGGCGCCGCAATCATCAGGTCTATACTGGGGACGCGTCCGCCTGAATTTTCCAATAAGCTGCGCCACCGCAAACGTCGGGCGCTTCGAGCAGAGTTCCGCCGATCGTTGGACCAGGAAAATCGGAATGATTTTGCGCTACTTTTGAATGGTCTCGACGGTAAATTTGATATGTGGAAATTGGTGATTGAGGAAAAACATCGCACCAACATGTTGGAAAATTGAAAGTGGATCGATTTATTTGCATTCTCATAATCATAATTCTAGAAAGATCAATAACTCTAAGCATATTGAATGATTCCCCAGTAACTATTCGGCAGGATACATATCTTCAGGTAGAAAGATTAAAGCTGTAGCCGTTCAAAACATAAAATAAAATACATGGTGTTATATTGGTCGCAATTTTTTGTGTTGTCGTTGTTTTCATTGGCAACAAAGCTCTAAAGACTTTCAAAGTCTTCATATAGCCATTTGAGAATTAAGAAGTTGAAGTGTCAAAAGCCAGTAACACTTCAAAGTTCGAATGACACATCTCAAAAACTGCTAGGTTGAAATTATGGCTCGATCCTTAAGAAAATAATGTCTAAGAGAGACAGGCCGCATCTAAATGAGACCGAATAAAATAAAAAATATCTTTGTTGTCTCTTCATTTTGCATATAATACGTTATTAGTAGACTACTGTTCATGTTCTCCCCTTTCAATTTTCACTAGACATTATTTTTCTGTTATGTCTAATGGTTAACATTAGTTTTCTTATCTGTCTTCTGAACAAATCAAGGGAGGAATATCAATAATCTAAAAATGATATGTGACTTCGAATAGCTCACACATGTCACACAGTCAAATCATCACTTGGTATGTAGGTACACATTGTTGAATTCTACTTTGAAATTGATTAACGTCAATAAATTAGTATGTAAATTCTAGAATAAGCATACTTCAATGGGGATTGAAGCAGATGTATCAGAGTTTAATGGTTTATTTACATCCTAAATACATATATTCCAGTGTACAATTTTGAGTTGTTTTACGCAAAAGTTGAGGCAATTGTTTCGGTGTAGTATTGAACTCTGATTACGGTGAAAACACTATATTGTCTGTAAAGAAGTAGATCGATGAGCTTTTTCACCGTTGTTCACTTTCACCGGGTTCACTTGCGTTATGTGTTATTTAAAGTAAATGCGAATTGAGAGAGAACATCTGATTAGAACTTCTAGGTCTATTGTCAACTAGAGACTACTTTGTATGTTAACCGCGGCCCCAATAAGAGGCCCACAGATAGAATTTAACCCCAAATTCCGAAGCGACATTCGTCTGAATGCGTTTCCGTTTCTGGTTTTTAAGGATTCTACGAAAAACAAGAAGGGCAAATTGTTTCAATCCTAGGCTGGTGTGAAGTCCTAAGTTTTTGCCAAGTACCATACTTTGTTCAATTTCGAAGAAATGGAATAATCGTCTATATAAATTTTGATATACAAACAGTAACCAAAACTGAAGTGCAACATCATGCCATGAGGGCGTCATATGCATACGCCAAAAAATAGTATAACGACATCAGGGCGTGATATGATTCCAATGGATCAAGCAGATTTCTTAAGTGGTCAACGCCCGGTATCTTCTTGACGCAATATATAATGGAATAACTATGTGGAACGTCTATAGGCCTTTTTTCGTGGTCGGACGACATGAATCACCGAAAATCGCGGCGCTCGGCGATCGGAGCTGAGCACAGGCGGCAGGTGACGTCCGTGTCCCGTTTGCGCGCTAAACAGCGTCGAACGCGTCGCGTGACTTCCGCGACTCAGTTATTAGACACGACATTCGAAATTATTTTATCAGCGTCTGAGACGCACGAGGACCCTTATTTCCTGCCATTTATTAGCAATCACGCGCCGCACTGGCCTTTTCTTACCCCGTGCCAGCTTCGTGATCGCATTAATTATAACGTGAACCACCCTTGCATGCTACCGACGATTCTTAATAGGTAGCGCCGACCCGATTCCGCCGTTGTTGATTTTTGATCAGAAGCACTGACATTGACACCGACGTGAGCGTGATCCTATTCAAATATTTAATAGCCTAGAGTATTATTTTTATTTGTTTACATGGCGAAAGGCTTTTGCGGTTGATTTCAACATAAAATAAGCTTCGGGGCTATTATTTTAATAACATAAAAGTCTTATCCGCAATATGAAAAATTTCTACAATCCCTTCAAATATAATAAAAATAATGATATCACAGTATTCTGAGACGCTCAACAAGAAGTTGTATACCGTTTCCGGGTTTCGCAAAGTATAGTTAGTAGAGCGTGAAATCGCTATCGTATTAGTGGAATATCTGCCAGGCACCCGTGATTGACTAGGGAGCACCGGCGCTATCGAACATGAGAACTGGAACGCACACAGATGGAGATCCTGCCTGTTCATAGATGAGTCCAGATTTCGACTGTATCAGTTTGATGGGCGAATGTTGGTGTGAAGAGAACAAGGTCAACGGTATAATAAACATTTCATGATGCCAACAACTCTTTTTGGTGACGGCTCAGTGGAAGTCATTTGTTTTAATCTTACTATCCTCATTAACGCAACCATGACAGCGGTAAGGTATCGTAATTTGATTGTAAAACTAATTATTGTTCCCTTTGCGGCAGCTGTTGGCGGCAATTTTACGTTCATCGACGATAAGGCTCATCCACACCGGGCAAGAATTATCAACGATCGCATAGAAATGGATGGCATTAACCAAATGGATTGGCCTGCTCTTGGTCTCTCTAAACCAAAATTGTACTGAACATGTCTGGTATGCAATTTCAGAGTAATTACACCACTCACCTGACCCACCGCAGTGATTACAACAGCTCGCCAATGTTTTGAAGGACATTTGTCAAAACATTTCTCAAACATTCATTAATAATCTCATTGACACAATGCCGAATAAAGTAAGAGCACTACGAAAAGCTAGAGGATGCCCCATCCGACATTAAACCGTGATTTCAAAATGTTTCTAACAGAAGGAACCTTTTTTGAAGCCTACAGACTTCACCAGGTCAGAATTTTCATTTTGTTAATTTCTCTGCTATGTTGTCTAAAGCAGTCTTGCTTACTGTTGTTACTTCAGGCAGATTAACCGTATGTAGACTCCTAATTTAATAATATAGATAATTAACCTTATCAGTTAATTATGTTGTGATTACTTGAATAAAAAGAGTATATATTGTATTGAATTTATTTGATTGTTCAATGAATGATTAAACTAAAAATTCAGTTTGATATGCTTTCAAAAAAATAAAAAATTAAAGAGAGCGAGTGATAACAGCTTATAAATGACGGAAAATGCTGTCTACCGTCACATGTTTCTGTAAACGTTCCCCCATCTCATCCCAAATATGTTCTAGTATTCAAGGAAGCAGACTAATCAAATCTTGTGGTTTGAACCTTGTCGAGATAAACGGTAACAATCAAAGTAGTGTGCATTATCATGTATAAAGGTAGCGTCTTTTCCAAGAATAACCATGGGTGCAACGTGATCTTTTTAAACTCTTCGAAAATTCTTCGTTTCTGAGTTCTGGGGGGGACACACTGTATAATATGCATCAACCAAAACATGTTCATTCTCGGCAGTGTATTTTAACATATAATTTATACTATTCTTTCTTCAACTCTAAATTTTATCTCATTTTCTTTCAGCAATATTTTAGAACAATCCTCTCTGAATGAACCAGGGTTGTATTAGTCAACTTTTGTTAACAGTTTGTTGATCTTTTTCAATCTGCAGCTTTTATATGAATGATTTTCACTGAAATAATTCATTTTAATGACTCAAGAGTATTGTCAGGAAAAAAAACATCTTCGAAGAATTTTGATAGTTTGAATTGAATAACCATTGAAGAATTTAGTTTTAAATTTTTATTGAATTGAATTGTGAAATTCATCGATTCCTCTCAGCTTAGTTTTCAACATAGGCTGATTCCGATTACAATAAATAATCGATTCGAGAGAAAGAAATATGTTTCTGTGCGAATTCATAATTTATTTCAGAATTTTTCCCTAAGAGATCCTCATCGTGTATATCAATTTTCCAATCTACTTTATTCCTTTTATCAGGCAACGTTGTCAAACCCGTATTTTATGGCACACATTTTTATATTGTTCGAATTTAAAAATAAATTCTGCGACTACAAATTGCCTATTACCAAATAAAAAGCACCGATAAATCTTGAAAGAATTATAGCAGATATGAAAAATCTTTACGATGTAGAGAAAATGATAAATAACCCCTTCCGTGACTGGGACAGCAGTGGCGTGTTCACGTCTGTGAACATCAATCCCCTACCTGGGCATATTAGAGGTAAATATACTTATACCGTATAATTTCAATCAACATAAACATATTACATTCTATTAGGTATACGAGGCAAGGGATATATGGGGTATAATTTTCAACTGACTTCTTTCAATAGGGTTCCATTCATTATTTTTGCATCTGTGAAGTAGGTACTCGGCAAAGAGCTTAGTATATAGTTTTAACAATTTTTCTATTGACGAAGATCTTTCAGTAAACTCTTAATTTTTTTATTAATGTATTCAATGCGGATTTTTGATAAGAATAATGAATCTCAAAATGACTACTATCATTTCAATATTTGTACATATGAACATAATTTTAGTATATTTTATAGGCGAATATAAATACAAGTACAAAACAACAAACTAGTCTGGATGTAAGCCACTAGAATTTGTCAAGTATAATATTTATTGGCCATTTAAGCTCTAGCTAGATAGGGCAAGTTTTAAAAAGTTGAGGCTATTTTGAACTGGGTGTCACGAAGGTTTCTGTACTCCCATGAAGGGTGATCATAAAATTTTATTCCCTGGACTGACACTTGGTTTTTCTGTGCCTGGGTAAGCATGGTCTTTCCCCATGTCTGGTGTTTTAACTGTGACTACTACAAAGCTTGGCTTTTCTGTGTAAATTTTCCCTTGTGTTGATGAGACACCCATATAAGTATATACAGGGTGTTTTACGAATTATTGTACAGGCTTTCAGGGCAGATACAGGATATTTTGGTGAGTCCGAATCAGTGCTCGAAATATGTCCCCACTATATTCGTTTAAGAGTTACAGTATGTTTTATGTTTTTCATCAAAAACTTTCAATCGGCATACCTCTTGAACGCCTGCATGGATCTTCATAAAAACTTGAAGGAATGAGTATAGGCCAATGCCAAATATTTGCCCATAATGACTTATCGATAGCACAGGTCCGGACTGAGAAAATTACATTCTTTATCCCACATCTTGTAAAACACCCTGTACATCCAATTTTCAAAAATCGAAAATCTCTTCAGAATCTACAATAAATACTCTTTTGAACTAGCCTATTAGGATCAACGGCACACTTCGCATCATCAAATTATGAACCATTGAATATTAGGAATTTTCAATTTATAGTAAACACGGACCTGTGAATCTCCGAATAATGCGTCTATTCATATTGAATCGATTGAAATTCTCAGTTACATGACTTAGGTATTGTACTGCATCTTATTCCATCCAATACATGAATGTAA
Source organism: Megalocaria dilatata (assembly GCA_034642435.1). Classification (NCBI taxonomy): domain Eukaryota; kingdom Metazoa; phylum Arthropoda; class Insecta; order Coleoptera; family Coccinellidae; genus Megalocaria; species Megalocaria dilatata. The sequence continues at coordinate 40,462,744 of CM067856.1, read as the reverse complement.
GGGTAATATCAAATATTTTTTGCAAAACTAAATTTAACCGAAAACTCGAATTAACATTGAACATTCAATTGGATTATTATAAAATGGACTTAATAATAAAAATATGAAATGTATCTTATAAACATGTGTGGAACTAAGAGAAATTGACAATAAATAAGAGTAAAAATTATAACTTGTTTTCGAAAATACCCCCTCTCTTTTCTGAACATTTTCTAGCTGTTGTGATCAAATGAGCTACAGCTTTCTTCAAAATTTCCGGTCGATTTCGTATTGCTCCACATGCAGCTTGAATACGATTAAACAGATGCTCCATGTCTATGATTTCTTCAGAGTAAACTTCATTTTTTAAGTGCCCCCAGAGAAAATAATCCAAGCATGTGGGATCTGGGAATCTTGCAGGCCAATCATGAGGTTCTCCTCTACCAAACCAATGATCTAGATAAACTTCATTCAAATGCGCTACAATTTCATGGGTAAAATCTGCCGAAGCTCCATCATATTGTATATGAAGTACATTCCTCTTGGAATATTGCTTCCATCATTCAAGAGCCCCGGCATTTGCTCGATTAAAAATTGTAGATATGTCACTCCAGTAAGCTTGTGTGGAAGAATACATGGTCCAATTAGGCGATTATTGTAAATTCCACACCAAACATTGATTGAAAAACGATGTTATGAATTGCTTCTCCTAGTCACTTTCGGATTTACTCTGGACCAAATATGTGCATTGCGAAGATTCAAAATGCAATCTTTTGTGAAGGTCGCTTCATCAGTAAAAAGCATTCTGCAGATAGCTCGCTGGTTCCGCAAAACCCATCTGCAAAATCGCATCCTCGGTATTTCATCGTCTGGTTCCAAGGTTTGGACGGATTGTAAATGAGATGGATGCCACTTTTCACGGTGCAGAACTCACCAGACCTGACAATGTGGCAAACCTAAAACTGAACCAAGACGCCGAGTGCTGGTTGAGGGATTTTCTTGGATAGCTTATATTATCTCTTCATGCTTTATCATCGAACTGTCTCTTTCTCTGACGGAAAGTGTCCAGTTTCACGAAGTGAGCTATTAACATGTTCGAATGTTTGGTGGTTAGGAATTCAACGATCTGGATATAGCCTTCGATATTCCCTAGCAGCTTCAAGACCATTGCACTTACAAAATCCATAAACTAACAACATATCAGTATACTCAGTATTCGTAAATGACAGCATTTGGATAATTATCTTGATGAACATTTCATGAAAACACAACATTCTACCACTTGCATATATTTCTATTTCAATAATTACCCGACAATGGTTTGAAATGTCAAAATTGTTAGCATAAGCCACTCAGATTTTGAAATGGGTTGAATTCAGAGTAAACGAATTTCTTCCGTGATCTTTCACATAGCATTGAAACTAAATGATATCTTAAGCTTCAGATCGATTCGAGCAGCATGTGAGAAGATAAATAGTGGACCAGAAAGAAAAGCTGATGAAAGCTGCAGAACATTCAATACAAGAGCTAACAGGTGTCAAAAAGTAATAGGGAAATTTTCGAGAACAAATCACATACGAAAATTGATGGGGGAAGGGGTATAACAGAATTTATTTGCTAAAGTGTAAATAAGATGTCGAAAAGTATTTCGTTTTGTATGCATGTGTCTATGAATCGAAAATTCCAGATATTCAATAGCTCATAAAATATTGATGCGAAGTGTGCCATTATTTAAAATCAGCTTGTTTGGAAGATAATTCATTGCAGATTTTAAGGAGAATTTCACTTTTCGAAAATTGGATGTAGAGGGTGTTTTACAAGATGCGGGATAAGGAATATAATTTTCTCAGTCCGGACCTGCGCTATCGACAACTGATTAGGTGCAAATAGTAGGCATTGGCCTATACTCATGCTCTCAAATTTTCATGGAGATCCATGCAGGCGTTCAAGAGTTATGCCGATTGAAAGTTTTTGATAAAATACATAAAATATCCTGTATCTCTTAAACTAATATAGTTAGGACATATTTCGAGCACTGATTCAGACTCGCCAAAATCTCCTGCATCTGCCCTGAAAGCCTGTACAATCATTCGTGAAACACTCTGTATAAAGCACTGTAAGGACTTTGTGTTCCGTGAATATCGGCACAGGACTCCCTCGGCTTAAGATCGAGAATTGCTCCGAAAACTCTTTTTTGGCATAGAAAAAGTTCGATTGGGTATACAGCTTCCATCTATCCTCTGGGTGAAATCAATTTTCTTGAAATTGAGTTTAAAATAAATAATAGGTCGTATAGTTTGACAGCGTGTTATCGACCCCCTTCAACTGATTTCAATAGATTTATTACTGACATGAGTGACTATTTGGTGGCACAGGATGGTTCTGATGTCAATGTTTTCGTGGGTGATATCAACATAAATCTTTTAAATCATTCTGATATAAATAATACCAAATATATTTCCATGATGGAAGAACAAGGATATTTTTCATATATTGATAAACCATCTAGAGTAACGCCAACATCATCCACTTTAATTGACCACATATTTATTAAAGCAGAAGAAAGAACTTTGAAAAAACTTAATATATGTACATATTTGATAACTTGGAGTTTAACGGATCACTACACCCTGCTACTATCTATAACCAATAAAGATTCGAAAGAATTAACCAATTTGCAAACTAAGATTAAATCACGACGTTGTTTTGATAGGTTGAAGTTTAAAAAATTGTTAACGAAAGAAAAGTGGGAGGATGTGTTGTGCTGCCACAACGGCGATTCAGCTTACTACTCTGTCAAGAAAGTACCGGGAATTTTCAATTAAAACAACATTTTTACATTTAATCGTCAAAATTTATTGGGTCGCCTTCAGAATAGGCTCCATTTGCTCCAATACATCTATGCCAACGGCACTTCCAATTAACGAAACAATTTTTATAGGCGCTTTCCGGGATGGACTTTAGCTCTTGCGCCGAATTTTGTTTTATGGCTTCAATCGAATTAAAACGGGTGCCACGAAGGGGCAATTTTAGTTTTGGGAAGAGGAAAAAGTCGCAGGGAGCCAAATCCGGCGAATACGGTGGTTGCTGAAGCACGTTTGTTGAGTTTTTGGCGAGAAAGTCAGTCACAATCGTAGTTCGGTGAGAAGGCGCGTTATCGTCATGCAAAATCCATGAGTTGTTCGCCCACAAATTTGGCCGCTTCTTACGGATACGCTTACGCAAACGTTTCATAACGCTTAGGTAATACTCCTTGTTTACCGTCTGACCCTCTGGAACGAATTCGTAGTGCACCACGCCACGGATATCGAAGAAAACAATGAGCATCACCTTCATTTTCGAGCGGCTTTGGCGTGGTTTTTTCGGTTTCGGCTCATTTTTTGCCACCCATTCCGATGATTGCTGGCTTGTTTGCATATCGTACTCGTAGACCCAGGTCTCATCACCAGTTATAATGCGTTCCATGAATGTAGAATCGGAATTACAGCGATCCAGCATGTCTGAAGCAACCTGTTCGCGATGACGTTTTTGAAGAAAATTCAGGTCTTTCGGTACGAGTCGTGCGGCCACCTTTCTCATGCCCAAAATATCAATCAAAATCGTACGTGCGGACTCGTGGGATATCTTAAGATCATGTGCTATCTCTCTCAAGCTGGTACGACGGTTTTCCAGCACCCTTTCCTTAATTTTATCGACGTTATCTTCGATCGAAGCCGTCGATGGACGACCACTTCACGACCTTCCTTGAAGGCTCTGTACCACTGATATGCACTAGTTTTCGATAGAGCATTATCACCAGAGGCCTTTTGCAACATTTTCAATGCATCGGCACACGAAAATTCATTTGCAACACAAAACTTTAAACAAATTCTTTGCTCAACGTAATCACCCATAGTAAAAATCGGCACGCACTCTGACATCGACTGACTTAATCAGCTGTTGCAAACACACTAGTTGACAGATCCCGCTCAAGCTTGGCATAGTAATTAAGGACAGTGGTACCAACCTAGGAAAATATTTTTTACCTTCCTCATTGCCCCGCCAGATTTAAATCGATAATTCCCGGTACTTTCTTGACAGAATGTATATCAATTTCATATCGAAAATTTCGAAATATATTGAAAAATGCTCATATTTAGAATTCAGGAAAAAATCTCACACCTCACACCAAACTTAAACCCTAGATAACACAGGGACCATTCAACTATATAAAAAATATAAAACATAGAGACCGTTTGAAAAAAAGGTATTTGAGGTGTTTAAAAAATGAATTGTGGCAGGAATATAGGAATAATCTTAATTTCCTCAGTGGTCTCATAAGAGAAACAAAGAATAATTATTACAAAAATAAAACAAAACACGCGAAACATAATTATAAGAAGATCTGGCAACACATAAATGAGATTAACGGTGGGGGTGGCAGGAAGGTTGAGATATATGATATAATTCATGATAAGGGAGAGTGTATAACATCAAATAAGGAAAAGGCTGATTATTCCAACAATTTTTTTGTTCACATTGGGCACGAGATGGTTGGGCAGATAAACACTCCGGAAATTCCTGACATTGGCGAAGAGAATTCTCGGGTTCAGGCAACGCTTTTACTTCACCCAGTGGATGACAATGAGCTGATATCGGTTATATCTAGCTTAAAAAATAATAGTTCTCCCGGACCAAATGGTATATCAGCTGACCTAATAAAACAATTTCACCTATTTTTCTTACCGCCTTTGCGTCATGTAGTGAATCTCTGTTTGTCAAGTGGTTCGATTCCAGACTATTTCAAACAGTCGACTACACTTCCGGTATTTAAGAGTGGTGATGCAAAGTTCGTTACTAACTATAGGCCTATTACAATCATAAACAACTTCACAAAAATATTTGAAAAATGTCTGAAAAACAGACTTGTTCATTTTCTAGAAAAACATAACATTTTGGCTCAGGGACAGTTCGGATTGAGAGAGAACCAGTCTACTGAGGATGCCGTCAAAAGGTTGGTTGGTAATATAGTGATCGACAAAAAAAGTGTTTGACAGTGTTCTTAGCCCTAGCTAAAGCATTTGATACTGTCAATCACGAGAGGTTACTGCGGAAAATGGAGTGCGTGGGAGTGAGAGGAGTTTCTTTGAAACTCTTCTCAAATTACCTTGCAGGTAGAAATCAAAGAGTAAGAGTTCATGATACATTCAGTGACTTGTCACCTATGACACTCGGCATTCCACAGGGACAGTAATCGGACCCATTTTGTTTTTAATATATATCAACGATATATTTAACATTAAGGCTTTTATAGCTCACAGCGAACTGAAAAAAATACCCCTGAACAAGATTATCGGTTTAATCCAAAAGCTGGATCTCGTCGGGGAGATATAAATTAGGGGTGAACCACAATAGTCCGTGCGGACGCAGTGGTAGGGTGGACAGACGCCCGCTCATCATAAATAATAATAATAATAATAATAACATTAAAAATAAGAGCGCTCATAACAACATATGCGGATGACACGGCAATGCTTTTTTTTTTGATGATTCATGGGACAGGGTTTATAAAAGGCAGAAGATTGTTTGAGAGTCATTTTTCTTTAGTTGATCAGTCATCTGTTGGGTTTCAATATAAGTAAAACCATATTTATGACCTTTTCCTCAACAATAAAGACCAACCAATGAAGGAAACAATATGCATTCATCGGTGGCATTGTGACTCAATGTCTAGCGGTTGTTGTCCTGTAATAGATAGAACAAATTCGGTTAAATATTTGGGAGTTGTGCTTGATCGGTTCTTTCGTTGGGATACACATATTGAAAGCTTGGTAAAAAGATTAAGAAAACTTACTTATAAATTCTATCAATTAAATGGGGATGGGGTGGTTTGGGTGAGAGTCATCGACATAGTTTGGATATTACTCAAAAGTCACCCATAAAAATAATTATGAAAAAAAAATGAATTATTTCCCTCAGATAGTCTTCTTGAAGAATCCAAGCTGTTAGAAGTAAGAAAGCTATTTGTGTACCATTGTCTTTTGTGGATGATGAAGTTTCCTTTGTCGCTCAGAATAAATTCTTATGTAACTCGCGCGGGCCTCAATAACCCAATGATAGTACCATTATGTAGAAAAACTCACTCTCAACGTTTCATAACATATTATGGCCCAAAATTTATCAACGTGTTACCGATTCATATGCGGTTCTCTTCTACCAAGACACAACGTAGTAGGTTGAAAACATATGTCTCAGAAAACTTCAGAATATTCGAGAAGCTATTTTGAACCAGGTGCTCGGGTGTCGTCCACCACTCTCTTCATCATCCAGCTGCAGTATAAGTATTATTTTTCTTGTTTGGTTTTATTTTATATCATTATATAGGTGCCTTCTTTTTATTTAATGTTAATATCTAAATGAAGTCACACAACACAAGCTTAGCTTAAGTGTCTCATTCAGAAAAAATATGTACGTTATTGCCTGAATAAATTTGATTTAAAAATTTGATTTGATTTCAATTTCTTTAAAGTCAACAGAGTAGAGATATAACATTAATATCGACGTTGCTTGACAATAAATTTATACTTTCGAACCCTTTTTCATTCAAAATGAAAATTCATCCAAATTTTGTTGGAAAAAAAATTATAATTTGTTGCTGTATTATCGAAAAAACAAAATTTTTCGACCTACCTGCACCCTGACCTCCGGCAAATTAACCTTCATCGCTAGCTCTTCCCTGCTGTAGACGTCCGGATAGTGGCTTTTCTCGAACGCCCGCTCCAGCTCGTGCAGCTGGTAAGTGGTGAAGGTGGTCCGGTTCCTTCGGTGCTTCTTCTTGCAGCTTTCGGTCTCGGAGAGCCCTCCGGCTACGGCCACGCCCTCGTCCTCCGAGCCGCTGCCCGTCGTTCCCGAGTTTGCCCCTCCGATCCCGGAGGACATCTTGCCGTATCGGATCTCGGACAGGCCGTCGTTAGAGTTGCAACTACCCTCGCCTGAAAATAGGGGATGGTTTCAGTTTAGGGGTAGCTTGTTTCGGGAGGAAGAGGAGCCGGTTTATGCAGATTTTGGTGGTGCGGTTTGCAGTTTTCACCTCTGGATGGGAAGAATAAAGAATAATTATCAATCTTAATTCGTTTCGAAGTGGCTGTTCCGAATTCTTGTTAATTAACGGTCCTTTCCATAGGCGTATTAAAAGAGACCCAATTGTTTATGTTCTGTAAATCCTGTGTTGCCAAACTACTAATTTTAGAAAAAGAAACATTCCTTTTGAAACCGTCCTGAGCATTTAAGTCTTACAATATCATTAATCCTATAAACCTTTTCTTTATTCATAAGTTTCTCACCGTTCTAGTTTCATATTAGTATTTTATGAAATAAAGCTAGTTATCCATTAACCAATAAAAAAACATTTTTCTCCTAAGCTAATACCGAGTACAAGGAATTTCTTGGAGAAAGTGGCAACCCTGCGAACTCAATCACATGATAAAATAGAAAAAGGCATTTACTTGATAGAAGAAATATAACAAATTTTGAATATCAAAACGGATTCAATCTGTCAGTCTTCTACAATTTTAATTTCAAACAAATTTTTATTCAAAAAATTTTCAGAATTAAATTAATGTCTAAATAAGCATCGCTTATATTTAATAGACGTATATAATCAAAACTCAATATACAATGTCAAATGGTATAAATAAACCAACGAATATAAAAAAGGTCATTTAAAATTAATAAATACATATTTGAAGGAAACAAAATTTTGTTTCTGATCTTATCATTAATAACAACCAATTCTTTTTCAAAAACATAAAACAAAACTTAAGGAGTTCTCAAAAAATTTAATTTATTTGAAACATTTAATATATTCAAATATTAAAATAAGTTATTATAATTCAAAAATCTCTCAAAACATGCACACTATATCTTCAATATCGGAATTCTATTTGTTTTTTGAAGATATAGTGCATGTTTTGGGAGATTTTTGAATTAATTCATTTGAATATTTAATTATATTGAATATTTCAAATAAATTATATTTTTTGAGAAGTCCTTAAGTTGTGTTTTATGTTTTTGAAAAAGAATTGGTTGTTCATAATGATAAGATCAGAACAAAATTTTGTCTCCTTCAAATATTTATTTATTAATTTAAAATGACCTTTTTTACAATAGTTGGTTTATTTATGCCATTTGACATTGTATATTGATTTTGATTATATACGTCTATTAAATATAAGCGGTGCTAATTTAGACATTAATTTAATTCTAAAAGTTTTTTGAATAAAAATTTTTTTGATATTAAAATTGTAGAAGACTAACAGATTAAATCTGTTTTGATTTTCAAATTTTGTTATATTTCTTCTATCAAGTAAAAAGCCCTTTTCTATTTTATTTTATACATAATATATAACTATATTTAGGCTTGAAAAATTCTCATTATGGAATGTCAATGTTTTAAAGAAAACCTTATAATACCTTACAGTTTTCTGTGATTTTGTGACGAACATAGACTATATGGATTTTTAAAGTTAGTCTGTTTAAACAAATTCCGGTTACACTTTAAGGTAAGATATACTGATTGTTAGTTGATTTTGATATTTTAAATATTATCTAGGCCGACGAAGAGATTATCGGAATTCTAATTGTTTTTTGAAGGTATAGTGTATGTTTTGAGAGATTTTTGAATTAACTTATTTGAATATTTAAATATATTAAATATTTCAAATAAATTATATTTTTTGAGAAGTCCTTAAGTTGTGTTTTATGTTTTTGAAAAAGAATATGTTGTTCATAATGATAAGATTAGAAACAAAACTTTGTCTCCTTCAAATAAGTATTTATTAATTTTAAATGACCTTTTTTATATTCGTTGGTTTATTTGTTCCTTTTAACATTGTATATTGAGTTTTGATTATATACGTCTATTAAATATAAGCGGTGCTTATTTAGACATTAATTTATTTCTAAAAGTTTTTTGAATAAAAATTTTTTTGAAATTAAAATTGTAGAAGACTGACAGATTAAATCTGTTTTGATATTCAAATTTCAATCACATGAGTTTGTATTCCTATCATAGACCAAGTTGCCAATGACGGTTTACCTTTTCCTTTTTCAAGTACATAAATATTTATTTGGAGTTTTGAGCTATTTAGGGTGAGTTTAGTTATAAATTATGAACAACGTGATTCTTCAATATGAAATATGTAAAACAATCTAAATCTTGGCCTCACAAAAAATAAAATTTCAACAGAAGGATTTTTCGACTCGTAAGGACTTATTAAAGTTCTTTCAGATAAAATATTTCTGAAAAAAAATTAAAGTTATTGTCTTCAAAGTTCAAAATTTAAAGATTTTAAATTCAATTCTTACTTCTTCAATATGTATTGAAACTATATAAAAAAACTATCAAAATGATATCCTTATATATAATCAATATAAAATATTTTTCAATGTCTCGGAAAAAACCTTTTTACATCCCAACATGAAACGTTTTAATACAAATGTATTAACAAAAACTATATAAGTACGTATATTAAAATACAAATACAAGAAAATCCACTATTCCAAAATTATCTAAAACTCTCAAAATAAAGGATGAAATAAAAATAATTGAACGAGAACTCCAACATTTAATAGCTGCTGTTTCGGTCTCTAGACCTCTTCAGAAATGTATTGAATTCAGATTGAAATATAAGTTATTTGAAATTACTTTTATCATTCAAATTGATTTTTAAATTATGAAATTAATTCATATAGAGTCTAAATATCCGCAATATATTCCTTAACGATATTGATTTCACGCATATTACTTGGTGAAACTTTTTTTAAATATTTAAGTAAATAAAACAGACATGAAATTAACAGTGAAACTTAAGCCAAGTTGTTTTTTTTTTCTTTTCATGGGACATTATTAGGGGTGAATAATTTTTATTCTGTTTTTCTGTGTTCCGAGTAAAATAGTTATTGGACAACACGTTGATCATTTCTGTTTTACTTTGGTAACTTTAAAGCTTCGAGTTTATTCGTTCCAGGTTTTATCTTATTTGGTGAGTTAAATTTTGATCTTGTGATATATTTGAATCTGAATCAATACATTCCTGAAGAGGTCTAGAGACCGAAATAGCAACTATCAAATGTTGAAGTCTCATTAAATTATTTTTATTTTATCCTTTATTTTGAGAATTTTAGATAATCTTGGGATAGTGGATTTTCTTGTATTTGTATGTTAATATACATACTTATGTAGTTTTTGTTGATGCATTGGTATTAATACGTTTCATGTCGGGATGTAAAAAGGTTTTATTCCGAGACATTGAAAAATATGTTATATTTATTATATATGAGGATGTCATTTTGATAGTTTTTGTATATAGTTTCAATATATATTGTAGAAGTAAGAATATCAAATTCTGAATTTGAAGGCATTTAAAATTACTTATATCAAGTTTTGACTCACATTCAAATTGATTTTTAAAATTTAAAGAATATGATTTATCAGAGGATGAATCTATTTAGGAGAAAAAGTATAATCATGAAGGACTTAACGCGTGGCAGGTCACGATTTGTTAGGTAAACTTTGGAAAAATATGGTTTGAAACTTGTTTAATGGAGCTGTTTTCATCAGATTAGACAATCTGATCAATAGGTCTGTAATTTATTAGTCTGATTTGTTTTTCAGATTTGCTGGCTGTCTTTTTTGTACTTCTACTTACGTGCCTGTGAATTTGTAGAGGTATGTTTCTGTTGGTCATTTAAATGTTCAATTTTTAGTGAGTTTCATGAATTGAAGGTGTTTTATAAGTTGCATAAATTTGATATGCTCGTATTGTCTAAGATAGAGTTACATAGTTCTGTTGAATTTAATAATAACCTATTTTTCAATGCTTCCTTTCATAAGAATTTTGTGACTCAAATAGTTATCAAATATATCAATAGAAACAAACTTTCAATTTGTCGTTAACCTAAGTAATTTCTAAGACGCATAGATATTTGTAATGATCCCCGACCATTCTCAATATTTTTCATTTTTAATGGGCTCCACGATTTCAAGAAAGTATTCAATTATTTCGAGTGTAGTTCAGCATTATCAATTCCACCATCTGCAGACGACCTTCACGTACTCGACGATGCTCAAATCGAGTACACGATTGACTCAACCTACCAAAACTCAATTAAGTATCCATTAGGACCGAAATATTGTGGGTCGTTAGCGAGCACCAAGTAGTCATTTCCATTTAACGCGCGAGTTTGTCGAGCAATTGATTATTTAATTAGAACATTGATCTAGCAGCCCGTTCCGTGCAGCCTAATTGCGTTGCATTAATAATAAACACAACTGATTTGCGATAAGAGTGGTAATTGTTAATTGCGTTTTTGCATGCCTATCTTGCAATATCGCCCTTCGGGCGGCGCTAAAATGTCCCTACGTTTGTTTTAAACGGGCATATGGGACCTAATGTTCGATTATCCGTCCTGCTATGAATTAATATTGAATGCTCCGTCCGTACCTAGGAGTGGTTTTTTGACGAGCTAAACGGAAAGTATATATACGAGTACTTGATGTGATTTATGGTCCTCAAGAAAAAGGATTATTTGTTGTAAAACTTTGACAATATGAAAGAAAGTTAGATTTCTTCGCTCTTAGTGAAAAATCAATTTTTTAATTTTAATAATGATAAAGTTCAGATTTTGAGCTCATCAGGACTCTATAACGGTGTTTCCAGAACTCTACTCTTCATTTATTTCATTCTGGGAATAAATATTTCAATGAGCTTTTGATCAGAAAGGCGTTTGAAAGCTCATATTTCATATCCAGTGTGCAATCAAAAAATGATTCTTTGAAGATAACCTCGAAACTGATTTACAACCAAAATTAAATGTCTTTGAATGCTAAATTTTTTTCAACCTCTAATTTAGATGAATAGTTTTCCATATGATACAAAAAGCTTTAATTGATTGGTTTTCTCCAACATTCTCAAAGTGTTTATTCTTCCTGAGAAAAATCTTCATGTAAAGGTTCATTGAAAAATTTCTTAATAAAATAAGAAAGGGGTTTTTTCCTTGATTCAAGTGTTGTTACAGAATTTTAAACCTCCTACAAATTTAAATTTGAAAACATTTTTTGTTCAAAAACTTTCAGAATTAAATTGAATAAATCCTTATATTAAGATGAAACCTCTTTTTAGTATTTTATTGTATATATAATAATTATATATTTTGGTTATATATTATCAATTGGCTTTAAAGGAGTCCATAAAATACCTTACAAACTTTGTGTTATTTCTGTGACGAACATAGAATAAGTATGATTTTTAAAATTTCACTTCATTTTAGTGTTTTGTTCAGATGAATACATTCAGATTGTCTGGTAAGATATTTTTGTTAATAATTTCTATTTTTTTATGTGAAGGCTGATGAGTTTTCCGTTGTGAGAATTCTAAATTACTTTTTGAAGATTTTCTACATTTTTTAGGAATTTTTTTGAAGGGACTTATTTGAAGTAAGTAGTTTTTGAAGAAGTTCTTGAGGTTATTTTTTGCATTTTTGTAAAGGGATTTGGTTTTCATAATACAAGGTACGAAACAAAATTAAGTATTCTTCAAGTTTTTATTTAGTAATTTTGATTAATAATTTTTATTTCTTTCAATTCTTTCATTCCCTTCTGACCATGTGTAAAAAGTTATAATTCCATATGTCTACTAAATTGAAATAGCGTTTTTTTAGGATATTCATTTAATTTAATTCTAAAAAATTTCGAAAAAAAAATTTTTTTTGAAATTAAAATTTATAGAAGGTCAACAGAATAAATTTCTAAGATATTTAAAAAAAATTGTATTAGAAGTACAAATAAGTTTCCGCCGTTTTTGAACACAAATTAAATATTTATTATAGAAGAACGGTTTTAAACGGTGTGAGACTGCTTGCTGAGTACTTCTAATGTTAGAGCAACTTCTTTTTGTGTTTGAGATGAATCTTCCTCCGATAATTCCTCCAATTCTGCATCCTCGTAAATTTTTGGCCTTCCACTGCGATCTTTGTCTTCTACGTCGAAATCACCGTTTTTAAACTTTTTAAACCACTCTCGACATGTTCTCTCACTCAAAGCACCCTCACCATATGCTTCTACGAGTAATTGATGCGCCTCAGCAGCAGATTTCTTTAAATTAAAGAAGTAAACTAATATTTCCCGCAAATGACGCTTACTTGGCTCAAATTTTGACATTTTCAACTAATAAAAATTATATTTTACCAATATAAAATCAATGATATTAATAGGTTATATTGTTCTTGAATGTCCAAACTATTTTTTAAGCCGGTTATCATCTGCGAAAGCTAACTGAAACTCCGTGCCGCGCCATCTACAATAAAACGGCGGAAACTTATTTGTACTCCTAATAATAATCCTTCAATCAAGTAAAAATCTATCTTTGTTATTTAATTTTTTAAATATCGGAATGAAAATGACAAGAAATTAAATTCAGACATATTTCTGCAACTTCCACAGCATATAATAAAACAAATAAAGAAATAATTGAAATATTAAAAAAGATCATAATATATAGGATTAATATGAAATAATTTTTAATGTCTAGAATTGTGGAATTTTTCAGAAATAACTCAATATTCAATATTAAAGATATTTTAATAATGAAGTATATATTTTTCATAATATATTTCTGAAGTTTTCAGAAATAATTCTGAATCAGTTCTATATTTCAGTGTAAATTTTTCAACATATATTATAGGAGTTTCAGAAATAATTTTGAATTCAATTTTATTTAAATAGCTTTTATCAACTACGATTCGAATGTTAATTTATACTTTGAAAATGATAGGTATTTTGCATTTCACACATCAGGTTATGAAAAATGTATTGATATACACATTCAATAATGAGAATTCAATAGAAAAGGGTGAAAGTTTTAAATGATTTTGATAATAATTGAGAGTCTTCGCGCTGCGATTTAGCGAAATTTATCAAAAAATTTTAATGTTTCGAACAAGTTCGTGATGTGAAGGCTCCAACTCGTATTCGTCCGGTTAGGTCTGCTGAAAATATCTTTGTTATAGCTGAGAGTATTACAGTAAATGGATTGTGTTACTAGGCGAGATAATTGATTTTTCAGAATTGATGCATTCATTTTTAGCAGGAAAGCATAACATGCAACACTGTTTTTGAAAGAAGGACTTTATTGCATGAAGAATTTCCTGAACGCATTTCTCGAAACGGAGAGTTCAATTAGGAGCCGTGCTATTTAACATCATTAGATATTTTCATTGAGGGCTACGTCAAGGATACGCCCATGCAATTCAAGCGCTGAAAGAAATTATGAAAGTTGGTATTCGCGAAATGGATCCACAATTCCGCGAAAACAAAATGATAATTTTCATCCAAATAATACATAATGCAGAGAGATATGTTTTATTATCAAGCATATACTTTGAATGGAAATAAAAATATCCCTGGCTTTAACAAAACATGTGTTTTCTTCTGAATTCAAAATGATACCTTTTCTTGGAAGACGTTTCATATCTTCAAATGATTTATTTCCTCCTAACTGCAGAAATATTAATCACGGAATAATGAGGTTTAATAACTGAATATGCTCGAAAATATAATTTAGGAATATTTGGAATAATATTATTTCAGAAAATAATAAACTGATAAGAGTAGCAGTAGTTATAACACACCTTTATTCACATAAATAATCAAATCAGGTAAAATACAAACAGAAAAAATATAGAAAAGTGCTTGATTCTAATGATAAAATTGAATGAGCTGAAGTTCCTGAAACAATCAGATCCAGAATCCAAGAGCATAGGTTTTGTCAAACATTACTTTCAAAGAAAATTTTATTACAGATAGCAGCTTCGAAACCTCTACAGATTTATTCTGAAAAATCTCTTGAAAACTTTTTTCAATTTAAATAAATAAGATACCTTAGAAATGCCGTTTCACTTTATAGACTTATAGAATTATCAACACATATGAGCGGCAAATAACCAATAAAGAACTAACAGAAAACATAAAGTACTGATCAAATTCAGATCCACCATCCAATTTATTTCGGTTGGATATGCAGGAATAACAAATTCCATCACTAAAAAATGTTCCACGTAGAAATCAAAAAAGTTTCTTTATTTCCCTTTTTAAAAAGTAGATGTAACATTCTTCAGAAAAAGAATCATCAATTCTAAACCATATTCAATCAGTTGGAAGTTATTTGGATGCTAAAAAAACAGTCAATTAAATATATCTGCATACCTCCAATCACCAAATATTCTGTTGGAAAGCAAAATTTCAAAAACGTGGTTGTGCACCTTGCAAAAATTGGCTGAAAAATTCAAACAATATATATTGAAAATTCTCTACGAAGGTTTTTTCTTAAATATAACGCAAGTGGATTAATTCTCCGGAACATCTACAGATTCAATCTGAAAAAATCTATTGAAAACTTTCTGGAATTAAATGCCTTGGAAACACTGTTTCACTCTGTAGATATGTAGAAATTTTATTGAAAAGAAAATAGAAAAAACCTTTTTTCAACTTTTGTTTTGAAACTAATTATTTTGTTGAAAATTTATAAACTCAGAGGTAAAACCTCTTTTAGGTTTCAACCGATAAGACGTACTATCTGGTCAAGATAAATTGAGATTTTGTCGAACACATTCAGATTTCCTTTCCCAAATTGACCGTTATCCCTTAACCCGATTTGTCCACTCTAAATGGTCAAGTCGGTTGCTCTTATCCTTCCAATGATAATCCAGTTTCCAGCCATTCTTTTTATTGAGAGGTTAGCTTTAGATATTGCTCACCAGTTATTCTTGGAAAGCTTAATTGTTCCAAATAGAACAGACAGTGTATGAATGATTCGTAAATAATAAAGAACTCTTCGTGATTATATTAACACGAAAAAGTTTGATATTATTAATTGAACCCATGTTTCTTATATAAAATAATATTTTAATAAGGTTATTCTGATTTTAACAAATTTTTATTGTTATGTTCACAACAATCGTTTGGCTATCACAGTAGCATCATCAGGCAAGATTACATTTTGAATAACTAAGCTTGTTTCCGAAATCCGTTGCTATTTATATTACAGTAAGTAAAATAAATTTTTATTGAGCACTTAAACCCAAAAAAGGCTCTCTGCAAATTCCAGCTTATCTGAATATATTTAACAGAGGTGATGTATCTGATAATGGAATAGTTCATTTCCCGAAACTCGAGTCACAAGAAAATGTGTAATATATATTTTTTGGTAATAAAACATAGTAATTTCTACAATTTATTTTAACAGAGGTGAGTTATTTAAATCTAATTGATCGTTAAGTAATATTCCAATTTTATTGTGTTTATTTATCTCTAGGGATTCTAACAGGTTTAAGGCATAACTTTCACTTTCTATATGTAGAATTTCAAAATTATGGTTGAAAGCATGTCCTGTTTCTAACAAATGGTTAGAATATGTGGAATTACTTTTATTTTTGAGGAAACTCTTCAAATGTTCACAAATTCTATTTCGGAAAGTTCTTCCAGTCTATCTTATGTAAACTTTAGGGCAATCACTGCAGGTTAACTTATAAACTCAAGTTTGAATTGGTTTAAAATGAAATTCTTAAATTATATTTATTTTTGAGGTATGTAGCAATTCTCTCAGAAATACCTTTAGTGTATTTTGAAGAAATCTATTCAAAATTTTCTTTTATATAAGGATATACCATATTTAAAGCTATTTTATTATTTTTATGCATCAAGAATTTGTCTATCAATGTAGGATCATAGTCATTATTAATAGCTATTTGTTTAATTCTCTTAAGTTATGAGACATAATTTTCTCGATTCATTGTAAATATTAACTAATCTATGGATCATACAATTGAATGCTGATAATTTTTGATTTGAAGGATAGTTTGATTTATTGTGTATAATAGAATCCGTATAGGTTGTTTTGTGAAATTATTCGAGTAACAATTAAATCAAGGAAATTAATAGAATTATTATGTCATTCTATATTCCATAGATTTCAGTATAACTGAAATTTTACACGTAGGTAATAAAAGCAGAAGAATGGTTCTTTTAGAAAGTTTGGAATTTTGTTTAGCACATGGTAAGCTACCAATCACAAATGAACAACTTCAATTTAATTTATCACCATTTCTCTTATCTATAAAAGATTAGGACCGAACTAACACCATATTTTTACACTCTTCAAAATTGTACCTGTGATCTACCCTACCATTATAAATAGGATTTTAATTTTTGTTCCCCTCAGTTTTGAAAATGTGCTAAAAACCCGAAACATATATGTCAACAGACATAAAAAAAAACAGTGAAACTTAAGCCAAGTTGTTTTATTTACTTTATTAATTCAAAAATATTTCACCAAGCGATATCCGAGAAATCAATATCAATTATATTATTAATGATAAAAGTACCCGCGCATTCGCCATTTAGTTGTTCCAAGAATAAATAGGTATTAATTATTTTCGCTGGTTTATTCCGGAAATTTGTTATTTGAAAATTTCGAGAAAAGCACTCGATCTTGTTTGAATTCAGCATTTAGATGTAGAATAACGACACGAAGACTCAGGCTCAACTTTGTAAGATGAAACAGCAGAAAGTATGGAATCTTTCAACCAAGTATTTTTGAATTTCATGAGATTATTCGTTTCTTCAGAAAAGCAGTTCTAAAACTGCAAAAGATAATATTCGTTTGAATTTCGTATGAACACAGAATTATGTATTCTTATTCATAATTTTATGTAGCTCCTTCAAGATGTTATCCATAGATTTTCATAAGAACTTTATCATGAACAAAAACTGTGTAAAATAAGCATACGAAATCCCCTTCAATCAATACCGTTGCTTTCTTCCTATTGTCAAAGCGACGTCATAATCGAATGAAAGGTTATTGCATAAATTTCCAAGCAGCTATATTTTCATTCGAGACTACGATAAGGGGTCATACACGGCAAAACGATTACTCTCCATAAATATAAAACGTCCGTCATTTCCCCCCCTAATCATGCAAAATCCGAATAAATTTCAATTTGAATGAACGTCACGTTAAATTTGTACGAGACTAAGGAGCCAAGAACTCAAATAATATATCATACGGTATAATTATTAAAGCATTATTTAAATTAATACACGACGTGAGATTAGCAGGACTGGCTGGAAAATAACATAACATTCTCTGAGGTTAATTCGAATTGCCTCTAATCTAAATTCGAGATCTTAATGTTATTATAATATATTGAATACGGCGGCCTTAAATGTGTGTATTCAAGCAAATTTGGTAGTTATAGTTAGCATGTACGTTGGATATTTGGCTGGAGTGCTAACAACCTTTAAGAGTTCATGAATCAAGAAAAATTAGAATATTTTTGTTGACTATACTACTCCAAATTGAAGTGGATAATTTGCTTACATTAAATAATATACAGGTATGGAAAAGACAGTCGAAACCATAGGAAATTCAATGTTAATCTAGAGAATCAGAAATGTCCAGTGCAACAGCGGAAGAATCAAAACCTTAACGATGACGAACAGATTCTCTGCACTGCTCGAAGCATCCCCATCACTTCAATTGAGAGAAAACAGTCGTCATGGCATTGCGCTGAGGTTCTGATTTTTCCGCTGCTCCATTGGACATTCCTGCTTCTCAAACCACGATACCTTATCCCTATCATGGTTGCGGTAATAAGGATAATAAGATCTGTGCGCCCATTAAAACAGATTCCTCCCACGCACACTGAGCCGCCATCGAAAAGAGTTTATGGCGTCATGCAATGTTCATTATACCGGTGACCTCGTTCTCACCACACCAACATTCGACTATTAGACTGATACAGACGAAATCTGGACTAATCCGTCACCCGTAGGATCTCTATCTGTGCGTGTTCCAGCTCTCAAGTTCAAGGGCTCAGCGATATTTTACAGCCCGGTGCTTTCTGCTCACTTGAGGGTGGCTGATGGATCTCTCTGTCCTAAATTTGAAACTGTGACAACTATTTCGAATTTTTTGAACTGGAACCTATCTGATCGGTAGCTTGCTGGAGTTTCTAATTCGGGATGCTATGAAGACGGGAGTAATTTTCTAAATTTGAGGCAAAATAGGTTGGAATTATTGACGAAGAATCCAAGAACAGCAGTAATTATGTTCGGCCAATCCAGTTCGTCCTCTTACTTTCGAATGAAAAAATCTGGAGATTTGAAACCTTCAGCATAAGTTTAATCATTCGAAATATTCTGAAGTTATTTACATTCAGATCTTTCTCTTATTTTTTAATGGTTCAAAAACCATTGATCCGTTTGGAATGAAATTTAGAACTCAGATGTAAAAAAATTACACAGAGATTAGTGACAAAGTTCGTGAGGATCAAATAATTTGAGGTAAATATGCTGATTTCTGAATGCCTAGAGCCTAGAGACTTAAAATTTTCAAAGAGTAAGCTTGTCGCAATACATCAGTAACGTTTAAAAATTGATGAAATCGGTTCAAAAACCAAATGATTTATCCACTGAAAGAGCACATTAATTACAGGATTGCCTGCAATATTGTCTCATAACAACGAAATTGGTTAAAGATTTCATGATATCTAACAATTCCGTCCCTGTATATTTAATATTTTCGATGAGACGTATATTCCTCATTATGCTCTTCTTGTCGAAGTTTTTTTTGGCATTCATCCTTATAGCGGTGAGATTCATTTTATGAAAACATTTAATTAAAATTTTTCTTGCTCCGTTCTGGATATATTGGAGAATTCGAAAAAGAAGAATTTGAAGCATTGGGTGTTTTTTTTAGAGTGATAGAACTTTAAATTGAAATAAAACACATTTAAATTAAGATTGAAGCCAAATTTTTATGACATTTATGTTTTAAAAATATTTTCCGACATATGTCCACCACGACTAGCTCTGAGGAACCACATTCGACCAGACCAAGTTTGGACCACTTTCTCGAGTAATTCAGGCCTTATTTCATCAATAACACGAGTTATGTTGGCTTCCAAAGCGTCTATTGTTTCTGGATTATCAGCATAAACCAATGACTTGGCATGACCCCAAAAAAAATAATCCAGTGAAATTATGTCGCTTGATCTTGGAGGCCAATTAATTGGACCATTTCCCGAAATAATGTTATTGCCAAATCTTTCTTTCAATAAATCAATTGTTAGGGAAGCAGCATGAGGTGTAGCACCATCTTGTTAAAACCAAAACACTTTTGGGTCGATACCATCGATCTGTAACGAGCACTATTCACAATAACATTAGCTCCAGCATCGTTTTTAAAGAAATATGGACCGATGATGCCTCCAGCGTGTAAAGCACACCATACAGTGAATTTTTCAGGATGCAATGGAACCTGCAGCACTTCTTGAGGATTGTTTTCACTCCATATACGGCAATTTTGCTTGTTTAGAAAGCAACAAACAAACGATGCTTATTATGGTCAAGTGGCTTTAGTTCTTGAACCAGTTGGATCTTATATGGGTGTAGACCAAGATCTTTACGCAAAATTTTCCATGTGGTGGATGCACACAGTCCAACTTGTTGTGAACTTCGACGAATAGACAAATCTGGAACACTATGACTTACAGCAGCGATATTTTCTTCTGTACGTACAGTTCTTTATCTTGTTGTTATTGTTGAATCGAGTAGAGAAAATGTTGTCCGAAATCTATCGATAGTTCGACGAATAAGCTCCTTTGATGGACGATTATGTAAACCATAAATTTCACGAAGTGCTCTATAAGTTTGCCGAATAAAATACTGATTTTGAAAATAAATTTCAACAATTTGTAAACGTTGTTGTGGTGTGAATCTTTCCATGATAATTTTTCAATGCTTACTGAACAGAAATTTCAAAACAACATGGCTTCTAACTTCTGTCAAATCACAGTTATTCCTATCGAAAGTTCTATCACTCTAAAAAAATACCCGATACGTAAAACAACGTTACAAAACAAATGTTCGTAAGTGTACTTCATACAAATGTTTAATTTTTTGAGCATTCAAATTGAAAGAGCATTGACATCAGTTAGCTAACTGAATATTTCAAAACTCCAATTTACCTCCAAGTATATTACAACTAATCCAATTTGATCGAATGAAAAACTATATACCTTTCGAATAGGTCCAACCTTCTTCGTTCCAAATTGAAAGGCCCAGATGTTTTTTATCGATAACCCTCGGGTGTATTGGAGATTAGATAAAATTCAAAATACCTTCTTAACCTATAGCTACAAATCCATTAGCGATATAGTGCTCAGTTTGTGCCAGTCACGCTGACTTATACAAAGCTAATTGGTTATGAAGTTGATGGGTGTAATTCACTACTGAAATTCTGATTGATCGTGGCTAACAAGAAGAATTGGAAAATTGTATCCATTATAGACTAATCAAGTGGCTGGTTGTTGTGATTTTTTGTTTCTTTAATTTAATAATGTATTAATCAATAGGTTACTTTAGGAATAAAGGAGTATATTGAGATGATTATTTCCAATAAAGAACTCACCATTACACGGCGACTAGAAAACAACATGGTCCGTTGTACGCATATGGAACTGACTATCAGAAGAAAAAAATCTGAGAATTAGGGAGAATACAACAATTTTGGTGTTCCTGTTTTGAGTTGAATTTTAAAATAAGTTCAATCACTACTTGTTGTTTTGTGATTTTTATAATATAATATGGAATTTGATATTTGGACATATGGATTACGTTAACCTCGACGACGGTAAGAGAGAACATATTTGCTGTATTTGCCACCTGGCGATGATTATGGTCTTAGTAGTTTCAGAAATAAATTAGATTCTATTTCATGTACCATAGATATTAATCTGTGGAATAATAAGCCTCATTGCTCATATCTGATTCCAACAGGAAAAAAAATAGTTTCATTTTATTTTTATTTTTTATTTTTATTTTATTCAAACTGCAAGCAGTTTAATCATTTGAATAACAGCAACCCAAAAATATTGGATTTGATTTTTTGTAATGATCAATTATCACTCTTACGGAATCTAACCACCCTCTAGTATTGGAGGATCCTTATCACAAAAGTTTCGAGTTCTTGGTGTCTTTCTTGGGGTTGAGATCTTTGAATTTCGGTGGAACAGTTTCCTAAAGTTTTAAAAATGCGGCTTTTGTAGCCATAAATTCTGGATTGGGGAATGTTGACTGGGAGGAAGTGTTTCGTGGTAATTGTGTGGACAGCTGCTTGGATAGATTTTATAAACAAGTTAATAAGTTCGTCGACAAGTATGTTCCTAAAATTAAGATTCATACTAATTTTCCGGCTTATCTTAGAAAGAGCACAATAAACCTTATTAAAGGGAAGAATAAGGCTCATATAGTGGAAGTTGAACTCTTGAAGTTTCGATTACCATGTTTCCTCTGAATTAAGGCGTAAAACCAAAAGAGCCGTTCGGTCTGACTACACTTGTCATATCTCTTCAGTTGAGGATGAACTGCCGAGTAATTCAAAGTGTTTCTGGCAGTATCTAATGAATTGTCTTATCTCGTTTCCTAGTCAAATGATAAAAATGAGACAGCTAAAGGTTCGAATGTACCCAATCTTCTTTCAATTTACTTTAGAAGTGTTTTTTAACCATATGAATAGTAGTTTTCCAATGTGTCCTCGTGTGTCAGCAATTATGATTGGATACATGAGATCAGAGTAACCAAAGATAAGGTTCTTGAGGTTCTTTCTGGGCTGGATGAGAAAAAAAGTGCAGGTCCGGATGGATTACAGTCCTTATTTATCAGTGCGCTGAATCATTGTGTTTTTATTAGAATGATAGAACTTTAAATTGAAATAAAACACATTTAAATAAAGATTGAAGCCAATTTTTTTTTGTTTGAAACATACTTTTATGACATTTATGTTTTAAAATTGATGTCCACCACGACTAGCTCTGAGGAACCGCATTCGATCAAACCAATTTTGGACCACTTTTTCGAGTATTTCAGGCCTTATTTCATCAATAACACGAGTTATGTTGGCTTCCAAAGCGTCTATTGTTTCTGGTTTATCAGCATATCGCATGATCTTAGAGGCCAATTAATTGGACCATTTCTCGAAATAATGTTATAGCCAACTCTTCCTTTCGATAAATCAATTGTTACGGTAGCAGCATGACGTTAGCATCATCTTGTTGAAACCAAAACACTTCTGGGTCGGTACCATTCAAATTTTGAAAAAAACAATCATTGAGCATCGATCTGTAACGAGTACCATTCACTGTACTCCACCATCGTTTTTAAAGAAATATGGACCGATGATGCCTTCAGCGTGTAAAGCACACAGTGGCATTTTTCAGAATGCAATGGAACCTGCAGAACTTCTTGAGGATTGTTTTCACTCCATATACGGCAATTTGGCTTGTTACATAGCCGCTCAGCCAGAAATGAGCGTGATCACTAAACACAATTTTACGATAAAAAAGTGGATCA
This sequence comes from Megalocaria dilatata, assembly GCA_034642435.1. Classification (NCBI taxonomy): domain Eukaryota; kingdom Metazoa; phylum Arthropoda; class Insecta; order Coleoptera; family Coccinellidae; genus Megalocaria; species Megalocaria dilatata. The sequence goes on along the minus strand of CM067856.1, from coordinate 40,439,319 downwards.
ACTTCAAGCTGTTCTAAGGCCTAATCAGCAAACAAACGACGCTTATTATGGTCAAGTAGCTTTATTTTTTGAACCAGTTGGATCTTGTATGGATGTAGACCAAGATCTTTTCGCAAAATTTAGATTATAAGGTTACAGGTATTTACAGTTTCATAACGAGTATGACTAGCCTCAGAAGAAATTATGGATTCTTCTTATTGGAAAACAGTAGGGAACATATCGATGTTATATTTTTGTATAAATTGTTGAATGGCTACATAGACTCTCCAGCTTTGCTGTCCCACGTGAGCATTCATGTTCCATCTAGACCGTTAAGAGATTATGTTGTTTTTGAGGTTACGATCCATCTGTTAAATTGAGATTTTATATTTTGTTAAGTTCCTTACGCATTATAAGTTTTAATTTCCTAAATTGGTGGGATGTGTAGATTTGGGGTTGATCTGACGTTGCACATATTGTAAAAGTTTTCGTATTTTGCCGTGGATGTTATTTTAAGCTTATGCCTGTTGATATACTATTTGATCCATAAATAAAATGAAATAAAAAAGAAGTCTTTACGAAACTTGATTTTCGTATCAATTTTCATGGATTTCACTACTACACATTATCCACTAATGCTCTTCGGAAATTCATCTTCATCAAAAAGGCCCGATTCATTGTTGTTGTGACGATTTTAATATCTACCAATTCAAACCTGTCTCTTACCTGATTCTTTAAGGCGATGCGTCCACCTTAAAAGCCTATTATTAAGCTCACCTCAGATGCGAATATCCTGTTTGAATCCAAAAAACTTCCATCAAGTCAATTATCTTAAGTATATAAGCCTGAGCCACGCTCGGACACTCTTCGTGCTTATCTGACAGAAATATCTCGTGTTAACATATCTACTTCCACGACATGCATCTAAATTTTTTTCTACCTGAATGGAAGCCTTTTAAGTATGTTAGATAGGAATAATAAATGAAATATCAAAATACAAACGACCACTTATATCCATCTATTAGACAATAATCTGCTTGTTGGCCAGGCCATGAAGGATTTCATTCGGGAAGGTTCATTTTAAGGAGAATATATCTTACGTCGAGTTTCTGAGACTTTCTACAGAAAAAAATCCTATTTCAACTATATCCCTACTCTTGTTCTTTACTATTTTCATTAATTCATTAAAGTCTTCTATTTAGTAAAAAGTCTGAGGTTTAACGCACACACTCCTGAAGAAAAAAGTTTTTATGTTGATACAAATGCTCTAATTAGTACTATATTTATTTATTATTCTTATTATGGTCGATTAAAACTTTTAGATATATTTGAAAGCCTTTTGATCTCTTTTAAATATGTTTATAGAATAATTTTTAACTTCTGCTCGAAAAACAGTATTGTACAGTCATCTTAATTTTGTGTTTCACAACACCTTAAAATATTGAGTCTTTAGGTGGGTGGTATCTGATTAAAATGATAAAAAGAGGTTTTTTCTTGATAGAAGGATTATTACAAAATTTTAAATATCATACAGATTTATTCTGTTAACCTCCTATAAATTTGAATTTCATAAAAATTTATATTCAAAAACTTTCAGAATTAAATAAAACAAATGTCTTATAAAAACACGGTTTCGATTTAGTAGACATTTAGAAATTTACAATCATTAAACAGTACCAAAAGAGAATAAAATAATTCGAAGAAATATAAATTATTAATTGAAATTACTGAAGAAATACAAGGATACAAAAGTTTCGTACCTTGTTTTATGAAAACAAAATCCTTTTCCAAAAATGCAAAACATAACCTCAAGAACTTCTTCAAAAATAACTTGCTCAAATTAAATTCCTTCAAAAAAAATTCTTCAAACATGCTGAAAATATTCAAAAAGCAATATAGAATTCTCACAAAGGAACACTCATCAGGTGTACTTCATATTTAAATAAATAAAAATAATTAACAAAAATTATATCTTACTGGACAAGCTGTTCATATGAAAACATTCAGCTTGTCTGGTAAACTTAGTTTAAAAATATGCCACTAAGAAATGTTTTTCGCCAATGGACATGGCATAAAACTTTGAAACATCTTAGTTCGATTAAGAAACACCTTTAAAGAAATAAAGAAATTTTTGTTATCTATGTGTAATAATAAGCAAAAAATATCGATATTGAAAAACAATAACTATTAAAAAGAAGCTTTCATGTAGAAGTGCATCCTATTAACAAGTACATACCCTAACCTATAATACTGCAAAGATTCTTGGAAAACTTTTATTCGGATGATGCTGCAGTACTGAAGAGTGAAATATGGACCTCGAGAAAATTCGAAAAAAATGACAGGAAGACGTGAAATAGTTTTTGTGGTGGAAGAAAATCAAAATACCATAGATAAGGAAACAGCCTTGATTCTTATTTTAGTCATAAATCTGGCACTACCAAAGGGTATATTTTGTTCCAACGTTAATATATAATATTATTAATATAGCTATTTCTACTCTTCCACGTTTCTCAGAAGTCTATTCCACGCACATCATAATATCTCTAAATCGGCAAGCGAGCAAATTTGAGGATCTCCTATCTTTAGAATACGGGAGTTCCAAGTTTGGTGTGCTTAAACATCATTGCACACTGGTGATTTATAGCCAAGATTAATCCCAAATCCCCCATGGTGAACTACTCGTGAAACGAAACATTAGATCTTCTCGTTCCAGATATCCGCTGGAAGAAATATTGGTGCATTTGTGCCGAATATCTTATAGAAGAAAGAACAAAGAAAATACAAAAACAGCTATCTCGAAGGCAACACGCCTTTGAAATTTGATGATGAATCATATAAGTGTCTGGAGAATGCGGGCTTTGGCACATCAATAACTATTGATTAAATTAAATTATATCATTTGATTACTTTTGCTAAAGAGTAATTACGTGAATAAAATACTGAATGACAAAAAGAGGTTAAAATCCATAAATTTTTATCCGATTTCAATAATTTTTCACGTTTGTTAAGTTTCTGAAATGGTTGCAAGGTAGAATTCAGTTGTTGAAAGTGTATGGTTATATTTGAATTGTAATATCTATATTGCTCATCGATATATCTTTTTTGAATTCATCAAAATATCTAGAGTGCGTTGATTTCGCCAAATTTTTCAGTTGAGTAGCTTTGAGAGAGGTCGAATTATGTGCAGCTAATCACCTAATGAGAGAGTCAGGAGATCTTCACGAAATATAATAGCACAGGTAGGAGCTTACTCGTAACTGTATCTTATTAAAATTTTTAATGCAGACTAGTACTTCTTAGAATCATCGAAATATCATTATAACTACCTAAAAGAGGAATTTCTGCATTCAAACAGCAATATTAGAAATAAAAGCATACAATTACTAAATACTTAATGTCAGTTAATTCTTTATTGTATAGATGCAAAGTTGAAAACATTGAGGATTGAAATTGAGCTGGGTGTTTTCTTGCCTTTACAGTTGGGGTTGTTAATGTGGAGTGGCTATACTATTGCCTCCTTAATTTTAGGCTTTTATATCAAGCTGACATACTTGTTTACCTCTGCAGGATGTGCGCTGAAATCTTGAATTTTTATGTAAATGGTGAACAAATGAATTAATATAATGCAGTGTGAATCGAGAACGGAGAAGGAAATCAAGGACACACAGCGAGGAGCTCCAGACGTCTATGAGAAACTACATAACTATTAGATCGCCTATTGAGATTTATGGCTCTTAAAGACAGATTCAGCAGCACTCAAGCCATCTAAAATCAGTAGTTTGAAGAGCCTGGTAGCATGGTTTGTAAATGTACAGAATTTCGTCTATTAGAAAATTTGGGTTTTTTTCCTTATGGTCCTCATTGCTATCTCTCACAACATATCCATAACCTTCTGGTCTGGACAACGTGTTGAAAATTTAACAGAAAGCGCCATCGTCCCACACCATAGACGTTGTGATATGTGGTTCTATCGCAAATAGTAACAGATCACTACTGGTTCTCATGAGAGGCAACATGAAAGCCCAGCGCTACATTCGAGAAGTATTCGAACTATATGTGACTTCAAAGTGTTCAAATTGGTTCCTTAAATCACCTAATCTGTCTCCTGACTGGGACATGATTGGTCGTAAATTGTCAACTTTGAAGCAGTCTCAACAGACTTACGTAGCCCTTTCACATGAAGTAAAGGTAGTTTAGAATGAGATACTACATACTGCTATTAGAGTTGTCTAATGAAGCCCAAATTCTAATAATTCACTAAGCCAAAAGCACTGAAAATGAGAAGTCAAATTATTAAAATCTGATAAGCATTATTTGTTTTGCCAGTCAATATACTTCCACGATAAATAAAAGAATCATAGTATATTCTCTTTCATTACTCTTTTATTTGACACCGACTAGTACACAGGTGTACCAAATAAACAAAGCAACGCATGAGTGAACAAATATTTTCTGAACAGACACACAAAACTAAAACTAGACATTGAATTATGTCCCAACGGTGTTCAGTGTTTTACCCCCTCGGTAATGATATGCACCTGTATTGCGTGACAGTAATCGCGCCACCCTGATACAGAATGGGTTTAATGGAAATCCACTTAGATTACTTAACTTGATATTTTATTTGAATTTAACCAGAAAAACCGCTAATGTACCTGTGATCGACAAACTCACATCGTTTCGAGTCGTTTTCCGTGTTTTATGAGGCATATTAAAAATTAATTGAACGTTCAAAGGAGTAATTATTCAGCGGGTCAACGCGAAGAGGGATAAATTAGACTCTAATAACATACGGCCGTACAGGTGAATTCTACCAGAATAGTTATTGGCTATTTGAGGCATGGCCTCTTTTCCAAGTGACTACCAAGCAGTCTCCACAGTCCACCCAGAGGTAGAAAGTGTGATAAGGATTACGCCATATCATCGCGCGTGGCGAGAACCCCTCCGAAGAGATGAACCCACCAGCTTCCAGTTTGGGCCCCGACTCGAAAGCCAGAACCGTCTGACTGGTAGCAGCGAAAGCACTATCCAACCTCTACTGGCTCTGCAGGTCAGTACCCGAGTTGTTTGAGACGCAACTCACCCGCCGGAGGGAATTCTTATCCATCCACCCGAACGCAGTCCCAAGAACTAAGATAAACTCAAGATTGACGACTACAATTGATCCTGGTACGAGCACCGTCTAGCGGACTATACGTCCTGACCCACCGAACCCATGTGAAGTCATTTGATTGATCCTGGCGTCAAGCACTAATGGCGGAGCCATTTCGTCGAGATCCACAAACCCTAAATAGTTACGCACAGATCCAGGGGCCAGGACAGGCCGGTCGAACCGTCAAGTCCCGTTAAACCCCGAGTCGTTTCATGAGAATATCCCGAAAATGGGGGTCTGCGAACAGATAAATGAAATACCCCCCTAGTCCAGCATGCGGACTTTCAACCACTGCCCCCTCGAGTCCAACACCAAGTGGGGTGGCCAGGTGGTACAAGTAACACCTGAGGGCAAGTCCACCCCCCCGAGGTAACGCAGTATGCTACATAACGCACTCGGCCATTACACAGAATCCGGAGATTTATACTGCGATAGGGTAGAGTACGCCAGTTTTAAGGGAGAAGCCCTGTGCTGCGACAGACTCCCTTGTCACTGAGTTAATCAACCGGCTCAGCCCTCCATTTCACCTGAGTAAAACTAGGGCCCCATTCGGAGATCTTCCACCATACAGGTCCAGTGACTGGCGCGAAGTGGCATTACGTTAGACACCAAGACTTAACCCTCCAATTCGTCGGAACGAATTTAGGGTCCTAGTCAGGAGAGCGCCCCCATCACGTCAAGATCTAATGCCTGGGGGGCGCATACGGCCGTACAGGTGGAATTGCTGGCATGTTAATGGTAATTTGTCAGAAGGGCATTTTGGTAATATGGCATTCATTATTATCCAATATGGTACCTAGCACTGAATATTTGATGTCAACAATATATAATTTTGTGGATTGAAGTAGATACTCTGCCAGAGATTCAAAAAGTAAAATACTCATATCCATGAGCTTTTGGTAGACAGCTTCTATCAAACCTTATTTCAAGAAAGTACCAGAATTATTCAGAAATCCTGCTTCACTTTAGAAGAAAAAAATATTTGCTTTGAATTATCAAATGGAATGTTGATATTAGAAGGTGATTTTGGAGAAAAGACTTTAGAATTCCTTTTGCAGCAATTAGAAAGAGGCGAAGCACATGTCTATAAAACCAGTTATTGCTTCCAGCCCTACTGCTAGATCATCAACTTCAACCAGTCAAACACCGCACATTCCTCTTGTGAATATCAATTACGTTCCTGTCCCGAAATGAAATTTTATGTTTAATAAGAAAGGCGCCAAGTTTAGTATAAAATATTTTTTTAGTGCGAATCGTGGAGCTCTAGCTCGACATGTAATCTTTGAAGATTTGTTTCATTCTGCTATTGATCATCTTGAGGGTCAAGCTTTGACTTGGTTCTTTCGAGTCCAAATTGAGGAATCTACATGAAACGATAATTTGAAGCAAGGAATCATAGCTCTGACTCAGGATATGAATGAACCAGTTATAAGTGTTATTCCATCCATGATGAGCTTGATTGATAGAGTAACTGAAACCCCTTCTGAGGAAATTAGAGCCAATTTAGTTCCTTTATATAATACTCATCTGGCTTTGAAAGCAATATTTAATTGGAATGATCTTGAAGCCGCCTGTAAAACTTTAGGACACTCACGAATCGTGCTTCTGCCACCACCTGCGCACTCTGTTCTTCTGTAGCCTGACTTCGCTTACGTGTTTATGCTTGCACACTGTCCTCATCTGCTGTATGTTCAATTTGATGTCTTACGAAGAATCCACTATTTGCCAGGTAAAGATGGTGCCCCACGAATATTTTGATTTCAATTGTCACAGTTTTGGTGCTTAGTGGAGCCAGTCATATCGCTAATGTTGCTGGTAAAAAAAGAGTACAAGGCGAATAAAGAGCTTGTCTTGATGAAAAATTCAAATAAAGTTACCATTGAAGATGCTCTCTATCGGTTCAATTCCTTATAGCTCGATAATTGAGCAGTAATTGATTCGACTTTTGTCAAATTTTGCTTTCCTCTAAGCCTTAGACTGCTTTTCAAGTATTGGGTCTAGGAATATTTGAACACACCCATAGATGCTTCGATTTGTTAACTCCCCCTCCCTCCCCCCTAAATAATGTGAAAGATTGATGGATAATTTCTTTCCTTCCGGTGATAACAAGGTATCTGTATACCTTGATGTTATTGTTGTAGTTGCTACCTTTAACATCAAGACCTTGTCTAAAGTTCATCAAAATTCGAATGATGCGAGCCTCACAAATAACTTCGACAAATTTTATTTTTGTAGATCTTCTTTGAGGTATCTAGGGTTTATTGTTGATTTCGACTATTGTCTATACATCAACTCCTAAGATCACATAGGATGTGAGCAGAATAATCGGACTAATTTCTTATTATCCATGGATATTGGTATTAATATTAGTCTGAAACTTGAAGATCTTCTATGAAGATCCCTCAGGAGCTTTATTACAGCTTGTACGAGTTAGGACATTGTTGCCAGCAATGACCATGCATCATTGTCAAGAACCTTGTCAAATTTAAGAGATCGAAGTTCCTTCGGATCATATATTCTTCATATTAAAATGATACTCCCACATCTCCTATAGAGATCCCTCGGGAGTATTAGTGTAGCTTGTGAGAGTTGGATTTATTATGTTCTGGTAAGGTTTTGTTAATGTGTCCTTATGTAACATCTCAGGCATAATGATGTGTACTAGATGGAAGATTAACATCGAATCGAGAAGGTTGAGTTTTACTTTTCCATGTTATTTCAAATTAGACAAAGTTTTTTCAACTTTCCATTTTTAACACCCGTTAAAAGTGATATAGTGTTGATCTTATTTTTTCGTATTATATTCCGCTGCTTTGCGGAAGTAAGTCTTAAATTATTACATTAGATCTACAAATTTCAAACAAAATCACTTTTGAGATTCAAAATATGTAGATGAGGTATTCAGAAAAAATTGAAATTGAAGTTCGTCATTAGGCAAATTCCATCTTGAGGCTTCGGATATATGCGAATTAAAAATTTTATTTTTTCAATGTGTATTCCAAAATATCTGTGAATGTATTCGTGAGCTAAAGTTCTCAACTACAGATATTAGTTAATAAAACCTTTATCAGCTTCTTGAATAAATAAAGACAATTTTCATTCCAACCAAATCCTGAGGAACTGAATAATTTTCATATGCAATATTAATTAATCAGAAAAAAATACTGACTTACAACAAACATCAAAAAAAAAACTTCATGAAGATCTCAAAGATATAACATATACTATATAATATATATAATAAATACTGGCGAAGCAAAGTCTCTCTTAAAACTTGTTTTTCAGTAATGTTTTCACATATCCTGAGATTTTATACAAAGTAACTTAGATATCCAATAATATTGAATATATTAAGTAAGATAGTTTTATGATGAAATTCTTAAGATTATGTTAAACATTTTTGAAAGATATTTGTTTTCATAAGATTGATCAGCACAAACAAAATTTTGTCTATTCAAAATATTTAATTTATAGAATTTTGGTTAACAATTTTTATTTATTGGATTTTGTTATATCATTTGGATGTCTTATAATGAATGTTATTTTATATGTCGTTTGATATAAGTGGTACTTATATGACATTATTTCAATTTAATTCCTGAAGTTATAATTAGTAAATATAATTTTTTGAAATTAAATATGTACAAGGCTAATATTAAAATATTTAAATGATCTCAAAGACTTCCAGGGAAAATGAATCACTTATGATAGATGGAAACACGATCGAACAAGTGGATAGATACTTTACTTTGGAACAGTAATCAACTCCTCAAATGACTACTCCAAGGAGATCAGGACAAAAATAGAGAAGGCGAGTGCAGGTTTCAATAAACTGAGAAAAGTTCTTTGTTTGAGTGATCTGAATTGAGGATTCGACTGACAAGATGCTACGTATTTACAACTCTGCTGAATGGAGTGGAGGCTTGGACCCTGAATGCAGCAATCATCAAGCGGCTTGAATCTTTCAAGGCGTCAGAGTATAGGAGAATCCTTAAGATATCTTGGACGGAGCATGTGACAATCACCGAAGTCATAAGGAAGATGAACAAGAGAATGTAAACCCTAGACACCATTAAAATCAGAAAACTGCAGTACCTCGAGCACATTACCCGTGGCTCCCGATATATCAAGCTTCAGTTGATCATCCAGGGAAAAATTCAAGCCAGAAGAAGTGCGGGAAGGCGCAGAATATCATGGCTTTCTTAACCTTAGGGAATAGTTTTCATGTGCATCGAATGAACTATTCCGAGGAGTTATGATGATTGCCAACCTCCGTCGCGGAAATGACACATGAAGAAGAACACTAATCCATTTTGACGCCGTGTAAAAGTGATATTTATCAATATTTGATGTCAGGGCTGAACATCCTGTTTCTTTATTACATTTTATGCCATTAAAAAACAGCAAAGATGAACTGAAAGATAAGCAAGTTTAAGTTTTTATACTTTAAATTTTAATTAATTCTTCAATGCTATAATTTCCCAGACTAATGGTTTTGTGGAAAACATTCCGCGCGCTTAAGCGCAGAGAACCGACTAGATCTCGGCCCTCCGAAGCAACGTGGCCTAATCCTCCTCGAAGGGCAATAAATCCTACATGGATCCCGCCAAAAACAGTAGCTACTCACCAGCGCTCTCGCCATTCCCTGGCGTGATGGATCCTTCTCTGTCGTCTTCCTTTCTGGCCAAACCCAGGATATTGTCTATGGTGTGTCTCGGTCCGACGGCGTTTGAACCGGTCATCATCCTCGCAGCGGCTTTCGCATCCAATCCGTAGCCGAGGATAGCCGAGGTATCGTCACTACACCGATTCGAATCCATGGCCCGGCTTTAACTGACTGCCTAACCTCAAACACGCTGCAAGCGTTCGGGGGCGGCCTGTGAGGCGGGTTCTGAATCGCATCCGCCAATAAAAACTTGGGAATTGCCATCATGGAGTCCAGGGGTGACAGAGAGAGAAGGACTTTCAGTGTAGCCAACAACTATATTAGACTTTAAATTACGGTGTGTAAATTCTGGGAACTTGCTGTCAACGAGCAGAGCTAAGTCAATCATGTTATGGACTCCCTACTTGTAGGGTTAACCAATCATCTGCTATTAACTCAGACTGATTAAAATTATTGCCAAAACAAACTTAAATGAAGGTCCTATATATTGCGTTATCCTGCACATTGGCCGCTCAGCAAATAATACGGGATGTATTTCTACGCTATATACTAAATTACTTTATTATCCAGAAGTATCCATGGTTTTGTCAGTTGGTCAGGAAGCCAAATTTGTAAATTAGAATTGCGGAGCTATCAAGATTTTACGTCTTGATCTGTAACTTTGAAAATTTCAAGCAGAAAAACTGAGGAATTTCAAAAACATTTGGTTTTCATTAACAATAACCAAACAACAAATGATTGTCTGAAGATATTGCTATATGTGATTTCGATAGCGTATTGCTTGAAAAGAAACCAACGCATACGTAACACATTTCAGAAAGTTGTTATAAAATTTTGAATCACTTGTCAATGAGAAGTTATACAAATCAGGTTTAGTAGATAGAAAATTTGATAAGTAATTTTATGAAGAGAAAAAAATGAATTTGAAAAGGCGGAAATGAAAAAGTATTCTAATAAAACATACTTCTCTTCTACAACTGACGATCTCGATCTCTGCTTAACGGAAATTCAGCTTGAATTTAGCAATAAAAACAATCATTTTTCCAATATTTTTAAATTGAGAATTGTTTCATCACAAAGGCGAACTAATTTTTGCTAAATTGACAAAAATTGCAGAAATTTATCTTGAATTTAAATGTTGTTCTTGATTTTGTTTTCAATTCTGGACGACATTTTACTTCTTTTGTTTTATTATACATATCTTAAAAAATTTCCAAGATATTTTTCAGATTGACTTTGTAGAGGTTACGGATAATCAATCCAGCTATTATCTGTGATATTACAAAAAAACCCTTCGAAGTAACTTCTTAATTTATATGTATTTGTTTATTATAATTCTTATTTATATTTTCATACGCGCGTGGCGGTTTTCAGATATCAAGTCTATGATCGTGTCTCTTTTTCGACATTTTTCTGTAGAATAACCTAGTTTTATAAATAGTGCTCAATTAGTTGTCGTTTATTATTTATTTTATTTTATATATAATATATAATTATATTTTGGCTTCAATAAATCTCATTATAGAATGTCAATGAATTTAAGTAAACCTTAAAATAACTCACTTTGTTCTTTGATTTTGTTAGAACATAGATCAATCTTGAATATATAGTTGATCTGTAGTTCGAAGCTTAAGTCTTTTAACACGTGAGTGATGTAGGTTATGTTTTTGATTTTGATATTTGTAATATTGAAAAAGGGCTGAAGACGGGATTATCTAGAATTATATTTGTTTTTTTGAAGATATAGTGCACATTTTTTAGAGATTTTTGAAATAATTTGTTCGAATATTTAAATATATTAAATATTTCAAATAAATTATATTCTTTGGGAAGTCCTTTAAGTGTGTTCATGTTTTTATAAGGCAAGTAGTATTTTTTAAAGATAAAACCAGAAACAAAATTTTGTCTCCTTTGAATATTTATTTATTAATTTTAATTACTTTCGTATATCTGTTGGGTTATTTATTTCATTTGACATTGTATATTGAGTTTTGATTATAAACGTCTATTAAATGTGAGCGGTGCTTGTTTTAGACATTAATTTAATTCTAAAAGTTTTTTTAATAAAAAATTCTTTTGGAAATTAAAATTGTAGAAGATAAACATATTTCAATTTGTTTTGATATTCAAATTTTGTTTTTTGTATTTCGTTTTCAAACGAGATATTTGGTGAATGAAGGTATGAAGATATATTTTATAGATTGTTTCTATTCAGCATACAAATAACTTTCAGAATTTCAGGTTCTTTTTCTGGAGAATGTGCTATCCATTTATTTGAAAGGGAAATGAAAAAGAAATTTTTAAATTCTATGTAGAGAATTTCTTGGTGATGGAATTTCTTATTTCTGAATATCCAATCGAAGCAGGCTTTTCTTGAATGATAGTTCCTGGATGATCATGCTCAGGAGGTACATTATGTTTTTTTTTATTTTTTATGTGTTAACTGCCCCTCATATGTGTTGATAATTCTATATATCTAAAAAATGTAACAGTGTTTCAAACACATTTTCTTCAATTCAATCTGAAAAAAATTTCAAAAAAGATTTCGTAGATTCAATTTGTGGAGGTTTCAGAAAATCAATACACTTATTAAATATAATATTATGAACTTCCGTCAAAATATTATGAATTTCCGTAAACCGATACCATCAGATATTTGATTAAAGCTGATATCACTTTCTTATTCTTGAAGTATTTGAAAACTATTAAAACTATTATTACTTAGTATCAATACTTCCGTCATAAAATCTCAGTCAAACAGAACCATTGTTGTAAACTAGAAAATAACAGAATTTAAAAATAAATGTTGATTTCTTTTTATTATTATGAGTTGAATACATGACGTGTTTCGCTACATTGTAGCTTCTTCAAAAGCTTTTGAAGAACTAGTAAAAATTTGGTTATTAAATTATTTGAATGGATTCAGTTTTGAGATAAGGGGCAATACATTTTTTTATAACTTTCGAAAAAACCGCCGGGTTCCTACGAGAACCAATAGAAGCGAATTCAGTAACTCTGTCTGGTCATTTAGTAAATTCCCAGAATTTCTTAATCAATTTATTTCTAATTTTTCTAAGAGATTCAGCTTCAGGCCTTTATTTTCCTGATGCAAAATCTTGAAGCGCTCATCAAACTCATGCTTATCAATTTATTGGATTATCTCCATTATTATTGAGAAAAGATTGGCTATGTTGATTTATTCAAGTATTAAAGAACCTTCCGGTTTGTCCGATATAAATTTTTGGGTAGGTACCACATGGTAATAAATGAACACCTAATATTTAAAAATATTTATTTGAATCGGTCCTTCTTAATTGACGGCAATTTATTTTAATTAAATAAAATAATATAGATTATTTCCACATTCATTATTAATAGTTAATAATATATTGTGAAAATAATCTATATTATTTTATTTAACCTAATATTTATTTTAGCTTTAGAGCTTTTTTAATTTTTCCAAATAAATTGAGATTTTAGTGGGAAAAGATTTTAGCTTTTTGCAGTGTTGTTCCCAAGAGTTTTGCTTTAACATTAACACATATTATTCAGTATTCTCCGTGTCAACATTGTGATTTTCCTCATAAACTATTCATTTTTATAATTATATCTTTTGGAATCATCAGGAAGTCATCCTATTGTCATTTCTTCCGGTGCTCAGGATATTTTCGACTCTAAATTTGCAAATTGTAACCAGTAGAACTGAATGGTAGGCCCTCAAGTAACGAAAATGTGACATAAAATCACAAAATAACTACAGTACCAGAAAGCAGCTGGAATCAATGAATCCAATAGAGAAATTAATTAATTAATTTTTTCAGAAACTTTTTGAAATTAAATTAAATAAATGTCTCAGAAAACACAAGTTTAAACTAGGAGACATATAAAATTAATACTCTTTACAGAAACCATGCACCAAAAGGAATAAAAGAATACAAAGAAAATATAAATTATCAATCAAAAATATTGAATAAATATTTGAAGGATACAAAATATTGTTTTGTATCAATGTGTTATGAAAACCAAATTCCATTCCAAAAATACACAACAAAACCTCAAGAATTTCTTCAAAAATAACTCTCTTTAAGAAAGTTCCTTCAATAAAATCACAAAAAAACATGCAGCTCTTCTTCAAAAAGGCTATTTGGAATAACCACATCCATAGATCGTCAGTCCAATTACGCATCCAAAAAATAATAATATATCTAAGCGACTAAAAGATATTTTTGAAAAAATTCTTGCGGTTAGGTTGTGCATTTTTGGAAAGGAACTTGGTTTTCATAATACATTGATATGAAACAAAATATTGTATCCTTCAAGTATTTATTTAACATTTTTAATCAATAATTTATATATTCTTCGGATTCTTTTATACCTTTTGATGCTGTGTAATGAGTATTAATTATATATTGAAACTGCGTTTTCTAAGATATTTATTTTATTTAATTTGGAAAAGTTATTGAAAAAATTCTTTATAAAATTCTAATTTATAGAGGTTATCAGAATGAATCTGTATAATATTTAATATTTAAGATATTGTAATGAGCCTTCTATCGAGTAAAAAAAGCCTTTTTTACCATATTAAGAATCCCTGGATTAATTGTCGATTTCCAATACTTTCTTGAAACAATGTAAAATAAGACTGAAATTATAAATGCTTGATCATGAGCAATGTAATAAATATCAGATCTATGCAGATACAAAGAGAAATCCAAGGATTCTTGACAAAACTACAATTTATTGGCCAGAAATGAATCTTTACATTTCAATCAAAAACTTTCCACTTTTTCTGGTCTAAATTGCTCAGTTTCGAATCCTTTTCGATAAACTAATGGAATCGATTAGATATTCTAGAGGTTAATTTCTTTTCCAGAGATGCCTCTTAACGGAGATTCCGTAACGCTAAAATTGAATTTTATGAACAGACGATAGGTAACCGATAATTCCATTAAATTTTCTCCCATCGTATTATGCGGGTTGAAGTTGAAATCGAAATTAATTTTTAATTGCAATCTTTCATGTCGACAGCTGTGAATTCGCATTGGATATTTTTCAATTAAATTCACATTCAGATAATTTTTCCCATTTGATGAAAAATTCCAGATCGATACTCAGCTAATTTGGCGAATGAATAAACTGATTACTTGTTTTGTCGCCACGTCCATTTATTGCAAGGTTGCTCGTTTTTTACAAAGTTAACTCTTTATTCAGAAAATATGGAATTTATGAATTTGATTCAACAATTTTTCATATTTTATGGGACCATCGTACTGGACAGATACATGTTCAATCACGCAATTCAACACAAATTAGTTTGCAATTGATCTTACCTTATCTGATAAAAATTATTTATTCGTTAATTTAAATTATTCTTTCTTGGCATCTTAGGCTATCTGACATGTAGAATAGTTTACAATAATTAACAAACATGATTAAATGAACAGAATGTGTGTATCAAAATTAAGATGAAGTTGAAACAAAACTATTGGGAAGATTGATTCATTAATGGAGAATTGTAAATTATTTAACACATCGTAGAAATTATTTAACACATCGCAAAATCTGATCTCTATTTGAGTCGTTATAATGTCTAGAATTAAAAAAAAATTATCTCAATTATTACGTTTTGAGTGTAAATCTGCCATATCCAGTTTTTTATAAATTGTATCAAAATAAGTATCTACTTCAGATACTGAAATGTTTCAGCCGTTACTATTTGGTAGTTGATCATAATTAAAATAAATTGTAGAAATTACTATGTTCTACTACCAAAAAAATATATGTTACACATTTTCTTGTAATCAACAAGAAAATGTGTAATATATATTTTTTGGTAGTACTACATAGTAATTTCTACAATTTGTTTCAATTAGGTATCTACTTGTTACTCCTAGATTCACGTGTGTTACTCAGTATTGTCTGCAGTAAATTTCTCGGCTTCAGAATATCCATGTTTCTATTTTGTAAAATAGAAAACACTGTATCAGTTTGATTTAAAAATTAATACAAATGTTTCTAAAAAAAATATATTCTGAGCATCCACTAAAAATTTTTTTAAACCTACTGCTTTTCTAATTGAGTTTGGATCAAAATCGCAACTATTACTATTGATAATAAAATGAAAGCTTTCGAGTATTTTATCTCTATTATTAAGAACTGTCAGAACGGCAAGTGAAGTAAAATTTGACTTCTGCCTCTAAACCGTTTACTTCTCCCGACATTATACTAGCCCCATCGTATGTTTGAGCCACTTATTTTGAATGCAAGGCAAATTTTCTGAATTTGGCAGATAAAAATTGAAATAAATCTTCAGCAGAACGCCAAGAACTTACGTCATAAAATCCCATGAATCACTCAACAAGTTGGTAAATTTATTACATAACGGAAAAAGACGGATAATTGTGATTGGCAGCTTATGTCAGTTGTTTCATCAACTTGCGAGGAAGAAAACAAAGATTTTGAAATTTCGTCCTCAATTTTTTTATTCACCACAAAAGCAACCGAATCGATTAATTCATTTTGTATGGTTTTAGATGTGCTAGAATAAACTGATCTACTGTTAATATCATTTTCTAAAATGATATTAACTATCTATGTTATCTATGTTAATATCATTTTCTAAAAAGTTTTTTGAATTAGTCTCCAATTTACTAACAAGAATAACAAATTCCTTGAAATTCCCGGGATTTAAAGATTCATTAGATTCATCGTGCCCCCTAAAAGGTAATTCTTGCATACAGGGGTGCATCGTAATATCTATCAAGACTTTTTCGAATTTATCGATTTTCTTCGACTCTTGCATTAAAATTTTGAATTTCAATTTGACCCGCATTGTCAATTGCTCTGGCGATATATTGTTTTTGTTTCCTCAAAAGGTTAAGCTTGCAATTCGATAAAATATGAACCGATTTACTTCTTTAATTCTGTATAATTTATCCTAATATGAATGACTCGAAAAATGTTGCTGATTTATTGAAAAATTTACAAAATCACAAATACTTTATACATTCTGTCAAGAAAGTACCGGGAATTATCGATCTAAATCTGGCGGGGCAATGAGGCAGGTGAAAATTTTTTTTTCCTAGGTTGGTACCACTGTCCTTAATTACTATGCCAAGCTTGAGCGGGATCTGTCAACTAGTGTGTTTGCAATAGCTGATTAAGTCAGTCGATGTCAGAGTGCGTGCCGATTTTTACTATGGGTGATTACGTCGAGCAAAGAATTTGTTTAAAGTTTTGTGTTGTAAATGAATTTTTGTGTGCCGATGCATTGAAAATGTTGCAAAAGGCCTTTGGTGATAATGCTCTATCGAAAACTCGTGCATATCAGTGGTACAGAGCCTTCAAGGACGGTCGTGAAGTGGTCGCCCATCGACGGCTTCGATCGAAGATAACGTCAATAAAATTAAGGAAAGGGTGCTGGAAAACCGTCGTACCAGCTTGAGAGAGATAGCACATGATCTTAAGATATCCCACGAGTCCGCACGTACAATTTTGATTGATATTTTGGGCATGAGGAAGGTGGCCGCACGACTCGTACCGAAAGACCTGAATTTACTTCAAAAACGTCATCGCGAACAGGTTGCTTCAGACATGCTGGATCGCTGTAATTCCGATTCTACATTCATGGAACGCATTATAACTGGTGATGAGACCTGGGTCTACGAGTACGATATGCAAACAAGCCAGCAATCATCGGAATGGGTGGCAAAAAATGAGCCGAAACCGAAAAAACCACGCCAAAGCCGCTCGAAAATGAAGGTGATGCTCATTGTTTTCTTCGATATCCGTGGCGTGGTGCACTACGAATTCATTCCAGAGGGTCAGACGGTAAACAAGGAGTATTACCTAGGTGTTATGAAACGTTTGCGTGAGCGTATCCGTAAGAAGCGGCCAAATTTGTGGGCGAACAACTCATGGATTTTGCATGACGATAACGCGCCTTCTCACCGAGCTAGGATTGTGACTGCCTTTCTCGCCAAAAACTCAACAAACGTGCTTCAGCAACCACCGTATTCGCCGGATTTGGCTCCCTGCGACTTTTTCCTCTTCCCAAAACTAAAATTGCCCCTTCGTGGCACCCGTTTTGAGTCGATTGAAGCCATAAAACAAAATTCGGCGCGAGAGCTAAAGTCCATCCCGTAAAGCGCCTATAAAAAATGTTTCGATAATTGGAAGTGCCGTTGGCATAGATGTATTGGAGCAAATGGAGCCTATTTTGAAGGCGACCCAATAAATTTGACGATTAAATGTAAAAATGTTGTTTTAATTGAAAATTCCTTTCTTGACAGAGTAGTATATTCTCATGTATCTTAGAAATTTGAGAGAACTCACTCGGTCCTACTAAATCCATTTCACCTTCTGGTAGTAATTAAGATGATTGAAAAATGAAAAGTCTTTTCGAAAAAAGTTACACGAGACAGTATAGACACCGCAAACGATTCCATAAAATCACAACAAAACACAGCGAAAACTAACCAGATTTCCCGCTTCCCGATTAATCCGAATATGCAGAATAATTGCTGTTCGCCCTTCGGCAAGGCATGCCTCAAATCTATCTTTAGAAGCCGGCTTCAAAGGTGTAGGAATTTTCAAAATTTCTCGTCGCGTCGATGTAGATAAGCTAGACAAGGAAGCGCGTGAGGCATGCCTCGAACCGTAAATGAGATGAATATACAAGAATCGTGAGATTGAGCGTATGATGTGAATTTGAGGATGAAATGGATTAATAAAATATTCGATTAATTCCATTAATACGTGTAATTTCAAGAATTCATTAAGTAAGTCAGACGAACGGCATAAAGAAGAAGAACATCCTGGCTGAAGAATTTGCGTGATTGGTACGGTATAAATACAAATACATTATTCAGGTGAGCTGTAAACAAAATACAGATATCACTAATGGTAATCAACGTTAGGGCAGGACATTGTAAATGAAGAAGAAGATCCTGTAGATGAGCAGTTACAGGAATCCAATTTAACAGATTAATCCAGAAGATATGTCAAGATATTTTTAAATTCAAATATTTATGAAACCAATAATACCCATTGAAGAGTGCTTCTAACAATAGATCTTAGATGTCGGTAACACAACATCTGTTATTATGAAATTCAATGATATAATGAAATTTACCACATCTTCATATAATTTGAAATCGATTTTAGAAAACATACTTGCATTTTAACCAAGATATTGAAAAATATATGATCAATTAGTATAACCTTTCAGACTACGTTTATATCGTTCATTATTTAATTACATTTTATATATATCCTCGTCTATTTACTCGATTATTAATTAATACTCAAATCGACATAAAATCGAATTATGTAATATTTCCCTCGTAACAACATCAAATAATCCCCACAAAAAGCGACAGAATTGCAATTGTCGGTTTTCTTTTAACATCATCATCAACATGTTACCGCCAGATGTCAGTTACACACGCAGCGGGAGGTGTTTCAATTAAAATAAGGGCCTTTCCATACCTAGAATTAAATCTGAAAATTACACTCTTTAAAGTTTTTCAACAATGCCTAACTTGAAACTGTTACTAACACCGTAAGGGGAGTGTTTCAATGTGCTATCTCATACGAAAGAGAACCGAGTGGATGATGACATAATAACTTCGTGTTTAAACATTTTATAAGTTTGGTCATGAATGAAGGGGTTGTTTCAGATTTGGTTTCATTGTGAGCGAGGTAAAAAACTGAATACATGAATGGCGATAGTGATGTTAAATCTATAAATGTAAGGATTAAGTTTTGGATATATATTATGAGGGTGTATTTTCTCACTCACTGCTTTTTCATGATTTAAATTTTGCTTTTGAAATTGCTTGATTCTACGATATTCATTAGCTAAATCTATAATTATAAATAATAAATATGATGAATCTTTGTAGAACAACAACGAAATTAATTTCCAAATTTCGTGAAACAGCCAGAATATATAAATTCGAAAATTTGAATCAATTAGAAAAGAGCGATCAGAGCAGAAAGATATTCTTCAAAACACAAATTTATAAGTTGAAAAATCTAACCATATGCAAACAAATTTCTTATAATTTATTTATAGTTCTGAAATCAACTAGTGACTATACTGAATTGTTTCAGCCGTTACTATTTGATAGTTGATCATAATTAAAACAAATTGTAGAAATTACTATGTTTTACTACCAATAAAAATATATTTTACACATTTTCTTGTGACTCGAGTTTCGGGAAATGAACCTTCCCATCATCAGACAACTGTTGTCTGATGATGGGATAGTTCATTTTCCGAAACTCGAGTCACAAGAAAATGTGTAAAATATATTTTTATTGGTAGTAAAACATAGTAATTTCTACAATTTGTTTTAACTGGTGACTATTTTACTTTTCAAAAACCTGAATGTAAAGTTTAAATGTAGTACCATAAACAATATGAATGGAATTATTAATAACAACTTACATTCCCTAACAAAAAATTGCGTCAGTTATCTATATATTATTAACGAGATCGACTTTAATAACAATTTCAAGTGAATTTGAATTGAGAGTAAAAACTTGGGTATTAAACTGAAAAAACTTTGAAATCCATAAGTTTTTATTTCTCATAATGAGAAAATTTCCAAAATTGAGGATGATACGACCGAATAATTCACATTTTTTCTATTGGGTTAAACGGAAAGATTTTAATAGAATAATTTCATCGCTAAATAGAATAATAGCTTTTATCCAGTGGAAAGGAGTAATGGACATTAAAGTAATAATGAATTGAACACAAATCTTGGGGATAATAACGGAACCCATTTAGAGTCTTGTTAATTCACACAAAATTTCGATTCATTGGACTTAGTTTTTAAGTTGTAAGGGGAAAAATAACAACCCAAACTTAATATTAACTACAACACGCCACTAAATTGTAGAATCCTGAAAAGCACTGATGTGAAGTCCGGAGTTTTGCGCATTTGATCATATATATCACCCATGATCCTTACGAAATTTTGTATTAGCGTCCTTCTCGCTATTTTACATCTGAATGCTAAATTTAAATGCAAGCGTATCAGTTTTGCTATTGTTTTTGTAGTGCTCAATGCTGCTCTGCTTACAAGATATATATTGGGATGTTCGGAAAGTAAGTTTGTTTTTTTTGGAAAAATGAAAGGCAGTTTTCGTATAATGAATAAATATATCATTGAATTATATATCGGTTATTCTGGTTCAACACATTTTGCCATCTTTCTAGTAGTAGGATGATTCCACTCTCATAAAATTTTTGGCCTCTACTGGCAAAAAACTGATCCAGATGATTTTTGACCTCTTCATTTGAAGTAAAGGTTTTACCGTCCAAAAAATGTTGCAATGTCTGGAACAAATGATAATCTGGAGGCGCCAGATCTGGACAATATGGTGTGTGCTTCAAATGTATCACCAATTTTCCACAATAAGACTTCAATTTTCAAAAAAAAAACCGCATGAACCTATTTATACTCCAAATCTTAATAGATTCAACTTTAATTAGTAGGTATTGTTGGAAACCTGTAAAATTTATATGCTAAATCCAAATATCCCCAAAAATTAATGTGATCTTCTCACCTTTCCTCATTTGAAAACAAATAAATGTAAGAATTTTATATGCTTGTCTTAAAAACGAATAGAATAGATTTAACAAACTGATAGAGTATAATTCATTTTTCTGAAATAATGTCAATTTCAGATATTAAGTTATATTCAAAAAGCTCCACTTCGTGTTGAAAGTTTACTTTCAAAGTTTCTTGCATGTTTGAATATCGAAACAGATTTAATCTGTTTGTCTCCTTCAATTTTAATTTAAAAAAGTTTTTTTTTATTTTAAGAATCAAATTAATGTCTTATAAGCACAGTTTATAATTAGTAGACGTAAAAAATCAAAATTCAATATAAAATATCAAATGGAATAAATAACCCAACAAATATAAATTGTCAATTAAAATTAAAAAATAAATATTTGAAGGAGACAAAATTTTATTTCTGATCTTACAATTATGAAAACTAATTCCTTTTCAAAAATAAAAAACATAATTTCAAGGAGTTCTCAGAAAATATAATTTATTTGAAATATTTAATATATTTAGATATTTAAATAAGTTACTTCAAAAATCTCTCAAAACATGTATTATATCTTCAAAAAACAATTAGAATTCCGATAACGCCTTCATCGGTCCAACTTCACATTTAAAAAATAAAATCAATCAACAACAAATACAACTTATCTACAGTTTTCTTGTTATCCTCGTTTGAACACCAACTTTATAATCCAAGATACTTTATGTTCGTCACAAAAATCACAGAAAGCTGTTAGATATTATATGGTTTTCTTTAAACCACTTGATACTTCATATTGATTTTTCTTACAGCTTTCTGTGATTTTTGTGACCAACATAAAGTATCTTGGATTATAAAGTTGGTGTTCAAACGAGGATAACAAGAAATCTGTAGGTAAGTTGTATTTGTTGTTGATTGATTTTATTTTTTAAATGTGAAGTTGGACCGATGAAGGCGTTATCGGAATTCTAATTGTTTTTTGAAGATATAATACATGTTTTGAGAGATTTTTGAAGTAACTTATTTAAATATTTTAATTATTTCGAATAAATTAAGTCTTCGAAATTATGTTTTGTATTTTTGAAAAGGAATTCGTTCTCATAATTGTAAGATCAGAAACAAAATTTTGTCTCCTTCAAATATTTATTTTTTAATTTTAATTGACGATTTATATTTGTTGGTTATCTATTCCATTCGATATTTTATATTCAGTTTTGATTTCATACGTCTATTAAATATAAACTGTGCTTATAAGATATTAATTTAATTCTAAAAGTTAAACAAGTATTTTTTTTTATTTAAATTGAAGGAGACTGACAGATTAAATCTGTTTTGATATTCAAACATGCAAGAAACTTTGAAAGTAAACTAACAGTTTCAGTAGCATAGATAAAAAGGTTATTTGATGATACAACATCCCCAACTTGAACGCCACTGGCATTTTTGAAAAATATTGTCGGAATTGAAATTCTTGAATATTATTTTTCAAAAATAATGCTGGTCGGAAGCTATGAGCTTCTCCGTTTTCGAGAGAATTCGGTCTCAAACATTTAAAGATTTGACTCTTCACAAAAAATGGAATACTTGGAAATTGACAAGGTTTTTATTGGAAAATAGAGGAATTTGAAACTAAAAACAAATTAAAGTAGATGTTCAATATGACCACCATAGTTTTCGATAGAAACAGTCATCCTTGGCCCCAAATTTTCCCCAACTGGTGGAAATATTCTAAAATTATTTTGAATCTGTTGGCTTCCAATTTGAATGCGATGTTCACGATTTTCAGTTGTCACCGAGTAAACGGAGTCTTTCAGGTTTCCTCATACGAATCAATCTAACCGATTAAGGTCTGGGGACCGTGATGACCAAGATGTTGAACTGCTTCGACCACACGTATCATTTTTGTACTGTCAAACATTGAAAAGAAGAGGAAAATTATCCTTTATTATGTATTCTTCCGAATATTCTACCAGGGACGATAAGCTGCTCTGCTATTCTCGTTTGCGTGACCATAAAAAAATCTAATAATTCAGCAAATGTATAAGGGGAAAAATAATAATAATAATATGATATTATTATTATTATGATATATCTTAATTATGCTTCCATAATTCTCTTTGAAGTGAAACAAATATAATAATTTCTAAAACTTGTTTTAATAATGTAAACAATCAAGTTCACAAGAACAAAATAATATAGAATAAAGATACATAGCCACATGTAAACACAACCTGGCAGTATTATTATTTGGACAAAACAAACAGGCCCTTCTATGTATATTTCAATTTCCAGTGGGTGTGCAGAGGTTTTCAACTTCCTTTATCTAATAATGAAATACCACAACGATGATAAGGAAATGAAGTAAAACACTTATAACAAAAAACGATTATATTTTGGTATCAGTGTATATGACACCAACCTTATGAATAATTAAGGTGGATTGCTATTATACATTAACAGCAATTGCGTAATCTTGTACAATATACAAACGACCTATTTGACTATTACGAGCTTAATGTAGCAAAGGCTACATGCGACAAGTATGATTTACCCGAATGGTAATGCATAATGTAGCAAAAGCTACATAGGACAAGTTTGACTACCCGAAAGATAATGCATAATGTAGCAAAAGCTACATACGATAAGTTTGACTACCCGAACGATAATGATTTTACAGTCTTTTCAAAGACTGAACGTTAGAGGTGCTCGATGCATCTTTTCTGACAAAAATAGGGAAATTAACAAAATTGAATGAATTGCGGGTGGACCGAATTGATGAAATAAACCTTCTTATTGGTTATAGAAAAATAATGAGATCAACGCTAGTAGAATAAGGACAGCAACAGTTCATAATTTCGAAAGATGTGTCATGTGAAATTAACAGGCATAAATATATCAAAGTCTCTAAAAGACTTTCCATTTTTTCTAATGCCATAAATAATTATCAAAAAATAAATAATCTGAAGTGTCAAATAAAACTAAATATTTCGATCGACAAATCACAAAACTGCTAGATCGAAATTGTTAACATGGAAAGACGTAAGTATCGATGGCAAAATAATGTCGAACGACAGGGCCCGTCTCTAATGAGACGGAATAGTGTTCATGTTGAACATCAACTTTAATCTAATATCTATTTCAACTGCTCATTCAATAAAAATCCAGTGAATATTCAAGTCAAACACTTGAGGCCAATTTTCTCGAGAACGAGGGTTAGAGCTTTCATCCAAGGTTCCATTTTTAAAGAATAATCTTGAAGAATTTCAGTTCCGTCAAAAAAATTACGAAAATGTCTGTGGTGTTCAAGTTGTAGACTTTGTAATATCAAAAAACTTTTTCACCTACGCCTCTGAAAAGGTTTGAACCATGCAAGAAACATTAAAAGATAACTTTCAACAAGCAGTGAGTGCCATCGAAATATCTGCGGCCATTTTGGAATCATTGTACAAAAATAAGTTATTTTTGCGAAGGTTAACACTCTGTGTCTCGGAAGTGAATAAGAAACCCATGTTTGATGGAAATTTGTTTTTAGTTTCAGTAGTACTCACACCTTCTCTAAGGTACCCTATATGGTTGACTTAAATCGATTTGAGAAATTTTCCATATCGTTAACTTAAAAGTCACTGTTCTTCATTTTTATGATGTTATTCTCATGAAGGATTATGAATTCTGCAGATTAAATGTTCTTTTCATTTTATTCAGTCTTTCCTTCAGGTATCGACTGGCACCATTAAAGAACTTCTCATATTTCTATATCAATATAATCTCATGAGCCAAACACGTGGGTTAACCTCCAGATCATTATCGGCAATGAGATAAAATTGTTCCAATTTCGGACAATTTTCAACAAATTCAAAGGACCAGCTGCCTTCCGCAAAAATCCCAGGCAATCAAGATAGCTGTCCCAGCTGGATACCTCGCCAATAAAGTACTTAGCCTTGTAATTATCCCGCAAACTTTCATATATAACGAAATCTGAACGGAAACCCGTATTCAATAAAATCGGGCACGTTCTGTACAGAAGGGCAGAACGCAAAATCCAAACAAACCGCAGCCAACAAAAGAGGCCGATACTCAAGAAAAGATAATCTCCTTTTTGATACTTGTTACTTACCCAAGATCCGCAAGAGATAGTGTAAATATGGAAGAAAGGAAGACTCTTGAGATACAGTAGTCCGACACGTAGAAAAGAAAGGTTATATTTACAATGCCCTGTTCTTTTCATGCTGACCACAATGGAGAACAAGCATATTATATTCTTAGGACGGACTCATTTGTTACCATTGAAATATCGGAGATTTTCTCGTTACAGCGTATGCCCCATTAAAACCTAAATTTTTTGTTCGCATTGAGAAAATTCGGTTGAATAAAATGTTTTGAGTGCGCTGTTTTTAAGCCGTAAACTATATGTTTGTTGAATAAGGATTTGGTATACGGGGTGAATAGGTGTTATACTCTATAGGATGTGTATGCGATTTCACGCACTAATACCTTCCAATGTATTATTGACGCGTTTTTATAATACATTGTGTTCTGTATCAGTTCCCTCATTGTCACCGTTGTGTATAATTTTTCACACCACAGATACTCCCTGATGTGCGAACCATAATGGGGCCCTCATGAGTATGTGTTAATCTGCCTTGGGCAAAAATGATCCCTGAGAATTTAGGCTTTAATGGGTTTTTTGTACAAGTGATGAGATAATGATGAGATTCAGCTACCTATATGACGAGATTATAGTTAGCTTCATGTATAGCCTCAAGTCTCTGCACTTCAAATATCGGGTGTTTTTTTAGAGTGATATAAAACACATTTAAATTAAGATTGAAGCAATATTTTTTTTAATTGAAAAATAATTTTATGACATTTATGTTTTGAAGAAAATTTCCGGCATATGTCTACCACGACTAGTTCTGAAGAACCGAATTCGACCAGACCAATTTTGGACCACTTTTTCGAATAATTCAGGCCTTATTTCATCAATAAAACGGGATATGTAGGCTTCCCAAGCGTCTATTGTTTCTGGTTTATCAGTATAAACCAATGACTTGACATAACCCCAAAGAAAATAATCCAGTGAAGTTATGTCGCATGATCTTGGAGGCCAATTAATTGAACGACTTTTCGAAATAATGTTATCTTTCTTTCAATAAATCAATTGTTACGGTAGCAGCATGAGGTGCAGCACCATATTGTTGGAACCAAAACACTTCTGGGTCGATACCATTCAAATTTTGAAACAAAGAATCATTGATCATCGATCTGTAACGAGCACCATTCACTGTAATATTAGCACCAGCATCGTTTTTGAAGAAATATGGACCGATGATGCCTCCAGCGTGTAGAGTAAACCATATAGTGCATTTTTCAGGATGCAATGGAACCTGCAGAACTTCTTGAGGATTGTTTTCACTCCATATGCTGCAATTTTGTTTGTTTACATAGCGGTTCAACCAGAAATGAGCTTCATCACTAAACACAATTTTACGATAAAAAAGTGGATCAACTTCAAGCTGTTCTAAGGTCCAATTAGCAAACAAACGACGCTTATTATGGTCAAATGGCTTTAGTTCTTGAACCAGTTAGATCTTGTATGGGTGTAGACCAATATCTTTACGCAAAATTTTCTATGTGGTGGATGCACAGAGTCCAACTTGTTGTGAACGTCGACGAATAGACAAATCTGGATCATCATTAACACTATGACTTACAGCAGCGGTATTTGCTTGTGTACGTACAGTTCTTTGTCTTGTTGTTGTTGCATCGAGTAGAAAAAAATGTTGTCCGAAATCTATCGATAGTTCGACGAATAAGCTGCTCTGATGGACGAATAAGTAAACCATAAATTTCACGAAGTGCTCTATAAGTTTGGCGAATAAAACACTGATTTTGAAAATAAATTTCTACAATTTGTAAACGTTGTTGCGGCGTGAGTCTTTCCATGATAATTTGTCAATACTTACTGAACAGAAATGTCGAAACAACATGGCTTTTACCTTCTGTCAAATCACAGTTATCCAAATCGAAAGTTCTATCACTCTAAAAAAATACCCGATAGATATATTGCCTTGTTAGAAGTGGTAAATCATATCATAAATTATCAAAAATAGAATAAATAAGAAATTACTTCGTTTTCTACAACTTTTTCATTATTGAAATAGACAGGGTCCTACAATAGTGCCTTCTTCTTCCATAGCTGCCGAACCAGACATCTCAGAAATTTCGTTCGAAAACAGGTTTCTTGTATTTCTATTTCTAGATGTCAAGAAACTATTTTCCAATATACAGGCTTTTACCAAAAAAAGATATTCAACAAACATTTGATTTTTTTAAGGGATTGCCCTGTATATTTTTATGTATTTTCAATGACCTACACCATCTCTATTAAAACGCAAAATCGTAGAAATATTTTTCTAACGGTGCAGATCTCATTCAAAGAAAACTTGAAAAAGTTGAGCGCACAGCACTCCGCTAAATTACCTGAAACGATTGCAAAAACAAGACGTAACATGAATGTAATACGAATTATTGGTTACTGAAATGTTCATAGAGTCATCATAACAAAAAGATTTATTTGCCATACACAGGATGTCCGTTATTGATTGCCAAATATGATGAAATTGGAATTGATATTTCTCGATTTTTTTAAATGTAACACCCTATATTTCTTTTACTATAATGCAGAGAATTGGATGCTTAACATTTTTTCAGAAGCAACCTTAGGGTTATTTCTACTCCTGTGTCTGGCAAATAGAAATATGGCATCGCAACAGAAAATTTGATCTGAATATGAACAGATAAATGAAGGAATTCAAAAAAATTATCTAAACCGTGAAACCCGCTGTAGAAATTTTTCAGGTTATATTCGCTACAGAATCACTCGATCATGGGCATCTCCAATATACAGGCTGTCCCAAGTTAATTGATAAATGTGTAGCATTCCACTCGGATATTTCTCGATCTTCTCTGATGTAACCTCCTAAAGTTCTTATGATTATCGAAATTCTTAAAACAAAATAGATTGTTCTAGAAATACTTCGAAAGATTTTTTTCACACTTGATCCTACCTGTCATAAATCCTCAGTACTGCGTCGGGTATCCAGGTTGGTCAGCTATCATTTCACTGTTGGGTTAAGAATTAACAGTAAATTAAGGATGCACTAACAATGCCTAACCAGAACACAACTAATCTTCTAACTCGCACAAGCTACAGCTTCTGAGGGATCTTCATAGATAAAAGAGTATCAGGATAATATATCAAATATTGTTAGAAAATTTAGTAAACCTGCAAAATTCGAGCCACTGTATCCCCAATAATGAAAAAATGATAGAAAACGAAGTAACTTCATAATTATTCCATTTTTAAAATGAACTGTCACAGAGTAACGGACTGCTCGACGCAATATACAAAATAATCAACACGCCTCGAATATTTATTTCAAATAAATAAAATTGGAGCGGTGGTGCCTCGTCAGGGATGGCAGGATCGGCAATGTCCTATTAGTTTTCTCTTGATTAAATTCTGCTAGTTTTTATTTTATCACATGTAATGATGATATATATATATATATATATATATATATATATATATATAACACCTCTTATTTCATGCTTTTTCGTTATTAAATATCCGAGATTTGTTACTCGTCACAAAAAATGTTAACTGAAGTGAAGTGATTATGATTGTGCGCAAAATACCTCTACTAATAAATCTTCATCAACAAATTTTTAAAGTATCTGGCAATACTAGATTCTCAATAATATAAGGGATTTTCCAATGAGGATGTTTTTACTTATCGTAATATAAACAGAAATGGTAATAAGTTATTTTATTTATATTCTTTTCCTTAAAATACCTTCACACCTGGCGAGATTTTGAGCCGGTTTGAAAATTGAGTGTTTATTATCTTTTCACTCAATTTAAACTGGATCGAACTCTGTAAAATTTCATTAGGATACTATTTGAATATGAATATTTCGCGCCGTATTACTAATAGGAAAACTAGCGTAGGCATGTAGTTTATGCATGGATAGTACCCCCTAATAGAAATATAAATTTTATATTTGTGGCTCCATCTGTGTATCAGATCAGAACTTATCCTTTATACAGGTTGGCAAGAAAAACCTTGAACAAACTTTTTTCATTTAACTTTCTTAAACAAAAGAAATTAATCAAAACAACAACGAATAATAATAACATAAATATTTGATGATAATATATTCAGCAGTTTAAAGTGGTTTCCTTTGGCGGCGATACATGGCTTCACACGCTTCTTGAAATTTTCGGCAATGAGCCGCAACTCTTCCGGCGTTAATCGGTCCCATTCCCGGCGCAGGGATTGCTTCAGCGGTGAGTCAGGACGTACAGGCCGCTAGACGGTGCTCGTACCAGAATCAATTGTAGTCGTCAATCTTGAGTTTATCTTATTTCAAGGGACTGCGTTCGGGTGGATGGATGAGAATTCCCTCCAGCGGGTGAGTTGAGCCAATAGGGGTTGGATAGTGCTTCGCTGCTACCAGTCAGACGGTTCTGGCTTTCGAGTCGGGGCCCAAACTGGAAGCTGATGGGTTCATCTCTTCGGAGGGGTTCTCGCCACGCGCGATGATATGGCGTAATCCTTAGCACACTTTCTACCTCTAGGGGTGGACTGTGGAGACTGCTGTGTTGTCACTTGGAAAAGAGGTATCCTCAAATAGCCAATAACTATTCTGGTAGAATTCACGTGTCATCATTGCTGCCCCGGGTTTCTGCTCAAGTTTTGACACTCCAGCAGACCCCCGATAAGCTGAAAGAGAAAAGATAGGAATTTTGAAGGAAAATTATAGAGAACTTGCGCCAGTACAACTAGGTGAGGGACCACCACAAGTCACCTCCCATCGCCAAAAAGGATCGCCGTGTCGATCCCAACACTCAGTCACATCTATGGTTGTGAAAGATCGAAGCATCGAAACAACACAAATAACAGCTTCCCAGCATGGATCTCCCCCTCAAAGGACCGCTGTTGCTGTCCTGCTAAGAGCGAGGCTCCGAAGCATCGTACAGGATGGGCTTTAGGATTAAAAAGTGGGGCCAGAGTTGGGGGTGAGCAGAGTGAGTCTTCCGGCCCCTATTCCCGGTCGAAACGTTGTAGTATCCCTTTTTCCTCCAACGGACCACTTCCGACCCCGCAGCAGATAAGATAAGGTTAAGGATCCACGAATGGGGCTGAAGTTGTGGGCGAGCAGAGCGAATCTTCCAAGACTCCACTCCCAGCTTGGTCGAAACGTCGTAGTCTCCCTTTTTCTTCCAGCGGACCAATCAGGACCCCGCAGCAGGAGCTTCAGGATTTAAAGATGAAGCCAAATTTGGGGGCGAGCAAAACGAATCTTCCAAGATCTCACTCCGGTCGAAACGTCATAGTCTCCCTTTTTCCTTCAGCAACTATTTAAGATCCCTCAGCGGATAAGTAGACGAAGGTTGGAAAACCCACGCTGAGATTCAGCAGGGTCTAACTCTAATCGATCGCAGGGTCGCGTGACTCTGTCGACAGACAAAGGCACAACTCCCCTGTACGATTCCAAGCCTTGGGGAAAGAAATGGATGGAGGTGGAACAACATGATGGAATGGTATGCAAGAAAGAAAGAGAGAAAGGAAGTTTGGATTGCGAGTCATCAAAACCATATTCACCATTTCATAAATGAAACTAGAACACTCGTTATGACAAGCTCCCCCACCACGACAAGAGAACAGGGGAAAAGAGATGTGATGAAATCCGCTAAATGGGCCTTAGACCATTCTTGCGTTATTTTCGCTTTGAGAGCCGCAGCGGAGTCCTGTTGAAAGGTCCAATCCGTCTCGGCGAAGAGCTGCTGGGCTGATGGAAATACTACGGCCTCGAGAATGTCGCAGCGGTAGACTTTTTGATTAATTTTCACCCCTTGATCCACGAAAACCAAAGGTGTTTTGCTGCTGGCGCAAATTCCGCCCCAGACCATAACGGATTGTGGATTTTGACGATGGCCGACGTTCTGGGAGCCTCTGCGGACCAGACTATGTCATTTTGGTGGTTGTGGGATTGTTCTACGGTGAAATGCATCTCGTCTGTGAAGAGAATGCGCTCCCATTGCTGACCGGCGGCGAGACGAAGGAGTTGGCGGCACCTTTGGAGTCGTACGTGTGTTTTCATCCGTGAAGAGTTGAACTCCTTGGAGCCTGTATGGCTTGTGGTTGAGCTCCTTTTCGGATATTTGACGAACGGATTCACGGTTGATACCGGTCTCACGGGCTATTTCGGATTTCGATTGACGGTCTTCTTGACGAGGTTGCGATTGCTAGGCATATTGACAGTGCGTTGTCTACCACTTCCTGGACGACGACCATCATATCCAAGCTCCTTGAAACGCTAAATTGCATCGGTCAAGGTTTGTCGAAGCACACGAACAATTTCACTGACTCTTATCTTGAAGAAACAGCTCCGAAATTGCACCACGTTTGTTTGAAATTCTAACACTCTGCAAAATAAAGTAATATCAAACCAAAAATTTGCATATAAGTACAAGAAAATGTAGAGAATCTAATATAATGAAAAAACTTAGCTAAAATACTTTTGTTCCAGAACACAGTTTAATCTGATCGAAGTTTTTCTTTTCAGCCTGTAATATGTTCAGGTGATTAATGAGGTTCTTATGGAAGCAAATTTTCTGCAATGTGTGCTAGATTCCGAAATGAAGACTAAATCGAGTTTAAAGATTTTTAAAGAATCCCTTTGGATAAAAGAAGAATGGACAGATACGTATTTGTACGATATGATGAAAAATAGTTCAACATAAATTTGTATTGCTTATAAAAACTTCTGCAGTCTAATGCAACTTATGACAGATTTAGAGCAAAGGGCAAATTACCAGCTACTATGTTGTCTACCTCCTCCCAGAATTAGTCATCACAAACGACCAATGCAGGGAGGTAATTACCTACTACCAACTTAAACTATTGCGCCAGTTTCAAATCCAATTAATACTTCATCGTCGAGTTAAAAGTTACTGAATAGAGCTCCCCACACACACACCGCCATACGTCCAACTTCCAGAACATGAAGAACCGTTAACAATGTTTCGACAAGCGTTCGGCAATGTTGGAAACAGTGATTTTCCATGGCAATTTCCAATCAGGCCAATCAATGGAAGCAGTTGAGTAAATAATAGAGTCTAACTGAGGCCGCAGTCATGATTAGTTCTTCGTCGTCCGTAACCGCACTCAGGGGCGCATACTCTGCAGGACATGGTCCTGCAACGGAAATCAAATCGGTTTATGGAAACTATGGGATTCGGTGATTATGTTGCCACGTTTTCGACAATTCAGGTTTTATCCTGACTCGGCTTCTATTGATTTTCTGCTAGACACGATGTCAGTCAGTTTAAGCCCAATTATGTTATTCGAAAAACATTATTTCGGACAGATGACGGTTATATCGGTACTGATGACTTCATAAATCTTTCGGCAAATGACGTGCCATGGTATCCATAATGTTTCACTAATATGTATATTCGATGATAGATGAGCTTTTAAGAGCTAGGTTTTATTTACTGTATATTTTTTGTCACATATATTAGGAAGAGGTTTACCCCATTTACCAATTTCTCCTGTGAAGCCTATGGAGTTTTCTAGACCTAGCTTGGGAAATTTGTTGTTATCTCAACAGAGTCAGTTATTTTTATATAATAGATAAACCATATAACATATTATGAATAGAGGTTAATATTTGATAGAAGGTATATAATTATTTTATGTCGTTTGATATAAGTGGTACTTATATCACTTTAATTTAAATCCCGAGGTTATAATTATTAAATATAATTTTTTGAAATTAAATATGTAGAAGGCTTATATTAAAATATTTAGATAAAACCATAGTCCCTCTAGAAAGTATCCAGAAAACACAAAGCTCAATTGTAATAACTTGGTATATATTTTTTATTTATGAATTATAAAATTATAACAAAATATTCATCTTATTTACTTATCCAACCTCCATTTAACTGTAAACACTTGATTAAACGTCGAGGTACACCCGAAACTAGATCACCCCTATAATTTTCGGTGATGGTCCAGGACTGTAAAACTGACTGAATTAAATCATCTTTATTTCGTGGCGCTACTCGTTCAACTTCAATCTTCATTAATCCCCATATGTTTTCAATGGGACTAAGATCTGGTGAAGCTGGTAGCCCTGAAATGGTTGTAATTTGGTGTTCTTGCATCCAAGCTTGAGTATAGGCCGAAATATGACATCCTGCATTATCCTGCTGAAAATGCCATCTCCCTGGATATAAAGTAGTTTCAAGGAGAAAATCGTTTAGAATGCCACAATACTTTTCACTATTAATGAAACCATCATCTATACATCGAGGCATACCGATCTGAGATATTGTTCCCCAAACCATTATTTTGGTGGAAAATTTAGTAATTTGAACGGTAACAGGTTGTTTTTATAGGATTTTTAAGTGATTTCTAGCCAGTTGAAAATAACTTTCATCAGATATAAAAACATTATTGAAATTATCTTTTTGAAAACCTTGACAAAATTTTATCCTTCGTATCCTTTTGTGAAGGTGTCATTATAGGGATTTTTTTTGGTTTCCTTGATATGTAGCCTTGTCTTTTCAGTGACATACGGACGTTTTGTAGACATACTTTTAGATTTCGTTGACTTATAAATCTGTTAGCTAATTTGCGAAACCCAGGCACGGATTGTGTCGTCCTAAGGCCAATAAAGCGTTTAAATTGTTTCCTTGAATCTTACGCCGTCTTCCTGAAACCGGTCTATGCCATCCATGCCATTTATATCTTATTTATTGTTTCATATACAACGTTCCGAAAAACTTTTCCATATAAATATTTCACCTGTTTTCTTTTTCTAGTTGTGACATTATTTCATAAACTGTATACCTGTTGACAATCAACAATATTTGAAAAATGATGTTAATATGCAACTCTGGCCATATCCGACCTATATAATACATTACTGCTGTCTAAGAATGTTACAAGAAAGAAGTCTATAAAAATTATGTAAAATAATACATTCCGGATACTTTCTAGACGGAAATTATAAAAGATAAACTATATCAGTCTCCAGAAATACAAGGAGCACAGATATCCATAAAAAAGAGTGAGCTATTTAGAGTTTTCATTTTGAAGCAGTGATTATTTCGAGTCTGGCAACACTTCTGTCATTTCTGTTTCGACACAAAGTTAGTTCAATATTTGACATTAATGAAATGGGTTCATTCACGTTTGAGCAAAAGTGGAAAATATTAAAAACTGATTATCCAAAATGATTAAAAATCACGTGAAAAATTCAATAAAAAGGAAATGACACCATGGCGAGTAAAACTGGATCGTTATTTGATAAAACAACCAGTTCACGTTCTCGTTCTGTGAGTATACCTGAAAATATTACTGCTGTAGTCCAGCAAGTGGCTTAACATCCATCAACATCAATTCCTCATTGTGCTCAAGAGCTGAATATTTCTTGCACTTCTCTGAGGAAAATTTTTGCATAAAATCCTCAGTAGGAAGACTTACAAAGTTTTAACTGATGCAAGAAGTGGAGCCTCGTGACCATCCAATCCGTTTCCACTTCGCCTAATGGATTAATGATAGCATGGCCGAAGATTAACATTTTCCCAGAAAAATTATCTTTAGCAATGAAGCTGTGATCTGACTCTGTTGGACTATTTTTTGTGGAGATCTGTTAAGCTAAACATCCAGAAACGATCAATGCCTTGAAATACGAAATCGAAGTTTCCATTTATGGGATTGAGCCCCAAACAATCGACAATGTAGTGAAAAATTGAGTTGATCGGATGGAGCACTGCAGCTAGTCCAGGGGGTCATTTTAATTATAATTATAATAATAATAATTTTTATTCGTAAATGTGAAGGTTCAAAATTTTTAATTAACTTATAACTTTGAAGAAATATTCATTATTTATAGCAGATTAAAAATGCAAATTTCAAATGTCCTACCCCTTATGTCGTCTACATAACCTTATCTTTAAATTCCAGAAAAGCACTGACGTGAATCTGGGAGCTTTTGCCAGCTTATTCAAAAATCCATTTTCCCTGAAAATTTCAAATTTGTGAAAAATCCTCAAAAAAAAGATATGATAAATTGAAACACAAAATGTTGTGTTCTCTCATTTTAAAGTCAAATAAACGTCATTTTCTGCAATTTTCTTCTTCTGAAAAAATGGAAAATCTTATGAAAATGAAAAAATATTATTGAAAGGCTCTCCTTTCTATCGTTTCAAAATGGCAAGAAAGAATGGGAAAAGAATATATTGAACGAAACTTCATATTCTACTCATGATTTTCACAGAAACCAGAGAAATTCAGAAAATCCTCGTAATTCATCATGACCCTTTACGTCGTTTTTTCACATTTAATTGCTCGATTTGAACTCGATTGGATTTGTACCTTCGAAAATATTTGAAAAATAAAATTTGGCCTAAATACCTAAATACCGAATTTCATTTCGATCGGATCAGTGGCTTCGGAACTATTTGAAAAATTCAGAAAAAGTGTCAAGTGAATATCTGTGAAACCATGAGAGCCATCTTGCCCATTAACGATGTCAAACGAGATATGTAGACATCAAACCTATCCTAAAGTTTTAATTCTGTTCAAAAATTAGATTGCTTACGGCAAACCGGAGGATAAAATTATTCTTGTCCTCGGATTTTTCATCAGTGAGTCGAATATATTCATTTGATATCATTTTCGGCTCAGAATTCGAAAATTTGAGACATATGGTCAAAATTATAGTACGCTTTTCCATAGAACAGGCGCACAAAACTCAGAATTCTGTGTTCTGTCATCCGGAAGTAAAATAAACGTAATTTTCGGTTAATCTAGAACTGTTCTCCTAAAGAAAAGGAAAATCTCGTTACAGTTGTGCATCACGCAAAATAAAACACGTGAATTCTACCAGGTAATTGTATTGGCATGTGAGCATGGTTCTTTCACCAAGTGACTACTCAGCAGTCTCTACAGTCCACCCCAAGAGATAGAAAGTGTGATAAGGATTACTCCATATCATCGCGCGAAGCGAGAACCCCTCCGCAGAGATGAACCCACCAGCTTCCAGTTTGGGCCCCGACTCGAAAGCCCGAACCGTCTGACTGGTAGCAGCGAAGCACTATTCAACCTCTACAGGCTCTGCAGGTCAGTACCCGAGTTGATTTGAGACGCAACTCACCCGCCGGAAGGAATTCTTATCCATCCATCCGAACGCAGTCTCATGAAGTAAGATAACGTTTCTTCAAGAGTTGCTTCACATTTCAGATAGGCAATGAGCATACTATGCTTCCCAATATTTATGTTTCTGTAGACCTTTATAGCCGCTTGCAGAATCGACTACTTTGACCACATGGATGAAATTGCATGCTTCTTCTTCAAATTTAGGAAATACGATTGCAGGACTTCCTTGTCATTACCCTCCCTTTTCTTTCCATTCATTGAACTCGGAAAATACTTTTTCATAATGTTCTCTGGACTTGGAAGGCAATAACTGGAGTGTTGCTTCTTCAGCCACTCAAGGATTATATCAGTAACGGAATTCTTGCACTCTTCACCAACATCACAAATGTTGATTAATGGAGTCGATAAACAATCCAACACCACCCGATATTTTTTGTACATTTTCAATAATTTTTCAGTACGTGATCATCATTGTCAATGCAAAATGTCACATCATTTCTTGATAAAAAAATTTCTGCGATTCTGATTCTGAATGAGTGGGATTGCGGATAATATCTTGTATTGCATGCGTGTTTTAAATACATTTAATTCACCTAAGAAAATTAACAGCTCGAGTTTCGCTCTAGCGTTTAAACATTCTTGCGTAAATAAAATGCTATATAAAACACGTATACAATAAGTAACTATTGTCCACCACTTTTTTTGTGTACAGAAAAATATCATTTCCATAAACACACCTAGGCATATGTCGCTGTTGTGTCCTCCATTCGCCCATTGATGAAGTTTGTACTATCCCATACTCGTGTTCATAACAACAGCCGTGTATCTATTATCTACAAGCTTGCTTGAAAAAAACAATAAAATTAAGTAAAATATGATTCTGAATTATTCAGTATAGAAAAATAGAATTTTTATGTGAAACTTCGGCAAAAGGCAGGGATGAGCAAATAAATAAAAAAACTCTTGTGCCAACAAGGTTTCTCACTAAAATATTTTGAAAGTGAATGCACCAGTGTGATCTTTCATAGCTAACCTATAGTTTTTGATACTTTTAAGAATTGCTGGAAGCAGGTTATATAAGGGGTGAATTCTACCAGGTTTTCGTATTGGCATACGAGCGTAGCTCTTTCACCAAGTGACTACTCAGCAGTCTCCACAGTCCACCCCAAGAGGTAGAAAGTGTGATAAGGATTACGCCATATCATCGCGCGAAGCAAGAACACCTCCGAAGAGATGAACCCACCAGCTTCCAGTTTGGGCCCCGACTCGAAAGCAGGGACCGTCTGGCTGGTAGCAGCGAAGCACTATTCAACTGGCTCTGCAGGTCAGTACCCGAGTTGGTTTGTGACGCAACTCACCCGCCGGAAGGAATTCTTATCTAAGCATCCGAACGCAGCCCCATGAACTAAGATAATCTCAAGATTGATGACTACTATTGATCCTGGTACGAGCACAGTCTAGCGGCCTGTACGTCCTGACTCACCGAAACCATGTGAAGTCATTTGATTGACCCTGGCGTCAAGCACTAATGTAATGTAATAAGTAACACCTGTCGGCATAAAAATTGTTAACCAAAATCCTATAAATTAAATATTTTGAATAGACGAAATTTTGTTTCTGCTGATCAATCTTATGAAAACAAATATCTTTCAAAAATGTTTTACATAATCTTAAGAATTTCATCACAAAACTATCTTACTTAGAATATTCAATATTTTTGGATATCTAACTAAGTTACTTTCTATAAAATCTCAAGATATGTGAAAACATTACTGAATAACAAGTTTTAAGAGAGACTTTGCTTCGTCAGTATTCAAATAATTCATATTCAATAAAATATAACATCAATCAACAACAAATATTTACTCACCCTTCAACAATTTAGAAAACTTCTGGTAAATGAATACTGAAAAATTTAAATGGAGTAAGGTTAACTACAAATAAATAATTCTGTGGTTGACCCTTGATCTAAAAGATTGAAAGACAATTTAACGGCCTCTGTTATAGCACAAGGACTATCTTTATAAAGTGTTTTTCAGTAATGTTTTTACATATCTTGAGATTTTATAGAAAGTAACTTAGTTAGATAGCCCATAATATTTCTTATATCTTTATATTTTAATTCCTGAAGTTATAATTATTAAATATAATTTTATTGAATTAAATATGTAGAAGGCTAATATTAAAATATTTAAATAATTTTATATACCTTCTATCAGGTAATAACCTCTATTTATATTATTTTATTCATAATATATAAAAAATCATTTGGTTTCCTTAACATTATTTATACAGATAGTCCTTGTGCTATAACAGAGGCCGTTAAATTGTCTTTCAATCTTTCAGATCAAGGGTAAACCACAGAATTATTTATTTGTAGTTTACCTTACTCCATTTAAATTTTTCAGTATTCATTTACCAGAAGTTTTCTAAATTGTTGAAGGGTGAGTAAATATTTGTTGTTGATTGATGTTATATTTTATTGAATATGAATTATTTGAATACTGACGAAGCAAAGTCTCTCTTAAAACTTGTTATTCAGTAATGTTTTCACATATCTTGAGATTTTATAGAAAGTAACTTAGTTAGATATCCAAAAATATTGAATATTCTAAGTAAGATAGTTTTGTGATGAAATTCTTAAGATTATGTTAAACATTTTTGAAAGATATTTGTTTTCATAAGATTGATCAGCAGAAACAAAATTTTGTCTATTTAAAATATTTAATTTATAGGATTTTGGTTAACAATTTTTATTTATTGGATTTTGTTATATTATTTGGATGTCTTATAATGAATGTTTATTTTATATGTCGTTTGATATAAGTGGTACTTATATGACATTATTTTAATTTTATTCCTGAAGTTATAATTATTAAATATAATTTTTTGAAATCAAATATGTAAAAGGCTTATATTAAAATATTTAAATAACACAAAGCATCTCATTCTGAGGTTTCAGTTCATTTTACGAAATGTATTAGGAGTATAAATAAATAAGTTCGAACAGTTTTTTGTCTAAAATTGAAGTTTTATTGTGAGAAATTGGTTACAGTTCAAAGTTCAAATTATTGTCCATCGCAAGCCACCACTTTTTCCTATTTTTGCAAAAAAAGGCTGGATTTTTGGCCGCTATCCATGCATCGATACATTGGAAAAGTGCTGGTCAGCCAATAAGTAACTGGAAACTTGATAGTTATTTTTCGAAATCTGGTCCAGATTTTCTCGAATGTCCGTAATTTATTACGACCTGCCTATAAACGAAACATTGTTACGCCTCTGCAACAAAGCAGATATAAATTTGCACCTTTTGGTGCAAATTCGTATACGTTTACTTCCGGAGGGAGGAAGATGCTGCTCCTGATTCCTACCTAATTGGCGTCAAGAGCAAACGAGTAGTCTCATTGTGGAAATGGCGGAGGAAATGTAACAAAAGGCTCAACACAATCCGAAATAACACAATCTCCAGCTTGCTAGCTTATAAAACTTGTTAGGGCCGAAGTCGACTCTCGTTTATCCGTGATTAAAAACAATATCGCATCAACAAAATCGAGTTAGGGGGCACAAAGAGTCTAAAACAATCGAAACGTCCGTACATACACGAACTGGCACAAAGTGAGAATGCGCCAATTTTCCCCTAAACGGCCCATTGTATCTGCGAAATATAATAAAAGCATTTTTATGGGAGCTCCCATCTGCCGTTCTATCTTGGAACTAATCTGATTACGTACTCCATTTTTGAAGCATCTCGCCCCAGGCGCCAACA
This sequence comes from Megalocaria dilatata, assembly GCA_034642435.1. NCBI lineage: Eukaryota > Metazoa > Arthropoda > Insecta > Coleoptera > Coccinellidae > Megalocaria > Megalocaria dilatata. The sequence continues at coordinate 40,398,949 of CM067856.1, read as the reverse complement.
ATTTAATTTAAAAGTCATTTGTTCCATGCAGGAATATTGTGAGGATCGCTAATAATAATAATAATTTCATTTCGTACTCGGAATAAAAAGGGAGGGATTACGGCGCCACTCCGTGTTGTTAAAAATGAACCTTGTAAACTCATTAAGCAGGGAAAATTCATAATTTTCAACACCTCATGAAAAACGTAAATGAAGAGATAAAGGAGCTAGGCGGCGTTAAATCTGCTCGTTGTGCGACAAATTGTGCAATTTCGTCTTCGTTGTCCGCGTTTGTTAGAGGAAATGTGCATATATTGCTTTGCCGGAATGTAGTGGAATATTTCGATTAAAAGTATTTCAGTTGTAGATTTTCCGAGCCATGTTAAATCATACCCCAGTTCAGTTTGAAATCTAGTCTCTGCACTATTGTTTGCAATCAGATTTTGTTGGTTAATTGAATTCTTTTACTTGTCATTACTGTTGATATGGCCATAAAATCACTGACGTAAAGTCAGATTTTGCGTGCTTTTTAATAGTCCAATTTCCTTAAAAATTCGAAGACACGTCGATTTTTTGAGAAATCTACCAGTCGCCTGTAAATATTTATTATTCGTTGTTCATTTGTGATACATATTTTCATACTTCAATATATTTTCTATACTTGAGTGAAGTATTCTTTTAATTCCTTACACCAGGTACATTACACATACAGTCCACTTCATTTATATTGGTTATACCTAAGGGAATGCAATGCAAAGTTGATTTCTAAATATATAGGGTATTTTGATCTATTCCAATATTTCTAACCATCTCTCTATTCTCTAGGCAATTTCGATATCATTGAAGTTCCATTTCCAATTAACTAATTGGAAATTGACATAACCATAGTCACCTGATGAAGACGAAACGTAATTAACGAAAAAATTGTTGTGTAAACAATAAATTACAGCGGAAATAAAGTGTGTTACTTTGAATCATATTTAAAAATTTTAAACGGAAAAAATTAAGAATTATGGATATTGCTTATCTACCATACTTATTATAAAGTTAGTTTAAAAGGTATCCGCAATTTATTATTTTTCATAATTTTAATATACTTCTTTTTTGTAACATTCTAGGACAAAGCAATGTATAAAATAGGTTGCGCAGATAGTCGGCCATGGCCAAAATTGCATGACAACACTCTTTGTCAAATACTGTTGATTGTCAACACGTATACATTTTATGGCATAATGTCGCAACTAGAAAAAAGAAAACATGTAGAATATTTGTATAAAAAAGTTTTTCGAAACGTTAAAGAATTAGTGCGATTGACTGAACTGGGAAAAAGAGTTGTATATGAGACAATAAATAGGATGAAAAATGGCATGGGTATGAGGCATAGACCAGTTTCAGGAAGGATGCTTAAGATTGAAGGAAACAATTCAAATGCTTTCTTGGACTAAGGACGACACAATCCGCGACTGGAGTTTCGCAAATTGACGAACAGATTCGGAAATCAAAGAAATATAAAAGTATGCCCAGAAACTGCCAGTATGTCACTGAAAAGACAAGGTGACATATCAAGCAAACCAAAAGAAATCCCCATAGTGACACCTTTACAAAAGGAAGGAAGGATAGAATTTTGTCAATGGTTTCAAGAAGATAATGTTAATTTTCTTTCTGCCTGATTAAAGTTATTTCCAACTTGGTGGAAATCTCTTAAAAATTCTATCAAAACAACCTGTTGTCGTTCAAATTTCCAAATGTCCCAGCAAAATAATAGTTTGGGGAGCAATATCTCGGCGTAGTGCTACGCCTTTCTGTATAGTTGATGGTACCACTATACCATAATAGTAAAAAGTATAATGGCATTGTAAACGATTTTCTCCTTGAAACGGCGCATGCTTTATATCCAGAGGTGTAGCGTTTTCAGCAGGGTAATGCAAGATGCCATACTTCGGATTATACTCAAGCTTGGATGCAAGAACACCAAGTGACAACCATTTCATGAGCAGCAGCTTCACTAGATCTTAGTCCCATTGAAAATATATGGGAACTGTTGAAGATTGAAGTTGAAAGCAGCGCCACAAGATAAAGATGGTTTAATTCACTCAGTTTTACAGTCCTAGATTACCATCACCGAAAATAATGGAGGTAATCTAGTTTCGGGTGTACCTCGACGTGTAGTCAAGTGTTAACAATTAGATGGAGTTTGTATAAGTGAATAAAATGAATATTTTGTTGTAATTTTCTAATTCATGAATTAAAAATAACTAAATAATTACAATTGAGCTTTGTTTTATCTGGATATTTTCTAGACGGACTATAATATTTTACCGAAAAGCAACACGGATATAGGAAAGACTGAAGCACAATTAGTGATGCTTAATTTTGACTTAAGCAAAGCTTTTTATTCAGTTTCTCATGCAGTGTTACTGACGAAAATGCACATTTACAGTTTTAGGGGCAATGCATTATTATAGAGTCTTACTTAAGCAATAGAACTCGAAATGGTGTTATGTACTTTTGCAAAGAAAGATGTACGTCATGGGATACCTGAAGGATCTAAACTGGAACCCATACTTTTTCTTACTTATAATAACGATCTGAAAATCATAAACGGTAATTGCATGTGCTTATATTATGATGACACATTCATAATTATATATTCAAAGGGCAATGATGCTTTAACTGAAAAGATACAGAAGAAAAAGTTGAGGGATGGTTTGCGCTGAATTCGCTCAAGCTGAGTTCGGATAAACTGTCAAGTTGACGTTTGGGGACAGAGACAATCAAACAAGTGTTCTAGAGAATTATCCTCGACAATAAATTGAATTGGGCGGTGTCCATCTCGACTAAGTCTATGCAAAATTATCCACAATCCTCTATCTTCTGAGGATATTATAGAGACATGGTATCGTCGAGATGGTCGATAAACAGCATATTTTGTAGATTTCCAGAGTGTGCTTTTATATGGTATAATTCTGTGGGGAAGTGCCTTGGAAGCTACGAAAGTTTCCATCCTACAAAAGAAAGCAATGCGTATTATGCATGAACTGACATGAAGGGATTCTTTTAGACAATTTTTTATCAGGCATGGTATACTCACTTTTCTGTCCTTATTCATGAGATAACGTTCCAATTATGTTTACCAAAATGAAAACAATATTTTATTCTTAAAAAAATTCACACAGTTTTTATGTTTCACAGTTTATTCAGAATCCCGACACGTGTTTCGGTCTTTCAAAGTACTACAAAAAGCCACTACACTTAAAATTGAAAAGGTTCTTCTATTACACTATGGAAATTTGTGTATTTTTATGGCGCATGGAAATAAGAGCATCGAATATAGGGGTGTTTCCAAAGAGTATTTGGGAATTTGTTAAATTTTCCTTTTTCACAATGGCTTTTTTGATTGAAAAAATCTCCAAATATTCCATAAATTTACCCTTTTTAACATTATATAGTAAAGTGAATTTCTTTCTCTTTTTCATTGAAATTATGATTATTTTCTATACAATGTTCTGCAAAACCGGTTGATTTCTGATTTTTCAAATAAACATCCTATGTTCTTTGATTGTATGTTGTAAACATCGGTCTGTCTGTCCTATATATCGAGCATTACATTCATCACATTTAATTTGATTAATCCCAGATTCAAAAAAGGTTAGAGTTCCTTTCTTTATTATTCGACAACATCTCAGCTAAATTATTTCTATTTACTGCTAAAGAATTAATTCCCATTTTATAAAAACCATTAGAGATCCTACTGCTGAAACCTTTTATATAAGCCATTGAAAACCATATTTTATTTTCTTCATAAAGATCATTTATATTGTTATAAAATTCTGAATATTGTGGTAAGTTTTCTTTTTAATCATTTTGTTAATGATTTCAGTTCTAGAGCCATTGTTCACCACTATAGTTTAATTATATTGACTTCTTTTCGGAAATTGACTTCGTTCAAGGAGGTGCTCAAAAGTCTATGAATGAAACTATGGAATCTTGATATTTTAATTTGCCATGATTGATTGGATTTTGAATGGATTATGGTATCAGTAGTGGTAGGTTTTCTTGAAATGTGGAATTCGAACTTATTACTATAACTTGTATTAAGATCTAAGAAGTTGATTGAAGAATTTTTTCTATTTCTACTGTAAATTTAGAAACAGAAAAAAATTCTTCAATCGACTTCTTAGATCTTAATAAAGGTCATAGTAATAATTGTAATAGGTTCGAATTCGAAATTTTTAGAAAACCTAGCACTACTGATACCGTAATCCATTCAAAGTCCAATCAGTCATGGAAAATTAAAATGTCAACATTCCATAGTTTCATTTATAGGCTTTTGAGCATACCTTTGAACGAAGTCAATTTCCTAAAAGAAGTTCATATAATTAAAACTACAGCGGTGAACAATGGCTATAGAACTGAAGTCATTGACAAAATGATTAAAAACAAAACTTACCACAATATTTAGAAAAATTTTTATAACAATATAAATGATCCTTATGAAGAAAAAAAATATGTTTTCCAACGGCTGATATAAAATGGTCTTCATAAAATGGGAATTGATTCTTTAGCAGTAAATAGAAATAATTTATTATATAAATATTTTAAAAAATTTTTAAAAAAATTTTAAAAATTAGCCTTCTACATATTTTATTCCAAAAGATTATATTTAATGATTATAACTTCTGAAAATAAATTAAAATAATGTTGTATAAGTACTACTTATATCATGACATGAAATAAACATTCATTATAAGACATCCGAATGGTATAACAAAATCCAATAAATAAAAATTATTAACCAAAATCCTATAAATTAAACATTTTGAATAGACAAAATTTTGTTTCTGCTTATCAATCCTATGAAAACCAATATCTTTCAAGAATATCCAACATAATCTTAAGAATTTCATCACAAAACTATCTTACTTAGACTATTCAATATTATTGGATATCTAACCAAGGTACTTTATATAAAAACCCAAGATATGCAAAACATTACTGAAAAACAAGTTTTAAGATCGACTTTGCTCATTAGTATTCAAATATTCATATTCAATAAATATAACATCAATCAATAACAAATATTCATTTCACCATTCATTCCTCTAGAAAGAGTTCTACCGAAATGAGAGCTTTGAATATGGTATTCACTACAACACAGAAATATATCTGTGGTTTACCCTTGATCTAGAAGATTGAAAGACAAATTTAACGGCCTCTGCTATAGCACAAGGACTATCTGTATAAAGAATATTAAGAAAACCAAATAATTATATATTATGAATAAAATAACATAAATAGAGGTTAATTCTTGATGGAAGGTATATAAAATTATATAAATATTTAAAAAAAATTTTTTTAAAAATTTCAAAAATTAGCCTTCTACATATTTTATTCCAAAAGATTATATTTAATGATTATAACTTCTGAAAATAAATTAAAATAATGTCGTATAAGTACTACTTATATCATGACATAAAATAAACCTTCATTATAAGACATCCGAATGGTATAACAAAATCCAATAAATAAAAATTATTAACCAAAATCCTATAAATTAAACATTTTGAATAGACAAAATTTTGTTTCTGCTTATCAATCCTATGAAAACCAATATCTTTCAAGAATATCCAACATAATCTTAAGAATTTCATCACAAAACTATCTTACTTAGACTATTCAATATTATTGGATATCTAACCAAGGTACTCTATATAAAAACTCAAGATATGCAAAACATTACTGAAAAACAAGTTTTAAGATCGACTTTGCTCATCAGTATTCAAATATTCAAATTTTGTCTATTCAAAATGTTTAATTTATAGGATTTTGGTTAATAATTTTTATTTATTGGATTTTGTTATACCATTCGGATGTCTTATAATGAATGTTTATTTTATGTCATGATATAAGTAGTACTTATACGACATTATTTTAATTTATTTTCAGAAGTTATAATCATTAAATATAATCTTTTGGAATAAAATATGTAGAAGGCTAATTTTTAAAATTTTTTTAAAAAATTTTTAAAATATTTATATAATTTTATATACCTTCTATCAAGAATTAACCTCTATTTATGTTATTAGAAATAATTTAGCTAATATGAACAATAAAGGAAGGAAACCTAACTTTTTCGAATCAGGGCTTTATCGAATTGAATGTGATTAATGTAATGCTACATATATAGGACAGACAGGCCGATATTTACAACATAGAATTAATGAACATAGGATGTCTTTTTTGAAAAACCAGAAATCAACTAGTTTTGTAGAACATTGTATAGAAAATAATCATTTTTTTCAAAAAGAAAGATGTCACTTTACTAGATAATGTTAAAAAGGGTTAATTAATATACTATTTGGATATTATTTCAATTAAAAAATCTATTGAGAAAAAGGAGAATTTAATAAATTCCCAAATATTCTTTGGGAACACCCCTATATTGGATTCTGTTACTTCCATGCGCCATAAAGATACACAGTTCTCCTAAGTATAATGAAATAACCTTTTCAATTTTAAGTGTATTTACTTTTTGTACTCCTTTGAATATGGTCGAATGTCCGAAACACATGTCAGGATTTTGAATAAACTGTGAAACATAAAAACTGTATGAAATATTTTTTAATAAAATTGTTATAATGTTTCACCTAGAGCCAACCGCATACTCCATTCATTTAATTGAAATCAATATGGTGAGAAATGGAAGTTACCACTTATTTAACACCAGAGATAAAAACTATATCCTCACTTCATTACATAAAAAAAGAATACGCAGAATATCTCGATCTACAGGATCTCTGAAATATACAACAAGTAACCAGTCGAACTAAGGACACGACAAAGGAATTTTAAAAAGATGCATTTTATTCTTAAGAAAAATTTTGTTGTTTTAATTCAGTATAATATATGAATGTCTATATAAATGATTGACAAACCATGTAAATAGTGGTGATAAATATATTATTATTTTTATTATTATTATAACTCCTTATCTGTTAATGCATGATCTTCGAGTCATGTTTTGAAAAGCGCTCTTTTATTATATTCAAACCACATTACAGTCATAGCTTTTTATTCTATATAATAAATATATAAACCTTAAATGGATTTTTTTTTGAATGGAATATTTTCAACAATGCTTACTTTAGTCTTTGTATCGAATTTTTCTGTTTCCGATGTCATCAAATCAAGGTTCCTTCTACCGATTTTTGAAAAGACAATCTGGTGTGTTTTTGATATAAAGAAAAATATTCGATCATATTTCTTATGCTTCTAGAACTTGTCAAAATCATCAACACTCAGTTATTAGTCTTGATAAAATTCAGCTGGTAACATTCATATTAAAGATAAGTGAATACTTATAATAAAGTTATGATTTAGCGACAGATGCATCACAGTGATCCAAACAAAAGAAGCCACTTTTTACGGCATGTGTACATCAGTCACACCCCTTGGTGTCCCATAACGAGTAATGATAATGAAAACGACCACCCACATTCTATCAAATGAAGACTTTCTCGCCTCGTGGAGAGAAGGTACAAAAGCACTGATACAAATATCATATGGAACACCACCCCTTAGCCCTCTCAGTCAAGAGCGTAGCTGTACTCCATAAAATCAAAAATAATTCAATAAAAATCACCGAGTGCGTCCCACAACAAATGTTACGATGTCCAATTCAATAAAGTATGAAACAAACCTAATTGCGTTCAAAAAATCATTACAACATCGCTTGGGGTGCAAATGTCTCTATAAAACGTTGCGTAGGGCGGACGGCATTGAGTGCAGGGGTGAACTGGCTGATGTACCAATCAGCTAATTCTTTTTGACTTCCGAGTCAATATCATACTACAGTTAGTATGCTGGTCAAATAAAGGGAGTCATTATAGTTTGGACGTGTGGAAAATAACAACAGAGCTTAAAAGTCAATTGTTTTTCAGGTTAATTTTTTGTTTAAACTCCTTAAATGATTAACAAATTGAATCACTAGGCTATATGGCAGATGAGCAATTCTAAAATGAAAACGAAAACAGGGAAATTATATCCTTCGTCATTATCAGAAGAAACCTCGAACCTGTATTTTTCAACAATCGCAGAAAGTTAACGGGAACTAACACCATTCCCAAGTTGAGTGAGAAACTATTGGAAAACATAAAGGCTGAAATTTCATGCTCCTTTTTTGGCCTCAACAATACTGGAGGAAGTCATAAAAGTTTTTTTCAAAAATGAAATGTAATGCTCGAAAAGTGGTCCAAAATTGATCTGGTCGAGAGCGGTTCCTCAGAGCTAGTCGTGGTGGACATATGCCGGAAATTATTAATAAAACATGAATGTCATAAAATTATCTTTCAAATAAAAAAATTGGCTTCAGTCTTAATTTAAATGTGTATTATTTCAATTGAAAGTTTTATCACTCTAAAAAAATACCGGATACATGGGAATTTTTTTCTTAAAAATATGCAAGGAATCTCCCTCTTCGTTTGTACCTTTAATTTAGGAACACTCGGTATAGAAAAAAATTGAGAGGTGTCAAGGGACACCCGGATGAAACGAAGTTCCTTTCGATTAATTAGTGAAGGAATTGTAATAAAATTTTATTTTTTTTAAGTTATAATAATATTTTTTTATTATTAACAAATATAATGTAATATAAACTGAATTAGTAGGCTCAATTTTAGTAGTAATTGGGTTGTGGTAACTGAAGTAGGAAACATATGTTTGGGATTCTATTTTATTTAAATGTCTTGAAAAAACTGCATCGATGGTAGTTTTATATTTTGTTGTTGATTCTGCTGGATTATTGTTTATTCTTAAATCAAATTCTTTCTCTAGAAACTGTAGCAATGGTTTTGATTCTTCATTACTGAAGTTAATTGATGTTAAAATCACCGGCCAAAATGAGTGGACATCGCACTGTTTAATGCGAAATAGAAAGACGAAACGAAAATAAGTGGCTTGCTCTTGAGAGAGAGAGAGAGAGACAGACAGAGAAACACGTGCACGACGCACGGCTTGAAACTATAGCAAAAAGTGTCGTTACAACTTTTGGTCTTAATTTTTTCCGTCTAGCCCCCTTTCGCAACGCGCGATAAGGAACTTCGTTCCAATAAATATCAAGATTACAAGTTTGCGGAGTCACTTATCAAACTATTTCTGAGGATATTATTTCCATTCAATATTGTTCCCAAATACGTAAACAAATATGCAGCAAATGAAGTTATGATATTACTATGTTTAACTCTTCCTTCGGTTAACTTTTGATATATCTAATCAATTACTGTGATCGTTACAAGCACTTATCCATTCCTTATTTTTTACGGGAAATTCATAGCGTCTGAATCCAGCCCTGCGCGGAATGATTCTACTTACCCTTACAGTAATTGAAGTTCGGGATGAAAGGGACGACATATCGGTGTTTGCCAAACTCAAATCATTCGAATCATTTGTATACAGGGGGACAATTTAATTGACTCCCGAGGGTACTCTCTCAACCTTATCTTGGCGTTTCGGGGTCATTTTGGTCTATTTAAGAACTCATACCCCTGAAGGAACAAACTGATCTGTATGCGTCTATATTAATCGGCCCTTGGTGAACTGAAAGGGAATTTCTTGGTTGAATATGCATGAGATGAGTGATGGGCTAGATTTGGTGTTTCAATAAAGGTTGGCGTTTAGTGACAATCTTATTGAGGAAATTTAATTGCGTGAAATTGATCTTAAAATTATTTAGTGTCACAATTTCACAATGATGATTGTTCTGTAGTTAAAAAAAGGTGAAAAGTACTCACTTTTCATCGCCACTAGAAATATTTGCCTCTCTCTGGTTAGCCAATAGTTTCTTCAACTGAATTTACAGCTAAAGTAAAAAAAATGACGATTGAAAATCATCATTTAAGTCTAAGAGGCAGTCGCTGAATGGGTTGTGTCTCACAAATTGATTCGTACCATCTCAAATGACTGTTTGTTCATGGAATGCATAGCCGTTCGGTTAGTGCCATAATACCTTGCAAGACTACCTAATGAATGATTTTCTGGACAAATCTTGTCAGTTTTACCCTTCGCTTCGGATCACTTTCTCCTATTCCCAATACTCAAATGAGTTCTTCGGGGTCAGCAGAAGACATATTGGGTGTTTTTCTTAGAGTGATAGAACTTTAAATTGAAACAAAACATATTTAAATTAAGATTGAAGCCAATTTTTTTTTATTTGAAAGATAATTTTATGACATTTATGTTTTAAAAATAATTTCAGGCATATGTCCACCACGACTAGCTCTGAGGAATCGCATTCGACCAGACCAATTTTGGACTACTTTTTCGATTAATTCAGGCCTTACTTCATCAATAACACGAGTTATGTTGGCTTCCAAAGAGTCTATTGTTTCTGGTTTATCAGCATAAACCAATGACTTGCCATAACCCCAAAGAAAATAATCTAGTGGAGTTATGTCGCATGATCTTGGAGGCCAATTAATTGGACCATTTCTCGAAATAATGTTATCTCCAAATCTTTCTTTCAATAAATCAATTTTTACGGTAGCAACATGAGGTGTAGCACCATCTTGTTGGAACCAAAAGACTTCTGAAACGAGCACCATTTTCTGTAACATAAGCTCCAGTATCGTTTTTAAAGAAATATGGACCGATGATGCCTCCAGCGTGTAAAGCATACCATACAGTGACATTCTTCAGGATGCAATGGAATTTGCAGAACTTCTTGAGGAATGTTTTCACTCCATATACGGCAATTTACATAGCTGTTCACCAGAAATGAGCTTCATCACTAAATTTGTCTTGTTGTTGTTGCATCGAGTAGAGAAAATGTTGTCTGAAATCTATCGATAGTTCGACGAATAAGATACTCTAATGGACGATTATGTAAACCATAAATTTCACGAAGTGCTCTATAAGTTTGACGAATAGAACACTGATTTTGAAAATAAGTTTCAACAGTTTGTAAACGTTGTTGCGGCGTCATTAATCGTTATTCAAATTTTCAAATATAAAAAAAATATCAAAGAAAGCTTTATTCTTGTCAAATACGATTTACTTCATTGTCAATTATCATCATTGATGTAAAAATATGTAAAGAAAATAATATTTTATAGAAGACATTATTTGTTTCGAAAAAATGTTTCGCAAAATCAAAGTTACCTTTCTGATGTTTAAATTATGCTTTTTGAACCGTTTTATGACAGTTTTCCCGGTTAATCCTACATATACGCAAGCACATTCATAACAACTCAATATATTAACTCCTGAATTATTGAGATGGGTTGAAAATTTTATATGAGGGTGTGAAATCTAATGTTAATTTTATTTAAAAAAATTCACACAGTTTTTATGTTATAATGTTTCACTTAGAGCTAACTGTAGTATTGTCGCATATTCCATTCATTTAATTGGACTTATTTTATGTTAGTTGTTGAAGAGAGCTATCTTCTTTCAAATTGATCCAAAATATATGGGAACGATTCAATAATCGTTATTGAAATTTTCAAATATAAGAAAAATATCAAAGAAAGTCATATTGTAGTCAAATATGATATTACTTCATTATCAATTATTATTGATGTAAATATACAGGGTGTTCCAGCGGAAATTTGACCCCCCCCAGAACTCAGAAACGAAGAATTTTCGAAGATTTAAAAAAATGTAATAAAACGACAAAACTAGGATCACTGTATCCTCAATAATAAACAAGTGATAGAAAAGAAAATAATTTCTTATTTATTGTATTTCCAAAAAGCAAACTCAAATGATAGATCCAAAAAAAATATATATTTGAACCTCCCTGCAATTTTACAACTTTTTATTATCAAAATCAACAAGACCTTATAAATGTCGGAAAATAAATCCATATTATTCATTCAGTTCAATTATGAATCCCTGATAAAATCGATCCTATTAGTGATTAATCAAATTACTTAAGAAACATGTCAGCACCAGTTCAGCGCAAACGTTGTATACCCCTGCCACTGTCCATTATAATTTTTGAAGGAGGGATGAGACCTAATGGCTTACTTCATTTTATAGAACACCTTTCAATCAATTTTAAACAGTTATAGGTTTATAACAGACTTCCAGCCAGATCGGGATAGATAAGGGAGGCAGAAAATTACTAATCCCCTGAAATATTTCTATGCAATCATCCCTTCGATCTAGCATTTGACATGGTTCGAAAGGCAAGAGAAGCACGCACGAATCGCTTTAAAGAGAACTTAGCCGTTATTGGCTATTATTGTTATTGAATTGGGGGTATTTGAAACTTTGATCCTTTACCAGATACGGCTAATGTTATAGGGACTACATTATTTCATACTTTAATAAATCAGTTTGGATTTTATTACGGTTAAGGGTTTGTTCGTTACGGGTAACTTTCTGAATTATTCAGATCATATATGGTCAATTCAATTATGTCATCGATTGAATTGTGTTGCGTGACACAAATCACCTATGAGAGTGAAAAGTTTTGGATAATGGGTATTAACGATGGCTATTGCGTGAATATTTTATGGCAATAGATTTCCTTGAAATTCAAATTAGATTTCGAAATTGATATAAGTCTTTGCTCAGTCGAGTATTCACTGAATGCGGAAATCGTTATGGCCGAGTAATTAAAGCAATGTTGACGATATCGAAAACATATCAATCACATGAAAACAGAGAACCGCTAGACCTATAACTTTCGAAATGCTTTGAGCCGATTGATCTCTTGCTTTTGACATTGTTATTTATGTTTTACCCATTTTACGTCCCCAGTAATGATGCTCTTCAAAAATGGATCATTTTTGTGACGTTTGAGAAGCGAATCACGCGACGACACAAATTACTCTCCGTGAGATCATAAGGAAACCATATATCGAGGTGAAGCCCAGGCCTTTCAAGTGGTCATAAACAGTTGAATTCGATAAATTTAACATCTCATCGATCTCACGTGTTGTTATTCGCTGATTTACATCAACTAATTGACTAATGACTTTATCGTGTCTTTATCAGCTTCGACCGGCTTTCCGGAACGTAGTGCATCTTCAATATCAAAATTACCGAAGTATGGTATCTTGAATTATCCTGCTGAAAACGCCAGCCCTCTGGATATAAAGCATACGCCGTTTCAAGGCGAAAATCGTTTATAATGCCACAATACTTCTCACCATTAATGGTACCATCAACTATACAGAGAGGCGTAGCACCACGCTGAAATATTGCTCTCCAAAACATTATTTTGGTGTAAAATTTGGGAATTTGAACGTTGTTTGCTAGGATTTTTAAGTGATTTCCACCAAGTTGGAAACAACTTTCATCAGATATAAAGACATTATTGAAATTATCTTCTTGAAAACGTTGAAAAATTATATCCTTCCTTGCTTTTGTGAAGGTGTCATTTAGGTTTTTTTTTTAGTTTCCTTGATATATCGCCTTACCTTTTCAGTGACCTACGGAAAGTTTCTGGACATACTTTCATATTTCATTGATTTCCAAATCTGTTAGCAAATTTTCGAAACCTTAGGCGCGGCCAATAAATCATTTAAATTGTTTTCTTTAATCTTACGCGGGCTTCCTGAAACTTTTCTATGCCATTTTTTATCCTCATTATTGTCTCACATACAGCACTTTTTCCCAGTTCAGTCAATTGCACTAATATTTTAACGTTTCAAAAACCTTTTCTATAGAAATATTCTACCTGTTTTCCTTTTTATGGTTGTGACATTATTTCATAAATTGTATACCTGTTGACAATCAACAATATTTGACAAATAGTGTTGCCATGCAACTTTGGCCACAGCCGACTATCTGCACAACCTATTTTAAACATTACTATTGTCGTAGAATGGTATAATGAAATTATGAAAAATAATAAATTCCGGATACTTTCAAGAGGAAATATACAATTAAATTCTCTGACGGGAAAAAACGAAATTAGTTTCCGAACAACCTTATAAAATACATATAGTCCCTGCTTACTTTACTCAAGAAATATTAGTTTTTTTTTGTTTCAAAGGTATTATTTGCCTTGTTAATCATGCGTTAGTGGCATTAAATGGAAGTAATACTTTTCAACATATTTATTATTGAAAAATATTCAATATATATACAAATATATAGAAGTTTTATTGAATTTTATTAATATTTAGTCAAACCACCTTTCTCTTTCGATAGTGCATTCACTCTTCTGGGCATACTATTGGGTGTTTTTTTTAGAGTGATTGAATCGATAGGGATAACTGTGATTTGACAGAAGGTAGAAGCCATGTTGTTTTGACATTTCTGTTCAGTAAGCATTGACAAATTATCATGGAAAGACTCACGCCGCAGCAACGTTTACAAATTGTGGAAATTTATTTTCAAAATCAGTGTTCTATTCACCAAACTTATAGAGCACTTCGTGAAAATTATGGTTTACATAATCGTCTATCAGAGCAGCTTATTCGACGACCTATCGATAGATTTCGGACAACATTTTCTCTACTCGATGCAACAACAACAACAAGACAAAGAACTGTACGTACAGAAGAAAATATCGCTGCTGTAAGTCATAGTGTTGAAGATGATCCAGATTTGTCTATTCGTCGACGTTCTCAAAAAGTTAGACTCTGTGCATCCGCCACATGGAAAATTTTGCGTAGATCTTGGTCTACACCCTTACAAGATCCAACTGGTTCAAGAACTAAACCCACTTGACCATAATAAGTCGTTTGTTTGCTGATTGGGCCCTAGAACAGCTTGAAGTTGATCCCCTTTTTTATCGTAAAATTGTGTTTAGTGATGAAGCTCATTTCTGGTTGAGCGGCTATGTAAATTGCCGTATATGGAGTGAAAACAATCCTCAAGAAGTTCTGCAGGTTCCATTGCATCCTGAAAAATGCACTGTATGGTGTGCTTTATACGCTGGAGGCATCATCGGTCCATATTTCTTTAAAAACGATGCTGGAGCTACTGTTACAGTGAATGGTGCTCGTTACAGATCGATGATTAATGATTATTTGTTTCAAAATTTGAATGGTATCGACCCAGAAGTATTTTGCTTTCAACAAGACGGTGCTACACCTCATGCTGCTACCTAAGAAAGATTTGGCGATAACATTATTTCGAGAAATTGTCCAATTAATTGGCCTCCTCATGTGACATAACTCCACTGGATTATTTCCTTTGGGGTTATGTCAAAGCATTGGTTTATGCTGATAAACCAGAAACAATAGACGCTTTGGAAGCCAATATAACTCTTGTTATTGTTGAAATAAGGCCTGAATTGCTCGAAAAAGTGGTTCAAAATTGGTCTGGCCGAATGCGGTTCCTTAGAGCTAGTCCTGGTGGATATATGTCGGAAATTATTTTTTAAACATAAATGTCATAAAATTATTTTTCAAATAAAAGAAAATGTGGCTTCAATCTTAATTTAAATGTATTTTATTTCAATCTAAAGTTTTACCACTCTAAAAAAACACCCGATATTTATGTAGCTTAAGGCAATTTCCACAAAATATTATATTATTGTGGTTCCAACGATATATTATTTACTCTATCATCTGCACCCTGCTCATAACGTTTCCTTTTGCCAATTCCTGCTTTAGGCAGTATCAAACATTCTCGATTGGGTTCATGTCAGGAGAATTCTCGGCTAAAAGAGGTATTTTTTCTCCTCCAAGAATTTTTTTACACTTTAAGCAGTATGGCAGAGCGCTTCATTTTGCATGAGAATTTCACGCTCGTTGCGAAACCATTGGTTGATCTGAGGTCCATTTGGTCTGCAGAACCCTTTTTTCCTGCTGCATGATTTCCTCCACGATGCCTTCCCAAACACTTTCCACTGATTACCAACCATTTAATCACAAATGTGTAACTCTTTTCATTAAACAGTCTGTATGGTATTTTTCTTCTGGTAATCTCCGAACAAATTCATCTCTATCATCCATCATTTTTAAGGTTGCTTCGTCACTCCAGCAAACCTGAGAATAAGAATTTAGTTGAATCGGCCCTTACTTGATAGAAATTCATTTTAATTGAGTAGAATAATTAGACTATTTCCGCAATTTATTAATTAAGGACAATTATTTCGCTGACACTTCTTCAAGCTTACATTTTGAACTAACTCTGAAAATTACATCTTTTCTAGCTCAAAGGTTGAAAAAAGAGGAAGTGCAAATAACTAACCATTTTGTGAAATAAGGAAAAGAAAAACATATGCAAAAAGGGATAAAAATAACCATCAATTCACAGAAATACCGATAAGGAAAAATATGCGAAAAAGGGATACAAATAACCAAAAAATATATTCGGACCAATTATGGGAAATACCCCACTAGGTAAAAATATTCAACAATTGAGATCTTGTGACATCTGTTTGGTCATTGAGAAGAATTTCAAGGATCTTGTAACTACTAATTTCTTCTGCTTTCAAAAGTGGGTGTCTGGTACTTTTAATTTCATTATGAATAATTTCATAGTTATTGTTGAAATCATGTCCAAATTCTTTCAAATGACTGGCATATGTTGAGTGAGAGATGTCCGACGTGCCACTTCGTTGGTGTTTGTGAATTTCTTTTCTAAAAGGATCCAGCTGTTTGAACAATATATACAATAAGGCAATCAGTGCAAGTCAACTTATAGACTTAGGATTTATTGCCTTTATGTGTTTGATCTCTGTTATTTTGTATATGAATTCCTAAATTAGTAACCGTTCTAAAAGATAGATTCGAGTTAAATTTTGTTTTAAAATAATTGGCAACATTACCTGATATTCTATTAATGTAAGGAATGGAAATATATCTTATTTAAATATTTTAATATTAGCCTTCTACATATTTAATTCCAAAAAATTATATTTAATGATTATAACTTCTGAAAATAAATTAAAATAATGTCATATAAGTACCACTTATATCAACTGACATATAAAATAAACATTCATTATAAGACATTCGAATGGTATAACAAAATCCAATAAATAAAAATTATTAACCAAAATCCTATAAATTAAATATTTTGAATAGACAAAATTTTGTTTCTGCTGATCAATCTTATGAAAACCAATATCTTTCAAAAATATCTAACATAATCTTAAGAATTTCATCATAAAACTATCTTACTTAGACTATTCAATATTATTGGATATCTAACTAAGGTACTTTATATAAAAAACTCAAGATATGTAAAACATTACTGAAAAACAAGTTTTAAGTAGGACTTTGCTTCGTCAGTATTCAAATAATTCATATTCAAAAAATATAACATCAATCAACAACAAATATTTACTTACCCCTCAATCTTTTAGAAAGACTTCTGCCAAACTGAAAAATCTTTAAATGTAGTGAGAACGGTTCAGTATATATAAAAATATATCTGTGGTTTACCCTTGATCTAAAAGATTGAAAGACAATTTAACGGCCTCAGTTATAGCACAAGGACTATCTGTATAAAGAATGTTAAGGAAACCAAATAATTATATATTATGAATAAAATAACATAAATAGAGGTTAATTCTTGATAGAAGGTATATAAAATTATTTAAATATTTTAATATTAGCCTTCTACATATTTAATTCCAAAAAATTATATTTAATGATTATAACTTCTGAAAATAAATTAAAATAATGTCATATAAGTACCACGTATATCAAATAACATATAAAATAAACATTCATTATAAGACATCCGAATGGTATAACAAAATCCAATAAATAAAAATTATTAACCTAAATCCTATAAATTAAATATTTTGTTTATTTTATATGTCAATTGATATAAGTGGTACTTATATGACATTATTTTAATTTATTTTCAGAAGTTATAATCATTAAATATAATTTTTTGGAATTAAATATGTAGGAGGCTAATATTAAAATATTTAAATAATTTTATATACCTTCTATCAGGAAATATATCTTTTAATCAAATCTTTCGTAACAGGGTAAACTAAATTCAATGCAATTTTCTGAACAAATTTTTAACAGAGCAACGTTGAACGCTACCGAGGATATAGCAACATTCGTACAATTGAGTTTGAATTTAGTATTTAGATGTGAGTCAAGACAAAACGAATTTGTAAAAGCTTCATTCTTGTTTCTTTAATGACTGTGAAGATATTTTTCGTTCCCTTTTTTTTTCTTGTGGTGAATATTTGTTGATATGCTTGCTAAGCTCTTTTTGGAATGTTCTTGTCTCCGGATTCTCATTTTTATAAAATAAATTTCGAAAAAAATGAATTATCGCTGTCAAAATATTAAAAAAATTGAAAGAATATTCTTCAACGTTCACGAAGTATAATACTACGTTTCTTAAAAATACTGTTAATTTTGACACGTGAAAAATGTTCATTCATCAGCTAATACAATAACAAATGAACATATTAAGAATGAAAATTTACAAAAAAATCAAAATAACAAATTAACTTATTCAACAGATTTCAAGAAAAATAATTACAACTAAATATAATGTTTAAATTGTCCACTTTTCGCACTAATATAGGTTAGACAACTGAAGGCAGAATCAAATCAATTAATTCGGCTGATCTGTACCAAATATAATCAATAAGGAGTGGGAGCTACGGTAATAGAAAGTTCTACAATTCGAGACACTGTAACATTCATCTGTATAACAATTCTAAACTCAAACAAACTCGATAAGGTTTTGTTGATCACAGGGGCAAATTGCAGACATGCGCACTTTTCTAACTGGTTGGTTTTCATTAGTGCAATGTATGCCAGTGACTACAAATCTGTCAAGTATCTATAGTCGCTATACACAGAGACACTAAGTTATTAATCAGACACTAGCGCCATCTAGAGTATGCAAACATACATACAAGAAATACCTTTGCAAGCTAATTCAAGTAAAGAAATGTATTCCCGATATTTTCCCTTACAAACGCAGAAAAAACTTTCCTCATGTTCAAGTCAGATCATAATATGCCCTAATGCTCATAATTAGCATATTCATATTTGAATAAATTAAGCATTACGGCATATTATGGTCTGACTTGAGCATGAGGAAAGTTTTTTCTGCGTTTGTAACGTTTAAGGTAGCGCTCAACGCTGACCTGCTCACAAAATATTGTGTTTTTGAAATTTCTAATCATACAATCTTTACAGAGTTTCGAATTTTTTTTGTGTCATTATTTTATATCTAAATGCTAAATTTAAACTCGATCGTAGGACTGCTGATTTTTAGCGTTCAACGCTACTCCCCTCACAAAATTTCTGTTTTTGTTTTTAATCTTCAAATCCGACGATCCTCATAAAATTTTTCAAGAACACGTTATCATTCTCCTTCTAAAACTCAGATCAAGAGAATTTGTAGTTTAAAAAATTTTATGAAAATAAAAGAAAGTTTCAAATGAGAACCAATGCGAAACCATTAGATTGATTTTACCTAGTAACGAACTCAGCGAAGATATTCAAGGCCCAAAAAAAGGTTTCAAGTTTTTTTCTATTCCCATTCGAAAGTTATAAAGTTTAAGGTAGAGCTCAACGTTGATCCGCGCAAAAAAAGTTGTTTTTTAAAGTTCTAGTCATACGAACCTCATGTGCTTTATTATTATATTTCTACATGTCATATTTCAGATCGAATATGAAGTTTCATAAATATTGGAAAAATTTTTCAAACGGGAACTGGGAAACTATTGAACCGATTCTGCTCACTAACGAACTTAGCTGCGGCATTTAGACGCTAAACCTTCCCTGAAAGTTTCAAGGCTGGCCGAACCGTCTGACCTCGGTTTCTTCATCAGTGACACCAACCTAGTTGTTTAAGACCGTTTTCGACCCAAAACTCGAAAATTACAAACATTTGGACGAAACGACAGCACGCAGTTTCCTGGAACAAATACGAAAAAACTTGGAGTAATGGATGAATAATACATATTTTTATTGATCACTTTTGGTTACATTTTTTACATTGTATTATTCTATTCTAGTTTATTTCATTCTTAAAAGATAAAAAATTCCTTTTTTACATCTAATTAGGAGGATTTGTTGCGTAATGTTCCCATTCGCTGAAAAGTTTACACGTTGTAGTCAATGAAGGGATGGATGGGGTGTAAACAATGACGCACAGGCGCCGATTAGCCCTAACGGTCTATCACCCCTCCGTTCAGATGCCCCCTTCGAAGAAGTTATTTACATAATTATTTTGTAATATTACGAGTTATTTCATGCTGCAAATCGAGTTTGGACCATTTTATTCCATTCAACTCAGCAGGGAGCATCATTTTCGGGTTTTTTGACACCAAATAAACTGTGTTTAAATAAATGATGTTCCCAACAAGAGGTTTCTTTTTAAATCAAGAGAACGCCTTGGCTCTTCTTACAGACAAGCCATTCTTTTGAAAAACTTTGTCATTACTTTTTCACATAATTAAGGCTCTATTTTACGCATTACAGCTCTTACATAATCTTGCAGCCCTTGAATTATTGGTAGAGCGTTGGCTTCGATCTTATCTTTAACATAATGCCAAACTTTGAATATCGAAACAGATTTAATCTGTTAGTCTTCTACAATTTTAATTTCAAAGAAATTTTTTTTAAAACTTTCGAAATAAAATTATTGTCTAATAATAAACACTACTTATATTTAAGAAAATTCACTATACAACATCAAATGGAATAAAAAACCCAACAAAAATAAATTATTAATTAAAATTAAAAATAAGTAATATCCAATGTTTCGTTCCAAACATACGCAGAACAACTCGTCAGAAAGGCCGTAGTACGTATGTTCTGCCTTTGACAAACATTTGATAAAATGTTCAGTTTCTGGTCTTATATTCATGAAAACTAGATCTTCTTCAAAAATACACAACATAATTTTAAGAACTTCTCCAAAACTAATTTATTTGAAATATTTAATATGTTTTAATATTTAAATAAGTTACTTCAAAAACCCTCAAAAACATGTAGCACATCCTAAAAACAATTAGAATTCAGATAAGGTCAATTCAACGTTACATTTATAATATAAATTCAATTGAAAATAAATAAACTTGTAATCTTACCAAACAATTTCTGGAAACTCTGTGATGCAATTAAAACTGAAAAACTTGAATAATGAAATTTATTATACAGTTTACACTGATTTAATGAAGGCCATAAAATGCCTTACAAACTTTGTATGATTTCTGTGTTTAGCATAGAACATAGATTACCTTGGATATTAGATGTACCTTCCTAGTTTTAATTGCATTCACAGAGTTTCCAGAAATTATTTGGTAAGATTACAAGTTTATTTATTTTTAATTGAATTCATATTATAAATGTAAAGTTGGACTGACCTTATCTGAATTCTAATTGTTTTTGAGGATGTGCTACATGTTTTTGAAGTAACTTATTTAAATATTTAAACATTAAATATTTCAAATAAATTAGTTTTGGAGAAGTTTTTAAAATTATGTTGTGTATTTTTTTAAAAAGATTTAGTTTTCATACATTTAAGACCAGAAACTGAACGTGTTGTCAAATGTTTGTCAAAGGTAAAACATACGTACCACGACCTTTCTGACGAGTTCAGGTGCCTGTGATGTTTTGAACGATAATACTTATTTTTTATTTTAATTAATAATTTGAATTTGAATATCAAAACAGATTTAATCTGTTGTCTTCTACAATTTTAATTTCAAAAAATTCTTTGAAGAAACTTTAAGAATTAAATTAATGTCTTTATAAGTACTGCTCATATTTAATATATATTCAATAAAAAATAATACAATTTTATATGTAAAGTTGAACTGATCTTATCGTAACTTTAATTATTTCTTGAGGATGTGCTACATGTTTTGAGATTTTTTGAAGTAATTTATTTAAATATATTGATAATTTCAAATAAATTAGTTTTTGAGAAGTTCTTGAAATTATGTTTTATATTTTTGAGAAAGAGTTATTTTTCATTAATATAGGATCAGAAAACAATACATTTTGTAACAAACAGGGCTTCGTACGTTTGTCTGAAGAGTTCAGTACGCATGCCTGGAACGAAACAAAAAATGTTTGCTTATTTATATTTTAATTTCAATTGTCAATTTATATTCGTTGGTTTTTCTTAATTCCATTTGATATTATATGATGAATTTTGATTTAATACGTCTATTGAATATGAGCAGTGCTTATAAAGACATTAATTTAATTCTTAAAGTTTCTTCAAAGAATTTTTTGCAAATTAAAATTGTAGAAGACAACAGATTAAATCTGTTTTGATATTCAAATTTTGTAATAATCCTTCTTTCAAGTAAAAAACCGTTCCTTCTTATTTTAATTAATAATTCATTTTTGTTGCGTTTTTTATTCCATTTGATGTTGTATAGTTATTAAATATAAGCAGTGCTTATTATTAGACATTAATTTAATTCTAAAAGTTTTTAAAAAAATCTTTTTGAAACTAAAATTGTAGAAGACTAACAGATTAAATTGTTTTGATATTCAAAGTTTGTATTATCTTTCTATCAAGTAAAAAACCGTATCTTATCTTAAGTAATTCTCCATTTCGAGAAAATACTCGTCCAGGAAATTTTTCAAGTAAATTGGCTGTGTGGCATCTTCCGCCATCCTACTGAAAGTAAACGTTTTCCATGTCCATGGTATCAATTTCGGAAAAAACTGCCATTCATTGTAATACTCGCAGCTACAGTGGCAATATTTTCACCAATTTTGACTTGATGAGCACGAGTTGATTCTTCGTGAATCACATCACTAACTTATCCAGGACTTTCGAATTTATTGATTAATTTTACTATGACAAGGCGTTTTTTTGATGACCAAAAGCATTACGAACTTTATCAATTACTGTATTCATGAAGTTTTCACCATTTTGCGCCCTAATTCCAGGAAACAGAGTGCTATCGTTTCGCTCAAATATCTTTAATTTTCTAATTTTGAGCCGAAAATGGTCTTAAACGATTATATTGGATTCACTGGTGATAAATCTGAGGTAATTCTACCTGGCCGGTGCGTCCTTAAACAGGCACGAACTTGTTTATAGCCCTAATAACTCGAATAATATCAGTTTTAACAAACACATAAATTCACTAAAATAACTAACTTATATATATAGAAACGAATGTCATAGTTTTCAGAAAAAACTACAAGTGAGCCTAATAATTTATTAAATCAATCCTAGGATCATTTTTCACTTTTACATTTAACAATCAATGTTATACTTAACTACGTTACTCTGGTACAAATTTTTCTTTCAATAAATCAATTGTTACGGTAGCAACATGAGGTGTAAAACCATATTGTTGGATCCAAAACACTTCTGGGCCGATACCATTCAAATTTTGAAACAAATAATCATTGATCATCGATCTGTAACGAGCACCATTCACTGTAACATTAGCTCCAGCATCATTTTTAAAGAAATATGGACTGATGATGCCTCTAGCGTGTAAAGCACACCACACACTGCATTTTTCAGGATGCAATGGAACCTGCAGAACTTCTTGAGGATTGTTTTCACTCCATATACGGCAATTTCGCTTATTTACATAGCCGTTCAACCATAAATGAGCTTCATCGGTAAACACAATTTTGCGAGAAAAAAGTGGATCAACTTCAAGCTGTTCTAGGGCCCAATCAGCAAACAAACGACGTATTATGGTCAAGTGGCTTTAGTTCTTGAACCAGTTGGATCTTGTATGGGTGTAGACCAAGATCTTTGCGCAAAAATTTCCATGCGGTGGATGCACAGAGTACAACTTGTTGTGAACGTCGACGAATAGACAAATCTGGATCATCATTAACACTATGACTTACAGCAGCGGTATTTTCTTCTGTACGTACAGTTCTTTGTCTTGTTGTTATTGTTGCATCGAATAGAGAAAATTTTGTCCGAAATCTATCCATAGTTCGACGAATAAGCTGCTCTGATGGACGATTATGTAAACCATAAATTTCACGAAGTGCTCTATAAGTTTGGCGAATAGAACACTGATTTTGAAAATAAATTTCAACAATTTGTAAACGTTATTGCGGCGTGAGTCTTTCCATGATAATTTGTCAATGCTTACTGAACAGAAATGTCAAAACAACATGGCTTCTACCTTCCGTCAAATCACAGTTATCCCTATCGAAAGTTCTATCACGCTAAAAAAAACACCAGATACAATCTGAGTCTTGCGTTGTAGGGATACTCAACCTGTCAATTCCGAATCTAAAATTCAGGGTTTTGGTGAATTTTTTTTTAACTCTCTCCAGTCGATCAATATATTTATATTAAAAACGATTCCAAATCGGTGTGACATATTCCAGGATACTACGCATCAATGAAAAGTCCACAACTTTCAGGGTTTAAGGGTTGTTGAACTGTCGTGAAATTCTCAAAATAAAACCGAGCATCCTGAAACCCCTGAAAACAATATCATCTATGTGATGCCCAAATGATAGTTTCGAAACTAGACAAATTCCAAGATCCTTAACGGTATTCACTTCCCCAATAATTGAGCTGTTCAGTGACAGAGGATTCCTCAAAATATTCAAGTTTCTAGTAAATATAATATGTTTACACTTCTCAACATTCAATTATATATACCGATTAGCACAAAAGGCCGAAAACCTGTCAAGATCGTCCTGAAACCCTTGTGCATCCTCCATACTCCTCAGAGCCAGGTACATTTTAAGGTCATCCTTAACATCATTTACATACAGCAGGAAGAGAACCGGACCCAAATGTGAGCCCTGAGGCACTCCACACGTAATCGCGCGAATGAAAGACAAAGCGTCGTCCACAATGACGTACTGACAACGATTAGACAAGTAAGATCCAATCCATTTCAATAGATTACCCTCCCCACTGTACTCCGATAGAACCTTGATATGTATTGATATGTATCTTAGCAAGGTACACGCCTTATACATTATGTTTCACGTGAATTCAACATTAAAAAAAAAGATCGTTAACCCTTCCAAACACTCGTTTCGCAGTTGATAGTCCAAAAAATATCCAAATAGGGACATTTCCCCCGATTATCAAGTAATCCGGCCCGATCCATAATTGCCGATCTAAGTGGGCGAGATTCCCAATCGATATTCGCCAGTATTTTTAACTAAAATTCCATGTCTCGCTCTTTCCAGAATAAGACTCAACAATTTCCGTTAACTTTGGAAATGAGGAGCGAATTGGAAGTTGATTGACAATTTTGCGACACGGGCTGGAAATTCATCACCATCTTTTAATTTGCCACTTCTAGGTTTTAATTATCTTCATTGGATTAGCGCATTATTGATGGATTTACACGGGAAAATGGTGACAGGAAAATAAAAGAACAAGCGGTTAGGTCGATGGCGTCTCTCCGCTTTTTTCGTTTTTCTCTGTTCGATCTTTCTGCTTCGATCTCCGTCTTTAATGAATTTATGATTTAATGAAGGTGTCAGCCAGTATCGCTTCAGATTACTTTGTTCACTACTTCGTTCCCTCTGAAATTAGGTCGAACGTTCGAAGATTACAACTGGAACTTCTTTATTCCGGACCAGAGGAATCGAATCATCTAATGGCGCTGGTGTTTCTTTATTCGAACAAAACTTCACTCCAATAATGCTCATCTTGTTCTTGAATGCGTTTAATTCCCACTCAAGGGCTTTAATGCTACAGTCCCTTCCAAACCATCAAAGAATGTTTATATTACTCAAAATTTATTGTCCAGAATTCAAAACAGAGAAAGCGTCTATCTGCAATAATTTTCAATATGTCTCCTTCAGCTTATTCTACATTTGAAATGTCAAAAGACATCATAATATGACTCTACCATCACCGAAGATATTAGTAAATAAAAAAAAATACCTAAGATTTGTGTACAATTTATTATTACTTGAAGGTCCATATCACATTTCCACCAAATTAAACCAATAATATCAAATATTTCCTGAAAAACATGTGAATCATTATTATTTAATTTAAATTATGCCTCAGACTGTAGTCTAGAATACAATCTGCCTGTTATCATTCGCTTAGCCACGTCATGTGGTATTACCATAGACGTATTAGGATAATAAGTCTATGGGTATTACCAGGAATGATTCCGGGCCTACCAGAGGCAGCGTGGTCTACATTCGTGTCGTTATTATACAAGTAAATTTCAAATTTGATTTCTATCGGATCTTTATTTTCAGAAATATTGGAAAACAATAGAAAGTGTGAATAACTGCGGAACTAAACCGATTTTGCTCATTGAGGAACTTAACCGAGATGTTGACCTCCAAACCGACCCTGAAAGTTTTAGGTCTTTATAGCACTTTCCGTCCAAAAGATAGTGACCAGATCAGCCGAACAGAATTACCTTTGACCTGGAATTCTCCATATCAAATAGTTAGAAAATCAGTAAAAAAATACGATTAAGAATTTACCCCAATTTCTCAGATCCTCACCACCATAGGTATATTAGAATATAATATTCCTAAGCTCAACACAGAGTACAGAAATATGTGATATTCACATTCCTTGTACTTTTTCAAAAACATTGAAATTGGCTACATCGATAACAATGAATGTTTTTGCTTCTGCATTATTTCTCTATTGTGTAATTATGCTTTGATTGATTAAGACAAAGCACAAACAACTATAAACTTCGATCGTCTTAATTTTCCATATTATTTATCATAACTTGACATGCAGATCAATTATATTGCGGGAAAATTCAAAAATACTATCAATACTAAGCTCCTGGGTTCGAACCCTCAGCTTAGTTATTAATTATAGATTTGTAATGTATCTGTGTTCGATATATAACTTCTATTGAAAATCAACATATTAACCTAAAAAAATTTTATGTCAATAAAATGATTGTTATTGACTCAGTTATTGTTAATTCTTGTCATAATTTAAAAGGGAGTTATGGCCAATAAGTCTCTGGATGGTAATTCGAAGAAAATTTAGAAGTTGCTAAAAAATATTTACTACATATTTACTTGTGTATATACTTCTTATTCAGTTGTTCGTAATTTAAATTAGAAATGAAAAAAAATTTCACCACGTTTTATTCTCTCCTTATTAGAATTCAGTCTATAAAGTTTCGCAATAAACACCTAGGGATATGATAATTCTAATAAGAGGACCTAAAATTTCCCTGGACTTGTACATATTGGCCTGTTCACTAGTTCATTTCGAAAACACTAATTTTTCTGAAATGTTTCCTTTTCAACAGTTTATTATAAATAGTTGCAAATGATAGTTTATTTTTTTAGGTATAACTTCCATGACTATTGGAAGTAATATGCTAAGTTGAATCTAAAAATAATATTTCTGGAGAGAATACAAAATTCAACATCACTTTGCCTTCATTTGATTTCAAAGTAGTTATACCAATATAACTATAACTGCAAACAAGAAATGCACAATTCATCAATTAATTTTATCTATTTCAAACTCCTTCTACCAATATTTTCGATATAATTTAAAACAATATACATTGAATCGAATTCATTCACCCTAATCTCAGATCCTAAAGAAATTGAGACTAAAACTTGAAATATACCTAAAGGATACCGATGTACAATTCAAAAATACTGCCAAATATTGTCGACGAAACATGGCGGACTTTTGACAGTTTTATGACGCCTTGTCGCCACTATAAATATAGTCAGTGTAGCGTGAATATAGAAGACAGTTGTGCCAACTTAACAACAAAAATTTCGACTATCCTTCTAAGCCGATCTTTTAAATGATCAATTTCCGGGTCTTTCTTGAATATTATGTACATTTCTAAAATATGTTGTATGATTAATTCACCTCAGGTATGAAATATTTAAAAAAACCTATCCCTTTTCTTAGAAATTGGCTATTTGTGTTGTAAATATTATATTAGGTGGAATTAAGGTCCCGAGCCTATCAAAAAGGTTTTATTCTTCTGATATGTAAAAAATTATAAAAATTCTTTTGATTTGTACAATAGTGGTGATTCACCCCATTTCAATGTTGAACAACAGTTTCGAAATGATCACAAGCAATCAAATATTGAATTCAATAATAACCTGTAGAATTTTTCTCAATTAATGATAAATATTGGAACAGCGGCCCAGATGTTTATATAGGTTTTCAAAACGCATTGTTTTCCAGATGTAGAATATTGTGCTTTTAAAAAATTAATATTTCTATCTTAAAATCTTCATCGTGATTTCACATAATACTAATGCATTTCTCCAAATTCATCACATCAAATAGAAGTGCATCGAAAGTCCATAAGATAAATTTTATTTCATTTTAATTCTTCTTGTTGTTTTCATAAAAGGACATAGGTTCTAATAAACTAGACCTATTTTTATAGTTTAAACTTGTGTATTGTGGATTGCATAACAGAGTATCATGTTGCGCTCTCTCTTAAGAATTTCTGAAAACTCCAAGTTATTGAAGCAGACATCCGACTAAATCATAGTAATCTTCCTCTACCTAAATTTTAGGGATACTTAGTAATCTTCTTCCTAAATTTTAGTGGTGCTCAATAATCTAATATTGGGATGAATGACACACGCCTGAAGATTAACAACAAAATCTTTCATTGCATTAATTTTACACACTTTTTAACACTTTCTTACATGTTCAAAATAATACATATTTTCTATTATGCTTATTAATTATAAAAAAGAGTCGTTAAAAGAGAATATTGGGCCGATCTTAATGGGTTATCATTTGATGATGGAAATTCTGCGATGTCAACGACGTTACCTCTTCTGTGCTCATTGGCCTGTTATTACTCAGCTGTTAGTGTTAAGGACCTAGTCTTTGTCACCAATAAGTGCGCGTAAAATTCGAATTATATTCCAATGAATGATAATTCACACGTTTTTCAAACATTGCATCAAAGTTAAAATATTTATTTTACTATGCATTCCAATCAAGATAAATTTCATATATTCAATTCCATGACTGGAGTAGTTGCTGGTTTGGAAGATGAATACACAACAATTGATTTGAGGAACGAAGCTCTAGTAACTGGAAAAATTGTAGCCGTGGATGGAATGATGAATATAAATATGGAGGATGTCACTCTCTTCGACCCTAGAGGTAAAAACATGATATCTTATTTGATTTGTTTTGGGATTTGAAATTTTTTTACTAATTGAGGTTAACTTTATCTTGTCGACCATAGAATTTGAACCAATAAATGGTGTAGTGTTCTGTTGAAAATATATTTGTTTCATCTTAATATATAAATTTTCAGGAGTGAAACAGACTTTTGAAACCTTCTATGTCAATTCAAGAACAATTCGACATATTCATATACCGAAAAATGTTACTCCCGAAGAATTGTTCTCAAGGCAACAGAGAAAGATGTCAAAGGTGGTACCCAAAGTGAAACGTACACTCAAACAATTACGGGCCAAACGGAATAATGACGAAACTGTGCGAGAAACTTTCAAATAACTTCGTTTTTATGTGATAATTATTCTATAATTTAATGTTTCCAAATAATTTTCTATCTGATGGAATATGTAATATTTTCATTACCTGAAAATAAAGATTAATTTAATGTTTTATGATCTATAAACGTCATCATAACCATAACCTCAATAATTGTATTTGTTTGGAATCACTTATATTTTTGAAGGAAAAATAAAAGACTTCAAGCTTCAAATGGGTAGAACTTCGAAAGTGGTCGTTTGCGGAATGAAAGGTGTAGGCAAAACAGCAATTCTACATCAAGTTATTTATGGAAATGTAACAACAAAAACAGTAAGATTTGAGTTTTTCTGTAAACTCATAACTCAACTGGTGTATATTCCAGGAATTCCATCCTACTATTGAAGATATTTACGCGGCTAATATTGAGTGTGACAAAGGTACTCGTGAAAAAGTTAGGTTTTATGATACAGCAGGAATTGAACAATCACACACAAGTACGGCTAATGGTACTACCAATCAACAATTGCCGAGACACTACTTAGCATGGGCAGATGGTTATATTTTAGTTTATGATACTGAAAAATCAGAATCTCTCGACATACTTGTGGCATTAAAGAAAGATATAGATAGAAACAAGGATAAGAAAGAGGTTGAACCTTCACTCACTGTTATTATGACCATATATATTTACTTCTTTACAGGTTATTATTACTGTCGTAGCAAACAAAACTAAAGAAGTAGAAAATAATGGATTTGAATCTACTATTAGCAAAGCAACTGCATGGTGCAACCGAGAGAAACTGAGGCATTTTACTGTAAGTGCATTTGAAAGAAAGTCTTTGTATGAGCCCTTTGTTCACATAACAAACAAATTGAACCCATCGCCAAATAAGAGTACTTTTACACCCTTATCAATGACTAGAAAAGTTTTGAAGGATTCTGTGGGATGAATTCCCATTGGTGTACACCATTATAATATGGTGTTTTATTTATTTATGGTTATTTTTTTAAATTATTGAGATCTGAAGTATTAGAGATTATATCTATCATTATATATTTAAATATTATTGATTTATGTGACATGGAAGTTTTGTGAATGTTTAGTTTTAAGCCTTATTGTAATCATTGTAATTATATCTATTTTATAAATACTTATTACTTCCAGTCCGGATACAGTATTAAATTATTTGAAGGCTTCTTCTAATTATTTGTAGCAAAAAATTACCTTCATACTCAATCGCTTATATAAATTTGAATGCAAATTCTGAATATTAGCTTTGAGTTTCTCTTCAGTATTCACTTATTTGTCCAGGTTTTCTTATGAAATAATTTGTAATATAATTTTTTATTATTCATGCAGAATCTACACACAATTATATCAAATGTGTTTTCTCTTTACATTAATAATAAGAGTAAAAAAGTTAATTTTATTGAAAAATTATTAACCTCATTGATACATATAAGAGATTTAAACATAATAATACAGTAAACTTATTGATTTGAATATTGTTTTTATTGATGCTTATACATATAGGTATATACAAATTGAAATATGTTTAAATACTTGATGAGAATGAGATAAATTCATAATTTGATGGTATTCAAAAATCCAATTCCTTTAGAGACTGACATTCTTCTTTGATTGCTTGAGGTAAATCTTGACCAACTTGTTCTCGGAAATATTTTTCAATAGCACTTATCTGCAAAGAAAGAAATCTGTATCATGTAAAAGGAAACCTTGTATCTGCATTTTAAATATTACTGTGGAAAGATATTAGTCATGCATATTGTTTTTGTGGGTGAGTCTTTTTTAACACTAGGTAAAACTCCTCTGAATGATCCATTATTATATTAAGATAAAGAAGATATAACTACAAAACGTTGCGCTCACTTTACATTACAGATCTGGTGTGTAACTTAGTACATGAGTGGTACAACTCATCTACCAGGTGTAGAAGTATGAAACCAGAATTTCCCTATGAATGGTGCTAGCATCAGTTTAAGGATAGTAAGACCACTTCAGCAGCACCATCATCTCAATCGAACAACTGACAAATATTTTTAACACACAATCTAAGTTTCGTACACTGGTATATTTTCTCTAATCTAAAATATGTATAGTTTTGTGCTTACCAACTACAATTTACAGATAGCATTAGTTTTCTGATATCATTTGAAGAAAACTGCGGCAGATTGAATCCAATGCTTGTTCAAGCTTACAGTGAACATGCTGTTGGTGAAGCACAGAATTTCAAGTGATTCAAACATTTTAAAAGTGGTGATTTTGACGTGAGAAATGAAAAATTTGGAAACCACCAAAAAAGTTTCCAGGTAAAGAATTGCACTATTGGATGAAGATGATACTCAAAGTCAACAAGAACAAATGGAACAATTGAATGTTACGCAGAAAGCGATCTACATTTGTATGAAAGCTATGGGAAAGATTCAGAATGTGAGAAAATGTGTTCTGTATGATCCAAATGAAAGGTTGCTAGAAAATTGGAAAACCACTTGTAAAATGCTGCTTGACAGGTACAAAAGAAAGTCATTTCTCCATCCAATCACGACAGGTGAGGAAAAGGTGATATAATTTGGTGTTATCTATTAGGAGCTTCTAAAACCTGGTGAAATTGTTAACACTGATCGCTACCAACAGCAGGTTTGAATCGAGTATTAAGTGAAAATCGACCGAAAAAAGCAACAACACAAAAGCAAATGAGTTTCCACCAAGTAAAGATCGAATCTAGCAACACAGTCATTTTGTTTTATGATAATGCCCCATCATAGACAGCAAAATGGGTTGGGGAAATGATCGAGGTGTTCAGTTGGGCAATACTAGCATATGTGGCTTTTTCTCCAGGCTTGTCTCTGTCCAATTAATATCTGTTTGCACCACTGGGACAATCACTCGCTGAACATCGCTTCAATTCGTATGAAAATGACTTGATAACTGGTGCATTTCTGAAGAACTGTTTTTTTGAGATGGTATTCATAAACTGCCAGAGAGGTGGAACAAATGTACAAATAGCAATAGATATTATTTCGAATAAAATATGTTTTATCACATTAAAACAACAGACGCCTAATTTTTACAAGAAAAATCCGGTTTCATATTTCTATTGGCAAGTCAAATCATAAATTTTTCAGTCACTGTTTAATATTTTCTTTTGTTTAGTCTTTTCCGTGAAATTTTATAAATTTAGGAGAATTCAAATAATGTAGAAGTGCTTTATTTTGATTAATGTTTGAAGATGTGAAACTAGTTGAGATAAATACCGAGATGTGAACTAATCGAAAGATTAAGAAATTCTTAAAAATGCTAAGATGTTCACAATAAGTGAAAGATTATTTTATTCTCACCATCTGGGACCAGCTAAAAGCATTATATTATCATTTAATGAATCCCTATTTCACAAATTTTATATAAATGATAGTTGGTGAAATGGTTCATTTTAATGAGTCCTTTTAAAATCATCAAATAAAATAGGTTATGTTGTTTCAAGCAGTCTTGAATTAGTTTAAGTGATTCATTTATCTTTCCCGAATAAAAAATACTGTACCTCTTGTTTCCAAAATTCGGGATCCAATCTGAATAGTTCCTCAAAATCTATATTGGATAATCCGTCAAGATTCAAAGAACCTTTTTTGGGGATAAAACCAATTGGGGTTTTCAGAGCACAGTCTTCATTGTCCAGTCTTCTTAAAATCCAGTCTAAAACTCTACAATTTTCTCCAAAACCAGGCCATAAAAATTTTCCTTCGCTGCTCTTTCGGAACCAATTAACAAGGAAAACCTTTGGAAGCTTTGTAGTACGTTCTTGCATGCTTAACCAGTGTTTCAAATAGTGACCAAAGTTATAACCAAAGAATGGTCTCATTGCAAATGGGTCGTGCATAATTATTTTACCCTGAAGAGAAATAAATATGTTAGACTTGATTGTAAGTGAATCCAGAAAAATCTAGATAAAACAAAAATAATTACCCTGTATTCAGCTGCAGCTGTAGCTTCACTTCTAAGTGAAGCTCCCATAAAAACAGCATGATTCCAGTTCTTTGCCTCAGTAATTAAGGGAACTCCAGCTGGTCTCCTACCACCAAAGAGAATAGCTGAAATCGGGACTCCTTCTGGTGATTCCCATTGTGGATCAATAATTGGGCACTGGTTTGCAGGAGTGCAAAATCTAGAAAAAGGAAAAGCAATGAATTTCTAAGTAAAAGTACTAATGCTCTTTTTGTGATTATACCAAGTAGAAATATTTTTAAAAGGAAGTACACTTCTTTAAAATAAACTCTTTCACAAAAATACTTTAAAGTTCAAAAGCGACAATTTTTGTCAGTTCAGTAATAAAATTGATGTGTCTAGACTTCCTCCTTGTAATGACTGCAACTCTACTCACTTAACGTGGGGTCTTTTTTCAATGAAATATTTTTGTGATTATACAAGTCGAAATATTTTTAAAAGGAAGTACACTTCTTTAAAATAAACTCTTTCACAAAAATACTTCAAAGTTCAAAAGCGACAATTTTTGTCAATTCAGTAATAAAATTGATATGTGTCTAGACTTCCTACTTGTAATGACTGCAACTTTACTCATTAACGTGGGGTCTTTTTTCAGTGAAATATTTTTTCTGTTATAAGGTTTTGTAATTGTTGAATTAATAGTTTTATTACCAGATGGGCCATTAAGTCCCAGAGACACACAATTGATGCTGCTAGTACCATGCCACCTTTGTTTTTTGGTAATACCAACCTTCAAAAGAAAGTGTGAAAATTTCATGACATTTAGTTAAGTCGCTTGAAGTTTTAAAGGTTAAATGACGCTACATATGTTATTGTTTAAATGATGAAAAAAACGAGTTTCGCATGTTTATCAAAAACTGTTTTTTAGTAGGAAAAAATACCGTTCAAATTCAGCAATATTACTGGGAAAGTGCCCATCAAATGCAACCATTCGCGGATGGTATAGTTTAAACGCAATCTAACAATCACCGAAGACGCAGACTGCCCAGGTTGTCCAATTGAGGAGGCTACGGCCGAAAACATCCAAAAAGTTCAAAAAATTATTATTTCCGATCGTAAAATTAAGTTGCAAAGGATGTCTGCCATACTGAAGATACCGTTTTCAAAATTGTACATGAAAATTTGGGTGTGAAAAAATTTTTTTTCAAATGAATGCCGCATTTGCTCACACAGAAACGGAAACAGCAACGAATGGTATATTTTGAGGAGTTCTACCTGCTGCAAAAAAATATTCAACTATAACTACCCTAAATGCGTTTATTATTTTATCTTTAGTTTTACCTTGAGTTAGGATGAGCAGCTGGGGTGTTGCTAGTTTCTCTGCACCAGGGTCTTCCTAGCCAATCAGTTATTTCCAAGTTATGGTCAATTTCATTTTCCATACCCTCCCAATATACTCCGCCATCACTAGTTTTTGCAACATTTGTAAAGATGGTATTCTTGAAAATCGTTTTCATAGCAATAGGGTTGCTTGTGTTTGAGGTTCCAGGAGCAACACCGAAGAAACCATTCTCTGGATTAATTGCTCTAAGTTGACCGTTTTCATCGAAACGCATCCACGCAATGTCATCACCAACACACTCCACTTTGTATCCTGGTAAAGTTGGCGTCATCATTGCCAAGTTGGTCTTGCCGCAAGCGGAAGGAAAAGCTGCTGCTATGTAGCGTTTAATACCGTTTTTGGTGATGCCAAGGATCTGCAAAAGTAAGATAATGAGTCTGGATTCAATTGTTCATAGAAAAATTGAGGACCACATGAAGATTTTCCAAAATTTTAGTTATATCGCTGAAACTTTGAAATTAGAGTTTTCTAAATTGTCTCCTTTTTAGTAATTGGACAGAAAAATAAAGTGCAGCTGTCTCTTATATATTCAAATATTTTCATCTTTCCAAAGTTTTCATACTGTAGTCTATATTATATTACATCAATATTATCCTTATACATACCAGCATATGTTCGGCAAGCCATCCTTCTCTTCTAGCAATAGTTGATCCTATCCTAAGTGCAAAACACTTCTTTCCCAATAAGGAATTTCCACCATATCCACTTCCATATGATACAATTTCCATTGCCTGCGGTCTAGAAATAAATGATGTTAAACCATGTTCACAAACTCAAGGTATTAATACATACTTGTGCAAAATGAGGGTCCTTTCGGGATCACATGGCCAACTTGGCATTTCTACAACTCCATTGGATGGAGTACCAACAGAATGAAGGCATTTCACAAACTCGGTATTTTCTGTCATGACCTTTGTTACATCTTGTCCAATCCTGGTCATGATCCTCATTGAGGCAACTACATAAGGGGAATCCGTGACTTGGATACCAATTTTTGACAAGGATGATCCAACTGGACCCATTGAGAAAGGTATTATATACATTGTTCTTTTTTTCATGCATCCAGTAAAGCGTTCTACAACTGCTCTATCCATTTCTTGAGGCGCCATCCAGTTGCCGAGTGTTCCCTTAACGCCTTCTAGAGGTGTTGGAATAGTGTCTGACTTTATTTCGGTACATATGAAAGTCTTGGATTCTACTCGAGCTGTATCGGCAGGATTAGTTCTTGCTAACCAGCTGAAAATCAGAAAATTCAATCATTATTATCTGTGAATAACTGCATGGAAACTATTTCTGATGAATAAGAAGCTATTTCAACCTGAAAATTACTGAAAATGACAAAAATACACGGAACAAATGTGTATTGATTATATTTGTTATTTCGTTATAGATGAACAGCTCCGGTTTTTATGTTTCGAAGTTAACTAACGCATAATTTACATTTCAGAAAAATATTATGTTTAAAACTTTAGCGACCAGTCCAGAAACCAGCCTTGCTCTGTTGCAGCTTGACCGGTGTATCATATAGAGGACACGACCAGTCTAAAGATTCCTGACAGACCGTCCCTGCCGAGCTCAAATAGGGCAAGACACACAGCGTTCGATGACCGTTCCAAACCGGAACACATGGTCACAGGCAGCACAACGCCTGTCTGAAGAGTTCAGGTGCGCAGATCCTCGCAACACCGCATTTCCTCGAGAGCTTCATTGGTGACCCCGACGTGATTGGGGTTTGCTTCAAGAGCCTTGCCTGATCCCAACGCCCTGTTCCGTGACCTTATCGACGCTCACTAGAGGGATAGTGTGTAGCGACCACAATCTTCGCTCCTCGTCCAGAAACCTGCCTTGCTCTGTTGCAGCTTGACCGACGTATCATAGAGAGGACACGACCAGTCTAAAGATTCCTGACTGACCGTCCCCGCAGAGTTCAAATAGGGCAAGGCACACAGCGTTCACGATCGTTCCAAAGCGGAACACATGGTCACAGGCAGACATGCGCACTACGCCTGTCGGAAGTTTCAGGTGCGCATGCTCAGAACGAAACGCCGTCTCCCAAATTAAGAGGTAGAAGCTCCCTCATAACAACTCATTTCCTTAAAAACTTCAAAACTAAAACAACATGGAGTAATGTATGTATTTTTATAGCATAGCTCTCAATATTTGCGAGCTCCAATTATTTCGTCCAATTGTTTGAAATTTGTAGGGTAGATTTTGAGCTCCCCTTGAATGTTTATGCAAAATTTTATAACAATTCGTGTTCTAAAAGTAATGAAAAATTTATTAAATTATGAATATCTAGAGCATATTTAGTTGACTTAGTTGAAGAAAATGAATATAATAAAAGTTATATATCATTGTCAACTTTTTAATCTCAAAAAATTTAACTTCCTCACTTTCAAATTCATGATGGACTTCAATGTGAAACTTACCAGTTTTGATATTTGGGTAGTGGTTCTATGGTACCTTGCTTCTGAAGAAGAGCAAGTAATTTATTGTTTTCATTTTCGGATCCATCGCAAATGTGGATGTATTCTGGTTGGCAAAGTGCGATTTTGTCCTCGACGTATGTTCTCGCCTGTTTTGATTATAAAAAATCATTAGATAGTGTCAACAGTTGAATATTAAGGTAAATGAAAAGAATTTTAGTGATAAAATAACTATTAGCCTATAATCCATAACATTTTATAACTTCAGAGACCATAAAACGTTCACAGTATTCATTACTCTTTTACGGAATACAATATTGCAAAATAGAAACTGATTTAATTTAAAATTAGTGCTATTGGATCCAATGGAAAAAAATTAACATGATAGCGGTATATAATGAATAGAACTTCAGTAATTCAGAACAAAATATCTCGATATCAATGCAATACATCTGTATAGTACTCTACCTTAGTTGAGAATGTTGAAAAACACATGCAGCATATTAATTTTGTGTTTTGTGTGCGATATTCTATGTTTAGCATCTTTCCCTATTTAGATGAGATACATTTAACGGCATATACAAAAGTGAGAATAAAGTAAGAGTTTGCAGTAATAGCTATGTTAATAATTCTAATATTAGTCAAGAAAGTACCGGTAATGGATCATTTAAAAAATCCGTTTAAAGGGGTTCTCGAAATACTATAGTACTGTGCACTCACGCGTAGTTTGAGTGTCATCTGTCATTTAGTTTGTGTACAGTGTTTCATTTTGTTAGTTTATCTCAAATGTGTTTTGCATGTATAGAATGGATAAAAATATCGAAAAAAAAATTAAATTTTTATTAATAAGATGTACTATTCGTAAGTTAAATTAAACTAAAATTTTTACCTTTGCTGTCAGAATATTCACGTCTCCGTAAATTACAGAAACTCCTCGAAGATGATTGAAAAATCCATAACTTGATTGTTTCAGTTGCTTACAGGATCTACCAAATTCAAATCCTGTCCTGAAAATAAGAAGAAATATTAAAATTTTATTCTAAAATTTGGAACAGTTGTGTCAGTACACTTTACTTCTCGGTAATAAAATTTAATGTAAATTCAAGCAAAAATTAAGAATCTGCTTGTAAGTCTGATTTCTAACGAAAACTTTAAGGCCTCAACATTAATAATAATAAAATCGATTTGAATTAATGAAGATGGCAAAAGGTGTTGGATCAGAATGGCGAATATATAATTTAATAAATTCTTTATTAATTATACGAAAATTGTCTTTCATTTTCCCAAAAAAACGAAATTATTTTCCGAAGCACCCAATAATTCAATTGGTCTATATCTAAGATTTCTTATTGTCATTTAGTAAATGGAATTTGATTGTATATTATACAGGGCTTATTACACTATTATTGATTCGTATTTCCTCTTATCAATGATTAATATAATATCATATCCATATTTGATTTATGATCTAATATTTCATACTTTTAGATTCTTGGTTTGATAACAGGTTCGTTGCCTATCCCTAATATTTTTCATACATCTTCCTGTTTTGATCCAATAGAAAGTAACCTTGTTTAAACTTATCAAATCGGACTTTGTAACATTGATCTCCATGTAAAATATCGCAATGTTTACTTTTGACTCGATCTTTGAGACACAACTCATAACGATGAGTTATAAACTTTTTAGATAAATATCGTCTGCCTTTTCTGAATGAAGGTGTTGGTCTTTGGATTTGAATAAATAATTATCATGTATAATAATGAAAGATTATCACACAGAAAATAGATCATTCTATGAAAGAATTGTATTTGGTTCTTGAAAGAATTGTATTTGGTTCTTGAAAGAATTGTATTTGGTTCTTGAAAGAATTGTCTTTGGTTCTTGAAAGAATTGTAT
Source organism: Megalocaria dilatata (assembly GCA_034642435.1). Lineage (NCBI taxonomy): Eukaryota > Metazoa > Arthropoda > Insecta > Coleoptera > Coccinellidae > Megalocaria > Megalocaria dilatata. Next base: position 40,359,966 of record CM067856.1, on the reverse strand, counting down.
TTGGTTTCTTCAATTCTAAAAATAATTATTTACTTACTTATTTTATTGCATTGTTTTATATCACATAAACTTAAAGCGTGGTTCTTATGAATAACAAAGTTTATGTCGTATTTATTAGCGTGAGTCTATGATTGTTTCGGTCTTTACTTGACGGAAATTCATCTTGAAAATATGAATAAAAACAATATTCTAATTTCCGCTAATATTTTATTGACACTACGATCGTTACGTCATACCATGACTTCTTCAGGTGAGTATTACAAGATACTTAGATACAAGATACAAGAGTATCTTGTAATACTCACCTGAAGAAGTCATGGTATGACGTAACGATCGTAGTGTCAATAAAATATTAGCGGAAATTAGAATATTGTTTTTATTAGCGTGAGATAAATTGGACGCGAAATGTGTAACGAAACATTCATTAAAGCACTTTCTTAATAAAAGGAGCTTCAATTTTATTTAAAAAAATCACACAGTCTGTCTTCAGAAACCTGACACGCGTTTCGGTCTTTCGACCAAATTCATAGGAGTACAAAAAGTAACTAAACTTAAAATTGAAAAAAGGTTCTTTTATTACACTTAGGACATCTGTGTATTTTTATGGCGCATTGAAATAACACCATCCAATGTAGGGGTGTTCCCAAAGAGTATTTGGGAATTTGTTAAATTCTACTTTTTCTCAGTGGCTTTTTTGATTGAAAGAATCTCTAAATAGTCCATGACTTTACCCTTTTCAACATTATATAGTAGTGACATCTTTTCAATAAAAAATGATTATTTTCTATACAATGTTCTGCAAAACCGGTTGATTTCTGGTTTTTCAAAATAAACTCCTATGTTCTTTGACTATGTTGTTAACAGTCTGTCCTATATATGAAGCGTTACAGTGACATTTAATTTGATAAATCACCGATTCGTAAAAGTTGGGTTCCTTTCTTTATTGTTCTCCAACATCTTAGCTAGATTATTTCTATTTACTGCTAAAGAATTCATTCAGTTATGAAGACCATTAGAGATCCTACTGCTGAAAACTTTTATATATGCCATTGAAAACCATATTTTCCTTTCTTCATAAGGATCTTTTATATTGATATAAAATGTTTTCAAAATATTGTGGTAAGTTTTCTTTTTAATCATTTTGTCAATGATTTCAGTTCTATAGCCATTGTTCACAGCTATAGTTTCAATTATATTGAATTCTTTTCGGAAATTGACTTTGTTCAACGAGATGCTCAAAAATCTATAAATGAAACTATGAAATGTTGACATTTTAATTAGTCATGACTGACTGAATTTTGAATGGATTATGGATCAGTAGTGGTAGGTTTTCTAAAAATGTCGAATTCGAACTTATTACTATGACTTATATTAAGATCAAAGAAGTTGATTGAAAAATTTTCTTCCATCGGGTGTTTTTTTAGAGTAATAGAACTTTCGATGGGGATAACTGTGATTTGACAGAAGGAAGAAGCCATATTGTTTTGACATTTGTGTTCTGTAAACATTGACAAATTATCATGGAAAGACTCACGCCGCAACCACGTTTACAAATTTTTGAAATGTACTTTCAAAATCAGTGTTCTATTCGCCAAACTTATAGAGCACTTCGTGAAATTTATCGTTTACGTAATCGTCCATCAGAGCAGCTTATTCGTGGAACTATCGGTAGATTTCGGACAACATTTTCTCTGCTCGATGCAACAACAACAACAACAAGACAAAGAACTGTACGTACAGAAGAAAATATCGCTGCTGTAAGTCATAGTGTTAATGATGATCCAGATTTGTCTATTCGTCGACGTTCACAACAAGTTGGACCCTGTGCATCCACCACATGGAAAATTTTGCGTAAAGATCTTGGTCTAGACCCATACAAGATCCAATTGGTTCAAGAACTAAAACAACTTGACCATAATAAGCGTCGTTTGTTTGCTGATTGGGCCTTAGAACAGCTTGAAGTTGATCCACTTTTTTATCGTAAAATTGTGTTTAGTGATGAAGCTCATTTCTGGTTGAACAGCTATGTAAACATGCAAAATTGCCGTATATGGAGTGAAAACAATCAGAAGTTCTGCAGGTTCCATTGCATCCTGGAAAATGCACTATATGATGTGCTTTACACGTTGGAGGCATCATCGGTCCATATTTCTTCAAAAAACGATGCTGAAGCTTATGTTGCAGTGAATGGTGCTCGTTACAGATCGATGATCAATGATTATTTGTTTCAAAATTTGGATGGTATCGACCCAAAAGTGTTATTGTTCCAACAAGATGATGCTACACCTCATGCTGCTACCGTAACAATTGATTTATTGAAAAAAAGATTTGGCGATAACATTATTTCGAGAAATGGTCCAAATAATTGGCGACATAATTCCACTGGATTGGGGTTATGTCAAGTCAAGTTGGTTTATGCTGATAAACCAGAAACAATAGACGCTTGGGAAGCCAACTTAAGTCGTGTTATTGATGAAATAAGGCCTGAATTACTCGAAAAAGTGGTCCAAAATTGGTCTGGTTGAATACGGTTCCTCAGAGCTAGTCGTGGTGGACATATCCCGGAAATTCTTTTTAAAACATAAATGTCATAAAATTATCTTTCAAATAAAAAAAAAATTTGGCTTCAATCTTAATTTAAATGTGTTTTATTCCAATTTAAATTTTTATCACTCTAAAAAACACCCGATCTTTCTATTAAATTCACAATATTAAATTTTATGCTCTATTAAAGAAAGCAAATCTGAGAACAAGGACCAATACATGCAAAAAATTTCCTCTGCCCTTGCGTTCGTTTTCAGACGTTAATGAACTGTTTAAAATATCCTACTGTGTTGACCCCTTTCCCCGCTTGAAAATATTTTTCTTCTTCTCACAACATGAAGAAGCACTAGAAATTCACGTTCGGAAATTCTTTTGTTTCCAATCACACTTTGTAATTTTCCTATTTATCCGGGATCCGTTCCAATGAAAAGGGTCTTGCTTTTCATGAAGTGATTCGAATAAATAAAAAGCAGAAATGATCTCATTTTCATTTTAAAAACTCAGTATGAAAATTTGCATAATGCTACTGTCATAAATATCTACTCAGTTTTTGCACGCTTTTTTCCTTGATTACACCTTATGTCAAAAACTTAAGGAGGCTCGTACTGGTACATTAATTGTTAAATATCACTTATTTGTAATGTTAATCATATAATCATATATCAAGAAATTTCGTTGAATGAAAATTTCATCTATTTAAAGTATGGTCTTCCAGAAACCGTTATTTATAGATTCAATTTTAGGACTTCGGCAAAAAATTTCTAGATTATTTTCACTTATGATGGAAGAGCTAGACTGCTGATTTTTTAGATAACTAAAAAACTGACCTGCAAATTTCAAATCTAAAAGTAATTTCTTTTGAAATTGCAAGCGCGCAGTGAATTTAATGTAACAAAGAAATTTCAAGAAAAAATATGATTATCAACGTTATTTTGAAAATATAGATCGAGAGCTCTATAAACACTTCCGAAAACGAATCCTTGAGCCAAGAAAATACTTTTCATCATGAATATATTCCTGAAGAAAATTAAATGTATAAAATTCTATATCCCTATCATTAATTAAATAGATTAAATAAAAAATTATAATTCCAAGTTATAGACCTGCTAATATTATTATTATCAAACCTAAATATTGTGTGACATGAAAAACCTGAATCATTAAAATACTTTGATTAAATACTCATTCCTTTCGTGATATCAATTCTGATCCATTAAATGAACTAGTAATTTACGTCATTTTATTTTTAATTGGATTTCGAAGGTACTGACTAGGTGGCAAAATTGTAATTTCCAGCGAATTTTACAACGGTGTTTTCCATAACCACATTTACGTAGTAAGAATTTGATATTTTGTAAGAATGTCAAAAGGTATATTGTTGATTCTGCGTTTCTTCAATCCGCAGCGGATAATCCATTATAATATATGTGTTTAGTTGCCGTGTTAATTTAATTTACGATATTCAGAACGATGCATACAGTGGTGGAAACCACTTATGGATTAAAATTCTTTGTGTCCTTATGTTAGGGAATTATAAAAAACACTGGCAAAGTCAACTTTCAAATTCAATGGTGCAAATTTTGAGGGTTTATTTTAATGTATTAAAATCAATTACATCAAATTGTAGAAATTACTATGTTTTACTACCAATAAAAATATATATTACACATTTTCTTGTGACTCGAGTTTCGGGAAATGAACTATCCGATCATCAGACAATCAAACATAGTATAATAATTTCTACAATTTGTTTTAATTATGATCAACTACCAAATAGTAACGGCTGAAATAATTCAGTATCAATTACATCATGTTATTTTAGTATTCAGATTCTTGAAACCAATTATAATTACTTTCGAAATTTAAATTAAAAATTAAAATTTTTGAAAATATACAGGCTGTTCTATTTAAAATAAAGAGTACGGACCATGTTGGACTTGCACGAATCACCCTGTTTATTTAAATTTATGTTTAAAAAGCGCACTATTGAATTTAAAAGTTGACGTGTCCCAGTGTTTTTTATAATTTTCTAACATAAGAACACAAATAATTTTATTCCATAAATGGTTTTCACAGTGTATAAGAATGAACAAGACTTTTTCGGTGTCGAAAAAATCTCATCTTTTTGCGCACTCCTTTTTTAGTCACAATCTTTATTTTTGAAATTCAGAGAAATTCCTAGGTCAAATTCAATTATAAGAAGGATAACTTTCGAGAAAAATCTTGAAGAATTCTAATTTGCAGGGTGGGGTTCTAAGCCAAAATATTTTCAGAATTTTGAGAAGAAGGTAGCCCTCTTTGGCGCCTTACTTGAAGTAATTGCTTTTGTGAGTTTACCTAAATTTTATAATGTCTATTCGACAGTAAATAAAAATAGTTTCAATTTGTCAGGTCTATTGTTAATTATAGTAGATAAGTTGCTATACTAGTTTAATGATCCCCGGAATTCGATCGCAGGTAAAGGTGTTATTTCAAAATGTGACAATAATAACAGCCCAGGTGGTCAATTATTTTCAACTCTGAGAGATTCCGAAGTTCGAAAGAATTTTTCATTGAACTCAAAATCGTATTTTTTCCTCCCATATATTATGTTGTTATATTTTATAATTGATTAATACTCAATACTATCTTTTTTGTACGACTCTATGTGAAAAAATTAATTAATTTTGCGCGAAGATTTATTATTCATGAATATAGCGAAATAGTGATTGAAAATAAGAATTATTTATTTCCATGTAGACTATGAAAAGCATAAAAGAACAATAATTCCAGAACAAACATAGATTTTCTCTCTTAAAAATACTTAAAGAACATTTAAGATCGTTTCAGTGCGCAAAAAGGGCATTGACAAAATGATTATGACATTTTTACCAAGCTTTTTAGAATTTTGAGCCTAATTTTCATTTTAATTTTCAACAGCAAATGTTTCAGATATTTTTATTTACAGATTTATGTTGACTTCAACTTGCGAGCTTGTTCCAGGGAACGGCGTTCTATCGTTTCGCCCAAATGCCTATAATTTTCGAATTTTAAGCCGAAAATAGTCTTAAACGACTAGGTTGGACTCAGTGATGAAGAACCCGAAATTAATATTAATTATGTCCGGCCAGTCTGTCCGTGAACTCCCTAACTTTCGAACGGATAGATTCTTGAAACTTTCAGGAAAGGCCTGGGGTCTAAATATCTCGGCTAAGTTCGTTAATGGTTAAATGGTTACTCAAATTTGAAAATTTTTTATATTTTTTAAAATATTTTCGAAACTACGAATTCGATCGATCTTGAATTCGGTATTTAAAAGAAGAATTATAACGCGCATGTTCTTGAGAAATTTCGTGTGGATCTTATGATTAGCGTCGAGCGCTATCTTAAACACAAAACATTCGAACGGAAAGAGATAGAGACTTGAAACTTTCGCGGTAGGTTTAGAGCCTGAATATCTCGGTTGAGTTCGTAATTGCGCAAAATCAATACAATGATTTCGTAATTATTCACATAATTTTTTTTTATTTATATAATTATTTCCAAACTATAAATCCGATTGATCTTAAATGAGGTTAGAGAAGAATGGCATATGAGGAGAAAATGAGCACAAAATGACTTAACCACTGTGCTTTTCACCACCTTTCTCTCGAAATAATCATAAAATAACATCTTTGTGAAAAAATCGGCTAATTATAAAATATTGTATGTGTAAAAAATGATTCTATCAAGGACGCCATGAAATTTTGGAAATTATGACAAGAGTCCGAAGCATTTTTATGAAAAAATTAAAATTGAAATAATTCTTTCAACGGAATTATATATTCGAATTCAATTCTTTAGGATTAAAACTGGCAACTGACGTTTAAATTTCCTTTATAAGAGTGAAAATTTATCGGAAATTTGAATTGTCTAAATTTGAAATTGAATTAAAAAAAAATAAAAATCAGTCATTTATAATAATTTAACTACTTCAATCAATTACTATCAATCTCGAAAGTTGAGTCGCAATCTACCTAAAGTGAAAGCATAAATTTCAACTAAGAATCTACGTTATCCTTGATAAGCACATAATCGTTCTTGTTCTCAATTAATAAAAATCTGTAAGAGTGATTTAAAGTCTAATCGAGGTGAAAATACTTACTCTTCCACTCTTTTTTCAAATTCAGGCATCTTGTTCTTCTTTTTCGTATTCTTCTTCTCTCAAAAAAATTGTCACAATTATTACAAACCCGTTTATAAGTTAGAATATTATCCTATCTAAGTGTAACTTTTATGGTACATAGAAAAGAACCCGAAAATAAGCTTCAAATAAATTCTATCGCATTTCGAAACGAAGCAATTGGGTCTGTGATATTTTGCTATAAATTTAGAGTAAGCCAGATTGCAATTGTTAAATGACGCTACCGAAACTTTTCAAAATACACGACTACTGAAAGAATGGAAATGAATTCACCGTTCAGTACGTACCCGGCTTTATATTAAACAATTCGAAGATGGCGCTGCAAAAGTGGTGGGGATGGTACACTATTATTACAATAATGATTACAAATATTGATATGGAAATTGATGACATGGGGAACGTTCCAGGAATTGGAGTATTGATTTAGGAACCTGATAAATGTAGACAGGATCCATCGCTGGAATAACAAGGACTCGAATGCATCGAAAACAAGGAATTCCGATGACATTTTAATAGATTTTCCTGCTACCAAAGAGAAGAACTGGGTTGAATAGCTTTTTGAATGGAAGTAGATGATATTTAACTGTTTTGGCCGTTAGTATTTGGTAGCTGATTAAAAATTTATTAAGAAACAAATTTTTGGAAATTATTCCGTTTACTACCAAAAAATTTAAAGTGTACACATTTTTGTGACTACAATTTCGAGCTATTACCCCATATTCAGACAACTCAGTAGTCTGGAGATGAAGATCATTATCGAGTTATAATTTTACATTCAAGCCAGACTTAAATTTTCAACTGTTGAAAGATGAAAAGGCAATTCCTGAGTACCTAAGTTTGAAAACTACACTAGATTTTGAGTTTCGACGTGAAAGATCTAGAGTCTTGAAACTTTCAGGGAAGGTTTGAGGTTTAAATTTCGCGACTAAGTTCGTTAATGGGAAAAATCGGTTCGACAGTTTCGCAGTTATCCACCTTTGAAAATTTGTGATATTTTCTCTTTATGTTAGAAATTGTAGATTCGATCGATCTAAAATTCACCTTTTAGAAGTAGAATAATAAAGTGCATGTTCGTGCAAAGTTTTGTAAGGATCATATAATTAGAAGACCGATAAAAAATAATTTGGGAGGAACGTGAGTGATATGAACTACCGCGCAAAAGCTTCTGACCTCATGTCAATGCTTTTCACATTTAGAAAAACGAATGAAACTGATATTTTTACTCAATTTTGGCATATCGTGATTATTTAAAAATAAAATTGATTTGAAAATTTTTTATAGAATCTAGTAATTGAAATTTTCTTCTTTTGTCAATATTTTGAGTTATATTATGAAGTTTTATTGAAAATATGTCATGTTTATGTTATTCCTGAAAAAAAAATTTATCTGAAGTATGTATTTTCAATAGAAATGGAAATATCTCACATTTTTCACAATTTCATCAACCGGTTATGATCTGTTCAGAATAAAGAGTGTTTTCTGTAATCTTTATAGATTTTTTATGACTTCTAACAGAATTCATGGACATAGAAAGACTGTAGAAATACGTATGAATAATCACTGATTCTAAAAAGAACAAATAGTCTGAGATGATTAAGTTTTATGAATACGGATCAATCATGAAACCAAACCAATAATATACCATAATAAACCAAACCAGAAGAACATTATGAAAGTATTAGGATATATTGTGGCCAAAACTAATAAAAAAAACTAAGCTTGCGAATTATAAACAATGGGCAAACTCAAAAATCAATAGAATTGAATTTTCATTTGAAAAAATCTTCATTCCTAATGAAACGTAAAAATTTGTAACAAAAATGTGTTCCTAGAATATCGCCATCGCTCAAAAAATGTGAAAGATGGGGAGATTCGACGACTTATTTCCAATTTCTCTTTTGTTCCTCGAAAAACAAGTTCGAAAATGTGCCATACATTCATTCCAATTCCAATAGTTCTTATGATCCTAGTACTAAACATCGAATTTGGCTCTACTCTACAGGGGTCCCTTTCGAACTACATTACTCGAAAAAAAACATGCTTGAAAATTATCTTATTGTTTTTATACGAAATGTATATAGATATTTTTTAAATCTGATTTACCATAAGAAAATAACAGGAGAGAGTTGAATTATCATTTATTTTGGTATTAAAGTTTTGAGTTATTTGAGAATATTTGATATACTTTATATATTTTTTGAGAATTTTTGTCCATTTCATAATTGTCCTTGGAATTAATAAAGACTTCTTTTACGGCTATTAATTCAAAGAAAAAAAGTATGGAAGGTTCCACTGGCATCTAGAATTTTAAAATAACAGGAGAGAGTTAAATCATCATTTATTTTGGTATTAAAGTTTTGAGTTATTGGAGAATATTTAATATATTTTATATATTTTTTGAGAATTTTTGTCCATTTCATAATTGTCCTTGGAATTAATAAAGACTTCTTTTACGGCTATTAATTCATAGAAGAAAAGTATGGAAGGTTCCACTGGCATCTAGAATTTTAAAATAACAGGAGAGAGTTAAATCATCATTTATTTTGGTATTAAAGTTTTGAGTTATTTGAGAATATTTAATATATTTTATATATTTTCTGAGAATTTTTGTCCATTTCATAATTGTCCTTGGAATTAATAAAGACTTCTTTTACGGCTATTAATTCATAGAAAAAAAAGTATGGAAGGTTCCACTAGCATCTAGAATTTTAATGAAATCAACATTATTATGCTTTTACGAATTTGTTAAAACTCCATCCACTTACGTACCTGAAGATTATTTTGGAACACGGAATGATTCAGGAAATTAACAAAACTAACATTTATAATACACACTTTCTGATGAGAAAATGATAGAAGTTATGACACCAATTAGAAAAATATTTCTTTGCCGTAAGGATCTGGTACCTTCCTCATATTGTGAGAATTCAAATATTGCGCTAACTACTGAGCTTCTATTTCAGTTAACTGTTTAACCAAATTACTTATCTTCGATTTTCATATAAAAATGTCTTTGAAAATAAAGAAAATCACTTACAAAAGTGGAAAACTATTGCGCGCTTGTTCAAGAGTTCATGTTTTCTGAAAACTTCAAAACTGAGAATTCATTCTTGAAGAAGTTACATATGATGAATTAAAACACGGAATTCTGTGTATTGACATTCGAAAGTTGAATAATTTTTTGCAATTTTAGAATTCTTCTCCTAAATAAATGAGATAACACAGATTTCTGTCGTTTTATCCATTTTTATGTAGCTTATTTAAGAAGAAATTGACTGATTTGAAATTCTCAAGGGAATTTGACTGTTAAACAAGCGCGCTAAGACTTCCAACTTTACGTCAGTGCTTTTCGCCATTTTTTATCATTTATCTCGAACTAATGTCCGTAAATCATAACGGTAAAACATATTGAAAAATGCATGTGAATCCCTTGATGAGTTCATGAAAAATATACGGTGTTGCAATAGTCTGGACAGATGTTTAATGTCAACAGAGCTTGAACTTCAATAAATTTTTGAGATCAGTTTTTTGCTTTCATCTCTTCAAACATTCACAAATTGAATCATATAATAGTGGAGTATTGAACCTCGTTCGAACAAAAATGAATTTCGAAATTTTTTCGTCCCATATAATCCACGAGTGTTATTGGAAAAATTGTGAAGAAATTCTGAGAACGGATCTGTGGCAGATGTTAAGAAGCCAGTACGTACTGGTGCAGGACGTTCAAAGAAACCGGAATTGCACTTGTCCACGGCCACTGTTCATCGGATATTGACGGAAGATCTATCGTTTCACACGTATAGATTCAATTAACGCCACTAGACCGTTAGAGCGTCGTACGATAAGGGCGATCTGTCTCATTGTAACACTCTTTTTATATTTAATTTTATGAGTGTTAAATGGTATAATGCATAATATTTGATTTTGCTATCAAGCTTCAAACTTTGACGAGATTATGAAAATTATGTTGTAATTCATGTGTAATATGGATCGCCCTGATTTTGTTTTCGCTACTTGAATTCTACTTAATTCATAACAAATATTTCAAAGGAAATTGAACAAATTTTTGAGCTGCTTGATTCTAAGATTGGGTTTTTCATGAAAAAATGGTGAAAGCATCAACGTGCAGACAAAAGCTTCTGCGCGCTTGTTAAGCAGTCTATTTCCCCAGAAAATTTCAAAACTGTTAATTACATTTTAAGGAAGCTACATAATGGGTGCGCCATTCGTATTTTGGCAGAAAGTTAGATTAATATTCGACATTAACGAACTTGGTCAATTTACGCTTGAACAAAACTGGGAAATATTGAAAAATTATTTCCAAAGTGGTGAATCTTCTATCCAAACTGTTAGAAATTCACGCGCAAAATTCAATAAGAATGAAACGGCAATTTGTGGATCAATTTGTGAAGCGAGTTTGTGAAACTGGATCGTTCTCTGATAAAACAACCCGTTCACTTTCTCGTCCAGTGAAAACATTGCTGCTGAACATCGATCAACACTAACTCGTCAGCCTGTTCAAGAACCGAACATTTCTCGCACTTCTCTGAATTTTGAGTAAAGACCTTCATACTTGAAGGCTCACAATGTTCAACCAGTGCAAGAAGTGAAGCCTCTAAAATAAAAGATAAAATATTCATTATTTCCAAATACATCTACGGGAATACAGAATTTCGCAACAGTCTGAATTAAATTTAATATCATATAAAGCTTCGCAGGGGATATCAATTCTGATATGTCGAAAGATTATGTTTCAATTTGTTGTTTCTAAAATGACGAAATTTTCGAGCAATTTTTCCTCTCTCTTCAAAAACAAAACCGTCAGTTTTATTGACGCAAGTTATTTAAAATTATATCTTGCAGAAAAATATTGGATTGAACCGACAAATATTTCACACCTACCTTTTAATTTTGTCTTGAGTATGATTTTAACCCTTAGAATTAATTCATGTTATTCAGTTGCATTAAAATCGCGAAAGAGAAATAAAGACCAAAGAGTAATTTATAATATTTTTCTTGATTCATTTTTCATTCGATGCCAACCTTTAATTTTTAAATTATAAACCTCCAGAACCTAACATCTAAATGTTTTACCATACGTTTTGTAGTATGTCAAATATATTGATAAGTAAAGAATTTATAGAAGCACTTATTGTACAGTGATGGACGAGCTCGTACATAAATAGTAAAATGAATTGCATTGATGAATAGCATACTATAGGGTGTTTTTTTAGAGTGATAGAACTTTCGATAGGGAATACTGTGATTTGACAAAAGGTATTATAGAAGCCATGTTATATTGGCATTTCTGTTCATTAAGCATTGACAAATTATCATAGAAAGACTCACGCCGCCACAACGTTTACAAATTGTTGAAATTTATTTTCAAAATCAGTGTTCTATTCGCCAAACTTATAGAGCACTTCGTGAAATTTATGGTTTACATAATCGTCCATCGTAGCAGCTTATTCGTCGAATTATCGGTAGATTTCGGACAACATTTTCTCTACTCGATGCAACAACAACAACAAGACAAAGAACTGTACGTATAGAACTTATAGAGCACTACGTGAAATTTATGGTTTACGTCCATTAGAGCAGCTAAACAACAGAAAGGAAGAATGGAACGCACACATAGAAAGAATTGGGCAAGACATAATGGTGAAGAAGGCAAGGGATAAATCACCTCTAGGAAGAAGAAGTATCGGGCGACCCAGAAAGAGATGGCACTCCATCTCATAACTTACGCACCGAATAGAGACATCATCGAAGAAGAACAGGCTCCAAGCCTAAGTGGAAGAAGAATCGTCCATTAGAACAGCTGATTCGTCGAACTATCGATAGATTTCGAACAACATTTTCTCTACTCGATGCAACAACAACAAGACAAAGAACTGTACGTACAGAAGAAAATTGGTAAGTCATAGCGTTAATGATGATCCAGATTTGTCTATTCGTCGACGTTCACAACAACTTGGACTCTGTGCATTCACCACTTGGAAAATTTTGCGTAAAGATCTTGGTCTACACACTTATAAGATCCAGCTGGTTCAAGAACTAAAGCCACTAGACCATAAAGAGCGTCGTTCGTTGCTGATTGGGCCCTAGAACAGCTTGAAGTTGATACACTTTTTTATCATAAATTTTGTTTAGTGATGAAGCTCATTTCTAGTTGAATGGCTATGTAAACAAGCAAAATTGCCGTATATGGAGTGAAAACAATTCTCAAGATGTTCTGCAGGTTCCATTGCATCCTGAAAAATGCACTATATGGTGTGCTTTACACGCTGGAGGCATTATCGGTCCATATTTCTTTAAAAACGATGCTGGAGCTAATATAACAATGAATGGTGCTCGTTATAGATCGATGATCAATGATTATTTGTTTGAAAATTTGAACGGTATCGACCCAGAAGTGTTTTGGTTCCAACAAGATGGTGCTACACCTCATGCTGATACCGTAACAATTGATTTATTGAAAGAAAGTTTTGGCGATAACATTATTTGGAGAAATGGTCCAATTAATTGGCCCCCAAGATCATGCGACATAACTCCACTGGATTATGTTCTTTGGGGTTATGTCAAGTCATTGGTTTATGCTGATAAACCATAAACAATAGACGCTTTGGAAGCCAACATAACTCGTGTTATTGATTAAATAAGTCCTGAATTACTCGAAAAAGTGGTCCAGAATTGGTCTGGTCGAATGCGGTTCCTCAGAGCTAGTCGATACAAGATGAACTTCAACAAATATTTTTACTTTTCGTGAGTGAATAATATCTGTCAATTTGGGATCCAGATATCCCTCCAGAAAGCTTAATCCATAGCTGGTCAATACAATGTAGGTACTTTAGCAAAGTATGGGTTGTTCATAAAGTATTTTCGTTTTTTTTTTTTTGAGAAAATGTAAGACAATTTTCGTATAATGAATAAATATTCAATTAAAATATATATTGGCCATTCTGGTCCAACACTTTTTTGTGATCTTTCTGATAGTAGTATGATTCCAAGCTCATAAAATTTTTGGTCTTTGCTGGCAAAAAAACAGGTGATTTTTGACCTCTTTATTTGAAGTAAAGGTTTTTCCGCCCAAAAAGTTTTGCAATGACCGTAACAAATAATATTCCGAAGGTGCCAAATCTGGAGAATATGGTGGGTTGTGGCAATATATTCCATTCAAGCTGTAAAAGCCTTTGGCGAGTGATCAAACTTGTATGGGGTGAATTATACCGGTTAGGTTACCGGCATGTGAGCATGGCTCTTTCACCAGGTGACTACTCAGAAGTCTCCACGCTCTGCCCAGGAAGCAGATAGTGTGATAAGGATACGCCTCATCATCGCGCATTAGCAGAAGCTATGGTACTTCAAAGTCGACTCACCGACGTTTGGTAGCCAAATCCTAACAATTGGTTCGGTAAACAATTAGCCAACACTCGTACGTCGAAGAAATGGCAGATCACCGAAGGACATAGCCGCGATACGTGAAAGTGCGCAGGAAAAGCTGAGGTAATAAATTCCTCGACATCAACGGCGAGCGCTACAGAAAGATGGTATCCATACTATGAAGCGTCTTTCAATGGGAACGCCTCATTTTTTAATTGACATTACTCACGCATGGCAACCATTGTTTATTTGTAACATTGACAGTTGTATTTGTCAATATCTACCATTTAATCATGGAAAGGTACGTACTCCAACAACGTATATAAATAATCCAAATTTATTATGAAAAATCGCAGTCTGTTACTCTAACTTTACGTGCTTTAACTCCAATTTTTGATCGATATAATTGTCCAGATAAAAGAACAGTTGAACGTTCAGTGAAGAAGTTTGAAACAAATTTTACACTTCATGATGTTACAGTGTCAGTGAGACAAATGCAAGAAGTGAAGAGAATATTGCTGCCGTACGTGAAAGTGTTCCTGAAGACCAAAATTTATCGATTTTTCGACGTTCACAAGAACTAGGCATCCCCAAACGTTTTTATGGCGAATTTTACGAAAGGACCTTGGTTTAAATCCATACAAAATTGTTTTAACCCAGTAACTCAAACCAACAGATCATTAAAAGCGTCGTGTAATCAGTAATTGGTGCTTAGAAAAAATCGGAAGAAATGGAGCGATAAATTATCCGCCTCGTTTCTGCGATTTAACTCCATTAGACTTCTTTCTTTGGGGTTACATTGAGTCATTGGTTTACAGCAATCATCCAGCAAATTTAGACGATTTACAGATCAATATTGAACGAATAATTGCTAACATACGACCTGATTTGTGTGAGAGTGTCATGGAAAATTGGGTTCAACGACTTCATTCTTGTCAGTGTTGGGATGTTTTGTTTCATAACTAATGGTATCCATCATACTTTATAATGAAATAAAAATTTCAATAATTTTCAAATAAATAATGTGTTTTATTTACAAAACAAAATGGGGTGGCGCTGTTAATGAAAGACCCTTTACACGTATTTTTCAAATGAAAAAAAATTCTTGAAAACCTCACACAGCTTGTTTCATTACGTTTTAACATCTGTATAATAGTTTGAGACTTTTTGACCCTAAATGCAGATACAGAAAAACTATGAAATGAAAAACTATGAAATTTATAAGAAGTTGAGGATTGTTATTTACCCATCAAAATATATCAAATCTGCACCCTTTGGTTTTTTCATTTTTTCCTTATAAGTTTTTTCTATGAATCAGAAATAAATGATCGTAAATAAAAAGAAAATGAATTCAAGTATCAAATATTTGATATATGTATTCGAAAATTCATCAGAATGGATAACTTACATTTTTTCATTTAAAAAGCAAAATTTCAAACTATTGAAGCAAGTTGATTTTTTGTTAATACTGAAATCAACGTACCTCAAAACGTGACTTGAACAATTCAATTTATCGTATTCGTTTCCGAATTTTTATTACATTGCAGAAATGAACTATATTACGAGCCATAAATCAACTAGATCGTGCTTGATTTAATTGTGCTCACCATAAAATTCTACTGTTAATACAATTTTTTAGTTATAAAAAGATGAAAAGCATCAACGTGAAGTCAGGAACTTTCGCGCGCTCGATCATAACACCCACCATCCTCACATAATATATATTTTTTTTGTTTCTAATTATACGATTCACAGGAAATTTTGTATTAGCCTTTGCATGTAAATGTTAAATTTAAACTCGATCGTGGGGATTTTGTTCTAATTTCTTTAGCGCTAAACGCTGCTCCGCTCAGAAAATTTTGTCTTTGCTTTGAATCTTCTAATGATACTATTTTCATCAAATTTTGCAAAAATATGTGTTATCATTATCTTTCTAAATCCCAAATATCAGATCAATAAGATCAAAAATATCAAACCACTGCACTGATTTTGATCAATATCGAACTAAATCGATATATTCAGGCCCCAAACCTACCCCGAAAGTTTCAAGTCTGAATCTGTTCTCGTTCGAAAGTTATAATGTTTCAAGGAACTCTAAACTCACTATTTTTTTCTCTTTTCTATTTCTAATCATACGATCTTCGCGATATTTTTCAAGAACATGCGCAGAAAATATTGGACAAAATAAGAAAAATTTTCAAACATGAATAACTGCAAAACTGTCGAACCGATTTTACCCATTAACAAACTCAACCGAGATACTCAGACCTCAAACCTGCACTGAAAGCACTAGCTCTTTCCGTTCGAAAGTTAATAACAGTATTACTTTTTACCGTGGATTCTTCATCAGTAAATCTTACCTAGTCGTTTATGTTCATTTTCGGCTCAGAATTCGAAAATTACAGACATTTGGGTGGCAGGATAGCACGCTGCTCCGTGGAAGTAACGTGCCAAAATATAGAGAAAATTGGAAAAAGATTAAAACAAAGAGAACTTGTGAATGAAAGTTAAATCAAGAAATAGTTGATAATAGTTAAGAATAGTGTAAAATTCGTAGCAATTTAGTTTATTATTTTTTCAAAAAACCTTTTGGAATTGTGCCGTAAACATTCTTACTAATCAAGGAATAGAATTCAAAAAATTCATAAAAAAATCCTGTAAGCTTTACACGAATAAAATTTATTTTTTTCTCACTGAAATATTTCTTTTCTTTGTTCTCTATTTATTTTATTGATAATTTTCGGTGATTTATCAACTTTTGCCCACTAGCGAAAATAATTTCGTCAATATGTCTATGTTCTAAATTCAATATTGCTTGTTCGTAAGTACTATAATTATCAAATAAAACAACTTAAAGACATGAAAAGAATGACAGGAAGGGGGTTTTAGCCCCCTTTTGGTAGTTCAAAGTGGTAAATAACCTCCATATACTGACTTCGGAAATATGCCCACTAGATTTTTTTTTCAATATTTCAAAAGAAAAAGAAATCCAACGGCTGATCTGTATCAAAAATAATCAATAAGGAGTATGAGCTATGATAATAGAAAGTTCTAGAAATTGAGACAGTGTAACATACATCTGTATAAGGTTTTGTAGATCTTGTTGATCTACAAAACCTTGTCAAGTTTGTTTGAGTATAGAATTGTTATACAGATGTATGTTACACTGTCTCGATATCTAGAACTTTCTATTACCATAGCTCATACTTCTTATTAATTATATATTTCATTATTTTTGAGAAATTTCGTGAGAATTCAAGCACTTGAAAAATATAAAAATGGATTTGAAAAAGTTTTAAAAATATCGAGTTACATTGATTCTATTGAATTTTGATTTAGAGTCTTCATTTTGAACGGGTCTATGTTGTCAGCCAGTTGTCGCCATTTTATTTTCATGGCATTCTGTTATTTCTATTTCAGTTACGGATGTCAAATCGCCATTCAATTTACATGATTAAACAGCACGTCCAAATGATAAGATTTTAATATCAAAATGAAGGTTCGTTAGTGCAGACTAGTGATACGCCCATTTGACTACAGACATATTGGCCCTTCAAAGTCGACCCTCCAACGTTTGGTAGCACAATTTTAGACGACCGCGAACACCTGTACGTTGAAGGAACGCCAGATCGCCCAAGAACATTGCCAGGATGCGTGAAAGTGTGCAGGAGAAGCCGAGACAGTCAATTTTACCAGTGCACAAGAACTTGGCCATTCGCAGACTTAGGCCATTACCCGTGGAAGATTCAACTGCGCTTATTGAAAAACCCTGTATAAGGTGTCGATAACTATTATAAGAGTACATTTATCCAAAAAAAAACAAAAGTATCAATTACATTATCAATAAAATTTGCTTTCTTGACAAATGAGGAAAAGCGTTCATGAAACATTATGTCTGGCATTATTTTTCGAATTCAAAACATTCCTACAATTTGTTTTTGTACCGACTTATATCTCAAACAAAGGAATTCCCCGATTTGGCATTCAACGTTGTTATCCTCAAGATAATATACCGGCGTAAAGTAAATCGGTAGGGAAATTGCGTCAGAAAATTATTTATATAGACTTTCATTGTACAAGATCATGGGCGCCGGCAGAGTAACTTTCAGGAAGGTGGAGTTGTGTGTAGTATACACATGTTCAAAATATAGGTAAATTAATAATAAATAAATTTCAAACAGAGTTCTGGTGAGAGGAACGAGACAAATAGAATAATTCTACAAAGCGTGAGCGAGACAGATAGTGACACCACTTTTACTAACGTGTGAGACGGATATTACACCAATCAACATGTGATCATCTTCACTGATACACACATAATACAGAGCAGTACATTACGCCCTTCGTTTACTGCGCATCTTTCCGTATTAGTTTGTGTTAATTCCGTATTTGTGCACTAATGCCGATGGCTCAGTGGTAAGAGCGCAGAGCTCTTAACCGTAAGGTCGCGGCTTCGAGTCCTGTTCAGGAGGGAAAGAAATTTTTTGGTTGAACGGGCTTCGGCTACCATTTCACTGTTGGGTCGAAAATTAACAATGCTGTGACTTATAGTGGCGTAAGATCGCAGTAAGAAAGCCTACACAGATCACAACTGAACTCCTAACTCCCACAAACTGAAAAAGCTTCTTCATCCAAATTTATTGTAGACCTCTTCTGAATCAATATACTTACGAATAATCCAATCATCAGAACATTTTGAGTGCCCTGCGTGAATTCCCTGTCTTCTATTAACTGAAAACCATTGCCTCGAAATGTTAGTTTTGGATTTCTGTCTAAAACATTCACAATGATTGCCTTGGGACACAGGTCTTTCGTCCCTATTCAAGAGTCAATGCGTTTCAAATCTAAAATCATATAGAATGGCACGAATTTATTCGTGAGATACAGAAATTTCAGCAACTCCACACTTGAACCATGATTTTCAGCTACCATTCCCCCGCTTTCGCACACTAAATTCCTTTTACATTTAAAATAGATTATTTATAAATATTTTGTAAAACTCTCAAAACACACTTGAGATAAACTTACCAAGTATAGCACTAAAAACAGCCTAAATGTTACATGACACTCAAACTCGGCAAGAATATAGGAACCAGAAGAATAGGGATAAAAAAAATTCGGCAATCATTTCAAAAAAAGCTTTTTGGTTAATCAATTTCCGCTACTTTTTTGTGGAAACAAGTACACTATAGTATAGATCTTATGGATCATTATATTGAGTCACTGATTTCGATAATCTAATGTTTGGTTATTCAGTACCATATGTTAATTCGGGGGAAAGTTCTATGCCAGCGTCAGACAATGTAGGTATTTTCTGATGAGAAAAGTCGAGCTTCATTGACTTCGACAAAGCTTTTGACAGCGTAAACCGATGTAAACTATGAAAGATTATGAAAGAACAAGGATATCCTAGACAAATAGTTAAAAGCAATAAAACGGTCCAGGGAATTAACCTCGAATGAAGGAATTAGACAGGGTTGCTGCATCTCACCAATGCTCTTCAACATATACAGGTATGGAAAGGACAGTCAGAAAGGTACGAAATTCAATGTTAATCAAGACGACGACCAGGGTCCAGTGGAGGAGTGGAAGAGTCAAAACCTCACCGCGATGCGATGACGAATAAACGACTGTTCTTTCTCAATGGCAGTGGCGAGTGAGTATACTTCGATCGAAAGGCTCTGCAGTCTGCTTTCATTCGCACTTTAAACGTGAGATGCGTTAGAGCATATCGGATGAAATAAAAGTAAATCGAAATGTTCAGTGTAGAAGGAAAAATTCAGATCATACTACTCTGTCAAGAAAGTACCGGGAATTTTCAATTAAAACAACATTTTTACATTTAATCGTCAAAATTTATTGGGTCGCCTTCAAAATAGGCTCCATTTGCTCCAATACATCTATGCCAACGGCACTTCCAATTATCGAAACATTTTTTATAGGCGCTTTCCGGGATGGACTTTAGCTCTCGCGCCGAATTTTGTTTTATGGCTTCAATCGACTCAAAACAATTTTAGTTTTGGGAAGAGGAAAAAGTCGCAGGGAGCCAAATCCGGCGAATACGGTGGTTGCTGAAGCACGTTTGTTGAGTTTTTGGCGAGAAAGTCAGTCACAATCGTAGCTCGGTGAGAAGGCGCGTTATCGTCATGCAAAATCCATGAGTTGTTCGTCCACAAATTTGACCGCTTCTTACGGATACGCTCACGCAAACGTTTCATAACGCCTAGGTAATACTCCTTGTTTACCGTCTGACCCTCTGGAACGAATTCGTAGTGCACCACGCCACGGATATCGAAGAAAACAATGAGCATCACCTTCATTTTCGAGCGGCTTTGGCGTGGTTTTTTCGGTTTCGGCTCATTTTTTGCCACCCATTCCGATGATTGCTGGCTTGTTTGCATATCGTACTCGTAGACTCAGGTCTCATCACCAGTTATAATGCGTTCCATGAATGTAGAATCGGAATTACAGCGATCCAGCATGTCTGAAACAACCTGTTCGCGATGACGTTTTTGAAGAAAATTCAGGTCTTTCGGTACGAGTCGTGCGGCCACCTTTCTCATGCCCAAAATATCAATCAAAATCGTACGTGCGGACTCGTGGGATATCTTAAGATCATGTGCTATCTCTCTCAAGCTGGTACGACGGTTTTCCAGCACCCTTTCCTTAATTTTATCGACGTTATCTTCGATCGAAGCCGTCGATGGGCGACCACTTCACGACCGTCCTTGAAGGCTCTGTACCACTGATATGCACGAGTTTTCGATAGAGCATTATCACCAAAGGCCTTTTGCAACATTTTAAATGCATCGGCACACGAAAATTCATTTGCAACACAAAACTTTAAATAAATTCTTTGCTCAACGTAATCACCCATAGTAAAAATCGGCACGCATTCTGACATCGACTGACTTAATCAGCTGTTGCAAACACACTAGTTGACAGATCCCGCTCAAGCTTGGCATAGTAATTGAGGACAGTGGTACCAACCTAGGAAAAAAATTTTTACCTGCCTCATTGCCCCACCCGATTTAAATCGATAATTCCCGGTACTTTCTTGACAGAATGTAAAATGGTACTTTGTTGGTCAATCAATTCAAGAGACAATAAATTCATTTATTGTTACCTTTGAAGATAGGTCGATTCCTTCAAGTTCGGCTATTTCTAAAATAGTTAAAAACTTTCAAAAATGTGGGTGTTTACGAACATGCAGGCATTGGAAGATTGATAAACTACCAAAACCTTTAGTGAAAATCGTTCGAAAAAAAAAGTAAATGTGTGCTGCTGTTAAAACCAGAGCACCTTGTTTAACTAAACAAATTGCTGAACAAGTCGATATGAGCGATAGAAATGTTCGGAATATTTTTATATGGAATGAATAACCGATGTTATAAGGTTCGAACAAAACAAGAAAGTTTTCCAGAAGACCATATCAAACGAATGGAATTTTGTGAAACTATGAAACTATGATGGAAAAATTAAATGAAAATAGTTCATTCCTCAACAATATCTTATTCACTAATGAGTTATCGTTTTCCTTGAATAGAAAACATAACCCATTAGTAGTACGATATTGGTCTAGGAAGAATAAGCATCTGAGTATTCCTGTGCGTACCCAGCATCCCCAAAAACTTAATATAATGTTTGGATAGGAATACTGGAGAATTACATCATATCCATTTTTTATCGATGTAACCTAAACGCCTGGAGCTTTTAGAGAATCAAATTATTCCGAAAATTCGACAGCTACCAATTAATTTCGATGATTTCTGGTTTCAACAGGATGGTTGTCCAAGTCACAACGCAACGGTGGTCACACAATATCTCAGGAAGACTTTTTCGGACCGTGGCATTTCTACAAATGGCCCCCCAATCACCAGATTTATCTCCCAATGATTTTTTTCTTTGGGATATCTGAAAAATTTGGTTTATGGGCTTGAAATTGATAGAGTGACGAATATTAATGAATTAAGGGTCAAAATGAACCAACTTTGTGCCAAAGTACAAAGTACACATTTTCACAGAGGAAATTATTTGTGTCATTAATCGTCGCAAATAAATCCCTTGCATACGATGGAATAAGATTGTCGTATTTATTTTCAACCGATATGATCTCACGTTGGAAGTGAGAATGAAAGACGACTGCAGAGCCTTTCGATCGAAGTATCTCCATTGGCTACTGCCATTGAGAGAGAACATTCGTTTATTCGTCATCGCATGGAGCTGAGGTTTTAATTCTTCCACTGCTCCACTGGACCCTGTTCGTCGTCTTGATTAACATAGAATTTCGTATCTTTCAGACTGTCTTTCCATACTGTAGATGTAATAATTAAAGAATGAAAAATCAAATGATCTAAAGGAATAAACCAACATGACATCACCACTCTGAATTCTCTTCTATATGTCGATTATCCAGTTCTATTGGTAGAAACAGAAGATGACTTGCAAAAATTAATATTCAAAACATACCCAGTCAGAACAAAAATTGTTGTTAACAACATAATATCGGAGCGGATAAAGCATTTCAGGTATCTAGGCAACAATAAATCTTATGACAGAAACAATGACTTGGAAGAAAAGCTGAATAGGTTCACACACATTTGCGGAACTTTAAGTAGAAGACTTAAAAATCTAATTTTATAAGATGGTAGCAGTTTCAATATTTTTGTACGAAAGTGAAACGTGGACAACACCAAAAAAAGAGGAAACCAGCATACAAGCACAGGAAATGAATTTTCTCCGGAGAGTGAAAGGTTACACAAGATTAGACAGAATAAGAAACGTGGACATAAGGACAGAATTGAACTTATTCAATATAAAAGAAAAAATAAGAGAAAATAGGATTAAATGGAATGAACAAATAGATAGAATTCCAGCCAGAGTTAGATCCTATGAATGTTATGGAAGGAGTATGGGTAGACCGAGGAAATGATGGGTACTGTAACAGGCAAAAATACCTAAAACCTGCAGTGAAGAAGAAGAAAAAATTCATCAGAATTCATTTACGCAATAATATTATAAATAATTCTATTTAAAATAATTCACACCATCTTCAAAGCAGTACAAAAAGGAACTAAACTTAACCTTGAAAAAGGTTCTTTTATTACACTAAGAACATCTGCGTATTTTTATGACGCATAGAAATAACAGCATCCAATATAGGGGTGTTGCCGAATAGTATTTGGGAATTTGTTAAATTCTCCTTTTTCTCAATGGCTTTTTTGATTGAAAGAATCTCCAAACAGTCCATCAATTTACCCTTATTAACATTATATAGCAAAGTGACACCTTTCTCATTAAAAAAATTTTTATTTTCTATGCAATATTTCGAATTATCTAAATAGCATAAATGAAAATATCAAAATCACAGTAGAAATGGAAAAAAAATCTTCAAAAACTTCTTAGATCTTAATATGTATAAGTTATAGTAATAATAAGTTCGAATTCAACATTTCTAGAAAACCTACCACTACTTATACCAAAATCCAATCAATCATGGCAAATTAAAATGTCAACATTCCATAGTTTCATTCATAGACTTTTAAGCATCCCGTTGAACGAAGTCAATTTCCGAAAAGAAGTCAATATAATTAAAACTATAGCGGTGAACAATGGCTATAGAACTGAAATCATTGACAAAATGATTAATAAGAAAACTTACCACAATATTTAAAATAAAAATTATATTAATATAAATGAAGAAAAGAAAATATAGTTTTCAATGGCTTATATAAAAGGTTTCAGCAGTAGGATCTCAAATGGTCTTCATAAAATGGGAACTAATTCTTTAGCAGTAAATATAAATAATTTAGCTGAGATTTTGTTGACTAATAAAGAAAGGAATCCCAACTTTTCCGAATTAATTTATCAAATTAATTGTGATGATTGTAATGCTACATGTATAGAACAGACAGGCTGATGTTAAAAACATGGAATCAAAGAACATAGGATGTCTATTTTGAAAAACCAGAAATCAACCGATTTTTCAGAAAATAATCATTTTCTTAATGAGAAAGATGTCACTTTACTATATAATGTTAATAAAGGTAAATTGATGGACCATTTGGAGATTCTTTCAATCGAAAAGCTATTGAGAAAAAGGAGAATTTAACAAATTCCCAAATACTATTTGGCAACACTCCTATATTGGATGCTGTTATTTGCATGCGCCATAAAATAGATATCCTAAATGTAATAAAAGAACCTTTTTTTTTTTCCGTTTAGTTCCTTTTTGTACTCTTTTGAAGATGGTCGAAAGACCGAAACACATGTCAGGATTCTGAATAAATTGTGAAAAATAAAAACTGTGTATATTATTTTAAATAAAATTGTTGCAATATTTCACCTAGAGCCAACCGCATACTTCATTCACGTAATATAATAATTCGCAAAATTTTCCATGTTCAATTCAAAATTTTTACAATAATTTTGACTGAATCTCCACAATCGCAAATAATATTCTATAAATGTAATGTGAACACCATAAGAATCTATGTGAATACCATTGGGAATTATTATAATTACTCTTAATAAGGCTTCAAAATAGAGATGATAAGGTGATATGAAATAATTTTTTTTTGGTTTTCACGATGAATGAAGGAGTGGCACTAGTTTATAATCTTAGTGGACCGCTAGTTTGACCTCAAATAGTTTCCAACTGGTTTAATGGTATCTTGATTAAAGAAGTTGCTATTTTTAGCTTGCCAATATACGCCACTGTGCTTGGCTTTTACAACCGCAATATCCACACCTTCTGTATCAACCAATAGCGTTCGGGTTTAAAGTCGAGCCCTCGTCCTTCAAATCGAATCTCAATCTCAACCGGACCTGTTATTGCTAATACTCCTATGCTAATCAACAATCAGCTGCTTGACTTCTCGCAACCAGGAATTTCGACAATAAAGCCGAGCAACTTGAACTTTGAAAAAGAAAATAGCGATAAATAATTTATCTGGCAAAAATAGGTTGAGAAAGAGGTATTTCGAAAGTTTTCTAGAGCATAGCACTTTAAATAGCACATTTAGATAAACTGGTATTTTTCCTTGATTTGTCTCTAAGAGGCCAATTGTTTTGATGTTAAAATTCTACTACTTCTATCAAGGTTCTTCTTTCATCACCTTTGTTGAGTACCGCTTAGCAAAGTAATGCGAGAGGAGTGCCTGTCTGTATGATGAAAACATTTCCTTAATATCTCTCTCAATACCATATATTTATTTTCTTTGAGGCATCTGACATATTGCGAAGTTTCGTAAAAGAAGATTTGTGTCTGCCAATTAAAAACACCGCAATTGTAATTTTCATCTTATACTAACTGACTTCGTTTATGTGGACTTAATCCTAATGTATGAAAATAAAGTTTTATTCAGAATTGCATGAAGTTGGGCTAAAATTTGTTATTTGATTATTTATAATGAATAAGACAGATCAAAATTTAAAAGTATTTTTGTATTTCAATTTCCAACAAATAATTTCGATATACAGACATTTCAATAATACTTTTCCATTATGGAGGGTCCTACAATAGTGCGTTGCGTTTCCATAACTGCCGAACCAGACATCTTAAAAAATTCGTTCGAAAGCAGGCTATTTGTAAGGGGTCTTTCATTAACAGCGCCCCGTTTTGTATTGTGAATAAAACACATTAATTATTTGAAAATTATCAAAATTTTTATTTCATTATGAAGTACAATAGATTCTATTAGTTATGAAACAAAACATCATTTAAATGTCTACCACGGAAACGCTGGCAGGAATGAAGTCGTGAAACCCAATTTTCCATGACTCTCTCACACAAATCAGGTCGTATGTTAGCAATTATTCTTTCAATATTGATTAGTAAATCGTCTAAATTTGCTGGTTGATTGCTGTAAACCAATAACTTAATGTAACCCCAAAGAAAGAAGTCCAATGATGTTAAATCGCAGAAACGAGGCGGATAATTTATCAGTCTATCATTTCCGATTTTTTATAAGCACCAATTAACGAATATACGATGCTTTAAATGATCAGTTGGTTTGAGGTCTTGGCTAAAAACAATTTTGTATGGATGTAAAGGTGTTTTCGTAAAATTCGCCACAAAGACGTCTGGGAGATGCCTAGTTCTTGTGAACGTCGAGAAATCGATAAATTTTGGTCTTCACGAACACTTTCACGTACGGCAGCAATATTCTCTTCACTTCTTGCATTTATTTCTCTCACTGGCACTGTAACATCATGAAGTGTAAAATTTGTTTCAAACTTCTTCATTAAACATTCAACTGTTCTTTTATCCGGACGATTATAAAGACCAAAAATTGGAGATAAAGCACGTAAAGTTAGAGTAACAGATTAATTTGGATTATTTGTAAACATTGTTGGGGTGTGTGCCTTTTCATGATTAAATGGTAGACATTGACAAATACAACTGTCAATGTCACAAATGAACAGTGGCTGCTGTGGGCCAGTAATGTTAATTTAAAAATGGGGCGTTCCCATTGAAAGACCCTTTACTTTCATTTCTGCATATCAGGATTTTCGATATCTCTATCAGGACGCAAAATATTAGAAATATTTTTCCAACTGTACAGTTCTTATTTAGAAAAAATGCAAAAAGTTGGAGAAACAATGGTTCGCTTAAATTCATCTGCCGATTGCCAGAAGCAATCTTTGATTGATTCGGTCTTTACTTGATGGAAACTCATTTTAATTAAAAAATATTTTAAGAGACAGTATTTTAATTTCCACAAAAATGTTTATAATACAACAACGATGTGGATTCTTCAGATATCTACATTCTACTGACCAGTAGAATAAAGGGTCAATGCCCTTGTAATTTATACCCATTTGAGAATAATTTTTTCAACGCAGAGCGCAAAAAATTTTAAATGGCGAAATTTCAAATGAACTAATGATTTCTAGAACTTTTTTTGAGAGATTTGTGGACGCTCAGTATAATTTTATGAACTATTGAGATGGTAAAAGCAAGCCTGAATAAATTAAAAATATTAGGTATTATCCTTGAATTATTTTTGTTGAAGAATGAGGATGTATTATTATAATTCATAAGTTCATAGGGGCTTGCCTCCAACTAAACAACCAGTTTCATTTTTATGCGTCTAAACTCAAGTCGATTATACCTTACTTGAACTTATAAAGGATTTATTAAGGCAACTCACCGTCTGAATAGTATGGAAACGCCCATTTTCTGCAATGAAATATACCCCTGAAAATAAAGAAATCAATCAGAAGCAATATTAAAACTGGAAGATTAAATTACATTTCTATATTTGACAAATAAAAGAGCAAAATGAAAATGGCTGTATGTAAATATTACAATAAATAATTCATAATTTAAATTTGATAACGTTACTTGAAATATTTCACGTCATAGGCTATAAATCTAGTAAGAGATGAATCATTTTCAAATTTTTCATTATACTCCTTTTATGAGTTTGTTACCGTTTTTGCATTTATATATCAAAAATCTCTTGACATTTAGTAGAATTTAGGCAACATTAGACAAAAGGTAGGCGCCCATGAGATTACTGTCTTCACCTCCATTTCCACGACAGCAAATTAGTTAAGAAACCTGGGGTCTCATTTCAGAATATTACGTTGTATGCAAATAATTATCAGTCAACCCGACTAAATTATGTGGGAACACTTGAAATATCTAAAAATCATCATGAATAAATTGAGGGTGTTTCATAGCTTGTATAGCCAAGAAGGAACGAACGGAATTAAGGCAAAGTGTCAAAATTTCGTTATCAAGGCTATTGCGATAATAATACTAGATTCAAATAAAAAATAAAATATTATTGGTAATATAATATTGAAATATTCTTCACTATAAAATATAGAAATTTAATGAATTACGTATGGAACAAAACATTTAGTATATTAAGTTATCCTTATTCAATAAATAACAAATAAGGAACACAGAGAATTTATGGATTTTATTTTCTCAATAAGGAGAATGTATGTAAAATATAATTAAATGGAAATATTTCAGGTAAAATCGAACTTTTTGCCTGCTTGCTCTAGACAATAGCACGCTATCGTTTCGCCCAAATGTCTGTAATTCCCTATTTTCTTTATGCCTGTGTTTGTATTAAGGCGATTGTTATTATATTATATATTAAAAACTTCGCTTCTTAATAAAATAATCGTCCTTTACTTTATGGTGTATATTTCCAGGTAACGAAGGCCTTGAATATCAATAGTTACTTTTGTAGTTGTTAAGTTTTCATGAAAAGACAACCAAGAAAAAGGTCTATATTTAAAATAATAAGAAGCGGTTTTTTCTTGATAGAAGGATAATTTTGCTTTTATACGTCTATTAAATAAAAGCAGTGCTTATTATAAGACATTAATTTAATTCTAAAAATAAAAAAAAAAATTTTTAAATTGAAATCGTAGAAGACTAACAGTTTTTGCATTTATGAGTACACTAGGGCAAGTTCTCTATTAGGCTTGGTCTCACATTGTATCAAGAATTTCAAATACTTAGCTATGGTTTAGCTTAGGTGTTTATAGAGCAGAACGTTTTTATTTTAAACAAAAATCTCCTAACACTTGAATTTAAGCAACATGAGACGAAAGGTAGGCGCCCCTGATATTACTATCTTCATCTCCATTCTGACAAATTAGTAAAAAAAAGGGGTTTCATTCCAGAAAAATGTTATTTCAAGAAGATAAAGTTCTATGCGAATAATTATCAGTCGTTACAACTAAATTATGTGTGATCATTTGAAATGCTTGAAAATCATTATGAATAAATTGCTTGTAAACCAAAGAAGTAACGGAAAGAATTAAGTTGATATGTCAAAAATTTGGTATAAAGGCTATTACGATAATAATAATAGATTCAAATTAGAAATAAAATATTCTTGGTAGTAAAATATTGAAATATTCTTAACTTAAACATATAGGCGTTTTAAAAATTATGTATGGAAGGAAACATCTTATAAATTAAGTCATCCTTATTCAAAAAAGAACAAATAAGGAGCTCCTGGCTTTCAGAGTATTAATGGATTTAATTTTTCCCAATAAGGAGAACATATTTAAAATCAAATCAAAGAGAAAATATTTCAGGTAAAATCTTAGCTTTTTGCGCGCTTGCTCTAGGGAGTTTTGCTCAAATCTCTGTAATTTTCAAATTTTGAGCATGTTGGACTCACTGATGGAGGAAGAAACCGAAGTCAAAAGTTATTCAGTCCGGCCGCTCCGTCCGTGAACTTTCGAACAGAAAGAGCTAGAGACTTGAAACTTCCAGGATAGTTTTGGGGTCTAAATATCTTGGTCAAGTTTGTTAATAGCCAAAATCGGTCCTTTGGTTCCGAAGTTATTCAGATTTGAAACATTTTTTCCATTTTTCCGATAATACCGCAACTAATCATTCGATTGAAATGAAATTTGATAATTAGATGTATAATAATGACACAAATATTTCCGCCAACTTTCGTGAGAATCGGCTGAATTCCGAACAAAAGGACCAAGAACTGAAATATATCCAGAATCTAAATGTATCAGTTGTTTTCAAAAATAAACAGAATCGGCCCAATGTTTCCTGAATTATTCTTATTTGTAATTTTATTTTTCGAATGTTTTCGAAATTATAAATTCCATCGACTTCAAATTCAGTATTTAGATGTGAAATAATGATACGAAGGCTAATAAAAATTTAATTGAATTGGTCTTTAATTGATGAAAATTCATTTAAATTAAATAAAGTAATAAAGATTATTTCCACAATTTCCACAAAATTTAACGACAATTGTAGCTTCTTCAAGTTTACACTTTAAAATAACTCTGAAAATTACACCTTCACGTCTTATATTGCTAAAAACTTCAAAAGGGGGGAGGTACAAATAGCTAACAATTTTCGGAAACAAAGATAAGAAAAACATTTACAAAAAGGTATAAAAGTAACCATCAATTAAAACAAATACCAATAAAGAAAAATAATATATTGGGGCCAATTATTGAAAAAACCTCACTAAGTGAAAATATTCAATAATGGAGATCTTGCGACTTGACTTTTCAGTTTCTTGTATACTAATTTCTTCTGCTTAAAAGTGTGAGTCATGTACTTTTGATTTCATTATGGATAATTTCTTAGTTATTGTTGAAATTCCTTCAAATGACTGGCATATGTTAGTACGAGATGTCTGACGTGTAACTCCGCTGGTGTTCCTGATTTCTTTTCTTGAAGAATCTACCTGTTTGACCAATATACACCATAGGGCAATCATTACAAGTCAACTTATAGACTTCAGATTTATTGCCTTTATTTGTTTGATCTTTGTTATTTTTATATGAATTCCCAAATTATTAAACGTTCTAAAAGTTACATTCGAGTCAAATTTCATTTTAAAATAATTGACATATTCTATTTAAATAGAGAATAAAAATATATCATTTAGTCAAATCTTTTATAACAGGGTAAACTAAATTCAATGCTATTTTCTTTTGTTTTTTTTATTCTGTCTATTAGAATTGTACTATGGCCGTTTTTGGATGCAATTTGCCTAATAATAATCATTTGTTCGAACAATTTATCGTGATTGATATGTATGTTAATCAATCTATGGATCATACTGAAATATACTGCCATCCTTTTAACCAGAAAATGACAGCATATCAGAGAATTAACCATAGAGAATTAACCATAGAGACCACAGTGTTGGCGAAGCAATTGTCGTTAAATCAATAAATCGTGGAAATAATCTTTATTATTTTATATTTGATTGTTTCGGTCTTCACTTGGTGGAAACTCATTTTCATTAAAAAAAATGTATATGAGACAGTAATTTATTTCTACAAAAATGTTCGTACTACTACAACAATTGTTTCACCACGATGTGGCTTCTTCAGGTATTACATTGTACTGTCTGATGGTATTCAGTGTAACCGAGTTTAAATACATTTTTAGGTACGTGACCAAATAATGGAAGCACAAGTCATAAAAACTCTAGGTGTTTGGAGGTGTTTTGGAGTTTGCCGCTAAAAATGCCATTAAGGAAAAGTCTCCATTACTGAATATTTTTCCTTAATGGCATTTTTAGCGGCAAACTCCAATAAACACCTAAAGTTTTTATGACTTGTGCTTCCATTATTTGGTCACGTACCTAAAAATGTATTTAAACTCGGTTACACTGAATACCATCAGACAGTACAATGTAATACCTGAAGAAGCCACATCGTGGTGAAACAATTTTTGTAGTAGTACAAACATTTTTGTGGAAATAAATTACTGTCTCATATACATTTCTTTATTATTTTGTTCAACGATGGCTAATACCTAATTTCTAGAATAAATTACGAGAATTATGATTTTTTTTTTGATGCCGGCAAAAAGTTTGAAAACTGTATGAAGTTATTTTGCTCATTTAGTCTTTTTCCATTCTTTTTCGCTAATATGTAATTATGCAGATCAAAGGGAGAAGGATGCCGCCCTTTAACCCTGTATTTTTTATTTTTCTTTTCTTCAGATCAGTTTTGAAATTGCAAAAAATGACGTTTATTCGAATTTCGGATGACAGAATATGGAATTCTGCGTTTTTATTTATTACGTGTAGCTTCTTTCAGAATTAATTCCCAGATTGGAAATTTTTAAGATTAATGGACTGTTGAACAAGCGCACAAATGCTTCCAGCTTCACGTACTTCCATAGCAATTGTTTAAATATCCACATCAGCCGAATTTTCGGTGATTTTTTCCGCAATTTCCCTACTATAACTTTCGATGTTCGGTTTAAAAGCGTCTCTACAAGAACTTTGTTGTGATAACATTAACACATAGTCAAACAGAAAGAAACCCAAAGGTGTTAATTTACAACTTCTTAGACGAAAATGTAGGCCGGCAGCTCAGTGGCCCTAAGCTGGCTCGTAACCGGAAGGTCGCAGGTTCGAACCCTGTTCAGATGGGAAAGAAATTTTCTAGCTGGACGGGTGTCGGCTACCATTTCACTGTTGGGTCGAAAATTAATAGTGCTGTGACCTAAAGTGGCGCAAGATTGTAGTAATAAAGGCAACCCAGAACACAACTGAACTCCAAACTCGCACAAGTTGAAGAAGCTGCTGAGGAAGATCTAGAAGTATCAGGATAATAATAATAAATTCCTTTTCTTGATATT
The DNA here is from genome assembly GCA_034642435.1 of Megalocaria dilatata. NCBI lineage: Eukaryota > Metazoa > Arthropoda > Insecta > Coleoptera > Coccinellidae > Megalocaria > Megalocaria dilatata. The sequence continues at coordinate 40,327,762 of CM067856.1, read as the reverse complement.
ACAGACTCAACAAACTTCGAAGAGTTATTGGCAAAATATGATTTCACATAATCTCAATGTAATAACATATTCTCGTTATCATTAAGCGCCAATTTTCGTCATTAAAATTCTAACAATGATCTAAAACGTTACTTGCATTTTTAAAAATTGTGAAAAACACTGGCATGAAGTCAGAAAGAAGCTTTTGCGCGCTTATTCAAAAGTCCATTTTACTTGATAATTTTAAATCTTTGAATTACTTCTTAGGAAAGCTATATATAATTAATTTATTTATTTATTCATTCATTCATTCATTCGTTCTTTCATTCATTCATTCATTCATTCGTTCTTTCATTCAATCATTCATTTATTTATTCATTTATTTATTTATTAATTTATTTATTCATTCATTAATTTTTTATTTATTTATTTTTTCATTTGTTTATTTATTCATTTATTTATTTATTAATATATTTATTTATTCATTTATTTATTCATTAATTTATTCATTCATTTATTCATTTACTCCTTTCTTCATTTATTCATTTATTCCTTCATTTATTTATTTATTTATTCATGTATTCATCTATTCATCTATTTATTTATTCATTTATTTATTTATTTATTTATTTATTCATTATTTATACATTTATTTATTCACTTGTTTGTTTGTTTATTTATTTATTTGTTTATTTATTCGTCTAATTATGTATTTATTTATTTACTCCTGCACAATAATCACAAATAATAGTACAAGCACATTTTTTTTAAAGTGACACCTAAACCAAGCTCCTGAGTGTCATGCAGATAGGTTATAAATAAATGTAATAGTACTAACATAAACAAAATATACCAAACAAAAAACACAATAAAAAAAATCATTAATGATATGCAGATTGAAATTTGAAATGTAAAGAAAAAACTGCGAAACCATTGAACCGATTTTGCCCATTAACAAACTCAGCCGAAATATTTAGACCCTTAACCTACCCTGAAAGTTTCATGTCACTAGCTCTTTCCGTTAGAAAATTAGTGTGTTTACGGACGGACCGGTCGTACAGAATCACATTTGACTTGGGATTATTCATCAGTGAGTCCATTTAAGCCCGTTTAAGACCATTTTCGGTTCAAAATTTGAAAATTATAGACATTTACGCGAAACGACAACACATCTAGAACAAAAATTATTCAGGAAAAACTTAATCAAATTGAACTTTTAACATTGTTCATCTGCGAAATCATCCACATTTGGACTGAGGTAAATTGGGTAGGATCGTCGTCATTTTTTAGCATTTTTCGCACCTTTTGAAGTCACACTGTATATTGAATTAGCCCATAATTATTTCCATTCCTGACTAACCGAAAAACAAACAAAGATTCTATCTCTCTTTCAGTAATATATGCAATCTATATAAATTAAGAGAATTGTTCATACATAATGTTGGTGGTTCTGCGATACAATATTGTGTAAATATTAAGAAACTAATCCTTACGATCAATTGAATAAACCTTGTTATCGCTGATGATTTTTAATGTATACAACATGTGAATTAAAAATGACATATTTTCAACAAATTATACATAATATTCCATGGCATCTCCGGAAGAAATTGAATTGGTTTTGAATAATATTTACAGCGAAGACACAACAATCCATAAATAAAGATAAGAATAGTAAAAATCCGATAAGACTAAGAAATAGGACTTACTGAGAATACTACTTCTACACTATCAGATTTGCGAAAACGACTTAGGACCTTTCACCAATAAGATATCAGACTTCTCTCTGTAGAAAGCAACCAAAAGGTTTCACAATTAATTGAATACTATCGATCTGGTCGAGCAGTGTTAACTTTTACGGATTTTATCATTCCATTATCGTGGCAATGTGATGGAAGACATTTTTGCATCTGCTTGAGTGAAATGGCCGTATTACAAAAGATCTGTCGAGATTTGTGTGAAGCAATAATAAATTTGTTGTTGTTGTTGAGCACTTATTTGGTACGGTGAGGTTTCTCAACTGATTGAACGTCATATACTTATTTTGTTAACTCGTTTCAATTGAATGGAAAAATTTGACTGTTGCAGGAAAGATATTGTCGAGCATAGAAACTGGAAATCTGTTACTGATATATTCTTGATAATTGTAAAATACACAATGTGTGTTTGTTCAAAGCTTATCTAAATAGAATCTTAAAGTTACTTCGATATATTATCATACATATGCTGTTCATCTTTTCATTATTTTACTTGTAACATCTAATGGAATGAAAGTATTAATAGTTACAAAATTTACATATATACGCGAGCTCAAAATCTAGAAATATTAGAAATAGCGCAGCTAGAAAAACAAAGAACTTTATAATATAATCTTATGTCTAATTAAAAACAACTCTTAATCAGAACAAAAACTAATGAAAAAAAATTTTAATATGTGCAATTATGTAATGTATTTCAGGTAATAAAAAATTTTTCGACAAAAATTATAAAATAAAAAAATTAATAAGGAATCTGTCCACCGCGAGCTTATTTTATTTTTTATTGGTGCATCTTCAATGTCATTCCATACCAAGAATGAGATTAATCAGCTGTTCTTGAGAAATAGTTGTTTACGATTTTGAAAATGGTTTCGATTCCTGAAAATACGTCTCTGAAGTATATCCCACATTTGTTCTATTGAATTAAGATGTGGAGAATGAGAAGGAATATTATATTCTTCCAGGAAATTTCTCGTCATTCTTGCTGGTACATGCATCATGAGACAAATATCTGACTCAACAACATTTTTGTATGGAAGCACATAAGGTTCAGAAACATTCCTTATATAATCATTGACTTTCAAAACGAGTTCTACTACCAAGCGAAATTCTACCCCAGGAAATGATTATATCGCCCCTTGTTTCCTTTAAACTTACGCGGTCTTCCTGAAACTGGTCTATGCCTCATATCCATGCTATTTTTTATCCTCTTTATTGTCTCATATACAGTACTTTTTTCCAGTTCAGTCAATTTTGCACTAATTTTTTAACGTTCCGAAAACCTTTTCCATACAAATATTCTACCTGTTTTCTTTTTTCTAGTTGCGACATTATTTCATAAATTGTATACCTGTTGACAATCAGAAACAGTATTTGATAAATAGTTTTGTTATGCAACTTTGGCCATAGTCGACTATCCGCCCAACCTATTTTATACATTAGTTTTGTCTCAGAATGTTACAAAAAAGAAGTATATTAAAATAATGGAAGATAATAAATTCCGAATACTTTCTAGACGGACTATACAAATGACTAGCAAGTTTTCTTTGCAAACTGAATCATAATTCATAAAGGGAATATCCTTTGTCCTCGAACATCTATGGATCAAAATAGCCATGTACAACACAATAGGATAACATCAACACTCAGCTGCATGTAATTCAACCAAAAATAGACAAACCAACAGAAATCATTTTGAGCTGACAAGATAAAACAGCGAAGACTAAGAATAGATCATGTCAAGTTAACCCACAGTTCTGATGTCCTCAGAAGAACAATCCAAATGTGATTAGCTACCATACCAATCTAACTTAGGACCATATGTTATCTCATTGTCCACAATATGAATAGAAGACATTAAAGATATGTTCAGCTCGACAACCCAAATCGACCTGGCTCAAGTAATGTTAACTATACAATCTCATATAAATGAAATTGGGTTATAACTAACCCAGTTTCATTTAATGTATAACACTACATATTGTGTCATTTTCACTATATCCAATATTAATAAACCAAAAATTATAATTGAAAGTGTAAATAATTATATCTGGTGTAAATGACGTAGACGTTGAGTCACGTTAATTCAAATAAAAAAATGAACTATATATATGGTGAAAATATATGTGGATACAAACATAAATAATTTTACTTAAAAAAAGACTCAGTGTACATATATTTCACCATTTATTCAGAAACCTGACATTGTTTCTGTCATTTTTCACGACTATCCTCTGAGGATCATACAAATCATCATATAAATAGGCACTATTATTTGGATGGACATGGACACTAGTGAGGAGCCTGGTTGTGCAAATCTGATGGTCGATTCCTTCCTGGATTGTCCTGCAAGATGATTTTACTTCACAAATCACTTCCGCCATTTTGTTTCGCTAATTGTTCCTTCGCCAAAAAGTTGCTTAGGATCGCGAAACGATTGCCCCTCTATTTTTTTTTCATAATGTTGCAGTATAATATTAGGAATACGAGTATGAGTTTTTTCTTCGAAAGAAATAGAAAATATTATTTTGGAAAATTTTTAACAATTTTGTTATACATGTTTCTTAGGCTAAAATTAATAAACAGTTCAATATTGGACAGCTAGAATCCAAGATCAGTCAATAATGTGTGTTGAACCTCCATGATGCATTATACACCTATTCACACATCTGGTTATACTTCGTTCGATTTTTCTTGAGGTGTATAGTATCTCAGACTATCTGTACCTCATGGAGAAGGTGCGCCAAAGTCTGTATAGGAAATTCAATAATCTTGTATTCAAAATTTCCCAGACGGGCTTAATGGGTATAAGATCCCCAGATCAGGATGGCCACAGCTTACTGTCCTCGCCAGGGCCGTCTTTAAACTATTTGAGGCCCTGGGCACATTAGGATCATGGGGCCCCTATGACCTTGAGAAAACACTATTTAGTTACAATAGATAAAGAATGGGGCCCCCTAAGGGGGCCCCATTCGATCGCGGGGCCCTGGGCACGTGCCCATAGTGCCCAGTGGGGAAGAGGGGCCTGGTCCTCGCCCATTTCAAGTAGAGCGAAGTAAAAGCGTTCGACGACCGTTCCGACATGGAACACAAGGTCACTGGCGTCATAGGCAGACCTGCACACCACGCCTATCTGAAGAGTTCAGGTGCGCAAGCTCGGAACGAAAAGCCGCTTCCCGAATTAAGAGGTTGAAGCTCCCTCATAAGGATCCGCATTCCATAAGAGCTTCATGAGAATCAAATTTTATATCAAACTTCCATCACAAATTCGAAACGTTTGTTTATTTCTAGAATCATCCTAAAATATTTAAAAACACTAACGGTAATTATATTCAATTCTAATATGTATGACTGAGTGGAGCTTCTTATGTTTCCAGCTCTCATTGGATTTACAGCATCCCTTTTTATATGTTTGATTTAATATGTATGTATATCGAAATTATGTCTAAGATCCCCAGTTCAATTATATCCACTGATATCATAGTGTGCAAGCAAATCATAATATAATCATAGATTAACAATAATATAGTCTTGTTGATCTATGAATATAATTGTATTCTAGATTGCATATTTAAGATGAGAAAAATCAAGTTAGGTATTTTAGGGGAATCCCGGAAATTAAATATCATTCTATGAACTGCCCATCATTGTATTTCTACACTGCTATTTTGGGGTAATAGATGTCAGCACGCATAATTATTATCCAGATTCCTTCTATCTGACTCTTTTACTAACTTGTATGACAAATGAAACGATGACAATGACACTATTGACAACTTGATATCCTGTTTTTGACACACGAATATCAAAACAGCTGACACCCCCAGATTTTCGTTGAAAAGCTAGCATTGAGAAATGTTATTTGATATGTGTTTTTCTATTATTTGAATAAAATAAAAAATAAGTAAGTTTCTTGTTGTGTTGCAGTCCATTGTACTTAGATGGCATGGGTATTTATATGTGTGAAACTGCGGTTAATTCACTTTTTACATTGTTTATTCGTTTTAAGGAAATGAAAAAATGATGCCGATCAGAGATAATCAAGATGTTGCGTGTTTCTTCGTCACAAAACACTCATGGAAAGGAAAGTGAGTAAAAATAGTTTATTTTATATTTCGCAACTCATGATTTATTAATTTAAGGTATAAAAGAATATTCTCTGTTGGGTCCTTGGGCATAACAACATATAATCCAAATACCCTAGAGGTAACAAATCGGTGGATCTACAATGATTTCATTTCCCTCCAACCATTGCCAAAAGCTGGCAATACAAATAATGAGTTTGTAATAAGTATGAAAAAACAGAACAAAGTTGATACTATGAGGTTTTCATCTGATCATCGAACACAGTTGTTGACAGAAGCTCTCAAATTTCGAAATCACTTTGCAGAAAAACCTAAAGAGATATTGGTGAGTTTGTATACCACTGTAAATATTTATATGTTTATTAATGTTTCATATTACATTTGATAGTGCAGTATATTTTATTTTATTTTTAAAGGATTATTTATACAAATATATTTGTTGTTACTATGAAGTATAATTTTGTTCAAAAATAGTCAGCAAAGATAATTTTTATCATGATAATAAGAAAGCTAAAAGAAGTGATAATGCATAATCAAACATTCTTCTTTTTACGTAGCTTTTTTACAGTTATTCATAATATTTCTTTGTAATATTGCAGCGATATCATGCTTATAAACATCATTGGTCTGATGTACGGTTACCTGTAGTATTAGAAGTTACACCTTATTCTTTGGATCAGTTGGATCCAACCACAAATGTAGTTCTTGCCAGTTACAACTTCAAAGATTTTGAAGGAATATGTATTACATCAGATTATCCAGGTAAGTACTGCAAAAAAATCTACATTTCCTTGTTTCATATTTATATTTCTTATTCAGGTGGCTTTGTGATAGTTTGTGGAGGCTTTGGAAGACTTCACTTATTCCAGTCAAGTGAATATGAGGAAATAAAAATCAAATTGATAGAAAGTGCTGCAATTAATTTGGGATTAACTCTGAAAGTATTGAGCACTCCCATTACTTTGGAGGATTTCCAAAAACAAAGATTTGGCAAATACAGGTCAGTATCAATTTTAATATTATAATGTGTAATGTAACTTACAGCTGTATCATTCCTGAAATTTAGCACATGTTTGAATATAATCTGTTGTTGGCACAATTTACTATTAACATGCAACACTACCAAATAAGTATAATGGATAACCCTCTAAGCAACCTATTTTAATGATTAATCATCCAATATGAAGGAGGTGTCTTATTTTGTTTACAAACAATACCACGCCACCCTGTCACGTCTCATATCTCCTACTTATTTTGATTAGCACGTATAAATACAGACAATGTTTTCCTTTGTTGTGACAAGATTGGGGACTCTGTAATGTACCACTGTTGGTTTACCGCAGTACTTTGCCTATTAATTTCAGTATTTTGAAATAACAGGCAGTTGCAAATTCATTAATCTCGATGATTAATTACGATATGTTGTAAGTGTGGTGTAGTTTAGCGAAGAGTTTTACTTCAAGGGCACTTGTATGTAGTTATCTTGATGATGAACTAGCTTTGTTTATCTAATAAGATTAACCAACGAGGATTGTAAGGAATTAAAGTAAAACACTCGTATTACACTCTCCTGTGATACTTTCATTCAATTGTAGCAACTGATAATACACCACACCCAGCTAGTCCCACTAAATACGCAACATGATCTTCTTGCCATGAATATTCGGCTTGACAGTTGATGATGAGATGCCTCATCATCAACCCTCTGATAATGTTAAAAGAGCTCAACCTCAAATTTCAACATGGATCTTTGAATCATGATGATTTTAGTTCTATCTAGGAATATAGACAGCAACTGCTGCCAAAAAGCCATAGGGGTTTTTGTTTGCCAAAACGATGACTTTAATTTAATTAATGTAATATAATAATTAAAGCCTTTTTGTACAATGAATGTTTTTATTTAATTTCTGTTATACCGTCTTTCAGTGATGATGAGCATTTAACATCAGTGTCTGAATTCTCGGTCTACAAAATTCATAAATGTAGGCATCCTGAGCCATTGAGAAGAACACTTTGTCTTTCTGAGACTTGTATTTTGGAAAGAGATCCACAGACCTATAATATTTGTACTTTAAGACCACTGGGGCATATATTCGCTTTGGTTAGAGACAATAATAATCCACAGATGTTCAGTATAGAATACATAGATGGTCAAATAAGAACTTATACGGCAATTGATAGGTGAGACTCTTCACTTATGTGAGTGCAATAAGTTTAATATAATTGATAATTCCAGAGATTCGTTATTAGCATCATTATTAGATGGAGTTAGAGCTTCAGGCAACAGAGATGTTCATATAAAGATGACGAACACGGAACGAGGCTTCAGATTAGGTCCTTTACATTTACCCGTTGAAGAAGAACCTGAAAGCATATATGTCAAATTTTTATATAATCTACCCCCCAAAAAATCATTTGCTGAATGCGTTAGAAGATTTAATGCAAATGCACCTTACAGTGGTTTGTTGTACAGCATCACACAAGATGTGAGTAATTCAACGAAACTGTGCACTATAGTATATTTCTTTACATAAGGAAGCCGTTCTTTAGTTGATTTACAATTGAATTCTTAATTATTTTTCTATTTTTCAGGGAATCTTTTCAGAAAATAAAGAAAAAATAATCATAGGAGCCCTGAATGCATTGGTCAAAAATGAAGGTGACCAAAAAATTATAAGTGTTGTTGATCTTGAAGCTCAGTTTCAAGCTTTAAGACGTTTGATTGCCAGTAAAGTAGGTTATGCTGCATTTACATCACTACCAGGGTAAGTTCACGAAGAGTAATGTTGACAATTTGAAGTATTTATTTCAAGTAATTTTTTTTAATGTTTAAATACTTTCAGGTTTAGAGAAGCTATTGGTTTGAAAGTAGTCAATGCTTTAAAGCGTAATGACTTTGCTGTAACACATGCAGCAATTGATATGGTATGTGCTCTAATGCATCCGATGCATGAGGAGAGTGATTTAAAGCAAGAACAACTGAATAAACTATCTTTACTTCAAACTAAGAACTTCTTAGAAAGCCTTTTGGATATGTGGACATCCCATATTGTAAGTCCACTATGTTTTTTTCTCAGAGAAATATTTTATGAAGAGTTTATTCATTTTAGAACCAAGGTACAGGAGCTCTTGTGGTATCAGCCATGTTGGATTTTTTGACATTTGCACTTTGTGTTCCATACAGTGAGACCACAGATGGAAGACATTTTGACATATTGCTGGATATGGTATCAGAAAGGGGTAGATCCTTATTTCGACTTTTCCAGGTGATAACGCTTGAAAATTTAAAATGGGACTGGATATTAGTTAATTACTTTCCGATTTTTTTTTGTTTATATCATCTCATTTCAAGTTTAGTTTTGACATTGAGCTCAAACTAATACATTTAAGATGCGAAAAATGTTAATTTTAGGATAAAGCTTCCGTAGCTCTTCTTTAAGTGGTAATTACTGCCATCAGTCTTCTTTAGAGATATTTCCATATACTATTATTTTTATTACTATATATGTTATTGAAAAGAAAAATTTCATCAAATATAATACTTTATTCTAAGCACCCCTCAATGGCAATCATCAAAGGAGCAGGACTGGTTATGCGTGCTCTTATAGAAGAAGGAGAACCTGAAACTGCGGCTAGAATGCAAGAATTAGCACTTGCAGAGGGAGCTTTGCCTAGTCATCTTCTTGCAGCTCTTTACACTCAAGGATCTGATGGCAGACTTCTGACCCACCGTCAGTTGTCTAGACATCTCGTTGGTCTGTGGGTCACAGGAAATCCTATAGCAATGGGACTACTAAAAAGAATATTGGTAAAACTCCTAAATATATAATTGAAGAAATTTTATGATTTCTTATTAAAGAGAGTATTGAAGAAATAGCTATAATATAAATTTGTAGGTTTACTTTATTCAAACTATTTTCTAGTAAAATAAGTGAATATTAATATGAGAACAGCATAATAATTGCATAAATCTGTATATTTGTGAAAAAAATTTGTACTTTCCACTATTCTTTTCATTTTACAGATTACACATCAATTATTTTTTATCTTACAGCCGACTGGATTGACTAGTTTCCTAGATTCTCAAGATAAGGTTCCTGAAAATGCTATAGAACAAGAACTGCTGAACTATAGGGATAACCTCAAGCTGGCTCAAGACCATGCTTCTCGTAATAAGAAAAATCCCAATTGGTTGGCTGTTGAACGTAAGATCAAATTAATGGAGAAGCAAGTTGAACATTACACAAACTTGGCGATACAACACTGGGGTGCTAGGGTTGGACTGTCAGTTGATAGGAAAGATAAAAATAGGGAGAGACCTATCGTATTGAGGAAAAGAAGAGAAAGAATCAAGGCAGAAGCAAATTGGGCTCTTTTTTATTATCAGTTTAATCAAGATCACGCTCTTCCAAATCTTATTTGGAACCATAAGGTAAATTAAAATTTTTTAATATACCAAGTGTTTGATATTGAAACGAAATGGAATGAGCTGGTTTACATTTTTTATTTCTGATAAAGTTGATATAGTACTACTATTTCCTAATATTCAGAGTAGATTTAGCTCAGTTCTGAAATAAATTATACAGATGCTCATACAACACGTATGAAACTATACTTTATATTATTATAAATAAAGAGTAAAATAGTAAATCACAATAAGATTCAGTACATCTATCATATAGCTACTCATAGATTTTTTGGTCTTCCGTTGGAGCAGTGTAGAATGATCGATTCTGAATGTTACATCAGCAGTTTCCTAGAAGTGCTTGGAAAAATCAGGAAAACCAATCGCTGACGACATCCTCTACCATGACAATGCTCTCACACATCAGCTCAAACAAAAACTTTTTCGAGTAGTCAAAACATCAAACTGATGGGTCATCCACTATAAGTTTTTCTTATTCTCATAGTTCGAAAATAAATTGCAGAGTCAACATTTTCGACGCCTGAAGAAATCATATGTTTTGAAAGTACCTCAACCGAAATGGAAAAAGTTCTTCGAAAATTGGTTCAAATGCATGCAGAAGTATTTTGATCGTAATGGAGATTATTTTGAAATACAATAAAGCTATTTCCTATTAGCAAAATTTGTTTATCTCAAAACTTAAGTAACAATCCTCTTAATATAATAGGATGTGAAAAAGTTAATACTTTTCAGTATCGAATATGAGATAAAATGAAATGAGTAATTTGGTCTGTCAGGGAAATTGTAGTATCTATGAAGCACCAACAGAGCAACTTTTTTTCAGACTAGAGAGGAACTACGAAGTGCCTTGGAGAATGAAGTGAGGCTCTTTAGCAATGATAGGGAATTAGCAAGAGCAGCTCTAGTTGCTTGGAACCACCAAGAATTCGAAATAACCTATCATTGCTTAGCAGATGAGATTAAAATTGGCGATTATTATCTAAGATTACTCTTAGAGATGGATGAAAATAATGATGATTCTCCAATAAGAAGATCGTAAGTTTGAAATTCATTAATTTATCACTGTTGACTATAATTGTATCTTATTTTTTTAAGCTATGAATTCTTCAACGATCTCTACCATAGATTTTTGTTAACTAGTAAAGTAGAAATGAAATGTATGTGTCTTCAAGCAATGTCTATTGTTTATGGACGTTATTATGAAGATATAGGACCCTTTAGTGATACTAAATATATAATAAGTATGTTAGAAAGAGTAAGTAAGAAATTATTGTATTTTTAAAACTATTATTGGCTTTCCCATTAGTGATCTTAGCTAAGTAAAATTTGAGACTAGAGAAATAGAATGAATGTGATTTTGAAGATGAGTGAAGACTCAACTAGATTGTACAGCATGTGATATCAATAACTAGAGTTGTGGGAGAAAACAATTGTGCCAAATGTTCTTGCTTGTTCAAATAACAACATCCAATGTTTTCCATTATTACATATTTTGAAATCAAGTCTGTAGTTTTAGAACAAAAGATTCTCAATGATATTTATTTTTGGCCAGTATGAAGCAAAAATATATTTAGAATGCTTAAGACTCATTCTTAGGTCTCAATAAGATGATCTTATTTTTTAGAACTGTCAGCATGTGTATCAGATTTTAGTATCCGATGTCTGGAAACGTTTTGGACAAATGTGTTCAAGAACAAAGATAGCTGTGAGAGTAGTATATTAGAGAAGATATTTGTTCCAATTAATTTGATATTAGACTAAATAACTGAATGAATCGGAAATAATCTTTTATTAAATATTTTCCCTTAATTACTCATATTTCATGCTTTTATTGAAGTGAATAATATTCCATGAAATACGTGGAAGAAACTTTCTAGTGCTGTTTAGCAATTGTAATTCATTTACAATTTTACAACTTGTTAGCATACATATACAGGTATGCAAAAGACAGTCGAAAACATAGGAAATTCAATGTTAATCTAGAGGACGATGTCGGTCCAGTGGAGCAGTGGTAGAATCAAAACCTCAGCACGATGCAATGACGAAAAAACGACTTCTGTCTCAATGGCAGTGGGGCGATGCTTCGATCGAAACGAGCTGTGCAGAGCCTCGTTTATTCGTCATCGCATCACGCTGAGGTTTTATTGGTTAGATGCCTTGCCTTTACTTGACTGCACTCCAAATATAAATTTTTTGATTCTCTTTACAAGAAACCTGATTCAGAGTGATAGTTATATATTATAATTTATGTAATATTTATTGTAAAATTTTTTTAGTGTGTGGATAAAATGGAACGTGATAGACTAGTCATGTTCATAAACAAACTTATTCTTCATCACAAGAATGTCAGGGATATAGTTGATGCTGGTGGTGTTCGTATATTTGTTGATTTGATGACACTAGCCCATCTCCATACTTCAAGAGCTGTGATACCTACCCAGACAAACGTTATAGAGGCAGGACCAGGTATGCAAATTATACAGGAGAAAGAGTGGCATTATATAAGAAATACAGAAGAGGGAAGACAGGGACCAGTCAGTTTCAATGAGGTAATTTAATATGGTAGACAAATTGATTCATTTTAGTTCAGTTAGGTATTGAAATTTATTTTTTTCTTTCATTTAACTAGTCCCTTGAGCTATCCCGTGTTATACAGAGTACTCTAAAATATCCAGGATTTTACAGATTACTCTAAGATATCTGGGATTATACGCAGTACTCTAAAGAATGCTAACCTTTTTATCGTAATCTTTTAGTGACGGGAGAATGGGACGTTACATTGTGTAGACAACCCAAATTACACTTAACGAGAGCAAGGCAACAGTGACAGGAGGTTCAAATATTCAAGTCACAGTAACGTCAGAATAATATATTTATATTAGTAATATTAAACAGCAATCACCCTCAATGAATGGAAACAAACATTTATCAGCCTGCTGTTAAATCTACTCTACTTAGTGGTTCGTAAAGCTCCACAGTGAACCCAATAGCGCCCCGGATCTGAATGACTAATTTCTACATATCGTTAGGTGGGTAACTTGCTCGAATCGGATATTATTCTTATATAGCCATCGTGCACCTACAAATGGACTTCCGGTAACCAGTGCAGAACATAACAGTTACAAGGGGTAAGAATTTGAAAGGACAGTAAGGTGGGTAACGTGGTATGCCCAGGAGATCTCCTTGAAGAGGGGATCTAACATAATTCAAGGCGATCGGAAAATTTACTATCAAATAGGCCTCCTCGGGATGGCCAAAGCCCAGGAAAGCTCAGATATTACTAAAGAGCGAACCAAACACTACCTGAAGGCTCACACTAACTAATCCTGGGGATATCACAATACCTTGTGATTACTAGCAATCACTCACACATTCTCAAGGTAGCGTTGGATATTTGGAGCTATTTATTGCCTCTATACGATACGTCATCCTCTACCAGGAGTGCTCAGTGATCTACCCTAAAGAACGCCACTGGTTCACAAGAAATACAGTCTCTCAAAGTAAGTGGGCGCATGCATATAGCAAATATGTAACATAAACTGACTAGGATATTATAAAATAGATACAGTACCCCATCACCTAAGCTTTTTAATGGATGTTACAGTAAAAAAAACAAAGAAATAGGTAACCGAGAGATCACACAAGGGTACATGCAAATCAGCCACATATCAGGCACTTCGAATACCATGAACAGTACAAATAAAGAACCATTATTAATAAAACAACAGACAACAACCAGGCACCGAGAGAAAGTATATAATGTAATAATGCCGCTTTAGTTATATACAAAGGCAATGCATTTTAGTAAAACATTTAGGTCGGATTAAATAACACTGAAGCAAAAATACAAGAGTGAAAAGCGACGAGTGGAAGTACCTTGAATGAGCGTGCAATCACTAATTTTACATTAAAACGGAGGCGGTATTCAAAGCGTAAAGCATGCAATTAATCAGAAGCATTTAAAAGAAGTTTACTTACTAAGAGTTACCAAGAGGGACTGTTGTAAGTACTTTTATCTTGATTATGTTTTTAAGTCGCACAGGAGGTATATTTCCAAGAATCTTCCTCTCGGCTGCTTCAAAATACGATGGGAACACCATAAGGACGGTCTTCTCTTTGTTATTGTCACTCATCGCATACGTGTCAAGATACAGTGTCACAGAATATTTGATACATAAATAACGCGGGTAAATGCCGTGATATGATGATGTAATTTATATAATCTATGAGGGATTCTGTCACTCGTATTATCCTTAAAGAATACAGATTTCTTCACCCAGAAATACAAATAAATATTTGGAAAAACAATTCATTTCTTTACTTAATCTATGTTTAGTTCAACACTTTTTTTTGCGATCTTTGCCTTAGATACCTCCTGTCAGAGTGAGAATCATCAAGTTACTCAAAATATCTATCAACTTCAAATCTACCTCTTCGTTGGTGACAAATTTCACGAAGTTTTCAGGCAGCAAATTATCTGAGGGAGTGCATAGGGTGTGTGAGATAGCAGTTTCAACTTTTAAGTCACTGATTTTGTTTGTCACTATAAAAGATGTGTGAACTATTGCATCAGCTTAAGGGAAGAAAAGTTATTTCTTTCCGAAATGAGGTTTTTTCCTCATTTTCTCACTCAAACCCAACAATAAGGCTGCATAATGATTGTTTTTCCCTTTCTAATAATGAGAAATAAAATCTCAAATAAAAATTACCAGGTGTATAAGTATGAAACCAGAATTTCCCTAAAGATGGTGCTAGCCATCACAGTATTGGCTTTATGTTATCATTGAATGCTTATCGAAGCTTACGGCGAAGATACTCTTGGTAAAACAGCATTTCGAGTGGTTCCAAAAATTTAAAAGTGGTGATTTTGACGTGAGAAATGAAGAGAGTCGGAAATAACCTAAAAACTTCCCAGACAACGAATTGCAATATCCTTATTGGAGGAAGATAATACTCAAACTCAACAAAAACTTGCGATTAAATTGAATGTTACGCAAAAAGTTGTATCCGTTCATTTTAGAGCTATGGGAAAGATTCAGAAAGTGGCAAAATGGGTTTTGCATGAACTGAATGTAGGCAGCAAAAAACTCTAAGAAGCACTTGTGAAATTTTGCTCGACAGACACAAAATAAAGTTATTTCTTCATCCAATCGTTACAGGTGATGAAAAATGGAAATATTTTGAGAATCCAGGCGAACCATCGATATCACTGCAGGACCAAGCGCTTTTTGTCTGATAAGAAGGATGTAATCTATTATTAGCTGGTGAAATCGTAAACATTTATTTCTAACCAACAGCAAATGATCGATTTAGATCAAGCAAAAACAACCGGAATATGAAAAAAGGCAACACAAAGTCATTTTGCCCCTTGATAATGTTCCATCACACACAGCAAAACGGGTCAGGGAAACGACCTAGGCGTTCAGTTGGAAAATACTAGCTCATGCGGCTTGTTCTGGAGATTTAGCTTGGTCTGACTTATTATTCGCATCACTAGGACACGCGCTCGATAATTGGGTCGGTTCAAAAGAAGACTGTTTTTTGAAGTGGCATTCATCAACTGCCACAGAAGTGGGGAAAAATGTATATATAGCAATGTAGATAAGTTTGAATAAAATACTTATTATTTTCAAATAATAGACATGTAATTTTTACGAAAAACATGTACACCTAGTACATGACTCATCCCGCTTGTTTGAAGCTGATTTTCTCCTTTTAGCTCCTTGTTTTAATTGTTTCTTCATCTCCTATATGAAGTTTTAGAACCATGTTTCAATCCATACTTCTGAGCAAAAATTTGCTTTTATTATTGTGAAGCTTCACCAAACACTCGACTACAATATCCTTACAACTAAGTTTTTGTTTTATTGTGTTGAACATTACGATAATCTTAAATTCCAGTGGAAATTCAGTCGAAAAATGGTTCAGCAGAGGCAAATTGTTACGTCAAATTTTTACCTAATAAATTATTTTGTAAAATTTCTCAGTAACATAAAGGAAAAGTTCGTGGGTATGCTCTAGTGAAGTAGATTCTTTATTTTCTATGGAGTCTTCTAGAGAAGGTATGTACTATCTGGAACATGACACTCTTCAAATGATCCCAAAAAAAAGTGTAGAGGTGTCAAATCAGGATATCTTGGATGTCATTCGATAGAACCTCTTCTTTCAATCCAGTTATCAGGAAAATGGTTCAAAACATGACTTTATATGTCAGGTTTGGTACTTCTGGGAATATTTTCCCATATTTAAAATTCATAAATTTGTATTATAAACAATAAAGTTGTTCAATACTCCTCCAAAGATAAGTCTTCAAAAAGTTTCTATTTTACTTTCAGATGAAAGACCTGTTCAATAAAAATGAAATAAACCCAAGAACAAGATGTTGGGCAATGGGTCTTGATGGTTGGAGGGTTCTTGCTCAGCTACCCCAACTAAAATGGACTTTGATAGCTAAGGGTCAACAGGTGTTGAATGAAAGTGAATTGGCGACATACTTGCTGAAGATACTAATTAAAATGTGCGAATATTATCCCAGCAGGTAAGCAAGAAAATAATTCTCGGAAATTTCTCAGTTCTATCATGAACAAAACGAAATTTTTAGGGATAAAGATGATGCTGTCATCCGACCTCTTCCCAAAGTAAAACGTATACTGTCTGAACCTACCTGTTTGTCACATATAGTTCAACTGTTGTTGACTTTTGATCCTATACTTGTAGAAAAAGTAGCTTCATTGCTCTCTGAAGTGATGAAAGATAATCCAGAGATATCAAAGGTTTATACGACAGGTGTTTTCTTCTTCATATTGATGTATACAGGGAGTAACGTTTTACCAATTGCAAGGTTTTTGCAACTCACTCATATGAAACAAGCATTTAAATCAGATGATGTGAGTATATCTTCTGTATAATTTACCCCAAAATTCGTATTTTTCATTTGAGCTATGAATAAATTTTAAAAATATTGAATTTTTAGAACTCATCTGACATAATGCAAAGAAGTATATTAGGTCAACTATTACCAGAGGCAATGGTTTATTATTTGGAAAATCATGGAGCTGATAAATTTGCACAAATATTTTTGGGTGAATTTGATACTCCAGAAGCTATTTGGAATACTGAAATGAGGTTAGAAAATTTTTCCGTGTTTTCTGTAGAATGTATATTCTGATTTCGATCTTCTATACTTACATTCTATACTAGTGAGTGTTAATTTCATCACTAAATTTGTTTATGGGCCATACACTTTTAGCCACATCTGATCGCTATAGTTTTTTTGTGAAATAAATTATGTACAAGCCTTGAAAGAATATAGTCATAAAAGTTTGGAATAGTACATTACTCTTGCTTGGATTACATACATCATATACTATTTTCTCATATTAATTATAATTCTGTGGAAGGTCATTTTAGTGCATGATTAATTTTTCTTCAATTTATGTTTTTAGGAGAATGCTAATTGAGAAAATAGCAGCCCATATTGCTGATTTTACCCCTCGTTTAAGAAGTCATACCATGGCCAGATACGTATATATTCCAATTCCAGCAGTCCGTTATCCACAGCTTGAACACGAGTTGTTTTGTAACATATTCTACCTACGACATCTCTGTGATTCATCTAAGTTTCCAGATTGGCCCATACCTGATCCTGTAGGTTTAATCCTTAACTCATATTGAATTTTTAAAGAATCATATTTTTAACAGGTTATGCTGCTCAAAAATGTATTAGAATCTTGGAAGTCAGAAGTAGAGAAAAAACCTCCGATAATGACTGTGGAAGAAGCTTACAAAAAATTGGAATTGAATGGTATTCAACACGAAGAATCGACAATACGGAAAGCTTATTACCGTCTGGCTACTATTTATCACCCGGATAAAAACCCAGCAGGAAGGGTACATTCAATTTGCTGAACATTTTGAAGTGGTAATTGTGCAATTTATGATGATTTCAGGAACAATTTGAAGCAGTGAATCAAGCCTATGAGTTTCTGTGTAGTAGAAGTAGCTGGAATACAGATGGCCCCAATCCTCACAATATAGTTCTCATTTTACAGACTCAGAGTATTTTATTCCATCGTTATTCTGAAGGTAATACAGAAATTGTGTACTGATCCAATCGATCCATTTGCAAAATAATGTCCATGTCTTTTCCATAATCGAATAAAAAAATATTCAGTCCTTCTATCCCAGTGCGCTATCCAGAGCATTAAAAAATCCAAGGATAATCTTTTGTTTTTGATTCAGATATTTAAAGGTTGAAATTAATGAAAGATCAATTGAATGTACTGTTGTAATGATTATGTAAATTTTTTTACTACAATGTTCTATAATCAATAGTCCACACATTATGAATAAAAAGATGATCTAAAAAGTACATAAAGACACACGTTGAAAGGTTGTAAATTTTCAACAGGAAAAGCAATTTTTGGAATGAAGTAAAAATTATTTTTGATCCATTTCAATTTAACATAATAGATGGTAACATTTTTTCTATCACGTATCATGCATCCTACACTTGATGATTGGAATTTCATTCCGACTATGCCATTACCATCATGGCATGGTTACATTCTTGGAGAATAAATAATTCTTTCAAATCTCCTGCTTACGTTTTAGTGTAAAATACAAAAAAAATTACTAAAAAATTTCATCTGTCCATCCAGAATTTGTTTCAGAGATCTTTAACATAATTGATTGTACCCTTTTCAGTATTACAACCTTATAAATATGCGGGATATCCTCAACTGATCAAAACCATAAAACTTGAGACAGAAGATGAGCAGTTATTTTCAAAGAATGCTCCTTTACTTTCTGCTGCAAGTGAACTTGCTTACTTCACTGTACATTGTTCTGCTTTGAACGCAGAAGAACTAAGAAGGGAGAATGGCTTGGAGGTAAATATTAACTGTAGATTTCAGAAATACGTATTTAGAACTTTTTTATTATAAATTAAATTCTTTCTTTTGAGGTACTTCTCGATGCGTATACAAGGTGTGTCAATGTTTTGAGCAAGTCTTCCAAACAAAATGATGTTGCTGTACAAGTGTGCATGCACATTACAAGGTGCTTTAGTGTTGCTGCACAATTTTCTGCATGTAGGGAAAAAATGGTTGACCTTAAGCAGTTGGTCAAAGATCTATGCCGGATTTTGTATTTCAAAGTAAGTGTAGGGATTATAATTGAGTACTTGTGTTAGTATGCAGATGGCCCCAATCGTCACTTTTTGATCACCTTCTGAGTTGATATACATCTTTCAGTATTAAAAAAGGATTCGTCAATTTCTTCAAAATATGCTTCTGTATATAATAATAATATGGATTTATTTTCAAAATTATTATCATACAAGGCAATGAAGAGGAAACATATATGACATACATATTGCTCAACTATAAACATTTTGCTCTGAATGTGGAGTTAAATAAGCTGAACTTATAAGTTCAGCTTTTCATCATCTAAGTATCAACAAAGAAGTAATTTCCAGATCGTGTTCGATGAGAGTCCTTCTTAAGACGCAGTAACTTATTTTGAGACTATAGTAGATTAAGAATCATATCATTGGAATCTGGTTTCCTAATAAGTACTTGAATAAGATGTCATCTCCATCTTGAGTCATGTTTTGGTGAAAACTGCTTTAAAAATTTATAGAAATTATCTTCAATCTGACATCATTATAGAAGTTGGTATTTACATGCATGTGAATCAAATCCTTCAAAAGTTAACACATAGAGAAATTAGACAAATAAATCCCATGAAAAACCATCTTTACTAAATATGCTGAACTGTTTCAGCCGTTACTATTTGGTAGTTGATCATAATTAAAAGAAGTTGTAGAAATTACTGTTTTACTACCAATAAATTGATATTTTACACCTTTAATTGTGACTCGAGTTTCGGGAATTAACTATCTCATCTTCAGACAACAAATGTGTAAAATATCAATTTATTGGTAGTAAAACATAGCAATTTCTACAACTTGTTTTAATCTTTACTAAAGCTCATTCTGGAAGATTTCTACAATATTCTAACCATGTTGAACTCTCAACATATCAAACAATTAAAAATATTTCTGTGTGTGACATTACTGTTTCGACCCTTAAATAATTATATTTCTGTGTATGTAATATTTTCTTCTATACAAAATATGGTATCAATTTGATGTCCTTTGATAGATGCAAATGATTGAAGGTTATATCCAATTCTTTCAGCAATGCTACTTTTCTTTAAACACAGGTACTTATTGATCGATCTAGTATGATGTTGTTTACACAAGGTTTTACAGAAAGAACTACTTATTTTGGAAAGCTAAATATGAACAAGCTATATTAGTTATCTTTATAAAAAAATTACTTGTACACCCTGAGTTTAGAACAACCCTGTTCTAAACTCATGATATGATAGAAATGAGTAAGATTAATTGATTTATCAGTATTTCTAAATGCTCAAAACTACTTTTTTAAAATGGAGATTTCTTCCTAAGGTATAGGCCGTATAACTTTACGAAAGCCATGTAGCTGTGGTGTATGGACATAAGCTTACTTAAAGAACGTTATTTGGTGGGCGGTACCATTTACAAATTATTTTCTCACCGAGTTATACGGCAGTGCCTATGGAATATATAGAAAAATCGATTGAAAATCTGGGACAAATGCATTCGAGATCTATCTGATTTTCTTTTCAGCACCTTACAAAGCTTTGCTCAGTAGCAACACAGTGTGTAAAGGCCCTCTCTATAGATTCCATACTACAACTAGAACTTCTGAAATCAGGGGCCTTGTGGCATTTGTTACTCTTCATGTTCACCTATGATTTCACTTTAGACGAAGGAGGTGTTGAGAAAAGCGAAGATGCTAATCAACAAGAAGTTAGCAACAGATTGGCAAAAGAGGCTGTCAAAGCTTGTGCTGCTTTGGGAGGTTATGTGCAAGGTGAAAATGAACCATCTGCAAATAATTTATGCCGAAGTATGCTGGAAGCTCTGTTGACAGAATATTTGGCCCATCAGCTTGGTAATGACCAGCCAGAAGTGGTAAGATTTAAAGTATATACATTCGAATAATAATGCTCATATATAATCATAATAAAGTATAGTTCAAAATGAAAATTGATTAGATGATGCCTTTAATTCAACTGAACTCTCACAAGCTGAAAAAGCTTCAGAGGGATCTTCACAGAAGATCCAGGAGTATCAGGATAATATAAATTAAATAAAATAAAAAAATGTACATTTCAAAATATTCAGTATTATGATTTTCTAATAATCAAAATACTTTTAGGTACTAAAAACTTTAAATAGTAATAGTGAATCTCCATACCTTGTATGGGATAATAGTACAAGAGCAGAACTTATAGATTTCTTGGAAAATCAGCGAGATAGTAGAGGCGATCCGGATTTAACTGCTGTCAATGATTTTACATACTCGGCTCACAAAGATGAATTGAGAATAGGGGGGATATTCATTAAAATGTATAATGAACAACCCACTTACATCATAAAGGTAAAACAAACTCTTCATAAAAAATTTAGAGTTTGATATTCTTAATTTCTATTTGCAGGATCCTAAAGATTTTACGGTTCATCTGGTAAAATTCATTTCAGAACAGTATCCCTATATACGTAACCTGGAAGACATAGCAATTTCTATGTCAATAGAAACTAGGCTTAAACAAACTGTGATGGCTTTGGAAGCCTTAACTAATGTGATAAGAAACAATAGCGGTGTAGAAATTCACTGTATAGGACACTTTCAATTATTCTTCGGCCTACTTCACGTTAACTATAATCCAATCCAAAAAGGCACTCTCAACGTTATCTCTGTAGTTACAAGAACTAACGAGTGTATCAATGATATTGCCTCTGTGGAAGTCTTGGGATATCTATTGGCAGTCCTTTATACTTTACAAGACCAACAGTATCAGGTTTTGACTGTGTTGTACGCTCTTATGTCTACCACCAAGATCGTTAAGGAAGCATTGGGAAAAGGAGGTGTGGTGTATTTGTTGGATCTGTTCTGCAACTCAAATGATCATCAGATTAGACAAACTTGTGCTGAACTGTTGGCAAAAATGACATCTGACAAGTTGGTTGGTCCTAAAGTGAGGTTAGCTCTTGGAGCCTTCTTGCCACCTATTTTTGCCGATGCGATGCGAGACAGTCCTGAAACTGCTGTAAGTATGTTTGAATCTCAGCATGAACATCCAGAGTTGATATGGGATCAAGATTCAAAGGATAGAGTATGCATGGCAGTTGCTAGACTGAGAAAAGAGTGAGTTTATGAAATTTTAGTTATTCTCTTCATTTTAGTTAACGTTTCGTTCAAATTTTAGACACCATATGAATCAAATCGTTGCACCATCGACCCCATGGAAACTGCCTGATACCAATGGACTTTCTAGCTTTTCTAATCCAAACGAAATAATGGTGGGTGGTGTTTACCTCAGAATTTTTATAGCAAATCCATCCTGGACGTTAAGAAAACCAAAAGAATTCCTATCCGAACTGTTGGAAACTTGTCTTTCAACAATGGCGAAGGATAAACCAAATGTAATTAGTGGTTGTAATATTGTGATGATTATGTCTTAATCCTAAAATTTTCAGGTGGATTTACTAGAAATATCAACTACAGCTTTATGCTCCTTACTCCAGACACAACCTGCCCTTCTAGATTTAATTCCAGCAATGGGTCATATTCCGAGGCTGTGTAGGCAAATGGGTTCAAACATTAGACAGATTTGTGTTCCTAAATCAGCCATTTTGATCTTCAATTCCCTATCTCTCAGCACTGTGAGTTATTTTAGTTATGAATTTCATGAATAATATGAGTATTTAGCGTTTTTCTGATTATAATGTTAATAGCGTGTTTTAACGTATGCAGATTTAATCAGCTTATGTAGAAAAACTTTTGCATCTGTTAGATAATAACCTAAGGTGAAAGATATTAATACGGGTAGTAGTTCACAAGTAATGATAATGACATCAAGTCATTAGAAACACATTTTTCTTGTGAAATACAACGAAGTGAATTCACACAAGAATTTTTTTTATATTAAAATTCTACTCTTGGTGTATTGAATAGTAACAATAGTAAAGTTTCTGTTTCTTAGGATCACTCATATTCTGAAACAAAAAATGGTACCAATTCTTCAAAATGTTTTCTTCACATATAGTAATTTTATCATGTCTCTTTCTCCCATATTTTTCTTACCTCACAAACCCTGTAGCATTACAGAAAAAAAAATTCAAGTATAGTAAAATTGATGTATGTTTCAAATTTCACGCTAACCGTTTGGGTAGTCCAGAAAAATGGGACAACCTGAAAAAAATTTTTGTGCAATTTCAAATATTTGTCATATGGTAAATTAATAAATTAAAATGGTTTTAACGCAATGTTGGAAAAATTTTGATCAATTTGATTTTCTCACTTCTTACACATAGAGATATTTCATTTGTGATATAAATATGCATTAACACGAAAGTTGGAATAATTATAACTGATGTAATGCATAAACTAAATTTTTTTTTAAATAATCAGTCAATTGTGAGAAATAAAAAAAAGTGCAAATGCGAAAAAAAACAAGATTACACCCCTTTCAGAGTATCTAACTATTCCTTAGTTCCTTTTATATACTTAGTTCAATGGATTTTTATTACCCACAGATTTGCATCAATGCAATCGCTCAAACAGATTGTATGCATTCTCTTAAACAAGCAATGCAAGTACGGAGAGATATGGTTGCTGTGGCTTGTGAATCTTTAAGCAGACTGTTTTCTAATAACCAAGAACAGCTGGTAAAGCAGGCACTTGAAGCCGATTTTGTACAGTTCCTACTAAATTTACTTGAAGCTAGACTTGAACTGATTGATAATCCGGCCATGACAAAAGCACAAATTGTAAAAGCTTTGAAGTCGATGGGAAGAAGTTTGACTTATGGAGATAAAGTTAATGCAATACTTGAGAAGAGCTCTATTTGGGCAGAATATAAAGATCAAAAGCATGATCTTTTTATCTGCAATTCTCCTGTCGCTGGATATCTTACAGGTAAATAAATGTACTATATAAAATCGACTATTAAATGAAAATCATGAGTAAGCAGGCAACAAAGCACTTTTTCATTAACGATAAATACCTCTAAAAAGCATGTTTTGTTATTGAATAAATATTTCAGCGTTAAGTAAACTAGTTATTATTCCTAATAGTTCAAGAAATCAACTAGAATTAAGATAATCGTTATAATTCTAATCATTTTGCAGCTGGAACACCAACTGTTGCGGGTTATCTAACTCAAGGTCCCAGCAACAAAGTGTCGGTTGCACCACCTCCAATTGATAAGGAAGATCCAATTCTTCATTTCAACACACCTTAATGTCGATGGTATGAAAATAATCAGTGATTAATCGATATTTCATTGCAGTATTTTAACTGTAAATATATTCCTTGAATTCAAATTTTTTATTATGTATAGACATTCCTAAGACTTCGAGCAATAGGTATTTTAGAAGTGTTACTGTAAAAAACCGAACTTTTGTATAAAATCACATTGTATAAAAATTTAAATCTAAGCCAAAAGTAATGTGTATACTTTAGTTAAATTATTAATGGAAAACAAAAAAATTATATTTTCTATTGAATTGTTGAGTGTATCTTCCCTTTGTTTCCAATTTCATCACCCATTTATAATGAAATAATAAATAATTCTAAACAATAATTTTGTTTTTCTATAATTCAAATAATTAACCCTCAATTTAATAGGTTTGGTAACTATAGTATTGGATTCAAGGAAGTCATTCTATAAAATAAAAGAGCCAGCAGGTATCATGAAAAATGTTTTATATTTGATGCACCTTGGTATTGTCCATTCCTGCTCATCGAACAATTAGTTTTCGTAGAAGCTTTGCATATAAGGCCGCAAGAGTCATCAATTCACATATTAAGAATATATTATGTCGCTTCTTTCAAATTTTATCTGGAGTACTTCCTCTTTTCTGGGGAGTGATGCATTGTGGATTATTGTTCCATTTGGTTTATATCATGATTTTTCAACTAATTAATCAGTTTGGTTATATATACGTGTATGTATATGCATAAACTTTATTTTTTTTTCTTTATGTTCAATTGGATCAATGTAACTTTCTATATTTTTTCTCATCTGCTGTACTGAATGCATGTATTATAGATTGTCTTTGATTTTTATTGATGCTGCATGAATGTTTTGTTGAGTTTTTGTATCTCGGTAGGAGAGTCAGCGGGATTAAGTGTAAGAGTGTACCGCATATTCCAAAATAGGTCTTGAGTGAGTTTTGTAGAGTTCGATTGCAGGAGGAAAGCTAAGAGTACTGAACAACCACCAAAACAAGTAAATTGATGTATTTGCTTTCCTACACACCGCCGCTATATGTTTGGACCAGCTTAAATCCGGTGTAATCTCTACCCCAAGGTCTAAATGGGAGACTACACTGTTCCGTTAATTAAATACGGGAATTGAAGATTATGTCTACCAATATGCAAGATGACACATTCAGAAATATTCAGTGGAAGCAATCAACAACGGCACCATTGAGAGCATTGTCATCTTAAAAGCTCCTATCCCTCGCTACTGGGATACTCATATATTTTTGTGTCGTCCGCAGGAAAGGAACATTGAGACTTCAGGACGGATGGTCAGCAACGTTAATAAGAAAAAGTAGGGGTCCAGGAACAAACCCCTGATGGACTCCACTCAATACCAATCGTCTTGCCAAATAAGCGACCCCTAAACGCACACAGAAACAACGTCCGGCCAAAAAAGTTGCTACCCACTCGAGTAAGTCACCACGAATGCTGATATGTTTCAGTTTGTGCGGCAACCACCGATGTGGTAGGCGATCCAACGCCTTTGAAAAGTCTAGATATAGAATATCAACGCACCTCCCGTAATCCAATTGTTCATACAATTTATAAGGTTTGTAATAATCGACCGACCAGGTAAGAAACCATGCTGCTCCTCAGGTATCACTCTCTGCATTACAAAAAAGTCCATCATCCTGTTGCAGACCACCCTCTCCATCATCTTGGCTACAGCTGACACCAAACTTATGGGATGTTAGTTGTCTGGATCCACCCATTCTTAAATATTAGAGTTAAGCTTGCAACCAGCCAGGCCTCTGGCAGAACCCCTTAATCTATAGAAGCACTCATATGAGGCTTAAAGGATAAGCAATTAAGGCTGAACAAACCTTCAAGAACCAACCAGAGACTCCATCCAATCCAGGTGAAGTGGTAGCATCAAGGTCTACTATGACATTTTCAATTAAATTCTAAATGTTGTAAAGACTCAACCACTCTATCGGTAAGAATTGTTGGCAGCTCACCTTCAGCAGGCTCGGCTTTAAGAGAGGCAGCAAAATGGTCACTAAACAACTCAGAGACTTCCTCACTGCTGGAACAGTTTGCACCGTCAGGTCCACGAAGCGAAGGACTCTCAATTGCAACGTGTTCCTTTTAGGTTTGTAAAGATTCTTTCTATTATCATCGTGAAATATTGACTCCTTGTATCTTTGCCAGGCTACCTTAAGATCTTTCTGAAGTTGGTTTGAAAATTCTCTGTGTTGTGGAAAATCTTTTGCCTTTGACTACGGCTATATCTTCTTAACAACTTGTTCTTATGTCTCACTAGACGTAGAAGGCTATCTTCAATCCATGGTTTGTTCAAATTCTTATAACTATTTCAACTTCACGTGGACCTCCCTTTGCGCGCTAGTTCCAAGGAACAACGTGTTATCCTTTCGCCAAAATGTCTGTGATTTTCGAATTTTGAGCCGAAAATGATAGGTTGGACTCACGGATGAAGAATCTGAGGTAAAAAGTAATTCTGTCCAGACGGTGAAAACGCTAACTTTCGAACGGAAAGAGCTGGAGCCTTGAAACTTTCAGGGAAGATTTGAGGTCTAAATATTTTGGCTAAGTTCATTAATAAGAAAAATCAGTTTAATAGTTTCGTATTATTCACGATTTTTCATGTTTTTCTTAATGTTTTGGAAATTACAGATTCGATCAAATGAAATTTGGCATTTAAAAGTAGAGTAGTAACCTGAAATATAGTATGATTAGAAGATTAACGAAAAAAATTTTGTAAGCGGATAAGCATTGAGAGCAACCTTAAACACTATAACTTTTGATCGGAGAGAGATAAAGACTTTAAACATTTGTGATAGGTTTGGATGCTAAGTTTCTCAGTTGAGTTCATTGCTGGGAAAAATCAATACAATTGTTTCGCGGTTTTTCATATTTGAAATTTCCTCTTACTCTCATTAATAATTTCCTAACTACGAACCTGAATGATCTGAAATTTGGGGTTTAGAAGGATAATTAATGATAACGCACTTGTTCGCGCAAAATTTCATATGATCAAGTTTAAATTTAGCATTAAGATGTAAAATAACGACACAAAGGTTGAACCTCGGTGCATGATCCCATCTTAATTCTTCCAACTCTTTTGTGGGGCGATTCGAATTTTGAGAGGATCCTATCATCAGACCATCGAAAAGGTAATTTTGAAGGAACTCACTAGATTCAGCTGGTAATTTACCATACACCACATATAAAGGTGTCATTAACAATAGTTAATCTTGAAACAAGAGTAAATATGGTTTTATAAAAGCTGTTATTTAAAAGATGAATAAGATTTTATGCATTCATATGTTCCTATCCTCTTTCTTCCTGTCTAACTGAGACTTCAAGAGATTGAAACAAATAGAAAACGGCAAGGAAACATACAGTACTTACTTAAGTTGGGTGTCAATTATGAATTCAGAGCTTTCAAAGAGTATTTTAGGGGCCTAATAAATTTTGAATATGATTTTGCGCATATGGCTGCCGCGACTGGTGAGTACCAGCATAGTTCAAGTTTCAAACACATTTCGCATTAAATCAGAAGCTCCTGACGCCATTTCAGAGGTTTTATAATTATATTCATTAAATAATGGATATTTCTTGAGAAAATGTTTTGAAATCAATTGCATGAAGGCTCAGAGATAACCTGCTAATTATTATTATGTTATGGCTAAGTAAATGGTGAAAGCCACTTTTGAAGTCAGGCGCTTTTGTGCGCTTGTCCATACTGTTTTAATTAAGAGAAGAAAGAGAAGAAAGAGAAGAGAAATTCAAATTTTATTTTTTTACACTTCACAAAGACAGAAATTTATTGATTAAGAGTCAGAAATGATATTTATTTATTATTAGATTCTACACAATTCTGAAATCAGTAAATACCACATCATTAAAGGCAGTCAGTATCGTAACATTACTTTAAACTATGCAAATTGTTATCAAAATTGAGACTTTTTTAACAGAATATAGAACTTATTGAGAACTACCACTTCAATAAAAATCGCTTTTTTAAAATGTTCAAGAAGACAAAAATAGAAACCCTTCAAGTCAAATTTGATTCCAAGCAAGTTAAATCCAGTTCTGTTAATTCTGGGGACCTCAGCCAGCATGCGACCTCGATTGGCACCAATTCAAACGCTAAACCAAGATTACACTGTTTTGTGAATTTTTTTGACTTTCGAAATTTTCTGAAATTGAAGATTTCAAAATCAACTTAATGAAAAAATAAAAAGGGGTTTTTTCTTGTTAAAAGGATTATTACAATATTTCGAATATCATAGAGATTTATTATGTTAACCACCTACAGATTCATTTAATTCAATTTTTTTTAAATTCAAATCTGCTGGAGGTTAACAGAATAAATTTGTATATTTTAAATATCAACTTAATAGGTTGAATGACTGAGTCTCCTTGAATATTTTATATAAAGATTTTTGGTGAAATGGTTTATTTTGAGGAGTTCTACCTCAACATTGAAAACACCCTGTAATAATACACAATTATTATTACTTTTGTCATGCAATGCACCTCAAATATGCTTCAATACTCTGTGCATTCCGCAGCATAAATATTTTGAAAAATTCTCAGATAATCATCTTTGACATACTTCACCTATGACTGAGCGGAACTCAAAAATTCAATTCTGACACTGCAGACATTCTATCTTAAATACTTAAATGCGACAGTCAATAAGTAATAATTTAAAAAACAAACAGTGTTAAAAATGTAGTAAAACAAGTATGTACTGAAATACTCTATTTTTTTGATTTTTTTATAATCTTATGATCTTTTTCAACTTTTCTCTTTTTTGCTGGCTCTGTTATAACCTCCATGTTCTTAAATATTTCTTCATACTCATCATCTATTGTTGGTTCAATATTTAGACTAGTTTCATCTTGTTCCTTTATAATTGGTTTCACAAGAATTTTCTTCAAATTTTGCTTCAAGTAATCCTGAAATAATAAATAATCAATAATAAATATACCTCCATACTAATAATTTCTCATCACGTAGTATTAGCCCCATGAATAAGTTCTGTTTGTTTTTTTTTGTAAAGAATGTGCAATCCAACGAAATAAATGATAATGGGAATGGAGAGGTGATGCAGGGATTCCCATTTAAGTGTTATCAACTCACTTTGCAACATGTAGCTGAGCATTGTCATCAAACAAAATCACCTTGTCATATTTCTACTTTTATAGCAGCCGTTTTTTCTTTTACTCAAATGCACCAATTGCAGCTAATAGCAATCTTCCATGATAGTTTAGTTTAGTTTGAGCAGTTTATAATGCTGATCTCCTGAAATGCAGATGAGAATCTTTCCATCATGGACCTTTGGCTTTGCAGACAATATTGACGCATGGACAGGCTCACCTTATAATAATTTACGCATAGGGTTATCGTATTGTACCCACTTTTCATCGATAGTCAAGATATAAAGCAAAAAACTTCCCCTTTTCTGCCAGTGAAGCAGCAGTTCGGTGTCTCTCAGATCGATTCATATAGAATACACTATCATTACTTCTGGATTATCATTTCGAATGTTTTGAAAATTTATTCGCACCAAGTAACCTTGCATCTAGACATTTCCTAATGCTTTGAAATGTTTCAAAACTGCTGTGTCATTTATTCGTAATGATTTTGTAAATTCATCTGTTGTCTGACATGAATATTTGTTGAGTAATTTCTCAAACATGTTCCAACTTTTCTAGTGCATTAATGCATTTATTATCTCCAATATTAAACTCATTAGTTCTGAAGCAGTGAAACATTTCTCTGCACGTCTTATGACAGAGCATGCTCACCTTAAGTCTCAACAAGAATTTTGTGTGTCTCAGCTGACTGGCTGAGTCTACTCATGCCTTACTTTGCACAAAACTGGACACTTAGAAAATCTAAGAAAAAACCACTGTGGTGAATTAACATATGCTGAAGCTTACCGATAGTACTTCTATATAGATGCATTACCATCTAAATTTACATACACATAATACTAGTAATATTATCTAAACAGCGAGAACTTATTCAAGATCCTAATAAAATATAATATACAATAAAATAAATTTACCTTATGAATAACCTCCTTGGTGTCCAAATTAAATATTCTCATGTATCGATCCAAACTTGTAGTGAAAATAATTGGTTCTACAGGATCACACAGTAAACATGTTACACTTCCACAGATGTTTGTAAAAGTTCTCAATAATTTACCATTTTTCATATCAATATATTCAACAAAACCTTTTGTTGTTCCGGCCAAAATATTTCTAAAATCAAATATTTTTTTAAGTACTCACTAGATACCATATTCAATGCAAAAATAATTGAACATTATTTTAAATATTTAATATACTATACCTTTGTCTATATGCTGAAGTAATTGAAGTGAAACTCGCTTTTGGTTCTAAAAATTTGCAAACTGGTCTTCTTTGAGCTCTATCATCATATAATAAAACATATCCTTCTTTCGTTGCACAACAACACAGATTTTGTTCTTCTGGTATGAATGTAATTCCTCTCACAGAAGTTTTAATAGGTAAATTTAAGAAATCGTGTCCCATCTAAAAAATTAATGAATGAAAATATATTCAATTTTTTCCAAATTTTACCACTAACCGATTTTGCCTTGAATACACATTGTTTTGTTTCCACATCCCATAGTTTCAAATCGTTCATTTCTCCTCCAGTTGCGATAATATTCAATTTGTTCATATTTTGGCATGATGTTTCCAGAGTGCTTTCTTCAGATGAAAGAGTCATTACACTATCAACATTTTGGCTTGTATCCATTATACTAATATTTCCTTTTGAAGAAGTTACTAAAACTTTATTTTCCAGGCAACCGAGACCTACCACACATCCTTCATCTTTGAATTCATCTAGCGTTTTCACATATTTTTGTGAGACAGTATCGTATGTGTTCACAATTCCATTTTTATAACCGACTAGTATCTCATTTTCTTTTTGTCCCCATATCATGGCAGATATTTCAGAGGCTTCTTTAGCGAATTCATATTGAATTTTGTTTTCTGCTTGTAGATTTGTGTCTGTAAGAAATGAAAAATGTTAAATTTTCACTATGAAAAGTATTTATTATTTATATGGCATATAAAATCATTTCTTACAAGTTATTGTTCCTCTGGCAGAACCAACATATATAGAGTACTTGCTGCTCAAATCCATTTTCATTACAAAATTCTACAATATTGAAATAATTTAAACACGTTATTAAGAGGTTAAGTTGACATCATAGATAAACTATAATTTGTCTATGGTTGACATCATAGACAAAGGTTATTGAAGGATAGACCTAAAGCAAAGAACACGGAACTTATTAATCTTCCTGTCAACTGTGGTCATAGGATTCTATGTAATTTATTATTACGCTATGGTTTTATTAGTAGAAAATTGAGGTTACATTTTTGTGTCCACTAAGTTATCTAAAATGACGTAATAATTTGACTGATGTAACAAAAATATTACATAAAAATGTAATTTCACAAAATTTTCAGAGTAAAACTTGTGATAAAACGGAAATTTCCAAAAACTTGCTTTCAATTATGATCAACTACCTTAACGCCATATCTGAAATTTTTCAATATTTTTAAGGTTACATAATGATTCATTTGTGGTATGGTATGCAAGGTTCCTCAGATTCTATATTCGAACCGTAGATGGATCTATGTCTGTGACTCTATAATTACGAGTATTATAGTAAAAAATATATATAGAGACAAGTGTTCTGTCCATAGTAGTATTAGGATAATAAATCTATAGTTCTGTCTGATTAGTGTTCTGTGTCCGTGACTTAACCACGAAAACGTGTTAGTGATCAAAATATTTTGAAGATCCCGAAAATTTGCTTACACCAACAAAATTAATAATTTGCGAAGAAATGTGGAATACTAACAGAATACAAAACAATAAAGTATTAACTAACTTACTGATAAATCAATTCGTAGACGATGAAACACTTAATAATATGATAGATGAGGAAGAATCTATTTCTAAATTATCTTGTTTATTAGAATTGTTATACGAAAGAATCAATAGAAATTTATCAGAAAAACGCAATTTTGCAGTGGCTAAAATTTTAGAGAATGATTGTTCCTTTGATATTAAAAAAGATACTCTTTATTTTGCTCTACATATTCAAGCAGACAATGGAGAGTTTAAAAATTGCCTATATTTATTCAATGAAGAATTATCCACTGTCCATTTGAATAGTGATTGGGAAGATAATGAGAATCTCATAAAATTATTTTGCATAGCTGCTGTTATTATTGAAGTTAATTCACAGTTAAAAACAGACATTTATGTCTATGTGGATAAGCTTAAGTTGAAAACATTTTTGTTGAAAATGTGTGGCCTAAAATTGAGTAAAGATGTTTTAATTGATAAATCTTCGTTATTTTTCAAATATTTTGATTTTATTATGTCAAACGATTTCAAATTCATCGATGAAACTATACAATATTTTCTTGAACAAGAAAACTTGGATTTCTTATGCTTGTTATTTGAAAAGAAGTTGAGAGATTTAGTTAGAAGCGGTTTTTTCCAAACAGACGATCTTTGGAATTTTTTAAGATGTCATATTATGAGCGATAATAATGTGAAAAAAAAACAAGCACAATATATCCTATGGACGACTGTTGAATACCTCAAAAGAAATGATACATTAATACCTAAGTCATTACAACTGCAGAATCTTAAGGATTGGGATTTTTTCTTTATTCTTCTGGAAATGTCTAAAGAAAAACAATTGCATTTAGTACAACCTACTTTAAAATTATTACCTTCGATAACAACATTGCAATTAACGTGGCAAATTTGTCTTTATCAAGAGCTTTTAAAGCATTCACAATTATTTGTTGTGTATAGTGTTATTGAACATATATTACAATTAAAATTTTCTTATGATCAAGTTCATCAAGAACTTCTTCATTATATCTTGGTGGCCTTGAACAAATTTGAATATTCAAATTTTAGTAAGAATCTGTTCAAAAAGCTTGAAGTATTCTTTAATGAACTGATTGAAGACTGCTGTTTCATATTTTTTGAAGAATTTGTAAAAATTAATTGGAATCCAGCAGCAGCTTGGTGTGTTTTAACGAGTGCCTCTCTTATTTTGGCCAAAATACCTGACCAGTTTATAATCGAAATGTTGCGAAGTTTGAAAAAATTGCCCCATTTTTATATTAAACAAAGCTGTATAATTTTTTTCATTGAAGAATTATTGAATAATTCTCGTAATATTCTTGAACATTTTCTTATGATAGGGAAATTCTTGCTTTCAACTGGTCAAGAAATTGATAAAAAAATTTTCTATCAGTTCATAGATGATAAAAAAGTTGAACTGGAAATGTACGATAAAAATCTTAAAGAAATGGTTAAAAAATCAATAGAAGACAAAAATGCAGAACACTTAATAATAAATATGGAGTTATTAAAAGCATTGAATATGGAAATAGACTACAAACTTGGAAAACCTCATTCTATTTTAGATGATATAATATTACTTTATTTTCCAAATCTTCTGCAACCTTTTGATGTTGCAACTTATTTACTGCAAAGATTGCAAAATATCTATGATGATGATTATCAATATCTTTTGCAGTTTTTGGAAATGTCATTTGATAATGCATTACCAAACATATCGAGTACTGAATGCTCCAACTTATGGAATTTAGGCCTAAGTAGTAAAAATAAGAGACTAATTGTAAGTTACTTGGTATACAGGTTATCAGAAGTTGATAACTTTACAATTGATTCAAGGCTTATTAAACAAGCAGAAATTGATTTGAATAATTCTACGTATGACATATGTAAACCGTGGATAAAAAGATTCCGGAAATCCTTTGATAAAACACAGGATAATCAACAACATAGTCAGCTCATTAAAAAATTTCTTGAATTGTTAGATATTGATAATGACGATGCATTAAAAATAATTGTGACTAATCTAGATTTGGCTACCAAATATTCCACATTTGAGAAACCAGAACATTTTAAGTTCTTGGATATCTGCTTAAGGAAACTATGTACATTACCTAATAATTTGATGAGAACATATTGTAAATTGTTTTTCAAATCTATATTTGAGTTGAATTTGTTCACTCAACCAACTTTTGTTGAATATTGGAGAAAATGGTATATAGAATTGTTCGAATGTTATTTTATGGAATGCGAAACTTTGATCAAAGTAATTTTAGAAGGCTGCAGAAAAATTATTTCCCTTGAAGCACCTTATGCAAACATTTTGACTCCATTCATACTAAGTGCCGTAACTAAAGGATGTGTTATTCAAAAAAATCAAAGGTGAGAACTCAGATTAAATTTACAACCATTTTTTTATTCACTGCCTTAAATTCTATTTTTTCAATTCCATTGTGATCTCATTATTGAATTTCATTGGACGCTACCTAGATGATTTAGGCAGCGCCAGATTTATCTCTGCTGATTTTTTCAGCATTTTGAGATTTAGTCAGGAAGGGGAAAATTTGAAAATATTTCAATTTACTGCCACCTTTTAATTCAGACAATCTCCGCACCACCAAGACTGCCCCACATATGGGTTCTGTTACTTGAATTACTTTGCTAGTAACAGCTGTAAAAAGAAGTCAAGAATTTATCTGAAAAAAAATAATTTTTTGTTTTTGAAAATCATGTTTCGAAGTTCTGTTCGTGGATTTTATTCAATCATCTAGAGATTATAGTATAAAAGTCAAGAATTTTCGTGGACATTTCAAAAACTTCAGTTATATTTTCTCACTTATTTTGCAGTATAGAGAAATTTTAGTGACATGGTTTATTTTGATGACCTTGCAAAAAATGTTACCTTAAAAAATAGCTTGTATAGTTAATTCTTCAATATATATCATTGTCATCAATAAGGAGTATTAAGCTATGGTGGGAGAAAGTTCTACAAATCGAGACAGTGCAACATACATAACAATTCTAAACTCAAACAAGCCCGATTAGGTTTTGTTGATCAGCCGAATTAATTTATTCGAATATATCTTTGTCCTTTCAGGGTCGAATATGGAATATGTCAAGAAATTCAACATAAGATTGGCAGAAAATTTATAGAGAAGTAAGTAGTTAAGTTTAAAAAAATTTTAAATATTTTTTTATTCAAAAGAAAAATCACAATGTATTCTTCATTAGGAGAAAATACAATTTAAAATTAATACTTGTCTTGAATTTTAAGTTGAATTGAATATTTGTTTCAGTCCCAATATAATGGCTATGGATTCGAAGATGTTATCCATAGAATGCTTATTTCTTTTAGCTAAAAATGAGTCTTCAAGAAATTTTTCACCTGCTGACAAATTGATCGAGTTGTTGTTGGATTTGTATATGAAGAATTACAAGAAAAGATACTTTCCTGATTCCAAGGTAAAGCACAATTTGAATTGTTTGTTTTTTATTGTTTTGTGATTTCTGTATGTTTAAATTAATATGAATTCCAGATACATCTAGAGAAACTGAGGATAGTTCAAGCGATGCTTATGTTAGTCTATTTTACAGATAGAACCAAGGAGAAATTGGTACAATTTATACTGAATAGTTTTTGTGAAGAGAGTCATCAACCATCAGTGAAACAACTGTTACAATGGTTGCTTATAATTTTGGTGTCGAGAACATCATCTTTTTTGAGTTTAATCATTGAGAAAGTTGATACTGCAAGCTTGTCTCATCCCTCATCTGTTGTTGCATTGATACCCGTGGTATATCATTTAGTGACATCTCTGAAAGATGAGGAATATTGGTTCCAAATTACTAATGCTCTGCTACCATGGACAATGGGTGCTAACTTCAAACTCAGAGCGTACTCTCAGGTGAAATAATAAATTCAAAATTGTGAAAGCCACAGGCAAATATTGAATGAACAGTTGTATTGAACTTAAAAGTTGGATCCACACTGCAATTATTCCTTAAAATTTATATCCTCTATTTCAGGTTACACTGAGGAATATTCTAAGGAAAGCCGAACAAAAACAACTTATTAAATACATTGAGAGATACTCATTTATAAAAAGCTCTATTTCTGCTGTTATTGATGCTACAGGAAATGCCATAACAGAAACTCTAAAGAATGATATGACCTTTATTGAAAGCTTTGATCCCAGTTTACATTATACTGTGGAAAATATATTTGTTGCTTTGCCAAGAATGCTAAATGTGCCTCCGTCTGAATGGGAAAATGTTTTACATCATAATTTTTCCGAAAAATTTGATGTGGAAATCGAAAATGTATATAAACTGCCTAGTTTAATGTATCATACAAACAATGAGGATAAACATTCAGATGAAGTTTTAGGTGTTAATGTACAAAAGAAAATAATTCCTTGGAAACAACACCTAGAGGAAAAAATCGAGGAAAGATCATTGAACAGCTTAATTTGTGTGGCATCATTGGTTGAAAAATCCTCCAATTTAGGTGGTTTATCAAGGACTTGTGAAATTTTTAACGTTAAACAGCTGGTTTTGCACAATATAAAAATAAGAGATGATAAGGAATTCAAAAATTTGAGTATGTCATCTGAAAATTGGATTGATTTAATGGAAGTTAAGAAAGATGATTTATCAAACTTCTTGATAACATTGAAGAAGCAGGGCTTCTCACTTATTGGTTTAGAACAAACATCTGAAAGTGTAAAGTTGCACCAATTTAAGTTCGAGAAGAAAAGTGTGATATTATTGGGGTAAGTATTGGTTTATTACATGTATCTGTTTTTTGTTCATTTAAAAGTTAATGGTGAGTAACTTCATTATTTTGATTTCGGGCTTCCGTTGCCTAAATTTGTGTACACAATATACCGTAATGTGAACAAAACCTAAAACAAAAAACTTCAATGAAAATGAAGAATTTGGATGAAAAGTTGCGACATGAAATATAAAAATGTTATATAGAATTGCTTCGAACATGATCATGTCCGCTGCCTTCTCCAAGGCAAGTCTTGTAGTAGAAATCTGTCAGGTAATCCAACATGATATGACATACTCAGAATTGTACAAGTTAAAATATGAGCAGAGCTCTATAATAACATTAATGTACCATTGTCATCATTGTTGTCCCGGGTTTCTGCTCAAGTTTTGACACTCCAGCAGACCCCCGAAAGCTGAAAGAGAAAGAAAGGAGTTTTTGGAGAAAGGATTATAGAACACTCCGCGCCAGCACAATTAGGTGAGGGACCCCCACAAGTCACCTCTCCCACACCAAAGAGGATCGCCGTAGCGATCCCACCACTCAATCATTTGGGCAGAGTGCCTATGGATTATGAAAGACTGAAGCAACGAATCAACACAGATAACGGCCTGTCAGCATGGACCCCACGCGCCACAGGGTCGCTTTGCTGTTCGCCGCCAAAAGCGAGGTTCCGAAGCATCATAGAACTGGGCCTTAGGATCAAAAGGGCGCTAGAGTTTGGGGGAGAGCAGAGCGTATCTTAAAGGACCCTCAAACCTTGTCGAAACGTCGTAGTCTCCCTTTTTCTCCAGCGGACCACTTCCGAACCCGCAGCGGAAAAAGTTAGCTTTAGGATCCACGAATGGGGCCGGAGTTAGGGAAGAGCGCAGCGAATATCCCAAGGTCCCACACTTGTTCAAAACGTCGCAGTCTCCCTTTGTCCTCCAACGGACCAATCAGGACCCCGCAGCAGGAGCTTCAGGAACTAAAAACGGAGCCAAATTTGGGGGCGAGCAGAGCGAATCTCCCAAACCCCCCAGCTTGTTCGAAACGTCGTAGTCTCCCTTTTTCATTCAGCAACCATTTAAGATCCTTCAGCGGGCTAAGAGGACGAAGGTTGGAAACCCACGCTAAGGATTAGCGGGGATCGCCTTCGCCAATGAAAGAAAAACAGAACTCTAATCGATCGCAGGGTCGCAGATTCTGGTCGTCAATCAGAGCCAGCTTCCCCGTACGATTCCAAGTCCTGCGGTAGGAAAAGGTAGGATTGGGACAACATGATGGAAAGGTATTATGCAAGAAAGAAACGAAGAAAGGAAATTAGGATTGCGAGTCTCTGCTTTAGGCATCATAACCATATCCTCCATCCCATAAATGAAACTAGGACACTCGTTATGACAAGCTCCCCCACCACGACAAGGTACAGAGACAGGGGGGGAGAACATGATATGACAGTAGTATTCAAGATATTAGAGGTTGGAAGAATATTCGTCCACCTGTTTACCATCTCATGAGGCTATCATTATGAACGTATTTCTGACTAACAATTTAATAAATCCTATCAGACCACTGTATTCCTGATAAGACAGGGCCGACTTATTTCTCATTCCAAAACTCAAATTATTACTTCGAAATGCACGTTTTCAGTCAAAAGAGAATATAAACCTTTACATAATTACCTAATTAAATAAACTAAAACAATTGTTGTATAATAGTAACAATAAAAATTTGTGAAAATCAGAGTAACCTTAATTAACATTATTAAATGAAAAATGTCTTGATAAAACTTGGTTTATATTTTGATACACAATGGAATTTTTCAAACATTCTACAAAATTCGAAAAACATCAAGGAATCAACAGAAAAAACAAATAGATGGAAAATATAAGTCGTTTTTATGGTCTACACAACATTGTGTCCTTGGAAAATTTTTGACTAACATATTATGAATTGAAAACTATGCCAAATGAAATATAAAACATTTTTAGGACAATATTGGAAAATCTATTTCCTGCGCTATATTTTCATTTTGTATGTTGCATTTTACAGATCAAAACTTGTTAGACAAAAATTTTCCAGCAAAACAATGTTGTTTTAACCCTGAAAGTGAGTTATACTTTCTATAAATTTCTCTATTCTATAGATTCCGTCATATTTTTGGAATTTCGTACAATATTTTTGAAAATTCTTTTGTCTATTGAAACCTATTTTTTCTAAGAAATTTTTAATTTTTTTTTTAATTAAATAATTATGTAAAGGTTACAGAATCTTCTATCTTTATATTTAAAATTAAATATTAATGTTTATCAAGTATAATCTGAGTAGAGTTATTTTTAATAAGATTTGTTGGCGTAAGTTTTAAAGGTGCCTACTTTGAAGGGAATACAATAAATTTGGATGGATCATATATATTTTGTGTTTCATTGACTGATTCCCGGTACTTTTTTGACACGTGTATTTCTATACATATGTAGCAGTTATTGTTTAATGGCAAATGTTAACAGCGGAGATAGAGACTCGTTTAGATATTAGGATATTAATGAAGTTATCTTGTAGAAAAGAGTACATAGAAGTGTTGTTTACTAATTTAAATTTTTACAGGAATGAAAAAGAGGGTATACCAGCTCCATTACTCCCACTTCTAGATACTTGTGTTGAAATAACTCAATTTGGCCAAACTAGATCACTGAATGTACATGTTGCAGGAGCAACATGCATTTGGGAATATGTTAAACAGCATATGTTATAAGTTCATCATGATAATTTCAATCAGATATGTGCAATATGTGATTATGATATAAAATAGCAGC
Source organism: Megalocaria dilatata (assembly GCA_034642435.1). Taxonomy (NCBI): domain Eukaryota; kingdom Metazoa; phylum Arthropoda; class Insecta; order Coleoptera; family Coccinellidae; genus Megalocaria; species Megalocaria dilatata. The sequence goes on along the minus strand of CM067856.1, from coordinate 40,287,654 downwards.
CTGTACGAATTTACTCTAATGAGCTAGAAAATCGGCACAAAATGTGAGAGATCATGTTTTGTTCATCTGAAGTTTTAAGTTTCATTACAAGAGAATCATATTAGGAATGAAAGATATATTTTGTTCTCTCATTGTTAAGTTTAAACCAAATTTCTATAATGAGATGTAAGACTTAAATACTTTATTATCTTTATCTGCATATTACTACTCATTGGTTCATTTTAAGCCATTGTAAATCCTAGAGGCCGTAATATTATTTCCAAATTTGTATTCTAGCATTTGTGACATGTCATTATATAAAACTTTAGATTAATGTTTTATATTTTAACATATGTGTATATTTTAAATTCACATCAAATAAAGAGAATATAGAGACGAAATTTTATATTACCTTAGCTAACACTCCTTATTAATGATATTTGGGACAGATCAGTTGAATTAATTCATTTGAATATGAACATGCTAATTATAAGTGAGTGTGGATAGCTCAGCGGGAGAGCATCGGACTCGTGACCGGGGGGTCCGGGTTCGAATCCTGTTCAGGTGGAAAAGAAATTTTTCAGTTGGACGGGTGTCTGCCACCATTTCACTGTTGGGTCAAAAATTAACAGTGCTGTGACCTAAAGTGGCGCAAGATCGCAGTAACAAAGCCTACACAGAACACAACTGAACTCCTAACTCGCACAAGCTGAAAAAGCTTCTGAGGGATCTTCACAGAAGATCTAGGAGTATCAGGATAATAATAATAATAAAAAATAATAAATAAGCATTACGGCATATTAAGGTCTGACTTGAGCATGACGAAAGTTTTTTCTGCGTGTGTAACGTGAACATATCGGGAATACATTTCTTTACTTGAATTTTTCCAGTTGCCATCGACCTCAGCATCAACACCTAAGTCGAACATTCATGATTTGAACTTTATACTGTGTATGTGGTTGATCGGTACACACTGCAATTACTTCGTTTGAACCGTACAGTAAGGGAAAAACGACCGGAATACAAGGACAGATATGGAAAAGTTATTCTTTAACATGACAACGCTCGGCCTCACCTCGCAAAAGTTGTCAACAAATATTTAGAAACGATCGAACATCATGAATTCTACCGGTTAGGTTACTGGCATGTGAGCATAACTCTTTCACCAGGTGACTACTCAGCAGTCTCGATAATCTGCCCAGGAAGCAGAAAGTGTGATAAGTGTTACGCCTTATCATCGCGCATTAGCGAGAACCACTCCGAAGAGTTTAACCCACCAAACTTCCAGTTTCGGCTTCAGTCCGAGAACCTACAGCGTGACTGTAGCAGTGAAGCACTATCCAACCTCTACTGGCTCTGCAGTGTCAGTACCCGAGTTGTTTTGTGACGCAACACACTCGCCGAAGGGTCTTGTTATCCACCTATACGAACGAAGTCCTATGAACCAAGATAGACTCGAGATTGATGCCTCAATTGATCCTCGTACGAGAACCGTCAATCCAGCCTGTACGTCAACGAACCCTTGTGAAGTCTTTCAACTGATCCTGGCTTCAAGCATCAACGGTCTAGCCGTATCGTCGTCTAGAAACGTCTCGCAATCGATCCTGGTTCAGGACGAGGCCGGTCGAACCGTCAAGTCCCGCTAAACCCTGAAGCATTTCTCGAGATATCCTGAACATGAGTTACTGGGAATAAATAGATGGAATACCCTCCTAGTCCAGCATGCGGACTGTCAACCACTGCCACCTCAAGTCCAACACCAATTGGGTGTCCAGGTCGTATGAATACTCCCCGGGGGCCTCCACTATTCCGAGGTAACGCATTATGCTACATGACGCACTCGGTATTGGACAGAAAAATTCGGAGATTTACTGCTACAGGGCAGTTTAAAGGGCTAGGCCCTGTGCTGCGATGGACACCCTTGTCACTGAGTTGATGAGCGTGGCTCATCCCTCCATTCCACCTTTACGGTGAAAATAGGGCCTCATTCCACCACACGGATCCAGTGACTGGCGCGAGTGATATTGCTTTAGGCATCAGGACTTAATCCTCCATTTCACCGGGATGAAACTAGGATCCTAGTCAAGACAAGCGCCCCTAGCGCGTCAAGTTACAATGTCATTTGGGGGGCGTATTGTCCGTACATTGGTCTTTCTGATTATTGGCTTTTTCAACAAATGCAAGAAATCGAAAATTTGCTTCGAAATTGGATCGTGTCAAAAGACAGGATTCGGAAATTGCCTGAGGGGCGAGGAAAAGTAGTAAGCGGTGATGTACAATATTTTGATTAATTTGTTAATTCACTATCTTTTGAAATTAAGGAATTTTTTGAGCTAAAAAAACGGACCGAATTAATTTGTGCTCCTCCTAATATTGTTGTGATTTGAATATATTATTCCCTCTATACAAACGCACTCTGTACTTTTTTCTGTTGTCAGTTCCTCTTTTAGGCATTCTCAGATGTTACCAGGATATTTTTCCTCCAAACATATATTTATGTTTCAACTGTATGCATGAAAACTACCTATTATTGCTAAACTCTTCGTTAAGGTGCAGTATGAATTTTGTCTGTAGTCAGCTTATGTTGATACTGTCGTAAGGTTTTTTCTACAGTAGGTCGCCTTCCTATTTTCTCATGAAAACTCATTCTGTATTATCTTTTTCTTCTGGCCGTTTCTGAACTAGCTGGTCTCTATCATCCACAAAATGGAAAGTTGCTTCGGCAACAAATCAAACAAATAATAATTTTACGCAATTAAACTGTTTTACATTATTTACTGTAAGCTATCAACTGCCTCTTGGCATCTTAATTGTTCGTCGATATTTGAACTCCATGCCATACAAATATTTATCACGGGTCGGCAGATTTCGCAGGTTTCCATGTCATCATCAGGTACTTCAATAGGCATGTTACTTTGTCATAGTGGGAGTTCACGAAAATGGTTTTTTTATAATTGTGAATTTACTGGAATAATTTTTATGAAACAACTATTGGGTGTTTATTTAGAGTGATAGAACTTTAAATTGAAATAAAACACATTTAAATTAAGATTGAAGCGAATTTTTTTTTATTTGAAAGATAATTTTATGAAATTTATGTTTTAAAAATAATTTCCGGCGTATGTCCACCATGACTAGCTATGACCAGCTATGGATTGAGCTTTCTGGAGGGATATCTGGATCCCAAATTGACAGAATTTATTCACTCACGAAAAATAAAAATATTTGTTGAAGTTCATCTGGTATCGACTAGCTCTGAGGAACCGCATTCGACCAGACCAATTTTGGACCACTTTTTCGAGTAATGTTGGCTTCCAAAGCGTCTATTGTTTCTGGTTTATCAGTATAAACCAATGACTTGACATAACTCCAAAGAAAATAATCTAGTGGAGTAATGTCGCATGATCTTGGAGGCCAATTAATTGGACCATGTTATCGTCAAATCTTTCTTTCAATAAATCAATTGTTACGGTAGCAGCATGAGATGTAGCACCATCTTGTTGGAACCAAAACACTTCTGGGTCAATACCATTCAAATTTTGAAACAAATAATCATTGACCATCGATCTGTAACGAACACCATTCACTGTAACATTAGCTCCAACATCGTTTTTAATTGCCTCCAGCCTCCAGCGTGTAAAGCCACCATACAGTGCATTTTTCAGGATACAGAACTTCTTGAGGATTGTTTTCACAAATTTTGCTTGTTTACATAGCCGTTCAACCAGAAATGAGCTTCATCACTAAACACAATTTTACGATAAAAAACTTCAAGCGATTCTAGAGCCCAATCAGGAAACAAACGACGCTTATTATGGTCAAGTGATATTAGTAGATCTCTACGCAAAATTTTCCATGTGGTAGATGCACAGAGTCCAACTAGTTGTGAACGTCGACGAACAGACAAATCTGGATCATCATTAACACTTTGACTTACAGAAGCGATATTTTCTTCTGTACCTACAGTTCTTTGTCTTGTTGTTGTTGTTGTTGCATCGAGTAGAGAAAATGAAATTTTGAAAAATTAATAAATAGATATCTCAGGGTATCTTATTAAATAGATTTATGATTACGCTTATATTAGAATTAATATGCATTCCTCTTTTAGCTGGTTAATGGCAGAATATTGTGTTGAAACCATCATCCATGAAGGGTCCATTGCTCTCCAATGAATGCATTTGTATGATTTTTTAATGTTACAAGATCAGGTAGTCTAACCAGTGAGGTCAGTCTACACGAATCTACCTCTGTCTTTCATTTTTAGGCCTTTTCATCTTAACGGCTTTCGTAGTCGCTCTGGCTGAGAGGCCACTTTTTTCATATTTTATTAGACTCACCTAAACTTCTAGTGTTGTGAATAAAGATTGAAGTAGTTTCGCCCATTCATATTTGCTTATTGAAACAATTGAATACCGACAAGTAAATAGTCTAATATCTTATACGTACTTAGTGAACGAGGCAATTTTCTAAATACGTAGAAATTGTTAAGAAGTGTTCACGCACCGTTTAATTAAGGATTTTGGAACAGAGGATTCAGGATCATTGTTTCGAGGGAACTAACTACATGCTGTTAGATTTCACCTACCACGTTTATTGGCGCAATTAATCGATTACGTCATTTCATGATCCCTCGATAGCGATTTGAAACCAGAAGGCAAATATTTTGTTGAATTCTCTCGGAAGAAAGCAAGAATTTAGAAACTAGAATATTTCCAGGATTCAGTCAACATAAGTTTTTTGGTACAAGAAGAAGTAAAATAGTTCACTGTGCGCGATTAGTTTTCGAGTGTGCAATAGTGAGTTCCTTTGTTCGGAGTGAAAAATTCTGTTTTTGTTACTTCTTACGTTAATTTTGTATACAAGTGAATTCTTCTCTAAAGTTTTCTAGATGTAACATAAATTATGAGTGAAGAAAGCTCGCGACTTAGCTCCTGTGGAGTAGGGGATGGGTTATTTATGATTTTTCACTCTACAATCAGAAATGAACAACTCAATGAATAGGAGTGCGCCAGAAAGTTTTAATAGAATAAAAAAATTGAGAGGTGTCAAGGGACACCCGGATGGAACGTAGTTCCTTTCGATTAATTAGTGAAGGAATTGTAATAAAATTCTATTTTTTTTTAGTTTTAATAATATTTTTTTTATTATTAACAAATATAATGTAATACAAACTTAATTAGTAGGCTCAATTTTAGTAATAATTGGCTTGTGGTAACTGAAGTAGGAGACATATGTTTAGGATTCTATTTTATTTAATTGTCTTGAAAAGACTGCATCGATGGTAGAATGAATGAACTCCTGAATATCTATTAATTTGTTATTTGGTGAGACATATATGACTGCCATGATTAAAGTAACGCCGTTTTTCATTACACACTCCGCTGCACATAAATCTGCAACACTTGTACGTCTTACTTGCAAGTCCTGAATATTGTTCATAATGACCGACATATTTGGTGCTACAAGGTTGGTCGTATCATTTGTGTTGTGAGAAATCGCAACTCCACCTGAACGAACAAAATCACGTTTAAAGTGAGCTATACAATTGAAATTCGGTATATCACATTCTTCTTGATTGTCCAACCATGTCTCTGATGATCTCTGATGACAAAATGTTCGTTTTTTCTGTAACAGAGTCGATTAAATCAACTGAATGTTTACGAAGGCTTTGGACGTTCAACGTACACAATGAAATGCCTTTATCTCTAGTAATGAAATCAATGACTAATTTTGCCTTCGTTTCAAGCTCATTTAATGACAATCTCTGAAACTCTTGTACTAGAGATATTGTTGATGAAGCTTGTACTCGATTATGATGAAATCGAAATTTAGTTTCATCATGATCAAATGTAACGATAAATAAACCTTCGATGCTTGTTATACTAGAGAGACAGCAACATCAACAAATTGTTGTGGATGTATTTTGTCATACTCGTAAACAATTTGATCAAATGTTCCACCTTGTGACTTATGAATAGTCATAGCACAAGCAGAAATTATGGGATTTACGTTTAACAGTAACTGCTTTATTCCTTGTCATGGTAATGTTGGATGTTCGCCATTCAATAGGTACAACAGCATTATATACTTTGCTTTGAACAGTTAGTAAAGCAGCTTTTTTTCTTGCTTTTTGCCCAACCTTTGGTGATCCGCAGAATTCGAGGCAAACTCTGCAAACTACGTTGTCCTCATTGAAGTCTAGGTGAATTAATTTACCAACGGCACCATTAACTAATCCATCACTTACATCGATGTTTATTGTGATAAGGTAATACTTACCTTTTACAAAAGTGATTTGGTAAGGTAATCCCCCAGTATCGATGACAGATTTTTTGTGTAGTTGTAATCTAAAAGAAGCTTCTTGTTCTGGATTGTTAGATCCAGTTATTATATCCTTTGCTATTGAGATGACTTTATCTGGAGCTTCTTGCAAAATAAAATTGTTGTAACTGTCTACAGCGACATTAGTATAAAATAAACGAACACCATAAGGACTTAATTCTTGAGTTTCTTCTTTTTTGAAAAATCTTGGTTCGATAATTTTTAATTGAAACTGTTCCAAAACTTCACCATTGCTAATCTTTATAAGTACAATGAAAATGCAGCATAAGCCTGTCTCATGACTTGCGTTAGTTCAAAAAATTTAAGACTTCGCCATAGATGTGGACCAATCATTGTCGTTTTAATAGGTTTATGCATCAATGTTGCCCTTACTGGTGGCGCCTGGCGTAAATCACCAATTAAAATGACGTCAATGCCGCCAAAATCAACATTATGATTTGCAGTAATTTTTTTTAAGCGTAAATCAATTTTGGCCAATAGTTCTCCACTGATCATGATGATTTCACCAATAATCAATACTTTGACGCATCTAAAATGAGATCTGTACAAATGTAACATTTCAGATTATAATTGTAATAGTTTAGAAATCGAAATTTTAAGAGCAGTATACCAGTATACACTCAACAAAAATAGATAAAACTGTTATAATTTTGACCCAATAGTAGTAACAAATTTTACGATATAACTCAGGTCTTCGAGTCAATATATGATTCAATACAATTTACAATTCAAATATGTTCAAATTTTGGTTAAATAATAATTATTATCAGAAATTTCAATGAAGAAAATATAAAGGTTGTACTCATCCAGAGAACGAACTCTATAGATGGTGAGATTGACCACCGTTCGCTCGCAATCAGGAAAAGTTGTTCCAACACAGTGTAAGGCAATATAGGTGCTCAAGTCTTAGGTCCCAGGGAAGAGTTTTGCATAAATTAACACGTTAATTAAAAATTAAGAGTTATAAAAGAAGCCTGCAATAAACACTTATGAAGACAAAAAAGATGAACAGCATAATTAACGTTAACTAAGATGGAGGGCGGCTTTTCTAGAGTTTTCTGCCAGACTATGGAAATTTATCCTGTACAAGACGGAGATTGTCACCTGATTCTCAACCGTGATAGTTATTCCCAAAAAACAATCAGCAAAATCCAGTATTAGCAACAATTTTCCAAATTATCCAACACAAAGGTTGAAGAAATGAAATCAAAATTAGAAATAAAATAGAAAGGCCTTTTACTTGATAAAAGAAATATAACGAAATTTGAATATTAAAACAAATTGAAATATGTTTATCTTCTACAATTTTAATTTAAAAAAAAATTTTTTATTCAAAAAACTTTTAGGATTAAAAGTTAAAGGACTTCTCAAAGAATATAATTTATTTGAAATATTTAATATATTTAAATATTCGAATAAGTTAATTCAAAAATCTCTAAAAAAATGCACTATATCTTCAAAAAACAAATATAATTCTAAGCAATCCCGTCTTCAGCCCTCATTTAATATTCCAAATATCAAAATCAAAAAACAAACCTGTATCTCTCAACACGTGTAAAAAGACTAAAGCTTCGAAACACAGATCAACTATATAATTCAAGATTGATCTATGTTCTAACAAAATCAAAGAACAGTGTGAGTTATTTTAAGGTTTATTTAAATTCATTGACATTCCATAATGAGATTTATTGAAGCCAAAATATAATTATATATTATATGTAAAATAAAATAGAAAGGCGTTTTACTTGATAGAAGAAATATAACAAAATTTGAATATTAAAACAAATTGAAATATGTTTATCTTCTACAATTTTAATTTCAAAAAAAATTTTTCATTAAAAAAACTTGGGTGTTCTTAAAGGTAAGACCAGAAACAAAATTTTGTCTCCTTTGAATATTTATTTATTAATTTTAATTACTTTCGTATATCTGTTGGGTTATTTATTCCATTTGACATTATATATTGAGTTTTGATTATATACGTCTATTAAATGTAAGCGGTGCTTGTTTTAGACATAAATTTAATTCTAAAAGTTTTTTGAATAAAAAACTTTTTTGAAATTAAAATTGTAGAAGATAAACATATTTCAATTTGTTTTAATATTCAAAAAATTAGAAATTGTTGATATCCACAGTACTCGAGAAATACGAATGAATTATTATTTCATATTGTCCAATTTGCGCAGATGAAACACAAGACCAGTTTTTGTTACTTGAGACGGACGTCAAAATTGTTTCGTTGATTGCCTATATTTGGGGCGCCGAAAATTAATTATTTGAGCATTAAACAAATAAAGAGCAATAAAGAGAATTGACGACAATTTTATATCGTCTCATCCATTACATAACAAGAAGAACAAATAACAGAAACAAAAGTATGAGATTGAAAAACGTTAAATACTATTAGAGAAGTTAGAAAACAGACACGTGTAATGGAAAAATTGGCAAGAGCCGTAGTTACAAGAAATCAATGCAATTTTAAAGTATTTGGATTCATTACCTTTGCAAAAAAGTATAATGATAGTGATTTAACCCAATTGGAAGATAGAATCGATAAACTTGAAAAAAATTTTGAAGATTTTGATAAAGCTCAAAGCATTAAATATTAAACGCCGATAAGCCCGAAATAGTGGATTTGGGGAAATTCGTAGAGTTCGAAGATCGACCTTACAAAATAATTGCAGAGGCGAGGACAGTTCTGAGAAAACGCATATAGTTAGAAATGGATCTAAAGGCGGCGAGCCATGCACATAAATTCTGGAAATTTGATGAGGCTAACTCTCTTAGAATTGAGTCATTCTGAAGGTAAGAACGAGTGGTGGTTAGAAATCCAGGACATTATTCGGTTTTTAATTGCAGAAAATGACGATATTGAGACAGGTACTTGGATAAGCTTAAAACCAAGATGACTCAGTACTGCGAAAAAAGTTCAAATAAAAGATGAACCCCAGTCACATGAAAACCCTGAAAGGAAGAATTTCCTCTAAGCTAGCAGTTGTGACTATAATTTCTCTCATTTAAGTAAAAACGAACCAGAAGATGAAGATGTAAAACCGGGTGTTAAAGAAGTGAAGATGGCAAGGAAAAAGATTGCTCAGTGAAGAATAGCGATAAAGAAATTAAAAACAATACAGTGATAAAGAAGATCGTAAATCAGTAAAAAAGGAAAAAGAAACGGAAAAAACTGGAAGTGATGTCGATGAAGAATATTTTGATGGGTTCAAGAAAAAAATCAGCAACTAAAACCGTAGAAAAAAAGACTGAAACACTAAAACACTGAAGTTGAGGAAGAGGATGCCAAAAAGGTCAGAAAAAAGATGATGAAATAAAATGGTCTCCAGGTTATAATTCTTTACCAGTAAAATTCTTCTATGACGAGGAAGAGATTGAATTATTTGAGGCTGATTTTTGTGATAGAATGTTGTCCAAAATAATATTGTACGAAAATTTCCTCAAGGATTGTAAAAAAGATGATGAAAATAATGGATAAAATTAGTGTTATTTTAACAAATGCCTACTTTTTTCGTCGACCAAGCAGAAAATAACAGGAACCGTACCAAACAATAAAGGCTGGCGTTGAAATTAAAGAATGAAGCTATTGTGAAGAAATGTTGGTAACTTCAAGACAGAACCTCTAGATTTATTCAGAAGTAGGATAGAATACCCTAAGGCGAAAGAACTAAAGAGAACAGCAGAATAGAATAAAGCCCATCTTATTGTATGAATGCTCTTATTTTAGTTCCAATGAGGTGAGAATTGAAAATTTATATATTTGCGTTAATACACATTCCCTTTTAGCTAGTTAATGGCAGAATATTGTGTTGAGTCGTTCCAGGAAGGGCCTATTGCTCTCCAGAACTATGAAATTGTATGATTTTTTAGAGACCAGGTAGCCTAACCAACGAGGCTAGTCTACACGAGTTTACCCCTGTCTTTCGTCTTGGGTTTTTTCGTCTTAATGGCTTTAGTTGTTGCCCTGGCTGAGAGGCCACGTGTTTTACGATGTAAGTTAAATGTAAGATTTGTTTTATATTAGGCTCATCAAAAACTCTATTGTTGTGAATAAAGGTGAAAGTAATTTCGTCTATTCATATTTACCTATTGCAACAATTAGATACCGACAGGTAAATAGTTTAATATCTTATATGTATTTAGTGAACGAGGCAATTTTCTAAATATGTAGAAATTCTTAAGAAGTGTTTAATCAAGTAACCTGAAATAGAGTATTCAGGTTCTTTATTTCGCGGGGACTAACTACAAAAGGTTAGATCCCAACTACCATATTGTTTGACGGAATCAGATCGATTACGTCATTTCCAAATAAAATATTGATAACCTACTATTGCCAGGTTCTTTGAAGGGTTTTTGCAGAAAAGATTAGAAACTAATCATTATAGGTATTTTGTATGCAATCGTAATCAATCCACATCACTTGATTTTTTGTGAGAAAGAGAAAATCTCAGATATTTAATAAAAGAGAATCGTGAAAAAAAAGGTGTATTCAATATTTATCATCATCTTATATCTGATCACATAAAAGCCTTCAGAAATTGATTAAAAGAAAAATAAAATCTGTTTCAACAGATGGACAAGTTGACAGATTTGAATAGGAATTTTATGGGTTTGCCAATTGATCATACGATATACGAGTATGTACTTCCCTAGACTTGAAGCCATTTTCCCAAATTGAAGAAGAGAATCTATCTTCTTAGTTCCAAAATTATTTGCTTTAACACGCCGAAGCAATTGTCGAATTGTTGGTTTGGATTTGAGGCTATATCCAGAAGTTTTTTCAGCTTCAGATTCTCCGAAATTCCGCAATTTTACTGAATTTGTAGTTCTGAAAATAAAATCATTAGATGTACATTCTGTCAAGAAAGTACCGGGAATTATCGATTTAAATCTAGCGGGGCAATGGGGCAGGTAAAAATTTTTTTTCCTAGGTTGGTACCACTGTCCTTAATTACTATGCCAAGCTTGAGCGGGATCTGTCAACTAGTGTGTTTGCAACAGTTGATTAAGTCAGTCGATGTCAGAGTGCGTGCCGATTTTTACTATGGGTGATTACGTTGCGCAAAGAATTTGTTTAAAGTTTTGTGTTGCAAATGAATTTTCGTGTGCCAATGCATTGAAAATGTTGCAAAAGGCCTTTGGTGATAATGCTCTATCGAAAACTAGTGCATATCAGTGGTACAGAGCCTTCAAGGACGGTCGTGAAGTGGTCGCCCATCGACGGCTTCGATCGAAGATAACGTCGATAAAATTAAGGAAAGGGTGCTGGAAAACCGTCGTACCAGCTTAAGAGAAATAGCACATGATCTTAAGATATCCCACGAGTCCGCACGTACGATTTTGATTGATATTTTGGGCATGAGAAAGGTGGCCGCACGACTCGTACCGAAAGACCTGAATTTTCTTCAAAAACGTCATCGCGAACAGGTTATTTCAGACATGCTGGACCGCTGTAATTCCGATTCTTCATGGAACGCATTATAACTGGTGATGAGTCCTGGGTCTACGAGTACGATATGCAAACAAGCCAGCAATCATCGGAATGGGTGGCAAAAAATGAGCCGAAACCGAAAAAACCACGCCAAAGCCGCTCGAAAATGAAGGTGATGCTCATTGTTTTCTTCGATATCCGTGGCGTGGTGCACTACGAATTCGTTCCAGAGGGTCAGACGGTAAACAAGGAGTATTACCTAGGCGTCATGAAACGTTTGCGTGAGCGTATCCGTAAGAAGCGGCCAAATTTGTGGGCGAACAACTCATGGATTTTGCATGACGATAACGCGCCTTCTCACCGAGCTACGATTGTGACTGACTTTCTCGCCAAAAACTCAACAAACGTGCTTCAGCAACCGCCGTATTCGCCGGATTTGGCTCCCTGCGACTTTTTTCTCTTCCCAAAACTAAAATTGCCCCTTCGTGGCACCCTTTTTGAGTCGATTGAAGCCATAAAACAAAATTCGGCGCGAGAGCTAAAGTCCATCCCGGAAAGCGCCTATAAAAAATGTTTCGATAATTGGAAGTGCCGTTGGCATAGATGTATTGGAGCAAATGGAGCCTATTTTGAAGGCGACCCAATAAATTTTGACGATTAAATGTAAAAATGTTGTTTTAATTGAAAATTCCCGGTACTTTATTGACAGAGTAGTATATCTTTTGACTAACTGATAGTATGGACTAGTTATTCATTTCGGACCACCTTTATGACTTTGATACACTACGCACGAGCATTAACGCATACTTAATCCTTGCATAATCATAAATTGTATCCATTATTGTGTTTTCCACCAACAATTAACTCGGAGAATGTTAGAGCCGAGACAGAAGTAGGCACAACCTAAGTGTTTTTTTTTAATGTTTTTTTTACTTTCCGTTTGTTGCAGTCGTTCAAATGGGTGTTGGAAAAGAAAAACATGCCTGGAGAAAACATTGATTCCTTGTTGCTTGGTGTTGTGCATTTTGGCGGTTTTGTTTTTGGTTCTATATATCCTTAAGGAGCCAGGTAAGTGAATTTTTTTTCCAGAAGTTAAAATTCCACTTGGAAAAAAGCTTTAATTTTTAATAATTAAAATATATTTGATGTTGTTTATTCATTGAATTTTAAAATTTATAAATTTACAATATTGAATCATGAGAAAAAAAATATTAGCAACCGCCCTCAACGATAAAAACAAATATACCCAACCTAAGATTTTTTAAATAATAACATTGTATATATGCAATGCATCAGTACGTCAAGGTCCAATGGAAATAGTTTTTGATTTCAGTATATGTGCTATATTTAGAATGTACAATATGCAACGAATCTAACGATGAATTTCGATGAGATGTGGCATTAAATATTCGTACTATTCAGATTTCAATAAACATTATTTATATACATATATTAAATTATTCAAGTATGGGTAGAGGTGAGTTGCATAATATCAGTATCAGTATATAATCTTTCTTATTTCTAGAAATATTTATATTATTAACAGAACCTTTACACATTATGCTACCAATCATGGGTGACTTATTTTTCCGTCCCTTATTTTCTTGATAATTAGCATTAGTAACTCTTCGAATTCAGATTAGTGAGTCTCAAAAATGGCTTCAATCAGTCTTGTGTGAAAAGCACAATTATATTAATTAATGCAAAAATCACAAGCAATTTTCGGCTGAATCTTTTCCACAACATTTCTTAATTTCAAAACTGTGAGATAATGCCTCTCTTCACTCTTATCTTTTTCCATATTCATTTGTTTTATTTGCCACCTTCGTTCTTTTTCTTTTAACTCCTGCTTTAACGGCGTTTTCGCCTACTCTTGTAAAATCAATCGCGATGTGCTTGGTTTACTATTTTATGAGTATCTTATGATCAGAAGATCTAAAACAAAGACAAAAATTTTGTGAGCGTAGCAGTGTTAAGGGCTAAAGAAACCACAGCAACAGTTCCACGATCGAGTTTGAATTGAGCATTTACATGTAAAATAATGATTAAAAGACTGATACAAAATTCTGTGAAGATCGTATAATTAGAAGACCAAAAAAAAACTTATTTATTTATAACAGTATATAATGGTTTGAAACTAATTTGAATCAAAATTAAATACAGATTTTTCATTAGGTATCAGTTATATGGCAACAGATATTGCGGACTAAGTGTACAAGAAATCGTGTGATTAAAGTATTGTATTTTGTGAGAATCCTGGGTGATATGAACTAGCGCTGACTTCATGCCATTGTGATAAGCGCGCGGAAATATGAGATGCCTGTTATTATCCAACTCTTTCCTACATAAATCACGAAGGGGATGTTTATTTATAAACATTTTTGTCTGAATGTTAAAGGTTTCTCAAATGATTCTTCTTTATATCAAATGGAAAGTTGGTTCAGTCTAAAATGAGGGTGATTACCCTGTCCCAGCATAAATATTGATAATAATATGATGCCCTGAAACATTCTGAGGCGTTAGCTATCATCTCACTCCATCCTTTTAGGTAATATAATAATAAAAGTTCAGTTTTTTCTGGGTTTAGAGATTGCCACTGTATTCCTTCAGAAGAATCAATCACAAAATAAAAATAGTAATGAATTTGTTTATTATTCTTTTATACATATCGATTCATTTTGGTTTTTCTTCAATTTCTTCATTTCTTTTATTTAACACTTACTCCTAATGTGAATGAGAATTCTAAAATATCAGTTAAGTCAAGGTAGGATCACTTCTCGAAAAATCAGTCAGAAAAATTATTATCTGAGCATCAAATGACAATAGAAATAAAATTTCATGTGTTCACAGCATTTATTAAAATATTCTCATGTAATTCCTCTTAACTTTTTTTATCAAGCTTCGAATGTTTGTATGTTTAGGTCAGATCTTGCAACGCTATTACGAAATAGTTATGCCCAACTCATTTAGCTGATATTCTGCATACATGCCTATTCCTGGTAAATGAAAATGCCATTCTTCAAATGTCTTGTTTCATCCAATCCAACTTAAATTATCAGTATATCATAGCATGACACATAGATAATTGACAAATTCTTCATCTTCACAAAGTTTTAATCAGGTATTAAATTTAATCAAACAAATTATAACTAATAACGGTTATTCGGCATCACTAATAGACATTATGATTGGCAGAAAAGAGTATAAAAATGCAGTATGCTACACAACGCACTCGGCCGTTGGACAGAAAAATCCGGAGATTTACTGCAATAGGGTAGATAACGTTAGTTTTAAGGGAGAGGCCCTGTGTTGCAACGGACTCCCTTGTCATTGAGTTGATCAACGCGGCTCAGCCCTTCATTCCACCTTTACGGTGAAACTAGGGCTCCATTCGGTCGATCTTCCACCACACGGGTCCAGTGACTGGCGCGATTAGCATTACTTTATCAAGTATGAAGGGTTAAGCTTCATTTCACAGAGATGAAACTAGGGTCCTAGTCAAGACAACGCCCCTAGCGCGACAAGCTATCATGCCATGGGGGCGTATTTGGGAGGTGAATTCTACCAGTTAGTTGTATTCGCATGTGAGCGTAGCTCTAGTGACTACTCAGCAGTCTCCACAGTCTGCCCCCAGAGGCAGAAAGTGTAATAAGGGTTATCTTCGCGCGAGGTGAGAACCCTTCAGAAGAGATGAACCCACCAGTTTTCAGTTTGGGCTTCAGTTCGAAAAACTACAACCGTCTGTCTGGTAGCAGCGAAGCACTATCCAATCTATACTGACTCTACATGGTCAGTACCCGAGTTGTTTGAGACGTAACTCACACACCGGAAGGGCTTCTCATCCATCCATCCGGACGCAGTCCCATGAACTAAGATAATCTCAAGCTTAATACCTCAATTGATCTTGGACGAGCACCGTCAATCCGGCCTGTACGTCAAGACCCACGAACCCTTGTGAAGTCTTTCAATTGATCCTGGCGTGAAGCACCAACAGACTAGCCCTTTCGTCGAGATCCACAAACCCTGCAACGTCTTTTAATAGATCCAGGTTCAGGACGAAGCCGCTCGAACTGTCAAGCCCCGCTGAACCTTGGGACGTTTCATGAGAATATCCCGAACATGAGTGTCTGCGAACAGATAAACGAAATACTTCCCTAGTCCAGCATGCGGACTGTCAACCACTACCCCCTCGAGTCCAATACCAATTGGATGGCCAGGTATTACAAGTAGTGTTGTGGGCATCCACCCTTCCGAGATAACGCAGTATACCACATAACGCACTCGGCCATTGGACAGAAAAATCCGGAGATTTACTGCAATAGGGTAGAATAAGCTAGTTTTAAGGGAGATTCCCTGTGCTGCGACGGACTCCCTTGCCACTGAGTTGATCAACGCGGCTCAGCCCTCCATTCCACTTTACCGTGAAACTAGGGCCCCATTCAGTCGATCTTCCACCACACGGGTCCAGTGACTGGCGCGAATGGCATTACGTTAGGCACCAAGACTTTACCCTCCATTTCACCGGTATGAAACTAGGGTTCTAGTCGAGGCAAGCGCCCGCAGCGCGACAAGCTCTAATGCCATGGGGGCGATTTTGGGGGTCTTCTAGTATTTGGGATTCCGTCTAGGGGAATCTTATCTATTCTGTCTGCACTCATTCTGCTCGCCCCTCAGGCATTAGATCTTGTAGTGATGAGGGTGCTTGCCTTGGCTAGGACCCTAGTTTCGTCCCGGCGAAATGGAGGGTTAAGTCTTGGTGCCTAACGTAATGCCATTTCGCGCCAGTCACTGGACCTGTATGGTGAAAGATCTCCGAATGGGGCCCTAGTCTTGCTATTCTGGTGAAATGGAGGGCTGAGCTGGTTGAATAACTCAGTGACAGGGAGTCTGTCGCAGCACAGGGCTTCTTCCTTAACACTGGCGTACTCTACCCTATCGCAGTATGAATCTCCGGATTCTGTGTAATGGCCGAGTGCGTTATGTAGCATACTGCGTTACCTTGGGGGGGTGGTTTGCCCTCAGGTGTTATTTGTATCACCTGGCCACCCCATTGGTGTTGGACTCAAGGGGGCAGTGGTTGAAAGTCCGCATGCTGGACTAGGGAGGTATTTCATTTATCTGTTCGCAGGCCCCCATGTTCGGGATATTCTAATGAAATGACTCGGGGTTTAACGAGACTTGACGGTCCGATCGGCTTGTCCTGGCCCCGGATCAATGTGTAACTTTTTAGGGATTGTGGATCTCGACGAAATGGCTTAGCCGTTAGTGCTTGACGCCAGGATCAATCAAATGACTTCACATGGGTTCGGTGGGTCAGGACGTACAGGTCGTTAGACGGTGCTCGTACCAGGATCAATAGAAGTCATCAATCTTGAGATTTTCTTAGTTCATGGTACTGCGCTCGGATGCTTGGATAAGAATTCCATCCGACGGGTGAGTTGCATCACAAACCAACTCGGGTACTGACCTGCATTAGAGGTTGAATAGTGCTTCGCTGCTACCAGTCAGACGGTTCTGGCTTTCGAGTCGGGGCCCAAACTGGAAGCTGGTGGGTCCATCTCTTCACAGGGGTTCTCGCTTCGCGCGATGATATGGCGTAATCCTTATCACACTTTCTACCTCTTGGGGTGTACTGTTGAGACTGCTGAGGAGTAAGTTGGTGAAAGATCTATACTCGTATGCCAAAACGAAAACCTGGTAGAATTCACGTGCACTCATTCTGCTGACAGAATGCTTGACGCGGTATATCATTTGATTTATTATGATATTAAAGAGCAAGTGAGTCTCCCTGTCGTATACCTATAGGAGTTTGTATTTCTTCAGTTAGCCGTCGGTTTACATATGTGTAGAGGTGTCAGCGTTGAGTTGTTTCACAATTTTTATTATAGCTGTTGGTAGGTCTTTATCTTTTAGTATCTTAATGACGTCCTTAAGTTTCACTTTGTCGAATGCCTTGGTAAGATCTATAAAGCAGAGGAAGACGAGTTTTCCATATTGTGTTGATTTTTCGGCGATTTGCCTTAATATAAAAATAGAATCTAATGTTGACCTGTTTCTCCTAAACCTCTGTTGTTCCTCTGAGATATTTATGTATCTGTAGATTGTAGATTCCAAAATTTTTGTGAAGAGTTTCACGACCGAACTAAGCAATGTTATTCTTCTATAAATTTCTGGAACTCTTTTGTCGCTCCGGACTGGTTATACTTTTCTTCCAGCCCCTTGGTATCTTGCCAGTCGTTAGGATTTTATCATACAGTTTTGTGAATTCTTCCATCAGGCAGGCTCCGGCATATTTTATGAGTTCATTTGGATATATGTATGTTATAATATCAAATTTTTGTCTAGTTTTTAGAAGTATTTTAAGAAGCTATATTATAACGAAACACGTCATGTGTATTACTTACAATAAGAATTCCAAATCAACATACATGTGAATTATTCAATTAGAATCCACTAGAAAGAGACTTTTTCTTTCAGAATCTTTTTTTAAGATATTGGTAACCTATATTAACTGGCAATATCTAGAATTAATATTATTTTCAATTCAGGTCTATACAATTTTTATTTCTTTTTTCTTAGAAGATATTTGCACATCCAAATACTGTGTGAGATCTGCTGCTGAATTATTGGACTACGCTGATTTTAAGGAAGACCCTTGTGATGATTTCTATAAATTTGCATGTGGGTCCTTCTACAAGAATGCTGTCAAGAAAAGCACTACGGCACCACTTGTCACACTTACCGAACAACTGGAAAATGAGTTGAAATCTATAGTAGTAGATCCTATTAGGAAAAGAAATCCGCATGCCCTTATTTTGATGAAAACATTTTATCAGAAATGTATGGATGAAGAAAAAATCGACGATGATCAAAATAAAGCCTTCTTGAAGGCCGTCGATGAACTTGGAGGATGGCCTCTCATGAAAGGAACTGCTTGGAACGGTTCCAATTTTGATTGGGTTGATTTGCATATTAAGGCAAATAAATTGGGTCTGCCGATTTATGGATTTTTCACGTTTGAACGAGTAACAACAGGAGCTGGAAATACGATACTCAAAGTAAGTGTACTTAATGAAAAAAAAACATTGCAAATCTAAAACAAATGCTTCTTATTTTACGATTGAAAATTAAAAGAATTAGAGAATGGGTCATATATTTTTCACCAAAATTAAAGAAAAATTGATCATAAGTTTATTATTTATAATATCTTTACTGTGAACGAAAAGAGTGGAAAAGCATTGGTGGATGACACACAAATTTGTTACAAAGTTTTATAAATTCCTATCGAATAGCTTCCAAGAAAAGCCTCGGATGGCCTACGGCAGGTGGACGAATTCTTTATTAGATTTGTGAAATCTATGAACTTCAAAACTTGAACAATAACATTTGAAGATGAGGTTAATTACGAAACCCGTCCAAATAGAAAATTTCTTTCCCACCTGAACAGGACTTGAACCAGGGACCTTTCGGTTACGACATACTTTTTAAAAACATCAATAGATAAATGGATGTATCTGAAAAAGTAGAGCTGATAGATAAAACTGATTTCATATTTGGATTCAGCTCTTCAAGTAGAGCGTACATCCTCAGCACCAAGGAAAAATATTTTGTAGGTCTGTGTTATGAAACATAAAATCATTATTACCATTGCATGCTTTCAATTTTGACATTATTTGTCGAAGAATTAAGTTGATGAAATTATTGCTTCTTGTTGTAACACTTTTAAAATCATTGAGGATATTATGAAGACATAGCACCAGTATGGTTGCTTTAGTATAGACAACTGACAAAATTTAATTGACTTGATCAATTTTCGTGAATTTGAATCTAGAATTTAACTTCATCAGGTTATTGTGATGTGGTGCTAAAGAAGTATATTGAGGATTTTCTGGATTAACCATGTTTCTATTGATAAAATTACAACAAGAATTAATAAAGAATGCAAAATTGAAACAACTGTAAAGAAACTGGAGTACCTGGGCCATACAATGAGAAATCAACAGCTGATTTTGCAGAGCAAAGTGTAAGGAAGGAGAGTACAAAGCAGAAAAAGGATTTCCTGGCTTCACAATCTCAGGAAATGGTTTTCAATATTCAATGCTCTTAAAGTTAAATTACGAAATTTGCTGAAAATTATTTCACTGCGCCAGACATCGGTTTTCTATTCCAAAAATTCTGAAAATTAAGTTTTATTTCAGGTTGCTGGACAATCAGCCGAGTCCGATTTCTATGTTTCCAAAAACAAATACAAAGACATAATGGGAGAAGTTATAGAAAATCTAGGAATAACTGATATAAATGGATCAATTGAAGCAGAAAACAAGGAAGTTCATTTCTTCAGGGAAAAACTAGGAATGGTAATCATACCATGATCCTCATCCTTGCTGCCACCATAAATCAGTTTGAAATATTTTTTTATTACTTTTTATGGGACAATCAATCCAATATTAAATTAAAAAGAAATTATCTTTGATATTTTTGTTTGTAGATAAAACTCGACGAAGCTAAAAATCTCCAAGTGAAAACTCTGAAAGACATGCAAGAAGAATGTCCCAATGTACCATGGTTGAAATTATTGAATTCGTTGGCTGATAATTTAATAAAATTGGACAATTCTTCGAAAGTAGTTTATGGTGAAATTGGAGACTATTGTGATAGTCTGGAAAAACTGCTGAAGAAGACTACTCCTAGGTAGTATATCAATAAAAAAAAACTGAACGAGTTCTATGATAGTATATGTCTTTAAAACGGATTCTTTTGTGAACCACTCTTGTAGACGATTATCGATACAACTTCCTCTTATGCTCTTTAATTTTCAGAACTGTTGCTGATTATTTCATCTGGAGTATACTTCATCAGACCCACAAGTATTTGAGTTTAAAAGACATATATGGAGGAATGGCATATAATTCCGAATCCCGATTTACATTTTGTTACGAAAATGCCGATAAAAGGTAGATATTCTTAGTTATTGTTAAATTGAGCATCATTTAATAAAATAGAAAGGCCTTTTACTTGATAGAAG
The DNA here is from genome assembly GCA_034642435.1 of Megalocaria dilatata. Lineage (NCBI taxonomy): Eukaryota > Metazoa > Arthropoda > Insecta > Coleoptera > Coccinellidae > Megalocaria > Megalocaria dilatata. Next base: position 40,266,865 of record CM067856.1, on the reverse strand, counting down.
AAATATAACAAAATTTGAATATTAAAACAAATTGAAATATGTTTATCTTCTACAATTTTAATTTCAAAAAAATTTTCATTCAAAAAACTTTTAGAATTAAATTTATGTCTACACAAGCACCGCTTACATTTAATAGAAGTATATAATCAAAACTCAATATATAATGTCAAATGGAATAAATAACCCAACAGATATACGAAAGTAATTAAAATTAATAAATAAATATTTAAAGGAGACAAAATTTTGTTTCTGGTCTTACCTTTAAGAACACCAATTGCCTTTTAAAAATATGAACACACTTAAAGGACTTCTCAAAGAATATAATTTATTTGAAATATTTAATATATTTAAATATTCGAATAAATTATTTCAAAAATCTCTAAAAAATGTGCACTATATCTTCAAAAAACAAATATAATTCTAGACAATCCCGTCTTCAGTCCTCATTTAATATTCCAAATATCAAAATCAAAAAACTAACCTATATCTCTCACGTGTTAAAAGACTAAAGCTTCGAAATACGGATCAACTATATAATTCAAGATTGATCTATGTTCTAACAAAATCAAAGAACAGTGTGAGTTATTTAAAGGTTTATTTAAATTCATTGATATTCCATAATGAGATTTATTGAAGCCAAATTATTATTATATATAAAATAAAATAGAAAGGCCTTTTACTTGATAGAAGAAATATAACAAAATTTGAATATTAAAACAAATTGAAATATGTTTATCTTCTACAATTTTAATTTCAAAAAAATTTTTATTCAAGTTTTGATTATATACGTCTATTAAATGTAAGCGGTGCTTGTGTAGACATAAATTTAATCCTAAAAGTTTTTTGAATAAAAATTTTCTTGAAATTAAAATTGTAGAAGATTAACATATTTCAATTTGTTTTAATATTCAAATTTTATCATTTAATAACCCTGAAGATTGGTAAAAATTTTCATTACGTGACAGCTATTGAAATTTTAGACGAAATATATTTTGGTCTTCAATGAAAATAAGTTTTTCTTCTTTTTTTATCTAATTATTAGGAACAATCTTTTTAACTTTTCGTTAAATGTTTTGATATAGAAGTATGCAAAATATGTAATTCCTCTATAATTCTATAATGCTCGATAATGATTTTATAGAATTTCAAACCGGATTATTAGTTTTGGCGGTTTTTTAAAGAGTATGAAAAACTTGCTTTTAAAAATGAAAAACTAATAATAAAAACATATGAATTTTTTTATTATTTTCGATTTTGATCTGCTAAGCTTTCGAAAACTTTCAGCTAAAAATATATCCTTCCTCTCAATGTACTTACCTGGTTATTTGATTATTTTTTTAAACAATAGATAAAAAATATTTGATAACTTCACGAAAATTCGTGAAAAAAAGGGTTTATATCACGCCAATAAAGTTTTTTGATTTGTAGGTGAATATTGTTATGTTCAAGATATTATTAATATATAAAAACAAAACAAAACTATTTATTTGTTGAGGTTCCTCACAGGTACTACATAGGTTTGTATTGGAAGTTTTATTGCATCAGTTATAAAAAAAATTACTTTCCTCATTATTTTGAAATATTCAGTATGCAATATTTCATTTATTTCATGCATATAAATAATACAAAAATTTTCTATAATGATTAACCAATTTATTCGGGTTTTCAATAAAGTATATATAGAAATTTTATCATATTAAAGATATCCAATATTTCTATAATTTTTGCCTCTTAGTGATAAATACTTTTTCGAGGTAAAGCACCATGCAGGAAAATGTTGATATCGAACTTTTGTTGAAAGAAATCGATTATAACAATAATGCAAGGAAATAAATAATGAGCTAGAGATAAATATTGAAATACATCAAGGAAATTTCAAGTATGAGGTGGTTAGTTTCGTTTATTTCATTTTGAAAAAACAAATTACTATGTTGCAACCTGAAATGTATAAACTGAAATCACCTTGTTGTCATATGAAATTTTTCAGGAATGGCAATGACAGAATTTATCATATAGATAAGTGCCTACATAATAGCCAACCTTATGAAAATACCAAAACATTACTTAGTTTAACCCTTAAATATTATACTCTAATGAATTTACGGAAACAATATTTCGAGTTGAGAAACCCTTAAATTTTAGTAGTGTTCAAGAAACACTACATCCTTATAAGAAGAAGGAATTCCTTATTGATATATTTTTGTTAAGAGCAAGTAAAGAAAACATTGAAAATTGATAGACGACGGAAGCGAAATTCGGGTCTTGAAATATATATATATTGTAATTATTAAATTATAAATTTTAAACTGCGGATTGAATAATTAAAAAATAAATAATTTTTTGGTAATTTCCATAAGAGTGGCTACGAAAAAAGAGGTTTTTTCTTGATAGAAGGATTATTACAAAATTTTAAATATCATACAGATTTATTCTGTTAACCTCCTACAAATTTTAAAACTAGAAGGTTACCCTTCAAATATTTATTTAGTAATTTTAATTGACAATTTATATTATTTTGAATTCTTTGGTACTGTGTAATACGTGTTAATTCTATACGTCTACTAAATTGACACAGTGTGTTCTAAGACATTTTTTAATTTAATTCTAAAAGTTTTTGAATAAAAATTTTTTGAAATTAAAATTTGTAGGTCAGCAGAATAAATCTGTATCATATTTGAAAAATTTTGGAGAAATTTTTTTTGAAAATGTTAAAAACCCCAATAATGTAATCACAAATAATGTGTTAACTTAAAATTTTTTGCTAGTAAGTCAAAGTAATTTCTAGAAATTTGTTTTAATATCTCTATTTTCTAATACACCTTGTCTTTCATGATACTTAATTTCAAATAAAGAAGTTATGTTGATTATGGTAATAAACTATCGAATTCCGAAAAACGATTCTCGTAACCTTTCAGGTTTTTATTTAGGTAGTCAAGAAGATTATTTAACAAATATGGAATAAGTTCCTACGAGTATAAAATTGTCCCTTTGAAAATGAATATTATGAGTATAAAATACGGCTCTAAATTATTTAATTGTTTTAATTTTTTCATTTAAAATGATGATGAAAAGTAAAAAAAAATATATATATATATATATATATACTTTGAGAATATGAAAATCGGTATTTCACAGTCTGAAATTTTCAAATGGTCTTTGTGCTCATTAACTTCCTTTTTATATTTTTGTTACGATTCCTGTTGAGAACTCGGAAAGTCAGATTTTACTTTATATTCAATTTGAAAGGTACCGTTATCTGACGATTACAAAAAACTGTGTAATATCAAAGTATATCAAACTTATATTTAGAATGAACTATTTTATTCATTTTTCAATTACATATACTTATAACTACATATCTGTGTAAATGAAGGGTTTTTCATAAAGAATGATAGGAAAATTAATTAATTAAGCTGATCTGAATCAAATATAAGGAGTGTGAGCTATGGTAATAGAATGTTCTACAAATTAAGACAGTGTAACATACATCTGTATAACAATTCTATACTCAAATAAACCCGATAAGGTTTTGTTGATCACTGGGGCATAATTTCAGACATGTGCACGTTTCGAACCTATTAGTTCTCGTCAGTGCAATGAAAAGCCAGCAAGTACCTATATTCGCTATACACAGAAACACTAAGGTATTAAGGCGTTGGAATCAGGCATGGAGACAGTCCGCTGCTGGGCTGGTCACAGTGCCATCTCCAGCGGGGATACTGTGGATTGTGGAACAAAAGGAAAGGTAACCTCGGAATGATGCATCGGATCTTTTGGGGTCACCAATGAAGTTCTGAGTGTATGGGGTGTTATGCGGGAGCTTCTACCTCTAAATTCGGGAGGCGGCGTGTCGTTCTGAGCATGTGCACCTGAATTCTTCAGACAGACGTTATGCGCATGACTGCCTGTGATGCCAGTGACCATGTGTTCCATATCGGAACCCACACGCCCCCCAGGCATTAGATATTGACGAGATGGGGGCGCTTGTAATGACTAGGACCCTAGTTTCGTCCCGGCGAAATGGAAGGTTAAGTCTTGGTGCCTAATGTAATGCCATTCGCGCCAGTCACTGAACCTGTGTGGTGGAAGATCTCCGAATGGGGCCCTAGTTTTGCCGTTCTGGTGAAATGGAGGGCTGAGCCGGTTGATTAACTCAGTAACAGGGAGTCTGTCGCAGAATAGGGCTTCTCCCTTAAAACTAGCGTACTCTACCCTATCGCAATAAATCTCCGGATTTTTCTGTGCAATGGCCGAGTGCATTATGTAGCATACTGCGTTTCCTAGGGAGGTATTTCATTTATCTGTTCGCAGACCCCCCAGGATATTCTCATGAAATGACTCAGGATTTAGCGGGACTGGAAGCTGGTGGGTTCATCTCTTCGGAAGGGTTCTCGCTTGGCGCGATGATATGGCGTAATCCTTATCACATTTTCTACCTCTAGGGGTGGACTGTGTAGACTGCTGAATAGTCATTTGGTGAAGAGCCATGCTCACATGTCAATATGAAAACCTTGTAGTGTCGGAACCCACAACTGAGCTACCACTTTGGTAATATTTTTTATTACTTCTGAACGATCGAGGGGAATTACGCATCATGAAACTGCACACTATATTAAATATAGTTGCACCTGGAAATAATGTCATTAGAAATCGAGAAATCTCTATTTGAAAAAATACAGGCATTTAAATGACCGCTAGAGAACAAGAGTTTTCTAAGTGATGGATTATCAAAATTCCTATCAAATTCGATTGATAATAACTACAGTTTCAGCAATATATGTTTATTTTGACATTTGTTCTTAGTCATATTCATATAATTACAGAAAAATTATTTTGCACTAATGAGATTTATTGTGTTTTTTATTTTTACTGAAAAGTTTTTCATCAAATTCATTATAATTGAACATATTCATCTTATGCATCATTTACAGTTGATCTTAATATGTATGATGTTCTCAGGTTTAAGTATTTGAAAGAAACCATATACATTAGAAAAAAGACACCAAAGGAAGTAAGAGATGATTTAATGGAAATGATTGACATAATGAAAGAAGTGTTTATGGAGCATCTGAATGAGGGTGATTGGATGGATTCGAAAACAAAAGCAATTGCATTGAAAAAAACTGAGCAAATTGAGAGCATGATTGGTGGAGATGAAGCAATGTATGAACCAGAATACTTTGATGCACTTTTAGGCGTGGGAGACGTAAGAACATATTTGATTTCATTCGTATTGTAACTGCACCATGTACAGGCATATAAAACTGTTTATTTTCATTTGAGAGAATGTAAACTCTGTCTGGAGCTGATGCTATACCTTTTTCATTTCGATCTGTGACCTTGAAGCTCGTGTCTCAGCTTTCGGAAAAAAGTTCTGATCGACTCTAGTTTTGAAAATTTCTATCTTGAGCAGTCACGTCCGCAAAGAAGTTTGCCTTCACTTACAGAAAACAAGATTTCAAGAGGTACTTGCTCGTGAAAAGTATGTTAGAATTAGGCCTCCACCTAAAATACGAGTCTCAAAGTTGCACGTTTCCAACTGAAGCATAATTTGTTCTCATAACGTGGTCTCTCACTTCAGTAAGTCAAATGGTTAATGACTTCAAATTCAAAATTATATATTTTAACAATATATATTGAAACTAGGTACAAAAACTATCAAAATTATATCCTTATATATAATCAATATAAAATATTTTTCAATGTCTAGGAAAAAGGTTTTTTACACCCCGACATGAAACGTATTAATACAAATGTATTAACAAAAATTATAGAAGTATGTATATTAACATACAAATACAAGAAATAGTTTTTGTTAATGCCTTATTATTTATACGTTTTATGTTGGGATGTAAAAGTGTTTGTTCCAAGACATTTAAAAATTTATGTAGTATTATTAGTATTAACAAAAACTATAGAAGTATGTATATTAACATACAAATACAAGAAATAGTTTAAGTTAATACATTTGTATTAAAACGTTTCATGTCGGGATTTAAAAATGTTTTTTCCGAGACATTGAAAAAATATTTTATATTGATTATATATAAGGATATCATTTTGATAGTTTTTGTATCTATACTAACTTCAAATTCAGAATTACATATTCTAACTTCTAAAATATATATAAACTATACTAACTGAAAAAGAAACTGCAACACCCAGAAGGAGCTGTTTAAATTTAAATTTTTTTTTGGTAAAACATAGATATTATTTATAGCAAGGAGTAAATAATTGAAATTTGTAGAAAAAACGAAGGGTTTACAATTTTTTTTAATGAATTTGTAAATAATGTGTTTATCCACAGCGATTATCTATACACTCCCCAACACGTCTTGGCATTGATGCAATAAGATGGTCTATTTCTTCTTGGGGGATACTATCCCAAGCTACCTGTAGTTCATGTCTCAGAGCCGCCAAAGTCCGTGGGGGCTGGGGTAAATTTCCAAGCCTTCTACCCATGATGTCCAAACATGCTCTATGGGAGAAAGATCAGGGGATGTGGGCGGCCATGGCAAAAGATTCACATGAGTCGCTTCAAAAAAGTTTAAACTAACTCTGGCAACATGAGGTCGAGCATTATCTTGCTGAAATATTGGATTCTAGAGCCACTATTTCTTGAAGGTCGCTTTCTTGAAGCACTGTCATGTTACCTCGAATAAAGACTAAAGGTGACCTACTTGCATGTGCAATAGCACCTCATACCATAACGTCTACTGTCCGGTGTACATGACGCTCAATATCAAACTGAGGTTCACGTCTTTCTCCCCGACGTCGTCTAACCCTTCTTCGGCCATCATGTGCACCCAAGGAGAATCGAGATTCATCAGAAAATACGACCTGATGCCATTCCACATTCCAATGTTCACGTTCTCTGCACCACTGTAATCGTTGCCGGCGATGCTCCACAGTCAGAGATAACACAACATGGGATCGATAATGCTGCAGTCCAAAAGACCTTATCCGGCGGTAAACCGTTCGGACAGTTACAGGATGGCCTTGTTCTTCTAACCCCTCATCAGCCAAAGATCGAGTTATCGCAAATCGGTCTCTAATAGCCATAAGTCTTAGACGTCGATCTTGAACTTCATTTGTGCCCCTTCGACGTCCGGTGTCTACTCTCCTTTGATTTTGGGCATTATCAAATCACGCTTGACAACATCTCATAACAGTAGTTGGATTTCTGTTCGTACGATTATCGATTTCTCGAAATTATAACCCCGCCTCTCGTAGACCAATAATTCGACCTCTTTCAAATTCACTTAGCTGGCGATAAATTCCGTGTACACGTGCTCTAGGCATTTTAACAACTAAACATCGACTTTGGATCTCCTCGAACAGCTGGTTTGTTGTAAAATTTAAAAAATTTGCAAAAAACGACTACATATCTAAGTAACAAAAAAATGTTTACATGAAAAGACTTTCACGATTTTTTTCTACAAATTTTAATCATTTACGTCTTGCTATACTATCTATGTTTTATCAAAAAAACTTTAAAATTTAAACAGCTCCTTCTGGGTGTTGCAGTTTCTTTGTCAGTTGGTATAGTTTCTATATATTGTAGAAGTTAGAATATATAATTCTGAATTTGAAGTCATTTAAAATGGTTAATTATGCACTTGAACCGACTGGGGGTCACTTACCAATATGGGGCTACAAACTTTTTTCAAAATCTTAAGATAGAGCTTGTATACCGGGTGTTGAAAATCAAAATTTCGATATTTTGAGAGCTGATTATAGACCTCAAAATAAGTAAAAAGTTTCATATAATATGGGTGCGCAAATGAGGAGTTTTGGAGATATAAGCGATTGTCGGTTTTCAAATTAACTACCGGCGCAACCACTGTACTGAACTTAGAATTAAAATGTTTTCAGTCGGTTCATTAAAAAAAAATCACAGCTGGCATTAAATATTTTGTTTTCATATGACATTTACGCACTTTTATTGAGTATTTTCTGCATCCGATGTGAGTTGTTTACTTTCTTTCACTTTGTTGTTAATAAAAAGTTATTATTCCTGATTTTGAAACGCCTCAATCTAATATTGCAATGAGTGATATGGTTTTGATGTATGGCCGTGCCAACGGAAGTGGTTCTGAAGCGCGTCGTCTTTATGCAGAGGCTTATCCCGATCATCAATTTTCTTCTCATGTGACGTTGAATCAAGTTTTTAGACGATTGAGGGAAAATACTGGACGTCCAAGATCTGTAAGTACTCCAGAAGTTGAAGAGAAAATGTTAAATATTGTGGCTGAAAATCCCGACAAAAGCGTAAGAAGAATTTTAGCGGAAGTAGGAATAAGTGGCCCCCTTCTCTGGAGAACTAGCTCTTAATCCTCCTGATCATCAAGCCAGAAGGACGTTCTGTCAATGGGTTTTAACAAAGATTACTGAACATCCGCATTTAACTTCTAATATCCTTTTCACTGATGAAACCGGTTTTACCAAAGATACAATATTTAACTTTCATAGTAGTCATATTTGAGCGTATGAAAATCCACACGCCATTCATGAATCCAGGCATCAACAGCGTTTCAGTATAAATATCTGACTAGGTATTTTAGGAGATCGTTTTTTAGGACCAGTAGTTTTACCACGTAATTTAATAGGAACCGCATATCTTAACTTTCTTCAAAATAACCTTGCCCGATTTTCTACACGTGATATCTTTAAATCAGTGGATAAAGATTTCGTTTATGCAATATGGAACGCCCCCACAGTATACACTTGACTGTTAGGGAACATATAGATCAAAAATTTTCCAGAAGATGAAAAGGATCAGACGGTCCAGTGCCATGGCCCGCTAGATCTCCCGATTTGAATCCTTTGGACTTTTGTATTTGAGGTTATTTTAAAGGTTTAGTGTATGCAACGTCAGTGAATAACATCGAAGAGTGGCAAATCGGATTGAACTATATTGTCAAACGATCCGAACACAACTAGGTCTTTTCGAAAGAGTACGTAATTCCTTTATGCATTGAAATGGACGGTGGTCATATGGAACATCTTCTGTAAAACACTAAAAGTCAAAAATAAATCGAATATCTCCTGTAATTTATCATTTTTGGTTGCGCTAATAGTTAATATTTTGAAAATCGCTCATATATTTAAAACTACTCATTTGCGTACCCATGTTTTGCAACTTTTTACTTATTTTGAGGTCTAGAATTATTGAAACGTTGTTTTTTAACACCCGGCATAGTGTGAAGAGATTTAGGAAAGTTGTTCGTGAAGCACTAGAAAATATTTTCTTTAAGAAGAATAGGGCACCATTAGAATGTTTAATCATGTTAATTGATGGTTGAGTGTGATCAGGGAGCAACTTTCGAGTTGGTCATCTGGACTTCGTCATACTTTTGGACCATGCTTTTATCCCACTTTTTTATAATTTATATTGTAAAGGTGTTCAAAAACATACAGACATTATTATTATTATTTTTATTTAGTGAAACCACCTCATGACACTAGTGACAGTTATTCTAAGGTCGTTCAGACATTCTTCTTTGCCAACACATCATTAACGATGTGATAGTTCATATTTGCCTTGTTCTTGCCTACTTGAAAAACAACGCACTTACGATGGTTCAAGAATTAGTAGACAGAGAGGATTCGAAGATAAATTTACAGGCTGATCTTTGGTAGGATTGCAGTATAGCTTTGTGTCGTCAGTATAGTGGGAGTATTTTGTGTTCATAAGAGATATGGCAGTACAGAAATAAAAAGCAACACAGAACTTTAGAGAACATTACCCAAGACGATAAAATTTTGAATGCGGACCACCTATTCTAATGGAGGAGTTGTGATCCGACAAGAAGTCTCTTAATAAAAGAGAAGACTACCTCGCCTCCAACAATCGTCCAGCTTCATCGATCGAAAATCTTTGAAGGTATACTATGTCTACTACATCTCCCTTATCCAAGGCACTGTTCCAGTCATCCACATATTGCATTCGTTCATTCGAAAACTGTAGCTCAATGATGAATACTTTTAATTCCATACATATTGTTAATGGGTTTTTGGTGTTAGATATAACATTGTTTTTATAGTATAGAGTTTTTGTAGTGGGTAGACCTTGGATTCCACAAATCATGCTTTAGAATTTAACACATTTATTTTTCTTTTAGCTTAATTTCACCTCCAATAATATCTTTCAAATGGCCCAGCAGAAACAAATAAGCGAAATACGTTATTTTTTCAAGACACTGTATCTTGATGAAGACCCAGATTTAGCATCATTTTATGAGAATATGGTTAAAGTTAACGCATTTTTCGTTCCAACCATGAACGCTATGAGTATGTATTAAGAACTAAATATTTCTTATGAGAAAACAAGTGACGATTAAATTCTCTTTTATTCAGTTCTTCCTGCTCCAATTTTGAATTCCTTATTCTACGGCTACCGAAAACCAGCCTTCATGAACTACGGTTCAATAGGGAGAGTTATAGGTCATGAGATAATGCATGGATTTGAGAAGTCAGCAAGAAATGTGTCAGTGAGAAACCATATGGTAGATTGGTGGACGGACGAAACAGCTAGAGCCTATGATAAAAAAGTACAATGTGTTATTGACAGATATGAAAAAATTCCATTTCGCTATAGGGTGAGTTATTTTTAAATTTTACTTAATGGCTTTTTCTTTATTTAAATCCATATTATAGTCCATCTAGAAAGTATCCAGAATTTATTATTTTTCATATTTTTAATATACTTCTTTTTTGTAACATTCTAAGACGAAAATAATGTATATAATATGTTGTGCAGATGGTAGGCTATGGCCAAAGTTGCATGGCAGCACTATTTGTCAAATCTTGTTTATTGTCAACAGGTATACCATTTATGGAATAATGTAGCAACTAGAAAAAAGAAAACAGGTAGAATATTTGTATAGAAAAGTTTTCCGAAACGTTAAAAAATTAGTGCAATTGACTGAACTGGGAAAAAATGCTGTATATGAGCCAATAAAGAGGATAAAAAATGGCATTAATTTGAGGCATAGACCAGTTTCAGGAAGACCGCGTAAGATTAAAGGAAACAATTTAAACGCTTTATTGGCCTTAGGACGACACAATCCGCACCTGGGGTTTCGCAAATTGACTAACAGATTTGGGAATCCACGAAATATAATAGAATGTCCAGAAAGATGAGGCTACATATCAAGGAAACCAAAAAAATCCATATAATGACATCTTTACAAAAGGAACGAAGGTCATCGTTTTCAAGAAGATAATTTTAATAATTTCTTCATATCTGATGAATGGTCCCCCAAAATGAGTTGTTCTACGCGGCGAATGTTGTCTGGTGTGACGCTGGTTCGCGATCGACGATCATGCGGCTCATTCTCGACGGTTTCGCGGCCATCCTTGAATGCTTTGGTTCATTTAAACACGGCAGCCCTACTCAGGCACTCACTACCGAACTGCTTTTGCAAACGCACAAAAATATCCGCGTTTTTAACGTCTTGTCTCACTAAAAAATGAATGATAATACGTTGCCCAACGACAGTCAGCACTTGAGGTTCACTCATGGTTGAAGCACACGCGTGAAACACGTGCTCCGGCGAAAACAAATATCACACTCTTCTTAAGCCACGACCTTCGAAACATACTTCGCCATCTACTCGATCATATTTGAACCACCCTCATAGCTTGGTGGGCTGTGCTATTCGCGTGAATTAGGTAGCGATAATATTTGATAAAGCTTTAATGATCCTATGCGGTGCAAATATAGGTGCGTAGTTGAATTGTATTCGCTGAACATTACATGGGCACTGATATCTGAAGTCGATAGGTTTCTAAACATGTGCATGTTTGCTGCTTAACAGAACCTGTTCGGCTTTATTTGCTCACTCACAATTTTATCTCCCAACTACTTTTCAAATATCAGGTACCTATTTCGCACGAAACTTTTTGAACCTAAATTTTCTAGTCTTAGGTCTAATGAGATCATTTTGGAGTCATTCATTGTATTGGCTGGACAAATTCTGACTTGGAAGATCAAATTCATGAATGAGATAATTCCTGCCATAGAGCCGAATTATTTTTTTTCACAAATTTTATTCTTTCCAAATCTCAACGAGTATAATTACAGATATGAAAGAATACTGGGAGGTAGATTAAAGGGTTTTCTTTGCTCTTTTTATTTTCGACCAGTAGTAAAATTTTGGCAAACGGCTGCCAATATAATGACAACCAATTATAGATATCAATGAGTGCTGAACCTTTAATCAATGTCAGGTAAGCGCTTCTTTGTATTTCTTAAGTAGGTATATTTTACCTACCTGCTGTAGTGAAACATCCAAATTTGTGGAGGTTGTTTGTTAACATTTCGCACATCATAATCTCTTATTCTGGTATGGGTGTGCGCAATCAAGATCCATTCTGTGCCAAACTACGAATGCCTAGGATTGTTTTCCTCTTCGTTGAAATATCTAGTGAAAATTTTTCCGCCGCATACAGCAATTTTTTATTCGTTTTCTTTTCAGTTGAATGGAACCTTGACACTAGACGAAAATGTCTCTGATTTTGTTGGTATAGATGTAGCATATGAAGCGTACCTTAAATATATTAAAAGGCATGGGCCTGATAAAAAAGTACCTGGAGTACCTCTCACACCTAAACAGATGTTTTGGGTTCAAACAGGAACATGGTTATGCTTCAGAAAACTAGATGACAATGATATAGATTATGAAGAAGAAGATGAACATGCTATACCAGGTTTTAGAGTGAAGGCAGGTGCTAGAAATTCACTACATTTCGCCAAGGATTTCAATTGTCCTGAAGGTTCTTTCATGAATCCCAAGGATAAATGTAGGATACTCTAAATACCGAGAATATTTGGTTTCATGTCGGATTTTATCTATATCATTTCTTGTATTTTATTGTTGTCATAGTACACTAACAATTCATTACTAAACCTTTTAGTGATTTCTTGTTTTCAATTTTAATAATAATTTGTAGTTTAATGGTTCATGAGCAGAATCTTGAAAACAATTTACAGCTACACTTCACCTGAAATTAGGCACCAAAACATCCAGGAAATATTTAGAAAATCTCAACATCACAGAAATAAATGTGGAAGCATGTAGATAATCTGCTACAATTTATAATCACATAAACTTGTAAGAATCAAGTTGAGATTCAAAACACTAATGAAGGAATAATCATTAATTCAATGAACATTTTTTGCACAAGGTATATTCATCTTCCATTACAGAATTACAAAAGTAAATGAGCTGACTTATACTTTTTATTTCAATACTTTACAGAATTTACATGGTTCTCAATACAATTTCTACGACTATTCTTTAATTAACTACTATAATAACAATATATTTCCAACAATATTTATAAAAGTACAAATAAATTATTTACAAAATTCGAATATCTATTTACTAAAATACATATTAGATCAGTGTACATTTTGTAAGTAGGTATATAAATATTAGAGTTTATAAATTTGTGTCAGTTCTATCTCTAGATACCCTGAATACTTTTATTTTTACATATTTTTGGCAACTGAATGAAGTGGAAGGCATTATTCGCTTCAAAAATAGGAATAATCATGATATGATACAATTCTTATCTTTCTCATCTAATCCGGACTTCTTTCCTTGAGACTGATTCGAGGCTTGTCTCCGTCTAGCGCAAGCAAGAGCATCATTTGGAACATAAGATATTCTAACACCACCATAGGCTCTTCTTGGGGGCAACTGGTAGTCTAGGTCGTCACTTGAGGAACTGGAAGAGCAAGTTGAACAGTAACTTCGATTATCATCATCATCGTGACGGCTTGTGGAAGGCAGTTGAGGAAGTGTTGTAGGTTTTTTAGACTTTGTTTTTCGATTTAATGTGTCTATATATTTCGATCGACCTGAATAGCTTCTACTTCTTGGAAGTCTAGAGGAAGCTTCTACAGTTGCTGCATCTGTTTCATCACATTCGAACGCATCGTTATCACCAAGAAATCGTACGCTTAATGCGGTTTTATCACGTTTATTAGGAGATCCTGGAGTTGTCGGTTGTTCTTGATTGGTATTACTAGCAGTTGCGGCAAGTTCTGGCATTGACGAAGCATGTGGTTGGATATTATCACTTGGAGTTTCCAGTTCTGGCGAAAATTCCGTAGAGTTCGTATCTAGTTTGCTCTCGTTCTGACTAATATCTGTGTTATCAGAACGTATATTTGGGGACCAATCGTCGAGACTCAAGTCAGCTAGATGAAGGGGTTCTCTACTTCTGTCTCTAGAGTGAAGAAGTTTCTCTAAATCCTGAGAAGAGGGATTTCTATCAGTCAATAAACGTTCCAAATTTCTTTCTAGGAGAGCCCTATCCAAACCTCTACCACCAACAGGGCTTTGTTGGGCTACTTGATGATTTTGTACCCTACTTGCTTCTTCCGGAAGGAATATATTGTCTTGATGGCCTGTTTGGCTACTGTCAGAAGGAGTAGGAGTAGCCGGGCTTGACCCTGGCTTCGGTGATCTCTGCAGTGCGCGTCGACCCATTTTCGGAGATCTTATTGGCAGTGATAATTTTCCCAACAACATCTGGTTTGAGTGTCTTGGTGGCGAAGAAGGTGAAGATATGGTAGATGAATTTGTATTGTTTGCTTTTGTACTAGGAGAAGGCGGTGGCGTATGAGAATCACTAGGGGAAGAAGATCTTGTTTTCCCTTTATTCGGCGGTCTTGTTATTCTGCTTCCAGGTCCAGAGCTGTCTGAGGGTGTTGGAGGTTCTCCTTTACTGCAAGCTATAGAGCAATAGATGGCTCCTCTTCTGGGAAGGAAAGATCTTCCAAGTAAAGAAGAATGGCAGGTGTGACAGCAGAAGCAGTTCTCAGTGGCGTGCCAATGTTGACCTTCATGACTCATTTGCCCTTGGTCCACACCGATAGGTTCCCCACAAGAGTCACAGTACTCAGCGAACATAGCGTCGAAACAGTGGAGGCAGTATGGACGTCCTTCTCTCATTATGTAACGTTGTCCACCCAGTTGGCGCTCGCACTCTGAACATGCAAAATGTTTCATATGCCATGCACGACCTTCTGCTTCCGTGCATTCATCAGCCAGGATGATCTGAAAAAATATATTCACATGAGTTTAATAATTCCAAGTTGAAAGATGAATTGACTAATTTTATGGAGTAGCATAATTAAATCATTTCTCATTCAGATACGTTATGTGGTTTATGTAATGAAGATACTCTATCCTTTATTCCTATTTTTTTTTGCATGAAACACGAAGCATCGTAGTACAGCTGAAGACTACCGCGCAGTGAGTGTTACGGAGATAAGTGCACTAGGTGTTTATGTTCGATAAACATTAACATGATCCATATTCTGCACACTAAGGATATTGTTACACTTACCTCGTCACAAGCAGAACATCTCGGCTTGATGGTTTCAGCATGATGTCGTCCGCAGTAGAGCCTTCCTTCCTTGTAAAAATAAATCAGGTCTACCAACAGCTCGTTACAAACGTAACAAGTAAAGCATGCTGGATGCCAACAGGTATTTGGTCCAGCGCGAGAGGCGAATACACATATATCACCAGCTGCAACCGTCTCGTCACACTGAAAGAAAAAAAATTTTTAGTGAAAATATAGATTATGAGATGAATTTATTGAATAGGCTCCCCATATGTTTCTTGATGTAAAAGTTAATAATAAATTTTGGGGTGACCTATATGATCACACAAATAGTGTTCTTAAAATGACTCGAAAGGTCATTAATTTTATCTTTTAAACTAATTCCTTTTATTAAATCATTTCTGGAATTTTTTGAATCGAGCATCGAAAAAATCCTGCTCTATACTGGATAATATTGAATTCAATTATTGAATAAAAAAATCTTCATTTGCCGCCTAAAGTTTTTTCCTAAGCTACAAAACATAAATTATTTAAATTAGAAAGAATAACCGTCTGTAAAAATTCCGGAGCAGATGTTTGGCAGATACTGTGTTCCATTTTTAATCTGAGAGTTTATACTGTAGATTGAAAGAAAAACGTTTCCCTTTCACAAAAATACCGCACTTGTTGGAAGAACTTTTAGAATTTTTCATCATTAAAATCTGATACTGATACAAAATTTTTCATCAAAATTAGAATCGTACTTCTGTATGGAACTCTCGGATTTTAACTTGGTTGGATTTTTTTCAGATATTGTCCAAAACTTCTTTCTTTCGAAAGTTTTGTTTCTTACAAACAGTCGGACAATTTTCAATTTGAACAAACATTATTTATGTCTTGTACAATCCTTTAAAATAATTTTCGATTGAAAATTTGAGGAATTCAGATAACTAGAAGAAACAATGGAGTCTTGGTACAAGCTAGCAAACATTGAATGTTGAAAAAAAAAAAGAATAATTGTCAGGTAATTATGCACAAAATTATCTCAATATGTATTTATTTTGTGATGCTGAAGATGAAATTTTTTTTAATATATTGTTAGATTATTTTGAACAATAAATTTAAGAAAGTTTGTACTCATAGAAATAGGCGAAGAGATCTGATACATTGTGAATAAAAAATTAAAAAATATATAAGGGACAGTATTTTAATTTCCACAAAAATGTTTATAATACAACAATTGTTTCACCACGATGTGGCTTCTTCAGGTATCTACTGGCTGATGGTGTCTAGTGCAACCGAGTTTAAATACAGTGTTAAGTACATGACATAATAATGGAAGAACAAGTCGTAAAAACTCAAGATGTTTATTGGAATTTACCGCTAGAAAATGACATTAGAGAAAGATATTCAGTAATAGAGACTTTTCAACATCTGCTTGTTCATTCAAAAGGATTTTACGGGCATTGTACCTGTTGATTTCAAGAAATTCTAAAAGTGTAAAAGTGTCTAGAACTTTTGCGTTCGACGTGGATAATTTCATAGTTATTGTTGAATTATGCCTGAATTCCTTAAGATGATTAGTATATGTCGAATGTACGGAATCCGATATGTAACTCCTTTGGTGTTCTTGAATTCTTTTCCGGTATGATCTACCTGTCTGGCCAATGTATACTAAAGGGTAATCGTTGCAAGTCAACATGCAGACTCCAGATTTATTTTCTTTATTAATTCGATCTTTATTGCTTTTTATGTAAGTACTAAGGTTATTAATAGTTTTAAAAGCTACGTTGTAATTGAAACTATTTTTGAAAAATTTAGCAATATTTTAGGATAATCCATCAACATAAGATAACGATAAGTATTTCTGTGTATTGTCCTCTTTTATGACTGGATACACGAGATTTAATGCCATGTTCTTCTGTTTATTGGATACCCATTTTGTCTATAAGAAAGGGGTTGTAACCGTTGTTTGACCTATCTGTATATTAATATTTAATTCTTTCAAAAAGTTATCTGAATTGAGAGGGACATTTAATAGTCTATGAATAAATCTATTATATGCTGACATATTTTGGTTGGTGGGGTGATTTGAAGTTTTATGTATTGTAATATCTGTATGTGTGGGTTTGTGAAAAATACTAAAATCATGTAAATTATCTAGTCTTGTTGAATCAATCAAATATGAATAAAAAATAATAAATTTGCGTACTGTGTACAGCATTCTTCTGATTCGTGTTTTCCAGGAGTAACTTCCATTTTATCTTTAAAGTAAAAATTTGAAATAAAAAATCGAGTAACATATCGGGAGTTTTTTTTGGGTGATAGAAGTTTCGATAAGTATAACTGTTATTTGACAGAAAGAAGCCATGTTGTTTTGACATTTCTGTTCAGTAAGCATCGACAAATTATCATGGAAAGACTCACGCCGCAACAACGTTTACAAATTGTTGAAATTTATTTTCAAAATCAGTGTTCTATTCGAAAAACTTATAGAGCACTTCGTGAAATTTATGGTTTACATAATCGTCCATCAGAGCAGCTTATTCGTCGAACTATCGATAGATTTCGGACAACATTTTCTCTACTCGATGCAACAACAACAACAAGACTGTACGTACAGCAGAAAAAAGTGCTGCTGTAAGTCATAGTGTTAATGATGATCCAGATTTGTCTATTCGTCTACGTTCACAACAATTTGTACTCTGTGCATCCACCACATACAAAATTTTGCGTGAAGATCTTGGTCTACACCCATACAATATCCAACTGATTCAAGAACTAAAGCCACTTGACCATAATAAGCGTCGTTTGTTTGCTAATTAGACCCTAGAGCAGCTTGACGTTGATCCACTTTTTTATCGTAAGATTGTGTTTAGTGATGAAGTTCATTTCTGATTGAACGGCTACGTAAACAAGTAAAATTGCTGTATATGGAGTGAAAACAGTCCTTAAGAAGTTCTGCAGGTTTCATTGCATCTGCACTGTATGGTCTGCTTTATACGCTGGAGGCATCATTAGTCCATATTTTTTCAAAAACGATGCTGGAGCTAATGTTACAGTGAATGGTGCTAGTTACAGATCGATGATCAATGATTATTTGGTTCAAAATTTGAATGGAATCGACCCAGAAGTGTTTTGGTTCCAACAAGATGGTGCTACACCTTATGCTTCTACTGTTACAATTGATTTATTGAAAGAAAGATTTGGCGAATACATTATTTCGAGAAATGGTCCAATTAATTGGCCTCCACGATCATGCGACATAACTTCACTGGATTATTTTCTTTGGGGTTATGTCAAGTCATTGATTTATGCTGATAAACCAGAAACAATAGACGCTTTGGAAGCCAACATAACTCGTGTTATCGATGAAATAAGGCCTGAATTATTGGGAAAAGTGGTCCAAAATTGGTCAGGTGGAATGCGGTTCCTCAGAGCTAGTCGTGGTACACATACGCCGGAAATTATTTTCAAAACATTAATGTCATAAAATTATGTTTCAAATAAAAAAAATTTTGACTTCAATCTTAATTTAAATGTGTTTCTATCACTCTAAAAAAACACCCGTTATATATTGTTGTTGAGCAATATACATTTATAAAAGGATCCTTATTTATTTCTGAAATCTGCGATAGGTTTATGTTTTATGAGATAATAGCCATTGTGTATCATTTATATTTGAATAACTTTTTATCGGATAATTATTTGAATTAGGCAAAACTATATAGAGCGATTTGAAATATTTACATTACTCAACCAGAGGTGTCCCAAAAACGTTTCGTACAATCGAATTCAAATTCTGTCAAGTTAAATATTATACAATTCAGAGAACTTCTTGGACAATAGCCAAAAGAATACCGAGTTTCTTCAGAAAATTCATACCGAACCTATAGGTTTATTCTACATACCCCATCGCATTGCATAGATGTTGGTGGTTGCCTCACAGAACCTCTACCGAGAGCCTCCCTCTTTCTTTGAGCGGAGAATAGCCTCAGTTCCTTCCTTTCTTCGTCACTCAGAGCATGGCAATATCGCACTTCGTTGTCATGTGGTGGAAGCTGTTGAAGAAGTTGTCGAACCCTGTATCTCTCACCTACAGAGTTGACATAAGGTACTTTGTCCTCAGGGAGGGCGCTGAAGTATAGGTGAACCTGAAAATCCAGTAAAGGATCAATACAATTCATTGAAAGAAAATTAATTGGGATTATAAAATGTGGAACTCTGCTATACATTAGGAGAGTAAGTGAAGGCAATTTATCATTTTAAAAGCCTTCTTGAAGGGATTGTCGAAATTAATTTTGTTGCTGATTGGGCACTTCTTTCTCTTCACTATAGCGGAGTTTGAGTGTCATTTGTTAATTAGTTTATTCACATTACTCCATTATTTCAATTCATCTTAAGTGTGTTTCACGATTTTTACAATGTATAAAAATATCCTACAAAGAATCTGTCTTGAATTTTGCACTGCAAATTAATGATGTGCGGAAGCACATCAGAAAATATTACATAAGACTTATGATGAATCAGCTTTAATAAACACCTGCGTATGAGCTCGAAAAAGCACGCTAATGTGAACTTTCTTTCGGTTATCGCGGTATTGTGCTCCCCCCATTTTTGCCTGAAAGAATATTATTTTAGCGCTAAACGGCGATTTAGAAAAGAAAACAATAGCTAACATTTGTAGTGTTATAGTCATTCAATGGATTAATTATTATGGGTGATGAATTCAAAGAAAGTAAAAATTGAAATGAAAGGCAAATCCTACTATAACATAAATTACACAACCAAATTCAATATTCCGAAGAAGTTCTTCATTTTCATAAACTCCTAACTCGCACAAACTGAAAAAGCTTCTGAGGGATCTTCACAGAAGATCTAGGAGTTTCAGGATAATAATAATAATAATAATAAATGAAAAAGCTGATGCAAAAGTAATGAAAAATGCTGAGTTTCTAAACTATCATCTTATAAATTTTATTCGTCAAATGGTTCAGTATCTCTCTTAAGATAGATAGATTATCTTACCTGATCTGGTCTAAGCCCTGGTGGTACCCAAGTGTACTCTTCTAGAGCACATCCAGAGTCATCATCACTCTGGGAATGCCTCTGAGGATCTCCAGACGAGGGGGAAAATGGTGATCCTTTACCTAGAAATCTGTCCGTAGGATCCATGGTGGAATGTTTGCTTCCAGCTCCAGGTGATGATAGTGCTGGAGAAGATATAGGGCCTCCCAACTGCCCTGCGTCATGTGTTGACATGCCGTTGTCTGACCAGGGATAATTACGACATACCGTCCTGGAAAAAAAAGAAAATATTTTTATGAATAAAACATTCTATAGGAAGTTTACAAAATTTAGAGAAAATATAGAAAACAGTTAAAAGTTAAGATTGTTTACTGAGTAACCTTAAAATTCAGGGAAATATAGAAATGATGTTACCTTTCAAGGCACTGATTTGAGAAAAATATTAATAATTTTTGAATAAATATTGAAAGATTCGTTATTTGTTGAGATTTGTCTGGTAATTTATATAAGTATTCATCATTTTTCCACATAACAGAAAGCTCCGCAGACAAGTTAGCTGGTTCCTGTTTATTGAGGAGGTTATGTGAATTGATGAAATATAACGAAACAATCACCAGAATAGCTCGTATTAAAATTGATAATTCTCAAGTGAAATTATTATTCGTTTTAGAACAGGACGAACAAGGTTCCCAAAATCTAGAAAGACAACTGAGAATGTTAAAAAATGGTTAATATTTTCTTATCAACGTAGCTGAGTAGTTAACAAAAATGAAGAGAAGATAGTAGGAAAGTATTTATGTATCTTTCTCCTGGATCTTTCTACAGTTTGTTGATAAAATTAGGAATTGCTGGCTTCAGGCCAATAAAAACGATGTATGTTTTGCATTCCTGTACTCCAGAGTCTGAAATCATTATTGATCAACCTAACTCTAGTTTCGAAATACATAATCAGGATATAGTACAGATGTTACACGCCATGAATTTTTTTGTCAAAGTTACTTGAGGAAATTGATTGCTGCCATGTTATCTGAAAACAATTGCATTTCTTGGACGTTTTCCAACTTCTTTTCAATGGGTGAATCATGAACCAATCATTTAAAATCACTTCCAGTCTACCTTGGTTTTACGAAATTTATTGATTAATATTTATTGTATAAGTCTCTATATTCGAAGAAGCATATAAAAATTAAGTGAAAATCTTGTTGAGAAATTTATGAGGAATCCAAAAATATATGAAAGATCAATTTTTCCACTTGAATCTGCAGGTGTGTTTCAATGTTAAAATGAATGGATGATTGATATTTTTCAAGGATAAAATTTTTCTAATGTTTTAAATTTTTTTATGAATGTTGATAACCAGTTTTTAGTGAGTGACATTTCTAGAGAGCTTTGAAAAAATCAATTTTTGTGATTTGAAAAACAATTGTATGGATATTGGAAAATAGTATTCTATCATTAAGTGATTTACTTCCGCTGCGTTCTGTTTATTATTACCGTTTTCCTTTTTCGATATAATTATTACGCAAAACTAGAAAATATTGACAGAATCTGTTTTGATTCGGAAGTAAAAAGTTGGATGCTTTTTTCAACTATTGATGTGCTATGTTTTATGATTCCCTTTTTTGGACTAACTGTACGTTTTCGGTGTCCTAAGCGTTCATAGGCTTCAGTGTCAAAGTGCAGTTTTAATGCAATTATTTATAATTATTCAATATAATAGAATGCCTTGATCTGGAAATGGAATTGACCTGAGAGAGAAATCAAAATATTTATGAGGAGGATTCAATGGAATGATAAAGTTTGAGATCTTTTTCAGCTCAAAATTAGAAAATTAGATAGCAGGCTCTTCTCTTAAACAAGCACAGAAAAATTATAAAACGATTGCATAATTCGAATACAATGTGAACATTAAATAGTTACCGAATAAATACAAAAAATAATTTTGAAATTTCCGTGCTTTGTTTTGGATCGTATCAGTAGTTTGAAACTATTGGAAAATAAAAAAGGTTTTAATGTGAATAACTGCGGAACCATTTGGTTGATTCTGCTTATTAACATTAACTGAGATATTTAGGACCCAAATCTACTCTGAAAGTTTCAGGTCTCTACCTCTTTCCCTTCGAAAATGTTTCCCGGCGACCAAACACAACAGAATTATCTCTGAACTCGGATTCTTCAAAACTGAGCCCAACCTAGTTATTTGAGGCCATTTTGGCCATAGAGACATTTGTTTCTAAGCATTTGATGAGATTACTATGTAACGAAATGCGTCATGTGAGTATTTTTAAAAAAAATAGAAATCAACATACAGGTGTATTATTAAATTGAGATGTTATGAGTAGAGTGAGAGAGAAATATTAGATTATATTTCTTGATCGGTGGGTCTCTGGTCAAGTATTTCCAAATCTGGCAATTGAAACAATTTTTTCTGAAAAGTATGCTCACTAGCCCCTAAAGAGAAGTGCTTATTTAAGATGGTATAAAAGAGACGCTATCGAAGCCTTTCCAGAAGAGGAACTAGTCCTTCGAACTCCTATAAGAAGAGTGTTTACAGAATGCCAGGAACTGTTAAATATAGATGAAATTGAAATAAGAATCCGCTTCTCTTCATAAATGATGCAGAAACCACACAGATAACCTCTAGCGATCTTTCAAATAAATTAATTACTCTAATTCGCAATGAGATAAAGCCTCCGACCAATTAATAACTTATCGTATTCAAACAATAACGCAACCTTGATGGCTGCAAGATCTGGTTGTTTCCACGGTCCAGCAACTCTTTCTGGTCAGGTAAAAATAAATACAAACTACAATATTATTTTACTCCATGAGACGGAGCTTTGGCAGATCGCGGCGTTTTAGAGAAGCATCATTGCATTCTGCCAAGTGACTTTGTGTTGGCATCATGCCTGATCCTAAATCAGAGTAATAAAATTCACGATGGCGATTCTTGCGGAATTTAAAATTGATTTGGTTTCAGTGATAAGGGACGGTGCTGGAGAAAGAGGACTGGGTTGGAGAAGTACTTAATAATCGGTGCTTCGGTACTTGGTGCTATAGCAGTGATATTTTTGTTGATCTTCGTGTTTCAGAAGTCATGTAAGTGATTGCTATTGCCTTATTTTCCAAAAGAAAGATTGATGAGTCAAACTCTATCGAATGATATGTTAAGGTGGATATATCGATATTTTTGGAAAGTATAATCAAGTAAAAATCCAGTAATAGGGGTATGAAAATCACATCTTTACAACTACAGGTTTGTGTACTTTTTGAGTCGTGATTTTTTCATATAAATTTAAAAAGTATAACAGCATTGCAGCTTAACGGCAACCAAGTCGGAGGTTACAAGTTCAAATCCTGCTTGACCTTGGAAAGTGATATCAAAGTTTCTACGAGATATATGTTGGTGTATGCACACCATGAAAGCTAATTTAGTAGGCGAGATAAAATCCTAATTCAGATGAAAGAATTTATATCCTAATGCTCAAAATTCAAAAGAGAATCATCAAAACTACAAAAAATTCAATAATATATGTAGTTTGTTCCGATACGCCAAGTGTACACATATCCTGTGTATAAACACGTCTAGATTTTCGCTGTCAAACTTTACGCTGATAAATCAAGAGTTTTTTAACTTCAGAAATATATCAAGGACATTAGTTGCTTATTTTTCAATTTGTGGATGAACCATATAATGTTGATCCTACTTGCGAAGCGTAAATTGATTCACATTATGCAAACCTATTAGTGCCCACTACACGGAAACTGTATACAAAATATTTCATTCTGACTATTTCTGTTCCAATTATGTTGTGTTAAGCTCGGTTTACCAATTCAATTGGAGGTCAAGGTAGATGGTAGCTTAACGAGAAATTGGAAATGTCATAATAAATGTGGGAATGTTAACCGTACGGCGAAATTTTTTTCAGCTGTGTGCATAATTTAATCAAAAAATAAGTGCGTCTAGACATTCTTTCTTAAATTATTAAAATGAAAATAGACTATTATCAAGGATGATCCAACACCTTGTTTTATTGATATAGGATGTGGAATAAAAATTAAAGAAAATATCAATATTCTGATATCTATATAAAGATTTCTCAAATATCACACAAGACTCAAAAACACAAAGGAATCTATAGAAAATATAGACTATTGACCGAAATTACCTACCAAATTTTAGCCGATGCAGCTTTTTAAATGAATCTCATGAACAATAAATTGTACTCCAAAAATACTCCATATAAATTTGAAAAAATATTAAAAAAAAAATATAGCGCATTCTTCAGAATAAAATTCGAAATTTCCAATCATAATCATCAGTAGAATCTTTTTGAATGATGAATAAAAATAATCTATCTACGTATATTATATATAATTATAATAGAAGGTATAAAAAACAGCACAATAACCAAGGTAAAAATAGAGAAACGCAAAAAGAAACCTTGGATAACAATGGGTCTGATAGCATCAATGAGGGAGAGGGATAGACTATTCAATGTATTTAGGAAAACTGATGACATACACACGTACAATCAATATAAGATACATAGAAATAGAATAGTTAGGTTGACAGCAGTACTGAAGCAAAATTACTACAAGGATAAAATAATTGAAAATTCTAACAACAGCAAGAGAATATGGCAGACAATGAATGAGTATTGTAACAGAAATGTAAAAAAGACAGACAACGAAATATCGGAAATTTTAAATGATAATGATGAAATCGAAAATGAACTTGCTAATATCGTCGAAGTATTCAACAAACATTACGTGTCTGTGGGAGAGAAAATGGCAAACGATATTAAGCTCGCAAACACGCAGACAATACATCATAAGAGAACAACTTCTACTACATTGAATTCTATATTTCTCCAGCCTGTTTCTGAAACGGAAATAAAGAATATTATTCATTCCTTAAAAAATAACTCGACACCGGGTTATGATAATATAACAACCTTAGCCCTAAAAGAAATATGTGAATTTATTGCGAAACCGTTATGCCACTTGGTAAATCTCATGTTCAGTGAAGGAGAATGCCCAACTCAATTCAAAATCGCCGTAATCAAACCAGTTTACAAAAATGGAAGTCGAAACGAGGCTAAAAACTATCGCCCTATCAGCATCATATCTATTCTGGGTAAAATTTTTGAAAAAGCCCTGAAACAACGATTGGTAAGCTTTGTAGAAAATAATAATCTTCTATCCAGTTTCCAATTCGGATTTAGAGATGGTAAATCTACTTGTGATGCCATGGCTCTACTAGTGGAAAGAATTTACACAAGCTTGGACAGCGGTAGGCCGTGTGCGGGGATGTTTATCGATCTGGCAAAAGCCTTCGACACCGTAAGTCACGACAGGCTGTTGTCGAAACTAGACGATATAGGTGTTCGTGGTCCGGCCCTCACACTACTCCAAAATTACCTAAATAGGAGAATACAAGTGGTCCAAATTGACAACATCATTAGTAACCAGAGAGTGATAAACTTCGGAATACCGCAAGGGACGGTATTGGGACCCATATTATTCCTTATTTATGTGAACGAGCTCTTAACGTTGAATACTCATGGAAGGATAATTTCATTTGCCGATGACACCGTACTTTTTTTGGAGGGACACTCATGGGAAGACGTAGAAGCCAAACTCAAGGAAGACCTGGAAGTGATTGTGGAGTGGTTCGATGAGAATCTTCTCACCATTAATTTGAATAAAACTGTATATTTACCCTTTTCAAATTATAAAAATGGACTACCAAATACCACACAATTGGACTTACATCTACCTTTTAGAAATCATACATACCAGATCCAGACTAGAACCAATACTAAATATCTGGGTATCATTATTGATAGTAACTTAAGGTGGGACCTTCAAATCCTAAACTTGACTAAGAAATTAAGATCGTTATTGTATTTGTTTAAACTGATGACCCACATACTAGATATAAGGAATTTAAAGATCATGTACTTTAGTTTGGTTCAATCACTCCTCAGCTATGGCATAGTAGCATGGGGTGGCGCATATTCAAATCATATAAGACCCTTAGAAATAATTCAAAAAAAAAAATTGTTAAAATAATGTTCAATCTGCACCAGAGATTTCCATCGAACTTGCTTTTCAAGAATTCGAGGTTACTGAATGTCAGGGAACTCTTCTATAAGACTTCTTTACTGTATTTAGTAAAAAATAAATTAATAAACAGGAATGCAACGTATACACATCAAACTAGATTTCGACAAAATGCAAATATGGTTCTTCCTAGGTTATTAAGGTCAATTGGCCAGCGATGTTTCATGTACGTAGGACAGAATTTGTACAATCACTTGCCAATAAGTTTAAAAGTGGAAATTTACGTAAAAAATTTCAAGGGCAGGTTAACAGATTGGCTCATCATTTCAGTTATCAATATACTAAGTTAGATGTTGTGATGACAGTATATCCTGATTGAATGCGCTCATTAAAGCGTGTTTAGACTTATTTGATAAATATGTGATGGCGCGAATGCCATTGTACTTATCCTTGGATGTTTGATAATATATATTTTTTTGTATTCCTAAATCATTGATGTATGTGACTCCTGCTGCTGTCTTTAGTCTATAGTGTTCTGGTTTTGAGGTGTTATTTAAACTTTACTGTCCATTTGGACAACATATGTAATATGTAACTTTATAAATACTGTTTTTTTAACCATTGTATTGTATAATAGTTGTCTATATGTGAATTATTGAAGTCTCGGGATGATCAAAGTTGTCACGTTTGGGAACACAGACTAGCCATTGGCTAAAGTGAACCTAAACGTAACACAATACTAGTGCCAAAATAAGATATTTTTGACTGGTCATTTTGAGATACATTATATTTATTCGTGAAATGTGACAATTTTTGTATTGGATGTTGTAGGTGAAACGAATAAATTATTATTATTATATTATTATTATTATTATTATATTACATATTTTTCCCTCATATTTATTGATTGTTTTCATTTATCATTAAACAAATTCGACGGATGATATTGAGCGAGAATTTCATACGCTGTTCTGTAAAATGTTCTATATTTTTTCGACAACTTTTATTAATATGGAGCACTTTTTTCAATAGAATTTCTCATTCGTAAAAACATTTGAAACAGCTGCTGTATCACCTAAAGTTTGTTATGTAATTTCGATCATTATTTTCTATAGATTCCTTTGTGTTTCTGAATTTTGTTTGATATTTTGGAATTCTATATGTTTACTCAAGTAGCAATAGTAGTTTCTGGAACTATTGATGTAAGTTTTGAAAAATTTTTTTCAAATTCAATTTTGGAAAGGTTTCATGTAATCATTCTGCTTGATATTTAGAATATTTCATTTATTTGTAAATATTCTTCCCAAAAAAATTAATAATTTTTGACTTCTTTTTACAATTTTTTGTATTCCATAGATTTCGTAATTATTTTAATTTTTTACTCTAATCCTTAATTTTCTTCGCAGTTTCATTTCAGGTTTCAGAAATCAAAATGATCATGTTACTTTGCCACTTACATTTAAATCGAATGTGATTATACGCAGACGGATTAGTCTTTTCAACTCAATTTTGTGACAATGACGATAAAAACGAAATTATTTGCAAGAAATTGTATTAAACATTGAATGCTTATGGCTTATTATTGACGCAAATCCATACTAACTCAAATGAAACAATTGTATTTGATTTACACTTATTTTATTGAATATGGTTTGGTAGACACAATCACTTCTTAAGAATACATTTAGGAATTTAGTATCATTTGAGACAATGCGTTAGCGTATAATCCAAAAAAATTTAATAATAGGTTTGGCTATTTTGTAGCTGAGTGCATTCGTTTATACGTCTAAGTATCGACAAAATGAGATTGTTGATATCTGCTCCAAGCAACGTGAACTTTGTTGAATTATCCGTGCCAGAATCTGCAGATGGTAGGTGCAAAGTGAAGAGTTATTTCCTCACCATGTAAAACATATTTTTTCCGATGGGATTTCAAATACGCGGATAAGGAGGCCACACCAAGACTTGACGCTTGCGTCTTAAAGAATGTCCAGAGTGGTACGAGCAATATAGGAACGTGTATTATCTTGCTGAAAGACGATGAGTATTAGGCCATCTAGTGGTAGAACATCGTCAACATAAAACATTTCAATTTCATGATAGAACAAGTCAACACCTGTACAGGCAATAATTTTAACTTTTGTCGAAGTCGCTAACATAGTAATTATTTCGACGTCTTCGAGCTGGAAGCATTTTATTACGTTTAACACTGGTAGAGGAAATGAGAAATGGTTTTTGCTAGCTGTGAGAAATCACCGTATTTTCTAAATATAAACTATAGACCTATGTTTAAGTTCGTAGTATAAAAAAAATTTCCCCGTTTCAGGTGACGTTGTGGAAGAAGAATGCAACACCAAAAGCTGCGTGAAGGCCGCCGCAGAGCTTCTAGAGTTTGTAGATTTAAAGGCAGATCCATGTCAAAATTTTTACAAATTCTCATGTGGATCATTTTACAAAAATGCCGTAAAAAAGGACACCCCCTCACCATGGACCTCTACCAGAACACTTTTCGAGAATGAGATGAAAGGAATTATAGTAGATCCTATAGGAGAGAACAACACTCATGCGCACATCCTAATAAAACAGTTCTACCACGAGTGCATGAACACGTCGAAGATAGAAGAGGATGACAATGAAACATTTAGGGATGCAATCGAAGAACTTGGCGGATGGCCTCTTCTTAATGGAAGTGATTTTGATGAAGGCAATTTCAGTTGGGTCGACTGGTACATAAAAGCCAAACAGATGGGGCTCCCCGTGATCGGATTTTTCCATTTTGATAAATCCAGTTCATCACTTCTGAGGGTGGGTATTTTTAATATTGTTCATAATAATTTATCATAGTACACTGATACCCAGATCTAGTAATAAAAACAGAATAGTTTGGAACTTGGTAAATTCTCTATCTGGACAGGTGAAAAGGAAAAATGAAATAATCGATATCAATATGACGGAGTCTCCTATAATAACATAAAATAGGAAAAGGCTTTTTACTTAATAGAAGGAATATATTCCTTCTATCAAGTAAAAAGCATCTTCCTATTTTATTTTATATATAATAATATTGAGGCTCAAATAAAAATCTCATTATGGAATATCAATGGTTTAAAGAAAACCTTATAACACCTTACAGCTTTCTGTGATTTTGTGACGAACATAGAATATCTTGGATTTTAAAGTTAGTTGTTCAAAGCGATGATCCCAGGAGGACTTAGATGAGATATATATGAATCTCTTGATAACGTGTACTATGTGGCCGGATTGTTTTTTGACCTGTCGAGAGCTTTTGATAGTTGATTGAAAAATGTTATAACCTAGGTTTCAGAGGTATATTTATGGAATGGTTGAAGAGTTATCTTGATCATAGGCCAGAAAATGTTAACATCGGGGATACTTTATCATCTGAGTGCACATTGAAACTAGGGGTACCACAGGTATCCGTTTTTGGCCCTCTGTTGTTCCTACTGTTCATAAATGAGCTTCCTGATGATGTTGAAAATAAATTATTTAGATATTGCTCGCAAAATGGTATAACCTTCTTTCGAAGAGCTTAAACCTGTGCAGTTTTTTACTAGATTGTTTCGTGAAATGCAGCCATACAAATAATCTTGTAATTAACATCGAAAAGACAGAATGTTTTTTTTTAATAGGTAAATCTACAAGGAAACTTGTTCTCAACTACTTAGATACTGTTACACATTGAAAGATTGTACAAAATTTCTAGGAATTTATTTGGATGAAAATTTGAGATGGTTCAACCATACTCATTTCGTCTGTAGCAAATTAAATAGCTCATTTTGCTTTAAATATGGTAAGACATGTGCTACATATTACATCACTGATTAATATTTATTACAGCTCAGTATATAGCCATCTATCATATAATATCCTTCTTTGGGGAAACTTATCAGAAGTTGGCAGGGTTTTTATTATCCAAAAACGTATCCTGCGCATGATGTATGATATAAGTCCAAGGTCATCCTGTAGATCAGTTTTTTTTTCACCAAATAGTATTCTCATTTATTTTGTATTTTTATTCTGAAATCCCTTAAATATCAGATGTTTTTTAGAGTGGTAGAATATTAAATTGAAATAAAACACATAAATTGAGATTAAAGCCAAATTTTTTTTAATTGAAAGATAATTTTAAGACATTTATGCTTTAAAAATAATTTCAGGCATATGTCCACCACGACTAGCTCTGAGGAACCGTATTCAACCTGACCAATTTTGGACCACTTTTTCGAGTGATTCAGGCCTTATATCATCAATAGCACGAGTTATATTGGCTTCCAAAGCGTCTATTGTTTCTGATTTATCAGCATAAACCAATGACTTGATATAACCCCAAAGAAAATAATTCAGTGGACTTATGTCGCATGATCTTGGAGGCCAATTAATTGGACCATTTCTCGAAATAATGTTATCGCCAAATCTTTCGTTCAATAAATCAATTGTTACGGTAGCAGCATGAGGTGTACCTCCATCTTGATGGAACCAAAACACTTCTGGGTCGATACCATCAGAATTTTGAAACAAATAATCATTGATCATCGATCTGTTACGAGCACCATTCACTGTTACATTAGCTCCAGCATCGTTTTTAAAGAAATATGGACCGATGATGCCTCCAGCGTGTAAAGCACACCATACAGTACATTTTTCAGGATGCAATGGAACTTGCCGAACTTTTTGAGGATTGTTTTCATTCCATATACGGCAATTTTGCTTGTTTACATAGCCGTTCCACCAGAAATGAGCTTCATCACTAAACACAATTTTACGATAAAAAAGTGGATCAACTTCAAGCTGTTCTAGTGCCCAATCAGCAAACAAACGACGCTTATTATGGTCAAGTGGTCCAACTTGTCGTGAACGTCGACGAAAAGAAAAATCTGGATCATAGTTAGCACTATGATTTATAGTAGCGATATTTTCTTCTGTACGTACAGTTCTTTATCTTGTTGTTGCATCGAGTAGAGAAAATGTTGTCCGAAATCTATCGATAATTCGACGAATAAGCTGCTCTGATGGACGATTATGTAAACCTAAATTTCACGAAGTGCTCTATAAGTTTGGCGAATAGAACACTGATTTTGAAAATAAATTTCAAAAATTTGTAAACGTTGTTGCGGCGTGAGTCTTTCCATGATAATTTGTCAATGCTTAGTGAACAGAAATGTCAGAACAACATGGCTTCTACCTTCTGTCAAATCACAGATATCCCTGTCGAAAGTTCTATCACATATCAGGGAATAAAACCATTCATAGGCCCTCACATTTATAATACGATCTCTAAAACTTAGAGAATTCAAGGGAAGTGTTAAAGTTTTATTATTGAATGATTGTTATTATTCTATTAATGAGTTTTTAAATGATGTATTTGATGTTTAACTTTATTTGTATTACCCTTTTTTGACTTGTCTCATACATTTTTCGTGTCTGAAGGGACCAATAAATGATTTATTCATTTAATTAGGAGTTCGCTGTGGACAAAAAACTCTTACACAGCGGCTACCTACACTTTTACCTAGAAATAAGCTCTGTAACTGACAATTAGATTGTATTTAGTAGCAACTGTGTAACCAAGAAGAGAATATCGTTTTTGAAATGTCAGAGGCTAACTTCTTTTTTCTAGCTAAGAGTATACTACTCGCTGTATTTTGATATTGATTAAAATAATCATTTGACCGGAAACCAAGAAATTAGGGCAACTATATTTTCAGATAAGAGGACCGTATTTGGACATGGACGCATATTATACTTCAACAACTTTCAGAAGATTGATGAAAGGGATATCCTCAGCATTTTCAGCTCCAATAATAGACAATAACTATAATGATATTCATCATCTTATCAATGCTCTCTATAGGCACAGATATGTAAGTTAATGATTTTAGGATTAAGTTGTAGATTCTGTTGAAATTATTTCAATCACTAATTAAGTTTCGATGTATTGGAAGCAATTACATGATTCTTACAGTTAATTATACTAATATAGGTAGAAAGAAAACGTTTCTGATATTCCTATATATATTCATCAGGAAATTGATGCTATCCTTGAAAATGACGATGATGACGATGAGGATGATGATGATGATGATGATCATGATGATGAAGACAATAATGATGAAGAGGACGAGGATGATAAGGAAAATATGTCGGAAAATTTAACTATCGCCAATCTAACTGACGTATGTCCGAATGTACCTTGGTTGGAAATCCTGAATGGAATATCTGGAAATTCCTCTCAATTCGACAACACGTCAAGAGTCCATTTTCATGAAAACCATTTAATGAAATATTGTGAAAAACTAGATTCCCTTTTGAAGGAGACGAGGCCAGAGTAATTAGAGCTTGAATTTACCATATTAGCTGAATAAAGGATGGGCCATCTAGTGTTTGTATTTTGAAGTAGTGTCTAGAAACACTTCTGTCATTCGTGTTTTTGGAGAAAGTTAGTATAATATTTGACATTAACGAAATGGCTGAATTTACCCGTGAATAAAACTGGGAAATATTAAAAAATTATTTCCAAAATGGTGAATCTTCTCGCATTTGGGGATCAAAGAATCCACACGTTATTGTGGAAAAGCTGATGCATCCACAATGAGTATTATTTGGTGCGGTTTTTGGTTCGGTTCATTCGAAAATGAGCAAGGAGCCGCCATCATGGTCAATGGGGAACGCTAAAGCGCCATACTCAACCAATTCTTGTTTTCCAAAATTCAAAAGGAAGGCAATGACGGCATTTGGTTTCAACAGTCGTCAACACTCATCAGTCGAAATGCTGATGTCAATTGGCTTCCGTTGGGCTACTTTTTTTTGAGGCATCCGTTTGAGATGAGTGTTACGCTAACCATCCATTGATGGCTTGAAACACAAAATTGAAGTTGGCATTCATGAGATTCGAGCCCCAAACAATCGATAATGTTCTAAAAAATTGGATTGATCTGATGGCCAGTCGTGGCAGTCATTTGAAAGGTATTGTTGTTCTTTCGTAAATGTCAAGCTAGAACTTTTCTAATAAACTTATAACTTTGAAAAAGTATTCATGAATTTTCAATTTATAGCCGAACAAAAATGAAAATTTTAAATGGCCCATCCTTTAGTTAGTTATTTTTTTCAGAGCATTTATTTGCTCTGTTGGTTTATTATTTTTATAACTGATAAATTTTTAGAATTCTGTAGAGTTAAAATTCTTTTAACCAGGCTTGAAATTTACTCGTTGAATTGAAAAATGAAAAAAAATCGTGTACGCAATTGATTATATATTTTTCCGTGAAATACCTATTGGATGGAAATTTATGAATTTATTAATGAAATTTGCGTATAATTGAAAATAACCGTCCGCGATTCTCGCCCTGAATTATTCATTATAAGTATTAAAAAATGATGGAAGATACTGATGAGATGTTGAGAGCTTTTACGCGCTTATTCGTATCACTCACGATCCTCACGAAATTTTGCATTAGCCTTTGTGTCGTTATTTTACATCTAAATACTGATTTTAAACTCAATCGTAGGAATTTTTGTATGGTTTCGCTAACGCTGCTTTGCTCACAAATATATAATTCTTAATCCTCGTGTTATACGATTCTCATTAAATTTTGCATTATTCTTTATGTCATTATCTAAATGGTAAATTAAAAAATGTTCCGACAATTTCTCTTGTGCTCAACGCCCATTCCCTCACAAAATATATCATTTTCTTTTAAATGTTCTGATTATATTGCAACGCCATGCGCGTTTTTCTTTTACTTTTAGTCACTGAAATTCAGAAACGTATGGAAAATATGCTCTTCACCAACTCACGACGTAACGATTCATTATAATTGTTATTCCGAAATATTAATTCATTTCAAATAAACACAGGACATTTCTCACTTCTCGATTTAATTTTCGCCGGGATTCCTGAGGTTTATCACTTTAAAGGAAAAAAAAACAAAATCGGACATTCCTCAGAATTTATGTAATGAATAGATTTCGTTACTGTTTAGGCGTCAGGACAACCTACCTGTCGAAACCGAAATTGCAAGCTGCTTAGTTGCTAGAAAATCTTGATTTTATAGAAGATTACTTAAATGATCCTTTTTCAGAGAACAATTTCGAAAAAAAGTATAATGGTAGATTTATTGTGTTTTTTATGTAAACAAAATGATCACTCGTCTGTAAATGATGATTTTTAAATCATTATCACCTGCTTTAACAAAACTGCATTCTTCGTAAATGCTCAAAAAAGATCCTCACTTGTTTCTTCATATGCGACATTACTCTATTACACTATTATTTTCCGAATTATTCCTAAATAAATTTTTCATTTGCATTGATTTGATCAGTATATTGAACTACTTCTTAAGTATAGATAGACTATTTTCATGCCACTACTTTGAACTATTCAAGTGATGAATTTTATAGATCAGTCGAGTAGGTTGGTAATAGTTATAAAAGAAGTTGGAAACAAGAATTGATGTGAAAAATTTGGATTAATTTAATATTTCAAATTATTGAGCTTTATACAATCTAAGTAACTTCAATTCTTGAATATTCTTCACCTATCACTTCCCGCAGTAATGTTGTATTATACCGAAAATTATCCTGTGTCCTGGCCATTGTAGTCAACTATACGTGTACAAAATTTCAATTCGATCGATGAAGTCGTTTAGATATGATAAAGTGACAATATTCGAACATATGGACATCCATGCGGATTTACTATATTATGAATAATGCATGCTTGTTTCATCATAAGACCAGGGGATGACAATAACAAGAAAGGAAAAAAATTCCATTATTTTTGCGTGAACTTCATAACATAATATGTTTTTGATTGTCCGATTTGGGTCAAATATTCACCGTTTCGTTCTATAATCTTACCATTTTAAAGGTAGCTTCATAATGCCTTATCATAGAGGTCTTGGTCCTTATTGGCGAAAAACTCTGGTATTCGATTTTTGTAATCTTTCTTGATGTCAATTTCTTATCACTCAGGAAGTTTTGCAATATGTGATCCATTTCGCATCCCCAATCACCATTGGTGCAAGAAATGGGTCGATTTCATTCCTTTTGGCTTCGCAGATGGAAATTCCATCCATCATGTTGTTTGGTATTAATCAGTGTGGCACCCAAATATCCAGCTTCTTTTTGAATCCAGCTTTGCGCAAATGGTTAAAATTGTTTTCGCGTATGTGATCCATTTCGCATCCCCAATCACCATTGGTGCAAGAAATGGGTCGATTTTATTCCGTTTGGCTTCGTAGATGGAAATTCCATCCATCATGTTGTTTGGTGTTAATTAGTGTGGCACCCAAATATCGAGCTTCTTTTTGAATCCAGCTTTACGCAAATGGTTAAAAACTGCTCTATGGTCGATTTTTAGCTCCTAGGTAGTGCTACGACTACTAATATGCCCGTCAATTTCGATTATTTCTGTGATTTTATCTACATTTTCGACGATAGGCTTGCCTGTGCGAGGGTGCATTTTTAACATGAAAAATACCTGAATGATATCGACGATACCAAAATTGTTCGTAATTAACTGTTACAGTATCGGGACCATAAGCACCATTTACAGTTTCAGCCACTTGGCTTGCAGTTTTGCCTTTACTAAAGAAAAATTGTAAAATGTATCGAATTTTCTCTTTGTATATTTCTTTTTTAACACCCTGTAACTCATTACTGAGTGGATCAAACAAAAAACAGCAAAAGGATTTTTTTAGTGTAAGATTGACAACGAGCATAAATCTGAAATTGTTTGATCGATAGTTTACGAGATATCCATCACAACAACCATCTACCGAAAAATAATGAATTTTTTCCTCAATCTTTCATCAAGCTACTTAATTCAATGAGTGTGGATAGCTCAGCGGGAGAGCATCGGGCTCGTGGCCGTGAGGTTCGGGTTCGAATCTTGTTCAGGTGGAAAAGGAATTTTCTAGTTGGACGGGTGCCTGCCACCATTTCACTGTTGGGTCAAAAATTAACAGGGCAGTGACCTAAAGTGGCGCAAGATCGCAGTAACAAAGCCTACCCAGAACACAACTGAACTCCTAACTCGCTGAAAAAAAGCTTCTGAGGGATCTTCACGGAAGATCTAGGAGTATCTGGAAATAATATTATAATATTAGGATTACAAATAAGTTTCCGCCGTTTTATTATAGATGGCGCGGCACGGAGTTTCGGTTAGCTTTCGCAGATGATAACCGGCTTAAAAAATAGTTTGGACATTCAAGAACCACATAACCTATTCATATCATTGATTTTATATTGGTAAAATATAATTTTTATAAGTTGAAAATGTCAAAATTTGAGCCAAGTAAGCGTCATTTGCGGGAAATATTAGTTTACTTCTTTAATTTAATGAAATCTGCTGCTGAGACGCATCAATTGCTCGTAGAAGCATATGGTGAGGGTGCTTTGAGTGAGAGAACGTGTCGAGAGTGGTTTCAAAAGTTTAAAAAAGGTGATTTCGACGTAGAAGACAAGATCGCAGTGGAAGGCCAAAAATTTACGAGGATGCAGAATTGGAGGAATTATTGGAGGAAGATTCATCTCAAACACAAAAAGAACTTGCTCTAACATTAGAAGTCACTCAGCAAGCAATCTCACATCGTTTAAAATCATAAATTCATAAACAATTTGTGTTAAAAAACTGCGGAAACTTATTTGTACTCCTAATAATTTCAATTCTTCAACCTACAAAAGATATTTTAACTGGAGTGCAATTAGTATTAATAAAATTTGATAGTTTTTCAAAATGATTTTCCTAGATGTCCGAATAACTAATTCCTTGATGTTATAAAACTTTATTTTTTAATTTTCGAGGGTCATTGCAAACTACTACATCTGGAGTATCATCCACAATGCACATAAATATATGAATAGGGAAATAAGGAATGTATACGAAGATATTGATGATGATGAAAGTGACAGATTCACAGTATGTTACAAAACTATCGATGAAAGGTACGTTAAGGAAATTTCAGTCGGAAAAAGTTTTCATAATGTGTTATGTTTCAGGTTTCAGTATGTTAAAGAAACAATATACATCAGGAAGAAAACTTTCCCGAAAGTCAGAAACGACTTATTTGAAATGATTGATATAATAAGGGATTTATTCATTAAACGTTTGAAAACATGCAACTGGATGGATGAAACCTCTAAGGCAATGGCTCTAAAAAAGGCTGATAGCATACAAAGTTTAGTGGGAGCAGAAGATAGTCTATATGATGTGGAAAAATTCGATAAAATCTTGGGTTTGGACGGGGTAAATATTTTTGTACTTATTTCATATTTTGATTTATTCGAGGTGTTTTTAAATATAAGTAGATTGAGTCGCAAACATGTAACTTTGCTAAACAAGAAAATTTATTAATTCAAATTAATCAAAACTAAAAATTATTGCAACTTCAAGAGGCAGTAAAATTTTTTCCTAGAACTTGAAGAGCAGCGATTTTTTTAATATTTATCTCCAGTTAAAAAATGAGATCTATTTTGTATTATATAAGCAAGATTTTATCCAATAAAAATATCAGGGTTGAAAAATTTCATGGTGAAATGTTATATATTAAAAAAAGAAGAACAATTCACATAAATGCAAGATATTAACTGCTATTTTTTACTGTTATAAACTTGCTAATATAAACAAGACTTGATTCCAATAATAATATGGTAATCAACCGATTACGTATGAGAAAAAATATTTCATTCTCTTTTTTAATTGGAGCACCTGGAATGAAATGATTTGATATCAATGAATCAGTACTAATTTATTCTTGCTTTACACTTATATGCTTTCCTTGAGTTATTATAATGTTTTCTGAATGCATATTGGTGGATTTCAGTTCAACTTCACCACTGACAATATTTTCAAAATGTACCAAGAAAAACTCATCAAAGAAGATCACAGTTTCTTCGAACAATTATATGAAGAAGATGATGATGACTGGTCAGGTTTCTTCGAGAACGTTGTGGAAGTTAATGCATTCTTCCTTTTATCTGCTAATGCAATGGGTACGTTAAAAAATTCGTGCATCGAATCTTCAAGGAAAAAGACACATTTTGAGCGAATATCTTCTTAACTGGCTTTAATATGTGTGTCCAGTGAAAAATTTTCAATCTACTTAAAATTTTTCCGTGAGATAGAGGCTAAAGACTTGAATATTAAAACATAGCTCAAAGTTGCATGACCATACAATACTAATAATTTGCAATT
Source organism: Megalocaria dilatata (assembly GCA_034642435.1). Classification (NCBI taxonomy): domain Eukaryota; kingdom Metazoa; phylum Arthropoda; class Insecta; order Coleoptera; family Coccinellidae; genus Megalocaria; species Megalocaria dilatata. The sequence goes on along the minus strand of CM067856.1, from coordinate 40,228,209 downwards.
CAGCAATTATCACTCGTGACAATAGTAAGAAAAAAAACAGTAACTAACTCATCATCAGGAGCTTGTTGATACAATAATATTTAAATTAACTTCACTGCCTTTTATTTAACATAAAAAACTGAAGAAGTTCAGATTGAATCAATAGAGAAGTCATGCAATTTTGAATATAAATATGATAAATTCATATATTCCAATGAGAAATTTCGAATTATATAACTACACATTTTTTAAAAAACTTTTTATCCGTCCTGAAATCTTATAAGTTATAAATAATCCCTATTTTACTGAATCGTTGCTTACTTGATGGAAATCCATTTAAAATGATAATTTATATAAGGTTGATCTTATTTCTACATATTTATTATAAATGTAACAATTATTACGTTATCACAAAAGCATCGTCTGATTTTTCTTTAATAACAGGTGAAACTTTTATTTTCAACACGCAAAATTTCGAAGTTCTGGCTTAAGTTATGTCTCACTTCCAATAAATGGTTTGAATAAGTGAAAATATTTTACATGTTATTTAATCCTTCTTTGAAAACTCCTACCATTCTACCAGTTTGTTCTAGATAAACTTTATGGCAATCACTGCAATCTAACTTATAAACTCCTGAATTAATATCTTTTTGTTTTTAATGAATTAACTGAGGGTTGAGTTTATTTAAGATGAGGTTTTAAAATTATCTCTATTTTTAAGATATGTCTTTTGAATAATTCAATTCAAAACGCCCAAATTGGAGTGTTTTTATATAATTGATGTTAATAATTCAATTCTTACAATTTCGCTTCCTTCAAAGTGGAATAACCTCAAAGTAATCGATCTGTAACGGTCATCAAGCATATTCACTCAAAGAATAAATGACGACCTAACAATGCCATTTAATTGTAACTGATTTTACAGTTGAGTGAGTTTTTTCGCTAATCGCTAAACTTTTCATTAATGGAACTTATTATTATTCATTTTGAATTTGAACTCAACAATATCAGATCATTTATAAATATCTGGATAAATTATTTTATGCAGTATTTCATTTATCCTCGATTTTTTGCAAATTATTTAAAAATTAGTAGGTGATAACAAATTTTCATATACATCTGGAAAAATTATTCTATGCTTTTTATATCGTTTGAAAAATGTAATGTTTTATTTTTATTTGATTGAAAAATTTGCTTTGCAAATGATAAAGTTGAACCATTTCAGTGATTCCTGCTCCAATCTTGACGTCTATCTTCTACAATAGGAAGTTCCCTGCTTCTATGAATTATGGTGCTATGGGTAGTACTGTTGGGCATGAAATAATGCATGGTTTTACTGAGTCATCACGCGAATATGAGGTAGAAGGTGAACTCATAGACTGGTGGACAAACGGTACCAAAGAAGCATACGATAAGCAGATACAATGTATCATTGATGAGTACGAAAGTATACCATTTAAGTATAGGGTAAGTAGATTAAGATTGAAGATCGCTTATTCTGAAAAAGTATTTCACTACAGACGTTGTTCCAATAGCACTACTCGGCAAATGAGCAAAATAACCTAAACTTCGGATAATGTTTTTTCTGTGCTTCGACTGTTCATTTGAGCAAATGAAAAAACTAAGTAAAAGAAAATTGTTATTATTGTTTATGTTCTCATTGGACTGTAAATTATTAGATTTTAATGATTAAGGCACTGACGATAAATAATAGAGCTAAAGCCTTCGGTGGACATATAACCATACAGGGTTTAAACTATGCGTGCTACTAGAACTCAAAATATAATATTATTCTATCAAGGATAGGCCTTTTATCCCGATTTCAATTCAATTATTCACGCATTCGTTGTATTGTAGACCAGGAATGATCATGTTTCCAGAGCAGCGCTCTAGTTTTTAATCGTTAGCCCTGCATTGTTTTCAGATAATCTACAACATAAGCTTGTTGAGTTATTCGAAATGATATGATCTACCCCAAAAAATTGCATTTTGAAACCAAATTTATCTATCTCTTTTTCGCTTAAGCTCAATGGGACACTGACACTGGAAGAAAACATAGCAGATTTCGTAGGTGCAGACGTCGGCTATGAAGCTTATCAAATCTGGGTAGAGAAACATGGTGCTGAAAAGAAACTAGCTGGGGTACCTCTGACTCCTGAACAGATCTACTGGGTCCAAACAGCCACGAATTTCTGTTTTAGGAAACTGGACGATAATCCTGTAGATTTTGAAGAGGAAGATGCGCACGGAATTCCAGCTTTTCGAGTACAGGGTCCAGCAAGACATTCCAGACATTTTGCTGAGGCCTTTAACTGCCCTTTGGGTTCTTATATGAATCCCAAGGATAAATGTCAAATTCTCTGATTACCTGATTACTTAATTTCACAAGTAAATCTCTGATATTGCCATAAGTACAATATTTATTGTTTGAAGTCCACAATTATTTAATATAATTTTTAATGCAGAAGTTAATATTAATCTTTGCTCTATCAGATGTACAGTCAATTGCTGTATCATTGCCTCGAGAATAGCTTTCTTCGAAAATACATGCTATCGAATTTCTTATCATTTGTAGAATAATTTTTAGTCCAGCAAAATTCAAGTTAAGATTAAATAAGAAATCTCCGAAATTTCTGTGCTCAGTCGCAGCAATATTTTATATATTCTACTTCATATACACGTACAAAACTAAAATTAATAATGATTTATGCTTGCTTGTTGATATATTGTTTCCAATTGTTGTGAATAAATAAAACTGTTATTTTGATAAATATCGCATTTTAAATTTCCTACTAACCATTGCCGAACACATATAATAATATTTTATTCATGACGTGAAAAAGGAGAAGAGAATGTTACAAAGGTGCAGAAAAAAATACTTCCTGCTTTGGCGAATAATTATTTTCAATTTCTCTTCACGATTTTAGAATTTCTTCCCAATGAAGAAATCTATAAATGATTATGTAAAAGAATAAAATCTTTTCCTTTTTGAAAGTATAAACAAATTTATGCTTCACTAAACTGATCCAATCTTAATCTATTTTTACATATCGCTAAAAATTATCGAGAGGAATCAAATTAAATTTTTATGAACACGCCATTATATTTCTTATATACATGAGCAAAAGTTTGCTCATGTGTGTATTATATTAATTCCATATAAATACACGGAATATATTCTACAGAAATATTCGTTCACTAAAAAGTTCGCTAGTAGATGGAATAAAAATTTCAACATTTTAGCCGTAGAGTGCATTTAAAGAGAAACATCGCAGAATATAAAATAATAAGAAGAGGTTCTTTAGTTGACAGAAGGATTATTACAAAATTTGAATATCAGAACAGATTTAATTTGTTAGCCTCGTATAATTTTAATTTCGAAAAATTTTATTCAAAAAGTTTTAGAATTAAATTAATGTCTTATAATATATTTTATACTTCAATTGAAAATAAGCAGTGCTTATAAGACATTAATTTAATCCTAAAAGTTTTTGAAAAAAATTTTTGAATTTAAAATTATAGGAGGCTAACAGATCACTCTGTTTTGATATTCAGAAATGTTTGAATATCGCAGAATTTGTTTATTGTAATATTTTGAAATAGTTTGAACAAAATGCTATAGGTGGAATGCAGAGGCAATGACTTATAGCTTAAGTTGATAGAATATGATATATTTCAGAGAAATTTTGCCCCTATAGTTCAAAAGAAACGGTTTTGCCAAACAATGCAAAAATTAGGAAACTAAAAACAGACTGAGAAGAAGGTGTTATGGTATACTAGCGGGCAGAAAGAACGGTTTCAAGCTCAAATATCCAATGTCAACTGTTATTCTGTGAATGTTTTGCATTCATTTATATTTTGTCGAAATTAAACTGCTGTTTCAAAACGTTACATCCGCAATATCTGTGTGGAGAAAACTTTTTTGTATTTAAATAATTTGATGTGAAAATTACGTAGAAAAATTGATATTATGTTGTTACATATATCGCTTAACGAGTTTCCATCAAGAAGTGACCAACTCAAAGAAATATTTAATTTATGTCAACTTCTGGAATAAAATATGATGTTATCCATGGACTTTTTCGTTATGTATATATTTCTGTGACATACTGGGTGATTTCCCAGTTCGTTGTGTGATTTGGATACGGTGTACAAAGCAAAGTTGTGCCTTCTAGCTGAATCATTTCGTTTTCTGATGGTATTTCTTTTAGAGCTAATGAATAATTATTCATTAACAATATTAGATATCTTATCAACTATGAACCCGAAACTTGCTACATACAGGATGAACAGAGAAAACAGGAAATATTCATATTTTAAACATACTGGTTGATTTAGCCTACCATTATATTTTTGAAATAAGTATTAAATTTTTTATAAATTGTATAAAATGTATTAGATTTAAGAACTTGATGAAGATTTAAGAATTTAAGAACTTGATGAAGATTGAAATAGCAAATTAAAAATCAGAAGATTCTGAGAACTTAAACGATATTATTAATATGAATAATGTCTCAGAATAACCTTTTTCATTTATTGAAGGATATATCTCCTGTTGTATAATCAATAAAAACCAATAAAGTTCAAGAAAATGAAAACCTTAGATGAACGAAGTTAACAGTCCAGACAATGCCTATTGGGAGTCAAGCAGCATAAAATAAAAACATAGATATCTCGATGGCCGATGCTTTATGAATATTAATGATTTTGTAAAGATTTTCAGAATTTTTGTAATTTATAATTCATTAAATTAGCTTTCGGAAATATAAGAGGATATAAGTATTATATTAATAAAACTTTCTTTTGAATCGATACAAGTGGACATGATTATAATGGCGTGTAAAAAGATAATTTTCAGGAACTTTCCTAGTAGTCGACAAAGAATTGTTTACTTGCTAAATATATATAAAATAGCTCAGTCATCTGTTAAAATATTTTTCAAGACTGTACGTTACAATAACAAAACAATGCGACTGAGAGTATACATATCTGACCCTTGGCTACTCAGTCAATTCTCAAAATATTCTCACTTATAATCAATCATGAATATGTATTAGTAACGAACATACAGATCATATCAATCAGCTTCTATGTTATGTATATTAATAGCCGGTTGTAAGGAGATAAAAATAGGGAGATGACAATATGTATGATTTACTAGGATTATCATTCAATTCAAATATCATCAGTATTCAATAAATAAATGATTAAAGGTATACAAGAGAAGGAAAATAGCTTTATCTTGTCAACAATCTTCATTTTTTTAGTAGCTCAATATGCAAAATACTTTGACTGAATTTAATTCCAGATCCCTATTACGAAATTTTTGAAACATAATTGTTTGTCGAAACTCTTGCATTTTTCTTTATAATGATGCATCTCATTACTGATAAGATTTTCCTAGAAGATAATTGTGTATTTAAGAGTGGATGTTTTCGTGAAAAAATTTTTTTTCTCCTATGGATAATATAGGTTGATTTTTACAATTACTAGCATAAAATATGCCATATTTCCATTTTATTGGTTTTAAAATATTTTCAAATAATAGATACGTAGAGTAAAAGTTGATAATCGAAATAATCAATATAAATTGAATTTTCAACCAATTTCAGATTTACACGAGCAGAAGGAAATATGACAGAATAAACAAGAGTACCCAAAGTATACAAGTAGGCATGAACCATCACACATGAATCAACTGAATTAATTCCGAATTTTAAACAGTCTCTTTAGCGTGTTGTCTATATAATATTTCAGCTGGTTTCCCACACATTTCAATGCCAAAATTAATTCAATACTATACATGAAAATGTCACCGTTATGGAACAATATATGGAATAATATATGTAGTTCGTTTTCATATGGGATCTGGGCTGAAAATTAATACATGACCCGAAGGTCTTTCTTTTCGGTCAATCTAACAGTGACAGCACCTCTTAAATTAAATTTAAATGTTATTGTTATTAGTAAGAGTCCATTTTTGGGCAATATATTTCACAAACATAATTGTTGAGTTTAAAAAATGAGTTTCCTACAAACTGTAAAATAAATTAAAATAGAGCTTTCGAACGGCTGGACTTGAAATAAACAAAATCTTTTATGGAGGAACAAGTTTTACTGGAATTGAACAATTTCGTATAGAAACTAGTTATTTTTACCCAAAAATACTATATGCCTTTTTTCTGCAGAAAGAGTGTATTTCTTCTTTAATATCACTAAAAACTATCAATTTTGCGAACACTTCAATTTATTTATTGATAGAGATATTAATTTTTTTATGAAAAAGGTTAAAAGTTTTGCCCAAGAACGCTAAACCTTCAGAATCCTTGTAAATTTTAGTGTTATAATAAATTCAATTTGAATACCTTGTACTCTTGAAGCACAAAGAGAAATCGTATTACGAAGTGTAATGAAAAGAAGAGAAAAATTTTATCATATAGTAATAATCTCTTTCCAGAGATCTTTTATTTTGTGCTCCGTATACGTACAACAGTTTGACTTAAAACTATGTATATATTATAATAGTTTGGGGAAAATAAAATCCATTATTTTTTCGGTAGATGGTTGTATTGATCGATATCCCGAAAAGTATCGATCAAACAATTTCACATTTATGCTCGTTGTAGAGACATTCCATACTAAATATTTTTTTCTGTTTTTGATTTGGTCCATGGGTGTAAAAAATGGAGTTCACCAAAGGAAAAATTTGGCCTCCTACAAGTTTAATTTTAATGTTTCCAGGATTTGGAATTATTTCACATATTATTACCCAAGAAAGAATAAAAAACCAAGCGAATAGCATCTTTTTCTCGCATTGCAAAACTTCTTGAGTGATAAGACAGTGGTACCAAGATAAGATTGTGAATATCGATTACACCAATAAGGACCAAGACTTCTATGAGACAGGCATTATGAAGATACCTGCCAACAAATTATAGAACAAAACGGTGCATATTTGACTCAAATGAGACAACCCGAAAGATGCTGAATAAAGTCTTCAAGTTCACGCAAAAATAATGGATTTATTCCCCAACCTATTATAAAAGTTTCTTCCTAACAGTCGGCAAGCCATCAGAGCACTTAGTTCTAATGTCATTAGCTTAAAGATGAGATGAGAGTTATACTAATTTTCTTAATCCATTTGAGCTGAACTATAGCAAAGTAACAGACTACACCATTAAAAATTCTTCAGTGAACTACTCGTAAGTAAGAATAATAGTTTTCTTAGTCTCTATTCTTGGATATTCAGGCATCAGAGAAAACAAGAAAGCTAACACACTGGTCAGAAAAGAGTAACTGGTTCTTGTAGCCTTCTTTGTCTAAGGGAGACAAAAACATAAGAATTCTCCATGCCGAAAGAAACTTTGTTATTGAGATGAAAAAATGTAAAAGAAGAGAAACTGGACAAGGAAAAGATGAAAGAAACATTTTGATGAGGAAATAAAACTCTCGGAAAAAGGGCTTTTTTCAGGAACTTGAATGTCTAAACTCTAGAGAAATATTGATTTAGTTTCAGTCGCTGCAAACATTTTGCGAGCAGTAGATAAATGAGAAATTACGCGCTCACCAACCAACAATGATTTCAGACGAGCCACCTCTGGATTCTTCCGACCTTACGTAATCGTCTAGTGTTTGCAACCTGTTTGAAATCAAGAAGGCCGCCAGTTGCGCTTTCGCAGCCTAAATAATCTCCCATCAGTCAGCGTAGTGAATTAGGTTAAGCAAGATGCTGGAGCCCAGCAAAAAGTAATGTTTACATCTTTGTCGAAATATCTATCACTAGTATTGTTGATTTCTGACAGTGTTTCTTGTTTTTAGCCGTGCGAAAGGGGAGAAGCAGGGGCGGAGGACCCCATTGGAGAAGAGTCTGATTGCTGGATTTGTTTTAGTGTCCGTTGTTGCTGTGGTTTTTCTGATCCTCTACTTTACAAAAAGTTGTGAGTGTTTCAATTGAAATTAACTAATACTATGAAACAACCAGTCTTTTGACTAATGGAATACATGTGTTAGGTAAAAGAGATTTTAATTCACAAAACGTGACGTTGGCTGTGGGTCTATTGGTCGAATTAGTTCTCAAAAGCTCCTAGGGTATCAAAATTCAGACTAATAACCAATGCAGTGGCTTATTTGTGTTACTTAATTTCTTGAAAAATCTAATTTAATACTTAATATAAAGCCAGAAATAACTCTGCTAAATTGAAGACTTCAAACAGTATAAAAAAGTATCAATATTTATATCGGATGATTTGATTGAACTTGAACCAATTGCTTCGGAGAAATATGCCAGTAATTTTCTCATTGTTGTGATCTTGACTGATTAGCACAATTGAATATGCAAGGTGAAGGATGATGTTATTTGCGTTCTTTTGAGAAATTCTTTCTATCTTCTAGGAATCGAATTTTATTCACACAAAGAAACGTGAACAATTGGTTTAGGAATGAAAGGGACTTTTTACGGAATCTTATCAGAAATAAATGAAAAATTCCATAAAAACATACTTAATGCAAGGAGCCTTAGCGCGCATTCATGAAAATACATTTGCTGGCGTCTGACGTTTGCCGAAATATTTATATTGTTCTAAAAAGTTGAGAATGAATAATGTTGATCCCGCTGATTGATCTTGGGATATCGAAGTTATGAAGAATTAGTTGTATACCAGGCCAAATGTGCCATCATCCTTTTGATATTATAATTTTCATTTTAATTATCCAAATTTCAATAAATTAAATAATAATCTCCAGAAACGGAGATAAATCTGTTCAGCTACCTTCCTGTACTCTTTATTGCCTAAACTATGTGCGCATTCTAAAGAAAAAACATTTTTATAGGCATAATTCAAGACTCCATGATCAGATTCTACTCATTTAACAATTTGAACCTAATTTTGATTCTCTAAGCCATTTCTTTCGAAATTATCGTAGGTACTTACAAACTACCGTTCAAATGGATATAATAGTAGTTGACCATTCTTCATATGTAGGTCCAATGTAATCGCTCAAGGTAATTTTTGGTTCAAAAATCGTGAAATAGAGACAGTGAGACGAAATGATAAGCGTTCTGGAACCAGCGCGCAAATATGCATTTTTTTAGTGACAGTATTGAAGTTATGTTCATGAACTAATTTTGCATTAGAAGCAGTTACTCTAATGAAGGTCTAAAGATATAGACCAGAACATTTTTTCTACGGAATGTTGTTGAATTATATGCCTAATTGAATGTGAAGTTCCAAAAACTTGTAAGGTTATTACCCAATATACTTTTATGAGCTAGAAACTGCGTTGAAATAGAATTACAAACGCTTTTTTATTTGTTTCCATTTCCATTTTCAGTATGCAAAATGTTCGTTCTCAGCTGTATACAATTAGTAGATTCTCTGATTACACTATATATAGTGTCTGTTAGTGTCTGTAAGAATGGTTTTCACGTTTACTCGTATTCACACTTAGCTTTAGTATACCTTGACGGCAACTTCAACATATGTCACATCTATAGAAGATTTAGTGGGAACACTTCAGCAAGCTTATGTCCGATTAACGACACTAACTTTAGTTTGTCTTTGTTATTATTTAAAATTCAAGAATTGTCTGCTACGGTCATAAGAATGGTTTCCACTAAGATATTCATATCATGCTTGACTTTAGTATACCTTGAAAAAACTTCAACATATACCACATCTATGAATGATTTATTGAGGTCACTTCGGTAAACTTCTGTCGGGTTCATGACAAAAAATGTAGTTTTTCTTTGTTATTATTTAAAATTCAAGAATTATGATTTATATTGGCTTGTTCATGAACAATTTAATTCGCGCTTCATTCAAACTTAACATGATTTAATGATATCCAAGTACAATTTTTTTCAGTAGTATAGCTGTCATTTATAGGCATTGTTTTTATCTAATAATTTTTTGATTTATTGATGACAAATATGTTTCCATTTCAACATCATTTAAATGATTTTTCATTGATTGGCATCAAGTTGAAGAAGGTTCAATAACTTTTTCTTTGGTGATAAATAAAATTCAATTTCCACAAACTTGTTATTGTTGAATGACAATTGTTTCGTCGCACTGTGGCTTAATCATATTCTACATTTGAACTGATATTGTATGAAAACTTACATAGGTTATTATACTCGCACTGAACTCCTAACTCGCACAAGCTGAAAAAGCTTCTGAGGGATCTTCACAGAAGGTCTAGGATAATAATAATAATATCCTTATTTGTAGAAAAAATTTAACTATTTGGTTATCACGTATTTGCGAAGCAAACTATAAGTTGTTGTCTATCTCGAATAGAAATTATTTAATCATATCTTTGCGGTAGGTCCATATTAGAGGCATGGCGATTTGTATATCCAGTTGGACTGAGGTAGGTGTCTAAAAATAAAATATAATAATGAATTGGTAGACGACTAGTTCATTAATTCATCAATTAATTACAGTTCTAGGTCGACTTATTGTCGCTACCAAATAGAACAATTTCAATGGCATTGAAATTAGCTATTGCGACATTTCACAGTAATAGACTTACAGAAGAAAATATGTTTTTCATTGTGTTACAAAAATTTTCAAGTCAACTTGATCTAAATTCCACGGTTTCTGAAAAATTTACGACTTATAAGTACAATACAAATAATATACATCAAAAATTCATGTTGGTTTGTGTTTTCGTAGCAAGGCATCAATTTTCTTTTCGAAATGTCTGTATTGTGCAAATTTTGGGCTAGGAATTGTACTAATACACAATGATACTAGGAAAGGTTTTTAATGGAAAACCTTGATTCGGGCCAAACATTCCAAGACACGATTCCTGGTCTAGGAATGAGGAAGTGATTATTCCGACAGCTTCACGATTTGAATAATTAATTTCGCGTATGTGATAATGTTCACATTATTTTTCAGGTTCACCCTCCGAAGAAGAATGTACAGACAAAAACTGCGTAAAGGCTGCGGCTGACCTACTCGACTTTGTGGATCTCAAAAAAGACCCCTGTAGCGATTTTTACAACTACGTCTGCGGCCATTACATAAAAGACGCCGTCAAAAACGACGCACCCACACCTCTGCTTTGGATCCAGAAGCAGTTCAACAATGAGCTGAAGGCCATCGTAGTGGATCCTGTCTTAAAAAAAGATTCCAAATCTAACGTTGCCATGAAACTGTTCTACCAGGCCTGCATGAACGAGACCAGAATAGATCTCGACAAAGACTCCAATTTTTGGGAGGCAATCAAAGAGTTAGGAGGATGGCCTTTGATCAATGGTAGCGACTGGGAGGGAGCCTCCTTCAATTGGTTGGATTGGCAGATAAATTCTGTAAAATTGGGAGTACCTGTAATTGGATTTTTCGATTTCAGGCCAGCTAAAGCTTCCAATAATAGAACCATACTGAGAGTGAGTTTTTAGATGTACGATGATTAAAATGAGTAATTAAGATGATAAATATTAACAGTTAAATGATATTAATTATTTATTTATCACCTTTAGTACAAAGTTGGTTGAGCACAATTTTAGTCAGTTGACTACTTTCCAAGTGTAAATAATCCGTTTGATATAGAAATCTCAATAAAATACATACAAGGACACATAAAATAAAGTAGTACCCAAAGTATTAGTTCCCTTAGAAACTCTAGCATACTTCCTCAAACAAAAAAACAAATCTGCAACATCAGTTTTCAATATACCTTATTCTATTTTTTTAATAATAGTTAAGGCAAAAGAAGTAAACAACATCACACTAGTTTAAAATGAATAGTACTAGGGACTCTGCGAGAAGTTTCTTCAATGAAAACGTGAGAACCCTTCTGGAAGCATAGATAAGCTTTAAAAGAGAGAATTCCTACCTAACTAGATCGTAGCATGCGAGAAGAAACTATGGATAATTTCATAGTTGTTGTTGAAATTAGGCGTATGTTGGGTGTGAGGTGTGTGACGTATAACTCCTTTGGTGTTCATGTATTCTTGTCTTGAAGGATCTATCAGTTTGAACAAAATATATCATAGAGCTCATTACAAATTAACCTATTAACTTTAGATTTATTGTCTTTATTAGTTTTATCTCTGATGTTTTATATGGTCCCGAGTGCAGTGTTTTAAAAACATCGAATTCTGGGAAATCATAACTTGTTTAGAGAAATTGCTTCGCAAAATTAGAATCATTTTTTTTTATGTTTAATGTTCTTTGAATCTTTTTGTGAAAGATTTCCCGATTTGTCCTACATATATGCAAACGCACTCATGAAATCTTAATTTATAACCTCTTGAATTATTAAGCCGATTGTTTCTGTCGTTAGCATTAAAAAATAGCTCAGAAAATGTATATGAGGGTGTGAAGTCTATTTTAATGTTAGTTGGAATTTATTGAGGGTATTTTTGTGAAATTGGCCCAAAATATGTTAATTCCACAAATTATTTATGATTGTTTTATGTTTTGGAAGTAGGATGTATTGAGAATGAGTTGTTTTCTTTATGTTTACGAGAGAATTTATAATTTTTGTTTCAAAATGATTGCTTATAGCTATTTGATTGTATTTAGTTCCTTCTTTATTTAAGGAAACAGTAAATACTTTGCATATCGTTGATCTATAGAAAGTACGTTGATGAGAACTTCAAAGATTGGAAAAGTAGGAGATGATTGTATCTGTCGTGGGTTTTCTGAATATATCAAAGGAAATTCCATTATAATTTTTAACTGAAGTTTTGTCTAGAAATTTCAATTTGGTATAACATTGTATCTCCATAGCAAATTTGATCATAGGGTGTAAGCCATTAAGATATTTCCGTGTGTTTTCTAGTTCTTAATATGTCCCACAGAAGCAAACCAATATGTCCTCCACATATCTGTAGGAAAATGTTATATCTATGATTGTTTGGGTCTTTACTTAACGGAAATTCATCTTGAAATTATGAATAAAAAACAATATTCTATTTCCGCTAATATTTTATTTCACTACAATTGTTTCGTCATACCATGACTTCTTCAGGTGAGTACAACTGGATACTGATTTTACAATGTTCAAGAATTTCTATATATAGTGCAGGTTCATAACAAAAATTAGAGGGGATGAAGAAAGTTTTACAATTCTTTGGGAATTCCAAAAAATAATTTAGAAAATATTCAATAGGGGGAGCTACTCAATTCTGTTTGGTTGTTTTATTAAAAAACATATACTATTGTATATGTTTTTTATGATCTATATCTATTAATTTCTAATGTTTCTAATAGTTTTAATCTGAAACTGTGTCATTAGTATATCCCAAAATCAATAAGTTAACTGAAAGTAAATACATTTCATTAACATACTTAAGATAAAAAACACAAAAGGTAGCTAGATATCTAAAGATGAATCATAACTTTAAAATTTCTTTCAAAACTAATAATTCATTAGGTAAATTAATGGAAAATAATAAAGATAAAATATCTAAGAACAAGAAATCAGGTGTTTATAAGTACTTGCGGTACTTGCCATTTTTTATATATTTTGGTCAAACCGGTAGACCTTTCCAGACGAGACTAAGGGAACATGAAAAATGTTATTGTAACAAAAAAAGGGATTCAACTTATGCTGAACACCTATTGGACACAGGACATATTTTTAATAGTAATTTTGAAATTTTACACATAGAAAATAAAAGTTTCACATTAAATCGTTTTGAAACATTAGAAATCAATAGATATCATAAAAAACATATATTATTAAACAACCAAACAGAATTGAGTAGCTCCCCCTATTGAATCTTTTTTGAATTATTTTTCGGAATTCCCAAAAAAATTTTCTTCATTCCCTCTATTTGTTGTTATGAACCTGCACTATATATAGAAATTATCGAACATTGTAAAATCAGTATCCAGTAGTACTCACCTGACGAAATCATGGTTTGACAAAATGATTGTAGTGAAATAAAATATTAGCGAAAATAGAACATTGCTTTTTATTCAGAATTTAAAAATATTATATGCTTTGCTTGTGTAGATTTTAGGAATTTTAGTTCGAGGAATTATATAAATACTCAGCGAGGAGTGGAAATCGAAATTCGGATTACTGTAGTAGCCTAAATAGTAAATTAGCGATAAAAACAAAGTAATTTCTTATTTATTCAATTCCTTTAATGAACCTACAACGGAGTACTCCAATCAAGCAACATTATATTCAGTTTTCCCTTAAAATACTTAATTCTATCCGATATTTCATTCACGTGAAAGAGCTCTGAGAAAGATTAATAATATAATTCTCATCAGAGATAACAAATATAAAACTGATAAACATAATAAATCTGGAGTTTATAAGTTAACTTCTAATGATTGCTCTATCATTTACTTTATAAACTGGTAGATCTGTCAAGAAAAGAATACATGAACACCAGAGGAGTTATAAGTCAGACGCATCACAATCAACATATACCTAATTTCAACAACAAATATGAAATTATCCCTTATGAAAGTAAAAGTACCAGACTAAAACTGCCAGAATGATTTTAAGAGGTACAAATCCCCTTACAATTCTTTTTAATAAACAAACAGATGTTAACAAATCTCTCATTTACCAATACCGGATAAATAGAGATATGAGGAGTATTTGTTGTAGAAAATCCATTCGTGATTTCAGGAACATTAAGGTCCTGGAATCACTGAAAGCTTTTTCAGTTCTAACCTGTTATAAGTAGAACAACTCCTTCGTAAGTGATTTGTTGATTGACGAGCAGTTATAACACTACACTATCAAGAACCTTAGTATATTAATTTTTCTGCTGCATTCATTATTTTACTTATAACAAATAATTAAAAATTGATAGTTATTCATCAATTTCTTTGTTTGTTCCCGATTTGTTGTAGGTTACAAGTTCCGCACTTTCAGATGTTAAAGTAAGTAGGTCTTCTTTCCGGTCTCTAATGGGTGATATAGCGAAGGCTTTTAAAGAAGATACAAGTGGAGTCAACGATGAGAACAATGAAGTTTATGAATTTTTCAAGAATGTAAAGAAGGTTTGTGTATTAGTTTTAGGGAATTCTTTTCGCAGTTTTATTTGTACAAAATACACCAAATTTTTTTATGTCGGTTTCAAAGGTAAAGTGTAGTGGTAACCCATTGGAAATATAGATTATATAACTAGAATTCGCGACCCAATATCGTATCGTATTGTTCATGTCATTTTGAAGATTCAGCGTGATCCACTAAGAAAATCAAGAATTCCTAGTTTCATGAATTTCTATCAACAAGTTTCAGTAAGGTTAATTTTCGCTTACTGATATTTTAAATCATATTTCTGATAAATTACGCAATAACTCTAGTATATGTAGTATACTCTGAGCAGTGACCTAGAATAAACATTAATTGATTAACTTTTCAATAATTTCCATTATGAATAGATGGCAGAAGATCTCCAAGAAAACGACGATGATGAAGAAGATATTACAACCGTCGGAGACTTATATCGCGAATGTCCACAAATTCCTTGGCTGAAAATCTTGAATGGGCTATCTGGTGATGTCAGGCAAATAACAAATGACTCATCTGTGATATATGGAGCGCTTGGAAATTACTGCGAAAAACTTGAGACCTTACTGAAGGATACGCCTAATCGGTAAGTGGTAGTCATTTTGCTCTTTTCAGCATACTCTCAATCTTGGATATAAAAAAAAATACCTGATATAATTTGGATGAAGCTTGTAGAGATTAAGAAAAAATTATTTTCATGCTCAAAAGCAATACCAATTTCTAGACTATTTCTAATGTTTCCTTACACTGAGATGGCATACATATCTTGATTGATTGGTTTGAGTATTCCCCCAAAAGATTCCTAAATTTATTTCCAGTATGTTTAGATGACTGATTATTCGTATTATCGTTATTATAGTCCATCTAGAAAGTATCCGGAATTTATTATTTTTCATAATTTTAATATACTTCTTTTTTGTAACATTCTTAGACGAAAGTAATGTATAAAATGGGTCGTGCTATGGCCAAAGTTGCATGGCAACACTATTTGTCAAATATTGTTGCATTTTGAATATGAATAGGACCTTCCTATCATCCTACTGTTTCATTTTAGCATTTTATTATCAGTGAACTGTCGACATTTATGGAAAATATTTCTAAAAAAACATATGTAACTTATTGATTTAATGTTTTCAGGGGAATATAGATTAGTTTAAATTGTAAGTGTCGCTTTCACATTTGTTTGTTTATAAGTTACTTTCCTTTGTAATACATTTCATATTTTTGAAATGTCTTAATCCCTTGAATTATAAACCAATCAGAAACAAGCATGGTTTTGCTTCCGAAAGAAGGCAGAAACAAGCTTTACTTCGAATTTCCGGAACAGATTCAAATATCTAGATTTTGCCCGTAAGACTGTCACTTCAAAATTTGAACTTCCGATGTGAGTGAGCTACTTATATCGAAATAGTTGTCATTTTCCATCATTTTCAAAATTTTATTTGAATTAATTGATTCCTACACATTACTTATGTTCGTTTATATTTCAATTTTGTTCATTTAAACTTGTCACCGCATTTTTTTTTATCTGAAGTACAGATATCAACAAATATTATATTTAGTGTACCAATTATAATCTTTCACACTCTCTTGTTCGTTCGTCTTATTATAGATAACAGAAGTAAAATGTGTAAGATTATCAACCATTGGCGTGTACCTATTTTGATTCTGTAAGTGGGTCGCTACAAAATTGTAAATTAATTCAGCGATTAATAACTTCATGGCCTTAAATTTTATATTCTAATAATTCAATTAATGAAAGAATAAAAACACGGAAACAAAATTAATTTTCCACCAGAAACAAAACATGGTTTTTAATTCATAATTTACACTTTACATATCTATAACGTATACAGCTTCTTTTCGCACAGATTGAATAAAATTAAAAAAAAAAAACAGATCAATGAGACAAACAGTATTTACTCTAAAACAGTAAGGACCTAGATACCCTCATATTTCCTCTTCTTTCTCGTTATCCAGAAGGATAATTCGTAGTTTGAGAGAATTGTACAGTGGCTAAGCTAGGAAGTCTTCGATTCATGAATTGTTTTGAATAAAAACTTTTCAAACTTTTGTGGTAATGGAATGATAGATTCGAAATGGTTTTCAGCCTCAAAGGAACAATACTTAAATAAACAAAATCGGTAGTTATCAAATATCACCACTGAAATATCGAAATTACCACATCATTTGTAGAAATCTGAAAAATGCATTATCTTCTATTTTTGAAAAACATTGAAAATATTTCTACTGTATTTGAATATATTAGATAATATTTAATTCTGAAGAAATCACACTTGAAACAAAAAGATTATACTGGAATAAAGAAATATACTCCATAAAATTCTTTCAATTCCATTCGTAAGAATATATACCATAATAATATATAACTTAAGTACTTTACTTATCAAGTTTACCAAATCAATATTTTTTCGTTTGATACAATTTTTTTTTGGCCCGCAGTATTTTCCAACATGACTACAACTTTTTTCGTCGAAACCTATTTGAAGAGCAATGGTACCAAAACTAGTCCATCCATTATCTTACCTCTTTAATTCAGTACCTTCGATAGTGACTTTTTCTGTAACCAACATAAATTCGATATTTTCAGAATAATTGCTGATTACTACGTGTGGAGTATTATACATAAGTCCCATAACTTCATGGGTAGAAAAGTAAGAGGTGCTTACGAAGATTTAGAGGAAGAGAGAGAAGATAGGTACGAGACTTGCTTCGATTTGACCGACGAAAGGTAAGATGATTTTCTAGAAAAAATAACTGGTAGGTCACAAACATACGTAATATTCTACAGTTCACTAGCAAGTGTTTCTTATATTTATTATATACTCGTAAAAAAGATGAATACATGAACTATTGAAATTAATAGAGTTGGAAAGAGTATTTTGTCCTCTGCTATTCTTTGATATCGTGAAAGTGATTGCGTAAAGCGACATTCTGGTCGATCCAGGATGACAACTTCTCGAATAGACCAAACATGTTCAATAAGGAACACGAAGAAATAACATTGCGATTGCTTCTCAATTGAATAGTTCTTTGCAAAGTTCACCATATGCGTGTTTGTAGATATTTCATCTAAAAGAAAGGTTAATAGACAGCCATGGAGGTGTCAGCCTCTGAACCAAGGCAATCCAACCATTTGACTAGCGTGGACTCCAGAAAATGTGATGTGTGATCAGAATCAACAGGGTTACATTTTATTTATCGACGAATCTCGGTCTGGTTTGTATTAAGATTCAAGAGGAGTAGGCGTTTGGAGAGCACATGGTGCTGTAGTATTCAGCATGTTCAGGAATTTCACTTGGTCGCGTTTTGCTAGATCGTGTACTAGATCTACTCTTTATCGCATCCTCAATTTTCAGGTTTTATACTTTGTTTTAGCTTTCCCTCTGTTTTCTCCTTATATCTGGGAGGTATTAATCTATTTTCTTGAAATTCCTATTTTATTGGTTTTTATTTATTTAGTATAGCCTTTATATTCATTACACTATGTCTTCAACCAAACATCTGATCTGTGAAACCAGTATCATCTACTACTGCAAATGACCAGGTTTCCTCAATAAAAGCTGGAATCTTTCGTGTCATAAAATATTTCTTTTCCTTATTAGCAACTAGTTTCTGACCACAAAACATTACAATAATATTGTATTCATTTTCCGCAGTTGGCTCCATGATTTGTTTGCTGACATTGAAACGAAATGCGATCTTTATGCTTACATCGTCAGATGCTTTCCTTCGCCTCTTTCAGCTTAGACTTTTTCATTTCAGTTTCCAATATCTGAAAGAGACTGTCTACATACGTCGAAAAACGAATCCTCATGTGAAGGAGCAACTGGAAGAGTTGGTAAACATCATGAGGGAGGTTTTTATTGAACATATAAAGGCTTCGACTTGGATGGATGAAGAGACCAAGAAAAGAGGTGTTGAAAAGGCAATGCTGATAGAAAAAGTTATCGGAGCTGACGACATCCTATATGACATTGAAAAATTCGATAAACTTCTTGGAGTAGATGGGGTAAGCATTCTCAGTCAGAAATCAGACTACTGTAACTGATCACAATTAAACCAAATATTTGAATTCTTGATTGTTTCGGTCTCTACTTGACGGAAATTCATCGTAAATGATTTGAAGTAAAACACTTTATTTCCGCTTATTTTTAGTTTTCAACGACAATTGTTTCGTCAATTACATATTGACTACGCCAGGTGAGTATTGTAACTGTTACCATACTCACCTGAAGAAGTCAATTTGTAATTGACGAAACAATTGTCGCTGAGAAATAAAAATAAGCGGAAATAAAGTGTTTTACTTCAAAGCATTTACAAATATTTGAACATTCTACTTTAAATTGAGAGGTTTCAACAGATTTGGTCAGGTGTACCAATAAACGCATAGCAAGATCGATTTCTGAATACTCTCTTCCATTATTTCAGATTGAGTATTCTACAGACATTCCGTATCAAATCTTGAGAGAAAAACGCATCAGAGAAAATAAACATATTTGGGAAACAGTTTACGAGGAAACTCCTGATGATTGGGATACCTTTTTCACCGATGTGGTTACAGTCAATGCTTTCTTTGCCGCCCCACTGAATATTATGAGTAAGTAACTATAAATTCACAAATATATGAGATTATTTTTCCGACCCAAATATCGACCAATAGAATTGCACCATTCGACGTCACGTGGTACAACCTACATGGTATTATACTGATAATTTTTTGATTATTTTCTCTGGTAGTTGCTATATATAAAAAACAAAACATGATCCAGTCAAATTAACCACACGTCAAACTGACAGGTTGAATTCAATTGTGAAAATTAGAGATTTTGCACGAAAATGAGTCGATTTGGAGTTTGTTCTCTGTCCACCATCGATAAAAAAGTCAAAGGAAATGTTCCCATTAATACGGAGAAGGCAAAAAAAACAGTTTGGAACCAATTTACTACTTTTTGTACTGAAAGGGAATACACATTGAGTGCTGAAACGAGTGAAGCGCAATTGGCAAACATTATGAAAGATTACGCTTACAATATGAAGAAAATGGATGGAGAAGACTATAAGGAAGGTACAATAAAAACAATGTGGAATCAGACTGCCAAATCACTTCAAGAAAAGTATTTGAACGATTTCGACATCAAAATCAACCCATTTTCGGATGCTGCATTCAAGACCGCTCGAGGAGCTCGTGATGCCAAGCGTAAGGCTTTACAATCTATTCCGGAAAAACGGAGGGCAAGTGCAGCAGCGTTGGAGGAAAAAGATTGGGATGCAATGACCACTGTTTGGGACGAGGAAACTCCTGATGGCCTCCAGAAAAAATTATTCATGATAATATCAGTGGAATTGGCTTGGAGAGGTGGTGAGGGCAGCATGGCGTCAATACATCACTTCAAGGCAGAACAGCGAAATGACGGGGAAACAACTGGGAGAATTGAATACAATCCAATTTTCAGCAAGACCACACAAGGTGGTGATAAAAAATAATCAGACAGCAAGTGGCTGGTGGAGAATCGGGAAATCCCTGACAAGTGCCCAGTGAGACTGTTCCAGAAATTGAGAAAGAAGAGAGATGCCAATATCAAGAGCGACAGACTATTCCTGACCCAAAATCCATTCTGGAATAAAGTTCCAGGCGCTAGGTGGTACAAGGTTTTCCCAGTAGGCCAAAACACGATTTCAAAGTGGGTTAAGGAGTCAGCACAAAAAGCTGGGCTTGACCTTGGTAACAAAAAAATCACCAATCACTCCAGTCGTGCAACAGCCGTCTCCAATCTAGCGAAATCGGGCCTGGGAGAGCAGCAGATAATCAAAATAACTGGACATGCCAACAGTAACTCCATCAAGCCGTATCTCCAACTCGACCAGGAACACCACGAATTAATTGTCAAGAAACTGCGAAGGAGTGAGCCTACTGCAGAAAATGCCATCAACAGCATAAACCTCATGCCATCTACCTCTTCTGGGACCATTACCGATAACTCTGACTTGAAGAAAACATGCACCAATGTTTACAACAATTGTATTTTTAATTGCACTAGCCTGAATCTTAATTAAATGTTGTTTTATTCATTATGAAATTCTTATTTGTTAACTGTTCATTTCATCTCATGGTGCAATTCTATTGGCCGACATTTGGGACGGAAAAATAATCCCCCGAATACCACACGAGCTTCAAAATTATCTGGCATTTCCCTCAAGGTTTCCTGCAAACAAATAAAGTCGTCAAGTTTTTCAGGAAAAATCACTCGCGCTTCGCGCTCGTGATTTTTTAACCTGAAAAACTTGACTCCTTCATTTGTTTGCAACGAACCTATCGGGAAATACCCGATAATTTTGAAGCTCTTGTGGTATTATAAGTGATAACTGTAATTATTGAAAATAAAATATTCACTTGAAAGAAAACCTAAGGACAAGACATGAACTCATCATGAATCAGAATATATGAGTCATTTACTTCAACCAATTATTTTTCAGTCATTCATAAAGTTATTCTATATCCGTGTGTCATTTTTCAGTTATACCTGCACCGATCTTAAACTCTATATTCTTCAATTACAAGTCACCAGCCTTCATGAATTACGGGTCTATTGGCAGGGTTATAGGCCACGAGCTTCAGCATGGTTATGGTGAATTCGGTCGAATGGTTATATTGAAGAACGACGAAGAAGTCGATTGGTGGACTAATGACACAGCTGAGGCCTTCAATAAAACGAAACAATGTGCCATCAAGGAATATGAACGAATTCCTTTTACTTATCAGGTACATATATCTAAATTCTTCTTCAAAATTTTAAATTTCAACTTTTAATCGCAGAACATAGGCTTTATCTAGATAAATTGATCCTGAATGTGGCATATGTTCATAGTGAGTCATCAAGTGTTCTTTGCCTCAACCTTATTTTAATAATGTTTCCTGACTTATTTTTCCTCATGACACAGTTATTAATAACTATTCCATCTTTCAAAAAAATGAAAAATCTTATTAGTCAAATAAAGTTTAAGGCCTATTTCAAATGATGATGATTGCTCACCTAAACCTTCTTTTCAGTAAAGAAAAACATTGTCCTCGAATGATTTTCATTTGTGCATTTTGTTTCTTGACAAATATTCAATTTCACAGTTGAATGGTACGCTAACTCTTGAGGAAAACTTGGCTGACCTTGTTGGTATAGATGTAGCTTACGAAGCCTATGAGAGATGGGTCAAGAAGCATGGTGAAGAAAAGAAACTACCAGGAATACCTCTTACTCCCAAGCAGATATTCTGGATACAAACTGGAACCTTTTTGTGCTTCAGGAAACTGGATGACGGTAGCATTGATTTGAACAAAAAAGACGAACACGCTATACCTTTGTTCAGAGTGACAGCTGGTGCAAGAAATTCAAGATATTTCGCAAAAGACTTCAATTGCCCCGAAGGTTCTTTGATGAACCCCAAAGAGAAATGTAGAATTCTTTGAATTTTCTTTTCGAAATTTCAATTTATTTAATAATTAATTAATTGTATTTTTGTAAAACTCAGATAAAATCTTCATTCAAAACATGTCACTGTGCATTCGTCATATTGAAGATTTAGAGCTAAGACCTATGTTGTACCACAAATTGCAACTTTACAGTTTAATTCAATATTTGTAAATATGATCGCAGCCATTTCATATTGTTGGTAATAATCATCAGATATAACAGAATAAATAGTACTTAGAAGTAATGTTGAATGATTCCTTGATGAGCCATTTCTAATTTTTGGATTTATTTGCACAAACGGAAAACATACTGGAGAAAAATGGAGTTTGTTGACATCTTCTGCAGTGTAAGAGGTACATAGTAAAAAAGCGTGAATATGCTCCATGTATGTAATAACCAAAATATATATTTACATATACGAATATGTATTTTCGTATAATTTGGACTGTAGTCATATACATTCTGTCAAGAAAGTACCGGGAATTATAGATTTAAATCTGGCGGGGCAATGAGGCAGGTAAAAAATTTTTTTCCTAGGTTGGTACCACTGTCCTTAATTACTATACCAAGCTTGAGCGGGATCTGTCAACTAGTGTGTTTGCAACAGCTGATTAAGTCAGTCGATGTCAGAGTGCGTGCCGATTTTTACTATGGGTGATTACGTTGAGCAAAGAATTTGTTTAAAGTTTTGTGTTGCAAATGAATTTTCGTGTGCCGATGCATTGAAAATGTTGCAAAAGGCCTTTGGTGATAATGCTCTATCGAAAACTCGTGCATATCAGTGGTACAGAGCCTTCAAGGACGGTCGTGAAGTGGCCGCCCATCGACGGCTTCGATCGAAGATAACGTCGATAAAATTAAGGAAAGGGTGCTGGAAAACCGTCGTACCAGCTTGAGAGAGATAGCACATGATCTTAAGATATCCCACGAGTCCGCACGTACGATTTTGATTGATATTTTGGGCATGAGAAAGGTGGCCGCACGACTCGTACCGAAAGACCTGAATTTTCTTGAAAAACGTCATCGCGAACAGGTTGCTTCAGACATGCTGGATCGCTGTAATTCCGATTCTACATTCATGGAACGCATTATAACTGGTGATGAGACCTGGGTCTACGAGTACGATATGCAAACAAGCCAGCAATCATCGGAATGGGTAGCAAAAAATGAGCTGAAACCGAAAAAACCACGCCAAAGCCGCTCGAAAATGAAGGTGATGCTCATTGTTTTCTTCGATATCCGTGGCGTGGTGCACTACGAATTCATTCCAGAGGGTTAGACGGTAAACAAGGAGTATTACCTAGGCGTTATGAAACGTTTGCGTGAGCGTATCCGTAAGAAGCGGCCAAATTTGTGGGCGAACAACTCATGGATTTTGCATGACGATAACGCGCCTTCTCACCGAGCTACGATTGTGACTGACTTTCTCTCCAAAAACTCAACAAACGTGCTTCAGCAACCACCGTATTCGCCGGATTTGGCTCCCTGCGACTTTTTCCTCTTCCCAAAACTAAAATTGCCCCTTCGTGGCACCCGTTTTGAGTCGATTGAAGCCATAAAACAAAATTCGGCGCGAGAGCTAAAGTCCATCCCGGAAAGCGCCTATAAAAAATGTTTCGATAATTGGAAGTGCCGTTGGCATAGATGTATTGGAGCAAATGGAGCCTATTTTGAAGGCGACCCAATAAATTTTGACGATTAAATGTGAAAATGTTGTTTTAATTGAAAATTCCCGGTACTTCTTGACAGAGTAGTATATTTCTCAGCTATATTAGTCAAAAGTAAATTATATCTGTAATTCTGTCCATTGCGTTATGTAAAATGAGGAACGTTGTTATAATAACAATAATCAGAAGTAAGTCAAAATTCAATTCCGATTTTAATTTTTCTGTATCTCTCAGAAACAGTTAAGAGCGAATAATATTAAAAATTTCGGTACTTCCATTATTTATGGACTTCGAATATCGCCATGTTTTGATGCAGAGTGGCGCCTGACAAAAGAAGCATAGATAACCAGACTAGCAACTTTCGAGCAGAGGTATGTATGTGTGGTTATCGGACTCTGTTGCTATTCGTAAGTAGAAATTTATTCTAGACACGGTGGCGAGGTGAAAGAATGGATAAGAATCCGAGATGAAGCACAATTTCTTTTGTATAAAGCATAAGTAATAAAGTGTTAGACTTTTGACCCGAACATGATGTACAATGAATTTTAATTAGAGTATAAACTTATCGTTATTTCAACATAACCATTACTGTTCACCAAAAGCATATATTTTGTGGAATATGTGTGGATCTCTAGAACCTTACACTGTTATATGCCTTTGGATTCTATACCTCCATTACTATAATTTGAATAACATACATACTAGTGTAATATTTTAGGTGTCATCCGAAGTTCTGCAGTTTATGGCAGACGGTATTCTCTTCAAATAACGTAAGCGATTTCACAAAATGAATTCTTTCCTCATTGAAAAAATATTTTGAAGGCTTCAGGTCATTCAAACGTACAAACGCGAAAATGAAAATTTGATTCATAAAGTAAATCTAGACTAGCAACTGAAAAAATTATCTAGCGAATTTCTAAAATATTAATTGGTCTCAATGCGTATGGAATCGAAAGAATATTGAATAACTCTGGAATTTTATTTCGATTCCACAAAGAAATAAGTTTTAGTATCATTATTATGAACCTTGCCGAAGTGGTTTGAATAAGAAAGTTTTATATATCATATTCTTCGTTTTGTTTATTGTTGATGAGTATGAAATTAAAGATTATAATAAGTTGAAGGATTTCAACAACTTTAAGGAAAAACGTATATTTCTAAAGAAAAAACAGTCATGTAGATATAGTTAATGATCGATGTTAAAAAAATTATTATTTCTTGTTTACAGCTTTATTTATGATGTACTTTCACGAAATCATATCGTAAACAAAAAATCGAACAGCCCTAGACATTAAACCAAGAACATGTCTGTTATTCTAATATAATTCATGATATTATATGATAGACTGATAGTCTCGCAAGTTGAAGAAAAATTTGTTTTACATGGAAACTATGAGCTAGTTTGAGGTGAATTAAGAGAAAAAAAGAGTAACCACTCATAACAAATTCTCGTATTACAGCAATTGCTTTTATTTCACTTTTCAAAATTTGATATTGAAATTTTTTCAGTGAAAAAATCTAATTTTTTGTTGATAGGATGGATATCTAAAATCAATAGAGTATGCGGTTGGCTCTAGGTGACACATTATAACAATTTCATTAAAAAAATTCACACAGTTTTTATATTTCACAGTTTTTATTCAGAATTCTGACACGTGTTTCGGTCTTTCGACTATCTACTATCGACTATCTTCAATGGAGTACAAAAAGTAACTAAACCCAAAATTGAAAGAGGTTCTTTTATTACACTTTTGGATATATGTGAATTTTTATGGCGCATGGAAATAACAGCATCCGATATAGGGGTGTTTCCAAAGAGTATCTGGGAATTTGTTAAATTCTCCTTTTTCTCAATGGCCTTTTTGATTGATAGAATACTCAATATCAAATATCAAATAGTCCAAGAATTTACTTATATAGTAAAGTCACATCTTTCTCATTGAAAAAATGATTATTTTTTATACAATGTTCTGCAAAACCGGCTGATTTCTGATTTTTCAAAATATCTGACCTATATAGGTAGCATTACAAAACGTCACATTTAATTTGATATATCCTAGACTCGGAAAAGTTGCGGTTGCTTTATTGCTCACTAACAACAAAATGTTGGTTAACAATAAAGAAACGGGTTCCTTTAGGGTTCTTTTCTTTATTGTTCACCAATATCTTGTTGTTGGTGATGTTGGTGAACAATAAAGAAAGGAACCCCTTTTTATTATTTTATTTTATGAATAATAATTGAATTTTGTTTTTTCACACACAGTGTTTTTTGGATATAAATGAGTCCTTAAAACTGCTTTAGAACTTTTGTGTATTTTCTAAAGATGACTATAGAATGCTAATGGTTTACCATTTAATAATCATTGCAGTTATACCTCAGTTTTCGAGAAGATACGAGGTCGACAGGTACGATTTATTTTTTATTGATTGTTTCTATTTTGTGGACACGAAGTTGGACCGAAGATTATCGGCTAGAATTCCAAATAGCCTTTTTGAAGATGTGCTACATATTTTTGAAGAGTTTTTCTGAAGAAGCTTTTCAAAGAGAGTTATTTTCCAAGAAATTCTTGAGGTTATGTTGGGCATGAAACGTCATGAAATACCGTTGTATCTACCCTTCACGTGATTTATTAAGTAAGTTTAATCAACATTCTATATTTCCGTTAGATTATTTATTCCTTCTGATGCTGTTTAAGGAGTAATTCTATATGTCTACTAAATTGAAACTGTGTTTCCTAAGGCATTAATTTAATTTTAAATTGTTTTTGAGAAAAATTTTCATCAAATTAAAATTGGTAATGTTGTTAGCAGAATTAATCTGTTATTATTTTATTTTATATATAATAATTATATTTTGTTTTTTCACTCATACACACAGTATTTCTTGTATATAAGTGAGTCCTTGAAACTACTTTACAACTTTTGTGTATTTTCTAAGGATGAATATAGAATGCTCAGCTATACCTGAGATTTCGATATATTTTTTTATTGATTGTTTTTATTCTGTGGACATTAAGTTGGACAGATGACTATTGGCTAGAATTCCAAACAGCCTTTCTTTTTGAAGATGTGGTACATATTTTTGGAAAGTTTTTTAAGGAAAGTTTTCTATTCTATATTTTCGTTGGATGTTTTTATTGCTTTTGCTCCTCTGTAGGTAATGAGTGTTAATTCTATAATATATGTCTACTAAATTGAAACAGTATTTTCCAAGGCATTAATTTACTTTAATTTTAAAAAGTTTTTGAGAAGAATTTCTATAGAATTAAAATTTGTAGAATAGCAGAAGTAATCTGTATGATATTTAATTTTATGTTTTTATTATATCCCACAAACATTGATTAAATACCATATCAGATGCTCTATCATTGTCAAATTTTGAGTTATTATATAAAGTTGTTTATAATTCCGATATAAAAAAATATTTCGGAAGCTAGTATTTATTCATTTCCTGCAGTCACGTGACGATGTGTTAAAATAAAACGGGAATTCAATTTTCCACTATTAACGGAACTAAGTTAACAACAGCAGTCCTTCTTCCTGTAATAACGCATGAATAACGAATTCGGGAAGTTCAAATCAGAGCGGAAACTAGCGTGAAAACAACATGGAATGCCGACAATTTGTAGCAGCTGCTGGACCAGTCCGGAATGCCAAAATAACCATCATACGGAATTAATTCTACCTACATCTGATAATTGAAGGAGTTAGTCATAAATTATAATAACCCATTGAATTAAAACAGTATTAGATCACACGTATAGCGTTCATTTAACGTGAAGCAGCATCAATTATAGTACACGTTAAGGCTTTTCTTAAGAGCAATACACCAGTCTCGGTATTTAGTACCTGCCTTACTTATTATGTGAAAGACTTCTATTTGAAGTTGGTTCTGGACTGAAGAATGGCGTTGTGTGATAAGGAAAGGTTCGAAGTGTTCTGGGAGAACAGAAGTGATTTGGAAAAAAAACTGATTTTGTTCGTTTTGTTTTTGAGTATAGTGTTGATAGTTATAATTTTATGCGTTATTTTCATCGGAAAAGGTGAGAGTACTTCCAAAATAACTTAAGTCGAGATAATCATTATAAGTCTAACCTTTTTTATTAATATTTCTTATACTAATGCTTGTGCAGATGTAGTTTGATAGTTGTTAATATATTATTGTTAATTAAAATGAACTATTTTAAAATGAATCATTCAAATACGAGTTGCACGATATATGAATTAAAGTTTTCATTTCTTTTCCTCTCTGAGCTGAAGTCGAACGTGAATATTGGTCACTAATACTTTAAAAAAGAAGACGTGTTAATGTAAGGGGTGGGCCATTTGAAATTTGCATTTTTGATCGGCTATAAATAAAAAACTAATGGTTATTTTTTCATAGTTATGAGTTTATTAAAAAAGTTGAACCCTGACATTTACGAATGAAAAAAATATCATTCAAATGGCCGCCACAACTAGCTACAGTACCCTATCCGATCAACCCGAATTTTTAGTACCTTATCAATTATTTGGAGCTCAATCTACTAAATGCCAACTTCGATTTTGTGTTTTAAGGCATCAATCGTTTTTCATCAGTATACGAAATAACTTTTATATGGCTATGGCAGAGGCCAGATCATGAAGGGGTTTTATTTACAGTAGGCAACACGTTATTATTAATTTGATCCAAATCAACTTCCATTTTTTGACTACACCGGCTTGACGGTCAATGTATCGGGACCATGTCATTTCTACAAATGGCACGATCAAATGGCCCCTCAGATCACCAGATTTATCTCCTTATGATTTTTTTCTTTGGTGATATCTGAAAATTTTGGTCTATGGACATGATATTGATAGAGCGACGAACGAATATTACTGAATTAAGGTTCAAAATAATCCAACTTTGTGCCAAAATAGCAACTATGCCGAAACTGTTCAGAGATATTTGATTATCTCTTCATTATAGATTTGGCTACTGTTTGGCTGAACAAGGTGGATTATTTGAACCTAATTTGAATTTGTTGACTTTCTATTTCGCATTCTTTAGAATTTGTTTTTGTTTTAAAATTCCTTATTTTCGTAGAATTTATTTTATTTTTAAACCAGTTATGGTTTGAAGTGCGAATGAAAGTAGACTGCAGAGCCTTTCGATCGAAGTATCTCCACTCGCCACAGTCGTTTATTCGTCATCGCATCGTGCTGAGGTTTTGATTCTTCCACTACCCCACTGGACCCTGGTCGTCCTCTTGATTGATATTGAATCTTTTCTATACCTGTATACTTCTGGAGCAGTTTTTTTACCAAATATTAACTTATGAACTGATTAAATAGAAAATATGAATAAAAACAATATTCTAATTTCCGCTAATATTTTATTAACACTACGATCGTTACGTCATACCATGACTTCTTCAGGTGAGTATTACAAGATACTGAGTATACCATGAACAAGAACTTCATTTTATAGTACATGGATATAACAAAAATAGAAGAGGGGGTGAAGAGAGTTTTACAATTCTTTTGGGAAACTAAAAAAAGGTTCAAAAAAGATTCAACAAAGGGGAGTTACTTAATTCTGTTTGGTTATTCAATAATATTTTTCTTTTATGATATCTATTAATTTCTAAAGTTAAATATACATAACTGAAGCAGCATATACGGATTCTCTATCCCATACATCAACATAGACGAGTTGAATAAGTCTTCACAAGACACTGATGAAAAAATATAATTTCTCGTACTGAATAAAGAATATCTGAGGAATACTGAAGTCTTTCTCTTTGAACCGACTTGTCGCGTTTGTTCCAACGACATGAATATTCATCAGTAACTCAGATAATTTATTTTATTTCCATTTATCTAATCGAGCTCTTTAGTAATTAAGTTATCTCCTTAAAATCAATGAGAAAAACCTTTTTATATGAATACAAATACTTTCCAAGATACCCAGTTTCAACGTATAGTTGAAAAAATATTATGTAAGAAGAGTAAATCACCCTTTTTTCATTCGTACTCAATATATAGTCCGTCTAGAAAGTATCCCGAATTTATTATTTTTCATAATTTTGATATACTTCTTTTTTGTAATATTCTAAGGCGAAAGTAATGTATTAAATAGGTTGTGCAGACAGTCGGCTATGGCCAAAGTTGAATGACAACACTATTTGTCAAATATTGTTAATTGTTAATAGGTGTACAATTTATGAAATAATGTCGCAACAAGAAAAAAAACAGGTAGAATATTTGTATAGAAAAGGTTTTCGAAACGTTTAAAAATTAGTGCAATTGACTGAACTGGGAAAAACTGGCGTATATGAGACAATAAAGAGAATAAATATGGTATGGATATAAGGCATAGACCAGTTTCAGGTAACATTACAGGAAACAATTTAAACGCTTTATTCGCCTTAGGACGACACCATCCGCGCCTGGTATTTCGAAAATTTACTAACAGATTTGGAAGTCAAGGAAATATAAGGTATGTTCAGAAACCGTCCGTATGTCACTGAAAAGACAAGGCTACATATCAAGGAAACCAAAAAAAAATTCCTATAATGACACCTTTACAAAAGAAACGAAGGATAGAATTTTGTCAACGTTTTCAAAAAGATAATTTTAATAATGTCTTTGTATCTGTTACCGTTCAAATTCCAAAATTTACCCCCAAAATAATGGTCTGGGGAGCAATATCTCAGCGTGGTGCTACGCCTCTCCTTATAGTTGATGACACCGAAAATTATGGAGGTGATCTAGTTTCGGGTGTACCTCGACGTTTAGTCAAGTGATTAAAGTTAATTGTATGTTGCATAAGTGAATAAGATGAATAGCTTGTTATAATTTTCTAGAATTAAAAATATATACTAAATAATTTCAATTAAGCTTTGTTTTTTCCGGATACTTCCTAGACGGACCATAAATAATAAATCTGAATATCAAAACAGATTTAATCTGTTAGTCTTCTACAATTTTAATTTCAAAAAATTTTTTTGAAGAAACTTTAAGAATTAAATTAATGTCTTTATAAGCACTGCTCATATTTAATAGACGTATAAAATCGAAATTCATCATACAATATCAAATGGAATTAAGAAAAACCAACGAATATAAATTGTCAATTAAAATTAAAATATAAATAAACAAACATTTTTTGTTTCGTTCCAGGCATGCGCACTGAACTCTTCAGACAAACGTACGAAGCCTTGTTTGTTACAAAATGTATTGTTTTCTGATCCTATATTTATGAAAAATAACTCTTTCTTACAAATATAAAACATAATTTCAAGAATTAATTTATTTGAAATATTCAATATATTTAAAAAAATTACTTCAAAAAATCTTAAAAATGTAGCACCTCCTCAAAAAATAATTAAAATTACGATAAGATCAGTTCAACTTTACATATAAAAAATAATAAAATTAATTAAACAATAAATAGACTTAACGAATGCAATCTTCAGAAATATATGATCTATGTGCATGTTTCTGAAGATCATATATTTCTGAAGATTGCATTCGGTAAGTCTATTTATTGTTTAATTGATTTTATTATTTTTTCTTCAGAAACATGCACATAGATCATATATTTCTGAAGATTGCATTCGGTAAGTCTATTTGTTGTTTAATTGATTTTATTATTTTTTATATGTAAAGTTGAACTGATCTTATCGTAATTTTAATTATTTTTTGAGGATGTGCTACATGTTTTGAGATTTTTTGAAGTAATTTACTTAAATATATTGAATATTTCGAATAAATTAGTTTTTGAGAAGTTCTTGAAATTATGTTTTATATTTTTGAGAAAGAGTTATTTTTCATAAATATAGGATCAGAAAACAATACATTTTGTAACAAACAGGGCTTCGTGTACGTTTGTCTGAAGAGTTCAGTACGCATGCCTGGAACGAAACACAAAATTTTTGTTTATTTATATTTTAATTTTAATTGACAATTTATATTCGTTGGTTTTTCTCAATTCCATTTGCTTATAAAGACATTAATTTAATTCTTAAAGTTTGTTCAAAAAAATTTTTTGAAATTAAAATTGTAGAAGACTAACAGATTAAATCTGTTTTGATATTCAAATTTTGTAATAATCCTTCTATCAAGTAAAAAACCGTTCCTTATTATTTTATAATAATAAATCTTATTTGACCAGAAATCTTAACAGTATGCCTATTTTTGAAATTTAAATGTAAGTTAAAATGATGTTCTTAATATATCAAACTAATATAAGTGCGATTTATAGGACAAACGGAAAGGAAAATGGAGGTGACAGCTATTCACGAAGAAGGTATTTTCATTTGAATTAACTGGCTTCCAATTTTCTTCCTAAACAATATAGAACGTAGATGTGTAAATACTGTAAACGCTTCGATCTTCCTATATTTCTAACATCATTATTACCTGTTCCATTCTCTTTTTTCATAAAAAATTCAAC
The DNA here is from genome assembly GCA_034642435.1 of Megalocaria dilatata. Classification (NCBI taxonomy): domain Eukaryota; kingdom Metazoa; phylum Arthropoda; class Insecta; order Coleoptera; family Coccinellidae; genus Megalocaria; species Megalocaria dilatata. The sequence goes on along the minus strand of CM067856.1, from coordinate 40,195,657 downwards.
ATTGAATGCTTTTAGTTTAGGGTTGCCGATAAGTGCTCATTGAATAAATTCTTTGGAAATACTTACACATACTCTTCTTCTGACTATTATTTTGGAATTACAAGAAAATAATACTTATTAGACAAAAAATGCACTAACATAAAGGTGAAGGATTCATTCATTATTGACTTTTTCGTCTACATTTGCATTTTTTCACCTTACTTGTTCAATGAGGGCTTATTTCGCGCTAAAATATTTCTCCAAAAATACTAGGCCTTCAAGAGTCTCTACTGAATTAGAGAAATTATTTGAAAAATTGATTTTGAAATATACCACAGTTTCATTTCTCATATACAGTGTTTCATGAATGAGGTATATGCAGGACATTAACAAGGAGTATAAGCAATGGTAATAGAAAACTCTACAAATCGAGATAGTGTAATATACATCTGTATAAGAAGTCATAACTCAAACAACTCATTTACAAGAAACCAAAGAGAAATTCAAAAAATTTGAGATGTACGTATGAATTGGCAACCCTGAACTAGCTTTCTGTATGATTAAGTGTTACAACTTTCAATTTTAACTTGGTCAAAGTAGGTGACAACTTTATCGAAATGGAAACATATGTAGAAGGGAAATATTTGAATGATAAAGAAATTACTGTCGGTATTCTTCTAGTTCAAACTTCTACAACTAATATGAATGATATATTCATATAAATAATTAAAGAGCTGGCTATTATGTTTGGATATATGTGTCAATATAAAATTGAGTTGTCTGATATCAAGATCCATTTGCATCAAGAGAAAAGATAAAAATTTTAATGGTTCTTTCGGTGATTTGCATGTTGGCGGAAAGAAAAGCCGTGACTGATTGTTGAATGAATTTACATAATATGGAAACGTTATTCGTTCGTGAGAAATTTAATGCATTATTATACAAACAGAACATGCCTTTTATTATACATGGATTAAATTTATTGATACGTAACTGACTGGATATTTCTTGTGAGATTTTTTTGGGAGCTTAGAAATCATTGGATCAACATATATTAATTAGTTTCGAAAGAGCAATTCTGGTTCAGATCTTGTGAACTCATTATTCATCAAATGTATTAAATTGCATTTTTGTGTTGCACTTTATGTCTTGCTGTTTGATTCGAGCCGAAATGCCAGAGTCAAAAGGATATCATTGTGAATGAATTTCTGGTTAACAGCTCAATAAATCTTTCCAAACAACTACTCTTTTTCCCTAGTAAAATTTCAGCCGATCTGCTTGTCCTTTCAAAACTCAAATTACCTTTATGGGGCACCAGTTTTCAGTCGATACAGCCAACATATTTTTCCCAGAGCTGTCAAAATCCAGTCATATCTATAGAAATTTAGATTATAGAGAAGGGTATCAATGTGGGAATCTGATTTATTTGTTATATATAATAATTTATATTTTTGATATTAAGGAAAATCTTTCACAGACAATACTGATACGTTCTTTATTTTATGGAAATTTAATTATATACTGGAAAATAAATTACTATATTTGATCGAATTTTCACAATTTTCCACTAAGAACGGCCGGTTTCATTTGTTATATCAATGTGGAATGTAAAGCAATACAGAATGCAATGAATTATATAAAGTATCATTATACAGGGTATATATGAATAGTTGCAAAAAAGGGGGTGATTACTTATCAAAAAATAGGGCGGCTCTTTTATATAAACTTTATTTTTTTGAGACTCCAGTTGTTAATTTTTTTCTTAAAAACCAAAAAGCTGACATGAATAAAATTAACCAGACATTTAAGGCGGGCGAGAAGGCACCCAAAAATTTTTTTTGTGGTGTTCCTATATGATTGCAAGGGGTTTAAAAAGCCACCCCTAAACCTTTTTCATATTCCTATTTTACAATGAAAAAATTAATTTCTAACAAATAAGGTCTCTTGTAATTTCTTGTTAAATTCAAGGAATTTGAGAAAGAAATAAGTTATCAACATGATAGCGTGAGTCGTGGAGGTTGGAATTATTTCCGTACTAGAATTAATCTAGAAAGCGGACGTCATTTTGTTATGACAAAGGACTAGTAGTGATAACCTCTGATTCAGTTTGGGATTTTTGTCATTAAGATGGCGGTGTACACAAACACAGAAATGACCGATAGGCATTTTGTTTACGGTTTTTCTGAAAGCATCCAGAAGATATGCAGAAATGTTCCCTGAACGTGTGGTTCCACATCACACTCTATTTATACGAATTGATGACTAGGATGAATAGGAGAAAGTGGTAGATTTATAATTAAAAAAAAAATTGTCGTTGCCAGCTCGAAGTTAGAATTTCAGCATTAGAAGAAGCATTACTAAATCTTGTTAACGAGCAACCTGATATCAGTATTAGGAAAATTCCTCAGCCATAACAAATTCACCATATGACGATATTTGCGATATTAAAGGAACAACTTTTATATCCATATCACATTCAATGTATTCGGGATTTTCCGAATCGTCTCCAATTCTCCACTGGAATATTGGGAATGATTGAACAATATCCTCAATTTTTGGAAAAGGTCCTATTCACCGACGAGGCTAATTTTTCTAGAGATCCAATAGCTAATTTTCATAATAACAAAATATGTGCGGAAGAGAACCCTCAAGCTATTACTGTAGCTCACCACCAAGAAAATTTTTTTTCTGAATGTCTGGCTTGGATACGTTGGGGATCAGTTAACTGGTCCAAAATTTCTACCATCTAGATTGAATGGAAATAAATATTTTCGATTTCTAGAAGAAGAACTTCCTCTACTTTTCAAAATATTCTTATGCGTGTCCAAAGGACAATGTGGTTTATGCAGGATGGGGACACGGCACATTTCAGTATTGGAGCACGTCAGCATTTGAATCATAAATATTCAAATCGATGGATGGCCGTCAGTTCTGGCCTGTTCGATTATCAGATTTAAATCCTCTGGATTTTATTTCTTGGGGCCATTTAAAAATATCAGTTTACAAGATTACTGTCCAAGATAGGAAATACTTAAGGAGCCGCATTGTTCTTTCATGTAGAGTTATTCAAAATACTCCCGGATTTTTTGACCTGGTAACCCAATCAATGCGCCGACGTCTAGACTCTTGTGTGACGGCTGAAGGTGATCACTTTGAACATTAAATATGATCACAAATAGCAAGAAAGAAATATTCATCGAAATAAATCACCACACTTGTTGGATATAATTGATGAATAATTCTTTCTTGCTATTGTGATGTTTTGCATTTGGCCTTTCGGCGTGTACCTTCTACCTATTGAATATGATATTTAATTTGTGACAAGTTTAAAATTGTTCGTTTTGTAACATTATTTGTACCAGTTCTCAATAAAAATGTCAATTTGACATCCGCCTAATGGATAAATTTAAGGTCGAAAATAATTCCTGCATTACGACTCAGTCGTATTATCTGTTGATAATTTTTTTTCTCAAAAACTGTGAATTTTAGCGTGAAATTACAAGAGACCTTATTAGTTAAGCTATCCAAAACAAAGCATGTTATTGTAAAATATGAAAAGGAAAAAAAAGTTTTTTGAGTTCCTTCTCGCGCGCATAAAATGTCTGGTTAATATAATTCCTGTCAATTTTAAAAACTTTAACTAAGTAGGGGGGTTCAAAAAAATAAAGTTTATATGAAAGACCCATTGTTATTTGACAAGGAATCACCTCTTAAATTTTTTCGCAACTATTCACCCTGTACAGCAGGAGCGGGGAGTCGGTTTAGTATTTAATGTAAAGATACCTAGACCGATAAACTCATAAATTTCTAGAACTGCTGAAGTCCATCTACCCTAAACTCAAATTCTTAAAATAGAAACAAGAAATTTATTCGATTTCGTATATCTAATAATTTCTATGAATAATAATCTTTTTAATTTCAACACATTCAGAAAAAGTACTGATAAGAACTCTTTTATTATAAATTCTGCTTATTCGAAGTTATAATTATAAAATTTAAAATACACTAGAAGCTAACCGACAGCACAAAATACATCCTGACTATATATCGGATGTTTTGTTTAGAGTGATAGAACTTTCGATAGGGATAACTGTGGTTTGACAGAAGGTAGAAGCCATGTTGTTTTGACATTTCTGTTCAGTAAGCATTGACAAATTGTCATGAAAAGACTCACGCCACAACAACGTTTACAAATTGTTGAAATTTATTTTCAAAATCAGTGTTCTATTCGCCAAACTTCGTTAAATTTATGGTTTACATAATCGTCTATCAGAGCAGTTTATTCGTCGAACTATTTATAGATTTCGGACAACATTTTCTCTACTCGATACAACAACAATAACAAGACAAAGAACTGTACGTACAGAAGAAAATATCGCTGCTGTAAGTCATAGTGTTAATGATGATTCAGATTTGTCTATTTGTCGACGTTTACAACAAGTTGGACTCTGTGCATCCACCACATGGAAAATTTTGCGTAAAGATCTTAGTCTACACCCATACAAGATCAAACTAGTTCAAGAACTAAAGCCACTTGACCATAATAAGCGTCGTTTGTTTGCTGATTGGGCCCTAGAACAGCTTGAAGTTGATCCACTTTTTTATCATAAAATTGTGTTCAGTGATGAAGCTCATTTCTGGTTGAACGGCTACGTAAACAAGCAAAATTGCCGTATATGGAGTGAAAACAATCCTGAAGAAGTTCTGCAGGTTCCATTGCATCCTGAAAAATGCCCTTCAGCATGTGCTTTACATGCTGGAGGCATCATCGGTCCATATTTCTTTGGAAACGATGCTGGAGCAAATGTTACAGTGAATGGTGCTTGTTAAAGATCCATGATTAATGATTATTTGTTTCAAGATTTGAATGATATCGACTCAGAAGTGTTTTGGTTCCAACAAGATGGTACTACACCTTATGCTGCTACAGTAACAATTGATTTACTGAAAAAAAGATTTGGCTATAACATTATTTCGAGAAATGGTCCAACTAATTGACGTTCAAGATCATGCGACACAACTCCACTGGATTATTTTCTTTGGGGTTATGTCAAGTCATTGGTTTATGCTAATCAACCAGAAACAATAGACGCTCTGGAAGCCAACGTAACTCGTATTATTGATAAAATAAGGCCTGAATTACTCGAAAAAATGGTCCAAAATTGGTCTGGTCGAATGTGCTTCCTCAGAGCTAGTCGTGGTGGACATATGCCGGAAATTATTTTTAAATAATGAATGTCATAAAATTATCTTTCAAATGAAAAAAAATTGCTTCAATATTAATTTAAATGTGTTTTATTTCAATTTAAAGTTTTATCACTCTAAAAAAAAACACATACCATTGTAAGCAGAACAAACTTATAAACCAAAATTTATTGATAAAAATTAATATCCCAATGCGTTACAAACACTGAAATCATAATTAATATCTTAAATTCATTAACTGAATCCATAACAATTTACTTCAAACGTGAAGCTTACAAAATAATAAGAAAATTTCCTCTCAATTTCATAATACATAGGGAATTCACAATATATGAATTTCAGGAAAAGTTTTCTACAGAAATCGCTACAATCGTATAGCTCGAAATAAAAAATTATATTTGTTGGATGTAATAATTCCAAGAAAAATTAGTTAATGAATAAATACCCTTCGATATCCAATTACAGAAAACCTTGATACTTATATCATTATCTTGAATCATTTTGGACATTTATACACTATAATTAAAATTTATTTAAATGAATTCAACTTAAAAAAGGTTTTCTCAGGTTGTCCCAGTTTAAAAAATATTCTATTCGACTCGAAATGAAAGCAAAATAATTTAAAAGGTTCGGGAGTCGAAAGATTCAATTGTACTTATGTGCGTCAAAGAGGTAGGCAATTTTAAACAAGCTTAAAAGAACCTCCGACTACAGACAAAAAGTGGGCAGTCTGAACATATTGAAGCTGTCAATCACCATATAGATTTCAACATCCTCAGTATCCTCCATAAATGTTACACAGGCTATAAAATGAATTTGTTGGAGTGCTTGAAGATGAACAAGGTCCATAAAGATCGAAATCTTCACACATAGATCATCCAACTAGAAATGAACCGATCTTCACTCCTAAACATTTAAAATCTGCTCTATTCACCTTTAAATGATACCTTGATTATCTTAATGCATGTTGTATTCCTTTACACTTGACAATTATATAACAGTATAAACTGGTAGAGAATTCATAGTGAATAAATTGTAGAAATTTGATAAAATATAGTATTGATTTCACCCACAGAAAGTCTTTCACTTTATTGAAAATGTATAAAACAATTTATCCTAGCTTTCAAATTATTCACTATGGTTTTAGATTCGAACTTCATTTATTGGACAAGTTATGAGTAAGGCGGTTTTCGAGTCAGGATTGTAATGTCAAGTTGAAATCTTGTTAATTTTTATCAATAGAGCATGTTTCTGATTCAACGATTTTTGAATCAATTTTTTAGATGATACCTGCCTCACAATGGATTGCGTAGGCGCTGCAACTCATATTTTGGACTACGTGGATTTCTCAGTTAGACCATGCGAAAATTTCCACGACTTCGTATGTGGTTCTTTCCTTAACAAAGCGGCAGAATACAATAAAAAACAAATTCTTACATATCTAGAAGACAAAACTAAAAACCAGATAGAATCGATCATTACCGCTCATCAAAATGATTCATCAACGCGCTCCGTGAAGCTGCAAAGACAGTTTTATAGAAGTTGTATCAACACATCAGCCATTGAGGAGGACGAAAATGATATGTTTTTAACTCTCTTGGATTCCATTGGAGGATGGCCAGTGATTAAAGGTATTTTCTGGGATGAACATAACTTTGACTGGAAGCTGACAATGATTAAATCGAGAAAATTGGGATTGAGTTTTGAGAAATTGCTTGGATTATCTATGGCATATGTTGACGAGAATACTACAGTTTTAGAGGTAAGTAACATGTTTATCTAATTCCTAATGAATTTATGTCGTATTTTCTACAACTCTGTAACCTCAAAATTAAACATGCTGTATTTGGATTAATTATAATTGGATATGCACCATATACTTTTCTCTGATCATTATCTATATGATCCACAGTCTTTTCGGTTTATTATCATTATAAATTTATAAAATATTGAAGTTTTGTTTTTGTAACTTTCGATTGAGTTTCCTCCATAATTTTTTCTACATATGAATGTGGTCTTAACGAAAAAAATGACTGAAGACCTAGTAAGTAAAACTTGTCTGTTGATACGTTTCCGGTCTGACACAGAGATGGAGCTATGAAAGAAAAATTACTAACCTTTAAAAGATAATTGTATCAGTTTCTTGACGATTTAATCCTTGGTTCAAAAGTGAGCCGAATTTTCTGATTTTCAAAACAATAGAAAAAATGTCGCATTTGGGGTACTTCCATATGGAATTTATTTATCGACTACCTTAAAAAGACCAAGAAACTCAATAGCGGTCGCTACATGGCCCATCTGGATTGACTGAATGAGAAAATTTGGAATAAACGGCCTCATATTAAAAAAAAAGTGATCTTCCACCAAGACCGTGTCCCTAGTCGTTGGCTATGATGGCAATATTGCATGAAGTAAACTTCGAATTGCTTGGGAATCTTGCCTATTCTCCAGAGGTGGTCTCTGATGACTTATATTTTTTCGCAAACCTGTTGAGGCGATGTCGAAAAATACATCAATTTTGAGGTCGAAGATAAATCGTTCTTCTAAAGGTATCGAAAGATTGGGGAAGCGCTGGATGGATTGTATCCCTCCCAGGTATTAGATCTTGTCGTGATAGGGGTGCTTGCCTTGGCTAGGACCCTAGTTTCGTCCCGGCGAAATAGAGGGTTAAGTCTTGGTGCCTAACGTAATGGCCATTCGCGCCAGTCACTGGACCTGTATGGTGGAAAATCTCCGAATGGGGCCTTAGTTTTGCCGTTCTGGTGAAATGGAGGGCTGAGCCGGTTGATTAACCCAGTGACTGGGAGTCTGTCGCAGCACAGGGCGTCTCCCTTAAAACTGGCGTACTCTACCCTATCGCAGAATGAATATAGGATTTTTCTGTGCAACGACCGAGTGCGTTATGTAGCATACTGCGTTACCTCGGGGGCGTGGTTTGCCCACAGGTGTTACTTGTACCTCTTGGCCACCCCTCTGGTGTTGGACTCGAGGGGGCATTGGTTGAAAGTCCGCATGCTGGACTAGGGAGGTTTCATTTATCTGTTCGCAGACCCCCAAGTTCGGGATATTCTCATGAAATGCTTGTCCTGGCCCCGGATCAATGGGTAACGATTTAGGGTTTATGGATCTCGACGAAATGGCTTTTCCATTAGTGCTTGACGCCAGGATCAATCAAATGACTTCACATGGTTTCGGTGAGACAGAACGTACAAGCCGTTAGACGGTGCTCGTACCTGGATCAATAGTAGTAGTAGTTCATGGGACTGCGTTCGGATGGATGGATAAGAATTCCTTCCGGCGGGTGAGTTGCGTCTCAAACAAACTCGGGTACTGACCTGCAGAGCCAGTAGAGGTTGAATAGTGCTTCGCTGCTACCAGTCAGACGGTTCAGGCTTTCGAGTCGGGGTCCAAACTGGAAGCTGGTGGGTTCATCTCTTCGGATGGGTTCTCGCTTCGCGCGATGATATGGCCTAATTCTTATCATACTTTCTACCTCTTGGGGTGGACTGTGGAGACTGCTGAGTAGTCACTTAATGAGAGAGTTAGGCTCGCATGCCAATACGAAAACCTGGTAGAATTCATCTGTATCATACTTGAAGGAGACTATATTAATGAATAAAGTAAAATTTCATCGAAAAAGTTTTTTTTTTGATCATTGAACTTGCTCTATAAAACTCAGTGATCTTAATCGTTTAACTACACATTTTTACTCAACCTTCGAATAGAATTTTAGGCCACGATAAGAAATAAAGGAATAAATAACAAGAAATTCTCATTTGAATCGAGATTTTAATTTTCAATCCTATTTGAATTTACTATAATTCCCACAGATAACACCTCCTGATGATGTTAATTATATCTCCAATGAAACTATGGAGCCTTATGTGGAGTTGATACGAGATATTGCCATACTATTACATTCCCCAAGCCTAGGTATCAGTCCAGAATTACGTCATATTCCCCATTTCCACAATGAACTTCACACTGTAAGTTACTATATCATATCAACTGCTGTATAAAGAATTATAATGATTACAAGTTTGAAATACAATAATAAGAAGGTTTTTTACTTGATAGAAGGTATTGTTACAAAATTTGAATATCAAAACAGATTTAAACTGCTAGCATCCTATAATTTTAGTTTGAAAAAATTTTATTCAAAAACTTTTAGAATTAAATTAAGGTCTTATCAGCACTGCTTATATTTAATAGACGTATAAAATCAAACCTTATTATATAATATCGAATGGAATAAAAAAAACCAACAAATTAATAAATAGATATTTGAAAGAGCCCTGTTTCGTTCCAAGCATGCGCACCTGAACTGTCCAGACAGGCGTCCTGCGCATGTTTCGAGAGGTTTTGAAGTAACTTTTCAAATATTTAAATATATTAAATATTTAAAATAAATTAATTTTAGAGTAGTTTTTAAAATTATGTTGTGTATTTTTGAAAAAGATTTAGTTTTCATAAATATAAGATCAGAAACAAAAAATTTCATCACAGGGAGAGATGCACACCATGCCTGCCTGAAGAGTTCAGGTGCGCATGCTGGGAAGGAAACAGCGCTCCTTCAAATATTTATTCATTAATTTTAATCGACAATTTATATTTTTTGGGTTTTTTTTAATTCCATTTGATATTATATAATGAGTTTTGATTTTATACATCTATTGAATATAATCGGTGCTTATAAGACATTGATTTTATTCTGAAAGTTTTTGAAAGAAATGTTTTGTAATTAAAATTATAGGAGGCTAACAGTTCAAATCTGTTTTGATATTCAAATTTCATTACATTTTTAGATTATAGACAAGGTTCGTAATGAAGAATCCTCAGATGAATCAATGGAGATGACTGTAGAGCAGTTACAAGAAAAATACCCAAGAATATCTTGGCTGCAGTTTCTCAACGCTATGTTGTCAGATGCCATGGTTCTGAAGAAAACCGATTTGATCTCGATAAGATACGAGAAATATCTTACCTATATAGAGATGCTTCTGATGAAAACGAATAAGAGGTAGGTGGAAACTTTCAGCATTGCATATATTTCAAAGAACCTTATTATTTTATGTTTAAGGTACATTTATTATTTTCCGATAATTGTTTGTTGGCTGGTGAAGATAAAACTAACGAGTCAGAACCAAAAATAGTCTTTGAATAATTGATAATAGTTTAGAGTATGCGGGCAATAGAATATGCTCTCTAACCCATAAATACGAATTTAATTTATAAAATGGCTTATCTCTTATTCATCTGCCCCAGTGAAAAAGTAAAGGTTAAATGAAGCTAATCACATTCACTTTGTTTTGGCAGTTCAAAGGTTGGGCGTTTGACCCACCATTGACGTAATGGAATGAGATCATGAACGTTCTTCTTGGGATATGAGCACTATAAGGGCAATCACGCAGCGATTAAAATTCTACCTGATGAAATAATTCAATGAGTGAAAAACTTAGTGAGTGAAACTAAATGCATTGTAGTTAGCAGACAAGATACTTTCGAATTACTTAGAATCTACAGCGACGATATTATTTTCAGTTGAATAATGAAATTCATAAATCTATAAATCGGACAATGATTTAATGATGGAAAAGTCATTTATATACTGAATTTTTTATGGATATAGATATTGAACACAAAATAAAACATCCTCTGAAAAAATATTCGGTCTGTTGGTATAGATATGTTGCTGAAATTATTCTCATTTTTATAGATTCTGACAGGCAACTTCCATTCTCTTCATTCAACTATCGCTGTAACAAAAAGATTACATGGATTCTCAAAAAAATAAATATGTTAACTCATACATATAGTCACTCGCGTATCAAAACAAAAAATAGATAACAGCATCTTTGCAACCCAAAATGATCAACAATTAATAGTACGAATAATAAAACTTCTACGAATTAGGAAAACTAAATTTTACATCGCATAATTATTGAGAAAATAATTTTCAAATGATGTTTGTAATTCAACATCAATAAATTGTTCATGAATAAAAATCAAATTGAACCTGGTATATGCTAAAATAAGAGAGGATTTAAAATAGATTTTTATGAAATATATACAATGTATATCTGAAAAAAAATACTGCACACTTTAAAAGAAAATATAATGTGGGAATTTCATAAAAAACAAATATACCAATTCAAAAATCAGAAAGTTCTGAAAATGTATGTTATCAAAATTGTTGAATCGCCTTATCATTTCGATGGCAAAATTGAATCGATTAGCATAGTCTGTATCCTTCAATTCTTGAACCAAGTGATTTTTATATCTCTAAAATCAAATGCAAAGACGATTTTTTGTTAATGATTGGCCTCGCTTTCGGATGGATAAAGACGGATTTTGAAGAACTGACGTCTCCACTTCTCGAATCGTTCCTTTGTCACGGACTGAACGAAGGAAGCCAGAGTGTTGAATTTTTACCGTCGCACCTGTATTCTCGACCATCCGGATTTTCTAATACTGTCGTCACTTGGTGCATGGCGTGTACGATATTCCGCACGATACAAACGTTGATAAGCTACTATTGAATCACCGTTGTGATAATACGCTGGTACGCAAAAAGCCCGATGCGTTCCCGGGTACTGCTCTATCGTGCCTAAAACTCCACAAAATGGCGAACACCAAGATCCCCTCCGTCGCTCAGTTTCAAACGCAGTGCCAAAACAAATATCTGATAGGCATTTTCGACACGCTGTACTGAAGATGATCTGGAATGTATAATTTGAATTGTGACGATTGCCCAAGAATTCATGTCGAATAAATTGATTAAATATGCCAGAAGTTTGAAGAACATTCCGAAATTCATATTAATTGTAAAAATAATTCCAATTATTCAAAATATTCATTAGAAACGGGACATACTGTCAATCGTTATTTCGAATCTTAAATAATGAAACTGGAAATTATACCCTAAACTTCCAGCAAATCAATAAGTGAAAAAAGTTTAAATCTTAGTCGACGAGGAAACATGTCAACAATTTACCATTCTTGAATATTTTAGGTTGAAATGGTTTTCTAGAATTAAAATATTTATGGTATTCCCTGATACTCTAGTTCCACTCGTCAATTTCCCATGAAAATAGTTACTAATAATGTTGTATTAAAATGAATAAGTGAAAATTCAAATAACACTATTAAATATTATATTTTGTGATCATAAAAAAGTCCACTTATGTAATTTATATAAGAAAAAAAAAAGAAAAAGTTTCAATTTTCAATCCAACTTTTTAAGAATAGTTATTACATTTTGCTAGTATGTTTTTACTATATATTATATGTATTATCCTGCATATTTGCGAATTAATTGTTCTTTTTGTGATATCATATACTTCGCTGAAAAAACTAACAACGTGAGCTAATATACTTCGATATAGATGTTATAATTAACTGTATTTATAACTTTTCAGGATAGTAGGAAATTATATCATTTGGAAAGTCATAGAGAAGTTCATACCTTTTTTGACTGAAAATATCCGTAGTAGGTATGGCAAATTTCAGAGGCAATATCTGGACAAAAAGACGAATGGAAAATCTAGAAAAGAAGAATGTATAAATCTTGCTAAGCACCTGTAAGTTGGAGAAATTAACATTTCCTTCCTATAACCAAACTTGAATTTCAGTTTTACGAATGTAGCTGAAATCGAATACGTGAGAAAATACACCGATCCCGAAACGAGAAGAGAATTGAAAACAATTTTTGAGAAAGTCAAAGATTCGTTACTTAGAAGACTCAAAGCTTCTTCAAGATTACAGGTAGATTTGACTGAAGAGATCGAAAAAGAAATGAGGAGTGTACAAATTCACGTAGGTGGATCTGATTTAATTTTCGATATAGAAAAAACGGAAGAAGCTCTGGGATACAACGATGTAAGTAGTTTTTTTATTTCAGTTCATTTCTGATCATGATAATACTGTGAAGTGAAGATATTAAACTATGAATCCGTTGCTCTCATTCATTCATAATATTTTATTATCTTTTCTTCCATATTTAATAGGTTAATGGTGAAATTCTGTCACTTCTTTCCTTTGTTTATTATAAATCTGATTTTTAACTATACCTATAGTAGATTACTCTCATTTCAAATACACAACTACAAAAGTCTCACCTTTAATTTTGATTTACAGCTGGAATTCTCGGATGATGATTTGGTGAGAATAGTGACGAAGACATCAATTAATAGAGTTAGTAAATTCTACGCTGAAATTGGACAACCGGAAATATCTTTATTTGGATACACTGACGTCAATGCTTACTACAAAGGTTTTGATAACAATCTTGGTAAGAAAACCAATTTAAAGTTAGAAAAATTGGAATGAAAAACTTAAAGGTTTCAAATAATGGCGTATAATTTCTCCTATGATTTGAAGTGGAAACCATAACACATAATATTTCGATAATATTGAACATATAGAACAGAAATATCCTATCACATCCGTCTTCCAAATAGACACTAATCACGATCTATCATTTGTAGTATTTGAATAAATCGTACTTGATGTTTCTCTTTTGTAAATATTCTTAACAGTTTTCATTCTTGGGGCGAAGTTATCGATATTTGCATTTACCGCTATGCTAAGCCGGTGGTTTATTTATTAATTTCTTTATTTAATCTTTGTGATACAAACGGGGCTGACCCAAAATAGTATCCACATATTTTACATATAAACTACCAATATTATATAAACAATATCAGAGATACAAGATAAAAATCATCAAAACAAAGCACTACACAAAAACAACAGTATAATCAGATTGAAGGCGATAACTTCAACGCATCAGCCTCCTTGAGCACAAAAACAACCGAACAGAATGGTTTGAATCCTTACATTACGCATCAGAAAACACATCTACATTTAAAACCTGAGATAAGCCATTATATGTCCTCATGGATCTATGGAGGGGTGAATACAGATAGTAATAGGTAGTAGCCTGTTCCACGAAAAAGGTGACGAGAAATATTGATCAATTTTGTAATTGACCAGTTTGAAGGCAAATGTAACATCACCTATTTTCCTGCGCTGCTCGAGAGATATTAAATTCAATCTTCGGTGGAACTCGTACACATTCACTACAGAGGGGAAGAATCGTGCTTGGCAGTGCCTAATGAATCTCCTCTGAACACCCTCCTGCCTATGGATATATATTCCTTAGCGAGGGTTCTATATTACTGAACCAAAACCCAACATACTGTTAACATAGGCAAAGTATAGCGTACACAACACATTGGGGTTCCTGAACCCGTACGCAGTTCTAAGGATAAAACCAAGCATACGATTAGCTTTTTCGTATTATGGTTAATATGCTGATCAAAGAGTAGTTTCGAGTCCAAGATATTTCCAAGATCGCGCATTGAATGAATACGTGAGATAGTATGGTTGGAAATTTCGTATGTAATCGTCATGGCTATAGAAAGTTTTCTATTGAAGGTAATGAAACAACTTGGAACAATTCAAAAAAAAGTGATTCTCTCTACAATAGAGGTCAAAAAGATCTTAGTTCTCTTGGAAAATTGATCGGTCAGAGGAATGGGAAATCGATCGGAAAATTTTCAGATCGTCAGCATATAAAAGGATCTCACAAAATCGGAACCACTTAGCGACATCATTAATGCAGAGAAGGAATAGTAATTGGCCAAGATGTGAGCCCTGTGGGATACCCGATGTTACATGTATATTTCCAGACCTGAACCGACTCAATACAACTCAATGAGATCTATTCCTGAGGTAAGACTCGAACCATCTCAGAAGATCCCCCTGCCTACCGATCCCAGCATGATTGGAAATCATGAAGGAATGGTCAATCTTGTCAAAGGCCTTACTGCAATCAGTATACATGAAATTTTCCTGGGACCCCCATCAACATCTGGCATTATAACGTACTTTTCTCCAATTTTATCTCTACTAATATCTATTTACTATAACAACGGTTTTGTTTTTTGATGGAAGGTTCAAATATTGAACCAAAATATTGACAAATTGTGTTGCATATCTTTTGCTGATCAGTGACATTCCCGGTTGGGGTTTTGATGGAGTCGGGGATATGTGAAGAGTTTTCTTCACTGTGAACATAACGCCAGATAAACTTCGGGTCTTGTTTGATGCTACGCTCTACGCTATCGATAGATGTTATGTAGTCTTGTGATATTAAGTACTAGGCACTACCCCTAAGAAGCTTGTTAGTCAAATAGTCCACTAAACTTCTAAACATGATGTCCTAACGAAAATTTGACCCTCCCAGAACTCAGAAACAAAGAATTTTCGAAGATTCTAAAAAAACAGGTCAACTTCTGTTTTGAGAGGGAAGAGTTTTCATCATGTGTTTGTTCCAAAAAAAAAAAACCCCAGGAAGGTGGCATCAACCCCCAACATTTCTGAATAGGGAAGAGATGTCGAGTGTTCGTTAATTTGAAAGTAATTAATGTTGTGTACACAACACAGTTGAAATTTTCAAAACCGAATTACTCTTCACGAAATAAGGAACCAGTTTTCTTTAGAATAAGAATTAATAATTATAATTTCAGTGGTAGCTGTTCCACTTCTTCATGATATCTTCTATAACAAACATCGACCAAATTACATGAATTATGGAGCTTTAGTATCTACAATAGGACACGAGTTTGCTCATAGTTTAGAAAAGCTGGGAAACACGACTGACTTGGTACGAGATGGACGTAAATTAATCTACAATGCAGCCTTTTCAACTGCATTTGGCAATTCCTCACGATGTTTCGAAGAAGAATATAGGAGTTTTCATAATAAAACATTGCAGCCTTTAGGGGTTAGTATATATAGTTTACTCCCTATGGTTTATGTGAAAACTACAAAAAAATTGTTTTAGATTCCCCTCAACATTAACGAAACACTAGAGGAAAATATAGCCGATTTTATTGGTACAGATATCGCATACGATCTTTATCAAGACTATGTGCATGAGCATGGAGTAGAAACAAGGCTGCCAGGTATCGACATGACACCTAATCAAATTTTTTGGATAATGACAGGTTCATTCTTATGTGGATATGAGTTGAAAAAATTACATTGGTCGTTCCATGCTAACACCGAGTATCGGATAAATTATAGGTTGAGAAACTTACCCCAATTTTCAAGGGATTTTCACTGTCCCGAAGGATCTTTCATGAATCCCGATGTGAAATGTGAATTGTACTGATAGAAGAGCTACTTATTAATAAAATTTTGGACGAAGTACATTATTTCTCACATACTTTTTTAATATTCGAAAAAACAAAACAATAACAAGGTACTCTCTCAATGGAAAATCTCACCATACCTTGTAATTGATTTTAAGGTCGTTGGAAACAAAAATCGCTGTGAATTTAAGGAGAAGGAATATTACCTTCATTAAAATTCCGTCCATATTTTGAATGTCTTGATTTTTCTACATGAATATATTCTGAGATCTCATATGAGTTGAATATCTGTTGCATTTGTTACCTTTTTAACTTTTAAAAAGTAGCCTTTTATTCCTGCCACCTAATATGGTATGTAGTCCATTGTTATTTAAAAGATCTTTTCTACTTACAAATATACGCTTAAGGTGACCAGGTTGATTTGGCACTTACCTGAAACAAAAAAACAAATATTTATTCAAGTTCTACACGAAAATGAAAGCTACATAACTGCATATATTTAAATATCACGTTTACAGACTTCATTTTATCAATACCATCAATTCCATAGTTGGAGCTGTGTTTAAATTTTCACCGTGATATTGTTAAGAAAACAATGTTTCTGAACGACGAATTTAAATACATGAATCTCATTAAAAATACATCTTAAGCTATTGACTTCTACATTGTCTCCTGGTCCTTCAAAGAAGATACTTCTGCTAGTCTGTCATTCGGTTAGAGTTTACATAATAAGCAATTGAAATCTGAATAAGCATTCCATACGCTGAACTGGCTCTGTGTAGATGATGTCAAAGAAAAAACCAATCATGAACAAACAGAACAGATTGAAGAGCAAATATTGTGTGTCGAAATGAACGTCTGTATTTGCCCATCAGAATATTAAGCGAGCCCTTTTTGTTCCTGAGATAATGGTTATGCTTTAATATATTTTAGTTAAGGTTATTCTACTACTCTAGTGGAAAATGCATAGAGATGAAATAAACTTAAACTGCACATTGCCCAAAATGTCGATGAAAATATATTCAGATATGTTCAACTGCAAAGAAAAGAATGAAAACAGAATCATCCTAGAAAAATAAAAGTTATATCCTAAGTGTAGACAGATTTACAGTCTCCAAAAATTCCTGAATATATTCAATATTGACGACTACTGGTTCATGAACGTGGTGAAGGATGTAAATATTATAATACTAAACGAGCTTGTCACTTTATTGTTTGTTATATGACCTTAAAGCCAAAATGAAATTTTCATTAATAAATTCATGTATCAGGTACTTTATCGACATCTATCTTAAGATAGCCCTAACATTCTGAATTAAACAAATTAGAATAGAAACTCATTCATTCAAGAAAATTTCGAACAAGAACACACATACATACTAAGCACGTGTTTCTACCTGGTAATAACTTCGAGATTAAAAAACTGAATTTTTCAGTCACAAAAGCATTTGAATTCTTCATCTTAACATTTCCTACGTAAATATATTTCCCATAATTCTCAATAGGTTTCACTGGGTAGATTGACTATTCAAGAGATTATACTTTCATTTGAATGATTATATAAATTATGAGACTACTTGGTGGTAGCTGTAATATATAAAAAAATTAATGAAAAAATTTGACTCTTTAAAAAATAACGGGTTTTACAGCCCTGTTTCAATGACATATGTCGAACAGAACTGTGATCCAAAGCTTCATATATTTAGTTAAAGGTTAGCCATTTAATAATATGGATCTCTTATCTAACGCTGAACGTGTGAAAATTGTGAAAACTTTCTACAAAACCAAGGATTCTGTACTAAGTACGTTTGGTGCATTACAAGCAGATTATAGTCGACATAATCGTCTATCTAAGCGTACAATTGGTTCCACAGTGAAAAAATTCGAAGAGGCTGGATCTGTTACTGATGTCTTAAGGTCCATCATCGAAATGCACGCTCGACCGAAATGTTTCTACTGTAAGTGAAAGTGTTGAAGAAGATCCAAATTCATTAATTCATCGGGGCGCACAATATTTGGCACTCTCTTACTGCACGCTATGGCGTATTTTGTAACTGGATTTGCTACTCCATCCTTATAAGGTTCAGTTGACACAAGAACTAAAGCCAGTTCACCATAGAATGCGTAGAATATATGTCGTTTGGGTGCTTGAATAACGTTTGGATGACGATTTTTTGCATCGAATTTTCTTCGGCGACGGAGCACATTTTTTTATGTAAACAAGCAAAATTGTCGAATCTGGGGCAATGAGAATCCTCATGTAACATGAGAATCCTCATGTAACTGCTGAATGACCATAACATTCACAAAAAGTCACTGTATGGTGTGCAATTTGGTCCGGTGGAATAATTGGCCCGTACTTCTTTGAAAATGAAAGAAGATGTCACTCAAACCGTCGATTTTCATCGCTATAGCCAAATGATTAGGGATTTTTTTTGACCTGAAATTAATTATTGGAATTGGAGGAAATGTGGTTCCAGCAAGATGGTGCAACAAGCCACAGAACACGACCCGTTTTGGCTTTACTGCAAGAAAAATTCCCATGATGCATAATTTCTCGCTTCGGTGATGTAAATTAGCCACCAAAATCCTGTCATTTATTGATATTTAACAATACTGTTATATTAATTCAGGAAAAAATGTTTTTTGTGATAGATGATTAGTGATTATCCGAATGGTAGAAACAAACACTCACCGGAAAAATTAAATATTGGAGATATTTCACGTTGATCTTATCTGAGAAAGAACAAGAATCAGTCATCTGAAAAATAAAAAAAATATTCGTATCCATTCAGAGTAGCTCAACTGTTTCCAGTTGAAGTGCACTGCTTAAATCGTGATTTAAAATGACCGATGTCAAGAAGATACATCGAAGACCGTAAAGCAATTAGCGTCTACGTTTTTCCCTTTGGAATAATTATAAACTCGTTTCAATAATATCACGCTGAGTTTGATCTAAGTAGTTCACGCTCGATCTAGAAGAGTTATATTGATGTGTTTTAATCATTTATGTCAACAAGGGTATTTGGCACTATACGTGACTTAAACATCCATTAATATGTTGTAGTATGAGTCTTGTGGATATGTATTCGTTACAGATTGAGTAACTTGGATGATAAATTGTAGTTATTTAGGCTGTCAAGACAATATTTCATCTTGATGTTAACTTCCATGGATGAAAGAGAGCAAAGAAGAATTAGATTCACTGTTTAGGTACGCTGTGAACCGTTTATATTCGAAATCTATCTAATTAATTGTGAATACTGAGCCAATCCGTTTGAATATCTACACCACATGTTGAGAGATTTATATGTGATGTTTAACTAATGAGAATTTGCACATAAAAGTGTTTTATTAAGTTCATATATTCAATTGATACCTGGCTCAGATAAATTTCCATTGATAATCAAATGTTAGTTACTTAAAATATAATTGTGACTGGTTGATAATTCCACTATAATCTTATAATGTCTAAAAACTCATGAAAGTAGATTTTTGTATTTATACTGATCACAGTTTGTTAAGACCTCAGTATTCTTTTATGATCTGAAGAAGGTACAATGCATTGAAACGAGTCACAGCTACAGTTTCTTAATAATTAGTGTTAATCAGCAATGATTGTTCTTCATTTGTTTGCAATGGATATACACTAATTAAAAGCGGAATTGAAATAAATGATTGACTCCGAACTTAAAGGATTATGTGCCTCGATACAAATACAAACCCGATCGAGTTCAAATTCAACATTTATAGGTGAACTAAGGACATGAATAATTTGATTAAAGTCAATTACGAGAGTTCTGAAGTTTTAAATTTGTAAAATGAATGTTTACAACCTGCAGATATCCAATATATTCTTATAGTTCCTATAGCCAGATGGCCAACATGTTGTACTTCAAAATTTCGAACCAATGTTCGAATTCAGGCACAGCGTGATTCTTTTTCTTCAAATTTTTTTCTCCTGTGATTTCGGCAAAAGTTATTAAATATATATGACGTTTTGTAATTTTGGTGTTTCGAATTAATTTTCGAAAATTTTCAAGAAATTTTCGAAAATTAAAGTTTGTAGAGAGATGTGACAGAATTACTCTGATTGATATTTAGGATAGAGAGTAAGTACTCATATCCTGTATTGCGGTTTTTGCGCCAGGAAAAATAGTAATTCAATTCAAGAAAAATAAGTGATCATAATTTGTATTTTCAGAACACTTATTCATTTTTGATGAAAATTAAATATTTTATTATATCCAACTTTTCACGACTGAAGGCTCGTAAATCCAAAGATGGTTATAAGCACCATTAGTTCGTGAATTTGTTTAGAAGAACTAATTATTTGTTGGTTATTTGAGTGATATTCACTTTCAGAATTAAAGAGTGAAATGAAATATTTTCTATTTTAGGAACATTTATGAAATTTCTTTGGAATTTCATAGAAATATCCCCTACAAGTAGTCATCATGTTCTAGCGGTTAATTAGTGACCATCAAACTCGAACATTCCGACTATTAAACACGAATAGTCTGGATCATAGCAAGGCTGAAGTACTTAAAAGCTGAATAACTGATATTACATTGCAAATAACTCATGAAATCGGTAGTTAATAATGTACATCTGTTAGTATACCGCCAACTGTAGACGAGTTACATCGCTCATATTCGTAGTTTTAATGAATTCTCATTTTTTTTCATTTATGAAACTTCCTCACTGGCGCTATCAAGTTTATATTATTAGTCTTCAGACGCGCAGTAATTTCATATCATTTTGATGGCTTGCCCCTTGCGGTTCGCAAGGAATAAAAGCTCTATATGGTCTTGAAAAATTTCTCTTAATGACTTGTTTTTATGCCGAACTTTATAACGTTTGAGACTGAGCATGATGGTCAATAAATGTTTATTTTTTGGTGGAAAAAAAACAACGAGAATTTTACAAAGAAATATCTTTCCTCTTTTTCACTTTCTAGATCGATCGGTAGTGTTATTATACAAAAAATTTTTAAATATTATACAGATTTATTCTGTTAATCTCCTACAATTCGAAGAAATATAAATTATCATATATATATTCACAAATGGGAGTTTCCGTTGTAATAATTCTAAATGACTTTTTGAAGATATTCTGCATGTTTTAGGAATTTTTTTGAAGGAACTTTTTTGAGCAAGTTGTTCTTGAAGAAATTCTTGAAGTTATGTTTTGCATTTTTGGAGAGGAATTTGGTTTTAATAAAATAAGGAATGAAACAAAATTTTATATCCCTCAGGTTTTTATTTAGTAGATTTTATTGATGATTTATATTTCTTTGAATTCTTTTATTCTCTTTGGTACTGTGTAATAAATGTTTAATTTAATGCTATACGAGTTGACGCAGTATGTTCTTAGATATTTATTTTTTTTTCATTATAAAAGTTTTTGAATAAAAATTTTTTTAAATTTAAATTTGTAAGAGGTTAACAGAATAAATCTGTATGATATTTGAATTTTTTTTCAAATAATTCTTCTATAAAGTAAAAAACCTCTTTTCAGTAGGATCACAGTTTGGAAAACTATTAAAAATATTTGTATTATGGTATTTATTTAAATTTCTTGTATTCCTTGAGTAGGCTCCTCAAAAAATAATATCTATGAATAAATAATCAAACGAACTTTGAGGAATTGACTCCAGTATTTGCCGCACATTATTTTTTATGTCTGTTACATATACCGGGTGGCCCACCTGAGACAGTTCAGAACGAGTATTTTCGCCGAGGTAAGAAAAGTTTTTCGTTGAGTGAGACATCTTTTTATTATAAATTCTTGGGCGTACGATTATCCCCTAAGCGGGGGTAATGATCCCCTAAAGAATCTCATATGACAAAAGATCATCCGAACTAATTTATTCCAAAACGTTGTTATTCTTGAATATTTTTATCGATTCCAGGATGTCTAGTTTTTGCCTTCCGCTTCCAGATGTAGTTTTTAATATTGTCCTAGTCTGGGAAGATATGATTGGTTTCGAAAAAATGTTTTGCAAAACTAGAGTATTCCCGACTCCTAAATGATGATTGATATTTTTTTAACCTTCTTTTTGGAAATATATTCTTATAATTGAAAATTTAAAAAAGAGCACCAAATATTCAGATCAATATTCAAGAGATACATCCCAGATTATAAGATGCATCACAATCGAATAAATGATTAAAAATAGACATTTTCCAGTGTTTTTACTTCAAAACAGCATATATGTAGTACAACTGAAAAATATTTAAATTAAAAAATATACTCTCTATAATTTCTAATAGTCCAAAAATCAACGGATATATGGCAATGTCTATAGAATACCATAGAATGTCACTTTTCATATCGTTTAAGCCTAACTGTCGTATTTTATCGGAAACAGGTAATTTATTAACCGAATTATAAATTAATAGTACTTGATAAGATAGGGAATGGAACATGTATTTTGGGGACACCGCATATCTTGAAACAATGTGTTCATTGAAGTATACAAAATAAACTCGATGCATTCTATACAAAAAACAATAATTTATGTGTGGGAATCGTATCACCGATTCAGTAGGTTTGGGTACCTGCTTAAACTGTTGGGAAAAATTTTACAGGGACTTCTCAAACACGTTTAACGTTTTTGTTTTCACTCAGATATTAAAACAACTAAGCTATTAACTGGTAAAGGAAAGGCAGATATTTTTCATTTATTTTTATATCTTCTTGAAATAGAAATATCTGTCGTCCATTGAATAAGATAAAGATTTAATTGTTTTAATTTAAGATCATTAAATGCAATCTTTTTTACGAACCATCTTTGTATTTATTTAATCCTTATCTTTTTTTTTTTAAACAGAAATATAATGATGATAATATACAATAAATATCGAAATATAGATCACTAAGAATATTACATTATAATAAGAATAATAATAATAATTTAACAAAATACAACAAAACATTAGTCAAACAAACAATAAATGAATGAATTTAGACAGACAACGTATTTGACAACGTAGTTTGTTGAAAATTTTTATAGCTAGATGACTTACATTTAACTGTGATACTTTTATACGATTATTTTTTTTTTTGAATAAAAATTTTTTTGGAATTAAAATTGTAGAAGATAAACATATTTCAATTTGTTTTAATATTCAAATTTTGTTATATTTCTTCTATCAAGTAAAAGGCCTTTCTATTTTATTTTATATATAATATATAATTATATTTTGGCTTCAATAAATCTCATTATAGAATGTCAATGAATTTAAATAAACCTTAAAATAACTCACACTGTTCTTTGATTTTGTTAGAACATAGATCAATCTTGAATTATATAGTTGATCTGTATTTCGAAGCTTAAGTCTTTTAACACGTGGGAGATATAGGTTAGGTTTTTGATTTTGATATTTGGAATATTAAATGAGGACTGAAGACGGGATTGTCTAGAATTATATTTGTTTTTTGAAAATATAGTGCACATTTTTTTAGAGATTTTTGAAATAATTTATTCGAATATTTAAATATATTGAATATTTCAAATAAATTATATTCTTTGAGAAGTCCTTTAAGTGTGTTCATGTTTTTAAAAGGCAATTGGTGTTCTAAAGGTAAGACCAGAAACAAAATTTTGTCTCCTTTAAATATTTATTTATTAATTTTAATTACTTTCGTATATCTGTTGGGTTATTTATTCCATTTGACATTATATATTTAGTTTTGATTATATACGTCTATTAAATGTAAGCGGTGCTTGTGTAGACATAAATTTATTTCTAAAAGTTTTTTGAATAAAAATTTCTTTGAAATTAAAATTGTAGAAGATAAACATATTTCAATTTGTTTTAATATTCAAATTTTGTTATATTTGTTCTATCAAGTAAAAGGCCTTTCTATTTTATTTTATACGATTACATGGTATGATGTAGTTGTTTTTGTTTCTAGTATCATAGTTGCGAGTAAAGTTGTTTTTCAATAGTATGTCCTTATTATCATGAATGTACATTACACAGGTAAGTATACAAATGGACGTCACGGTAAGAATTTTTTCTCTGGGGGATAGCTCTCTACAGCTATATATACTACTTAGGTCACATAGTATTCTCAATACCTGCTTCTGTTTTATGAAACTTTCTTACTTTCAGACAAATCCCCCCCCAGAAAAGAATGCCGAAGTTAACTACACTATGAAATTGGCTGAAGTAAGTAATCTTGGCTGCTTCAACTAATGCTTTTTGCTTCATTCTCCTAACTGCATAGGTAGCTCTTGACAACTTAGAAATCATTTCATCAATGTGGACAGAAAACTTTGATTGCAAAAAGCCTCATGTGATTGTCCGAAGACATCTTTGGTTCAAACAGTAGTCTATGTGTTTTATCACTGCTCATCATCATTTTGTTTGCGCTGAACTATACTTGGGCTTTCTTTAGTGTCTTCTTGTGTTTCTCTTCCAATTCCTGGTTGTCCATCCCTTTATTCAGAAAAGAAGTGTCATCAGCGAAGAGGACGGTTTGATCTGATTTTACATTAGCTGGCAAATCATTCATGTATATCACAAATAAAAGGGACCCAACATAGAACCCTGCGGTACACCATGACTCACAGTTTCCTAAGGAGAAGACCTGCCTCCCAAGCTTGTTTTCTGCATCCTGTTTGTCAGATAACTTCTCATCATGTCAAGAGCCTCACCACTGATTCCATAGTATTTAAGCTTGATTAAAAGCACCGAGTGTGAAATACTATCAAAAGCCTGTAAACAAAATTTTTGTCCCCCATCAAAAGCTTCTCCTATATTTTCAAGCACTTCCTTCAGTGCCGTCTCCACTGATTTGCCCATTCGAAGTTTTCATAGTACAGAAACGAGAAATGGTATTTGGTGTTTTATATATCAATATATCTTATATTTATATATCCAATTGTATTGGATTCGAATAGAACATATGTGGGCTGTAATGTATAGAAAACTGTCCACAGGAACGGATACAGTTGAGCCTGATATTCAGTAGCTGATACACAAAAAATAATCCTCCGACGTGAAAATGTTTTAAATATCATACAGATTTCTTCTTTAAACCTCCTACAAATTCATTATTGATTTAAAATTTTTTTATTTAAAAATTTTTAGAATTGAATTGAATAATTGTCTTTAGAACACACTATGTCAATTTAGTAGATATATAGAATCAATACTCGTTATACAATACCAAAGGAAATGGAAGGAATTCAAAGAAATATAGATTGTCAGCTGAAAATTATTAAATAAATACTTGAAGAGTACAAAATTTTGTTTTATTCCTTGTTTTATTAAAACTAAATTCCTTTCCAAGAATGCAGAATATAACCTTAGGAACTTTTCAAAAATAACTTGCCCAAAATAGTTTCCTTTAAAAGGTAAATTCCCAAAACATGTAGAACATTTGTAAAAAATAATTTAGAATGATTAAAACGGTAAATCATCAGCTGGACTTCATATTTAAAAAATAAAAATAATTAACAAAGATATCTTACCTAACTAAATGCATGCTGTTTACTGCACAAACACTAGAATAAAGTGAACTTATAAAACATCTTACGTATTCTATGTTCGTCACTTTATTCTAGTGTTTGCCTACTCAATTAACGCAGTGGTTTCTAAAGAAATTTATTTAATTTAAATCTACAAATTTCTGAATAATCAAATTTGTTGAAATTAAAATTTGTAGGAGGCTTACAGAAGAAATCTGTACGATATTTGAAATTTTATGATAATCCTTCCACCAAGAAAAAACTTCTTTTTATTAATTTAGTGAAAATGTTTCTTCAAATTGTTTCATCAAATAACAATTCCGTTTTCACGAATAAGTTTATCTAAAAATTTCTATCAGGCCATTTCATTTGTGTTGAATTTTCCACGTAAATTAAACTAACATTCTGTGAAAAAACGAACGACAAAAGTGTTGCTGACTCGAAATAACGACTACTTCAAAATGCAAACTCTAGATGGCCCACCTATTATTTTTTACATCCTTGAGATAGAAGGAGCACCTTAGCGACCTTAAGGTTCGCAAGTTCCTTCTTCAACTCATCGAGTAGCTTCGTTTTTCTCCTTACTTCTCAATTCATAACTTTTAACTTCATCCATTTTTGAAGTTGGTCGTCAGTTATTGAATTAATACTTTTTATCAGGATGTGTAGCACTTACCCAAGGAATAATTCCTCTTATTTTAAGAAGGAATTAACATTTACTTGGTTCTTTGACCGGAGATATTTTAATAGTTAAATAATAATTTTCAGATTAGCAGAACCGAAACCGATTAATACCCCTCCATTGAAATAAATATATCAAGATATTGCTAAAAATCTACATTAAAAAGTAATGAAACGTTCCGATTTTGATTATCTGTTTCAGAAAATGACACTTATATAATATTTGGCTCAAAATATGGGCTCTTAGTCAACCAATTGAAATAAAAGCGCCATAGCGGCTCTTCCACAATTTCTTTCTCAATATTTACGTCCAGCATTTATACAGAAAATATACGATGACCACATCCTGGTTTATTTGTGTGAGGTCCAATGTGCATTCCGGTCCTGTATCTAATTGCCGGTTCCATTATGTGCACCTTTTTCGTCTGGAACATAGTAACAATCCCAAATGACCCCTCAGACATGGCGTGGAATTTACCTTTCGGTAGGAATCCAAAGTGAACAGGTAATATATCGTCTTTTTTAGTGCCTACTGAAAAAAAGGATTCGACAAAGTGAAATTTTAGATTTCTGGGTTTAACGATACTTTAAATAACTGAAGATAGAAATCTGACTTCATGAGTGAAATTTATGATTAAACCAGTGGCCTTTAGGGTTTCTCAATGCGGAGATAAAAATCGAAATGGAGACAGGGTTGATGTCATTCGTGTCGCCAAGATCGTTAAATACCAATTAAGAGGGCAATGTGAAAAGGTGAACATTTATGTCCTGCGATTTTGCAATTTTGTGTCAATTTATCACAATATGATATTTTTTATTAGTATATGTCCAGTGAAATAGAAATTACAACACCAAAAATAGTTATGGGATTTCTGACCCAACCCAGCAAAAGAGTTGAGCTACAAAAAGAAAATGAAAAATTTGAAGAAAGAGAATGAAATATAATTATAATTTCTATATATCCTATTTGTTACATTTTCCCCCCATTTTGTAGCTTTAATATGCATGAAAACTAAAAATTGTTCTATAATGTTTGCTATCTACAATAGAAATCAAATTTAATTCTTTTGTTAAAAATGGAGATTTGTATAAAAAAAAAAACATTTTATTCTTGAGTTTTGAATTTGCGCCATAATGTTAATTTTATGGTGTCTTAACACAAACTGGATATTTCGTTGAAAGTCTATTTTAAACAAATATTTTAAAGCAAATAAATTGAAAATTACTGGAATAGCTGGAATTGATTCACCAGAACCTCTACAGATTTTAATCTAAATAAATCTCATAGAAAATTTTGGAACATATCCTAAATACACTGTATCACTTTATAGACATATATATTATCATTGCGTGTGGTGGAAATTAACCAATAAAAAATCAAAAGACATATTAAATAACGAAGAAATTATTTAGACATTACATTATACATATACTAACTGACAAAGGAACTGCAATACCCAGAAGGAGCTGTTTAATTTTTAAATTTTTTTGGCTAAAACATAGATATTATAGCAAGGAGTAAATGATTGTAATTTGAAGAAAAAAAATCAAGGATTCACAATTTTTTTTCATAAATTTTTTAATAATGTGTTTGTCCACCGCGATTATCTATACACTCCCCAACATGTCTTAGCATTGATGCAATAAGATGGTCTATTTCTTCTTAATGGATACTATCTCGAGCTACCTGTAGTTCATGTCTCAGAGTCGCCAAAGTCCGTGGGGACTGGGGTAAATTTCCAAGCCCCATGATGTCCCAAACATGCTGAATGTTGGTCATTTCTTGAGAATGAATTCTACAAATCACACTTGATGCGGTTCTGTTTCACAATTTCTTATCAACCGCAGTCGTATGTTAGGATAGTGATAAGTAGTTTTGTTGTGAATAATAAATAAATTCGAATTATTTTCTAAATATAATAATTTCAGCCCTTCGGTATGATTCTCAGGAATGTTCCGGCCGAATTCAGGAGCGCTGTCGTAATGCATGCACATGGGAACACTCATAAACAACTATATATATATATATATAGTATATATAGTATATATATATATAGTATATATATATATATATATATACTAGCTTTTTACCCGCGGCTTCGCCCGCAGTGGAGTCATTAAATAAGTATGAAAGATAAAGGGTAAGGGTATAATAATAGTAAAACTTCATTACTGAAGTAGCTAAATTTGACGATTTTTTGACAAACAATTGTTTTATCTTTCGTAAAAAAATGTTTTTTTTTTAAATATAAAGTACCCTATGTTACTTCTAATACCTTCAAGAGTATATGTACAAAGTTTCATGATGATCGGTTCAGTAGTTTTTGCGTGAAAGCGTAACAAACAAACTTACATTCGCATTTATAATATTAAGTATATAGTAGGGATTAGTAGGGATTATTATAGTAGGGATAGGGATATAGGGATATAGGGATATAGGGATATAGGGATAGGGATAGGGATAGGGATAGTAGGGAAGTAGGGATAGGGATAGCTTTTTACCCGCGGCTTCGCCCGCAGTGGAGTCATTAAATAAGTATGAAAGATAAAGGGTAAGGGTATAATAATAGTAAAACTTCATGCTCTATGGGCGAAAGATTGGGAGATCTAGGCGGCCATGGCACAATAACCAAATAATCTTCTTTTTTCAGATGATGATACTTTTTTGGCACTTTTTTAATTATGGACCGACAAGGATTCTACTCTGCATATAATTGGAGACTGCCGACTTTTTCTGTGTCTGCCCTATTTATAGTTTTCAAGAAAAGTTGAATTTCTAAGCTTACTAGCTTCTGTCAAAATTATATAAAAATGATGCTTTTGATGATTTTACAAAATTCACAATATCTCCTGGTTTGAAATTACTTTTGAAAATTAGCTTATTTTTTTAACTACATTTTGATGTATGTTTCATGTTAAACAGAACAGTAAAAGTCTTGCTTTTCGTTCGTACAGTATTTCAAGTGTCAAAATTTAACAAATTTTAACTTCTAATGCTTATAACTTATAAAATACTTAATATTACTTATGAAATTGATTAAATTTCTTTAGCTTAGATGCTATTACAATTCTATTGATGCCTAAACATTTTCACGGATATCTCTTACATTAATCATTTGAAAATATCTGACGTAGATGCTATCTCTCATTGAATTAAGTGAATTTTGATCAAATTTGTCCTATTTACATCATTCTGGTGAGTTATATTTATTTAAGCTTGTTCTTTGTCAATAATTTCACTAAAGTTTATATGTGATTCATTATAATAACAAATCTTTTCAACAAATTCTTCATCAATTTCAAATTGGATCTCTAAATTCAAATTACTTCTATTTACTGCAACTTTGGCTGGTTTTATATTGAATAATTGTGAATTGAAATCTCCCTGTGAACTTTATTTATAAACTGTCGACAAGAGTACTGTTTTTTAATTACTGTTCAAAGAATTTTCATTTGACTAGTCGTTATGTATCCTGAATATGCTTTTTCTTCATAATTTTTAGCTTGTGAGTATTTAAATGAATTGAATTATTAATATTTCTGTCAGAATGGATATTATTCAATTAATTTTGCTCTAGTTATACTCTAACGAGTCAACTTATATATAACGGTGAGTGTTTTCCTTTATATTTATGTAATTATTTAATTTAACTGTAAATACCATGACAATATATATATATATATATTTCTTTTGATTCTTTATTAGTTAATTTCCACCACATTTGATGATAATATACATGTCATAAAGCTATACAGTGTATTTAGGACATGTTTTAAAATTTAATTCCCAATGTTTTCATAAGATTCATTCAAATTGAAATCTGTAGAGGTTCTGGTGAATTAATTCCAGCTTTTATTCTGAAATGTTTCAAACATTTATTGGATTTTTTTTCTGGAAGCCATTACAAAATTAATCCAAAAAATTTTCGAGATTTTTTATATTAAAGTTGTAGATGTTTTCAGAAAGAAAAAAAATCAATAAATATTTGACGTATTTGAAATGAGTGACGAAAATTCCCATTAGGATGACCGTATGTAAGAACAGCCGAGGCGGACATTAGGCAGATATTATATTTCATTTTGTCATTGTTGAAACTATGGATGGAAATGAAAATATCTCTTCTCATCTTTCAATTTGAAATGAAAACTATTACTGGTGACCCTTCATTCCATAGCTGAATAGCAGCAAACAAGCCTAATGCTCACACTATAACAGAGGACAAATAGACGGACAGTCACGATTCCCGGAAAATAATTTTATGGTAATTCACAGGTCATGCAGATGCGATGCGACGTTTGATTATCTGCTGGGTACAGAAGCAGGAAGTAGCATTTATGTGTTTGATCCTGCAGGTCGATTAAATAACTCACTTGTAACAGCGTTTTTATTGCTACTCATACAGATACCAATCGCTCATAAACGGTGTCTGTAATTATTACAATTACAATGTAGTGGACTGTGAATGATAAATCTACTAGATCGGCCCCAGGGTTTTGATATTCCAGTCAAAAATAGCTGAGATAGCTATGGAAATGAGTCGAATATTCTGTATCCTTGGAGCCATATTTTAATTAATTGATATGTAATTCGAAGAAACATTAGATAATTCTAGATTAGGTGACTTCTCGAACGCGTGGCCTGATAAATCTAAAGATAAAAAATACTTGAATTATTGAGTAAGAAATACTTCATTCAAGCTTAATCGACGAAAATTAGCTATCTTCGTCAGTTGAAGAACTGTTGCCTAATGTTTATGAAGATGGAATTTTAATTGCGATCACTCTCCTTGTACATTTATCTCGAAAAATTTGATTGAAAATGGCAGGACATGAAACAGCACGTGATGAAAATTTGGTGTATATAGGGCTCTCAAAGTAGAGACTTCTTTAACAGAAGATATAACCCACCATGATAAGCCATTTGGATAAGAATCGCCTAAATGAAATGTTAAATTTGTTGGGGTTTGTGAGTTTTTTGACTTCCGTTAATTGTTGAAAGATGCTGCATATTTATTTAAATTCAGAATAGTAATACAATCCTATACCTATGTTCAGGTAAATCAGTAGTACATATATCACTTTATCTCAGGATAATTATTTATTAATTAATTTTTATTTTTCTTCAATTAAATAATTCTCTAAAGGTTGCAAAATATTCTGTTTTCAAATTCAAATTCTTTTACTCGTTTTGATTGTACTTTCATATAGCGACAATGTTGTTCCCGCTTTCTTTGTATTTCGATGTAATTTCATAACATTTGCTGAGTTAATTCCTCAAAATTCAACTCGGCATACTATAAGAACTGAATCGAATTTAGTACTTTGTAGTTTCATAGTATGAATTATTGTTCAGTTACAAAGATATGGAATCTTTTTAGAAGACATTAATTTTTCTAATCTAGCTCTATACCTATCTTTTTCGATTGAAAATTTCATTAAAATAATAAAAAGAGGTTTTTCTTGATAGAAGCATTAGTACAAAATTTTAAATATAACACAGATTTACTCAGTCAACTTTCTACATTTTTTAATTTCAAAAAAATTTTATTCAAAAACTTTTTAGAATTAAATAAAATAAATGTCTTTAGAATACACTGTGTCAATTAAGTAGACATATAGAATTAATACTTATTACACAGTACCAAAGGGAATGGAAGAAATTCAAAGAAACATAAATTGTCAACTAAAAATTATTGAATAAATATTTGAAGAGTACAAAATTTTGTTTCGTTCCTTGTTTCATGAAAACTAAATTCCTTTCCAAACATGCAAAATATAACCTCAAGAACTTCTTCAAAAAAAACTTCTTTTAAAAAAATTCCTAAAACATGCAGAACATCTTTAAAAAGCAATTTACAATTATTACAACGCCAAATCGTCAGCTCAAATTCATATTTAAAAAATAAAAATATATAACAAAATATATTTTACCAAACCAACTGAATGCTGTTTACTGCACAAAAAGTAATGAAGTGAACTTATAAACATCCTACGTATTCTATGCTCGTCACATAAATTACATAAAGTTTGCAAGGTATTTTATGGACTCCTTCAAAAACAAATGATAATATGTAATGATTGTGAACCAAAATATATGATTATTATATATACAATAAAATAATAAAAAGAAATTTTTTTCTTGATAGAAGTATTATTACAAAATTTTAAATATCATACATATTTATTCTGTTCACCTCCTACAAATTTTGATTTCAAGAATTTTTTTACAATTAAATTAAATAAAGGTCTTCAGAGCACACTGTGTCAATTTAGTAGACATATAGAATTGATATTTATTACACGGTAACAACGGGAATGAAAGAAATTCAAAGAAATATAAATTGTCAACTAAAAATTGTCAAATAAGTGCTTGAGAGTACAAAATGTTGTAATTTTTTAACTATAAATAAATTTTCACTGAATCTACAATTGAATGAGAGCTGTTGAAGATTAATTGGAATTATCAGCAGCATGAAATTTTGCAGAAAAGTTCAACTCTTATTTCATATTGAAACACTCGATATAAATGATTAAATTATATTTTTTAAATGCCAAGAAAACAAGATTTTTAATGACTATATTTCTGAACCCATCAATAGTCGGATTATGCCAATCCCTGACACGATCTTTCATATTGGCTTTTAGATCAACTAAGTATAATATTAATAAAAAAATAAATTTATGGAGCTTGATCGTTTATTATAAGGAATATAGCTGGAAACCATTGAGTCAGGTGATTCTCAGAATTTCATGTAATGGACATTAAAATAACTCTATTCCAGTTGTTTTGGATTTTAAATATCATTTGGATTATAAATCTGTATAAAAGTTTCGTACTGAATCTAGAATTAATTGCCATCTATTTAAGAATTCATTGAATGAATAATTTCAGCCACAGTCGCCTGTTCGAAATATTTAAGTAGAATCACTTTCGTAATTCGTTGAAACATACTCCACATTTATTCAAGTGGTGTATACAGAATCAAGTAAAATGCGACATAAACACTTTGAAAAACTCATGTGAATAATAAAGATGAATCTTATTGGTGCCTTTTTGGACTTCGTTATTTTCCATTTTTTGATACTGGAGTGTACAAGGGATAGTCTTCTATATATAAATCATCAGAAAAAAACATTTCAGAAAAAATCGCCTAACTAAAGTTAAAAGATAGAAAAGACGTGGATACTGAAAATTTCCAATATTTTTTATTCTCGGAAAAAGAGCGAAAAGTCAACATTCTAAACTAAAATATGGTAGTTTTATCGCAAGATAAAGCGAAAAATATCATACTCCCGATATTAATAGATAGATGTCGTGGAAACTCTACCTACTGAATTTTTTATATAAATAAGAATACACCATATGGTTCATGCTTACTGATGCGATTTGACCATAAATCATTGTTTTTATCACTTTTGACCGAAATTGTGCAGAATAGAGATTTCTATTTGCGAAATTTTAGTGTCACTTGCAAATTCGCTTAAGAGGGAAATACTATATAAGCTCCCTTCTTGTGATTTGACCAAAAAGATCAAAAAACTGTAGAAAATTAGAAACTGTTTTTATTTCAGAGTAATATAAAATTATTTTCATTCTAATAATTTTTTTGATAAATATAAAAAACTAATATCAGCTTTAAGGCAGTAGATATTCTACTTTAATATATACCGTGGACTGGGATGAGAAAGCTTTTACGAGTAACATTTTATTATCATCATATTAGCATTTGCAGAAATACTCTCACATTCTTAAATTTCTTCGATGTGATAACATAACACTCATGGAAAATCAAGGCAGTATTTTAATGAGGTAATTTCAAACTATTATACTGAATTTCACAATTTCTATTGAAGGTAATACGACATGTTATAGGTGGTTATAAAAATTTATAGTTCTCGATTAATTTTATAGCCACATATAAGTATCTATTTAGCCTAAATAACGCTTTCAGAATCGCATCTTTCTCAAGTTCACACCTTATTTGATGGTTTGACACCGTTTCCGTATTCAATGTCTATTCATCGTACACAGTACCACAGTTCACTTAAAATAACAATGCATATTCGTGGAATTATCGGTTTTCGGTTATAAATATTTGATCAGTTTGGGAACTAATGTGGTAAAAATTTTCAAAAATGTCTGTTCTAATTTCAAAACTGTATGCGGTTGTGTTTTTTTGTTTCGACCATAAACGGAATAGAGGAATTTTGCAATCAGTTCAAGGTGACTTGAATCCGATACCAGATGAAGAGAACACATTAGAATGGTAAAAATTTTACCCGAACGTTAATCAGATATATTATACCGGGTGGCCCACATAAAAAGGTCCAGCCCTATATTCCCGAAGTGTGACTAAACCCGAAAAATATCAGAGAAAAATGTTAGCAAGTTATGAGTACAAATATTACAAAATGTTCAACAAAGGTACCATTACTGATTAAAATTCGTTCAGAAACTAGACTACTAAATGCAGTTCACCCAAAACTTCCAATGAGACTTTTATAAAGAAACGATATTAGGCATTTATTATTTTCGTATTAGGAATTTATTATTTTTCATAATTTTAATATACTTCCTTTTTGTAATATTCTAAGACAAAAGTATTGTATTAAATAGGTTGTACAGAGAGTCCGGTATGGCTAAAGTTGCATGGCAACACTATTTGTCAAATATTGTTGATTGTGAACAGGTATAAAATTTATGAAATAATGAAAAAAGAAACAGGTAGAATGTTTGCAAAGGAAAGGTTTTCGAAACGTTAAAAAATTAGTACAATTGACTGAACTGGGAAAAATTGCTGTATATGAGACAAAAAGAGGATAAAAAATGGCATGGATATGAGGCATAGACCAGTTTCAAGAAGACCGCGTAAGATTAAAGGAGACAATTTAAACGCTTTATTGGCGGTAGGATGACACAATCCGCGCCTGGGTTTTCGCAAATTGGCTAGCATATTTGGAAAGCAACGAAATATAAAAGTATGTCCAGAAACCACCCGTATGTCACTGAAAAGACACGGCTACATATTAAGGAAACCAAACAAAATCCCTATAATGAAACCTTTATAAAAGGAACGAACGATAGAATTTTGTAACGTTTTCAAGAAGATAATTTCAATGATGTCTTTATGTCTGATGAAAGTTGTTTTAACTTGATGGAAATAATTTAAAAATCCTATCAAAACAACCTGCTACCGTTCAAATTTCCCACTAAAATAATGGTTTGGGGAGCAATATCTCAGCGTGATGCTACGCCTCTCTATATAGTTGATGGTACCATTAATAGTGAAAGTATTGTGGCAACCTAAACGATTTTCTCATTGAAACGGCGTATGCTTTATATCCAGGTTAGTGGCGATTTCAGCAGAATAATGCAAAATACTATACTTCGACCAAGTTTGAATGCAAAAACACCAAATGACAACCAATTCATGGCCAGCAGGTTCACCAGATTTTAGTCCCATTGGCATTATATCGTCAATTTCTCAATGAAATAAATTTTTTCTTCAATGAATTATACAGTGTTGATAAGCTATATGAATAACCAACGACTCCAAAGTTTGTCTGAAATGGACGGTTGTCATAATAGTAAAATAGTTACAGAATAGATGAACGTTCATTTCGAAAGAACATGGAAAAAGATTCGAACCGATAAGAAGGCCTGCTCGAAGTCCTGACCTTACACCTCTAGACTTCTTCCTTTGGAGTATTTTAAAAGATATGGTGTATACCACCCCAATTAACTATACTCGTGACGAGCTAATCGAAAGAATACATAACTGTTGCAATATGCTAAAGCAACGATATGGGGCAGTTGCTGAAGCTGTGGATTCTATCCGAAAACGATGTAGGCTTTGCATTAGAAGAGGGGACAAGCATTTTCAGAATTTTTTTGTGATAAAATTTAAACATGAATGAATAACAAAGAATGTCATAAATTGTTTCTCAGATGGTGCATACCTCACTCTTTGTATTTTCACAGTTTCACATCTATTGTCCAATAAAAATGAAGATTTAATGGTATGTCGTTGAAAAGCTTTATAGATGAGGTAGTTTCTGCATATAATTTCCATGAGGGTTTACGAGGCAGAATTTAGAGTAAACTTTGGCCAACGATTAGGGCTGAAGAAAATTTTATTACACTTTTTTCCTTAATCACCGTACAATAAGTGTGTCATAAAAAATCTCCATGAAACCACCTAAGGAGAATTTTCCACTATTTCCAATGGTGTACACCTAATTTTGATTTGGAGGATACATTTCAAGTTATGCTATGTTTTTAGTGAAAAATTGTGAAACGTTACAAAATAGTAGAATCTTGAATAAGTTCACAACGAAAGATAATTGAAGCATACATATTTTTTGTTTCAAATTGCCTCTAGAATCACCTTCTGCACTTGGGAACCCTGTATTTTGTGGTGTTTTTTCACATTGTCAATATATTGGTTACGTTTTTTATGGACAAGTCATGCAATAATTTGATGCCAATGAACTATTCTATTCTGAGAAGTCTCGTAACAGACAGTAAGCGTGAAAATTCTTTGTAGAGGATTCACAATATACGTACAAAGTAAATACAGAGATGGAATCCAGTTGTAGATTGAAACATTCCTATTCATCTTAGGTATAATACCCGAAAGGTAAAAAAAAATGGAACAGGTGGTTAAAATGAAATTATGAACTTTTTACAAATCATTTCGTTTCGCACGCAAACTGTGAGCGACATGACATCCCGCCAGATCGTCTGATGTTTTAAAAACATTTTTCAATCATTGAAACTCCCACGTAGCAACCGACGCTAAAGTGGCGGAGATCGTTTCACGGATCTCGGAGAGCGAATGGTAATTCGGTTCTTATTATGGTCATATAATGAGCGCTAGTAATCGATGCGAGGGGAAAAAGCTGAATCTTAATATCATTTGATATACATAAAAGGCTCAGAGCGAGTCAATAATTAAAATTGCGATGAAGTCGATTAGTCGGGCGAATCTAGAATGGGCACTGTCCGTATGCAGCTTCTACACTTATCACTGTGTGGAATGTGGCGAACTTGAGGGCCGTGAATAGAGAAGAATGTACTTCGAAGAAGATATTGTATTATTTTTATAACTACACGATACTTCCTATTTAAGGTATGTAGTTTTGGTTCGGAAACATTGTAGTTTTTTCTCAATCCAGTGAAATGCCAGGTGTAGAATTATGAAACATCAATTTCCCTATAGATGGTGCTAGGCATCAGACTAGGGTACAGTGACATCAAATCAGAAGTCAAAAACTGAGTTTTTCGAGAAACAGTTGTTGTTTAGGGTCTTTAATTACACCAAATTCCTTTGATCCCATTTGTTTATCTTTTTGAGATCGTCGTTCAGGAAATCGATCTGTTGGCATTTATGGAGGTGAGACTCAACGGTGCTCAAAGTTTTCTCACTGGTCAAAGAAAACATCCTCATGATGTCATCCGCGAAGCGGTCCTCGGTAATTGATGTGGATCAGGAAAATGATGGGCGATAACACTGAGCCATGAGGCACTCCAGCGTTCAAGTTGAAATCACGGAAACCGACACCATCCAAGACCACATGAATGATCAGGAAATTGCTCCTTCAATCGCAGAGACTCCCAGAAAAACCATACGAAAATAGCTTACTCAGAAGATCGATAGCCTTGGATATGCCCAGAGAAACTGACTTAGATCCTCCATAGCGCTCAACAGCGATTGTCAACACTTGCGTCACATAGCTAAACCAAATTGTCTATAATTGAAGAGATATTTGCTCTCTAAGTATTTAATTATTTCGAGGTTGATGGCTACTGGCATGGCTTTCGATAAAATGGATAATACAGGCGGTAGTTTTATGGAAAAAGCTCCCTCCCTTCTTTGGAATAGGTTGCACTCGTGCACTCTTCCACGAATGAGGAAAATTCCTTCCCTATATGATATAGTGAACATTTTACAGAGAACAGGTGTAAGCTCTGGTGAAAAATTTTGAATAGAATGGCAGGAATCACGTCTGGTCCAGCTGCTTTCTTGGAATTGAGTCCACCAAGCACTCGACGAATGATCCGTAGTCTGAAGTATATATTCGTCATTTGCACTTCAGCACACGAAATTTCATTTGCAATGCAAACTTGAAGACCGATATTTGTTCGATGTTTTTATCCATTGTGAAAATGGTGAAATACACTTGAGATGAACTGACAAAATGTGGCACTCTAAACAAAGTTAAAGACATATCATACCCAAACACCGCAATAATATAGAAAACAGTTCTGCCAACTCAGCGACAAGAAGAATTTCGAGAATGACTTCAAGTAGACTTTTTAAATGATCAATGCTCGGTGCATTCTTCACACTTTGATTGTAGGAACTAAGTGTTCGTCGCTTTATCCACTGTTGGAGTCTCCAGGAATACACACTTGTCGAACCGTTTATTTTTTCACTTTTTGAATGGTAGACTTCTGAAGAACAAAAGAATGAGATGAAATATTGTCCACGGGAAATTCAGAACTTCTTTGTGTTAACAAGGTGTTTAACTTTAGCCAAATATCTGCATTATTTAATTTGTATAGTTCGTGCAGAAATTATCCTCGAGTGGTAACATTGGTATTACAGATAAAATATTCGAGGTAGAATTCAATTTTGTTCATCCTGGCTCAGGTTCCTTATATCGGTTCCATCATTCATGGCGTTTTTGTTTTTCTTTATATGTATCATCTGCTTTATTAATATTTCAATTTATTTTTTTTATTAAATTACCCAATTAATTGTAAGTTTCATATAATGTACTGAAATTTTGTTTTCGTTTCAAACATCTAGCAAGCCCTCCAGTTTTTTGTCTTATTTAAGTTGATGAAATATATTTTATTCATCAAGTTCTTTTGTATGAGAAAGTTGAAATTGTTTTCATTTTATAAGTTTTTAGTGTAAATGTTCATCAAGTAAAAACCAGGACAATCAAAGATTTATCTCAAGCTTGAAGTAAAAGT
The DNA here is from genome assembly GCA_034642435.1 of Megalocaria dilatata. Classification (NCBI taxonomy): domain Eukaryota; kingdom Metazoa; phylum Arthropoda; class Insecta; order Coleoptera; family Coccinellidae; genus Megalocaria; species Megalocaria dilatata. The sequence continues at coordinate 40,156,164 of CM067856.1, read as the reverse complement.
AAATCTGAGATTTAAATTATGTGACAATATTGAAAAAGTTGTGACAAATAATTAGAATAGAATTAATAAGAGGAAAGTATGCATCGAAAATCTTCCGTTAAAGCTATATGTGTTGAATTTTATTATCATTTTAAATGGCTACAAATTTCATAATTTTTAAATTATTGGCATTTAAAACATGTTGAATAGGCAACTCCCACTTTCAGTTTCTGATTGCCATCGAACCCGTAGTATTTTATACTATTTTACGACATAAACGAAATAATTACAACCAATATCAACCTCGTGTTAATCCACTTAATCGACAGTATCTTTGGTCTTCATCTGAATTGACCGAGCCAGCGTCTAATTTGAAAGAGAGATGTTTATGTGAAAAAAATCTCAACCTCTCATTTCATATGCATATGCATACCCTTCGTATGGAAAAATTAACATAACAACGCTTGCCCTCTAGCGTCCAAGCCGAGAAAGACGAGGCGGCCTTAACGGAGGCTCGAAAAAATATTCAGTGGCGCGCTATTACAGTAGCACGTACTATGTCAAGCGGTAACTTGCCCCTTATCTGATTCTACCTTTTTGGAATCATGGCTTCAATTCGCGAGTTGGATACTGTTGAACATCTCAGATGGCTATACGGCTGGATATTGTGATCAACCACGGAAGCGGTAAAACGAAGGTTTCCTCTCGATATTTTTCTTCATGCTACAGTATCAAAAATATCAGAAATCAATTGATGAAACACAGAACATGTATTTTTTATCCAAACTTATTGTATCGCCTTCAAAGTAGAAAACATATATAATTATCAAGGCATATTCATGAAATGACATACATTTGTCTTTTGTATTCTTTCTATTGAATATTGGTAACTCTAAGGGGTAAGGAAAGAAAAAAGTCAGTCAAGGTCATATCAGGCAAATATGGGTTACTTCAGGGATCCATTTTGGGCCCCATACTTTTCTTGATGTACATTAACGATCTGAACAAATAGTAATTGCTTATGTTTGTGCTGTAATAACACGTCCATAATTGTGCTTTCGATGTACAAGCCTGATTTGATTGAGAGGATACAACTCGCCCTGGCGCAAGCGCTGAATTAACTCAAACTGAACTCAGATAAAACTTTTAACTTAACGTTTGGAGGCAGATAATCAAGCGAGTGCTATGTCCTTGGGAATTATTCTGGACAATAAAAAGTTGTCCAAAACTCTTTACTTTTTGAGAAAGTTGAACACATGTAGTACCACTGTGATGATAAAAACAGCATTTTTTTTCCAGCTTCCGAAGTGTGCTTTTACATGGTACACATCTGTGAGGAAATGCCTCGGATGCTACGAACGTTTTCATCCCACAAAGGAAAGTAATGCTTCTCAAATACATAAATCAAAATAAAAACAATTTTCCAAGAAGTGAGAATCAAGATTTATTAAGCATCAGATACAAAAACGATCTCCTCCCTCCATCACATAAAAAAGGAACATGTAGAATATCTGAAGCTACTGGGGCATTAAAATTTTACACAGATTATCCGTAGAACTAAAAGACTTAACAGAAAAATACTCCAAAAAGGAAATAGAGTTTTATTATTCAGAGGAATATTATTATTCAGAGGATTATTTTTGTTGTAATTTGGCATGAGATAAATATAATATAAATATGTGCATTTTTATATGATTGATAAACCATAAATAATGATGGCTAATATATTATTTTAAACATTAATACATTTTATGTTATTGAGAATGATCCTTTGAAGATCCCTCAGAAAATTTAGTACTGCTTTTGCGAGAAAATTTGTCAAGTTTCAAGCCAGAAATTAGTTCACAATAATAAACTAAAGTTTTTCAACAAAAATCGAGGGGTAACCAGTTTCATGCCCAATGGTGCGAATTGATTTCTGAGAAATTTCAGAGCCCTCTTTCTCAGAGTATGATGATTATGTCTGCATTTTCATTACTTTAGCGATGTTAAGTGCATGGAAGACTTTGGTAGATGCTAAAGCATTGAAAGGCACAAATGAACGACAGGTGCCACTCAAACTTTTTATATTGATCAATTCCCGATTAAAATATATATATTATGGTTTTGTACGTAAGTTGTTCGAAACGAAAAACCAGTTCGATAAGTCATTGGGTAAAAAAAGCAAGTTAGGAAGAATGAATAATATTATTTAAATTTCCATTCATTTGATAAAAGTTCAACAATGGCTTCGCTACACAAATGTATTACATTATAAAATAACTATAAATCGAAAATATTCTCTTCACATGAATGTAGGCATGTAGTTCAACTACAGTCTCGGGGAATTCCAGTTCACCATAAATATTAATATAATTCTACTAGGAAATATTTAGAAGTAGTGAATTATTCACATCCTTTTGTTCTTATAGTACTATTAGAATTTTATTATACCAATTTATCCCTAGAGATTCTATTGTGCTCTGTAATAAAAAGAAATTTTCACTTGATAGAAGGCTTTTTCAATATCTAAAATATCAAAAAGATTAATTCTGCTAACCTCGTTGAAGATTTCAATCTTATAAAAATTTTTCTCAAAAACTTTGCAAAATTAATTTTAATGAATGCCTTAGGAGACAATGTTTCAATTTTGGTTAATTTCAAAAAGTTTTTGTGGAGAATTTTTATAATATTAAAATTTGTAATGAGAATAGCAGAATTAATCTGGTTTTACTATTTTTTTTGTCATATGGACAATTTTGAAATTATGATTCAAAGTCATGTTTCTAATAAATTATTTGAAAAAGTGTAATTCTACAGGGTTCCCAGAGAAAAAAAACAGTTACAAAAATCTAATGCTATTATTTTTACGCAAGAAAACTCCAGAAATAAAAAGGGAAGAGCAAATTGATCTTGAGCCTTCTACGAATACCACTGTTTGATGTGGAACAACATCCTTACGTGCCAGATAATTATCCTTTCGAAGGAATTATCAGCTCATGAATAAGCGATGCTAGTAAACAACCGCGTTGTATAATTTCGTAAAACTTAATTCGTTTATTGCATGTGGGTCAGCAGTAAAATTACCGAATAAATTTGATTGCTTGTTCAGTATCCCGAAGAACAACGGTCTATCGGACTGAGCTATCGGGACGGACCACTCAAGAACCACAATGACCTGCTAAAATGCTAATGAAAGTTGGGAGGCTCGTCAAAGATTCATTCCAAGTCAGTTTGATTGATGGAAGTTACATATCTTGTTGGGGCTTCATCAGAATAGCAAGTGTGTTTTATTTCGTTGTCAAGATCCGTGCATTGTTTATTAATAAATATCTGGTAATTCACCATTGGTCTTGAACCTTTGAGAAAGATTTCGTGATTAAATTCGATTCTACCATGCTCACTGTTTGCTTTTAATTTTACGCATGATGATTTTCCAAAGAAATAACTTATAAAGACTTGAAGTTTGTAACGTAGATTTTACGGTTAGATGTAAAGATCAAGTGAGTGAATGCGTGATGAATACAGGGCGTTTCCCAACTTCAAGAGCGTATTCTGCCATGAACATAAAGGTACCTTTGCTTCATGAACCATGTCTCAAAAAATGCTTCGTTAGGAAAAACAGGGTGTGAACGTTTAATCGAAAAAATATATTTTTTTAAATATTTCCATAATTTTGTATACATTGCAATGATATTTCGCACAATTTTAGGGCGAGCAGTAGTGCGTATTTTCCGCTGAATAGGATTGATTTACTTTAAGCAGCCACCGTTCTTCTTTCTCAATTATTTTTCAATTTTCTGTGCAATTTCGAAAAAAAAATAGCTCTTGATTTTTTTCATCAACAATTTTATTTGTCTATTAACGTGAGCTCATAGACAAATTGTTGACGAATAAAAATAATAAAATAGCTTTAAATATGGTATATTCTAATATAAAGGAAAATTTTAAATACATTTCCTTAAAATACACCAAAGGTATTTCTGAGAAAATTGCTACATACCTCATAAATAAATATAATTTAAGAACTTCATTTTAAACCAATTCAAACTTGAGTAAATTCATTAAAAATAATAAAGAGTGTACACAAAAAGATGATAAATCGGGGGTTTATAAGTTAACCTGCGGTAATTGCCCTAAAGTTTACATAGGACAGACTGGAAGAACTTTCCGACAAAGAATTTGTGAACATTTGAAGAGTTGCCTCAATAATAAAAGTAATTCCACATATTCTAACCATTTGTAAGAAAGGGGACATACTTTCAAACATAATTTTGAAATTCTACATATAGAAAGTGAAAGTAATGCCTTAACCTGTTAGAATCCATAGAGATAAATAAACACAATAAAATTAGAATATTACTTAACGAATAATTAGATTTAAATAACTCACCTCTGTTAAATATATTCAGATAAGCTGGAATTTGCGAAGACCCTTTTTTGGGTTTTAGTGCTCAATAAAAATTTATTGTACTTACTGTAATATAAATAGCAACGGATCTCGGAAACAAGCTTAGTTATTCAAAATGTAAACCTGCCTGATGATGCTACTGTGATAGCGAAACGGTTGTTGTAAACATAACAATAAAAATTTGTGAATATCAGAATAACCTTATTTAAATATTATTTAATATGGATTTTCACCAAATAAGGACTGATTAAATTTAATAATAATATCGATGCAATTATAAATTTGATTGTTTCCCAGAAAAATAACTTATTTTGTTTAAAAAATGCTAGTTTTGCAACTCTGAGTCTCTCTAATGGGTAGACACCGACCCTGCTTCTAGATGAGCTCCATATCTGAACCATAGCACAAATATACATTTGTAAACACTCTGTACAAATCTACTGTATTTTACCAGTTTTCTCCATCCATTCATTATCATAATAGCATGGAAAAATCATTCTAATAATACAGATAGTGCCCCATATTTTCTATTCAGATAATTTCTACCATCTTACTTTGTAGGTACCTGTCATTAAAAAATTTGAATGCGAACGTGAACACATTAAAGAAACGGTATCATAGATAATTATAAGTCACAAATATAGAACTCAATGTGCAATTAAAACTAATTATATATCTTTAGGAAGGAATTCACACGCTTTGGAATGAATCAGTGAAATGTGCGTATGAGATATTGAATAAAAACCACGTACAAACTCTAATACATTTTCCCGTTTCAAACACGCAGAAAATAATGATTACTATCCTTCACTTGTCTTCGCTACGACTGAAATACCAATTAGTTTAGGTCATGATTGTACTTCTGAACCTTTAAATCGAATCTGTAACAATTTAATAGAGGCAGTTTGCTTGAACTGAATTAATAAAAAGAAAATCATATGGTGAAATTATGAAATTTATTTGGGAATTAATATTCTTTGAAAATTTCCGAATTATAGTAGATACTCAAAATGGAATTCCGTGCTTTCCTCTGTTGGAGTTTGATTTCTTCACGACGAATTTCTGAATAATCGTAAAGAATGAAACTTTACTACAAATGAGCTTAAATTGCACTTCTCTTGATTACGTGTACAAAATGGCGAATGCGCCGTTTCATTAAAATTAGGAGTTTCCTTTCCAAACTTGAGTTCTGAAGAACAAGGTTATGGTACTCTGAATACTTGTAAATTCTTGAGAAAAAAAACGTATATATTTAACAGACAACCACAAGTTTTTTGTGTTTGCCCTTTGTGCCACCGATAAGTTTAAGTAACTGTATTTATTGGGTTGTTCGGAAAGTATTACCGTTTTTTCGGGAACATGAAAGACAATTTTCATATAATGAATAAATATTTTATTGAATTATATATTGGCCATTCTGGTATATTCGCCATATTTCTGGTAGTAGCATGATTCCACGCTCATAAACTTTTCTTTTGATTAATTCTGACCTTTTCTATTGAAGTGCATTATTCAGTTTGTCCAGCTGATAACAGCAGTCTTTCGAATTAATTATTCTATTATCCGGTAAAAGCTCAAAAAAAAAAAAGATTACGTTAAAATCCCTCCAAACGAACAGAAAATTTTTTTTATGGATGTTGCCTTTTGAAATGCTTTGAGCCGGTTCATCTTTTTAGCTTCATGATCTCTTGCGTTTGACATTATTATATACAACCCATTAATGTATGCTACAAAAATGAATCATTTTCGTGACGTTTGAGAAGCGAATCACAGACGTCAACGCGGCAACACAAATTTCTCTAGGTGAGAACATGGGGAATCCATATATCTAGTTTCAAGACTAAACTCAGGCCTTTCAAGTAGTCATAAACAGTAGAATTCGATAAATTCATCCTCTGACCGATCTCACGTATTGTTATTCGCTGATTTGCATCAACTTATGCTTTTATTAGCTTCAACCAGCCTTCCGGAACGTGGTGTACATCTTCGACATCAAAATTGGCGGATCGAAATTTTGCAAACCAGTTTTGACAATGGCATACTGTCAACACATCTTTTCCGTACACATGGATTAATTTCTTTCTGGCTTGAAAAGCATTTTTACCTTTTCTATAGTAAAAAAGTTAAAAGCGATGAAAATACTGCTTATTGACCTCCATATTTAAAAGGGCACTAACCAAAAACACTAATTGAATTTTTCACACACAAGCCTTGCTATAGCAGCTCTTAAAACGTATAATGATTATGTGGCTTAAGTTTGAAGTTGTTTCCGAAAAAAAAAACAATTAAATACTCCGTCGGGAAAAACCAAAAAAACTTTCGAACGGAAAGAGCATGAAATTTTCGAGATAGATTTGAGGCTTGATATTTCTACGAGTTCGTTAGTGGGCAAAATTATTCCGATGGTTTCGCAGGCATTAGCATTCTCAATGTTTTCCAAACCACAAATCTGAAATCTGAAAGTTGGAGCAAAATGATAACGCGCATAATCGTGCAATATTTCGTGCAGATCGACAATCAGATGATTCAAAATTAAAAAAAAAATTGTGAGCTGGGTAGCGATGATTGGTACCTAAAACATAGTAAGAGTCCTACAGCAGAAGTTGAATTTATCATTTAGATGTAAATTAATGACAAAACGTGTCATGTAAAATTTTGGGAAGACCAAAAAAATTTTTTTTTGAGAAGAGCAGACTTGAGTGCAACTGAAACCTTATCAACAGTTCTACTGATTGGATTTAAATTAAGCATTAAAATGGAAAATAATGACAAGAAATCAAGTGCTAAATTTCGCTAGAATCGTTGGTGATTTGAACAAGAGCGGAAAGACTGACTTCACGTCAGAGCTTCTCACCATTTTTCTTACAGAACTTTAACTGATTAATTGAATGATTTTTATGATTCCTTTATAATGGAATATAATTACAATATAAGATCATAGGATCATAGAAAAAAATGTGTGATTCATCAAAAGATATACGATTGATTTTATAATTTATCAATTATTGAATGCCACAAATTCAATCAATATATAAGTAATTTGATTATTCATTGCACATATGTGTTCAAAGAGCTTCAGTCAGTATTTTATTCGCTATTTCTTTGTTTCAAGTGGAGCTTGAAAAATATCTGATTTGAACTCATAAAAAATTAACCATTAGGGAGATAAGATAGGATAAATTGAATATTTCCTTTATTTAGAGAATTTTCAATTATATAGCTAATCAGTCTTTCAATTTTCATCTTCCGCATTCCTCTTTAAACAAAGGTATATTCCCTATTTTCTCATGACTTCTAATTATGTGCCATCTTTAACGTTCTTCCATAAATCTTCCATTTTCATTAAATCTGGTTTTACAGTATTTGGAATCTTTATTTTATTTAACTTCTAGACATTCTTGTACTTTGTTGATTTATCAGCAATCATGGTTTTATAGTTTACTAATTTGTGTTTACCATTACTATTCCTTCACCACAAGTATTTCCTACCTATTCTCAAATAGCTTTTTTCGTTTTTTAATGAACTAATTCTTGAGTGTCATTGGTTTTTCGTACTCTTATTAGAGTGCCTGTCATTCTGTCTACATCTGTTTTTTACGAATGTTGGTGTTGAAACAGGTAACAAATTATATTGTTAATTATTGTTTTTTAGAGTGATAGAACTTTCGATAGGGACTGTGATTTGACAGAAGGCAGAAGCCATGTTATTTTGACATTTCTGTTCAGTAAGGATTGACAAATTATCATGGAAAGACTCACGCCGCAACAACGTTTACAAATTGATGAAATTTAATTTCAAAATCAGTGTTCTATTCACCAAACTTTTAGAGCACTTCGTAAAATTTATGGTTTAAATAATCGTCCATCACAGCAGTTTATTCGTCGAACTATCGATAGATTTCGGACAACAAGACGAAGAACTGTACGTACAGAAGAAAATATCGCTGCTCTAAGTTAATAATGATCCAGACTTGTCTATTCGTCGACGTTCACAACAAGTTGGACTCTGTGCATCCACGACATGGAAAATTTTGCGTAAAGATCTAGGTCTACACCCATACAAGATCCAACTGGTTCAAGAACTAAAGCTACTTGACCATAATAAGCGTCGTTTGTTTGCTGATTTGGCCCTAAAACAGCTTGAAGTTGATCCACTTTTTCATCATAAAATTGTGTTTAGTGATGAAACTCATTTTTGGTTGAACGGCTATATAAACAAGCAAAATTACCGTATATGGAGTGAAAACAATCCTCGAGAACTTCTGCAGGTTCCATTGCATCCTGAAAAATGCACTGTATGTGTGCTTTACACGCTGGGGGCATCATCGATCCATATTTCTATAAAAACGATGCTGGAGATAATGTTACAGTGAATGGTGCTCGTTAGAGATCCATGATCAATGTTTATTTGTTTCAAAATTTTAATGGTATCAACCCAGAAGTGTTTTGGTTTCAACAAGATGGTGCTACACCTCATGTTGCTACCGTAACAAATGATTTATTGAAAGTAAGATTTGGCGATAACATTATTTCGAGAAATGGTCCAATTAATCATGCGACATAACTTCACTGGATTATTTTCTTTGGGGTTATGTCAAGTCATTAGTTTATGCTGATAAACCAGAAACAATAGACGCTTTGGAAGCCAACATAACTCGTGTTATTGATGAAATAAGGCCTGAATTACTCGAAAGTTGGTCTGGTCGAATGCGGTTCCTCAAAGCTAGTCGTGGTGGACATATGCCGGAAATTATTTATAAAACATAAATGTCATAAAATTATCTTTCAAATAAAAAGAAATTGGCTTCAATGTTAATTTAAATGTGTTTTACCTCAATTTAAAGTTCTATCACTCTAAAAAAACAGCCGATACGTTAAATTCCTACTGAAATCAGAGTTAGATAACTGAAGATTTAATTTATGTGTTTTGTTATTACACGAAAGTAATATTGATATATTTGAAAATAAAATCAAGACTAAATTTTCAGAAAATTATTTTGAAGGAATGAGATTTTAACAAAGAGAAAAAAGTTCATTACTTCTGATAACTAAACTAATATAAACCTTTAGATTATACGTTGTAAAACATGGGAATCGAAGTACTCTATATCGTTATTAATTTTATGATAAGACTAGTACATTTTTGATGATGTCTTATTGCAAAATCTGAATAGAAGACAATGAGTGAACATTCAAAATAAAATTTAAATATAGAAAGAGAACATTTTATAAACCCTACATAAATTAATTTTTTTGGTTGACTGAAGAGCATTTGTTATATAGATTTTCAAGTATTATCCCATAGACTGTATTTTAGTTTGAGTTGTTTGTATGGTGCATTTTTCATTTCAAAATTTGTTGGTCGACATTTTTTCCGCAAAATAATATTGTCTCGACCATGTGTGAATTATATTATCCATCATTTTTCTTTATCTGTAAAGATTTCTTTCATATTTATGAATATTTGAATTATAACATGTTTTTGGTTCAATTTTTTAAATCAAATACAGTACGTACAGGTTAACGAATGTTGAGTCTTTACATTTGAAATTAAATATTTACGTTTATCAACCATAAACTCAGTAAATTTGGTTTTTATTTTTTTATGAATTTAATACTGAAAATCAATAAAATTCTAGCTGTGAATTCATTTTTCAATATCACCCATTCTAAAGGGTTTTCAATGGGAACGCTCCATTTTCAAATTGACATTACTCACGCATGGCAGTAATTTTTTATTTGTGACATTAACAGTTGTATTGTCTATCAGTTAGTCATGAAAAGGTACGCACCCAACAACGTTCACAAAAAATCCAAATTTATTATGAAAAATTGGTATCTGTTACTCTAACTTTACGTACTTTAACTCCAATTTTTGGTCGTTATAATCGTGCGAATAAAATAACAGTTGAACGTTTAGTGAGGAAGTTTGAGACAAATTTTCTACTTCATGATCTTAAAGTGCCATTGAAACAAAGAAATGCAAGAAGTGAAGAGAATATTGCTGCCGTACGTGAAAGTGTTCGTGAAGACCAAAATTGATCGATTTCGCGACGTTCACAAGAAATAGGTATCTCCTAGATGACTTCGTGGCGAATTTTACGAAAAAACCTTGGTCGGTATCCATACAAAATCGTTTTAACGTAAGAACTCAAACCAACAGATCATTTATAGCATCGTGTATTCGGAGATTCGATTATTTCAAGAAATAGACCGATACATTTTCCGCCTCGTTCCTGCGATTTAACTCCATTGGACTTCTTTTTGGGGTTACATTAAGTCATTTGTTTACAGCAATCATCCAGCAAATTTGGACGATTTACAGATCAATATTGAAAGAGTATTTACTTACATAAGACCTGATTTGTGTGAGAGAGTCATGGAAAATTGAGTTCAATTATTTCATTCCTGCCAGCGTTTCAGCGGTGGACATTTAAATGATGTTTCATTCCATAATTTATGGTATCCATTGTACTTTGTAATGCAATAAAAATTTCAATAAATCTCAAATGAATAATGTGTTTTATTTACAAAGCAAAATGGGGCGCTGTAAATGAAAGACCCTTTATTTTGGTACTTTTGTGAAATGATTGGAAGCAAATTCAGAAAACTCTATGGTTAGATTCTTTACCATCTTATCAAAATTTTTTACAATATGAACAAAAGTAGAGAATATATTTAACTGAGGTATAATATAAATATAGCAAATGTTTTGTTGATGGGTGTAATAATGACGAAGGCACTTTGGTGATTATGTGACTGTTTTCTTCATTACGACAACGTCCTGCACATACAGTGATCCATCATTTGGCCTCTTAGAGATGATCTCTTGTACTCCACCCTATTTTTTTGCTAGGCCTATCCATGCGCGGCCTTTTTCTACACCGGAGAATGACGAAAAATTCGAAGAGGAAGCCTTTTGGTGAGTATAAATGATGAAAACAAACAGGATATTGGGCGATATCAAAGTTGAAGAATTCCAGAAATTTAATGATTATAACTTCTGAAAATAAATTAAAATAATGTCGTATAAGTACCACTTATATCATGACATAAAATAAACATTCATTATAAGACATCCGAATGGTATAAAAAAATCCAATAAATAAAAATTATTAACCAAAATCCTATAAACTAAATATTTTGAATAGACAAAATTTTGTTTCTGCTGATCAATCTTATGAAAACCAATATCTTTCAAAAATATCCCACATAATCCTAAGAATTTCATCATAAAACTATCTTACTTAGACTATTCAATATTATTGGATATCTAACCAAGGTACCTTATATAAAAACTCAAGATATGTGAAACATTACCGAAAAACAAGTTTTGAGATCGACTTTGCTTCGTCAGTATTCAAATAATTCATATTCAAAAAATATAACATCAATTAACAACAAATATTCACTTACCCTTCAAACTTCTAGAGACAGTTCTACCGAAATGAAACCTTTAAATGTGGTGAATAACGGTTCACTACACTCAAAAATATATCTGTGGTTTACCACAGGTTATATAAGGTACCTTGGTTAGATATCCAATAATATTGAATAGTCTAAGTAAGATAGTTTTATGATGAAATTCTTAGGATAGGATTATGTGGGATAATCTTGAAAGATATTGGTTTTCATAAGATTGATTAGCAGAAACAAAATTTTGTCTATTCAAAATATTTAATTTATAGGATTTTGGTTAATAATTTTTATTTATTGGATTTTGTTATACCATTCGGATGTCTTATAATGAATGTTTATTTTATGTCATGATATAAGTGGTACTTATACGACATTATTTTAATTTATTTTCAGAAGTTATAATCATTAAATATAATCTTTTGGAATTAAATATGTAGAAGGCTAATTTTTAAAATTTTTAAAAATTTTTTAAAATATTTATATAATTTTATATACCTTCTATCAAGAATTAACCTCTATTTATGTTAATTCCAGAAATACTTCAAAGAGTGGGAAAAAATAATTTTCTGATGTAGCACATCTAATGGAGAAGTAATTGAAGGAATTTTGATGAAAAGTTGATAAATAAATCCTTCATAATATCTTGGCTTCCACATATAGCCAAATCTAATACTCAGTTAACTTCAGTGTGGCGAGGCACATATGCTAACCTCTCCAAGATTTCTGCACTTCGCAGTAACATAAAGTGTTTTTCCGATATGCTCGTAACTTCAAACGTCCCATACTACAAAGAAGGCAGGAGACATTAAAGGCCATAATATGACCATTTTCATGACCACGGTTCTCCAAGCATGCCTCGTAACACTTTATACACGCACTCTGTCAATAGAACTATTGTAGTCGAAGAGAAAACGGCTCGGGTACGTTCAAAAAAACCGGATTTCAGCGCAGCGTTCAACTTATGAATCCTCGCAACAAATTACGTTGATTTAGAAGACTCTTGTCTGGCATTCCTCCGGGCCAATCACACAAATTGCTCGAATTTCGAGTGTCGTTTTTCTTCGTTAAGAGGGATTGTATGGATCGTGAATTCGGTGGTTGGACGGTTGTGATTTATAGGGAGTTTAACTAATCGGTGGGTTCGTTTGTGGGTTGTTTTTTTTTTGGTTGTCGATCTGGCCGACTGCTTTATCTCCGAAATTAATTTCGATATCGCCTGACGGGCTGATCTGACTTGTGTGGTTGGATGAAACAGACTGAATCAGGTAGAAATGATTTTTTTTCACAATCTTAAGAATGCTGCAAATTTGACAGTATCTTGGAAATTATTTCACCGTGGCTTTCAACACTTTTTAATACTCTACCAAGGAATATTATATTGGACGGCTGAAAAATAATGACTCAAGCAATTTGGTAATGTATCTTGCAGAACCAACTTCGCTAGTATTCTGAATTTTCCACATTAATTTCTAATAGTTTGGATAGAAGATTCACCCTTTCGGTAATGAATTATTGATATTTTCCAGTCTTGTTCAAGCGTACATCGACTCATTTCGGTAATGTCAAATATTACACTAACTTTTAATCAAAACACGGATAATAGAAAAATTGCTAGAATCGAAATAACCACTTGTTCAAAATGCAAACTCTATATGGCCCACCTTTTATCAATAAAAACTGGAGGTGGATAAGGATATATGGTCATTATTATTTAGTTTCAATACAACTTCTTCAGATTCGATCATTTACTAAATTTATTATTTTACGACTGAGTTGTTTCTTCTTCTTTAAGGTAATGCAGAGTCTATTTTATTCCTGAGAATAAAGCTCACAGTGGACTGTTAATTTAATGAAAATATTATTTATTCTCTTCTAAAATATACTTAAGAATTCTTGATCAAATAGGAACTTAATGAACTAGATGAAATCTGAGGTTCTATGTAGAGTGTCTTTTTATTTTCAAACGCATTCATAGAAAATAATAATAATAATAATAGTTTATTGCCATCAAAAATTTACATGGTTCGTCCCCTTAAAAATTTCAAATAATAATATAATTCAAAAACTTTTCTGTAGAATGAAAGGCATTTGAAATCAGTATATTATTTATTCTCTTCTTGAAAGCTCGTTCGGGTAGTTCCCTTATTTCTGGTGGTAACTTGTTATACATTTTAATTCCCCAGTAGGTCGAGAAGTTCTGAGTGTTCTTCTTTCTATGCAGCGGTGTAATAAGATCGTTTTTGTGCCTTGTGTTAAACGTGTGATATGTTCCATTCCGCGTAATGCTGGTTCTGTTCAGATGCGCATATCTCAAGCATTCCTTGATATAAAGTGATGGAAAGGTTAGTACACCATAATTTACAAATATTCGCTTGCAGGAGTCTCTATTCTTCATTCCATGTATGATTCGAATGGCCCTCTTCTGTAGAATGAAGACTCTGGAAACATCAGATGCATTACCCCATAGGAGTATACCATACTGCAATATACTTTGAAAAGTTGCAAAATATGCAGTTTTCATCATTTCGTGAGTACCACTTTTCTTCAGTTTTCTCAGCAAATGAAGACTCTTTGATAGCTTTTCACAGATGTAATCAATATGCGAGGCCCAATTCAGTCTGTTGTCTAAGATGATTCCTAAAAATTTGGCACTCGCCTTACTTTGCCTACTTCTAAATTCAAATTTTATAGTTTTATCCGAATTCAACTTAAGCGAGTTCATTGTGGACCATCTCTCAGCTTCCTTCGTAGCTCGTTCTATTTTATTTAAAAAGTCACCTGATCCTTTTGAGCTTATTACCACAGAAGTATCATCACAATAGATGCATAAGCTGCTACAACACTGAAAGCTTATATCATTAATGTACACTAAAAAAAGAACAGGTCCCAGTACCGACCCCTGAGGTACTCCACAATCAATTTTTTGTTCAGTAGACATTTTTCCATTACAATGAACACTTTGATATCTGCCCTCCAAATACGTCTTCAACATTTTGAGTACGGTTCCCCTGAAACCACACAATTTTAGTTTCTCAGCCAATATTTCGTGGGATACAACATTAAAAGCCTTGCTCAAGTCGAAATTCAGCATCTCAACAAACTCATCATTATCCATTGCTTCGATAATTATGTTACTTGCTTCCATCATCGCTGTAGTTGTACTTCGATCTTTTCTGTATTCGTGCTGACATTTATTCAATAAATTCTTTTTCTCCATCCATTTCATCATTCTGTCTTTTATAGCAATCTCAAAAATTTTTGATAGGCTATTGGTCTGTAGTTGGTACATTCATTTTTATCTCCATTTCCTTTATAAATGGGAATAACTTTCGCAGTTTTCAGCTCATTCGGAAAATAGCCTTCCTGGAAGCATTTATTGATTAGTATTGAAATTGGATAACTAATATCCTCACTCAAGACTTTCAAAATTTCAGGTTTAATATCAAAAACATCTGACGAGACTTTTGACTTTAAAGATGATATTTTTTATCTTTTTGATCTCATTTACTGTGCACTTTATGTTCCAAAAATTTATTGTCATATCGAATTCATTCCCAAAACTTGAAAATCGTTATTTTAATTCATAACTATACTACTCTGTCAAGAAAGTACCAGGAATTTTCAATTAAAACAACATTTTTACATTTAATCGTCAAAATTTATTGAGTCGCCTTCTAAATAGGCTCCATTTGCTCCAATACATCTATGCCAACGGCACTTCCAATTATCGAAACATTTTTTATAGGCGCTTTCCGGGATGGACTTTAGCTCTCGCGCCGAATTTTGTTTTATGGCTTCAGTCGACTCAAAACGGGTGCCACGAAGGGGCAATTTTAGTTTTGGCAAGAGGAAAAAGTCGCAGGGAGCCAAATCCGGCGAATACGGTGGTTGCTGAAGCACGTTTGTTGAGTTTTTGGCGAGAAAGTCAGTCACAACCGTAGCTCGGTGAGAAGGCGCGTTATCGTCATGTAAAATCCACGAGTTGTTCGCCCACAAATTTGGCCGCTTCTTACGGATACGCTCACGCAAACGTTTCATAACGCCTAGGTAATACTCCTTGTTTACCGTCTGACCCTCTGGAACGAATTCGTAGTGCCCACGCCACGGATATCGAAGAAAACAATGAGCATCACCTTAATTTTCGAGCGGCTTTGGCGTGTTTTTTTCGGTTTCGGCTCATTTTTTGCCACCCATTCCGATTATTGCTGGCTTGTTTGCATATCGTACTCGTAGACCCAGGTCTCATCACCAGTTATAATGCGTTCCATGAATGTAGAATCGGAATTACAGCAATCCAGCATGTCTGAAGCAACCTGTTCGCGGTGACGTTTTTGAAGAAAATTCAGGTCTTTCGGTACGAATCGTGCGGCCACCTTTCTCATGCCCAAAATATCATACGATTAAAATCGTACGTGCGGACTCGTGGGATATCTTAAGATCATGTGCTATCTCTCTCAAGCTGGTACGACGGTTTTCCAGCACCCTTTCCTTAATTTTATCGACGTTATCTTCGATCGAAGCCGTCGATGGGCGACCACTTCACGACCGTCCTTGAAGGCTCTGTACCACTGATATGCACGAGTTTTCGATAGAGCATTATCACCAAAGGCCTTTTGCAACATTTTCAATGCATCGGCACACGAAAATTCATTTGCAACACAAAAATTTAAACAAATTCTTTGCTCAACGTAATCACCCATAGTAAAAATCGGCACACACTCTGACATCGACTGACTTAATCAGCTGTTGCAAACACACTAGTTGACAGATCCCGCTCAAGCTTGGCATAGTAATTAAGGACAGTGGTACCAACCTAGGAAAAAAAAATTTTACCTGCCTCATTGCCCCGCCAGATTTAAATCGATAATTCCCGGTACTGTCTTGACAGAATGTATATAATATTGCAAACGTCAAAACATTTTTGTTTAATTTTATTACTTTATCTTTATAAGAGTTGTATAATATAAACAGTTAATATGTTTATAATACATATCTCCTATTTATTAACTGAATGATTTCAAGTAAGACATGTTTGAGAAGTAACAATATCATGACAAAATAACTTTACAGATCGTTTCTTTAAGAATTCATAGGGAAATTTTCAGTTGACGTTGAGAAATTACTCCTGGCAGAAAGCTATTTGTGTTTTTCATTGGGGTAGGACGATTATTGATGAGGTTCTTCATCATCCATTTGTGTTCGATGGAATACAACCAATCGACTGGTATTATGGTATCTTCAGCGGCATCACGATCGGTCTGTGATTCTATGGTTAGCACCAGAATTGCAACGGATTGATAAATACCACTTTGAGTTGGTCACAACGTTTAGGATCACTTCAGCGGAAAGTTACCTATGCTGTTTGGTTATTGTGAAAAAAATATAAAATTAATTGTTCTTCTGTTCCAATTGAACTAGATATTCTCGTGGATTGTAATTCACACAAAAATCTTATATGACATTATTTCAATTTAATTCCTGAAGTTATAATTATTAAATATAATTTTTTGAAATGAAATATGTAGAAGGCTAATATAAAAATATTTAAATAATTTTTTAAACATTAGAACATTGAAAAATTCCGATCAAATTATAAATTACAAGATATCATACCACAAATATGACAACAAAACGTAAGATGCTCAAAGAAATTGTGGCTCTGGAGCAAATATTAAAGGAAATGCAAATCCATTAAACGCTTTTCTAAAGTCTGTGTTTGCATCGGTATAAATTTAAATTCACATAAGCATATTTGCTGAACAGACTCTAGAGTAACATGAATTTGATGCTGATTTTTTTCATTGAATCAGTTCTTTGCAAAAGAAAATTGTGTTTCTTAATGCGAATATAATCCAACGGTAAATCCACGAGAAGTCCGCTCATTTAAAGAAAGCTACTGTGATTAATGATATCATTGGAATTGAAATTTTCTAAATGATGATTGATTGATTGAAGAAATTATACTTATACCCCTAGATCTCCTATAAAGATCTAGTACAGCTTGTGAGAGTTCAATTAAAAAAAAATTAAGTATGTAATTCACATGTTATTATTAATGGACCTCAAAGAAATCAATCTTTTTGTGGATGGGAAAATGTTAAGAAGTTTCTTCAATACGGCAGATTATCGTAGATGTATCTACCTTGGATTGTGGACATGTTGCACGGGTACTGGGTGCTGGATAGACACAAGTGATAGTTAATAGGTTCATTTGATGTTCACTTTGATACGAAAGCCTTCTGTTGATTGTCATTATACTTGGGCAATTTTTGGCTTGAATTACCCTTCTATCTTGAATGAAGCTAAAACAACACCTGAGTAATTTCTATCTTGAATTACCCCATCGACATATTCAGCTTGTACTTTCTTGCTTGAAGCAAAATTCTGAATATTCCTGTAGTAAAAATAAACTCATATTGATAAAAACATCCTAGAAATACATGTTCCTAAGAGGCATTGGTTGCTGTCAAAACAAACTTGAGAGAGATCATACGAGAAGAGAAGAGGTTGTATGTTTCGTTCTCAAAACTCAGTTTACAGTTTCTACCACAAAGTATTCGTCAACATAGAGTACTCACTTGTTCTTCTTCTTAAAGGTAAAAAAAATGTTTAAATCAGAACAATTGAAGGGTACGCAGACCATAATATGAAAACATTTCATATCATTCCTCTACGTCACCCAAGCCTCAATTTGAAATTGAAAAGAGGAGAATCTATGTTAACTTATTTTGTGATGAAGATGAAAAATGACAATACGACATAGTACAATATAAAATAGTTTTCATAGAATAAAGAGGATCGAGATGCATAGTATATTCCCTGTATATCAGAGTTCTAGAGCAAAACTGTGAATCGAATCCATATCAACACATAAGTTGTTTCATATAAGATTCAAACCATCGACTCATGTAGTTTCTAAAAGAATCTTATTTGTATAAACTGCTATGTCATTCATTTTTTGTATAACTCATTATATCAACACAAATTTTCAATAGCAGAGAATTGTTGGCAAGGCTAAGACTGAAATATGAATTGATTGTTTTGAGTTTTTTCAAGGTTATTCCAAATATTTTACCACCATTCATCATAATTTATTTGTTTAGGTTGATACTTATTTCAATTACTAATAAAATTATGCCACTGTAAATGTTAAGTTGATTACAAATTAAAAAATTGTTTCCATTCGAATATTACTATCAACTATGAATATTATTTATTTGGACCTTTAACTCCATAATGATAGATTCAATGTACTCAAATTTGAGGCTTGTCCTTCCATTTTGAATAGTTGTATTATATAAAATAATTATCTTCACAATAACAGACGTTTAGTACCGCTATTATTTAAAGGTGAATCGTGCATCCAAATATTATATCTGCATTTAATTCATTTCACTTATCTTTTTCATGCTAATATTCTTAATGAAATTTTGAATATCCTACAGATTTAATTTGCTAACCTCCTACAAATTTTAATTTAAAAAAATTTTTATTCAAAAGATTTTAGAATTTAAATAAATAAATGTCGTTAGAAAACACTGTTTCAATTTAGTAGGCATATATAATTAACACTCATTCCACAGTACCAAAAGGGAATGAAAGAATTAAAAAAAATGCAAATTATTAATTAAAATTACTAAATAAATACTTGAAGGGTACAAAATTTATTTTCGTACCTTGTTTTAAAGGTGTCCATAAAATACTTTGCAAATTTCTGTGACGAACATAGAATACGTAGGATTTTTAAAAGTTCACTTCATTCTAGTGTTTGTTCAGATAAGTACATTCATTTTGTCTGGTAAGATATTTTTTGTTAATTATTTTTGTTTTTTAAATGTGAGGAAGGGGTTATAAGTTTCCCTTGTGGGAATTCTAAATTGCTTTTTGAAGATGTTCTGCACGTTTTAAGCATTTTTTTGAAGAAACTTATTTCGAGCAAGTTGTTTTTGAAGAAGTTATTGAAGTTATGTTTTGCATTTTTAGAAAGGAATTTGGTTTTCATAAAACAAGGTACGAAACAAAGTTTTGAACCCTTCAAGTATTTATTTAGTAATTTTAATTAATAATTTGTATTTCTTTGAAATCTTTTATACCAGTTTGGTACTGTGTACTAAGTGTTAATTATATATGTCTACAGAATTCGAACAGTGTTTTATTCGATTTAATTCTGAAAGTTTTTGAATGAAAATATTTGGAATTAAAATTTGTAGAAGGTTAACAGAATAAATCTGTATAATATTTTAAATTTTGTTATAATCCTTCTATAAAGAAAAAACTTATATATAATATTATTAATATTTGTGAATGAAATTATTCAATTTGTGCAGTACATCTGATTGAAAAAACTGCAGTTGTCTCAAAAAGCTCTTTATCGTATTTTCTTCACAAAATTTGCTCAGATCTTTCTAGGATCTTATCAAAAGTACTCGAAAAAATATTGTGTCGTAACTTCTAAGTTTTAATGGGAGTACCTTTAATTTGATCAAATCAAATATGTTCAGACTGATGAAGATGATTAAACCGAAAACGCTTCCAAACTTAGTTATACGTAGAATGTGACCAGGATATTTTTTATCCTGGGGAAATGAAATATATCCAAGATGAATTGCAAATATTTGATCGAATTCTTCTTTGACAAGAGCTCATTCATTTTTCCAACCAAATATTGATGCTAGAACAACATCATTCCAATTACTGCCTACTGATTAGAATCACACATCAGATAAGACTTCTGGAATAATTACCAGTCATATTGATATTATTGAGTACGAGTATATATGATGAGATCAATTCTCCCATGAACATCTCTCCAAGTGGCCACGATTTAGAAAGAGTGTTCTTCAGCAGAGCACTCGCCGATTAACTGTATATCTAATTGAAGTTAATAAATTAAACATTTTTCGAAAGTCACTCGCCATAGCTTGACTAAGTCACTGACGTATTAAGTGGTGTCTTAACGGAATATGCCGGAGATTATTGTTGGGATGGAATGTTATCACGTTCCAAGCAGAAGGAACTGTTATTGATATTCTTTGGAGGAACTGTAGGAAAAGAATATTCCATACAAGAATCGGATGTAACTGAGCATGCTGGTAAGACTGGTAGAAACAACATTCACGCAGGTAATTCTTGTTCCTTCTGAGAAGAGAAAATATGGATAGATTCCGATGTTTCAAATTTGCTACAGGTCGAGCCGAATTTAAGAAAAACTGAAAAAATTTTTTTCCAAAGAAGCGTTTTGTACTTAAATATATTAAGTGTCATGCTGGTACAACTCATGAAAAACATACGGCTATATTTTGGAACGAATAGTTAAAGTTTAATTTAAATTAAATACTAATGGTGCTATTTCCATTTTCCCAATTTATGAACAGTTTTATTCAGGTTTCTATATCAAGTAATGAAGTATGGATATAATAATTTTTGAAACATATTTTATCATTTTAAAAATATATTATAAGTGTTCTCAAAAGCAAGACTTTTTAAACAGGCCGTTGAGTTCAAGTTGTATGATTTTTTGTTTGAATTTCATATTATTGATATCATTAATGATCCAAATAAATGGTATTTGATATTTTATCGTGACACTCTTAGATCCCTCAGAAGCTGTAGCTTGTGAGAGTTAGAAGATGAATTTTGACCCAGCTGTGAAATGATGGCCTTTCATCCTAACGAGAAAATTTATTTTCTCGTCAAGATTCGAACCCGCAACGAACAAGAATCTCTGCAAAGGAGTCTGAAAGTGTTGAAAACTGATCTGTATTCGTTAATTTATGGCTCCAAACTATTTAAGTTATAGCTTCACAGATAACTAAATTTTTGAAATTTTAATTAGGCCATCGATACTTATGGTTTGCAGAAAAACCATAAGTTATTTGAAACATAATGAAATTAAATCAGAAATTACTTAGCTTTCCATCACTTTCAGCTACTGAATATACAGTAACTCGAGTTTAGTAGTGTTTACTACATTTTCAAACCAAATAAAATGAATTGTATTCCAGTCGTATCCAGCCTGTTATTTTTGTCTCGAATTTTCTAATTCTAGAACTAGAAAACACACTAGAAATTCTTAATGATTTGCACCATAACGTCAAATTCACTATGGAACCACAATGTGATAATAAAATAAATTTTCTGGACATAAATCTAATTATTAATAATGACAAAAATATATATTCAGAAAATCTACAACAACCATATGCATCTTTGCAAACCGTCCGAACACTCATAAACTTGTTGCTTACAGATTATAAATAGAGCATTTTCAACTTCTTTGAGTTATATAACTTTGAAAGGGGAATTAATACAATTAAAGAAATAGCCACAAAGAATCAATTCGAAACAAAATTATAAATTCATTTATAAACGAAAAAGAAAAATAACTCATTCCAAAACAGAAAATTATCGCAAAAAATTTCTAAAACTAACACATTTTGAATCGATCGCGCAAAAAATAGCTCTAATATTTCAGAAAACTTACATACAACCTAAACAAATTTCCTCTTGTGCAATTATCAAATTTTTATATTTGCTTGGAAAGTTTTTGTGCTTATAAGGAAATAGCAGGCCACACAAACGGGGGGCCAAGAGAATCGAATTTGACTACGACTTTTTCTACCCTAGAAGAACTGAAGAATACAAATTCAGAAATATTAGTTCGAGAAGAGGGAGAAATGTATATGTAAATCTTTATGGAGTACTTAATTATCGAAGGATATTTATGTATGTAAATGATAAAATCGAATAAGTGGTCATTAGTTCATGACAACAATCATTATGAACACGATTGATTGATGTTAATTATATGCAGATAGGATAGCAATAAGCAATCATTTACAATGCTACTGGATTCGATTCATCACCTTCTGACAAATTTTTCTCTTATTTACTTACTATATTCAGTTATTGTTTATTTAATCCATTCATTTATTCAGAAATAATGGGAACAAGAGGAAACAATCGACTTTCACAACTTTTATCAGTATACATTCTGTTAAGAAAGTACCGGGAATTATCGATTTAAATCTGGCGGGGCAATGAGGCAGGTAAAATTTTTTTTCCTAGGTTGGTACCACTGTCCTTAATTACTATGCCAAGCTTGAGCGGGATCTGTCAACTAGTGTGTTTGCAACAGCTGATTAAGTCAGTCGATGTCAGAGTGCGTGCCGATTTTTACTATGGGTGATTACGTTGAGCAAAGAATTTGTTTAAAGTTTTGTGTTGCAAATGAATTTTCGTGTGCCGATGCATTGAAAATGTTGCAAAAGGCCTTTGGTGATAATGCTCTATCGAAAACTCGTGCATACCAGTGGTACAGAGCCTTCAAGGACGGTCGTGAAGTAGTTGCCCATCGACGGCTTCGATCGAAGATAACGTCGATAAAATTAAGGAAAGGGTGCTGGAAAACCGTCGTACCAGCTTGAGAGAGATAGCACATGATCTTAAGAAATCCCACGAGTCCGCACGTACGATTTTGATTGATATTTTGGGCATGAGAAAGACCGAAAGACCTGAATTTTCTTCAAAAACGTCATCGTGAACAGGTTGCTTCAGACATGCTGGATCGCTGTAATTCCGATTCTACATTCATGGAACGCATTATAACTGGTGATGAGACCTGGGTCTACGAGTACGATATGCAAACAAGCCAGCAATCATCGGAATGGGTGGCAAAAAATGAGCCGAAACCGAAAAAACCACGCCAAAGCCGCTCGAAAATGAAGGTGATGCTCATTGTTTTCTTCGATATCCGTGGCGTGGTGCACTACGAATTCGTTCCAGAGGGTCAGACGGTAAACAAGGAGTATTACCTAGGCGTTATGAAACGTTTGCGTGAGCGTATCCGTAAGAAGCGGCCAAATTTGTGGGCGAACAACTCATGGATTTTGCATGACGATAACGCGCCTTCTCACCGAGCTACGATTGTGACTGACTTTCTCGCCAAAAACTCAACAAACGTGCTTCAGCAACCACCGTATTCGCCGGATTTGGCTCCCTGCGACTTTTTCCTCTTTCCAAAACTAAAATTGCCCCTTCGTGGCCCCCGTTTTGAGTCGATTGAAGCCATAAAACAAAATTCGGCGCGAGAGCTAAAGTCCATCCCGGAAAGCGCCTATAAAAAATGTTTCGATAATTGGAAGTGCCGTTGGCATAGATGTATTGGAGCAAATGGAGCCTATTTTGAAGGCGACCCAATAAATTTTGACGATTAAATGTAAAAATGTTGTTTTAATTGAAAATTGCCGGTACTTTCTTGACAGAGTAGTACATAATGAAATCAGAAAAAAGTAAAAATTAAATACCATAATATTCTTTTCCGAGGTTTTTTCAATACAAACTAGGAATAAAAATAAATGTTCACTTTTATTCATCAAATACATCTCTTCTACTAATAAACGGAAATATCCCCTATTCGATTTGAATTCTAGAAAATAATAACATAACTTTCAGAACGATAGGAATTTTTGAAAATATATTGAAATTTAGTTTCACTTCACATATGTAATAAAAGAGCTTTTTAATTTTTATCTTGTGGAATCAACGTTGTGAATTATGAAAAATGAAGGCTGGTCCATCTAGACTTTGCATTTTGAAGTATTGGTTACTTCGAGTCTGGAAACACTTTTGTCATTCGTGTTTCAAGAGAAAGTTTGCTTAATATTTGCATTAAAGAAATGGGTCGATATACGATTGAACAAAACTGGGAAATATAATAACATTTTCCAAATTGGTAAATCTTCTACCAAACGGTTAGTAACTTACATGGGAAAATTTTCCTAATTTCATGAAATTATGCATTGATTGGATGTGTTAATTCACATCTGAATACTAATTTGAACTCGAACGGATTTGTACTTTCGAGAATATTCGAAAAATAAAATTTCAAATCAGAATAACTAAGGAACCACTTGACTGATTCTTTGTATTTTTGAACAATGAATTTCAAGCCAGTAGGTTTTTCGTTCGGGAATTTTTAACCTCCAGTCGTCTGTGTGTACAGCAGCAAAGTTAGAATGTTTAAAGAACGGCTTTTGGACAAAACGATAGGATGCTGTTCCTTAGGGCAATCGCGTGAAAATTTGATAGTACTAGAGGAAAATTATTCGGAAATAACCCTGGAAGGCACCATATTCCTTTAACTTTTCTTGCTCCATTGACTGGAAATATTAAAAATTGTCTTCAGTTAGGTTTAAACCCTTGAATCTAACCATAATATCATATAAACTGGTAGAAGTTTTTTAAAGATTTAATATCATTGCTCCTGCATCTAATCATGTTATCTATCTTCAATTAACAGAATAATTGCAAAACCTCTACTGATCCCAATCAGAATCATCCTACTTATTTTAGCGGAATAAAAATGGTTTATGATCATTTATATACATTTATCAGGAATGTCTAGCGTATAATTAATGATACGGTGGACTGGTACGCTTTGAAGACCCTTCCGCTGATATTTACAAGACTTGCTCGGCAATGATTGGATTTCAGTCGGCGAAGAACAATAAACGTCTGCTCGCCATCGACGTCGATCAGGAAAAGATTTGCAGGGCATTGAGTGTTAGTTCGAGGTCCGGCATAAGGAAGGTGTACATATACCAAAACTCAAGGGAGTATAGTGGAAAACACTGTCAACTTTCTTCAACGGTTTAATATTTCACAATAAAAAATAAAAAATCTGATGAGTTAGAAGTATTTTTTTAAATTAATACCCATAGTTTTCAACCATTTGAAATATTAAAATAATATAGATTATTTCCACAATTCATTAAGTTAATGAAAATAGTTTCGCCAACACTATGACTTTGTTAAATGTGCATTTTGAACCAATTCTTAACATTACACATTCACTTCTCATATAGCTAAAAACTTGAAAAAAGAGGCGGTACAACTAACAATATTCGGAAATAAAAAAAAGAAATACTGATAAAGAAAAATATGCAAAAAGGGGATATAAATAACCATTAAACATATTGGGGCCAATCATCGGAGATACCGCAATAAGAAAAATTTTCAACAATGAGGATCTTGCAACATCTGTTTGGTCGTTGAGAAGAATTTTAAGGTTCGTAATACCTTGCTTCTAAAAATGTGAGTCTGGTACTTTTATTTTCAGAGTGGATAATATCATAGCAGTTGTTGAAATTATGTCCAAATTCTTTCAAATGATTGGCATATGTTGTTGAATGAGACATCTGACGTGGAACTCAGAGAAACGAATTCACGAAAACCAGCGGTTCGTGAATTATTTTCTTGAAAGATCTTCCTGTTTGACCAATATATACCATAGGGCAATCACTACAAGTCAACTTATAGACTAGAGTTTTATTGTCTTTATTTGTTTCTTCTTTATTATTTCTTATATGAATTCCTAAATTATTAAACGTTCTAAATGATACGTTCAAGTTAAATGTCATTTCAAAATACTTGGCATAATTATCTGTTATTTTATTTACGTATAAATGGAAAGATTTATACAGTTTGAGTGCCGATAGCTCAGTAGTAGAGCATAGGGCTCATAACCGGAAGATCGCGGCTTCGAATCCTGTTCAGGTTTCTAGTTGGATGGGTGTCGACCACCATTTCACTATTGGGTCGAAAATTCACAGTCCTGTGACCTAAAGTGACGCAAGATCGCAATAACGAAGCTTACCCATAACACAACTGAACTCCTAACTCACACAAACTGAAAAAGCTTCTGAGGGATCTTCAGAGAAGATCTACGAATATCAGGAAAATAATAAGGAGTATGTGCTATGGTAATAGAAAGTTCTAGAAATCGAAACGAGTATCTTATGGCTATGACAGTTTGTTTTTGCCAGAAAGAATGATCTGAAAAGAAGTTCAAATATCTTCCTGACCAGGTTGTCTTTGTATACCATTATGACATTATAACGTCTAATTGGGGTTAAATCTAGGAGATTGATTTTGTTATTTTCTTCTTTTTCTATTGTAAATTGTGTCTTATCATGAAAATCATTGAACTCACTTAAGACTTCATCCATCTTGTCTTGGGGTACAGCCATGATGCAATGGTCTGCGTATCTTCTGTTGAATAATAATTCAACCTTCAATTTCTCGATAACAAGCTCCTCCACCAATTCCATCACTAGTTGTGCAATAGGGATTGAGATTGGTGAGCCCATTGCACATCCACCTATTTATTGGTAAAAATCCATTTCGTATTGAAAATAATTCGTTGACAGCGTTAGTTCGATTGATAAATTCTCCATTACTTCTTTATTTATTTATTTTAGTTTGTAAATATTGTTTTCATCTATACACTATCACTTCAATTTAATACTATTGTATTAAATATGATTACCTCTATGTTTTTATATTAAGGTGTAAATATTAATTCATCTTTACTCTTTATGTAAGTATGTGTATGTGTTTGTTTATTTCAATTTATAATGACTTTATCTTTGCTACTTCAATTAAAGAATTTTTATGACATTTTGGAGGATAACTGAGCTATCTTCTTCTATATTTGTGATATTTGTGTTTTATTTGTACTTATATCTGTTTTGCTCTGACCTGTGAAAGCATTTCTTGCAATTGTGAAAGGCACCAATAAACTACCTCTCTCTTTCTCATAATGGCATCACACTCTATTTACACATATCCTCACCCATATCTAATAAGACCATTAGGTTTTCTTGCCAGCGACATCGATCAGAGTAAAATTAGCCGCGTATGGTAGTGAAAGCGAACAAAGAAGAGGAATTTGTCCAAGACCAATTGATTTCGCGTTCGCTTCTCTTCACAATTCTGCACTTGCGGCTAATTGTATTTACAGAATGATGGATTGACTCGTAAGAAGAGAGCAATCTTCGATGAATGCGTTGAAGAGATTGCAAATGGATGTTGAAGGATGGTTAGTTTTTGATCTTTGATATCTCAACAATAAGCAGAGGAGAAAATTGAATTTCTTAGTAAGGAGAATGATTTAGTTGGTTAGAGGAAAATTCGAGTTTAAATGGTTAAGTTTATGAATAGATGATTTATTGCTGGTTTAAGAAATGATAGATTATTCAAGCTGACGGTATTTTCGGAGTCTTATTTCGTATGGAATGTTGACTTTGCTTTCTTTATTCAGAATTATTCACACTATTCATGAAATATTATTTTGAACTTGCTTGATTGAGAGCAAGTGATTTTGATATCCTTATTAAATGCGCCAACTTTTCGTAAAGCCAACGTAGCACATTTTTTTCAGTACGCAAGGTTAAATTGGGTGAGGTATTAATTTTGAATATTAAACACCACCATAGGGCGAATTTTCGATTTTTTTTAAATTCCTGTTATTTTAAGAATACGTAACTTAGATTTTTTCTAAATTTTTTGTATAACTATTATGACTGGACCTAATATTCCCTACCGGCTTGACGTCTTCTTCAGGTACACTCTGTATAAAAGTTTGTCACATTTATCTATTTTATTCATCCTTATATTTAGGAACTCACATAATTTTGGTATATAGTGTATATATCATTAATTCAAATAACATATATTAAATCTCATAAATATATAATTTATATTGTGAAGGTTTTCAGAATATTTCCATTTTAATTTTTGTTTACTCTAAAATGTTGTGGGGAAAATGGAAGTCAACATCAATCAAAAAGACATTAATCATTCAGGGGCCCAAGAAGCTAAGCCATTAATTTATTGTTCAACTGTTATCTATGTCTGAATAAGTTTTGTAATTGACATCATTATCTCGTTACGAGCCAGTTGCAAATTGGTTTTTAGGCTGAAATTTAGAATGTAACGTATATATAATTTGGTGCATTTTGTAGTAAGTGCGTTTGGAAGAGAAAATTCACTGGGGAACTGAGCGAGAAATGATACCCAACCCTAGGTTCCTTGCTTTAGATTGGGGAAGTAAAAAACCACAAAACCAACAAATAGGAAATTCCCACGAGAACAGATTTGGAAGATTATATGGAACATATTTTTAATCTATTTCTTGAGACGAAGAAGATTGTATTTTGCCCATATTTAAAATATTCGATGAAGTATTTCTCTACTTTGTTATGAGTTTATGTAGAATGAAACAAAAAAAATAATTTTTTACTAACACTTTCTTATTGTTTCGCAGTGTAACTACATTTTCAGTGTGTATTAAAAGTTTTGGGGGTTTTATATTTTAATTGAGGAATGTTTATCTTCTGATTGTTTCGGTCTCTACTTGACGGAAATTCTTCGTATATGATCTTAAGTAAAACACTTAATTTCTGCTAATATTTATTGTTTGCACAATAACTGTTTCGTCAGTTACATTTTGACTTCATCAGATGAGTATGGTTACTAACTAACTACTTTTCGAGCTTTAGAGAATAGGATACAAGAACACCAGAATTCATTCGTTAAAAATAAATCGACTTCTACCTATGCCAACCACCTACAACAATCAGGACATGATTTTGACCATAATTTAGAAATTCTCCATATCGAGAACAAATGTTATAGACTGGACCTTTTAGAAGCACTATTAATAAACCGGCAGCATAAAAAAACATTCTACTCAACGACTAGACAGATTTAATTCGACCCCTGTTATTGAACCTTTTTGAATAAATTCTGAAAACTCCCAAAAGCAAATCTTCATGTTATCACGTTTCTTTTTTTTTAAGACTTGTATGTGAGGAGACCAATTATGTAAAAGTAGTTAGTTGCCATACACACCTGATGCAATCGAAATGTAAGTGACGAAACAATTGTTGTGTGAACAATAAATATTAGCTAAAATAAAGTGTTTTACTTTAAATCATTTTCTTGGGAACTTCCAGAAGTGAGATTTCTTAAGATTCAATCTTTCATTTAGGGTATTTATGACCACCGAGTCATTGCTATCCTCAAAAATCTCTGGTGATTCCAAGATGTCTAGCTTTTGGCCTTTTCGTTCCAGATGTAGGATTTCGAAATTATTTAATTCTGGAAAAATATTATTAGTTTAGAAAGAATATTTTGTGAGATATCTTTCCGATGCTTGACTGTAGCCTGATACTTCTTGAATATTTCTAAAAAAAATCATTCTGTTTAACTCAAATATATACCCCTTCATTCATGACAACTTAATCAAGCCCGTAATTTTTGTCATTATATTGAAGAAAACATAGAAAATTTTTTGATTTGGTAAAGGCTATTTCAATATTATCTGCTGAAATTAATCGAGCTATAATTTCTTGAATTGGCTCAGAATATGGTTATTATAAATAATAACTTATAAATTCTCTGATAAATAAACAGAAAAAACAGCTCATTATAACATTGGTTGCTAAAGCCAAACGGGATGAAACTACACAAAAATATTCAAGGAACGTTAGACGCTATTCAAGCTTATACATCTCTGAATTAATAGAGATTTTAAAGCACAGCAAAATATACAAACCTGTAGAATTCCAAATTTCAATATTTATTTTTGAAACTTATTAATTATATTGTTCTAACAGCTGAACGCAATTAGCCCACAATTCCCCTTCGCAGAGCCCTAGAAAATTTTGGACCAAAATCAATACATCTCGATCTGACAGAAAACATTCTTTCAAGTGATCGGCTGTCGAGCATAAGGCATCGTTTCCATTGTTCTCCCATCGCTACAATGCCAGGAATGGCATCGACTGAAGAGAAAACCAATTATTGGCCCTATTCATTAACGAAGCTCCGTTGTGTACTTGTCAGTCTTGAAAGTCTTCGAGTAGTGTTAAGTAGGAGGAACACAGGACCGATCATGTAAACAAGAATTCCTTCTGGAGCCTTGGGATGGGATACGGACTTTTCATAGGACGGAGTTTGTTATGTCTTAGTCAACATTTATCTTCTGACGAATGCATATTGAATTAGTTTCGTATTTGATCAAATAGGGGTTCTTTTGTTCATTAAATAAAAGTTTTTCACGTTCAGTAACGTGTACTGAGTATTTCTTATTTGCTGTTTTTCCATATGATGCACTTGAGAAAGATTAAAAGGTTTTATGGTAAAACTTAATTGGCAATATGTACTTCCATATCGAAACATTATGCGGCAGATATCATTTGAGCTGTCACATTTTTATTCAAGTTACGGGGTTCCCAAGTTATCTCTGGTCAAATTTCACAAGATGATTTTACGGGCAATTTGCAACAAAAAAGTTTCTATAGAGTATGGTTCAATTATCTTTTGTAGTAAAATTATTCAAGAGTCTATCTACTATTTTGTAATGTTTCACAGTTTTTTCACTAAATACATGGCATAACTTGAAAACTATGATTTTGCTCAAAATTCAATGTATGCCATTGGAAAGGGTGGAAAATTCCGGTTAAGGAAAAAATGATTATAAAATTTTCTTGGCCCATAATTTTTAGTCAAAATTTACTCTAAATTCCGCCTCGTGAACTCATATGGAAATTATGTGGAGAAACTACCTTACTTATGAAACTTTTCAACGACGTATAACACATCCTATTCAATCTTCATTTTCATTGGACAAAAGATGTAAACACTGTAAAAGAACAAACAATGAGATATAAGCCATCTGAGGAAAAGTTTTTATTTACGATTTTCTTTATTATTCATACAAGTTTGAAACTTATCATAAAAAATTCTGAAAATGGCTGCTACCTTCTCTAATGTAAAGCCTACAGCGCAACTGCCCTCGCGGTTGCCTTAGCATATTGCAGCCGTTATGCATTCTTGCGATAAGCTGGTCACGAGTATATATTGGAGTAGTATACAATATAAATTTTAAAACCACCCAAGGGAAGAAGTCTAAAGGTGTAAGGTCGGTACTTCGAGTAGGCCATCTGATCAGTGGGAATCTTTCTATCCATTTCCCTTCAAAATGAACCTCTATCCATTATGAAACTATTTTATTATTGTGTGCTGGACAACCATCTATTTGAAACCAAATTTAGAGACGTTGGTTATTCATGAAGCCTTCAACGACGTATAATACATTGAAGAAAACTTTTTTTTACTGAGAAATTAACGAAATAATGCCAGCAACCAATAGTAGAATAGTTATAGAATGGATGGAGATTCATTTTGAAGAAAAATGGATAGGACGATTCTGAGCGATCAGATGGCCTGCTTGAATTCATGACCTTACACCTCTAGACTTCTTTCTTAGAGGTGTTTTAAAACATATGGTGTTCAAATTCGTGACCAGCATATCGAGAGAATACAGAACTCCTGCAATATGCTAAGAAACGACGGAACAGTTGCGGAAATCTGTAGATCAATAATAAGTAAGTATTTCATAAAAACCTCCATGAACCCACTCTAGTCTATAGTGAATTTTCTAACATTTTCAATGGTGTTCACTGAGTTTTGATTATGGTGATAATTTTAAAGTTATGCTATGATTTCAGTGGAAAAATATTGAAACGTTACAAAATAGTACAATCTTGAATAACTTCACAACGGAAGATAAATAATATTGGTCAACAAGATTTTTGCAACACAAAGCAGATCTTTATGTTTTTGATGGAAATACCCTTCTAATAATAGGAAAAATATTTCTAAGTACTACGGACTCAATTTTATGAGGGGAAGGTTAGAATGGATGCATTTTATAACAGGAAAAGTACCTCTGTTGAGTTTCGGAGTGAGTGGTTCCCTGTGTGTAGATAAGAAAGTGTTTTAGGGACGAATATGCCGAGACAGACGCGCCACAGTTGCAAAATCTCTCCTGATAAATTTTGTTGTATTTGTGAAGAATTTATGATGAAATCACAGCCAAGTCACGTTCTGAAAATGTTGAAAAAGCCAACTTACAATATTTTGGTGTTTTGATTGGACATCAAGACAAGCACTGGGCTCCCCAGGTGTGCTGTGTTAGTTGTAGCATATCATTGGTGCAGTGTATGAATGAGAAGAGAAAAAGCATGCCTTTTGCATTCCATATGGTATGGCAAGGACTCACTAACCATTTATACGATTGCTATTTTTGCCTGACAAAGACTGAAGGATATCCCAAAAAGAGAGAACACAAGATCGACTATTAAAATCTGCAGTCTGCAATACGACTTGTCCCTCATAATGCGTGTACTGATATTGATAGTTCAATGAAGGAACTTGATATTGAGCATTTTCTCTCTGAGTGGCGTTTATTTATAAATTGGTCTGAATACAGTTTAGAACCTGTGTGATTTTATAACATAAATTTAAAACCATCTTTACCAGTTGCCTATCCAGTGACGATGAAGGAAAGTTATGAAAATATGCGCACTCTTTTGGATAAAATGAACTACAACACGTATAAATGGCAGACTTAAAAGTTATAGAAATTTCAGTGGGAATTCAGGGAGGATTTACAAAATATTGCTGTTTCCTTTATCTATGGGCAGTCGTCCAGTAAATCAGCATC
Organism: Megalocaria dilatata; assembly: GCA_034642435.1. NCBI lineage: Eukaryota > Metazoa > Arthropoda > Insecta > Coleoptera > Coccinellidae > Megalocaria > Megalocaria dilatata. Next base: position 40,123,021 of record CM067856.1, on the reverse strand, counting down.
ATATAACAAACATTTGGACAGAAAGAAGTGTGTTTCAACCAGGATCTAAAAATGTTAAGTTTAGACCTCTTGTAGACCCCAAAAATGTGCTTCTGCCTCCTCTTCACATTAAACCTGGGCTGCTGAAAACTTTGTGAATGCTATGATAAAGATGGTGATGGATTCAAATACTTGAAACAAGTCTTTCTCAAGTAAGGTGATGCCAAATTAATGTAAGGCATCTTTATTGGACCACAAATCGGCAAATTACTAGACGACGTTAATTTTACAGAGAAGCTTACCAGGCAGAAACTCAGAGCATGGAACTCATTTGTTTGTGTAGTAAGAGGATTTTTGGGTAACAATATGGATGCACACTACCAACAGTTAGTTAATGAACTTTCAGATCCTACAAATCGCATGGGGCTCGAATGTCATTAAAAATTCATTTCCTCCATTCACATTGTCAATTTCTCCTGATAATTTGGGAGCAGGGTAAAAGATTCCACCAAGATATTAGAACAATGGAAATTCGCTATCAAGAACGATGGGATCTAGCCATGATGGGTGATTACTATTGATTTTTGAACAGAGAAGATATGACCCCTCATAAGAGGAAAAAATAGAATTTAATTAGCATTTTAAGCCAATATTTTCATTCTTTGTGTTTTTCTGAAATGTAAGGTACGTTTAGTAGGTGTACAACTGAATACAGTCGATATATATGGTTAAAAAATTCTGAAATCATTTATTTCAATAAACATCAGATATTGTAACATAAAAGGTGGTTCTATAAATGTCACAAAAAAACCTTACGCGTTACAACTTTTTTTTCAATTTTCGTATTTAGATACGTCCATTCTACCATAATATGGTAATATGTTACAACGAAAAAAATTTTTTGTCGACCTATGTACTTGGACCATTTGGAACTTTTTTGTTGCGAATTTCCTGTAGATTCACCTCGTGAAAGAAATAACTTGGGCACCCGGTATATAGATATTATTAGATAGGCGTTTCGAAATATTTGTCGAAAAATGTGTGATTCCTTGACTCTTCCTGAAATATTTAGTATTAACATGACTTGGTGGTGTCGAAAAGAATTACCTACATTCAGAACTTTGAGAATATCTTGTAAACTAACCATTTACGAATGAGAATTTTATATATTATTGAGAAAATGATATAGCCTTATTAATGACAACAAAATATAAATTTGATGAGAGACGACACTTGAATATAAACGGACTTATTTCGACTTGGTAAGCCTTATATAGCCACCTCTGTCTCACTATCTAAAAAAGATATATTCATCTCGATAACGAAAAAAAAGTTATAAACCTTATAATACATTCATTTTTCAACTGATATAGATTAATTGATTCACTCCAATCACGAAAGATGAAAACAACTTAATTTAAGATAAAATCTTACATTTCATGGTCAACATTTTCAATCATTAGGAAAAATCAACAAGAATTCGTAATTCCAACAAGTGGCACACCACGTGTAGGTAGCCACCATACACCCAGCAATAAATCAATACCGCTTTCTTGTACCTCTGGCAATTCATCTACATGTTAGATGAAGTGGAACAATTCCGCCATCATAGTTTTACCACGATCCCGAAGCGCATATCTTCTACTTCAATCTGCTCAGTAATACCCTACCGACTACCATTTTTATTTACTCATCTGACACTTATCGCGTGGGCAGACTTGAGGAACCAACTATATCTGCCGAAGATCTATTAATCATTTACCAGCACAATTAGTAATAGTGTCTACAATAAATTAAAAGGAAGGTTCTGAAGTCCTACCTTTGGTATATAGTAAAACGCACGATACATAAATGTCAGCTTGTAAGTTATGGTTTAGTTTTTATCGATAGAAAATATTTGCCTGTTAGGGGCGTATGAAATTGTGAAATATGAATATTTTAGGCACACTCACCATGTTGTTGTTAACAGCCTTGCTATAAAGGTGGACGGATTATTTTTGTTATTCACTAGTGAAGATGTGTCAAGTTCTTACAGCTGATAAGTTATCAACTGTGGCTGATCAGTGCAAAGAATTACAACTTACCTGAAACAAAATATACGAATTAGCATTAATTATAGTCAATTTTAGATAGAAAATTTTTTATATTATATTTCTGCAAAATATTATTAAGAAGTGATAGTAAAGTATAATGTTGTTCGAAAAGTACTTTCGTTTTTCCCGACAGAGGATTTAATTGGATTTTTTTGAACCCAACTTCATACTCAAGCCGCGTAATTATTATATGTTTTCAGAGCTGATATAGTAGGGCTTGTGTGTGAAAAAGTTAAATTCATTCTACGCAGTAATTTAGGGTTCGAGCCCTTTTATATATGGAGAGCAATAAGCAGCATTTTCGTCATATTTTACTTTTTTACTATAGAAAAGAAAAAATGCTGTTCAAGCCAGAAAGAAATTAACCGATGTGTATGGCGAAGATGTGTTGACACCAGTGTCAGAACTGGTTTGTAAAATTTCGATCCGGCAATTTTGATGTAGAAGATGAACCACGTTCCGGAATGCCGGTTGAAGCTAATAAAGACATGGTAAAGGCATTAAGTGATCCAAATCGGTGAATAACAACTTGTGAGATCGGTGAGAGGTTAAATTATCAAATTCAACTATTTGTGACTACTTGAAAAGCCTGGGTTTAAACTTGAAGCCCGATATATGGGTCCCCCATATTCCCACGGAGAGAAATTTGAGTCGTCACGTTGACGTCTATGATTCGCACCTCAAACGTTAAGAAAATTATCCATTTTTGAAGCGCATCATTACTGGGGATGAAAAATCAGTTGTATATAACAATGTCAAACGCAATAGATCATGAAGCACAAAATATGAAACGGCTCAAAGCATTTCGAAAGCCAATATCCATCAAAAAAGGTGATGCTGTGTGTTTGGTGGGATTTTAAAGTGATATTGAAATGAGTGATATGATTTTCATGTGTATCTGTGCAAACGGAAGTGGTCCTGAAGAACGTCGCTTTTATGCAGAGGCTTATCCCGATCGTCAACTTTCTTCTCATGTGACGTTCAATCAAGTTTTTAGACGTTTGAGGGATACTGGTTTAAATAAAAAGCTCGTGATACTGGATGTCCATGAGCTATAAGTACTCCAGAAGTTGAAGAGAAAATTTTTAAATATTGCGACTGGAAATTCTGGTACAAGTGTGAGAAGAATTTCAGACAATGCATCAACAATTCCGCTATCCATTTCATATTCAACGCGTGCAAGCTCATTATCCTCCTGATCATCAAGTCAGAAGGACATTCTGTCAATGGTTTTTAACAAAGATGGCTGAACATCCCCATTTTACTTTTAATACCCTTTTCACTGATGAAGCCGGCTTTACCAAAGATGGAATTTTCAACTTTCATAATAGCCATATTTGGGCGGATGAAAATCCATAGACCATTTATGAATCCAGGCATCAACAGCGTTTCACTATAAATATCTGGATAGGTCGTTTAGGAGATTGTTTGTTATGCCAGTAGTTTTACCACGGTATTAAACAGGAGCCGCATACCTTAACTTGCCTTGAAATACTTTGCCGGATTTTCTAGACGTGGTACCTTAAAAATCAGTGGATGAATATTTAGTTTATGCAAGTTGGAGCGCCCCCACATTATACACTTACTGTTAGGGAACATTAAGATCAAACATTTCCCAGAAAATGGATAGGACGAGGAGGCCCAGTGCCATGGCCCGCTACATATCCTGATTGAAATCCTTTGGACTTTTGTATTTAGGTTTATTTGAAAAATTTAGTGTACGTAAGGTTGGTGAATAACACCGAAGAGTTGCAACATCGGATTGAACTATCCTGTCAAACGATCCGAACACAACCAGGTCTTTTCGAAATAGTACGTAATACCTTCATGCGACGATGTACTTTCTGCATTGAAATGAACAGTGCCCATATGAAACATCTTCTGTAAAACACTAGAAGTCAAAAATGAATCGAATATCTTCTGTAATTTATCGTATTTGGATCAGCTAGTAGTTAATATTTTGAAAATCGAAAATCGCTCATATCTCCAAAACGGCTTCGGACTCATGTTTATATGAAACATTTTTCTCACTTATTTTGAGGTCTAGAATTAGCTTCCAAAATATTGAAATCTTTTTTTTTAACACCCGGTATAATGTCAAACGCAAGAGATCATGGAGCAAAAAAGATGAACATTTTCAGAGCAGAACAAAAACTTTGCTCTTTACACTTCAGCGAAATACTGAAAGAAAGCCTAATGAAGACACTTCCAAATGAAGGGTTGCCAGGTGAAACAATCGTATAATAAACTAGTAGCGACATATGTTATCAAAATCGGACGAACTTATTTTTACTCCTAATATCTTAGTCCTAATCGGTTAATTAATTAAAATAATTGAATGTGTAATAATTATAACCCCTAGTTGATATATTGCATGCTGAAAATTACTTGGGAAACAAAACATTATTGTTATCATTCCTCAATATTGCACTTCAATTGATATTCACATCACAAATTGTAGGACATTTTATCTATAAGAATGCTGGTTCGATACAGTTTTTTCTACTGAAAATTTTCAGCGGTATTAAAACTTCTTTCTTTCCTCCATTGAACATTATTACTTGGAATTACCGTTCAAAACAACGGCTCAATAATTGATAGCTAAACGAATAATGAAAGTCATGAGGGATACAAGTAGTTTCCAGCTGTAAAAGGAATAAGATGACTCCGAACTTGTCTCCATCTTTGGAATTATTGAAAACATTCCTCCACCTACTCGAAACCATATGCAGGCGAAATACATGTTGGCATTTAATGACATGCATGTGAAAATATTTGAATATAACTGAAACTCGAATTTCAATTTGTATCAAATGCGGTAAACGAGTATCGACTTTCTTGTCAGAAATATCGTATCGTGAAATTTATAACCACCGCGTGTCTGCATATAGCAGAGATATTCTTCTTTTTTTTATGGAATATACAATTTCAGGTAGAAAGTTGCATTATTCTGCACGTAATTGGAAAGACAACTAACGTAGAAATCCGAAAACGGTGTATGTTTGAAACTGAACGAATATTGACGTTAACCATCTGTCACCGTGAAATGACATAATCGATTTTTAAGTTTGGGGATCAGTTCTTCTGGAACATCTTTTATAGAAAACCAACCCAGCTCACTGCTACTTGATTCATGTAACTTGCTTGGAGTCAATATTAATATTTTCGCAGAATAATATATTGATTAAGGAACATGTAATTATTTTCCACAAGTACCGGGTGTTTTTTATAATGATAGAACTTTCGATAGGGATAACTGTGATTTGACATAAGGTACAGACAGGCATTGTTGTTTTGACATTTCTGTTCAGTAAGCATTGACAGATTATCATGGAAAGACTCACGCAGCAACAACTTTTACAAATTGTTGAAATTTATTTTCAAAATCAGTGTTCTATTCGCCAAACTTATAGAGCACTTCGTGAAATTTATGGTTTACATAATCGTCCATCAGAGTAGCTTATTCGTCGAACTATCGATAGATTTCGGACAACATTTTCTCTACTCGATGCAACAACAACAAGATTGTACGCACAGAAGAAAATATCGCTGCTGTAAGTCATAGTGTTAATGATGATCCAGATTTGTCTGTTCGTCGACGTTCACAACAAAGTGGACTCTGTGCATCCACAACATGGAAAATTTTGCGTAAAGATCTTGGTCTACACCCATACAAGATCCAACTGGTTTAAGAACTGAAGCCACTTGACCATAATAAACGTCGTTTGTTTGCTGATTGGGCCCTAGAACAGCTTGAAGTTGATCCACTTTTTTATCGTAAAATTGTGTTTAGTGATGAAGCTTATTTCTGGTTGAATGGCTATGTAAACAAGCGAAATTGCCGTATATGGAGTAAAAACAATCCTCTAAAAGTTCTGCAGGTTCCATTGCATCCTGAAAATGCACTGTATGGTATGCTTTACACGCTGGAGGCATCATCGGTCCATATTTCTTTAAAAACGATGCTGGAGCTTATGTTACAGTGAATGGTGCTCATTACAGATCGATGATCAATGATTATTTGTTTCAAAATTTGAATGGTATCGACCCAGAATTGTTTTGGTTCCAACAAGATGGTGCTACACCTCATGCTGCTACCGTAACAATTGATTTATTGAAAGAAAGATTTGGTGATAACATTATTTCGACAAAATGTTCCAATTAATGGGCCTCCAAGATCATGCGACATAACTTCACTGGATTATTTTCTTTGGGGTTATGTCAAGTCATTGGTTTATGCTGATAAACCAGAAACAATAGACGCTTTGGAAACCAACATAACTCGTGTTATTGGTGAAATAAGGCCTGAATTACTCGAAAAAGAGTTCCAAAATTGGTCTGGTCGAATGCGGTTCCTCAGAGCTAGTAGTGGTGGACATATGCTGGAAATTATTTTTAAAACATAAATGTCATAAAATTATCTTTCAAATAAAAAAAAATTGGCTTAAATCTTAATTTAAATGTGTTTTATTTCATTTCAAAATTCTATCACTTTGAAAAACACCCAATATTTATATTTAACATGTAATTCTTATCGAATGTAATCATTATTATAATGAAAAAATAATTCTTTCTATTGAAAATTCACTATAAAGAGTTTTTCGAATATTACAGATAATAGCTGGATCAATTATTTGAAAGCTCTACAGATTTGAATCTAAATAAATCCCCTGAAAACATTTATAATTGAATTGGATCATACTTTGGATAAAACTGTATCAGCTTATAGACTTACTTATAAAGAATTATAGGAAACAAAGTATGGACCACATTATTCAAATTAATCACCTAAAACAATTGTTTTGAGTGCATTTTAAGGAATACCAAGTTCAATCGCCTAAAAATATTCCACATAGGATTCAAAAAGGTCTTTTTATTTTCCTTTTCAAAAAAAGATAGCAAATTCTCCACAAGAAGAACCTAAAAAATTCTAATCAACGTCTCTTCAGTTAGGAGTTATTTAGATAAAAATAAAATAATCAATAATAAATATATACATACAATCTTCATCAAAGGTTTAGCGAAAAGAACTTATTTCAAATGATGCATGGCATATGCAAAAATTATTATTACACAGAAATATATCATGAAAGAAGATACGTCATAGACTTAGCATTAGAAAACCGCATGCGTGATAATACAATAAAAAAAATTCTAGTTTGGTAATGCTGAGTCTAGGTCGTCAATAGTACACTTTGAAGAAAATTCAAATAGCTGAATTCTTTTAGCAGGTGCGGGTTTCCTAGAGGGAAGAGTTATTTTGAGAGCTTTATGAAGACTTTTTTATGTGACTATCAGCTTTCTGAAAATAGAAAAAAAAATGTTTTTGACTTGTTGAGTATTTATCTCTCCTTTTACTGTGCGCTTCTGGGATACTTAAATCTTTAGTTTTTGAAGTATATTACTAGATCCATAAAGAAACATTTCTCATTTATTTATCAACTTTGGAACTATGGATTGACTTAACAGCTCTCTCCGGGCACTATCAACTTAATGGAAAAAATGTTATGCTTAAACATTCAACCTGCACACGAATTATTTATTCAATACACTCTCTGCAATCGAAAATCGAACCCAAACCTTACGACTAGGACCTCATAAATTCACGGATCGAAAATCGAGGATGTGTTGCATTACACTTGAATCGGTCTTCCTTCATGAATGGGTTTTCAAGGGGGCCGAGACCATAACTTGTTGAATTTGTTACACCTGCCTTCTTGGCGACAGATGTTTAAAGTTGGTGGGCCGAGAAGTGAACAACAGGTAGATCCGTTCTTCTCTGCTCAGGTAGATACTAAAAGGCTTGTTGTACCAAAAAAATTTACCCTATCCAAAATTCCCAAAGGATTAATGTAGAATCCGAATGGAACTATGCAATTCAATGGATAGGTTGAATTAAGATGTATAAATTCTGACTGTATACTATTATTCCATTAATTTTTGTCATTTTTTCGTGATGCTGAGTTTCATGAAGATTCGGTGATCACTATATCGACGGATACTCTTGTCAAATTTGACAAACGGAGCAACGGATTTGGGTTTCACAAAACAAGTTCAGATAGGTTTTGAATACACATTTACGTCAACAGACAATATGGCCATCAGAGAGTTTTGTGAACGCATATTCAGGAATCGACGTCAATACTATCCCCGAATTGTCTTTTATGTCTATTGGCGGAAAGTGGATATTTCTAAGTGGTAATTTTAGTTTTCGAAAGATAGAAGAGTGGGCCTAAGCAATTTAAGGGAAATAAACATTGTGTTCTCCTTATATTGCTTAGGCCCACTCTTCTATATGTTATTTGTCGAGTTTCTGACCAGAAATTCGTTTCCTGTGATAAATAGAGTTGAGTCTCAGATCCTTCGGTACTAGTGGAGTCCCAATTAATCTTTACCACTGAGTTTCTCGTTGAGATCGCTGTTTGAATGAAAAAATAAAAACCTTCAAATACGATTACTATAGATCAATAATAGTCAATATTTTTTGGTTTATTGTATGATGGTTGCCAAAGTTAATGATCTTATATTATCTAACAGTATGACGTTTAATGTCACAGAGCGTGTGCCGTACAATTCTTTTCTATGAATTCGAAATCGAGAGTTATTATAGAAAGACGCCTCAGACTTGAACATAGAGGTCGCTAAGTACACAGAAGTAGTAAATGTGCTAGCAGGAGAGCAACTATCTTATATTTCGTAGACCTATACTTGAAATTATCTTTAAAGCTTTACTTTTTGAAGAAGACTCGACCTGATAAGTTATCCAGGTATTTCATAACTGGAATCCTTGAGGAGGATGGCTACTATGTCAGACAACCGTAACATTTTTTAAACACCGTCGATAACTCTTATCCATAAAATCCCGAGCAAATAGAATATAAGGAAACAGCTAACCCATGAACTATCCCATTAAACTGTCTCGTATGAGAGAGTGTGGGAATGTTTTGATTTATGAGCTATAAAGAGACGTTTCAAGGATAACTGTACCTTGTTAAGTTGAAAAAGTTCGATCTAGTCAGATCGCAGGAGTCTAATGGGTGCGTGCCTTCTGATTCCGACATTGTTAGAGCAACCGTCAGGTTAATGAAAGACATTAACCAGAGAGGAGATTCAACAATAGATTGATTAAATGTTGCTGTTACAACGAGTTAAGTTGTCTCTTTTCTGTGAAATCCCTTTGTGATTGATGATTTGTTGGGGCTTCATTGAGGCGAATGAGAAAAAACGTGAAATTGAGGGAATAATCATTAGGAAACATTCGTTATTAGATTAGCGGTGAAGGTGACATTAAATAATAATTCAATAGTTATCCAGTTCATTCAATACTTTTATTGAGAAGAAATATGATGACGCTGGATGACAAGAATAGCGTATACACTTGGGTTACTTGAATTTATTTGTTAAAGGGTTTAGCAGTTATTGATTTCCACATTTGACCCCAAATTCTCACCGCCTGTACATCACCATATAGCACGAATAAAAACGGGACTTACTGCCTAGGCATTTCTTCAGATTTGAAAGAAACAGTCGCACGAACCTAAATCGAGAGAATATGCTGTAGAGGATAGGAGTTAGTACCATAAGTTAGGCAATTTTCCCAAGGCAACAACAACCGGATGAAATAGCACACTTTATTCCTTGAAAAATGCGGTAGTTTTTGCTACGAATCAATGTCAAATATATGTGAAAGCTCTCAAAAATATTCACTGGTGAACGATTCACTGTTTTGAAGGTAGTCGATTTTATGGGGGTGGGAACTGTTATCATGTATAAATGTATCTGTGTAAGTGGAGTTTAGAAATATGTTAAATTCCCACCCTCATAAAATTAAAATGTTTCCTTTCCACGCCTTAATATATAGGTTACAAGCAACCCCTCTTTCAATAGAAAACTTCAACAAAGAAAATAAAGTTTTGAACTCAATGAGCGTCGAACAGTGATTACAATACGAACTTAATAGATAAAGTAATTTTTGAGAAACAACATTAAAAAGATCGAGCTTCTCTTTACCCTACCCTTCAGGACAAAGAATAAGAAAAGTTCCATAGCATGAACTTTATACCACGAATTCGTAACAAAATTTGCAATAGAGTGAAACGAAATAATATCAACACTATTTGAACAAATAAGAAAAACATAGGTTCACTCTTAATAAATGGCAAAGTCTGCCGTGAAACGTGAGAAAAAAGCGGTATACACAAATTATATTGTAATGAATTCCCTGCATTTTATATAGGCCAAACAGGACGATTTATACATAAGGGTAGAAGAACACAAAAAAAGTATATTGCATGATAAAATATCAACTGGTTTTTCTTAACATTGTATAAATAACAACCATTCCATAGATTTCAGTAGAACTGAGATCTTACACCAAGGAGATCCAAGCTGAAGAATGGGACTTGTTAGAAAGTTTGGAAATTTCTTCAGCACAGGGAAGCAAGTTACTAATCACAAATGACCAACTGGATTTTAATTTATCACCGTTGCTTTTATTTGTAAAAGATTAAAACCGATCCAATATCTTATTTTCATATTCTTTGAAATCTAGCTGTTATCTACCTTGATATTATAAATATAATTTTAAATTCTGTTCTCTTTAGTTTTGAAAACCCCAAACATGTTTGTCAACAGACATGAAATAAACGATGAAACTTAAGCCAAGTGTTTTTATATATTGTATTAACTAGGGAAATTTTTTTTTATTCAATTCTTCTATGCTTATTGCTGCAACTAGCGTTTCGTTTCTGTATGAAGTTTGAAAAGTAGAAAAATTCATTTCAAAATATTAAATTTTTGGTTGTCTCGGTCTTTACTTGACGGAAATTCATCTTCAATATAAGAAAAACTGATGAAGTCATGGTATGACGAAACAATTGTTGTGAAAATCAATAAAATAGCGGAAGTTAACATTTGTTTTTCTTATATTCAAAATATTAAAATAGCTTCCGAGCCTGATGATGTCTAGGACAAGAATATTCTGTTAGGACACCTAGTTTTGCAGATTCATTATAATACTGGTATTAAAGTTTCGTCTCAAAATAACAAAAGAATTCTCAAAATATTTGAAGGGAGAAACTTCCTACCCAAACGAAATTATCGAATAGTTTCGAGTTCTCAGATATGTCCGATTGTAGTGAATATAAAAGGCATATTTCAGTCATGCAGAGAAGAATATCTGAGTTATTTAAAGAAAAACATTCCATGATTTTTTACAAAATTTTTATATTTTCCATTACAAAATTCATTTGTTCAGGTCATGTTATGAGCTAGTTAATATTTAATCCTGCAGTCAACACTAAAATCGAGGTAATCTTCAAATTTTAATCTTAAAGATGAAGTTATTTAAGAAAATGTTCTTCTTCTTCTCAAGCAATAAATATACTTATTCAGACGAAGTACTGAAAAATAAATATTAACTTAATAAATAACTTTATAGGCTCTTTCCTTGGAACAAAAGACAAAAAGTAGAACTTTATATCGCCATAGCTCATACTCCTTATTAATGATGTTTGGCACAAGCCAAATTAATTTATTAGAATAGGAATATGCTAATTATGAGAATTACGGCATATTATGGTCTGATCTGAGCATGAGGAAAGTTATTTCTACGTTTGTAACGTGAAATATCCAGAATACATTTCTTTACTTGAATTAACTCGCAAAGGTATGTATGTTTAACAACGTGCTCAACGTGTAGACAGGTGGATTTACGTTCTCTCTTGTGTTTTCCGATTCTTTTCGTTCGAAGGTGACTTTTATTTTTCGAGGTTGTGTCTGTTGGGCGCGGCTCTGCGACTTGTTCCTGTTGCTCTGTGCATTTGTCGAAATGGCCGATAGATCATGTAAAATTTGTAATAAATCGGTAAATCAGAGGAAACCCGGGCTGCGATGCAGTGGTTTTTGCGGCCGATATTATCACGGACAATGTGTTGATATCGTGGGTACAAGACTGGAATCCCTCAGCGTTGACGGAATTTCGTGGATGTGTAAGGATTGTAGAGGTCGATCGCGTTTATCGGTCGATAAGACGGTGCGGCAGGACAGTGAATCCCGAGCTGAGTCATCATCGGGCATGCTAGAGGAAATCCATGCGGAACTGAAGCGGATACGCGAGCAGCAGGCGGTACTTCTTCAGTCAGTACAGTTTTGCAGCGATAGGATTTCGGATTTCGAGATTGAGATGAATAAACTCAAGGATTACATGAAGAAAACAGATCACTTATACTCTGAAACGGATAATTTGAGGGCTGGATTGAATAACTTACAGAACAAATTCAACGATTTGGAGCAAGTATCACGCTCCAACAATGTCGAAATTCAGGGTGTCCCTGAGAAGAATGGTGAAAACCTCTTCGAAGTGGTGGAGAAAATCGGCGAATACGTTGGCCATAGCATCGTTCCTCCGAGTATTGACTATACCCACAGAGTGCAGTTGAACCAGACAGGCAAAAAGTCGATTAAAAATATTGTTGTAAGATTCACATCCCGGTGTGAAAGAGACAGATTTCTAGTGGCAGTAAAGAATAAGCGTAAAGTCGATAAATCTCCCAAGTTGTCGTTGGAGGGTGTCTCGGAAGAATTTTATATAAATGAACATCTAACATTAACTAATAAGATTCTTTACAAGGATGTGAGAGTTGCCGCCAAGGCCAGGGGCTATAAATACGTATGGATAAGGAACGGCTCAATTTTCTGCAGGAAGACAGACTCATCCAGGATTCTTGTCATAAAAGACTCGGATGCCGTTGGTAGGATGTGAATCTGTTTCCTGAATTATCGTAATTTTAATAAGTGCTTCATTTTTTGAATGGATAAGTTGCTTATTTTTGGACAAAATGTTAACGGTTTACGAACAAAGACCACAGAAATCAAACTCAATAGTCAAAATATTGATGCTGACTTGTACCTTATTACCGAGACAAATCTTCTTGGTGAAATTGGGAGTTCTGAGTTGCTCGACCCCTCGGTATATAATGTGTTCCGTAGGGACAGAGAGAACACTTTATGCTCAAACAATAAAAAATCCGGAGGTGGTGTCTTAATCGCTGTGCGGAAATCTATAAGTACAAAAATTCAAAAACAATTTCAGAGTGATGCTGAGGATTTATGGGTCACTCTCAATGGCGATAACTATAGACACAGAATACATGTGTGTTGTGTTTATTTACCCCCAAGAAATAATTGTGCGGTAGAGTGTTTCTCTAAGAAACTTCAAGAAAATATGGAAGTGCTGTCGGGCGATCGCATCATAATGTATGGTGATTTCAACTTTCCTCATATTGAGTGGACACATAGTGAATGTGGTAACTTCTTTGTTCCTTTGAATCTCGACAATGTTAATGCCTCTTTGATCGATCAGTTATCATTTGCAGAATTTTCCCAATACAACAATGTTAAAAATTGTGATAACAGAATACTAGATCTGGTTCTCAGTACAGGGATTCGAGTCACGAATTTGAAAGAATCCGATCTTTATTTGGTGAGCCCTGACGCATATCATCCTCCTATTGAATTTTATGTGGAATATTCGCAAATTAATATACTGCGTAACTCCAATTCAGGTTTTTGTAATTTCAAAAAGGGTGATTATACTGGATTGAGTGAGTACATATTCAATGTCGATTGGCCTAGGATCCTAAGTGATCCTTGCGTGAATCAAAACGTTGATACTTTTTATAGCGTTTTGGAGAATGGCGTCAGGTTGTTTATTCCTAAAGTAATCATTAAAAATAATCGTTTCCCTCGTTACCTTTCCAAACAAACGATAATGTTAATCAAACAGAAAAATAAAATGCACAAAAACTACAAAAGATTTGGATTCAACTGTTATTACGAAAGGTTTAAGATTTTAAGAAGGCAATGTAAAACTTTTATTAAAACAGATTTCAATAATTATGTTAAAGATGTTCAGGGTGACGTAAAGTCTTGTCCAAAAAACTTCTGGAAATACGTAAAGAATTGTAAGAATGAAACTAGCATACCAGGTGAAATGTACTATAAAGATGAATTTGCTGCGAACGGTGAAGGTATAGGTGATTTATTTGCAAATTTTTTCCGTAGTGTCTTCCAACCTTACCAGCAACTTCATCATTTCAATGAAGATAATTGTGACAATTTTAATACATTAAATTCGATTACTGTTACCCCTGAGACTGTTCAGGATATGATAAAATCACTCGATGCTGGTGGGGGAGCGGGAGCTGAAGGATATCCATCTTATTTTGTTAAGAACTGTAGCTCTAGTCTGAATTATCCATTATCTATTATATACAATAATTCCATTCTTTCTGGTACTTTTCCTGACTTATGGAAGACTTCCCTTTTGGTTCCAATTTATAAGAACTCTGGAGACAGGAATTCAGTTGAAAATTACCGCGGCGTTTGTAAATTATCAGTTTTTGCCAAGTTGCTTGAAAAAATCGTTCTTAATATATTGCTACATCATTTGAAGTCAACAATTATGGAAGATCAACACGGGTTTTTTCCCAAACGATCAGTTGAGACAAATTTAGTCATATACACGGAGATTACAGCAGGAGCTTTGGACAATCGGTTTCAGGTAGACTCGGTATACACAGATTTTAGTAAAGCATTCGACAAAGTGGATTACAATATCTTAGTCTCCAAACTTTCTGCTGCTGGCATCCGAGGAGATCTGCTGAGATGGTTTGTCTCATATCTCTACAGTAGGACTCAACTTGTTAGTGTAAACGGTTACAGATCCTCTCCATTTGTCGTAACATCGGGAGTGCCGCAGGGATCTCACCTCGGACCTATACTATTTCTAATATTTGTGAATGACTTGAAGGATATTTTTAAGTATTGTCGTATACTCATGTATGCGGATGACTTGAAAATTTTTAGGGTAATCGCTACTGTAAGGGACTGCGTAAAGATGCAAGAAGACCTTGACGCATTTTCGGAATACTGCCGACTGAACAAACTGAAATTAAATATTGATAAATGTATGTGCATCTCGTTTACAAGGAATAATAACAGCATTGAATTCCAGTACAGTCTAGATAATATCAACATAAATCGAGTAACTCGGGTTAGAGATTTGGGTGTGATCTTTGACACAAAACTTTCGTTCATACCACATCTAGATCATTTGATTGCGTCGTGTGGTAGATCACTGCGTTTTTTAACAAGAATGTGCAAGAATTTCGATGATGAAGCGGCTATAAAGTCAGTATATTTTGCATTCATACATAGCAAACTTAATTTTGCGAGTGTTGTTTGGAGACCAATGTACAATATTCACAAAGTGAGACTAGAAAGACTCCAAAATAAATTCGTTCGATTCCTACATTTCAGAGTCACCGGCATATATACAATACTCGGCATCAACCAAGTTCGTTCTCATTATCACATTGAGCTGCTTGAACATCGGAGAATTAAAAATGATCTCATTTTTGCATTCAGGGTGATGAGGGATTACTTCGACTCACCCGTGTTGGTTGCAATGATTTCGTTCCATGTTCCTTCAAGAACTACTCGCAGTAGAGCATTGCTTTCGGAAAATGCATTCAATACAAATGTCAGCAGGAATTCGCCAGTCTCCAGAGTATGTACATCATTCAATAAATATTGTGGGGGGGTAGATATTTTCATCTCTAGCTTATTTTCTTTTAAGAGAACCATTAGAAACATTTTTCAGTTCAGGTGAAGTTTACAGGGGTGATGTATGTGGGTTTCACGTGATGACACTTTATGTATTTCTTTTTATCTTTGTTATTTTATGAGCACCATTTAAATTTAAATTTGTGTAATTAGATTATAAGTGGATCTTTGCTGGGAATTTCTCCCGTTTGTATCCCTATTTCGGAATAAATAAATAAATAAAAAAAAAAAAATAAAAAATGTCTTGTATGTATGTTTGCATACTCTAGATGGCGTTAGTGTATGATTAATATTTTAGTGTCTCTGTGTAAAGCGAATATAGATACTTGACAGATTTGTAGTCATTGGCATACATTGTACTGATGAAAACCAACTAAGTTTGGAACATGCGAATGTGTGCCCCTGTATCAACAAGATCTTATCGATTTTATTTGAGTATGGCAATAGTTTGACAATCCTTTGGATGCGCTCTTTAAACGATCAATTCCCGGTACATTCTTGACTTAATATATCTTTGGGTCGTGAACAAAAAACATAAAAAGTAGACTATATTTACCTAATTAACTATATTGTGATTTGAAAGCCATATAGTAGCTATCGCAACAATGAGATCTACATAAAAAGAGAATACTTAAGCCTGGCGGTAGACAATGACTATGTACTTGGACGTAAACCTCGATAGTTCAATTTTTCACGGCACTCACACCGTATAATCAATATCGTCTAAGATTTACTGCCAGCAGTGACTTGGCGCAACACTGTGTCCGCTGAAAGTGTATATTTACGGAACCAATTGTTGATTAAGCTCCCATAAATATAGACATATAGATAGGAATTACCTATTTACGCTCAACTTCTACCTTGGCCTATGACGATGATCCGAAGAACAGTTATAGGAGTATTAGGCATTAGTTACGCCGTGGAAGTATACTGAATTTGAACCAGACGCCTACTGTTTCATGGAATTTCTTAGCCTTGAAAAGAGCAAATTCCTACCATTTTGTAAAATGAAGAAGTAGTACTCCATCTTCAGATAAGTGGAATATTAACAAAAGGTGTAGACTACAGGGACAAAGGAATAACAAGAATTCAAATGTTGTGAAATGTCACCACGGTAGGGAGAAATGGTTGATAGGTTTTATTCAAATATGTTCAATATTTTGTATCTACATAAATAAGTCATTTTTTTATTTCAGATTTTCTAATATGAAATAATTTTAAAATTCAACCGAAGCCAAACACTGAGCTGCGTATAAAATTTAAAGGTTATCTGTAGTAGAAAATTGGTAGTCACTTTCTAGGCAATGGGTTGCAAAGATGGAAGTTTGCTTGATATTTGGGATATATATTTAATGTCCGTTGAATCTTATTATTATTATTAATACCTTGAACGAACGTCCTGTATGTTCTATGTATATGCTACTGCAAGTTCAATATTTCAACTCATAAAAAGAGAAACTACATTCGGTGTTTTCATTGAGCTAGAAACTGTAATAAAGAAATTGAAATATCAAGATAGATTTATTCTACAATCCTCCTATAAATTTTAAATTAAAAGAATTTTATTCGAAAACTTTTAAATTTAAATTAATATCTTATAAGCACGGCTTAAAATTAGTAGACATTTAAAATCAAAACTCATTATATAATATCAAATGGAATAAAAAACCCAACAAATATAAATTGTCAATTGAAATTAATAAAAGAATATTTGAAGGAGACAAAATTTTGTTTCTGATCTTATATTTATGAAAACCAAATCTTTTTTCAAAATGCATAACATAATTTTAAGGACTTCTCCAAAACTAATTTATTTGAAATATTTATATATTCAAATAAGTTACTTCAAAAAACACTCAAAACATGTAGGACATCCTCAAGAAATAATTTGAAATCAAATAAGGTCTTCGTTAGTCCAACTTCACCTTCAAAAAATAAAATTAATTAACAATAAATAACTTACCAGGAAAACCTCGTGGTATCCTTGTTAAACAAACACTAAAATTAGAGAATTTCAAAAATCCAACGTACTCTATGTTCATCATATTCTTGAAAAAGATTTGGTTCTCATAAATATCAGATCAGAGACAAAATTTTGTCTCCTTTAAATATTTATTTATTAATTTTAATTGACAATTTTTATTTGTTGGGTTTTTTGTTCCAATTGATATAATGAGACAGAAAAAAACTGTTTTGAAATTTAAATTTTGTAACAATTCTTCTATCAAGTACAAAAACCTCTTCTCATTATTTTATTTTAATAATCATTTGAAGTCATAAAAAATTAAAGCAGAACGTTGGTGTATTCGCATATTAGTAGCATGTTCATTACTCTACATGTATTCAATATTTATAAAATTGGTTTTGGTGAATGAGTACTTGAATCTACACGAAATTTTGTATTAACATTCAAATTGTTATTTATTTCCAACTATTCAACAAGGGTGAATCTGAAATTTTTGAGATATTTCCGGAGTCTGATGGTAGTAATTTGCGAAATATTCATGTTCATAAGAATTCGAATAATATTATTTAAGATATAGTTGAAGTACTGTTTTGTTTTATTGTTTACTCTGTTGATTTAAAAATCCCACCATTCCCTCCCATTTCACAGCGCGAAGATGATTATTTTAATAGATTAACATTATTGCCACTCTCGGCCACGTTATTACAATCCCACATTGTATCTTACATAGAAGAAAAACAGAAATTTATAAAATCAGCGAAAAAACTTGAAAATTTACATTTATTATCACAAGAAAATGTAATTTCGATCTGGAGATCGTCATGTTCCTGTCACAATTACTGGTTCTCATTACGCTTTAATTGAAATATTCATTTATTTTTACAGTCGGTGTTGATGAGAGATCGAGGGAAGATATCGCAATTTATAAAGTCATAGGTATTCACGAGATTTCCATCTGTGGCGTGGCCTGAGTACGAGATATTTATCTCGAGTCCAGAGTCCGTCAGTGCGCTCTAATAACTCTTCGGAATGGTCAAAGAACTGGACTGGGAAGTGCGATATTTCTGTGATGATAGGAAATGATATGTCATGACTCTTTTCGAAATTCTTCTGACTGTCGAAGCGCAGAGTACGGATGGAGAGACTATGAGTGAGTGTTAAGTGGAGAATTTCTATCCACACAATGATCAGCAACGAATATATAATGATAATTATCAGGTGTTTTTTTTTTAATGATAGAACTTTAAATTGAAATAAAACACATTTAAATTAAAATTGAAGCCAAATTTGAAAGATAATTTTATGACATTTATGTTTTGAAAATAATTTCCGGCATATGTCCACTACGACTAGCTCCGAGGAACCGCATTCGACCAGACGAATTTTGGACCACTTTTTCGAGTAATTCAGGCCTTATTTCATCAATAACACGAGTTATGTTGGCTTCCAAAGCGTCTATTGTTTCTGGTTTATCAGAATAAACCAATAACTTGACATAACCCCAAAGAAAATAATGCAGTGGAGTTATGTCGCATGATCTTGAAGGCCAATTAATTGGACCATTTTTCGAAATAATGTTATCGCCAAATCTTTTCTTTCAATAAATCAATTGTTACGGTAGCAGCATGAGGTTTAGCACCATCTTGTTGGAACCAAAACACTTTTGGATCGATACCATTTGAATTTTGAAACAAATAATTATTGATCATCGATTTGTAACGAGCACTGTTACATTAGCTCCAGCATAGTTTTTAAAGAAATATGGACCGATGATGCCTCCAGCGTGTAAAGCACACCATACAGTGCATTTTTCAGAATGCAATGGAACCTGCAGAACTATTGAGGATTGTTTTCACTCCAAATATCGCAATTTTGCTTGTTTACATAGCCGTTCAACCAGAAATGAGCTTCATCACTAAACACGATTTTACGATAAAAAAGTTGATCAACTTCAAGCTGTTCTAGGGCCCAATCAGCAAACAAACGACACTTATTATGGTCAAGTGACTTTAGTTCTTGAACCAGTTGAATCTTGTATGGGTGTAGACCAAGATCTTTACGCAAAATTTTCCATGTGGTGGATGCACAGAGTCCAACTTGTTGTGAACGTCGACGAATAGACAAATCTGGATCATCATGAATACTATGACTTGCAGCAGCGATATTTTCTTCCGTACGTACAGTTATTTGTCTTTTTGTTGTTGTTGTTGCATCGATTAGAGAAAATGCTGTCCGAAATCTATCGATAATTCGACGAATAAGATGCTCTGATGGACAATTATGTAAACCAAGTGCTCTATAAGTTTGGCGAATAGAACACTGATTTCGAAAATGAATTTCAACAATTTGTAAACGTTGTTTTGGCGTGAGTCTTTTCATGACAATTTGTCAATGCTTACTGAACAGAAATGTCAAAAGAACATGGCTTCTACCTTCTGTCAAATTACAGATATCCCTATCGAAAGTTCTATCACTCTTAACAAAACACCCGATACTTATTGAATCAAGACCGATGTTCGTCCATGTGTTTCTTCTATTTCGTGACAGTTCTTACGAACAAGTTGTTTCTTCTACTTTTACTAACAGACTATTAATGTGAATAATCTAAAATTCACTTATTTGTAACAATTTTTCAATGTGTTAGTTATATCTCGAAATTATATCATACTTTTTATTGAGCACCATGTTACTACAACTTTTTCAATCAGCAATAGTTATTAAAATATTCAAGAACCTTATGAATAAATAATCCATTTATCAACACAACGAAACTCGTATTCAATTACGTAGTAAAAATTCATTATCCTTATACAATTGCCAAAACTATCTGAAATATGTGACAGTATTGAATTAACCTACCTATTTTACGAACTTCTTTTCGCAATATTTTCGCAAGAGAAGAACTAGAGCTAATCAACTGGTCGAAAACATAATAAAGAAACTTATTTCAGTTCTTAAAGAATGGAGAATTTCAAACTCGTCATGAATGATATATTAAATAATATAATTTAAAATTTCTACAGGTATATTCGAATATAAGAATTATTTCGCTACATAACATCTTTTTTGAATATTATTTTCTGAACTAAATTAGATACAGAAAATTATTCACTCCATATAGAACTTCAACAAGGGCCCAAAGTGAAAAATCTCTGTTTTCTGGGACTATCAATAATTTTGACATGTGTCTCAAATATATTCAATAGGGGTGAACTATTCACATTTTGTTTGCTTATAAGTAGGATTTTAATTTTATTATTCTACTATATCTGTTCATCTCTAGGGACTTTTAAAGTTCAAAATGTAACTTTTATTCTTAAATACAAAATTTTAATGGAAAATTTCGATATTATGTTTAAACACGTATGTCCTCTTTCCAATAGGTTATTTGATGGGGTGAAATTATTTTTAAGATTGATGTATCTTTTGATATATTCGTTTATTCTGTTTTGGAATTTTCTGCTTGTTCGTCATTTGCAATTTAAGTTAAATAACAAATTACCGATTTATTTTTATCAGTTGAAATGCATTCATGGTCTTGAACTGGATTTAATTGAAGTTCTTAAATTATATTTTCTTTCAAGATATACAGTGATTTTGTTTTTGAGAAGTCTTAAGTTCATGATTGATAAACACTAAAACTATAGAAATGATAACTGTAATGAGTGCGAACAGCTCAGCGGTAGAGCCAAGGTCTCGTGACCAGAAGGTCCGGGTTCGAATCTTGTTCAGGTGGAAAAGAAATTTTCTAGCTGGATGGGTATCTGCCACCATTTCACTGTTGGGTCAAAAATTAACAGTGCTGTGACCTAAAGTGGCGCAAGATAGCAGTAACAAAGCCTACCTAGAACACAACTGAAATCCTAACTCGCACAAGCTGAAAAAGCTTTTGAGGGATCTTAACTGAAGATGTAAGAGTAGCAGGATAATAATAATAATAATATCGACAAATGTCATTGAAACTAAACACTACTGTCATTTACCTTTAAAAGCAGCAATAACTTTATTGCCAATTTTTATCTCAGAATTCCACGCCAAATCAGTATCTTCTTGACAACACACTCTCTATTTAAGTAGACATATGATACTCAAAAATCACACAACACTTGAAAAAATACTAATCGAAATGCATAGCAAACTTAAGCCTACTCAGCTGTTTCAAATGAACCTTATGAATAAAAAATTCTATTCCAGAAAATGCCTCATATGAACTCCAAGAAAGTTCTCAAAAAATATTGCACATTTTCCATAACAGCATTTGTAACATCTTTTTTTCTTATGTTATTTTCCGTAAAAGAATATAGTTTGTTTGATACACGTTTTAGGTTAAGCTCAAACATTCTGTCTTAGTTCTGTTTTTCCTTATAATTATATGTGGGACCAAGGTATGTGATATATTTCTATTTTTTATCGTTGAAAAAATCTGACTGATGAAGATGAGTGAGAGTTTCGAACGCTGATCTGGAGAATGTGCTTTTTTTTAAATTTTTTTTTGAATTTATATGGAACATTTTTTGGACTAGAATTTGTTATTGAAAAGGTTGATGTGAAACAGGTATTATGGTTGAACTTTGACAGGTTATTTCGGCCAATATTTATGATATTATATTTTTATTTAATTTCCAAAAATTTTCAAGAAATACTTTTCAATTGAATTTTGAAGAGGTTTCACAAAATTATTTTGCTTGATATTTATAATATTGAAAAATTCTCTTCCAAGAAATATGCCCTTTCAATTTATTTACATTTACGAGTAATGTAAATTTCTGGTTCGAAGGGATAATATATTTCCACCGATTATTGAATTTCATCCCAAACAAAATGGGGAAAGAGTTCAAACTACATTGAAAAAGAGATACAGCAACTGTTGAACTAGTAGAACATATCTTCGCTTTGTTAAGCACCCAGCTTTATTTGAGGGAAATAATACTAAACTCAAAGTGAAATGCCCACAGAGTCAATATGACACAAACTGACTTCCGGGCTCCAAAGTGGTCTAATAAACTTACTCGTCAGGGTCCTGCAGTTCCAAGGAATTATTTCCGGGGGAGCTGCTCGACGCTCTTGGTGGTGGCGACTGGATCCTGCCGTCATTCCTTCCCTCAACATTAACTATATCCTCGAAGAATTGCCGTCCATTGGGCACACAACGATCGTTCACCGACTGATTAACTCCGTTTCCTAACACTCCACTGAACTTCTTACCGTTTTCACTTTTTTTGCCGTACAGCTGCCGGTAGTATTTTTCCTGGTCTCCATACATCCAGCACACTTTCCACCACTGTTTGCACATGAGAACGTTTGCAGAGGCACTCACGTTTTCACGTTTGGTCGGAGGATTGGACATCGTGTTAACTGTCGTGTTTTTCATCTTTTTTATTTTGGTTTAATTCAAGGACTAGTCAGAGGATGAGATGAACCTGTAAAATTTTTTGGTTGGAAAAAGAACAAATATAAAGAGAGGACTACCCGTCGAAATGAAGCCATATTCTGCATTGTTCTTATTTGAGACCAATTGCACCTAATTGGACCTATATAAGTTTTCTGAAGAGACTAATTTCATGCTTAGCATGAAATAAATATAAAAAACTTGCATCATCCTCATTACAAAGCCCCGCTGAAAAACTGAAGATCGAGGTTTTTTACACGAAAGGTATAATGAATCCTTAGGACCTTATTACTTACTATCAGGATTCAGGATTTTTAATCCACAGTAGATATTACAATTATGGACATGTTTTTGAAACTCTAGATGCAAAAGCTTTTCATAATCAGTTGAAGTTTATTTTACCATCGAAAATAACAACTTTAATTTAATTAGAATAATTGCTAGATCTGGAGAGAAAAATGTTCAGGATCAATTCCAAGATATTCTGGAGATTAATAAATGAATATGCGATATTTAAAATTACCCAGTGTCTTTAGTTCTCGAATCAGCATGCTCTTGTGCAGACGCAAATTGAAATCTTTCCTCAAAATGAACCAGGTTGACAATCTTGAAACACAAAGTGTACTGTTTGCTTTTTTTGTAATACAGGCACTTGAGGGTCAACATTTCTCTGCTTCGCAACTCATCATATTGCTCAAGAATCGAACATTTCCCGTACTTCTCTGAGAAGAATTTTGCATAAAAATCTTTATAAGAAGGCTTACAAAGGTAAATTAGTGAATGAAGTGAAGCGTCGTGATAATATGATGAGTTTTCTTTTCGCTTAACGGGCTAATAATTGCAAGGCCGAAAATGAGCATTTTCCATGAATAATCATCTTTATCGATGAAACTCATTTTGATCTCGGAAGACTATTTTTTGTGGGTATCTGTTAAGGATAAGTGTTACGCTAACCATCTAGAAACGATTGATGCCTTGAAATAAGAAATCGAAGTTGCCATTCATAGGTCTGAGCCCGAAAAAATTGACAAGGTACTAAATAATTGGATGGGTCGAATGAGGTACTGTAGCCAGTCGCGACCATTGGTAAATTTCTACGTTGAACCTTTTTAATAAACTCATAAATTTGAGAAAATATTCATTAGTTTTTTATTTTAAATGGCACACCCCTTATATACGCCCCCAGGTATTATCATCCGAATGGGGCCTTAGTTTTGCTGTTCTGGTGAAATGAAGGGCTGAGCCGGTTGATTAACTCAGTGACAGGAAGTCTGTGGCAGCACAGGGCTTCTCCCTTAAAACTGGCGTACTCTAACCTATCGCAGAATGAATCTCCGGATTTTTCTGCGTAATGGCCGAGTGCGTTATGTCGCATACTGCGTTACCTCGGGGTGGTGGTTTGCTCTCAGGTGTTACTTGTACCATCTGGCCACCCCATTGGTATTGGACTCGAGGGGGCAGTGGCAGTGGCCTCAATTTAGGGTTTGTTGATCTTGACGAAATGGCTTTGCCGTTAATGCTTGACGCCAGGATCAATCAAATGACTTCACATGGGTTCGGTGAGTCAGGACGGTCAGGCCGTTAGACGGTGCTCGTACCAGGATCAATTGTAGTCATCAATCTTGAGATTATCTTAGTTCATGGGACTGCGTTCGGATGCTTGGATAATAATTCCTTCCGGTGGGTGAAATGTTTCACAAACCAACTCGGGTACTGACCTGCAGAGCCAGTAGAGGTTGAATAGTGCTTCACTGCTACCAGTCAGACGGTTCTGGCTTTCGAGTCGGGGCCCAAACTGGAAGTTGGTGGGTTCATCTCTTCGGAGGGGTTCTCGCCTCGCGCGATGATATGGCGTAATCCTTATCACACTTTCTACCTCTTGGGGTGGACTGTGGAGACTGCTGCGTAGTCACTTGGTAAAAGAGCTTTGCTCGTATGCCAATACGAAAACCTGGTAGAATTCACCCCTTATATAACCTGCTTCCAGCAATTCTTAAGAGTATCAAAAGCTATAGCCCTGCCTTTTGCGAAGTTTAACATAAAAATTCTATTTTTCTTGATTCAGAATAATTCAGAATCGTATTTTACTTAGTTTTATTGTTTTTTTTTTTAAGTAAGCTTGTAGATAATAGATACGCGGCTGTTGTTATGAACAAGAGTATGGGATAATACAAACTTCATCAATGGGCGAATGGAGGACACAACAGCGACATATGCCTAGGTGTGTTTCAGCGTCCATGGAAATTAAATTTTTCTGTACACAAAAAACTCAGTGGGGGACAATAGTTATTTATTGTATTGTAAGTGTTTTATACAGCATTTTATTCACGCAAGAACGTTCAAACGCGTGAGCGAAGCTCAAGCTGTTAATTTTCTTATGTGAATTAAATGTATCTAAAACACGCATGCAATACAAGATATTATCCGCAATCACACTCGTTCAGAATCAAAATCGCAGAAAATTTTTATCGAGAAATAATGTGATATTAGGCATTGACAACGATTGTCACGTACTGAAAAATTATTGAAAATGTACAAAAATATCGGGTGGTGTTGGATTGTTTATCGACTACATAAATCGATAGTTGTGATGTTGGTGAAGAATGCAAGAAAATAATTCCGTTACTGATATAATCCTTGAGGAAGCTAAAGAAGCAACACGCCAGTTATTGCCTTCCAAGTCCAGGGAACATTACGAAAAAGTATTTTCCGAGTTCAATGAATGGATAGAAAAGGGAGGGTAATGACAAGGAATTCCTGCAATCATATTTCCCAAATTTGAAGAAGAAACATGCAATTTCATCCATGTGCTCGAAGTACTCGATTTTGCAAGCGGCTACAAACAAACAAACATAAATATTGGGAAGCATAGTAAGCTCACTGTCTATCTGAAAAGTGAAGCAACTCTTGAAGGAACCTTCGAAAAAATGTTGATCCCAACAGGTTGTTAAGTACATTTCTGATTAGCGTATGGTAAAAAGGATCTGTCGCTTGATACATTCTTCGGACGTAAGGAATTACGTGTATTTTCTACACGTCTTCATCCTACAGTATTGATAGAGAATGCTGCTTCTATGATTGTGAATTTTCGTGAAATACTGGCCTTCTTATCTGGTATTGCAACAAGGAGATACTATTATATTATTCCACTAGTGTAATAAAGTAGTTTCATCATTCCTCTAGTGGATAAAGTGACACTTAATACGTTTCATAAGTCTAGATTAAAGTTCGATTATAGGGTGATTGCAGATAAATGAATTTATACTTGTTGTACATTAATAACTCTTAAATTGTTATCGAAAAATTATGAAGAAATGGCACCTACATTCACCTCCATCTAATTTATAGATGACTAGCGGTTTTTCAGCTTAATGTGAAGATTATTCCTATATAACATAACAAGCAGGGATTGGAACCATGCGCGCGAAGACAAACGATAATTTGCTTATTGTACACTACGTATACTTCCTAGAATACAGCAAAACCATATTATCGGCATCTACTATGGCCATAAATGCCCACATGGAATCTGTATTCCATAGGTCTACCTGAAGTTATAGACATCCTTTCACCCTATTATCATGTCCATATCGTAGGTGTTAAGCGTTTATTGAAGAAATTCATTGTAAATAATGTACATTTTTAGCAAATCATTAAACCATAAGTGTGGAATTTGATATCCGTTTCCAAGTCGTGACTGCTTGTTGAAATGCACACTGGGGCTCAAGGTCGTCACGGTTTCAAAGAATACATTACAGCAAAGGCACTGCAGTTACTCATTTAATTATTGTTGTCGGAGGAATATGATACCCCAATGAGTGCTTCCATTCCGCTGGTTTTGGGTTGAACGTATAATCGTTTTCGCCATGGAATAAATTGACCGGAAGTTCTTGGTGATATATGATAGGACTCAGGTATATTTGGTATGATGTTGCGAGAAGATCTCCTTTGTTGGTTAGGCTGATGGAACTATTGTCTGTGTCCGTTAGCTAGATTGCGGTAGGATTACACAATTCAAGAAATTTGAGAAGGGAATGTAGCAACATGAGACAGAAGTCTAACTACCTACTGTACTCGAGTTGCATCAAAAATATAGAATGAAAAAATTGACCATAAGGATCTATTGAGAAAAATCTAGGAGTTATATAATGAGTTGATTCCATAGGATATAAACTAAATTCACCATACAGCCTCATCATATGATTCCATGTGGCGAAAAAAATATACGCCAACAAATATAAGCTGCGATGTTGTTTTTTTGTTAGAAAAAATTGCTCTTATTTGTAGAGTTTGAAATTCAGATTACAAAAAGCTAGATTATTATGTACGATGAAAATTTCCAATTGGTTTAGTAATTCAATTCCAGTAGAGCTGGGACATGTTTGTTGCAATGTAGACATAAAAAATCCAGTGAATTATTTCACATAGCCAACAAGATATGCAGATCATGTTTAATTTATAGTTCATTCATACTAAGTGAATATTGTAGGGGATTTTTCTCACGAAAACCTTGGTGAAAGAATGGATATTTGAAATTCAGGAACGAAGCCTGACACAGCCTTGTTTCGTGTAAGAGCCTTCGGCTCACTTCAATCTTATGCATTTGAATAGATGTTTATGGCAAGCCTGCTGTACATTCCCTGGCAAATAAGTAGAGTGACATAACATTGAAAGAAATCGGTCACGATTTTCAGGTTACTGGACTGGCAACGATAAGCCGTTTAAAAAGGAATGGTCAACTTTGTCGTGCCGATACTTCGACTTCCTCCAAGGTAGTAGACTGATAGTGAATGAGGAATTGCCACTTTAACGAAAACAGGAAATAATGAAATTTACAAATGACGTTTTCGGCGCTTGTTCTAATGAAATACGTGCTATCGTTTTGCCCTAAAACGATTCAGTCTGTCCGAAAAAAGTCAACCGGATTAGCTAGAGACTTGAAACTTTCAGAGAAGGTTTGAGATGTAAATTTCTCGGTTAGATTTTTTTTTATTGCGCTGACCTTTACTTGATAAAAAGCCGTTTTACACACACCTGAATAATATATCGGGTGTTTTTTTCAGAGATAAAACTTTAAATTGAAATAAAACACATCTAAATTCAGATTGGAGCCAAATTTTTTTTTATTTGAAAGATAACTTTATGACATTAATGTTTTAAAAATAATTTCCGACATATGTCCACCACGACTAGCTCTGAGGAACCGCATTCAACCAGACCAATTTTGGAGTTCTTTTTGAGTAATTCAGGCTTTATTTTATCAATAACACGAGTTATGTTGGCTCCCAAAGCGTCTATTGTTTCTGGTTTATCAGCATAAACCAATGACCTGACATAACACAAAGAAAATGATCCAGTGGATTTATGTCACTGATCTTGGAGGCCAATTAATTGGACCATTCCTAGAAATAATGTTATCGCCAAATCTTTCTTTCAATAAATCAATTGTTACGCTAGCAGCATGAGGTGTAGTACCATCTTGTTGAAACCAAAACACTTCTGGGTAGATACCATTCAAATTTTGAAACAAATAATAATTGATCATCGATCTGTAACAAGCACCATTCACTGGAACATTAGCTCCAGCATCGTTTTTATAGAAATATGTACCGATGATGCCTCCAGCATGTAAAGCACACCATACAGTGCGTACAGTGAGTGCATTTTTCAGGATGCAATGGAACCTGCAGAACTTCTTGAGGATTGTCTTAACTCAATGTACGGCAATTTTGCTTGTTTACATAGCCGTTCAACCAGAAATGAGCTTCATCACTAAACACAATTTTACGATAAAAAGTGGATCAACTTCAAGCTGTTCTAGGGTCCAATCAGCAAACAAACGACGCTTATTAAGGTCAAGTGACTTCAGTTCTTGAACCAGTTAGATCTTGTATGGGTGTAGACCAAGATCTTTACGCAAAATTTTCCATGTGGTGGATGCGCAGAGTCCAAATTGTTATGAACGTCGACGAATAGACAAATTTGAATGATCATTAACACTATGACTTACAACAGCGATATTTTCTTCTGTACGTACCGTTCTTTGTCTTGTTGTTGTTGCATCGAGTAGAGAAAATGTTGTTCGAAATCTATCGATAGTTCGACGAATAAGCTGCTCTGATGGACGATTATGAATATCGTAAATTTCAAGAAGTGCTCTATAAGTTTGGCGAATAGAACACTGATTTTGAAAATAAACTTCAACAATTTGTAAACGTTGTTGCGGCGTGAGTATTTTCATGATAATTTGTCAATGCTTACTGAACAGAAATGTTAAAACAACATGGCTTCTGTCAAATCACAGTTATCCCTATCGAAAGTTCTATCACTAAAAAAAAAACCCGATACATATAGTTGATATCTATTTATACTTAAGAGCTGATCACATGACGCTAAACTTCTTCAATGCTCATAAATAATTGGTTAGAAATTTGATAACATACAATATTTGAATTGTTTCTGTTTTGAGATAAAAGTGCAATTATAGTATATTAAATAACAGGTTTAGAAAAGCGAAGTTTTACTAAATGGGTATAGTATCATCGATATGAAAGCATCACAAAGAAAGAAATTTTAAAAAATTCATAGTAGGTATATACATGTGTAGAATTTCCGTAGCCTAGTAACCTGACACGGTTTGTTTATTTACATAACAACACTTTGTCTTGGAAAATATTTTCGGAAGCTTTTCCAATAATTAAAATTGAATGAAACTCTTCTAAGGGTTCCATACAATTCATGTAAATGTGGATATTTTCTAATAGTTCAAGTGAACTACGTATTCAAATATCTGAATCCATAAACAATGTTATCTACGTCCCAGAATTCGATAAAAAACCCCTTCGCAACCTTAAACCATAACACAGCACGATTAAAATCAACTTATCATTTCGATTTGTCTTAAGAGGTCATTAAATTGTTCTTCTGTAATAATCATATTTGTAAATGTAGACGATCTTCTGGGCATTCTTCCATATCTGCTCCGCATCAAATATTTATACGCTTTGTTGGGCTTGAAATGGAGGAAATTCAAGAATAATTCTTGAGTGAGATTTTATCGTGGCAATTTGGATGGTTAACTTGTTCCATCGGCATCATGTTGAATTTGATAAAACCGTGGGAATCTTTAGTTAAGATCAGGTGTAAGTGTATGTTATTTTTATATCATGGCCAAATTTCACTGGAAATATTTGAATTTATGCAACTTTTCTATAAATTTTGGATTTTATGAAAGAAGTTAGTTTATACCGTTGAATAACAAAAAGGGTTTGCTAATAAGAAGTTTCATTTTGAAGAGCCCGCTGTCTCAGCAGCTGTCACTTTTGAAGCTGTCGTGTTTTGAAATTTGACAAGTGAAAACTACGCCATAACTAAAAATGAAACGATACACAATTCAACAACGCACTGAAATTGTTAAAATTCACTACAAAAATGATGAACATTTTGAAGTCACAGTTCGCAAAACTTAAGCACATTTGGGTCGTCGTGAAGTACCTTCTCTGCCGGCAATAGTGAAACTGGTGTTTGCGTCGCTCAAGAATAATTGCTAACATTACACCAAAAGGCATAAAGCCTTAGGTCTTAAGGCTTTTAAAGTTAGGTTAACATAAGAACTCGAAACGGTCGATCATCAGTAAAATAGTATCTTTGTTGATTGGGTCGTTGAAAGGCATCAAAATGATCTGGATTTATATCGAAAAATCATCTTCAGTGATGAGGCCAATTTTCACCTCGGAGGCGTTTCACCTTGTCGTAGTTGGGGCTTGGAATATTCAAGAATGATTGTTGAAAAGCCTCTCCATCCTCCACCATCAACGTGTACCCCTATGTACCCGCTTCATTATTTTTCCCGGTATACTCTTGATGTTGGATAGCTCTTATTACGATGTAACTTATGGGATACTTTTCCAGTACTTCCCAGAGTTCACTAACTGGAACAGTATCATAGGTCTTCGTTAAGTCTACGAATAAAAGGTGCACTTCACGGTTTCTAGCTGTCATTTTTTCATTTAGCTACATCATCGATGTACGATCTGCTTGCTCGAAATCCTGCCTACTCCTTGATCTCTAGTGGACCATATTGCTCCTCAATTATATCCCTCAATACTCTTCCATGCAGACGACTCATGGTGCCAATGACGGAAATGCATCTGTAGTTTCCACATTAATCTCTCGGAGCTTTCTCATGAATTGGTGTTATCCTGATTTATTTCCAGCTATTCAGTATTTTTCCCCATTTATGTACCTACTGAAAAATTTTCTTAGGTGTGTGATCAATTTTTGTGTTCCGTTTTTCAGCCACTCAGCAGGTATTACCTCTGGTCCTGGGGCTTTTTTATTCTTCAAAGATTTTATGGTTTTATTTATTCTACATTCTTCAAAGTGTTTATGTTGTCCATGTACTTGGTATCTTCTTAGTGATTTAATCAAGTATTTTTACCTATCTTCACTAAGTTCCTTCGAGTAATGTTTACGCCAATCTCCCAGCTGGATAGGGTGAATATTGACTTTGTTTATGGTATTGCTACTGAGGGACCCAATCAACTTTCACACTTCTGATGTTCTTTTGCCATCTATATGTGAATCTATTTCTTTCAATATTTTTTCTTCCATGTATCGTTATTATTCTCGTTTATCTCCTTTTTGAATCTAGATTGTCCCTCTCTATACTAAATTCTTTGATGTTCACTTTTGCCCGTATGCTTTTTGTTTCTTATCTTTTTGCTCTTCAAGTTATCTGGTTCAAGTTATATCATCGTTTCTTGTAGAAGTTATTATGAATCAAAATAGTTGAATTTTTTCTATGACCACCAGTACCTTATTTCTTCAAAATTGGTCCACTAATTCAAAACCTTGGATATTTTGATACCCAACCACTTCCTCCAGTACAGCAATTCAAAATGCCTCTTCACTTCTAAGTAGGAGGAGAGGAAAAAATCATCCCATCAAGTTTCATTTGAAAATATAAAAAAATTTTTGAATTACGATTGAGTATATTTTTTCAATGTATAATTCTGTATCTACATAAAATAGAGTTTCTGAGAAGGAGTTGCAGAAGAAAAAATTATCAATTTTCAAAGAAATTCTTCGGTTTCAGTTCGAATATATAATTACGAAAAACGTATAAGAAACGTAGATATCAAGAAAATGAGATTTGACGTAGTCGGCGAATAAGTTATTACGGAGAAAATCAAACGGCCTGCAATGGAATGAAAGGGGAGTTCTGAGATATTATCTCATCAGCAGACTGATTGGGAATCTGCACGAAACCTCCTCTTCCCAAGATCGACCACAAATATGGATATTAGGTCGTATAAACTTCAACCAATGAAATAGATGCATGAAACCGTAGTTTATAAATAAAGAAACGAATGCTCAAGTCTAATGGAGTTGCGATGAATCAGATCCCATTTCATCCACAAGTTCATCAGATATAGCCTTTATGCTTTTAATCACTTAAAACCCATTATAATCTCTGTCTTGAGATACCTACTCCTTCCATATTAGGAAATGATAGATGGGCAGGTGTTGCAACGCGACCTTCGTCTTCGGATCATGTCCAGGGTACGAAATACGAGCATGAGGAGTAATCGTTAAAGAGCTTAGGAGGCATTGCCAATCGTATTTCAGCCGTAATAGACCCAGATTTTTATCCGTGGTCTACGCCGGCTTTGGCCGTGTTCCGGGTTGTACAAATTGTTGTGCTGCTTTGCGTCGTGCGCTATTAATGGCTGGTTAATTTCCTGTTCAGTTTAATTAATATTGGATCTGTCGCTTTAAGAATCACCCATTTATAATGGTTCTCTGTACTAGTTTAGCTGGAGAAATCTCTATATATTCTTCTTGAAATAGTACATCCAATCCTTAATCGGCAAATATCTTCCTTGTTTCGATCGCATACACGAAACTGATCTGTCATCCGGGGCTGTTATGTTATGTCTCGATAACTTAACTATTGACGTTTGGAAGATATACAAATATTGGAATATTTACAAAGGTAGGGACAACTTATTGCTCGATATGTGTCGAGGAGTCATCGAAAATAAACTTATTTTCGAAATAGATGTACGTCCATTTATGGTCGAAATGATAAGTTGGGGAAAAACAAATCCATTATTTTTGCGCGAACTTTAAGACTTGACTTAACATGTTCCGGATTGCCCAATTTGGGAATATGCATCGTTCTGTCGCCATTTCAAAGTTAGTTCGGTTATGCCTCTCTCATAGAAGCCTTGGGTCTTATTGGCGAAAAACTCTGGTGATCAATTTTGACAATTTTCTCTTGATGCCAATTTCTTGACACTCAAGAAGTTTTGCAATGCGAGAAAAAGATGGTAATCGCTTGGTGCCAGGTCCGGACTATATGGTGGATGGATTAAACTCCCGGAGTTTCAGGCGAGTCACTACAGACGTGTGTGACCTGCCGTTGTCTTAATGGAACACAACATCTCTTCTCTTGGTCAATTCTTGCCGTTTCTGGTCAATGGCCAGCTTCAATCGATCTATCATGTTTTTAGTATTACTTGGATTGGCAGTCAACCATGGAGCTTCTTTTTTAATTCAGTTTTGCGCAAATGGTTTGAAACTGTTTTATGGTCGATCTTTACCAAAATTTTCTTTGTTGAATTCCATTTTTAACACCCTGTAACTCACAACTGATAGACCAAACAAAACAGTAAAAGAATCTTTTTAGGGTGATATGTCACCTTCATACGAGCATAAATCTGAAATTTCCTGATCGATACTCAACGAGACAACAATGAAGTAACTTGGAAATACAAAAGTTGGAAAACGGATTTTTACATAGGTGTGAGTAATTGATTAAAACAGGTTTCCGGACATTAATTTATTTTTTTCTATAGTTAATGTTAAAATGTTGTTATGGCATCTCTTTTGAGTAGATAAAGTATTACTTAACCGTAAGGGTAGATAAAATGTTTTAATTTTTTTTATTCAAATAAATTAACGAATTCAAACACATTAATTCGAAGGATTAACAAGAAAATAATGAAGAGGATAGAAGAATTATTTCAAAATTTGAATATCAAAACAAATTTAATCTGTTAGCCTCCTATAATTTTAATTTAAAAAAATTTTATTCAGAAACATTAAGGATTAAATTAATGTCATATAAGCACTGCTTTAATTCAATAGACGTGTTAAATCAAAACTCATTATATTGAGAACTGACCAGAAGGCGTGGCTTAAAAAACATGGCTACGTATTGTGTGCAACCAAAGAGTTTACCCATTAAGTTTGCATTAAGTTAGAGTGATTTTTGAGTTTATGTTTTCTTTAAAAAAAATTTTTGATTGGGTTGGTTCAAATCCAGCTCAAAAAAATGTTGTAAGTGCAGAAAAAATTCTACATGCTGGCCATTTAATTAAATGCGGTAAAAGCAGTGAAAGTACAAGCGGTGATGTAAGTTTCACAGCGTTATGTTTACAAAGCTCCCACATAAAAGAAAAACCCCATGAAATTCATGGGTCTGTTTCAAAAGGGAAGATTTTATCAGTGAAATGCTCATGTAAAGCTGGACTGGGCGAAAAATGTAAGCATGTGGTTGCAACTTTATTATATTGCTATCGGTATGTAACTTTCTAACCTTAAATGTCATTTTGCAGTCAAGAATTTATTATGATTTCATAAAAAT
The DNA here is from genome assembly GCA_034642435.1 of Megalocaria dilatata. NCBI lineage: Eukaryota > Metazoa > Arthropoda > Insecta > Coleoptera > Coccinellidae > Megalocaria > Megalocaria dilatata. Next base: position 40,088,315 of record CM067856.1, on the reverse strand, counting down.
GATTTGATATGATTGGATTCCCGTAGCTGTTCGAAAATCATTTTCTTGTTTTGATGAAATCCATGAACGATGGTTTTATGAATAAAGTTTCCACCTGTACTCCAATATCATAGTATGACCTATTCAAAGACATTTCAACAACATTATCATTTATAAAGCACATTTCTTCACTTTTATCAGTTACAATATTTTCTACATTCACCAAATTACAATTTCCACTAATGTTTTTGTTTTTCTCAACAGCTATTTTTTTTAAACTCCGATTAACTTGACGATGATGCCGTGCCTCTTTATTTTTTTCAAATCTTTTGATACTTTGCGATCCATTAAATTGCACGAAGGAACGGTTGTTTTTTTTAAAGTCATCTTTTTGGATATTATACCTGTAAAAATGATTAAAAAATAATAATTCTATTTGTAACTGGCATATTCATTATCCTTCATTTAAGGTTAAACACAGTTAACTTACCTGGTAAAACAAAATCATTTCTTTCAAAATGTAACGAACATACCCTCATGTGAGGGTTTATATTTTTTAATTTTAAAGCCCGTTGCCAAGCTTTGAACCTATCTATTGTTTCTTTTTTTCCAAATAAATTTTCGATATAAACAAAACTGCTACCTGGTTTGGGTATAGCATGAAAACTTATTTCTAAATTTTCATGTGATTTACTACCACAACCATTCACAGCACAATAAACTCGACTTTTATTTTTTTTACGAGGCGTTAATTTAATAACTTCCATCGTGATTAAAAATTTTGTATTGAATTTTTTATTTAATACTGAAATTATTACACACGATTCTATATTAAAGTGCACACTAAAACTAGTACTTTTTTTAGCCACCAGACGTCGTGACCAAAGTGGTCAGTTATCAATAATATCAAATGGAAATAAAAAAAAACCAACAAATATGAATTGTCAATTAAAATAAATAAATATTAGAGGAAGACAAAATTTTTTTTTTTGATCTTATATTAATGAAAACCAAATCTTTATCAAAAAGGCAAAACATAATTTTACTTAAGAAATCTCTCAAAACATGCAGTACATCCTCAAAAAACAATTTGAAATTAAATGTTTTGATATTTAAATTTTGTAATAATTATTTTATCAAGTAAGAAATCTCTTCTTATTATTTTATTGTATATATAATCATATTTTGGTTTATTGATCTCATTATAAAAATGTCATTTGGTTTTACCTAAGGCCGTTAAATACCTTACAAGTTTTGTGTGATTTCTGTGATGAACATAGAATATGTTGGATTTTTAAAATTTTCTAATTTTAGTGTTTGTTCAACAATGATACCAAAAAATCTTTTTGGTAAGTTATTTCTTGTCAGTTGATTTCATTTTTAAATGTGAAGTTGAACTGACGAAGATCTTATTTGATTTCAAATTGTTTTTTGAGGATGTGCTACATGTTTTGAAAGACTTTTCAAGTAACTAATTCAAATATTCAAATATATTAAATATTTGAATATATTAAATATAAGAACTAATTTAAATATTTGAATATATTAAATATTTAAATATTTCAAATATTTAAAATAAATTAGTTTTGGCGAAGTTCTTAAAATTATGTTTTGCATTTTGAAAAGATCTGGTTTTCATAAATACAAGATAAGAAACAAAATTCTCCTTAAAATATTATATTTATTCATTAAATTTAATTGACAATTTATATTTGTTGTTAGGTTTTTTATTCCATTTTATATTATGTAATGAGTTTTGATTTTATGTCTACAAATTTGAGCAGTGCTATTTATTCTGAAAGTTTTTGGATAAATTTTTTGAAATTGAAATTTATAGGAGGCTAACAGAATAAATCTGTTTTGATATTTGAATTAGTCTATTTTACTATCAAAAATAGAAAATATTTCATCCCATATGAATTGGGATTTTAAATTTTCTGTTACTTCAGTTTCAAAATATCACTTCAACTTCAGACAACAGATCTCAATAAATTAAATTCATATTCGTCAATGTGAATAATAACTCTTTAAATTTCAAATAAAAAAAATATTCAATTCCATGTATCCTCGAAGAAATAATGTATAAATTTAGTACCATACAATATTTTTAAAGAACATTTAAATGTAAATAATTTAACTACAAGGCGTTCTCTTTTATGAGCTGCTAAAACCTAGTGATTTCATTACAATCGGTACGGACTGCAAATACTTCGTTTGAACCATATATTACTAGAAAAACAGATTGAGAGGTTACCTTTCAGTTCTTTGGAAGAAATCGAAAATTGGATCGCCTCAACAGACAAAAATTTCTTCCCTGATGGGATCCTAAAATTGTCTGAGAGGTTTGGAAAAACAGTGTACAGTGATGGGCAATATTTTGATTAATTTGTTAATTCATTATGTTTTGAAAAAAATGCAATTTTTGAGCTAAAAAACGAAATAAAATAATTTGTACAATCAATACATGATTATTTTTTTTCAATTCCATGCAATTTTTCACTATTGATAAAGAGCATTCGAATTTCAATTCATTAAATTTTTGGGAGCCAACTAGATCAAAACCTAAATTGTGACAATTTCAGGGGAGACTGTGTGACAATTGTTCGTGCTGCTCGACTTTGGCAATTAATTATTTGGAAATTAAAAACCTCAACTCGACGAATAAAGTGAGTAAATCATTGCTAAGTACCAGATAATTATGAGCACTAAGATCATTAGTATGAAAATTACCAATTTCTATTGAAATTATTGTTACAATACAGGATTCTCCGATTCGAATTCAAACGAGTTTCTGAAAAGTTGTCAGTAAATATTGTAGGTTTCATCCACAAGAAACTGCAATTAAACGGATGACTGCATTCTCATATCGGTGATGTAGTGCATATGAATGAAGGGATTTTTATGCAGAAGTGAACAGCCTTGATGCTCATTTTTATTCGGAATTTGCGCTTTCAGCAGCATGCAATAAAAGTGCGATAGGCATAATGGTCGCTCATAAGGGGTATTTCACATTCATAACTTTCAGTGGCGGATAGCTATACGCAATTTAATGGTTATGATATATATGGCTAAAGGACACCATACTACATAGAACAGGAATGTTTTATAATAGAAGCGTGATAGAAATTTGAAAATTTTTGCGCGTCTGTACCAAAGTTCCTGCTATCTCGTCAACATATTTCGATTGTTGACTCAGAAGTACACCCAAACCATTATAAAGCATGGATGATCTAAAGTTTGCATTTTGAAGAAGTGGTTATTACGAGTCATTCGTGTTTTGACAGAAAAATAGTTTAATATTTAACATTAACTAAAAGGTAAATTCACACTTGAACTTCTTCTTCTTCTCTCAGCAGCTCTTCGCAGTCCACTCCATCTAATTTGTTCGTAAGCCTATTTGTTATAATCCTTGTTAGTTATTTGTATGGATGTGAAAGTATCGGTCGATAATTTTCTAATTTTAAATTATCACCTTTTTTGTGTAATAGAATCACCTGAGCGTTCTGCCATGTTTCTGGTGTCAGTGTTGAGGGGGATTCTGAATTATTTCAGTTCCGCCCAGCTTCATCATTTTACTTGTAATACCATCATCTCTCGGTCTTTTTTGTTCTTCATTTGGGATAGTGGTAATTGTATTTCTTTCATGGTAATGTCCGGCAATTCTTCGGATCCAATATTAAGTATTTTTCTGTTGGCTGCCTTTGGTGGTTTTGGAATAGTTTCTTGATATAATGCAACGTATAAATTTTCGGCAATATTCATCAGCTCGCTTGAACAAAACTGGAAAATATCAAAAACTTACTTCTAAAGTGGTGAATCTTATATCCAAACTGAAATTTAAGTGGAAAATCAGTTTGTCCGAGAAAACTGGATCGTTACTGGATAAAGCAATCCGTTCACGTTCTGGTCCAGTTAGCACAACTGAAAACATTGCTGCTGTAGCCCAGAAACATATCAACTTGTCATCGTGCTCAAGAACTGAACAATTCTCGTGATTCTCCGAGGAGAATTTTGCAAAAAGACCTCGATATGAAGGCTTACAAAGTTCAACTAGTACAAGAAGTAAAGCCTTGGGAACATACAATGCCTTTTTACTCCGCTCAATGTGCTAGTGGTCTCATGGCCGAATATTTCCTAAGAAACATATAACTTTGAAAAAATATTTGTAAAAATGCAAATTTCAAATGGCCTACCCTATGGTATTGTTAAAGCCTGAAATTCTTATCTTCTTCACTGCCAACATATTTTTCTGTCGATGAAGATGGGAATCAATAATTCTATGTAAATCTCATTCCAAGGGTCTGATGAGCACTCTCTTTTAAACTTTTAAACTGCATCGTCTAAACACTTGTAAATGCAAATTTCAATACGGTCTCCCTTCGTCCGGACCTTCCTTTATTCGTTTTATAGCCATTATGACCTGCAACACCGCATATTTGACAATAACACTAAATTCTCCCATATTGATACGGCTGAGCTATGCATAAACGAGTTTTATTTAGCGCCAAATGCTATAAACCAATGCTGCAACCCATGGAATGTTCTAGTTTACAGTACCCCTATATACATGTTGCGTACGCTATAAATCGCTTTTTTTGATCATATCTTTGTACGCATAGCATTGACCACGGTTTTGTATATGGCATTCAATCCTGAATTGAACCGTTTCCGATGATAAAATATTGAAATGGTTTCAATTCAGTTCAGATGAAAATTCAATCTAGAATATATTGTATGGCGGCAATAATTCTTGATTTATCTCAAGAACTAAGTTATTTTATCCATTCGTTTCACTTGATAAATATAAATTTCAATATGTCAGTAAATGTTCGTATTTGTAGTGATGAAAATTTATTTTGAACTATAGGAGCACTCAACTTTTCAGCAGTATCAAAACTTTGCTAAATCAACTTTGCTATTTCAACCTGTCTGATTTGTGTAAAACTGAAATATATTGAAAATTTACTATGAAGAAATTTTTTGAATATTACAGATAATAGTTGGAATTAATTCTCTGGAACCTCTACAGATTTGGATCTAAATAAATTTCTTGAAATCATGCCTTTTTAAAGAATATATAGCACATTCTCCAGAAAAAGAACCTGATAAATTCAGATCCAAATCTCTTCAGTTAGAAGTTATTTGAATACATAAAAATAATCATTGAAAAAAATATAATATAAGCACTTTTTTTCACCAAAAACTTTGCAATAATTAACCAAGTTTCGGATAAGCATGGTCTATATAAAATTAGGTTATATCACAGAAATATCGAATGTTTTTTTAGAGTGATAGAACTTTAAATTGGAATAAAACACATTTAAGTTAGGATTGAAGCCAAATTTTTTTTTATTTGAAAGATAATTTTATGATATTTATGTTCTAGAAATAATCTCCGGAATATGTCCACCACGACTAGCTCTGAGGAACCGCATTCAACCAGACCAATTTTGGACCACTTTTCGAGTAATTCAGGCTTTATTTTATCCATAACATGAGTTATGTTGGCTTCCAAAGCGTCATTTGTTTCTGATTTATCAGCACAAACCAATGACTTAACATAACCCCAAAGAAAATAATCAGGAGGAGTTATGTTGCATGATCTTGGAGGCCAATTAATTGAACCATTCCTCGAAATAATGTTATCGCCAAATCTTTCTTTCAATAAATCAATTGTTACGATAGCAATATGAGGTGTAGCACCATCTTGTTGGAACCAGAACACTTCTGGGTCGATCCCATTAAAATTTCGAAACAAATAATCGTTGATCGATCTGTAACGAGCACCCTTCACTGTAACATTAGCTCCAGCATCGTTTTTAAATAAATATGGACCGATGATGCCTCCAGTGTGTAAAGCACACCATACAGTGCATTTTTCAGGATGAAATGGAACCTGCAGAACTTTTTGAGGATTCTTTTCACTCCATATACGGCAATTTTGCTTGTCTACACAGCCGGTCAACCAGAAATGAGCTTCATCACTAAACACAGTATTACGATAAAAAAGTAGATCAACTTCAAGCTGTTCTAGGGCCCAATCAGCAAACAAACGACGCTTATTATGGTCAAGTGGCTTCAGTTCTTGAACCAGTTGGATCTTGTATGGGTATAGACCAAGATATTTACGCAAAATTTTCCATGTGGTGGATGCACAGAGTATAACTTGTTGTGAATGTCGACGAATAGACAAATCTGGATCATCATTAACATCATGACTTACAGCAGCGATATTTTCTTCTGTACGTACAGTTCTTTGTCTTGTTGTTGTTGTTGCATCGAGTAGAGAAAATGTTGTCCGAAATCTATCGATAGTTGGACGAATAAGCTGCTCTGATGGACGATTATGTAATACATTTCACGAAGTGCTATATAAATTTGGCGAATAGAAAACTTATTTTGAAAATAAATTTCAACAATTTGTAAACGTTGTGGCGGCGTGCATCTTTCCATGATAATTTGTCAATGCTTACTGAACAGAAATGTCAAAACAACATGGCTTCTACCTTATGTCAAATCACAGTTATCTCTATCGAAAATTCTATCTCTCTAAAAAAACACCTGATATATAATGAAAAACTCAGCATTAGAAAACCACTACGAGCATGTGTGATGATATAAAAAAATTATCAAACAATATATATATTCAATATAGACATATATATTATCATCACATGTGGTGGAAATTAAATAATATAGAATCAGAAAAAATAATAAAATAAGGATCACATTATTCAGATATCGTATATATATATATTTTCAATATATATATATATATATTGTTTGAGAAATTTTCATCTTCTTTTATTTTATATTGCTGTGATATAACTTAAATTTTTTATAGGCCATACTTATCCAAAAGTTGGTTAGTTGTTCCAAAGTGTTTGGTGAAAAAAGGTATATGTTTTTTACTGACTATTTTTATTTATTCAAATAACTCCTAAGCGAAAAGATTTGGGTCCGAATTTATCAGGTTCTTTTTCTGTTTAATATGCTATATATTCAATAAAAAGAAAAAATAAAAATTGTCCTTTTTGAATTCTATGTTCAACATTTTTTGGTAATAGTACTTTTAATTCTTTAACATCGAAACATGTATTAGGTGATGTCTAAATAATTCAGTGATTATTTTATATAACTTTTGATTCTTTATTAGTTAATTTCCACCACATGCTATGATACTATATATGTCCATAAAGCGATACAAAGTTATCTAGTGCATGTTTTTCAAAAATTTGTATCACAAATGGTTTCAATGGATTTATTTAGATTTAAATCCGAAGAGGTTTCGGAAAATTAATTCCAGCCTTTATTTGTAATAAAACTGAAATGTTTCAGATAAATAATATTCAATTCTTCAACGTTTGTTGAAATGAAGTGAAACCAAATATGATATATGTTTGATTGATTCGGTCTTTATCTGGTGGAAACTTATTTAAATTAAAAAATATATAAGAGACAGTAATTTAATTTCCACAAAAATGCCAGTAGGATGTAGATACTTGAAGAAGCCACATCGAGGTGAACATTTTTGTGGAATCTAAAATACTGTGTCTTATATTTTTTCAATTAAATATGATGAATAATCTGAGTCAGGGATAAAACCTGAAGAATTTAATTACTGGGCCAGCACTGTTCTTATGAATTTGTCAGCAGCTATTCTTAATATCGTGATTGATTTCAGCGAATGTGACGTACGTTGATTAGTAGAACTGAGCTAGTATTTTATGTGAGAATCGTGCCAATGAAATAACGACCAATTTTTACCCACATTATACTCCAGAAGCAATGGGATGGTTAATTCAACCCTATAAACTCTTTGAACATTATGTCAGTAAAAGGAATCCTGTTAACATTGAAGGCCCAAGAGACATGTTTGGACATTGAAGCAACTACATATGAACGAGGGTGAAAAAAGAAAAAAAGATGATGCTGAAGAATGAAGAACACGTGTGAACGAAATTCATTCTATTGGTCACACATTCGGTCAAGAAAGTACCGGGAATTGATCTTCTGGAATGTCCATTTAGACGATTGTCGAAATTCTTTTGGTCGCTGAGTTGGCAAAATGTCCTCAACAACAAGGAGTTTGAGCATCGTCTGTCATTTAGATTGTTCACAGTGTTACATTTTATCAGTTCATCTCGAGACTACTTTGCGATTTTCACAATGGATAAGAATATAGAATAAGGAGTTTGTCTGATAAAATAAGTTTCGCTTCCGTACGATTTTCCGCTTATCTGCTACGAAGTAAAGAAAATGTGTCATTTCTGATTTCGCCCGATTATCGAAAATCGTAAACAACAATTACATACACCCTCTAATCGTTAAAGTCCTACCGGTTCATTTGACCTACCGGCTTATTGAACTCCCGAAAAAATTGAATCAATCGATTATATGGATCAATTATAGCTACTAATGGAACTGAAAGCGGTAGTTTGGAAATTTTCTTAAATTCTTGAACTCCTTTATTCCTCAGCTTTTTACACTCCCCGACACTGGCGATTTCAACGAGCATCAACCGAAAGACTTAAAAAGTAACCACTTTATACCGGATTACTACGTACAAATTTAATTTGTACAAATTTAATTTGCGACAATCGCCATTCTTCCCGGTTCTGCGGCTGGGATCGACTCCTGCTGGTAAACCTAACAGCGTTTTTTCTTTCCGGTGCAACCACCGCTAATTAATTACGATGCTACGGTTACCTTTAGCTACGTTTAGTGCATCGTACGACCCAAACGGTAATGATTTCGTTACGTTCAAACGGCTTTCTGGAAATTTATTCCATCGGGACTAGTTAATTGAAATTTCATGCGGTGGAAGTCGCTTGGAAAGAAGAGAACACCGTAATGGATGAGTAGACACTCACTTCAAGGTTATTATTTCTGCATTACTCCAAGTTTCGCGCGTATAGTTCTGGATTTCCGCCGGCAGCTCTCCCATAGGCTTTTGGTAGCTCGTTTCACAACTTTCTCATTTCTCATAAACGAATTCAAGAAAGGACGAACGGCAGGTATTTAAATTCGTTAAGGTTATAATACAGTAATTAGAGAACAAATTTAGAATTATAATAACGTGAAAATAAGAACAAAAATTTTAGAAATTACCATGTTTTACTACCAAAATAATTTTATATTTGATTGTCTCATTATTTACTTGTCGGAATTACATCTTGATGATTGAAAGTAAAACAACTTAATTTCGCTAATTCATTTAATTTCACAATGATTGTTTCGCCATGTTGACATGACTGATTCAGGTGAGTATGGTAAGTGATAAGATTGGTTTCTTTAAATACTTGAAATATACAAAAAGGTGGTGCGATTTCATCAGTAATTTAGAAATTTCAAAGTTTTATTTTTGAAATAGGTTGAATGAGGGAGATTCATTTAGGTCTGTTTGGTCGTTCAAGGGAATCTGTTTTTTTTTCTTGTACTCATTTATTTCAAGTACTTCCAAGTCGTTCAATTTGAGTTTATTTTATGTGTAAGATTTCGTAGTTGTTCTAAAGACTTTGAAATTTACCATTAAAATATTTTCGAAACAATAATTTCTTCTGTAAACCTTCTACAAATTTGTTATTCAAAAATTTTTAGAATTAAATTAAATAAATGTTTTTAGAATACACCGTGTCAATTTAGTAGACATATAGAATTAAAACTTATTACACACTACCGAAGGGAATGAAAGAAAGTCAAAGAAATACAAATTTTCAATTAAAAATTATTAAATAAATACTTGAAGAGTATTTCTATCATTCCCTTTGGTACTGTTTAATAAATGTTAATTCTTTATGTCTACTAAATTGACACGGTGTGTTCTAAAGACATTTATTTAATTTAATTCTAAAAATTTTTGTATAAAAAATATTTTTGAAATTAAAATTTGTAGGTTTATAGCAGAAATCTGTACGCTATTTTGAATTTTGTAATAATCTTCTATCAAGAAGAAACCTCTTTTTCATTAAATTCTTCTGTAATTTGAATTTCAAAGTAGTGATTATTTCGAGTCTGGCAACACTTCTAGTGTTTTGAAAGAACGTTACTTTAATATTTGACATTAACGAAATGAGTCGACTTACTCTTGTACAAAACCGGGAAATAAAATAGAAAAAGGCTTTTTACTTGATAGAAGAAATATAACAAAATTTGAATATTAAAACAGATTCAATCTGTTAGTCTTCTACAATTTTAATTTCAAGAAAATTTTTATTCAAAAAACTTTTAGAATTAAATTAATGTCTACAATAAGCACCGCTTATATTTAATAGACGTATATAATCAAAACTCAATATATAATGTCAAATGGAATAAATAAACCAACAGATATAAAAAAGTCATTAAAAATTAATAAATAGATATTTAAAGGAGACAAAATTTTGTTTCTGATCTTCTGATCTGTTGGTTTATTTATTCCATTTGACAATATATATTGAGTTTTGATTACATACGTCTATTAAATATAAGCGGTGCTTAATGTAGACATTAATTTAATTCTAAAAGTTTTTTTCAATAAAATTTTTTTTTTCTATTTTATTTTATATATAATATATGATTATTTTTAGGCTTTAATAAATATCATTATGGAATGTCGATGATCTAAATATAACCTTAAAAATACCTTACACTTTTCTGTGATTTTGTTAGAACATAGACCATCTTGAATTTTAAAGTTAGTCTGTTTGAAGCAATCCCTGTAAACACGTATTGAGGTGAGATATAGTGATAGTTATTTGATTTTGATATTTGGAATATTATTTTGGACCGATGAAGAGATTACCTAGAATTATATTTGTTTTTTGAAGATATAGTGCATGGTTTGAGAGATTTCTAAATTAACTTATTCGAATATTTAAATATATTAAATATTTCAAATAAATATATTTATATATTTTTTGAGAAGTCCTTAAGTTGTGTTCATGTTTTTTAAAAGGCAATTGGTGTTCTTAAAGGTAAGATCAGAAACAAAATTTTGTCTCCTTTAAATATTTATTTATTAATTTTTAATGACTTTTTTATATCCGTTGGTTTATTTATTCCATTTGACATCATATATTGAGTTTTGATTATATACGTCTATTAAATATAAGCGGTGCTTATTGTAGACATTAATTCTAAAAGTTTTTTGAATAAAAATTTTCTTGAAATTAAAATGGTAGAAGACTAACAGATTAAATCTGTTTTGATATTCAAACTGGGAGATGTTTGAAATTTTGGTAAGGTTTTAGTTACACTATTATTTGGTCTCTACTTGACGGAAATTCATAGTATATTATTTAAAGTAAAACACTTTATTTCCGATATTATTTATTGTTTACACATCAATTTACTTTTAGCTCAGATTTGTATTCAAGGAGACCGATTTTGTAAAAGTAGTTCATGACCATACTTACCTGATAAAGTCAGAATGTAATTGAAGAAACGATTGTTGCTTAAAAGATAAATATTTGCGGAAATAGAGTGTTTTACTTTAAATCATATACGATGAATTTCAAGTAGGCAAGTAGATTCCGATACAATTAAGAATTTGAATTTGTGATGAATATTGTAACTAAAACTTGACCAAAATCTGAAAGGGAGATAACAAATTGTAGATGAATATTCAAGCTAATTTTCTATGATAATTCCAGATAAAAAAACTGTAATTTTTCTGAAAACATCGTTTTGGAGGATTTTGACATTCGTAAAGAAGCTATGGAATATTCAATTTTTTTAAAACTCTATGAATAGCAGAAGCTCAGCCAGTGTCATTCAGTATTAAAGTAATGCCATAACATTATATACTTTCAAATTATTATCAGAATTTCAGATCAAAGAATTAAAAAAGTATCAATCTTAATGACAGTTCGTGGACATGTTTCAATCTATTGAAGATTTTCAGTTAGCTTCAGTATTTAGATCTAAATAGATATAAGAGATGGGTCATTTAAAATTTGCATTTTTGATCGGTTATAAATAGAAAACTGATGAATACTTTACATATTTATGAGATAAGTAGAAATGTTGAACCTTGATATTCACGAATAAAAAACAATGTCATTCAAATGACCGCTACGACTGGTTACAGTACCTCATCCGATTAACCAACTTTTTCAGTACATTGTCGATTGTTTGGGGCTGAATCTCATAAATGGCGATTTCGATTTCGTGTTTCAAGGCATCAATCGTTTCTGAATGGCTAGCGTAACACGTAACCCTAAAGGATACCTAAAAAAATAGACTTCCGAGGTGAACATGAGCTTGATCGCTAAAGATGATTTTTCTGGGAAAATAAAATAAACAAAATGAAATTTTGAAATGTTTTTCAGATTATATTGAACTGCTAGAGCCACTACTATTTGGTGATTGATCAAATCATATTAAAAATTCATCCAGATGTAAAGAATTTCAAAATGTTCTTATTGTTTGTGCTTATAGCCTAATAACTTCTAATTAATTGAAAAATATAGAGGAGAGATTATTTTATTTCCACAAAATGTTTATAATACAACAATTGTTTCATCACGATGTGGCTTCCTCAGATATGCACATTCTACTGGCTGATAGTGTTCAGTGTAACCGAGTTTAAATACATTGTTAGGTACGTGATAAAATAATGGAAGAATAAGTCATTAAAACTCAAGATGTTTAATTGAGTTTGCCGCTGGAAAATGCCATTGGGGAAATACATTCAGTAATGGAGACTTGTCAACATCTGTTTGCTCGTTCAAAAGGATTTTACGGGTACCTGTTGATTTCAAGAAATTCTAAAAGTGTTAACTTTTGCCTTCAACGTGGACAATTTCATAGTTATTGTTGAAATTATGCCTGAATTCCTTAGAATGATTAGCATATGTCGAATGTACGGAATCAGATATATACTCTCCTTTGGTGTTCTTGGATTCTTTTTTTTGAATGATCTACCTGTCTGGCCAATGTATACTAAAGGGCAATCGTTGCAAGTCAACTTGTAGACTCCAGATATTTTCTTTATTTGTTCGTTCTTTATTGGTTTTTTATGTGGGTTCTAAGGTTATTAATGGTTTTAAAAGCTGCGTTGTTTTTACAACGCAGCTTTCACTTCTGTAACGGATATTCACTCGATATATCAACCCGATATAATGAGGAGAATGATTAAGATGAGTTCAATTACTCCGCAATTGTATATTCAACAATCCATTCACCAAGAGAATATAAGCTCTCTGGTTTCAATCAGCCATATTACAACTATAAAGTGATAAACATGTGGTATAATTCTCAATAAGAAGGTACTGCACATGCAGATTCTTTTATTAACGGTACATTAGATACGCGTAATCGTAAAACACTTAGCTCCTGAGAATCCTATCAAGAAATGCTGCATAAGTCAGCATCCTCAGTCTTCCTTTTATATTACTCAGATTCTAACTGTAGTTAACAGTCAATCTGATTGAATATTTCTGTAAGAAATGTGCGTAAACCTCGCATTAAATGATCGATGTAGCTTCTCGAATTAAAAGGGAGCATTCTTGAATGAGAAGTAAATTCGATTGACGGTAAAAAGGATCATTACTATTACCGCAGGTGTATTGATGCAGAGCCGAAGAAGTAACTAAGTTCAAGGTGCAAGAGCCGCTGAGCCGCTAAACAGGTGATGAAAGCCTGCCTCTTCAAAAGGAGCTCAAGTGTAACAAATTGCTTACAAGCTCACTGAAGTCTAACTCTGAATTCTTACCGAGAGAAATGTTTCAAGTGAAATTGAAACAACACAGTAATGTGCTTGCTTTTAATTCCTCCATTACTCCATTACGAACAGATCATTAAAGCTTCGTGTATGACTTTATTGAAAACAAAATTAAATGATTCGATTATTTCGAGAAATAGACCTATAAATTATCCGCCTCGTTCCTGTGATTTAAATCCATTGGACTTCTTTTTTTAGGATTACATTAAGTCATTGTTTTACAGCAATCATCCAGTAAATCTAGACGATTTACAGATCAATATTGAATGAGTAATTGCTAACATACGACCTGATTTGTGTGAGAGAGTCATGGAAAATTGGATTCAACGACTTCATTCCTGCCAGCATTTCCGTGGTGGACATTTAAATGACGTTTTATTTCAAACTAATGATATCCATTGTACTTTATAATGAAATAAAAAGTCCGCATGTTGGACCAGAAGGGTATTCCTTCTGTCTGTTCGCAGAAACTCATGTTCAGGATATCTTGAGAAATGCTTCAGGGTTTAGCGGGACTTGACGGTTCGACCGGCCTCATCCTGAACCAGGATCATTTGCGAGACGTTTCTGGGGTTTGTGGATCTCGACGATACGGCTTAGACCGTTGGTGCTTGAAGCCAGGGTCGATTGAAAGACTTCACAAAGGTTCGTGGGTCTTGACATACAGGGCGAATTGACGGTGCTGCACCAGGATAAATTGAGGCATCAATCTTAGGACTATCTTGGTTCATGGGACTGCGTTCGGATGGACGGATAAGAAGCCCCTTTGGCGTGTGAGTTGCGTCCCAAAAACTCGGGTACTGAAACTATAGAGCCAGTAGAGGTTCGATAGTGCTTCGCTGCTTCCAGTCACGGTGTAGGTTTTCGGACTGAAGCCGAAACTGGAAGCTTGGTGATTCGGTAGGAGTGATTCTCGGTAATGCGCGATGATGAGGTGTATCCTTATCAAACTATGTTCTTCCTGGGCAGATTGTGGAGACTGCTGAGTAGTCATCTGGTGAAGGAGCCATGCTCACATGCCAGTAATCTAGCCAGTAGAATCCACGATGTGTTCCAACGACTACAAAGTGGCTGTTATAGTTGAATAGTCAATCAGTCGTACTGCTCTTTTCTGGACGCCATCCAAAATTTCTAACGAATACTTGGTACTGAGATTCAAACATGAGAGCAGTATTCGAGTCCTGGTCTGATCTTGGCTTTATATAGTAGAAGAACCTGTTCTGCAAATAAATATTTTCTATCCTGGAACAAATATCCCAGGTTTATTTCCATCACACTTCACAATGTCCAACAGACCGGAGAGTTGAGAGTCGCGCCAAAAAGATGCTTTGAATGAAGCACCTGGTTTTCTGTTATCAAGTTAGAGTTTTTCGAGAAAAAGTTTTTCTTTGGGTCTTCAAAGCATTGAATTACACCAGATTTCATGGAATCCTTCCGCTTATCTTTTTGAGATCTTCGTTCAGGAAATCATCTGCGAAGCTTATAATGGGGTTCTCAGCCGTACTAAGAAGATCGTTCATGTAGATCAGGAAGAGGATGGGCGACAAAACTGAGCCTTGGGGTACTCCAGCATTCACGTGTGGATGTAATTCCAAATTAAAAAGCAAAATTTTCTGGGTGAGGATACTGAATAACGTCAATTTTTGTAAACGCACCTTCTCAAAGAGAGATCATATTTTTCCCGGCAACCACTTAGAAGTATTGTTGGAGATCTAGAAACGAGTAAATTCACTTACAATGTTTTCATTAAAATGACGAATAGTTTACTTCAAGAAGCACCAAAACTAGGTGAATTTCGATAGAAGATTAGGAAGATATCGGAATAATAGGTCAAAATGAGTTAATTCATGGTGAAACAACAAACCTTTTTGAACTTGAACTACCTTAACCTACAATATCCTAAAACAAACAAGGTCGTCTCCATGAGTTGTAAAAATCCAGTCATTGGGAAGTAGGACACCTCCATTGATTCTTGAACAACAGGGTTTGCAATTCCCTCGCATTACAGTCATGAATTTCAGGTTTATTGAAGAAATCAACAATACTTTTTTGCTCTCAACCTCAGTTTTTGAGTTCAAGCTTTATTCTTTCTTACCCGAGAAATACTTTGAATGGTCTTTTCGTGTGTGATGTGTATCAAATTTTTCAACGATGATATTTAATTCAGTATGGTTTCCCGAAAAATGTTGTTCTCGTCGAGATACGATCTCATTCAGATCCAGATCTCTCAGATAGATTCATACAAACGGATAGACATTAGGAACGTTCTAACGTGAAAAAAATTAGGGGAAAGGAGATCTTTATCATTCATGAGACTTGAAAGTCTTCTCATATAACGAATTTCTTTGTCATGAATGGTGTGGTATCATGCAGCAATTATGTAAATAGTGGAGAAGCCCGTGAAATTTCAAACGGTTCGAAATGAAATTGTTCTCGCCGCTGTGCAGCGACGACAGAAATGATTGAATCGTGAAATCACGAAACGTACAGGTTATGCGTCGGGTCAGATCAAGGGAGATGCGCGGCTTGGATGACACAGGCTCGTACCCATAATATCCCATTTCATGATTGATGGTTGCTGTCTGGCTTTCGACGAAGAGATGTAACAGTTTTCGAACGACTGATTCGAACATTCTTTGGACGTCGACTTTTCATCCTCGTCACTTTCCTGTGTAGCATCAATTTTTTTTGAGGGAGTTCAAGGAAAGACTTTGGTTGATGGAATCTTATGCTCCATTATCATAAGTCAGCATGTAGTTCCTCGCGTATTCATTAGATTTAAGATATTTTGAACTTTTATGCATTCGTTGATTTTTTTCTATATCTTGTGTGTTATCTCAATCTAGATCTCCTGAATACCATCAAGAATTTGTTAGAGTCGAACGGTGAAGTATCTAGGATGAAATAATAAAAAGAGGGTTTTTTACTTGATAGAAGACTTTTACAATAACTCAAATATCAAACAGATGAATTCTCCTAACGTAACTACAAATTTTAATTTTATAAAAATTTTGCTCAAAAACTTTTGGAAATTAAACTGAAATATTTAAAAATATTTAAAAATAAAACTAAATATTTCAGAAAACACAGTTTGAATTAAGTACCGGGTATTTTTTTAGAGTGATAGAACTTTAAATTGAAATAAAACACATTTAAATTAAGATTGAAGCCAATTTTTTTCTATTTGAGAGATAATTTTATGACATTTATGTTTTGAAAATTAGTTCCGGCACATGTCCACCACGACTAACTCTAAGCAACCGCATTCTACCAGACCAATTTTGGACCGCTTTTTCGAGTAATTCAGGCCTTATTTCATCGATAACACTAGTTATGTTGGCTTCCAAAACCTCTATTTTTTCTGGTTTATCAGCATGAACGAATGACTTCGCATAACCCCAAAGAAAATAATCCAGTGGAGTTATGTCGCATGATCTTGGAGGACAATTAATCGGACCATTTCTCGAAATAATGTTATCGCTAAATATTTTTTTACCATTTTGATGGAACCAAAACACTTCTGGGTCGATACCATTCAAATTTTGAAACAAATAATCAATGATCATCGATCTGTAACGAGCACCATTTACTGTAACATTAGCTCCAACATCGTTTTTAAAGAAATATGGACCGATGATATCTCCAGCGTGTAAAGTACACCATACAATGCATTTTTCAGGATGCAATGGAAACTGCAGAAACTATTAAGGATTGTTTTCACTCCACATATGGCAATTTTGCTTGTGTACATAGCCGTTCAATCAGAAATGAGCTTAATCACTAAACACAACTTTACGAAAAAAAGTGGATGAACTTCAAGCTGTTCTAGGGCCTAATCAGCAAACAAACAACGCTTATTATGGTCAAGTGGCTTTAGTTCTTGAACCAGTTGGATCTTGTATGGGTGTAGACCAAGATCTTTACGCAAAATTTTCCATGTGGTGTATGCACAGAGTCTAGCTTGGTTGAACAACGTCAACGAATAGACGAATCTGGATCATCATCAACACTATGACTTACAGCAGCGATTTTTTCTTCTGTACGTACAATTCTTTGTCTTGTTGTTGTTGCATCGAGTAGAGAAAATGTTGTCCGAAATCTATCGATAGTTCGACGAATAAGCTACTCTAATGGACGATTATGTAAACCATAAATTTCACGAAGTGCTCTATGAGTTAAGCGAGTAGAACACTGATTTTGAAAATAAATTTCATCAATTTGTAAACGTTGTTGCGGCGTGAGTCTTTCCATGATAATTTTTCAATGCTTACTGAACAGAAATGTCAAAACAACATGGCTTCTACCTTCTGTTAAATCCCAGTTATCCGTATCGTAAGTTCTATCACTCTAAAAAAAACACCCGATATATATACAGGGGGTGTCCCAACGAAATTTTGACTGCCCTCATAACTCAGAAACGAAGGATTTTCGAAGATTTAAAAAATACAGGTCAACTTCTCTTTTGAGGGGAACGAATTTCCATCATGAGTTTGTTCTGAAAAAAACCACCCCCATGAAGGTGGCATCAACCCCCAACATAACACTTTAACAACAACAATTATATTTTAGTATCACTGTATATGATATCAAACTGAAGCAATGAGTATGTGGATTAATTTCTTCATAGTAATCGCGATCATCTTAAGTAGACAAAGGCTGATTATTAGTTATGCAATAATGTAGGCAAAAGTCACAAACGACAAATGTGATTATCTCAATGATAATGCAATATTTTTGCTGAAGCCAAAAACGATAGGGTGATTACTACTCGAGTAATAATGCGATATTGTAGACCAAAATGCCACAAGCGACACGTTGAGTTACCGAAGAGATAATAATGCGATAGCTTGGATCGAAATGACACAAGCGACGCATTCGATTCCTGAGGAGATAATGCTATAGGTTGGACCCAAATGTCATAAGCGACGAGATTGATTATCATGTAGATAGTGCAGAAGCTACATACGACAAGTTTGATTACCGGATAATGATTTTAAACTCTGTTCAAAGACTGAATGTTAGATGTGCTCCATACATCCTTTCTAACAAAAAGAGGAAAATTAAATGAAATTGATGGAAATGACTTCTAGGTGGACCCAATGAATTAAAAAAAAAACCTTTTCATTGGTATTAGAAAAAATTATGGGATCAATGCTAGTAGATAAGGGTAGAATGAAATAGTTTACAATTCCAACTGCTGCACCGTGGATTATGATTCATAAGCAATAAATATATTGAATTGGTCTAAAGACTTTCCATGTGTTCTAAGGCCATATAGCGGACGTTGAAAAACAAAGTTTCAATAATTTGAGAGCTGATTATAGACCTCAAAATAAGTGAAAAATTTCATATGAACATAGGTCCCCAAATGAGCCGTTTTGGAGATATAAGCAATTTTCTGTTTTCAAATTAACTACTGGCGCAACCAAATACGATATTCGATTTATTTTCATCTTTCAGATGTCTTGTTTACGGAACTTACAATTAAAATGTTTTTCGGTCGGTTCATTGAAGAAAATCACAGCTGGCATCAAACATTTGGTTTTCACACTTACTTTTATTGAGTATTTTGCGTCCGATTTGAGTTGTTTACTTTCTGTCACTTTGTTGTTGAGAAAAAGTTATTATTCCTTAATTTGAAATGCCTCATTCTAATATTGAAATGAGTGATATGGTTTTCATGAATGGCCGTGCTAACTGAAGGGGTACTGAAGCACGTCGCCTTTAAGCAAAGGCTTATCCCGATCGTCAATTTTCTTCTCATGAGACTTTCAATCAAGTTTTCAGACGATTGAGGGAAACTGCAACTTAAAAAAAACGCTCGTGATACTAGACGTCCAAGATCTGTAAGTACTCCAGAAGTTGAACAGCAAATTTTAAATATTGTAAGTGAAAATCCCAGTACAAGTGTAAGAAGAATTTCAGCGGAAGTAGGAATAAGTGACCCCCTTGTCTGGAGAACTATGCATCAACAACTCCTCTATCTATTCCATATTCACCGCGTGCAAGCTCTTAATCCTCCTGATCATAAAGCAAGAAAGACATTCTGTCAATGGGTTTTAACAAAGATTGCTGAACATCCGCAGTTTACTTCTAATATCCTTTTCACTGATGAAGTCGGCTTTACTAAAGATGAAATTTTTAAAGTTCATAATAGCCATATTTGGGCGTATGAAAATCCACACGCCATTCATGAATCCAGGCATTCACAGCGTTTCAGTATGAATATTTGGTTAGGTATTTTAGAAGAGGACCAATAGTCTAGTTTAACCATCGAATTCAATAGGAGGCGCATACCTAAACTTTCTTCAAAATACCTTGCCCGATTTTCTAGAAGTGGTAACTTTGAATAAGTGGATGAATATTTGGTTTTGGCAAGATGGGGTGCTCATTTAGATTAAACATTTCCTAGAAGATGTATAGGACGAGGAAACCAAGTGCCATGGCCCGCTAGATCTCCCGATTTGAATCCTTTCATTTGGGATTATTTAAAAGTTTAGTATATGCAACGTCAGTGAATAACATAAGAATTGCAACATCGGATTGAACTATCCTGTCAAACGATCAGAACACAACCAGATCTTTCCAAAAGAGTACGTAATTCCTTCATGCGACGATGTACTTCCTGCATTGAAGTGGATGGTGGTCATATGAAACATCTTCTGTTAAACACTAGAAGTCAAGAATAAATCGAATATCTTGTGTAATTTATCGTATTTGGTTGCGCTAGTAGTTAATATATTGAAAACACAAAATCGCTCATATCTCCAAATCGGCTCATTTGACGATGTTTATGTTTATATGAAACTTTTAACTTATTTTGAGGTCTATAATTAGCTCCCAAAAATATGGAAAGTTGTTTTTTAACTCCCAGTATAATCATTAGAAAAAAAATAAGCGTAATTGTCAAAGAACACATCAAAGTTTGTATGGCACAGCTGAAGAACTGCTGGATCGAAATATCAACATGAAATGACCTAAGTATCGATGAGAAGAAAATTAATTATATCGAACGTAGGCAGGGCCGTCCCTAATGGGACGGAACAATATTATTTCAAGCTTCTCAACTATATCGAATGGATAAAACACAAAAAAATTATGTTCATAAACTTACTTTAAGAAATTATAATGCAAAAAAAATGAGCATTTCAATCATGTGCACTCCAAAAAGTTATGAATTTTTGAAAAATAAATCGAAAACGATATTCCATCGTTGAACAATCTTAAGAAAAACTACACGTTTGCCTTATATTATATGAACAAAGTAAATGCATCCCTCGTATTCTTGGACAAGGATGATCCAGCGCAAGCTTCAATTCTTTGAAAAGTTGAATCACCCGCAGTGAAAGGTTGGAACTCGAAACGAAAATATCGTAAGATTAAATTATACGATCATCCTCTCGGGTTATTTTTATTCTCACCTACTGCGAATGATACCCAAGCTCTAAATCAGTACAATAATA
Source organism: Megalocaria dilatata (assembly GCA_034642435.1). NCBI lineage: Eukaryota > Metazoa > Arthropoda > Insecta > Coleoptera > Coccinellidae > Megalocaria > Megalocaria dilatata. The sequence continues at coordinate 40,067,168 of CM067856.1, read as the reverse complement.
GAATCGTAATTAAATAATTTCTTCTCCACATGGCCACTTTCATATTTCATGATCTTAGTCCGAGTAACAATAATGCAGATGGATTTAACCGTTCAGATTTTTTTTATATCTTCGCTCGAAAGTGAAGCTTCACTCTGAGACGTGGTAATTAAGTTATGTTTAGTAATTCACGCACTAACGATATGGAAACTGTTGTATCCACAAGAATATTCCAGTTATTTTGAATTCATTTGAAGCCTTTATTCGGTAAACTCAGCTGAGGAATATATTAATAACTTTCTAAATTATTTTTTTGAGTATCGATATATAACTTCCTATCTTAAACTGTAATTTATTCTCATTAAATTGTGTATATCGATCAAAACTGCAAGATTTATTATAATGGAATTTAAATGAGAGTCTAATATTATTCATGAGCTATCTTCTAATTGGAATGATAGATAATTTACAATATTCTTTCCAAAAGAGCATCTAAATATGTACATAAGGTGAGAACATAAATGCAAACATCAGATTCTTCATTTTGAAAATATTTTATTGTCATCATTACATTGTCATACTGACAGGTAGTCTAGAATATAAGCTGGTTTTTAAACTCATTATGTATGCTTTTCCTTCTCTGAATTTTTCGTCACAATTAAAAATTTTTTGTTACTCTCTCACGAGATACCTATACAGGGTGTGCCAACGAAAATTTGACAACAAACAGGTCAACTTCTGTTTTGAGGGGACGACTCTCCATCATGTGTTTGTTCCGAAAAAGCCACCCCCATGAAGGTGGCATCAACCCCCAATATTTTTTGAATAGGGAAGAGATGTCGAGTGTTGGTAAGTTTTAAAGTTATTCATGTTCTGTGCACAACCCAGTTAAAATTTTCAAAATCGGTTCACTATTCACGAAATAATGTAATTATTGAACTCACTGTCAAAAGGAGATGTTGAACAGGCAAACTCAAGAACCCAAGAGTTTTGAAGAATGCAAAAATAATTTTCAAGTTCTGTGTTAGAGAGAAAAAGTTCCTATGAAGAAGAAACCACCTGAGGGTGGCAAAAACCCCCTATTTTTTTAATAGAAAAGAGATATCGGATAAGTTTTAGTTGAAAAGCTATTTTTGTCCTCTGAAAATCTTAGTTGAGATTTTAAAATTCGGTTATTTTTTTAAAGAATGTGATATTGAGCATTATCAAAAGAGTAACTCAAAACATTAAATACACCAGATCTGTAAGTAATGATAGGGAACATCCAGAAAAAATGTAAACTATTTAAAGAACTAACGTATAAATTGTTCAAAATGACCACCACCAACCTCCATATAATGATATAGTCTACTTTCAAATCCTTGTCTAACATTTTCGAAAATGTCTGGTATCAGTAATTGGCATGACTTAGGACTTCAAATGTCCTCACAAAAAAGTCTAATTGCGTTAGATCGGGTGATCTTGCTGGCCACTCTATAGGACCCTTCCTGCCAATCTAACGTTCCTTCAAAAATTGTCGAACACGGATATCGAAATGTGGCGGTGCACCATCCTGCTGAAATGTAAGTTTGTTTTCTAATAAGTTGCCGTCGTTTTCCAGAATGCCAGTAATCATTGGATCAATAATGTCGTCTAATAAATTCAAATAAGTTGTTCCGTTAAGATTTCCATCGATAAAAATTGGTCCAACAATATGGTTTTTATAGATTGCCGATTATCCATCTGTAAATCTCCCAATACTGCTATTTCAATAGCTTCATTTTGGAGTGGACGCTCAACTTGATTGATGACTGTTATTAAGTTAATCTAGAATTTAAGTCATGGTATAATTCCAGAATTTATATTCTTTCTTCCATAGAATAAACCATTTTCGCCCATGTAAATAAGTCTCAAATCCAATTATGATGCAGAAACGAAAGACTGAAACACATTTGAGATAGAATATTCAAAAAAATATTATACATTGTAATGAATTTAATGCTTTTCACACATTTTCCCATCATGAATAATAAGAAATTCGAATGTTTTTAAAGTAAAAACATTCAAAAACTCAAATTGTCCTGCCATTAAATGAACAAATTCGAAAATTTCAACTGCGATGTTTAGGGAACAGAAAAAACTCCTCAACTATAACACATCCATTATCTTCTCCCTATTCAAAAAATGTTGGGGGTTGTTGCCATCCTCAGGTTGCTTTTTCTGAACAATGACGTCATAGGAATTCTTTCTCCCTTATACAAAACTTGAAAATTATTTTTGGATTCTTCAAAACTCTTAGGTTCCTGAGTTTGGGCGGTTCACATGTGTGTTCAACATTACCTTTTGACGGTAAGTTAAATATTACATTATTTCGTGAATAGTGAACCGATTTTGAAAATTTTAACTATGTTGTGTACAGAACATATATAACTTTCAAACTAACCAACACTCTACATCTCTTTCCTATTCAAAAAATGTTGGCGGTTGATGTTCCCCTCAAAACAAAATGTTGACCTGTTTTTTTTAAATCTTCAAAAATTCTTCGCTTCTGAGTTCTGGAGGTATCGAATTTTCGTTGGAATATCCTGTACATAATATCCAACACAAATCCGCACAATATGTACATATCCTTGTCAGCATACTCCTTCTTCAGGAATTCCAGGAAGAAGCTACATAGTTATCTTCGTTGCAATGATCGAGGCATTCGATTAACTTTGGAATCCGGTCTACATCGCAATCGATGATTGTATTAGCGATTTATAATTATTCGTTTCCTGACAAACATCCACTTGCAGGAAATTACATTAATACCGACATTTAACACCGATGTTTACTTGGGAACGTTATCATTACGAGACTAGTGCATGCATATTAATTTTTTCGTCTAGATGTGAGCCACCTTCCATGAATTAATCATCTTACACCAGTTGCCCTCTGTTTCGCCTTCACCTGTACATTTTCAGCAGGAAAGTTCATCGCTAAAGCGAGATGAGGCTCAGTGTGATAATATGAAAATTCATTTAATCGATTTAAAGAGTGTTTCAATGGGAACACCCCATTTTTAAATTGACATTACTCACGCATGCCAGTCATTGCTTATATGTGACATTGACAGTTGTATTAGTCAATGTCTACCATTTAATCATGGAAAGGTACGCACTCCAACAACGTTCACAAATAATCGAAATTTATTATGAAAAAGTGCGATTTGTTACTCTAACTTTACGTGCTTCAACTCCAATTTTTGATCGTTATAATCGTCCGGATAAGAGAACAGTTGAACGTTTAGTGAAGAAGTTTGATACAAATTTTACATTTCATGATATAACAGTACCAGTGAGACAATGGAATGCAACAAGTGAAGAGAATCTTGCTGCCGCACGTGATAGTGTTCGTGAAGAACAAAATTTATCGATTTCTCGACGTTCACGAGAACTAGGCATCTTCCAGACGTCTTTGTGGCGAATTTTACGAAAAGTGTTTTCTGGATGATTGGTTCTCAATAGGTATATTCATGAAACTATGTATATTGTGGCATTTATAAAACACATAGTAACGACTGTAACTGCTATCAAGCTTATGAATTTCATTTAAAATCTTCCTCATTAAAATGCCCTGAAATCAAAAACATTGCATTTTTTATCTACTGATACTCTAAATGAATACCACACTCACAAATGCTTGATAGCTCATGACATAAATGTTTCAGTGATTTTGTTGATTTACTGTTTTTTATGCAGTCTTATGAGCATAATTCGTGACCACTTGTTTCTCAGCAGGAAAAAGATATTTAACCCATAACCCAGAGAACTTATATTTCTCGCAACCACCAATATGTAATAATTTTCCATATTTACGTACTCATTGTAATTTCAACGTGAAGATTACGCGAGGAACCCACACAAAGAACCAGCATGCGGTTCGAGACAGTACCTTCAAGAAGAATGGAAATATACGAGTAGAGTGTCCCTATGGCACCGTTCGGAATAGCTCTGTTTTATGTTCCCCAAACACCTGTCGCACTAGCATGGCGACGATAATAACTTTCCATTCCGAAGCTATTATGCTATATATAGGATTGGCTTAGACAAACTCGGGTCCCGCCAGTTAGTTGCTAATGAACTAACGCTTATTTACTATTTATGTTTGAGAACTGATGATGCCACAGGTCTATTTGCTCGCCAACGGAATGTATGAGTAAATCGTTAATGTGTACTTGCAATTTTACGCTTTTCGCTATCGAAATCCAATGAAAGCCTCGTGGAGATGTCAATCAACCGCTATTTCTAGAGGTGATTCCATCGGAAACATTTAAATTATGAGAAGTGCCTGTTTCAATGAATGATGGAATAGATAGTTGTAGTGAGTTGAGACAAGCAAACCCAAAATAACGGAAGAAATTGGAAATAAGATATTTGATAAAGGATTAGACATTAGTGGTGTTACATCCAGAAGAAATAATTTCTTCGACTTGATTTTTTGCTAACAGAATGACTATTGCTAGGTCTCATTTATATTCAACGAGACAGAATTGGGAATTATAATCTGTTTAATTCTATCCTTATCTACTAGCAGATTTTCTTCCATAACAAATGAGACAGTTTATTTCACTCATTCAGTCCACCCACAAATGGGCTTTCAATTCAATTTCGTTAATTTCCTTTTTTGTTAGAAGGGATGAATTGAGACACCTTTAACATTTAGTTTTTGAATAGATTATAAACTCATTATCCCTGTGATAGTCAACCTTGTGGCTTATGGCCTTTCGGTCCCAGATACTGTATTATTTCTTCGGTAATAATCAACCTTTGTCGTTTGTGTCTTCGGTCCAAATGATTGCATTATCCCTGTTTTAGTAAATCTTCTCGCTTGTGGCCTTTTTAAGTGTTTCACTTCAATTCCTTATCATCATTGTTGGTTTATCTTATTAGATAAACAAAGATAGCTCACCATCGATATAACAACATACAAGTGCTCTCGAAGTTAAATTCTTCACTACACTACGTCAAATAGAGTCCCCTAAACCTTTCGCAATTGATCATTGATATCAATTAATTTGCAATTGTCTGTTATTTCAAAATACTGAAATAATAAACGAAATACTGCGGTAAAATAACCGTGGTACAATACAAAGTTTTTCCGTTATTTCAGTACAACAGTTCAAAATTTTAAAAAAGAAGGTTTATTTCACCTTCGGATGACAAAACGCATAAATAATTCTGTGTTTTTATCTATCACATGTAGTTTCTTTGAGAAGTAAATTACACAGTTGAAATTTTCAGGTAGATGAAATGCTGAACAAGCGCGCAAGAGCTTCACGTCAGTGGTGCTTTCACCATTTTTTTGGCAGAAATTTTGAACAATTTACAAGGTCCTGCAGTAGTGCATTCTTCTTCCATAGCTGCTGAACCAGATATCTTAGAAATTTCGTTCGAAAATAGGTTTTTGTATTTCTATTTTTGCATTTCAAGAAATTATTTTCCAATAAACAGGAGTTCCCAAAAAACGATATTCTACAAACCTATGATTTTTTAAATACATTGCCCTGTTTATTTTCATGTATTTTCAATGACCTTCACCATCTGTAATAAAAAGCAAATTCTCAGAAATATTTTTTACCGGTACAGATCTTATTCAGACAAAACTGAAAAAAGTTGAGAGCAAAGCACTCCGCTACAAAAACCTAAAGCGGTTGCATAAACAAGACATAACACGAATATGGTGTGAATTCTTGATTACTGAAAGATTCATAGAGTCATCATAACAAAAAGATTAATCTGCCATACTGTCCGTTATTGATTGCCAAATATGATGAACTTGAATTTGATATTTCTCGATTTTTTCTAAAGTGATGCCCTATTTATTTTTTTACTATAATGCAGAGAATTGAATGCTTTACATTTTGTTAGAAGCTACCTTGGGGTTTTTTTCACACTGAAACAATTGATAATATCCTTTGAATATTGGACGCATGACTTACGGACGTTAAGATAGTAAAATTCCGTTCAATTTGTGAACTTGCACAGTTGCGGAAATTCAGACGGTTCTCAGAATCATCATCCGAAAGCTCTGGGTGCATCTGAATGTGGTAGGCGTGAAACTCATATTTTTTGAGGATTCTTTAAACTGAACGCTCACTAATACCGCAGGCTTCACCAACCTTCCTCTGGCTTGTGTGTGGATCCTCTTTTATGCTCAGTTATACCTCAAGCTCTTTGTCTTCGCTTGTGGCCGATTTTGTCTTTTCTTGTTTTTTGTACAAATCTGTTTGAAATCCTCCGAAAACTCGATTCTTTTGAATGTCTTCTCTCAGGATATCTGCAGCTTAAGTTCTGCTAATAAACAGTTTCTGTGGCACTGTTCTAACATGAAAATCATATCAATCATCTCATTTTTATTAAAATTCATCCTGACTTATCTAAATCGCGACTGTGCAATAAAACAGTTCTTATTTAAAATACAATGTTTGAAATGCCTATAAACAATGATATAAGTATCTGAAATCAATATCGGCTAAATACAGATGTTATCCTGTTTTTTTTTTTTTACTTTTCGACTATTTAATCCATATGTGATGCGTAATTGGAAAAACATATCATTTTGTATTAACGATATTCTCACATCTATGTTATGATTTTGAGACTATTCTGAATATCTGTAATAACTTAACTATGTTTTTCGTTTGTAATAACACTCAGTGGAAATAATTTGGTTTTTAAGAATACATTTTTCATCTTACCAGCTAAGTTGAAATAAAATTTGAGAATCAAAACGAAAGCCTGATTGAACATTTTGCCAACTTGATTATAAATTTGGATACCCGACGCAGTACTCAGGATTTATGAGAGGTAGGATAAGGGGTCAAAAAATCTTTCGAAGTATATCTAGAACAATCTATTTTTTGAGAATTTCGATAATCATAACTTCAGGATGTTACTTTAGAGAATATCGAGAAATATCCGAGCGAAATGCGACCCATTTAGCAGCTAACTTCGGATAGCCTGCATATTGAAGACATAATCGAGACATTCTGTAGCGAATATATCCTAAATAATTTTAACAGCAGGTTCCATGGTTTCGATCATTTTTTTGAATTCCTTGAATTACCTCTTCATATTCAAATCAAATTGTCTGTTGCGATGGAATATTTCTATTTGCCAGACGCAGGAGTGGAAATAAACCCAAGGTTGCTTCCAAAACAATGTAAAGCATTCAATTCTCTGAATTATAGTAAAAAAATAAATAAGGCGTTACATTTGAAAAAATCGAGAAATATCAATTTCAAGTTCATCATATTTGGCAATCAATAACGGATATCCCGTGTATGGTAGATTAATCATTTTGTTATGATGACTCCCTATGAATCTTTTAGTAACCAAGACATTCGTGTTACGTCTTAGTTTTGAAACCGTTTCAGGTCTTTTAGCGGAGTACTGTGCGCTCCAGTTTTCTCTGAATAAGATCTGTACCGTTAGAAAAATATTTCTAAGATTTTGCCTTTCGTTAGAGATGGTGAAGGTCATTGAAAATACATGAAAATATACAGGACAATCCATTTAAAAAATTACCCGTTTGTTGAACCCTGCATATTGGAAAATAATTTCTTGAGATGCAGAAATAGAAATACAAGAAACCTGCTTTCGAACGAAATTTCTAAGATGTCTTGTTCGGCAGCTATGAATGAAGAACGCACTAATGCAGGACTCTGTATAGTAGCTTGGGAAACGTGAAAAGTTATGTTGATTTGCTTTATCAGCTAATATTCAAACAGTTCATCAATCTGAGTTTTGATAGAGAAGAAAGGCGTGAAAGATAAGCCATTCATCCGAAGAATGCGTGTTGACTAATTGTTTTTTCTCGGGCGCTCGAAATTCGACACGGTCTCTAATATTAGTTCGACAACTTTTTACCGGAGGAACAATCCGAGGTATTTGCCTTCGGGAGCGTAACTGAGGCGAGGCCTTTAATTTCTACTCCTCCTCCCATCTCCAGAAGGCCAAAAGCAGACGCGCAGCTTCTGGAATAGATTTGAATAAATAGTATTGATCAGTGAACCCATCAATGGCAGAGATTGTTATCCGAGTCTGATTTACGGCTTATTTCAAAGTTCTAATGTCGAACGGAAATTGGATTAATTTCTTACGAGTTGTATACTGGATCGGGTGATTTGCGCTAGGATTTCTTCCTTATATGTTTTAATTGAAGTGGCCGAAGGCATTTATATGCGATAATTTGCTGTGAAGGATCATAAAAGTTTGTGAAATATTTCAGATATTTCGGTCATTTATATTACCTAATGAGAATTGATTCGTTCATCTACTGCACATGGGAACTAACTCAACTAATTTTCAAAGTGCTGTGGGATATTCTCGTTATTTACAGAATCTTTTTATCAAAAAATATCTTCTTCATGACATTACAACGATAATTTTATCACACAAGATGAAATATCTATTTATTCATTTATAAGTGAAGTATTTGAACAAGTTTCTGGTAAAAACTATGTTTTACTCTCAAAAATTGAGATGTTTACACAATGTTGTGTCTTTTTTAAGATAACTCAGAAGTTGGCAAATAAAGGGTTTTTCATTAAGAGCGCCCCATTTTGTTTTGTGAAAGAAACACATTATTTATTTGAAAATTATTGAAATTTTTATTTTATTATAAAGTTCAATGGATACCATCAGTTATGAAATAAAACAATATTTAAATATCCACCACGGAAATCCTGGCAGGAATGAAATCGTTGAACCCAATTTTCCATGACTTTCATCACACAAATCAGGTCTTATGTTAGCAATTACTCGTTCAATAGTGATCTGTAAAACGTCTAAATTTGCTGTATGATTGCTGTAAACCAATGACTTAATGTAACCCCAAAGAAAGGAGTCCAAAGGAGTTAAATCGGAGGAACGGGGCGGATAATTTATCGGTCCATTTCTTGTAATGATCGAATGACTGAATATAGGTACCACGCTTCAAATGATCATTTGGTTTAAGTTCTTGGGCTGAAACCTTTTGTATGGATGTAAACTAAGGTCTTTCCGTCAAATTCGCCACGAAGACGTCTAGGAGATGCCTAGTTCTTGTGAAGGCCGAGAAATTGATAACTTTTGGTCTTCATGAATACTTTCACGTACGGCAGCAATAATCTCTTCACTTCTTGCATTTCTCTGTCTCACTGGTACTGTAACATCATGAAGTATACAATTTGTTTCAAACTTCTCCACTAAACATTCAACTGTTCTTTTCACCGGGCGATTATAACTACCAAAAATTGGAGTTAAAGCACGTAAAGTTAGAGTACAGATCGCGATTTTTCACAACACATTTGGTTTATTTGTACACGTTGTTGGAGTGTGTACCTTTCCATGATTAAATGCTAGGCATTGACAAATACAACTGTCAATGTCACAAATAAACAATGGCTGCTATGCTTCTGTAATGCAGCTATGTCTGCCGGTTCAGGTACATGAGAAAAATAACAATAATAAAGGCTGGGCCATCTAGAGTTTGCATTTTGAAGTAGTGGTTATTTCGAATCTGGCAACACTTCTGTCATTCGTATATTGACAGAAAGTTAATCAAATACTTGACTTTAAAGAAATGGGTCTATATGCGCTTGAAGAAAACTGGAAAATATTGAAAATTCATTACCGAAGTGGTGCATCTTCTAAACAAACTGTAAAAAATTTCTTATTCTTATCCAGCGAGCACACCTGAAGATATTGGTGCTGTAGCTCAAAATGTGGGTGAATTTTCAACATCAACTCGTCATCGTGCTCAAGAACTGAGCATTTCTCGCGCAATAGGCTATAATCGCATGGCCGAAGATGAGCCCCAAACAATTGATAATGTACTGAAAAATTGAGTTGAATGGATGGGGTATTCTAGCCAGTTCTGGCGGTCATTTGAACGATATTGCCTTCTATTCGTAAATGTCAAGGATTATCCTTTCTAATAAACTCACAATCTTGAACAAATATTCATTACTTTTTTGTTTATAGCCGATCAATAATGCAAATTTTAAACGGCCCATCCCTTAAATCAATATAAATGCAAAACAATCAACATATTTTAGAACGCTTGAATTCTTGATATCATTCACTTCGTATCGTAAAGTCTTCAGTTGCCTAAAGGTGCAGTAATCATAACTGTTGTCACAAAAAATTGTGAACAACCCAATTTTGTTGGTACTAAAACTTATTAATTTTTAAAAACTTGTTTCAGTTATGGTCAACTAACAAATTATAACGGTTGAAACAGTTCAATATTTAAACAGTCAAATACTGAAAAAAACTCATTCTTTCGTTGTACCATAGCGAACTTTAGCACAATTAAAAAACGTCGTCCTACGAAAATTTTCATATCTTTTTCTGTCTCTTAACTTGAATCAATCTTTCTCTAATCGGATGTCGATCTGTGTCCAGCATCCCGTTGAAGCATAAAAATGGCAAGTCATTAAATTGCCATTTGGTAAAATATTTCCTTAATCGAATTGTGTTCATCGAGGCCAACTACAATAAGATGCAGTTGTAATCTTGATGGAGTCAATTTTAATGGATTTCAATTGCAGGTTAGGAAGATTTGAGCGGTGAGCTACAGCTATTCCATCTAACCGATTTCGTTTGGAATTACTTGGGGGAAGTCTTCAGTAAGATGAATGTCATGACTTGAAGCTAATATAGTTGAAGTCTTTGAAATTATAATTTCGCTTATTTGAAATGGAATAATCCAGACGGTAGCTAGATGGAAAATACAGAGTTCATAATTGAATTTTGGTCCTAAAGGTTAAAATTCTCGAATGTAAGAAAACTTTTCCATTCAAAAAGCCAACAACTGCTTCATTCAAATAGTTATATTTTTTATTTTAGCGAGAAAATAAGTAGATTGGATCGACAGAGTTGCAAGAAATGATTTATTTTTCCTTATCGCATGAATAATTCAAATTTTTCGAATGTTTTTATATGAATATTTTGGGATGGAGCAGTAAGTTACTTCGAGATAGTTCATTTTGAAAATAAATAAATAAAAATTACTTCATCTTCTATCAATTTTCAATTACTTAGGACATAATGACCCAAGTTTTGTGTATTAACTACATTTAGTATCTGGTTTACACCATAATGTCAAATTTACTATGAAAGAACAATCTAATAATATTAAGTTTTCTGGGTATAATTTTAATACAGTATAATAATGAGATTTTTTTCAATATATTCAGAAAAACTAAAGCGACAGATACAACCATCCCTAACTTTTCAAATCCTCCAAAATCTCTGCCCATGATACATAGAACATTTTCCGGAATTCTTTCAACTAATATTGCGTTAAAAGAAGAACTAAATAAAATCAAAAAAATAGATATAAATTATAATTGCGAAACAAAAATGATAAATTCGCTCATAAACAAAAAAAAATAGACAACTCATTTCGAAAACAAATATACACCACTTTCAAAGCAGTAAACAATAACAGAAAATTGTAAATATAATATATTTTGGACCAGTTTTACAAAAGATATTTCAGATAATTTCATAAACTAACATTAAAATAGCTTTCACATCGCCATATAAAATTTCCAACCTACAATATCCATTAGGGCTAAAGACAAAAACTTAGGTATTTCAGGAGTTCATGAATCAAATTATCGTGGCTGCGGTTTAGTATATGTAGGACAAACTCGAGGAACTTTCAGAAACGATGCAAAGAATATCAAGCAGTTCTTAAGCCTCAAAAACAATACTCTAATTTTGCGACACATGTTTTCGAAATAAGTCAGAATTAGATTGAAAATACTACATCAAAAAACCTGACAGCTTGGAATCAACAAAAATTCACAAAAATCGTCACTATCCCGCAGTAAAACCATTAAAAGGGCATACAGACCTATGGTACTTCCCAGCTGTCGAAGTTTTACATAAATACATATAAACGTTTTAAATACAACTTGATATATACCAATGCGAAAATGTTGTAAAACTACGAAACTCAGATCAATATATCCTCGATAATTAAAAGGCGAAAAAAAATGAAGCCATTTCCTATTCATTCCATAGAAATTATTTCTTGATCATTCATATATATCAGACGTACTCTGGAGATATATCTCTTTCCATATTTCCGTTCAAAAATCACTATTTCCTCAAATGAAGTAGACGCCGAGCGAGTTCGAACATAACATCAATCAAAATCGCTAGAAATACTCGACATCACCTGATTCGAGTTTTTTCTCTTGAATAATTCAACTTCAGGTGAATTTGTAGCTCGATATCCTCCATCAGTCGAGATTTATAACATACAGATTTTTTGTCGGTACGATCTCTGTTCTGCTTGTAACCTGATATTTAGAGAATTTGTTAGAAACTCTGAGATATCTCATTATTCAAATATAAACATGTATTTGTACATTTTGAGTGTTTTTTGCCGAATTTGAAATTTTTACTGTTAGGTTAATTAATTATCCATGTAGATTTTCTCTTAGATAGATGATAACTTATTATATTAGGTTATCATAGGTGTATATATTAATTCTTTTTTTTGGTAGATAAAAACAAATTTGTTCACAACATAAAATTATTTAACACTATCGAATATTAAGTACAGATTTTTGAATAATTCTTCATATTCAATAATATTATTATTATTTTTATTATTATTATCCAGTAGTGTAAGTTTTCAGTTTTATATTTTCTGATATATTATAAACTTGTAATAACGTGATTTTTTTTCGCCCAATTTTGAAATATGAAGAGTCAAGGTAGAACTTCAAAATTGAAAGAGACTATTCAATATTAGTTAACTGTGAAAAAAGTGGAGGGCTGCAATAAGAAAATGCAATGAAAATAAATTAACGTAATCTCGCAGTAGGAAATTTCTTAAATGACATTGAAATAATGAAAATTTTAGATTTAACAGAGATCATCACTCTGCAGAACTTTCACAAAAATAAATGATTTCGAGTTTGTTGAATTGTTTGGACCAAATTTCAAGAACTTGGAAGTTCTCATTTCAGACTTCAAAACGAAGTCGAATCAGATTATTATTGATATGGTTGCAACTAACATATAAGAATATTTATCAAGGTTTAAAAATGATGGAGTTAGTAGTTATTCAATTAGTTGACAGTTAAAACAAATTGTAGAAATTACTATGTTTTACTACCAATAAAAATATATTTTACACATTTTCTTGTGACTCGAGTTTCGGTCATTTCCCGAAACTCGAGTCACAAGAAAATGTGTAAAATATATTTTTATTGGTAGTAAAACATAGTAATTTCTACAATTTGTTTTAATTATGATCAACTACCAAATAGTAACGTCTGAAACAATTAAGTAGTTGACAGTTGCTGTTATGACAGTTTCAACTACTCAAGCGCTTTTTTAAAATAAACGTATCGATACACTATATGTATAAACCAGAATATTATATAGGAATTTTTATTTCCTTGTTATGTTTCAGAAGTGTTATTCAATCTTCGTAAAAAGTGTTTCTAAATAATGATATTATATTGATTCTCATAACATATATTCTGTTCCATCTATTTCCGAAATTAGTTCCAATATTATTGTTTTTTCAGTGAATACATGTTCAATATGAAACACACGCGATTTGGAGTAACGAACTAGTTATTTTAATATTTCTTAGTGACCTTATGACAGATATCTATTACAAACCTAGGACATTAATGAAAGCTCTCACAAAGATTCGTTTTAATACACTCTTAGCAATATGCGATGGTAAAATAATCTTGAACGAAGTGGAGGCATTTAAAATTCCCACGTCAGATTATACTTCAGATATGGCTTCATCAACGACATAATATTAAAGAGGATTCTTAATTTTTACCGTTCAATCAATCCAAATTTGCGGCACGAGATCTTTACATCGACCTCAATCTACATCCATAATCCTCTGTGACACTCATTTAAATACTTTACAACTACACGTGACACTTTACTCCCCAACAAAGCCCGTCATCATCACAACATTACATTCCTGATAAGGATCACCTCGCATATACATATAACTCAACGCGCGTTTTTTCAGCGGCACGGACAACGATCACACAGTGATCCCTTAATCCTTTATGTCATCCTGGATCATCGAATAGCAAGATACACGGTCTCGGTGGTCCGTAAATCACGATCGCGCAATCCGTGGACTACTTGGGACAAATGACGATCGAACAGGTAACAAATGCCGGCGAAGACTGCGTCCGAGATCCGCTGACAGGACGCGGTCGTGAGCGCTCGGCGAGAGTCGTTGCCACCTTGATCCAGCGTTTGAGTCTCCCGGCCGCCATGTTATCTTTTACGCGGGGATCCGAAAGGATCTGGTGGCTATTAATAATGGATCGATTGGGAAGTGCCAGGGATGGTGGTTTGCGGAAGTTGTTCTAAGAGATTTCGTGGAAGGTAGAAGGAATAAACCTTTAGGGCTCAAGTATCTAGTAGCTTTCATCTAGATTTTAGATCTGAATTCTTAGACAGTATTAAGAGTACTCGATGGTGAATAAATTTTGCAATATTGGAGGAAAAAATTTAAAGGTATAGCCCAATAACTTAAATATTCCGTATAAAACATGGAGACTTCAATGCTCGAGCAAGCAAGTATTCTTATAGGTACATACTTTAGGATATCTAATACGCGGTGTTTATAAAGTCCACCCGAACCCTTTAGACACCAAACAAGATCTGCAGCCGACCTAAGAAGGAAATTTTTTACTGATTACAACAAACGGAATGCAAATCATGTTGTCAGAATTCAAATGAATGAGAACTGATTGCGAAGATTCCAAACACATTGAGGTGGTCCAACATTAACACAGCAACGAATCAGCCCAACCAGAACATCAGGAGAGCTTGAAAGTACAGAGCATGCTCAAGGGGAACTCACCCTATCCACTTCGAAGTGATGTTTTATCTTAAATGTACCCAGAATATTTATAAATCGAATTCTACATTAATATTCAAATAAAACTCGAATATTATGAAAGTTGAGACCTAGCTGTAATTCTATGAGATTGCAGATTTTTGATGAAATGTTGAAAAATCCAAATTTTTCGCATGACAATCAAAGAGTCATTCCATTATTGTCAATACAACAATATGTTGAAATTCTACAGGAATCTTTCACACCAGAGTTTCAGAAATTCTCAATCTTCAACCAAAGAACCTGGTTCTAACAAAATGGAACATCATGTCACACTTCCAATGACTAATCGCAGATCGAAAGTGAAAATGATATTTTCATTTAAAAATAATCCAAAATTAATGTTCACATCAGCAAACTAAAATTAATTGCAGGATTGAAGGAAAACATTTGCCAAATATATTTTTCCAGGCAATCTTGCAGTTTAAATAATGAAATGTGAAAGTAGACAAAAAATTATACTAAAATTTCTATATCTTGAAATACAGAAAAAGGTTTTTATAAACACAACCTGTTTGATTTTTTGATACTAGTTACAAAATTAAATTTAATCAACATATTTTCTCGTATATACTTAGTTAAAGGTCGAAATTTAAAATATATGTCAACAGTGCTGTCAAATTTACACATTTACACAATTATTTTTTATCATGTTTCCTAGATCCCTTAAGATAAAGGATATTTCAACGATCGATTAAGCGACGAAACTGGGAAAATGCGGGTGTTAACAGATCTTTTAATTTAAATGAATGCACCATTTCTCAACTAAAAAAACCCAAATGAACATACCTATATTTGTATTGTGATGTAGTTTGCGAGCGATATTTCCGTTATATCAATCAGAGTTTTTCTTTCTTGATATACTGTGTAACTAATAAAAATTTTCGGCGCCAAAAGAAATATTTTAAATGCTATGTACAATTTCTCTGTCCTCAATTTTCAACAAATCCGAGTATTTGATGGAGAATAAAGTAGGAGACTCCAACGATGCATCAAGCGAGAAACTGTTTCACCATTAATTGATTTCTATTTCTATCTATAAGCATCACGTAAACTGAAAACATTTAACCACTAATTATCTTGTAGAAGTAGCATTTCACGTTATTCAAGCAATCAAAATAAGAACTCTCAATTCTTAGAATCCAAACACAACATAGAGAAAACTGTATACTGATATTTCATAAGTTCTTTGTAGGCAGGTACTACTAGTTATAAATAATTATGGTGATTATTGTAGATAGAGCTGAATACTTTCAACTAATTAGGTATAATAATTTTTACAAACGAAAAAACTAGGAATGAAGGAGAGTCTATATTTAAGAAAAGAGATGCCTTCTCACAGTCAACCAGTGGCGTATCGAGACTTTCAATTTAAATGATTACTTTTTTCCTGTATTTTTATTTTTTAACGTTGCGGCTTGAAAAAAAGTATAAAAAGAGATCTGAATTTCTTCTTCTAAGCGAGAATCAGTTCTAATATTAATGGCTAGAGATATATGGGTTTTTACATAATCGAAAAGAATTTGAATATGGTAAATATTAAGTAGACTAATTCTATGAAACCTCCACAAACTTCAATTTTGAAAATTTAATTACATGAAGTGTCTAAGAAACACTATTTCTTTCACTTAACATATTGAATTATCAAATTGCACCCCAGCCAAAATAAATGCAAGAATCCGAAGAAAATATGGAATATTGACCATAATTACCTAGTAAACCTTAGCCCATACATGTGTTTCATACCGGCCTTAAAAAAAACTCTTTTATATTGCAGAAATGCCAACATAAACCTGAAAACACCTTCGAAAAAATCTCTCCTAAAAATCTTCTTCAAACGACCCTTAAAAATTATGCAGAACATCATCAGAACTGCGTTTTAAACTCCCATCAATACTAGTCAGTCGACTTTTCTGAATGATAAATGAAAGCAATCAATATAAATGCATATACAGAGAGGTAGAAAAGGCATGTCCCAGATTTAAATTTAAGTTCATATATACTAAAGTGTGGTGATACTGAATAGTGCAAAATGAAATTCTATTTGTAGTTTCAAGCTTGATTTCGGTAAATAGCATTTCCATATATATGTATTATTCCAAGTAATTCAACAAGTTACGATAGTGATGGGAAATTCGAACATGCCATTATTTGAAAAGTTAGATAGGTTATCTAATAACTACCACTAGAAATTTCCGTGGCACAATGGAACGTACTGTAACTTGGGCGTGTTTGTAAACTAAATTTTGTAATGAACATAAAATACATAGGATTTTTAGAGTTCTCTAATTTTAGTATTTGTTCAACAAGGATACCACATATTTTGAGAAAATTTTGAAGTAACTTATTTGAATATTTAAATATATTATAAATTTAAAATAAATTAGTTTTGGAGAAGTTCTTAAAATTATGTTTTGCATTTTTGAAAAAGATTTGGTTTTCATAAATATAAGATCAAAATAAAAATTTTACCTCCTTCAAGTATTTATTTAGTACTTTTAATTAATAATATTTTTGTTTGGTTTGATCATTCCATTTGATATTATATAATGAGTTTTGATTTTATATGTCTACTAAATTTAAGCAGTGCTCATGAGGCATTAATTTGAATAATTTCCAAATTAAAATTTGTAGGAGGCTTAAAGATGAATCTGTTAAGATATTTAAATTTTGTAATATTTTTCTGACGTGTAATGAATCTGAAATTAAGTGAAAGTAAAATTCTTTCATACATTCTTTTTTTCACGTGAACAGAAATACATTTTAAGTAGCTATTGATTTAATTATCCAATGAAATTCCAGTAGAATTATTAAATAATATTACCTTACTCCTATAGTGTGATTACGGACGGCTATCTAGCAACTTAAGAGAACAGTTTGAAATTATGTAAATCGCGTATTAATCAAAATTAAGTTGGCATTCAACTTCGTATCAGAAACTTATGCAGATGTTTTGATCGTGTTTGATATGCCCACACTTCTACATCTTAATTAGATGTTCCGAAAGTCAACGTGTAAATTTGCATTCGATTATGTCGGTGGCTATACTTTAAGTAAATTCAATTCTCTTATATGTCAAATAATATTCAGGAATGACCGCCCAAGTCTACTCTGGTAATAATGAGAGAGTGCGTCGGTGCCGGTTGCTGGTTAAACTGAAAGGAATTTAATTGGGTTGCATCTTGGTACTCAGGGAATGAAAAAAATAGCGACGTACATTAGCTAACGAAGAGTTGGATATATGCGGTAGCTACTTTGGGTTCATGAAGTGAATATATTTAACGAACGAGAGAAAAGATATATCAACCAATAATTTCCGATGAAATGAAATCTTAAAAAATAAATGAACAACAAATTTTCCCGTTAAAATGATGCCTTTTATTGTAAAGTAAATGATATTAAATAAGGTTATTCTGATTTTCACAAATTATTGTTATTTAATAAAATAATGGTTTCGCTATCACAGTAGCATCATAGGTAGGTTGACATTTTGAATAACTAAGCTTGTTTCCGAAATTCTTTGCTATTTACATTCTGTCAAGAAAGTACCGGGAATTATCGATTTAAATCTGGCGGGGCAATGAGGCAGGTAAAAATTTTTTTTCCTAGGTTGGTACCACTGTCCTTAATTACTATGCCAAGCTTGAGCGGGATCTGTCAACTAGTGTGTTTGCAACAGCTGATTAAGTCAGTCGATGTCAGAGTGCGTGCCGATTTTTACTATGGGTGATTACGTTGAGCAAAGAATTTGTTTAAAGTTTTGTGTTGCAAATGAATTTTCGTGTGCCGATGCATTGAAAATGTTGCAAAAGGCCTTTGGTGATAATGCTCTATCGAAAACTCGTGCATATCAGTGGTACAGAGCCTTCAAGGACGGTCGTGAAGTGGTCGCCCATCGACGGCTTCGATCGAAGATAACGTCGATAAAATTAAGGAAAGGGTGCTGGAAAACCGTCGTACCAGCTTGAGAGAGATAGCACATGATCTTAAGATATCCCACGAATCCGCACGTACGATTTTGATTGATATTTTGGGCATGAGAAAGGTGGCCGCACGACTCGTACCGAAAGACCTGAATTTTCTTGAAAAACGTCATCGCGAACAGGTTGCTTCAGACATGCTGGATCGCTGTAATTCCGATTCTACATTCATGGAACGCATTAAAACTGGTGATGAGACCTGGGTCTACGAGTACGATATGCAAACAAGCCAGCAATCATCGGAATGGGTGGCAAAAAATGAGCCAAAACCGAAAAAACCACGCCAAAGCCGCTCGAAAATGAAGGTGATGCTCATTGTTTTCTTCGATATCCGTGGCGTGATGCACTACGAATACGTTCCAGAGGGTCAGACGGTAAACAAGGAGTATTACCTAGGCGTTATGAAACGTTTGCGTGAGCGTATCCGTTAGAAGCGGCCAAATTTGTGGGCGAACAACTCATGGATTTTGCATGACGATAACGCGCCTTCTCACCGAGCTACGATTGTGACTGACTTTCTCGCCAAAAACTCAACAAACGTGCTTCAGCAACCACCGTATTCGCCGGATTTGGCTCCCTGCGACTTTTTCTTCTTCCCAAAACTAAAATTGCCCCTTCGTGGCACCCGTTTTGAGTCGATTGAAGCCATAAAACAAAATTCGGCGCGAGAGCTAAAGTCCATCCCGGAAAGCGGCTATAAAAAATGTTTCGATAATTGGAAGTGCCGTTGGCATAGATGTATTGGAGCAAATCCCTACTTAATCCCTACTAATAATATTATAAATGCGAATGTAAGTTTGTTTGTTACGCTTTCACGCAAAAACTACTGAACCGATCATCATGAAACTTTGTACATATACTCTTGAAGGTATTAGAAGTAACATAGGGTACTTTATATTTAAAAAAAAAAAATTTTTTTACGAAAGATAAAACAATTGTTTGTCAAAAAATCGTCAAATTTAGCTACTTCAGTAATGAAGTTTTACTATTATTATACCCTTACCCTTTATCTTCCATACTTATTTAATGACTCCACTGCGGGCGAAGCCGCGGGTAAAAAGCTAGTAATCCCTACTAATATTATAAATGCGAATGTAAGTTTGTTTGTTACGCTTTCACGCAAAAACTACTGAACCGATCATCATGAAACTTTGTACATATACTCTTGAAGGTATTAGAAGTAACATAGGGTACTTTATATTTAAAAAAAAAATTTTTTTACGAAAGATAAAACAATTGTTTGTCAAAAAATCGTCAAATTTAGCTACTTCAGTAATGAAGTTTTACTATTATTATACCCTTACCCTTTATCTTTCATACTTATTTAATGACTCCACTGCGGGCGAAGCCGCGGGTAAAAAGCTAGTATAATATTATAAATGCGAATGTAAGTTTGTTTGTTACGCTTTCACGCAAAAACTACTGAACCGATCATCATGAAACTTTGTACATATACTCTTGAAGGTATTAGAAGTAACATAGGGTACTTTATATTTAAAAAAAAAAAATTTTTTTACGAAAGATAAAACAATTGTTTGTCAAAAAATCGTCAAATTTAGCTACTTCAGTAATGAAGTTTTACTATTATTATACCCTTACCCTTTATCTTTCATACTTATTTAATGACTCCACTGCGGGCGAAGCCGCGGGTAAAAAGCTAGTAGAGTCTATTTTGAAAGCGAACCAATAAATTTTGACGATTAAATGTAAAAATGTTGTTTTAATTGAAAATTCCCGGTACTTTCTTGACAGAGTATTACAGTATTGGATGGAGTAGTCCGTTACTTTATGATAGTTCATTTTAATGGAATGAAATAAGAAATTACTTTGTTTTCTATCACTTTTCAAAAAGTGATAGAAAACAAAGTAATTTCTTATTTCATTCCATTATATTACAGTAGGTAAAAAAAATTTTTATTCAGCACTAAATCCCAAAAAAAGGCCTCTGTGACTTCCAGCTTATCTGAATATATTTAACAAAAATTAGTTATTTAAATCTAATTGTCGTAAAGTGATATTCCAATTTGATTGTGTTTATCTCTAGGGACAGGATTAAGGCATAACTTTTAATTTTTATATGTAGAATTTAAAAATTATGGTTGAAAGTATGTATTGTTTCTAACAAATGGTTAGAATATGTGGAATTACTTTTATTATTGAGGAAACTCTTCAAACTAACAAAATCTATGTAGGAAAGTTCTTCCACTCTGTCCTATGTAAACTTTTGGGTAATCATCGCAGGTTAACTTATGAACCCCCAATTTATCATCTTTCTGTGTACTGTCTTTATTATTTTTAGTGAATTTACTCAGATTTGAATAGGTTTTAAATGAAGTTCTCAAATCATATTTATTGTCGAGGTATGTAGCAATTTTCTCAGAAATATCTTTAGTGTATTATAAGGAAATGTATTCAAAATTATATTTTATATTGGGATATACCATATTTGAAGCTATTTTATTATTTTTATTCATCAACAATTTGTCTATAAACGTAGGATCATAGTCAGTATTAATAGCTATTAGTTTAGTTATGCTAAGTTCTGAAGTATAATTTTCTCGATTCGTGGGAATATTAACCCATCTATGGATCATACAATTGATGACTGATAATTTTTGATTTAAAATTTATTTAAAACCAATTCAAACCTGAGTAAATTCAATGAAAATAATAAAGACAGTACACCTTAAGATGATAAATCAGGGGTTTATAAGTTGACTTGCGGTGATTGCCCAAAATTTTACATAGGACAGACTGGAAGAATATTCTGACATAGAATTTATGAATATTTGAAGAGTTTCCTCAATAATGAAAGTAATTCCACATATTCTAACCATTTGTTAGTAACGGTACACACTTTCAACCATAATTCTGGTATTCTACATATAGAAAGTAAAAGTGATGCCTTAAACATGTAAGAGACCCTTGAGATAAATAAACACAATAAAATTGGAATATTAACCAAAAATTCAATTTAAATAACTCACCCCTGATAAATATATTCAGATAAGCTGGAACATACAGAGACTTTTTTTGGATTTTTTTAGTGCTCAATAAAATTTTTTTACCTACTGTAATATAAATAGCAACGGATTTCGGTAACAAGCTTAGTTATTCAAAATGTAAACCTACCTGATGATGCTACTGTTATAGCGAAACAATTGTTATAAATAAAATAACAATGAAAATTTGTGAAAATCAGAAAAACCTTATTTAATATTATTTAATAGGGATTTTCATCCAGTAAAGACTGATTAAATTAAGTATTTTGAAGTAAACTTCAGTAATTATATTTTGACGATGATTCAACCATAGCTAAGGCTATGTAAAGAATCACTCTTAAATTCAACACTTCATGAAATGAAGAATTGAAGGCCCTGGAGAGGAAATGAGAAAAGAATTATGTATCTCTATAGAATATTGAATAAAATCAGACAATAGCTTGTGTGTAAGGAAGCTTCTCCACTGATGCGATTTTTTTTTTGAGTAACTATTGGGTCTTTTTTTTAGAGCGATAGAACTTTAAATTGAAATAAGACACATTTAAATAAAGATTTAGATTATTTTTTTTTATCTGAAAGATAATTTTATAACATTTATGTTTTAAAAATAATTTCCGGCATATATCCACTACCACTAGCTCTGAGGAACCGCATTCGACCAGACCAATTTTAGACTACATTTTTGTGTAAATTCAGGCCTTATTTCATCAATAACAAGGATTATGTTGGCCTCCAAAGCGTCTATTGTTTCTGGTTTATCAGCATAAATCGATGACTTAACATAACCCCAAAGAAAATGATCCAGTGGAGTTATGACGCATGATCTTGAAAGCCAACTAATTGGACCATTTCTCGAAATAATGTTATCGCCAAATCTTTCTTTCAATAAATAAATGGTAACGGCAGCAGCATGAGGTGTAGCACCATCTTGTTGGAACCAAAACCCTTCTCGATCGATACCATTCAAATTTTGATACAAATAATTATTGATCATCGATCTGTAACGAATACCATTCACTGTAACATTAGCTCCAGCATCGTGTTTAAAGAAATATGGACCGACAGCGTGTAAAACACACCATACAGTGCATTTTTCAGGATGCAGAACTTCTGAGGATTGTTTTCACTCCATATATGGCAATTTTGCTTGTTTACATAGCCGTTCAACCAGAAATGAGCTTCATCACTGAACACAATTTTACTATAAAAAAGTGGATCAACTTCAAGCTGTTCTAGGGCCCAATCAGCAAATAAACGACGCTTATTATGGTCAAGTGGCTTTAGTTCTTGAACCAGTTGGATCTTGTATGGATGTAGACCAAGATCTTCACGCAAAATTCTCCATGTTGTGGATGCACAGAGTCCAACTTGTTGTGAACGTCGACAAATAGACAAATCTGGATCATCATTAACACTATGACTTACAGCAGCGATATTTCCTTCTGTACGTACAGTTCTTTGTCTTGTACTTGTTGTTGCATCGAGTAGAGAAAATATTATTCGAAATCTATCGTTCGTTCGACGAATAAGCTGCTCTGGTGGACGATTATGGAAACCATAAATTTCACAAAGTGGTCTATAAGTTTAGCGAATAGAACACTGATTTTGAAAATAAATGTCAGAACAACATGGCTTTTACCTTCTGTCAGATCATAGTTTCCCTATCGAAAGTTCTATCACTCTAAAAAAAACACCCGATAGGAACCTGATAATAGAAATTCACAGAAATTAAACAATTTTCACAAAATATCATTGAGTGTGTACATCTACATTTGAAATTAAAAAACAATATAAGTTATTAGTAAAAAAATTAAAACACGACTTGGTACTATATCATATGAAGAGAAATGAAATGAAAAATACAAAAAAGTAGGAATATCTGAAAAGTTCAGATACAGTAACCAACTCAGAGAAAGATACTAAGTTAAGAGAAAGCATACAGAAAGAAACCGCACTGTGTTCGCGAGTCGTCCAGGATACAACAATTGATATGAATTTATATATTGTAGAAATATTCTTTAATATTTTATTCAGTTAAAATGAGAAAGTACCGAATCAACTGAATTCTTGTTAGAAGCTGAAATCAGCTTTTGGGTCCAGTGGTATTTTCAACTTCTTTAGAGAAGTAAGATTATTAACAGCGCCCTATTTTATTTTGTGAATAAAACACATTATTTATTTGAGAATTATTGAAATTTTTATTTCATTATAAAGTTAAATGGATACCATTAGTTATGAAATAAAACATCATTTAAATGCCCACCACGGAAACGCTGACAGGAATGAAGTCATTGAACCCAATTTTTCATGACTGTCTCACACAAACCAGGTCGTATGTTACTCGTTCAATATTGATCCGTAAATCATCTAAATTTGCTGTATGATTGCTGTAAACCAATGACTTAATGTAATCCCAAAGAAAGAAGTCCAATGGAGGAACGAGGTGGATAATTTATCGGTCAATTTCTTGAAATAATAGAATCACCGAATGGTTTGAGTTCTTGGGTTAAAACAATTTTGTTGAGATTTAAACCAAGGTCTTTCGTAAAATTTGACACAAGGACGTCCGGGAGATGCCCAATTCTTGTGAACGTCGAGAAATCGATATATTTTAGTCTTCTCGAATACTTTCACGTACAGCAGCAATATTCTCTTCACTTCATGCATTTATTTATCTCATTGGGACTGTAACATCATGAAGTGTAAAATTTGTTTCATCATAACGACCACAAATTGGAGTTGAAGCACGTAAAGTTAGAGTAACAGATTGCGATTTTTCATAATAAATTTTGATTATTTGGAAACGTTATTGGAGTGTGTTTTTTCCATGATTAAATGGTAGACATTGACAAATACAACTGTCAATGCCGCAAATAAATAGTGGCTTTCATGCGTGAGTAATGTCAATTTAAAAATGGGGCGTTCCTGTTGAAATACCCTTTAGAAGTATTAATAAGGAGTATGAGCTATGGTAATAGAAAGTTCATTAAATCGAGTCAGTGTAACATGTATCTGTATAACAATTCTATACTCAAACAAACTTGACAAGGTTTTGTTGATCACAAAGGCAAATTACAGACATGCGCAACTGACTTCAAACTGACTGGTTTTCGTTAATGCAATGTATGCTAGTGACACAAAATCTGTCATGTATATTCGCTATACATAGAGTCTCTAAGGTATTCATAATACACCCTTTAGAAGGTTGAAATTCATACCCAAAAGCAACTTGAACACAAGATTGAAAGACTTTTGCCGCACAACTAACCACTTGTACCCACAAAACTAAACGAAAATGCCTGTCCGATATTCAAATCTTCTTGATACTAGAAATCATAAATACCTCCACGTTATTCAGAAACCTAACCGCAAAACTTCCTCTAACAACTGCATGTCATTCATCGATCTATGGCGTTGTTATACACTTCGATACACTCATGAAATTCCATACGAATGTAAGTTACAGCTCAGTGAATGTATCCGATTTACGGGTCCATCAATTCCTTCGACGTCAAACCTTTTTTTTGTCATTTCTAACGAAAGACGATGTTGGACGTCGGACATGATGGAAACTAGGTGAGCAAATGACCATGTGATATGAATCGGTCTTATGTGAGCTTTCCTGTCGTGTAATGAGCATTCAGGCTTGCGAATATAACGGTGTGGCGATTGGAAAAGCTTGTGACTAGTTATTTTGGATTTCCGCTTTCAATATATTTGAACTGAATAAGCAAATGTAGCAGAAAAGTATGAAAGAATGTTTGTAATAAGATAATCTTTCGAGGACTAAATATTTTTTGGAGAACTAAATCCAAGTAAAAGATTGAAAACATTGTGAAGGAAATCCATATAAAATAATAATCGCAATATTCTTGGGTGGGAGCCACAAGCTACAGGGGTGATTATTACGGGAATAATAATGCGATATTTTAGGTCGAACGTCGCAAGCGACAAGGTTGATTACTATCGGCATAATAATTATTTTACATGTGTAACGGGATATTTGAAAACTGAGAATTAGATGTATTGTAATATATCTATTCTAAGAAAAAGGAAAAAATGCTTTTTGTGGGTTGACCAAATAAGTGACTAACTGATTATGAAGAGAATTTTGAGATCAATGTAACTAGATGAGAAGAAAATGAACAGTATTATATTTGTTCTCTCTTGAGATTAAAGGTTTTGAAATAAACGCTGAGAAAATTATTAAAATTTGAATGAGAGGTCGGCAGAAAAAAATTTAAAAGCATAATAAATAAGAGAATTTCTTCATTTCCAGAACTTTTTAATTATTGGTGATACAGTAAGTTTCGTGGATTTTACTACATTTTCAAACTACTACTGTACAACAAATTGTATTTCAAAGGATTTATGTATTGAACGAAGGCTTTGTTTGTGTACAAAGAAAAGTTTTTTTCTTTTTTTACCACAGGTTCGTTTGATCGTTCAATAGTTCTACTGCAGGATAATTTTTATGAACATTTTTTGGTTGATTCCAGAATGTCTAGTTGCTTGCCAAAAACTTCCAGATGTCGTATTTTAAGATTATCGAATTCAGAGAAAGATTGTCTCGAAAAAATGTTTCGCCAAATTTAAATTATCTTTTAAATGCCTGTTGTTTTTTGGACCCTTTTTGAAAGTTCTCCCGGTTTGTTTGCAACCCCGTAAATATCATTCAAGCATCGAATTATATAATCTTAGAATACTACATGTAGAAGCAAAAGACAAGAAACTCGACATCCTGAAATCAATAGGGGTTTATTAAAATTATCACTATCTCGCGGAAAACTATTAAACGAACACACAGACTTGTGGTATTCCATACTTTTCGAAGTTCTACAAAAACCGAAGCCTTTTATAAATATATAAAAGCTTTGAAATAAAACTTGTTATACATTGGCTTGAAAATGTAGCAAAAAATACGAAACGAAGTTGTTTTTCCGGTTTTCAAATGACGATTGATGTTCTTTGAACCTTTTTTGGAAAGATATAGGCTACCACACCGTTGACAACAAACAGGTTGGAAAATTTATGTTAGTTTTTGAAAATTGAGATATTTTCTTCTAGATTTGTGCAGGACATGTTAGTTGCACAAATTTTTTTCCATTGCTAATATTTACTTCAGCCAACAAATTAAAGCTCTTTTAATTATTTGAATATTTGTATAGCAACACTAACGAGTCTAACAAATTAATTTCAACGTAGTTTCCAAAATTTCTCAAAAATGAGAAAATATGCGATAATTTCTTTTGGTATTAATGTGATTGCCCGAAGTGTATAAAATATATAATTGATAACTATAATATTGACAGAATTATCAACATAAATCAGGCAGTATTTCACTTGTCCAGAAAAAAGTCGATTAAGGAAAATGTTTAAAATTTTGACATTGATGCCTAAATGCTAAGCGCACTTTCGGTCGATAAAATCGACCTAATAGCAACAAAATTAGAAGTTTGCACATAGCAATTACAGTTACATTTATATTTCCAGCGTTGATATGTAAGCAAAATTTAAATTTGTAGTCACCAGTAAAATTCCGAGAAATTCGACTGTCAGTTTATTACCAATGATAACCATTTCAGCTCCTTACATCGAACACATCGAATATTCTCATAATTTTCTTATTACACAATTTTTGACTTTAAGCAGTAGTAATCACCTTACAAGATTGAACCTAGAAACATCGATTTACGAGTATCCCATAAGAACACAAACAACTTCAACTTGCATTTCCTGTTTGTATGGATCTAGTTTTATGTAAATATCTATAAATATTCCGATTTCGGCGTGCCGATTGTTCTCCATCCAAGTCAAGAAATGAATTCGTTCCGCAAAATTTTCACCGAACATTATTCAATCAGATATTCAGCTGAAAAATTTCAACAAGACCCCTTGCCATCTCCCATTGTTTATTGTTATTCAAATGCATGCATAAATATTGTACGAACACAATGCGTTGCGTCCAATAGCCACGAATCTAATCAAGAACATTGCGTGGTTCTGTGTTGAGTTGGATATTAAATTTCCATCCATATGATTTATCTCCATTTCCCATAATTCATATAACTGTTCGCTAAATTGTTTTACTATATTGTTAATTTGCGAAAGGGGAACTTGGTGCCGATATCGTTGATTGGGAATCTAGGAAATTTAATAACGTGTGACTATCCATTTGATTCTTTTGTTGAATTGTAGGGCACAATTTTCCAGAGCGTGTACTTTTCTCAAATTAGTTACTCAATGAATGGAATATGTGTGAAATATATTGACATATCGATTGAAAATTTAGTTATTTTGAAATATTACAGATAATACATGCATCAATTCTCCGAAACTTCTACAAATTTAATTAAAAAAAAAATCTCTTAAAAACTTTTCAGAATTAAATTGAATAAAATGTCTAAGAAACACTGTCTCATTTTATAGACATTTAGCATTATTAACACGTGTGTGCAGCAGCAAACCGATAAAGAATCAAATGAAATCGTTAATAATCGTTATAATCTAAATCCATCACCAAGACAAATTGATATTTTTTATTCAGGAATTATAAATTCCTTCACCAAAAAATTTTCTATATGGAATTCAATAAGGTCTTCTTTATTTCTTTCCTACAACAATATATAGCACATTCTCCAGAAAAGGAAACTGAAATTCTGACTCATATACTCTTCCGTTGGAAGTTATTTGGATGCTAAATAAAAATAAATCAATAAACATATCTGCATATCTTCCAAATATTCTATTCAATAGCGAACTTTTAAAGATAAAGGCAACGAATTGAATACTATTTGAAAAAAATTAGGCTATTTCACAGAAAAATGTTGAAAAGCAGATACGATTATAGACTACATATCTGGAAACCCCAATGCGTATCTGCGGAAATAAAATTTAAAAATAATTGAAACAAGTATATGGATTGAAAATTTATTTAGAAGTATTCTTTTGAAATACTACAAACAATATATGGAATAATTCTCCGAAACCGCTAAAGATTCAATCTAGAAAATTTCTCAAAAATCTCTATGAAGTGGCCCAGTGTTTCCAAGGCATTTTATTCAATCTAATTCGGAAAAGTTTTCAAGAAATTTTTCTGATAAAATATTCAGATAATTTGAATATCAAAACAGATTTATGTTGTTAGCCTCCTATGAATTTTAATTAATATTTACATACATTAAATATTTCGAATAAATTAGTTTTGGAGACTCTTTTAATATTAGGTTTTGAATTTAAACAAGATTTGCTTTTGATAAATATAAGATCAGAAACAAAATTTTGTCTTCTTCAAATATTTATTTATTAATTTTATTTGAAAATTTATATTTACTCGGATTTTTATTCCATTTGATATTATAATGAATTTTGATTTTATATGTCTACCAAATTTAAGCAGTTCTTATAAGACATTAATTTAATTCTAAAAGTTTTTGAATAAAATTTTTTGAAATTAAAAATTATAGAAGGCTAAGAGAATCTTGATATTTAAATTTTGTATAATCTTTCTATCAAGTAACAAACTTCTTCTTATTATTTTGTTGTATATAT
Source organism: Megalocaria dilatata (assembly GCA_034642435.1). Classification (NCBI taxonomy): domain Eukaryota; kingdom Metazoa; phylum Arthropoda; class Insecta; order Coleoptera; family Coccinellidae; genus Megalocaria; species Megalocaria dilatata. The sequence goes on along the minus strand of CM067856.1, from coordinate 40,037,740 downwards.
AATATATATTTTGGTTTTCTTAATTTCGTTATATGAATGTCATTTGGTTTTAGCTAAGGCCATAAAATATCGTACATATTTTGTGTGATTTTTGTGATGAACATACGTTGCATTTTTGAAGTTCTCTAATTTTAGTGTTTGTTCAACAAGGATACCACGAGTTCTTCCTGGTAAGTTATTTCTTGATAATTGATACTATTTTTTTAATATGAAGTTGGACTGATGAAGGACCTATTTAATTTCCAATTGTTTTTTTATACATGTTTCGAGAGATTTTGAATGAACTTATTTAAATTTATCAAATATGTCAAATAAATTTGTATTGGAGGAGTTCTTAAAATTATGTTTTACATTTTTGAAAAAGATTTGGTTTTCATAAATATAAGATCAGAAACAAAATTTTGTCTCCTTCAAATACTTATTTATTAATTTTAATTGACAATCAATATTTGTTGGGTTTTTCATTCCATTTGATACTATATAATGAGTTTTGATTTTAAATGTCTACTGAATTTGAGCAGTGCTTATAAGACATTAATTTAATTCTAAAAGTTTTTGAATGAAATATTTAGAAATTGAAATTTAAAGGAGGCTAACAGAATAAATCTTTTTTGATTTTTAAATTTTGTAATAATCCTCCTATCAAGTGAAAAACCTCTTCTTATTATTTGATTTTAAATATTTAGAGGTTTAGGAGAATTAATCAAGTTATTATCTGTTATATTTCAAAAAACCCTTCTAATAAAGTTTTCAATCTATATATTTGTTTAAATTACTTTTAATTCGTATTTTCACCCATGCGCGGGGCAAGCTATTGAGTATATGATCGTATCTTCTTTTCAAATTTTTCTGTGAAATAGTCTAATTTTTTCAAATGGTATTAAAAACTTGTTGTTTAAATTTGTTCAAAGTTCGCTTTCAAATAGATATTTGGTGAAGGAAGGATTATGGATTTTACTGATTGTTTTTATTTAGCATCCAAATAACTTTCAACTCAACAGAATATGGGATAAAATTTCAGATTCCTTTTCTGGAGAATGTGCTATATATTGTTTAAAGAGAAAAATTTAAAAAATATCTCTTTGAATTCTATGTGGAGTAGTCTGATTGGTTAGCTGCCGCTCATATGTGCTGATAATTAGATATGTCTATAAAGTGAAACAGTGTTTCTAAGGTATTTTATTCAATTTAAATCTAAAAAAATTTCAAGAGATGTTTAAGATTGAATCTGTAAAGGTTCCGTTGTATTTATCCAACTTTTATCTGGATATCGCATAAAATCTCCCAGAAACAATATTGTTCATAAAATTCAGCATGATTTCATCCTTTTATCGTATAAACAGAAAAGACTGATGGTTTTGACCATGGGGATGCTTTTGAAAATCTTGGCATCAGAGGTAATGTAATGAAGATGCTTGGCGCCTTCCTCGCGAATAGAACTTTTCATGATAGAAAAGACGACCCTCGTATATCTTCAGGTACTTAAATTAAGTGTGGCGTAACATAAGGTTCTGTATTAGAGCCTGTACTGTTTGAGCTTTACACGTTGGATCTACTGCGTCTCCTGAAGTCAACTAGCTTTTATAGATGACAGTAGAGCTATTTCCGAGTCTCCTTAAGGAAGAGTTACCAGAACAAATTTGTACTTCTGCGATGTACCCCAATAAACATCAATTATATTCACAGTCATATTGAAATTCGGATTTACTGGTTCTGAGCGAAATATTATTCAATTCAGTGTAATGCGCTGGCTATAGTCACTAAACCCAATACTGATTTCTGTTTTATCATATTATTTACTTTTTCATTGAGAAAATAGTCGGTGGCAAATGAAACTAATTATCTTTATGGGAATTCGTGAAAGGATTCATTCGTGAGATCAGATTAGTGGATGACTAGAAAATTTTATTTGAATTTTATGACCACATTAGATGTTCCATTTTTCATAATGATCAAAATTGTCCACGATAGTCAAACGAATGTAATATTTTATGATTAAGATCCAGATTCCCAATTAATTTTTATTACCGTTGAATTCCCTTTTACATTTTACTCATTCCTCGGCACTCAGTCTCTACATTCATGTATTCTTTATTTCTTAAGATATCCCATTTATGCTTACAATGTTGAATTCGCATTCTGAACCATTTATTCTGTAATGTCTTGATTATAGGAAATTAATATGGAAAAAATAAACTACAACTAGAGCGAGGCGGTCGTAATTTGCCATTTGTTTATTATTTGCTCAACTTACATTTGTAATTTATAGCAGACATCAAGATTGGTCGTAAATATTTCCATTACATTATAATTATAGTTTTCTCAGAAATCGCAAGGTTCTGAAATGCATTTCGGTCGCGATATAATTGGAATGGATAAATATTAAATGAAAATTCACTAAATTTCAATGCCTTACGTGAATGAAAATTGTTACTTATTCTATTGTAAATAAAATTTGGAATCTGATATTTTCCCGAAAATATATCATTATAAAAATCGGAATGAATAAGAAGGATTATTATCCATACAAGAGATAATTATATATTATATTATATTAATATAATAATTTTTTCATAATAGTTTTTTCTGATTCACAAAAATATATTTGTATACTCTATCAGTTCGGGAAAAAACGATGAACAAAAAATCATACCTAATTCATATAACCACATTAAATATACTGGTGTATATTTCCAATAAAAAAAAATATTTCGAGTCTTTAGCGATCTGTTATCACCGATAGATGGATTTTTTTCACAAATGGATTATCCATCAAAAAAATAAAAGAATAGCTATTTTTTTGAAGTCTTCAGCAGATTTCCTTCCCGAACATATTGTAATTATTGGTGGAACATTCAGCACGAATATTCAGAAATCATATGATATCTTGTTACTTGATGTCGAAAACGATTGAGCTTCCATCAACATTACCGAGAAGATAATTTCACAGTCTTTCCGGTTTATTCTATTTTCTATAAACAAATTTGAAAAGTATATGCACGATTATCCAGTTAAACGATTTAATTAATAATCCTGATCATAGAACACCCAACAAGTTTTGAGAATCGTTCTTGAAAATTAATAATGATAGGATATCCATAGATTAGTAGCTGGAAATTTGTTAATAACCTATAACGTATTTATCTCTAATTGGTATGGAACCGACACTAATTAGAGCTGTAATATAAATTACGTTTATATTCCATATTTATTTTTCTGTCGAACCACTACCAGAAATATCCTCGGATTTCCGCTTTAAGGTTATCTTTTATGGCTCCACTTCAAACCGGAGACTAATTAACCATAAGGCCAATTCTTTCAGGAAGTTGAGAATTAAACAACAAATACAGACGCGAACTAATTATTCAAGAATCAAGCACTTTAAATATATGTTTAAATGCACGCAAGTCGGAGAATGTTATTTTATATTCATAATATATCCATTGAATGCAAGCCGGTATTACTTTGTGAATCATAAAAAGCATATGTTTACAGATACCTATATTAGGTTGTGGACATTTTATTCTCTCAGCCACCTATGATCCTTATCCAAGCAGTAGTTCACATTCATTTAAATTCTTCATTGTGCTTTTTGCGAATATGAATTGAATTACTGAGGAAATGATAAGATTCTGTTGGATGTAGTATTATGGGAAACGATATAATTTAATTCTTGTACATGCACACTGAATTCCATCAGGAAAATGCTGGCAAAATATACAGGTGGTTACATTTCCATGCAAATCACAGCAGGCAGTCTGAAAAGAAATCAAACCAATTGTCTTATAATTTGAAACTTCTTGCAGAAAATCAATTCCAGATATTACTTTTAATTTTTAAATTAACCCATCTTTTTGAATTAATTTAAGTTTTTAAGAATCAGGAAATGACCTTCTGAAAATAGATGCTCCATCTTTTATCAACCATATCGGCAGAAATTAGGAATCATATTAGAGGAGCTGTATGGGTAAATCTCTGTTATTTGAAAAATATTCGTTTTTGTGTATGTCTAATGAAAAAGCCTCCAATTATATATATAAAAGCAATAAAAATATCTTCTCGCTTAAATGCCGATGTAACAAACCTAATTCTGCATGAAACAAAAATAGTCTTCAGTCAGCTTCTCGTCCGTTCAAGCACGTCTGATCTCATTTTTTCCTTCGTAGCGAATATCTCGTATTTCCCAGATTAAACCTACCAGGAACATAATGGTCGATTGAACTACTTATTTCGAATTACCACGCATGATATCTAGGCTGGCAATTAGGTTTTTTCTCGACGCAAGAAATTCATAACTGATTTATATGGCCGTCCGCATGAAACATGACGGTCATTCGGTATCGAGGACCATAAATTGTCTATGAATCTGACGCTCTGTGATTATCGATTACGTTGAAATTCTATGATAGCAACGGCGTAATACATCAATCGAAGAAGATATGATCCAGTTCAGCGATTTTTATGCCCGAGGAAAATTTATTCCGTGGCCGTGAAAAACTAGGACCGATTGGTCGTGTACAAATGACGAGGAATGTGAAAAACTCAATGGATACATGAAGAAAAACCGGAATTGTTCCGATCATACATCTTCATCATTCAAGAGACTGGACAAATCATCATTAATATTTGTGATGATTAATCTTTGGAATCGGTCTCTCTGAAGATGTTCTATATTTTGTATATACTTTTATATATACCAGTTATGCGGGGTTAAAATGATAATTGAAAAGAGGGTGATATTACTCTTTAAAATGAGTACAAATGCCAGACATAATTGCATGATTTTTTTTGAAAAATTGGCAGTCTTTCGTTATTGAAAATTATCAAATGAATCAATTAAATCGGCGAATGTTCACTCTGAATATAATAGAAATTATAAGCTATGTTAACTATAGAAACTACACTTTATTATATCATTATAAAAAATATTGAAATTGTATCGTACCACGGTTAGTTTACCGCAGTAGTTTGTTTACTATTTCAGTATTTTGAAACAAGAGACAATTGCAAATTAATTAATGTTTAATATCGATTGGTTCAGTGGACTGTATTTGACGGTATGTCGCTGATATTTTACTTCAGGAGCACTTGTATATAGTAAAATCGAGAGGTAAGATAGGTAAGGAATTGAAGTAAAAAATCTAACACTTTAACAACAAGAATTATATTTTGGTATCACTATATATGATATCAAACCAAAGCAATGACTACGTGGATTACTAGGTTTGTAGTAATCGTGATTATCTAATGCGCAGAGACAATTGAGAAAGCGTGATTATTACGAGAAGTAATATGCGCTAGCTTGGACCGAAATGTCACAAGCGACGCGTTTGATTACCGAAGAGATAATGATTCTGTAGTCTGAATGTTAGAGGTGTCTCAATTATTCCCTTCTCAAAAAAAAGAGAATTAAAGAAATTGATTGGAAAGACTGTTTCTGGGTGGACCATATGAATGAAATAAACTTTATCATTAGTTATAGAAAAATTATTAAATCAACGCTAGAAGATAAGGATAGGATGAGACAGTTTATAATTCCGAATGATGCGTCGTCGGAATTGAAAGCTAAAAAATATATCAAAATGCTCTAAGAAGCTTCTATGTTTTCTAAACCACATATAATCATTAGAAAACAAATAAGTTGAAGTATCGAATAACGTTTCAAAGTTCGTACGAAAGAGCTGAAAAACTCTTAGATCGAAATATCAACAGGAAAAGACCTGATTATCGATAAGAAAAGAATTAATTATGTTAAGCGAAGGCAGAGCTGTCTCTAATAAGACGGAACAGAAATGTTTACACATTTTTGTTACTACAGTTTCGAATTATTAAAATATTTATTGAAAATTATATAATAATTAATCTATAATACAGATTAGAAATTTTACTATATCTTCAGACAAGTGAAAACTAAAAAAACAGATACAGAGGGCTTGTGCAGGTTTAGGTACACAATAATTTCAACCAATATACAAGGGTTGAATTTAGAATTATTCTGGGAAACCTCTACATAATTTATTAAATTAAAAAAAAATTTAATCAAAATGTACCCTTTATGATATTTTAGTGATTTTATGCTTTTTAAACGTATAGCTTCTTCACCGTATGTCGGTGACATAAGTGAAAGACTGAGAAACAGAATATCATCTTTATTATTCAATGCCAAAGACCCAACTCCAAGCACACATAAAAGTTTGAGTAATAAACATATTCAAGTTGTCATAGTGAATACAATAAATCAAAACATTTCTTAAAACCCTTTCAATTACGATCAACTACCAAGTAGTGACGTCAGGAATAATTAAAATCTTTTTCAGAGATTGAGTGGACTTTTACACGACAAAAACTTTTTTTTTAACTTTCGGGATAGGCAATAATGAATAATTATTTTTTATAAGCGTTATTTGCCCATTTTTCCCAACAACAATAATAACCCATAATAATAAAAATCTTGTCAATTCATTCATAGCCCACTGAACGGCGGAATCCCTCAATAGGTTCGCCAGAACAGTTCAATTGGCTTAGTTAATTATTTTATTGATTACCAATTATCGAGATCCTTACAGCACTATTCATACACCTGTTTTACTACGGTACACCGTTATGTAAAGTAGTGAGCCATTAACTGATTTAGCTAGTCAGTGTATTCATTTCATTGATTACTAATAGGATTACCGTTTGAAATAAATCCTTAACATTACAGAATAATTAACGTAAGGAAATTTGAGCCAAATTCACTTAAGAAAATGCCAGTAATTGATCATTGGAAGAGCCCGCTTAAAGGGATTGTGAGAATTTTTTGCGTCCCTGAGCTAGTAGAATTTTCCCGTATACTCATTCCATTTTTATTCAAGTGTTATCTTTCAATGAGAAAGTAAAGTAAAGTTTGCCAGTTAATCGATTGTTACAATAGATAAGAATATCGAACAAATAATCTGCCTTCAATGGAATTTCGTGTATGGAAGTGCTGAGAATGCGTTTACCCGAATTTCATCAAAATTATGTGCGAATGAGTGAATTCAGAGAAGGTCAAGATGCGGCGGAAGATTTTGCTCTTTTTTTTTGATAAAATAGCCGCTAAATTTCAGTGTCTGTCTAGTCAATTGGTACCACTGAAAGCTTTTATTTGGAATGAAATGGGTGGCCGATGCACCTACCCCGCAAGACCTGAATTTTCTGCAGAACTCAATCGCTTGAAAACCCCTGAAGACATTCTAGTCAATTCCGAACCCACATTCATAAAACTCATTGTAGTTGGTGATGAGGAATCTGTTTACTCAAATTACTACTTCAGGGCAGCATAAAAGGGAATTCACGGCATGCACTGAAGTCAATTCTCGCAAAAAAGATTGAATGATTTACTGTGAATTTCGACTTGACGTTTAGAAGCACGTTCACATTTATATTTATAAAGTTTAATTTCAATCAATTTCTCTTTGAAAAACAAAATCTAATATAATTATTCATTCTAAAACGAATAATGTAGTAAACTAATTATATTGATAATTAGGAAATTAGGATTTACTAAGAATATGGATCGACAAAAAATATTTAGAAGGGGCGAATTGTTAACATATGTTTGTTTATTGAGTAAAATTCCGATTTTATTGTGATAATTTGTTTATGGTGCTTGTAATAAAGTTAGGTTGAAAATTTTTCAACATACAAAAATTTCGAAATTCTGAATACAGTCATTTCCTGCTTTCGATAAAAGGTTTGAATAAATGGAATTATTTTTAATGTTGAGGAAACTTTTTAAATGTTCTTGAATCATTTTTCAAAAAGTTGTAACAGACTGTTCTTTGTTAACTGTTACCATTTCTGAGTAAATCCGGATTTATTATCTTTGGATAAAATACCTTAATTGTCTTTTATTAATCAACTAAAATAAAAATATGTTTTACATAAGGTTCATAAATTATATTTGTTCTTGAGATATGTAAGAATCTACTCAGGAATACGATTTTAAAATGTCAATAAAATATACTTAATTTTTTTCTTTACGTCAGGTTATATCATATCGGGTGTCTTTTATAGAGTGTCTGAACTTTAAACTGAAATAAAACACATTTAAATGGAGATTGAAGCCAAATTTTCTATTTTATTTGGAATATAATTTTATGACATTAATGCTTCAAAAATAATTTCCGGCATATGTCCACCACGACTAGCTCTGAGGAACCGCATTCGACCAGACCAATTTTGGACCACTTTTTCGAGTAATTCAGGCCTTATTTCATCAATTTCACGAGTTATGTTGGCTTCCAAAGCGTCCATTGTTTCTGGTTTATCAGCATAAACCAATGACTTGACATAACGCCAAAGAAAATAATCCAGTGGAGTTATGTCGCATGATCTTGGAGGCCAATAAATTGAACCATTTCTCGAAATAATGTTATCGTCAAATCTCTTTTTAAAAAAATCAATTGTTACGGAAGCAGCATGAGGTGTAGCACCATTTTGTTGAAACCAAAACACTTCTGGGTCGATACCATTCAAATTTTGAAACAAATAGGTAATCATTGATCATCGATCTGTAACGAATACCATTCACTGTAACATTAGCTCCAGCATCTATTTTTAAAGAAATATGGAACGGTGATGCCTCCAGCGTGTAAAGCACACCATACAGTGCATCTTTAGGATGCATTGGAACCTGCAGATCTTCTTGAGGATTGTTTTCATTCCATATACGGCAATTTTGCTTGATTACATAGCCGTTTAACCAGAAATGAGCTTCATCACTAAACACAATTTTACGATAAAAAAGTGGATCAACTTCAAGCTGTTCTAGGGCCCAATCAGCAAACGACGCTTATTTTAGTCAAGTGGCTCTAGTTCTTGAATCAGTTGGATCTTGTATGGGTGCAGACCAAGATCTTTACGCAAAATTTTTCATGTGGTGGATGCACAGAGTCCAACTTGTTGTGAACATCGACGAATAGACAAACCTGGATCATCATTAACACTATGACTTACAGCAGCGATATTTTCTTCTGTATGTACAGTTCTTTGTCCTGTTGTTGTTGCTTCGAGTAGAAAAAATGTTGTCCGAAATCTTTCGATAGTTCTACTCATTATTAATGGCTATTTGTTAAAGAATAATAAATATTGAAATTTTTACATTCATAATTAATATGTGGAAATAAGAGTAACCTTATTTAAAATATAATTATAAATGGATTTGCATCTAGTAAAGTCCGATAAAATTATACATTCAGATGTAGGTCCATGTTGCCGAAGACTGTGGGTTCGAGTCGCACTATTGCCTATGAGTGTGTTGTGCATGTATAGAGTCAGTGGTTATTAATAAAAAACTGATAGATGGCTAATGTACAGAGTTTATAAGCCCACTTAGTTAGGTGAAATAAAAAAAAATACATTAAAAATTGAAAAATATATTAAAGATTCCATATGTTGGATACATGCCTTTGTTATGTTATAATGAATAGTTGCAATTTCTGAATGAAATTATAATTTTCTTAGAAATAAGTTTCCAAGTCAACTAACTTAGTCTAATATATCCAAAGTAATTATATTAAAATAGATAGATACTTAATTGATTAAATTTAGGATCAATGTATGGAAATTAGAATGAGTTTGTTTAAAATATTATTTCAAACTTAAGAAGTAGGAAGAACTGAAAAATTCATAATTACGACCGAGGGCAAATGTGTGTGGAAAAAAACAGAAAATCATAAACCACATATTATCACACATGATATGCGATATTTTAATAATTCTTGGAGACTGTATTATTTCAAATTATTTCTTAAAAAATTGTGATCACACTATTTCAGCCTCGATTCAGAAATGGAATGAAAGTACAGAAGATTGAAATCTGTCAGCCAAGAACTTAAATACTAAAAAGTAATGAAATAATTAGACGCTAAGTCAACTACATGGAATTGTGCAAAATTATGGAATTGGGCAAACAACTCTGAAATTCATAGAATTGTTTGTCTTTCTCGAGTTTCTGCATATTTGATGAAAAATTGTATGTAAATGTTTAATTTGCTTTTAACGTCATGATAATTTTTATTCAGACCGGGAGTATAGAGAAGAAATTTACATGCATAAAACATGAAATAACTGTATTGCCACTAACAAAATTTCAAAGAAATATTGGTATCTGGTAATTTTACAACATGAGAACGGTTGCCATAATTTGAAGGAGGTATTTTATGAAATACAGAAAAAGAATATTAGTGATCACATAATTACAGAAAAGAAGGATCAATTGGGAAGAAAAAATCTAAAGTGTAAGAGGACCATATTTTCAAATAGTTAAGAGCTGATAACTATAATTTTAAGGTACAAGTTTGTTATAATTTCGAACCTATTTTATTAACGTGATACAAGAAGAGCTTCGCTTTTGTTCAAACAACTTATGGGACATGCCCGAAGGGCTTATTCATATTTTTAAACTTTAATCTCCCGTAATAAAATTTGACTATCTACATCATCAGTATTTAATCATCCCACATCCTGCTGGTTAAGAGAATGTTTTCCACCTGAAATCATTACCAATTCCCGACGAAATTTTCACGATCAATCGATCTTCTTGCGATAAGCGAAATAACCAAACCGACTTCCCGGTACAGTAAACAACAAACCAGATCCACCATAAGATATTAATTTTGAGCCTACGAAGAAAATTGTCCGAGTTATTTGCATGCATTATCTGGCATTTACTACGGGAAGGCAGGCTGAGTATAATTAGCTCCTAACAACTTCTCCTTTGATATTATGGAAACTGTTCTGCTTTATAGTCCACATACATGGTTACAAGCAGAGCTACATTCGATACAGAGTATGCTCTTTGAATTTATAAATTCGTTGGCGATTTGGCACGCTGAATGTATATTAATTTCGGGTCGAACGAGTTCCGGGTCTTGCTTGACTCACTTGAGTGAGTATTGCTTATAGGATATTGGACATACCTGGAAGGGCTTGGAGGATGAGATCCGGATATTCTTCGGATTCTTCATGGTGAGACATACCTGAAACAAAGACTCAGTAAGTAAAGAGATATGTTAGAGAGTCATAAAAGCTCATTCCTAAATCTAAAGATTAGATAAAATTCCTTATAACTAAATAAATGAATGAATTTGTTAACAAATTCGTCAATAAGGACACCTGTAGGGTACCTAAGCGCGCCAGTATTGCATTCGTTGGCATTAAAGCATTGCACTAATAAGTAGTCAAAGCTATGAAATCTGTATGTCCACTGCTTATGTCCAGCGAGAAATAAATATGTTTCAGCTTTATTCAATTTTCGAACTGTATGTAATACAGATGTAAGATGCACTATCCCTATTTGAAAAAACTGCCTATCAACCATGCTCAAATTCGTGTTAACATATTCGTTATAGTGTCTTTGATTGCTCAGTTGTTAGAGCATTGGAATGGGAGCCGAAGGGTCTAAGGTTCAAATATCTATTTATGTAGAAAAAAAATTTTCTAGTAGGACTGGTTTTGGCCATCATTTCACTACTGGGTCAAAAATTAACAGCCTAACTAGAACACAACTGAACTCCTAACTCGTACAAGGTGAAAAAACTTCTGAGGGATCTTTACAGAAGATCTAGATCAGCATAATATATCACAATATTTCACAATATCACAATAAATATCCACCGATTCAATTAATTGATTAAGAGGTAAATAAATGATATATTTATCAATAAAATAAAATAGAGAAAGGCTTTTTACTTGATAGAAGAAATATAACAAAATTTGAATATCAAAATAGATTTAATCTGTTAGTCTTCTACAATTTTAATTTCAAAAAAATTTCTATTCAAAAAACTTTTACAATTAAATTAATGACTACAATAAGCACCGCTTATATTTAATAGACGTATATATTCAAAACTCAATATACAATGTCAAATGGAATAAATAAACCAACCAATATAAAAAAGGCAATTAAAATTAATAAATAAATATTTGAAGGAGACAAAATATTGTTTCTGATCTTACCATAGTGAAACCAATTCTTTTTCAAAAATATAAAACACAATTTGAGAATTTCTCAAAAAATATAATTTATTTGAAATATTTAATATATTTGAATATTCAAATAAGTTAATTAAAAAATCTCTCAAAACATATAATATATCTTCAGAAAACAATTAGAATATAATAATGAGATAATGTCTTCATCGGCCCTAGATAACAATTAAATATCAAAATCAACTAACCATCACTATATCATACCTTAGAACTTAACACGTGACTTGTTTGAAAGAGACTAACTTTAAAAAACCAGGTAGTCAGTTCGTCACATATTTTTTGAGAAATCCTTAAGTTGTGTTTTATGTTTTTGAAAAGGAATTGGTTTCACTATGATAAGATCAGAAACAAAATTTTGTCTCCTTCAAATATTTATTTATTAATTTTAATTGCCTTTTTTATATTGGTTGGTTTATTTATTCCATTTGACATTGTATATTGAGTTTTGAATATATAAGTCTATTAAATATAAGCGGTGCTTATTGTAGACATTAATTTAATTCTTAAAGTTTTTTGAATAAAATTTTTTTTGAAATTAAACTTGTAGAAGACTTACAGATTAAATCTGTTTTGATATTCAAATTTTGTTATATTTCTTCTATCAAGTAAAATGACTTTTTCTATTTTATTTTATAAAATAAAATAGAAAAAGTCATTACATAATATATGATTATATTTAGGCTTGAATAATTCTCATTATGGAATGTCAATGGTGTGAAGAAGACCATAGAATACCTTACAGTTTTCTGTGATTTTGTGACGAACTGACTACCTGGTTTTTTAAAGTTAGTCTCTTTCAAACAAGTCACGTGTTAAGTTCTAAGGTATGATATAGTGATGGTTAGTTGATTTTGATATTTAATTGTTATCTAGGGCCGATGAAGACATTATCTCATTATTATATTCTAATTGTTTTCTGAAGATATATTATATGTTTTGAGAGATTTTTTAATTAACTTATTTGAATATTCAAATATATTAAATATTTCAAATAAATTATATTTTTTGAGAAATTCTCAAGTTGTGTATTATGTTTTTGAAAAGGAATTGATTTCACTATGGTAAGATCCGAAACAAAATTTTGTCTCCTTCAAATATTTATTTATTAATTTTAATTGCCTTTTTTATATTGGTTGGTTTATTTATTCCATTTGACATTGTATATTGAGTTTTGAATATATACGTCTATTAAATATAAGTGGTGCTTATTGTAGACATTAATTTAATTCTAAAAGTTTTTTTTTGAATAAAAATTTTTTTGAAATTAAAATTGTAGAAGACTAACAGATTAAATCTGTTTTAATATTCAAATTTTGAAATATTTATCTCATTGCAAAAACATGAACCGCAATAGAGTGACGTCAAAACAATTCAATTAATTTCTAATGCTCCTGTTGAAATATTCATTCATGGATTAAGTTTCAAACCTTAACAAAAATTCTTTAATTTTCTGGACAGAAACCCTTTTAGATCAAAAGACCTTCAGTTTGCTGAAGTAAATGATTGAATCATTTCGTACACCTATAGTGTGGATGTTTTTTTTTCAAAGTAAGACGGTGTAATGGATAATGAAGATTCCTGGATCTCAAGAATATTATATAAATAATTCATAAATAGAACAAACATTGCTGGACTTTCCTGTTGCAGTTCCCACCAGTTCCCACTGGTCCACACTAGTGTTTTTTTGGATATAACTAAGTCTTGTAAACTACTTCATACAACCTATGTGTATTTAATGTGGACGAGCATAGAATGCGAATTTGAACCGTCAAAAAACCACTTGAGTCAAATCGGGTGCTTTTTTTAGAGTGATATAACTTTCGATAGGGATAACAGATTTGACTGAAGGTAGAAGCCATGTTGTTTTGACATTTCTGTTCAATAAGCATCGACCAATTATCATGAAAAGACTCACGCCGCAACAACGTTTACAAATTGTTGAAATTTATTTTCAAAATCAGTGTTATATTCGCCAAACTTATAGGGACTTCGTGAAATTTATGGTTTACATAATCGTCCATCAGAGCAGCTTATTCGTCGAACTATCGAAAGATTTTGGACAACATTTTTTCTACTCGAAGCAACAACAACAGGATAAAGAACTGTACGTACAGAAGAAAATATCGCTGCTGTAAGTCAAAGTGTTAATGATGATCCAGATTTGTCTATTTGTCGACGTTCACAACAAGTTGGATTCTGTGCATCCACCACCTGGAAAATTTTGCGTAAAGATCTTGGTCTTCACCCATATAAGATCCAACTGGTTCAAGAACTAAAGCCACTTGGCCATAATAAGCGTCGTTTGTTTGCTGATTGGGCCCTAGAACAGCTTGAAGTTGATCCACTTTTTTATCGTAAAATTGTGTTTAGTGATGAAGCTTCATTTCTGGTTGAACGGCAATGTAAACAAGCGAAATTGCCGTATATACAGTGAAAACAATCCTCAAGAAGTTCTGCATTCTGAAAAATGCACTGTATGGTGTGCTTTACACGCTGGAGGCATCATCAGTCCATAATTCTTTAAAAACGATGCTGGAGCTAATGTTACAGTGAATGGTGCTCGTTACAGATCGATGATCAATGATTATTTGTTTCAGAATTTGAATGGTATCGACCCAGAAGTATTTTGGTTTCAGCAGAATGATGCTTCACCTCATGCTGCTTCCGTAACAAATGATTTATTGAAAGAAAGATTTGGTGATAACATAATTTCGAGAAATGGTCCAATTAATTGGCCTCCAAGATCATGCGACATAACTCCACTGGATTATTTTCTTTGGCGTTATGTCAAGTCATTGGTTTATGCTGATAAACCAGAAACAATAGACGCTTTGGAAGTCAATATAACTCGTGTTATTGATGAAATAAGGCCTAAATTACACGAAAAACTGGTCCAAAATTGTTCTGGTCGAATGCGGTTCCTCAGACCTAGTCGTGGTGGATATATGTTGTTTCCACTAAATATTTGTAGAGTAAGTTTGATCAATATTTTATATTTTCTTTGGATTCTTTTATCACCTTTTGATATTGTGTCTTGAATGTTTATTTTATATTTTACTAAAAATTAAACCGTGTTTTCTAAGTCATTTATTCAATTAAATTGCTGAAAAGGGTTCAAGAAATTTTATAAAATTTGTAGCGAGCTATAACTGAATTACACTGTTTGATATTTGCTATATTGAAAAAGCATTATCAAGTAACAAACTCCTTTTTTTAGAACCAGTATGGGGCTAAATTACAGATATGTTGTATGTTAGAGGAAACTAACTCAATATGGAATAATATTTTGCTGAACCAGTAATTACTAGTCAAGCTGTTCTCCGAATTATGAAAAAAATAACAAAATGAAGCTGTTAGAATTCATAACCTGCTTGAAGATAAAATATGTAATATATGATATACAATGAGTATTAGAATAAATCTCACTCAATATGCCTACCATATTTTGCCTAAAAGTATTACAGGGTGACAAAAAAAACTTCGAACAAATTTTAGTGTGTTCTGGAACAAAAGTATTTTAACACAGCCAAATAATTCCTATTCTATCAGATTCTCCACACTTTCTTGTACTAATATGTAGATTTTCAGTTTGATATTACATTATTTTGCAGAGTGTTAGAATGTCAAACAAGCGTAGTGCAATTTTGAAGCTGTTTCGTTGAGGTAAGCGTCAATGTGAAATTTTGCTTAATGTGCCTCGATAAACCGTGTCCGATGCAATTTACCGTTTCAAGGAGCTTGGCTATGATGGTCGTCGTCCAGGAAGTGGGAGAAAACGCACTGTCAATGCGCCTAGCAATGGCAACATTGTCAAGAAGCGAGTCAATCAAAATCCGAGGGTCTCCATGAGGAAAATAGCCCGTGAGACCAGTATCAACCCTGAATTCGTACGTCAAATGTCTAAAAAGAAGCTCAACCTCAAGCCATACAAGCTCCAAAACGTTCAACTACCTACCGGATGAAAATAAGCGCATATGACTCCAAAGGTGCCTTCGTCTCGCCGCTGGTCAGCAATGGGAGCACATTCTCTTCACAGACGAGAAGCATTTCACCGTAGAACAATCCCACAACCACCAAAACGACAGAGTCTGGTCCGCAGAGGCTCCCGATCATCGTCGAACATCGTCAAAATTTTGCGATCCGTCATGGTCTGGGGCGGAATTTGCGCCAGCGGCAAAAGACGCTTGGTTTTTGTAAATCAAGGGGTTAAAATCAATCAAGAAGTCTACAACTGCGACATTCTCGAGACCGTAGTACTTCCGTGGGCCCAGCAGCACTTTAGCGACACGCATTGGACCTTTAAACAGGACTCTGCTCCCGCTCACAACGAGAAAATGACGCAAAAATGGTGTAAGGCCCATTTTCCAGGTTTCATCGCATCTGCAGAATGGCCGCCCTACTCGCCGGATCGCAGCCCAATGGACTACAACTTGTGGTCGATTTTGGAGCTCGGGGTGTGTGCTAAACACTACAAAAAATTGGAGTCGCAATCCCTGCGCCTGGAATGGGACCGAATAATGCACGAAGAGCTGCGGCCCATTGCCGAAAATTTCAAGAAGCGTCTGAAGCTATGTATCGCCGCCAAAGATAGTCACTTCGAAACCGCTTAAATATATTATTATCAAAAGTTTATGTTATTATTATTCGTTGTTGTTTCGTTTAATTTCTTTTGTTTAATAAAGTTAAATGAAAAAAGTTTGTTCGAGTTTTTTCTTGTAACCCTGTATATACTCATAACACGAGACTGAGTTTCTGTTGAGGTTTGGACTAGTTATTTTTTTTTCATGCCAATAAAATTGCTCTCCATGGTCAAAACACCTCCGTCGGACAGATCGCAGAAATTGTATATGTAATATAACTTCAAATCCTCGGTGAAGGCGTTTCGATACAGGCTCCTCATGTGTGAATCAACACACTCTAAATATAGACAAACGCTGAGCATGCAGTCTCTTTAAATCATCCGCTCATGAAACCCCACCCGAGTGGTAAAAAAAATGCGTGGGCTTTTTATAACAACAATTCGCAGATCTATTTTCTACTTTCAACTCTCTTCGCGTACTTTCTGTGACCCAGATGCCTCGTGTGTATTTAAAACCTTAAACAAAGGTTAAGTAGGTTGAATAGCTCTTACTCCTTACGTAACTGGATCATTATCGCGTTTCACTACATATTTAGAAATTGAACGGCTCCTGCGAAAATTGGATAATGACCAGTTAGCAGGAGCGTTATTGATCACAGCTATTGTTGAACGATGCCAACACTAACCGAGAAAATTTCTTCCACTCAAAGTAATTTGTTCGGCAAACGTATAAAGAAAGCGGTGGAAACAGATACAGCGATTTAAAAGTTAACCCATCTTTTTAATTGCCTTTTGGTACTTGACCAAGAAAAGATTATTGCTTGTTGGAATCGTGAAAGTTCTAACTTAGTTATTAATTTTTATCTGGAGTAGTTAGCCTTTCAATGACGAATTTCGTTGCTGCCCTGTCCTCCAGTTGTTTCTACACGCTTAAGTGATTTCAGCAGCTTAATCGCATTCATTTACCTGAATTTTTGTTATATAAATAATAATACTCTTCGCCCGAAAATACTTGTCAGTGTTTGATACAATGCTATAATGGCTACTTGTGACAATTATCGTAAAGGATTACTACCACCTAAAAAAACTTATCTGCTGATATTCTTCTCTCTATATATGTTGCCTCAAAACTATAATACACCGTCTTCAAGTTGTGTTCTGCTCTAATGTCTCATTGACATCATTTATTTCTATCATGTTCAGAACCAGGCAGCTCAATAAATTTGGTCACGTAACGGAACGTCAAAGAGCTCCACCATCATTCCTATTTTTTCTCAAATATATCTTTGATCTTTTTATAGTTTTATAATGATATCGAACATTCAGTTCGATTGATGAAGAGGATTCTAAGTTATCTATATATAGTTAGTCTAGAAAGTATCCGGAATTTATTGTTTTTCATAATTTCAATATACTTCTTTTTCGTAACATTTTAAGAAAAAAGTAATATATAATATAGGTTGTGCAGGTAGTCGGCTATGGTCAAAGTTGCATGGCAACACTATTTTTCAAATATTGTTCATTGTAAAGAGGTATACAATCTATGAAATAATATCGCAACTAGAAAAAAGAAAACAGGTATTATAGAATGTTTGTATAGAAAAGGTTTTCGAAACGTTAAAAGTTAGTGCAATTGACTGAACTGGGAAAAAGTACTGTATATGAGACAATAAAGAGGAGAAATTGGCATGATATGAGGCATAGACCAGTTTCAGGAAGACCGCGTAAGATTAAAGGAAGCAATTTAAACGCTTAAATGGACTTAGGACGACACAATCCTCGCCTAGGGTTTCGCAAATTAGCTAACAGATTTGGAAATCAACGAAATATAAAAGTATGTCCAGAAACCGTCCGTATGTTACTGAAAGGACAAGGCTACATATCAAGGAAACCAAAAAAAAATCCCTATAATGACATCTTTACAAAAGGAACGAAGGTTAGAATTCTGTCAACGTTTTCAAGAAGATAATTTTAATAATGTCTTTATATATGATGAAAGTTGTTTCCAACTTGGTGGAAATCACTTAAAGGGAGCAATATCTCAGCATGGTGCTAGGACTCTCTGTATATTTGATTGTACCATTAATAGTGAAAAGTATTGTGGCATTCTAAACGATTATCTCCTTGAAACAGCGCATGCTTTATATCCAGAGGGGTGGCGTTTTCAGCAGGATAATGCAAGATGCCATACTTCGACCTATACTCAAGCTTGGATGCAAGAACACCAAGGGACAACCAACTCATGGCCAGCAGCTTCAACAGATCTTAGTCCCATTGAAAACATATGGGGACTAATGAAGATTGATGTTGAACGAGCAGCGTCACGAAATGAAGATGATTTAATTCAGTCAGTTTTACAGTTCTGGAAATTATGGAGGTGATCTAGTTTCGCGTGTAGCTCAACGTTTAGTCAAGTATTTACAGTTAAATGAAGGTTGTATGGGTGAATAAGATGAATATTTCGTTATAATTTTCTAATTCAAGAATTAAAAATATATACATAATAATTATAATTGAGCTTTGTTTTTTCCGGATACGTTCTAGACGGACTATATTATTATTGAACTATCTTTACCGTTAATATCATATGTATATGAAGTTTTTAGACCATACCATATTTGAATACCAAAAATTTCAAAATCTACTTATTTTTATGGCTGCAGTGAGAATAGTATGCGAATACAGGTAAGCAGTTGCCATTTGACATTAGAAAAATTACTATTGTTCATTCATTTAATTCATTTTCAAAATTAAAGCTGTTCACAGCATACTTAGCCAATAGGGCATAATATTAATAATGTAATGTTCAATGCCTAAGCGTTTTTAATTATTTTGTTTTTGCCCTAAACTGTGTTGAAATAAACAACAAGGTTGGCTTATAATAGTTTTTCCAGAACAACTTCTTCAGAATTTCAAAAGGAAATATTTGCAAAAATGTGGGTAATCCTTTGAGAAAAATTATTCGCTTGATATTGTTCCACTAGATGTAGCGATCTTTCTGAAAAAACGGAAAAGTTCCATAAATACTGGAAACATTTATATGTCAGTGGGGCATAAACCTAGAAAAAATGGTGTTGGAGAAGCTGATGCTGTGATCGTCATAAACTAACTTTCAAATTGTGAACATTTCAGTGCTTCTCGAACAATTTTCCAAATTATAATTGTTGATTACTTATTTAAGAACTATAAACCAAAATTAATAGCACACCAACCAGTTTTAGTTATTGAACATAAGTTCTATACTTTTTCCTCAATGTCCTTGATAATTTTCCAGATTTTTACCTGAAAGCAAGACTTCAATCATCGAAGACATTCCACTGAAATTGGAGCGTCTCCAAGCCCATCAGTAACAAAGGAACCCACTGGAGTCCGAAAGTCACGCAACGCAAGAGTTAAACAATTTTCTCGAGGTATAATTGCCTAAATTATAGTGTAATATCGAAACCACAACTCAATTCTCAAAACTCATTACGTCGGAGTTGAGTTTTTGAATAATGCGCGAGGAAATTGACACAGCTGATGTCTCAAATTGATATTTGCGCTTTTGCATCTCTGAAAGGCTTAATTTTCGTACACAATGATGGATTTGTTGCAGCTATTCGAACAAATGATGAACGTTACTAGATGTTCTTTATATTGCCAAGAGATGTTGAGGAATGTTGTGTGGACATGAAGCCAACAAAGATGACCAGACACAAGAAAGTAGCAACTTAAAATTGAACAATCGTGTTTTGTTCTTATTACTATTGGCTTGCAGGAATATACGCTTGGTATACAGAATGTTCCAGAATTGGAGATACAAATGAGATAGGGTGATTACTTGGATGATATTAAAGATAAAAGTCTCATAAACACTTCATTTTCAGTTCGAATTTTTTCGAGGTTTTTTCCTCATAGCATCTGCATTTCTCAAAATATCCAGCTGAAATTTGGCAAAGATATTAAACTTAGAAGTCTACTATAGGGCATATGCTTGTGAAAGTCAATAGGCTCATATTCTTTCTGGAGCAATATTAACTTTTCGCTTCAGAACTTTTTTGTGGTACGCTAATGGTAGTTTAAATATGAAGAAAAATCTTTGTACCATTCAAAAACATTTTGATTTCGCCCAATGTTTTCGTCTCTGCTACTATTAAATTTTCGAGAAAAAGAGAGTTTAGCAATTCTCTCTAAATGGTCAGTAAAATCAAAATTTTCGAAGCAATTCAGTTAGCTCTGGAGAAAATAGCTGAATCATCAAAATATATCAGAGCCTACTGAATTATTTAGAAAATTTTGATTTTTGATGACTAAGAGAGTTGTTTAACAATTTTTTTTATCGAAATCGTTACCAGATACAAAAAATTGCAAGGAATCCTATCAGATTCCAAATATTTTTCAGATTCAAGGACCTTTATAACAAAAGAATAAAAACGAGTCTCCTATCATCCTAACTTTTCGTTGATTGACTATTCACTTTTCCTTTGTTTGGTAAAACAGCAAACATCCATTAACACCAGCATAACACATTCTCACTTTTTGTACCCATCATTTATAAATATCCTAAACAGGGTTCTAATGTTTCCTTGCCTCTCAATCAACGTTATAACATATGGTCGGAGAGACTCTAAATGGAAGTGTAAATTGATCAAGATAAACCTGACGAGATCTATGTGGAAGATAGCTCGAACCAGATTTTTATGTGCCACAATTCTTTGTGTCACACATAAGAATGAATAATGGAATGAATTTAAAAGAATGCCTCAATAATATCAATCAAATTTTATTTTATTAATTGCTCCGAGCCTCATGAAATTGCCACCCTTGAGATCCAGTCCCAAGTATCTTGTTTTACAGTAAATGTTTTAGTGTGCAGCTATTATAAATCATATGTATGTCCCAGTAGAAAATTGATTTTGTTAATAAAATTGCTGAGTATTTCAATAAAAAATTTTAGCTTTTAGAACTATTAGTACTTTAGGAATTCTCATCAAAAACGACGATGGAACTAAATAGGGCAATCAGGAGTTTACAAGTTAACTTGCAATGATTGCTCTGTGGTGTAAATTAGTTAAACTGTTGAGTCCTTCAAGAAAATAATACATGAACATCAGAGGAACACCTTATGTGAAAGAATTGGGACATAATTTCGATAACAACTAGAACCTGAGACTAACAAATCCCTTAAAATTTTTTCGGATGAGGAAACGGATGTTGACAGATCTCCCTTGTTGAATATTTCAATTAAATTCAGTAATTTCCAATAATTGCCTCAATATATTCTACTGTTTTATTCATGTCCCTTCCTCAAGTTTTTACCTGAATGATAGCTATATGAAATTTGAATATCAAAACAGATTTAATCTGTTGTCTTCTACAATTTTAATTTCAAAAAATTTATTGAAGAAACTTTAAGAATTAAATTAATGTCTTTATAAGCACTGCTCATATTTAATAGACGTATAAAATCAAAATTCATCATACAATATCAAATGGAATTAAGAAAAACCAACGAATATAAATTGTCAATTGAAATTAAAATATAAATAAGCAAACATTTTTTGTTTCGTTCCAGGCATGCGTACTGAACTCTTCAGACAAACGTACGAAGCCCTGTTTGTTACAAAATGTATTGTTTTCTGATCTTATATTAATGAAAAATAACTCTTTCTCAAAAATATGAAACATAATTTCAAGAACTTCTCAAAAACTAATTTATTTGAAATATTCAATATATTTAAATAAATTACTTCAAAAAATCTCAAAACATGTAGCACATCCTCAAGAAATAATTAAAGTTACGATAAGATCAGTTCAACTTTACATATAAATAATAATAAAATCAATTAAACAATGTATAGACTTACCCAGTGCCATCTTAGAAATACATGATCTTCAAAAAACATGTAAGTAGGTACCTTTATATCTAAGGTACTCTATGTTCCATGTTCACAGAAAATCACACAAAGCTTATAAGGTACTTAGCCTTAGTTAAAACCATTCAACACTGTATAATGAATTTCTTTATTTAAAAAACCTAATATAATTATATATTATATATAAAATAAAATAAGAAGGAACGGTTTTTTACTTGATAGAAGGATTATTACAAAATTTGAATATCAAAACAGATTTAATCTGTTGTCTTCTACAATTTTAATTTCAAAAAATTTATTGAAGAAACTTTGAGAATTAAATTAATGTCTTTATAAGCACTGCTCATATTTAATAGACGTATAAAATCAAAATTCATCATACAATATCAAATGGAATTAAGAAAAACCAACGAATATAAATTGTCAATTGAAATTAAAATATAAATAAGCAAACATTTTTTGTTTCGTTCCAGGCATGCGTACTGAACTCTTCAGACAAACGTACGAAGCCCTGTTTGTTACAAAATGTATTCTTTTCTGATCTTATATTAATGAAAAATAACTCTTTCTCAAAAATATAAAACATAATTTCAAGAACTTCTATAAATTTTATATGTAAAGTTGAACTGATCTAATCGTAACTTTAATTATTTCTTGAGGATGTGCTACATGTTTTGAGATTTTTTGAAGTAATTTATTTAAATATATTGAATATTTTAAATAAATTAGTTTTTGAGAAGTTCTAGAAATTATGTTTTATATTTTTGGGAAAGTGTTATTTTTCATTAATATAAGATCAGAAAACAATACATTTTGTAACAAACAGGGCTTCGTACGTTTCTCTGAAGAGTTCAGTACGCATGCCTGGAAAGAAACAAAAAATGTTTGCTTATTTATATTTTAATTGCAATTGACAATTTATATTCGTTGGTTTTTCTTAATTCCATTTGATATTGTATGATGAATTTTGATTTTATACGTCTATTAAATATGAGCAGTGCTTATAAAGACTTTAATTTAATTCTTAAAGTTTCTTCAATAAATTTTTTGAAATTAAAATTGTAGAAGACAACAGATTAAATCTGTTTTGATATTCAAATTTTGTAATAATCCTTCTATCAAGTAAAAAACCGTTCCTTCTTATTTTATAGCTATATCAGTTGTTACTTTTTAGAATTAGTTCAAAATATAAATCAAAGGCGGCCACAGTGTTTGCGAAACAATTGTTGTTTATTTAATAAATTTGTGACAATTATTTTTTAAGATTCCATTTTTTTTGTTAACATAATTGTCCTCTATACTGAAGCGAGTCTCATCTGTCATTAGCCCTACATATCTATTTAATCAGCTTATCTCAAGTGTGTTTTGTGATTATAACAAAACATCAAAATATCGAGTGAAGAATCTGTATTAAATTCTGAATTTTGAAATGTCCCATAAGGCTTATGATGAATCTGGTGAAAAATTAACTCCACTCAGGCTGCTCTTCAGCTGAATTCAACATCAGTGAAGTAAAGAAAATGGTGACTGAAAATCGTCGTTAAAGTTTGTGTGCGGCATCTGTTGAATTTTCACCCTCTCACGAATCACTTTCTACCGTTTTATGGAATTGTTTGGAGACTACACACTTTGACTGCTGAGAATTGATTTGAATGAACTTTTGGAAGATGATCATCATTCCACACTAAAAATTATATTTGAACTCAAACAAAATTGAAACTTAGTGATGTATATCAAAAAAGAAAAGGGTAAACTATGACCAAATTCCTTGTACAAATGAACTAGAACGTGAGCATCGGCAACATTACTTTCGACGAGGTGCATCTACACATATTTTATGACACTTTCAGACCTAGCACATATTAGGCGTTTTGCAATGCAAGTTTAGAAAACGGCAATGCTAGGAGCCAAGAGATTCAGTTAGCTCGTATACACAATATGTACGGCTAATTGAATCCGATGCTTCTTAGAACGAGCGTTTGAAAACACTTAACCTTAACGGGGTCTAAGTGACTGTTAAGTCACTAGGCCGAAGACATTTCTATGTGCCACGATAACAACTTGTAAATAACAATATAAAGGCGATATATAATCATATAATTTACTTAACAAGCTTGCTTCGATCGCACCGTAATAATGCCACAATAGTATCATCCACATGATAATAGAGAATAATTTGTCAAAATATCTTTCGTATCACAGATATATATCGTATAATTCCTTTCGAAGAAATTAAAGCTTTCCTACAGACTCAAGAACAAATTTCGTCTAGGTACAAAAACATTCAGAAAGATTAGTTTGCAACTTTAGGCGATGAATATCATGTTCAAGAGTAAACCAATGCTGTAGCCTCAAATTGAGCTCTGATAAAGTACGTAGCTTGGACTACTTAGGACCCTCCGTCTTAGTCGCCCCCCATGCCATTATAGCTAGCTTCATCCCGGTAAAATGAGGGTGAAATCTTAATGTATTAAGTAATGCCATTTGCGCCAGTGACTGGACCCGTGTGGTGGAAGATCGACCAAGTAATACCCTAGTTTCAACGTAAAGGTGGAATGGAG
Source organism: Megalocaria dilatata (assembly GCA_034642435.1). Lineage (NCBI taxonomy): Eukaryota > Metazoa > Arthropoda > Insecta > Coleoptera > Coccinellidae > Megalocaria > Megalocaria dilatata. Next base: position 40,012,727 of record CM067856.1, on the reverse strand, counting down.
GGTGTTGGACTCGAGGGGGCAGTGGTTGACAGTCCGCATAGGAGGTTATTCCTTTCTTTTCGCAGACACCAGGGTCAATTGAGATTGACAAGGGTTCATAGGTCTTGACGTACAGACTGGATTGACGGTGCTCATACAAGTATCAATTGAGGCATCAATCTTGCGACTATTTTGGTTCATGGGACTGCGTTCGGATGGAGGGATAAGAAGCCCCTTCGGGGTGTGAGTTGCGTCCCAAACTACTTGGGTATTGACCATGCAGAATCAGTAGAGATTGGATAGTGCTTCGCTGCTACCAGTCATACGGTTGTAGGTTCTCGAACTGAAGCCTAAACTGGACGCTGGTGGGTTCAGCTCTTCGGAGTGGTCCTCGTCATGCGTATGATAAGACGTAACAGTTATCACACTTTCTGCCTCTTGGGGTAGACTGTGGAGTCTGCTAACTAGTCACTTGGTGAAAGAGCTACGCTCACATGCCAATACACTAACTGATAGTTCACTCCGCCTTAGTTTGATGAAGTCCATTCAAAACGTCGTCATATATGTGGTTCTCCCTATTAAATCTTTCTTAACAGAATTACCAAACCGATATAAAATATATTGAAAATAGTTGCGACCAAAAGTTTCAAGAACGAAAACAAGAATTAAATACTACAAATTAAAATAAAAGAAGATCTTGAAAATGAATTTTTTCGAAACATTACCACTAAATTTTCAGAATTGGAAAACAGCACACCATTTAAAATCTGAATTAATACATTAGCTTTACTGTTTTATTCACTCCAACCCAAAACATCAAACAATACATGAATTGCTTGTTAGGAAATTAACTCGACATATTCATACCCGACGTTGCTTCAAAATACGAAATAAATATTATCAAATAGATTGAAAAAAAAAAAGATGGAACTTCTATTCATACCCGACATTGCTTTAAAATACGATATAAATATTATCAAATAGATTTTGTCAAAGATGTGAACTCCTAACTCGCACAAACTGAAAAGCTGTCAACTTTTCATTGTTTTCTACTTAACCTTCTTATTATAGCAGAGGACAAGCAGCTTGCACAAAGGTTGATATGTCATTCGAAAACACACTAAGTGAGGTATTTTTTACTGAAAAGAAAACATGTCCATAATCAATAATTTTTCATCGACAGAACCACTGGAGAAATATGATTTTGTTCACTTCAGAATCGTGATATTTATGTCCTTAACACGGCCACAATATGAATTTTTTGGCACATAGAACTTCTTATCTTGTAGCAAATTTAATGCCGTTACCAGATATGTGGCCAAGGTTGATGAGGCTGCAAGGATAACTGAAGTTCATTTGATTTTATGGAAAAACTTGAAATATTTCGTGAAATCAAGAAATGTTAAATAACCATCAATATTTCGATCATTTGTTATATAACATTTTTGGTTGCAAATAACATGTATGATCTCCCCTTGATGTTTGGCTCTTTTAAAAGTAGACACGCTGTATATATTAACCAATAAAGTCAAACTCTAACAGCAAAGGAAAGGAATAAAGCAAGTCTAGTACACTAGAGAATCTTATTTATCTTACTGATTTCGAATCAATAGACTGTTTCAATGAACCTCTCTGATCTACCTAACATTGAAGGTAGCCTTCATAGAAAACAATTCTGACTTCAAGGATATTCGATATATTTTATCTTTCAACTTAGTAAATCTACAAAACTATGTCCAACTATCAGCCAAGTGGAATTTTATGAAGCGGTTTAGTATGTTACAAACTTCAAAAAAAAATTACTAAGCAAGAGCTCACAATCTTGTTTTTTCTAATTTCTGAAAGAGCCTGTGTATCAGAGCGTGGACGTAAACATTTGTTGAAATTTTTTTTTCGGAGAAATTGAACCACAACGTAAATTCAAAGCAAACATCTACCCCATTATGTTTTTCCAAGATCCCAATTAGGACTTTCATGGGACATCCTGAATTGAATGAAGGAAAGCCGGAATCCATTAATAAAGAGGGTAGAAAAGTCTAATAATGGACTTCAGCTACCCTAATTACAGGCTTGCACGTCCATTTTTACTGCCTCGAGATGTTGATGATTATTTTGACCGTGAAATAGCATCTCGGAATTTTTCTACATCAACGTCCCACAAATACTCACCAGGGTTTATAGGCAATAAATAAGAACGTTTACAGTTTGCCGCTGTTTCAGATATACGCAATTTTTCAGCAGAGTATCGGATGCCAATAAGAATGTTTATTACTTGGCAATGAAATTTGTAGAATAGATTAATTTTGTGAGCAGAGTGGTCCAATTTTCGATCAATGATAATTATAGCTTAGCTTTATCGCTACGCTTAAACATTAATTAAAAGAGAGATTTTTATAATGCAGGATGAATAAAGAAAATTGTTTAGAAATTTTAAAATATCCATTGTATCTGATTTAAAGTAAAACACTTTATTTCCGCTAATATTTATTGTTTCCACAACAATTATTTCGTCCAGTACATTTTGACTTCATTAGGTGAGTATAGTAACTAACCACTTCTACAAAATCGGTCTCCTTAAATAAAAGTCTGAGCAAAAAGGAAGTGATTAACTGAAGGTTTGTTTTGGGAATTTTCAAAATTTGTTCAAAAAGGTACAATAACAGGAATCGGTTTAAATCTATCTGGTCCTTAAGCAAAATATGATTTTTATGATGCCTGTTTATTTCTAGTGTTTCGAAAAGGTCCAGTCTATTGAATTTGTTCTCGATATGGAGAACTTCGAAATTATGGTCAAAATCATGTCCTGATTCTTGTAGGTAGTTGGCATAGGTAGAATTCGATTTATTTTTAACGAATGAATTCTGATGTTCTTTGATCCTATTCTGGAAATCTCTTCCTTTTTGGACATGTACCCCAGGTTAACCTATATACTCCCCATCTCTTGTTCTTACTGAAAATATCTTTAAAATTTTTTATCGATTTACCTAAAGAAATTATGGTTTTATATGAAAAATTGAGATTTCGATTTTTCTTCAAATATTTATTATTTTCATCACATTTCATTGAATCAGTCTTCACTTGATGAAAATCCATATTAAATTATATTCAATTGTATTGAATTACAATAAAAATTTGAGCAAATCAGAATAACCTTATTTGATATCGGGTGCTTTTTTTTTAGAATGATAGAACTTTCGATAGGGATAACTGTGATTTGACAGAAGGTAGAAGCCATGTTGTTTTGACATTTCTGTTCAGTAAGCATTGACAAATTATCATGGAAAGACTCACGCCGCAACAACGTTTACAAATTGTTGAAATTTCTTTTCAAAATTAGTGTTCTTTTCGCCAAACTTATAGAGCACTTCGTGAAATTTATGGTTTACATAATCGTCCATTAGAGCAGGTTATTCATCGAAGTATCGATCGATTTCGGACAACATTTTATCTACTCGATGCAACAATAACAACAAGACAAAGAACTGTACGTACAGAAGAAAATATCGCTGCTGTAAGTCATAGTGTTAATTATGATCCAGATTTGTCTATTCGTCGACGTTCACAACAAGTTGGACTCGGTGCATCCACCACATGGAAAATTTTACGTAATGATCTTGGTCTACACCCATACAAGATCCCACTGGTTCAAGAACTAAAGCCACTTGACCATAATGAGGGTCGTTTGTTTGCTGATTGGGCCCTAGAACAGCTTGAAGTTGATCCACTTTTTATCGTAAAATTATGTTTACTGATGAATATTATTTCTGGTTGAATGGTTATTTAAACAAGCAAAATTGCTGTATATGGAGTGAAAACAATCCTCAAGAAGTTGAACAGGTTCCTTGCATCCTGAAAAATGCACTGTATGGTGTGCTTTACACGCTGAAAGTATCATCGGTCCATATTTCTTTAAAAACGATGCTGGAGCTAATGTAAGGGTGCTCGTTACAGCAAAATTCAAAATTTGAATGGTATCGACCCAGAAGTGTTTTGGTTCCAACAAGATGGTGCTACACCTCATGCTGCTACCTTATCAATTGATTCATTGAAAGAAACATTTGGTGATAACATTATTTTGAGAAATGGTCCAATTAAATGGCCTCCAAGATCATGCGACATAACTCCCTGGATTATTTCACATAAATGTCAAGAAATTATCTTTCAAATGAAACAAATTAGGCTTCAATCTTAATTTAAATGTGTTTTATTGCAATTTAAAGTTCTATTACTCTAAAAAAACACCCGATATTATCTAGCTGTCAGTTTATATTTTCGTCCTATATACCGTGAACAAATATAGTTTTAATTTTTTCATTCTAATTTGTGGGTGATCTGATGACATGGATTGTTCTTGTTGAATTTTATTTAGTAGTTTGTCGATAATTGATGGGTTGTAGACAAATTATTAAATAAAATTCATCAAAAACAATTCATGTCATTAGTTTACCCACAAATAAGAATAAAAAATGAAAACCATATTTTCTTACAGTACAAAGAATATCATAATTCACCTACAAGCATCAGGACATGATCTTGACCATAATTTCGAAGTTCTCCTTATCGAGAACAAATGCAATAGCAGGAGCTTTTAGAAACACTAGAAATAAACCGGCATCATAAAAATCAGATATCGTATTCGAATTCTTTTCGGATTATTCTTCTGTGATTTATGATTGTTTCTGTCTTTACTTAACGGAAATTCATCTCGAAATTATGAATAAAAACAATTTCTATTTCCGCTAATATTTAATTTCACTACAGTCGTTTCGTCATACTTCTTCAGGTGAGTACTACTAGATAGTGATTTTATAATGTTTGAGAATTTCTATATATATGGCAGGTTCATAACAGAAAATAGAGGGGATGAAGAAACTTTTACAATTCTTGGGGAATTCCGAAACAATAATTCAAAAAAGATTCAATAGGGGAGAGCTATTCAGTTCTGTTTGGTTTTTCAATAATATATGTTTTTTATGGTATCTATTAATTTATAATGTTTCTAATAGATTTAATCTGAAACTTTCATTTTCTATGTGTCAAATTTCAAAATCACTATTAAAGGTATGTCCTGTGTCCAATATGTGTTCTGCATAGGTTGAATTTCTTTTTTTATTACAATAACATTTTTCATGTTCCCTTAGTCTCGTCTGGAGAGGTCTTCCTGTTTGACCAACGTATACAAAATGGCAAGTACCGCAAGTTAACTTATAAACACCTGATTTCTTGTTCTTATTATTTTACATTTATTATTTTTTATTAATATACCTAATGAATTATTAGTTTTGAAAGAAATTTTTAAGTCGTGATTCATCTTTAGGTATCTTTCATTAACATATTTAGGATTAAAAACAGAAAAGGTAGCTAGATATCTAAATATGAATCATAACTTTGAAATTTCTTTCAAAACTAATAATTCATTAGGTAAATTTATGGAAAATAATAAAGATAGAATATCTAAGAACAAGAAATCAGGTGTTTATAAGCTAACTTGCGATACTTGCCATTTTGTATATGTTGGTCAAAAAGGAAGACCTTTCCAGACGAGACTAAGGGAACATGAAAAATGTTATTATAACAAAAAAAGAAATTCAACCTATGCAGAACACATTTTGGACACAGGACATATTTTTAATAGTGATTTTGAAATTTTACACATAGAAAATAAAAGTTTCAGATTCAATATATTAAAAACATTTGAAATTAATAAATATCATAAAAAACTTATTTTATCAAACAACCAAACAGAATTGAGTAGCTCCCCCTATTGAATTTTTTGAATCATTTTTTCGGAATTACCAAAGAATTGTAAAACTTTCTTCATCCCCTCTATTTTCTGTTATGAACCTGCCCTATATATAGAAATTCTCAAACATTGTAAAATCAGTATCTAGTAGTACTCACCCGAAGAAGTCATGAAAGAAGAAGAAAGATTATAGTGAAATAAAATATTAGCTACATAAATATTTGTTTTTATTCGTAACAACTTCTATGTCCTAGTTGTGAGAGTGGCCTAAAAACTATTCCTGAAATACCAATTCATAGATCAAACGATCTACATAATGCTTAATTTTGCATACATCTTAACCAAATTATTGAAAAAATACTCATGATTACAATAGATTCAAATAACTATCTTCTCCTGAGTTTTTTCTCCTTTGTTTTGTAAAATAATAATGACTAACTTTCCAATCTTCCATGCATACATACGCAATACTAACTGTTAAGTAAGGAATGTCTTCAAATCCAGAATCTATGCTCATAAACGCATAGTGGTTCCCGTTCTTCACTCTACGAGATTAATTTAAGCCAAAACGTGCACTACTAATCAATCTTCTCAATCTCTCTAGTCTCCGATACATAAACATTGCGAAGCATTCCATCAGGTCTTAGTAATAATTCATAGAACATTACGAAACATGATTTTCCAATAAGTCATGTAACAGAAACAGCGAGAAATAATCTAAAACGTATCGTACTCTACACGGAGAGACGATCGCGCCAAATTGATAATCAGCGTAATGAATAAGGGACCACGGTTCGAACCCTGTGGCCTACCACGACAGAATGTGGCGACTGGTAATGGTGAATGACCAGAGGCGGATTCTATGTTAGGTAGATGGGCCTCAGGCATGGGCGAGGGAATTACACATTTGTAGCTGATTGAAGTTATTTCATTTGTTTTTGTATAGATGGACGTAGGTTTTATGATAGACTTGTTTTTTTAAGGAACGTAATGAATAAACATAGTTTGAGGGAGCGGAGTTAAGTGATGTCGTTAGCAGTGAAATGAACTCGTTAAAATCCTTTCAAAATTAATGTTATTATAATGCTGAATGTGGGGGATTTTATTCGAAAAGTTTGAATTATTCCGCCACGGAATCTTGATTACTATAGATGTGAAAATTATTACGTAAATATATATTTTCCGATTTGACTACTAAAGAATATTCGGTTTCAATGATGAGAATTGTGCAAATTAAATTTATGAAACATCTAAAATTTCATACTTTAGACAAGAAAGAACCATATATTCGACTAGTTGTTCAAAAGTATTTATAAATCGAAATTAATAAATTTGTGTATTATAAAATTGAATATTGATGAACCCTAATTAAAAATATCAGTTCGCACCTAAATTCACGTTTGTGTCTGATCAAACTTCCTATGTTGATACATCCAGTATGCCAAACAATCTATTCACAATATTTAAAAACAAGATCAAGCATAAGGTTATGAAAAAGAAAAAAATACTACAATAATTCAAGACATAGAAATGAGTACCGAAGACAATCCGGCCCTGAACACATACAAAAACCTGGAAACTCCGCTCATTCTCTCAAACCACTAGAAATCTATCAGTTATAATTTGAATCAATATGATTCCCCAATTAAATCTTGAAGTATCTCAAAGACTTCAAGCCACAAATCCCCCTGGTTAGAAGACCATAAAACTTCCGAGTGTGATAAAAAACATTTTTTCGAGTGAAGTTATTTTTAACAGAAATAAATTTCGGGTAATCTACTTGTCGGATGGGATAATGAAGGTCTTTTCTATGATAACTCCACAGAATTGACTGGTACACGTAAATTTTCCTAACAGAAAACACATTTGCTTCCATCCACGAACATCTGATCGGATGTGGGCGATTATTCTTCAAAATGACCTCAAGAATATAATTTTGTACTTTTTCTAATGGATACAAAGCACTATTAGAGCAACACTCATGCTACGCAATAATATCTAAGGATAGATTCATCAAGTGCATTTTATACATAGAGTAGATATTTTTTTCAATGTATATCTTAATCTATAAAACTTATAAATCTGCATTCTAAGATATAACCAAGCTATTTAAATGTTCTTTCTAACTCAATTGTGTATCAAATTCCACCCTAAGATATTTAACTTCCCTAAGTGATAATTTATCTACACAAAAATGTGAAAAATCACCGAAACTTCAGAAAAACCCAAACATTGTAGTAGAAAACTCATTAATTTTTTCTGTGATTAGGTCCAAGAGGCTTCAACTCAAAAAGTTGCATTTTTTGCATACCCAATTCGGCTGCTTCAAATACCTTTGCCCATGTTTGGCCCTCAAAGATGGCTGTGGTGTCATCAGCGTAAGAGATTATTTTTTCATCTATGCTCACATGCCCAAGACAATTTACGTTAATCAAATATAAGAACGGCCCTAGCAATGTTCCCTGGGGAACTCCCATGGTAACAGAGAAAGGGTAACTCCGTTGCTCTACAATTTTGATAACCTAAATACTGTCCAGAAGGTAGGTACGAAAAGCATTCAGCTTTAAACTTCGTCATTATTTGGTCATAAAATCAAGGCTACTGATATTATTCTTCCTGGGTTATTGAGTGTAGATTTCTCGTTTTAACGGTAGTGGGAACAAAATGAAGTCATAATGAACTGGATAAAATATCATACACACAATTCAAAATAATGAAAATTGTATGGCAGCATCCATAAAGTTTTTGAACATTTTGAGGAAAAATGGCTGGTTGTAATTGTTACAAATTATTGAAATACAGTTAGATATATATGTATAAGCGCAGTAAAGTGTTCAACTGTCAAAATGATAAACCACAGGACATTTCCTATTACCTCAAAGGCCTCATAAACATTTCTGCTAATATACTTAATTCTAAAAATTCAGATATGAAACTCTGTCCGTAAAATGCAAAAGCTCCGAAAGATCTGTAATGTCATACAGAAAAGGGGAGCTATGTCCCTGCTCCTTTTCGATCAACTCCAGATCCTATATAAAGATAGATTTTTTGCTGGAAGCAGTCCCGTTCAAATACTCACTCCTTCTATCTAGGGAGAGTTTACGACAAGACGTTTTATGGCCGCTCAAATCGTTCCCGCTCTCAGAGACGTACATTGAATGAAAGTGGAGAGATTTAGCGCTGGTTTATGGATTTCGGGGCCGTCCTTAGGTGACACATTGGCAATTTGTCTTATCTTTTTCCGAACGAAATTTACGATCTTGCAAAACGTATGGAGATATTTATATGAGCATGACAGGAGTGTTTTAATAGAGATTAAATGGTATGGTTTCTGGGAAACATGAAGTGGAAACACGTTTTTTCGTTTACTTATACGAAGGAGGAGCTAGAAAGTGTGTATTTCCATGTACTGTTCTTAGTTTATAGCTTTGGAAAATTTTTTCTTCTCTAAGATACTTCTCAATACTTAAGTGTTGCTGGTTGAGCCTCAGGAGAAAGAATCTTCGGGAAAAAATATTGATTAAACCTTAATAATATAAATAGTAAATAAGGTAAACATTTGATTGAATGAAAATAGTACATGATGGATGTGCTTAATAATGTGGAAATATTGAATTCCTCAATTATCTGGTATATCCTTTCGTACCATGGTTAGTTTACAGCGTTTGTTCTGTTGTTTCAGTAATTTGCAACAACAGTATTTGATTATTTGTTATGACTTGTTATAGTGTATTTGCTAAGGAATGCACAAATAGTAATATTGGGGTGGTTAACGGTTGAAATACCTCCTTATTTATCTTAATGAGTAACTTGTTTAAATTTGTCTAAAAAAATTGGTGCGTTCCTCCTAATTGTTGCAAATGATTCTGCACATAGTTTGATATACTCTGTATATTGAATTTTTGAAACAAATGTATGAACCGCGATTGTCAACATATTTGCAACACGAAATTCAAGAATGAATTGACGGATCAGATAACAGGGCTGAGTGACCGTTAACAATATTTTTTGTAGGTTATTCGCATTTATTTTCTAGCAGAAGTCTTAACACTTCAAACCTTTTTTAACATTTATTGAAGCTTGCTTTATGAAATATTGCTGAAAATGAGATTATCTAGGAGTTTTTTGACCGAAGGTGTTTTTTCAGATAGACTACTTCTTCCACGACAAGTCTATCGTTGTCTTCATCATTTGTCGTGTACAAAGGACACGTAAATATTTAATCGACTTCTGGGACACGCCTCTAGATTCTGCCCTTCGTTTAGAATCATGCATACTTGCTAGTTACTAGTACATGCTCAAGCAGAAAAATGTTATTTGTGGTAATCGAATCACGCCTCGCAGAACATTTTTACGAGATGGCGATCAGTTTAAATTATCCAATGGGAAGCAGGCCAATTTATAAATTGAATTAACAGTCCTTATCTGCATCGAGAAACTCCTATCTGGTAAGTATTCTCACAGTAACTTCAATTAAATTTTTCTTCATGTAAGGAACGGAAATTTGATTACCCAAACGAGGTAGTCATAAAACATGAAGCCATCTTGAAGATGAATTATGGGTAAGAAACGAGATATAATCGGAGCTCAGTCTTGATAACATGTATCCACATTTTATCTAGTATCTCCCAATTTAACTTGGTTGCTGGTTGCAGAACTCAGAATATTGTAGTTAGAAAAATTCTTGGCGAACTAATGAACGTGGGAAGAAAATGTATTTTGCTAGGAATTGTTCTTTTCTCCTGCTCCGCTGATTTAGTTAGTCATGAAGATCAGAAAATTAGTTTTATAACCGATCAGAAATACATATTTTAAATGGGACACTCTAAAGTTATTAAAAATAATAGAATAAAGAGAAATTCCAAATTACCAACTTGATGAATTTACATTAGGTCAATGACTCTACTGCGACGTTACTACTTTGAATGCTAGAGCATATTCTGAATTCATTTCTATAATTCATAGACTTCATTTTTCAGATTTTCGTCCTGGTTTCTATTACATTTCATTTCCTCATAAATTTTTAGTTCGAAAAAACTGCAACTCTAAGGATAAAAACATAAGGGTTACTCCTAATTCTTGTTTTTATGACGCTGCAGTTTTATTTCTGTAGTTCATAGAGCAGCATGGATACCAAAAGAATAAATGCATTAACACAGTGATATCCCATATACTACTCTGTCAAGAAAGTACCGGGAATTTTCAATTAAAACAACATTTTTACATTTAATCGTCAAAATTTATTGGGTCGCCTTCAAAATAGGCTCCATTTGCTCCAATACATCTATGCCAACGGCACTTCCAATTATGGAAACATTTTTTATAGGCGCTTTCCGGGATGGACTTTAGCTCTCGCGCCGAATTTTGTTTTATGGCTTCAATCGACTCAAAACGGGTGCCACGAAGGGGCAATTTTAGTTTTCGGAAGAGGAAAAAGTCGCAGGGAGACAAATCCGGCGAATACGGTGGTTGCTGAAGCACGTTTGTTGAGTTTTTGGCGAGAAAGTCAGTCACAATCGTAGCTCGGTGAGAAGGCGCGTTATCGTCATGCAAAATCCATGTGTTGTTCGCCCACAAATTTGGCCGCTTCTTACGGATACGCTCACGCAAACGTTTCATAATGCCTAGGTAATACTCCTTGTTTACCGTCTGATCCTCTGGAACGAATTCGTAGTGCACCACGCCACGGATATCGAAGAAAACAATGAGCATCACCTTCATTTTCGAGCGGCTTTGGCGTGGTTTTTTCGGTTTCGGCTCATTTTTTGCCACATATTCCGATGATTGCTGGCTTGTTTGCATATTGTACTCGTAGACCCAGGTCTCATCACCAGTTATAATGCGTTCCATGAATGTAGAATCGGAATTACAGCGATCCAGCATGTCTGAAGCAACCTGTTCGCGATGACGTTTTTGAAGAAAATTCAGGTCTTTCGGTACGAGTCGTGCGGCCACCTTTCTCATGCCCAAAATATCAATCAAAATCGTACGTGCGGACTCGTGGGATATCTTAAGATCATGTGCTATCTCTCTCAAGCTTTCCAGCACCCTTTCCTTAATTTTATCGACGTTATCTTCGATCGAAGCCGTCGATGGGCGTCCGGAACGAGGCAAGTTTTTGACCACTTCACGACCGTCCTTGAAGGCTTTGTACCACTGATATGCACGAGTTTTCGATAGAGCATTATCACCAAAGGCCTTTTGCAACATTTTCAATGCATCGGCACACGAAAATTCATTTTCAACACAAAACTTTAAAGAAATTCTTTGCTCAACGTAATCGCCCATAGTAAAAATCGGCACGCACTCTGACATCGACTGACTTAATCAGCTGTTGCAAACACACTAGTTGACAGATCCCGCTCAAGCTTGGCATAGTAATTAAGGACAGTGGTACCAACCTAGGAAAAAAATTTTTACCTACCTCATTGCCCCGCCAGATTTAAATCGATAATTCCCGGTACTTTCTTGACAGAATGTATATGATGAAAGTGGCAGATGCATTCGACAGGAAAACATGTAGGCTGATTGTTTGTGATTTGAGCAAGGTTTTTCACTCGATAAAGCATGAAGTATTGATACAAAAGTTGCAATGCTACGGTATCAGAGGGAAAGCATTGAAACTTATAGACTACAAAATAGAAGTCAGAAGGTATTCATTCAGGAGGACTGTTCAGAATAAAGATGTGTAAAATATGGAGCCCCTCAAGGACCAATACTTGGCCCTTTATTATTTTTGTTATATATAAACGACCTACCATCAAATGAAAAGTTATATAAAACAGTTTTGTACCAAATATCATCAATAAGGTTCTTATTAATGAAACAGTTGTCTTTGTTGGTGACCTTCTTGTTGATAGTGAAAACGACGGAGAGCTTTAGGAAAGAGAACATTCTCTAGAACAGGGCGTGTTATGGTTTCATACAAATAAATCTAGAGAAAAGGAAACATCTGATTTTCGATACTAGGCTAAGTAAAACTTTATCATTAAAATCCTTGGATCTGCTCCTGTAGCAAAATGTAAAATTTGATTAGCATATAGAAGATCTTGTTCGAAAGTTGATGATCATGATCTTTGTTTAACAGCGCTCCATTTTGTTTTGTGAAAAAAACACATTGATTTTTTGGAAATTATTGAAATATTTATTTCGTTATAAAGTGCAATGGATATCATTAGTCATGAAATAAAACATCATTTAAATGTCCACCACGAAAATTCTGGTCGGAATGAAGTCGTTGAATCCTATTTTCCTTACACAAATCAGGTCCTATGTAAGTAATTACTCGTTCAAAATTGATCTGTAAATCGTTTAAATTTGATGGATTGTTGATGTTAACCAATGACTCAATGTAACCCCAAAGCAATAAGCCCAATGGAGTTAAATCGCAGGAAAGAGGCAGACAATTTATCGGTCCTTTTCTTGAAATAATCTAATTATCGAATTTTGTTTTCAATAATGATCTGTTGGTTTGAGTTCTTGGGTTATATTAATTTTATATGAATGTTAACCCAGGTCTTCTCGTAAAATTTGCCACAAAGAAGTCTGAGAGATGCTTAGTTCTTGTGAGCGTCGAGAAATCGATAAATTTTGGCCTTCACGAACACTTTTACGTATGATAGCAATATTCTCTTCACTTCTTGCATTTCTTTGTCTCACTGGAACTGTTACATCATGATGAGTAAAATTCGTTTCAAACTTCTTCACTAAACGTTCAACTGTTCTTTTAACAGGAACGACCAAAAATTGGAGTTAAAGCAAGTAAAGTTAAAAGAGTAACAGATCGCGATTTTACATAACAAATGTGGATTATTCGTTAAAGTTATTGGAGTGTACCTTTCCATGATTAAATGGTAGACATCGACAAATACAACTGTCAATGTCACAAATAAACAATGGCTACCATGCGTGAGTAATATCAATTTAAAAATGCGGCATTTCCATTGAAAGACCCTTTACCTAATTATTGTATTTGTTAATTTATATAATTTTATATTGACGCCTCATGTAAAAATTTGATGTGTTAAGATTTTTCACAGGGTGTTATATGTGAATAAAATAATGAAAATATTCAATAATTATATTAACTCATTCACATATAACATTGTGAACAATTTAAACTCATCACTCATCAATTACTGCTTACTTTTCCCGACCTTTTAGGCAATTTTCTGATCCCGTCTCGATAAAACTTAAAAAAAGAGGTTTTTACTTGATGGAAGGATTATAACAGTATTTTAAATATGATACAGATTTATTCTGTTGCCTCCTACACATTTTAATTAAAGTGTTTATTTAGTATTTTTACTAAATAATTTAACTAACTGGTATTCTTTTATTCCTTTTGGTACTATGTAATGAATTGTTCTATTTAAAAATTTGATGTTTTTAGAGCCGCCCTTTGAAAATGAACCGAAATAATTTGTACCTTCAATATTATTATTATTATTATTATCACTATTAACCTTTGTTTTCATGAATAATGATATTGAATAATATTTCAACACATATAATGATCCATTGTGGCAGTAGTGTGCTATTATTCCAATACCCCTATGTATTTCGAAATTTTTTTCTTGTTCAGGCCATCGAATATTTTTCATTGTAACTGCTACCAGTCTAAGCAGTTAATTGCGTGGCTGATAGAGATAGCCCCCCGAAGTCCAAACAGCAAATGCGACCTTGCAGCAGTTTATAGTAATTCCACAATTTATTACGTGGTAATATCTCACTTGTATAATCAGTTTGGACCACGTAATGGCCGTATTCATTCCTCTACAATTGTCATATATTGTCCTCTGTTTGAATTCGGGAGAAGCTATTCGTATTCCATACTCCGTATTTATGTTTATGTTTTAGATGCTTAAATACTTGAAATTATGCTACATTTTGAGAGTTCGTAAATTACATTTTATTTACTCTAAGTAATTTTTCTAGATGATTTCAGGTTATTTTATTGAACCAACTGATGACGAATTCGTAGTCAGTCAAATTCAAATCAAGTCCAAGAATAATGGGAGATATCATATAATATAAGATATTCTATTTTCTCCATATCTCAAAAGATAGAGAATTTAAATCTAGTAGTCAGATGTATTTTTCTATTTACAATGCATGACATGAAAATTTTCAAACATTATTAAATGCGAAACTATACAACCGATTTTTCCCATTAAAGAATTTGGCGGAGATATTAAGACTCCAAACATTCCCTAAAAGTTTCAAGGCTCTAGCTCTCTTCATTCGAAAGGAAGCGAGTTTACGGACGGTCGTTCGGCCGTACAGAATTACTGTTCAACTCGGATTCCAAATCAGTGAGCCCAATCTAGTCGTTTATGACCATTTTCGTCTCAAAATTCGACAGTTACAGACATTTGGGCCAAACGAGATCACGCTATTCTCTGGAAATAGTGTGCAATGACTTCTCTGGAACATCAGTTTCACAACTACTTGTTTCAAAAATAAATTGAGAAATAAAAAAGGAATATTTCATGGGGAAACCAAGTCATGAAGTTGAACTAGAAGTGTATTATACTCAAGTAATAATTTATTTAATTCTCCGAGTCGAATGAAATCTATCTACAGCTGCTATAAATCAATGAATTAATTAATAATGAACGTTACAAAGTAAGAACTATTATAATTTTGTTTGTGAGAGTTTCTCATGGTTTTTCCTCTTAACAATGAAACATGATCTTGAGTTTATAATGCATATATTCCTGTTAAATGATATGGGAGAAATATTTTACACTTTTGTACCATATACAAAAAGTCAAGGTCTATTGAGGAATGTTTATATATATGCTATTGATATTCATTTGTAGTGAGCGAATTGTGTATTTTTGCTTCGGTTTTAGCATAGGGTATATTTCGTAAAAAGAATTTTTCATATTATTTTCTGGCTATCATACTGAGTATTATTGATGACTGATAACCGTTATTAGTTGCTATTTGTATAATCAAATTCAATTCATGATTAAAATTATTCGGCGATAAGAGAATTTTTAATAATCTATATTTCCTGCTATGATAAGCTGATAATTTATGTTGAATTGGATGAAACAAGTTTAACTGAATTGTTATATCTGTATGAGGGGGTTTATGAAAAATAGAAAAATAATGTTTATTATTGACTGTAGTTATTGTTAAATCCGAATAATTCAATGAGTTTTCAGTTTCTTCTTCCATTGGAAACTCTTCATGTAATTAATTCAAGTAATAAAGAAAATATTTGAGTTGTCTATTGGTACCGTTAAAGCGTACAATGATGTCATCTACATATCTGTACCAATGAACAATATTGTTAGCGATTCTACTTTTATTTTCATGAATTGTTTTTTCCAAACTATCCATGAAAATATAAGCTGAAAGTGAGCCCATAATTAAGCATTATGTACTACTGTAGATTACTCTATTAAAACTGAAATAATTCTTTCTGATTTACGCAAATTTTTAGTGAATGGATGATATGATTTTACATTGTACGTCCTATTATGTTCCTTAAGAACTGATTTTGAATCAGGTCAAATGTACAATCTACTGAAACTTTTGAGGAAATTAAACTTATTCAACTTATTATTAAAGCTAGACTAAAGTTCATCGAAATAGTCAGAAAATTCGTTAGTTGAAAACTATAATTCATATGGAATATTACATTGCAGAATTCGAAGCTATGAATTTTTACTCTGATTATGTGGCTTCGGTAAAATAATTATATTTTTATGATAGAGTCGGTCCTGCAGTTTCCACAGAAACGTAAATTCCTCATGTGGTAAGCCAATATTTCAAATAAATCGTTTCATCAATATCACAAGAGTCCGCAAAAAGCCAGCTGAAACGACGGACTTTCATTTGAGATATTCAAGAACAAAAAAAAGATGTTGTGTTATATTATTTTTATAATATTATAAATATTCTTCTAATATTTCGAATAGCCATTCAAAGTGTAATTCTACTTATTACAGCTCAATTTCAATTCGATTTTTTTTCTGGTCTATTCTTTAACTTATCCTTATTTGGATATTGAATACAAATTTTTAGTCCCTTCTCATTTATAATATCCCATAAGCAACCAAGTGAACAAACATTATCGAATTGAGATACTTTGTTGAAATGGAAAGCGAGAATACCCGAAGGTAGGCTGGTTCTTGATGGTAAGACAGAAGAGTAGAACAGGGAAACCATAAGAAAAGAGAGGGAAAGGAAATGAGCTTATTCATGTTCATGTGGAAGCACAGTGATAAGATGAATGATGAATGATTAAAATTTTTCAATTATAACCAATAAACAAACTTCGTCAGAATGAATGTATAATTATTGAGTGGTAAAACTTACTAGTTTGATGTCGGTAGAATCTCCTAATTCAAACCTTATAGTGATTAGAACGCTACAGAAGGAAAGAAGAAATCCTCTTGTGGATCTCCCTTACACAAACGTCCAAATTTCCCTTGTAACTACAAACCATTCACGTTATCTATCTACTCGCCATGGAACAAGCGGTCATTACTGACCGTCAAGTGATAACCGAGGCAGCCAGCTACGATCAGGGTGAATTATGACATCATGTATCTTCCTTTTGTGACATTAACGGCAGGTTGAGTTAACTTATGATCTCTGTATGCTTAAGTACGCATGAGATGTTATTGTATTTCGAAAATTTATATATGAACGTTTTTGATTCGTTTTATTGATATGGCGTTCTTGTCTTAAGCGCAAATAATATGAATCTATGTGACCCAAACTGACAATGATCACATATACAACTAAAATATATAGTTTTGAGCATTAATAACTTAGTGAGAATACATCCTGCAGAATTATGATCTTCGAGATTGATTGTTTTTATCAAAATTAACATCACTTGTTTTCTACTTCTTCAAAGATTATACCCAAATTTCAACTTGAAGAATGACATAATTGAATGTTTCGAAAACGATAATTGAAAGACAAAAGTTCAAAGGAAAAATTTATCAAATCTCAATATGATTTTCTTCACTACACCTTAATCTTATCCGAGCTTTGTACCTTTAAAACTTGATTATCTTGTTTTATTTTTTATATATCGGGTGCTTTTTTTAGAGTGATAGAACTTTCGATAGGGATAACTGTGATTTGCCAGAAGGTAGAAGACATGTTGTTTTGACATTTCTGTTCAGTAAGCATTGATAAATTATCATAAAAAGACTCACGCCGCAACAACGTTTACAAATTGTTGAAATTTATTTTCAAAATCAGTATTCTATTCGTCAAACTTATAGAGCACTTTCTCTACTCGATGCAACAACAACAACAAGACAAAGAACTGTACATAAATAATGAAGTATCGCTGCTGTAAGTCATAGTGTTAATGATGATCCAGATTTGGCTGTTCGTCGACAACAAGTTCACAACAAGTTGGACTCTGTGCATCCACCACATGGAAAATTTTGCGTAAAGATCTTTGTCTACACTCATACAAGATCCAACCGGTTCAAGAATTAAAGCCACTTGATCATAATAAGCGTCGTTTGTTTGCTGATTGGTTCCTAGAACAGCTTGAAGTTGATCCACTTTTTTATCGTAAAATTGTGTTTAGTGATGAAGCTCGTTTCTGATAGAACGGCTATGTAAACAAGCAAAATTGCCATATATGAAGTGAAAACAATCCTCAAGAAGTTCTGCAGGTTCCATTGCATCCTGGAAAATGCACCACTGTATGGTGTGCTTTACACGCGGTAGGCATCATCGCTCCATATTTCTTTAAAAACAATTCAATGTAACATTAGCTGGAGCTAATGTTACAGTGAATGGTGCTCGTTACAGATCGATGATCAATGATTATTTGTTTCAAAATTTGAATGGTTCCGAGCCAGAAGTGTTTTGGTTCCAACAAAATAGTGCTACACCTCATGCTGCTATTTTCCTCGGGGTTATGTCAAGTCATTGGTTTATGCTGATAAACCAGAAACAATAGATGCTTTGCAAGCCAGCATAACTCGCGTTATTGATTAAATGAGGCCTGAATTACTCGAAAGAGTGGTCCAAAATTGGTCTGATCGAATGCGGTTCCTCAGAGCTAGTCGTGGTGGACATATTTCATCGAAAATTATTTTAAAAACATAAGTGTCATAAAATTATCTTTCAAATAAAAAAAAATTTTGGCTTCAATCTTAATAATTTAAATGTGTTTTATTTCAATTTAAAGTTCTGTCACTCAAAAAAAACACCCGATAGTTAAGGAAAGTTTCTTTAAGTAAGGTCCCCAACTGAAAAGTTTTTTATAATCATCACAATAAAGGTGGAGTTGTATTTAAATCACTTTAATAATCAACTGCAAAATATCACAAATTTAATGAATATAATTTCATTCCTGATTTGAATATTTACACCTGTTTTTTACAATAATCAATTTTTTCATTCATATTCTCAGTGAAATGGGCACTTGAGGACTTAAATCTGTGAATCGTCAACTTCCAACTCTTGAGTGAATTGATCTGTTTGAAAAGTTCACAAAATAAATTTCAAAGAATAGCCAGTTTTTTATACTCCTGAATTTTATGAAAATCCATTGATAATTTTTTCAGATTTAAATCCTTAGAGACAATCGATCAGGCTGTAAAACTTGGAGGATTAAAACCACATACTAGCCCATTTTGGTATAAAGTTAAATATAAATCCGTTTTAATTTTCCAAAAAAAAAAAAATTATATCAAACTCTTCAACTATCTCAGGTAATTGACAATTTGATTAATATTTACACCAAATTTAATGAAAATTTTAGATTAAAATTTTTAGAAATAAATTTTTTCGATTCCATCTTTCAGAGCGAAACAATTGTAGCAAAATCATTCCAGGTATACAACCGATATTTATTAAATGACAAAATTTCATTTTTGATATTTTTCCAAATTTTGAATCCTGAATAATCAACAATAATACTATTTGTACAGTATGAACTTGGTTCATTAAAAAATATTTTGAATTTTAAAATTTCTACCCATAATTATAATTAAAAGCTTAACATTTTGTTACCTATCTGTATACAGTTTCAAGAAAATCTATTTACAGAATTTTGAGTACTACCCAATCAGTCTGGCTTAAATACAGTCCAGTATTCGATTTTAAATAGTATAAAATTTCTTGAATTTCCTGACAAAATTTCGAAGGAAAACAGACTCAACTATTGAAAATAGGGATATTGTATATGTACTATATGTATCTTTAAACCCACCTACTCAATACGTTAAACCAAGTGGAGGGGTTTTTTAAAATTATATTTCAGAAAATTATGTATCGAAAACGATTTCTTTCTTTCAAACAATCAGTTATTTAAAAGTTGCCATGAATTCAAGACCAACTAGATCCAATAAATAACTTCTATTGCAGGCCATGAAAGAGAAGTTATTAATTGCCAACGTATTGATTTTACGCTAGAGGATTAAAATGATTTCCATACTGAAGTGCAGAAAATTGAATAAATCGTCTCGTGACTTTAAGTGTGTTTATTTTTGCTCATAGAAATAATTGTTATTGCGCACCTTAACAATCGATCATTTTACGATCAGAGGTATTATATTATACTTAAACACATTAAATAAATGGGTATCGACATGGAATTATACAGACGTGAATTAATATTTATGTCAATGCCACCGCAACAAAAATAAAAAATTTAAACGTGACTTCATTGCATTTCGAAAAATTAGATCTAGTTTGACACCAACGCAAAAATATCGGCTATATGAACGAAGATTATTGATTTCTTTTACTGTGAAATAATTCATCTTCTTCGTATAGAAATGAGTTAGATACTAACTATTGCTTTGAATGAATCACTATCTACCTACGTAAGTAGTAGGAGTCAAATTGTGTGATCATTCTTCAGAAGTAGGAAGAAATCGAATGTAGTTTATAAGACAAAGCATGAGGGATATTCATGAATTGAAATATTTTCTTATTGGTGTATTTTGAGAGTCCGATATTCCCTTCTCTAAAATTTTGATCATTAATTAACTTTTCATCTGAGAATACGATCTAAAAAAGATTGACTAAGCAATATAGGTGGATAATATGGAAATTCAGTTTAATTAAATAATATAATATGGAGTATTTCCACAATTTAAAATAATATCTTTTATCCTTGTTCAGCAAACTCTAAATCTTGTTGTAAGTAAGTTCTATGGAGCATCTATCTATATTTATGATATTTCAACTTATTGACGAACTACGTTCTACTTTATCCTGATTGTTCGTTTCGCCTATATGCAAGTGGACTTCAACAGACCATGTTTCTCTCAAACTAAGTGAATATTTCCTTGAAGGCTCAAATTTTAAAGAAATGTTGAAATTATGAATATTTAATAGTAGCTGTAATAAAAATTGAAGCGTATATTGGAGCAAAAGAAAACACGTCATTATTTTCTGTGTGCTTAAAGTAGTAACTCCTAATCCATTATATATTTCCTATTCGAAATGAAAACTTTTCATGATAATTGGTTAAACAAAATTCTCGTTAATTTTATTAATTGGTACTTAAAAGGATGGTGAAAAATACTGACGCAAGGTCAGGAGATTTAGATTAGAAATCTACATTGTCGTTGTTTTACATTTCACTGCTAAATTTAAATTCAATCGTTGAACTGTAGCTGTGGTTCAGATAGTTCTCCGAGCTGTTCTGTTCACGAAATATTTTTGTTGATCTTCTGGTTATACGATCTTCACGAAATTTTCCGTTAGTCTTGCTATCCTTTTTTCACATCTATTATTATTATTATTATTATTATTATCCTGATACTCCTAGATCTTCTGTGAAGATCCCTCAGAAGCTTTTTCAGCTTGTACGAGTTAGGAGTTCAGTTGTGTTCTGTGTAGGCTTTGTTACTGCGATCTTGCGCCACTTTAGGTCACAGCACTGTTAATTTTTGACCCAACAGTGAAATGGTGGCAGATACCCGTCCAACTAGAAAATTTCTTTTCTACCTGAATAGGATTCGAACCCTGGACCTCCCGGTCACGAGTCCGATGCTCTCCCCGCTGAGCTATCCACACTAAATGCTTAACTCGATCGTAGGACGGTTAATACGGTTTTAAAAGTATATTACTGCATAACTATTTAAGCGATTTTATTTATTAACGAAATCAACCGTGATACTCAAGCTCCAAACCTACCCTGACGTTTAATGTCTCTAGTTCTTTCAGTTCAAAAACTACAGAATTTACGGTTGGCCAGACATAACTACTTTTGACCTTGAATTCTTCACCAGTGAATCCAACCTAGTCGTTTGGAACCATGTTTGGTTCAAAATCGAAAATAACAAACCTTCGGGCAAAACGAGAGCAGAACAAGCGCGCGAAAATACAGGAAAAATACGCTATTGGATACCTGTAACTACACAATCGAAGTGTTCTTTAGGTTCATAGGTAAATCTTAACAACCTACCTACACTGCTAGGTAGGTTTATTTGAAGTATACTAAATACATAAGAAAATCATTTGAAGGTAATGGCTCACAAAGAAACTGAGGCGTTTTATATTCAACAGGAGAACTTGCCACCTAAATCACACTACAAATGCTGTAATGACGTACAACTGTCCATTGCTCTCCTGCAGTCACCATCAATAAAACCACCAGATCCTGCGAAAGCCTAACACACCCACTCTGACGATTTATCCACGTCGGACAACACAAATTTGGAGCAAACAAAAAGTGACATATTAAGTCTCGTTTCCACCATCTGTCATATCGGCCTGTCAGAGGTATAATCTCACAAATTGTTGTCGTATTGTTAAATCACGTTTGGTCACATGACATGTGTGCTTCGTGGGATCCGAATATGTGACGTGAATGACGCGGTTTTGCTGGGTTCCTTTGATTTCCCCAGCGACTTGCCTGGAATTTTTAGAAGTTGGGAGGTAGCATATATGAACGTCGTCTATTTGCATACCGCTGACAACACATTTTATGACGTCCATCATTCTCTTTACGTCGATCTATCACGTGTTTCTTCCCCCATCAGTTTATGCGGGTAATAAAACGGATTCATGGCCTCCTCAAACTATTTCGATTAGCAACAACATAACTTTTTGCGTCAGACGTTTTGAGATTTTTCAAATGAATACTAATGAGCAGGTTTGCACAGCATTAAACTTCTTCAACGATGGGTTCTTGATTTGGTGTTTCATAGTTTAAAGTCACCTAAACAGTTTATTTTCTGTGTTACAAATACTTTTGTATTATCCTGCGTTCCTATTAATAATTAGAGCTCAATGGAAAATATGGTATTTAAATATTTAATCCAATCGATCTTTACATTATGGCAGTCCATTCAAAATGAAATTATATTTTAAATAGGGTTTTTCTAATTCCCACCTATTTATTTTGAATATAACAATTGTTTCGCTATCACAGTAGTATCGTCAGAAATTTTACAATTTGGATAACTGAACTTATTTCGAGAAAATGCATGAATTTCATACTATTACAGGTATTTAAAAAATTTAAAATATCATGCAGATTTTTTCTGCGAACCTCCAACAAATTTTGATTCGAAAAAATATTCTTTTCAAAAATTTTAACAATTAAATTAAATAAGTGTCTTTAAAACACACCGTGTCAATTTAGTAGACATAAATAATTAATATTTATTACACAGTACCAAAGGGAATGAAAGAATTTCACAGAAATATAAATTGTCAACTAAAACTTATTATATTAAATATAGACTTCTTGTTTTATGAAAACTAAGTTCTCTTTCAGAAATGCAAAACATAACCTCAAGAATTTCTCCAAAAATGACTTGCTCAAAATAAGTTCCTTTAAAAAATTTCCTAAAACATTTAGAACATCCCTAAAAAACAATTTGGAATTATAACAACGGTAAATAATCAGCTCGACTTCATATTTAAATAATAAAAATAATTAACAAAGATATCTTACCGGACTGACTGCATGCTGTTTACTGCACAAACATTAAAATACAGAGAACTTATAAACATCCTAAATATTCTATGTTTGTCACAGAAATAATATAAAATTTGCAAGGTATTTTATGGACTTCTTTAAAACCAAATGATAACATGTAATAAGCGTAAACCAAAAAATATAATTGTTATAACTATATACAATCAATTAAATAAAAAAGAGATTTTTTCTTGATAGAATTTCTTGAATTTTAAATATCATACAGATTTCTTCTGTAAACTGTAAATTTTTATTTAGAAATTTTTACAATTAAATTAAATAAATATCTTTAGATCATACCGTGTCAACTTAGTAGACAGATAGAATTAATACTTATTACACAGTACCAAAGAAAATGAGAGAAATTCATACAGAAGAAATCTGTATGATATTTTAAATTTTGTAATAATCCTTTTTCAAGAAAAACCTTTTTGTTATTTAATTTGTTAAAGGTTTATTATTATATATAATTTTTAACAGAATTTTATTCAAGACAGACAGACAGTATTACAAATCATTAATTGTCCATCCCAAATTTCATTAGTGTTCTATCAAATTCACCTATGAAGAGTAGAAGAAATCGAAGTAACAATTTCCTAGATATTTCATCTAAACTTATTTCATTTTTATTATATACCTATATGCAGAATTAGTTTTTTAACGAATCATAGAATGTTAAACGGTAGGTTCTTTTTAAATAATTATTTTTATTATTGTTACTAGGAATCTTCTTATCGATCACTCATATTATTTAACGTAAATGGTTTATTATGTGAAATCCAGTAACTTTACTTGTACATTATTTAAAATTTGCTATTCAGCTAATGGACAAGATGATACTAACCGACTTCGTTAGTAAATCGCGAATTCACAAGCTTTTTGCTCAATTTCATCTATGCATAACATATCAAAAATTCAAAACACATTGAATCATTTCCCTATATGATCATTTCTACAGCCACTTCACTTAACTATGTGGAATCCCTCCAGAAAGCAATAAATCGACTATTGATCAGCACTAACACCCAGCTCCCTTTCGATGCCTCGTTTTTCACACCAGGCAACGAACAAAAACTATTGAGGAAATTAATTTCAAGTCATGCAACGTAATGTATCGGCCTGCAAGCGGGTGTGAAGTCTCGACAATAAATCAAACTTTCGCAATTAATTCAGATAGGAACTGCTGGAAACATCTGTTGTCAAATTATTCTTCTGTAGATTTACGATTCTCCAACATTGCGTCAGTTGTGTTACTATTTGAAACTTATTCTGTTTGTAATTATTTTTTGTTCGCTGCTAGTGTTGGAATAAATTGAATTTCTGCAGTTGAATTGAGTTGAACAATTCCTTGAATTAAACAATTATTCCTTGTTGAAGGAATCGATTAATAACACAAAATCAATTAGTAACGCTAACTACAAATAAAAGCACTAATTATTTAGAAGAAATGTTGAGAGATGAATTCTATGGTACACTCACATGGTACCAACGGACTAACGGATATGTGGTCCGCTTCATAGTGCTAAACATCCTGCCATAAACATCGCGATGGGCGAAGCCCACAGCGTCTCCCTTGATACGGATGGAAAGTCCGAAAATCTGCCAACAAAATAACGCCATTATATTTTCCTGACCACTTTCTCTTTCTACCCTACAAACGAAAGAAAACAGGAAATGTCACGACTTTTTCCGCGCTCGCCATTTGTAAATAAACAAGCCATAGACCGCTTCTGTGGTCTACGTATCGGGGTGATCCGTGAAGTAATACGACGGCCGTCTGAAAATTATCGAACCGCCGGAAAAAATAAATATCGATCAAAAAGGCGAATCGATCGATAAATATTGATCAATCGACTACACTAGCGTTTCCAGTTCTCTCCATGGGCTTATGCCCATTGAGCGGATGGTCAAGGGTTTTAATTCTTGCACTAGTTGAACTTTAGTGTGGATAGCTCAGTAGGAGAGCATAGGGTTCGTGACCAGGAGGTCCGGGTTCACATCTTGTTCAGGTAGAAAGGAAATTTTCTATTAGGAGTACAAATAAGTTTCCGCCGTTTTATTGTAGATGGCGGGGCACGGAGTTTCGGTTAGCTTTCGCAGATGATAACCGGCTTACAAAATAGTTTGGACATTCAAGAACAACATAACCTATTAATATCATTGATTTCATATTGGTAAAATATAATTTTTATAAGTTGAAAATGTCAAAATTTGAGCCAAGTAAGCGTCATTTGCGGGAAATATTAGTTTACTTCTTTAATTTAAAGAAATCTGCTGCTGAGGCGCATCAATTGCTCGTAGAAGCATATGGTGAGGGTGCTTTGAGTGAGAGAACGTGTCGAGAGTGGTTTCAAAAGTTCAAAAACGGTGATTTCGACGTAGAAGACAAAGATCGCAGTGGAAGGCCAAAAATTTACGAGGATGCAGAATTGGAGGAATTATTAGAGGAATATTCATCTCAAAACACAATAAAAGTGGTTGCAAGTGAAACTTATTTGTACTCCTAATAATTGGACGGGTGTCTGCTACCATTTCACTGTTGGGTGAAAAACTAATAGTGGTGTGACCTGAAATGGCGCAAGATAGCAGTAACAACCAGAACACAACTGAACTCCTAACTCGCACAAGCTGAAAAAGCTTCTGAGGGATTTTCACAGAAGATCTAGGATTATAAGGATAATAATTTTAAAAAAAATTAAAAATTGCCGAGGTCCTAATGCAAAATTCTCCTTAGAGTGAAAGAAATGTTCAGTTCTTGAGCACGATGAGAAGTTGATGTTCATGGATGTTTAACCACATTCTAGTCTACAGCAGAGATGTTTTTAGTGGTGCTCACTGGACGATAACGTGAAGGGGTTGTTTTATCATACAATGATCCCGTTTAACGAACTTCCTCTACAAATTGATCCACAAATTGCCCTGAAAGCAATTTGTTTCTGTTGAATTTCCCACGTAAATTTCAAACAGTCTGGATGGAAAATTCACCAATATTTTCCAGTTTTGTTCAAGTGTAAATCGAACCATTTCGTAAATGTCAATTAAGCTAACTTTCTAACAAAACACGAATGACAGAAATGTTGCCATAATCGAAATGAGCACTACTTCAAAATGCAAACACTAGATGACCCACCCTTTATTTCAAAGAAATAATTTGATGAAAAAATATCTGTAATAAATATTTTGTGATGGTAATATAATACAATCGCAAATCAAGAATTATTAGTGGAATTTATCGAACCTCCAGAAAATGAAGTAGAATGCGTTCA
The DNA here is from genome assembly GCA_034642435.1 of Megalocaria dilatata. NCBI lineage: Eukaryota > Metazoa > Arthropoda > Insecta > Coleoptera > Coccinellidae > Megalocaria > Megalocaria dilatata. The sequence continues at coordinate 39,985,801 of CM067856.1, read as the reverse complement.
GGAAAATTGTTGAACTGTGAAAGGAATTTTTTTTTATTTACAATCTTTGGATATTCAATGAAGTCGATGATATACATAATAACCTTTTTCTCTATAGGGCAGGCGTGAATACATCATCAATATACTGTTGTCTTGACCTTTCAGCGACTAAAACCATCGACCCGTAAAGACTTCCTGACATCTCGTAACTCCATAAAGTTACTTCCATCATATTACTACCACCTCAAAGTTCAGGAAGAAGAGGAAGACTCAAATATCTTGCAGGAAATATGATATCGGTCAATGTACTGAAAAACCCCCGCTAAGCTCTAAGCTTGTGTACTTGTGGACAGCCAGTCAACTTAATTGAATAAAGAGAAAACTTCCATTCGAAAACCGCTACATGGAAATTAATTTCTATATGATCTGGAGTAATTTATAGAACAGAAATTGTTGCAGTTGATAAATAACTTGGCACCGAGTCAATACATATTTACAAGTTTTTACTCGAAGTTGCAAAGCGAGTGGGAGAGTTCAGAGGCGTGACATAAATTTGCAAGTTGGGTATTTAGTCTTGTTTCTGGCAAATATATTACAACAACCAGTTTCATTGATTGTAGTGACAATTATTTCCTCTTCAAATTATAATGAAATATTCTGAAAAACATACGGATTCTATGATAATAAATGACATCATGTATACATGCAGAGATTGAGGTGCTTAAGGCTAGGCGTTTCACCGGCTGTGAATTGTTGGAAATGAGTTTTTAAGTTATAGAGTGCTACTATATCTTGCGCCTGGTTGGTATTCTTATCATCCGATTCCTAAATGAATATAAAACATTTTTGAATGATGACATATCGAAAGATTACGTTTGTTTGACTTCCGGATGACAATTTAACAGAAGACAAGATTAGAAATTAATTATTAAATCGTAGAGAATATCTTACACAAACAACTAAGAAGAGAAACTGAAAAAAAAGAAAGATCTTTTCGATTCTAGCAGCATTTTTTATGCGTTAATTTCCCATACAAATTTTTGTGCATATGTTATGGCTGTACAAATGAAATTTGTATTAAACTTATGCAGTACCGAAATAAGTGTGAAAATGTATGTTCCGTGCCAATTGAATATCACTCTTATTATTATTATAGAGTTCTACACTTATTTCTATGAAATAATAAAAAGAGGTTTCTTCTTAATAGAAGGATTATTACAAAATTCTGAATATCATACAGATTTATTGTATTAACCTCCTAACATTTTAATTTAAAAAAAAATGTTATCACAAAAACTTTTAGAATTAAATGAAATAAATGTCTTTAGAACACCCTGTGTCAATTTAGTAGACATATAAAATTAATACTTATTACAAAGTACCAAATGGAATGAAAGTAATTCAAAGAAATATAAATTGTCAACCAAGAATTATTAAATAAATATTTGAAGATCACAAAATTTTGTTTCCTTCCTTGTTTTATCAAAACTAAATTCCCTTCCAAAACTGCCAAACATAACCTAAAGAACTTCTTCAAGCACCACTTCCTAAAAATAAGTTCCTTTAAAAAAATTCCTAAAAAAAGAAGAATATCTTCAAAAAAATTCAGAATGATCACAACGGTAACTCATCAGCTCAACTTCATATTGGAAAAATAAAAATAATGAAAAAAAGATATCTCACCAAACCACCTGAATGCTGTTTACTGCAAAAATACGAATGAAGATAACTTATAAACAACTGACGTATTCTATGTTCGCCACAGAAATTATAAAAAGTTTGCAAGGTATTTTATGGACTACTTTAAAACGAAATGATAATATGTAATAAGTGTAATTCAGCATATCTAATTATTGATAGAAGGATTATTACAAAATTTTAAATATCATAAAGATTTACTCTGTTAACCTCCTACAAATTTCAGTTTAAAAAAAAATTTCATTACAAAAACTTTTAGAATTAAATTTAATAAATGATTTTAGAACACACTGTGTCAATTTAGTAGACATACATATTTAAACCGTATTACATAGTACCAAAGGGAATGAAAGAAATTCAAAGAAATATAAATTGTCAACTAAAAATTATTAAATAAATACTTGAAGCCTATTTGTTTACACTCATTACATAATAAACACAATAAAATACCTAACAAACTAAATGTAATTTGTGTGACGAACATAGAATACGCAGGATGTTTATAAGTTCACTTAATTCTAGTATTTGTGCAGTAAACAACATTCAGTTATTTTGGTAAGATATCTTTTGTTAGTTATTTTTATTTTTTAAATATGAAGCTGAGCTGAATTGTTTTTTAAAGATATTCTACATTTTTTAGGAATTTTTTTGGAGGAACTTATTTTGAGCAAGTTATTTTTGAAGAAGTTCTTGAGGTTATGATTTGCATTTTTGGAAAGGAATTTAGTTTTCATAAAACAAGAAACGAAACAAAATTTTGTATTCTTCAAGTATTTATTTAACAATTTTTAGTTGACAATTTATATTTCTTTCAATTTCTTTCATTTCTTTTGGTACTGTGTAATAAGTATTAATTCTATAGGTGTACTAAATCGACACGGTGTGTTTTAAAGAAATTTATTTAATTCAATTCAAAAAGTTTTTGTGATAAATTTTTTTAATTTAAAACTTGTAGGAGGTTAACAGAATAAATCTGTATGATATTAGAAATCTTATTCTTATTTTTAGGCGAACATTTTAACTATTAGTTTTTCTATATTATTTTATTTCTAGCCATTTATTGACTTAGACTAGAAGAATGTTACTATAGAATGATGTTACAAATAATGGAATAATAATGAACATCAATGAAAAATATTCAACTTGAACTGCACTCTGAGTACCACACTTTTTATTATGAATTTGAATTGTCATACCTTGTTGCTATAAACAAAGTACTTGAACAAGTGTGTAGCAATGTGTTTCCTCCTTTTTCGATCAAAACCTGCTAATTTAGGTATATTCTCAGACAATTCCTTGAAAAAGGCGCAATGCAAAGTAATTTTATTGAAACAAGTTACATTGTCTTTCTTTGTAGCAAGTAAGTCTATTCAGACTAGCGAAATTTATTCTGTTTTACTGAAAAATATTTTCCAATCATTCAATCAACTTTTCTGATATACAGGAACGAACGTCATGGTTTGATCGTTTCTGCTCCATAAGATGTACATTCTCGAGGTTGCCGGTTCCTTCTATTGTGCTCTGAAATTAAGTTATTGATATGGCAAGGTATGCAGCAGCAAGAATACTTTAACGACATAATGAAGGATACTTTTCCAGGAATATAAAAACCGGGTAGAGCGACTACCTCCATTTGGACTCCAAAAACGCCACTGGCAACGCGTCACGTGGACTGACCGCGTTGATTGGCGTTCAATGCAGATCTGGAGGGAAATAAATACTAACAGGATTTGTGTCAATTATGGGTATTAATATGTACGTTCGTTTATCTATAACGGTCCGACCACTTCTTCGAACGCGGATTCCGAACAAATTACGAAGATAGTTTTGACACCGGAAAAAATGGCATTATAGAAATGGCAGTTAATGAGTTATTCGATATTTTCCTGCCCGAGACGTCTAATTCGGGAAATTGTATGTAATTATGTATGTACATAAGGTATGGAGCATTCTAGATCGGCTGTGGGCTTGTCCGAAGCGAGGTATGTGTGATTTTTTAATGTGACGTCAGCGGTCAGCTACTGTCACTGCTGGAAGGTATAGAAAATAATCAACAGATGTCCTGGAGAGACAAATTATCTTTTCTGTTTTAACTACGCTTAGGGTTCTGAATGGTGTTATTCTAGAACCATTGATGCTTCTATTTGAGATACCGTAATGCATAATAGGAAGGTGGGCCATCTAGAGTTTGTATTTTGAAGTAGTGGTTAATTCGAGTCTGCAACAATTCTGTCATTCGTATTCAATATTTGGCACTAACGGTTAGATTTAAGCTTGAACCAAACTGGGAAATATACTGCGAAATGCTTCAGGGTTTAGCGGAACTTGACGGTTTGGCAGGCCTCGTCTTGAACCAGGATGGATTGCGAGACGTTTCTGGGGTTTGCGGATCTCGACGATACGGATAGACCGTTGGTGCTTGAAGCCAGAATCAATTGAAATACTTCATAAGGATTCATGGGTCTTGACGTATAGGTCGGATTGATGGTGCTCGTACCAGGATGAATTGAGACATCAATCTTGAGACTATCTTAGTTCATGGAACTGCGTTCATGTAGTTTGATAAGAAGCCCCTTCGGCGTGTGAGTTGCGTCCCGAACGCCTCGGGTACTGACCATGCAGAGCCAGTAGAGGTTGGATAGTGCTTGGTTGCTACTAGTCACGATGTAAGTATTCGGACTGAAGACGAAACTGGAAGCGCAATGATAAGGCGTAACCCTTATCACACTTTCTGCTTCTTGGGGCAGATTGTGGAGACTGCTGAGTAGTCACTTGGTGAAAGAGCTATGGTCAAATGTCAATAAACTAACTAGTAGAATTCAGGATGTTCACGTATGAGTCCAGATTTCATCTATATCAGTCTGATGTTGGTGTAGCGAGAATGGTGTTAGAGTTATAATGAATATTTCATTATGCCAACAATCCTTTTCGGTGGCAGCTCAGTGTGCGTTTTAATGGGTGCACAGATCTTATTATCCTCATTAACGAAACCACGACAGTGGTAATTGTCCATTATTTACGCCCCCTGGGCATTAGATCTTGACGAGATGGGGGCACTTGTCAGGACTAGGACTTCATCCCGGCGAAATGGAGTGTTAAATCTTGGTGCCTAACGTAATGCCATTAGCGCCAGTCACTGGACCTGTTTGGTGGAAGATCTCCGAATGGGGCCCTAGTTTTGCCGTTCTGGTGAAATGGAGGGCTGAGCCGGTTGATTAACTCAGTGACAGAGAGTCTATCGCAGCACAGGGCTTCTCTTTTGAAACTGACGTACTCTACCCTATCGCAGTATAAATCTCCGGATTCTGTGTAATGGCCGAGTGCGTTATGTAGCATACTGCGTTACCTCGGGGGGGTTGGTTTGCCCTCAGTTGTTGCTTGTACCACCTGGCCACCCCATTGGTGTTGGATTCGAGGGGGCAGTGGTTGAAAGTCCGCATGCTGGACTAGTAAGGTATTTCATTTATCTGTTCGAAGATCCACATGGTCAGGATATTCTCATGAAATGACTCGGGGTTTAACGGGACTTGAGGGTTCGACCGGCTTGTCCTGGCCCCGGATGAATGCGTAACAATTTAGGGTTTGTGGATCTCGACGAAATGGCTTTACCGTTAGTGCTTGACCTCACATGGGTTCGGTGAGTCAGGACGTACAGGTCGTTAGACGGTGCTCGTGCCAGGATCAATAGAAGTCATCACTCTTGATATTATCTTAGTTCATGAGAGTGCGTTCGGGTGCTTGGATAAGAATTCCTTCCGGTGGGTGAGTTGCGTCACAAACCACCTCGGGTACTGACCTGCAGACCAGTAGAGGTTGAATAGTGCTTCGCCGCTACCAGTCAGATGGTTCTGGCTTTCGAGTCGGGGCTCAAACTGGAAGCTGGTGGGTTCATCTCTTCGGAGGGGTTCTCGCTTTGCGCGAGGATATAGCGTAATCTTTATCACACTTTCTACCTCTTGGGGTGGACTGTGGAGACTGCTGAGTAGTCACTTGGTGAAAGAGCCATACTCGTATGCCAATACGAAAACCTGGTAGAATTCACGTGTTCCATTATTTGATTGTAGAGCCAGTTATTGTTTCCTTTGTAGCAGCCATTGGCGACAATTTTACGTTAATGGACGATAATGATCGTCTACACCGGACAAGAATCATGAACGAACGAATAGAAAAGCATGGTATTAACCGAATGGATTGGCCCGCTGTCTCTCCAGACTAAAATTGTACTTAGCATGTCTGATCTGCAATTTCCCAGCAATGTTACCGCTTACCTCACCCACCGCAGACATTCAACAGCTCGCTAATGCTTTGACGGACATTTGGCCGCATTCCTCAAGATTTCATTAATAAACTCATTTATACACTTCAGAATAGAGAAAGAGCACTACGAAGGGCTAGAGGAGGCCCCACCCGATATTAAACCGTGATTTCAAGGAAACTCTTTTCAAGCCTGCAGACTCCACCAGATAAGAATCTTCATTTTGTTTATTTCTCTACCGTTTTGTCGCTCTAAAGCAGTATTGCTTACTGTTAATACCATTTCAGGCAGGTTAACAGTATGTTTTTATTTCCCTTTTTATATTGTTATATGTACACAAATTATCCACTTCAGTATGTGCAGTGTAGTTTGAGCAACTTTGTCTTCTTGAATATTGTATAAGAACGACATTTGGTGAAATCGGTTATTTTCAAGAGTTGTATCTCCCGTTGAAAACAAGTCTCAACTTTGAGAATACCCTATATATTTGTATACATTCTTGTTCATAAAAGGCATGCCGTAACCTTTGGTGTTAGAGGTGATAAACTGATGCAGCCACGAGGCTGCCACAAATGGGCGGCCATGTTCCCATCACTCTTGTCTCCCGGACTAATTACAACTCGCACCTTATCTAGACGATAATTTACAAACTAGGTGTCGGTACTGCCACGAAAATTGATAGACATCTACGTGATACGCACAGGGAAAAGGAGACGTGCGCAATCCCTATCAATTTACAGATAATAACGGCGATATTATATACGACTCTCGTAATCAGCGCGACCATAAACTACACCCTGCGCATGCACCTATTTGTAATTTGAACGGCGTCCGCCGGCATTCCTTCGGCTCGCGGCAACGGCCGCGACGCATTAATACTAAATTAGACTTTTTTCCATCGGGAAAAATGATTTAAGCGGACCTGATGAACCGAATGGGTGGTTATAAAAATTCCACGGCAGGCAGTTATGGACAATTATAGGACGTAAATCTTCTTGCCGACGGACGTCGACTTTGAATAATTCCCCCCGTTTGGGACGGCGAGGCGAGGGGGTGGGTCCCTGCCGTGCTTGCGTGTATGGAAATGAGCTACCGCGACTCTTCGATCTCTCGAAAATTGCATCGGAGATGAAAATGTAAACGGATATCTCTGAGGATGGCTCGATTGCCGCCTCGGCTTTATGGAATATGAGATTGGTTTCGAAATATCTTTTCACAGTTTCCTGGAATACGATTTTCTATTTCCGTTTTACGTGATAACACTTCACGAAAATGAAGTTTGTGAGTCTGTAGTAATAAATGACAGTTATGTCATAAAAAGTCAGTTGTTCAGTGAAGAGATTATCTCAATCCCGTTGTTCAGTGACGCAATCTACTAACCTTCCGAAAATAGCTACGAAACAGCTACGGATAGCTACGACCATAGAATACTAATAAACATTACATGGGAAAAAGCACACTGCAGCCAAAATAACAAAGCCAATCGCTGCAAAATCTTTCACAGAAGTGAAAATGATAAAAAAAAATACAGGAAAACCTTGGGCAGCAGCTAAAAATGACTCAGTCGAGTAACAAAGAAAAGCACTGAGCGAGAGAAATAGCTCAAATTAAAACAATTCAAAGAAAAGCACGAACTTCACATGAAAATCACATCAAAAGAATGGGAAATCAAAAAGAAATTCTTGATCATAGAAGATGAGGACCAATTTGTCAACATACATAAAAATAAAACAATAAGAAGAGGTTTTTCACTTGATAGAAGGATTATTACAAAATTTTAATATCAAAACAGATTTATTCTGTTAGCCTCCTATAAATTTTAATTTCAAAAAATTTTCATTGAAAAACTTTCAGAATTAAATTAATGTCTTATAAGCACTGCTTAAATTTAATAGCCATATAAAATCAAAACTCATTATATAATATCAAATGGAATAAAAAAACGTAATAAATCTAAATTGTCAATTAAAATTAATAAATAAATATTTGAAGGAGACAAAATTTTTTTTCTGATCTTATAGTTATGAAAACCAAATCTTTTTCCAAAATGCAAAATATAATTTTAAGAACTTCCCCAAAACCCAAACCAAATATATTAAGTATATTTAAATAAGTTACATCAAAAAATGTAGCACATCCTCAAAAAATAATTTGAAATCAAATGAGATCTTTATCAGTCCAATTTCACACTTAAAAAATAAAATCAATTAACAATAAATAACTTACCAGAAAGACCTCGTGGTATTCTTGTTGAACAGACACCAAAGTTACAGAATTTTGAAAATCCAACGTACTGCACATGACACAAAACTTGTAAGGTATTTTATGGCCTTAGCTGGATTTTCTAAAAAGATTATTATTTCACCCCATGGTCTCTTTTTGTTAATTAATTTCACCTTTTGAATATGAAGTAGGACTGATAACGATCTTATTTAATTTCGAATTGTTTTTGAGTATATTCTACATGTTTTGAGTGATTTCTTTTCAGTAACTTATTTAAATATATTGAATATTTAAAATAAGTTAGTTTTCGAGAAGTTCTTGAGATTATGTTTTGCATTTTTGAAAAATATTTGGTTTTCATAAATATAAGATCAGAAAAAAAGTTTTGTCTCCTTCAAATATTTATTTAATAATTTTAATTGATATTTTATATTTTTGGGGTCCTTTTTAATTCCATTAGATATCATATAACGAGTTTTAATTTATATGTCTTCTAAATTCAAGCAGTGCCTATAAGACATTAATTTAATTCTAAAAGCCTTTAAATGAAAATTTTTCGAAATTAAAATTTATACAAAGCTAACAGAATAAATCTGTTTTGAGATTTAAATTTTTGAAACATATATTAAAGCATAAATGAATTATCAAATAATATTTTAGAATTGAAATCATACTTTATGGTAATTTTCCAGTAAACTTTATGATTTTATTGATGATAAGAAATCAACAAACACTCTTTTGGAGTCTGTGGGTTTATCAGGGTGAGCTTATATGTTGAAATATCCCTGGTGAATCTACAGGCTTCAAAATTTTAGAGTCGAATGTAGCGTTTAGAGCGATAATAATTCAGGAATTCATATAAAAAGAAAGATAAAAAAATGAATAAATTAAATCTTGAGTCTTTAAGTTAACTTCTAGTGATTGTTTATGTTTTTTTATGATTATTATTATTATTGTCCTGATAATCCTAGATCTTCTGTGAAGATCCCTCAGAAGCTTTTTCGGCTTGTGCGAGTTAGAAGTTCAGTTGTGTTCTGGGTAGGCTTTGTTACTACGATATTGCGCCTCTTTAGGTCACAGCACTGTTTATTTTTGACCCAACAGTGAAATGGTGACATCGTTATTATATAAAATAATGGATTGCTCTATGATATATAATGGTCAAACACAGGAACATCTTTCAAGAAAAGAATTCACGAAAACCAGCGGAGTTGCACATCAGACATCTCGCATTCGACATATCCCAGTCATTAGAAAAAATTTGGACATAATTTCAACAATAACTATGAATTTATCCATAATGAAATTAAAAGTTCAAACTAGCATTTTTGGAAGCAGTAGAAATTTGTAGGTACAAGAACCTCAGAATTCTTCTCAACGACCAAACAGAGGTCGCAAGATCTTCATTTTTGAATGTTTTTACTTAGTGAGGTATTCCCGATAATTGACCCCAATATATTTTATTGTTATCATATCCCTTTTTTCGCATATTTTTCTTCATCCGTGTTTCTGTAAATTGATGGTTATTTTTTCCCCTTTGGTTATATTATTCTTATCTTCATTTCCGAAAATTGTAAGTTAGTTGTACCACTCTTTTTCCAAGTTTTATGCTATATAAGAAGTGAAGATATAATTTAAGAGTAAGTTGGAAATGTAATAATTCCATCAAGTAAGGACAGATTCAAACAAGTTTGTTTTGATATTTGTATCACAGAACTTAACCTTCTAATTATCTTCACATCTTCACAACGAGATTATGAATATGCACGAAATCATTCAAAAAGTTCATTGAATTGTTTTTCAAAGAAAATTTCCTAAGAAATTCTATATAACAACAATCTAGCAACTGCCAGCATGCAAAAAATTTGTTGAGCTGAATTCAAAGTATAGCAATTTAAACACCCGTTAAGGTAATGTTAGTGAATGCTTTGAAGTAAAACACTTCATTTCCGCTTATTTTTATTTTTCAACGACAATTGTTTCGTCAATTACATATTGACTTGTAATGTAATTGACGAAACAATTGTTGAAAAATAAAAATAAGTGGAAATAAATTGTTTTACTTCAAATCATTTACGATGAATTTCCGTCAAGTAGAGACCGAAACAATCAGGAATGTTAGTGAAAATAAGTAGAAATTGTCATAAACGATTATTCGTGAAATGATTTTTTTTGGTAACTTAACATAAACCTGCCATTAAGAATAACATTTCCTTCCAAAATAATCTACGAGAATTCTTGCATTTCGGAAAATATTTGAACCCTTCGATGGTTTTCATTAGCACGAAATTTTCCAAATTTTCATGATTCGACAGTTGATTTTCCATTTTTATATTTTATTCATTCATTATTTCCCAACATGAATAAATGAAACGATATCACATCGAAAGTACATTGGACAAAACTCCAAAAATTATGAAAATTGATAGTGAACGATGAAGGTTCTTCACAACTCAGTTAGATCTTCGATTTATCTATTCTTTATGGTAGTTACGTTTACAAGACCCATATAGTCTTATCTCTCAAAATGATTGGAAATGATGGATGATATGATGTCGGAACTTAATTTGATGCTGTATTATAACTTCATAAAATTTAAATCGAGCGATTTGATCCAGTCGTGACGAAGTTTTTTTGTATTACTGTTTATAGAAGTTTTTACAGTAAGGAGTTATGGAGTTGTCAATTCCTTAAACTTATGGGGATAGGATCATTACAAAATATTGTTAATACTCACTTTTACTGTCCATAAAATTATACCATTTCCTTGCACTAACCTGAAAAAAAAAGGATATTAAGGATCTCTTTGCAATTTCCTATTAGTGAGGGTACCAATCGAATAGTTAGCGAAGAAGAAGGTCTTAAATATTTTTTTACGATTTGATGAAGAAATTCTGAAAACAATTTTTGTCGATTTTATTCGGAATATATCATTCTTCAACGATAATAGCATTATTTTCAATCGATTCGACTTGGACCATACATTTATAGCATAATCAAGAAATACTAATGAAGAAGATAGAAGTGATATAAATAGGAAACATAATGAAATTGTTTACCTTTAATTTTCAAGATAACTTCTCTATTTGGAAGAATATTTTATTTTATATAGGAGATAAATAAGAGTCATTCTTTCATATAAGATTCAGTTAAAAAAAGATAAAGAGTGAAAATAATTATTACTTTAAATACAGGATGATTGGTATTCTTCCGATTAAAACATTTAAAACGAAATTGGGTTTTCATAGCGACCATAATCATGAAAGTTCGGTCTAATAGGAAAACATTTATTCTAGAAGATCCAAATAATTTTGTATATAATAAAGGAAGATTCACATAACAAGGTACACCTTATTGTTAGGCAACTATACGGAAACGTTTCTGGAAAATCTAAGAGCCTTAAAATTCCTCAGTACAATATATTATTATTTTTGAATTGCCACCTCAAAAAAGTTATTTGGGTCGATTTAGAATCTGTAGCAATTTTTTTCCAACGAAAAAGCTCTTGAAGTGTTTCATTTCATTAAAACGAAAATGATGAACTTTAAATCAAACAATGTATCTCCTCATCTCATTTCAATGAAATGAACTTCAAAGATGTTTTCAGTGATATTTTAAACTTTTGTAATACTTTTTTTCTATATTTCCTGTATATCAAGCATTATTTTTCAAGCAGACGATAATGTTTGATGCTTTACATATTCGAATGATAGGTAAAAAATATTGTTTTTGCATGAGTATTAGTAAAATCGTGAACATTACTAAGAATATAGTTGTAAGTAGTCATTGAATAAGAAAATGCTCAATATTCCAGTAATGCCGCAGAACTGAAGAAGTAACGCAAGCAAGATTAATGCGGTCTTGGCGTATTAAGCTTCCTTTTAAATAATTTAGGAAATCAAAGAACAACTAATGACTTCCATAAATCCGAGCTTTAAGGTAACAAGACTTAATGCCGCAGAACTGGCTTCCAGATAAAAACATTTAGCTCTCATAAGCGCCGAACAACGTGTGTGTTCCCACCTAATGACTAAAAAATTACGTTTTCACAACCTAATAAAGTCAGGGACGGACAAAATGAATATTTCACCGAAGAAATGAACCTGCAGAACTTCTTGAGGATTGTTTTCACTCCATATACGGCAATTTTGTGACGAATAGACAATAGACGAATAGACAAATCTGTATCATCATTAACACTAGGACTTGTTGTCCGAAATCTATCGATAGTTCGACGAATTTTGAAAATAAATTCGAAACGTTGTTGCGGCGTGAGTCTTTTCATGATAATTTGTCAATGCTTAATGAACAGAAATGTCAAAACAACTTTTACCTTCTGTCAAATCACAGTTATCCCTATCGAAAGTTCTATCACTCTGAAAAAAGCACCCGATACAAAGTTTGTCAAATAAATGCTTTTAGGTATTTGAAGGATTCAGTCTTTATTTGATGCAAATTTTCAATTTCAACGAGTAGTCAATAAAATTCAATTTCCACTTACTAAAGTTTGAAATGATTTTTGGGTTTGTGATCGAACTTCAAATGAAATTTGTCTTTAGCAAGTAATCATTAATTCTCGCTTTTTTGTTAATTTTGCCATTTTTCATGAAAATATTCAGTACTAAATATCTCAATTTGATTATCAGTTTAATAATAATCATCTCAAATTATGAGATTCATATGAACATTCATTTTTTGTCTTGCATAATATAATAAATATATATTGCAATTGAAAACTTAATGCTTAAAATTCAGAATAATTTTTTTATATCCTGCTGTTATATATGTTGCCATAAGATAAAAGTTATTGCAAAAACGGATACAGAATGATGCGATAATTCATTATTCATTCAATATAGCAAACGTTTAAGATGTTGGTCGATCTTTTTCTTCATAAAAGGTTATCAGATAAAAGATATGGACTGGTGAGTATGATATGGAATGAAATCTTATTATTAAATAATAAAGTGGACCCCACAAGTTTAAGTTAACTTATATTTTGCAAGACATTTTATGGCATGTTTTGAAATATAAAAAACGTAAAAATATCTATTAACAATTCAATACAAGGTATTTTTCCTTTCCCATCATGAATTTGAAGCGAAGAATCTCTGAATAGAATCTGATTTGATACTTCGTTCCATATTCAATGAATCAGATGGCAGATACATAATTCATTTGCGAGTTTTTCTGATGAAGAGGAATTAATCATTATTTATCTATAATACAACCGTCAAAACTATAAAAAAATTTAAGAAATGGAAAATAAACAAAATTGTTGTAGTCCAATCCTGTATATCATCCATATTCAAGTGACGAACCTTTCCTTAATCAAATAAAGGTGAAGGAAAAGTCACCCCTCTGACTGAAATTCAATTAAAGAAATATGCCATAACTCAAGAGATACCTTCGTTGATTGGGTGGATTCGACATATTTCTTCAATTATACAACTTGTGAGGTATGCAACAGAACCGAAAATCCAAGAAATAAATATCCAATTAGATTTATAATGATACCAGCGTGAGAAATATTTCAGATGTGGTGTGGAATTATGGTCTAGGTAATGGGACAGTGTTTCTGAGGTGATTTCGTAATTTCTAATTTCATGCTGCGTGATCTACCAGATTCGTTAATTCAATGAGCCTTTTACCTTTCAGTAACTATGGAAAATCAGGGGCCAAAGGAAAGATTATAAAAGTACCGGCTTAGTGTCAGGAGCTTTAGCTGATTTATAATAGAACCTCTACTTTGAGATTATTTTAATTATTCAAAAAAGTGTTATTTCAGAAACAAAATATAACACTGTTGGACTATAACACTATTGACTATATGAACGATTTTTAATCCAATTTTGTTATGTGATATGAAGAAAGACTTTATTTCATTTAGAATCAGATTAAACCTATACCAAATGATCAATTCTTGAAAATTTATATTATGCCTAGGAGAGAAACCGATTCTCAATTCAATGCAGAAACTTTCACATAGTGAAACTTAAAAATTCATAGTTTACTATTATTCACTTACGCGGAAACGTATTTTTAACATTTGATATTCACTGTTGTATGATAGTTGGAATTTTTTTAAAGTCTTATAAAAATATTAGGATTGTCAAGTCACATTTTTTAATAAGAAAAACTTTATCAATACCTGTGTTCTGAAATTTAACGATATCATATTTTTCTATGCTTGCTTATGAAAGTGACAATAAGAAATATGGGTTATTGTGTTGGGTATTCTAATGCACAACCGTATGGTTTTGGAGATGTAACTTTGTTTACTCACTTAAACTGTATGAAGCTTAATTTCTTCTGTTTCTTTTTCATTTTTGAAGGTTGTTCTGAAAGTAATTTCGTTTTTTCCCGGCACAGGATTTAATTTTATTTTTTCGAACCCATGTTGAGAAGATGCGTTGAGAGTACGCCATGGCCAGAACTGGTCTGCAAAATTTAAATCCGGCAATTTTGATGTCGAAGATGCACCACGTTCCGAAAGGCCGGTTAAAGTTGATAAAGATATGATAAAGGCATAAGTTGATGCAAATCGGCGAATAACAACACGTGAGATCGGCGAGGGATTAAATTTATCGAATTCAACTGTTTATGACCACTTGAAAGGCCTGGGTTTAACCTAGAAGCTCGATATCTCGATTCCGCAATTTGTGTCGTCGCGTTGACGTCTGTGATTCGCTTCTCAAACGTCACAAAAATGATCCATTTTTGAAGCTCATCATTTCTGGGGACGATGAATGGGTTGCATATAATAATGTGAAACGCAAGAGACCATGGAGCAAAAAAGATAAACCAGCTCAAATCATTTCGAAAGCCAATATCCATCAAAAATAGGTGATGCTTTATGGAATATTTTTTTTTAACTTTTGCCGGATAACACAACAATTGATTCGGAAGTCTACTGTCATCAGCTGGACAAACTGAATGATGCACTTCAACAGAAAAGGCCAGAATTAATGAAGAGAAAAGTTGTAGTGTTCCACCAAGATAATGCGAGACCTCATAAAGTTTGGTCACTCGCTAATTTTTTTACAGCTTGAATGGGATACACTGTCACACCCACCATATTCTCTAGATTTGGCGCCTTCAGATTATTATTTGTTTCCGCATTGCAAAATTTTTTGGACTGTGAAACCTTCACTTCAAATGAATCATCTGGATCAGTTTTTTGCCAGCAAAGACCAAAAATTTTATGAGCATGAAATCATGGTCCTACCAGAAAGATGGCAAAAAGTGTTGGGCCAGAATGGCAAATATAAATTTTAATAAAATATTTATTTATTATTCGAAAATTGTCTTTAGATTTCCCAAAAATAAAACGAAATTACTTTCCGAACAACCCAAAACTATATACCAGGTGGCATGCATAAAACGATCCAGTCGCATAAAGGTCAATTTTTATTTGGAGGGGAATATATGCGAAGGCATGTGGCAAGTCAAACCTCAAATTTATGCCCTCAAACCTTCGATATGGAGAGACGCGTCAAATGACCCTCAGATATCTACTCTGCTCTACCGTAACTTCCCGGTATTCCGCACAGACGGCGCAACCGATTCTATGTAGCCAGTCTACCGCTACCTCTAATTTTAAGAAGAAAAGCGTACTAGCGCTAAAGAATCAGCAACAATGCCTATATGTGTCATTGACATACTTGCATTCATATCAGATGTTCAATAATTCCTTCATGATGCCGCTTCATGAAGAGATTCTATCCTGGTACCTGATGAGTGGATTTGCTCATAAGCTAACTGAATTTATGAATTAGGCCCAAAATCCACTCTACAAATTCTATTAATTCTTAGAGTTATCCCATTGAAAAGATTTAATAATAATTGAAAGGTCGAAATGAAACAAACCTGAATTCCGCCACAAAAAAGGTTCAATTATTTGCAGTCTATCAGTTCGAGAACTTCTTTGTGCCTTTATATTTATGTACTTACAAGTTTTTAGTTATAACCGAGGAGTTCACAAAGAAAGAGTTTTTTTAATTAATGAGAATTACGTGAAGTTATGATTAGTCTCTATTTTTCTCCTGATTTTAACGGCATTTTTCAGAATTCCTCAGCAGAACAACATTCCACTTGGCTTTATTATTTCAATTCAATAATTACTGCTTTTTTGCAAAACTGCCAATGAACTATTATTTATTTTGAAGCGAATTCATTTTATTTCAATATCAATAAGCTATAGTTCTCTATCTCGAGTTCTAAGCAGCGCTACCAAGTTGCCTCTTTTCGACTTTCTTGAACTAAAACTAAATTTTTCGGGAAACTTTAGACGATTGTCAATACTATAATAATAATTATACATGAAAAATCATTTACGAGAGCGCTAAACTTCCGGACCTATAGTTTTATTGTTGCGTTGAAGGAAGTGGAATCTAATTCAACTTATCCAAAGGCTGCCTAATTTTGAGACGAAAAAATTACCGAAAAATTACTGAAAAGTAATTCTGTCCTACCGTTCAGAGTTATGAACACGAAAAAATTTAAGATCTGAAATTTTGAGGCTACTTTTTGGGTAAAGGGATCACTTCGAACAAATAACAATATCCACCTTTGTCCTTTTGACTTACCAAAATACAGATTCATTCGAACAGAATTCAAGGAGTAACATGCAAATAAGAAATTTTAAAGATATTCTAGCGAGCTTCAATGCACATAATTTACATAATTTCTACAAATCTACCAAATGCTAATATGAGTCTCTCGTGACACAAATAAAAGTTAGATGAAGAGATTTCACCTTCCACTTTAGCTTAGTAGTTACGGATTGAGCATCATTAAAGTGATCTCTGATGGAATTCAATTCGATTTATTACATTTTAGTCCTTTTCTTAATTTTCAGTCTGAAGTTTTCATCAACCAAATAAGAGTGTTTAAATTCTTTCAGTGGACTCATTGAGTAATAAAACCCCATCTGGATTTAGGAGGGACAAATTAATTACATACGTAATTAATATATAATATAGTATACGTGCTTTTCTAATTTGATGTAAATGTTACAATATTCAAACTTTAAATTCCTAACAAACAACAATGACCAATTAAAGTTTCAACTCTCGAGATGTCTTAAAGCGACCAATATTACGTTTTAAAATGTTGCTATTATTTTTTATAGGAAGAATGGTAGACAAATTTGGAAATATCCCTTCCTCCAAACGCTTCCTAATTGATTAACGTTTATTATTATGGTTGTTCCCGCAGTCCCCCTAAATCGAATTCAGGAATGTGCTTATTCCGAATTAGTTTTCGGGTTTTCAAGACCCCCTAGTACTCGTATACTAAATTAAGCCAACATCCAACAGAATATGGGAGGGTCGGTGGCAATGCTAAAGACTGAATAGCTCCCGATGAATTCCTTTATTCGGTTCGTCGAAGTTATTGACGTATGTTCATCCTGAAACGTTTGATGTGGCGCCAGATATTGCCCCCGGAGAGGTTCAGGGGATACTTCCCCAAGGATTGGAGAAGACTCCAGAAAACGGATGAATTTATTAATTGGATCACGGGAAGATAGATGATCCAGCGTTGGATTTGTTAGCTGAAGCAGGCCAAATATCCAATTGTTATGGGAAACTATGAGAGATATGAATTCTGTATTCTGTTCGAGCTCGGTTTCCGGGGATAATTCAATGAAAACTGGGATATTCATTTGTGAGGATCCCTAGGGATGATATCAATGACGTAGCTATATTCCATTCGACTTGTGCTAGATGAAGGATGAAGTTTGGGGTTGGGATTAGAGTTATATGTAGACAGTGACAAATTTCCTGATAATTCAAATACAACTTCATCTTGGTTGGAAGCATAATAATTTTCTCATATATTTTAAATATACATATATTGGAATTTCCAAACGTTTATCTGAATATAACTTTTAAAACGCTTCACAGGAGCTCCTTCAAACATTACAAAGTTTTGCTATTGTACTATTTACTCTTTCAGGAAATATCCCTTCTTGAATTTTAAATCTAATTCAACGTTATAATTTTCAAAAGTGTTATAAAAATTGACATGAAGTCAGGGACTTTTGCGCGTTTGTTATACCCATGATCCTCACTAAATTTTGCATTAGTCTTCTTGTCGTTAAGTCAATGCTGCTCCACTAACAAAGTTTTAGTTTTCATTTTAAATCTTGAAATCATTTAACCCTCATGAAGATTTGCTGGAACATGTGCGTTATCATTATACGTCTAAACCCGAAATTTCAGATCAATTGGATGTGTAGTTTAGAAAATATGCATAGTAATAAGGAAAAATTTCAAATATGAATTATCTGCGGAGCCCTTAGACTACTTTGCACATTCGAGTATGAAAAAAAGTCCTTATCTTTTTCGGTTCGAAAGTTATAGTAAATTAAATACAATGAATTACTACGTAATAGCTTCAGCAAAAAATTTTACGATATTTTTATATCTTATGATACACTCTATTGCCTTAGAAGGGCAGTTCCAAAAATGACAACTTTCAAATTTTTATCAACTGAAATATAATGAACAAAATAAAAAGTAAGCGAAGTAATATAAATATACAATAACACACATAATCCAAATACAATATTTTATATGTCCATATTTCGTTTTTCATGAAACTCATCAGAAATATTCAATCTAATTTATGACTATTATATCAAATTTTTAAACTCACATATCTTCATCTTTGAATTAAGCAATTAAAAAGTTATAGTGTTTGAGGTAGCGCCCAACGCTGAACCGCTCACAAAATTGCTTTTTTTATTTCAAATAATACGATGCTCACGAAATGTCGCATTAATTTGCCCCCTACTATTCTATTTTGAAATGCTAGATTTCAGATCGATCGAGTCTGCACTTTCGAAAATATTGGTAAAAATAAGAAAAATTTTCAACCTTGAACAACTGCAAAACTATCAAACCGATTTTGCCCATTAACAAACTTAGGCGAGATATTTGGACCACAAACCTTCCTTCAAAAATTCAAGGCTATAGCTCTTTTAGTTTTGACCCCGGATTCTTCATCAGTCCAACTCAATCGTTTAAGACCAATTTTGGCAAAAAATTCGAATATTACTTACATTTGGCCGAAACGATAGCACGCTGTTCCCTGATACTAACCCGCAAAAAAGAACTTGTATGACAAAGAATACTTTTAATGAATCAACAATTTCTAGCCTTGAATTAGAAGTACTTGCATCATTTATGAGAGATTTTCTCTTTCAATAAAATTTGTTTATTCTGTATTGTTGACGTTTTGGATTGAAGTAATCTGAAAAAAGTCTAGTATCCAATTGTATTTGCTTTGTTCTGTTTACGAAATCTACAACCTACAACCTAATGAGTAATCTGTTTGCATTGGTAACTACGAATTATTTTGAAAGGACAATATTACTTTTTGATGATTGAAAGAACACTAAGGTTTGTTGATGATCTGTAGGAGCTTACATGGACTCCATTTATAAGAGAAAATTTGGTTGGCCTTATATCGAAATTATTAGATTTTTTCGTTATTTCCTCCGTAAAACTACTTTCTCTAGACTAAATTCTACTAGAAAAATCGTCCTTGTTCTACGCTTCATTTATATGCCACGTACATTCAGAACGGTTCACTCTCTGTGTTGATATTCTTTTGTATACTCAATTTAATGAGTTCATCAATAAAGTTTTAATTTTGAAGAATTGTTTTTCTTTCTAATTTTTTATCGAAGATTCAATTTCAAGTTACAAAAAACTTCAGTGATCAGCAAATTGATTATCGGTCATCGATTTTCTCCAGCGAATTGGTTCTAATATCTATATTACCATTTGTTGAGTTATTTTATTTTCTTCTGTCTGAAAAATACAAGAAATCGATGAGAATTCGACATAATATAAAGTGTCCCACCTATTTTCTCAACTAAATTCAGTAAAATTTGAAATCATGCTTGAAAAAACTATTCTACTCGATTCTTCATTTGGATGGATAGTGTTCATATGTGTCATGATGATTTGATATCATTTCCTATCAATCAGTCAGTTGATTATCAATTTTCTATTTTATTTTTTTCCATTGAAATAGCTTTTATTATTTATTATAAATTTAAGATTAAGTTGTTCCGATTTTTGTTTCACGTTAACATTTTCGTTTGACGTTAGAATTTCTGTTTGTTTTTGAGACACATCATGTCGAAAACTTCTTTGAAATTTTCAATTATGAGTAGAAGTCACTATTAATTAAATTATTCAATCTAGCGATTGTAAAGCCTACCATCGTAACTAGAAAGAAACTCATAGTGTGGGATGTATTTATAATTGTAAAATGAACTTCGACGTTGTACAGTTGACTCAATTTTTATCCGTACTAGAACTCAGTACTATACATCGCAGCATACAGCGGCATCTTCCGACCAGTTTCTATACTAACCGATAGTAAACTTCTGATTCATCATGGAACATTGGTAGTGGTCTGCAGGAGTCATCGATCTTTGATATCGAAAACTGGAAATACAAGTACCCGTCATGCAGAAGCGCCACCAGACAAACGTGTGTAGTTCCGAAGTAGTACGTTGGCCATAGCGAGTAGTACTAGATGGTAGCTGGTAGTACAGACCGCCGTTAGTATCTCAAGGTCATTGGTTTACCTTGTGTTGGTTATGTAACTGAAATATCTTTCATGTATACTTGGTTGCATAGACTGAAGGCGCTTTAACTGATGGGCTTTTACTACAACAGTCGGAATATGTTTATATTGTTACGTAGGATGTGCAGGTTATTAAGGTAGGGCAAGTTGACTATCAGGTGTTTTCAAAGCTGAATCATTTCTTGGCAGGTAGATGGATTGAATCAATGAACCATTTGACTAAAACTCTATTAAATTTTACAAAATGGCGGTTTAGCTTACAAAACCCGGCATCAATTGAGCGCATTTAGAATCGTTTCGTTCGCTTCATTCACCGATTGCTTTTCCACTCCAATGCGTCAGATTACTTAAAACAGCCTGTTTACGTTTTTTTTTTCTATTGCGTATTCTTTTCGTTTATTGAAATGAGCTGATAGATTTCGAATTGTCGTGGCTAATGTTAAATATTGTAGTATCTGAAAAGTTTTCGCTACCTTGAAAATAATTTCACTTATTTATTCAACATGTGTTGCTTCTGAAAAACCACTTAGAAACTTGACACTAGATATAGCTATGACAGAAACAACTGTAAACTTTCGAGATTGTAGTGATGGGGACTTTAGTATATATACCGTAAATAAAAAAAAGGAAAAACAAACTTTCATATTATGTTATACACCAAAAAATATCTAATGTGCATATAAAACAATTCAAACAAGTATTGAACCTTATTTTTAGCCTCTATTACCATCGAAAAATTTCAAATTTATCCCATCATATCCTACAAACGGTACTTGTAGAATTGATATTCAGGTATATCTTCTTTAAATAGTTGTTTCCCAATTATCTTTCCTCTCATACATTCGGATGTTCGAACAAATTCAAATGAAACGACATTGAAATAAAAATTAATCGCTCAGAGCTATAGAAACGAGCAAACTCAGAAGCAGCATTAAAGACATAACCTACGAAACAAAGTATTTAATTGCCAGTTCACGTAGTTAATTTGTCTGGGTCCGTATGGAATGAAGTCTGAAAATATCATCCCCAGAGATGTGGAAACAGTGGGCTTTTGCACTTCAACAATTAAAAGTACAGAAGAATACACCTTTGGGAACAATTCCAAAGAATGGCGATATAAATTTGAATTTTCTTTTTAATCTAATATCCGGTCCTGCAAGGGGTTTTATAATTATTCAAGCAAACCGTTGGTAGTTATACAAAGGGTATCCAGAGTAATTTTGATATTTTCTTCAAAAACTACATGGAGTTACTCCACTGTCTACAGTTACAGAATGGTAAATGTTCTACTAGTAATTACTGAAGTGCTTCAGCCATTACTATATGTTACGGCCAGTTTCATAAACGAAATTAAAGTCTCCTTTTTCCCAAAAAGTCTCCTTTAATGATAAAACGTGTTTCATAAGCAAATTTTAAGGTTAAAGGCAACTTAAAAGCGTCTTTTATCTTAAAGTGAGGAAATCGGCCCTTTACGGCTGGAAAAGTATCCTTCAACGAGAAGCTCGACACTGCGCAGGTGCTCGATAAACACGAAAACAGTGGACATAACCTTCCTCTGTCACATTAGCCCATTTTGTTTGATTTTAGCGTACTACGAAATATACGTTCAAACGGTATGTAATTCAGACTTGAGAATCAGAATTATTGTAGCTAGATGACCTGGCTCAACACATGATCAAACCATCCTTAATAACAGTGTCTTGAAGAGACAATTTGAGAATGGTAAATTTGGACGGTATTTGTTACTTGGTGATATTGGTTATAGTTTGCAGACTTATCTTATGACAAAGTTACCGGAAGCTATAACTGCAGCTGAAAATTTATATAAGCAGCCAATTATACGAACTAGAAATGTGGTGGAGTGAAAGTAAGGAGTTTGGAAACGTCATTTTCCTATCCTTTCTAAAGGAATGAGTGTTGAGTTAACGACCATAAGGGTAATTATTGTTGCTACCGCTATTTTGCACAATATAGCTGTAGATATGAACGAAATATTTCCAAATGAATGATTGCAGGAGGAAGAGGACTTTCAAACAAATTCAACTAATGTTAATGCAGCTCGTCTAGTGAGAGTCTATTATTAATAAACATTTTGCTAATTTAAAATTTATATTTGCTTGTCACTTGTGAAACTATCCTTTATATTCAATTTGTATCTTCAACATGACAAGATTCCATATAATTTTTATAGGATTTTACAAGGTATGTATTCAGATAGGTTTCTATGTTTGTATTTCTGATTCATGGTTTTACTTTAGGTAACATCTGAAAAAGTTTCAAGTGAGAATAAAGAAATAAAAATATTATGTGTTTTTGAAATTTCTGTTTCTAATTCAAATTTGCGAGGATTTTATAGTCTGCAGTAATGCTGATAGAATTCTAATACCGCTTTTTCCAGAAAGTGCATTCAAAATAAAAAAGATTTAATTATTATCATTTCATTTTCTCTTCATCTCCATAATTTGCAAATCTAATATTTTAAGCTTTGAATGCTCCTCTTCTTTTCTTCTATTCTCTTCCTTGATAGCCACTATCTGAGCTTCTACTAGAGCTGTTTTTTTTATAATACATTTCTTTCGCTTCGGCAAGTGGGTTCGTAACAGTTGGGCTCAACTGTTTGGAAATTGGCTCCCTCAATTTCAATGGAGCCCCACCACCAGTCCCTTTAATATGACTGCGTTGAGCAGCTACCACCTTTCTAGTTTAAGTTTTTATATTGTCATATTTGGATTTGAGGAGGTCCCCATCTCTCCAATGGAGAACTGTTGCATTGAAAGCAGTTGCTATTCTCTGCCAGACTTTATTCTATAACATTAAAATTCTATTTTTCAATCAATTCCAAGAGACGTAGTTTCTCCTCTGGTTTTAAAGTAATCCTTTTTTTCTTTTCTTCCATTTTCATTCATATAACTCACGTTTACTAAACTATAGCAATTCGCACGTAATAATGATATAAATTCCAATATACTGTCTTCTGCACATAACCAGGTTTATGCAAAGACTGATTTATGCTTCTTTTCTTTTTGTTTTTACAAGTTACGACGCATAGCTCACAATTTTTACAGAAAATAACAGAAAGAATTCAAAATTAATATCAGAAATCTGAAAAACTTTCACTATATATATTGAAAATATATATTAGATTAGAATGACAGTAATACGTGTCTGGAAAAACAATTACTTTTTTTGTGACACTCTATACAACATGTATAGGTGAATTTATTCATTGTTGTGAAATCCCAAAAAATAAAATAGGAATGATAGAATACCTACCCTAAAATTTGTTGTTAGCTGTTATGTTTGTCAAGCAGCCCTAATATTGAGAATCAAACACAACAACAAGATAAGAAACTTATCCATTCACATTATAGTTGTTGTTTTCAATTTTAAATATTAGGACTATCTGAAGATTACCAACGAACATGAAATACGTATAAAAATTCATATTCTGAATTTAATTTCAATAGTCTTTTTTGGGTTTTCACACCAATTGATGAATTTACGTATATGAAGTGCCTTTCATTAACAAAGCCCCATTTTGTTTTGTGAATAAAACATATTATTTATTTGAAAGTTTTTGAAATGTTCATCACGGAAACGCTGGCAGTAACGAAGTTGCTTAACATAATTTTTCATGAATATCTCACAAAATTAGGTCGTATGTTAGCAATTACTCCTTCAATAGTGATCTGTAAATCAACTAAATTTGCTGGACGATTGCTGTAAACGAATAATCTAATGTAACCCCAAAGAAAGAAGTCCAAGGGAATTATATCACAGGAACAAGGCGGATAATTTATCGGTATATTTCTTGTAATAATCAAATCACCGAATACACGACGCTTTAAATGATTTGTTTGTTTGAGTTCTTGGGTTAAAACAATTTTGTATGGATGTAAACCAATGTCTTTTCGTAAAATTCGCCACAAAGACAAAGTCTGGGGGATGCCTAGTTCTTGTGAACGTCGAGAAACTGATAGTCTTCACGAACACTTTCACGTACAGCACCATTATTCTCTTCACGTCTCGCATTTATTTATCTCATTGGCACTGTAACATCATGAAGTGTAAAATTTGTTTCAAACTTCTTCACTAAACCTGCAACTGTTCTTTTATCTGGACGATTATGAAAACCAAAAACCAAAAGCACGTACCTTTAGAGTAACAGATCGCGATTTTTCATAATAAATTGGGATTATTTGGAAACGTTGTTGGAATGTGTACCTTTTCAGGATTAAATAGTATACATTGACGAATACAACTGTCAATGTAATAAATAAACAGTGGCTGCGATTCGTGAGTAATGTCCATTTAAAAATGGGGCGTTCTCATTGAAATACCCTTTAACTACGTAAAAGACAATTTACTGAGCAGAAACAAGCTCAAATACGTTTCACAAAAATTACATTCGTGGAATGAACAAAATAACTACTAAGAGCGTGAGAACCATAAACAAGAGTAAAATATAGTAATTTTTAACAACTCTTCTGAATTATGATCAACTACCAAATAGTATTTCCTGAAACAGTTTAGTATGAGTTGGTATTCAGATTGCATGTGTTTTAAAATATACTAACTGACAAAGAAACTGTAACACCCAGAAGGAGCTGTTTAAATTTAAAATTTTTTTTGGTTAAACATAGTATAGCAAGGAGTAAATGATTAAAATTTGGAGAAAAAATCGTGAAGGTTTCTTCATGTAAACATTTTTTGTTACTTAAATATGTAGTCGTTTTTTGCAAATTTTTTGAATTTCACAACAAACCAGCTGCTCGAGGAGATCCAAAGTCGATGTATAATTGTTGTTAAAATGTCTAGAGCACGTGTACGCGGAATTTATGGCCAGCTAAGTGAATTTGAAAGAGGTTGAATTATTGGTCTACGGGAGGCGGGGTTGCCATTTTGAGAAATCGCTAACCGTACGAACAGAAATCCAACTACTGTTATGAGATGTTGTCAAGCGTGGTTTGATAATGGCCAAAATAAAAGAAGAGTAGGCACCGGACGTCGAAAGGGCACAAATGAAGTTCAAGATCGACGTCTAAGACTTATGGCTATTAGAGACCGATTTGCGACAACTCGATCTTTGGCTGACGAGTGGTTAGGAGAACAAGGCCATCTTGTAACTGTCCGAACAGTTTACCGCCGAATAAGGTCTTTTGGACTGCAGCATTATCGACCCCATCTTGTGTTACCTCTGACGGTTGAGCATCGCCGGCAACGATTACAGTGGTGCAGAGAACGTCAACATTGAAATATGGAATGGCATCAGGTCATCGTTTCTGATGAATCTCGATTCTCCTTGGGTGCAAATGATGACCGACGAAGGGTTAGACGACGTCGGGGAGAAAGACGTGAACCTCAGTTTGATATTGAGCGTCATGTACACCGGACAGTAGGCGTTATGGTATGGGGTGCTATTGCACATACAAGTAGGTCATCTTTAGTCTTTATTCGAGGTAACATCACAGCGCTGCGTTACCTTCAAAAAATAGTGGAGTCATATGTTCTCCCTTACCTTAACCGGCTCGAGAATCAAATATTTCAGCAAGATAATGCTCGACATCATGTTGCTAGAGTTAGTTTAAATTCTTTTGAAGCGATCCATGTGAATCTTTTACCATGGCCGCCCAGATCCCCCGATCTTTCGCCCATGGAGCATGTTTGGGACATCATGGATAGAAGGCTTGGAAATTTACCCCAGCCCCCACGGACTTTGGTGGCTCTGAGACATGAACCACAGGTATCTTGGGATAGTATCCCCCAAAAACAAATAGACCATCTAATTGCATCAATACAAAGACGTGTTGGGAAGTGTATAGATAATCGTGGTGGACAAACACATTATTAACAAATTTATTAAAAAAAATTGTAAAGCTTCGTTTTTTTTCTTCAAATTTCAATCATTTACTCTTTGCTATACTATCTATGTTTTACTGAAAAAAAATTTAAAATTCAAATAGCTCCTTCTGGGTGTTGCAGTTTCTTTGTCAGTTAGTAAATATATTAATCAATATTTAATTGGATAAAAATTGAAAGAACGTTTTAGTCTTCATTATCAAAAATTCGATTTCGTAGCTATTCCCTGGATAGATCTTGATTCATTCATAAATACCAGTTTATAATCAACTCCTTTGAGGCGACCAACACTTCAAATGTTTTCTGAACTAGGTAATATCCATACGCAATCCGTCATTAACTGCCGCGCTCACAATTATCTCGTAATAACGATGGTAGGCCAGGATAAATCTTCACTGTTACATTCTTCTCCTGGCATATAATTTCATATGAGGCTCCTCTTGATTTATGAATTCGCTGAATGTGTTCTTTCACAATTTACATCGAACAGAGATCGCTTGTGATTGCCGGAGAAAAATTGCGCATCCTTAATTGAGTTTTGGTATAAGTGTTTCCGTTAGATACGGCCACATTGTCCATATGTCTGAGGTATTTTTACTAGATAGATTAATCGAGTTTCTGAAAGTGGTTTTCACTAGAATATAATGCTTTGTTATTAGTTGCGTGGTGCTTCCTTGATGTGTATGACGGAAGGACAATGCAGGCTTTGAATGGAGTGTTGGAGTCAAATTCTTTACATCGTGACTCATTTCTGAGCTTGTCGGAATGAAATCAAACATGAAATAAGGAAAATATTAGAGGAATTTCGGCCAATATTAAGGGAAGGATAGCAGTGGATCTTTCCGTCATTAAATAGGTTATATTTCGATGACATTTAAGGTTTGAATTCTCAATCGGCTATAAATAGGAAACTAATGAATATTTTATCAAAGTTATGAGTTTATTAGAAAGGCTAAACTTTAAAACTTACGAATAAAAAACAAAATCATTCAAATGACTACCACGACTGGCTACAGTTACACATCCGATCAAACCAAATTTTAAGTACATTCGGAGCTCAATCTTATGAATAGCAACTTTGATTTCGTGTTTCAAGGCATCAAGAAGGCTGAAAAGATGGGTGTTTTATCTGACCTACCTGCCCTCAGGCCTATGGTCACTGCCCCATAAGTAGGGGATTGCGATACGCCTAATCAGCGCTCGACAAAAAACTCGTCACTTCCAGTTCGGCTGTACGACTTGGCTCAGCTTAGAAAGGAAGCATGACCAAAAGAGTTTCGAAACGAGATCACAAAATCAAAAGAAACCAACCACTGAGTCGATAACTGTGGAATCAAAGAAACTAATAGAAGCTACAGAGCAAAATTTCATGGATGCGAACCCATTCCTTGTTGCTTGGCTGTGGTCTAGAGCTATTTATAATAGCAATCTTCGAAATATTTTTCCAAAGTCAATATCCTCTGAAGTTTCATTCTCGGTTAAAAAAGACTAACGAATAAAAAACAAAATCATTCAAATGACTACCAGGACTGGCTACAGTTACACATCCGATCAAACCAAATTTTAAGTACATTCGGAGCTCAATCTTATGAATAGAGACTTTGATTTCGTGTTTCAAGGCATCAAAAAGGTAGAAAAGATGGGTGTTTTATGTGACCTACCTGCCCTCAGGCCTATGCTCACTGCCTCATAAGTCGGGGATTGCGATACGCCTAATCAGCGCTCGACAAAAAACTCGTCACTTCCAGTTCGGCTTCAGTTTCCAAGACATAGGCCCCCACTAGCAAGGGTGAAGCACTATATAAACCTCTTATAACTATGCAGGTTAGCTCCCGAGTTGAAAAAATTCAAATAACACTTCTAGGAATTCTACCAGTTAATGTATTGGCATGAAAGCGGACCTCCAAGTCTGCTCCAAGAGGCAGAAAGTGTGATAAGGGTTACACCTTATGATCGCGGATGGCAATAACCACTCGGAAGAACCCACCATCTTCCAGTTTGGGCTTCAGTTCGAAAACGAAAATCTACAACCGTACGACTGGTAGCAGCGAAGCACTATCCAACCTCTACTGGCTCTGCATGGTCAGTACCCGAGTAGTTTGGGACTTCTTATCTATCCATACGAACGCAGTCCCATGAACCAAGATCGTTTCAAAATTGATGCCTCAATTGATTCTGGTACGAGCACTGTCAATCCGGCCTGTATGTCAAGGCCCACACACCGATCATTTAATTGATCCTGGCTTCAAGCCAGGATAAACGTAGTAGCCGTATCGTCGAGATTAACAAATCGCAAAAACGTCTCGCCATCGATCCTGGTTCAGAACAAGGTCGGTCAAACTGTCAAGTCCTGCTAAACCCTGAAGCATTTCTCAAGATATCCTGAACATGAGTGTCTACGAACAGATAGAAGGCATGGCTTCCTAGTCCAGCATGCAGACTGTCAACCACGGCCCCCTGGAGTCCAACAACAATTGGGTGGCCAGATCGTACGAATACTTCCCGAGGACCTCCACCCTCCCGAGGTAACGCAGTATGCTACATAACGCACTCGGTCATTGGACTGAAAAATCTGGAGATTTACTGCAATAGGGCAGAGTACGTTAGTTTTAAGGGAAAGGTCCTGTGCTGCGACGGACTCCCGTGTCCCTGAGTAGCGACTCAGCCCTCCATTGCACCTTTACGGTGAAACTAGGGCCCCATTCGGTCGATCTTTTACCACACGGGTCCAGTGACTGGCGCAAATGGCATTAGTTTAGGTATCAAGATTTAACCCTCCATTTCACCGGGATGAAACTAGGGTCAAAGTCAAGACGAGCGCTCCCAGCGTGATGAGCTGGGCCATGAGAGGCGCTCACACCCTCTAGTCCGGCAGCTTTCAACCACTTTCCCCTAAGAAACCTATGAGCCGGAGAGGAAAACACTTGTGGCATCGTTCTACGTGGAAAAAATTATAGAGTTAGTGCTGGGATATGCCGCGGGAATGCATTCCCTTGCAATTTGAGGGCCTTGGAACCCAGACCTTTTTGAAGCTAGCTAGGGTAATGATTGCAACACCTGTCAGTACTATATGAATCAGTGCACGCTAAGACAGTACTCCAAAACACCGTTCACAGAAGTCCTGAACATCGTCCCTTTCAACCTACGGTAATCGCCGTGTATACGAAACTGGAGAAAAACTCTAATTGATGAAGCCATCGTCTACAATAAATTCCAAGCCGAATCATTGCAGAATTTACCATCAAAATACATGCTATATCAAGGAGCTGTAGCTTACTGATTTTTGCACAAGTACCACGTGGCCCAGCTTAGGAAGGAAGCATGACCAAAAGAGTCTCAAAACGAGATCACAAAATCAACTACTAAGAAACCAACCACAGAGTCGATAACTGTGGAATCAAAGAAACTAATAGAAGCTGCAGAGCAAAATTTCATGGATGCGAACCCATTCCTTGTTGCTTGGCTGTGGTCTAGAGCTATTTATGATCTTATAATAGTAATCTTCGAAATATCTTTCCAAAGTCAATATCCTCTGAAGTTTTATTCTCGGTTAATGCTGAGCGTTGGAGTAATTCTAAGCCATCTTAATGAGTGTTATAGACGTTAAGACACCCACAATACGATTTCTGTACGAGTTTCTATCGATTATCATGCTGTCGATAGTTATGACAACTTAAATGGTAGATAATAACGTACCGTGAACATTAAACCGGTGTCGACACGGAAAAATTTATAATGGGAATGAGTTATTTTGACACTCGGGCACCGCATCTGATGCGAAAAGTATTCGATTTGCGGTCTAGGAGGCATTGGACTGAAACGAGATGAAATGGATAGTTGCATTTTGAACGGTCGGCATTTGGTCTTTTGGTTTCTCCGGAAATGGAGAAATAATGAAGATGATCAATGGAAGCGGCTTTTGTGTCGAATTTTGTTCGAGGATTCCTTGAAACTGATCACGAAATAAACTATTTTAATCAATCATCTGGACAATTTCAGTACGCATGCATCAGTATAATTTTTTCCACCTATATCTATAAAAACAATGCTAATCACCGAGTTCAATGAAGAGAATAATAAAATTTGGGAAAACTCACAATATTCACGATTATCCACCGAACATCATCCGTTTCAGTCTATTTTGATTGTATACATAACAAATTCTATTCCCAAAAATGCTTTATATAGAATTAGAACTACACGAATTATAAGGGAATTTTATGAATAGTTTGCGAAAAAATTTAGGGGGAGATTTCTTGTCAAAAAATAAGGTGGGTCTTTCATATAAACTTTATTTTTTTGAGCCCCCACCTGCTTAGTTACAGCTGCCTAAAAATGGAGCTCGAGAAACTATTTTTAATTTTTTTTTGAAAAGCAGAAAACTGACAATAATTATAACTGAATCAAAGTTAATCAAAACTAGTCAGTTGTTATAACAAAATAACATCTGCCTTCTAGATAAATTCTAATTCGGATAAAATTCCAGCCTCTAGGATTCACGCTACCATGTTGATAATTTTTTTTCTCAAAATCCTTGAATTTTAGCAAGAAATTACAAGAGATCTCATTTGTTTACAATGGATCAAGCTATCAAAAATCAATTTTCTTATTGTAAAATAGGAAAATTGAAAAAAAGTTTATTGCAAAAAAAGGTTTTGGGTGTGGCTTTTTCTACCCCTTGCAATCATAGAGAAACACTACCAAAAATTTTGTTGGGTGCCTTCTAGCCCTTGTTAGTTTCTTGATTTTCAAGTAAAAAATCAAAAACTGTTTTTCGGGCGCCGTCTTAAGGGGGCTGTTACTTAACAGGGGGGACTCAAAAAAATATAGTTTATATGAAAGACCCAGCCTTTTTTTGACGAGGAATCACCCCTTGAATATTTTCGCTATTTTAACATGAAATATTTATATCAAAGTGAAATGAGTCTAACTAATGAATGCCTTTCATACATTTAAATGATATGAAATAACTATGTAGTATCTTTGATAAATATCTTATAATATTTTATATATTTCCATACAGATCATTGCCTCAGTAACACTGTTCTATGACACCAAATATATAATAATCAGAAGCAAAAGTCAGCGAAGTAATTCAACATAAAAAACATAAACCAAAAACAATATTGAATATGAACATATTTCGTTCTATTGAAACTTATCAGTAATCTCCAATTTAAACTAGGACCATATTTAGATTCGATACAACTTTGTTTTTGATTTGCTTTTTGCTTAGGCAAGGATTTTCCACTGCTGATTCAGGTTCATTACTTTCACTGCTTTCAAGATGGGAACATATTATATTATTGTTATTAATATATACTCCTAGATATTCTGTGAAGATCCCTCAGAAGGTTTTTGGAGCTTGTGCGAGTTAGGATTTCAGTTGTGTTCTGGGTAGGCTTTGTTACTGCGATCTTGCGCCACTTTAGGACACCATCTTAATTTTCGACACAATAGTCACCTAAATAGTGAAAATTTCTTTCCCACCTGAACAGGAGTCAAACCGACAACCTTACAATTACGAGCCCTATACTCTAACACTGAGCTGTTGGCGTTCTAATAGGTATAAAAATTTGATATGATAGTTTACTTTAGGACACCATCTTAATTTTCGACACAATAGTCACCTAAATAGTGAAAATTTCTTTCCCACCTGAACAGGAGTCAAACCGACAACCTTACAATTACGAGCCCTATACTCTAACACTGAGCTGTTGGCGTTCTAATAGGTATAAAAATTTGATATGATAGTCATAGTTATTTATTTGGATTATGTTTATTTTGCTAAAATATTTCGCTGATCATTTGATTTTGATGATTACTAGTCAGTTGATTAAATTTAAAATTTGTCATTGAACCGTGTTTCTGAGGTCATAATCTGTATCGAAAGATATATAAAATATCGTCAAATATTTACTGAAGGAACAACATAGTAATTTCAGAATATTTCAATGCTCAGAAAGCCTTTATTAGTAAGACCCATTTAACTTTAAATCGATTTCATTTCAATGATATTATGTAGAACTAAGTTTTCTTACCAGTCATAAAATATTGAACGGTGGGTTTTCTTAACTAATTATTTTTCAATAGGAACTTTCTAACTCACGGGTCATATTATTTAATGTAATTGATTTCTTATGTAAAATCCATAACATAACCTTTTGTGCAGTTTTAAGTTGTCTGAAAGTGATTAAGTAAAATTCTGTTACTCCGGTTGCACAAATATGCAAAAATTTAAATTTTTCGGGTGATAAGATATAATAAGATAAGATGTAATATTTAGAACTGGTGGTACTAATGACCAGGCACCTAACAGTACCTGTTGGAACAGTTCCACATTGAACAAAAAAACTTTCTGTTATTCCAATAGTCCATAAGCCAAGAGTTTGACTACTATTTGTATTTCTTCATATTATATTTACATTTCAACTGATATATCTTTTGGTTACGATATTATATTCAAAGATGATCAATAAATACTAACTGCATTCCTTCTCATTGTCAGAGTGAAATGTCATAACAGCGTTCGCCATCAGACAAATTAACAAATTGCCTACACGAAGCAGGGTTTCATTATTCCTCACTTCTGACAGATACTGCCCCTCCATCTCAAGATTAATGGCCGATCAGATCTCAATTCAGAGCGGAAACGGAGATTGAGAATTATAATGAAAAATCCCCATGACAGAAGGAACCTACGATCCCCTCCAAGATTTCCATTCAGAGTGGAAGAACTACAATAAAATACGTCTGTAAAATATGTGATGATAGCACGTAGTTCGCGATAGCTCGCAGGATAGCACCTGAGCTTTATGGGGGAGCTGTGTGCAATAATATTTCAATCCCTGCCGGCGTCACATGGTGTGCTGGATGACATCCATCAAGAGGGGTGAGAGATTATAGATTGCCCCCTGTAACCTCCAAGAATGCCGGAATGCGTCTTTGTTATGCCTGTAGGAGATTGCCGATGATATAACACGTCGTTCATTTTGAATTATTCGATGGCAAGCAAGAGATGTTTTGAATGTTCATAAACACTACAGCGTTAAACAAATGATTGGAATCGGTCAATGAAAAAAAAATATAAACTACTCATCCAAATTTATTGTATCTCTACATTAACCTCTTCCGAAATAATGAATTTCAATTACAATGTTTCTTGTTCTATATTTTTATCCAGTGTAAAATCATAAAACACACTTGAAATGAACTGAAAAAATAAAGCACTGTGAACAAACTAAAATACAGATTACTCTCAAATTTCGCGTGAGTGTAGAATTAAGCTGTGCCAACTCAGGGGCGAAAAAATTTCAAAAATGTTTTCAGGTAGGCCTTCTAGATGATCAGTTTTGAGTACTTTCTCGAAATAATGAAAAATGAGTGAGTTTTCAATTGATGAAAATTGTACGGTTTTTTTTGCCTTGGGGAATATGCATCTGTGTTCTGTTTTCCGAAATTTGCTTCTGATGTCTATTCTAATCAAGAGAATAGCCTTCTCCTGATATTATCCTGAGACCTCTAGATCTCCTAAGAAGACCACTCAGAAGCATAAGTGTAGCTTATGCGAACTAAGAAAACAGTTGTATTCTGGTTATGCTTTAGAGCTGTTTTCTTTGGCCAGCTAAGACGCAACTCTGTTGATTTTCGATCTAACAGTGATATGGTATCTGGCTATTGTTGTATCGTACGTTGCAAACAAATCATTCTGAAATGGTTTGAACTCAATTGATTCAGCAGACCTAGATGAAAGATATGACAAAAGAATATACATACAATACAACTAAATGAAAATCTAGGGATACTGAAAATGATGCGACAATAGTGAAACTATAGGAAAACAAAAAACTCTATAACGTAGTGTAGTATCTAATTGAGCTTAATCATTAATCAGAAATGAACTAATGGAAAGAAGAATTTTATTAGTCAAATTCTCAGGTAACAACAAATATTCTCATCAAAAAGAATACAAAATTGTGCCGGAAAAAGGTATTCACGATTTTTGAAATAGTTTTGATCCTCAAAATGTCTCTGCAAATCCAATGTATATAATATTGGACTGAGATTCAGCGATTAAGAGGGCCATTATTAAAGGAAGCTCCTCGTCATTTTTGCTTTGTGTGTAGGCAAATTATCGTGCATGAGACAAGTATTTGGTCCAACACAATTTCTGTATGCAAGCAACACAGGTTCAAATAAGGCATTTTCAAACAAATCACTTATCTGAAAGTACTATAGGAATGTTACATCCATTTGCAATTTCTTACAACTTCAACACCGGCTCTGAGTTGAAATTCAGTTCAATTATAGGAAAATTTTCATCGACTCAATTTATACCTTGAAAGTGCAGTTTTGTGAATATAGAGATAGTTTCAAGTAATATTGTGATCGGTCTCGACATGTTCAGCTGAAAATGATGAATAAAATTTGAAAGCCTTATATAGTAAATGAACATAATGAGTTCAACATCAGTTTATTTACGCCATTTCATATCTAGGGTAGACCATTTAAAATTTGCATTTTTGGTATAAATGAAAAAACTTATGAATATTCTTACAGAGTTATCAGTTTATTAGAAAGGTTGAACCATGACATTTATGAAAGGAAACTAATATCATTCAAATGACAGCCACGACTGGTCATAAAGTACCCCACCCGATCAACTCAATTTTTCAGTGCATTGTTGATTGTTTGAAGCTCAATTTCATGAATGGTAACTTTTATTTTGTGTTTAAAGGTATAAGTCGTTTCTGGGGCGTAACACTTATCTTTAACGGTTCTCCACAAAAAATAGTCATAGGTGAAAATGAGCTCCATCGGTAAAGATTATTTTTCTTGAAAAATACTCATCTTCGTCGTGATCATTCGCCCATTAAGCGAAGTGGAAACGCATCAGATAGTCACGAAGCTTGACTTTTTGCACCAGTTGAACTTTTCAAGTCTTCATGCTAAAGTATTTATGCGAAATTCTCCT
The DNA here is from genome assembly GCA_034642435.1 of Megalocaria dilatata. Lineage (NCBI taxonomy): Eukaryota > Metazoa > Arthropoda > Insecta > Coleoptera > Coccinellidae > Megalocaria > Megalocaria dilatata. The sequence goes on along the minus strand of CM067856.1, from coordinate 39,950,204 downwards.
CAGAGAAGTGCGAGAAGTGTTCAGTTCTTGAATTCGAAAACGAGTTGATGTTGATGGAACTCCAGTCAAATTCTGGGCCACAGCAGCAATGTTTTCGGGTATGCTCACTGAACGAGAACGTGAACGGGTTGTTTTATCAAACAACGATCCAGTTTTCATGAACAAATTGATCCACAAATTACCGTGAGGGCATTTCATTTCTATTGAATTCTCTACATAAATTTCAGTTTGGATAGAAGAATCAGCACTTTGGATGTTGTTTTTTATATTCACCGGTTTTTTTTCAATCGTAAATTGACCCATTTCGTCAATGCCAAATATAAGACAATTTTGTTGTCAAAACACGAATGACAGGAGTGTGGTCAGGCTCGAAATAACTACTACTGTAAATGCGAACGCTAGATGCCTATACTCCATTTAGTAAAAATTAGTATCGGGTGTTTTTTTTAGAGTGATAGAAGTTTCGATAGGAATAACTGTGATTTAACAGAAGGTAAAAGCCATGTTGTTTTGACATTTCTGTTCAGTAAGCATTGAAAAATTATCATGGAAAGACTCAACAACGTTTACAAATTGTTGAAATTTGATTTCAAAATCAGTGTTCTATTTGCCAAACTTATAGAGCACCTTGTAAAATTTATGGTTTACATAAAAGCCCATCAGAGCAGCTTATTCGTCGAACTATTGATACATTTCGGACAACATTTTCTTTACTCGATGCAACAACAACAAGACAAATAACTGTACGTACAGAAGAAAATATCGCTGCTTTAAGTCATAGTGTTAATGATGATCCAGATTTGTCTATTCGTCTACGTTCACAACAAGTAACTCTGTGCATTCACCACATGGAAAATTTTGCGTATAGATCTTGGTCTACACCCATACAAGATCCAACTGGTTCAAGAATTCAAGCTATTCACTTGAATAGGTCATAATAATAATAAGGTTAATAAGCGTCGTTTGTTTGCTGATTGGACCCTAGAACAGCTTGAAGTTGATCCACTTTTTTATCGTAAAATTGTGTTCAGTGATTAAGCTCATTTCTGGTTGAGGGGCTATGTAAACAAGCAAAATTGCCGTATATGGAGTGAAAAAAATTCTCAAAAAGTTCTGCAGGTTCCATTGCATCCTGAAAAATGCACTGTATGGTTTGTTTTACACGCTGGAGGCATCATCAGTCCATATTTCTTCAAAAACGATGCTGGGGCTAATGTTACAGTGAATGGTGCTCGTTACAGATCGATGATCAATGATTATTTGTTTCAGAATTTGAATGGTATCGTCCCAGAAGTGTTTTGGTTCCAACAAGTTGGTGCTACACCTCATACTGCTACCGTAACAATAGATTTATTGCAAGAAAAATTTGGCGATAACATTATTTCGAGAAATGGTCCAATTAATTGGCCTCCAAGATCATGCCACATAACTCCACTTGATTATTTTCTTTGGGGTTATGTCCTGTCATTGGTTTATGCTGATAAACCAGAATCGAGATGCTTTGGAAGCCAACATAACTCGTGTTATTGATGAAGTAAGGCCTGAATTACTCGAAAAAATGGTCCAAAATTGGTCTGGTTGAATGCGGTTCCTCAATTATTTTTAAAACATTAATGTCATAAAATTATCTTTCTATTATAATAAAAAAAATTGGCTTCAATCTTAATTTAAAGTCCTATCACTCTTAAAAAATACTCCATATAAGCCAGAAGATTATCAATTTCCGAAATATATTCTTGAGTACTTAACATATCTGCCAGGAAATCATAACTCGACCTGCAACTTTCGTCTTGGTTGTATGCTGCACTGCTTCATGCACAGTCACCAACACCTAGGATAAAATTAATCCGTACACCAACATTGCAAAACTGGTAATTATCGTCCACCAGCATCATTCTTCTCTCAAGAAACGAATCACAGATTGGCAGCCGATATTCCTGTTCCCATTCATCATTACTAGGGGGCGCTAAGTCCCACCGCTTACTCCCCAACGCGTTTCCCTTATTATCTAGAAGATTGCACAAGATAAAGCACGTCATGCATTTCGAATGTGCTAATGACATGGACTGAGATGAGTCTGCGTTACGCTTGTCTTGCACTGATAATGCCGGGGTACGTTATGATTGATGCGCCGGTGCTTTGGCGTTCTCCACGGAGATGCTGGGACGAGGAATGTGAATAAATTTGATATGTAAGGGTAATTTTGGATAATTATAGTTATCAACGCTCGCGAAATGTGACTGCTGTCTTGATTATCGCGGTGGTGTTATGCTGGCGCATTTGATGGCATATTTTAGACGGATGCCGCGTGGTACAAGTGGAGGAAATTGGTTTTTGCTTCTTGGAGAAGTTCTTGAAATCAGAATAAATGAAATTTTAGCGAAGATGATATAAAAAGAAGGAAACAAGTCCAGATATAAAGAAAAGAGATTTCACACAATGGTTAATTTTCTATTGTCGAGTATTCTTTATTTGTTTGACGACATCAAGCAGTACTACAAATTGAGTGAAAAGATCTGTAATTCTAGATCGGCAGTTTAAAGTTCTGAGCATTTGAAGTCGAGGTGTATTTTAGTTCAATCACTGAAGTTCATCATTCAAAAAAAGTTGTATGGAAGTGAAATAATACAATGTTTTTATTCATTGTACCTTCTAAGGTTTGATTTTCTTCCTGAAAATGTTTGAAAGTCCTTTCACGCTTCAATTGGATCTTTTGATTATCCTGTTATTTTCCTTGTGGTGTAATAATACAGAAATATAACATCTAAAAAGCTTTACTACGATGCTGAGCAGAAGAGAAGAATGGAAAAGGCAATCCAAACTTCCAGAAAAAATACCATCAATGGTAAACAGACGGTTTAAGAATCACAACAGTAGCTGGCGCTCGAGTGTCTGGGTAGGTACCAAATTCTCACTACAATTATTAGTCTCATCAGAATTGTGATATACCTATCCACTCTGATCGACAAGTTGCTTCTAAGGCTTTAAGCTCCTATATCGTTGATTCAAAACTCAGATGGGAGTGCTGCAGAAAACTGAATAAAGTAGATTAACAAAAAGTAGGGTCAAACGAGGATCAGAGGACATGAGGAAACTAATGCACTTGCTAGATCAGGAGCACCGACGCACCTATAAGCTGGATCACTCCAAAAACTACGATACTGCAAGATCCAAAAAGCACTAGGGTCTCAATATGAACATACTTCACCCCACTGGCTTGCTTATTGTGAATTGCCGCCACATTTGATGAGAATAGGTTAAGCAGATAATGACGAATGCACATTCGGTGGGGAGGAGGAAGAAATAACGGATCACCTTATTATAGAATGATTCGCGATTACAAGCTAATGCAAAAAAAGGTTTAGACAAGACACCCGTAGAATACCTTTCTGAAGCCATCCCAGATACTGGAATTCGTCAGAACTTTGAAAATGAAATGCGAGCTGTAGTAAAGCTTCAATGTTGCGGTGCGAAGTAACCCCATTCAAATCTTTAAACTATACTAGACATAGTTTACTGAAACTAATCCCCTGAAACATAACTTTCCTAAAAGTATTAGTTAGATATACATATTATTTAGAATATTCACAATTCGTTCATCCAGTGTATACGCTGTTTCTCCGAATTTATTGGAGAACAGTTTTGAAAACTTGTTAAGGAAAGCTTAACTTTTTCATATCCTTCATATACATGTCCTGATCGCATGATTTTAGTTTAGTTTAGATACACATAAACTATAGAATTTGGACATATCAAATTCAGTGTGATTATTTTGAAATTGATATTTTTATTTCTCAAACACACTTGTGTGATATTATGTTATTTGAGTCTCAATAGGCCTAGGCCTCGACTCTTCTTTTTTATTAATAATAATGATAATTATATTATTCAAATATTTTAATATCTAGATATATATTCTGTTAGCCTTCTACATATTTAATTTCAAAAAATTATATTCCATATAACTTCAAGAATTAAATTAATGTCAGTACTACTTATATCAAACGACAAATAAGATAAACATTCATTATAAGACATCCAAATGATATAACAAAATTGTTAAAAAAATCCTATAAATTAAATATTTTGAGTAGACAAAATTTTGTTTCTGCTCATCCCCCTTATGAAAACAGATATTTTTCAAAAATGTTTTACATAATCTTAAGAATTTCATCATAAATCTATCTCAATTAGAATATTCAATATTATTGGATATCTAACTAAGTCAGTTTTTAGAAAATCTCAAGATATGTAAAAACATTACTAAAAAACAAGTTTTAAGAGAGACTATGCTTCGTCAATACTCAATCATATTCATATTCAATAAAATATAACATCAACCAACAAAAAATATTTTCTCACCTTTTAACAATTCAGAAAGCTTCTTGGTAAATGAATACTGAAAAATTTTAATGGAGTGTAATGAAATAGTTCTGTGGTTACCATTGATCTAAAAGAATGAAAGGCAATTTAACGGCCTCGGTTATAGCACAAGGACCATCTGTATAAAGAAAGTTAAAGAAACCAAATAATTATATATTATGAATAAATTAGATCAATGGTGAACCACATAACTATTAATGTCGAGTTAACATTACACTCCATTTAAATTTTTCAGTATTCATACCCCAAAAAGGTTTCTGAATTGTTAAAAGGTGAAAAATATATTTTGTTGAATGATGTTATATTTTATTGAATATGAATATGATTTAGTACTGACCAAGCAAAGTCTCTCTTAAAACTCGTTTTTTAGTAATGTTTTTACATATCTTGAGATTTTCTAAAAAATAACTTCGTTAGATATGCAATAATATTGAATATTCTAAGTAAGATAGTTTCATGATGAAATTCTTAAGATTATGTTAAACATTTTTTAAAGATATCTGTTTTCATAAGGGAAATGAGCAGAAATAAACTACCGTCCACTCGAAATATTTAATTTATAGAATTTTTGACAATTTACTACTCTGTCAAGAAAGTACCGGGAATTTTCAATTAAAACAACATTTTTACATTTAATCGTCAAAATTTATTGGGTCGCCTTCAAAATAGGCTCCATTTGCTCCGATACATCTATGCCAACGGCACTTCCAATTATCGAAACATTTTTTATAGGCGCTTTCCGGGATGGACTTTAGCTCTCGCGCCGAATTTTGTTTTATGGCTTCAATCGACTCAAAACGGGTGCCACGAAGGGGCAATTTTAGTTTTGGGAAGAGGAAAAAGTCGCAGGAAGCCAAATCCGGTGAATACGGTGGTTGCTGAAGCACGTTTGTTGAGTTTTTGGCGAGAAAGTCAGTCACAATCGTAGCTCGGTGAGAAGGCGCGTTATCGTCATGCAAAATCCATGAGTTTTTTCGCCCACAAATTTGGCCGCTTCTTACGGATACGCTCACGCAAACGTTTCATAACGCCTAGGTAATACTCCTTGTTTACCGTCTGACCCTCTGGAACGAATTCGTAGTGCACCACGCCACGGATATCGAAGAAAACAATGAGCATCACCTTCATTTTCGAGCGGCTTTGGCGTGTTTTTTTCGGTTTCGGCTCATTTTTTGCCACCCATTCCGATGATTGCTGGCTTGTTTGCATATCGTACTCGTAGACCCAGGTCTCATCACCAGTTATAATGCGTTCCATGAATGTAGAATCGGAATTACAGCGATCCAGCATGTCTGAAGCAACCTGTTCGCGATGACGTTTTTGAAGAAAATTCAGGTCTTTCGGTACGAGTCGTGCGGCCACCTTTCTCATGCCCAAAATATCAATCGAAATCGTACGTGCGGACTCGTGGGATATCTTAAGATCATGTGCTATCTCTCTCAAGCTGGTACGACGGTTTTCCAGCACCCTTTCCTTAATTTTATCGACTTTATCTTCGATCGAAGCCGTCGATGGGCGACCACTCCACGACCGTCTTTGAAGGCTCTGTACCACTGATATGCACGAGTTTTCGATAGAGCATTATCACAAACGGCCTTTTGCAACATTTTCAATGCATCGGCACACGAAAATTCATTTGCAACACAAAACTTTAAACAAATTCTTTGCTCAACGTAATCACCCATAGTAAAAATCGGCACGCACTCTGACATCGACTGACTTAATCAGCTGTTGCAAACACACTAGTTGAGAGATCCCGCTCAAGCTTGGCATAGTAATTAAGGACAGTGGTACCAACCTAGGAAAAAAAAATTTCACCTGCCTCATTGCCCCGCCAGATTTAAATCGATAATTCCCGGTACTTTCTTGACAGAATGTATATTTATTGTATTTTGTTATATCATTTGGATGTCTTATAATGAATGTTTATTTTATATTTCGTTTGATATAAGTAGTACTTATATCAAATATATTATGCATATATGACATATATGACATTAATTTAATTCCTGAAGTTATATTAAATATAATTTTTTGGAATTAAATATGTAGAAGGCTAACAGAATATATCTGTAAATATTAAAATATTTGAATCATTTTATATACCTTCTATCAAGTATAAACCTCCATTTATTTCAATAATAATAAATCCGATTATTTCGATGTTTGATTGCTGAACTATTTTATTACAGATAATAACTGGATTTTCTCTGAAGTCTCTACAGATTTAAAGTACAAAGATCTCTTAAACTTAAGTTAAGTCTCAAATTCTATGTGGAACTTCTTTTGGTGATGAAATTCGTTATTCCTGAATATGCAATTGAAACAAATTTGTCTTGGATAATGGATCTGGATGCTTGTGCTCAACACTTTAAACTATGACTGATGCCACAATGCTGAAGAAAATCGAGCATCGTGCTGTTATGAAGTTCCTCACTAAATAAGGAAAAAATCAAAAATCATTCATGAAGAGATGATTGCTGTTACCAAGACTGTGCCCTGTCGTTATTCACCGTTCAAAAGTGATCAAGTGAATTCAAAAGAGGCAGAGAAAGCATTGAACACGATCCTAGCTCGGGCGGGCCCAACAGAATAAAAATGTGAAAAAAGTAGAAAAGCTGCTACTTGAAGATGCAAGAATAAAAATAATGATGTTAGCAGAGATGACAAAGCTATCCTTGGGTACCATGCATGATCATCTTAACCTCGCAAAGATCAGTACACGATAGGTACCGAAAATACTCAAAGCACCTCATAAGCAAATGCGAGTCGATTGCTGTAACAAGTTTTTAGAGCTCTGTGGAGGATACCCATCGACTATTTTCAATGGGCTCGTTACGGGGGATGAGACGTCACTATGACCCTGGGCGAAACAAGAGTCTATGCAGTAGACTGAAAAGGGTGGACAGCCCCCAAAGAAGTTTTAAGTCACCCTACCTGCTGAAAAAATAATGGTTGCGGACTTTTGGGATTCTGAAGGTATTTTATTGATAGAATACACTGAAAAAGTTGAAAGCATCACAGCAGCATCATACGCAACCGCTTTGCGTGATTTAGTAGAAGCAGTTAAAGGAAAAAAGCGAGGAAAACTCAGAGCGGAGGTCTGGCTGCTTCACGACAACACGCTGGTGTACAAGCCCCGTATGGCGAAGGCTGCTGTGCGGGAATGAGGCTTCGAAAAAATGACTCATCCTCCGTACAATCCAAACTTGAGCCCCAGTGACTACTACCTATTCCCAAATGTGAAAAGATATCTTCGTGGAAAACGATTTTCCTACTATAAAGAAATGAAGGTAGCGATTCATATCTAGTTTGAGGAGAAGCCGGAAGAATATTTTTTACAAGGTTTAAAGATGTTTATTTCTCCATCTAACAAATGCATTCAAGTTCTAGGAGACAACATTGAAAAATAGAGATTTTCCAGAATTTTCCGAGAATTCTTTCATGTCTATACAGAGAATATATTAAACACCCCTCCTGATCTCGACGGTAGGTACAACAAATCCTCAAAATGATGATAACATGTTCTCCTAAGGATAATGATAGAATGCTCTTGATTTTCCTACAGATACGTGGTGTAAACCCAAAGGTTGTTCTTTTTATCTGCCAGGATTAATTTATTTTGAATTTTTATAATTTGTGACTCTTATATGGGCGATTATTATTGATTTATCTTCATAACTTCTACTACTTGTGTATCAATGCAAAAACAGTATAAGTTCCCCATACCAAATTTATGAAAAAAATAATATTTTCATCAGAAAACCTTTAAACGTTTAGTTGTTTACTTAGTTAACCAGTAAGCGCTGGTATCGGGTGTTTTTTTTTTTGAGTGATAGAACTTTAAATTGAAATAAAACACATTTAAATTAATATTGAAGCTAAAGTTCATTTCATTTGAATGAGAATTTTATGACGTTTATGTTTTAAAAATAGTTTCCGGCATATGTCCACCACGACTAGCTCTGAGGAACCGCATTCGACCAGACCAATTTTGCATCACTTTTTCGAGCAATTCAGGCCTTATTTCATTCATAACACGAGTTATGTTGGCTTCCAAAGCTTCTATTGTTTCTGGTTTATCAGCATAAACCAATGACTTGACATAATCCCAAAGAAAATAATTCAGTGGAGTTATGTCGCATGATCTTGGACCAATTAATTGGATCATTTCTCGAAATAATGTTATCACCATATCTTTCTTTCAACAAATCAATTGTTACGGTAGCAGCATGGGGTGTAGCACCATCTTGTTGAAAACAAAACACTTCTGGGTCGATACCATTCAAATTTTGAAACAAATAATCATGGATCATCGATCTGTAACGAGCACCATTCACTGTAACATTAGCTCCAGCATCGTTTTCAAAAAATATGGAACGATGATGCCTCCAGCGTGTAACGCACACCATACTGTATTTTTCAGGATGCAATGGAACCTGCAGAACTTCTTGAGGATTGTTCTAGGGCCCACAAACGACGCTTATTATGGTCAAGTGGCTTTAGTTCTTGAACCAGTTGGATCTTGTATGGGTGTAGACCAAGATCTACGCAAAATTTTCCATGTGGTGGATGCACAGAGTCCAACTCTTTGTGAACGTCGACGAATAGACAAATCTGGATCATCATAAACACTATGACTTACAGCAGCGATATTTTCTTCTGTACGTACAGTTCTTTGTCTGGTTGATGTTGTTGCATCCAGCAGAGAAAATGTTGTCCGAAATCTATGGATATTTCGACGAATAAGCTTCTCTGATGGACGATTATGTAAACCATAAATTTCACGATGTGCTCTAAAAGTTTGGCGAATAGAACACTGATTTTGAAAATAAATTTCAACAATTTGTAAACGTTGTTACGGCGTGAGTCTTTCCTTCATAATTTGTAAATGCTTGCCGTACAGAAATGTCAAAACAACATGGCTTCTACCTTCTGTAAAATCACAGTTTCTAAAAAAAAACACCCGACATATTGAACGGTACATTATGGTTATGAATGTGTCTAATCCGCGAATCATAAATTAAAGGATATTCCATTTTAAAAATTACAGATAAATATGAGACTAGTGAAAACCAAAAAAAAGGAAATTATTACTGAAAATTGATTTAATCTACAGAAAAGAATGATAATACAAAAACCTTCTTTTATGGTAACAGTCAATCTATCTTCTTAGAATGAAATAAGGAATTACTTTGTTTTCTATCACTTTTTATTATAACTGATATACAGTGACTCGAGTTTCGTAGTGTTTACTACATTTTCAAACTGAACGAACAAATTAGATCTCAACTATTATATATGGGGATTGCAGGCTTCGGCAGAGCTTCGAAGAGAGGGGTTTTCCAAAGTTCCGTCTGTTCGTTAAGTAGTTTTATTATTGGTACGTGCTTTTTATATTTTTCAATTTCTATGGATTCCAGGATGTCAAGTTTTTTCCCTTTCGCTTCCACGTGCAAGATAACAAGGTTGTTCAATTCTGGGAAGGTGTGATCTGTAGTAAAGAAATGGTTCGCAAAATTGGAATTATTCTTCCGGTTCCTAAAAGCAGATTGATGCTCTTTGTACCTTTCATGGAAAGGTCGGCCCGTTTGTCCTATATACACACTATTACACTCTTGACAACTTAATTTATAGACTCCAGAATTATTCAGTCGGTTCACTTTGTCTTTCGGATCAAAAAAGAGATTAGAAATTTTATGGGAGGGTGTGAAAGCTGTTACTATGTTAATTTTTGATAAAATTCGAGCTATTTTTTGTGAAATTGGTCCAAAATATGTTAGTTTTATAAATTTATTGTTATTATGATCTGATTTGGAGATGGGGTCAATTTGTTTACGAATTAGTTGCTTCTGTTTTATGTTTATGATGGAATTTATAGTTTTGGTTTCGAACTGATTTTTTGTGGCTATTTGTCTGATTGTATTCAATTCCCTCTTTAACGTAATATTATCTAAATGAATTGAAAATGCTCTATGTACCATTGATCTATAAGCAGCTAGTTTATGATTGATCGGATGGTTTGAAAAATTTGGTATTGTTGTATCAGTTGATGTGGGTTTTCTATATATATCAAAGGAAATTTCATTATTACTGTTAATTAAAGTTATGTCCAGAAAATTTATTTTATTATCGAATTGTGTTTCCATGGTGAATTTGACCTTATTGTGCAAACTATTGAGATATTCTAATGTTTCATTTAATTCTGAATGTGTTCCGCAGAAGCAAGCCAATATATCGTCTATATACCTGTACCAAAAATAGTTGAGATCTAATTTGTTCGTTCAGTTTGAAAATGTAGTAAACACTACGAAACTCGAGTCACTGTATATCAGTTATAATAAAAAGTGATAGAAAACAAAGTAATTCCTTATTTCATTCCATTAAAATGAACTATCACAAAGTAACGGACTACTCCATCCAATATCTTCTTAGAGATCATCATAACCGTCATCGTCACTACGCTCTTTTTCCTTTTGTAATGATTAACTAGTTTAACTACTTACTAACTTACTCATCAATTTTCCCAATCAAAAAAGAAACGACTCAAACCACGGTCACCTAATTTGGTTAACTGCGTCGAAGTTCTGAATTATTTCCCAATAAATTATTCAAGGAACCCAGCATCCAAATCTAATGGGGCAAGTCCTTTCCGCCTCCGTTCGAATTAATTCATTTGTAGCAGTTGTCTGACTAATTGGAGTAGATCGTAAAACTATCCTCCCACTGTTGAGCTTGTGGATTTATGCCCGCACGTTGAAATGTATGTCTTACAGTTTTGATGGAATCACTAAACGACCAATGAAATGTTGCAGAATGTCGTTTTATATAGTGGCATTAGGGAGCGTATGGTGCGTAGCTAAACGCTGTTTCAGCTTGATGGAGGGTTAACACACGATGAAGTGGCAAAGCACAATTGCGAAAGTACAGTATCTTTAGAAGGATATTTTAAATAAGCAAATAAAGGATAATAGGGTTAGGACAGCTTTTTCAGAATCACAATACGTCAATAATGCGATGTTTCGTCTATATATTTAGACTTCATCACAGCTAAAGATGTACAACAAAATATTACAAAATATTCAACACATACTAGAGACTCGCCCAGAATTAATTGTTGAAGGCTAATGGTGTAAAAAACTCATTGAATATACAGTGCATGCATGAAATTGAGTCAATATTAACAAACCCAAATAATAAAATTGTCAAAGAACAATACATCAGAGATCATAATGCTTGAAAAATAATAATATCGAAAATTGAAGATACTTGAGATACAATAACCTAAAATGAAATCCTAGTATACCGTTCAGTGAAACCATAAAATTAGTTGATGATTTATTACTCCAAAAACGTACTAATCCTGTTGTAAAAACAGAAATTTTAGACGCCTTGAACGTTTACCTAGATCAAAATTACTTTATGTTCAACGGCACGTTTTATTTAGACGAAGAAAGTCTAACAATGGGAAACTCATTAAGCCCCATGTTATCAGAAATATTCATGGATCACCTAGAAACCAATATCCAAAAACTCCCATATTTCAAAGATTTCGTTTATTGGTACCGCTATGTATATGACATAATTTGTTTATTTAATGGCACAAATAGACAACTTAGTTCATTTTTGGAATCTATCAATAAATTATATCCAACAATTGAATTCCCAAATTAAGATGAAGTAAATAATAGCATCAATTTCTTAGATTTAAAAATCAACAAAATTAGTAATAGACAAGACTTTTCCATATACAAGAAACCTACACATACACATTATACTTCAAACCATCCATTTTCACAAAAATTATCAGCTTATAATAGTATGCTTTATAGATTGGTTAACATACATATGACGAAAGAAAATTTAGACAAAGAATATAAAACCATTAAACAAATAGCTTTCAATAATGATTTTAATCCGTGCATTATAAATAATTTATTTGATAAAATAAATTACAAGAAAGCAATATCACTTGTATATCCAAAATTTCAAAATTCAAACGAAAAAAAATTTATTTCATTAACTAACATAGGCCAAAAATCTGAGAAGATTGCTAGATATTTAAAGAAAAAAGAAAATTATAACATCTCTTTTAAAACCATTAATTCTTTAGGCAGCTTAAAAAAATAATAAAGACGTCATTCCTAAAAACAAAAAATCAGGAGTTTACGAGTTAACATGTAGTGATTGCCCATGTGTATATGCGGGACAGACATGCCGATCATTCCAAACAAGGATACGAGAACGTGAAAAATGTTATATTAATAATAAATCAAACTTTCAACTTTTGCCAACCATTTGTTAGAGACTGGTCATAATTTCAATATGAACTATGGAATATTTTAGGAGTACAAATAAGTATCCGCGGTTTTTTAACACAAATTAAATATTTATTATAGAAGAACGGTAATATAAATTTATTTAAAATATTGCCCATCACTTGCAAACACTTTTTTCCGTCTCTCAGGCAGCATTCGAATCCCACGTCTGAAGTCTTTTGTGGCTATCCACGAATCAACCCAATTTTTGGTATCCTCATAAGATGTGAACCGCTGTGCCATCAGAGCATGTGCCATGGACCGGAACAGGTGATAATCGGACGGTGCAATGTCTGGTGAATACGGCGGGTGGGGTAACACTTCCCAATCAAGTGTTTTCAAGTACTTTTTCACGGGAGCCGCAACATGTGGACGAGCATTGTTCAATATCTCTCGGCTTTAATTCGTACGGAACCCAATTTCCTTGTTTATGAATTATTCCTAATGATTTTAAACGATGTGAGACTGCTTGCTGAGTGACTTCTAATGTTAGAGCAAGTTCCTTTTGTGTTTGAGATTAATCTGCCTCCAATAATTCCTCCAATTCTGCATCCGCGTAAATTTTTGGCCTTCCACTGCGATCTTTGTCTTCCACGTCGAAATCACCATTTTTAAACTTTTGAAACCACTCTCGACACGTTCTCTCACTCAAAGCACCCTCACCATATGCTTCTACGAGCAATTGATGCGCCTCAGCAGCAGATTTCTTTGAATTAAAGAAGTAAACTAATATTTTTCGCAAATGACGCTTACTTGGCTCAAATTTTGATATTTTCATACATTTTAATACATATCGAAAACAAAACTGAGAAACTAAATCTGTTATAAACTTCAGAGATCAATAGATATAATAAAAGACAAATTTTATTGAATGATCAAACAGATTTAAACAGATCCCACTACTTAATATTGTTCCTCGATTGTAAACCATCTCTTTCCACCCCTCCATTTTTTGTACCAGAGTTGTGTATTTAAGGTCATGTTTTGCATTGTATACCTCAGTTTCAAAACTCACATGATGAAGTCATGGTATAACGAAACAATTGTCGCGTAAATCAATAAAATAGCGGAAGTTAACATTTGTTTTTCTTATATTCAACCTAAAATAATATACAATAACAACAGACGTATTCGAATCCGAACACAAAATACATATGTTTATGTTATTCCTTCTCTTGGTTGGCCTCTATTCGTCTTATACATATTGAGAAGGTTACTATATGCCGTACTTAAATTTTGTGTGTCTGTTCTATCATTTACTGAAGAACTCATATTGATGTAGATCATTTCGCTGAAACATCTTTAGTAATAAATATCCTCATGATCTAACACCTTGACATTTTCAAAATCAAAAACAAGTAATTCATTGAAATGATGCTTGGCTAAAGCTGTTTTATCCATTTTATTACAGTGCTTAGTCTGACAGTCATACTTGTGTTTTCTAATTCTATTTTGCAAATATTGCTTATGCTGTCCTACATAACCTTTATCACAGTTCATGCAGGGTAGTGATTACATTGGACCGTTGGAGAAAAAGCGGTTTATCTTTTAGTTAAGAAAACAGTGCGACTATCTTTTTCATATTATAAAACGCTAGTTTGACAGGAACTTTATTTTTCGCAAGCATTAAGTGCAGCTTTAAAGGTAAGGATGGTATGAATGGAAAACTATCATTATATATAATATTTTACTCTTTCGTTGTATTCATTTTGGTTCTGTGGTCTTTCACATGTGTAATCAAACTTTTTAGTTCGCTCAATCATTTTATTAATCAAACTAATGGGATAACTATTCAATTTTAGTATTTTTCTAAAAGGTTAATATTTTTAACTTTGAACTCAGGACTGCTTCAGTTGTTCACTCTATGAATCAATCCCTTAATTAAAAATTAATACAACGAAACTGTCTACGCCAATGTGTCCTAGGTATTTGCTTGTTTAGTTATTCTCAGAAATGAAGTCACATTTCTACAAAATGACAATTTCAAGTCCTATTATTGTAATGAGAATATAGATTGGAAGCTAAATCCCGCGAATTCTCCTCATTTCAGCGGATTGTGGGAGGCTGGTGTGAAATCCATTTGCAAAGAGTCATAGGCAATGAATATCACGTTTATGAAGATTTTCAAACGGTTTTGACGCAAACTGAAGCAATTTTGAATTCTAGACCCCTGTCACCACTATCAGCAGACCCAACTGACCTAAACCCTATCACTCCTTCTCACTTCCTTATTGGTAGACCTCTAACTGCTTTGCCAGAACCAGATCTGAACAATATCCTGGAGAATCGATTTGATCGTTTTTAGAAACTCCAAAGATTCCAGCAACACATATGGAAGCGATTGTCCAAGGAATATATTGGCGAACTACTAGAACGTCAAAAGTGGCGAACAAAGTCAGAATATTGAGAAAGGAACTCTTTTGCTAGTCAAGGATAATAATATTCCTCCTTTATGTTGGAATCTGGGAAAAATTGTGGATTTCCACCTGACACATTACTCGTTTGGTTTCAAGTCGAACAGCGCGAGGTCAACTTCGAAGAACAGTCACATCAATATGTTCTTGGCCACTCAACTGTGACAATCATCCATAAGTAACAGTGACATTCTTAAGTTTAGAAGTTTAATGCATAAAAACGTTTTTCTTTTGTACATTTTATTTTGAAAGACTTTAACCTTTCAAGGCCGGGGGCATGTCTATGCCAATGTGTCCTAAGAGTTTGCTTATTTAGTTATTCTCAGAAACGAAGCCAGATTTTGTATATTTCTTTTCCCAGTCTGTGTACATCTCTGTTTCATTTTCAATTCCGGGCAAATAGTTCTTTACTGTAAATAATAATAGTGTGTTACAAACAGTATATTCATTTCAACGTAGCAGAAAAAAGTTCATTACATACATTCAGAAACAGTAAAATATTGTAGTTTTCTATTTATACCATCATTATCATTAAATGCTTGAAAAAATAAAGTTCCGGTCAAATAAGCGTTTTATAATACGAAAAAGATATGCGCATTATTTTCTAAACTGAAAGATAAACCGCCCTTTTTTCCAACAGTCCAATGTAATCCACCAAGTAACTTGCATGAACTACGATAAAGCTTATATAGGACATACTTAGCAATATTTGCAAAATTGAATTAGACAACACAAGTATGATTGCCAGACTAAGCTCTGTAATAAATGGATAAACAGCTTTAGCCAAATATGATTTTAATTAATTACATGTTTTTGATTTTGAAAATGTCAAGGTGTTAGATTATGAGGATATTTATTATGAAAGATGTATCAGCGAAATGATTTATATGAATATTAAGTCTACAGTAAATTATAGAACAGACACACAAAATTTGAGTACAATATAGTAATCTTCTCAATATATATAAGACCAATATAGGCCAAAGAAGAGAATGAATAACATAAACATATGTATTTTGTGTCCGGATTAGAAAACGTCTGTTATTATTTTATATTATTTTAGGTTATTGTATCTGAAGTATCCCCACCTTTCTATATAATTATTTAAAAGACTAACAGCCAGGAATGTTCTACTGTACATTTGGTGGTATTGGAAAGTAATCATTCATTATGAGTTGTTTCGATATGGCTAAACACTAAATTCGTATCTGTACTGTTAACTGGACCGATCTAAGCTAACAATTGGCCAGAAACAGTCAGAATTAACAAACAGAAAAGGTGTTGTGTTCCATTAGGACAACGTCGGTCGTGACTCGCCAGAAACTCCGGAAGCTGGGTTGGGAAGTTTTAATCTATTCACCATATTGTCCGGACCTGGCACCAAGCGATTACCATCTTTCCCTCGCATTACAAAACTTCCTGAGTGATAATAAACTGGCATCAAAATTACGAAAATTTATTACTAGAGTTTTTCGCGAATTAGGACCAAGACTTCTAGGAAAGAGACAGTATGAAGCTACCTTTGAAATGGCAACAAATTATAGAACAAAGCGAAGCATATTTGACTCTAATCGGACAATCCTAAAGTTGTTAGATAAAGTCTTGAAGATTTTTTCCGTAACCTGTATTTATGAACCGCTAATACTTCAAAATGAAAACTTAAGGGAGATTCACGAAAATTTATCAGATGCACAATTTAAAAGGTATAAATAATAAACTCATGAACGAAAATGAACTTCAAAGTAAAGATCCAATGGAAGAACCTGAAAATACTCATCAATTGAATTATTTCTACCGCACTGACAAAACTTTTCCAATTTGAACCCTTGCCCTCAACAACTAATGAAGAGATATCCACCTCCCTTCATCAACCTGCCCATTCTCTTAACTTCAAGTGAACTCTGATCCCAAACGGACTAATGAAGCTGACCACACCGTCAAACAGATACCGTACTATAGTTTGTTCTCTTCGCCCGATATACCGATCGGGAACTCAAAGCCTCTCACTTTCAATTAATCACCACGTGATCACGAGAGGCATTAACGACCCGATGGGTTGCTCACGCAATCGAACTACAAATCCGTCAAAGTGTCAACGAGATGGATTCCGGTAATACGGGAGGCCGTGGCTCGACACGTAGTGGGCGGTTTGAAAATCCGGATATTTATGAAGGAATAATGGCGCCGGCGAATTCAATTAACGGAAGATCGGATGTGAAATGTTAATTCGCAAATTGCCAATCGAGAGAGCGGGTCCCGCCCCTCATTAGACTCCATTTTCGAGTCATTATAATTCAGCGGTTAGACGTTCGAGGTCTTGCTTCGAAGAGGCCTTCGAAGTTCTCGGATTTACCTGCTAGTATTCGCTGATGTCGAGAATGCTGCCATTCACGTTTCAAAGGAATCATTACACACCGGAGACCTTGTTGGGTCTCTATCTGTGATGAAATTATATAGCAGAAATCATACATAGAATTTCACATGATGAACAAATTTCCAATTTTAAATTCGAATACATTTCTCCATTCTTATGTGCTGTGTATTTCTAAAAGTTATCCAAAAAGAGCATCGTGTATCTGTTATTTCTATATAACAAAAACCACCTAAAATAAAAAAGGCTCAAGGAAAATTATTTGGAAAAGATGATGTTTTCTAAATGGTGACCGTTAGGCTGCTGGCACTCTTCTAATCGAGAACGAAGATTGGCAATCACACGTTGACACATAGCTCTCGATATTGCTGCCATTTCTGACCTGACCTTTCACTTCAATTGCGTCAGGTTCGTCGGATTATTCTCATAGACCTTACTTTTAAGGTATCTCCATGCAAAATAGTCAAGTGAACTAAGGTCGGGGCTTCTGGGAGGCAAGTTGATGCTATCTCTACGCGAAATTACCTTATAAGGAAATAATTCGAACAGCTTCCATTCCTTGATCTGATGTATGGCTTGTTAAAACTACGTTCTTGAGTTGAAACCTTGAAACTCCTGTTATTCTGGACCCAAAAAGTTTCGCAGCATATCGCAATAACGGTCATCATGCACATTGAGTGGTCGGCCTCGTCCATCTTCATGAAAATAAGGACTGATTATGCCTCTAGCAGACAAAGCGGCCCAAACAACGACATTTGGGCTATGCTCTCGTTCATGCTTTCGTCTTGGATTTTCCTCTGACCAGTACGGACAATTCTGTTCAAAATGACATGATCGTTTATATCAAAAAGTTTGCCTCATTACTGAAGAGTATGTTATCAAACTTGTTCAACCGCCGTAACATTTCGCTGACAAAATTCAATCGATTAGCGTAGTCTGTATCCTTCGATTCTTGAAACAATCGAATTTTATGGGCATTTAAATGCACATCTTTCTTTAAAATCGACTTTTTGAATTGTTTCTTCATCGCGGACTGAACGAGGGCGGCCAGAGTGTTGAATTTTAACCGTCGCACCTGTATTCTCGAACATCCGGATCCCTTTTCTAATGTTGTCTTCACTTGGTGCATGGCGTGTATGATATTCTGCACGATACAAACGTTGAGAAACCGCTATTGAATCACCGTTGTGATAATACTTTCGTACGCAAAAAGTGCGATGCATTCCCGGGTACCGCTCCATCGTGACTAAAACTCCACGAACTGATGGACATCACAATCTCCTCCTTCGCTCAGTTTCAAATGCAGCTCCAAAATAAATACCCGATACGCTTTTTCGACACGCTGTATAATTATAACATGCTATGATAACACCGTCAACTCTTAATTTATGATAATTTCATTTTTTTTTTATAAAACCAGCTCATAAGAGCTCAATAGAACAGATATTTTGAGTTATATGCCTCGGGTTTGAAGACGTGAAAATAATTTTTGAAATCAACTTGACTTCACCATTCTTACGCTGTATTTATGTTCTCTCTATTATATTTTTCTGGAGACTTTTGTTACATAAAAATTTCTCCCAGTGAACATTTTGTCAGCAGAATAACTATATAATGACTGCATGGTATGATTACACCGTCAACTTTTAATCATCCTTTCCTTCCGTTTTTTATAAGGAAACCAATTCATGAGAGCTGATTTTTACAGATATCGGCAGTGATAGAACTTTCGATAGGGATAACTGTAATTTGACAGAAAGGTAAAAGCCATGTTGTTTTGACATTTCTGTTCAGTAAGCATTGACAAATTATCATGGAAAGACTCATGCCGCAACAACGTTTACAAATTGTTGAAATTCATTTTCAAAATCAGTGTTCTATTCGCCAAACTTATAGAGTACTTCGTTAAATTAATGGTTTACATAATCGTACATCAGAGCAGCTTATTCGTCGAACTATCGATAGATTTCGGAGAATATTTTCTCTACTCGATACAGCAACAACAACAAGACAAAGAACTGTACGTACAGAAGATAATATCGCTGCTGTAAGTCATAGTGTTAATGATGATCCAGATTTGTCTATTCGTCGACGTTCACAACAAGTTGGACTCTGTGCATTCACCATATGGAAAATTTTGCGTATAGATCTTGGTCTACACCCATACAAGATCCAACTGGTTCAAGAACTCAAGCCACTTGGCCATAATAAGCATCGTTTGTTTGCTGATTGGGCCCTAGAACAGCTTGAAGTTGATACACTTTTTTATCGTTAAATTGTGTTTAGTGATTAAGCTCATTTCTGGTTGAACGGCTATGTAAACAAGCAAAATTGCCGTATATGGAGTGAAAAAAATTCTCAAAAAGTTCCGCAGGTTCCATTGCATCCTGCAAAATGCACTGTATGGTGTGCTTTACACGCTGGAGGCATCATCGGCCCATATTTCTTCAAAAACGATGCTGGAGCTAATGTTACAGTGAATGGTACTTGTTTTAGATCGATGATCAATGGTTATTTGTTTCAAAATTTGAATGGTATCGACTCAGAAGTGTTTTGGTTCCAATAAGATGGTGCTACACCTCATGCTGCTACCTTAACAATTGATTTATTGAAAGAAAGATTTGGTGATAACATTCTTTCGAGAAATGGTCCAATTAATTGGCCTTCAAGATCATGCGACATAACTCCACTGAATTATTTTCTTTGAGGTTATGTCAAGTCATTGGTTTATGCTGATAAACCAGAGACAGTAGACGCTTTGGAAGTCAACATAACTCGTGTTATTGATGAAATAAGGCCTGAATCACTCGAAAAAGTGGTACAAATTTGGTCTGGTCGAATGCGGTTCCTCAGAGCTAGTCGTGGTGGACATATGCCGGAAATTATTTCTTAAACATAAATGCCATAAAATTATCTTTCAAATAAAAACAAATTGTCTTCAATCTTAATTTAAATTTGTTTTATTTCAAACTAAAGTTCTATCAATTTAAAAAAATACTCGATATTTATAATTCTACTTCTTCGTCTAAAGGTGTTGAGCTTTAAAAATTGCCTGGAGTTTGAATATGTGAAAATGACCACCATGCTGGCCACTTTGACATAAAAAACAAATATAATTGTTGCCTATGGAGATATTGGCTTTGAGAAAGAAGAATATCTGTCTGTTATGATATTTCATCTCATCTAAACCTTTGGAAGTTTTTCATACCGTATACGATTAGAACTTCATTTGACTGCAAATCACTGTCATTAACGTTTAAACTGGTGCAGAGAATGCCACTTTCAATGATCAAGAGAAAAACTCTGAACATAAGGGTTTTATAATTTGATTCTGGAGCTTTATTCACTCACAAGTTTACACTGAAAAGATTTCAGTGAGTTCATGAATTTTTATGACAGCAATTTACAATTATTATTCGAAAAATAAGAAACCTTCGACAATTTTGAATGAGTACTGCTGGAACTTGAAGTTCTGTATATTTTCTGCATGAAATTAATCTGTCTAATAAGAATGATCTGGTGTTTTATCATTCTAAATTATATATCTCATCCTGTACACTCATATTCCTTGATGGAAACTGCACATCAGCTAGATTCTCTAAATTAAAGAAATCCAATTTCCTCCACATCAGGAACCTCAACCGATACCTCCATCCTCTGCTCGTAAACATTCCACCTTTGAGCCACTCATTCACATCAATAGAACCCCCATCGAAAAGCATAAATGCTGAATTACAACCTTTATCAGGTTCTTCCTGAGTTATGAAGCCTATTAAAAATCGTAATGCTGAAAGTTGTTTATGTGCATCAAACAGCAAATCCTCATTAATTGAGGATGTTGGGAGGCCATTAACACAATGCAATAAATCCAACATCGGCTTTAATAGCTAATTTTATTTGTTATTGAAAAACAAACGATGTCGCTCTCTCTCTCTCTCTCTCTCTCTCTCTCTCTCTGAAATACAGTTCAGTAGTTTAATCATACGGAGAAATTCAATCAGCGAAACCAATAATTCACCTATTGGCCAGATCCGCACTTAGCACGGTGGAGATAATCTCTGGAAGTTGTTACGGGTATGCGTGTGAGCTTGTAATAAAGGGAGACAGAAATGGCTTTACACAAGAATATTTTAGCGTGAATATCTAATCACCTAATGGAGCAACTTTTCGAATTGCAAATGAGAGTAGTCGATTATGGAATGGAAAAGCATGAAGCGTTTTCAGGTTCGCTGTGATCGAAGTACATGAGAATAGTTGGCTGTCAAGTTGTTATGTTCATGTATCGCGTCATGTTCGAGAATGGTAATGGTTTTGTTTAGTATTATATTCAAGTAGTTGGATAAGAAGAAAGATATTCCATTCCAAAATTACACGGTTATCCATTAAGATCCCAGATGAATCCAGTACTGTTATTGTCACCCAAGATGTCCAGAATCATAATGTTTTTACTGATTTGCTACCACCCTTGTAAATCGAATTCCTTAGACATTTTCTTTAAACTGTTGACAGTGTGTTTCATTTTGTGCGCGCATAACGCACTTATGATATTCAATATTTTCATATTTGATGTTCAACTGATATTCCTAGATCTTCCGAGAAGATTCTTCAGAAGATTTATACAGTTTGTGCAATTTATAAGATAAGATGTGTTCTAGTTAGGATTTATTTCTGTGTCCTCACTTCTACATGGGTACAATAGCACTGTTGATCCAACAGTGAAATGGTGGCAGACTATTCAAGCGAGAAAATTTCTGCCTCTGCCAAGATGCGAATTTGCACCGCAGAAAAATCTACTTTACGTCACCGACACTCTGTATTGATTTTGAATTTTAACCCATAAAAGGTTTTCAGTTATAGCATGGTATCTGCAGATGAATATTTCCCGGTGTACTTCAGATACGAGGGTTATTCAATGTATTCTCGGTATCGGGGTAATTTGCTTATAATGTGAGTAATTAGATTATCTCATTTACTGATGATACTATGTTAGGGTATAAATGTAAAATTTCACTAATTTACGATTATTATTATAGTTTTCTAGGAGTCTTCGGTAAAAGACGACCAGAATGGTAATAAAAATCAAAATGTTAGCAGAGATGATGACCCTATCCGTGGTACCATACATGCTATCCTTCATGACCATATTAACCTCTCAAAAGTCAGTGTAAGATGGGTACCTAGAATGCTCACCGCACTTTAGAGACTTTAGAGCTCTGTGGAGAAGACCCATCGACTATTTTCAACCGGCTGGTTACTGGCGATGAGACGTGGGTTCATCATTATGACCCTTAGAGTAAACAAGAGTCCATGCAGTGGATTGAAAAGGGTGCACAGCCCCCAAAGAAGTTTAAAGTCACCTCATCTACTGAAGAAATAAAGGCTACGGTCTTTTGGGATTCTAAAAATATTTTAGTGAAGGCTGCTGTGCAGGAATATGACTTCCAAGAAATTACTCATCCTCCGTACAGTCCAGACTTAGTTCTTAGTGACTACTACCTATTCGTAAATATGTTCGTGGAAATCGATTTTCTGACGATGAAGAAATCAAGGTAACCATCAATACCTAGTTTGAAGAGAATTTCTCGATCTAACAAATCTATTGAAGTTCTAGGAGACTACATTGAAAAATAGAAATATTCCAAAATTTTCTGAGTTTTCTTTCATGCCGAGAATACATTGAACACCCCTCGTATATCCATCTGATTAGTTAAACTGTTGCTACGGTTTCATTAGCTCTCAACGCTGCCCTGCACACAAAACTTTTGTTGTTGTAATGAATCTTCTAATCACACTATCTTCATGAAATTTTACAGAAACGTGTATGTTGTCATTATTTTTTAAACCGCAAGTTGCAGATCAATTGGATTGGTGATTTGAAAAATGCAACAAAAATAAGGAAACATTTCAAATCACTGGACTGATTTTGCCCAGTAACGAACTTAACCGAAATAACCGTTTGATATCAGTGTCAATATGATTTATAATTGGTAATGCTCATATTGTAAAAAGGGTGGGCCATCTAGAGTTTGCATTTTGAGGTCTGGCAACACTTCTGTCATTCGTGTTTTGGCAGAGAGTTAGCTTTTTATTTGACAGTAACGAAATGGGTCGATTTACGCTTGATAAAAACTTGAGAATATCAACAACTTATTTACCTCCAGTAGTCGGCATGGACAGCCGATCTTCATGGCTTTGATCTGGATCCGATCAGTAGTTTCGGAAATATTGGACAAATAGGGAAAAGTTTTATGTTTCCAATGTCAATAACTGTGGAACCATTAAACCCATTTTAGCCATTAAAGAACTTATCCGAGATATTCAGTCCCTGAAAGTTTAGTCTCTTTTCGTTAAAAACTTAAAGTTATCACGGACTGCCGGATCAGACCGGTCGGACAGAATTTTTTTGACGTCGGATTCTTCATCAGTAATTTCAGTCCAACCTAATTAGTTAAGACTATTTCTGACTTGAAATTCAAAATAAATAGAACGCTGTTCCCTACAAAATCGCGCAAATAATTCATTAGCCTTAATGAATTCTTGTTTAGGATTACATATGGTTGACTAACTAGTTTTGAATTTGACAACTCTAGATTTTATATTTATTGCCAATGTTGTCACATTATCAGTTATAATGTCATAAGAGCATAGACAATATTCGATTATACTAAATATCACGAGAGCGCAGCTCGACTTGTGTTTCGCGAAATACGTCGAGTGAAGAGGTTCGTATAATCGAAACATATTGTCTATGCTCGCGTTGGTATTCGTTACGATTATCTAATGAATAATATTTCTAATTTTGTATTGATTAATATTGAAGGTACAATTATTATAAGAAATATTTTATATATTATCGTTTTGGGAATTTGTAGTGTTGGTCCTGTTGGTGACGCTGGAGGTGGATGGATTATGTATGTTTCTCATTTATTCAATTATTTTTCTGTGGTGTTGCTCAGTAAGTTTCAAATACGGTTTCAGAGATTCAGATGAGGGGCCTGTTATTTTAGTAATTTCTTGTAAGTTTGCCCCCGAGTGTGCCAAGATATACCGGAGGAGCGATTTGAATGATTCGTTATTTTTAGTTTTTTCGTATTCCGATACTTTCGGCTGCCATTTACTCAACTGATGTACACCTACAGGGCAATTTTTGTACCATTTTTCTATTTTCTGCCAATCAATATTAGGTGTTAAAAAGAGATGTGGAGTGATACGTGGAGTTCTTTTGCTGAACAAATTTTCCAAAAGACGTACTGGCACTGATCTACAGAGTCTTTATTCGGTGTCAACCATTTAGAATTAGTAGTGCGTTTTTGTGCTGTTTTTGAAAACATGGGATTGAACTCGATAAGTCCCGTATTTTGACCGTAATTGTCGAACTCCTTTTTAAAATAGTCAATTAAGCAAAAGGCTGCTTCATATCCAAGCCATGTTAATTCCACAGCACAAATTTGGTATTTTTCTTTTTTAAACCGTCTGGTGTATTTTCATCGAAACTTGAAACAATATTGGTTATTTCCTTCTCGTTTAGAGCAGCTGAGCTTTCTTTTTTTCTGTCCGGAATTGCTTGTGATTTCTTTCTTTTAGCTGCACGAGCCTTACTTGCATTTTCAAAAATTATATTTTTAAATGGATTTATTTCTCTGTTGAATTCTTCATGAAACTATTTTTGTAAGAGTTTAGTAGAAATAGTCCAAATGGTCTTTACTGCACTTTATTTATATTCTCTGCCGTCTGCACGTTTCATGTTGAATGCCCAATCTTTCAGTATATCTGCTAGTTCTTCATTCGAAATATCAGCACAAAATTTGTAACACAGTAAACTGTTTCCAAACATAACTATGTGTTTTTGTGGTATTTGCTGGTGTCAAATTTTCAATTTCTTGATCAATTTCAACACAAGAACTATAACCAAAGCGCTGCATTAATAATAAATAATTAAATTTCTTTGAGCTCGACTTTCATTTTATTTGGCGAAGGTCCAAAAATGTTACAATTGAATTGAGCGCAATATGACAGGAGGCGAAACATCAAAACTATTATACTACGTCGTCAAGGGTATATTCACTTATCAATACGCCGTAACTGTGGGGAATTCACGGATTTTATTGGTTCTCTAAGGCATGAGTTATATAATCGTTGTAACTGGTATTGAATTGAATCAGTCATGTTGTAACTGGTGATGAGACTTGGGCTTATGAGTTTGACCAGTCGCAATATTCGTCATGGTGCCTTCCACTTGAGGCAAAACTAAAAAATGCACGTCGATACCCATAAAAAATGAAGGTGATGTTGACAGTTTTTTCGATCATTGCGGTGATATCGACTCAGCATTCTTGCTATAAAGTGAAAATAAATAAAAATTATTCACAGAGTATGATGCGACACTTGAAAAAGCAAAATTTACCAGATTTGTGGAAAGAGAACTTGAGGATTTTGCACCCACAGCAACGAACCATCTCGCAAGGCCATCATCACATGAACTACTTCAAAATACAATGAATAATGCATATTTCCTATTTCATTGACTGATTCCAGAGAGTGTTATTACTAGATAACAATAACGTTACAGCTGTAAAGCATTTCAACATGTAGTGAAATCGTGAATGCTGAATGGTTCATAGAATTCAATGAGAATAAATGAAAAGGAATTCATAACATCATGTGGTTCCTTCAAGACGCCGGAAGTGGCTATTTCTGCTGATGATTAATTTAATCAGGTCTTTCGCGATACGTCCCTGCACGCACCACTATAGCTATTAGAGAGTCAGCGCGAGCTTAACAGGTCAACTTAGTCACTAATTAACAGAGCCCTCTGATTTACTATCTTGTTCATCCCATAATAATACTATGGTAATTTACAGGTTCTCTTCGTTAAAATAACTAGACGTAAGAGCGAGTGCATTCCCCGTTACGATAAATCCTTCTTTCTCGGTAAAGAGTCAAGGCAAGCGGATTCCTCGGATCTGTTTTGGTGGAATTAAAATGTCAGTGGATGCGGACACGTCTCTTATTACGGGGCTGCTGAGAAATCTCCAGAGTTGGTCGCTTTTATTTGTGTCATTTTATTGTCAGGTAGTGGCTACCTTAAACAGGTGGTGACTATGGTTTATTGCTGGAATTCAGCGTTGCGGCGCACAAGTGAAAGGCTCAGGACTAGGTAGTTAGCGAGTTGGAAGGCACTATTTTAACGTTGGTGCCTCGCTAATATGCAGCTTTGTTCGGGCTACTTGTTATTCTGAGGAAGTCTTTAGGATTGCGGATAACTACATCGAGCGCTGCTCTGAGAGGATTAGGTTTGAATGACAGGAAGACAAACAAAACATACATTCGAATCGACAAAGACACATGGATAATAGGCATGATGACAGTAACTAAGAATCACTGAATATTATGTTTGTACTATACAAGGATATTATATTCATTTAAAGGTAGTCCATCTAGAATTTTGCATGTTGAAGTAGTGGATAATTAGAGTCTGTCATTCGTGTTTTGACAGAAAGTTAGTTCAATATTTGACATTAACGAAATGGGCGATTGACGCTTGAACAAAACTGGGAAATGTTAAGAAATTATTTCAAAATGGAGAATCTTCTATCCAAACTGTCAGAAATTGACGTGGAAAATTCAATAGAAATAAAATGCCCTCACAGAAATTTGTGAGTTCGTGGAAATGAGTCGGTATTTGATAATACAAACTGCTCACTTTCTCGTCCAGTGAGCATTCCTGTACCATATTGTTGTTATAGCCCAGAATGTAGCTGAACATCCATCAACGTCAACTGGTCATCGTGCTCAAGAACTCAACATTTCTCGCACATCTCTAAGGAGAATTCTGCATAAAGGCCTCGGTATGAAGGGTTACAAGATTCAACTTGTACAAGAAGTGAAGCCTCGGGACTATCCTATGCGTTTCCATACTGATGAACTCCTAATTTCCATAAAAATTCCTCAGTTTCTTATTTATAGCCGATGAAAATAGCAAATTTTGAATGGACTACTCCTTATGTACTAAGGATACGATTCGAAGTGCTGCTTGGAACAGAGCACACTAGCGCGAAGGCTATGAAAGTGCTGCAGTAGCATAAAAAAATTTCAAATATGATTGAAATAAAATTAATTTCAATATTGGTTAAAAAATATATATATTTCTCATTGGTGATGATTGAATTCAATATGGTTCGTGAATAATGATAATGATAATATTTATTCAATTCATTAAACAAATAGATATTCAAGAATCAATGTCAAATTCCATTAAATTTCACTTTGATATAGTTTTGTTTAATTTACTAAAAACTCTTCAACTCTGTAGAGTTCACATTTCATTATGAATTTATTTAATTTCTTAATCAATAATTGGCCTTCCTTTACATCACTGAATTGTTTTGGCAACGCATTAAATAATTTTATACACATATACATAGCATTACTTTGTGTTAAAGTTAAAGAGTGAATCGGGTAGAAATATTTAACAATTTGTCTAGTTCCTTAGTTTTCATTTTTATGTTTTTCAAACAATTCTTCATGTTGTACCAAAAACTTTATACAATTGAAAATGTCAAAGTATGTATATTGTTAGCCTGGAAAACACCTCTACACGTCTGCCTATATTTCATATTAAGTATACATCTCGTTACTAAGTTTTGTTTTATAAACAAGCTAGACGAAAAAGAGCTATTTCCCCAGCTTTCAATGCCATAGAACAGGTTTAATTGGAAACAGAAAAAATAAAAAACTCTCAAGGTTGACAGATCTACAGACTTCTTAAACACATTGATAGCATACAAAGTGGAATTTAATTTTTTGTTCAAGTATTCAATATGATTTCCCACTTCAAATCATAGTTAACATAAATACCTAAAAATTTAATAGGTATATTTATCTTCACAATAGATCATCTAATAATACCATACTTAGTAACACAGTTTCTGATCTGGTATTGTGAAAAATCACACATTCTGTTTTATCGTAATTCAATTTCAAATTATTTTCTTTACACCATTTTTTACTTCAATTAATGCAGTGTTCAACTCTTCCATAAACATTACGATATCTTTCATAGTATCAACTATATTAACATCATCAACATACACAATCAAAAGGTTAAAAATGGTAAAAAGCCTTTTTCTATTTCATTTTATACAGAATCATATTCAGCAACTCACTAATATTGACAGGAAGATCGTTAATATATAAAATAAACAAGAGTGGACCCAAAATACTATCTTGTGGTACATCACAGCTGATCTCTTTTTCTTCCGAAATAAAACATTTTATTACCTACTCTAATACGTACTTTCTGTTTACTACCTTCAAGGTAAGATTGTATTAATTTGAGTTGTTTGTCCCTCATTCCGTAACCAATAGTCGAGCATGATTCACACAATCGAATGCTTTAGATAAGAATATTTCGGCTTATAAAGGTCTTAAAGGATTTCCCTTAATCAAACCTTTTTAAATTCATATATTTTATTTTTAAATTTAAATAAATTTTTTTGGTGCAAATTATACTTTCTAAAATATCCTTCTTGATATTGCACCATATCGTTTTTGATTAGTAAATTTTCTACTAGTTCAATTGTGGAATATGGAATAAGACGAATTAAGCATTATGTGATAGGCGAATATTTTGTATATTATTTATTAGCAGTAGTAAATTTTTTATGGAGTATTACGATTTGAATGTATTTCTTCTAAAATGATCTGAATTAGTTCTTTTGAAAGTTTTGATAAACCATTCTAATAGGGTAATCCTTTTTGAGTTATTTGATCAAAGAATTAATTTGCGGATTCATTAAACTCCACAAAATTAATTAATTCGAATGAATCCGCAACCTCCAAATATGCGTTCTTGGATAAAAAAAAACACATTACCCTATTAGACCGGTTGTTTCGTTCGTTAAAGCTCTCACATCAAAACTTAAAAAAAAACAAATTACGATTTTTTTAGGAGAAACTGAATTTCAATCGGAATATACCATGAAAAAATCACTAGAGCTAATAAATAAGATGAAAAATATTCTCCTACCACATGCTCAATTTATTTCATTCGACGTTCAAAATTCAATTTCGAGTATTTAACCTAACGAAACAATTGAACTAGTTGAAATTTACAGATGTAATACAATTATCAAGGGGAATATTTTAGAATGCCCAAAAATTTGCACCAAGAAAAATTACTTTCAATTTAAAAATAAAATATATAAATATGAAAAATTTTTGATTATGGGAAATCCTTAAAGTCCATTACTAGCCGAAATATTCATGAACAATATTGAACTCATATTCACCAAAATTTCATTATGAAATATTTTTCATATTGGTATAGATACGTCGACCATATTTTCTGTTGCTTCATAAGCAGAGGCAGACTATTAAAACTATTCTTGTTGTTCATCAACAAACTACATCCTTCAATATCATTTACTATGGAAACCGAGCACAATAACTAAATTAATTTTCTTGAGTAAACTGTTACCAGGAACAATAATTTACATGAATTTTCAATATTCCATAAACCAACATATACATATGCACAATACATCAAATCATCCTATTAACCAAGAATAATCAGCATTCAATTGTATGATCCTTGGATTAGTAAATATACCCATGAATCGAGAAAATTATATTTTAGAGCTCAACATCAGTAAACAAATAGTTATTAACAATGACTACGATCCAACATTGATAATAGGTAAGTTGTTGATGAATTAAAATAATAAAATATTTCAAAATATGGTATTTCCGAATACAAAAGAAAATTTTTGAATAAATTTACTTAAAATATACTAAAGGTATTCCTGAAAGAATTATTGCATGCCTCAAAAACAAATATGATTGAAAGAACTTCATTCAAAACTCATTCAAACTTCAGTAAATTCATCAACAATAATGAAGACATTGAACATAAAGATAATAAATCGGAAGTTTATAAGTTGAATTGCGGTTATTGCCAAAAAGTTTACTTAAGAAAGAGAGAAAGAACTTTCCGACAGAGAATTGAAGAATATCTGTAGAGTTTCCTCAATAAGAAAAGTAATTCCACATATTCGAAAGAGAACATAATTTCAACCATTATTTGGAAATTTTACCTACAGAAAGTAAATGTTATGTATAAACCTATTCGAGTCACTAGAGTTGAATATTACTCAACGAACAATTAGACTAAATAACTCTTCACTTTTAAATATTTTCAGATGAACTGAAATGTCCAGAGTTCCCTTTTTTGGGTTTTAGTATTCAAAATGTAAGATATACCATCTACCTGACGATGCTACTGTCTTAGTAAACGATTGTTATTTCATAATGAAATATGTGAAAATCAGAATAATCTTATTTAATAATATTACCTTTTGCAAACTTTTAGTCATCTGGTGCATCTACCTTGACAAACTACGTCTTCAAGCTCGTAGGAGGAAAACAAACACCCTGCATTTTATGGGAAATCCCCTAGACTATGGGTAAACATAAATATTTGCAGAGGAAAGTTTCCTGCTTCGAACACTAGGGTTTCCATCAGGACCTCCGAGGAGCGTTCTAACTAATGGGGGCGATAGATCAAGATAAAAGCTCAGATAAAGATGGCAATTTGCTTTTTGTGCATCAGGAGCATGTTCTGTTTGTATTTTTTACGGAAAAACACCTTCGTCTCTTGGATTTGTCACCCTGCTGGAATGTTTTTGTTCGCAGTGATTAGGGGGAAATTGGATTGTGGTCGCTAAGTGCATGAAAAGTTTCGAGAAGGTTTACGTCTTCATTCTAGACTTAGGGTCAGGTTTCCACAAATAAGATTATAAGTTCTATGATTCACGAGTACATTTGAACTGGAATCTTGGAAAGGATACTGGGTTTTCTGATAGTAACGATTTGCTTTCAAACTGAGGTAGCAATACATTGAAAAGGATTCAAATGTCAATTATTGTGTTAGATATTATTTAAACCTAAATAGGTTAATTTAAAAGAACGGAATAAAAAACACCCAACGAAATATGAATTATCAATTGAAATTACTGAATAAATACTTGAAGGAGACGAAATTTTGTTTCTCATCTTATATTTATGAAAACCAAATCTTTTTCAGAAATGCAGAACATAATAATAACTTCTCTAAAATTAACTTACTTCAAATGTTTAATATATTTAAATAATTCATTTCAAAAAATCTCTCAATACATGTAGTACATCCTCAAAAAACAATTTGAAATTAAATAAAATCGTCATCAGTCCTACTCCACATTTACAAAATGAAATTAATTAACAAAAAGATTCCTCAAGCTCTGCCTGGTAAGATATTTTTGATTTGATTTTGATTATTGATGACGATCTCATTTAATTTCAAATTGTTTTTTGGGAGATTTTTTGAAGTAACTTATTTAAATATTTAAAATAAGTCAGTTCTGGAGAAGTTCTTAAGATTACGTTTTGCAGTTTTGAAAAAGATTTGGTTTTCATAAATATAAAATTAGAAACAAAATTTTTCCTCCTCCAAGTATTTATTTAGTAATTTCAATTAATAATTTCTATTTCGTTGGGTTTTTTATTCCATTTGATACCATATAATAAGTGTTGATTTTATATGTCTACTAAATTGAAGCAGGCGTGTAAGACATTAATTGGCTAACAGAATAAATCTGTTTTAACGATATCGGTCAACATCAACATTTTTTTGACAACAGTTGAATGAAATTCGTAAGATAGTGAATGCTTTTTCACATTTTATGAATTATAGAATTATCGAATCTAAAACATTTCGATATGTGTAAATATTTTCACTCGTTATTCTATGTTAATCGCCATAAAATAAGGTTAATCACGTTTTTGACGTTTGTCTTAGGAATTTATATCCAACATCTGAAAACTTATCTGAATTTAAAAAATTCATTCCTATTGGAGAAATTGTTAAAATACGTTTTCGATTTCAATACTTACTTGAACCGAGTTTTGTTCTTTGTAAACATTCTTAAATAATAAATTTAACTAATATCAAAATAATAAATTTTTTCCTTTAGTTTCTACTTTCTATTCTCAAATCGATAAATGCTCTCAAGCTTTAAATTTTTTTAAACAGGTCTTGAAATATATTTTTCGTATTATATCTGCAATATATTCTGAATTTATTCATAAATATTTCGGGTAAAATTCATGAGAAAACATTTAGGAATATAAAATAAATTCGTGCGGTTTTTTATACTTCAGCGAAATGACAGTTTCTGAAAAGGAAGCCCAATGATGACACTTCAAACTGAAGGTGTTGCCAGATAAAACAATAATTAGTAGCGACATATGCTATCAAAATCGCACGAAGCAATTTCTACTCCTAATACTATATTATATTGAATAAAATGTTAAATTTGTAAATATAGATCAATTTATCCTTGATTCAAAAGTGAAACTCGATTGCCATTTTGATCAGTAAACGTGTGGTCGCGAACGATGATTTTCATTGCACCTCAATGAATATTCTAAGAAAATAGTGAGCATAAGTGAAAATAGTTAGTTTTTGATTTGGACATGATATGGGTCAAAATAAACCTTTTATCAAGTGAGTTGTTTCATATTTTACTCTTCGGTGGCTACTAATTAAATCAACAAAAACTGAAAACTTATTTTAATTGAATCTGAAATTCCTGTGCACACTTTAAAAATTCTTTCTAATATACTGTACTTCTTTGAATATGGTCATTCAAGCAAGGTATCTTCAATATAAGAAGACTATCATAAGATGCCTGATGTACAACTTAAAATTAAATTTTATGTTACGAAAGCAATTTCAGAAAGGCAATTAATGCGCTTGTCGATATGTAGCGCCTCTCATATATTAGAGGGAACTTCTCCTTTATTACTCATAAAGTCGTCTATGATAATACGAATTAATGTCTAGATCATTATGTAGAATTGCGAATATCATTTTTTGTGTATTGCAGATAATGTTCCTCTTAACATCTTCATTGCTCGGGAGGAGAATTGTGATAGATGAGACTTGCAAAAAAATTTGAACTGCATTCTTGAAGTTAGTTTATTATATTATCATGAGTTATTGTTGAATCGGTAGTAAGTTTGTGAAAAAATTCCTTTTAGTCTTCGCTCTGTAAACCTCGTCTCTGGAGATGGTTCAATTATACCAGTAAACTTCTAAGAATATACAGGCTGAACTAGTTCAGAGCAAAAATTTAAATACTTGATATAAAACCTCATTTTTGAATTAATTCTCTATGAACGACGTTTTCACATGAGCTCAACAGTATGTTCGTACGGTGATGAATTTCTAAGACACTCTGGAAGCACTCATTTAATGTCGAAAGCTTTAACAGACTAGTATATTAATAGTTGAATAGTTATAGTGTCGAAAACTCAGTGCTAAAGTGGTTTTAGCAACCATTTCACTATTAGGTCATAAAAGAGCAGTGCTGTGTCTAAGGTGTAGTGAGGACACATTAACAGAGCATAACCAAAAAACAACCGAACTCCTAATTTGCACAAGCTTTATGAAGCTTCTGAGGGATCTTCACAGATCCAGATATATCGGGATAATATCAATATCAGGAATGAAGTAAACTGATTCAATCATTCCCCAGTTGTATGTATGAATTTCGCTGAAAATTTGCAGTAATCATAAATGGTTCATGAGATCCACTTCGATCCAATTTATATTACTCTCTTATTGCTTGCATCGCACTAAGTTCCAATTCTTTGCGACTGACCTCAAGCTCTCCAGGAGGGAAAAGTCTCTTGAGTATTGCCTAATGATTCAGAGAGGCATATATAGGCTCCAGGAATTTTGCATAAGATTCCCTTATCCAAAATCTTTGAAATTTTTTTATTATTTCATGAGGCCTTGGTTTGGAGTCCGAATCCAATTTGCGTCCGATCAGAAGATTGAATCTGTAATGGACAAATAAAACAAGATGCTTGATTATAATTTGCGACAGAGCCGCTCATTTAGGTATAGTAGAACTATTATATGTTCGTATTATGCTTTTGCTTAAGGTCGATAAAACTTCGCATCTGAAATATGAAGCTCTAGTAACACTGTTATGTTGATAGGTTAGAGAGTGTATAAAATGGATTAATTCGATATAGAAATAATTTCTTAATATTGAATCATGATTATACAAATGATCGAAAAAGCTTCAATCTCATTCCTCTAAAAAAACGCAGCAAAATGTAAGATTTAATTTTCATATTTAAAATTTTCAATAATTATTTTCAAGTTCCCGATCAATTACTTCTAACGTTATAAACTTAGCTCAAGTCTTATTCCATTACACCGTTATGCCAATTAATATCTTTGATCTCGAAATGTATTTATTAATGTGGCGGATATTTATTTCGAATATAATGAGGAGTCTGAGCTATAGTTTGTAGAAAGTTCTTCGGATAGGGACCGTGTGACTTGTATCTCTTCAAAATTGAAAAATAGCCGAAAAGGTTTTGTCGGCATTAAAGCATTACACTGATGATATAACAACAAGCATAGAAGCATACGTCTTATGACCTAATGATTAGCAAAACCTATTCGGCTGTATTTGACTTTTGTTATACAGATACAAGTTGCACTAGCCCATTTGAAAAACTTTCTGCTTATCTAGGTCATATTCCTTATTATAATTATTTTCAATTTCCTGATTTGCTACAGAAAATTCAGTTCAATATACCAAATGCAAGGCTGCATGCTCTACACTAGATTCTTAAGAATAAATATATGTAAAAACGGCAGTATCATCTGTCAAGAACCTAATTCCATCTGTTCGTCCAGACTTATTTCGAAATCACAACAAACCTTGCAGAATCTTCTGCAAATATTTTTCAGGAATGTTTTAGCTGGAATATTCTTTCCGCCAACATAAATGTTAAATGAACTTTACCACATTTTCTATATTTTAATCAGCCGAAAATGCCATAATATATTTCAGCAATGATCTGTTAGTAGGTAATTTTTTAAGGCGGTACTTTAATAAAGGGGTAATGAACTAATGAACTGGTTTATTTAAATTCTACTTTCCGTAAAAAAAACTATGCTTTGAAAGCACGTGCATAAGCAGATTTCCCAGCATTAGTTAAAAATCTGTATAATGTAGACAAAAACTCAACGGCAAAGTAATCATCATTTATATGCGTAAAGCCTATATTAAGTGAAATGACATATCGCATTCCAGAAAAGTAACGAGAAAAAACTTCGGACTCCATATAATACCTTCAGGGAGTTCCTTTTTCAGAAGAACGGGGCATTATAGCAAGCAACTATTTCCTCAAAGACAAAAGAACGCAGTGCTCCAGCAGCTGCCTTTGATTTAGGCACGTTTGTATTGTTTCCGCAGACAAATGAGCGGCGCCCGGAAATACGACGTGGTTTCTATGACGACGGCCTGGTATTCTTCGATTTTGATTTATCTTTCCTCTATCTTGTCGGGTCCGGAATAAAAGTGTGTTTTATTCGCAGGATTTGGGGAAATATGGGATACTTTGTTTTGTGTTTGTTCGGTTTATATCGTTTCGAATCCAGCGAATGGATAATAACGGGGTCGTCGGCAGACAGCAGTATATTCAATTCGGAGAAAACCAGGAGCAACTGACATTTTCACGATTTTCATATGAACAGTAGATCACTTGAACATATTCCATTTAAATTTCTTGAAAAACCAGAAATGTTTGTTATGGAGACTTTATATATAGAGAGAAACATAAATATGCTTGGTTTCATAAAGATTCATGATAACTGGATCAACACATACTGTTGTCCAATTTGACAAACGGATCAACGAATTTGGGCTTCACAGTACAAGTTCAGGTAGTTGATCACGTGGATCAGTTGATCTCAGAAAACAATGTGACCGCTACAAGAAGTTAAATAAGAATGTATATATTTCAGCGGTAGCACTGTTAATGTAGGGTTTTATTTTGTTTATATGCTTGTCATACCTTACTACTACGAACTACGTTATTAGTATTACTTTTGTGTGTGCAAAAAAATGGAATACCGTTTCAAACTGTTACCCTTTTAACAATTCTGTACACCAGATTATTTCGCAATGTTGATATGACCTTCTATAGTCATTTCAAAACCACCTGTTGGATAAAATCGTAAACAAACTAATAATTGTAATGTCAAATCCATCAATTTATTCCTTTTACTGCCTGGTCCAATTTCTGGTCCAGCTTGATGTAATAATTTCATGACGACATTTTTGTTGAAACAATGAATTGATTTTGTAAAGCCTTTCACAATTATATTACTTGGAAAAAGTAAAAAAAAATGAACAGTACACTTCACTTCAACTATTATATATATATATATATATATATATATATATATATATATATATATATATATAACATAGAATACGAATATCTCGATTCACCAGAATCGATAAATTAACTTGATCTGTGCAGCGATTCTAGGTCTTAGCAGCGATTCTAGGTTAAATAAGAGAACAAAATGTTTTGTGGAACCCAATTTGTACTTGATCGGTATTCAGCAGATGTTAATATGTAATAGTTTGTCAGAGTGACTAAATCTGTAATTAGCTCTGTAGGAACATAAAACTAGATAAATTGTAGGAGGACTCCGTTCAACAGGCTTGATCCGATGAATAAAGTTTCACAAAACCCACTATTAATCTAATATGTGTATCATATTTCATCTTCTCAACTTCTTCAACAAAATTGTCTGTTTTTTCTAAGCCATTTTATATTTTCCCGAAAATGTCTAATTCTTAATGGTCAAAAATTCAAAAAAAAAATGCAGATAATCAATTATTGATGAAAAGAATTTTGGCAGCTTGTTTATTTGTATCTATGGTTTGTTGCTATTTACTGCATTTAAGTTATTGATATAGATATACTCTAAAATACACTAAAAACTTGTACACTATCACATGAAATTTGTCATAATTTATACTTTACACAAATTCTAATATATTGAATCGTAAGCAACTCCTCATGAGTAAATTTGCTTGCATATAGCTAAAGTAATCATACTCTAAGTAAAAAATTAAACGACATACCACATTCGTCCTCATGAAGATTGAATCAGTAAATAAATCAGGTGTAATTTTCTTATACTACAGAGCAAAGCAGGAAATCTACGTGATACTCTTAGTCTGATATTACTACTGCTACATCAGCTGGAAAAAGTGCAGCGTAACCATGTAACATAGCAAAGTTTTTTCTTAAAGAGAAGTCGGTATTGGTTCCGCCTCTGTTTTCCTACCAAATAGAGTAATCACGAACATCTTGAGTGATGAAGATGTAAGAAATTTTGTGTGACAGGAATATATAAAGGGTCTTTCATTAACAGCGCCCCAACTTGTTTTGTGGATAAAACACATTATTTATTTGAAAATTGTTGAAGTTTTTATTTCATCATTTAAATGACCATCACGAAAACGCTGGAGGGAAGGAAGTCGTTGAACCCAATTTTCCAATGACTCTCACACAGGTTGTTTGTTAGCAATTACTCGTTCAATATTGATCTGTGAATGGTTTAAATTTGCTGGATGGTTGCTGTGAACCAATGACTAATGTAACCCCAAAGAAAGAAGTCTAATGGAGTTAAATCACTGAGAATAATATTGTTATGAAAATCTGCATCCTTTCCAATTTTTTGTAAGCACCAATTACCCAATACACGACGCTTTAAATGATCTGTTGGTTTGAGTTCTTGAGAAAAAACAATTTTTTTTTGATGTAAACCAAAGTCTTTTCGTAAAATTCGGCACAAAGACGGCTGTGAGATGCCTAGTTCTTGTGAAGGTCGAGAAATCGGTAAATTTTGGTCTGCACGCACGGCAGCAATATTCCCTTCACTTCTTGCATTTCTTTGCCTCACTGGCACTGAAGTGTAAAACTTTTTTCAAACTTCCTCACTAAACGTTCAACTGTTCTTTTACCCGGACGATTATAATGACTTAAAATTGAAGTTAAAGCTTTCTAATGATTAGATATGACCTTTGAAGGCGTGTAAAGTTTTTAGACCATTTTGATATATTTATCGCTTTACAGCTGAATTAAAACGTGGAAAATGGTCACTGGCGTCGTAGGCGTAGGCGTCCTTATCTGATGAGTTCAGGTGTACAACTAGGAACGAAACGCCGCCTTCCGAACTAAGAGGTTGAAGCTTCCTCATAAACACCTCATTCACTTCAGAGCTTCAGTGTTAATCAGCATCTTTTTTCAGTACATAATGCGAGACTGTGAATGTTATTAAAATGTTAATATAATAAAGATTCCATTGAAGTCGAATTAGAGAAAATGTTAATGATCGGCGTGAACTCCAATAGTACCAATATTTACCTTAATCTAGCCCATTAGTGTCTTCAGTACAAGCTTTCCACCCCCACCAATTTCTTCAAATGACATCGCGATTTCAGCGAAGCGAGAAACGTTTCTCGAAACCTAAAGATTAATAGCCCTGAGTTATATAATTAGGAAATGACTCTCGATTTCTCAAGGGGACCCTCCCCAAGGACTGATTAACCACTTATCCTTAATCATTTCAGCAATATTCTCGCTCAACTAATAAAGTTATTGTATGCGTACCTGCGGGCTACATTTGAATAATCTGAGATCAGAATGCTCCCCGAAGTTTGGTCATTCCAGAAACAAAGGGTGGGTTTTCGAGGTCAGCATTCAATTTAGAAGATTTATAAGGATTGCAACTCGCGATATTGACTGATAAAAGGATTACATTTGTAGGGTTCGGGTGCTTCTTGTTTTACGAAGTTTACGAAGTTCAATGAGTATTCAAAATCAGGAAATACTATCCACCGAACTTATATCTACTACTCTCAACTTTATCACAAAAAATTATATCATATGATATTTCTTAAGTTGGCCGTTAAAAAGTGACAGAATTAGTGAAATTCTTTTATATTCTTCAATTCGGTTGTGTTTTAGATGGGTTAGAAAAACTTTACCCTATTGAAATGCTTCTAATAAGACTTAGGATTTTTCCAACTTTATACTAAAAATATTGATAATAAAAATAACAAAAATAAAAATTTACTTAATTTCAAAATTTTAAATATCATACAGATTTATTCTGTTAACCTCCTACAAATTTCAATTAAAAAAAATTTATTCAAAAACTTTTAAAATTAAACAAAATAAATATCTCAACAAACACTGTTTCAATTTAGTAGACATTCAGAATTACACCGTACCAAAAGGGAATAAAAGAATTCAAAGAAATATGAAATATTTATTAAAATTACTACTTAAATACTTGAAGGATCCAAATTTTGTTTTGTACCTTGTCTTATGATAGTCAAATCCATTACCTCAA
This sequence comes from Megalocaria dilatata, assembly GCA_034642435.1. Classification (NCBI taxonomy): domain Eukaryota; kingdom Metazoa; phylum Arthropoda; class Insecta; order Coleoptera; family Coccinellidae; genus Megalocaria; species Megalocaria dilatata. The sequence goes on along the minus strand of CM067856.1, from coordinate 39,910,433 downwards.
GAACTTCAAAAAAATTCCTAAAACATGCAAAACATCTTTAAAAAGCAATTTAGAATTTCTACAACATAAAATTCATCACCTCTACTTCAGATTACCAGACAAGCTGAATGTATTCATCTGAACAAAACAGTAGAATGAGGTGAATTTTTAAAATCCTACGTCCTAAGATTTTCGAAAATTTTTGAAACATTTATAAAGTAGAGAATGTTGAATTGAACGGGATAGAAATTTTTTACCAAAAATCAACAGGGATAAAAGAAAGGCCGAAGCACCACTACAGCACTTAGGGATGCTTTGAGTAAAATAACTGATACTATGGCGAATTTGTGGAGATGCCTAATTTCAACTTAAACAAAGCTTTAGTTTCACATGCAGGGTTGTCGAAAAAACTGCAAGTTTATAATTTAAGGGTAATTTACTATAATTAATAGCGTCTTACTTAAGTAATAGAACTCAGAGTGTTAACTGAAATGGTACAACTTCCGCAGAGAAAGGTTGTATGTTGTCGTGGCGTACCTCAAGGATCCGTATTGGGGCTCATACTTTTTCTGATTTATATTAACAATCTAAACATCACAAAGTGTTATTGCTCATGATTGTGAGAGCACGTCTAGAGTTATACAAGAACTGGTCATTTCATTGATGAGATACAACTCGTCCTGGGGGAAGTGAATGGTTTCCGCTACATATAATGCATAAAAACACAGAATTGTGACCAAATCGGTCGGACTGTATTAATTTTGACCTAATTTTTTTATCAGTAAGTCCAACCTGGCCGTTTGAGATCATTTTCGGTTCAAAAAATATTTGCCTTTATTTTCTATTTTCCACATCGTGACTAAAATCATTACAACACATCCGTGAAAATAAATTAATTTAGAACAGTTCACTGATTATGAGAGTTAAAATTTTCAATATATTCATAGCATATTTGTTACTACATTCCCTTTATATCGACATTATTTTTAATGTAATTTTATAAAATGGAGACAGCTGTATATTTATAAGATTCACTGCCAATTAAATTGTAATTTATATTATAGTTAAGCTGCTTACTATTTGTACAGCATTTAAATTGTTGAAATAATGTTGAAATATTATTAGTACTGCAAACTGGCAAATTTTGAGTGAATATTTTCCACCTTTTCAATATCGATGATCCCTGAATATAGAGTCCCACAATGAAACTTCATCATTTTTGCTTTTTTCAACGAATAAGTGAATTACATAGGGGATAAGATTGCTATCAAGATATTAATAAACGATGTATTTATCCGTTTATAGAATAATAATATAATAAATAAAATAAAAATTGCGTTGATGATGTCCAACCTTCGAAGGGGGAAGAAATATGAAGAAGAAGATAATTACTAACTGACCGAAATACCTAGTTCGATACAAGTTGTCTCAACTCCACTCATAGACTTGAGTTCTTGAAAGCGTCTTCTCAGGGAACCGTATTGTCAATAGACATAAAATTTCGGAAGGTTTTTCTCCTTCCAGCAATAAAAAATTTTATAATAATGCGTTGCTCAAGAGACGTATATACCCCTTGCTCAGACATGATGGTACTGACGCCCAAACAACTATAGTGAACTGGAGCGTTGTCTTCTCTCTTCTAACACATAGCATAGAACTACGCGCGTCACTTCACGCAGCGACCGTTAAAAGAATCAATTCATTTTTGATCGACCCTGATAATAAACCATATTCCCACTTGATTTCTACTCTTATGATTTATGTGCAATATGATCATATCTATGATTGAGCCCCAAATTCTTCGAAGAATTCTTAGTCGTTATCGTATAAAAATTGTTTTATTCATCAACAATATACATTTTAAGACCTCTAAATGAATATGAATTAGCAACGGATTACCCAAATCTTTGTTGAACGAGAAAGCTCGCTCACATCCAGAGATAAAATTAATTAAATTCCTCAACTCCATACCGCTCTTTATTCAATAACAATACGCCTCCCAAAATTCATCTAAACAGAATTAAGGCCCTTACCGTAAATGGGGAATAAATCTCAGCATACGGTTTCCACTGAGATAATCGTATACTTATTGTATTAAACGCTGCCGCCATCTTAAGTTAGGAACTATCTTGGCGGCATTTAACAAGACGTTAGAAGTGGTTACCAGAGCATTCGTAGTGGGCTGGAAGGCTTAGGGGCTTCTCGAACATAGTCTGTTATTTATTGCGAAGATTATGGCGGCCATATCAGGTAGGAAAAAGTTCTGTTTATTCATTAAACGATCTGGTGTATTATAATTTTGTGTATTTATGGGCGCGTTGAAATTATTGTATTTTAATAGGTTCTTTGTGAAAGTTGACGATATCTTTTGAATGCTAATGGGAAGGTTATCGTAGGAATAAAAAGGTTATTTTATGGGAATATGGCTCAAGTTTGATTATTTCAATGGAGAAAGGTTAAGAGAGTATTATTACGATATTAATATTAAATATTTTCCTTCTCTTAGACAGATTATTTTCCAAGGTAGAAAACGCCACTATAGTTTCTGAACTGAAGACGTTACAGCAATAATTCTATTTGCCAATCATAATGATTTATCTCAAATCTGCATATACAGGGTGTGAATGAATAGTTGCGAAAAAATTTAGAGGAAATTCCGTGTCAAAAAATAGAGTGGGTCTTTCATATAAATTTTATTTTTTTGAGCCCCCCTACTTAGTTACAGCCCTCTGAAGTTGGCGCCCGAAAAACAGTTTTTAACTTTTCTTTCAAAACCAAAAAACTGACAATATTCGTAACTGAATCAAAGAACTTTTCTTTAAAAACCAAAAAACTGACAATATTCGTAACTGAATCAAAGATAATCAAAACCGGTCGATTGTCTCAACAAAATGACATCCGCTTACTAGATAAATTCAAGTTCGGAAATAATTCCAGCCTCTACGACTCACGCTATCATGTTGATAATTTTTTTTTTCTCAAAAACCTTGAATTTTAGCAAGAAATTACAACAGACCTTATTTCTTAAGAATTGATCAAGCTATGCAAAATTAATTTTTTCATTGTAAAATAAGATTATGGAAAAAATTTTCTTGCGAAAGAAGGTTTAGGGGTAGCTCTTTATACCCCTTGCAATCATAGAGAAACACTACCAAAAATTTTGTTGGATGCCTTCTCGCCCGCCTAAAATGTCTGCTCAATTTATCCTTGGCAGTTTTTTGATTTTTAAGAAAAAAATTAAAAACTGTTTTTCGAGCGTCATCTTTAGGGGGCTGTAACTAAACAGGGAGACGGATCGAAAAAATTAACATTATTTGAATGACCTCTATATTGGATTATTATATAACACAAACGATTCAGATCCACTCATTGTATTATTTCATATTGATATGAATTTCTGATGAACTTACGAAAAATTATCTGAAATGATATAATAATTTGAGATCAATATGGAAACAGATAAACTTTCAAATCTAAACGTCTCCAAGAAAACCGGAATTGAAAAACCCACCATGAAATGTTTATCCAAAATTTTCAATTTAATCCAATTTGAATCTGTGAAATATTCATCAACAAAATTTTGCAAATTTACAATTTAGCGAATATATTGCTGGCTAATTCAATAATGATAAATTAGTTACATGAGTAACTGAAAGAAGGTATGTTTAACTCAAAGAACTCCGCATAAAATATTGCACTCACCCTGGTTCATACCACATCCATCAGAACTAGTAGATTATTTACCTGAAAAGAAAAATATTTTATATAATACATTTTTTAATTCTGGAGTGATTCTAAAGAGAAATACACAACATAAAGAAAATAACAAAAGGAAATATAACTTGTGAAATATTCAAATTTTTTTTGAATCATTAGTGAATTGGCGCATTTTATGATTTTTTTTGGTGGGAATAGATTTCAATGAAAATATTTTACACTTTCGAAAATCATCGCTATAATATCTCTCTCTTGCTTATCTAAGTGTATATTTCATTATGTGCACAGAATTCTGTAACGCCTTTACATAGTTTAATTTTTTAAAAATTAAATCGAAATGTCAAAAAACTATGTTTCTATTCGAGTATCGTAAAAGAAATCAGGAAAATGAAGAAAATTGAGAGAACGTACAGAGCCGATGCAGTTAATTGTTTTATAGGAAAATTAAAAATAACAAATTTTGTACCAAATTATAAAGAGGTTTTATAGAATAACTCTGCTTTATATTTGAAATCAAATAGCACCCTCTATCAAATATATACTCTTTGAATTCATTTTATTTTATATATTGTATAAACTTTACTTTGTTTTTTTTATATGCATACCATGCTCTTATAAATCGAAATTTGAATCGTGCATATTTAAATCTTTTTTGTGGTTTAAATTAAAGATAGAATTGACAATTTATTCCGATTTAACATCTTACACTCAGTCTTGTACACATTAATTTCAGGCTTCCAAATCTTATAAAAGGAGGTAATCTAATATGGTTGCTTGGTAGTTTTTATTTTTTATTCTAAAAGTCGACTGATTATGATTGATCAACTAAATTACCTATTAAAATTTAGCCGATATATCTGTTTCAAATGGACATAATGGATAAAAAATTGTGTTCCAAAAAATGCTTCATATAAATTTGAATAATGTTTTTAAAAAAATATAGCACATTTTCCAAATCACCGTTTGAAACTGATGATGAGTGGGAGTTTCAAACGCTGTTTTGAAGAATGTCCTATATATATTTTTTTAATTATATAGAGCACTTTAGTAGTGTAGAATAGAATTTGTTATTCATAAGAATCATTCGAATGTTATGTGATTTTGTGAATTATATATGTTTACTTGAACAGAAACAGCGTTTATAAGACATTATAATATTATTTTTGAAAAATTTTTGAAAACAATTTCTTCTGTTAAATTACATTTTTTTGAGTTTTTACACAATAATTTTTCAATGTTTTTAATGTTTAATATTCATTTATTTGAGTTAACATTACACTCCATGTAAATTTTCATTATTCATTTACCAGAAGCTTTCTGAATTGTTAAAAGGTGAGAAAATATTTTTGTTGATTGATCTTATATTTTAATGAATATGAATATAATTAAGTACTGACGAAGCAAAGTCTCTCTTGAAACTTGTCTTTTAGTAATGTTTTCACATATCTTGAGATTTCATAAAAAGTAACTTAGTTAGATATCCAATAATATTGAATATTTTAAGTAAGAAAGTTTTATGATGAAATTCATAAGATTATGTTAAACTTTTTTGAAAGATATCTTTCATAAGATTGATGAGCAGAAACAAAATTTTGTCTACTCAAAATATTTAAATTATAGAATTTTGGTTAACAATTTTTTTTATTGGATTTTGTTATATCATTTGGATGTCTTAAAATGAATGTTTATTTTATATGTCGTCTGATATAAGTGCTAATTATATGACATTAATTTAATTTAATTCCTGAAGTTATAATTATTAAACATTATTTTTTAAATTAAATATGTAGAAGGCTAATATTAAAATATTCAAATAATTTTATATACCTGCTATCAAGTATAAACCTCTATTTATTTCATAATTTCACTCAATTAGTTTTATCTGGTTTTAGGGTATAAAAAATGATTAGTTTGGAGGAATTTTTTAACGTAGCGACGTGCTTATGACCTTGGTAGTTTTGATTCTAAATGACATAGACTGAGTCTCCTCTTTATATAGATTCTTGAAAGAATTGAAGATTCCACAGCTCACTTGAAAAATGTCAAAATTCTCCAAAATGATGCCTTTCTATTTTCACGAAATCTATTTCATGATCTTACACTATTCTAGAAGAACAGTTGAATTTTTATCTACAAATTGATTTCTTCTCGTCCCAGTTTGCTTAAATTTTAGTTAAAATATCCACCAAAAATTCATTTAGGTGTCACAAGTTTCAAAACGATTTTAGCTTCCATGGCCTTAATAATAATTAACTATTCGTTATAAAAATATTATATATTATAATCACTATAGATCCTATTATAAATTTTTCCATGCCAAAAATATCTTAGATCATAAAATTTGTATATAATTTCAGTCGTAATAATATATTACTCTTTTAAATTCCTTGAAATTTGTTTTTTTGTCAGAAGTACATTACTTTGATAACTTTTAGTTGATTCTTCTTATATATTGTCCATATTTTCTCTATATGTAACATATTTTTCATGATTCTAATCAAAATTCCTTTTTGGCTCTTTTAACATTAAATGGTGGTTAACTGATTACTCCCTTATTAGCTCTAAATAATTTCTCGAAAGACTTTCTGATTTCGACTTACGTTTCAAAGATTTCTAATTGTTTAGTTAATTTCAACTCCAAAAAGTCTATTTTTTTGAAAGTTTTGGTTTCTTGATGTTATCATAAATTAAATTATAAGTAATTCTGTTGGAATTAATTTTATTTTAATGATTGAGATCAAATAACTCTCTAACGATTGATCTTATATTCAACAGTAAGACTTTTCCTCTTGAATTCAGTCTAAATTTTCATTTAAATAATATATTCCAAAATAGTTTATGCACATTTTCAGCTAAACAAATAGCGTTTTCATCAAAACATCCAAAATTAATTGAAATAAGGCATTTAAATCGTTAAACTGGTTTCTGAGTTATTTATCACAAAAATTAATATGGGTACTTTCCACCGGACGAAGAAAATTAATTTTTAATAGATATAGCGAATTAGAGCGTACTAAAAGAATACGAAATCTTCTAGCAACTATTATAAATTCCATGATTATCGCGGAATATTTGGGATTAATTAATTTTGGAATCTCAGTAACATGCCTTTCGGTTGAATTTAGCTTCATGACTGAAAGGACTGCACTTTAATTACGGCTAATTACCAGTCTGAAATTGAATTTGCTACGAGTTGGAGGACGACAAGAGATTTCTCGGAAAATGGGTTAACCGTAATTGCAGTTTGATGTGCGCTTTTTGCGGCCACACTCTCGAATTCTTGATAATAAGAACCAAGGATTTTATTCGGAATTGAATTCGATTCCGGAAAGAATTCCGAAGGAATGCTTCTGCTCGCTGGGTGGTGGATTTGAAATTATGCGTTAAAAACGGACGTAGACTTTGTCGTCTGTATAAGTGTTCATTAGTTGTTAAAAAAAAATTGTATAAGAAAAACATAGTTGTTGTAGAAAAGGATGAAAAATACCTTAGTTAATTAAACAACTTCAATGTTGAAATCTACAGGTATGCAGGATTCAAACAAAGACTTAAGGAAGGTAATATCATCAAAATATATTCCAAAAAAATTATATATATATAGAGTTATCTCTTTCCAAGTTAATTTATATAGTGAAATGAAACATTTCATTCTTAGTTTTGCACTAAGGTTAAAATCCTAACTAAAAACATGACTAGTCAACATTTGAGATAATGTTCAAATATTTTTCCAAAGGGAAGTATGTGGTATTTCACATTACATTTTAAGTCGTACGGTATAAAAACACGAAACGATACATGTGTAACTATGTAATGATGAAAAATTATTTGTTTCTGATGACTTGCGTGAAATAATAAAATTCTGAATGGACAATATTAAATAATTCGAAAATATTTAACTAAGTAAGGATTTTTGACATACAAATTTTTGAATAACATTTTTCGAAATTAAAATTATAGGAGACTAATAGATTAAATCTGTTTTGATATCCAAATTTTGTAATGATCCTTCTATCAAAGAAAAGCCTCTTTTTTATTATTTTATTTTTTATATAACATATATATTTTTTTTAAATTCCAGTATATAAATATCATGTGGTTTAACTAAAATCATAAAATATCTTACAAGCTATGTGTGATTTTTGTGATGAACATAAAATACCTTAGATTTTAAAGTTAGTGTGTTCAAACGAGGATATACCATGAGGTCTTAGAGGTAAGTTATTTATTGTTTATTGATTTTATATTTCAAATGTGAAGTTGGACTGATGTAAATCTTATCTGAATTCTTATTGATTTTCGAGGATATGATATATGTTTTGAGAGATTTTTGAAGTAACTTATTTGAATACATTAAATATTTCAAATAAATTATTTTTTTGAGATCTTAAAATTGTGTTTTATATTTTTGAAAAGCATTTAGTTTTCATAATTATAAGATCGGAAACAAAATTTTGTCTCCTTCAAATATTTATTTATTTATTTTGATCGACAATTTATATTTGTTGGGTTTTTTATTCCATTTGATATTATATAATGAGTTTTGATTCTATATGTCCTTTAAATATAAGCTGTGCTTATATTATTTATTATAAGACATTAATTTAATTCTAAAAGTTTTTGAATAAAATTTTTTGGAATTAAAGTTATAGGGGACTAACAGATTAAATCTGTTTTGATATTCAAATTTTGTAAAAAACCTCCTCTTATTATTTTATATAGAAAATAATACTCATAATTCTACTGATACGAGTAAAAGACTAAATTTAACAGACTGATAATTGAGATATTTTGAAACAAATGGTGAAAAGCAACTGAAGAAGCTACATATGATGAATATAAATAGGAAATTCTGCCTTCTGTTACCTGAAATTCAAATGAACCTCATTTTTTTGCAGTTTTAAAAATATTCTCTTTGAAAAAACGGAAAATCTCATGACAATGGAAAATAAATGGTTAAAATGCTCTATCGTTCTTCCTTCGATCTACAACGTTACATAATGGCAAGAAATAATGGTAAAAGAACATAATGAACAGAACTTGATATAAAAATTTCATATTGTCCTATTTTAAATTTAAGAACTAGAAGTTTTCAGTAACTATCAATGGATGACGATTTCTGTAGTTAACCAAATGAACAATTCATTTATTGAGTGTTAATATTGTATTTGGTCTCCGGATTAATATGTATGTTTTTGTAAAAAATCGCTAGAATTCCTTGTCATTTATTGATCTTTGAGTGAACTGAAGTCTCAGACCCCAATTCAGTACTTTAACAATTGCTCAAAATCAGTATTAATTTTGGTCGATATTTTTAATATGGGGATTTTTGAGTATATACATTTTCCCATTATAAAGTTTGATGCAAATTTGTCTAATACTCTCTAATAATTTTGTTTATTATCAGCAACTATTATTGCTGGTTTTCACATTTTTAATTACATGTTTAATATCTTTATTATCACTCTATTATTGATTAATTATTAAATCTTATGATGTTTCTCTCAACCAAATTTATGGTACCTTCAAATATTTATTAATGTGAATATCATAGTCATCCACAGCTTTTACTTTCTCAAAACTTATCCGGAAGTTTCTTTGGATGTAATAATATTGAATTCAATTACAGCATGAAGAAAATAAAAATAGAAAAGATTTTTATATAACTTTACAAACGTTATTTCATCATTCCCGAAAGTTATAATTTTTGAATATAATTTTTTGAAATTAAATATGTAGAAGGCTAATATTAAAATATTTAAATAATGTTATTTCACTTTGTTTTTTGAAATTCAATAAATTTTTAACTTTCCTCAATTCATGCGAAAAATGAAGTCAAAAACTGGTAGGATGTATACGAATATACGAAACAATAATAATGGTACAGAAGTGAACACTTATAATAGTATTCTAAATTTCATGGATTTGAATATTTATGAGAATACAAAAGAACTTTAGGACAATACCATTATTTTGAGGAGCTACCAGTTTCCGGACTACAACATAAGTTTCAACAAACGTCTACTTTCCTGCCAGAGAATACTACCATAACTACCGACAGGTGTGATTTCCAACTAGCGCTAATTAACAGAAAAACAAGGATTCAAAAGGAGCAACTGGCAGTTAAATAAACATTCAGCGAGTCACGAATTACCCTCAACTAGATTTATGGTCTGATATTGTAAAAGCACCTGAGATTTTCTATTTTCCATTTATAGTATCGATGAGTTGAGAATAATCAGTTATATGTATTTACAATTATCCAAAATAGGCTTTTTGGGCATTAAAAAATATGTTGTTTGCAATGCCATTGGATAAAGAGCTGAGATGGAGTCCTGAATCATACTGAAAGGCAATATATTGATTTTATGATTATGTACTTTGAATATTCATTACATAATTAATCCACATCTTTGGATCTTTCAGAAAAACGGCAGGAACTAGCAGAGAAGTTAGAGAAAAAAGTATATTGGAACCATATCAGGGAAATAGGGTGGATGTTCAGCATTTGTGCAGCATTTTGTGACTCAAATCTTTCGGCATTAGTTGAGTGGTAACAGTGTTATGATTTGATATCTGCAGTCTTTAAAGTTCGATATGGACCATCTGGTGGGTTATTTGTTATCACTTTCCGGAAGTTTCAGTGGGTATTGTGAATATTGATGGAATTTGAAATTTTTCGCGGAAATATGATTTGCGTATTATACACACAAAACTGATTACTCTTTAGCAAGAGTCAAAGCGATTTTGCTGCTAATACATGTCCCTTTTCTGTGGATTATTGTATCCTTAACACTTAACCGGTCTATTTGACATTAGTTGAAATTAATTGCAATCTCAATTATCAGAATTATTTCTGTTCCTCATTGAATTCTACAAACTTTAATTAGGAGACCGACAAAAATATAGAAAACGGAATCATTTCATTTGCATCAAGCCTCTTGCAGTAACGAATCAGAATTATATACATGGATTCCATCGGAAGACGCAACTACTATCTGCGGTATGCATCGCATTCACACTTTTCTGACATATGTCTCTATTTGACAGCTTTACAGGGCATGCGCACTTTTTATCTCCATGATTTCGAAAATCAAGTTTATAACACTGATTGAAGCTGATTCAGATGGATGTCAAGTGTTGTTTAATCATTCATTCCAGTCCAATTCAGGTTCAATTTGTGTCGAAATAAATTTATCGGTTTGATCACTATTCTACAAAGGACACGGATAAAAATTTAACTGAATTAATTTCACTGCTGCACCAATATTTGCACCTGCATAGCTCGTTCATTAAGGACACATAATATATCTGAATACCATCTATAAGAAGGAATTCGTTGATTGCAAGCCGTATTAATTGAGTTGTCCTGAACAGAAATTTTCACTTAGCAATCGGCACTTATTAAAAGTATAATGGAATGTGGTTATAAATCTTTGCAATGAACAGGGGCCAAACAACTCAACACAAGCCGGTTTTCACATATTCCTGAAAGTATCCTCCCTTTGTTAGAAACCATTTTATTAATACGGAATATCCTTACGTTTTCATTTCCATTCATTAGTCGTGGCCACTTAATTGGCTCCTGCTGTATAGCGTTCGCAATGTAGTCAATTAAATCATTAGTCGTTTCCCGAACAATCTTTTTCACGTTTTTTTTTCTTTGATAGAATCGATGAGATATATTTCTTGATCTGCTTTGAAATTATGATTAAAGTCGAGATGGTATGAACAAAGAGATAACGAAGTACTGAAAAGTTATATACATAACATCTCATCTTAAATTCAATATGGCGGATGTTACAAAATGGCTGATTATATCTTTCTTTCATGGTCATGGTTATCATATGGACGATATTTTATCTTTCATTTTTCAATGATGGTGTATTGTGAATTCACGGAGTATTTTATAAAAATATATGCAAACGAAAGATATAAATTTATTGATGAGAATTGTTTGGTCGTTAAAATATGATATCATGATTTGCAGGAGTGTTGATTTTATGATGAAAAAGTAACATATCAGATATTTTTTTAGTGTAATATCATTTTGAAGGGAATCCTTCAGTATATGTATGGATTGTGCGAAGGGAAAGCATAATTGCTTTAGTAGAGGCAGATTTCTCTCGGAGGCATGGCTGATGCAGTGAGTAATATATATAATAATATTAGGAGTACAAATAAGTTTCCGCCGTTTTATTGTAGATGGCGTGGCACGGAGTTTCGGTTAGCTTTCGCAGATGATAACCGGCTTAAAAAATAGTTTGGACATTCAAGAACAACATAACCTATTAATATCATTGATTTTATATTGGTAAAATATAATTTTTATAAGATGAAAATTTCGAAATTTGAGCCAGGTAAGCGTCATTTGCGGGAAATATTAGTTTACTTCTTTAATTTAAAGAAATCTGCTGCTGAGGCACATCAATTGCTCATAGAAGCATCTGGTGAGGGTGCTTTGAGTGAGAGAACGTGTCGAGAGTGGTTTAAAAAGTTTAAAAACGGTGATTTCGACGTAGAAGACTAAGATCGCAGTGGAAGGCCAAAAATTTACGAGGATGCAGAATTAGAAGAATTATTGGAGGAAGATTCATCTCAAACATAAAAAGAACTTTCTCTAACATTAGAAGTCACTCAGCAAGCAGTCTCACATCGTTCTTCTATAATGAATATTTAATTTGTGTTAAAAAACGGCGGAAACTTATTTGTACTCCTAATATTTTATAAAATATAATTTAAAAAAACCAATGCAAGATTCAAAGAGTTCGTAAATCACCAAGACAGATGAAAAAATTATTACTCAGTAACCAGACTCTTTTTCAGCTCAAATAGCTAATCTAGAATTACGGAGGAACAATCAGTAAGCAACAACAATGACCATCAGAGAAAACAATAAGCAAATCACAGAATCTATTAGTTAGAACAGTTACGCTGACCAATCGCTATAAAGAAAATATAAAATCGATTAATTAGATTTGGTGTTGGGGGCACCAAAGCCAGTGGGTTAAAGGAATGGAAGAACTTAGATATTTCGGACGCAACCAGGATCAATAATACATCTGATGATCAACGAGGATTCTTTGTTTTTAGAGGCGATGAAACTTAAGCCGGACTTCAATCTACCTAGGGAGTTTTGGAATACAGAAGGCAATCAAACTACAGATGAGCTTAATAAATACCTATTCAGCAAGTTCTAACTGGGCATCGTGATTACCGGTTAGGTTACTGGGCTGTGATCATGGCTCTTTCATCAGGTGACTACTCAGCATTCTGCACAATCTGCCCAGGAAGTAGAAAGTGTTATAAGGGTTACGCCTTATCATCGCGCATTAGTGAGAACTACTCCGAAGAGTTGAACCCGCCAAGCTTCCAGTTTCGGGTTCAGTCCGAGAACCTACACCGTGACTGGTAGCAGTGAAGTACTATTCAACATCTACTGGCTCTGCAGTAGATGCTTGTTTTGTGATGCAACTCACTTGCCTAAGTGGCTTCTTATTGACCCACCCGCATGCAGTCCCATGAACCAAGATAGTCTCAAGATTTAATGCAATTGATCCTGGTACGAGTCAATCCGGCCTATAAGTCGAGGCCCACGAACCTCTGTAAAGTCTTTTAATTAATCCTGGCTTCAAGCACCAACGGTCTAGCCTTATCGTGGATATCCACAAACCCCATAAACGTCTCGCAATAGATCCTGGTTCAGGATGAGGCCGGTTGAACCGTCATGTCCCGCTAAACCTTGAAGCATTTTTCGAGACATCTTGAACATGAGTTGCTGCGAACGGAAAAATGGAATAACCTTCTAGTCCAGCATGCGGACTTTCAACCACTGTCTCCTCGAGTCCACACCAATTGGGTGGCCAGGTCGTACGAATACTTCCCGAGGGCCTCCACCCTCCCGAGGTAACGCAGTATGCTACATAACGCATTCGGCCATTGGACGGAATATCCCGACATTTACTGCAGTAGGATAGATTACTTTAGTTTTAAGGGTGAAGCCCTGTGCTGCGACAGACACCCTTGTCACTGAATTGAACCTTCAGTCCACCTTAACGGTGAAACTAGGCGCTCATTCGGTCGAACTTCCACCACACGGGTTCAGTGACTGGCTGGAGTGACATTGCTTTAGGCATCAAGGCTTAATTCTGCATTTCACCAGGATGAAACTAGGATCCTAGTCAAACAAGTACCCCTAGCGCGTCAAGTTACAATGTCATGGGGGTCGTTCTAACTGGGCAAAGGTATATCGATTCGGTAGTAATCTTCTTGTGTGACTTCGGAAAGATTTTCTGGTTATTTTCTATTCATTCAATATAATGTCTCGCCGTTAGCTGTTACCTAATATGTAGTTAGTTAATAATGACAAAAATTGTGGAAATATTAAACTGGCCTGGTTATAAATGATATTCCTCCAATCATCTTGGCTTCATGTGAGGTATATTGAAAAAAGAAGGTAAAGCTCATCAAGACAACACAAGAAAATACGTAAAAACGTATTCAAGCAGTTCGTTGAATGGTGAGAGTTCTGTCCATTCAGGAAGAAATCGACATCTTCTATTAATTACCGTTTATATAAGATCTGATATGGGTTTAAGTTTCCACAGAATACTCTTTTCTATTTTATTCATTATCAGTACATCCAAGTTCCTTCGAAAAACTCACACCGAAACATAAGTTGTATCGGATTCCAACAATAATAATCGAGAAATAATCCTCAGAAACTTCCTCAATGCTCGGCTTGCCTATCAGCTTCCACAAATGACATCCGATATTAACCAGATAGAAACAGGTTTCCTCCAATCTGATCTCCATCTGTTGGATTCTCAACAGAGTTACCAGGAAAGCAACATAAAACACAAATATGCCTCGAAACATAGCTGACTAATGGACAGTCGAGATGGTGTGTGGATTACTCAGGCAATCCCACTTGTAATTGCCGCAAAAGAGTATTCGGAAACTATAACAGCAGGATATCACGCGAACAACCAACAACTTGCCTTTTGAAGAATGGGAAATGACCTCATAAACTCAATTTATATTCTTTCCGTCCGAAAAAATGACATGGTTGAATGAAGTGTTCTTGGCATTCAACAGGTTGCATGTTACCACAGTGAAAATGGAAGTGATAAGATACAACTCGGTTATTTACGCGTTCGGAAATATTCAATAACCTGCTCTAAGAAGCAGGTTGAAGCAGTAAATAAAATATAAATTTGTTAACATCAGCGGCCAAAAGTCAACGAGGAAGATAATTTAACGATTTATCTAATTTGTCTCTTTTACTGTAGGTGTTTTCACTTGAAGGAAACCATCTTCAAATTTATCAATTGAAAACAATTTCAATTGCAAAATTTGAATATCAAAATAGATTCAATCTGTTAGTCTCCTGTAATTTTAATTACAAAAAATTTTATTCAAAAACTCATAGAATTAAATTAATGTCTTATAAGCACAGCTTATATTTAATAGATCAAAACTCATTATTGTTTTTTATTTATTTATTATTTTTAAATTTATTAAATGTGAATTAGGACCGATGAAGATTCTATCTGAATTTTAATTGTATTTTGAGGATGTGATTTATGTTTTTGATAGATTTTTTAAGTAACTTATTAAAATATTCAAATATATTAAATATTTCAGATAAATTATTTTTTGAGAAGTTCTTAAAATTATGTTTTGTATTTTTGAAAAGGAATTAGTTTTCATAATTGTCACATCAGAAACAAAATTTTGTCTCCTTCAAATATTTATTTCTTAATTTCAATAAACAATTTATATTTTTTTACTCTTTTCATTATTCAATTTCAATTAACGCTAAATTTTAATTTGTACACAACAATTGTTTCGTCTTACCATGACTTCATCAGATGAATATTTAAGCGGAGAATACATTTGCAAAAATTTATATAATTATTAAATATAATTTTTTGAAATTAAATATTCAAAAGGCTAATATTAAAATATTTAAATAATTTGCAAAAATGTTTCTTAGTAGTAGCTGCAGCAAACTCTGTTACCAAAATAATAGGGCGGGACGCAAAAATAGATGGGTGTTTTTTTAGGGTGATAGAACATTCTATAGGGATAACTGTAATTTGACAGAAGGAAGATCCCATGTTGTTTTGACATTTATGTTCAGTAAGCATTGACAAATTATCATGGATAGACTCACGCCGCAACAAAGTTTACAAATTGTTGAAATTTATTTTCAAAATCAGTGTTCTATTCGTCAAACTCTGTGCATCCACCACATGGAAAATTATGCGGTAAGATCTTGGTCTATACCCATACAAGATTCAACTGGTTCAATAACTAAAGCCACTTGACCATAATAAGCGTCGTTTGTTTGCTGATTGGGCCCTAGAACTGCTTAAAGTTGATCCACTTTTTTATCGTAAAATTGTGTTTAGTGATGAAGCTTATTTCTGGTTGAACGGCTATGTAAACAAGCAATTGCCGTAAATGGAGTGAAAACAATCCTCAAGAAGTTCTGCAGGTTTCATTGCATCCTGAAAAATGCACTGTATGTATCATCGATCCTAATTTTTTGAAAACGATGCTGGGGCTAATATTACAGTGAATGGTGCTCGTTACAGATTGATGATTATTTGTTTCAAAATTTGAATGGTGTTGACCCAGAAGTGTTTTGGTTCCAACAAGATGGTGCTACACCTCATGCTGCTATCGTAACAACTGTTTTATTGAAAGAAAGATTTGGCTAATCGTGGTGGACATATGCCGGAAGTTATTTTTAAAACATAAATGTCATAAAATTATCTTTCAAATAAAGAGAAATTAGCTTCAATCTTTATTTAAATGTGTTTTATTTCAATTTAAAGTTATATCACTTTAAAAAAAACATCGGATAGTTTATGATTATCAGGGAAATGCCAAAATACTAATGACAAATATTAAGCAGTGGTCATTGTTTGAGTCTGTTTGATCGTTCAAATTTTCAAGAATATTTTCAATGTATCTATTGATTTCTAGGGTATCCAAGAGATATTACTTTCATTTTCAACAAGTAATATATTGTAGTCGTTATTGAAATTATGTCCTGTTTCTAACAAATGTTGATTTTATGTTTTATCAATATAAATTTCAATGTTCTCTCATTCTTGTTTAGAATGACCATCAAGTCTGTACAATAATGACAAATTGTTGAATTCCTTGAAAAGTCACACAAAATAATTGACTGTACCTTTACGGTAAGTATTAATTTCACTGACAGGTATTCTTTTATTCTCTTTGTATATTGTTCCAGGACAAATTTTAGTTTCATTTGGATTCTGCAGGTTCACTGTTTAACAGTTCTCTCGTGAAAAATATTTGTTTCAATCTAGATTCCATTTGTTATTTACTTCATTGTTTCTTGCTTCATATGTTGAATTTTTCGTTAATATATTAAAGGCAACAACTTATTTCTTAGAAAAATATCATTTTGCTCATTTCATCTCGTTTAAGATTATGGATGTAATATTTTGGGGGAAATTTTTCATATGAAACGACGTGCTTCTGACCTTCGTTATTTTAATACTTATTCTCGCTGTCAGGGCCTTCGTTATTTATAATTTTCGAAAAAACTGAAGATTCTATAATTGGCTCATAAATGTCAAAATTCTCCAAAATGATGCTTCGGCTATTTTCTTGAAAATTACTGTTTGTCCTGATCCAAAAATATTCTAGTAAAGTATTTATCTATAAAATTTGAATATCAAAACAGATTTAATCTGCTAGCATCCTATAATTTTAATTTCATTAAATTTTATTCAGAAACTTTTAGAATCAAATTAATGTCTTATAAGCACTCCTTAGATTTGATAGACATATAAAATCAAAATTCATTACATATCAAATGGAATTAAAAAAAAACCAGCAAATATAAATTGTCAATTGAAATTAATGAATAAATATTTGAAGGAGACAAAATTTTGAAGAAGAACTTCTCCAAAACTAATTTATTTGAAATATTCAAATAAGCTACTTCAAAAATCTCTCAAAACATGTAGTACTTCCTCAAAACACAATTAGAATTCAGATAAGGTCTTCTTCAGTCCAACTTCATATTTAAAAAATAAAATCAATTAACAATAAATAATGTAATAATAAGACCTCGTGGTATCCTTGTTTTTTTAATTTCACTTGATATTATATAATGAGTGGTGATTTTATATGTCTATTAATTATAAGCAGTACTTATAAGACATTAATTTAATTCTAAAAGTTTTTGAATGAAATTTATTGAAATTAAAATTAAGGGATGCTAACAGATTAAATCTGTTTTGATGTTCAAATTCTATAATATAATAATCCTTCTATCCAGTAAAAAATTTCTTCTTATTATTTTATTTCTGTCTATATTTAATTGTCATTTTTTCTGTTATTGATTTAATAATTACCAACTATTTCTTAGGCTTAGATTTTATTACAAATTTATCAATATGAAAAGCGTCTTAGAACTTAGAACTTCTATAAACATTTTTCAAAACTGTCGCGTTAACCGTGGTCACATTAATTCCCTAATTTCATTGAATTCTGATTGTTTTTGTTAAAAGTCCACTGTTCAAATAGATTTTAGGTGATTTTGCTTACATATCATCATTATTAACTCTCAGTGTAACATACTTTTCACGATAATAACAGAATTTTCAATCATTTCCCTCTATAGATTCAGATTGGATTATTCAATTGAAATTTCGTTCTTTTATTAAATCCTTGGATGTTGGTGAACTGAATACTCCCGTTTAGTTTTAGTGAAATTTTTCAACAGATATTCTGATTTAAACCAACATCTAAAAAATTTGCAATCGAATAGTTGATATTTACGCCCAAAACGTTCAATTTTTAGGCTTGCAATAGTTTTCATCAATTTAAATATAACAGGTTCTGTAGAAATGAATCTTATTTTAATGATTTAGGTTAAATTATTCTTTAACAACTCAAGTAATATTCAATTGTCAGTCCTTTCCAATTCAGTGTACTCATTTATTTTAGTAATATATAAAATTATATAACAATGTATTCTTTATGTCATTAAATGAAACATGTTTTCCAAGAATAATATTCATATTAATTTTGATAACATTGTGAACGTTTTCGGAATTTTCTACTTTTTAATATTTTCACATCAACACTACTAAATTAAACTGTAAAATTTCAACAAAATCTTTTGAATTTATGGAAACTCTCACAAATACTATGTAATTCATGTCATATAAATAAAAATTACTAATTGCATTCGATGTAATTGATCCGATACCTGTCAACTCTTATGGTTGTAACTAGTGATCGATTAGTTTTAAATCTATAAGTTTTGGCATTTATTGAAAGAAAATCGGAAATGTTGTTCCGACGTTGATTTCTCAAACCAACTGCCGCCCTAGAATGCCTGTTCTTTCGCTACTAGCAGCTTCCTCGATTTCAGCGAGATCGTTTATGGCTCTGCGTAGGTTCCGACTTCGATAAAACCGAAGAAATCCGGAGACACATAAGGTGGATTGATTCAGCTATTAATTGGCCTTAACTCTTCGAATTCTGATTCTATCCCCGATAACATAGAAACATACCTCGGGGAATGCTGAAGTTTCAAGTTGGCGGAACTGTTATCGAACTTGGACGGCAGTTGGCTCGTTTTTAGATCCCCTTTCCTATTGAGTTTCGATAAATGCCTTCGTGCCTTCGATATGCCTCCGAGATTCGGTATTTCTTCTTATCCGGGATTGTCGCTACATGAAAAATGTCGAACGGTGTTCCCTGAAATGTCCGTCAAGCTGAAAATGGAACCCTTTGTAGGAAAGTGGATTCGGTGAAGTGTTGAAAATACACTGCATTATGCTGGAATCTGAAATCTTTCACTTTGTTCATTCGATTATTTCAATGTATTCCATATTTTTCCGATGCAAATGTTGCCTGAAAATGGCGCGACTAAAACAATGCACTATATTCCAAGTGCATTTCAGTGAAAGAATAATCCCAATACTAATACCAATTTTTATAATTGCTAGTCCATTTTCTGAGATTCAGGGATGATTAGGCATTTAATAGCTAGCTTGTTATCTAGCTAATTCAGCCCTGTTAAATTTTCTTTATTCCTATAACTGACTTTTTCCCCATTTGATATTTATTAGCGGCCTAATATAAATTATTAAATTTAAATGAACCCAGTAGGACCATTCGAATAATTAATGAGAGAGGTGTATAAAACTTGAAAGTGATTACATTATTCCAGTTCCACAGTTCCATTATTCTGACTGTAGTACTGAAATTTTTGAAGAAAAAGCTAGTTCAGAATTTTTCCTGGTTCAATCTTGCGGATTACGTTTCTGGAGTTACCCAATTGATAAAAAAAGACCAGCATTCCATCTGTTTTCCAGAAAATACACAATGATAGTTTGTACATCTGGGTTCAAAAAAGTGTATGAGCAACGAGCTAGAAGTCTACAACTAATGATATAAACTTGAATATAATATTAACTTTTTATCACAGGTTAATAATCGATCAAAAAATTTTTCTTTATTGTAGCGTGAAATCTTCTAACTTATGTCTAACTGTCTAACTTATGGTATTGTCAACTGTTTTATTATATTATTTAACAATTTATGTAAGACCAATCTGCTTGATTTCCACAGCTTTTGTCATGCATGAAGGTGCAACGGAATGTTTTTAACATTGTTACCATTGAACCATTTTTATATATAACTAAGATCTTATTTGTCTTCGGTCGTCTAGAGCCTTCTGAGCTCTATCATCTTTAGTAATCACTCACGTTATCATTTTAGAATGTGTGAAAGTTTTTAGATACTGAATTGTTTCAGCCGTTACTATTTGGTAGTTGATCATAATTAAAACAAAGTAAATTTTTTTGTTGATTTATGTTATATTTTATGGAATACGATTGAGTACTGACGAAGCAAATTCTCTTCTAAAACTTGTTTTTAGTAATGTTTTTACATATCTTAAGATTTTCTAAAAAGTCACTTAGATATACAATAATATTGAATATTCTAAGTAAGATAGTTTTATGATGAAATTCTTAAGATTATGTTAAACCTTTTTGAAAGATATTTGTTTTCATAAGAGGAATGAGCAGAAACAAAATTTTATCTACTCAAAATATTTAATTTAGAGGAATTTTGTTGACAATTCATATTTATTAGATTTTGTTATCTCATTTGGATGTTTTATAATGAATGTTTATTTTATATGTTTGATATGAGCAGTGCTTATGTGACATTAATTTAATTCCTGAAGTTATAATATTAAATATAAATTTTTGAAATTAAATATGTAGATGTCTCACAGAATATATCTGTAAATATTCAAATATTTAAATAATTTTCATTCGTTGCTATTTCTTAGGCATCCAACAATTCTCGTAATACTAAGTAACCATTGTTACATTCAGAAAGAATACTATCTTCAGCTTAATTTTCTGTCAACAAAATACTAAACTTAAAACACGTCATGATAAAAACGCCAACCTTTCATCTTTGATGCTTTTCACAAGAGTTAAGCAGTACATATAATATATTATTAGTTCCTGAACTTTCGGCACCTAGTTGAGTTCGAAGATGTCAAATTTAGCACCATGTTATAATGAGTGAATGTAGAATTGTTGCCTATCAAGATGTTGTTCTATTGTGGAATCGATCGCCGTTCTATCGATTTTGCAATGACGATAAGGCGTGTGTGTCCTAAGTGGACAAATAAAGAGAATCAGCTGATGAACTAAGGAACGTGCAACTAAGTATACATCTATAAATGTGTAGGTTTTGTTTACTATCGATCATCTAGTGATTGATAGATTTCCATACACCTTACACATACTCTAGACTTCCTTGGTTGTGCCTCGAAGGTAAGAATAAACACTCTTTATTCTATACATGTATAGTCACAAATGCCTTCAAAATATAAGTGACAACTCAAAAATGCAGTTACAAACTTTGATGAAGAGTGTATTCCAATAAATCTAATAAAAGCGCCTTAGTTCCCTGTAACCTTTCCTTCTTCCATCTTTGGTCTGAGTATCAACTGAACTGAATTGAACTGCCTACAACTCTAAATGAACTTGCATTCAAGAATCTCTACAATTAATCTTCTCCAATCTAACTTTCCTAATTGGGCAGAAATTAACACAGTAATTCCATAGGTTAGAAACTATATATAGTGCATTTTTGAAGATTAAAATTTGAATGATACACTGTTTATACAAAAGCCAGAATAAGTACTTTTAGTTAGATGAAAATAAAATATAATAAAATCTTATTTTGTTCTATCAAGACAGAGAAAAAGAGACGGAAACTGACATTGAAATAATACATACACAAGCATTTCTTGCACTTCAACTCATTCAGTAAGAAGCATGACAAATGAGAAATAACGGGAAACGTAGTTTAAACTGAAACTACTTTTACTTTAATCCCAATGAACGTACCTACCATCCGGTTGATACATGACCAAAAAAACGATGTGAGACGCTGGTAATCTCGAACGATTAAACATGGAAGAAATTTGCAGAAGAACCGTCAGAACCAACTGCAGTGCGTTACGACTTCCTTATAGGGAGACTGAAAGGCACATAACCGAAGGTACACCTGCGGTTAACGTAAACACGGTTATAAACATGTAGGTATACACACGAATGTTGGTACTTCTGTTGTCACTGGGACATAAACTCCTATCTGTCCATGTAACAACATTGGTAGGGGTGTCTGTTTCGCTTGACTTCGAGATGAATGAATTAAGTAAGTGATGGCAGATTTTCCTAAAATGGGCTGTGGGGGAATATGGAGAATCGAATCTTATGTGGAGATCTGGGATTTGTAACGCGTGGACTTTTTAACAGCAGATTCCTATAGATTTGTTGGTAAGTTGGAATGATCGTTGATAACTTGTACTGCTTGCTATGTAATAGCGTTTCTTGACAGCAACTGAAGAGTAATTTCCTCCTACTCAATACTCATGTGATCACTCCCATGAAATCTTCTATTGAAGCTCAACTACAGCATATTTTCAAAGATAATAAGATGGAAGTTGAATCTAAATAATTAGATTGAAAAAAATTAAATCCAAATGTCTTACAGTTCTACTGGTTCTATTTCATTAGAATTACAAAATTCTCAAATATCATACAACGCTTAAAAATAAAAAGGAATCTACACAAGATATAGAAGAGTTACATAAATTAAACAACATAAAAAACCGATACAGCTCTTTCATATGAACAAAAATTCTATACCAAACATTGCTTTATATAAATTTAAAATAAACATCGCTTAGAATTCTCTTCCATAATTATTGTCAATAGATTTTTTGTAAGTGAAGGATAACAACATTCATTAAAAATATATTCCATACTTCACTTACTGGTGGATGTAGTGTACAAGACAGAATATTGGAGGTTAACTCAAAATATTTATTTATCCATAGGAATATAAAACCAAAGCAAGGTCCTAATTCGATTATGCAAAGGTTTCATTAAATCATTCTATTTAAATATTTGAATTTGAAATATTGTCCTCTACCAAAGAACAAAGAATATTCCCTTTGAATTTATCTCATCAAGAATTCAGTCCAACGATGACAGTTTAAACAATTGTGGTCACATCCTGTTATCATGATAATATAATATGATATGATATTATACTACTCTGTCAAGAAAGTACCGGGAATTTTCAATTAAAACAACATTTTTACATTTAATCGTCAAAATTTATTGGGTCGCCTTCAAAATAGGCTCCATTTGCTCCAATACAACTATGCCAACGGCACTTCCAATTATCGAAACATTTTTTATAGGCGCTTTCCGGGATGGACTTTAGCTCTCGCGCCGAATTTTGTTTTATGGCTTCAATCGACTCAAAACGGGTGCCACGAAGGGGCAATTTTAGTTTTGGGAAGAGGAAAAAGTCGCAGGGAGCCAAATCCGGCGAATACGGTGGTTGCTGAAGCACGTTTGTTGAGTTTTTGGCGAGAAAGTCAGTCACAATCGTAACTCGGTGAGAAGGCGCGTTATCGTCATGCAAAATCCATGAGTTGTTCGCCCACAAATTTGGACGCTTCTTACGGGTACGCTCACGCAAACGTTTCATAACGCCTAGGTAATACTCCTTGTTTACCGTCTGACCCTCTGGAACGAATTCGTAGTGCACCACGCCACGGATATCGAAGAAAACAATGAGCATCACCTTCATTTTCGAGCGGCTTTGGCGTGGTTTTTTCGGTTTCGGCTCATTTTTTGCCACCCATTCCGATGATTGCTGGCTTGTTTGCATATCGTACTCGTAGACCCAGGTCTCATTACCAGTTATAATGCGTTCCATGAATGTAGAATCGGAATTACAGCGATCCAGCATGTCTGAAGCAACCTGTTCGCGATGACGTTTTTGAAGAAAATTCAGGTCTTTCGGTACGAGTCGTGCGGCCACCTTTCTCATGCCCAAAATATCAATCAAAATCGTACGTGCGGACTCGTGGGATATCTTAAGATCATGTGCTATCTCTCTCAAGCTGGTACGACGGTTTTCCAGCACCCTTTCCTTAATTTTATCGACATTATCTTCGATCGAAGCCGTCGATGGGCGACCACTTCACGACCGTCCTTGAAGGCTCTGTACCACTGATATGCACGAGTTTTCGATAGAGCATTATCACCAAAGGCCTTTTGCAACATTTTCAATGCATCGGCACACGAAAATTCATTTTCAACACAAAACAGAATGCATATGATATAATATAATATAGAATAATATAATATAATATAATATAATATAATATAATATAATATAATATAATATAATATAATATAAAATAACATAATATAACATAACATAATAAAATATAATATAATATAATATAATATAATATAATATAATATAATATAATATAAATATAATATAATATAATATAATATAATATAATATAATATAATATAAATATAATATAATATAATATAATATAATATAATATAATATAATATAACATAATATCATATAATATAATTATAATATAGTATAATATAATACAATATAATATTAGGAGTACAAATAAGTTTCCGCCGTTTTATTGTAGATGGCGCGGCACGGAGTTTCGGTTATCTTTCGCAGATGATAACCGGCTTAAAAAATAGTTTGGACATTCAACAACAACATAACCTATTGATATCATTGATTTTATATTGGTAAAATATAATTTTTATAAGTTGAAAATGTCAAAATTTGAGCCAAGTAGGCGTCATTTGCGGGAAATATTAGTTTAATTCTTTAATTTAGAAAAATCTGCTGCTGAGGCGCATCAATTGCTCGTAGAAGCATATGGTGAGGGTGCTTTGAGTGACAGAACGTATCGAGAGTGGTTTCAAAAGTTTAAAAACGGTGATTTCGTCGTAGATGACAAAGATCGCAGTGGAAGGCCAAAAAGGATGCAGAATTGAAGGAATTATTGGAGGAAGATTCATGTTAAACACAAAAAGAACTTGCTCTAACATTAGAAGTCACTCAGCAAGCAGTCTCACATTTATATTACCGTTCTTCTATAATAAATATTCAATTTGTGTTAAAAAACAGCGGAAACTTATTTGTACTCCTAATACATTATAATACAATATGATACAATACAATACAATACAATACAATATAATATATAAATAATATAAGATATAAATAATTGAATTGTATATTGCAACTGAAAAATTCAAAATTTTAGCAAACAGATCTTCAGTAAATCTTGCCTCCTACAAAAGAATATCAGGTGTTCACATTTTCCATCGAAAATAGCAACATCTCATTGTGTAGACAAGAATATATACTTTGGAAATATTCATTCCACAGGTTTCCCTCTCAAAACGTAATAAATTTCGGAATTTTATTAATTACACATAAATAATTGCATCATACCAGGACATTGTTAGTAACAAAATTAATTCTGTCGTGGTTATTTTGTACGGATTTTAATGTAATGAATGTATTTAATGTGAAAGAGATCAATCTCCCGCTCGATGGAAAATGTTCCATGAACCATGTACCATGAATTGTTCATCTTGGTAAATTCATTTGGTTTCACTATATTGAACCCTTGCCAATGAAGAATTAGCACAATAATTTTCTGAATAGTTAATTTGGATTCTTGAAATTCGTAAGACATTATTTGAGTTCAAATCATAACATCGACTTCGGCCAAATATATTAGAATGTTTTGGAAACTTTGATTCTCCGATATTACTATAAAATTTTTATATTGAATGTAACGTAGCCACTCGATTAATCATCTATGAAAATTTAATCACACATTCCATGAGTTAATTTTCGGAAGTTCAGTTTGAATCTTTCGTAAAATAATTATACTTCAACTATTGATGTGTTGATATATTGTTCTGTGTAGGAAAAAACGAACATTTTCTATGCAATGGGTTGTAAATGTGGAAGCTTGCTTGTTCTTTGTGAAGTTCATTCCATGTTTATTAAATCTAGAATTGAATGTATATGCCTTTGTAAGATGAACAAGTTAACTCATAAACTGCCAATTCATGTATTATATTTAAGGTTGAATTTTTCGAATTAAATAATAATAATAAAGACGATATTTGTTTGGGATTCAAAGGCGATATCAGTATCAAATTTAGGAAGATTTTTGCTACTTTCAGTGGCCAAGTACGAGGAATAAATGAATTTTTTGGTTCTTTTCATTTTTAGGATGGGATATATTTGGTTCGTGATTGTTTGGAATTTTTTCTGTTCAACTAGATTATCCTATACTAATAATTGGAGCTGTAAATCCCGTACACGAACCACAGAAGACTCAAAAATATTCTTTTTGTGAGTAGAAAGGTTTTCTCAGCAAGGCCTGCAAAAAGTGCGGACATGGGTCAAATATCGTAAGAACGATCTAACTTATAAACATTTTTATTCCCGTACGATTCTCGATTAATTCAATACGAACGAAAAAAATGTGACACTTTTAAAATTTGCACGACTTTCGGAGATTACAGACAACAATTGAACACGTCCTCTCGCCCCCAAATATTTCACCGTTTCATTTGATCGACCCGCTCATTGAACTACCCTAAATAGAAGTTCTTTCAATTTTTCACTGGACCTTTCGACTTTTCATTAATTTGATATATTAATCACATATTATAGCGAGCGCATGTTCTCATGATTTTTGTGTTGGTGTTTTTAAAACGCAGGAATCTCAGACTACAACTAGCATGAATTTCTTACAGCCTCTTTAGCTCAACTGAAACACTATGATCACCTTCACATTACAACATTTACATAGTTAACTCTCAGTTGGAGACCGCGGACCTGCAAGTCATGGAAATATATGACGTCCAGCTTCCTTATTATAACTCAAGTATGGTCGCCTACACAGACCCTCCGTCTCATGCAAATACTCTCGAGATCCGGTACTCAATCATACAAATGGCCGTTGTTATCATTGTTAACACAATTTCGACCATCGATAAATTTCAGGTAAGGCTGAAATTGCTGTTATTTACATATTGGAGTGGTCATAAATGGAAACCTGCGTATTTCATTTCTCACGGGGGTGACTAAGACAAGCGTGGATATGCAGGTAGGGAAGTTGTTGAATCAGTTGTGGTGATTATCGCGATTTAGACTGTATGGATATATATATATATATATATATATATAGACTGATAAGTTTCAGTTATTTGAGCTAATGTCTAAATCCATCGAGCTTATGACCATACTGTTTCGATAAAGCATAATACTCTGTTGTTACTATGAACATCCATTTAAATACGAGGACTTTCAGCAGCCTTTTCCCTCATATTGATGTTATGAAGTAAAACTCCCCACAAACATACATTAGTCGGTAAAAAGGTTGACATTTCAGAGCACACAGTAACTATGTTGTTTATGACACTTTAGCGAAATGACAGATACTGAAAATAAATCCTAATGATTGCATATGTAGTTCTGGAAGTGTCTTAATTCCCTTAAATAAGCCTCTGCATGTAGCCCTAAATTTTATATGCAGTTTTATGAGCAAATTTCTGCACAAAGAAAACATTTTCTTCTTGAGAGTTAAGAGTATGATACCGTGATTGGAAATTTTAAAAATAAATCAAATGATGGACAAATATCATATCACTTGTCTGCTAAAATTGACAACGGAGGGAAATAATACCTAAAAGATCAGGTCTGACGAATAATTTTCCATTCGTAATTCTATTTAATTGATAGAACCAAATCTGTTTGTAATACTTATTGTACACACTCATGCCTGTGAGATTCATTTCATGCCTGAAGAGCAGGAAACATTAAATAAACATGTCC
The DNA here is from genome assembly GCA_034642435.1 of Megalocaria dilatata. Classification (NCBI taxonomy): domain Eukaryota; kingdom Metazoa; phylum Arthropoda; class Insecta; order Coleoptera; family Coccinellidae; genus Megalocaria; species Megalocaria dilatata. Next base: position 39,882,434 of record CM067856.1, on the reverse strand, counting down.
ATTTTAGGTATCAACGTGTTAATTATCAACTATTATACCCTTCTCGATTCTCCATAAAATTAAAGATAGCATCATAGGTCTAATCAGTAAGTACATCTATCCTTGATATTTTACACGATCATTTGTATTTGCATTGGTTGGTCACAAACAATTGATTTAACAGTTAGTTTCACTGTTTTGTATGAGATTCTAAATCCGATGTTTCAAGATACTGATATAAAACAAATTCACCATGATACACAAGTGGTTGCCTTTTTCTCACTGAAAACATTCAACAAACTAAATCTTAAACAAATTTATCACATCGTCTCTCGATCACATTTTTCGGTCATCGGTTGCAATGAGCACATTAAAATGAACAAATATTGTTGCGACAAACTACTCGTGGTCTATTCAGCCCTCTAACTAGTTATCGAACTATGAGGTTATATTCTTCAGGAAAAAGAATTAAATCAGCTCATTATCACCTCGACATTAGTCGGTGATAGAACAATGTTACAGTATATTTCTGTATTTCATGAATAAGTTGATTCCACTAATTTGAAGAAGGTATCTCTAAAATCTTTGATGGAATGGTTTTTGATATATTAGATTAGGAGTAGGAGATTAATAAATGTCATGAATTCATTCCATTCGTTCGTATTCACCTTAAAGAAGTATTCAGAAAGATAACGAGAAATATCTGTATACTTTTGAATGTTTGAATCTTTTTTACATAAGATGTTCCAGAATACCAGTGGAACTGAATTAGATTCCTCATATTAATACCCTATAAATTGATACCCTGGAACATTCTGGATGGAATCAAAACTCGACAAAACTTGAATCAAACTGTGGTTTAAAGGTATATTTAGATCTTTATATTCTGAGTTTTGGAAGTTTCAATGTTGTTCAGATTTATGAATTCTACATAATTAAAGCAGAATGTAAGGCGACAAAAAGTCTCATCCTTGATTTGAGCAAAGAATATTATTATTTAGTTGAATATATTTGATCACTTTTCTGTTCGCCTGCAGATTCCTCAAAACATGAAAATTTTATTTCTCATATATTTCATTCCTTGATCCAAGGCCCCTAAACGTCAGATATTACGCACAAGACACTTTTCTGTAGACTATTTCTGATCTCCTTAATACTGCCGACGGGTGTGCCATGCAGATCGTGACGAGAATGTTTATAAGCAACTTGACAACATTCGCCAGTATTAGACCGCCAGCCAGTCTTTGTTTCGGTCTATATTGCGTTGTGATGATGAAATGCACTGAATGAAGGTTTGGGAGAAGAGAGGAGCGAGCCAATATAACATCGACTCCACCGGACTAAAACATGAAAGAAGACTTTGAAATCGTTTTGGATACCCTTTATTATGTAGGAACAAAGGGTGGCGGAGTTTGTTGTCAGACTGAGAGAGCCCCCATCAAGTCAGGGATGGACTAAGGAAAAATGCGATATTTTCCATTATATTCATCCTCGCGAACTCGTTCCACTCTACGATAACTTCTGTATTTTGTATTTGTTGATATATCTAATTTTTTTCATCCAATAATTCGTAACTCCCTTCTGCTCTTTAAAAATCAGTTACGCTGGGTCTTTCCAGCATAATATCCAGGTGTTAACTTCAAAATGAGAAAACAAAAAATAAGGTTATCATTTGTTGAAAATTTCAGTTCAAACAGCGATATTAAACTACTAACAACCAATTAACACGATAACATGAACCTTCAATGATGTAACCTTTCCTTTTAGATCGACATTGAATCAAGGTACCTGTCAAACTAGTTCTATTGATCACAGTAATCTGAGTATTTTATTGATACTTCAGGTCTTCTCTTTCTAAGAGATTCCATTGAATTTCAATGATTTCTTGATGTTTTCAGGATGCCTCTAATTGAAATAATTCCAAGTGTCTTTCTTCCATATTAGTTGAAGTGTGAGAATGTGGTAATTTGTGTAGATCGTATAGGAATAATTGACAAATAAGAATGGCACTAATAATTAACTTCAGGATGTTAAGGCTCATCAATTCGGATGCGAAAAACAATAAACATTTGGGAGAAATGGTAGCACGCTGTTCCCTGCAACTATGCCCAAGATATGGTTCCTGATGGGTCTAGAAATGTTTGTAAGGGGTCAATAATACCACATATATTTTAATATTTTCTGCTGTCAAATTTTGACATAATAATCGCAGAATAAATGATTTTCTAGAGACATGATGAAGAGGCTCTATCTCCTTAGGGTAGCATTTTAAGATCAGCATGAATTTTATTCTTGATTGTTTCGTTCTCTGATTTTTCAAGAATCAGGACATGATTTTGACCATAATTTCGAATTTCTCTACATAGAGAACAAATGCATTAGACGGACCTTTTAGATCCACTAGAAATAAACCGGCATCATAAAAAACACATTTTACTTCACGACCAGACACATTTAAACCGATCACTGTTATTCTTTCTTTTTGAATGAATGCTGAAAATTCCCAAAACAAACCTTTTTGTTATGACGTTTTTTTTTTGCTCATACTTGTATTTAAGGAGACCGATTTTGTAAAATCGGAGTTACCATACTCACCTGATGAAGTCAAAATATAATTGACGAAAATTGTTGTGTAAACAATAAATATTAGCGGAAATAAAGTGTTCTACTTTAAATCATATCATGAATTTTGTTCATATTTTGACCTCTAGAATCACGTCCTGTAATATATCAACGTTGAATTGGAAACCTGTATATTACTGTGATAAAGTTGATGTCTCAGATAAGTGACTCATTTTATAGTCATGTCATTGTATTTCAAAATTTTGAGTTAAATGTAGATAATTGTTTTTGGAATATTTTGAATTCAATCAAAGTCTTTTACAGCTTTTACAAAGTCTTTTTACTGATGAAAAGATTTTGATACAATTTTACACAAATGCTCAAAGCGTGAATCTATTTATAACATCTTTATTAGAAGTTGGATTGATCTGAATTTTTTGGTATCTTAAAAAGCAAATTGATGTGTAAGGTAAATCAGGATGATATGGTAAACAAAATATATTGTTGCGTATAGAAGGCAAAAAATTGTTCATTTAAACAACAACTCAACAATATTTACTTTCTATCGAATTCACCATTCCACCCATGCATACGGGTGAAATGATGAAAGCATTTTGGTGAAGTAGCTTCTGCTTATTACCACATATATCCAACGCGGATTCAAATTTTGAACGGTCTTCGTGTAGCCTATAGGTAGTAGCATATAGGTATAGAAATACTTCACTGTAACTAGCAAACCCTTAGCTGTACTTAGGTACGGTCCTTGGGCCTTCACTGTTCAGTATATAGATATATATTCTGTCAAGAAAGTACCGGGAATTATCGATTTAAATCTGGCGGGGCAATGAGGCAGGTAAAAAATTTTTTTTCCTAGGCTGGTACCACTGTCCTTAATTACTATGCCAAGCTTGAGCGGGATCTGTCAACTAGTGTGTTTGCAACAGCTGATTAAGTCAGTCGATGTCAGAGTGCGTGCCGATTTTTACTATGGGTGATTACGTTGAGCAAAGAATTTGTTTAAAGTTTTGTGTTGCAAATGAATTTTCGTGTGCCGATGCATTGAAAATGTTGCAAAAGGCCTTTGGTGATAATGCTCTATCGAAAACTCGTGCATATCAGTGGTACAGAGCCTTCAAGGACGGTCGTGAAGTGGTCGCCCATCGACGGCTTCGATCGAAGATAACGTCGATAAAATTAAGGAAAGGGTGCTGGAAAACCGTCGTACCAGCTTGAGAGAGATAGCACATGATCTTAAGATATTCCACGAGTCCACACGTACGATTTTGATTGATATTTTGGGCATGAGAAAGGTGGCCGCACGACTCGTACCGAAAGACCTGAATTTTCTTCAAAAACGTCATCGCGAACAGGTTGCTTCAGACATGCTGGATCGCTGTAATTCCGATTCTACATTCATGGAACGCATTATAACTGGTGATGAGACCTGGGTCTACGAGTACCATATGCAAACAAGCCAGCAATCATCGGAATGGGTGGCAAAAAATGAGCCGAAACCGAAAAAACCACGCCAAAGCCGCTCGAAAATGAAGGTGATGATCATTGTTTTCTTCGATATCCGTGGCGTGGTGCACTACGAATTCGTTCCAGAGGGTCAGACGGTAAACAAGGAGTATTACCTAGGCGTTATGAAACGTTTGCGTGAGCGTATCCGTAAGAAGCGGCCAAATTTGTGGGCGAACAACTCATGGATTTTGCGTGACGATAACGCGCCTTCTCACCGAGCTACGATTGTGACTGACTTTCTCGCCAAAAACTCAACAAACGTGCTTCAGCAACTACCGTATTCGCCGGATTTGGCTCCCTGCGACTTTTTCCTCTTCCCAAAACTAAAATTGCCCCTTCGTGGCACCCGTTTTGAGTCGATTGAAGCCATAAAACAAAATTCGGTGCGAGAGCTAAAGTCCATCCCGGAAAGCGCCTATAAAAAATGTTTCGATAATTGGAAGTGCCGTTGGCATAGATGTATTGGAGCAAATGGAGCCTATTTTGAAGGCGACCCAATAAATTTTGACGATTAAATGTAAAAATGTTGTTTTAATTGAAAATTCCCGGTACTTTCTTGACAGAGTAGTATACTGAATCCATTCAGATGAATGGATTGTTTTCTATGGAAAGTAAAGGAGACGTTATTGGTTTTGCCGACGATACCGCGATCTTTCACAAGGGTAATACATGGAAAGAGGTTAAACAAATGGTAGAAGTGATCAGAAATGATCAAAAAATGGCTTGAAAACAGATCACTAACAATTAATTTTCAGAAAACGAATTATATACCTTTTAGCTGCAATAAAACGAATCTCTTTCGTTTGACGCATATTAGAATACGTGACGGAGAAACTGACTTAATAATTGTAGCTAAAGCAAATATTAAGTATCTGGGAGTAATGATAGATTGCCATATGAAATGGGATATACACATTTTAAATATACAATCAAGAAATTACAGTTTATTCTTTATAAACTGAAATAGTAAAAAAAATTTCTACCAATACTTGTTGACCATATATTATGCGCTCGTCGAAAGTAATATTCGATACGGCATATTGGCATGGGGTAGTGCTTTAAAATCACATATAAGAAATTTTTCAATGAAGATTTCTCAAGGTTATTTTGGGAAAACTATCCAGATATTTTTCCGACCTTCTCTTCACGGAATCAAGAATGTTCGACTTACGACAACTTTACTTCTACACTGTGACCGTGTGTTACCATACTTTTAAAAATTCAGCAGATGTACCAACACATACTTAAAACACCAGACATAGAAGTAATTATATCGTCCCGCAAATCACAAAATCACTAATCACTGGAAGTTTCTCATTTACGCACCAAAAATGTACAATTCATTGCCCAAAATGATCGGAAATCTGCACACATTCCATTTCAAAAAACAACTGAAATCTTTCATCCGAGAAACCCAAAAAGTATGTCCGCCGTAATGTTACGTTATCACCTGCAACACATTGAACAACTTCGAATTCTTTTCAATTTCATACAGGTGTATGTGCGCGTGTGTAATCGATTACTTACTGGGTGATGTCGATGTTGATGTCTATGTTTTATATTGAAACAAGTAACTAATCACTTTTTTATTTTCTTGTTTTATTTATGTTGATTTTATATAACCGCCCTTTATTTATCTACTGATTAATTGATGAATTTTATTCTTAGTTGATATTTGGCATTCATCTGTAATATTCATGTTGTCTCGAAACAAGTATTAAGTTACTTATCGAGTATCTTGTTATTCATATATACATTTGTCATTATGTGTTTACATTTATATTTATATTTTATGCTTGAATGAATAAACTTTATTATTATTATTATTAAATACGTTTGATCCTATCCACGTCCTTTTTCATGGAACTGTATATAGCACCTCACACAACAATGTGGTACTTTTCATTATCTAGGTCGTCATCATCGTCTTGCAAGTGGATATCGATCGATGGTGTCTTTTTGGTTTTGGTTTTTCGCATTGCTTTAGTCTTCAATGAGTCGAATGTTCGATTTGTCGTTCTCTGTTACGTAGGTTGATGACGTTTGCTGGAGAATTCGAAATATCAGCTAATGCTCCGAAGTTATTCCTTGAAGATACAATTTTATTCGGAATAGATACCGATGTAATATTATCCAGAACCTTCCCAGGGGTTATTTGAAATCCCTTTATTGCCATTGATGAAGTCAGATCAAGCTGTTTCTGATATTTTCCTGTGGATATACCGCTCGTTGCGAGCAGCCTCATGGAAATATTTGAAACATTTTACTTGTTTAACCCGTTGAGTGTGCCAGTGAAACTCCTTGAGTTGCTGATTTAGAGTTCTGAAGTTCTTTTCGATAATAAATTTACTCAATCCTTGCCGACAATTTCCTTTTCTAGGTCAAATTTGTGACACCTGTTACATTTATCAGTCAGTTCAAATGTCATTCTGCTTTATCAGAATAATATTATATTCATTCATCATTATTATTATCCTGATACTCCTAGACCTTCTGTGAAGATCTCTCCGAAGCTTTTTCAGCTTGTGGGAGTTAGGAGTTCAGTTGTGTTCTGGGTAGGCTTTGTTACTGCGATCTTGCGCACTGTTAATTTTCGACCAAACAGTGAAATGGTGGCCGACACCTGTCCAACTAAAAAAATTCTTTCCACCTGAGCAGGATTCGAACCCAGACCTTCCGATCACGGGAGACGCCCCACACAAACTTCTTTCATGAAGCACCCGTTTGTTATTCTTCTCTTCTGCGTTGATCATGGAACGGAAAACACTTTTGAGGCTCCATTCAGGCTCAATTCATTTTGAACTCCATCGTTAAGTTGCCCCTCTCTCCATCGTTAAGTTGCCCCTCTCTCTAGTCAGCACATCTGGATCCTATTTGTCTCTCATAAAATGTCGGCATCTTTACTTGGACCAATGGTGATAGTGGTAGAAATTAATTGAGATGTAAATGAACGGTTTACGCATATATAAGAAAAATCCTTCGCACTATCACCAATGTTCTTCATTTCTCTCATTTGTCATGGGTAAAACGGTGAATAGCACGGCAAGAAGCTCAAAATATTAGAGAAAAAGATTTCTAGGTTATACAGTATCAAATATAAACAATCTCAGCATATGTCAAAAAATACCTCGCGGACTACCAAAAACAACATCTACAAAGGTATGCTTGGAATAAAATTATTAATGATTTTTTAAACAAGGGTGGTTTTCAGCAGGTGCTTGCTGAAAAGATGATCACAGATGATTCAGATTAGGAAAGACAGTTGTGTACCAGGAAAAGTATTATAATAAAGCATTTTCCCATTTTCTCCGATTCACCATATCGCCCTGACTCATCCTATTGTTCCATATCCAATGGCAGTTTATTATCTGTAGATTCATTGTAATTATTTCACCTTGTATATAAAAACTGAGTAATCTCAATTCGTTTTACGTACTACATAATCTCGTATGAAGCCTGGTATAGAATCTCAATTTGACTTCATTCCATCCGACGGAGACACGCGTACTTTATTATATAGCTACTTGGCCAGATTGCTGGCAATTTTTTCCAATAAATCTCCTTCAAACCCATTTCGTTTTTACTCTTTCCCATGCAAGTGCAACAGCATTTTGTCCGGAGCTCTGCAAAAACCGCAACGGCATAATGGAACATGGACTGTACTGTCTTGTACGTATATTTCAGAAAAATCGATGGATAAATACCTTCATCTGAAATGACCGTCTATATATAGATGCATAAAAACTCGTTTCAATGGTATTGTAAGTTTAGTAAATGTGCCTATCAATCACCTCCATGTCACCGGTAAAATTATATCCTTTTATTTGCCACATGAACGGGCTAGATTATTTATGTATTTATTTATTCGTCTCATTCTTGTGTTTTATATTCGGTTGTTGGTGTGTTGCGAAATCAAAATGCTCTTCGTGCTCATTTCTGCCAAGGTTGACCGATGTAATGAGCTGAACAAGGTTATTGAAAGGTAATTGGAATTTTAGGCTACAATAAAATAGAAAGGCCTTTTACTTGATAGAAGAAATATAACAAAATTTGAATATTAAAACAAATTGAAATATTTTTATCTTCTACAATTTTAATTTCAAAAAAATTTTCATTCAAAAAACTTTTAGAATTAAATTTATGTCTACACAAGCACCGCTTACATTTAATAGACATTATATATTGAGTTTTGATTATATACGTCTATTAAATGTAAGCGGTGCTTGTGTAGACATAAATTTAATTCTAAAAGTTTTTTGAATGAAAATTTTTTTGAAATTAAAATTGTAGAAGATAAAAATATTTCAATTTGTTTTAATATTCAAATTTTTTTTTAGGCTACAATAGAGGTTCTTCATTCAAGATAATAAACTGCAAAAATGACTAAAAAAGAATTTCTAGTGTGTTGTGAATCATTTGAATTTATTGTTCTATTCCCTGAATTCGGGTCCAAAATTGTTCACTCCCTTTCTGTACCGTTGAAAATGTTAACACTTTCTCATAATTGTGCCATTTGTTACACGGCAATCCAAAAGGAGATAAAGCTTCTCCCTTATCGGTGCGAAGTGATTGATTTTCAAGTTTTTTTTTAAGAAAAGATACATTTTTGTCGCACTGTTTAGATAGGTTTCACAATCTTATAAAATTTTTTTCCACCGTTTAATGGTTCTTGGAAGTTTATGTTTCGAATTTCCCACCTTTCAAATTAAGGTAGGTCCAAGTCAGTGTATTTGAATAGTATTGCAGGCTGTTTAAATCTTTACTACTGGTTTAATTTTTGTTTCAACAACTTATCCACTTGTGATAATTAATATTATGTATCTTGAACTTTGTAGTCCCTTTTTCATAGAAAAAGGTCATTTGTGTAAAATTGTATATCATTACGTTAGAATAATTTTGATTTCGTTCTTGTATTCTAAGGGTGATAAACGAGAAAATGTTTTTTTCCCAGAAAATGTTCAGACTTACAATCTACTCTTTTCATCGATTGCTTAAATAACCTCAAAATAGAGACAAAGATTCATTTATTATGCATTCCAATTGAATTGGCGATTTATTACAACACCAAATAACAAAGATTGGTGATCCATATAACTGTTCACAAAAACCAGAATTAATAGCCAAATTCTTTGCTAATTGTTCTATTTTCGTTAAAATTACTCGCTCGAGCATTCGTTTCAACTATCGGGTATTTTTTTAGAGTAATAGAGCTTTGAATTGAAATAAAACACATTCAAATTAAGATTGAAGCCAAATTTATTTTATTTGAAAGATAATTTTATGACATTGATGTTTTAAAAATAATTTTCGGCATATGTCTACCACGACTAGCTCTTAGGAACCGCATTCCACTGGACCACTTTTTCGAGTAATTCAGGCCTTATTTAATCAATAACACGAGTTATTTTGGCTTCCAAAGCGTCTATTGTTTCTGGTTTATCAGCATAAACCAATGACTTGACATAAACCCAAATAAAATAATCCAGTGGATCTATGTCGCATGATCTTGGAGGCCAATTAATTGGACCATTTTTAGAAATAATGTTATCGCCAAATCTTTCTTTCAATAAATCAATTGTTACGGTAGCAGCATGAGGTGTAGCATCATCTTGTCGAAACCAAAACACTTCTGGGTCGATACTTTTCAAATTTTGAAACAAATAATCATTGATCATCGATCTGTAGCGAGCAGCATTCACTGTAACATTAGCTCCGGCATCGTTTTTAAAGAAATATGGACCGATGATGCCTCCAGCGCGTAAAGCACGCCATACAGTTCAGGATGTAATGAAACCTGCAGAACGACGTTATTATGGTCAGGTGGTTTTAGTTCTTGAACCAATGGGATCTTGTATGGGTGTAGTCCAAGATATTTACGCAAAATTTTCCATAAGGTAAACGTCGACGAATAGACAAATCTGGATCATCATTAACACTATGACTTACAGCAGCGATATTTTCTTTTGTACGTACAGTTCTTTGTCTTGTTGTTGTTGTTGCATCGAGTAGAGAAAATGTTGTTCGAAATTTATCGATAGTTTGACGAATAAGCTACTCTGATGAACGATTATGTGAACCATAAATTTCACGAAGTGCTCTATAAGTTTGGCGAATAGAACACTGATTTTGAAAATAAATTTCTACAATTTGTAAACATTGTTGCGGCGTAAGTCTTTCCATGATAATTTGTCAATGTTTACTGAACAGAAATGTCAAAACAACATGGCTTCTACCTTCTGTCAAATCACAGTTATCCCTATCGAAAGTTGTATTACTCTAAAAAAAAAACATCCGATAGAATTTTAGAGTAAAGTTGAGTTTGAGTGATTTTTTCCATGAAATATTTGTTCACATTTTATATTTAACACTTTGGATCTTTAGAACTTGTAGTACCTTTATTTGTATGCAAGTAACATTTAGGTCGAATTGTATCACTGTTTTTGTCTACAATCAATTTCGTTCTTGTTATCTAAAGTATTTGCGCGTTTATTCCAGGGCGTGCTATCGTTTCACTCAAATTTTCGAATTTTGAGCCGAAATGATTTTAAACGACTCTGGTGGACTTTCTGTGAAAGAATTCGAAGTCAAAATTAATTTTGTCTGGCCGGCCGTCCGTAAAAGCATGATAACTTTGAAACGAAAAAAACTAGAGACTTGAAACTTTCAAGGTGGGTTCAGTGTCTAAATATCTCTATTGAGTTCGTTAATGGGCGGGACGAGTCCTATGATTTCGCAGGTATGCGCATTTGGACTTCTCTCCTATTTTTCTCAGTATTTTCAATATTTTGTAAAAGAATGATATCGAGCACTTTCCTGCAAAAGTTTGTTAGGATCTTGAGATCAGAAATTCACAAGTGTTCTTTATTCTACCGCACGTCGAAGGAGTTTTTGTTTCGTAACCGTGGACGAAACATGGATTCATTATAATATAGTGGAAACTAAGAAACAGTCAAAGCTGTTTTGTAGAAACGTGTACCGAAGAAGGCTAAAGTCGGTTTGTCGATAAACAAGTTTTTCAGGAAGTACGCGGTGTCGTTCACATTAATTATCTTAAAGAGGTTAAAAAAATCATTGTTCAATAATGTTCAGACTTGTTGGATAGATTTGATATCGATCTAAGCCAAGAATGACCGCATATGACAAATAAATAATTTTTTCTCCACCAGGACAACTCATTGATACACACGAGCGATGATCTGTTATATCATCCATTCTCTTGATTTGAACTCTTGCGACTATTTCCTTTTTCGAAACCAGAAGAAATAGCTGAGCAGTCAGAGATATGGTTGAAATAAAGATACTGTATAGCTGAAACCTTTAGAGCCTTTGGAGGACTTAGAAAAGACTCATTATCGGTAAGGAATAAAAATATTGGAAAACGCTAGATTAAATGTATCAAGATAGATGGATTTATAAAATGCTTAAAGGGTATCTTCTCTCAGTAAAACTTCTCAAATTGTTCTCGTAAGTTCCTTTACATCAGCATATATTTTTCAAATCAATACAAGAATCAAGGGAAAAGCGAAATTGATCCTTACGAAATTTTACATGAACATGCGCGTCATTATTCTAGTGCCAAATTTTAAATCGATTGACCTTGCAGTTTCAAAAATCTCGTAAAAAATAGGAAATTTTTTTTAATGTAAATAACTGCAGAATCATTAGACCGATTTTCCTCATTAGATAATTTAACTGAGACATTGAGGTCGTTAATCTACCCTGAAAATTTCAAGTATCTAGCGCTCTCCGTTCGAAATTTGAAGTGTTTAAGGACGGACCGGCCAGAAAGAATTGGCATTCTGGAAAATGTTGATTGATTGGAAATAAATTATGAAAACAGTAGACTAAAATTAAGATGAAGCGTCCAGCTCCAAAAAGGGTTGGACAAATGAATGAGCGTTAGATGTGAGCTTGGGTTTCACTACACATTTTCGTTCAACAACAGATCAAAATGGAATCATATTTATTCTATCGCCTTGAGAATTGTACCAAATGCACCAGTCTTGATTTATAGCAAGCAATTACAAGTAGTGGATCGCATGCGAAGCACACAGAACTGCATTTCCGAGTAGTACGTTGTTTCGCAATTACTTCTATGGATTTCTCGTCACCCTATTCTTCATCCCCACCTCATATTGATTGAATTAACGGGGGGAGTGTGATGTTATAAAGGGGGGCTATATTTATGAGGCGCATATGTGAGATCACATAAATTCAGATTAATGTGGCGCTTTCCTTATTCAGTTTGCAAGAAATGTTGTTCGGCTCAGATGTCGAATGGAAATCCACCCTGTGGTTGGAAATGATAAGGATTCTGAAAGGAGGGTAAAGCCGACAAAGGTTTCGGATGTTATCAATTCGGTGAGTGCCATCAGGATTTGTTATGGGATGCTTTTTATCTGATCAAACAGATGAAGCGTAGAATTCGTCAAGTTTTATTGAATTATATACAGTGAAGGTAGGAGGGTCCTTAAAATTGTATTGTAGAATTCATATTGAGACAGTTACAAATGTTTCAATAAAAATGGACTCTTGTCAATTCTTGACCTGTGTATCGCACAGGATTTCTATCTGCATACAAAATACATGAAATATTTTCGCTAATGTGTCACGCTTTAATTTCAACGTTGAAATTCGAGCATTGTGAAATATTGAAGTACAGATCTATTTATGGACTATTTTACACTATTTTTTTCCAATAGACTCACGTATTCAAATTGATTCAATAATATTTTGTTCATCGTCTATCTTTCATTGGAAAATCAATTAAATATGCGCAACATGTGGACAAATGGGCTAAAAAACTTGATAAAAGAAACCATATTGGAATAATTCTTCACGATATATTCATAGTTTATTAGTTGCGTTCAACACTGGTCATTGAAAAGGTTGTTTTCCACTCTCTGAAAGAAACAATTTCATAAAATGAGTTAACCAATTTAAGATTGTACGAGAATAGTGGCATTTATTGAAAATGGGCTAAGCCAGAGATCTGTTGCTAGAAGAATGAATGTTACCCTATCTACAGTCCAAAGAATATTGACAAGGCATCAGGAGGCAGGCAGGCTGACCAGGAGACCTGGATCTGGAAGAAGACATGGCACATCGTTGAGGGATAACAAACGTAAGTGAATGAATCGTGAGACGAAGTTTCTCAGAAACGAATTTACAACCACACAGACTTGCGACAGGTCCAGAACTTCTCAGAAAGCATCGAATTGCGCGTGTTCAATGCAATGTAGGAGATCACATAAACTGGTTAGAAGCTCAGTGGGAGCAGGTACTTTTCTCTGATGAATCCAGATTAAGCATTCGAGGAGCTGATGGTCGTAGACGCATTTACCGACGTCCAGGAGAAAGATACGCTGATGCCTGTATAGAGGAGCGAGTTTCATTCGGTGGAGGATCTGTTGAGGTCTGGGGAAGTATTTCTTTTGAGTGCCGCACGGAGTTGGTTTTTATAAAAATGGATCTTTAACAGCAGTAGGATGCATAGAGGAAATTCTTATAGACCATGTTGTACCTTATATACCATTTCTGGGAGAGCAGGGAATTTTTATGCAACATGACAATGCACGCAATGCATACTGCTCGAATAATGAGAGCGTTCTTGAATGAGGTTGGAATTTCAAGGTTCAACTGGACAGCACAAAGTCCTGACTTGAATACCATCGAACATCAACTGGAAAGACGAGACAGAACTATGGTTTCATCGCCCAATAATTTACAAGAGCTCCGTGAACCCTTGATCATGAATGGGAGAACATTTCACAAGAGAATATTCGAAGGCTCATCACGAGCATGCGAAGACGTTTGGAAGCTGTAATCAGAGTTAATGGAGGTCACACGTCATACTGATACTGAAATTTTTTTCAATTTCGAAGTTTTTAATATTTTCAAAAAAAGCTCATTATTTTCATACAAATCGAATAAAAAATCCATTTTTCTTTGGGCAATTCTCTTTTTCCTACCATTTCGGAAATATCATGATTCTCGTAAAAATTTTAATTTCAAGATACAGCTTGGACCCCCATCAGTGAAGAACAAGGATCCGAACACCCCAGGTTTGATCACTATTTGATATCAAGGTCAGTGTGTTTTTCACTTTAGACTAGTACATTGAAGAATATATAACAGCTGTTGGATAATTTATTCAATTTTTGATTATTGTGCAAATTTATGTGAACAGATATCTGGGATCTTTCATTTATCTGCTTAATGTATATTTCTATAAGTCTGCTTTGAAGTTATAAAATATCATCTTATATTAAAGCCTGCATTAGTGAACCTAGCACACAATCATTCTCTATCCTTTTTTTAATGAACATACAGTTTGTAATATTTTAATGAATCATTTGAGTGGTTATATTTCCTTTTTTAAATTATAAATATCCCACACCCTGAGTTCAGTACACCACCTTGACAATGTGCTTAAAGAAAGCAGCGCCCATTTAAAACTAGCAAGCCGGTGATACTGAAACTCTTAAACCGTATGTGACAAATGCTTGGACTTTTGAAACTAGCGTGCAACAAATTGAAAAGTAAAAGGTTGTCAAATAAGAGTTTTAATTTTGAATTTCGAATAATCCGCTGTGGGCAGCTGTCACTTTTGAATCTGTCATGTTTTGACATTTCACAAGCAAAAGCTACGCCATTGCTAAAAATGTAACGATACCCGCCTCAACAATTCATTGAAATTGTTAAAATTCACTACAAAAATGATGAATATTGTCCAGTCACGGTCCTCGAAATGCATCAAAATGGACCGAATTTTCATCAAAAATTCATCTTCAGCGATGAGGCTCATTCTTAGCCCAGATGCTACGTTAATAAGCAGAACTATCGCATTTGGGGCTCGGAAAATCCAAGAATGATTATTGAAAGAGCTCTCATGTCACTGCGGTTTTTGGGTTGGCCTTGGGACCTTATTTATTCGAAAATGAGGTTAATGTTTCGGTGAATGGATTGCGCTACCGAGCTACGATTAATGATTTTCATAGCCGAAAGTGGAAGATATTGATATAGACGACGTTTATTTTCAACAAGACTGCGCTACGTGCTACACAAGCAACGAAACAAGCGACATTTTGCAAGAAAAGTTTCCTGACCATATTTTATCTCCAAGAGGTGATAACATATTGGCCATTGAGGTCTTGTAATTTAACACATTTAGACTATTTTCTTTGGGACAACGTGAAAGATGATGTCTATGTTAATACTCCGATTCAAGATCTTAAAGATGGAATTCGTGAAACAGGACATACAGCCGCAAATATGCAAATTGGTCATGGAAACTTTCATGAAAAAGATATAGTATTGCAACCGTAGCCGTGAAGGCCATTTGGCTGATATCGTTTTGCATTGTTAATGGCATATCTTCTTTTCACAATGAAATAAACATACATCGATTTCTTCCAGAATATACTCGTTCTTTTTTTAATATATACATGAAATCTCTTATTGGAAAACACTTAAATAAAACTAAAGAGTGAGGCTGAGCAACTCGCTTATTTTGAAATTCAATAAATGAAAAACTAGTTCAGATGTGTATTCTATTATTTGCGCAATATCCAGTATAATAGGTCAAGTTCATAATCTCTGGCAAACTGTTCGAGCGAGCAGTTCGCTAGAGCGAGTGGAAACATTGTCGTCTACTAGACTAATGGTGATGAGGGCGTAGGCAGATTGAGGACCCGGCGTTGAATCACTAAATTTAACTATTGTACTTGATAATGGCTCCAAAATCGAAGCCGAAACATCGAACACTTACAAATTCTAGACGCGGTCAAACCCGGAATCTTCATATTATACACACATTTAGACATTAAAACATAACATTTAACGTGGTTTTATCCTTACCTTATATTCGCCAGTTTCACAACGGGTCTAAATGGACTCATGATGAATGCTTTTGCACTTTCGCCAAAATCTTCTGTATTTGCGGAACCAGGACTATCACTACAATACTCTGAACTTTTGTAAGAATGACTGTCATTATATTCTCTTCTATGGCGATGCGAAGGTTGCCTTTCAACTTTACAACCAGGCAAGGATACCGAACTTGCACTAAAATCGTAATCGTAATTCTTCTTCGAACATCGTTTTCGAGGTTTTTTCATCTCATCACTGAGATCGAAGGAAGATACTGTCTGAAATTTGCGGGGATTTTCGTTCGTGAATTTCTGAGCGCCAGGATAAACCGAGTCCAGATTGTAATATTTCATGAACACACCGGAATCAAACACATCTTCATAATCCAAGTTTGTACTTAAACTATAGTTTATGTCCATAGATTTCCTTCTATACAGATGTTGTCCTCCGGACATCTCGTCAGACCCATCGGTATCAGGGGTTTTGTAACCAACGGAAAATTCCTTTATCTCCTCGTTTTCATCTATGTCGGACATGAAATGCTCGTTGAAGTAGACACTTTGATATTCAGGAGATATTTCCTGGGGTTTTCTTTTGCGAAACGTCTGCTGAATTTCCCTTCTGAGTTCTTCAACTTCCTCTATTTCTTCAGACACCATAGATATCCTTGTAAGGTATTTGCTCTTTCG
Organism: Megalocaria dilatata; assembly: GCA_034642435.1. Classification (NCBI taxonomy): domain Eukaryota; kingdom Metazoa; phylum Arthropoda; class Insecta; order Coleoptera; family Coccinellidae; genus Megalocaria; species Megalocaria dilatata. The sequence goes on along the minus strand of CM067856.1, from coordinate 39,865,809 downwards.
AAGCGGCTGTTTGCTGGAAGACGGTTGGTTTGGTAGATCCATCGGTCTTCTTGGAAGATCTTCGAATGTTTTGTGACGAACTGGTAGAGGTGAAAGACTTAGACACCTATCCCTGTAAGTGTTAAAGCCCTGCTTATCTCTTTGAAAGGTGGAAGATCTCGGAAAAATCGGAGATCTTCCTGCTGTGAAATCCGTGGACCTAGAACTCAAGATCCGCCGATACCCACATCCGCCTCTGGTTTGAAGATCAAACCGTGACGTCATCATTATGTTGGCCATCGGAGGAGGCGTCGGAAGAGGTAAATCAGGCAAATAATGCGGAGATGGTGGAGCTTCTTTTTCACGGTTGCCCGAGGATTTTTCGTTCGACTGCATCTTTAAATGATGTTTAAAATTTTCTGCAACACCTTTCGTGATCGATTTATCGGCTTGTTTCAAAGACGAATCTCTTCACGCTGCATGGAGGTGAAACTGATTGATTTCACAAATACGCGTGAAATGTTTCAGACAGAAAAAACGTCCTTACGAGTATTATACCGCTCATCGTAACGTCTTGAATGCTTTTTATGGAGATTTATGGGATTGGTTGTACACATCGTAAATTTTGAGACCGTAAAAGTTCAATTAGATGTTTCGAAGAGTCGATCATCACTACTGACACATATTTTTTGTGAATGAGTAGATGTTTGCTATAATACTCTCATTTTGGCACCTGGTGATGTTTAAATTGATTGAGTGTTCTTGTGGATATTCAATACAATACAGAATAAAATCGAAAACCCTCTATAATCTTCGCGACGTTTGGACACAGTAACTCATGTGATTTAAATTTTTATAATAGGTATAAGAAAAAGAATGTTGAATATCAAATTCGATCAAGTCACATTCAACTTGAGAAGTAATCAAGGGTCTTTGTTTTTCGAAATTTATCATCGTTATCCGCAGTAAAATCAATGTAGAGAGATTTGATCAAATTATACTTCCTGTTAGAAAGATGTGTTAGTTCTAACTTAACAGGATTTTATATGGACATAGCCCAATCTATAAAAATGAATAATTCTATTCTTAGGAAAATTATTTTCACTTAATGGTATATTTTGTGATGTGAAGAACACTGAAAGATGGTGTCCCCCAAGATTCGGTACTAGGTCCGTAGTTATTCAATATTCAGATATAGTAGCGCTGCTCCCATCGACCTACAGAAAAAAACGAAAAATTACCACAAAGTCGATTACACCAACTCACAGGAGTGTTCTTCAACAAAATACTACATTACAGCAAAGAGCTTGAAATCAACAGAACAAAAAATGGTGAAAAGCTTTGCTCTAATTGTACGATCCTCACGAAATTGCACATTAGTAGTCTTCAAGTCGTTATTTAACTTGAAATCGATCAAAAATGGTACATATAGAAGAACATCTAGCAAAACAGGCTCGCAAGATAACTTAAGATAACCAAAATTCAGAAAAATCTTGAAAACAAAACGCAGGGTAACCGATAAAAAAAATCATCATAGATAAACTAACAGAAATCCGAGTCCGGTGAACTGACAAATTAAAATAGCGGAAAACATGAAAATGTGATGAGGAGCAAGGAAAACAAACTCCTTAAAAAAAATAAAACATCATAGCAACTGGCAGTTACAATAAAAATATTGCGCTTCTTAGGTTAAATATTCAGGCAAAAATGAAAGCTTCATCAAGAAGACAGAATTATGATAAGAACTGAGTTCAGCTTATAACTACAAATATTCAAGCACATCTGAAATAAAGATAATTTGTTACAATTTAAGAGATAGCAAAACCTTATCATTGGCTTACTTTGAAAATGAGATATTCAGTTGGCAATTTCATGAGCAGAACTGGTACTTGGAGAAGGATTTTGAAAAATAATGCATACAAATTTTAACATAGAAATCTTTTGGTTCAAGGTAGATTGTACTATACATAGCTCGTAATAGAATAACTAAGCTTAAAGATATTTTTTCCAAAAAATGAGGATATTCAATAAGCTCCTCATTCCTTTAATTTGACGGAGTTTTTCATGTGGGGATAATTGATAAGCTGAGTTTTTATTAGTCTTTTACAGGCAATAGAACGGTTTTTTGAAATATTACAGAAAATAGCTGTAATTCTCCGAAACGTTTAAAGATTTAATCTAAAAAATTTCAAAATCTTTTCAACTTAAATAAACTTCCTTAGAAACACTTATTATTCAATTTACGGACATATACACTTATCGACACCTCTGGGCGGAAGCTAACCAATAAGAAATCAAGAGAAAACATAAATTATTGAAATTTTTTCAAATATCATACAGATTCTGTTGACCTGAAATTTTGAAAATTTCAAATTTTAATTTCAAAACATTTTCATTCAAAAACTTTTAGAATTGAATTGAATATATGTCTATGAACACACTATGTCAATTTAGTAGACATATAGAATTAAACACTTATCGCACATTACTAAAATGAATAAAAGAACTCGAAGAAATATAAATTGTCAATTATATCTACTGAATAAATACTTGAAGGGGACAAAATTTTGTTTCGTTCCTTGTTTTATTAAAACCAAATTCCTTTCCAAAAATGTAGAACATAACCTCAAGAACCTTCGAAAAACGACTTCCTCAAAATAAGTTCCTTCAGAAAAATTCCTAAAGCATGCAGAACATCTTCAAAAAACAATTTAGGTTTTGCATGTTTTAGGAATTTTTCTGAAGGAACTTATTTTGAGCACTTAATTTTGAAGAAGTTCTTGAGGTACTGTTCTGCATTTTCAGAAAGGAATTTGGTTTTAATAAAACAAGCAATCAAACAAAATTTGGTCGCTTTCAAGTACTTATTAAATAGATTTTATTGATAATTTATATTTCTTTGAATTATTTTATTCCCTTTGGTACTGGTGATAAGTGTTATTAAAGTGACACAGTGTGTTCTTAGACATTTATTTTATTTAATTATAAAAGTTTTCGAATAAAAAATTTTTTGAAATTGAAATTTGTAGGAGGTTAACAGAATAAATTTGTAGATATTTAAAATATTTAAATAATCTTTCTATCAAGTGAAAAACATCTTTTTATTTATTTTTTAGTATTTTATTCACTTAAATTGTGATTTTAAGATTTTTTAGATTAAATCCGAGGTGTTGGTGCGTTATCTAATAAATCTAGTATCTGTAATATTTGAAAAACATCTTGTCCACTTGTTACAACAATCATCGAATTCAACCTCCACATATTCCAAAAATAAAATCGATTCTGAAGAGAGATTTTAACGTCAATACAAAGGGTTTAGTTAACTCATCTTCCTAATTGGACTCTTCAGACTAGATTAACGTTGTTTCGAAATGTCTGATTTTAAGTACCTCTTCAATAATGGTCTTCATTCCACTAACAGTGAATTATTTTACTCGACCGATAGCTAAGTCGTACTCATTTAGGGATCCTGTTTCAAATCGCAGCCGTTTTCATTGCCTGCCATCAATAAACGTCTTTCAGTTTTCACCGAAAGCGATCATTAATGTTGAAAAAATGTGTCTTTGTCACCTCTCAACTTGTCTCACGTGTAAGTTGAGATAATGCGAAATGTAAACAATTCGCACAATATATACCGTCAAAGAAACGAAGTGAATTGGACCCTAATTGATGCTTGGCCGTCTGCCTACATGAAATTGAATTTAAATATTAAATAGGAGGTTTTTTGATACTGTGTAGTGCATTCTTATGCAAATTGCCTTTATTGGACTTTCAGAATGATTTCATCTCATAATATGGTCATTTTAACCTACGCGAGGTATAAATTTGTGTCCATAAAAAGTAAAATCTTGAATTTTGTGAGCACAATTAATTTCGAATTCCGATAACGTGGGAACAAAAACAAAGTTTTCCCTGTAAAATTTTGCATATTTGAAAAGTGAAATGGAATTATGGAGAATTCTTCAGCTCGAACCTGTATTGAAAATGGAATAGATAAATGTGTCAAGATACTCAAAAATTTGCAGAAGACAAGGTGCGTTTATTTTTATTTGAATTCTTTCGAACTGAAGTAAAGTATTATAAGTATTTGGTAATGAAATTGCAACCACCCAATATGATGAAATGTTGGTTTTATAGAAACCAAGCATAAAGTTAGTTATTCAATGATAGGTATAGGATATACAGGTTATTTTCAGTGGCGATTTACGCAAAAGAAACCATTTACTAAAGCGTTGTTTCAACAGTATTTACAAAATAGGGGAGTGTTCAACGTCTACAGTAATCGTGAATTTCCGATATCGGCCATTATTTATACAGCTTGTAATAGATGATGAAAAATTTTCATACTTTTGTAGGCCTGTTCTTTGGAGCAACGTGCTTTGCTGTCTGAATTTTGGGTAAACAGTGGTCTCAAAACGACTCACTGATGAAGAATCCGAGGTCAAAAGTAACTCAATATGTCTTAAATCGTCCAGAGTATGTTTGGAACCTAAATGTACCGATTATGTTCGTCGCTGGGTAAAATCAGTCTAATGGTTCCGCAGTTATTCACATTTGAAAGATTTTCTTATTTTCCCAATAGTTCTGGAACTTTCTGTTCCGATCAACACTTGAAAATTGCAAATATATCTATAAAGAAATCAACTCATTATAATAGCTCAGGAAGGATTTACAAGTTGTACTTGTAGGATATAGTTTTTCTTAACATATTTTCTTTCCTATTATTACAAATTCATTTTCTATATCATTGATATTTTCTCTTCTTACTGATGAATTTCCTAAGAGCTGTTGAGATTATTTTTCGTTTCTTCTATTTATATAATAATATGTAGCTTCTTTAAGTAGTTACTCACATATTTAAAATTTTCAGGCGAAGTGGACTGTTGAACAAAACCGCAAAAGTTTCAAATTTCACGACAAGGTTTTTGATCATTTTTTTCAAAAAAATTCGCTTTCAATATAAAAAGTAATCTATTTAATAATACCAGGGATTTCTCAGTGATTTTGTGAGCTATTTTGTGTTAGTTACATCCATGAAGGAAATTTTTGGTGAAGCGGTTCATTTTGTGGATATCATCCCGAAAAACACTCAGCTTTCAAAATAACCTGTATATGTGCCTAATTATCAGTAAATATTTAAGAAACTGTTCCTAAATTCGATTGGAAGCATTCACGTCTGTAAAAGTGAAATGGTTAATTCTAGTATTGTATTGTGAGTTCAATAATAATGTTTTTCCTACTATTTTAAATAACATAAATAATATAGTACTAGAATGAAATAAGAAATTATTTTGTTCTCTATCACTTTTTAAAAAGTGATCGAAAACAAAGTAACAAATTAAAATGAACTATCACAAAGTAACGGACTACTCCATTCAATATAGTACTGGTTTGATAATTACAATTTGAATGACTACATGGAATCATAAGAAATATTTATTTCTGGAAAAGGGAAAATGTTCATTTTATAACTGATTCCAAAATTTTCACCTGTTCTACCAGATTTTTGAGCAATCTGTACGAATGAGTTTATTCCTGATAATTGAAATTTATTCAGTTTTATTTTTTAGTAGTATTTTTAATGTTATACTAATATTTCCTAAATAAGTTAGAAAACATATTTATTTACTCTTACTTCTCAAGGAAATAGCAGTGTACAATTATTAACAACACTACTCTCAAAATATAATATTAAAGGCGCCTTCAAAACCAACAACAATCTTAGCAGATTCACCGATAATAATAAAACGAAAATGGATAAATCTTAATTATCAGGTGTAAATACATACAATTACTTAAATTGCAATATAGATATATTAATATATATATTGGTAAAGCAGCTAAAAATTTTCGAATCTGTTGACCTGAATACAAGAGAAGGTATGAAGAACTCACTATCTGCGAAACACTTTTTAGAAAATAATCATTAGTTTTCATATAATTTTGACAATTTATATCGGGTGTTTCTTTTTAGAGTGATAGAACTTCCGATAGGGATAACTGGGATTTGACAGAAGGTAGAAGCCATTTTCTTTTGACATTTCTGTTCAGTAGGCATTGACAAATTATCATGGAAAGACTTACGCCGCAACAACGTTCACAAATTGTTGAAATTTATTGTCAAAATCAGTGTTCTATTCGCCAAACATAAAGAGCACTTCGTGAAATTTATGAATCGTCCATCAGAGCAGTTTATTCGTCGAAATATCGATAGATTTCGGACAACATTTTCTCTTCTCGATGCAACAACAACAACACGACAAAGAACTGTACGTACAGAAGAAAATATCGCTGCTGTAAGTCATAGTGTTAATGATGATCCAGATTTGTCTATTCGTCGACGTTCACAACAAGTTGGTTTTTGTGTCCCCCACATGGAAAATTTTACGTAAAGATCTTGGTCTACACCTATACAAGATCCAACTGGTTCAATAACTAAAGCCACTTGACCATACTAAGCGTCGTTTGTTTGCTGATTGGGTTCTAGAACAGTTAAGTTAGTGATGAAGCTCATTTCTGGTTGAACGGCTATGAAAACAAGCAAAATTGCCGTATATGGAGTGAAAACAATCCTCAAGAAGTTCTGCAGGTTCCATTGCATCCTGAAAAATGCACTCTATGGTGTGCTTCACACGTTGGAGGCATCATCGGTCCATATTTCTTCAAAAACGATGCTGGAACTAATGTTGCAGTGAATGGTGCTCCTTACAGATCGATGATCAATGATCATTAGTTTCAACACTTGAATTGTATCGACCCAGAAGTATTTTGGTTCCAACAAGGTGGTGCTACACCTCATGCTACTACCGTAACAATTGATTTATTGATAGAAAGATTTGGCGATAACATTGTTTCGAGAAATGGTCTCATTTATTGGCCTCCAAGATCATGCGACATAACTCCACTGGATTATTTTCTTTGGGGTTATGTCAAGTCATTGGTTTATGCTGATAAACCAGAAACAATTGGCTTTGGAAGCAAACATAACTCGTGTTATTGATGAAATAAGGCCTGAATTACTCGAAATAGTGACCCAAAATTGGTCTGGTCGAATGTTGTTCCTCAGAGCTAGTCGTGGTGGATATATGCCGGAAATTATTTTCAAAACATAAATGTCATAAAATTATCTTTAAAATTAAAAAAAATTGGCTTCAATCTTAATTTAAATGAGTTTTATTTCAATTTAAAGTTCTATCTATCACTCTAAAAAAAACACCCGATATGTTGAAAACAGAGGTCAGAAATTGAATTTATGAGAAATGCACGAACAAATAGACATAAATATTCCTTTTGAACGACCAAATTGACTCTTATTACACCGTTCTCTTTAATATTTTTGAAATATTAGTCTGAGACGTAATTTTGAGTGGAAAACTTTTCCGTTATGAACCACTTCATAGAATAACATCTGTACACTTTTTTAGAAACTATGAATTTCTGTTCCCTGACGAAGTCCTCTAAGATGGACGTAACCTACGTAAATGCCATTTAAATTAAGTATCTAGAAATAGTTAATAAATAAATCATTAGTAATTTCTACCAAGCATCTGCCAGATCAGCTAAATTGTTTATATTTCAGTTAGATGATGAATGATTAATATCTGTTCAATATCGTTTAATTTCCACGTTTCCGTTTTTGGATATAAAGCATAAAACGTCTAATATCCTCATATTATGTTGAGGTCAAGCCTTGTTGTCAATGAATTTTATATCCCTGAAATGGATCAATCAGAACGACAATGTTTTATGCTATTGTTACAACGGACAGATCTGCTTTGAAGCCAGAAATTCATCTATTAACCAAATGAGGAAATACAAATATAGCCTTATATATCCCAACTCCATTGAGAACTAGGTCACTAATGACTTATTACAGCGAACCTAATGCAAAATTGAATGAATCGAAGTAAATGGAACTAATATTGTTTACTGAATGGAATAAAATTACCTTCATAAACAAAAATTAAACTGAAATGTCAGTAACTAGATGATGAAAACAAAAATTTTAACCTTCTGATCAATATAAGATATCACTCAATTTATTTAAATTAAGGGTAGAAAGTTAACAGCTTACGAAGTTGATGAAATCGAAAATATTAAATTCAGAAAAATGCACTCGAAATGAGCTATTCCTTATAAAAAACAGATTATCCAGTTTATCAAGTTGTGAGTGTCATCATACGTATTGTATTGAATTCAGAAGCTGCATTAATCATTGAATATCCACAGAAAATCACCCTGTTTTAAATCCTACAATTCGTTTCGAACCCCACGTTTGGCGCGTTTTTCGAACCACTACCCGTCCACTCACATTGAATTTCCTATCAAATTCCGACTCAAAATCACTCAAAACAGACAACCGAACTTCGCGAAACGCGTCACACTACCGGTTATGATAAAACCGAATAAGTAACTCGCACACTGGCAAAGTGATTAGACATTACGAATAAGGGACAACCCCACGTTGTCGGGGGCGCGCGGTAGACTAGGAGCCTGAAGGGGTGAAGGGGGTGGACTATGACTAAGCGGCGAGAGAGATCGTTGCACCGGGGGTTGGAGCCGTCCGACGGGCTGACACACTCCCCCATTGCTCAGGGCCTGTTTCGGTTCGATTCGGAGTTGCGAAGTTTCAAGGACATGCCACTTTGATTATGTATGACAACCGATGAGCCAGGTGGTACTATGCACTCGGTAGAGGATGCTGGTGTAAACGGGGCTTCATACGGTATTGTTTTACAATACGCTGGAGTGTCCGAAACACACGTTCTGTGTCGCTGAGAGTGTACTGTTGGATTAGGGTTGTAACAGGGGATGTTACTTTGTTGGTACATTGGATTGGTTTCAGTACACGTCAGGTATGTATGTCGATATGTTTATTTACTCAAATTATGAGCTTTCAGGATCGATTGGAGATTTGAAGTTTTCAAGAACTTTTCAGATGTCCAATCTGCAATGTAAGGGTTTTCCAATAGGAGGTTTCATGTTGATATTCAAAAAACGAGCATAGTTTAAGAGAAATCGATAGATATTTATTTCATTGTATAGAAGAAGGTACGGCATTAACAATGCAAAACGATGTCAGCCAAATAGCCGTCACGGCTATGGTTTCAGCACCATATCCTTTTTATGAAATTTACCATGAACAATTCGCACATTTGCGCTGTATGTCCTTTACGAATTCAATCTGTAATATCATTGGAGCATTGGCTCATCTTCCACGTGGCCTAAAGATGTTAAATCGCAAATTCGGTGGCCAATTGTGATAATTTTTTCGAGAAATAACACGTCCAGGGAACTTTTCGTGCAAAACTGCGAATGTTCCGTTGTTTGTGTGGAACTTAGCACCGTTTTGATGAAAACTTACGTCGTCTACATCAATATCTTCTAATTCCAGCAAGAAAATTCATTAATTTTAGCTCAGCAGCGCAATCCGTTCACCGTAACAATTGCACCAGCCTCGTTTTCGAATAAGCAAGGTCCAATCACATCACTAGCCCAAAAACCGCACCAAACAATTACACGTGGAGGATGAAGAGGCTTTTCAGCAATCATTCTTGGTTTTTCCGAAACCCAAAGGCTGCATATCAACGTATCCTGCGAGGTGAAATGGGCCTCATCACTGAAGACGGTTTTTCGATGAAAATCCGGATCATTTTGATGCATTTCAAGGACCAAATCAGCGAAGATACGACGTTTCTGGTGATCGACCGGCTTGAGTTCTTGTGTTACCTGAACTTTAAAAGCCTTGAGATCTAAGTCTTTATGCAGAATACGGTGTAATGTCGTTTGTGGAATGCTTAATTCCGGAGATCGACGAGGAATCGACAAACCTAGGTTTTCGTCAACACTACGAGCAGCATTATTCTCAGTTGTTTTTGAACGACCCACCTGGTTTCGATTTTTCACATCACTAACTTGTCCCACTATTGCCGGCCACGAAGTTGTTTCACGACTAGCCAAAAGTGCTTTAGTTTTGCGAACTATAGCTGCCCAATTTTCACCATTTTTGTAGTGAATTTTAACAATTTCAGTGCGTTGCTGAAGCACGTATCGTTCCAGTTTTAGTAATGGCGTCAAAAGATGACAACTGTTCAGACAGCGGACTATTCGAAATGAAACCTCTTATTGGAAAACCCTTTATAATGGTCCGTAAGAATATCGAATTAAACATCTTTTCTTGATGGTATATTAATAGCATACAGGAAAGCCACAGACCTGTTTTCGAAAGAAACGAAATAGTGAGCAGAGAAGCTGCTCATAAAGAAAACTTGAAATTTTTACTAAAAAATGAAAGGACGCACCTACTTGACAGACCTGAGCTTCAAAGCACTAGTTTATTAACGCCTATAGTTGATTATCACTGGGTGGTCCGAAATAAAAAAAAATAATATAAGTACCGATCATGAGACTTGCTACCCTTTGAGTCCAATGTCATTCATCATCATCAGAAAATAAAAATTAATGTCTTATTTCATGGATTCCTTCCTAATCATGAATGATGTTGAGATCTTGAAAAAACAGTTATTAGAAGTAGAAATAAATTAGTGCTGCAGTTTTGATAACTGATTTTGCTACTAGTTTATTTTTCCATTGTTTCATCTGGCAACATCTCCATTTTTAAATGTCATTATTAGGCTTTCTTTACATTTCGCTGAAGTGTAAAGTTTCTTTGTGATCCGAACTTATTTATACTACTAATAAAATAGTAGAGAAAATTGAATAGAAATGATTCATATAAATACAGAATAAAGGGATTCAAATGCCCAAAAATTTATTACTTGGAAAATTTACGGCTGTCAATGTCTCGAATAGAACGATGTATTCTATGAAATATGCGAAACAATAAAAAAACGAGAAAAGCCGTGACGAGACGTCAGGAGCTTATATCTTCGTGGAAAGCGATTTTCCGACGATGAAGAACTGAAGGTAGAAACTAATACCTATTTTGAGGAGAAGCCGAAAGGATATTTTTTACAAGGTTTAGAGAAGTTCTGGGAGACAACATTGAAAAATAGAATTTTTCCAAATTTTTTTTTTCGTGCTTATATCGAGAATACATTGAACACCCCTCGTATATACGAAGTATGGAATAACAGATGGAGATAAATGTTTCTTTTTAGGCCCGATTTGAATCTGTTTGATCGTGACGGTAAAGGAACAATCTTAGACCAGGTGGTAATTGATATAAATCAGGGAATATTTGTATAAGAATACGGTAAACTTTTTAATACGCTAGAGTGTTAGGCACACACGTTCTGTGTTGGGTGTTAGTTTCAAAGGAAATGTTAGAATAGACAGAACAGAATGTAGTAAAGTAGATTCAAAATAAAATTTTCTCCAAAATCTATTTTACCGTATGAGGAAATAAAGTTTTAGAGAATACCTCATGACGCAATGGTCTAGTCTTTATTCTCTGATCGCTATTTCTACTTTGTTTTCAATATTATATTGTTTAACCTCAGATATAATTATTCAGGTTTCTTCAATAATTCTTTGATATTTAATTAGAGCATGAAAAGAAAACAAACTTCATACCATATTCAGAAAAATTGGTTTTAGTTCCCAGTGAATTCGTCTGAGGAATAAATTATATTCTTCAGGAGAATCTTTTTCGCACTGTTTTTAAACCGTCGTCCGACAGCTAGCTGCTTTGTGAAAGAAATCCAGGAGTTTATTGTAGACTTTGGAGCCCCAAGAATCATTTGTGATATCACCAATAAACATTGAAACTTTATGCATTTTCAATAAAGATAACGAAAATTTAATGCTGAAAACTAGTTCCTTGAATAGTTAATGTACGCGTATTAGGAAAAATTCGATAGTTGCATTTATGAAGTACTTTTTTTGCATCAACTATATGATTAATTTCCAGTAAAACTGTCCATTATGACATTTTTTAAAGAAAAGTTTCGCCTTCAGAAACATTCTGTTAATCATTAATGAGTATCTATATTAAGGGTATAAAAACACGAAAAATTTCATTAGCACCTAGGTGTAAAAATGGCACACTCTTATTTCCAAAACAAAGCGAAGAAATGTAATGATGGATGATTGCTCGTGGGTGCACATATCAGCTTTTATCACCTCCCACAAGTTTTTATGAACTGAAAATGCCAATTTAATTACCATACACGAAATATAACATGGAGTTATAAAACTTTTTTCATCTTTTTCCTGTACACCAAACCGTAAACTTACTTCAGGTTTGAGAATTAACAGTATAAAATTGCTGATATCATCCAAGTCTAAAAACACAAGGATGTATTTATAATTTTGGATCAGTAAAAGTAAAAATTAATTATGTTGATTACCCACTATTTTGTTGGTCACTTTTTGGTTGATATTATTCAGTCAGGATGTATTTTGGATCGCCGGCTAACTCCAAGTGTATTTTAAATTTTGAACTTGTAAATTGTGAAATTGAAATTTATTTAATTTTGATTTATTATTTTATAGGAAGGGTTCAAATTCTGATTTTTAATTGAATTATTAAATACGTATATATTGAAATGAAGTGATTTGAAGTATATGTGAACTCCAAACTGTCCTATTCCTAAGCTTTATGTTCTATTCTAGCCTTATCTCTAAATGTAATTCTAGTAAACATGAAATAAATTTTGAATAGAAATTTACATAATTAAAATTGTTTCTACCTTTGGTAAGTTTGTCATTAACTGAATTTATGTTCCTTTTTAGTCTTCTTGTTCTGTTTCAGGAATTATTCTGGATTCTTCAAGTTTCAGGATATCAATTGTTCTCTTCTAGAACTGTTCATGGACGATCTAGCCTACTATATCCATTCCCTTCACTGAACATTCTGCTTCACACTTAATTTAATTGTTGAGTTTTCCATTAAATATTGAGGTATTGTATTTCTTGAATTCCAGTTCCTTTTCTTGATTGTTTTCTCGTTTTAGGTTATGGGAATTGGATACTTTAGGGGAGTAATTTTATAAACAGAACGACGTGATCTCGAGTCTGGAGAATTTCGTACTCCATGACGTTTTTTGTGCCACTTTCTTTTATAGGTTCTCGTTGAAGTTTCCAGAGCTTACTAGTATTTATCGAATGAAATTGTTTATATTCCTTTATTACATATACTATTATAACTATATTCATGCTTAAAACATCTTTGAGAATATTTTTATATACATACTTTCAACAATACTGATGTAGATAATATGTTTTCTTAGATTTATTGAATTTTAGTTCATTTTAGCCAATTTACATTACTTTGGTGAGTTAGATGTGATTTAGCTACATGGGTAAGACTTTTCCCTGAAATTTCATTGATTTTTATTGTATTGGTTTTAATAATGAGTCATTATATTTGATGTACTGGGTTTTATTTATAAGTGACAGTTCCTTAAGTTGCTACGAAATTAATAGAAAAAAATTTCGTATCTCTAATGAAATTCTCTTTGTATCCCTTCTCCTTCATCAGTATGTATTATGTGTAGCCTACAAACTCAAACCAAAGGGCGAAACCTCAGAGGAGCTTGACGACCTAATGGGCAGTTTTAGGCCTTGAGGGATACGCATAAACTGTCTCCCGCCGATAACAATGGACGAATAGCCGTGGGGTAACTTTAATTCAACATTCGCTGCAGGCACTGTTGCACCCCAAGAAAATCTGCGGATAACGATTTGTGTCTGTACACAAGGGGCGGAAATCTGTAAATAAAAAATTGGGGCAGTTTGTCTTGTCTAAAGTTTCATATTGGATCGACAAGTTTACTGATGGATGGATCTGTTCGTTGCTAGAAATAACCTTCATATTCAAATCAGTTCAGAAAACTTGAGATATGTATTTATGGTCAGATTAAAATGTAAATGTGAAAATCTTACTTGACTGCAAAATTTGGCGAAAGGGCGATTTTAAAGAATATTTACACAGAAAAATATAATTGATCACAAAGGGGTAGATAGAAAAATAAATATTTTAACAAAATAAATATAAGCACCGTTCAGGACGAAAGACGAAAGTTTGTTTACATTGCTTTATTGTATCAGTTCATCTCAAATCTGTTTTGAAATTTTTATGATGGATGGAAGCATTATAAAGGATGGGCGTTTGTATTTTGAAGTAGCGATTACTTCGAGTCTGGGAACGCTTGTGTCTTTCGTGTTTTGACGAAAGACACTTCAATATTGGACATAACCGAAATGGGTCGGTTTATGCTTGAAAAAACTGGGAAATATAGAAAACTCATTTCCAATGTGGTGAATCTTCTATCCAAACTGTTAGAAATTTACGTAGAAAATTCAATAGAAATTGAATGGACTTTGTGGATCAATGTCTGAAGCGAGTTCGTTAACTGGAACGTTATCTGATAAAACAACCCATAAACCTTATGGGAATTTTTCTTGCAATAAAGCCAAAAATATCATTAATTTCAAGCCGAAACAAAATCGGTAATCATTTGGCTATAGCGATGAGAATTGACGGTTTGAGTGACACCTTCTTCATTTGCAAAGAATTACGGGCCAATCATTCCTCCAGATCAAATTGCATACCATACAGTGACTTTTTGTAGATGTAATAGACTCTCAGTAGTTACATGAGAATTTTGACTACCCCAGATGCGACAATTTTGCTTCTTTACATAGCCACCGAGTGAAAAATGTGCTTCGTCGCTGAAGAAAATTCGATTTGAAGAATCGTCATCCAAACCTTTTTGAATGTTTTGAGTTTCGGGTGCTTTTTTGGAGTAATAAAATTTTCGATAGGGATAACTGTGATTTGACAGAAGGTAGAAGCTACGTTGTTTTGACATTTCTGTTCAGTAAGCATTGACAAACTATCATGTAAAGACTCACGCTGCAACAACGTTTACAAATTGTTGAAATTTATTTTCAAAATTAGTATTCTATTCGCCAAGTTTATAGAGCACTTCTTGGAATTAATGTTCACATAATCGTTCATCAGAGCAGCTTATTAATCGAACTATCGATAGATTTCGGATAATATTTTCTCTACTCGATGCAACAACAACAAGACCAAGAATTGTACGTACAGAAGATAATATCGCTGCTGTAAGTCATAGTGTTAATGATGATCCAGATTTATCTATTCTTCGACGTTCACAACAAGTTGGACTCTGTGCATCCACCACATGGAAAATTTTGCGTAAAGATCTTGGTCTATACCCATAAAAGTTCCAACTGGTTCAAGAACTAAATACAGTTGACCATAATATCCGTCATTTGTTTGCTGATTGGGCCTTAGAACAGCTTGAAGTTGATCCACTTTTTTATCGTAAAATTGTGTTTAGTGATGAAGCTCATTTCTGATTGAACGGCTATTTAAACAAGCAAAATAGCCGTATATGGAGTGAAAACAATCCTCAAGAAGTTCTGCAGGTTCCATTGCATCCTGAAAAATGCACTCACTGTGTGGTGTGCTTTACACGCTGGAGGTATCATCGGTCCATATTTCTTTAAAAACGATGCTGGAGCTAATGTTACAGTAAATGGTGCTCGTTACAGATCGATGATCAATGATTATTTGTTTCAAAATTTGAAGGGTATCGACCCAGAAGTGTTTTGGTTCCAACTAGATGGTGCTACACCTCATGCTGCTATCGTAACAATTGATTTATTGAAAGAAAGATTTGACGATAACATTATTTCGAGAAATGGTCCAAGATCATGCGACATAACTCCACTGGATTATTGTCTTTGGGGTAATGTCAAGTCATTGGTTTATGCTGATGAACCAGAAACAATAGACGCTTTGGAAGCCAACATAACTCGTGTTATTGATGAAATAAGGTGGTCCAAAATTGGTCTGGTCGAATGCGGTTCCTCAGAGCTAGTCGTGGTGGATATATGCCGAAAATTATTTTTAAAACACAAATGTCATAAAATTATCTTTCAGAAAAACAAAAAATTAGCTTCAATCTTAATTTAAATGTGTTTTATTTCAATTTAAAGTTCTATCACTCTAAAAAAAACACCCGATACAAGCACCCAATCAGCATATGCTCTACGCATTCTATGGTCAGCTAGCTGTCTTCAGTTCTTGTGTTAACTGAACCTTATAAGGATGGAGATGCAAATCCAGATGCAAAATACGCCAAAGCGTGCCCTAAGAGAGGCCCAAATTTTGTGCCCGCCGATGAATTGATAAATTTGGATCTTCTTCAACACTTCCATTTACCGTAGAAACATCAGTAACAGATCCAGCCTCTTCGTGTTACCAACTGTATGCTCAAATGGACGATTATATCGATCATAATCTGGCCGTAATGCACGAAACGTACTTACTACAGAATCATTGTTTTTGTAGTAAGTTTTCACAATTTTCGCACGTTGAGCAATAGATAAGCGTTCTATATTGTTAAATGGCTAACATTTAACTAAACATATGAGGCTTCGGATCCTAGTTCTGTTCACCATGTGTTATTGAAACAAGGTTGTGAAATCCGGACCACGAAATGAATAACTCGTTATAAAACTCACACGTCATAATGTAATGATATAACTGATCTAGTTGAATTAACTCAAATATAATTAATAACGAGTAGGAGCTACGATAAAAGAAAGATACTTATTAATTACATAGGGAAAAAAATTTCATTTAAATCTATTTAGACCGGTATTTTTGGACATATTGAAGAGAAAAGAGTCAAAATAATAATAATTTTGTTGTTATCGGTGGGTGATGCGTATTCGTGGAATTTTTTATTCCAGTTTAGAGGAAAACCTTCTTTATAAGTATTTAATTTCTAAGATATTTCTTATGAATGTTATTTTTTTGTGGCAAAGACAGAACGAGATCGATGGAATCAAATTTTACCTTAAATGCTTTTCTTCTCGTCTATTAGATTGGATATTATTTTCGGTTGAAAACTCATTAACTACCGACATTCGAGCGAAATGAATAGAACTCCGGCAAGAATATGTAATATATAGAATTAAACTGAACGAATAATTTTGTTCGATTCTGAAATGAATGCTTGTGACTATATCAACTATATAAGTAATTGATATTCTATGGATTAGTATCATCCGGGACAGATTTTGTGGTATTAGTTGGTACCTTAAAGGACAAAAATATAAGGTTATTTTGAAATAAGTGATAAAAAGAATAACGTATATTCTTGAAATTACCCTATAGTCGAGGTACAAAAATACGCTGGCAATATAGGAGCACGCAAACATTACACAATAACATCCATCTAAAAGTATGCTGCGGAAATCGTAAATGTACTTGGTTAATGTCAATCAATTCATTCTTTCCTATAAGAGTTATTTGTGGAGTAACGACAGTTACAAGACCGAACGAACATTAATTGAATAGAATGTGTCACCATAAATCACCAATCGGTTGCACTTTGTTTATGGTATGAATGTTATCTCAGCAGAGAAGTACGCTTATGCTGAATGGAGTTGACGAGTAATGAAAAGGAACGATAATATTGGGCCTGTTTTATTAGTAGTCCCTCAGTCTCTTTACAACTTAGCATTCATGGTACATACAGGCAGGTCTTTACGTCAAACCTAATATATTGATTCCTTAGGCGGTTCCTTCCATACATATTTCAAATACTGAATTATAATATTGGAATTTTTGATTCGATTTGCGAAATACTTTCAGGTTTGTTATCGAAATTATTCATCCAGATAATTTGAAGGGAAATTGCTGAGCATCATGGATGTTTATATTTCCCTTTAATTTAAAGAAAAAGACTGGCGCATTCGCCATTTTGTGCGAACTATATAGTATATATGAAAATCAAAACAGATTTAATCTGTTGTCTTCTACAATTTTCTTAATTCCGTTTGATATTGTATGATGAATTTTGACGTCTATTAAATATGAGCAGTGCTTATAAAGACATTAATTTAATTCTTAAAGTTTCTTCAAAGAATTTTTTGAAATTAAAATTGTAGAAGACAACAGATTAAATCTGTTTTGATTTTCATATTTTGTAATAATCCTTCTATCAAGTAAAAAACCGTTCCTTCTTATTTTATTTTATATAGTATATGTCTTTTTAAATGATCATGTGATAATGAAGGTTCCCGTTAATTAAAATTACATAATCAGATGCAAGCCCAAAAACAGTTGAATCTCAATTTTTCATAGATGTTTTCATCATCATAGATTTTTAAATGGATAAGGAAACGATATTTCTACTAAATAATATATGCTGAAACAATTCGCTACTTCAGGCTATTCCTCTTCCTTCTTCATAAAATTCACTCCAGATATTATTTGTTGAACAAAAATGGTCTCAGGCTATTTTTATATCTTACAAGAAGTATCTCCAATGTCTCATATTCTATATTTGCACTCAGAACTCAATAGCATTCAATTTCTCACATAAAGCATATCAAGGAGAGTTACAACTTCTTCCAGATTAAATTGAATTCCACCAAAATGAAAGTTTTCCATTTTCGTGAACATAATTACGTGTTTCAAAATAAAATCATAGAAAGTACATGCTTCAAGATTGTATTGAGGAATTAAAGGTTTGAATAGCTTATTAATTATAAGATACTGAACGGTTTCAGCCTTTATAATTTGGTCATAATAATAACATAATATGAAGAAGTTGTAGAAATTATCATGTTCTATCACCAATAAATTGATATTAAACACATTTATTGGTAGTAAAACGTAGTAATTTCTTGAACTTATTTTAATTATTAATTTATTTAATTTATTGAATACGACTACTTTAAAGTTGCTCAAAATATTTCAATGTTTCTTTAACTCATTTCGCATCAAGATAATGCTGCAGACTGATTTTGATTTTTTGTCAAATTCTTCAAAACGAAGGCCAACTACTAAGATGATTAAGTGTATATGATCTGTTGACCAGCTTTTGTAAATAACTTGAATCATCATGCTTCAACATTGAATTGTGCTCGTAATAATTTCGATGTTCTAATGATTCATATGTCTGTTAATTACGAGGTGTTGTGCTGGTGTCACATTCACCAAATATTATGTTCGAAAGCGAAATTTAAAAAAAACGTGTTACATATAATATAATAGATGGAATTAATTCTCCAGAACCTCTACAGTTTTAAATCTAAATAAATCTCATGAAAACGTTCAGAATTAAATTTTAAAAAAACATGACCTAGATACACTGTATCACTTTATAGACATATAAACTATCATCATTAACTAATAAAGAATCAAAAGAAATATAAAATAATGACCAAATTATTTAGACATCACCTTATACATACATAGTATATATTTCGATTGGATGTTAAAGAATCACAAGTTCCGTCACCAAAAAATTTTCAATATATTATTCAAAAGGCCTTTTTTATTCTTCTTTTCAAAGAATATGTAGCACATTCTCCAGAGAAATAACCTGATAAATTCGTACTCAAATCTCTTCAGGAATGAGTTATTTGAATAAACAAAATAATCCTTAAAGAATATATAAAAATACCTTTTTTTCCCAGACATTTCTGCAACAACTAACTAATTTTTGGTTAAGCATGGCCTATACGAAAATAAGGTTATATAACAGTCATTATTTCATATTTCTTTTGATTCTTCACTAGTTAGTTTCCACCACATGTGATGGTAATATATATTTTTAATTTTTTAACAATTTTATTTAAAATATGTTCCACAATTTATTCAGAATTCTGACACGTAATTCGGTCTTTAGACCATCTTCAGAGGAGTACAAAAAGGAACTGTGTATTATTTTAAATAAAATTGTTATAATGTTTCACCTAGTGCTAACCCCATACTCCATTCATGTTATTGATAATATATATGTCTATAAAGTGATACAGTGTATCGAGGACATGTTTTTAAAAAATTAAATTCTAAATGTTTTAATGAGATTTATTCAGATTTAAATCTCTAGAGGTTCTGGAGAATTAATTCCAGCTATTATCTGTAATATGCAAATACTTCTTCATAGTAATTTTCGATATATTTATACTAATAATTGAAAAACGTGGTTGAGTACCACGCAAAAAATTTGGCTAGTTCACAGAAGTCTCGAACTTTCAATTTAAAAGAGATCTCTTGAATTACTGATAGTTGATTCAATCTACTCTTAATTGATATTTACATGTGTTATAGAATTAAAAGGTGAATTTAATATTATATACGACTGAAGTGAATTACCAATTTAAATAAGAATTTGTTTATATTTCACTGAATTTTTCATTTTCATGATGGTAGTTCTACGCGTATTTGATTATAAGGCAGTTTATCAGAAATTTTCTGTTTTATCCAAATTTCCTCTTTCAAATAATTATTTATTGTAGAATTATGATAATTTTTTCAATTTTTATGAATTTTTTCGTTCAATACATTGTATTCTGATTTAATCTTATCATTTTTTTTCGATAAATGTTATGAGGAAATCTTTTGGAATTTCACTTGCAAATCCATATGGATGTGTAGAATTTACTACTGACGTATTCCGACTTGAATTTTTGTCAACATTGAATATTAGTTGAAACGAATAGAATAGTGTTTCACGAAATGATTAAGTGAAGGGAACACCTTCGATTGATAAGACATAAAACATTAAAATGCCGACCGGAACCTAAATGGTTGGATCCATTAGCAGCTTATCTTTACGGCTGAAAAGTCAAAGTTTTATCTGCTGCCGGTCTTGTTACTTTTTATATACCTGAACAGCGTCACTCCCAGTTTATTTTCGTTTCGCTCTGGGGTGACTTCTCTGGTATTTCGCTTGATCAGATATCTCCGAATTTTTATTGCATTGATATTGGCCGCTGTTATACGGTGGTCTGGGTTTATTTGATTCTGAAAGGCTCTTAAAGAGGTTATGTGAATTTTTATAACACAGTTTTATATTTTTCGTAACCTTTGACGTCGTAGACCGGTGATTTAATGAGTTCCGAGAGATTAGCAACGACCTTGGGAATATAAAAATCGTCTTTTAACTGGTCCACAGAAAATGCATAAAAACAGCGATGAGAAGGATGAACCTAAAACTACATAAAAGCGCAATTCCGACAGTGTTATGCTAATGAAAATATGATTTGTTATTGCTGCGATCTCATTTACGATGAATTGGATTTTGTTTTTTCAATATTTTGGGGATTTTATGATCGGTGCCAAAAGGTTCGTATTGGGAAATTCTGTTTAGGTCATAAAACCACATTATCGTATATATTGTTTTTATAGGCAATGCCTAAACTTTCATTAACTGGTTATAATAATTATTATAAAAATTGGATGACATTTATCCAATTTTGCTCATGAATTAAGGCTATTTTATACAGCATTTAATAATAGTATAGTCGATTGATCATTACAATCGATTAGTTCGAAAAATGCACGGAATGAAAATGCCAGCAATCTATCTAAACAAGATAATGTTTCTAACCGCAATTTGGTGAACAACAAAATTTCCACTGATGGAAAATCAATAATGCCTGCTCAAAAGTGGTCTTCAATGAAAGAACTTCCACATGACATTACTGGTGAAAATTCCGACTTCAATTCAAAAAGTGTAAACAATACAAACTATGAATGGCAAACTGTAAAAAAACGAAACAAACCCAGAAATAGAAAATTCGTTATGGGTAGTGGTGGGACTAATTCGGAAGTCAAAACAGTCCCTAAATATACGTATCTTCATGTATCAAGACTTCATCCCAGTACTAAACCAGCCGATCTGCAGAGGTTGTTGGTGACAACGTTTCCAGAAGTGCAGTGCGAATTACTGCAATCTAAACACCCTCACATTTACTCGTCAATCAAGGTTTCCATCCATCAGGAAAGTTTTGAAAAAGCGTGGTGCAGGGATATATGGCCGGATGGAGCTCTAGTTTCACGATATTTTTTATTCAAGAAGGAACCTCCCCAGTTGGATGGTGGCCCAAAGCAAAAAGATATGAATGTAGGGACAGTAGTAATGTAATCAGCATACTTCACATTAATCTACAAAGTATCTCTACTTCTTTCAACGGTCTACAACAACTTGCTGCAGATGGAGATTATGACTTCAGGGCCTTCACAGAGCACTGGCAAAGTACTGAACAATTATCTTTTTACTCTATTCTTGATTTTACTCAGATTACAAGTTTCTGTCGTCCAATTAATAGACATGGGGGGAGTGTACTCTATGTTCGAAAAAATATTGAAAACTGTATTATTAGAACAGATATTAACAACCTATGTGTTCAGTATGCATTTGAATGCTGTGCAGTCCAATATCCTATTGGTGATAATGTTAAATTAAATCTAATTTGTGTATATAGATCTAATCATCCTACTCTAAGTGATGTGGACTTATTCTTCGAGAAGATGACAGCCCTGCTTGATATTCTCACCAGAGAGAAAAAGAGCAAATATATAATAATTGGGGATTTCAATGTTGATTTTCTCGAACCGCAAGTTAATGTCTGTCAAAATTTGTTGGATATTTTAGGAGCGTTTGGAGCCGAGGTCATATTTCATCGACCTACTCGTGTAACTCACAATTCTTCTTCCTGTTTGGATAATGTTTTCACTAATATAGTAGATGGGAGGGGGGAGATGTTTCAACCCCATCTCTCGGATCACAAAGCCATCTCGTTTAGTTTCAGTGTGTGTGGATCCGTCAACAATTGTCCAAGAAGGGTTGTGAAGCACCGTAATTTTAGTCTATGTAATATTAAGAAATTTGTTGCTTTACTTTCTGATGTGGATTGGTCTACATTGTACTCATTTGACGGGGATGAGATTGATGATATGTGGAACTATTTTTTTCATAATTTTGAAATACTGTTTAAGAATTCTTTTCCTAAAGTTCTGAATAGATATAGGAAATCAGTTGGGACCCTTCGGAATGATCCCCAACTTTTGAAGATCAAAAATGAGTTGGATATCTTGTATATCATGTCTAGAACGAACGCGCAACACTTACTGCTCTATAGATCAAAAAAACATGAATATGACAAACTAATAACTAAACTTAGACAAGGACATTATGGTAATTTAATCTCAACCTCTACAAATAAATCTAAGACTACTTGGTCACTGATAAGAGAACTTAACGGTGGTGGAGGCGCTAAGGTATCAAAGTTTCCTACTGGCAATCCTAAAATATTAACTGACAAATTTAACAACTACTTTGTTAATGCTGGAAGCATATCTGTCACGCCGATCAATGATGATACTTTTCATGTTTTGACCAGGTGCCCAAGGTCATTCTTCATGTTTGAAGTAACTCCTTCTGAATTATTGAATATTGTGTCAAAACTAAATAACTCGTTATCTCACGGTTATGATGAAATTCCTATGAAGATCCTGAAAAAGTGTATACATGAAATTGCTGAGCCCTTAAGTTTCATAATAAACAATTCATTCACATCAGGCTTATTTCCCGATTCGCTGAAAATATCAATAGTGAAACCAATTTATAAAAAAGGATCTCATGAACAATTGGAAAATTACCGTCCTATTACCTTGTTAACATCGTTCTCTAAAATTTTTGAAAAGGTTTTATCTGTTCGACTGATCTCTTTCTTTTCTAGGTTTGAAATATTCAGTAAATGTCAGCATGGGTTCGTACCACACAAATCCACTGAGACAGCCATATTTGAAGCGATAAATGAAATTCTTATAGCCTTTGAAAACGGCAATATTCCCATAGGAATGTTTCTTGACCTATCGAAGGCCTTTGACAGTATCAATCATGAAAGACTGCTGTCAAAATTGGAGGCATGCGGCATTCGTGATAATCAGCTCAAACTCATCCAGAGCTATTTGAGTGGTCGCAAGCAGAGAGTTGAATTGGTGAAGGATGGCGATGTCTTCTACTCTGAGGACCTCTTAGTTTTGATGGGCATTCCGCAGGGTAGCATCTTGGGGCCCCTGCTCTTTTTAGTTTATATTAACGACATGCCAGATCTGATCAGTCTTCTTTTCAGGATTATTCTCTTTGCAGATGATACTAATGTCATTGTCTCTGATCCTTCCATAGCTACAGTCATTCAAAGAGTAAACATTGCGTTCGAATCCATTACCTCTTGGTGTAATAATAACCATCTCCGATTGAACGTGAACAAGACCGACCTAGTTTTCTTCCACACTGATCGATCACGCCTCTCATTCCCAGAGTCGATCAGAGTCGGTAACACTGCCCTTTCCGTGGGTGAATCAACCAAGTTCTTAGGTATCTACCTGGATGCCTCCCTAAAATGGGATCTTCAGGTAGAATATTTGAGTAAGAAATTACTCTCCGTGCTGTATTCCATAAATGTTTTGAAACGTCAGGTAACAATCGACGTTTTGAAGGTGGTTTACTTTGCAAATTTCGAAACATTGATCTCATATGGTATTATCTTTTGGGGAAGCAGCCCACATGCACGACGTCTTTTCATCATCCAGAAAATGACTTTAAGATCCATCTTACGACTTCCTTACAGAGAATCATGTAGAGGTTTATTCAGAAAGAACAACATCCTGACACTGCCAGGTTTGTTTGTATTTAGGACATTGTGTTTTAATCGCAAGAATCCTGATCTCTTTGCACGGTTCTCTAATTCCAACAATACGACAAGGACGATGCCTTACCTCCTACCCAAATGCTCACTTACTCTGACGCAGCAAAGTTGCCAATATAGCTGTATGAGATTTTTTAATGCTCTACCGAGATCACTTCAAAAGACCAACAATATGCGGTTATTTAAAATAAAGGTACGCAAGTTTATACTTAATATGGAACCCTACAGTGTAGAGGAATTTTATAATTATTGTCGGTCAACTTCTGACTAATTGAATCGGTTTGACTTGTTTCAGTTTCATCACTGTATTATGTATATGTATATATGTGATAATTTTTGAAATAAATGTGTGTTATTATTATTATTATTATTATCGATTAGTTCAATTGCAGGAAGTTCAATGAGTCGATAGGTTAACTGAACCGATACGACATTTACGGAGAGTCTCGAAATTCACACACCGTGCCCAGCGCTATTCTAGAACTGAAAATGAGACAGAAATAAAGAATATCGAACAATATTGAAAAGAAAAAGGCGCATTATGAATTTTTAGTTTGATCTAAACAAACACAAATGCAGTAAAAGTTAGTAGAAATATTAAAAACGGAGAACATTCTAAGTAATGTATACCTTCATTTTCGTTAATACACTTTTGCAACCTATTACAAAATGGAATGAAATAAGAAATTACTTAGTTTTTTATCACTTTATTTACTAAATATAGACGAGTTTCTTAGTGTTTGCTTCATTTTCAAACTGAAGAAAACAAATTCTATCTCAACGATTATATATTCGTTGATGGCTTCGGCTTTTGGAAAACTTCGAGTACTGAACGGTTTCAGCCGTTACAAATTGTGAAAATTACTATGTTTTACCACCAATAAATTGATATTTTACACATTTAATTGTGACTCGAGTTTGCGGGAATTAACTATCCCATCTTCAGACAATTCTATTCTATTCAAAAACATATCTAGTATTGTGGAATTATAGCCCTAATTGGTAGGCTTTTGCTAATTTTACCATGCTTTACGAAATAATTTTTTTGACTTACAAAAAATATTTATTAGTCAATTAGCTATAAGATTATATGCTGAAAAAATTCGTTAAATTGAATAGTTCCACTTCATTCTAAAGAATAACAGACATGATCAAAAATTATTTCAAGTTAATAAAATGGATAACTAAAAAAATTATTCAACAAGCGCCTACAAATGAAAAATTTGTAAAATGACTAAGGAAGACCCCAGTTTAGTTATTTGAAAGATTTGAAGATTGTTAGCAACAATTTTTTCATTTCATTTATTATAATGTTTGTGATTTTTGAGTGATCTTGAATTTATGAATGGAAAACTGGCAGTAAACTGGAATACGAAAATCTCAATTGTAAAAGGAAATCTATTAATAATAATTGCTAATCAACCAGTTCATCGGAATCAAAAAACGTAGATAAAAAGGGTATAGCTTCCTATTTCAAATATCTTACAGTTATTCCCTGGGAATTTTGATGAAAGTTTGAAACTTAATTGCTGGTTACGTAGAGTTATTTTCCAACATCCCTTCCGATACTAGAATTAACCCAATTAATTCAAAAGACCACCCGAAATAAGGGAATTCTTGTACAGATAATTGAAAATTGTTGTCACACTGGCTATACAGTGGAACATTTATTATTGGAGTCTACTAATACGATTCCGATTTGAATTTCAAATCCACTAACGAGACAAAATATTCGTGTTTAAATCTTCTGGCATTCCAATTCCTGAAACATACATCTATTTAGTATTAATGAGGTTTATAATAAATGGACTTTCCCGCGCTGTATTCTTATTTCGGTATCTTAGCGATAAGTAGGAATTTGAATTTTCTATAACGAATTTAAGGCTTCTTTGTGGCACAAGTGCCCGTATTCATGGAATCTAGGATAACCTGGATAAAATAAATTAATTAAAGAAAGAATTCAAAGTTCAACGAATTGTACACATTGTTAAGGTGTTAGTGAATAAATCTAGATGTTTCATTTCGAGGTACATATTTTTCTCCATCAAAGGTTCCTGGATATCTTGGATTAAAAATAAACTAAATAAGAAAATTACGCAAAATAGTTTCAGTACAAAGAAGTAAGACAGATGCAAGAGGTGAGCATGCAGCAAGTCCGATCAGAGCTGGAGAAATTTTGTTGAAAACCTTTACCACAGATTAACGAAAGAGATCTATAATTGTTGAATTTGAAAAAATTTCTCACTTCGAAGTCGATATTTGCTATTTCATAGTAATCTGAATTTCTGTATTGTAGACAGACTGTGATTATCAAATAGATTTAGTTTCGGAGAAGAATATGTTTACATCTGTGCTCAATATTAAGCTATTCTATTTACTGAGCTCTGATCCCATGATATCATGAACTCAATACTCGAAGCAGGTTTGTTTGACTTTTTTTCTGAAACTATTTAGTTGAGTTCATATTTGAAATATTCATCTCTCAATTGATAGGTTTTACTTTACAAGTTATTAAAGAGGAGGAAAATAGATAGAAAACACATTTTCAATCGGAAAACTTCAAATTATTTAAATTTTCCTAATATTTTTTTAATTTTACGATAGTGCATATTTATATATTTGAATAGAAAATGTTTCTTCTAGACATAGAGTCAATTTCAAACTTCAATAATATTGTGAGAGTTTTTCCAATTTCTGATAATAATTTTTAATAATATAATAAAAAGGGTTTTTCTCTTGGAAACAAAATTTTAAATATCATACAGATTTTCAAAAATATTTTATTCAACAACTTTTAGAATGTATGCTGTTTGATACTCAAAATTTTATAATAATCCTTCTATCAAGAAAAAACTCTTTTTATTATTTTATTGTATCTATAATAATCATATATTTTGGTTTACGCTTATTATATATAACCACTTGGCTTTAAAGGAGTCCATAAAATATTTTGCAAACTTTATGTAATATTCTGTGACTAACATAAAATACGTAGATGTTTATAAGTTCACTTCATTCTAGCGTTTGTCTAGTAAACAGCATTCAGTAGGTTTGGTAAGATGTTTTTTGT
Organism: Megalocaria dilatata; assembly: GCA_034642435.1. Lineage (NCBI taxonomy): Eukaryota > Metazoa > Arthropoda > Insecta > Coleoptera > Coccinellidae > Megalocaria > Megalocaria dilatata. The sequence continues at coordinate 39,838,301 of CM067856.1, read as the reverse complement.
CATTATAATTATTTTAATTTTTCAAATATGACGTTGAGCTGATGAGTTACCGTTGTAATAATTCCAAATTGTTTTGTAAATATGTTCTACATGTTTTAGGAATTTTAAAGGGACTTATTTTGAGCAAGTTGGTTTTGAAGAACTTCTTGAGGTTATATTTTGCGTTTTTGCAATGGAATATAATTTCCGTAAAACAAAACATGAAACAAAATTTTGTACCCTTCAAGTATTTAATCAATAATTTTTAGTTGACAATTTATATTTCTTTGAATTTCTTTCATTCCCTCTGGTACTGTGTAATAAGTATAAATTCTATATGTTTACTAAATTGACACAGTGTGTTCTAAAGACATTTATTAAATTTAATTCCTAAAGTTTTTGAATAAAATTTTTTTGAAATCAAAATTTGTAGAATAATACAGAATGAATCTTTATGATATTTAAAATTTTATGATTTTAAATTCTTTATTAGAACTTTCACCAAGTAGCTATCTGGCAGTCGATTACATTGATACAAATTTTTGAAAATTTCTATGTTTCACTAACAAAAAATTCAATTTTTTTGCACATTTGCAGTTTGGAAGTTCAGTTTTAGGCAAGTAAAATCTTAGGAAAAGATACAAAGTATTTATGGAGTTTCGGGTAAACAGAATCTTATAAGAAGAGTATAAACGAATGTTATAAAATAGTATAGAGAGAATTGATTAATTCAAGATATTTCAACCGTCTCTCAATAATTGACCTTTCAGTCTGTTGACTCTACACGTAGAGTAATAAGATCGTCTTTCATATTAAATGGGGGGGAGCATTTTCACGGCAATGGGTTTTAAAAGTGGAAGTTTGCTATTTTTGGTGAAATTTATTCAATGTTCGTTGAAACTTGTTGAGGATATATAAGCCGTTAATTCAGAACAATATTCAATGAATATAAAATTGAATTCACAAAAACAATCAAACTTCCACCTCTGCGACCCATTGCATATAAAATGACCCCCTTTTCCTGAATTGCAAAATTAGGAAAAAGAGGTCTTAAATTCTTTTTTGATCGAAATATAGCAAGTTTTTTGAATTTTTCGAAATATTTTTGTAATTATACAAAAGTGCATATATTTCTCATATATTTGAATGGAAATGTTTCTTTGAGTATGTTACTTCCTTATGCAGGAGATGATCTCCTGCAGATGATGACTGGTTCCCTTTCTTTTTCACTTTTGCACTTAATTCAGTTTTTTTGATCTGTGATTATGTGTGCAGATTTGAACTGTATGATTGTTAAGATGATTAAGTACCTGAAAGATGACAAAACTGGTAATCCGCCAATATTGACTTCACGATTCTGGTGACGTTAAGAAACTGTCTAGATGACGTTAAATGAAAATCATATAAGCAGCGTACGGGGTAAAGACATTTAAGGCAAACAAACATATATATAGAATAATTTTGGAACTTTAACAACTATGAAAAAATTTCAGGACAATCTGAATTCTAATACAGCTTCTTTTATGATGCAAATCCTACCGACAAAGTACCAGAAGCATAAACACACGCGTTCCGAATATCTCTATAACCATTCATAAGATTCAGATAATAATCAGCCATATGGCTATTTAATGATAAGGTTTTTTTGGAAAACCTCAAATTCGAGAGCCCTTTGTTTCAGATAACTTGGGCGGCTTTTAAGGTATCTAAACTAAAATTTATCTTTTCATTACTTAACCAGTAACCAACCAGTCCCTATTCTATAAAAATTTATATGGCTAAACATAATACGTGAATTACAGTCATTCCTTCGATTCGATTATCAACTGCGATTCATGTTGTATGACCACACCGCAGAATAATCGACCGCCTTTTCATCATACGATAAGTTTCGATACAGCCGAAGAAATGAATTCACGTACAGAAGTGGAATTTCTCAGTTCATTCTTCTCGGTTTGCATGGCTGGTTCCCAGTCCTGACTCGTCAGAAAGACAGGTTTCTCTATTTGACTTGCATATCATCTTATTTATGGGACATCTCCTGGTCTCACCGTTATAAGTCCAGATGTAACTAACATAAATTGATAGTGATCGATAATGTGATTCTACGCGAGCAAATTACTGGCTATCGCATTTGCTTCTTAGTCGTTATGTAAATGATTAATTTAATGGAGAACATAGTTGTTAACAGTTGTTAATTCTATAATTTACTTATTAGAAGAAATTTGGAAATCTTCCTATAGATCCGTGATGGTTTTGTGAGAATTATTTTGATATTTTGGTCAATATAAATATTTATATTTATCCATGTTATTGTTTGTACCCATAAAATAAATATAACAATCCTCTTAGATGACATTTGTTATAAATATTGCAAATGGTACCGTGAAACAATTTATTTATGTATTTGAATAATTGTAAAGCATTTTCCGATAAGAGGTTTTATTTTGATATTGAAAAAAGGAGTATATTTTAAGAGAAGTCGATGAAAATCCGCATAATATTGATGCATTTCAAGGACCCAATAAGCAAATATACAATGTTGTTAATAATCGACTGGCTTGAGTTTTTGAAATTTAAAAGCCTTTAGACCTAAGTCTTTATGCAAAATAAGGTGCAGTGTCGTTTGTGGAATGCATATTTCGAAAGATCGACGCGGAAACGACAAACCTGGGTTTTTGTCAAAACTACGGGTTAAAGCAGCAATATTCTTAGTTGCTCTTGAGCTACGCAAACCGTTTCGATTCTTCAGGCTACTAACTTGTCCCAACAGCTCAAATTTTTTCACCAGTTTCACTATTGCCGAAAGTGCTGCACGACGACCTTAAACTTCTTTAGTTTTGCGAAATGTGACTGCAAAATTTTCACCATGTTTGTAGTGAATTTGAACCATTTCAATGCATTGTTGAAACTTGTATCTTATATTTTTAGTATTGGCGTATTTTTTACTTGCCAAATGTCAAAAGATGATACCTTCAAAAGTGACAGCTGCTCACATAGCGGGCTATTCAAATTGAAACCTCTCATTTGAAAACCTTCAGAATTAAAAATTAATATTCGGAATCCGAAAAATATTTATTATACTATATAGTACAATGGAAATATATATGAGATTAATTAAAATTACTTTAAATACTTGTCTAAAACAACAATCAACTTATTTTCTTTTTATGACATTGTATTAAACATGTATACGAATATTTATCCATTCATATGATAACCCAAAAGAGGCTAGAGAAATGATAAACTTTTTTCAAAATACTGTGTTATACATTTTGTGCTTCCGAAAGTAAACGTAAATCAAACACACTTTAATTACGAATATCGATAAAATTTTATTTAAATATAATGCTTGGCCCTTGCCATTACGTGTGGAATACAACATCATTTAAGTGTCCTTCACGTGATCTCTTACAGGGCTCGATCCTTGTGAGGTAATTTTCGATGACTTGCTGGCACTTTTCGGGCAATATCTCACAAATAACTTGATGGATATTGGTTTTCAAATCGTCCATAGTCTGAGGATAATCGATATAAACACGGTCCTTCGCATAACCTCACAAAAAAATCCAAAGGCGATAAATTACAAGATCTTGGTGGCCAATTCACTTCGCCGAAACGAGAAATTACTCGTCCTGGGAATTTTTCTTGCAATAAAGCCATAACGTGTCGTGTTGTGTGGCTTGTTGCACCGTCTTGCTGGAATCACATCTCTTCCAATTCGATATCATTCATTTTAGGCCAAGAAAATCGGTAATCAGTTGACTATAGCGATGAGAATCGACGGTTTCAGCAACACGTTCTTCATTTTCAAAGAATTACGGGCCAGATCAAATTGCACACCATACAGTCTTTTTGGTAGATGTAATGGCCATTCAACAAGTACATGAGGATTTTCACTGCCCCAGATGCAACCATTTTGCTTGTTTACATAGCCACCGAATGAAAAATGTGCTTCGTCGCTGAAGAAAATTCGATGCGAAAACACGTCATCTAAACGTTGTTGTTCAAACACTCAATCGGCGTATAATCTAAGCGTTCTATAGTCAGCTGGCTTCAGTTCTTGTATCAACTGAATCTTATAAGGATGGAGATGCAAACTCAGGTGCAAAATACGCCATAGCGTCCTGTCAAAAAGGCCCAAATGTTGTGCGCGCCGATGAATTTAGAAATTTGGATTTTCTTCAACACTTTCACTTACAGTAGAAATATTTTCGGTCGAGCGTGCATTTAGATGATGCCTTAAAACCTCAATAACAGAACCAGCGTCTTCGAAATTTTTTCACTGTGTTACCAATTGTACGCTCAAATAGACGATTATTTCCACCATAATTTGCCCGTAATGCACGACACGTACTTACTGCAGAATCATTGTTTTTGTATTAAGATTTCAAAATTTTCACATGTTCAGCCGTACATAAACGATCCATTTTGTTAGATGGCTAACCTTCAACTAGACATTTGAAGTTTCGAATCACAGTTCTGTTTGACATATGTCATTGAAACAAGGCTGTGAAATTCTAACCACGAAATGGATAACCCTTTATAAGCGATTATTTATATATATATATATATATATATATATATATATATATTTCATGGTTGCCAATCTTCAGATATCTCTTAAATTATAACTACACACAATAACAATATTAGACTCATTCAAGAATATGTCGAAAAAAACCCCGCATCTATGCATATGTCTCTGCCTGGTGATAAATATGAATTTTTAACACTGAATTTTAGTTAAAGGTTATCAACAGATATTTCGCAAGTCACAGAAGCATCTGAATTCTTCTTCCACAAAATCTCTACGCAAATTTCAAATCTTTCCTATAATACTCAATAGATTTCACTGGGTGAACTGCCATTAAAAGCGATTATACTTTCATTTGGATAATTATAATATTAATATATATTATATATATATATATAAATATATATTATATATATATATATATATACATATATATATATATATATATATATATATATATATATTATGAGTTCAAATAAGTTTCCGCCGTTTTTTAACACAAATTAAATATTTATTATAGAAGAACGGTAATATAAATTTATTTAAAATATTGCCCATCACTTGCAACCACTTTTTCCCATCTCTCAGGCAGCATTCGAATCTCATGTCTGAAGAACTCTTTGTCTTTTGAGGCTATCAACGAATCAACCCAATTTTTGGTATCCTCATAAGATGTGAACCGCTACGCCGTCAGAGCATATGCCATGGACCGGAACAGGTGATAATCGGACGGTGCAATGTCTGGTGAATACGGCGACTGGGGTAACACTTCCCAATCAAGTGTTTCCAAGTACTTTTTCACGGGAGCCGCAACATGTGGACGAGCATTGTTCAATATTTCTCGGCTTTAAATCGTACGGAACCCAATTTCCTTCCAATCATTCCTAACGATTTTAAACGATGTGAGACTGCTTGCTGAGTGACTTCTAATGTTAGAGCAAGTTCTTTTTGTGTTTGAGATGAATCTTCCTCCAATAATTCCTTCAATTCTGCATCCTCGTAAATTTTTGGCCTTCCACTGCGATTTTTGTCTTCTACGTCGAAATCACCGTTTTTAAACTTTTGAAATCACTCTCGACACGTTCTCTCACCCAAAGCACCCTCACCATATGCTTCTACGAGCAATTGATGCGCCTCAGCAGCAGATTTCTTTAAATTAAAGAAGTAAACTAATATTTCCCGCAAATGACGCTTACTTGGCTCAAATTTTGACATTTTCAACTTATAAAAATTATATTTTACCAATATAAAATCAATGATATTAATAGGTTATGTTGTTCTTGAATGTCCAAATAATTTTTTAGCCGGTTATCATCTGCGAAAGCTAATCGAAACTCCGTGCCGCGCCATCTACAATAAAACGGCGGAAACTTATGTGTACTCCTAATAGATACTACAAATATTAAATATTAGTAAAGTAAATAAATACAACTTGGCTTAAGTTTCACTGTTTATTTGATGTCTGTTGACATACATATATGTTTCGGGTTTTTAGCGCTTTTCTAAAACTTTTAAGACAAGTTGTTTTCATTTAATTTATCAATTTGAAATTGTTCTACTAAGTGATATGCGAGAAATCAATATCATTAACTATTAGGATAATAAATGAGTTCGTGCGATTTTTTGTCGAAAACTGAAGCTTTATTGTGAAAAATTGGTTATACATTGGAAGTTCAAAGTATTATCTGTTGTTAGCTACTACTTTTTCCCATCTATCTAGCAATTGACGGATCTTCAACATGGGACAAACACAAGATACACTACAAGACGGCTTCCTAAACATAGGATATGAATACGATTACCGTTGTCGGCTTCCGTTCGGCGAAGAAAAAGCAAACTTACATTCGTTAAGAGCTTCCACTAATTAAACGATGGGCCGCCCGACTCTAGAAAATTAATTTCGTCGTTTTAATTTTGATGAATGTTTGTTTGAATAGCGTTGATTAATTGGCCTGTCTGGAAATTCATCAACTTATTATGAATGTGTTGTGAAATATTTCTACCTGAACATGCATGGGTTAAGGCACAAGAGCTGACATTTATTTTAGAATGAACTGAACCTCGTTCTCGAGTGTTGCTTATGGTCTGAATTTCTGAACAACGTCGGAGAGTTACTGTGCAAATATACATAACGATATCGTTCTTATTGGCAGAGAAACTTTTCTTACAGCTGAAAATTCTCTTTTACTCAATGAAGTTTTCTGTAAGTTGAAAAGACTGATCACATCAATTGTTTTAATTCTTAAGCTTGGTGAAACAAGCATGAAAGTTCGCCGATATGTTTCAAATATTTTCATAGATTACCTTCAGCTATGCTGCCTACCATAATAGATGAAGATTTTCCTAATATTGATTATTTATAGAGTAAAACAGTTTTTATGTCTGTCTTTTTGGAATTATAATTATTAAACGTTTTCATTCAATTAACAAGTGGTCTTATTCCTTGCTTCACCATCGTTCACCGCTATAGTTTTAATTATATTATCTTTTTTTCGGGAAAATTGACTTCGTTCAACGGGATGCTCAAAATTCTATGAATGAAACTATGGAATGTTGACATTTTGTCATGACTGATTGGATTCTGAATGGATTATGGTATCAGTAGTGGTAGGTTCTCTAAAAATGTTGAATTCGAGCTTATTATTACCATGACTTATATTAAGATCTAAGAAGTCGATCGAAGAAGTTTTTTTATTTCTATTGTGAATTTAATATTTTAATTTATGCTATTGAGATAATTCAAAAATTGTGATAGCAGCCTGTCAGTTCCAGTCTACATGCAAAATATGCCATTTACATATCTAGCCCAAAAGTGAACGAGTTTTAACAACTTATCATTTGTAGTGTTGGCGAATAATAATTTTTCAATTTAAGACATAAATACGAGGGTGGTTCAAATATGATCGAGACAAACTCTGTAGATGGCGCGCATGTATGTTTCGAAGATCGTGGCTTGAGTATGTGATAGCTGGGTCTCTTAAGAACGGTGTGGCATTTGTTTTCGTCGGAGCATGTGTTTCACGCCTGTGTTACGACCATGAGTGAACGTCAAGTGCCCACTGCCGTGGCGCAACGTATTATCATTCGTTTTTTAATGGGAGAAGACGTTAAAAACAAGGATATTTCTTTGCGTTTGCAAAAGCAGTTCGGTAGTGAATGCCTAAGTAGGGCTGTCGTGTTTAAATGGGCCAAAGCATTCAAAGATGGCCGCGAAACCGTCGACAATTAGCCGCATGATCGTCGACCGCGAACCAGCGTCACACCAGACAACATTCGCCGTGTAGAACAACTCATTTTGGAGGACCGTAGGATGAATGTTCGAGACATTTCGGCTGAAGTCGGCATCAGTATTGGTAGTGTAGAGTCTATCATCCACGAACATCCTAAACTGTTGAGCAAAATTAACGCGGTTGGAAGTTTGTCGCTTTTACTGACGCGATACGAGGCAATTGATTGTGGAGTACCTCAGGGGTCGGTACTGGGATCTATTCTCTTTTTAATATACATTAATGATATAAGCTTTCAGTGTTGCAGCAGCTCATGCATCTATTGTGATGATACTTCTATAATAATAAGCTCAAAAGACTCAGGTGACTTTTTAAATAAAATAGATCGTGCTACGAAGGAAGCTGAGAGATGGTTCACAATGAACTCGCTTAAGTTGAATTCGGACAAAACTATAAAATTGAGATTTGGAAGTAGGCAGAGTAAGGCGAGTGCCAAATTGTTAGGAATTATCTTAGACAGCAGACTGAATTGGGCCTCGCATATTAATTACATCTATGAGAAACTATCAAAGAGTCTATAATTGCTGATAAAACTGAAGAAAAGTGGTACTCATGAAATGATAAAAAATGCATATTTTGCAACTTTTCAAAGTATATTGCAGTATGGTATACTCCTATGTGGAAATGCATCTGATGTTTCCAGAGTCTTCATTCTACAGAAGAGGGCTATTCGAATCATACATGGAATGAATCATATATGGAATGAAATCACTTTATATCAGGGAATGCATGAGATATACGCATCTGAAAAGAACCAGCATTACGCGGAAGTGAACATATCACACGTTTAACACAAGGCACAAAAACGATCTTATTACACCACTGCATAGAAAGAAGAACACTCCTAACTTCTCGACCTACTGGGGAATTAAAATGTGCAACAAGATACTACCAGAAATAAGGTAACTACCCGAACGAGCTTTCAAGAAGAGAGTAAATAACATACTGATTTCAAATGCCTTTTATTCTACAGAAGAATTTTTGAGTATAATATTATTTGAAATTTTTAAGGGGACGAACCATGTAAATTTTTGATGACAACAAAATATTATTATTATTTCCATAGTTATTGTTGAAATTATGTCCAAATTCTTTCAAATGACTGGTATATGTCAGTCACTACTTTTAGTAAAGTTTCAATGGTTTTTCTATACATTTCTATGAATGAAGAGTTATACTTAAGCAGTATGAAATGAAAAGACAAATCATAGAGGCTGAATCCTGAAGTTGAAAGTTCTCAAGGTCAAATTCCAATTTCGCACTTAAATTGATAATTCCGCTATAATGTCAGTAATTGTCTTTCAAACACCAATTTTATTTAAGTAGAATTGAGTTGACTAACGTGCCTAAAACTATTTCCACACAACAAAACCTATAATTTTAGAACAAACCTTTTATTTCATGACCCAAATTCCACAAGTTATACTACAAATTTGATCGATGACCCCAAACCAACATCGGAACATAAGTTTTGTTACCGTAAGACCTCACGATCTCGATAATTTTCCACCAGTCTCCCAATCCTTAACTGCCTCATCTAATCTGCTAGTCTAACCTCACTTGCCTTCCTCCTTCTAAGGCCAGAAGATGATAGATAAACCTAGAATTCACTTACTCACCAATAGAGGCGTTACATCGACATGTCCGCGGGACGTTTCTTCGGAAAATTCATCGGCCGTCATGGTCTTACCTGTAAAAATGATACAACCAGTTAAGTCGAGTTATTCCGAGATTTGCGATAGGAAGTTCAGCAAAACTTGGAAATGGCATAAATAAATTCGGTATCAGGATGTGATGGAGACATAAACATGACGATGGTATAGTGCGGACGAAGGAAGATATGGCTGAGTTCTTGTTAGATGTAGTGATGGGAACCAGGAAAAATTAATGTTTAATATCGCATTACACGTGGTTGGCTCTGAATGGAATTATTGCAATATGCTGATTCAATACAATAATGAGTCTCTACTTGTTGTGTTTATGTTAAGGTAACGTGTTAAGAAGAATCAACGGCTTTATATATACGTCACATTTTCTACAATACTTTGATAATATAGGGTGCAATATAGTGTAGGAACATGTTATGAACGGAGCTTAAACCTTAACTGTTTTTCAAGGTCAGTTATTTGTTTTGACATCTTCAGTTATTCACGTATTGAATCATGGAAAAGTTGAGCTTTGACCAATGTGTTTAGGGTGATTGAAGCCTATTGAGGAAATAGGCAAAAGAATTACAAAAATATAATTTTCTTTGATCCGCCTTATCTAGGAGTCTGTTGGAAAAATTGTGAATAAATTCTAAGAAACCAGGGTTGTGGCCGATTTTAAAGATCCAGTACGTGATCCCAGGATTTTCAACCGAAAACAATGCTGCCATAAAGAAGAATTAGACTGAAAATCTAATAAAATCTTTATTCGACATATAGTACAGGAATCGCGTTGATCTACGACCACTTTGCAATGACTATTGATCAAATATATATTGTTGGAAGCGCACACAATTCAATTAACGCAAAAACCTTAATATATGGACCATTCATATGGACAAGAATAACTATTCGGCGATTCTAACACAGGAGCAGAGTCTTCAGTCTCTATAATATCGGGTGTTTTTTTTAGAGTGATAGAACTATAAATTAAAAATAAAACACATTTAAATTGAGATTGAAGCCGAATTTTTTTTATTTGAAATTTTATGACATTTATGTTTTGAAAGTAATTTCCGTCATATGTCCAAGTCAAGGTAGATGTCACTATGTAATTTGGAAGCAGGAGAGCAACCTTACAAGAACTTATTCAATTTAATTGAGGGTTTTTCAGTTAGGCCAAAAGTAACTCATTGAAATTCCTCGCATTTTTTTATTGAAGCAAAATTAATAATGCTGAATTATTTCTCCACTGTTTTTTCCTTTTTTCTAAAGATAATTCAATGAGATGTCTGGAAATGTTGAACACGAACTTCTTGTTCTGTTTATGTTTGTGAGTATGAAATGATCGAAGCCTACTTTTCCGATAAATATTTCACAAAGGTTATTGAATAATGTTAGACTTTTGAGTTGAAAATCTAACCTGGTGAATCAAAGTTAAAGAAACTTATGCACATACGAATAGATTGGAGCAATTAGTGTACCAATCGCGAAGAGATCATATGTCAAGAACAATGAGTACAACAAGTTTCAGTGCAATCCGCAAATATTAAGAAACAAATACTGGTTTATAAAATTATTCAACTTCACTTATTACTTCACAATACTATTATGAGATAACAGTAAAATACTGTCAGTGCAGTAAAATTTCTCCAGAAATTATAATGTAACCAATTATTTACTAGAATATTAAACTGAATTGCATAAAATGCAGAAAATAACTGAAATATTTATTATCTGCACTAATTTGCCATAATTGACAATCTTTGAATCGAATGTGGGGAAAATTTAGCGGTTCAAAAATCTGCGAAAACTTATAGATATATTTTATTCAGAAATATTGAATCTATAGCAATTAGTAAGAAATTCTGTACGAATCTCCCTGAATTAAAGATTCTCGCAGATAATTGCTATTTATCATATAAACTCAAAGTATTAGCTAAACCACTATGGTTCATCCACACCTAATAATATTCTAATAACCTATTATAAAAGAGATGTGATGGCTCTGAGGCATTTTGAAACACATATTCAGCAACAATGTTGCTCAAGAATTGTTGAAAAGGTCAGCTTTTGTTTCATTGAGAGAGATAAGAGTTTGCACTACCTAAACACTTTCGGGTTCATCTGAAATTATGAGTGAAATATTTGAGTACATTTGAAGTCAATAAACAGATCTGAAAATTCGTTAATAATTTGGAAGAAATTATTCTTTAGAATTAAGATATAACAAAAACTGTAAATGAACTAATTTTATTAACAATATTCTAAAAAGTTCATTGTGATTTTAGTGAAAGTACGGTATTATTTTCTCTGATATATAGATTTGAAACACTAGTTGTACTCGTACATAAAAAGTAGTAGGTAATTAAGCGGATATTTTCTATATATACGGTTCCGGTGGTAAGCTTGTTTTTAGTAAAATTCATTTTATGCTTGTCTTGAATGAACCTCCTGCCTCTCTTAATAGTCCGGTCAATTATAGATTATGCTATTATCTACAAGAATCGTCCTTATATTATACTTTTTATCATAATAACAAATATTTCTAAGAAAAATCGATTCTAAAATTTACTTTAGTCGTATTATCCATCCATAAATAAGTATGACTAAGCTGCCTATGTACATCATTGAACGCATGATATGAGTAAAACTATTACTATATTAGTCTAATTATTACTACGTGACTATTCCTTGTTCAAAAATAATGATTGGAAAATATTTAAATGATAAAACTTTAATTCTTTTTCATAATTTCATTTCTTTTGTTTGCATGGAGCGACGCTCTTCAATTCTTTTCAATGATTATTTATCATCAGGTATAGTTTAATACATTAAGATTGAATGATTATTCTGAGAATAAGAACTGTGAAGAAACCGAGTCCAGCATTTTATGTGAACATGTGACCTTGAGCAACATTTGTCTATTGTTCAAATGCCTAAGGGACAGTGTCTTTTTCTATTTCTGAGATCTAAATAAAACTATCGTTAGTCTTGAACATTCCCTCGTAATGAAAACACGTGCTAATTTCGAATATTTTTTGCCTAAGTTTATGGTGTATTCAGTTTTCCTTAAAATATGTCGTAATTGTTTTTTATTTGCAATAAACTCTTCCTTTCAAGTGAATGTGTTACTGTTGATCATGACATGAAGACGTTAATTGACACAAGTCTTCAATGGGGTGATGATTTACTGATTACTTCAAAGACAAAAAATCAGTGACAATTCATGTCGTAAACAGTACACTCTTAAGAGTACTATTATTTCAGTAAGACGGCTACATGAAGAAGAACCAGCTTGTTCAACTTAAATAATAGAAAAAGCCTTTTTCTATTTTATTTTATATATAATATTTAATTATATTTTGGCTTCAATAAATCTCATTATGGAATGTCAATGAATAAATAATCTTAAAATAACTTACACTGTTCTGTGATTTTGTTAGAACTTAGATCAATTTTGAATTCTGAAGTTGGTTTGTTTTCGAAGCATTCTTTCTTGACGTGGACGTTGTGATATAGGTGTAGTTTTTTTATTGTGATATTTGGAATATTATCTAGGACCAACGAAGGGATTACTTAGAATTATATTTGTTTTTTGAAGATATAGTGCATGTTTTGAGAGATTTCTGAATTAACTTATTCGAATATTTAAATATATTGAATATTTCAAATTAATTATATTCTTTGAGAAGTCCTTAAGGTGTGTTCATGTTTTTAAAAGGCAATTGGTATTCTTAAAGGTAAGATCAGAAACAAAATTTTGTCTCCTTTAAATATTTATTTATTAATTCTTCCGTATATCTATTGGTTTATTCATTCCATTTGACATTATATATTGAGTTTGGATTATATACGTCTATTAAACGTAAGCGGTGCTTATTTTAGACATTAATTTAATTCTAAAAGTTTTTTGAATAAAATTTTTTTTTAAATTAAAATTGTAGAAGATTAACATATTTAATTTGTGTTGATATTCAAATTTTGTTATATTTCTTCTATCAAGTAAAAAGCCTTTTTCTATTTTATTTTAAAATAATTCCTCCTTGTACTAGAGCACGTGTAAGTGACTCATATTATTCTTTGAAAAAATGTTGCATCTTTTGCGACGATAAATTGGATGAAGAATATGAAAAGAAACGAGCACAGAATTTTCGATGTAGAATTACTTTCATTCAATGATTCAGCTATCAAAGAAGCTCAGTCTCGTTCTGATGACGCCGCAAAAAATATTGTTGCTAATATCGACGATGATGATCAATAAGATGACCCGAAATTTCATTAAATTTTACTGAGATACACGTGGAGTAGGTTTACCGGGGAAACCACATTACAAAACGCGCTAAGTACTACCTTGTAGTACTACCTCATAGGTGTGGAAACGTACGCATATTATGAGAATACAACTACAGTGAATTTAAGAATCGTTTTTTCTCAGGAACGCTTAATGTTATGAAACAAAGTGTAAAATCAATTTTTGTGAACAATTTCATGGTCTTCAATTTTTGTCCGTATTATTTTTATTATGAAACTAAGCGTTCCGCTGAAAAATCCAAAAACCCACTGTAAGAATTTTCGGAATTTGACCTTGAATACGGGGACTTTACACAATTTCATTTTAATTTTGTCCCTAACGTTCACGCATATTTACAGCTTGTTGGGAGTTTATGCAAGGGTGAATGTCTAAATTGACCGGACTATAAATATTTGCTATTGAACACGTTAACTCATAAGCTTCCGATTTATTTATGTTTGAAGTTAAGTCTTCAATATTAGCAATATTAATATTTCACTTTTTCACTTATGTCACCGTAAATAGTCTAGAAAGTATCCGCAATTTATTAATTTTCAGAAGTTTAATATACATCTTTCTTCTAACATTCTAAGACGAAAGTAATGTATAGAATAGGTTGTGCAGATAGTCGGCTATGGCCAAAGTTGCATGGCAATACTATTTGTCAAATAATGTTGATCGCTAACAGGTATACACTTTATGTGAAAATTTCGCAATTAGAAAAAAGAAAGCAGGTAGAATATTTATATAGAATAGGTTTTCGAAACGTTAAAAAATTAGTGCAATTGACTGAACTGGGAAAAAGTGCTGTATATGAGACAATAAAGAGGGATAAAAATGGCATGGATATGAGGCATAGAGCAGTTTCAGGAAGACCGCGTAAGATTAAAGGAAACAATTAAACGCTTTATTGGCCTTACGACGACACAATACACGTCTGGGGTTCGCAAATTGGCAAACAAATTTGAAAATCAACGAAATATAAAAGTGTGTCCACAATCCGTCCATATGTCACTGAAAAGACAAGACTACATATCAAGGAAACCAAAAAAAATTCCTATAATGACACCTTCACAAAAGAAACGAAGGATAGAATTTTGTCTACGTTTTCAAAGTGATAATTTCAATAATGTCTTTATATCTGATGAAAGTTTTTTCCAACTTGGTGGAAATCAAAATCCTATCAAAACAACCAGATACGGTTCAAATTTCCCACCAAAATTATGGTTTTGGACGCAATATCTCAGCGTGGTGTTACGCCTCTCTGTATAGTTGATGATACCATTAATAGAGAAAGGTTTTGTGGCATTTGAAACGATTTTCTCCTTGAAACGGTGCATGCTTTATATCCAGAGAGGTGGCGTTTTCAGCAGGATAATGCAAAATGCCATACTTCGGCCTATACTCAAGCTTGGATGCAAGAGCACCAAGTGACAACCATGTCATAGTCAGCAGCTTCAACAGATCTTAGTCCCATTGAAAACATATGGGGACTAATGAATATTGAAGTTGAACGAGTTGAACGACTACCATTACCGAAAATTATGGAGGGGATCTAGTTTCGGTTGTACCTCGATCTGAGTTAAGTGCTTACAGTTAAATGGAGGTTGTATAAATAAATTATATGAATATTTTGTTGTACTTTTCTAATTCAAGAATTAAAAATATATACTAAATAAATAAAATTGAGCTTTATTTTTCCGGAAACTTTCTGGACGGACTGACTGTACGATGAAGAAATGGATATTTTTTCAGATTTTATTATGTTATATTTTTCTTCGTGGTGATTTAATATTATTTTTATTTCACCAAACTTTCTAAAATATTTAGGATGATTGGAGCCGTTGTTCCCGTTTATTGTTTTTGTATTTTTAATTTCAGAGTAGCGGTTGTTTTTGAATGAGTATATGAAAAAAAAGTCTTACAGTTTTACCGAATATTTCTTGAACTATTAGAAGAAAAAGAGGGAAATGACGCAGTTAGATACAATCATAATTACATAATATTATATAGTTCTTCGATTAATTCACCTTTATTTCGCGTATTTCTATGAACAAGGCACAACATGCACTTTCCAATGAAATGAAATAACAACCACGAAATATATTTCCTTTATAGGAGCTCATATTCGTCACTGGAACAATTCTATATTGAAGGCATTCCGGATTCAGTCTAAGCATTAGCCTGTACTCTTATTGCTCAAGGAGAGGTTCTCTAAAGGTCAGTGGTTAGTCGGCGAACTGTTGCCAGAAGCGCAGTAATTTTTCATCATAATTTGCATTAGCCTTACCGGATAGCAGCTTATTATTACCAATTATAACGAGGTGAAAAAAACTGACGTTATTGGCCGTGGGAAGAGAGTTACCAAATTGCTAACTTTATTACTACAATTTTTACCATGTTATACGTACTTTCTGCACAATCCTCAGTGTGATAAATCCTAAAGTGTCGATAATTATGGAATCGATTGGTTTTGCTAAAAGGTATACACCGATTAAGTAGTTACTACTTCATACGAACAAACTACAGCGTAACAGGAGCAGTAAATAATGAGATTTAGCAGTAACTATTGGGAGTCATTATATCTGAGAAATGAGAAACCATTATTTTGTTTCCCTGAAGAATTATTTGGAACAGTTATTCGTATTACTTTTGAACGATAAAATCAGTCTTAATAGGGATAATGATAATAATTTATTTAAAAAGAATAATATTTATTAATATATATTACATGAATGGAGTATACGGTTGGCTTAAGGTGAAACATTATAACAATTTTATTTAATTATTTGAATTTTTTAATATTTACAAATATATTCTGTTAGCCTTCGAATAAAGAATGTTTATTTTATATGTCGTTTGATATGAGCATTGCTTATATGACATTAATTTAATTCCTGAAGTTATAATATTAAATATAATTTTTTTAAATTAAATATGTAGAAAGCTAACAGAATATATCTGCAAATATTAAAATATTTAAATAATTTTATATACCTTCTATCTAGTATAAATCTCCATTTATTTTATTTAATTCATAATATATAATTATTCGGTTTCCTTAACATTCTTTATACAGATGGTCCTTATACTATAACAGAGGCCGTTAAATTGCCTTTCAATCTTTAAGATCATTGGTAAACCACAGTACTATTTATTTGGAGTTAACATTAAACTTCATCAAATGTTCAGTATTCATTTACCAAGACACTTTCTGAATTGTTAAAGGTGAGTAAATATTTTTTGTTGATTGATGTTATATTTTATTGAATAATATGATTGATACTGGATTGTTTCAGCCGTTACTATTTCGTAGTTGATAATAATTGAAACAAATTGTGAAAATTACTATGTTTTACTACCAATAAAAATATATTTTACACATTTTCTTGTGACTCGAGTTTCGGGAAATGAACTATCTCATCATCAGACAACTGAAGACCTAACAGTGGTACAGAGGTATTTAAACAAAAGTGATACATATTTTGAATATTTCAATAGATTCTAGGTAACACCTAATACTGGTACAGAGGTTTACTAGCGGAACGTGATAAAAAACCGGGTTAAAAAAGGGGCCTTCTAACAGATATCGGAATGTCGGTAATCGACAAAGAAGGTTGTTAAACAGATGGTACCCATTTAAATATCTCAAATAGTTTTTGGGGTTACATAGCTCCCTACAGTCATTAATTATTTTTACATTATTTTGTTGTATATCTCAAATATTTGGATTTATATAGCTCCGTACATTCATTCATTATTTTTTACATTATTTTTATTGTGAACTAATTTGAAAATTTCAATAATCAAGTTTCTTTTCTTTTGAATCTACATGTAAAATTTTCTTAAGATTTTCTTTTGTCGAAAGGAATTACTGTTTTCTAAAGAATGAGTGGCAAAAGTTTTTTTGTTTACTTTTTATTAAATTCATTTTATGTTCGTTGAAAAATGTTTTAAACAGATGCTACTTTTCAAATATCTCAAATATTTACGATTTACATAGCTCCGTACAGTCATTCATTATTTTTACATTATTGTTATTGTGAACTAATTTGAACATTTCAACAGATTCTAGATAATCGAGTTTCTTCCTTTTGATTCTACATGTGAAATTTTAAGATTATCTATTGTGGGAAAGGAATGGCCGTTTTCTAGACAATGAATGGCAAAAATAAAATTTTGTGTATTTTTTATGAAACTCATTTTATGTTTTTATGTTTGTTTAAATACCTCTGTACCACTGTTAAGTCTTCAGTTGTCTAATGATGGGATATTTCATTTCCCGAAACTCGAGTCACAAGAAAATGTGTAATATATATTTTTATTGGTAGTAAAACATAGTAATTTTTACAATTTGTTTTAATTAATATGATTAAATACTGACGAAGCAAAGTCTCACTTAAAACTTGTTTTTTAGTAATGTTTTTACATATTTTGAGATTTTCCAAAAAAGGACTTAGATATCCATTCATATTGAGTATTCTAAGTAAGATAGTTTTATGATGAAATTCTTAAGATTATGTTTAACGTTTTTGAAAGATATCTGTTTTCATAAGAGGGATGATTAGAAACAAAATTTTGTCTACTCAAAATATTTAATTTATAAGATTTTTGTTAACAATTTATATTTATTGGATTTTGTTATCTCATTTGGATGTCTTATAATGAATGTTTATTTTATATGTCGTTTGATTTGAGCATTGCTTATATGACATTAATTTAATTTCTGAAGTTATATTATTAAATATTATATAATTTTTTGCAATTAAATATGTAGAGGGCTAACAGAATATATCTGTAAATATTAAAATATTTAAATAATTTTATATACCTTCTATCGAGTATAAACCTCCATTAATTTTAATTTTATTTTATTCAAAACAATTCACCCAGTTTTTATGTTTCACCATTTATTCAGGATCCTGACACGTATTCCGGTATTTTGACTATTTTCTAAGGAGTAAATGAAGAAACTAAACTTAAAATTGAAAAAGAATCTTCTATTACTCTTAGGCCATCTGTGTATTTTTATGTCGCATGGAGATAATAGCATCCAATATAGGAGTGTTGCCGAATAGTATGTGGGAATTTGTTGAATTATCCTTTTACCCGATGGCTCTTTTGATTGAAAGAATCTCCAAATTGTATTGCTTTTGGCATAGTTTAACTTATCTGTATTTTCGAAGAGTCACTGTTATTTTGAACTCCTTTTTTTTTCAAGTTTTTTCCTCAACCTATATATGCTGTGAGGTTAGAATTTTTAGAGTTACTTCAAGATGTGAACCAGAAAATAACACAGCGTTGGGCACAAAATCGTCGTGAATTAAGGAATTGTTGAAATATTCTTTATTATTTTGTTCATCTAAAATCTAATATGCCAATTTCACGGATTAGGGCAATATTAACCAAGATATTCTTGGGAAATAATTGTTCGGCTTACCGTTTGCCTTTAATAACTCAATCAGGACTAAATTCCTTATTAGCGGTAATATAATAAGCCGTGAACTGTCTCTTACTTGAAAGACAGGTTTAATTATATTCGAGCGTAATAATTATGATAAAATGCAACAACACACATTCATGAGGATAATCGTCTTTCGGTATAAAGATATTTAATACGACTGAGCATGTGTTTGAGGAAACTTTAATTTGATTATCAAGAAAAAGGTTGTAAAATGAAATAATTTCATATTTTGCATACTTAACATAATCACTACATCTAAATATTTGAAACATATGCTAAAATACTTTCAAACAATTGAACTGAATAAACAGATGAAAAATTCTTGGTCATAATCAATTGGGTCTGCCGCTTGGCTATAAGGGGTTCTCAAATTCACTAACTCTTGGAAGTACCAACATTAAACATATGCAGAGTAGGATTCATCCCCAAATGAAATTATCAAAGTTGTGAATGAATAAAATGTAAATCCACCCATAAGGTTCCCAAATATCTCAACAGCAGGTTTGTTTTTCGAACGGAAAAATAGATGTCCACGCAAAATTTTAATAGGATCATGTAGCACTACAATTATTTGGAAATTGATTTTAATGAATTTTGAATAGGACGAGAATAGTTCATCAGTTTTAGCTACTAATTTGTTCAGACATCTAAGTTATCAATAAATCTCGTTCATATAGCTGAGATATGGAGCTGATATCCTTAGAAAAAATGGTGCAAATTAGGTGATTTACTAAATTTATGTGACATAAAGATAGTTGAAGCCACTCAATTGTTATATAATTTATGAATTTGAGTCTACTTGGTGAAAGCTCTAATAAAGAATTCAAAACTGATATCAGAAATATGTGGGCTTTTGTTCGAAATTTTATTCAATGGATAACTTCTTAATATTGTTTTTGTGTTTTATTTATGTCGTGGCTTTCTAAAGATTAACAGCAATCAATAAACAGCTATAATAGCTTATGTTTTAATTGATTATTTTATCATTTCTAAAGTTATTTTCGGGTTTTAAGACCAAAAGAATTTGCGTATAAATGTTGTATACAATGTTTCACAAGATAAAATTTTATTGATTTTATGTATATATATATATATATATATTATATATATATATATATATATACATATATATCTATATATATATATACATATATATATATATATATATATATATATATATATTAAATTTTAAAATTGTAATTAAGATCTATAATATCTGATATACTTAATCATTTGTAGAAAGTTAGACATCGACAAAATTTGAATAGAGTTAAATATTCTGAAAATAAATTTGACATCATAATTTATTCATTTGATTAACGTATTCTGAAGTAAAAAGGTCCATACGCATTTTCTAACTCACAATTGCATGAGTGTAGAAGGGATGTTATCTTATTGGATTGGTCATTTTAGATCAAAATGCGGAATTTAATGCTCTATTCGATATTAGTAAATGCCAATATTATTTTTTTTATCTTAGGAAAGTTTTTTATAAACACTCAATCTGTTTTAATTTTTAATGTGATGAAAATGTTGGTACTTAAGTCAAGGACCCAGTAAGGAATTGTTTATTATTCCGTTCAGAAAGACCTTCATTATGTGATATATGTATGCGTCCATGGTCCAGCGATCTCCTAGAATTCACCCCAAGAATTTTCCTCTCGCAATCATAAAAAATACAAGAGAATCTCGGAAATCCACTTCAATTTCATTACCTAGCCCCAGGGGGGCTTTCATGGCTACTTCGTTATTAATGTAGGAAACAATAAGTTATAGCCTATACGTAGCTCGCGACTTTCTCCAACAAAAGGAAACAAAGTGGGGAATGAGAGGCCGACTCATATATCCTTGCAGCTCCTATATCGTTACTTTTCAGAACACAATGCCTTGAGGACAATCTGAATCCTTCGGCGTTGATTTACTATCTCACACAGAAAGCTTAACATGGATACGCAATAGTTGCTCTAATACTATCTAACAAGTGTTGAAATCACTTACATCAATTTTTCAGAACAACGAAATTTAATTCCTATCCGTAAATATGTTCATAAGTATACTCGTATTAGTCATATATTAATACTAGCAAGTTTTTATTTCTTCGTTATTGGCATTCTTAAGATTTTCACTCTATTTCAAGCCACTGTGAGAATTTGTATTATTTTCGTGTCCTTCTCGAACTAGTTCGAAATTCTCTATAATTCTATGATCTACTCACTTAAATACACTGTATAAAAATGATGGTAATAAACAGAACAGTAATAGAGAAACTGTATCTAATAGCAATTTTGATTATTCACTTCAGATTGATTGATGAATTGAATATAACACAAATAATCAAATGAAATTGTACTTACGTACTGCTACTGAAGGATTTTCCGAGCCCCAAATTCGAGAATTCTGTTTATTAACGTAATGTCCGAGGTGAAAATTTGCCTCATCACTGAAGATGACTTTTCGATGAAAATCCGGATTATTTTGATGCATTTCAAGAACCCAATCAGCGAAGTTAGAACGTTGCTGTTGATTGAACGGCTTTGGTTCTTATGTAAACTTTAAGACTTGAGTCTTTATGAAATATACGGTGTAATGTTGTTTGTGGAATGCCTAATTCCAAAGATCGACGAGGAATCGACCAACCTGGGTTTTCAGTAATACTACGGGCTACAGCAGCAATATTCTCAGTTGTTCTTGAGCGAAGTACACGGTTTCAACTCTTCACATTATTTACTTGTCCCAACACCTCAAAGGTGCTTCATGACGACCCAAAAGTGCTTTTGTTTTGCGAACTGTGACTGCAAAATTTTCACCATTTTTGCAGCGAATTTTAACGATTTCAATGAAATTTTGAAGCGTGTATGGTTCCATTTTTAGAAAAAGTGTACTTTTTACTCGTCAAATGTCAATATAGCGGGCTACTTAAAATGAAGCCTCTTATTGGAAAACCCTTTATTATTTATAACGTTTCGGTACCTCGATTGCAGGGGTGCTGTTATTAAAGACATGTGGTTTCAAAAAGACAGCTCCAAAGATCAGATAGTGCACGACGTATTCATTTTGTTACGTCGGTCACCTTATCACTGAGGTTTGACGCTATGAGATAATTTTCTATGGATATTTGTAAAGTCGCATGTTTACGCCGATTAACGTTGTTGAAGCGTGTATCGTCCCATTTTAAGTAATGGCGTAAGTTTTACTTGTTAAATGTCAAAAGATAATAGCTTCAAAAGTGACAGTTGCCTAGATAGCGAGCTATTCAAAATGAAACTTCTAATTCGAAAACCCTTTATATATTAAAATGTAAAATATAATTTTTTATACACCAAAATGTAGTAAGAGTACGGAAATCGCGCCACTGTATCCCCAATAATGGAAAAGTGATAGAAAACGAAGAATAGTCGCGCGGTATGAGGGCTTCGTGCTGGAATGCTCCTCTGTTTCGAGCATAAGCGGGTTTCACGTGTGTTTTCAAAAAGTTTAAGTTGTATGCAGCATTGATGCTACGTTGAGTGCGCAGGTAATCGACGTACACCACACCCTGCCGGTCCCAGAACACAGTACACTTTACTTTACCCGCGGACCAGGTTGCTTTCGCTATTTTCTGGCGCCCCTTCCTCCTTCTTCCACCACTTGACACCTTGGTTTCGGCAGTGTAATAGTGTACCCATGTTTCGTCTGTAGTGAAGATACGCGTTAAAAAACCGTCCGCCTCCACGTCGTATCGCGTCAGTAAGGGGCGACAAACTTCCAACCGAGTTAATTTTTGCTCAAAGTTCAACAGTTTAGGAACCCATCGCGCCGTTATTTTGCGATATTGACGGTATTCGTGGATGATAGACTCTACACTACCAATACTGATGCCGACTTCAGCCGACATGTCTCGAACATTCATCCTACGGTCCTCCAAAATGAGTTGTTCTATGACTGTTGTCTGGTGTGACGCTGGTTCGGGGTCGCGATTATGGGGCTCATTCTCGAAGGTTTCGCGGAAATCCTTGAATGCTTTGGGCTATTTAAACACGGCAGCCCTACTCAGGCACTCATTACCGAACTGCTTTTGCAAGCGCCCAACGGCAGTCGGCACTTGACGTTCACTCATGTTCGTACCACACGCGTGAAATCCGTGCTCCGACGAAAACAAATGCCATACTGTTCGCAAGAGACCCAGCTATCACGTACTCAAGCCACGACCTTCGAAACATACATGCGCCATCTACAGAGTTTGTCTCGATAATATTTGAACCACCCTCGTACTTACTTTTTGTAACATTCTAAGACAAAAAAGAAAAAAAAATATTTTTGTTTATTGAAATTATTGTGCATACAAAGATGTTTACTATTATTATTATATGAATTTTTTATGGTATATGAGATTGTCAATAGAGTTTAGATTTTAGTTCAATTGCAGTGCATATATCGAAGTTGTATTTTTTCAATGTATTTGTGGATAACATTTATGGGTTTCTTCCCATTGTATCCCTATTGTTTCAATAAATAAATATCTGATGAAAGTGGTTTCCAAATTGGTGTAAATCACTCAAAAATCCTATCAAAACAACCTGTTACCGTTTCAATTTCCAAATTTCTCACCAAAATAATGGTTTGGGGAACAATCTCTCAGCGTGGTGCTACGCTTCTCTATATAGTTGATTGTTCCATTAATAGCGAAAATTATTGTGGCATTCTAAATGATATTCTCCTTGAAACGACGCATGCTTTATGTCCAGAGGGCTGGCGTTCTTAGCAGGATAATGCAAGATGCCCTTCTCATATTCGGCCTATACTCAAGCTTAGATGCAAGAATACCAAGTGACAACCATTTGATGGCTAGCAGCTTCATCAGATCTAAGTCCCATTGAAAACATATGGGAACTAATGAAGGTATATACTAAATAATTACGATTGAGCTTTGTTTTTTCTGGATACTTTCTAGACGGCTATAATTTCTTATTTATTTCATTTTTGAAATAAACTATCACGAAGTAACAGTCCACTTCATTGAATATGAAAATTTCACAGTTTAGTTCTTCTGAATGCCATACATCGTCCGATGTCCAGAGCTATCAGAGAACTGAATAATTGAAGAAAAATTCAAAAATTATTTTGCTATTGCAATATAATGAACGTTTGTGTAAAATTCCCGGCGTTTTCTGAGATTAACTGAATAAACTAGAAACTGACCCTGCACAATTCTTTTTCGATTATTATTTTTAGGACTACAATCAACACCCTCGATTCTTGCAATTCTTTACACCATGAATAAACATGATATCCAATTATTATCTCTAGCTCGGACTCCTTACGCAATTATTCCCTATCGGGATCTAATATCAATTAGGTGTATACTGTTGAACCCAACACGCGTTTAATGAAAGAAACTGCATCTAGCGGCTAGCAGCTTTATGCGGCGTTGTTAAAATAATGGTTATCATTACGTGCCGAGAGGGGAAAAATTTACGTCTACCTACACATTCGAATAAAAAGGAAGATTTCGAGCTGATGATCGTTAAAGACGGTGAGGTATTTCGCCAATCAAGATTCTGCGAGATGAAGATGGTCGAGATCTGTGGAATTGCCGGGAACTGAATTGAGAGAAGCGGTAAACTGGACACTTCCCTTCTCGTCGTTTTTTTACGGAGATGCTGCCACACATTATAGTTGGTGATATTGCTTCGAATTCAAGGAATAGCTGCTATACATGCAACATGAGTAGAATTTTACCTGTCGATTAAAGAGCACTGGTTGGAGTTCACTATACGGGGTGTTTTCGAAACTGAGGTTTTTATTTAACACAAGTCTAAAATGAATAAATAAATTTTATAATTATAGTGTGACTGAGACGAACTATAGCCCATCTTGAAAGTATCAAGAATAAACAAAGCGCAATTGTAATTATTTAGTATATATTTTTGATTCTTGAATTAGAAAATTATGAAAAAATATTCACCTTATTTACTTATACAACCTCCATTTATACTGTAAACACTTGACTAAACGTTGAGGTACACCCGAAACTATCGGGTGTTTTAGAATGATAGAACTTTAAATTGACATAAAACACATTTAAATTATGATTGAAGCCACTTTCTTTTTATTTGAAAGATAATTTTATGACATTTATATTTTGAAAATAATTTCCGGCATATGTCCACCAGGACTAGTTCTTAGGGACCGTATTCCACCAGACCAATTTTGGACCACTTTTCCAAGTAATTCAGGCTTTATTTCATCAATAACAGGAGTTATGTTGGCTTCCAAAACGTTTATTGTTTCTGCTTTATCAGCATAGACCAATGACTTGACATAATCCCAAAGAAAATAATCCAGTGGAGTTATGTCGCATGATCCTGGAGGCCAATTAATTGAACCATTTCTCGAAATAATTTCATCGTCAAATATTTCTTTCAATAAATCAATTGTTACGGTAGCAGCATGAGGTGTAGCACCATCTTGTTGGAATCAGAACACTTTTGGATCGATACCATTCAAATTTTGAAACAAATATTTATTGATCATCGATCTGTAAAGAGCACCATTCACTGTAACATTAGCTCCAGCATCGTTTTTAAGGAAATATGGACCGATTATGCGTCCAGCGTGTAAAGCACACCATACAGTGAGTGCATTTTTCAGGATGCAATGGAACCTGCAGAACTTCTTGAGGATTGTTTCCACTCCATATACGGCAATTTTGCTTATTTACATAGCCGTTCAACCAGAAATGAGCTTCATCACAATTTTACGATGAAAAAGTGGATCAACTTCAAGCTGTTCTAGGGCCCAATCAGCAAACAAACAACACTTATTATGGTCAAGCAGCTTTAGATCTTGAACCAATTGGACCTTGTATGGGTATAGACCAAGATCTTTGCGGAAAATTTTCCATGTTGGTGATTGCACAGAGTCCAACTTGTTGTGAACGTCGACGAATAGACAAATCTAGTTCATCATTAACACTATGACTTACAGCAGCGATATTTTCTTCTGTACGTACAGTTATTTGTCCTATTGTTGTTGTATCGAGTAGAGAAAATGTTGTCCGAAATGTATCGATAGTTCGACGAATAAGCTGCTCTGATGGATGATTATGTAAACCATAAATTTCGCAAAGTGCTCTATAAGTTTGGCGAATAGAACACTGATTTTGAAAATAAATTTCATCAACTTGTAAACGTTATTTAGTCTTTTCATGATAATTTGTCAATGGTTACTGAACAGAAATGTCGAAACAATATGGCTTTTACCTTCTGTCAAACCAGAGTTATCCCTATCGAAAGTTCTATCACTCTAAAAAAAACACCCTATATATCACCTCTATATATTTGGATGATACTGGACTGTAAAACTGACTGAATTAAATCATCTTTATTTTGTGGCGCTGCTCGTTCAACCTCAATTTTCTTTAGTCCCTAAATTTTTTCAGTGCTTCTGGTGAAGCTACTAGCCATGAAATGGTTGTCACTTGGTGTTCTTGCATCTTGAGTATAAGCCGAAGTATGACATCTTGCATTATCCTGCCGAGAACGCCACCACTCTGTATATAAAGCATGCGCCGTTTCAAGGAGAAAATCGTTGGAATGCCACAATACTTTTCACTATTAATGGTACGATCAACTATACAGAGAGGCATAGCAGCAGGCTAAGATGACCATTATTTTGGTGGGAAATTTGGAACGGAAACATGTTGTTTTGATAATATTTTTACGTGATTTCCACTAAGTTGGAAACAACTTTCATCAGACCCACTGTTCGGAGGTAATATACAGTAAATGTAAATAAATAGTTGTACTATCTACAAACGGAGCGCAAATAAAATTCAGAGCCAACAGTATTTTATTTTTTGGCGAGAATTTAACAGTCGATTTTTTAATTGGATTTTTGAGACTGCTTGGTCCTTACTAACTTCCGAACCTAGGTCAGTGCTACTTAAAAGCAAACCTATGTCGCCACTGACATCTAACCGATTTTGATAGTTGTTTTTCAGAAGCACGGAGAATCCCTGCTCGTAATATAAACTGCTCGTCTAAAATGGAGGACATTGAATTCAGAAAAGCCTTTTGAAAATGTACATATGTAGAGTGTTTTAGATTAGAATAAAAAGATTTCGAAGAAATGATTTATCCGTAATAACAAACATACAATATTCGAAAAAGTTTTAAATTCCACGAAAAACTGAAATGTGAAAATTTAAAAATTACATACTTATATTCACACTAAATACAACTTGGTTAGACCACGATGTCCACCAATAACTGCTAACATTGTCTCTGAATGCCAAATTTGTTGCAAAAGAGCTCGGAACTATTAAGATGTATCCGGCTTTGTCTTGGGGCATAAAGGGTTATTTATAATTAATCCCAAGCATGCTCCATTAGATTTAGGTCAAGGGACCTTGGAGGTTATGCTAGATGTGGAATACCCAGGTTCTCTCTAGCACTACTTAACTAGTGGAATCTGTGTGGCAGTGCATTATCATCCAGAGAAACGAAATTTTCGCCAATAACTGCGTGAAATTATGGGACTACTTCGTTCATAACTTCATCATTCTCATTAAAAAAATGCTTATTTTCTATACAATATTCCGCAAAACCGGTTGATTTTTGAATTGGGCCTATCTGTCCTTTATATTATATATTATTACAATCATCACATTTAATTGGATAAATCACCGATTCTGAAAAGTTTGGGTTCCTTTCTTCTTTGTTTACCAACATCTTACCTCAATTATTTATATTTACTGCTAAATAATGAATTCCCATTTTATGAAGACCATTAAAGATCCTACTACTGAACCTTTCGTAAAAGCCATTGAAAACCATATTTCCTTTTCTTCATAAGGATCGTTTATATTGATATAAAATTGTTTTAAAATATTCTGGTATTCTGTTTATTCATTTTTTCAATGATTTCAATTCTATATCCATTGTTCACAGCTAAAGTTTTAATTATAGTGACTTCTCTTCGGATGTTGATTTCGTTCAACGGGATGCTCAAAAATCTAGTTAGACTTTTGAGCCTCCCCCTAGTGCTATGAATAATGGCTATAGAACTGAAATTATTGACAAAATGATTAAAAAGAAAACTCATCAGAATATTTTAAAACAATTTTATATCAATACGAATGATCCTTATGAAGAAAAGAAAATATGGTTTTCAATGTATTAAATAAAAGGTTTCTGCAGTACGATCTCTAATGGTCTCCATAAAATGGGAAATAATTCTTTAGCAGTAAATAGAAATAATTTAGCTAAGATGTTGGTGAACAATAAAGAAAGGAACTCCAACTGTTCCCAATCGGGGATTCATCAAATTGGATGTGATGATTGTAATGCTACATATATAGGACAGACAGGCCGATATTTACAACATAGAATCAAAGAACATAGGATGTCGATTTTGAAAAACCAGAGGGAATTCTTGGAAGTAGATTTTTTGATTGAAAGAAAATTTGCATTTAAATTATTCTTATTCTGTTGGTGCCTTTCCACTTTGGATGTTGACTAACGTGATGGCGACACGGAGTTTATCAACTGCTGTCCAAAATAGCCCTGTGGTTGTTGAGTTAAGCCAAATTCGTAAATTCTTCCATCACATTATTCTTCGTCGTCCAATGCTTCTTTTTTTTTAATGTTTCCCTGGAGCATAAGTCGTAGAAGGCGATGCCTTTTCGTACTTCTCATAACATGACCAAGGTATTCGAGTTGCCGTTTTTTCACCCAGTACAATATTTCTTTCTCCTTGTTGAATTTCCTGAGAACCTCTTCGTTGGTGATGTACTACTCTGTCAAGAAAGTACCGGGAATTTTCAATTAAAACGACATTTTTACATTTAATCGTCAAAATTTATTGGGTCGCCTTCAAAATAGGCTCCATTTGCTCCAATACATCTATTCCAACGGCACTTCCAATTATCGAAACATTTTTCATAGGCGCTTTCCGGGATGGACTTTAGCTCTCGCGCCGAATTTTGTTTTATGGCTTCAATCGACTCAAAACGGGTGCCACGAAGGGGCAATTTTAGTTTTGGGAAGAGGAAAAAGTCGCAGGGAGCCAAATCCGGCGAATACGGTGGTTGCTGAAGCACGTTTGTTGAGTTTTTGGCGAGAAAGTCAGTCACAATCGTAGCTCGGTGAGAAGGCGCGTTATCGTCATGCAAAATCCATGAGTTGTTCGCCCACAAATTTGGCCGCTTCTTACGGATACGCTCACGCAAACGTTTCATAACGCCTAGGTAATACTCTTTGTTAACCGTCTGACCCTCTGGAACGAATTCGTAGTGCACCACGCCACGGATATCGAAGAAAACAATGAGCATCACCTTCATTTTAGAGCGGCTTTGGAGTGGTTTTTTCGGTTTCGGCTCATTTTTTGCCACCCATTCCGATGATTGCTGGCTTGTTTGCATATCGTACTCGTAGACCCAGGTCTCATCACCAGTTATAATGCGTTCCATGAATGTAGAATGGGAATTACAGCGATCCAGCATGTCTGAAGCAACCTGTTCGCGATGAGGTTTTTGAAGAAAATTCAGGTCTTTTGGTACGAGTCGTGCGGCCACCTTTCTCATGCCGAAAATATCAATCAAAATCGTACGTGCGGACTCGTGGGATATCTTAAGATCATGTGCTATCTGCTGGTACGACGGTTTTCCAGCACCCTTTCCTTAATTTTATCGACGTTATCTTCGATCGAAGCCGTCGATGGGCGACCACTTCACGACCGTCCTTGAAGGCTCTGTACCACTGATATGCATGAGTTTTCGATAGAGCATTATCACCAAAGGCCTTTTGCAACATTTTCAATGCATCGGCACACGAAAATTCATTTGCAACACAAAACTTAAACAAATTCTTTGCTCAACGTAATCACCCATAGTAAAAATCGGCACGCACTCTGACATCGACTGACTTAATTAGCTGTTGCAAACACACTAGTTGACAGATCCCGCTCAAGCTTGGCATAGTAATTAAGGACAGTGGTACCAACCTAGGAAAAAAAATTTTTACCTGCCTCATTGCCCCGCCAGATTTAAATCGATAATTCCCGGTACTTTCTTGACAGAATGTATGTGGTCTAGTCGTGAGATCTTCAGAATACGACGGTACAACCATATTTCAAATACCTCCAATTTCTGACAGCACGCCTCCGTTAATGTCCATGCTTCGACATTATAGAAAAGCACTGGGAATATATAGCATTTCAATAGTCTGGATCTTAGCCTTTATAGCTAAGTTGCTCATAAAAAAAAATTTCATCTTGAGGGAGGCATTATTAAATTAGTAACCGTATTATATTACTTTCGCAACTGAAGAATAATGATCAAATACGAAAATTATTCACTCGGTTTCTCTGTTAATGATGCAACAACCATCACAGTCCCAAAATCTCGAACACAACGTAATATTACAGGGCAAATTCCTGCCATGTAGAAAGAAATAACAACGGTTTCCTTCGCAAAATCGAATCAATTATTGGAAGAAGCGCGGAGAACAGTACCACTTCAATAAAATACATGTTGATGAACCTGTTTCCAACGTCCCAGCCAGCCGACGTAGTCGTGAAGCGGTCTGTCTAGCTGGCCTTGGAACGAGATGAACGTGATCGTTGTTGCTCGCGATCCAGCAGCCGATTTTATAAGAAACAAATTTAATTTACTTCTGCCGACATTTCAGCGGGATATCTCAAAGATCTTGATTGGAAAATGGCCCTCGTCTCTAATTTTATGAGAATGTGTAGGTTAAGTTAGGCGTTTTCGTTAGTTTCGATTGCTGGTATTAGGAGGATGTTAAACGAAGAATTTGAAGTCGTTTCAGGGGTTATGGGCGGTTGTAGTGGAAGAAGGCTGTTCATTCATTAGCGAAGATCGTAAAGGTGGAATATGGTTACTTATGCAAAGGTAGGTATGGGAATTATTGGATAAAGACTTGAAATTACTGATCAATTGAAATGGTTATGAATAGATCGTTAAAATAAAGATAAACAGAAAAGTGCTAGTGTTGTTGGTATTAGAGAAACTCAAATATATTCATCAGAGAAGAACTCAATTTTTATATTTTGAAAATTTACTCCGAAGAGTTTTTTTTTAAATATTACAGATAATAGCTGGATTGAAGCCTCTACAGATAAAAACTAAAAAATTTTGAAAACTTTTCAAAATTAAATTGAATAAAATTCCTTGTCTATAAAGTGAAACAGTGTATTCTTAGGTATTTTATTCAATTTAATTTTAAAAAATGTTCAGGAGATTTCAAGTTTTAGATTCACAAACAATGTTTTGTGCTTGACGGGGTTCATCTCATCACACTAGCAATATGGAATCAATTAGATGTATGAATTATTGAACTATTTCAGCCATTATTACTTGTTAGGATCATAATTGGAAGGAGTTTTCAAGAATGACTATTTTTTCATAAAAACTGTGATCACATTTTGAAGTACAAAAAAATGAACACAAGAATATAATTGTTAAAAATTGTAACAGTGGTTAACAGAGAATGGTTAACAGATATTATTCAGATACTTAAACATCAAAACATATTTATTCTGCTAGACTCCTACAAATTTTAATTTCAAAAAATTTCATTCAAAAACTTTTAGAATTAAATTGATGTCTCATAAGCACGGCTTAAATTTAGTAGACATATATAATCAAAACTCATTATATACTACTCTGTCAAGAAAGTACCGGGAATTTTCAATTAAAACAACATTTTTACATTTAATCGTCAAAATTTATTGGGTCGCCTTCAAAATAGGCTCCATTTGCTCCAATACATCTATGCCAACGGCACTTCCAATTATCGAAACATTTTTTATAGGCGCTTTCCGGGATGGACTTTAGCTCTCGCGCCGAATTTTGTTTTATGGCTTCAATCGACTCAAAACGGGTGCCACGAAGGGGCAATTTTAGTTTTGGGAAGAGGAAAAAGTCATAGGGAGCCAAATCCGGCGAATACGGTGGTTGCTGAAGCACGTTTGTTGAGTTTTTGGCGAGAAAGTCAGTCACAATCGTAGCTCGGTGAGAAGGCGCGTTATCGTCATGCAAAATCCATGAGTTGTTTGCCCACAAATTTGGCCGCTTCTTACGGATACGCTCACGCAAACGTTTCATAACGCCTAGGTAATACTCCTTGTTTACCGTCTGACCCTCTGGAACGAATTCGTAGTGCACCACGCCACGGATATCGAAGAAAACAATGAGCATCACCTTAATTTTCAAGCGGCTTTGGCGTGGTTTTTTCTGTTTCGGCTCATTTTTTGCCACCCATTCCGATGATTGCTGGCTTGTTTGCATATCGTACTCGTAGACCCAGGTCTCATCACCAGTTATAATGCATTCCATGAATGTAGAATCGGAATTACAGCGATCCAGCATGTCTGAAGCAACCTGTTCGCGATGACGTTTTTGAAGAAAATTCAGGTCTTTCGGTACAAGTCGTGCGGCCACCTTTCTCATGCCCAAAATATCAATCAAAATCGTACGTGCGGACTCGTGGGATATCTTAAGATCATGTGCTATCTCTCTCAAGCTGATACGACGGTTTTCCAGCACCCTTTCCTTAATTTTATCGACGTTATCTTCGATCGAAGCCGTCGATGGGCGACCACTTCACGACCGTCCTTGAAGGCTCTGTACCACTGATATGCACGAGTTTTCGATAGAGCATTATCACCAAAGGCCTTTTGCAACATTTTCAATGCATCGGCACACGAAAATTCATTTGCAACACAAAACTTTAAACAAATTCTTTGCTCAACGTAATCACCCATAGTAAAAATCGGCACGCACACTGACATCGACTGACTTAATCAGCTGTTGCAAACACACTAGTTGACAGACCCCGCTCAAGCATAGTAATTAAGGACAGTGGTACCAACCTAGGAAAAAAAAATGTACCTGCCTCATTGCCCCGCCAGATTTAAATCGATAATTCCCAGTACTTTCTTGACAGAATGTAATATTAACTGGAATGAAAAAACCCAACGAAATTTAAATTATCAATTACCATCACTAAATAAATACTTGAAGGAGATGAAATTTTGTTTCTCATCCTATATTTATGTAAACCAACTCTTTTTCAAAAATGCAAAACATAATTTTAAGAATTTCTCTAAAACTTATTTATTTTAAATATTTAACATATTCATATATTTAAACAAGTTACTTCAAAACTCTCTTAAAACATGTAGTACATGCTCAAAAAACAATTTGAAATTAAATAAGATCGTCATCAGTCCTACAGTAATTTCAATTGATACTTCATACTTCGTTGGGTTTTTCATTCCATTTGATATTATATAATGAGTTTCGATTTTACATTTCCACTAAATTTAAGCAGTGCTTATAAGACATTAATTTAATTCTGAAAGTTTTTAAATAAAAATTTTTCAAATTAAAATTTGGTATAGGCTTACAGAATAAATCTGTTTTGATATTTAAATGTTGTAATAATCCGAAAGTGGAAATCTTTCCGTTGTAATGAAACCATTTTGCTTCGATATTTCTCAGCTTCAATCATTTCTGAAAAAATTGATAAGTATTTTGGCGAAATTGTCACCATTTCATCGCTTAAAATCTAAATCAATGCTGTTGTGTTATTAGAGTATAAAACATCCAAATAAAGTTAAAATCATGATCTTCAGAATAGCGATATGCTCGCACCAGTGAATTCTTTTCATTATAACTAACCCATAACTAACTAACTCAACTTCTCAGGCTGTAAATCAGTTTTCCTAGAGAGCTTCCTCGTACTTATTTATTCATATTGACGTTCCCCAAGAAATAGAGCTTCCGTTAACCCTTCCATCTGTTAGCGCGATCTAAATTTAAATTATTTACACGTTTGCAGCGTCTCAGGAAATGAAGCAGTTAAATATGCTTTCAGGATGAAATATGTTAAAGAACAGGGTGAATATTTTCTTCGGAGAATACCCATCAACATCGAGGGCTAATAATAAGCCCTAGAAGATTTTCCGTACTGAAGAATGTGTAAAGGAGGATGGTTATGATCAAAACTAGAAAGAGTTTGAATTGAAACTATACTAACAGAAATGAAAATAAATCGATATTCAATAGCAGGATAAGTTGAAT
Organism: Megalocaria dilatata; assembly: GCA_034642435.1. Lineage (NCBI taxonomy): Eukaryota > Metazoa > Arthropoda > Insecta > Coleoptera > Coccinellidae > Megalocaria > Megalocaria dilatata. The sequence goes on along the minus strand of CM067856.1, from coordinate 39,804,006 downwards.
GAAGACATCTCATTCAGTTTTGACCTGTGAAGAGAACGCAAGACGCCTCGAAAAATATCGTAATGGTCCTCACCAGAATGAAGAAGAGGACCACCATGAGGGAGCTGGAGGGACGACGTAGAAGAGGCAATGTCTGGCAGGGATTTGGAGGAGGATACATTTTTTGATAGAAAAAAGTTCGGGAAGGAGAAGCGGTGATAGCTGTGAAAAAAATCCGTGATAGAAAAAAGTATTATACACTATTTATATAGTCCGTCTAGAAAGTATCTGGAATTTATTTTTTTTAATAATTTTAATATATTTCTTTTTATAATATTCTAAGACAAAAGTAACGTATAAAATAGGTTGTGCAGATAGTCGGCTATGGTCAAAGTTGCATGGCAACACTATTTGTCAAATATTGTTGAATGTCAACAGGTATACAATTTATGAAATAATGTCACCACTAGAAAAAATAAAACAGGTAGAATATTTGTATAGAAAAGGTTTTCGAAACGTTCAAACAATTTTCCACCAAAATAATGGTTTGGGCAGCAATATCTCAGCGTGGTGCTACGCCTCTCTGTATAGTTGATGTGATAGTGATGCGATAGTGGAAAGTATTGTGAAAAAGATGAATATTTTTTCATAATTTTTTTATTCAAGAATTAAACGGATACTTTCAAGAAATTCGATTCAACCCATTTTTTCTGCATTATATCTGTTTCGTACCACGGTTAGTTTACCGTAGTATTTGCCTTTTATTTCAGTATTTTAAAATAATAGACAATTGCAAATTAATTAATCTCGATGATTAATTCCAATGGTTTCTAGTGGACTGTATTTTTGAGTATTAGCGGTGATTTTGACTTCAAAGAACACTCTATGTGCGGTGGTGTACAGCTTCCTTTATCTAATAATGATAAACCACAACGATGATGAGGAACTGAAGTAAAACACTTATAAAAAAACAAACTATTATAATATATTGTGGTATCACTGTATATGATACCAAGCTAATGTGATGACAATTACACTACAAATAAGTGTAAAGTGGATTGCTACGTTTACAGCAATCGCGTTAAGCTTGTACAATTACAAACGAACTACTTGACTATTCGGAGAATAATAATTTTTCCTTCATTTCAAAGACTGAACGTTTAGAAGTGCTCGATGCATCCCTTCTAATACAAAAAGAGGGAAATTAACATAATTGATTGGAAGGTCCATTTGGAGGTGGACTGAATGAACAAAATAATTCTTCTAATTGGCTACAGAAGAATTATGAGATAAATGCAAGAAAAGAAGGATAAAACCAGTTTATAATTTGGAATGCTGTGTCATGTGAAATTAACAGGCATAAATATGTCAAATCACTAAATTACTTTTCATGTTTTCCAAGGCATATATAATAATTATGAAACAAATAAACAGAAGTGTCAAATAACACTTCAGTTTGTCTGGTGCAGCTGAAAAAATGCTAGATCGAAATATTAACATAAAAAGGCCAAAAAGCGATGACACAACGATCTGGAAGGACAGGGCCATCTCCAATGAGACGGAACAATATCTTTATCAGATATAACCTTCAATTTATCAGAAATTTATTGAATATATAATTTTTTGATTGTTGGGTTTAAAAATAACAGTGATGTTCGTAAGATGGCGTAAGGACGCAGTAACAAAGCCTAACCGGAATACAACAGCAAACTCGCACAAGCTAAAAAGCTTCTGAGGGGTCTTCACAGAAGATCTAGAAGAATCAGGATAATATCATATCATATTCATGGTCCTCCTGTTTTCCTGTTCCCAGCAATAATAGTTCTGTATCTTTTTGACACTTCACCGTTTTAGTTCCAGAGGTGCTGCTTGAATCCAGAAACTCCTCTATTATATCGTTTTAACGACAGTGATTCCAAAAAGAAGGGCTACTCCAATTTTAAAAGTTTGGTAACATTGTATATTCTTTTATTAATAATTTTCAATAGCTTGTTTTGATGATTTTGTGAAATGTGTAAACAGTTATAGTAAGCTTTTCCCCATGCAATTACAGCTTTATATTTTATGCTATGAAATAATGTATAATATATCATCATGAATTTATACGCCTTTATATTCTAAGAAATTTAATGAAAAATGAAAGTTGAATACCTGGTCCTTTCTAACGTAAAATCGATTTATTTATCCCATCTCATATTACAGTCGAAAACAACAGTCAAATATTTATCTGATTATAATAACACTTTTCATATCCTAATGAAATAATTACTGTATTGGGTACATTGAACTCAATACTTTAAAGTGTTCATCAGTTAGCTAAGTATGGAGTCGAGAAATTCGGTTGAAATTAATCATCCTGGTATTTACGTCAGTATACAAGTCCCCTCACTCGTTAGATTTAAAGAGTCGAGGTCTCTGGCAAACTGCTCAAGATTTCACAGTTATATCACCGACAGAACAATGGTGTAGCTAAATTGAAATTTATTAAACCCGAAGCCACAAACCATTCACATACTGCGGTGTACGAGTTGGCTGGAGCCCGTATAAATTATTTTTGCAATAGGTATTCATTGCAACTCCCGCGTTTGATGCATGTTTCGTGACCCTTCGTATGACAAGTATCACCTCAATCCGGCAGATGCTGAATCGAACGCTGCTGCGTGGTAAGTGTAAATAATGGATCTTCGTGGTAGGGATGTCAAAATAGAAAGGAGTGTTAAACGCGTGCTAAGTGCAGGGTTACCGTTAGCCTCTCCATCAAGCTGGGATGTGAAGAAATTATTATCGGGAAGAGCGAATAACGAATCGCAAGTATGGTTGATTGTGCAGGTGGACGACTGAGGAAGACGTCAATTTTTCGGTACTCAAGCTGGTGTATGTTGTGGTTTCATGAAATCATCATGTCTCGCAGTTGGTACTTGTGTAACGTGAATTGAATACATCTTCAATTGGGTGGTTAAATTGCATGCATTGAATTTTACGTATTCCACTTTTTTCCAAATTTTTGTATACAAAGTTACTCATTCATCGAAATCTTCCACCCCCTTTCAACGAGACTTTTCTTCTAGGATAACTTTTAGAGCTAGCAGATCAATGAACACTGGATGAAATTTACATTGAATATTCCATATAGGATTTCCTACCATTTGGTTATGCTCTGGAGTATTGACAAAACGTGATGTTCAAACAATCAATGGAAAGCACAATACTTTGATAAATAAGTGAAAAGATAAGAATTGAACAAATTTTTTAATATAAGTAGAAGTAGCTGCTTTATTCGAATTCAGGTGCCAAAACAAAAACATACAGGCAGATTTACTTTTGAATCCCTGTGAACCACTAAATGATAGTTCATTTTGATGGTAAAGATGTGGTAACAATAGTTGCTTAATATTTTTTGATCTGCAACCATCATACAATAGTAGATCTCGCTGCTTTTTCCAATTTTCCTCTTTTTTATGACATCCATTTTAGAGTTTATTTCAGTCTTCGAATTATACTTAAATGTTCGGTGTTTTCAGGGTGACGAGGAAAACTTCGGACAAATTTTACCGTGTTCTGGAACAAAAGTATGTTCTGTTATATTCTCTATACTTTTTTGTACTAATATGTGACTTTTCAGTTTGATATTACTTTCTTTTGCAGAGTGTTAGAATGTCCAACAGAAAAGTTTCGTCAAGATAAGCGTCAATGCGAAAGTATCCGTTTGTTCCATGTGTCTCGACAAACCCTGTCCATTGCATTTTGCCATTTCAAGGAGCTTGGCCATGATGGTCGTCGCCCAGGAAGTGGAAGAAAACGCACTGTCAATACGCCTAGCATTCGCAACATCGTCAAGTTTCAATTGAAATCCAAAAAGTTCAACCTCTCACGGATGAAAACAAGCGTGTACGACTCCAAAGGTGCCGCCAACTCCTTAGTCTTGCCGGCGGTCAGCAATGGGAGCGCCTTCTCTTCACAAACGAGAAGCTTTTCACCGTACAATAATCCCACCACCACCATAATGACAGAGTTTAGTTCACAGAGGCTCTCGGTACGTCGGGTATTGTCGACCATCGTCAAAATTTTTAATCCATCATGGTCTGGGGCGGAAGTTGCGCCAGCGGCAAAATACCCTTGGCTTTCGTAGATCAAGGGTGAAAATCAATCAAATGTCTGCCGCTGTGACATTCTCGAGGTCGTAGTACTTCCATGGGCCCAGCAGCATTTCAGCGATACGCCTTGGACCTTTAAACTGTACTCTGCTCCGGCTCACAAAGGGAACATGACGCAAGAATGGCGTAAGACCCATTTTCTGGGTTTCATTTTATCTGATCGATTTTGGAACTCAGGGAGCGTGCTAAATACCACAAAAGTTTGTAGTCACTGAAGCAATCCCTGCGCCGGGAATGGGACTGATTAACGGCCGAAGAGCTGCGGTCCATTGCCGAAAATTTCAAGAAGCATCTGAAGCTATGTATCGCTACCAAAGGATGCTATTTGGAAGCCGTTCAAATATATTATTACCAAATGTTTATGTTATTATTCGTTGTTGTTTTGTTCAATTTACTTTGTTCAATAAACTTTAATGAAAAAAGTTTGTTCGAGGTTTTTCTTGTCACCCTGTAATAGGCGATGGAAAAGATTGTCCAAATTAAATGTATATGTTCAAACTGAATAAATAATATAATTTTTTTCGGTAAATTCAGTTGGTCCCTTCATGTGATCAATATTTGTGTCCCATATAACTACCTACAAAAATATTTGCCTCACCTTCATTTATGGTCATTTAATTTTAACTCGCCGTTGGGCATTACCCTAACTGCCTACTAAGGCCGACCTGAAAACTGTTTAGCTACATAATTTTATGTTCCTTAATATCATCCAAACACCCCCGTCTTTTAAAAAGAACATCTCATGAATCGCTCATAAAAACAATTGCAATATTGTCGGCGCATGATATGATTCTACCAGAAAGATCCTTCGGTTTGAAAATCAGACCAGGATTCGAATATTGCTCTCGTGTTTGGGGCTCAGCACACAAGCATTCGTTACAACGGGATCATATCCTGAAAATAGCAGCACTACTGATAGACTGACAGTTTGCAGTCGCTGGAATATAGAGGAAGAGTTGCCGACTTGTGCTTGTTCTATTTATACTATCACGGTCGAAACATTCTTCATCCAAAATCTGCATTTGTTTATTCACAGCTGAAAATGATGAATGAACTTCCAATGAGTTCGAATTCAAAGGTACTGAGATCAGTATTGAAACCAAAATCGCTAACCCATCACAGCGAAGGCTATGTTAAAAAGATAGAAGGAAATGAAACTAAAACGCTCTAGCTTGCGCTAGCAATTTTGTCCGTCCTCACATGAAACATCCTACATCGTAAAATGCCTCATAGTGCGCCAATGAAAAGATAAATAAAACTTGTCTTTCCTGAATCCCAAATTGTCAACCTGATAGTGAAAATGCAAACTCTTACTGCCTATCTATTTATTTCAACTTTACAATGGAAATAGTGACTTCTATTTACAATACAATACAGTTTTATAGTTAGATTAAGGTCCGAGATTCACATAAGGACTTATCTTTGTGATTCTCCTGGAATATTGTTTTCCAAGGTGTCGGAATGATAGTGCTTTCTCCAAGAATAGTTCCTATTCTGCATATTATCAGTAGTTCTTCACTTTCCAATTGTTAGAGCGTCGGGAACTAAGACGGTTCGGTAATAAGATACTCTAAATCCGGCACAAGGAAGATGGTCTGGTATTAAGATAATCCAAGCAAAAAGGCTTCCGGTACTAAGATGGTTCGGTACTAAGATCTCCGGTACTAAGTTTGTAAATTTCAAATATAAGGCACTATAAGATAGTGCCTGCAACACGTGATCTCACTCCCAGTGACTCTATATATTATTAAAATTATTTACAAGGTAATAAACATGACGTGAAATATCCAGTACACAGAAATAAGGGCACGTTAAGCGATCATGAGCATGAGTAGGGAAATTAAATGCATAATATCATATAAAGAAACATGTCAACCTGTGTAACCTACAGTGAATGAATTTAATCAAAAATAATAATTGGCATTCATAAGAGCAGAAAATATTGATCGGGATTTACGTTTCAGTTACCGCCTTCTGATTAGACGTCTTATAAGAAACAATAAAAATTCAATACTACAGGATTTTCATGAATAAGGTACGTTAATTCCATAAAAATACCACAATGTGTGTCTTCAAGTAACCTCACAATACGAGAGAAAGAAATCTGGGAAATTCTAGGCTTCTTGAAAACAATGCAACTCTTCAGCGTCGACTTTCATTGTGGATACTCCAAACTTCTTATTGGTCTTAGTTAAATCACATTATTGGAGCATTTTTCAGCGATTGAAATTCAAATCAACAGTGGAGCGTTTTTTAACGTTACAACACATGCAATTGAAATTTTCTTCTACTTTAAGCGCATCCTAAGCGGCAAAACCACAAAAATCGTATTTTCCTCTGTGAGGTTTCCATAAATGACATCATAATCTGCAAACAAAATTAATCTTTTGTATCTATCTTTCGGTATTATTCCTAATTATTTATGATGCAAAACGAAATATATTCCAAGGCTTCATAATAGAATTTTTTCTTTGGCAAACTTAATCTTTCTACTTCAGCTCAAAACCCACCTCGTATTTACGAATGACTGGCCATACGTCCGTAATCGATTTCGACCACAAATTATTTACATGTAGCCGGAAAAAAAATAGTTCAAGAAAATTTTGAGCTCAAAGTTAGGACGATATAAATAAACATTCTGTACGAGCGCACAAAGTCGGCAATCTGCCGTCTTACGTCGCCGTTAAAAAAACGAAGCAGTGCTCACATTTCTTACATCTCACTTAATTTATTTCAGCATAAATAATTATAGGTATTTGCAGCTAATTTATGCTAGGAAGAGCAACAGTAATGTATTATATTATCATTCACAATTCATTAAAAACTAGTTTCGTTAAAAAAAAATTAGATATCTGTATTAGATCACAGCTTCCGCATCTTAAACTATTTTTAAAAGCAGTTGATGGGAAAAACGAGAAACATTCCACATTATGGAAATATTTTATACTTATAGCAAAATGTTTCACGTTCATTTTGAAATGATCAAAAACGATTTATTTCTGAAAGGATCCAGGTCAACGTTTCCACTCTTGTTAGCCTATCTCTCCATCAAGTTATCATCTCACGGAGAATTCAATAATTAACTTGTCCTCGGCGACTATCTTTTTTCTCTTATTAATGATGGCATCTTCCACTAAACACCATTCCGATCGATATAATTATCCAAACATCTTTCTCGCACTGGATGCTTGTTCACTGTGGTGTTCAAACAGAGTCGCATGCAGTGTATATTTATGTTACTATCAGTCAACCTAACGAAGAAATTGCCGGTTAAAACAGGCCGTTCAGAATCAGTGTTCGGTATTCCTTTCGCCACAACCCAGAAATAGAATTTGTACTATCGAATACTGTTATAAGACCATATGCCGCGTGTATGGCCGGATGGTTAATAAAATTTAACAGTCTATACCCTAGATCGTATTTCACCTAGTACATAAAGAAGGACGTGAATATTTACAAATAAGGAAGGTGATATGAAATATTTGACGATGGTTCCAAAGAACCAGTTAGCTTTATGAGTGAAGATGGGTATGATTAAGTGGAATTTAAAGAGCTCAAATGAGGTGGTAATCCACCGCAAACGAACAGCCAAATTGTCAGTTTTAATTTGAGTTCGTGGGTTCTTGGAGATAAATGTTACAATGTATGAAGGTGCATTGAAATTTTAATCTTTCATCATAAGTAGACAATCGGCTATAACATTGTTAACGAGGATTGTCAGTTGCGTTGGTCCTCAGTAGTCAGATAGAAACAGGGTACGTATTTTATGTTGCAAATATAAATTGAAACTTTACTTCGAAGAGTTTCTTGAAATATTACAGATAATAGCCGGATTATTTCTCCGAAACCTCTACAAATTTAATCTGAACTATCCCTTAAAAATTTTTCATGATTAAAATGAATAAATTGTCTTATAAATACTGTTTCACGTTATAGACATATAGAATTATCAACACATATAAGCGGCTGTTAATCAATAAAGAGTCGAAAGAAAGCATACATTAATAATAAGTAATATGCAATTGAAAAGCTCATCTTGGATGATGGAAAAAACTATTCATGAAAATAAAAAAATCCTAACAAGATTGTTTATTACCAGTAGAGCGTTTGATGATTTACTCCATTACCTAAAGGATTTGAGTTCAGAATAGATGTATTGTAGAAACTGATGACTATTTGAATTAATTGGATTTAATAATAACTAGAGTCAATAGCAAACGTAATTTTTCCATTTGTATAAACTTTCTTATACAGATATAATAATCCCCAAAATTTCGTTTCATCCAATTCAACATAAGATATCAGCATAACACATAGATTATTGATAATTCCTTTATACACTGAAATGTTCTGAACGGAAATACGAAGATCTAAATCAATTATTATTTCGATTTGATTATCCGAAACATCATTTAGCTTACCAGATTTTGGATCGATTTTGAGTGAAAAATTAACCGAATGAAAAGTATTGAAGAATTTACGTCTTTATACTTCTTATAAATCTTCATCATCTCACAGATTTCTTATTTTTCTAGCAACTCCAGCCCCGTTCTTCCATTCTCAGAAATAATTAAGCAACATAGGACGAAAATTCGAGCGCAGTATTTCAAAACTTGGCGATAATTGAAGTTTCTGCTTTCCATATTGAAAGTGAAATAAATTAGCACTACCTATTTCATACATTACTTTTGTCTTAGAATGTTACTATTTAAAGTATATTAAAATTATGAAAAATAATAAATTCCGAATACTTTCTAGACGGACTATATTTTCGACATTAGTAATTACAATTTAGTCCACATATTATGTATGTTTCGAGATAATTTTGAGCCTAGACTTCGCAAAAATATAAACGTTAACAGGAAATGGCTTTACTTGGCTTTGCTTTAAAACTCAGTTCGTATATCAATATTCGAATAAATTTCACTCATTTTTAACACTATGTAAAGTCAGTTTGACTTATTATATTAATTCGATGTGCAATTCTATTTGAAGAAGATCTGTGCTACAAATCTTAGGATTTGGATCTAGTTTTGTGAATTCAGCTGAGTAATTGCAAGAATTTAATATCCGAGGAAAACGAATTCATAACAGTGGCCGTACGCTGAATTTCGTCTGAAAGTTACTCAACCTATCTCCTTTTTCGTTTTGTTATCGGTCTCCATTTAAATTACAATAAGAATTTTGTATTCTTCCCAATACCTTATTGAATACATACTGTCACTGAAAAATGAGCATTTCGTTTCCATTTCTCAAACTTGAAAACCATCCTCTTACAGCGGAATTCGTTTCCATGATTCATGGACCTACAGCGTGCATGTGAATGAAGTGAAAACGGGGAGACAGGGAAAATTCGGTGGAAAATCCATTAGGGGTTCGCAGACAGCGCTGCTGATTGAAAGGTTGGCTCGATGGAGTTGTCCAAGAATTTGGGAGTCGGGAAAATGCGCCCTATTTACATAGAAATAACCCTCATTGGGTTCACGGAAGTTTGGTAATTATTCTTGAGTGAAAAGCTGGCTCAATTTCAGTTGCAATCGGGAAATTTGGGATGCGGAAGAATTATTGCTTTCATCCTCGTTTGTGTAAACAATGAATCTTTTTATTGATCAAACCGGCTGCACGAGCTCTTTGGCAGTAATATGCCAACCGATAGTTTTCTCTAATTGACAGGATTCTCCTATCGGTATGGATTTTGCATCTGCAATGAGAAATGATTTCTTTATTTCCTCTTTTAGAGCCAACAGCCAGATAAATCTCTTTATTCATCAGAACGTGATAGTCTCAACGAATTTCTTCTTAATATCCTTAATTTTCAAACCATATTGATACCTAACGCGTATTAGGAGAATTGGTTACATTTCAATAACTTATTTTCTTTGTTTACAAACAGCCACTGAGTTTTCGTTAATAATCTTAATGCTGCTTTGGCTACCGGAATTAAATGTCGAATAAATTAGAAAGTAGAAATTGCATTAATGTTTTGACAAATTTTTCAGTATTTTAAAGTAAAAATTGTAATTTCTAAAATTACTTACTCCCTCTTTCTCGATTTGGATCTGTATTGAAATTTCCACCTCAAAACTTCCTTCAATTTTCACTGCAGAAAAACTATGATTATCAAAACTTCGTTCCACATATTTAGTTAACCTACAGATTGAACTCTCATTTTTGTCCGAAGTGACAATGACTAATGTTTCAAATACCTTGTGTTAAATCGACAGCCACAACTAATCATCTTCTGGTTTTCCATATTGTTGATAAATAGATTTTTATAATCTTAGTAATCACTGGCTTATTTTCACAAGCAAATTTATTCTCAGTTCGAAAATAAGCAAACTTGTAGCTTCGTCACATTCGTCTAGCTATACAACTTTTGTAGTAAAGGGTTTTCTAATTAGAGGTTTTCCATTGTGAATGGTATACCCTTCCTCTTTACAATGAAATAAACATCCATTGATTTCTCCTAAAATATTTTCGTTTTTTTCAATATCAATATAAATGAAACCTCGTACCTTTACTTATACAAATTTGCTTCGCTACTTGCAATATAATTAAGAATATTTTTGTTATCTGTCTCCCAATTTAAGCAAGTTAGTTATCGAGATAACTGTGTTTTTAAAGTCAAACAACACAGCAACTACATCTGTTGGAACACTTCTCAGCAATTACAACATGATCAATTATTTCAAAAATAACAAAATATTATCACAATAAACGATAATATTAATCTGTTGTGTTGGCTAGAATATTCAGAACAGTATAACCCATACTTCATAGAGACTATACTGATATAAATCTTCTGGTAACTTCACTAAATAATTAAATGTTAAAATCATGTTCCCAGTTAATAATGTAATGATTCTTCAGGTGGCAGATGTTTGGGTTGCTTTAAAGTTTGTAATTTCCGCTGTACTTAATAATGATTGGATCCTTTTTCACTATTGATGAATGAAACTTAACACTTTGCAATGCAAAAGATATCAAAGTATTACAATCTTTTCAAGCAAGATTTTCATTTCGATGAATCAAATATGCAGAGAAGATATCAGAGGTTTTTTCAGTACTTTTTAAATTCTTATTGATTTTTTTCCTAGGTTGGTACCAGTGTCCTTAATTACTATGCCAAGCTTGAGCGGGATCTGTCAACTAGTGTGTTTGCAACAGCTGATTAAGTCAGTCGATGTCAGAGTGCGTGCCGATTTTTACTATGGGTGATTACGTTGAGCAAAGAATTTGTTTAAAGTTTTGTATTGCAAATGAATTTTTGTGTGCCGATGCATTGAAAATGTTGCAAAAGGCCTTTGGTGAAAATGCTCTATCGAAAACTCGTGCATATCAGTGGTACACAGCCTTCAAGGACGGTCGTGAAGTGGTCGAAGACTTGCCTCGTTTCGGACGCCCATCGACGGCTTCGATCGAAGATAACGTCGATAAAATTAAGGAAAGAGTGCTGGAAAACCGTCGTACCAGCTTGAGAGAGATAGCACATGATCTTAAGATATCCCACGAGTCCGCACGTACGATTTTGATTGATATTTTGGGCATGAGAAAGGTGGCCGCACGACTCGTACCGAAAGACCTGAATTTTCTTCAAAAACGTCATCGCGAACAGGTTGCTTCAGACATGCTGGATCGCTGTAATTCCGATTCTACATTCATGGAACGCATTATAACTGGTGATGAGACCTGGGTCTACGAGTACGATATGCAAACAAGCCAGCAATCATCGGAATGGGTGGCAAAAAATGAGCCGAAACCGAAAAAACCATGCCAAAGCCGCTCGAAAATGAAGGTGATGCTCATTGTTTTCTTCGATATCCGTGGCGTGGTGCACTACGAATTCGTTCCAGAGGGTCAGACGGTAAACAAGGAGTATTACCTAGGCGTTATGAAACGTTTGCGTGAGCGTATCCGTAAGAAGCGGCCAAATTTGTGGGCGAACAACTCATGGATTTTGCATGACGATAACGCGCCTTCTCACCGAGCTACGATTGTGACTGACTTTCTCGCCAAAAACTCAAGAAACGTGCTTCAGCAACCACCGTATTCGCCGGATTTGGCTCCCTGCGACTTTTTTCTCTTCCCAAAACTAAAATTGCCCCTTCGTGGCACCCGTTTTGAGTCGATTGAAGCCATAAAACAAAATTCGGCGCGAGAGCTAAAGTCCATCCCGGAGAGCGCCTATAAAAAATGTTTCGATAATTGGAAGTGCCATTGGCATAGATGTATTGGAGCAAATGGAGCCTATTTTGAAGGCGACCCAATAAATTTTGACGATTAAATGTAAAAATGTTGTTTTAATTGAAAATTCCCGGTACTTTCTTGACAGAGTAGTATAATACATAATTATATTTTGGTTTTCCCGATTCATTATATAAATATCATTTGGTTTCAACTAAGGCATTAAAATACCTAACGAACGCTGTGTGATTTTTGTGATGAACATTGAATACGTTGGATTTTCACAGTTCTCTAATTTTATTGTTTGTTCAACAAGGATACCAGGAGTTCCGTCTGGTATGATATTTTTTGTTAATTGGTTTTATTTTTTAATGTGAATTAGGACTGATGAAGATCTTATTTAATTTAAAATTGTTTTTGGAGGAAATATTACATGTTTAGACAGATTTTTGAGGTGACTCATTTGAATATATTAAATATGTCAAATAAATGAGTTTTGGGGAAGTTCTTGAAATTATGTTTTTCATTTTTGAAAAAGATTTGGTTTTCATAAATATAAGATCAGAAACAAAATTTCGTGTCCTTCAAGTATTTATTTAATAATTTTAATCCACAATTTATATTTCGTTGGGTGTTTTTATTCCATTTGATATTATATAATGAGTTTTGATTTACTATGTTTACTGAATTTAAGCAGTGCTTATAAGACATTAATTTGATTCTAAAAGTTTTTGAATGAATTTTTTTCGAATTAAAATTTCTAAGAGACTAACATAATAAATCTGTTTTGATATTCAAATTCTTTGTGAGATGAAAAGATAATTAGCATTTGAAGAAAATCAATTTCAATCTGCATTAAACAGAATATATTTGGGTAACGGCAAGTTAGGCGAACGTGATAATGAAAGCTATATAGAGAAAGGCTGAAAGAATATGGATGTACTTATGTCTCACAAAATTGCAAATTTTGCACAGGCTTACTTCGGTTGGTGTTGGTGAACGTGGTGTAGTGTTATCTTGCAAGTGTAATGGTTACATCTGCTTCGGACATCACATCGCCTTCGAGAATCAGTGTATGTTCCGCACAGCCGAAGATAAATAGTCCTTAGGTACCGCTATACTACATGTTTGTTATAAGAACGTAGGTATGCTGGTGAATTAAGCGGTAGTTCCCACACAAAAAGACCAAATTCGAAGCAATATAGCGGGTGTTAAAAAACAAAGTTTTAGTATTTTGGGAGCTGATTGTGGACCTCAAAATGAGTAAAAAATGTGTTTCAAAGAAAACGTTATTATCCCTGAATTTGAAATACTTTATTCTAATATTGAAATGAGTGATATGGTTTCTATATATGGCCATGCTAATAGAAGTGGTCCTGGAGCACGTCGCCCTTATGCAGATGCTTATCCTGATCGTCAACTTCCTTCTCATGTGTAGTTCAATCAAGTTTTAAGACAATTGAGGAAAACTGGTTCCTTAAAAAAACGCTCGTGATAGTGGATGTCTTAGATCTGTACGTACTCCAGCAAATTTTAAATATTGTGACTAAAAATCCTGGTACAAGTGTAAGAAGAGTTTCAGCGAAAGTAGGAATGAGTGGCCCCCTTGTCTGAAGAACTATGCATCGACAACTTCACTATCCTTTCCATATTCAACGCGTGCAAGCTCTTTATCCTCCTGTGCATCAAGCAGGATTATAAACTTGCTGTTAGGGAACATTTAGATCAAACATTTCCCAGAAGATGGATAGAATGAGAAGGCCCAGTGCCATGGCCCGCTAGATCTCCCGATTTGAATGTTTGGACTTTTGTATTTGGGGTTATTTGAAGAGTTTAGTGTATGCAACGGCAGTGAATAACATCGAAGAGTTGCAACATCGGATTGAACTATCCTGTCAAACGATCCAAACACAACCAGGTATCTTCGAAAGAGTACTTAATTCCTTCATTCGATGATGTACTTCCTGCATTGAAATGGACGGTGGTCATATGGAACATCTTCTGTAAATCACTGGAAGTCAGAAATAAATCGAATATCTTCTATAATTTATCGTATTTGGTTGCGCTAGTAGTTAATATTTTGAAAACCGAAAATCGTCCATACCTCCAAAACTGCTCATTTGCGGAGACATAATTATATGAAACTTTTTACTTACTTTGAGGTCTAGAATTAGCTCCCAAAATATTTGAAACGTTGTTTTTGACACCTGGTATAGACAGCAACAATATTTTTGATGATTATTTTTAGTATTTAACGACTATAAAATAAAATAATAAAAAATAAGAAACGGTTTTCTACTTGATAGAAGGATTATTACAAAATTTGAATATATAAACAAATTTTATCTGTTAGTCTTTTACAATTTTAATTTCAAGAAATTTATTCAAGAAACTTTAAGAATTAAATTAATGTCTTTATAAGCACTGCTCATATTTAATAGGCGTATAAATTCGAAACTCATTGTACAATATCAAATGGAATTAAGAAAAACCCAACGAATATAAATTGTCAATTGAAATTAATAAATAAATATTTTTTGTTTCGTTCCAGGCATGCGTACTGAACTCATCAGGCAAGCGTACCAGCCCTGCTGTTACAAAATGTATTGTTTTCTGATCTTATATTTAGGAAAACTAAATCTTTCTCAAAAATATACAACATAATTTTGAGAACTTCTCAAAAACCAACTTATTTGAAATATTTAATATATTTAAATAAATTTCTTCAAAAACTCTCAAAACATGTAGCAAATCCTCAAAAAATAATTAGAATTCAGATAAGGCCAGTTCAACTTTACATTTAGAAGATAAAATCAATTAATAATAAATAAACTTACCCAATACGATCTCTAGGAATATGTGTTTGTTGAACATTAAAACTACATATATTTAATATCACTGGTACTCTATTTTCTGTGCAAAAAAAACATTACACAAAGTTTATAAGTTCAGTACGCATGCCTGGAACGAAACAAAAAATATTCATTTATTAATTTTAATTGATAATTTATATTCGTTGGGTTTTTCTTAATTCCATTTTATATTCTATAATGAGTTTCGATTTTATACGTTTATTAATGTGATCAGGTTTACAGGGCTTTGGACTCTGATGAGGTGGCTCTTTGTGTTTTCCTGGACCTCTGCAAGGCCTTTGATACCGTTAACCACAGTATAATGCTGGACGTCTTGGAGGGCGTAGGTGTGCGAGGTGTTCCGCTGAAACTCTTCGGCAGTTATTTGAGGGACAGAACCCAGATGGTAAAGATTGGCGACTATCTTAGTGATCCCTTGAATATTCAGTACGGTATACCACAAGGCACAGTATTGGGACCTATTTTATTCAACCTGTACATCAACGACATATTGAATATTGAGGCGGATGGAAGTATTATCGGTTTTGCCGACGACACAGCCGTCCTATATAGGGATACAACCTGGGAAAAGCTGAAGTGCAGAGCAGAAAGGGATCTAGAAAAAATATTCAATGCCTTCAGTCACAGATATCTCACAATAAATCTTGAGAAAACCAGATATCTGCCATTCTCCATCTATAAACCTAATCTGCCTCTTTTCGATATGTTGAAGATCAGAAATGCGGGCGGGAACTTGCAGATTGCCTCGGTCACCTCCATAAAATATTTGGGGGTCTTCATCGACCAATTCCTGCGTTGGGACATTCATGTGAACAGTGTGGTTGCTACTCTGAGACACTTCTTATACCGGTTTCGCTTCTTGTGTCTAATCTTGGAGAGAGGACATCTGAAGATGCTGTACCATGCATTGGTGGAGTCCCGTTTACGCTATGGCATTTTGGCATGGGGTGGTTTATATGATGCACACTTGAGAAGATTACAAGTTATACAGAATACATTCCTAAGAATTATTCTACAAAAGGAGAGACTATATCCCACGGATAAACTTTATCTGGAGGCGGGGGTCTTGGATATAAGGCAGATATATGTTTTTAATTTACTGATATACACCTATAACAACAAAAATATTCTCACTTACCTGGAACACGATTATGATACTCGAGGAAAAGCACAACAGAAAGTTTCGTCATATAGGGCAAAAAAAACCATCGGACAGCGAACCCATACTTTCCTTATCCCGCATGTACTCAACTCTCTGCCTTTGGATCTGAGAGTTCGGCTGCACTCTCTTAATTCTTTCGGCTTGTTTAGGAGTACTATAAGGAATTACTTAAGAGACACTGATAGACATAACATCGCTAATATTGTGAATTCATTAAAATAAGAAATATGTTATTAAATTGGGGACTCATCAGTGCTAAAATCTGTACCTACTCATTCGGAGATGGCTTGAGGGATCCTCCGCACAACCATGTGGTTTTGGAGGTTTATCTTGTTTATTTGTTGTTTTTTTTTATAGATGAGATTTTTTTATAGATGAGATTGGGAATAAAAATATGTAGAATTTCGTTAGAACTAACAGGCGAATTTTTCATTAGTGAGCCTCTGTTCATCATCTTGTTTGTTTGCCATGTCATTTATTTATTTAAAAATTTTTTTATTCTTTTTTGTAAACGAATATTTTTCTCTTTATTCTTTATATTTGTATATTAATTATGGGCAAATAAACTATTATTATTATTATATTATTAAATATGAGCAGTGCTTAAAAAGACATTAATTTAATTCTTAAAGTTCCTTGAATACATTTTTTGAAAATAAAATTGTAGTAGACTAACAGATTAAACTGTTTTCATATTCAAATTTTTCAACGAATATGATTAATACGCTCAATTAATAAATAATATTTTATGATGACCTAACAGAAAGTTGAAAAATTAAGCAGGAATTGATTTTTCCGATTTTATTCTCTTTCGTAAAACACTCCAAAGAGAACATTAGAAAATATTGCTCCGATGAAAAAGATTAAGAACTTTACCCCACAGCTGATTCGATAAAGCAAAGAAATTTTTATAAAACCGAATCAATGATTACAAACTATACTTTATGTTTCTCAGACATAGGCATAAGCGTTCGCTCCGTATATTCCCATTGATTTACTTTCTTCCAGGATTAACCTTTCTACGGGAAGACACGTCCCTGCTCACGGTCCCGTTGCCGAACCTGGAATATTCAAGTGGCATCGTTGTACTAGGAAATCGATCATGGAGTTCGTGGAGCTGTCAGATCGAAGGCGTGTTTCGACTTTCAATGCTGCTAATGGCAAAATTCCGACTAGCCCGCATATTGTTCTCGACTTTCTCCGCCATAAAGATATTTCAAATATTGGTCGCAAAGGTTATATACCTAGAATAAAATTTATGGAAAAATTATGGCGTTCGTTCGACCTCTTGGTGAATATAGGGAAATTATAAGGAGGTAGTGGTGGTATTATGTTTAATAATGACTTAAACATTGCAATAATCAGTTAATTGTTGCTGCTTAAAATTGTATTCATGTTATTGCTTCTAATTTCAATTAATTTTGCTAGTTTCATAAATATCCATCGGTGTGTTAGGCGTAAAAATAAGTTAACGCATTTTCATAACATATGTCGCTGTTAGTTTATTATTCCACTGTTTCATCTGGCAACACCCTCATTTTGAAGTGTCATTAGTAGTCTTTCTTTTCAGTATCTGCCATTTCGCCGAATTGTAAGCAACATAAAGGGCCTTTCATTAACATCGCCTCATTTTGTTTTGTGAATAAAACACATTATTTATTTGAAAATTATTGAAGTTTTTATTTCATTATGAAGTACGATGAATATCATTAGTTACGAATTAAAACATCATTTAAATGTCCACACGGAAACGCTGGCAGTTCGTTGAGCCCAATTTTTCATGACTCTCTCACATAAATCAGGTCGTATGTTAGCAATTACTGGTTCAATATTTATTTATCTGTAAGTCATCTAAATTTGCTCGATGACCAATTACTCAATGTAACTCCAAAGAAAAAAGTCCAATAGAGTCAAATCGAAGGAACGAGGCGGATACTTTATCGGTAGATCATTTCCATATGATTCAATTATGTCATTAATAATAAATCATAAATAAAAGAGGCTCAAGGAGAGACCCTTGAGGCACCCCCGAAGTCACACAGAAAGATGATCAAAAATATAAGTTAACAGCAACAATTTGAGATATTTTATTGAAATATGAAGATAACCAACGTAGCAAGTCTCCATGCACACCTATCTCAGACAATTTTTTCATCAAGATATTATGATCAACCTTATCGAAGGCCTTCGAAAAATCGGAGTACATAGAATCAACCTGCATCTAACTGACCATTGCTTCAAGAATCTACTCTGAATAAGGGACAGGATTGGACACAGTAGATCTTTTAGGAACAAATCCATGTTGTTCAGGAATAAATAAGAGATCTTACTGAATTCATGATGCCATCACGAACGAAAAACTCAAGGATTCTGCTTAAAATACTCAATTTGCTTATGATATATTGTAGTTTCAAAAATATTGAGAAGAAGGTTAACGTGGAATTTCGTGAGGAGCATGGGTCATATTGAGCAAGCACCCAAGTGGCACTTGTAGAAAATTCAGTTTTTCCTCAATATTTATTTATTTATTTACTTCTACACAAACACCCAAATGGGTAATTACAGATGGAGAACAACAAAATACTATCAACAATCACTTAATCTAGGAGAACAGTCTTCTCACATTTTGTAAACTAGTATTGAATAAATCTATATCAGATTTATTAATCAACTCATTGCATATGGACATCATTTTATTAATAGGAGATGAACTACCTGGTGTTACATAAAAAATTTCCCTATCTCTAAGTCTCAGATATAAATTAGGAATCTTAAATTTCAAAAGATTAGTAAACTGGCAGTCTTGAAATGTTAAATTATTCACAACTTTAAAAATGAAAAGAACTGCGTTACACTTACGTCTATTAACTAAAGTGCACATATCGAAATCTGTCAACATGGAAATATATGACTTCATGAAAGGATACTCATTGTATTTTTTCAGGTGTAAAAAGCGAAGGAATTTTTTCTGCACTTTTTCAATTCTGTCAATATGAGATATGGTTGACGGCATCCAAACCACTGAAGCATATTCCAGCTGAGGTCTTACGAGGGCTTTATAGAGTGAAATGGTAGTGGAACAATCAAAATCTCTGCTATTTCTAAAAACTAAACCTAGTAACTTGTAAGCTTTGTTGGCGATGAAGTCAAAGTGGCTATTAAATTTAAAATTTTGTTGAAAAATTATACCCAAGTCCTTAGTTTCCGACTTGCGTTCAAGAATTTCCGATTCAATTACATAATTGAAATTTAGCGGGTTGGATCTTCGAGTGAAGCTGACCACGTGACACTTCTTTGTGTTGAGGGACATTTTATTATCTTTGAACCATCTCCCCACACTGTTCAAGTCTTCCTGCAGTAGAGAGCAATCAGTCAAACTCGAGACCTTCCTAGACAGCTTGAAATCGTCCGCAAACAAGAGTGCAGTGGAAAATCGTAGACAGGCAGGGAGATCATTAACAAATACAAGAAATAGTAACGGCCCCAAAACACTACCTTGGGGAACACCTGAACTCTGTTTTATATCTTGTGATAATTCATCACCGACTTTCACAACTTGCATTCTTTGATGCAGATAGGATTCAATGAAATCACAAGCATCCCTCGAAAAGTCACTCTTAGCAAGTCTATCAATTAGAAGTCTGTGATTTACTTTATCAAATGCTTTTTCACAGTCAGTGTATATCGTATCTAGTTGTAAACCTTCTTCTATTGCATCCACTGCAAGTTCAGCGAATGAACAAAGGTTACTTATTGTTGATTTCCCTTCTACAAAACCATGCTGACAGATATCGAATTTAATATTGGAATTTTTAATTATATCATTATAAATTATTATTTCGAATAGTTTAGATAGGGCATTCAAAATGCTGATTGGCCGGTAGTTTTCAATTAGATTTGTTTGTCCCTTTTTATGACTTGAGACGATCTGGAAAGGTATTTTCTAAAAGTGATAAATTAAAAATATGCAGTAGTGGAACCACTAGAAAGTCAATACAGCCCTTGAAAATATAGGAGGGAATATTATCTGGACCATTAGATTTCTTCGGTTTCAACTTTATCACAGCTTTTCTCAGATCATCTTCTGAAATGACGGAGAATTTGAAACGTCCTCCCGTTGGGCTCGTTTCACACGAATCATCTTCACTAGTATATACGGACTGAAAGAAAGAAGCAAAAGCACAAGAAATGTCCTTTGCATTATTGAGCAATTCTTGTTCGAATTGCATCGATATTGGGATTTTATTTTGAGATTTCTTTCCACCGATAAACGACCAAAATGATGAAGGATCACTATTGAAATTTTTTTCGAGTTGTTCTTTGTATCTTGTATATTCAAGTTTCGTTTGATGCTTAATTTCTTTTCTAAGAGAAGAGAATATTGTATCATCTTCCTTCTTTAGATTTTTATGTAATTTATTCTTTTTTATTATTTTTTGTTTCAATTCCGGGGAGAACCATATGGGAAATTTATGCCCCCCCACAGCAATCGAATTTTTAAATCTAGGAATAGATTGATCAAGCATGGTGTAAATTTTATCATAGAAGAGATTTAGACTTTCATCAACACACCCACAACTAATTACTTCTGACCAATCAGTTTGCGACATCAGATAGTATAGCAACATATAATCACCTTTAGAATAGTTATAACTGTGTTTTTTGACGAATCTAGTTCCCAATTGACCATCACAATGAGAATTGAAGGATATCTCTAGCGCTGGATGATATCTGTCCTCACGAAGAATAGGAACCTGTGATTTCCGCACCAACAGATTCAGATCAGAAAATATCAAATCAAGCATTCTACCCATAAAGTTAGGAAATTCATTATGCTGCTTAAGATCAAATAAATTCAAGAAACTATTTACTAAGGTACTTTTCTGACAGTTTTCAGAGAAGACAGGGATGTTAAAATCTCCTAAAATCAACAGGTTCCCATCTTCTAACAAAACGTTACCGAAAATGTCAAAATAACTTGCATATACAGAATGATCTGAGTTAGGCGGAAAGTACACAATAGAGATATAGTACTCACAGTTCCCCACTACCAACTTCAGCAGCACACAATCCAACAAACACTCATTTTGTATCACTTCAAAATTAATATCACATTTGACTGCGAGAAGAACTCCTCCTCCCCTGGTTTGGCCTGAATTTCTGTCTCTTCTTACTACTGCATAACGCTCATCAAAAATTTCTTCATTAAGTACACCATCGTTCAACCAAGTTTCCGTCAGGGCTATGATATCGAAATCGGATGACAGCACACCAGTGAAAAGGTCTTCAGTCTTGGACCTCAAACCTCGTACATTTTGATAATATACTGTTATCCGTTTGAGTCGTTTAGTTGGTAACATATGGGTTAAGTTTTGCTTTTCGGAGTCGATTTCCTCCTTAAAAAATGAGAAACAACCGCACCCTTCGGCCATAAATCTTTATTCCAAGCTTTCTTCAGCTGTTCTTGAGAAATTGTGATCTTCATGGAAGCATAGGAAGAAGGATGCTTAGAGGGATGTATCTCACAATCAACATTGCCTAGTTTATTATCCAGCAATGTTACCATATCTTCCACCTTTGTAGAAGGATTCAACCTGGTAACGTGAAGGGACGTTAATTTAGGAACAGTTTGAACGATCATATCGTCATTGCGTCCAATTAAAATTTTTCTCTTCCTTTTATTTTGAACAACTCTAAAGCCATCGGAGTCGTAAACAACCCTTTCTGGCATTGGTTGGGATTTCATCTTTGATGTATTCATAGTATGATCAATCGAATCAGTTCTTATTAATTCATTCTCGGTCGATCCTGATGAGTGAAATTGCTTCTTAACATCAGGTCTTTTATTTTTAGGTTTTCCGCCAGTTTCGAGAACATCGGTGTTTTGAATCGTTCCGGTATCGATCACCTGTGCGGCCGATACGGTGTCAACGTTTACATACAGTTCCCGCTGATAAGTTTTTGTAGTATTCAACTTTTTGTTGAGGTCTTCAATCAATGAATCCCGTTCCAACAACTTTGATTCCAATGTAGATATTTTAAACTTCAACAATGAAATATTTTCCAACAAAACGGAATTGTTATCTTCCAAACCAGCAATTATTTTACATACCAAATCGTTTTGCGTCGACTCACTTGTAATTACTGATTTTGATTCCTTTGAAGAATTGACCGATTGGGTCAATGTAGGTGTTGTACTTCCACTTGTTGATTTTATATCAACTAATAACATGTCACGTTCACAACACTTTTTATTTCTTCCACAACTTGGATGGTTTGCTTTGGAACAAGTTGAACACTTTAATGCACTTTTTGCAATTGGCTTTTTACAATTTTCACATTTTAAAGACTCCAATCGCGGAGCCACCAGTGATTCGTCCTTCTTGTTCGCCGACATAGCGACTATTAGGCTCTATTAATTATTTTATTAATATCTAGAATTATGTTTGAGATTTATATCATCAAGTTAATTCCTTTCATAATAGAAATGAAGGTATCACAATAAAATTATTCATATGATATATGGAAATTGATAATCAACTATGCGAGTTATTCTTCATACTATACACGTTGAACACTCATAAACTACTCGATTTTAATTCTCTGCCCGCTCAATCTCAACATCCAATATTATACAGCATTAATTCCTCATTAAAAGACCGGACTGTCGTCTTGAATTATTGTTTATGATTTTCATTATACGTTTTTAATTGGCAATTTC
The DNA here is from genome assembly GCA_034642435.1 of Megalocaria dilatata. Lineage (NCBI taxonomy): Eukaryota > Metazoa > Arthropoda > Insecta > Coleoptera > Coccinellidae > Megalocaria > Megalocaria dilatata. The sequence continues at coordinate 39,780,933 of CM067856.1, read as the reverse complement.
TGATCCTCTGGTAAATGTGTCTTCGACGAACCGTCGTGAAATTGTACCCGATTTGAGATTATAGCAAAAGGGAATGCTAAGAATGACCATATACGGATATTGATGGAATAAGATTTATGTTTTCGTATTGTTCATTTTATTCGATGGAATTAGTTTCCTGTTGTGGTGAGTATTTGATTTATTCTGAATAGAAATAATCTTTAGCGGTAGACCTGTCTGAAATTTATCCGTGTCATTAAAATGATGATTTATACTCAGTGTATTACACTCAGAAGGAATATAATGCCTTCAAGTTATTTTTTTGCAACAATACGCTCATATTTGAATCATGCGTTGGTGGCAATATCAACATATTTATTCACCAAAATAAAATTTTTCTTTTAGCTTTTTGTGCAGAAACTGGTTTATGAGCACTGAAGACGAGTAAAGATATTTTTAGTTATTGCGTCTCCCTTTACTGTTCTTAGGCGTAACAAAGTGCCCCAGGTCAAATCAAAATTTGTCTATTAAATATGAGCAGTGCTTAGTATTAGACATTAGTTTAATTCAAAAAGTTTTTCAAAAATTTTTTTTCAAATTAAAAATTGTAGAAGACTAAGAGATTAAATCTGTTTTGATATTCAAAGTTTGTAATTATCCTTCTATCAAGTAAAAAACCGCATCTTATTATTTTATTAATATTCTAGTATGGCCACCCTGTTCAGTAGATTTGAATCCCACATCTTGAATACCTGCAGGTTGAGATTGAGTCTTTTGACCTTGCTCAATTCTCCATATACTCTGACACAGTTAATCCACGAAGTTCAAGTTGCTTAAGCCCAGGTGTCATAAGCAAACTGTGACATTTTTTTATGCGAATAATTGATAATGTAGTGTACCATTACATAATCATTTTTTTCGCATAACATTCAAATGAAATTACTTTATAATATTATTATTTAATTAATTCAACACCCTTTTGAACAATTTTTTGTTTTACAAATTAACGTAGTCAGAGTTTTGTATACGTAAATTGTCTGTGTGCTTGGAATGCCAAGACCTAAATGATTTTCAGAACCTGTGCAGGACCTAAAGATTTTGTGACCAAATTCAGTGTTGTCCCTTCAGTCGTAAATTTGTAAGAAGAAGAAATTCCGAAGAAAAAGCATAGAAACCTTTAACTTACAGGGTTGGTTCAAAGTAAGAATGGGAAGATCTAGTTTTGATTGAAGGAAATAGTGTCCATGAGCTCTGAAAATATACTCATTAACAATTCTCTTTCGAAATCTAAATGAAAATGGTGAAAAGCAGTGAGTAAGAAGCTTTTGCGCACTCGTTCAATTCTCTGAAAATTTGCAATAATGAATTAATTCTTCGGGATCAATAAATGCTATACTGATGGATAAAAATACACAATTCAGTGTTATTCGAAAGTCGTATCTTTTTACAATTTCAGAATAATTCTCCTAAAGAAACGGAAAATCCACGAAAATAAAAAGTTGCATCGTTCTGCTTTCAAAGTGCAACTCGAACGGATTTGTACTTTCGAATATATTTCAAAAATAAAACTTCCAATGAAAATAACTTAAGGAGCCATTGGCCGGTTAATTTTTTAACATAACTGATATATTCGAACTCGAACCCTAAAAATTTCAAGACTAGGTATTTCCGTTCAGAAATTATCATTTTATCTCCAGTTGTCCATTCAGAGAGCTCCCTCATGAAATTTGACGTAAGTCTTGGAGTCGTAATTATACACCAGTTCCAAAAGGAATTCCGTAGTTGAGATCATAGTGGCCTACCTACCCGCTGAGCATTTAGCCAATGCCCCATGGCCGCGGGATTGGGATACGCCCAATCAGCACGCAAAACGAAACAGAGGATCCCCTTTGCTTCTAGTATAGATAGGTAGTTTCGAAGCATTATCCTACTTCTACTGGCTATGCACTGTAAGTGCGCGAGTTGTTTGGGACGAAACTCCCACGTCGAAGGGATTTCTTACCTCTACTGTCCATTCGGTCACTCAAGGCTTAGACTCGCCGTAGACACTCCAATCGATCCGGGTTCAAGCTCAGCCAATGCGTGGTCGAATCCCTTAAACCTCCAGGCACAAGAACTACGACCCTAAACGGCAGAGTACCCTTCCAGTCTAGCATGCAGGCTTTCAACCACTGCCCCGAAAACTACTAGACTAAAGTGGGTGGCCAGGAGTACGAATACTCTTGGGGGCCGATCCACCTTCCCGTGGTAGCCTTGTTTCCAAAGGGAGCCATTGGCTAACGGTCCCCAAGAAAAGTTCTACTCGATACCAGAATCCACGAACTTGACGAAACTAACACGTCATAGTATCCCTCACCTTAAAGCTTCTGACGTATTCGCCTTTATGGACAGAGTACCTGCAATCGGTTAGAACCAAGCCTGTGTTGCAACGCCCACCCCGTTCAAGAAAATCAGTAGTTTCGGAATTGTGAATTAAGAAAAAGCTTCAAGTGACTAACTACGAAATAATTCCAACGATTTTACCTATTAACAAATTTGCTGAGATAATCAGACTTCAAACCGACCTTAAAACTTTAAAGTCTCTAGCTTTTTCCGCTCTGAAGTAAGAGTGCCGGAGCTGGTATTCTTCGTCAGTGAGTCCAACAAGTTGTGTAAAAGTAACATGTTTTACTACCAGAAGGAATACTCTGAAACTGCAGTTACGAAAAATGTGTGAATTTTTCAATTTTTTCGTAGTAAAACATAGTAATGTATGAAAACTTGTTCTAACTGAGCAGAAATATGAGAACATCGGTTGTGAAAACCTTTGTGGTAAATTTGCCTGGTTTTGTTTCCAACTGATGGACACTAAAAATAACTACGATTTATTAGCCATAGTCTGAAATAAAACATATATAAAAGAGCTTTCATAGTTTTTTTTTCACTAACATCCTAACTCATTAGTCGTAAGGTATGCATTGTTTATAGAAGTACATAAATTCAACTGGTAAAGGGGACATCAAGTCTGACGTTAAATGTTTAATAATAAAACTTGAATATCCTAGAAATTCATCAGAATTTATTATATGAATTTCGAAGGAATGATATTGGGAGTCATAAAGTTTTCAATCATCAGATGAAATGAAGAGAATAGCCTTCTATTCTCATCATGAAAATTCGACTTGACAGTAGATGATGAGGCATCCATACGTTGCTTGACATTTCAGATTATCGTAATGAGCCCACTTTACATCGCCAGTCACAATTCGTTGAAAAAACCTTTTTTTGCCGTTGGTGCAGTTGTTCACACGTAAAAAATCTGCGTTCGAAGTCTCTTGGCTTCAGTCCATATGGCACCCAATTTCCTAAATTTCCGATAATATCCATTGCTTTTAAACGATGGCAAATGACTGGTTGAGTGACTCCAAGTGTATTTATGAGGTTTTCTTGCTTTTGTGATGGATCCTCATTGAACCCTGCCCTTAATTCTTCATTCTTAAACTTTAGGGGCGCTGAGGATCGTTCTTCGTCTTCCAAATCAAAATTGCCACTATTAAATCGGACAATTCGAACCACTTCTCATTAATAAGGATTATGAGCTATGATTTTTGGTACATATCAGCCGAATTAATTGATTTTAATATGAATATGCAAACCACTTCTGACACAATCGTTCAGCAAGACCAAAGTCACCATAAACATCCACTGAAATACGATGACTTTCGCCAGCCTTTTTATTTAAATTGAAGTAATGAAGTAAAACTCCCCGCAAAAAAATAAAAGTTGACATTTTCAGAGCACACAGAAAGTATGTTGTTCACACTGCAGCGAAATGACAGACACTGAAAAAAAAAGGCCGAATGATGACACTTCAAAATGAAGATGTTGCCAGATGACACAATGGAATAATATACTAGTAGCAACATCTGTTATCAAAACCGCACGAACTTATTCCTACTGCTAATAGGTTTTTCGGAATCTAACGCTATTAGAATGTCATCTAATGAAACTACCTTTTCAAATATCATACCCATTGTTAAAAAGCCTTGAGAATTCAAATTAGAGCTTTCATTAATGTTGTAAGGGTTTGGCCAAGAAAAAGAAGCCAACAGTGAAAAAAAATTACCAAAGAAGGCAAAAATAAATGCAGCGTGTTTTTCTGATAGTGAATTCACCAGTGGCTCAATATCACCGATCATAAATAATTTTTACTGAGAGCCGAAATTTAATTCGAGATTCAATTATAGAATTGCTGCATTATTAAAGCTAATAAAACGGATTCAAAAGGTTTTTTCATTAGAATAACGTCTTAATTTCCGTTTCGTCGGCTATTCAAAGAAATATTTCGTTTAACTGTTCCTTGGATGCATTTCTAAGCCGGGGAGCTATTAATCTTGGGACCTGCTGATAAAAGAGGAAAATTCGATCCATAATGTTGCAAAGAAAGACCCAATTAGGAGCCTTCTGGTAGATGTAACGGTTCCAATTGGACATTCTCTATTTTATCGCTGTGATTTGCATTTTATTGCGCGATCCTGTTATACAAATTGGGTAAAATGTGGAGTTCGAAAGGAATGGTCAGCAATCTTTTCGAGACCGAAAATCCATGCACTAACGTATCAATTCACTTTCCAAATCGAAAGATTCTGGTCGGGAATATTTGCGAGCCTGTTTCAGAGTGCTTCAATTTTTTCATCACACGGAGTGTATATTTTTTAATTTTGAGTCGACAAATGTTTTCAGCAGGCAGACCAGGTCTGTAGATGAACAATTCGAGAATATTCGTGAATGAATGCTAGGCTTTAGTGTTGATGTCTGAAGATGGGGCAGTTAATTTCCGAAACTCGAGTCACAATTACATGTGTGAAATATCAATTTAGTGGTAGTAAAACATAATAATTTATACAACTTGTTTTAATTCCTGAACACGTCTAGGCACCCACAAAATGAGATGAAAGATGTGTGCTTGCGGTACATCATTCCACAACTCGAACTTTGTGTCAGAGTCTGTGAAGGATAGTGCAAAACGAACAGTTTCCTGCCCATGTTATCCGACATATGTTTGATGGGATTCAAATCATGTGAACGATGTGGCCATGGTAAAAAGTTAAGGCCTACTTGGAAAAAATCCACAATTCGACGAGAAATACGTAGAGCTTATAATGTTAGTGAAAACCGTATCCCTGAACTATACGATTCTTCATTCTCTTCCCAGTTCAAACGATCCATTGGCAAAAATAATAATGAGAATTGGTGAAGTAGCATCAGACGAACCCACAAATCCTCCCAGCTCATCAGATTCCTAGTAATGCATGGCTGAACATCTAACGTCACTTCCCCCATTTCTTCCGTTCATTTATTTTGATATCACGGCAACCAGCCCGAGACGCAAAACTAATTAGCAATAAATCCGCCGAAATTAATATCACTCTTCATTATAAAGGCAACGCCGAATTAATTTCCGACCGAATTGAAAGCGTCAGAACGGAAGATATGTTAATGAACTTATAATTTCACCTTTCTCGTTAATGTTCGACCTCTGGCCTTATTCAATTCAGCCAGATTACAGTACGGACCTCTTCGAATGCACCGATAATTGTTGGGCAGGCAAATATTTTCAGTTTAATAAGCCTCAATCATTTAGGGGGGCGTTCCGTCGATATGCCCCTTCGATGGAGAATAAATCCACGCTCGGACTGGCCCAGAGCGAATGCCTATGGCGATGCAGAGTGCGGTTGACGGAGATGGTTGATAGGTCGTACCAGGAAGGTAGATATTTCTTCGGGTGATCGGCAACTCTAAAAAGTTGCCTTAGTGGTACAACTGTCGGTTTAATGAGAGCACTCCTTGGTAAGTTTATATTTCTACAATTTTATACGTGGCCCCAACAAAATTATGATTTATATGAGCTTATTTCCAACAGATGATGGAGGTAAGCGCGTATTATTAGACAACATGGGTTTGCTAGTGTATTACAAGAACCATTCTACATGTGAAATGTATTTAAAAGATTTTACATAACTAAAAGTACAAGGAGACTTGAATCTCAGATAATCAGATGGAATTCATGGCCGTTGAGTGTAAGTTATGGATTATCTGGAGGCATTGGAGGAAATACGAAAGCGAACGCTCCCTTTACAAAATCAGAAAACTCGTGTTGATTCACCCACATTGATTAGGGCTGAAATTGATCAATGCGAAAAGAGAGAGAAGAATTCTCACTGGATTAACATTCCAAGTGAACAACAAGGCAAGGCGCTCATCGCACTTCCTAAGAAGAAAAGCGAAATAGCTCGGCAGCTGTCGAAGAAGGAGCTGGGGTTGCTTACTTGGCTTCTTAATTGTACCTTGGCGCGTAGGGGGCGCTAGATCCTAGTTGTTCAACTCAGTGAGAAGGGTGTCTGTCGCAGCACAGGGCTTTACCCTTAAAACTAACGTACTCTACCCTATTGCAGTAAATCTTTGGATTTTTCTGTCCAATGGCCGAGTGCGTTATGTAGCATACTGCGTTATGTCGCATACTGCGTTATGTAGCATACTCCGTTACATCGGGAGGATGGAGGCCCTCGGGAAGTATTCGCACGACCTGGCCACTCAATTGGTGTTGGACTCAAGGAGGCAGTGGTTGAAAGTCCGCATGGTGGACTAGAAGACCGTTGATGCTTGAAGCCAGGATCAATTGAGGCATCATTTGGTACGGCTCGTACCAGGATCATTTGTGGCATTAATATTGAGACTATCTTAGTTCATGAGACTGCGTCCGGGTGGGTGGATAAGACGCCCCTTCGGCGAGTGAGTTGCGTTACAAAGCAACTCGGGTTCTGACACTGCAGAGCCAGTAGAGGTTGAATAGTACTTCGCTGCTACTAGTCAGGGTGTAGGTTCTCGGACTAAAGCTTAAACTGGAAGCTTAACGGTTTCAACTCTTCGTAGTGGTTCTCGCTAAATCACTGAGCGCGATGATAGGGCGTATCCTTATCACACTATCTGCTTCCTGAACAGATTGAAGAGACTGCTGAGTAGTCACCTGGTGTAAGAGCCACGCTCACATGCCAGTAATTTAACCGTTAGAATTCCCGATGGCCACTGAGTTGTTATATACCACCTATAGATCGGTGAAGAAAACTCTGATATCTTTAGCTTATGTGAATGGGCAATAGACACCACCGACTAAGCAAATGCAAAGCGCTGTTGCGAACAAGACCAACTCTAGTGGGTAGCATGGCTCTCAAGCCAACCGATATAAGAGCCAAGCCTTCCAGGAGAATAACCAACTTTGCGAAGGAGATAACATTTCAGAGAAAAACTTAGTAATATGGCAACGGATAAAAGACCTTATTAATCTCTAGGCAGGGTTTTTCACTGAGTCAAATGACAACAACTTATCTAATTTACATAACCGAAAGAGACATAAATGTTTTCTCTAAAAAAACTGGTGAAGGATCCAGCTTGGAAAAAATTGATGATTAAATGTAAAACAACTGAATTTCCGCTAATTTTTGATCAACATACCTATGACACAAGAGAATTTGATAGAGAACTGAATATAATAAAACAAATTTCATTTAACAATGGCTTCAATCCGTTGGTTATAAATAAATTATAGAAACGAATGCAACTTAAACAGTCAAAATCGCTTGTATATCCAACTATAGCTATTGATATAAAATATATGTCTCCAGTGTACATAACCAGGAAGTCCGAAAAATTAGTAAGATGTTTAAAGAAAAAGAGTAACTTCAATATTTCATTAAAAGCAAAGAACATGTTAGGAAATTTAATAAAAAATAATAAAGATTTTATTCATAAAAACAAAAACTCTGAAGTCTATTGGTTAAACTGCGGTGCACAGCGCCATGTGTATATGTTGGTCAGGCAGGTAGATCTTTCGGCACTAGGATACGTGAACACCAGAAAGCAAATCTTGGTAGAAACGGAAATTCAACATATGCTGACCATCTCTTGGAGACAGGATATGATTTTAACAATAACTATAAAATCTTACACCTAGAAAGCCAGAACCACAGGTTGAACTACCTAGAAGCCCTCGAAATTAAGAGATACAATAAAAAACAGATTTTCTTAAACGACCAGATTAGGCAGATTATATTTTATTGAATATGATTGAGTACTGACGAGCAAAGTCTCTCTTGAAACTTGTTTTTTAGTAATGTTTTTACATATCTTGAGATTTTCTAAAAAGTAACTTAGTTAGATATCCAATAATATTGAATATTCTAAGTAAGATATAATAGTTTTATGATGAAATCCTTAAGATTATGTTAAACATTTTTTAAAGATATCTGTTTTCATAAGAGGGATGAGCAGAAACAAAATTTTGTCTACTCAAAATATATCATTTATAGGATTTTTGTTAACAATTTATATTTATTGAATTTTGTTATCTCATTTGGATGTCTTATAATGAATGTTTATTTTATATGTCGTTTGATATAAGCGGTGCTTATATGACATTAATTTAATTCCTGAAGTTATTAAATATAATTTTTTGAAATTAAATATGTAGAAGGCTAACAGAATATATCTGTAAATATTAAAATATTTAAATAATTTTATATACCTTCTATCAAGTATAAACCTCCATTTATTTTATTTTAATGCATTTATGCCGAACAAAATGTATGAACTCTCTCTCAACAGATGTGGCTGTTTTCGAATGATATTCTCAGAAAATAAGCATAAGCGAGTTTCAGTATCTTAATGATTTAAACAGCCGTCCTATCAAGAGAAATTCTGTTTGGAAAAAATTTCTTGTTAGGATGGTTTATGGTCAAAACCTCAACTAGAATTCAAACTCCTAAATCAAATATTCCAACTCCCTGGGCAGATGATTGAAAAAAAATTCTCTTCAAATAGAAAAATATTAAATGTAATTATTTTCATTTATCCCTTGTGATTTTTGTGAAAAATTATCATTGGAGATAATGGACAAATAGAAAACATTCAAACTTGCATGACAAAATAAGACAATTCGCTATGCCAAGTGGAAAGATTTAAAAAAAAAAGCTTTACCGCTGTCCTAGAATTTTGAATATGTTCAACATCCACGGATCTATTGATAAAGCTATTTAAACAGTGAACATTCTGATCATTGAGATAGTGAGAGTTGAATCGAGATGACATGTGAATGTGAAAAAAATTGCGACACTGAAATCAAATTCCAAGAGGAATCATCAGAAGAGAAGACACAATTAATTATCGTTCAAGTTTTTTTTTTCAGTTTAAGTGATGCCTGATTAAACCAGAATGATCATCAACTTTAAGCCGAAAGTTATCTCGAACACCACACTTATTCAGGACTTCATCTCGATATCATGTCATGACTTATCTTTGAATCAATGAAATGATTAAATTTTTTGGCACCATTGCCATTCCGTAACGTGATAAATTATTTTCGAGTCTACATAATATGCATAAATCAAATATATGATCATGTGTGGATATTTGGATAATAATTATTATGTTGCTAAATGTAAAACATATTGTGGCCGATGATTGTCAATTCCATATTAATTTCCACTCTCAATTCGATACACAGCGATATATTTTATTATTTGTCAAGAGAGAGATATAACAATTTCACTATGAACGAGGTATTCAAGAATCTGTTCAAAGCATAAAGTTACTTTGTCATTCTCAAGAGCAATATGCGAGTCAATTTGAAAGACATGCATTGAATCACCATAATAAGTTATGATGTCGAAGATGGCTTTTTACATATGGACAAAGATTTAACCAAACAAATATTACGAGGTGACAAGTATGGTTACTTGAATCTCTCATACATTCTGTCAAGAAAGTACCGAGAATTATCGATTTAAATCTAGCGGGGCAATGAGGCAGGTAAAAATTTTTTTTCCTAGGGGTACCACTGTCCTTAATTACTATGCCAAGATTGAGCGGGATCTGTCAACTAGTGTGTTTGCAACAGCTGATTAAGTCAGTCGATGTCAGAGTGCGTGCCGATTTTTACTATGGGTGATTACGTTGAGCAAAGAATTTGTTTAAAGTTTTGTGTTGCAAATGAATTTTCGTGTGCCGATGCATTGAAAATGTTGCAAAAGGCCTTTGGTGATAATGCTCTATCGAAAACTCGTGCATATCAGTGGTACAGAGCCTTCAAGGACGGTCGTGAAGTGGTCGCCCATCGACGGCTTCGATCGAAGATACCGTCGATAAAATTAAGGAAAGGGTGCTGGAAAATCGTCGTACCAGCTTGAGAGAGATAGCACATGATCTTAAGATATCCCACGAGTCCGCACGTACGATTTTGATTCATATTTTGGGCATGAGAAAGGTGGCCGCACGACTCGTACCGAAAGACCTGAATTTTCTTCAAAAACGTCATCGCGAACAGGTTGCTTCAGACATGCTGGATCGCTGTAATTCCGATTCTACATTCATGGAACGCATTATAACTGGTGATGAGACCTGGGTCTACGAGTACGATATGCAAACAAGCCAGCGATCATCGGAATGGGTGGCAAAAAATGAGCCGAAACCGAAAAAACCACGCCAAAGCCGCTCGAAAATGAAGGTGATGCTCATTGTTTCATTCGATATCCGTGGCGTGGTGCACTACGAATTCGTTCCAGAGGGTCAGACGGTAAACAAGGAGTATTACCTAGGCGTTCTGAAACGTTTGCGTGAGCGTATTCGTCAGAAGCGGCCAAATTTGTGGGCGAACAACTCATGGATTTTGCATGACGATAACGCGCCTTCTCACCGAGCTACGATTGTGACTGACTTTCTCGCCAAAAACTCAACAAACGTGCTTCAGCAACCACCGTATTCGCCGGATTTGGCTCCCTGCATTTTTTCCTCTTTCCAAAACTAAAATTGCCCCTTCGTGGCACCCGTTTTGAGTCGATTGAAGCCATAAAACAAAATTCGGCGCGAGAGCTAAAGTCCATGCCGGAAAGCGCCTATAAAAAATGTTTCGATAATTGGAAGTGCCGTTGGCATAGATGTATTGGAGCAAATGGAGCCTATTTTGAAGGCGATCCAATAAATTTTGACGATTAAATGTAAAAATGTTGTTTTAATTTAAAATTCCCGGTACTTTCTTGACAGAGTAGTATATCTGCCCATACTCTCGCATTCTCGCTCTAACCTCATCTGCACACTCAGGTGCTGGTTTAATTTGACAACCTTTGACTCTGGGAATCTAATCATAATGTTTTCCTTTGCTTAGGGTACGAAATCTTGATACGAGCAATTTTTTGAATTTAACGTATAATATTTTCCTTGGTATTCTTTTATTGATTCAATATTCATTAAAACAATTCAAAAATATATATTGGAGCGACTAGAATAATCAGTTTCCTATACCTATAAACATTTATATCGAGCCCTTGTGCGTCATTACAAGAACGCGTATGTTACCAGCTTTGATCTTGTAAGTTTATGGGTGCGAATTAATGTTGATTCAAAAAAGTTACGGCTTTTCAATAGTACTAATTTTACCACATTTTCACGAATCGAGTTTGCTGAAGGGTACTTCGTATGAAAACAAGATGAAACAAGATGCTTCCAAAAATAACTTTGAAGTTCACTCGCAATTCTATTTATAACTAGAAGCTTAATAGTTTTCTTGTGAAAAAAAATTTCTCATGAACTTGTGAGAAAGTAATTTTATTTGTTCAATCTTTGTACCTTATATTTTTGCCCAGCTCATTGCGTTCAGACATATATGAACTGACGACGTTAGAAAACCACTGCTTTAATGGCGGCTTGACTGTGAGGTGGATCACTATATAATATGTATGCCCATCCGTTTCTAGGTTAAATTGTGCAAATAATCATAATCGACGTTGATTTTCTTTTGAAGAATGCAAAGTAGAAACCTAAAGATTCAGAAAATGCTCTCGGTATGAATAGTGCAGATAATCTATGTGTGATGACTTCAGAGACATTTGTAAAGCGTTGGCCATCTAGAGTTTGCATTTTGAAGTAGCTTTATTTCGAGTCTGGCATTCGTGTTTTGACAGAAGTTCACTTTAATATTGAACATTAACGAAATAGGTCGATTTACACTCGAACAAAAATGGGAAATATGAAGAACTCATTTCTAAATTGGTGAATCTTCTACCCAAACTGACCACCTGAAAACACTGCTACTGTAGCACAGAATATGGCTGAGCATCAGTCAACATCAACTCATCGTCATCGTGCTTAAAAACTGAACATTTCTCACAAGTGAAGGCTCCTGACTATCCAATGCGTTTCCACTTCGCTCTATAGGCTAACGATCGCATGGCCGAAGGATAGCATTTTTCCAAAAAAAAATATCTTAGTGGTGAAGCTCATGGAGCTTATGAAAAGGAAACTTTTTTCCTTTTCAAAACTCATGCGCCTGTTTTCAGTACTTCAGTCAATTTCGTTTAAAATTTTTTTTGAGGATTGAATTATTCATTGTTTTAAATGTGTTATTTCGAATTTGGAGCCGACAGAAGAAGAATAATACATATATTGTGTTTTATTGATCGATCCTAGACCCCTTTTTGGAACTGTAGCATTTCTTCAATAGTACAAGAAGCACCACTGCGCGAGTTAGACTCGCACAAATAAAATCTAACTTTTACTCTCGAGAAATATTTTCAGACCCATTCCATACGCACCTGGAACGTCTCTCGGAAGAACCAACCCATTCCATTCTTTCATCTTTGTACCTTCCCGCTCGCGTCATGTTTATTATCGCGGTCTATAATCTAACATAACCTGTTTATTTGTTGTGCCTATAAATCACCCATGTGAAACAAAAGATCCATTCTTTCACGAGAAAGAAGCGTACGGCTGAAAATTATGCTGAAATTATAAATCTAGACTGTAGATTTTTTGTTTTCGGGTGAAATTTGAGGGTACGCGAAGTGAGCACATCAGATGAGCAGAAAATTGCGAGGATGAATTTTTGATACTGAATAATTTATTTCGTATTTTAACCCGCTATATTTCACGTCGAAATACACTCATGCACAGGCTCTTAACTTCTGATGTATCAGATGTTTTTTATAGAGTGATAGAACTTTCGAAGGGATAACTGTGATTTGACAGAAGGTTCAACACATGGAAAATTTTGCGTGAAGATCTTGGTTTACACCCATACAAGATCCAACTGGTTCAAGAACTAAAGCCAGTTGACCATAATAAGCGTTGTTTGTTTGCTGATTGGGTCTAGAACAGCTTGAAGTTGATCCACTTTTTTATCGTAAAATTGTGTTTAGTGATGAAGCTCAATTCTGATTGAACGGCTATGTAAACAAGTAAAATTTCCATATATGGAGTGAAAACAATCCTCAAGAAGTTCTGCAGGTTCCATTGCAACCTGAAAAATGCACTGTATGGTGTGCTTTACACGCTGGAGGCATCATCGGTCCATATTTCTTCAAAAACGATGCTGGAGCTAATGTTACAGTGAATGCTGCTCGTTACAGATCGATAGTCAATAATTATTTGTTTCAAAATTTGAATGGTATCGACCCAGAAGTGTTTTGGTTCTAAAAAGATGGTGCTACACCTCAAGCTGCTACCGTAACAATTGATTTATTGAAACAAGGATTTGGCGATAACATTATTTCGAGAAATGGCTCAATTAATTGGCCTGGAAGATCAAGCGACAGAACTCCACTGGATTATTTTCTTTGGGGCTATGTCAAGTCATTAGTTTATGCTGATAAACTAGAAACAATAGACGCTTTGGAAGCCAACATAACTCGTGTTTTTGATGGAATACGGCCTGAATTACTCAAAAAAGTGGTCCAAAATTGGTCTGGTCGAATGCGGTTCATCAAAGCAAGTCGTGGTGGAATGATGCCGGAAATTATTTTTAAAACATAAATATCATAAAATTATCTTTCAAATAAGAAAAAATTTGGCTTTAATCTCAATTTATATGTGTTTTATTTCAATTTAAAATTATATCACTCTAAAATGAACACCCGATATTTTGAAACAGGATTTTGACAAGTTTAATTAAAAAAGAGCTCTGAAATTTCACTGCAATCACATCTGATTGCAAACTGACTGAAAATTTTTTATTATACAAAATATTCCTATAAATATAGGGGGCATTTGAATAATTTAAGAACTTTAGAGAAATTCCTTATAAATTTCCTAAAACACCGCCACCACCGAAATATATACACATTTAGTTTCCTTCTTTCCATTCCTATGCTGTCAAATTTTAAAAAGTGCGACGCTGTCAGATTGTTTTCTCGGATCAACTGATCCGTACCTAAACTTGTTTTGTGAAACCCAAATTCGTTAATCTGTTCGTAAATTTGACAAGAGTACCTGTCGATCCAGTGATCACCGAATATCTACGAAACCCAGGGTAAATACTCAATAGACTAACCACGGTACGATCAATATTTTTTGTTCAATTTCTATTTCAGCATTAAAGCATTAGTTAACCAAATATTGATAAAGCAATCTGGGAAATATGCCTCGCAATTGAAGTCACCACGATTTATTCATAATAATCAATGCAACAGAGATAATTTGTGCATATTTAAGCAGCTACCATATTCTTCATGTATCTCATCCCACTCCATGCGAATTAGCTCCCATTCTGTATTCAGGTTCCAGACAATGACAAGACACATTGACATATGTCGTGAATGTACCAGGCTCTCACAGAAGACCACTATTTCGTTTTACTCGGAGGCCATTAATACCTGCGCGTTTTCCCAGAACAACCACTTCCTTCTTCAACGTTAAGCTGCTTAATTAGAGTGTTAGATCGATTCTGGATATAATGGGTTGAATTAGAATAAATACGTGTGATTAACGATATAATTACTATGGAGGATTATAACCATCACCTGCTGGTACTGACACAAAAATGGCAATGCATCATGTAGAGTTAATTTGAAGATTATTTTGAAAGCTCTCTTACGATTCTGGTGCAAGTCTACTATACTACTATTGATACCTGTAAACCCCTAGATACATATCGGGTGTTTTTTTTTTGAGTGATAAAGCAATTCGTGAAATTTACGGTTTACATAATCGTCCATCAACGCAGCTTACTCGTAGAACTATCGATATATTTCGGACAATATTTTCTCTACTCGATGCAACAACAAAAACAAGACAAATAACTATACGTACAGAAGAAAATATCGCTGCTGTAAGTCATAGTGTTAATGATGATCCAGATTTGTCAATTCGTCGACGTTCATCTGGACTCTGTGCATCCACCACATGGAAAATTTTGCGTAAAGATCTTGGTCTACACCCATACAAGACCCAAATAGTTCAAGAACTAAAGCCACTTAACCATAATAAGCGTCATTTGTTTGCTGATTGGACCACAGAACATTTGAAGTTGATCCACTTTTTTATCGTAAAATTTTGTTTAGTGATGAAGCTCATTTCTGGTTGAACGGCTATGTAAACAAGCAATATTGCCGTATACGGAGGTGAAAAAAATCCTTAAGAAGTTGTGCAGGTTTCATTGCATCCTGAAAAATGCACAAATTATTATTTGTTTCAAAATTTGAATGGTATCGACCCAGAAGTGTTTTGGTTCCAACAAGATGGTGCTACACCTCATGCTGCTACCTTAACAATTGATTTATTGAAAGAAAGATTTGGCGATAATATTATTTCGAGAAATGGTTCAATTAATTGGCCTCCAAGATCATGCGACACTGGATTATTTTCTTTGGGGTTATGTCGAGTCATTGGTTTATGCTGATAAACCGGAAACAATAGACGCTTTGGAAGCCAACATAACTCGTGTTTTTGATTAAATAAGGCCTGAATTACTCGAAAAAGTGGTCTAAAATCGGTCTGGTCGAATGTAGTTCCTCAGAGCTGGTCGTGGTGGACATATGACAGAAATTATTTTCAAAACATAAATGTCATAAAATTATCTTTCAAATAAAGAAAAATTTGGCTTCAATCTTAATTTAAATGTGTTTTATTTCGAGTTAAAGTTCTATCATTCTGAAAAAAACACCCGATACATATTTATTGTATCAAATTCACACATCACTTATCCCTTTATTATTTTGCTTTCTATATTTTCATTGCGTTTTTATTTTCACTTTCTTCGTGTGAAGAAATTTAAATTATTTACGGATAAGACAAGAGAGTTACCAATATAATTCAAAAATTAAAAAACTATTCGAGATATGTAGCATGAACTCCAACAAAATTCGAAAAACTTCACCATTTTTGATGAGAAGCAGAGAAGAAACACACTCATTTCGGGTTCTGTTATTATAATTAAATAATTAAAATATCATTATCAGGACCACCATAAATAACAACACTTTCTCACAGTTATTTTAATATCATTCTAAAACTGAATGAAAAGAGACTAATGGTTTCGAGGACGTGGACGTGGAAATAAAAAATTGATGGGATGTTGAATAATTAATCAAACTGAGACAACTGTGAATTAAGATGGACAAATACGTCCCAGGTACGTAGAATCTTGATGAAAGTCCTTGGCTTTCACGGCACAGAAATCTTCATTATTGAGGATTAGAGTCCTTCTCTGTTCTTCATTGCATTCAGATGCATTAAATCTGACAAACAGATGCGTTCTTAATCCACATGAAAGAAGCGTATCCTCAGCATCACTTGTAAATTTATAGAACTGAATATCCTGGAATATAAATCCTATAAAATATAAATTTCTGGAGTTTCTATTGAGGAGGAAAAATTTCAATTCAAATTGGATAGAATTATTTCGAAAAAATTTAGTTTGAGAATGATTCAGTGATATTCTATGAAAATAATATAGAAGTATCGGGTGCTTTTGTCAGAGTGATAGAACTTTAAATTGAAATAAAACACATTTAAATTAAGATTGAAGCCATTTTTTTTTTATTTGAAATATAATTTTATGACATTTGTTTTAAAAATAATTTCCGGCATATGTCCACCACGACTAGCTCTGAGGAAACGCATTCGACCAGAACAATTTTGGACCACTTTTCCGAGTAATTCGGACCGTCTATTTTTTCTGGTTTATCACCATAAACCAATGACTTGACATAACCCCAAAGACAATAATCCAGTGGAGTTATGTCGCATGATTTTGGAGGCCAATTAATTGGACCATTTCTCGAAATAATGTTATCGCCAAATCTTTCTTTCAATAACTCAATTGTTACGGTAGCAACATGGGGTGTAGCACCATGTTGTTGGAACCAGAACACTTC
The DNA here is from genome assembly GCA_034642435.1 of Megalocaria dilatata. NCBI lineage: Eukaryota > Metazoa > Arthropoda > Insecta > Coleoptera > Coccinellidae > Megalocaria > Megalocaria dilatata. Next base: position 39,763,777 of record CM067856.1, on the reverse strand, counting down.
TGTGTCGATACCATTCAAATTTTGAAACAAATAATCATTGATCATTGATCTGTAACGAGCACCATTCACTGTACGGAACGATGATATCCCCAGCGTGTAAAGCACACAGTGCATTTGCAGGATGCAATGGAACCTGCAGAACTTCTTGAGGATTGTTTTCACTACTTATATGGCCATATTGCTTGTTTACATAGCCGTTCAACCAGAAATAAACTTCATCACTCAACACAATTTTACGATAAAAAAGTGGATCAACTTCAAGCTGTTTTAGGGCCCAATCAGCAAACAAGCGACGCTTATTCTGGTTGAATGGCTTGAGTTATTGAACCAGTTGGATCTTCTATGGGTGTAGATCAAGATCTTTACGCAAAATTTTCCATGTGATGGATGCACAGAGTTCAACTTTTTGTGAACGTCGATGAATAGATAAATCGGGATCATCATTAACACTATGACTTACAGCAGCTTACAGATATTTTCTTCTGTTCGTACAGTTCTTTGTCTTGTTGTTGTTGTTTCATCGAGTAGAGAAAATGTTGTCCGAAATATATCGATAGTTCGACGAGTAAGCTGCTCTGATGGACGATTATGTAAACCGTAAATTTCACGAATTGCTCTATAAGATTGGCGAAGAGAACACTGATTTTGAAAATAATTTTCAACGATTTGTAAATGTTGTTGCGGCGTTAGTCTTTCCATGATAATTTCTGCCTTCTGTCAAATCACAGTTATCCCTATCGAAAGTTCTATCACTCTACAAAATACACCCGATACTTAAAATTTTCATTTATTTTCATGACGTTATTCTAACTACCAAAATTTCACCTGTAAAATAACTATTGATCACATTCCATTCTAAACTTTCGGAAAAAGAATGTATCTTAGATAATTCTGTAGATTCATTTCAATTTATAAATAGAGAGATATTGATATGCATGTAAGTCCTAATAATATCATTAACGAACTATGTCGTAGAATATTAATTGTGTGAACAGAACATTCTAATTCATTTATGGTTGGTATTATTTTTAGAATACTTGAAAATTTTACTAGATAATAAAATATTCATTTCATTAGCATATAGCTGAACAATAAAGATTTTAAATTGAAGTTTGACTGAAGTTTTATGCTTGTGAGCTATGCATTCATTAACTTCGTAAAATTAACGACGACTTGAAAAGACGTGAAATTTTCTGCATTTGGAAATATTTAATCTGGCATATGATTGAACAATTAATGTTTTAGGATAATACGAATTTCAAGAACGAGACAACTGGAATTTTATGATTTCGGATCTATTCATCTGAAATCACATAAAGATAACCTAAAAGACATGGTAGAAAGCTCAGACATCAAGTTAGAAGCTTTTGCGCGCTGTCCATCCTGAAAATTTCATTTCAATTAGAGGTACCAAGAAATTTTAGAGTAACTAGGTCGTTTCGTTCAAAACGTAGCATTTTCACCTCCAGTCGTCCCCCGGATCTTTGGATAAGGAATACCAGGAAGGATCATGGGGCTATTTTCCTTCGTATGACATTTGGAAGGAAGACTACCTCATTGTATCACTCAATACGTTGTTGCCACATTTTTATTCATTTTATTTTTCCACATGCATACATTATTCATAAATTCTTAATTAATAACTTCAGTTCGTCACCTAAACTCAAGTTTGTGTGTAATCGAAATTTCTAGGTGCAAATATAAATAGTGTATCAATCTTCATTTTCCTCCTTATTGCTAAACGACCTATTCACAATAGTTAACAAAAGGCTTTACAGATTACAAAATAATAGCTGGAATTAATTCACAAGAACCTCTACAGATTTGAATCTAAATGAATCTCATGAAAATATTTAGAATTCAATTTTAAAACATGTCCTAAATACACTGTATCACTTTATAGACATATATATTATCATCACATGGGGTGGAAATTAACTAATAAAGAATCAAAAGAAATATAAAATAATGATAAAATCATTTAGACATCACTTCATACATATATAAATTTCGATTGGATATTAAAGAATCACAAGTTCCATCACCAAAACATGTCCAACATATAATTCAAAAACGGCCCTTTTTTATTTTCCTTTTTTGAAGAGTATATAGCACATTCTCCAGAGAAAGAACCTGATACATTCGGACCCAAAATCTCATCAGTAAGGAGTTATTTGAATAAACAAAGTAATCATTCAAAAATATATAACAATACCTTCTTTAACACAACACATTTCTGCAACAACTAACCAATTTTTGGGGTAGGCATGGCCTAAACGAAAATTAGGTTATATCACAGAAAAATACAATAAAAGAAGATACGACTTAGACTCTACATTAGATAACCGCTACGTGCATGTGATCTAATAAAAAAAAATTCTCAATTATTAAAGTATACAAATTGATGCAGTAATTTCAATTCTTTACAGAGGAAGAAAATTAAAAACCTAAAATAATTCAAGATATAAAAATAAATGCCGAAGACAGTTGAGACACAATAGAACAAGAAAACACCACTCATTCTCTCAATTTAGGAAAAAACTCTCATCACTTGAACCAATATAATTTCTCAATTTAATATTAAAGGATCTCCAACACTTCAAGTGGAAAATCTCCCTTGGTGTAAGACCATAAAACTTCGTTGTGTGATAGAAAACATTCCTTTGAGTAAATTTTTTTTGCAGAAAATAATTTCTAGGTATGTTGTGTTGATGATGGTATTTTCAATGATAACGTTTCCTCATCCACATAATTGACTGAGACACGTGAATTTTTCTAACAGAAAACACAATTACTTCCTCGTATAAAGATCTAGTCGAATATCAGCGATTCTTCGTCAGAATGACCCTAAGAATATTGTTCTGTACTTTTTCTAATGGATCCAAAGAACTCATATAGCTTAGTGAAGATTCAATACGAGCATTGTGAACATAGATTAGATATTTTCTATTTAATATGTGCCTCCACTTAGGAAACTTATAAACCAGTAATCTAAGTTTTTCAACTAAATTATTTAACTGTTCTTTCCAGCTGAAATGCTGATATAGCTGTTCTATTCCTGAAAATTTTTTTACACGAACAATGCAAAAAACCACTGCAAACACCAGCATGCGCCTTCAGAAAATCTCTGTTTGGCTGATTAAATCTTGTAACAGAAAAAGTCAGGAATTTTGTTTTTCCTCTGTTCAGGGCAGGAAGCTCTGACTTAACCAAATTGCACTGTCTTGATTCAGACGCCCCCCAGGCATTAGATCTTGTCATGATGGGGGTGCTTGCCTTGACTCGAATCGAATGAAACATCTTTTCTTGAGATTTGTATAGTTTCTTGAATTGACGGCTGAGTGGTGGAAATCAAGCCCCTTCGATGTGAGTTGCGTCCCAAGCGACCTGCAGAGCCAGGTTAGATAGTGTTTCGCTGCTACCATTCACGGTATAAGTTCTCGAGCTGAAGCCGAGAGTGGAATCCTAGTGGGTTCAACTCCATTGGAAGGATTCTCGCTTTACGAGATGATAAGACGCATCTTTATCACACAACCTACTTTCAGGCGTTGTGGAGACTACTTAGCGGTCACCTGGTGAAAGAGACATGCCAGTTACTACAAAGGTGGTACCTAATCCGTAGCTCATACTCCTTATCAAATGTTGGAATAAATATCCGCCGAATTAATTAATTCATTTCAAAAATTTTACCTAATACTCAATTTCATGCAACGTATTTGTAACAAAATCTGTTTTTGATGTTATCATCGGGTATCTCGCTACCACACAAGCAATGAAGCGCAAGTCGATGGAAGAATTATGATTTCCGTTCAGATGAGAACTCGCTCACTAACGCAATTAGCAATGATTCATAATCCATGCCTTCGATTGTATCGTAAATACATCTGCGTTCCCATAAAAATACAATTAAGGAATTCCCAACAACTCATCTAATCTAAATTGAAATTTGCTATGGGAAAAGATCACGGAATAACATGTTATAGATAAAAACAATTCGCATCAAGCTGGACAGATAGAAAAATTGCCAGGATGAACCTATAAAATATTCAATCCTCCTCTTGAAACATTCTTAATTGACACGCAAACCCCAACGAAGCTGGCCATAATGAAAAGTATGTTACGGGTACGTAAGAAGAGCCTACTGGATATTTTTCTGCGTGTTTTATTCAATATGGTAGTTCGGCATCGTAAATATAGAGAGGAAATGCACTGATTGCATGTAGGCCAATACCCACAGCAACCCTGTTCTGTCATGCTGCGGTTTGACATATAGGGGATTGGTTCCTACGTCGTAAATCTCTTAGTGGAATTGAGGTTTAACACGCGATTTATTTGTTTCAATATAGAAATAAAAAGGTTTTTCGATCATTTATAGGCCATTATTGACATCGTCGACATTCCATCGCTTCTCACGAAAACCATAAAGCACGATGTGCCCACTTTTGAAAAGAAAGATTAATGGTCAATTTAACTGATTGGATTTGAGGATGAACACTTAAGCGAATGAAGAGGCATACGCTTAAAGATACTCTGGGTTTTGTATCAGAACAAAATCGACTAAATGAACTACTTCTGCAAATTCTCATTGAAACTGACAAAACATTACAATTGTAATTTTCAATCAATATCTGCAATTTAAGAATCTTTGATTCTTAAATATTGATTGAAAATTTTTCTCAAAAAATATTCAGTATCAAATAAAGTTTGATGGCTTACGGTAGCTAATACAATACCTTTACACAATAATAATGAATTGTGAAGTGATCGAGTCTTTGCCAAACGATAGTAAATTCATGAATTCATTATTCTCTGAAATAATAATATTGTTTTTCATAGTCGCGACCAAATAAAAAATCCTATGTACAAAATTATTAAATCAGTAATGAAATTTTTATAATTTCATCATCATCATTTTAATTATTATTAATTAAAAGCCTCACGTTATGCATGCTAATTTATTATGAATTTGTTATTGACTTTTATAATTATTTTATTAATTAGAAAAGTCTTATAAAAGTTTTGTTTGATCACCTTTTTATGAGTTAATCTTATTATGGAATTAATTTTTTTCAAATTTTAGCATGAATACTTATTCGATACCAATAGTTAAGAGTTCACAGATTTAAAGTTCAGATTACTTTGCTTCAAAATATATATTTAAAAATTAAATTACCAGAAATTCAAATTGAACCCGGGTTCAATTAATCTGAACTATAAGTCTGTGAACTCTTAACTATTGGTAAGCTTATGTTCTACCTTATCTCAATTTTTTCTACCTTTTGGTAAGTTTATCATTCAATTAATCAATGTTCTTTTCAATATTGTCTTTTTTTCCTTAGGAATTTATACTGCATTCACGTTCAACTAATTTTTCTGGAAGGTTCCGAATTCACAGCCAACTTCGTTGATTTTCTTTTTAGCGTCCAAATTGTTTGATACTTGATTTACATTTGAATATTTCCATTAAACATTCAGGTAACGTATTTCTAGATTCAACTTCAATTCACAATAATGATGTCTTCTTTTTAGATTATGAAACTATATTTTAGAAGAGTAATTTGTTTTTAATCAGAGTGATATGGTCTCATTTCTGGAGTATTAGATACCAAATAACATATTGCCGGCCAATTCGTCTATAATTTTCTTGAAAAATTGAATTCCAAAGCTTAGTAGCATTTGTCAAAATTCTTTGAAATTGATGCTTTCAATGATTCTACAAGATTTAAACTATTTTTTAACTGACTTTCGATACCGGTTCTATATTAATTGGTTGAGTTAAAATACTCATTTTCATCTGAAGAGTTTTCCAAGTGTCAAAAGTTTATGAAGTTTCAACTTTTAATCCTTTTAACTTAAAAATTACTTCTTAGACTTAGACACTATGTTTCCTTTAATTAACTGAATTTGGATTAATTTTCCCCATTTTATTCTTGGCGAGTTAGATTTCATTTAGCTTGTTCATCTTCAATAATTTCACTGAAATTAATATAGAATTCATGACAATAACAAATCTTTTCATCGTTTTCTTTACCAATTTCAAAATAGATATCTAAATTCGAATTACTTCTGTTTCTTGCAACTTTGACAGTATTTATATTGAATAATTGTGAATCAAGTTTTTTCTTTGAGTTCTATTTAAAATTCTTCAACAAGCTTTCTGATTATTGATCATCGTTTAAAAGAATTTTCACTAGACTGGTAGTTATGTACTCCGAATATGCTTTTTCTTCCAAATTTTGGCTTGTGAGTATTTTTTATGAGTTAAATCATTAATATTTCTGTCAGAATTGATTCTTTTCAGTCGATTTTGATCTGATTACACTCTAACGAGTTAACTTATATACATCGGTGGGTCTTTTCCTTGGTATTTTTGTATTAGTATATATCTGGTGACTATTAGGACATTAAACTGTAGTCTTCTCCTCAATGTGCCGATCCATTGCGGATGTTGGCGATCATCATGACATGTCAACAGCAATCCAAAAGAGTTCTAATGTTGTTTTTCCGAACCAGGTTGTAAAATTCTTAAGCCACCATATCCGGCGTCTTCCCGGCCTTCTTCGTCCAAAGATTTTACCTTGTAATATTGTCTTTCCTTATTCCACATAACATGACACAGATATTCTAGTTTGCGAACTTTGATTGTATCCATTACTTCCAGGTCTTTCTTCGCTCCCCATAAAACTTCTAAGTTTGTTACCTTTGCTGTCCAAGGAATTTTTGATATTCTACTGCAATACAGAAACCTGGCAGAAGTTCGGACCACACTGATCATAAGGCACCTTAAAAGAAGAAAATGAAATAGATTACACCAGCGTGTGTCGGAAAAAACTCCATATGTTCTATATGAGTTAACAAAAACGAAGGGACGACTCAAGGTAATATCAATTATCCCTTGAGCTGTAGACTGATTGGAAAAGTGGGCAACACGTGCTTGCAAGATATCGGAAAACTTCCATTTCCTCTTCACGTCCCCGAGACCTCCATTTCACTCCCACTAAACGGCAACGTTCGTGCACGACAATAAATCCGACGATAAAGAAATTTTTACGATTTGGAAAGCAATTACCGGCCCATCTGACCATCTGATCCCCTATCTTCCATTAAATATGGCCACACGCGGTCGTGTTTTATCGGGTAGGACAACAGGGGGCAGCACGGATAATACGTACAGATATTCAGTGCTAAGTTATGGTCATCCGCTATCGTTGTGCGGTTTCGCCACTGATACTGGTCTTTATTTCCTACCCTGGCGATGATATTTATTGGGTTTGGTGATTAGGGCCAGTTGACCGCTGTGTAATTAAATAGCGGACAATAGAGGATGCCAATGTTAAATTCAGATAAGTCGGCGATTCCTTTGGTGACATGTGGTACTTGATGTTTCACGTGTTAATTGAAGGACTACAGAATCTGTGAAACGATTCGTTTCCTCTTGCCTAATTGAAAACATAACAGTGATATTGTCAAATATACGTGATTGGTTGAACATTTTTCAACGCGATATTCGGAAGGGTTTTCCAATAAGAGGTTTCATTTGAATAGCCCGCTGTCTGGGCAAGTGTCACTTTTGAAGCTGTCATCTTTTGCCTTAAGTAAAAACTACGCCACTAATAAGAATGGAACATGTAGTCCGTCTAGAAAGTATCTGCAATCTATTATTTTTCATAATTTTAATATACTTTTTTGAAACATTCCAAGACAAAAGTAATATGAAATAGGTTGTGCAGATAGTCAGCTATGGCCCCAAAGTTGCATGGCAACACTATTTGTCAATTATTATCGATTGTCAACAGGTATACAAATTATGAAATAATGTCGCAACTAGAAAAAAAAACAAGTAGAATATTTGTATTCTACCTTCTAGAAAAGGTTTTCGAAACGTTAAAAAATTAGTGCAGTTGACTGAACTGATGATTTAATCCATTATGATGTTGAATAAAATTCGGCTTAGGCTGTCTTCTTGTTTGTATTTTCATACTCAATTTATTTGTCGTTCTCCCATATGATTAGATTTCGGTGTTCAGTTTTTCGATGTTTTTTATTATCGTCTCTACGATGAAATAAACATCCACTGATTTCTCTTGAAAAATAATCGATTTTTTTATTAAAATGAAACATCTTATTGGAAAACTTTATATATCTTGCCTATAAGTGTGAATACCATTTCAGTATCAGTATTGGGCGCTTGTACCAAGTGTCTCCTTCTTTGAAAGCTTTGGTAATAAAATTATTGATTAAATTAATTTTTAATATTTTCTTTATACTTTTAGATCATCTGTGAAGACCGGTCAGAGATTTGAAGCTTGTGATGAATAAACATCAATTGTGTTTCAGCTTTTGTTGCTATGTCTCTACATCATCTTAGTTCTTAGGCAGAGTACTGTTAATTATTGATCCTACAATTGAATGTTGGCAAGATTACTCAGCTTCAAAATTTATTTTCTCATCAGGATGCCTATAACAAAAAAAAAATTCAAATACGAAAGGGGTGCTCAAACCATAGAACCATCGATACTCATTAGACATGGATGAAAATTTGCGACTAAATATTTTTCATGCATCCGACCAAACGATTGTAGACATTATGACTTTCTGAGAAAAACTTAGAAATGAAATAAGAAACAAATATTCTATCACGTTTTGATGAAAAGGTTCAGATTGACAACAGTCATTACTTTCTGTAGCTTGTTCTAGGAAACAGCGTGCTCATATCGATGTTTTTTTAGAGAAATAGAACTTTAGATAGAGATAACTGTGATTTGACAGAATGTAAAATCCATGTTGTTTTGACATTTCTGTTCAGTAAGCATTAACAAATTACCATAGAAAAACTCACGTCGCAACAACGTTTACAAATTGTTGAAATTTATTTTCAAAATCAGTGTTCTATTCGCCAAACTTATAGAGCACTTCGTGAAATTTATGGTTCACATAATCGTCCATCAGAGCAGCTTATTCGTAGAACTATCGATAGATTTCGGACATTATTATCTCTACTCGATGCAACAACAACGACAAGACAATAAAATATCGTTGCTGTTAGTCATAGTGTCAATGATGATCGAGATTTGTCTATTCGACGACGTTCACAACAAGTTGGACTCTGTGCATCCACCATATGGAAAATTTTGCATGAAGATCTTGGTCTAAACCCAAACAAGATCAAACTGGTTTGAGAACTAAAGCCACTTGACCATAATAAGCGTCGTTTGTTTGCTGATTGAGCCGTAAAACAGCTTGAAGTTGATCCACTTTTTTACCTTGAAATTGTGTTTAGTGATGAACCTCATTCCTGCTTGAACGGCTATATATAAACAAGCAAAATTGCCGTATATGGGGTGAAAACAATCCTCAAGAAGTTCTGCAGGAATCATTGCATCCTGAAAAATGCACTGTATGGTGTGCTTTACACGCTGGAGGCATCATGGGTCCATATTTATTTGAAAATGATGCTGGAACTAATGTTACAGTGTATTGCGCTCGTTACAGATCGGTGATCAATGATTATTTGTTTCAAAATTTGAAGGGTACCGACCCAGATGTGTTTTGGTTCCAACAATATGGTGCTACACCTCATGCTGCTACCGTAACAATTGATTTATTGAAGGAAAGATTTGGCGATAACATTATTTCGAGAAATGGCCCAATTAATTGGCCTAGAAGATCAAGCGACAAAGAACTGCACTGGATTATTTTCTTTGGGTTTATGTCAAGTCATTGGTTTATGCTGATAAAGCAGAAACAATAGTCGCTTTGGAAGCCAACATAATCGTGTTAATGATGAAATAAGGCCTGAAATACTCGAAAAAGTGGTCCAAAATTGGTCTGGTCGAATGCGGTTCCTCAGAGCTATTCGTACTGGACATTATGCCGGAAATTATTTTTAAATATCATAAAATTGTCTTTCAAATTAAAAAAAAATTTGGCTTCAATCTTAATTTAAATGTGTTTTGTTTCAATTTAAAGTTGTATCATTCTAAAAAAAACACCCGATAGGTCTGTTATTTCCGAATTTCAAGCCAAAACTAGTCTGAAAGAACTGAACTGAACTTGCTGATGAAGAAAGGCCTTGGTCAAAAGAAAATCTGTCCCCAAACACTCTAACTTTTTAACGAAAAGAGTAAGAGACTTTGAAACTTTCAATCCTTAATATCACGGTAAAGTTCATTAAAATGCTAAATCCGTTCAATGATTCCGCAGTTATTAATATTTGAATTTATTGTACAGATGTATGGGTAGGCATCTAAGAATCGCTTTCTTATAACTTTTTTTATAGAATCGAATATGATTAGAAAAATTGCATTCAATAATGGATATAGTCCACTTACAATAGATAAAATTTCAAACAAAAAACAAGCAAAAATAGGATTGAATTTAGTTTACCCTATTACAAAAGATTTGACTTAAAGATACATTTCGTTTCCTTACGTGAATAGAATATAAGATAATATTGCTAAGTATTTTGAAACAAAATTTGTCTCGAATGTAGCTTCAGAGCTTCAGAGATCGAACAAATAAAGACAATAAATCTGGAGCCTATAAGATGACTTGTAGTGATTGCCATATGGTATATTGGTCAAACAGAAAGATCCTTCAAGAAAAGAGTTCAAGAACATAAGCGTAGTAAGACGTCAGACATCTCACCTTCAACATATGCCAGTCATTTGAAAGAATTTGGATTACAACAATAACTATGAAATTATCCATAATGAAAATGAAAGTAGCAGACTCACGCTTTTGGAAGCAGCAGAAATTAGTTGGTACAAGAATCTTGAAATACCTCTCAACGATCAAATAAATGTTAGAAGATGCCCATTGTTGAAAATTTTCACGATAATTGGCCCTAATATATTTTATGATTATTTATATCACTTTTTTTCGCATATTTATATTTATCGGAATTTCTGTCAATTGATGATTATTTGTATACTTTTTTAGATATAATAAAATAGAAAAAGGCTTTTCACTTGATAGAAGAAATATAACAAAATTTGAATATCAAAACAGATTTAATCTGTCAGTCTTCTACAATTTTAATTCCAAAAAATTTTTATTTAAGAAACTTTTAGAATTAAATTCATGTCTAAATAAGCACCGCTTATATTTAATAGACGTTTATAATCAAAACTCAATATACAATGTCAAATGGAATAAATGAACCAACGAATATAAAAAGAGTCATTTAAAATTAATAAATAAATATTTGAAGGAGACAAAATTTTCTTTCTGATCTTACCATTATGAACACCAATTCTTTTCAAAAACATAAAACACATTTCAAGGACATCTCAAAAAATATAATTTATTTGAAATATTCAATATATTTAAATATTCAAATAAGTTAATTCAAAAACTCTCAAAACATGCACTATATCTTCAAAAAACAATTAGAATTCGGATAATCTCTTCATCGGCCGTAGATAATATTTAAAATATCAAAATCAACTAACAATCAGTATATCTTACCTTAAAGTGTAACCGGAACTTGCTTAAACATACTAACTTCAAAAATCCAGATAGTCTATGTTCGTCACAAAATCACAGAAAACTGTAAGGTTTTCTTTAAACCATTGACATTCCATAATGAGATTTATTCAAGCCTAAATATAATTAATTATATATTATGTATAAAATGAAAAAGAAAAAGACTTTTTACTTGATAGAAGAAATATAACAAAATTTGAATATCAAAACAGATTTAATCTGTCAATCTTCTACAATTTTAATTAGAAAAAAATCGGAATTCTAATTGTTTTTTGAAGATATAGTGCATGTTTTGAGAGATTTTTGAATTAATTTATTTGAATTTTTAAATATATTAAATATTTCAAATAAATTATATGTTTTGAGAAGTCCTTAAGTTGTTTTTCATGCTTTTGAAAAAGAATTGGTGTTCATAATGGTAAGATCAGAAACTGAATTCTGTCTCCTTTAAATATTCATTTATTAATTTTAAATGACCCTTTTTATATTCGTTGGTTTATTTATTCCATTTGACATTGTATATTGAGTTTTGATTATAAAAGTCTATAGAATATGAGCGGTGCTTATTAGACAAGTTTTTTGAATAAAAATTTTTTTGAAATTAAAATTGTAGAAGACTGACAGATTAAATCTGTTTTGGATTTCAAACTTTTTGCATATGTTTTCTCTATATATTTCCGAAAATTGTTAGTTTTACCGCCTCTTTTTTCAAGTTTTAAGGTATGTAAGGAGTGAATGTGTAATTATAAGAGTTAATTCAAAACATAAATTCGATCAAGCAATTGTCTTTAACTAAATGAATGACCGATTCAATGAAAAAAAATTAAATTTGTTTATTCCATTCGTAATCAACAAGGTATACCTTATCCTATACTTTTTGTTGAATTATGTCTATCTTTACTTAATGGAAACTAATAAAATATCATTTTAGATTATTCCAATTTTTTTTTACTCAAGTATAACAATTTTTTCGCTACAAAGTTGCTTCTTTGGTTATTGCATTCTGACAAACTGTAGTATTGAAAAATGAAATGACAACAGAATTTTAAAATACAACCAAAATCAACATGTATCAATAATTTATACAGCAACAGTCATAAATTTGGCAGAACTAAATTTCGAGATAAAAAGCCTCAGCAATTAAACGTCGAAAAATTTTCTGTAAGATATGAATCCGTTTATGATATAATATGCCAGATTTTTGTGCTGCATAAATTTTTTTCACTTCCTTCATTCTACGCTTTGATCTTCTTCCAGTTGTAGTTACGCAAAAGCATCATTATAGAGAAATAATGGTTTCTTCAAGACTTATTTCGAAGGTTCTTTCGACTATAATAAACCACAGGAAAGGTGTGTATTCAGTGAGTATCCCAATTAATTCCAATTGCTTTCAAGTCACGATTTTTGTTGGAATAGCGGGCGGTGCAGCCTTCATTCCGACGTTCTACAAGTATTTTGTGGTCAGAAGTACCAACAGGTAGACTTTAACCTATAAAACTTCCATGGATTTCGTTTCATTACGGTGAGTAATAATCGATTGTGCGATCAACGATAAAGTTAAAGAGAGAGAGTTGAACTTCTTCGTCCGCTTCTTTAATTTATTCTGGTTCCAATCAGACAACATAAAGAAGCAAAATTTTATAACAGTCTCTGGTGCGACCAACTGAAGAATTTTTATCTGTTCATTATGAACATAAGCTAATATTGTGAATATATAAGGTTGGCGAAAAAGAAATCCGATATTTTTTCGGTAGATTGCTGTGGAGTATCGATCAAACAATTTCAGATTTATGCTCGTTGTCAAGGTGACATTTCACACTATTCTGTTTTTTGTTTGGTCCATTCAGTTGTGACTTACAGGGTGTTAAAAATGGCTTTTAGCAAAGAGAAAATACGATACATTTCACAGTTTTTCTTCGATTAAAGGCGAAAATGCAAGCCAGGTGGCTGAAAATTACAAGGGTGTTTATGTTCCCGATACAGTAACAGCTAATAACGTGCAATTCTTATTTCATCGATATCGGTATTTCGAGTAATTTTTATGTTGAAGACGCATTGGCAGGCCCGTCGTCGAAAATGTCTTTAATATCACAGAAATAATCGAAGTCATCGGCTTGTTAGTAGCCGTAGCGTCGCCTGGGAACTAAAGATTTACCATAAAACAGTTTTAAGCCGTTTGCTCAAAGCTGTATTCAAAGAAAGCTCGATATGTAGGCGCCAAACCAATTAATACCACAAAACATAAACGATCGAATATCCATCTGCGAAGCCTTGGACAAATGGAATGGGTCGCATACGACAATATTGTACGAAAACGACATGGTCAAGATAGATGTATCTACGGAGCGTTTTCATACTTTATGTACCATCTAGCACTTTTCTCTGAAAAGCCCTTATAGCAGACACACCTTCCATGACCAAGAGCGACTCGTACTTGTCACCTAAAGTTTCGAAGAAATGATAGCGTACGCTACCCAACTGACGCGGTTAAGATAAAGAGATATGTCCACTGATCAGTATTCCAATTCTTCAGCGAAAATCTATACATATGTGCCTTGCATTGAAGATGTTTTCTGAATTTATTTGCATCATAAGGATGAATTTACTCAACAATATTATGGATGCCTGCTGTGACAGACAACGTGAGGAAGATGTCAACAATACCTCCGTGATTTAGAAGGAGTCCATCAACAAGAATGAGATCAACCGGTGATCATTTCTTCTGTTCAATATAGTTCTGCCAAAAGAATATTAAATCAATGGTTTCATGAAAGGTGTTTTCATGAAAAATTCTGCACTATAAGGAGAATTGAGATTTTATTTCTATTTCTCTTTTCACCATAATACACTTAAAAAAATTCCCTCGAGGATATGCCTAATCTTCAGATTTGCACTAATAGGATTTCTGAATGATGAAAAAAACAGAGTTTATTGAAAACATAAGCGTTCAGTCATTTCATAAAATCTAATTCCGAATTATTTGTCATATATATATATATATATATATATATATACTTGATAGAAGCTATTCAAAAAAAAAATATATATATATATATATATATATATATATATATATATATATATATATATATGATCTGAATAGCTTTTATCCAGTACGGCTCGAATGTTAATTGATTCATTCCATTACTATTATCGGCCAATCTTTGAGCATTTGACGATTCTTCGTTGTTTATTATGGGATATTTTCCATAGCATTTCTGAGCGAACAACTTTGCAGCCAAGAATACTTGTGTAATTCTTACAGGTCAATAATCTCCGTTTTAAACTAATCAACTTTTGGTACAAATATAAAAAGTGTACATATGAATGTGCTCTTGAAATCAAAACAAAATATATATTTCCTTAATTTTTCCTCAAAATCCACATTATTACAATAACATCGCTGGATATGCAACTTGAACAATTCATTATTGATTACGCACAAGGAGTCTAATTAATATTATTTTGGAAATAATCTTTTATTGGTTGAAATGGAGATTATTATTAAGTTCCATCTTGGAGAATTTTTATCCTTAATCAAACCTAATTTTAAGCATTCAATTGGGAACACAAATACACAATCAGTTTTCGTGACCGATGTCGATACTTTTTTATTTATCCATTGTTTCATCTGGAACAACCTCATTTTTAAGTGTCATCATTAGGCTTTCTTCTCAGTATCTGTCATTTCGCTTAAGTATAAACAACATAGTTTCTTTGTGCTCTGCAAATGTCAACTTTCGACCGATTAATGTCGAACGGTGTTTTTCTTAATTACTCCGATACGAAGAAAAAGCTGCCGAAAGTAATCGTACTTTAGTGGATGTTTATGCTGACCATGCCATAGCTGAACGAACGTGTCAGGTGTGGGTGCCCCATTCAAAAGTGGCATTTTTGATCTGGAAGACGTAGAACGACCCGCAGTGCCATTGAAGATGAGGAATTAGAGGTGATGGTCGATGAAGATCCATCACAAATAGAAGAATAACTCGTAAAAATACTTGGAGTCATGCTACCAGTCATTTTCCATCGTTTAAATCAATAGAAAAGATCCGAAAGGTAAAAAATTGGGTGCCAGATGAACTGTAGCCAAGAGACGCCGAACACCATTTTTTTACGTGTGAACAACTTCTCCAACAGCAAAATAGAAAGGTTTTTTTTGCATCGAATTGTGAACAGCGGCAAAAAGTAGGTCCATTACGATAATCTAAAACTTTGGGCAACGTATGGATGCCTTATCATCAATTGACATGGCGAGAGGATCATGATGTGTATGGTACGAGCAGCTGGGTGTGGAGTATTATGAGTTGCAACAATTGAACAAAAGAATCACAGGGGAGGCCTACCGACAGAAATTGATGCGTTTGAGCTGAGAATTGCGAGAAAAGTGGCCGCACTACGCCGACAGACATGAGAAAGTTATTGATAATGCATAACAATACACGGCCAAATATTTCGTCGCCCGTTAAAACGTATTCAGAAACACTCAAATGGAAAGTCTTACCTCACCCTCCTTCTGATTACCATATCTCTTCCGCTTAATGCAACATGGCCTAGCTGACTAGAAATTCTCCAATTACGATGAAGTCAAAAAATGGAATTATACATAGATAGCGACCAAGGAAGCGGTCTTTTTTTCGCGATGGGATTCGTTAACTGCTTGAAAAATCGGAAAAAGTAATGACTAGCGACGGACAATACTTTAAACTATGACATAACCAATTTCTCATAATAAATCTTGAATTTTCGACAAAAAAACAGCACGAACTCATTTGTTCTCCTGATAACAGCTTATCCATTTCGTGGTCCGAATTTCACAGCCCTGCTTCAATGACATATGACGAACTGAACTGTGATACGGAGCCTCATGGGTTTAGTTGAAGGTTAGCCATTTAACATTATCGTTCATCTACTGCTGAACGTGTGAAAATTGTGAAAACTTATTTCAAAAGATTGATTCTGTAGTAATTACGTTTCGTGCATTTCGGGCAGATTATGGTCTACATAATCTTCCACAGTAAAAAAATTCTAAGAGGCTGGAGCTGAACTGTTGCCCTAAGGCCCATACATCATCGAAATGCACGCTCGGCGGAAAATATTTCTACTGTATGTGAAAGTGTTGAAGAGGATCCAAATTTATCAATTCATCGGCGCATAACATTTAGATCTCTCTTAGGATACGCTATGGCGTATTTTGCATCTAGATTTGCATCTCCATCCTTATGAGGTTCAGTTGATACAAGAACTGAAACCAGCTGACCATAGAATGCGTAGAACATATGCCGATTGGGTACTTGAACAACAACGTTTGGATGACGATTTATCACTTCGATTTTCTTCAGCGACGAAGCACATTTTTCACTATGACTATGTAAACAATCAAACTTGTTGCATCTGGGGCAATGAAAATCCTCATGTTACTGCTGAGAGACCATTACTTCCAAAATAGTCACTGTATTGCGCAATTTGGTCTGGTGTAGTGATTGGCCCGTACTTCTTTGAAAATTAAGAAGGTGTCATACAATCAATTCTCATTGCTACAGCCTAATGATTACCAATCTTTTTTCGCCTGAAATTAATGACATGAAATGAGAAGAGATGTGGTTACAAGCAAGATGGTGTAACAAGCCACACAACACGTCCCATTTGGGCTTTATTGGAAGAAAAATTCCCAGGACTCGTTTCGGTGATGTGATTTGGCCGCCAAGATCTTATGATTTATCGCCTTTGGATTTTTTCGTGGGCTTATGCGGAGAATCGTGATTATGCCGATAATTCAGATCAAATCAGACTACTGACGATCTGAAAAGCAACATCCTTCAAGTTATTTGTGAGATATTGCCCGAAAAGTGCCGCCGAGTCATCGAAAATTACCTCACAAGGATATAATCCTGTACGAGATCACACGGAGTACATTTTAATAATGTTGTATTCCACACATAATGGCAAGGTCCAAGCATTATACAGAAATGAAATTTTGATCCATATTCTTAATGAAAGGGCGTTTTATTTACTTTTACTTTTGAAAGCGCAAAATGGATAACCCAGTACATGTTAGCGATGTCGAAAATCTCCAAATTAATCCCAAATAATACTATGTGAATATGAAAGTGTTAGAATAAGTTGAAATCAAGGAAATGTGACGATAATGCAATGTAAGATACTTTCCTCCATGATGTAATTAAAATTACTTTACTAAGTATCAACTGCAAATAATATAATTAATTTTATGCCGAACAAGTTGAAGAAACATTGTAGGAAAAAACGATCTAGTGAGTTATTCTTTCTTCCTTGAATATGGAGTGAATGTTTAATGAATTCAATTCAAAACGATTTGTCAAAAATACACCACCTTGTGATGGAGCTGAATCTGTAAACGGTAAATTCTCCAACCATCATTTTGCAACCCATTTATGAGTAGTTTTTGGTTCAAAGGTTTATTCCTAAATTGAGTAACCTCTTATTTTCAAAAACCCAATATAATTGGAAGACATCATTCATTCCAGATGTATATCACAGTTAGTTTTCCCAAGACAACCAGGTATTCTAGGAGTGATCAGCGCAGTAAATAATTCACTAGAATGACTACAAGAATAATTCGAGTTCAGAACAGACAAAACGCTGCGGGTCTGAAAATTTAAATTGAGGATAGTTTCGTGACTTCCTCTGCTGTTTATACAACCAGAAATTACCCAACCTTTTGTTCACTAAATTGCTGAATAAATCGGAATCACAAAAGCTCACGGTCAAACAATGCCACACAGAGCCAGTGTCCAAGATCGCACCAGTCTTGTACATCGAGAATGAAAATTGCTTCCATTAAAAATCCTGAAGACCATCTCCAACGATTCATCACGGTCAGTATGGTGCAACTACGGAGCGGGAAAAAATAATTATTGAACACGTATATACCCACGGGAGTAGGAATTGTCATTATCCTTGGTTATGTGTATTATTACTAGAGAAAAAATTTTTACATAGTCGTTTTAATTGCTGGAAGGATTTTAGACGTCCCAAAGTATTTGATAGCGTCTGCTCAAGGAATTGCCTTCAACATTCTTTTTGATACAATGTCTAGATAGGCGAATTTGCGATACTGCAATATGCTCTGAGTATTTCTTGTCAGCGCTGTTGTTTTCCCCGATGACTAAAAATAATTCATACTAATGGGCACAGAAAGATTCTTTGGATTGATAAATTGAAAGAAATCTGTAGATTGGACGTAATGATTGAGTAAATATGAAAGTATTGTTACGGAATTTATTAATGATAAATTTTTAAATTTATATGATTTAAAGTAAAGCACTTTATTTACGCTAATATTCATTGTTTACATATAATAACTTTTGACTTGATCAGGTAAGTATGGTAACAGACTACTTTTATCAAATCGGTCTCCTTAAATACAAGTCTGAGCAAAATGAAACGTGATAACTAGAAGGTTTGTTTTGGGAATTTTCAGAATTTATTCAAAAAGGTTCAATAACGGGGATCAGTTCAAATCTGCCTGGTCGTTAAGTGAAATGTGTTTTTCATTATGCCGGTTTATTTCTAGTGCTTCTGAAAGGTCCAGTCTATTGTATTTGTTCTAGATATGGAGAACTTTGAACTTATGGTTAAAATCATGACCTGATTAGGTATACCGCAGGTATACCTTTATACTCCCGATCTCTTGTTTTTATTAACGATATCTTTATTATTTTTTATTGGTTTACCTGAAGAATTTATGGTTGGAAACTTAAATGCAGAGGGATGGGAATAGACCTTGGGGAGATGTGTCTGTATACATTACAGTTTGCAGACAACCAGGTTATCATGGCCAATGATAAAGACGATATAGTGTATATGGCTAGAAAATTACAAGAAGAGTATCGACGATAGGGCTCAGAAATAAATATAAAAAAGACGAAATACCTTCCCATAGGAACTCCCGAATATCCAACTAGAACATAATGAGAAAACTACAGCATAAAACGAATATACCTACCTAGGAGTTGTCATCGATAGTACAGGGAAAGACGATAGTGGAATAAAGAAAAGGGTAACACAGGCTAGAAGAACGTTTGGTAGCCCTAACGGAATACTCTGGTCTCAACAAACAGGAAAGCTATTTGAATATTTGAATATTTACAGATATATTCTGTTAGCCTTCTACATATTTAATTTAAAAAAATTATATTTGATATTATTACTAATATATTATAATATTCAATATATAAGCACCACTTATATCAAACGACATATAAAATAAACACTCATTATAAGACATCCAAATGATATAAAAAAATCCAGTAAATATAAATTGTTAACAAAAATCCTACAAAGTAAATATTTTGAGTAGACAAAATTTTGTTTCTGCTCATCACTCTTATGAAAACAGATATCTTTCAAAAATGTTTAACATAATCTTAAGAATTTCATCATAAAACTATCTTACTTAGAATATTCGATATTATTGGATATCTAACTAAGTTACTTGTTAGAAAATCTCAAGATATGTAAAAACATTACTAAGAAACAAGAGACTTTACTCGTCAGTACCCAATCATATTCACTAAAATATAATATCAATCAACAAACAAATATACTTACCTTCAACAATCCAGAAAGTGTCTTGGCAAATGAATACTGAACATTTAAATGCAGTCCAGTGTTGTCTCAAATAAATAATTCTGTGGTTTACCATTGATCTTAAAGATTGAAAGGCAATGTAACGGCCTCTGTTATAGCACAAGGAACATCTGTACAAAGAATGTTAAGGAAACCAAATAATTATATATTATGAATAAAATAAAATAAATGGAGGTTTATACTTGATAGATAATTTTATATACCTTCTATCAAGTATAAACCTCCATTTATTTTATTTTATTCATAATATATAATTATTTGGTTTCATTAACATTCTTTATGCAGATGTTCCTTGTGCTGTAACAGCAATGTTAAATTGCCTTTCAATCTTTAAGATCAATGGTAAGCCACAGAACTATTTATTTGAGTCAACATTGGGTTTAACTTCCAATCATATACAATGAATTTTCGTCAAGTAGAGAGTGAAATAGTGAAAAATTTTAAATATATTACGAATTTGGTTTGCTTCGCTTTGGAAGACAATTGTTATGGGTTTCCCTAAAGAAATCTGGATAATTTCTTACTCAATAACGTTTTGTGTGCTACTTCCTTTTATAACTTCTCGAAAAAGAGAATTTTTCAAAACTTACAAGAATTTGTCAAAATTCTTGTAATCTTATATTTCATTTTTGTTAAACTTACTAATATATACTTATATTCACTTCCAATCTGAACGTAGGTGAAATGAAATCATAAAACATAACTCCTTTCGAGGATTGCTATTGTTCTTCTCTCAAATATGGGGTAAAATATCTAGATATTATCTTCATTAGTTCTTACCTATAATCACGAAATAGAACAGCGGTTTTATAAAACGATATTCAACATAGAACATTTAGTTTTTGCGACAGCACTTCATTAGTTTCATTCCGACCGAGACTGTAGGATACGGTCGCAAAAAAGCCACGAAATACAGAAAATAACGTTAATACGAAAACATTATGAAGCATAGGGAACAGACAATACCATGCAATTATTTTCGTATTATTATCTTCGTGAAGCACGCATGCATTTATGTAATTACAATGGCGATAGTTACATCTAGAAATGCAGCACTTAATTCGAAGAATCTGGAGGGAAACAGTGTACTCTTACTCCCACAAATATTTATTTTCGTTCTCATTTTCCGATGATAATTATCACTCTGTATCGTTTTAACATAGTAACTGTGGTCTGAATCTATCGTATTTTTTTATTCGAGTAGTCCTAATATAAAAGAAGAGTTGTGAATAGATTAAATATCACACAGATTAATTCTGATAAGCTAACAACACATTTTAATTTCATGAAAATTTTTTCAAAAACTTTTTGAAATAAAATAAAATAAATGTTTTAGAAAACACAGTATCAAGTTTATGTACATATAGAATTAACACTCATTATACAGCATCAAAAGGAATACAAGAATCTAAGGAAAAGATAGAATATTATTTGAATTATTGAATAAATACTTGAAGGATACAGACGCTTGTTTCATAACCAAATTCCTCTCCAAAAATGTACAACATGACTTCAAGAATTTCTTCGAAAATAACTCTCTTTCTATAAGTTCCTTCACAAAAACTCTCCAAAACCAGATCTTCAAAAAGACCATTTGGAATTCTCGTCGATAATAGCTGGCCAAAAATAAGAAAACATATGGGTGATCAATTTGAAAAACTGAAGTTACACTCAATATCTTGTCTACTTTGTATATATTCTATTTTGTGAAATCATTTTGAAAAAATTCAGTTGATTTCGAACTTTTGTGAATAACTTTTTTTGTATCTCTAATTGTAGCAAATAGTGTTACAAATGGAATATCCTTTACAAGTGAAAAATCCTGTACAGAGATAATAATTTTAGAACATTTATCACACAGTTTCCGTCAAACGTACGTATCTGATGAAAATGTCTGAAACAAGAGATGTCTGAAAAACACATATATTGTTGTATGAAGACTTATCTCGTAGAATTATGCACCTACACTAATGCGGCACTAACAGCGGGCGTGTTCTTGCAACCACTACCAAGGTTTTTAATTTTCATCTCTTGTTCAACATGGGTATCTCATTTACATTCACAGCGAGTACGATATCACGACACACTTCAACAAAATACTCGGCAAGAAGCTATGGGTTATTATTTCGAATTGAATTAAAGGTATCTTCTTCATTAGGTGAAAAGAAGACGTTAAGTGGTCGTAAATAAGAATTGGACAGCGCATCGGTGAGTTTTTCGAGGACAATCACGGATAATATGAATGGTTTAAGATGAAATGATAAAAACTAATTAGATTTTGTGTCAAATTTACTTTCTAAATTTAAAGCGATGTCAACGCTGCGTACTTCATGGAAAACTTGTCAGGTATAGACATTGATATGTAGCGTACGTTTAAAATTTTCAAATTTGAGTGTGTCTGTTCCTTATCAGGATCAAACACTTTTTTTTCAAATTCGTATACGAAAACAGTAAGAAATTGCGGTAAAATAAATTGGATACAGAGCAATTATCCTGATGAAACCACTAATATGAAATATTTTTTGTATCGGGTGTTCTTTTAGAGTGATAGAACTTTCGATAGAGATAACTGTTATTCGACAGAAGGTAGAAGTCATGTTGTATTGACAATTCTGTTCAGTAAGCACTGACAAATCATCATGGAAAGACTCACGCCGCAACAACGTTTACAAATTGTTGAAATTTATTTTCAAAATCAGTGTTCTATTCACCAAACTTATAGAGCACTTCGTGAAATTTATGGTTTACATAATCGTCCGTCAGAGCAACTTATTCGTAGAATTATCGATAGATTTCGGACAACACTTTCTCTACTGGATGCAACAACAACGACAAGACAAAGAACTGTTCGTACAGAATAAAATATCGTTGCTGTAAGTCGTAGTGTTGATGATAATCCAGATTTGTCTATTCGTCGACGTTCACGACAAGTTAGACTCTGTGCATCCACCACATGGAAAATTTTGCGTAAAGATCTTGGTCTGCACCCAACAAAATCCGACTGGTACAAGAACTAAAGCCACTTGTCCATAATAAGCGTCGTTTGTTTGCTGATTGGGCCCTAAACCAGCTTGAAGTTGATCCACTTTTTTGTCGTAAAATTGTATTTATTGATAAAGCTCATTTCTGGTTGAACGGCTATGTAAACAAGCAAAATTGCGGCAATATGGAGTGAAAACAATTCTCAGAAAGTTTTGCAGGTTCCATTGCAACCTGAAAAATGCACTGTATGGTGTTTTACACGCTGGAGGCATCATAGGTCCATATTTCTTTGAAAACGATGCTGGAGATAATGTTACAGTGAATGGTGCTCGTTACAAATCGACTATCAATGATTATTTGTTTCAAAAGTTGAATGGTATCGACCCAGAAGTGTTTTGATTCCAACAAGATGGTGCTACACCTCATGCTACTACCGGAACAATTGATTTATTGAAAGAAACATTTGGCGATAACATTATTCCGAGAAATGGTCCAGTTAATTGGTCTCCAAGATCATGCGACATAACTCCACTGGAAATTTTTTCTTTGGGATTATGTCAGGTCATTGGTTTATGCTGATAAACCAGAAACAATTGACGCTTTCTGATGAAGTCTTTCTAGCAAAGACGAAACGTACGTCAATACCAAAAATAAAGTAGAAAATGTAAACAAGTGTTTTATTTTATAATGACAATTAAATATTTTTTATTGTTTATTGAAATTAAATTGAAAATAGGTTTAAATTTTTGAAATTCACATATCTGAATCCAACCTTCAATGTCTCATGATATAAACAAAATTAAAATTCAAAATTAATACAATATAATTTCAGCATTTTCTGGTACCTCAAGTAAAAACATACACATTTAGAATTCAAAAACTGGTCACTATTAAAAATTCATATCATTAGGTATATGAGGTATGAGAATATGTTTCCTTTTAAAACTGTAGTTAGCATTCAAGTCGCACAATATTGTCATTATAAAATAAAACACTTGTTTACATTTTCTACTTTATTTTTGGTATTGACGTACGTTTCGTCTTTGCTAGAAAGACTTCATCAGAATACGTATTCTGATGAAGTCTTTCTAGCAAAGACGAAACGTACGTCAATACCAAAAATAAAGTAGAAAATGTAAAGAAGTGTTTTATTTTATAATGACAATTACAACTGATTTCTACCAAGCAACGGCCCAATCTATCATAAATCGTACAATATTATTAATCCTATATATAAATCCTTGCTCTATTTTTAATTTTCTCGCAGTTGTAGCTGCATATTAACATTTTATTAAATAAAGTTACATACAGTCACATACAGTTTCAGAGTTTCAGTTTCACCGGCTATCTAGTTACAAATGGGCGCCATCTTCTTCAAGCAGGATGTCAATGTAATAAATTGAACTCAGGGTGTGGGAGATTGTAATTTTAAAGAAGGATTTACAGCCACTTAAATGATTTACTGAATTATTATTATTTTCATTATTTACAAATCAAAAGAGTAGAAGTTTTCACCCATAAACTCAAAACTATTATACAAAATAAAAAAATGGAATGCCTAAACAACTGAAATTAACAAAGAAACCCGCTCATATTCACAGCTACATTAGTTGAGTTAGAGATGATTCTGGGCTCAAATGAACTGGTCGAGTCGGTTTTTGAAAGAATTTGCACAAACAAACACCATGCGGCACCCCATTCCATCCGCCGAAAATTCTGTTGGAAAGAAAAGTTTGACTCTGTGTGGTCTCCTTCGCCAGTTTGAAGGCATGGTCACGGAGTTGGGTGCTGTTTCTCATGTAAAGGAGATCCGGATTCACACCAAAAAACCCATGCGGAGCTCGATAAGTCACAATAAGATCACCTCTTTCTCGTCGATCCCTAAAAGTTTGCATATTCAGTAAGTCTTATCCTCATAAAGGAAATCCTTTTATTTCAACGCTGTGCAGACTCGAGGAGAAGTTGATTGCTCCTGAGAGAAGGGCATCACTCCAGATCAGCATATTCCATCAAATGATGCACATAGCTGTAATAAAGTGATCGACACGATGCGAGGCTGCAACCCCTAAATAATCACTGAATCATGTTGGTTATGGCCTTTGCTGCCATAACCGCCACGTAGTGAGACCAGCTCAAATCATAGGACACTATGATGTCCAGATCATTATAGTGGTCAACTGAAGTCAAGCAGTGACCATCGACTTCATATTGGGAGTTGGAATTATTTCTGCCTAGGTGTGAAACGTAGCATTTGTTGGTATTTAATGGCAAAAACCATTTTCAATACCACTCCTCCACAGCCCATAAATCGTCCTGAAGGGTCCTCGCATTCGATGTATAGCTATATATCTTCGTGTCGTCTGCAAAAGGTGCGCATGGAGATTTCAGTAGTCGAGGCAGATCAGACGTATAAAACAAGAAGAGAATGGGATCCAGAACTGATCCCTGCGGGACGCCACTGAACACGAAATTATTCGCAGATGAATGAACGCATTACAATTTGTATGGTCAATAGAAAGGGAAAGACAGAATGATTGTGTGCTGTTTAGAACAGGCTCACTATCGCAATGTTGGCTATAATATAGGATGATATTTTATAACTTCAAATCACACAATGCATTAACAATATACAGTAAGCAAATAATATAAAAAGGGGCCAAATATCTCTTCACATAAATTTGTACAATAATTAAGAATCAATCAATTACCCAATAGCTGCTATATATCATCTGGACTTCAATGTATTGGTCTAAAGTCGAAAATACTTTAACCTAGTGCAGTCCTTGATGTTGAATTGTCAAATGATCAAATCTCAAAAACAACCTTTTACTGCTTGAATTACACCAATCCAACAAGCTGATGGTCTACTTATATACGATGTGTTGGGATCCTTCCTATTCACTGATGGGGGTCCAAAGCTTTATCTTGAAAATCTAAAGCTCCTTTTGTTCAGAGCATGTCGTCAAATAAGTATTATCAAAAAAAAAAATAGCTCGAATGTTATCAAAAATTAACAAAGTAACAGCTTTCACACCCTCCCATAAAATTTCTAATCTCTTTTTTAATCCGAAAGACAAAGAGAACCGACTGAATAATTCTGGAGTCTATAAATTAAGTTGTCAAGAGTGTAATAGTGTGTATATAGGTCAAACGGGCCGACCTTTCCATAAAAGGTACAAAGAGCATGAATCTGCTTTTAGGAACCGGAAGAATAATTCCAATTTTGCGAACCATTTCTTCACTACAGATCACACCTTCACAGAATTGAACAACCTTGTTATCTTGCACGTGGAAGCGAAAGGGAAAAAACTTGACATCCTGGAATCCATAGAAATTGAAAAATATAAAAAGCACGTACCAATAATAAAACTACTTAACGAACAGACGGAACTTTGGAAAACCCCTCTCTTCGAAGCTCTGCCGAAGCCTACAATCCCCATATATAATAGTTGAGATCCAATTTGTTCGTTCAGTTTGAAAATGTAGTAAACACTACGAAACTCGAGTCACTGTATATCAGTTATAATAAAAAGTGATAGGAAACAAAGTAATTCCTTATTTCATTCCATTAAAATGAACTATCACAAAGTAACGAACTACTCCATCCAATATTTGAAATAAGTAACAGTTTTCAATTCATTCATTGGAAATGTTACGAAAGTAAAAGAAGTTTGCCTCTGGGTTAATCCGAAAATATTGACTTTAATGGCACAATGTAACTCTAAAACCGAAATCTAAGGCACCAATAATTTCTCCAGGTATAAACGATAATTCGAATAATGCAAAAAAGTCCGGCAATCCAACTTTTAACTGCACCAAGTTATCAAGGTTCAGATTCAACTAAGAAGTTCAAAATGGACGTCGATATTATCGATAAGAACACCGTGATTTCGCAGTAATTCGACGCAAGCCCAACTCTCTTGCCGTTGAAGTACGGAACTATATCGACCAGGTCTACTTATAATGGGTACTTGACAAACTGAACCATGGATGGATCTGGACGTCAATATTTAAAAACATCTGGATTTCAGCGGCGAAATTGAAGAGTGGCAAGGTAACTAAAAATTCAATTTGCGCAAAACTGAAAGTTTTTCAACAATATATCACCTAACCAAAACATATGTGTCCTCGATCTACACCGAATGCTTCCGATAATATATTAATTTAGCGCCATTACGCGCTTTTCCTTTTTCAATCATCCACTCTCCTGAAGCAATAATTATCAGTTTGCACAATGAATAGTGAGCCTCCTCATAAGGCGATCACAACAAGTGTCCGACGAAAAAACTTGCACTGAATGCAACCACTTATCTGCCAGTGAATTATTTCGATCTCGATGCCGTGCCAGAGAAAAAAAAGAGGAGATTCTTGGCCGGTCAGGTAGTCGACACCGGACTGGATATTTTCTATACAGTTATCAAGCTATGCGTATCTTCAATTCATTTATGATAAAAATTTGTTCTGCGATTGGTTATGGTATCTCGGAGGAAGGTGTCTTTTTATGGACCGGACTACGCGCGCCAGTTCGTTGGGGTTGGTTCGCGATGGTTTAGAAATATGGGATTGAAGTAGTTTTTTCTGGGGACCAAGAAGCTTCCTTCCGTATTTCAACGGCCATGAAGAGGTGAACTAGGAAAGATAATTTCGCATACTTTAAAGAATCCCTTGAACTATTTCAAAAGAAATTCTTCTGAACTATCTCGATTGTTAAACCTCACTTAAAATTTTTATTTAATAAAATTTTTGAAACTTCTATTTTCTTTTGAAATAGATACATTCTTATAATATTCTCATGAAGCTATTTAAAACTACATAAAAAAAGATGAACATAATCAGAAGAAAAATAGTATTTCTGGAAAAACGTTTTCAATATAGGATATTTTCAGAAATTATTTTTTTTTTTAATTTAAATATCGAAACAGATTCATTCTGTTAGCTTCCTGCAAATTTTAATTTCAAAAAGTTTCATTCAAAAACTTTTAAAATTAAATCAATGTCTTATAAGCACTGCTTCAATTTATTAGACATCTTGAATCAACACTCATTATACTTTTGTATAATATATAAATTAATAAACATTTTCAATATAGGATATTTTCAGAAATTATTTTTTTTTTAATTTAAATATCGAAACAGATTCATTCTGTTAGCTTCCTGCAAATTTTAATTTAAAAAAGTTTCATTCAAAATCTTTTAAAATTAAATCAATGTCTTATAAGCACTGCTTCAATTTATTAGACATATTAAATTAACACTCATTATACTACTCTGTCAAGAAAGTACCGGGAATTTTTAATTAAAACAACATTTTTACATTTAATCGTCAAAATTTATTGGGTCGCCTTCAAAATAGGCTCCATTTGTTGCAATACATCTATGCCAACGGCACTTCCAATTATCGAAACATTTTTTATAGGCGCTTTCCGGGATGGACTTTAGCTCTCGCGCCGAATTTTGTTTTATGGCTTCAATCGACTCAAAACGGATGCCACGGAGGGGCAATTTTAGTTTTGGGAAGAGGAAAAAGTCGCAGGGAGCCAAATCCGGCGAATACGGTGGTTGCTGAAGCACGTTTGTTGAGTTTTTGGCGAGAAAGTCAGTCACAATCGTAGCTCGGTGAGAAGGCGTGTTATCGTCATGCAAAATCCATGAGTTGTTCGCCCACAAATTTTGCCGCTTCTTACGGATACGCTCACGCAAACGTTTCATAACGCCTAGGAACGAATTCGTAGTGCACCACGCCACGGATATCGAAGAAAACAATGAGCATCACCTTCATTTTCGAGCGGCTTTGGCGTGGTTTTTTCGGTTTCGGCTCATTTTTTGCCACCCATTCCGATGATTGCTGGCTTGTTTGCATATCGTACTCGTAGACCCAGGTCTCGTCACCAGTTATAATGCGTTCCATGAATGTAGAATCGGAATTACAGCGATCCAGCATGTCTGAAGCAACCTGTTCGCGATGACGTTTTTGAAGAAAATTCAGGTCTTTCGGTACGAGTCGTGCGGCCACCTTTCTCATGCCCAAAATATCAATCAAAATCGTACGTGCGGACTCGAGGGATATCTTAAGATCATGTGCTATCTCTCTCAAGCTGGTACGGCGGTTTTCCAGCACCCTTTCCTTAATTTTATCGACGTTATCTTCGATCGAAGCCGTCGATGGGCGACCACTTCACGACCGTCCTTGAAGGCTCTGTACCACTGATATGCACGAGTTTTCGATAGAGCATTATCACCAAAGGCCTTTTGCAACATTTTCAATGCATCGGCACACGAAAATTCATTTGCAACACAAAACTTTAAACAAATTCTTTGCTCAACGTAATCACCCATAGTAAAAATCGGCACGCACTCTGACTTCGACTGACTTAATCAGCTGTTGCAAACACACTAGTTGACAGATCCCGCTCAAGCTTGGCATAGTAATTAAGGACAGTGGTACCAACCTAGGAAAAAAAATTTTTACCTGCCTCATTGCCCCGCCAGATTTAAATCGATAATTCCTGGTACTTTCTTGACAGATTGAATTAATATAATATAAACTTCTGTATAATATCAAATGGACTTAAAAAAAACCCAACGAAATATAACTTATCAATTAATATTACTAAATGGATACTTGAAGGAGACAAGGAAGAATATGAGTGTCGATTTTATATGTCTACTAAATTGAAGCAGTGCTTATAAGACATTAATTTAATTCTAAAAGTTTTTGTATAATTTTTTTTTAATTAAAATTTGTAGCAGCCTAACAGAAAAAATCTGTTCTGATATTTAAATTTTGTAATAATCAAGTAAAATAACTTCTTTTCATTATTTTACTGATTCTTTTTTGTTCAAGAGAAGTTAGGATTGATCGAAATAAATAATTTAATATAAAATATAATTGAACATGAAATTAATTAGATAAGAAAGACAAGGGATACCTAAAACACTTCATATGAGGAACATACGATTCTTAAAAATTCTACGCAAGATGCGGAATTAGGTTAGATTCTTGATTTTTAAACAATGCATAAAATATTTCGGACAATAATAACTGGATCAACTCTACGAAACCTCTTCCAATTTAATTTGCAGGATCTCATCTCCATCAACACATATGACGTGTATTTGATTTTCTGACGACAGGACACAGAAATCTGTGTTTTTATTCATTATGTATCTTTGAGATGTAATTCACAAATTTGAAAGGGAAATAGACTGTTGAACAAAAGAGCTAAAGCTTGGTATTCTTCACCATTTTTTATTGTAATGCATTGGGAACTGTTAAATGCTATAAAATTTCCCAGTTATTAAGGCGAGGGTATTTGTTGTAAGTCATGAATATCTGAGACTAGTAGGTATATACAGGGTGTTAAAAAACAACGTTTCATATTTTGGGAGCCAATTCTAGGCCTCGAAATAAGTGAACAGTTTCATTTAAACATGTGTCAGTAAATGGGCCGGTTTGGAGATATGAGCGATTTTCGGTTTTCAAAACATTAACTACTAGCGCAACCAAATACGATAAATTACAGAAGATATTCGATTAATTTTTGACTTCTAGTATTTCACAGAAGATGTTCTATATGAGCACTGTTTATAATGCAGGAAGTACATTGTCGCATGAAGGAATTACGTACTATTTCGAAAAGACCTGGTGGTGTTCGTATCGTTTGACAGGATAGTTCAATCCAATGTTGCAACTCTTCGATGTTATTCACTGATGATACATACACTAAAATTTTCAAATAACTTCAAATACAAAAGTCTAAAGGACTCAAATCGGAAGATCTAGCGGGCCATGGATGGCACTGGGCCTCCTCGTCTTATCCATATTCTGGGAAATGTTTGACCTAAATGTTCCCTAACAGCAAGTGTATAATATGGGGGCGTTCCATCTTGCATAAACCAAATATTCATCCACTGATTTGAAGGTACCACGTCTAGAAAATCGAGCGAGGTATTTTGAAAAAAGTTAAGGTATGCGGCTTCTGTTGAATTTCGTGGTAAAACTACTGGTCCTAGTCAGATATTTATACTGAAAAGCTGTTGATGCCTGGATTCATGAATGGCATGTAGATTTCCATTGCCCAAATATGGCTATTATGAAACTTAAAAAGTCCCTTTTTGATAAAGCTGGCTTCATCCGTGAAAAGGATATTAGAAGTAAAATGCGGATGTTCAGCTATCTTTGTTAAAACCCATTGAAAGAATGTCCACCTGGCTTGATGATCAGGAGGATTAAGAGCTTGCACGCGTTTAAATATGGAATGGATAGAGAAGTTGTTGATGCATAGTTCTCCAGACAAGGGGACCACTTATTCCTACTCTTGCTGAAATTCTTCTTACACTTGTACCGGGATTTTCAGTCACATTATTTAACATTTGCTCTTCAACGTCTGGAGTACTTACAAATCTTGGAATACCAGTAACACGAGCGTTTTTTTTAAGCAACCACTTTCCCCCAATCGTAAAATAGAAAGGCCTTTTACTTGATAGAAGAAATATAACAGAATTTGAATATCAAAACAAATTAAAATATGTTTATCTTCTACAATTTTAATTTCAATAAATTTTTTATTCAAAAAACTTCTAGAATTAAATTAATGTCTAAAACAAGCACCGCTTACATTTAATAGACGTATATAATCAAAACTCAATATATAATGTCAAATGGAAAAAATAAACCAACAGATATACGAAAGTCATTAAAATTAATAACTAAATATTTAAATGAGACAAAATTTTATTTCTGGTCTTACCTTTAAGAACACCAATTGCCTTTTAAAAACATGAACACACTTAAAGGACTTCTCAAAGAATATAATTTATTTGAAATATTTAATACATTTAAATATTCGAATAAGTTAATTCAGAAATCTCCCAAAACATGCACTATATCTTCAAAAAACAAATATAATTCTAAGCAATCCCTTCTTCGGTCCTGAATAATATTCCAAATATCTAAATAAAAAAACTAACCTATATCAGCAACTCACACGTGTAACTAAATTAACGTTTCGAAATACAGATCAACTTTATAATTCAAGATTGATCTATGTTCTAACAAAATCAAAGAACAGTGTAAGTTATTTTGAAGGCTTATTTAAATTCATTGACATTCCATAATGAGATTTACTGAAGCCAAAATATATAAATATATGTTTTAGACATTAATTTAATTCTAAAAGTTTTTTGAATAACACATTTTTTGAAATTAAAATTGTAGAAGATAAACATATTTTAATTTGTTTTGATATTCAAAATCCCCCAATCGTCTAAAAAATTGATTGAACATCACATGAGAAGGAAGTTGACGATCGGGATAAGCCTCTGCATGAACGCGACGTGCTTCAGGACCACTTTCAATCTTAGAATAAAGCATTTCAAATTCAGGAGTAATAACTTTTCGTAACAACAAAGTGAAAGAAAGTAAACAAGTCGAATCGGATGCAAAATACTCAATAAAAGTATGTAAATGTCATATGAAAACCAAATGCTTGATGCCAGCTGTGATTTTTTTAATTAACCGAGTGAAAAACATTTTAATTGTAAGTTCAGTAAACAAGACATCTGAAAGATGAAAATAAATCCAACATCGTATTTGGTTGCGCTAGTAGTTCCTTTGAAAACCGAAAATCGCTAATATCTCCAAAACGGCTCATTTGCATCCCATGTTTATATGAAATTTTTTATTTATTTTGTGGAATGATATGTTTATCACCGTCGTAAAAAAATATTTAATCCAATCTTTTATGTGCGTGAGGAAAACCTAAAAACACGCCAGTGTCCTCTCAACATCGTCACATATTTCCAAACACCATGTGCTATTTTTTTGTCATTATTATTTAAAACATTTTCTTCGCAATCATATTTTAACATTCACTTTTCTCCTTTACTTTTTCATATTTTTAAACGTTATTCTCATACATTTCACTATTTATCATTTCAAAATTTGCATGCGTAGAAAAGAAAATCTGAAGCATTTCTTAATATTGAATGAGAATTGAGAGTGAAGTAACAATTGAAGTAAATATTATTAATTTCATCAAATTGTGTCATAAGAAAAGAGGCTAAAATAAGTCATCAGGTGTATCGGAAGTGGAACATTTTTGATTAAAGGTATACGCTATTATCATTTTCATTTTATTTGGTAAGTACTATTATATCCTGAGATATTTGTACCTTATATAGATATAGGGGAAAAACTGTACTTCTAGTAAGTCATTTTCAGTTTTCGTACATCTGTCCTATTAGCAGGAATAAAATTGTTGATAATAATGTATTGCCACATTTCTAAGGGATTCAATTTGTCCGCAAGTTTGATGAATTCATGTTTTTTTGATGCAGAAGGGTTTCGTTTGATTTTAATTGCAAGTAAGATGCCACGAGTGATGGAATCCAAGAATCTGCCAAAAAAAATTTAATGCAACGTTTGCGGTTCTTGATATTCGAAAATTCTTCTCGGTGGGAAATTTAACAACCTGGCTACATAACTCGAACAAAAACTAGGAATAACTCGATGAGTTCCTACAGGACACAATCTCAGTTTTTGTTAACTAAAATCAAAACACTGGTATTTTATCCTTGCTCCTCGTTAAACCTCATCATCCTTCCACCAAACTGTCACCGCTTGACAATCCGTCGCTAAACCGTTAAAAACTCGAATACTCACCTTTTTTTCGATGAACAACTCCGCGATATTAATCAGACATCCAGTCCAAATACGGCTTCTTCTCTCCCAAACTAGTTTTTCATCGACTAACGAAGGACGGAATAATCCACCACAGATGCCGAAATGACCCAAAAGCGGACCGCTCTCACTTTATCAAACTTTCATAAGCCCGAACGCACTCACTGCAATTCGATCTTTACGAAAGATCAACCCGTTTTCAATTCTCGGAAAAGATTCCAAGATGTCTTCGAGAAATCAACGAAACGCAGTTGGAAATTTCGCGGTAGCAGGTTAATGGCACTTAAATACAGTTCTGCACTTCTGATGATGCTTGGTAGTGTTCACTCGACGATTATTCCTTTGTAAAAAGCACTTACATGGGAAACAGATGAAGAAAGAAATGTTTGGTACAGGGTCCGAGGTTAGAAGAAATGATTAATTAGCAGGGAGTCCGGAATATTCAGGTTGATATGTCAATAAAAAGAAGATTATTGGAGTTAGTGAAGAATGTGCGGAAGAGAAAAAGAGTCCCAAAGTTTCTCCCGGAAGGGTTGAACGAAGCAAACTTTGCACACCAAATCTATCTTCGCTATCTTGACACTTGTGAATACTAATGCACTTCACTGAGACCTACCGGACCGAACACAATTCCTCGCGTTCTTGTCTCATTGTTTCCATCCTCGAGAAAAAAAATGCCATCGATGGATCGCCGCGGTCTAGCACAGGGTCCGAGGAGTCTGGCGAGTGACGCACAAACAATGGTACACCAACGATCGCAAATAGTTTGAATGGCGGAGGTTAGAAGAAACAACTTCTTGGTCTTCCTTCACACACGACCGTGGTTCAAACATGAGCTGCAACAGGACGAATTCAGCGGCGACTCTTAAGTTCAGCGACCGACCGTGCAAGCGCTTTGACACAAACTGAAGGCAAGCTTTCGGTGTGTGTACTTCTTTCGCGCCGGCTGTACAGGACCACGTGGAGATGCCAGATATGCGCATGTTTTCGGTGACGGCCGACATTCCTGCGGAGCTTTTCAGGAGTTTTCAGCGACGTTTCAGCGCAAGGTGATGGATGCGAGCGTTGAAAAGTGATCGGGAGTCTGGCGCAAGCAGGATTCAGAAGTTCAGGGGCAGATCTGTGAAACTGGCGGCTTATTGACGTTACAAAACGATTTTTGTATTCACGTCGATATTTGTGATTGTTGGAAAAGCTGTGTGAAATGATACAAAATACTTGAGTTCCTCATGCAATATCTCCACTGAAACACCCTTTTGGAATGTGTATATTCTTTAAACTAATACTTCATTATAATCTGAAATATGAAGTATAATTTGTTATGGAATTAATAAATGAAATTTTTATATTTGCTTTACCAATTTGATATATTTTAAATATATAATTTCTGAATGAATACTATTAAGATCTCCTTTGTATCTAGTTGCTTGTATTCTATATTGCCAGCTAGCTCTTAATATTATAATTTTGTTCTTGAATAATTGAACATCTAACATAAACAAGCAATAATTTGTTTTGAATTTTAAATTGGAAAACTCTACATAAATAAACTAATTTCTACCTTTGGTAAGTTTAATTGTCCATCAACAATGTTCCTTTGGTGTTGGCTTTGTTCTATTTAAGTTTGTTTTGTTTTATTTCCTGTAGAATATTGCCGGCATGTTTGGATCTCCCAGCTCACTTAAATGATTGCTTCTTATGGATATAAATTGATGTATTCTTGATTGTTATTGGGGATGTTTCCATTCACAACACTCATGTAACGTATTCTCTGGATTCAATTTCAATTCACAATAACCAAATCATCTTCTTTTTTAGATGATGATACTTTTTGGAACTTCTTTAATTTTTTTTAATTTGGAGACTGGCTCAATTTTTCTGTCTCTGTCCTATTTATAGTTTTCTCGAAAAATTGAATTTCAAAGCTTACAAGTTTCTGTCAAAATTATTGAAAAATGATGCTTTCAATGATTTTACACAATTTACAATATTTCTTGATTTGAAATTACTGTTGAAAATCAGCCTATTTTTTAAACTACATTTGATGTATGTTTCATGTTAAACAGAACAGTGTAAGTCTTGCTTTTTATCCGTACAGTATTTCAAGTGTAAAAATTTAACAAAGTGTAACTTCTAATGCTTATAACTTATTAATTACTTAATATTAATTATGAAATTGATTAAATTTCTTTAGCTTAGATGCTATTACAATTCTATTGATGCCTAAACATCTTGCAGGATATCTCTTACATTAATCATTTGAAAATATCTGACGTAGATACTATATTTTTCTTAATCAATTGAATTTTGATTAAATTTGTCCTATTTACATAATTCTGGTGAGTTATATTTAATTTGGCTTGTTCTTTGTCAATAATTTCACTAAAGTTTATATGTGATTCATGATAATAACAAATCTTTTCAACAATTTCAAATTAGATATCTAAATTCAAATTACTTCTATTTCTTGCAACTTTGGCAGTCTTTACATTGAATAATTATTAATTGAAATCTCCCTGTGAATTTTATTTATAAATTGTCAACAAGATCACTGATTTTTGATTACTGTTCAAAGAATTTTCACTCGACTAATCGTTATGTACTCTGAATATGCTTTTTCTTCATAATTTTAGCTTAGTATTTTTATGAATTGAATTATTAATATTTCTATCAGAATGGATATTATTCAATTAATTTTGGTCTGGTTACATTCTATACATATATATATATATATATATATATATTCCTTTCCTGATTGATCCGGTCTTTACTTGGTGGAAACTCATTGAAAAACATATATTATATATATGAGACAGTAATTTATTTTCACAAAAATGTTTGTACTACTAAAACAATTGTTCCACTACGATGTGGCTTCTTCAGGTATTACATTGCACTGTGTTAGACAGTACAATGTAATGAGCCACATCGTGGTGAAACAATTGTTTGTAATAGTACAAACATTTTTGTGGAAATAAATTACACTCTCATATATATCATATATATTCCTTATGTGTACTCACCATCACCTTCGATCAGTTTTCGCACTCTAATATGACGGAAATATTTACTGGGACTTAACTAAATCATGTCAGTTGAGTGACGTAGCTGAATATGGGGCCTGTTTTAACAATAATTTTTAATTCTTAGGCTTATATCAGAAAAAATCAATCAATATCTCAATAAAGCTAGCGTGTAAGCTTTTTACATTTTTGATCGGCTATACGGGGTATATATAAATGAAACTTGCATATCAAAACAGATTTAATCTGTCAGTCTTCTACAATTTTAATTAAAAAAAAATTTCATTCAAAAAATCTTTAGAATTAAATCAATGCCTACATAAACACCGCTCATATTTGATAGACGTATATAATCAAAACTCAATATACAATGTAAAATGGAATAAATAAACCACAAAATTTAAATAGTTATTTAAAATTAATTAATAAATATTTGAAGGAGACAAAATTTTGTTTCTGATTTTACCATTAGTTAGTCTGTTTTAAGCAATTTCCGGTTAAACTTTAAGGTAAGAGATACCGATTGTTAGTTGATTTTGATTTTTTAAATACGATTTAGGGCCGATGAAGAGATTAACGGAAGTCTAATTGTTTTTTGAAGATATAGTGCATGTTTAGAGAGATTTTGGAAATAACTTATTTGAATATTTCAAATAAATTATATTTTGTGAGAAGTCCTTAAGTTGTGTTTTAAATTTTTGAAAAGGAATTGGTTTTCATAATGGCGAGATCAGAAACAAAATTTTGTCCCTTTCAAATATTTATTTATTAATTTTAAATGACTATTTATATTTGTTGGTTTATTTATTCCATTTGACATTGTAAATTGAGTTTTGATTATAAACGTCTATTAAATATGAGCGGTGCTTATGTAGACATTAATTTAGTTCTAAAGTTTTTTGAATAAAAATTTTTTTTTGAAATTAAAATTGTAGAAGACTAACAGATTAAATCTGTCACCCCTAAATTTTTTCGCAACTATTCATATACAATATATAACAAAATTATGAATATTCTATGAAATTTTATTAGAAAGGTTGAAATGTGACATTTACAAATAAAAAAAATAAGATAATAAAAAGACGGCATTTTTACTTGATAGAAGGCTTGTACAATATCATGAATATCAAACAGAATAATTCTGTTATACATCGCTACAAATTTTAATTTCATAAAATGTTTTTGAGATTAAAGTAAATAAATGCCTTGGAAAACACTGTTTTATTTTTAGTGGACATATAGAATTAATACTCAGGACGTAGTATCAAAATGAGATAAAAGAATCAAAAAGAGAATATAGAATATTGATAGAACTTGCTCACCGAACATTTAGTAGGTACAGCACTGTTAAAACAAGGTTAAATTTGTGGCGGGGTAAAACATTACCTTATTTGATATTTAAGATACTGAAAAAGCCTTCTATCAAGTTATATTTTTCGTTTTATATATAATAATGACAATTTGTAAAAAAAAATTCACACAGTTTTTATATTTCACAGTATATTCAGAATCCTGACACGTTTTTTGGTTTTTCGATCATCTTCAAAGGAGGACAAAAAGTTAATAAACTTAAAATTGAAAAGGTTCTTTTATTACACTTAGGACATCTGTGAATTTTTATGGCAGATGGAAATAACAGCATCTAATATAGGGGTGTTCCCAAAGAGTATTTGGGAATTTGTTGAATTCTCCTTTTTCTCAATGGCTTTTATGACTGAAAGAATCTCCAAATAGTCCATCAATTTACCCTTTTTAACATTATAGAGTAAAGTAACATATTTCTCATTGAAGAAATGATCATTTTCTATACAATGTTCTGCAAAACCGGTTGATTTCTGGCTTTTCGAAATAGTCATCCTATGTTCTTTGATTCTATGTTGTAAACATCAGCATGTCTGTCCTTTATATGTGGAATTACAATCATCACATTTAATTTGATGAATCCCGGATTCGGAAAAGTTTGGATCCCTTTCTTTATTGTTCTCCAACATCTTAGCTAAATTATTTCTATTTACTGCTTAAGAATTAATTCCCATTTTATTAAGACCATTAGAGTTCCTACTGCTTTAACCTTTTATGTAACCCATTGAAAACCATATTTTCTCACCGCTATATATAGCGTGAACCATGTCTATAAAATTGAAATCATCCACAAATGATTTAAAAAAACACATAGCACGATATTTAAAAAAAATATATCAATATAAAAGATCCTTATGAAGAAAAGAAAGTATGGTTTTCAATAGCTTATATAAAAGGTTTCATCATTAGGATCTCTGATGGTCTTCATTAAATGGGAATTAATTCTTTGGCAGTAAATAGAAATAATCTAGCTAAGATGTTGGTGAACAAGAAAGAAAGGAAACCCAATTTTTTCTAATCGGAAATTTATCAAATTAAATACTAGGTCTTTTTCTTCGTAAATAGAATTTCACCTCTCTAGCTATCTCTGTTCGAAAGTTAGTATGTTTACGGCCGGTCGGACAGAATTACTTATTCTGTCATAAGATGCTTATTCCAACAATATGCGAAATATCAACGTAATGATTTCTTACATCCTGTATAGATAGAAAAAGGTACCACAATTCATTAGCATTATCGTAAGAACCAATCTCTGATATTCTTCATATCAAAATACGAACCGATGTCAACATCAACCCATTGGAATTTTCAATTAACAGAAGGACGTCGCAGTCCATGCCATTTTTACGATGATTAAGAATCCGCTAATGTGACTAAGATCAAAGTCCTTGACCAGTTTGAAGAGATCATACTTGTAAAGTTCCACTTTTCCATGGTAGCTCCGGCCTTTGAGGGGACAGCAAGCCGTTCCACATTCCTGTTTGGTGTGTTCAGAGACAAATTCGCCACGGTAAAGAACCAAAAGATATAATCCAGTTAAATTGATTAATTAAAGTTTCGCCTGATACTGGAGTTATGACTGATTGTATCTGTAAAGGAAGAGATGGAATATTAAATGCCGTACTGTGTTGGGTAGGTTCTTTTCGTGAGAAAACTGGGGCGACCTCGATCTGCACGCAACAAAGGCAGAAGAAATTTATATTCCACACGACAAATATGATGGATTGTATTTGTTATCCAAAAATGGATCGGAATAATATGGTTCTGTTAGTAGATGTGAGAGGGAGTTGAAGGAGAGTCATTCAAAAAATTACGGTACTTACACAGAAACGCTTGTAGTGCATTCGATATTCTTCATTAGCTTTATAGCTAATTCTATTGCATTTGTTTTCATTTGATAGTTAATTCAAATATTTGCCCAATAAAATAAAATTAGGTTGTTAACTTGATATAAGGAATATTACAAGTTTGAATATCAAAACAGATTTAATCTGTTAGTCTCCTATAATTTTAATTTAAAAAAAATTTTATTAAAAAATTTTAAGAACTAAAATAATGTCTTATAAGTGCAGCTTATATTTAATAGACGTATAAAATCAAAACTCAATATACAATAACAAATGGAATAAATAAACCAACAATTGTAAATTGTCAAATAAAATTAATTAAATAAATATTTGAATGAGACAATTTCTTTTTGTTTCTGATCTTACAGTTATGAAAACTAATTCCTTTTCAAAATAACAAAACAAAGATTAAGGGTTTCTCAGAGAATAGAATTTATTTAAAATATTAAATATATTCAAACGTTTAAATAAGTTACTTCAAAAATCTCTCAAAACATGTATTATATC
This sequence comes from Megalocaria dilatata, assembly GCA_034642435.1. NCBI lineage: Eukaryota > Metazoa > Arthropoda > Insecta > Coleoptera > Coccinellidae > Megalocaria > Megalocaria dilatata. Next base: position 39,723,257 of record CM067856.1, on the reverse strand, counting down.
TTCAAAAAAACAATTAGAATTCCCGTCAGGTCTTCATCAGTCAAACTTCACATTTTAAAAAATAAAATCAATCAACAACAAATACAACTTACCTACAGATTTCTTGTTATCCTCGTTTGAACACCAACTTTATAATCCAAGATATTCTATGTTCGTCACAAAAATCACAGAAAGCTGCAAGGTACTATATGGTTTTCTTCAAACCCCTGACATTCTATAATGATTTTTATACAAACCTAGTATAAATATATATTATATGTTGGATATGTTGGAGGTTTTACATTGTACTGTCTTGAGACAGTACAATGTAATACCTGAAGAAGCCACATCGTGGTGAAACAATTGTTGTAGTAGTACAAACATTTTTGTGGAAATAAATTACTGTCTCATATACATTTTTTTAATTAAAATGAGTTTCCACCAAGCAAAGACCGAATCTATCAAATGTTTCTCCTTTATTATATATTCTGTATTCGTAAAATCTAACTTAATATTGAAGAAAGATCGTCTAGGTCCAATTATTCTAATAATACTTCCTTCCGATTTGTCGTATATAAGTTTGTTTGCAGGTACCACATAATAATTGGTGAATAACCAATGACTTTTATTTATTTATTTTAGATTTAGAGTTCTTACAAATTGTTGATGATTATGTTAATAATATGCTGTTATGGTGAACCATCTCTACAAAAAAGGAAGTCCCTCAATAACATCGACATTAACATATCCTTCAGAACCAATAATTCTTCAGGAAAATTACAAACGAAATTCTTAAACAAAAATAAACGAATCAGTGTTATCAGGTGTATTACAATTATCATAGGTATTTGCCTAAAAAATTGAACAGACCAGAAGGGCCTTCACTATTAGAATACTATGAAATAGGCGATCTTTCCCCAATAATAAGTAAGAATCTACGTCTGCAGAACATCTAACATTATTTTGATCGTTGCATGATTTTGCATTTAGAAAACCAACTTTTTGCAAAATAGAAATAAACTGAGAAATTATGAGAATTTTTCTAATAACTACACTTGTCTAGTTCACCTCTATTGGATTTATTCTCATAGGGACCGGTGGTTTTTTCATGATAATAATCTTTATTCAAGAAAATGTTTCAATAACAAAACAAACACAATTAATTATTCAATCCTAATGAAAACTTCATTTTATTCTTACCTCAAAACTGTAACCGTTCGAATATTTTATGTTACCAAATTTTTGAATAGTTGCTTAAGAGTATTGGAAAAAGTAATTATGTAATCAACATTCAGAAAATAAATAGAAATCAACATATATGTTCTTTATTCAATTAAGTATACAATAAATTTCTATCAAGTAAAGGCAACATAATTTGAAGTTCAAAACCTTAAATTGAAAAACAGCCTCTCTAATGAATTTTCATACAAATAATCCCATTTTACATCAATCAATGAATGTGAAAACTATTCAATTGTGGATATCCCTTGTTGATTTTTTTATGTTATAAAATAATTGAGTAAAGTCCTCTAGTATATCATGTCTGAGATTCAAAATCATTTAATAACTCTATTATTCTGATGTAGTAGCACTGTAGACTAACTCTACGCTGTTCATATTAGAAATATCCTGATACTAATGCAATTATCGAAGTCTCACTGAATTGTATGAGACGGTAAAGCTTACCAGTGCTAACATCTGAACGAGCTACTCAACAAGAATAACAAGCTCAGAAGAAATAGTGGATATTCTGAATGTGCTAGTTGAAGATGCAAGTAGCAGTAAACGCAGAATGGTATTCAATTGAACATTCTACGAACAAGAATAATAGCACACTTCTATAGTAAGCTTACATCCATATAATGTACAAAGAGTGCAGTACCTGCAACCTGAAGATTATCCAAAACATGCAGAATTTTGTCGTCGATAAATAATGATCCTTGCATTTTATCGGGCACATTTTTTATAAATGAAGCAATATATACCCGTAATGGCATAAATAGTATTCAACACTGTCGTATATGGTAAAATAAATATATAGCATCCATCATCAATTTTCGGTAAATGTATGGTATGGTATTGTCGAAGATTATATTTAACTGTTCTCTTCATTTTAGAGAAAAAAATATGATTCATTCAAACAATTAATTACATGGATTAATATCGGGTGTTTTTTTCAGAGTGATAGAACTTCAAATTGAAATAAAACATATTTAAATTTAGATTGAAGCCAAATTTTTTTTATTTGAAAGATAATTTCATAACATTTATGTTTTGAAAATAATTTCGGGCATATGTCCACCACGACTAGCTCTGAGGAACCGCATTCGACCAGACCAATTTTGGACCACTTTTTCGAATAATTCAGGCCTTATTTCATCATTAACACGAGTTATGTCGGCTTCCGAAGTATCTATTGTTTCTGGTTTATCAGCATAAACCAGTGACTTGACATAACCCCAAAGAAAATAATCCAGTGGAGTTATGCCGCATGATCTTGGAGGCCAATTAATTGCACCATTTCTCGAAATAATGTTATGGCCAAATTTTTCTTGTAATAAATCAATTGTTACGGTAGCAGCATGAGGTGTAGCACCATCTAGTTGGAACCAAAACGCTCCTTGGTCGATACCATTCAAATTTTGAAACAAATAATCATTGATCATAGATCTGTAACGAGCACCATTCAGTGCAATATTAGCTCCACGATCGTTTTTAAAAAAATTTGGACCGATGATGCCTCCAGCGTCTAAAGCACACCATATAGTCCATATTTCAGGATGCAATGGAACCTGCAGAACTTTTTGAAGATTTTTTTCACTCCATATGTGACAATTTTTCTTGTTTACATAGCCGCTTAACCAGAAATGAGCTTCATAACTAAACACAATTTTACACACAATCAACTTCAAGCTGTTCTAGGGCCCAATCAGCAAACAAACGACGCACATTATGGTCAAGTTGCTTTAGTTCTTGAACCAGTTGGATCTTGTATGGTAGTAGACCAAGATCTTTACGCAAAATTTTCCATATGGTGTATAAACAGAGTCCAATTTGTTGGGAACGTCGACGAAAAGACAAATCTGGATCATCATCAGCACAATGACTTACAGCACCGATATTTTCTTTTTTACGTACAGTTCTTTGTCTTGTTGTTGCATCGCGTAGAGAAAATGTCCGAAATCTATCGATAGTTCGACGACTAAGCTGCTCTGATGGACGATTATGTAAACCATAAATTTCACGAAGTACCCTATAAGTTTGGCGAATAGAACACAGATTTTGAAAATAAATTTCAACAGTTTGTAAACGTTGTTGCGGCGTGTGTCTTTCCATGATAATTTGTTAATGCTTACTGAACAGAAACAACATGGCTTTTACATGTCAAATCACAGTTATCCTTGTCGAAAGTTCTACCACTCTAAAAAAACAGCCGATATATTCAACATACATTATGCTATATGAAACTTGGTATTTGTTTGCAGTTAGTCCAATATAGTTGTAATATAAATTCTAGAATGCAGTTTTAATATATTTCAACATTTCTCTGTTTTTATTCCTCTCCAAACTTCTGAATGAAAATAGCAAGCTGATGCCTTAGAAATTCTATTCACGTGTGTTTACTTACAATTAATAATATTATTTAGGAGTGGTTGATTTCACTTGAAGGCTAGATTCACAAGAACATAACTTTTTCTTTGAATATTAAAAACAACGCAATACACAAATTCTCCTGACATTTCGCCATATCCTCTGAAAATATATTATACCTTATTCTGGGATTTTTATATATTCAAGAAGATAATCGTGACCTGTTGATCGACTCCAAACAACCAGTTTGTAATTGGGGTACAAATTCGCTTAAAGTTTCACAAAGCTCATCAGGTATAGAAAAATGTTAAATATGTGGTCTTGATGATTGTATGTCTGTCTTTCAAGTGATATTTTTCAGATCATAATAGTGGCAACATACAAATATGAAGAAGATTCATGAATATTATATTCAGTCATCGCTCATTTGGGAAAGCATATAATCCAAGAATCGTGCATTCACGTCAGGTCGTTAAATAAACGAGCTCTTTTAATTGTAACTTCTAAAGGCCAAAGAGCTATGATATCCATTTTGTCTAGGAAAAGTTGTTTCAACATTCTGAATGGATTCGAGTCGCGCTTGTGTAATTTGCAGTTAGTGGTCAAGTTTCCATCTGCCTTTATGAAAAATAATGTACATAGAGTGATATCTCTAAATTCGGCCCAAGTTGCAGCGTAATGAGTAAAAATTAAAAAGTACAGGTTCTTGAAACTTTGGTCAAAATCAGGAAATTTCTTTAGAAATGTATCTAGAACTGAAAAGGGGTTGTTCAGTTCTCCATAAATTAATATTTGACAGAGCCAAAAATCTAATAAAAGAAAGAAATTTTAATTCTATGGACTATTCTGCAGCTATTGAAGAAAATTATGGAAAATACTGTTATTACTATGAAGAGTATATTACGTTCATAGAAAATATTAACAATATGTGAGATATATCACATAACTTACATTATCAAAGTAATGTAATTATGCAAAAAAACTATTTAAGGAAGGATTATGACCACAATCAATGGCGTATATAAGACCTATGAAAATTTCTATTGAATCGGTCCTTACTTGATGGAAATTCATTTTAATTAAATAAAATAATATACATTATTTCCACAATTTATTAATTCAACAATTATTCTGCCAACATTGTGGGTTCGTCAAGTATTCATACGAAAATGAAAATTTTGATACTCACCATGATGGTACAGACAATTATTTTGTGAAAATTTTCCTCTTAATTCAACATTAATGTTTTTTTAATAGGAATAAGGTTAGTTAGAATAAATTAAATCAATTTATTCAGTGTACGCAAATCAAATTACTTTTTTTTAATATACATTATAGAAAATAATGTAGAAAATTCCAATTAGTATCTTTTCTTCTTTATCAATTCATAATTCATAAACCAAAAATTTATATTACAATAAAAATTTACTAACGCAGTTAGCTAGGCACCCCAAGATACATAATCCAATTTATATACAAGAGTAAGCAAAAAAATTTTGTACCCAATAATTATACAAAGTGCTGATATTTATTATCAATATAACATTTTCCTTCACAATTTTGGGCCGATGGTAGGGTAGAAATCACATTATATGAGTTTTATAATATATTAGCTTAAAAATTCATGAGAAAATTCATACCAGTTAATTTTATATAAGATTCTTTTATATAAGTAGTAGAAAAATAATTATCTTCTTCTGAAACAGTCTAGAACAGCAAGATTCCAGCACCAATATTATAAGAAGAAAATGCTGAATAATTGATTACTATTTGCTGTATATATTTGGTCTTTTATTCCAATACTACAAAAATAATTCAGCCATATCAAACGAACTCAAATGTTTCACTCGTGCATAGCTCCAGAAATTCTCTGCATCGAATGCTTTATATTTTTATTTACGCGTATATCGAGTGCTGTATATTTTGGCATTTGAAATGTAATACCTACATCGAGCAAATCGATCGAAAAAGCTTTTGACACGGTTTTCTCGTTAGTGTTAATGGCTTTCAGCTCTTCAGTACCTTCATATGCACACAGTTTTTGAATACACAACGCGGAAACCACTCATTGCTTATGTATGCGTGACATTTATTCCGTCAGGTGCTTAGTATGTATGTTCATCCAAAATAGCGGTTTAAACCGCTAAAAGATAGAAATTCATACTATTTTTCTAGGCAGTTATGAGCTGCTTGTGTTATTGATAAATTCCAATATTCATATCTTTCTTATCTTGTAACTTCGATAAAGCGATTTTTAAAATGTTTCATTCAGTTTTATCCCAATAGATAAAGGCTTACCTTTGAAAATGAACCTATCAAAAAATTGAATATAATAAAGTTCGAAAACTTACCAATAAAACTAACTAATTCAAATCAAATAAATTATTCATTACAATAAATATACAAGGTCTACTTTTAAAACGGCGAAACTTTAAGGGGAGTTCATCCAGGTTATTTGCAACAAGAAATGTCATGTAACACATGGTAGAAACGTTGATGGTTATTCTTCAATTTAACATTTCTTGATTTCACTAAATAATTCAAGTTTGTCCATAAAATCAATTATATTTCAGTTATCCTTTCAGCCTCATCAAATTTGATCACATATCTGGAAACGGCATCAAATTTACTACAAGATAAGAAGTTATGCATGCCAAAATATTTGTATTGCGGGCGTGGTAAGGAGATGAATATCACGATTCTGAAGTGAATAAAATCGATCATATTTCTACAATGGTTTTATTGATGAAAAATTATCAATTGTGGACATGTTTCCTTTTCAGCAAAAAATACCTCACTTAGTGTGCTTTCGAATGACATATCAACTTTTGTGCTAGCTGTTTGTCCTCTGCAATAATATCATGGCTAAGAAAATAATAACAAAAATGAAATAGTCCAAACCTAAATTTGCTCTATCGTGAACTCTCGATATACTTTTTCTTTCAAGGTGTTCCAGACATAAAAATCCAAAGGTTAAAACAAATTTTAGAAATTACAATGTTCAGTATCTGAGAGATCCAAAGGCGCAAGGTCGAGGCACCTTGCTGGCTATCTTACCGAACAGTACCTTCCAATCCATTGCACCCCAAAATATTCATTCGTAAGTCCCGTACATTCCGGCTATTATTCAGAATTGTGATATTCATCTCCTTACCACACCCGCAATGAGAATTTTTTGGCACGCAGCATTATATTGTAGCAAATTTAATGCCTTTTTCAGATATATGGTCAAATTTGATGAGGCTACAAGGGTAACTGAAGTATAATTGATTTTATAGAAAACTTGAAATATTTCGTACAATCAAGAAATGTTAAATTGAAGAATAACCATCAAGATTCCGACCATGTTATATGACAATTTTTGGTACAAATAACTTGTATGATCTCCCCTTGAAGTTTGGCCCTTTTAAAAGTAGGCACCCTGTATAATAGCATATTATACATAGAATATGTTCAAAATGGTCTCCATTAGTTTGATGTGCGTACAGTCTTGACTGGCGTAAAAATAAAAAAAAAGCTTACACAATTGACCAATCTGTACATGTTAACAATTTTTCGGGTTGTTCAATGAGCTGGTAGGTCGAATGAACCGGTATGAGAGGTCATGTCTAATTGTTGTCTGTGATCGGAAATCGTGCAAAATTGATGAATGCCACATTTTATTTCGTTTCTAGCGAATAAACGGAAAATCGTACTTGAATGAAAATTATTTCATTTGATGGATCGGTCTTTTGACATTCGATCCATATCTGCTTTTTTTGCAGATCCTGTAGGAAAAAAGCCTCCGGACCAACAAAAAGAACATTTTTAATGCTAGAATCAAATTTGCAGCTTGGTACCGAAACCATTTGGTGGCGCCAGAAATACATTTCGAGTTTTTCTTCACTTCCTCATCGTCGTCGTAATATATGTGTCTTATTTTCACATGAAGAAAGCCATATAATCATCAGAATAATTATTTACAAAGTGCTCTTGAAAGTTAAGTCGTCCTCGGAAACACCTTGTAATCAATTGCGATTAATAAAATTGCTCGTGTTTATTCTTTCAAAATACTGAAATAATAAACAAAATAGTGCAGTAAACTAACTGCGTTACCAGATAAACGTCATAATTTTCAATTTTTATTCAAATACAAAATCCTAAAGCATTAATTGGATTAATTATAATGGGTTGTTGTGGACTGCATGGAAGTACTGTGATGGTATTCAACTTCGAGAAGCACTTTGTATGTAGTTATCCGACGATGAACTACCTTCGTTTATCTAATAAGATGAAGCTCAACGAGAGTGAGGAAGTGAAGAAAAATTGAACGCTTTATCCATAACAAATATAATTCTTGGTTAACTATATATAAACGAAGTCAAAAAGTATGGTTATTGCACTTAGAATGAATGTAAAGAGTTTGCAAATTCTTCGACAGAAGATAATAATTATCACAATAAACCTGGGCCAAAGAGGACGCAAACTTCAAAGAGTGATTACTACAAGAATAATAATAAATAAGAAAATTTCGGGCACACAAATGGTCACGAGTGACAAGAGTGATTATTAGGCAAATAATGAAGAATACGATAATCTTGAGCCGTGTAGGAACAACAAGCGATAAAAGTGATTATTAACAAAATATGTAATAATTTGACGCATGTTAAACTAAAAGAAAACTAAAGATTTGGCCTATCTGAATGCATTCTTTTAACAAAAAGAAGTAAAATAACGGAACTGCTTGACTAAATAATTGAAATTAAGATTCTGATTGGATATAGAATTAATTTTGATATTAATGCTAATAGATAAGAAGAAAATGAACGTTATTATATTTTTTCCTCCTGAACTTATTTATCGAGGAATAAAAATAATTAACACGTTTCTATGAACATGTGGTTATAGGCAATCTAAGTATCCAAAGCAATAAATTATCAAAATTCGAACAAGAGGTCGACAGAAACATGTTAGAGAGTGCAATATTCTCATGAAGAGTAAAATCAAAAGATTGCTGGCTCCAGACACACAGGCCAAAGAATATATTTTATTATGTAATGAGGACGTCTATAAATGAGAAGTGACACTTGTTATACATGAATTTAAGAAAAGTGCTCATGAGCTTGTGAGTCCATGAAGTATACCGAACATTCGGTATCAATGTTGTTAGAAAAGTGAATCATTCTGACGAGAACATCCTGTTTTAAGGTTCCGAATCATACAGCATTAAACAGAATGACTTTTCAGCCTCAACCGACAATCCACTTCTGCGAATCGACCCAAAGAAGTCGACGCCTCACAAGAAGCCCCCAGTCGCGAATTCCTCGTTCCACTCGCGCTCACCAGAAATCGAAGAAGACAACAACCATTCCCAAACCCGCAGCAACAGTCATCAAGGCCAATTTGTTCCTACCATCAATCGCGACGAACGGTCCGAGACTCCCCGGTCCTCCGTCTTGCTTAACTTGCAAGATCCGGATTCGAACAAGCGAAGACGATGCGCACCGTCGTCCGGAGAGCTCCGGTATTCCTTTTGATGCGAGACGGGTGAAAACGAAATTGGTTTACGCGATTCTTAGGGATGACGGCTAGGCACGTCGAGAATGCCCCCTGAATAATAATAATGGTCGGCTCTGACGAGTCGGCAACTGCGGTAGAAGAAGAGAAGTTGGCGAAGTTTGCGGTATTGGTTGAAAGCTGATGAGTTTTCGACGATATCACTAGATTTCAGCGTTAGAGATGATGAATTTTGAGGTCGATAATTTCTCATTCAAGGAGAACATATCAATAACGTACCGAGGAGTGAATTAAAGGGGATTCCCAATAAGAGTTTCATTGTGAATATCCTGCTATCTGGGTAGCTGTCACTTTTGAAGCGGTCAACTTTTAATATTTGACATGTAAAAACTACGCTATTACTGAAAATGAAACGAATGCACTTCAACAACGCATTGAAATTGTTGAAATTCACTACAAAATGGTGAAAATTTTGCAGTCAGAGTTCGCAAAACAAAAGCAATTTTGGATCATCGTGAAGCAGCTTGTCGGACGGCAATAGTGAAACTGGTTGAAAATTTTGATCTGTTAGGAAAAGTTAGTGTGGTGAAGAATCGAAACCGTGTGTGTCGCTCAAAAGCAACTGGAAATATTGCTGTGGAGCCCGTAGTGTAGACGAAAACCAATGTTTGTCGATCCTTGGAATAAGGCATTACACAAACGACATTACACCGTATTTTGTATAAATACTTACGTCTTAAGGCTTTTAAAGTTCAGTTAATACAAGAACTCAAGCCGGTCGATCTCCAACTACGTCTTATCTTCGCTGATTGGGTCCTTGAAATGCATCAAAATTATCCACATTTTCATCTAAAAATCATCTTCAGTGATTTTCACCTCGGAGGCTACGTTAGTAAAGAGAAATGTCGCATTTGGGGCTCGGAAACTCCAAGAATAATTGTTGGAACGCCTCTCCAGCCTCAACGTGTCACTGTAGCTGCGGTTTTTGGGCTGATGGTGTGATTGAGATTGTGATATATTATCCTGATACTCCTAGATCTTCTGTAAAGATCCCTCAGAAGCTTTTTTAGCTTGTGCGAATTAGGAGTTCAGTTGTGTTCTGGGTAGACTTTGTTACTACGATCTTGCGCCACTTTAGGTCACAGCACTTTTAATTTTTGACACAGGTCACAGTTGGGTTATATTTGTTTGGAATTAGATCTGTGCTAGCTGTATGAGGAGGGATTCTATGACGTGTTAGTTTCCTCGAGTTCGTGGAATCTGGCTTCGAGTTGAACTCTTCTTGGCGATCGTTAGCCTTCAATGGCTCCTTCTGGAAACTACTCTAACGCGCGGGGGTATTCATACCCCTGGCCACCCAGGTGTGTGTTGGACGCGTGGGAGAAAAGGTTAAAAGCCTGCATGCTATGCTAGAAGGGTACTGTGCCGTGCATGGTCGTAGTTATTGCGCCTGGATAACCGGGACTGGCCAGAAGGTTTTGGGGTCTCGACCACGCATTAGTCTGGGCTTGAACCCGGATCGACTGCGGTGTCTACAGTATGTCTGGGCCACGAGCGATCGAATGATGGTGGAGGAAAGAAGCCCCTTCGGCATGTGAATGGCGTCCCAAATAACTCTGGCACTGACAATGCATCGCCAGTCGGATAGTGCTTCGAAGCAACCAGTCAATACTGGAGGCAAAGGAAGACTTCTATTTTGTTTTGCATGTTGATTGCGCGCATCCCAATCTCGCGACCATTGGAGCAACAGACAGGTTAAATCAGAACTTTGGAACCTTACGATTTAGGAGTTCAGTTGTTTTCTGGTTAGGCCTTGTTACTGCGATCTTACGCTACTTCGGGTTGCAGCACTGTTAATTTTTGACCTAACAATTAAATGGTTGCCGAAAACCATTCTCTTTACGATGACATAAACATCTATTGATTTCTCTTGAAATATACTTGTTTTTTTATTTCGAAATGAATCCTCTTATTGGAAAACTTTTAACAAAAGATGACTTATTCGAGTCACCTTCGAAGTAAAATTCATCATGAAATCTAACAATGTCACTGATAATTCGAAAGATTTCGTCTTATCGATAGTATTTCACTTGTTCGGGAATTCATATATACATATTCTAACGTAAGTGCACCATGGTTTAAATTCGCCACAAACTTTAACACTAATAATATGAGAGATTTCATCTCTATCAGTTTTATTTCACCAAACATGCTGAATTGTGAATATTTCATAAATTTTCTATCAAGATCGAGGAATTTCAATAATGTTCTTGCATGTTTTATGATAATTCATTTTTCATTTTTTTTTAAATATCTTACAATATCTTTATTCAGTAATTTTTATTTTCAAGAATAATTTATCATTTTATGGATTAAGGCTTGCTTTTCTTCAAGTAACCATTTTCAGATCCATTTTAAATTTATTATATTTTTTATTTCTTTTAATGTTGTTGGTACAACTGGGTATGATCTTGATGCGATAAATATACAGCATCTCTATCCTTTTCGTTTTTTTGCTCCAGACCTTTCTCATTTATTTTGTTTGGCTCTCGTCAAATAATTGTGTTCTCTTGTAATAACTTTTTTTTTGTGTGTCTATGTATTATTATTTTTGAGCATATCATTGTCGTATATCTAGAACTTTAGATATTTTACTATAAAAGATAATTGTTTGGCATATCTAACTTATAGAATGTACCCTTGAAGTACGTCTCAGTGAGCCTTTTTCATGACAGTTCAAAACCACTAATGAATAAACACAACTTTTCTCTACATTTATGCTAAGTTTGAGCGCCATTTCTCATTTATAAATTGAAAGTAACTTGAAAGAGTTTTTTTAAATATTTCGGACGTTCACTGGAACAATAATCCGTAACTTAGAATTTAATCTAAAAAATTTCTTCAAAACTTTTCGTTATCAAATCAAATCGAATTTATAAACGCTGCTTCTTAAGAGTCATATAGAATAATTAACACTTATATGCGGCAATTAACTAACGGAAGATTTAAAAAAAAAAATTAATATTGACAGCTTGTATTCATTGGATATCCATAAATAACAAATTCCATACCCAAAAAATTCTCCACATAGAATTTGAAAAGTTCTTTTTCATTTTCTTCTAAAGAAATATATACCATATTCTCGAGAAAAAAACATTTGAAATATTTACCATATTCTCATCAGTGGAAACTTACATGGATACTAAATGAAAACAATCAATAAAAAGCATATCTGCATACCTTTATCCACCAAATGTCTTATTAAGAAGCGAAGTTAAATAAAGGTCTTCAGGTAAGTGAGCGGCATTTATAAAGGTAGGATCCTTCACAGAAAAACCTTGAAAAGAACATACGATCATAGACTCAATATCTGAAAACTGCCACGTGCATGTGTGAAAATACAAATGATAATTATTATGGAATAAATATGAATTGAAAATAACTGTTGTTTTTTCAGATATATCAGATATAAGATGAATCAATCCTACGAAAGCTCTGCAAATTTAGTCTGAAAAATCTCTTGAAATCTCAAATATTGGATAAAGTAGTCCGTTAGTTTGTGATAGTTCATTTTAATTGGAATGAAATGCGGAAATACTTTGTTTTCTATTAATTTTATAAGACTGATAGGTAATTTCTCATTTCATTTCCTTAAAATCTTAAAAGATAAGATAGATTAGAAGATAATAAGTATAATAAGATCTTTGCGACCATTAAAACAAATGCCTCCCCAAACGTACCCTGAGCGGCCACCGAGAAGAGTTGTTCGTGTCATGAAATGTTAATTATACCGTTGACTCCGTTCTCATATATATAAAACATACCAAAAATGCAGACAAAATCTCGACTCATCCGCGAAAATTGTGAATTCTATCGATTAGCTTACTGGCATGTAAGCGTGACTCTTTCACCAGGTGACTACACAGCACTCTCCAAAATCTACCAGGAAGCAGAAAGTGCGATAAGTGTTACGCCTTAACATCGCGTATTAGTGAAAACCACATCGAAGAGTTGAACCCACCAAGCTTCCAGTTTCGGCTTCAGTCCGAGAACGTACTAGTCCGGTCAATTTAGACAATTGAAATAAAGAAAATTCCGACAGAGCCAAATCTTCGTAGAGACCTTAGGTTCACCACAAGAAATAAAGTGTCAAAAGTCCCAATTTTTCTCGAAAACGGTAAGTTTTATCGAAAAAGTACTTCAGAGTAAAGTTGTAGATCTTAAAATTTTCTATAAAAATGGTTTCTATGATTTTTTCTTTAAGACCCACTATTTCCCAGATATTGCACTTGTAAGAATCATGTTCTACATAGTATGCACACATATGCCACGTATATACATATTTAGATACTCAAGCAAACAAAAATGCCTACTCGTGTCTCTTTTATGTATACATTATGCTATTCTAAGAAAATATACTCTAAAAAGACCACCGGTCCCTTACCGAATCCCCTCTACTTGAATAACATCTGGCCTTGAATAACATCTGCCTATTCTTTTGTGGTGTCGTTCACGTATACCTGCTTCTTTTAGTGTTGAACGAGCAGTTCGAGTGACTTTACGTTTTTATTACAAGCGTCTACTATAGTTAGTGCTAGTATTAAAATTATTTGAAAAAACATATTTGATTAACTGCACAAAAGTATTTACAGAACTTAATTCTTCACCCCAAATACTAATTACTAAAGGAATTCGATTTCTTCTTGCGGTTTATGGAGCTCCAAAAAAAATTGATTGCATAGATACGTACAGATATTTAACATTTGTAAAAAATACATGAAACAAAAATCAAGTACAACTACGATTGAAGTCTCCAACATCGGCATCTGCTACTCAACATTTGTTTCGAGTATACTATCAAGTTTAGACATGGCAAGGCAATGAACTGAACCCTGAAGACTGGGGTTGGAAGTTGATAAATAATACTTTGGAACCGATTCGAACTTTACTGCCCCCTGCTCCAGAAAAACTTCTTAACACTATTTTTTGCAATTGCAAGAAAGGTTGTAGTGCCAAATGTGGCTGTAAAAAAGTAGGGTTGCAGTGTTCTCCAGCGTGTACCAATTGCCAAATTGGTCTCTTGCTCAAATGTTCAATTAAATACAAGAGAGGAAGATTCATGTGATTTTGATGATTCATCTTCATTTGAACAATTTCTAAGCATTCATCAATAGGAAGTAGAAGAAGAACAAGAAGAAATTGAAGAAAACATGATTGTTGAAGATGAATATGAAGAGTATGAGTCAGATTGAAGTAATAAAAAAAAGTTAGAACGACAGTTAAACTCAGTAACCCATATCAATAATCTTCATACTATTAAATAATTATTGTTCCTGAAAATAACGTCATGAAGGTTCGTGGAATAGGCCTACCGAGGATACCACGTTAAAAAAACTCGCCAAGTACAATACCTCACAGGTGGTGTGGAAGTGTGTGCATATTATGTAGAACGTGATTCTGACAAGCGCAATATCTGGGAAATAGTGGGCCTTAGAGAAAAAATCATGGGAACCATTTTTATAGAGAATTTTAAGATCTACAACTTTGTATTGAAGAACATTTTCGATAAATCTTACCGTTTCCGATAAAAATCCAAAAAACCTAAAATTTTGACCTTAGGCCCCGAATAAGTCCCTTAGCGCACATGGGACTGATTGGGACTTTTGACACTTTATTCCTTGTGGTAAACCTAAGGTCTCTACGAAGATTTGGCTCTGTCGAAATTTTCTTTATTTGATCCCTTTTTTAATGTCTAAATTGGCCGATCTATGCACCGTGACTGGTAGCAGCGAAGCACTATCCAACCTTTACTGGCTCTGCAGCGTCAGTATTCGAGTTGTTTTGTGGAGCAACTCACTCGCCGAAGTGGCTTCTTATCCACCCATCCGAACGCAATCCCATGAAACAAGATAATCTAAAGATTTAATGCCTCAATTGATCCTGGTACGAGTACCGTTAATCCGGCCTATAAGTCAAGGCCCACGAACCCTTGTGAAATTTTTCAGTTGATCCTGGCTTCGAGCACCAACGGTCTAGCGTATCATTGATATCCACCAACCCCAGTCTAGCAATCGATCCTGGTTCAAGACGAGGCTGGTCGAACCGTCAAGTCCCGCAAGATATCCTGAACATGAGTTTCTGCGAACAAGTAGATGGAATACCCTTCTAGTCCAACATGCGACCTTTCAACCACTCCGTCCTCGAGTCTAACACCAATTGGGTGGCCAGGTCGTACGAATACTTCCCGAGGGCCTCCACCCTCCCAAAGTAACGCAGTATGCTACATAATGCACTCGGCCATTGGAGAGAAAAATCCGGAGATTTACTATAATGGGGTAGAGTACGTTAGTTTTAGTGTACTGCGTTGAACAACGCGGCTCAGCCCTCCATTTCACCTTTACGGTGAAACTAGGATCTCATTCGGTCGAACTTCCACCACACGAGTCCAGCAACTGGCAAGAATGACTTTGCTTTAGGCATCAAGACTTAACCCTCCATTTCCCTGGGATGAAACTAGGATCATAGTCAAGACAAGCGCCCCCACCGCGTCAAACTACAATGTCATGGGACCGTCAGCAGGCAGGACCTCCATCTGTGCGTGTTCCAGTTCTCATGTTCAAGATCCCAATAATATCCTACAGCTTGGTGCTCCCTACTCCATCGCTGATTCCTGGCCTATCTTTTTGCCCTTTAACTGAAATTATTGCGGATTGTTTGACCAGAAACTATCCAACCGGTAGCTTGTCGGAATGAGCTCTTAATTCGGGATACAAATATTTCGTCGTGTGATTTCACGCTCACTATACTTTGTGAAATCAGGAGACGGTTAGCAACTTCTAGTTGAGTTAAACCTTCGTTCAACCAATACATTAATTGTTCAAGTTGAACGGCTTCTAAACGCACGTTAAACTCTTCAACTTTAATCCATAACTGATACTACACAATATTATATCTATTGCAATAGCATATTATCGTGCATACGTACCACAAAAAAAGGAGATCATACACCTACAAGAAATAGCTTTTTTTAATTAAGCCATTCAGTTTTTTGTGTGTGTGTTTGTGTACACAAACATACGCCTCTCTACAGCAATCCTAAAGAAATGGTTCAAGTGGAAAAAGTCAGTTTTCTCTTAAATATCCACTTCATTTTTAGAGCAGTTTATATGCTACAAAGCAAGCGAACAATGATTGTAATTATTCTCAAAACGATGTTAGTTTCTTATAATAGGTATCAAAGATTTAAATCATGAGGGCACTGCCCGATTAAAATAATTGTTTCAGGCATCTTCACTCTTCTAACTCCCATATACCAAAATCCTCATTTTTCAAACCACCAAGAAGCCTGATAATTAAACGCTATCAAATCCCGACATGAAAACAATTCATTGGGGAATTACAGCCAACCCGCAAGAACCATCACCGTTTCATTTCGAATCAAAGAAAAGATTCCATCCAGACCTTTTCTGAGACCGGAAACAGACCGATAATTTCGATCGCGGTCTCTGCGGTTTCTGGGAGATATCGACTGTGAATTACAGATGAACGTGGATTATTTACAATTAAGGGGCTCCCGACAATGCCAATGGTCAATTTTAACAGAACGTCGGTATTGTTCCTTCCAAGTGAGAGAATGAAGATTGATTACTGGAATGAGCCGCCAAGATTTGATTTATTTGAAAATCGAATACGTGAGGACGCGCCTTTGCATGTGTGGGGAAGGGAGTTTTAATTTATGAGACCGAAGACAGAAAATGTTCAGACAGAAGCGAAGCCAGATGGGGTCACCAGTAAATTTAATGTTACCTCAGAATCAAAACAGTGCTCACAGCTTACAGATTTTAAAAATCTAAGGAGTGGACCATTTAAAGTTTGCGTTTTTGATCGGCTATAAAGAAAAAAACTAATGACTATGTTTTTACAGTTGTGAGTTTATTAGAAAGGCTGAATCCTGACATTTATAATTAAAAAGCAATATCATTCAAATGACCTGTCTACAGTACCCCATCCGATCAAGTCAATTTTTCAGTTCATTGTCAACTGTTTCGGGCTCAATATCATGAATGGTAACTTCGATTGCACGTCCCAAGGCCGCAATCTTTTCTGAATGGTTAACGTTATACTCACCCTTAACGGATCCTTACAAAAAATAGTTCTTCGAGGTGAAAAAGAGATTAATCGCTAAAGAAGATTTTTCTGGAGAAATTCTCAATTTCAGCTATGTGGTGGTCATTTGCCCATTGAGTGATGTGGAAACTCATCGGATGGTCACGAAGCTTTACTACTTCCATTAGTTGAACTTTGTTGGCCTTTATGCAAAATTTTCCTCAGAGAACTGTGAGCAATGTTCCGTTCTTGAGCACGATGACAAGTTGATGTTGATAGATGCTAAGCCACATTATGGGCAACAAAAGCAATGCTCACTGAATAAGGCCGTGAAATGCTTGTTTTATCGAAAAACATTTCAAATTTTACGAACAAGTTACCGTGAGGCCATTTCTTTGCTATTGAATTTTCCACGTAAATTTCCAACAGTTTGGAGAGAAGATTCACCACCTTGAAAATGAGTTTCTAATATTTCTCAATTTTCTTCGAGTCTAAGTCGACCTATTTCGTTAATTTCAAATATTCAACTAAGGTTCTGTCAAAACATGAATGACAGAAGTGTTGCACGATTCGAAATAGCCACTTCTCTAAAATGTAAACTCTAGATGACCCACCTTTTTGTATCCACCCCGTACGTCGTCTACTATCCCGAACTTTTCTTTGAAATTATTATACAGATTCATACATTCATCAAAAATACATTAAAGTAAAGAAATAGTTTTTTGAGTATAGACTTCAAATGAAATTTAAACACTACGGTAATTGGAAAAAATCTGAAACAAATTGGATTAGATGTATTAATAATACTTAACGAAAGTAAAACAACATTATAAAACCATTTAAAATCCATTATGAAATCATTTTAAGGGGGTCTTTTACTCAGTAGAAGGTCTTTTCCTGAATCTAAAATATCAAGCAGAGTAATTCTGTTACATGTCTCTACAAATTTTAAATTAAGAAGATTTGTTGATTTTTTTAAAAATTAAATTGAATAAATGTTAATAAATATTTATTATAGCTTATGACCACGCTCTGTTTTTGTTGGAATTGTGGAAAGACTTATGTCTTTTCTTTTTATAATTAAAACAACTGAATAATACTCTATACGCTCTTATTCATTTTACTCAATTCAACTCTTCCAGCAATTTTTACAACCTACAATGGACATATTATCTCCGAGAATGGTATATCGACCACTTATAAATAATAATGCTATAAAGAAGTTGTCCATTGGACAATTTTTATACATATTGTATGAAGAATTTCTGATATTAATTTTCACAAACGGAGATTTTACAGTGTGGAAACAACTTATGGAATAAAAATATTTGTGTTCTTATTTTGAAAATTCATGAAAAACACTGCAACACATCAACTTTTAAATTCAATAGGGCGCTTTTCAAACATAAATTGAAATATACCGGGTAATTCGCGCAAGTCCAGCATAATCCGTCCTCTTTATTTAAACCTAATAACCTTCCTTTCAACGAACTATATCATGTATTGTCTATTTTGTATGAAATTTCGAAAGTATTTATGATTGCAAAATTTTAAATATCATACAGATTTCTTCTGTAAACCTTCTACAAATTTTAATTTCAGAAAAATTAAATAAACAAGAGCTTTTTTCTTGATAGAAAGATTATTACAAAATTAAAAATATCATACAGATTTATTCTGTAAACCTTCTACAAATTTTATTTCCAAAAAGATTTTGATTAAAAATTTTTTTGAACTTAAAATTTCTAGAAGGTTTACATAAAAAATCTCTTTGATATTTTAAATTTTGTAATATTCTGTCAAGAAAAAACCCCTTGTTTATTTAATTTATTTATTTTTACTTTCAAGAAACTGAATACTTAAATCACATGATGTAATCGATTTTAATACATTAAAATAAATGCTCAAAAAGTTCTCAACCTTGTTCTTGGCAATAACACATTCTCCTATTGGACTCGTTCTTTACTTTGTTTAAAGTTTGAGTTGAAATATTTTGTAGTTAACCTTTCTTTGTGATCTGAAAGGCTCGTCTGCTGTGTTGCATAAACTTTGATAATGGAATAACCCCCACAGAAAAAAATACAACGACATAAGGTCTGGCGATCAAGCTGACCATTCAATAGTACCTCTTCGTACAATCTTTTTATTGGAATATTAGGCAACTGAAAATACCTCTGATTAAATAAATTTTCCACTTCAACCTGATTTCTGCAATCATCCCCGTAACCGATCACCATTTAAATCTCAATTCGGTGACTCTCAGTTAAATGTTTCATTGTTCCTTCCAGAAGAAATATGTTTTTAATTAGGAATTTGCTATTTCAATGTGAATCTCAACACCGCAATATCTAACTGATATAACAATCCACATTATTTACAGATTTTCTGTATTTATCATCAAATGTAGATAGTTGTTTTAGCTATTCGTGACAAAAAACGTTAACAAAACCAAGATCCATGAATATGTCGAGAAGTGATTTTAGAAATTTTCCCAACTTAAATGATAGTTCCGAACTTTTATCAGCCTGTGTTAAGAATATTTAAAAATACCATTATTCAACGCGTAATAAATTATTAATTCCATTATTTCACCAGGAATGATACATTATAGATCATGCATTAGTTTTAAAAAATATTAAATACACGTTCCATTTAAAATAAGGAGGACGGATTGTTCTGGACTTCCGCGAATCACCCTGTATATTTAAAGTTATGCTTAAAAAGCGCACCACTGAATTTGAAATTTGACGTGTCGCAGTATTTTTTTTTGATTTTCTAATATAAGGACAGAAAGAATTTCATTCCATAATTAGTTTCCACGCTATAGATAAAAGTAGTCACTCAGATTCGGGATTAGAGGATCTTCCAGAATTGGCGTAAGATAGCGGAGTTCGTACTGAACTATGAAAAAATTGTTGAAGAGAATGAGTTACATAAAGAGTTATCCATCAAGCATTTGCATTTTGAAGTAGTGATTATTTCGAGTTTGGCAACTTCGTCATTTGTATTTTGACAAAAAGTCACTTCATAATGGGTCGTTTACGCTTGAACAAAACTGAAAAATATTGGAAATTTTTTTTCATAGTGGTGAATCAACTATCCAAACTATTTGAAAATTACGTGGAAAATTCAATTCACGACAATTTGAGCATCAATTTGTGAAGCGAGTTCGTGAAACTGGATCGTTATTTGATGAAACGGCCCTTCACGTTCTCGTTCAATGAGCACATCTGCAAACATTTCTGTTGTAGCCCAGAATGTGGCTGAACATCCATCAAAATCAACTCGTCGTCGTATCCAAGAACTATAAGGAGAATTTTGCATAAAGAGCATAAAGAGCAAAGTTTAACTAGTGCAAATGAAGCCTCGTGACCATGTTGAACAAATTTTTGGTCCCAAAATTCGATAGGAAGGCGTGAATGACATTTAGTTTCAACAAGACCACTTGCCACAAAGCGAAGGTAACTATCGTTCTTTTGCGCACTGTTTTTGAAAATCAAATAATCATTGGAAAAGCTGTCAATTGGCCGCCTCGGAGCTGTGACTGGATGCCGTTGGACTATTTTTTGTGGGGATCCGTTAAGAATAACTGTTATGCTGGCCATCCAGAAACGATTGATGCTTTAAAATCGAAGTTGCCATTCATGAGATTGAGTCCCAAATAATCGACAATGTACTGAAAAATTGAGTTAATCGGATGGGGTACTGTATGGCCAATCATGGCTGTTATTTAAATGATATTGTTTTTCGTTTTCCATGTGAAGGTTCAACCCTTCCAACTTTGAAAAAATGTTCCTAATTTTTTTATTTGTAGCTGATCAAAATTGCAATTTTTTTATGGCCCCTCCTCTATTATCAATTAGCGTACTGGTATAAATCTACAAATATATTATTCCACAGAAAATAAACAACTTTATCATCAAAGTTGCTTATGAATTCCAGTTTGCATTATTCTGTACGAGGAATCAGTTTTTCATGTTGAACAGCATGAATTTAAAGAGGTATTAGCTGAAGCCGATCTAACACATTCTCACCCTCTGAACACCGTACCAAACTCCATTTCAGCATCATTTTTTCAGCCGATGTCACGTCTACGTGTCAGCATTCCGTGCCCTCCGAAAATTCGTTAATTTCGCCAGGTTTCCGACTGAATGGAAATTTAAATGAGAGTCTGTCTGTCCCGGCGAGTGGAAGCTGGCTGCAAGTCACGATGAACGCGCATCCGCAGAGCTCCTGCAACGCTATTAATTGAGTTCAACCCCACAACGGAGCTGTCACTTAATTCAATCAAAAAGGCCGGTCCACGGAAGTCTTCAGACACCTACTGCTTTTCTTATTCCATTAAATTTGCCTGGCTTTCGCCATTCGTCTCTGGCCAGGCTGAAAATTGGTGGGATCCCGGTTTGAAGACGTGTTCTAGCGGAATGATCAGTCGAAATGAGCAAGGGTGTATTTGGCGATGTCACTGCAGCTTTCATAGACCTTAATTTACTGTTATTCAACCCTGAACTATTGAAGACAGCAAGTAAATATAAAGTTTTTAACGAATATGAAAATGTTGGAAAGCAGTGACGTAAGGTAAAAGCTCTCGCACGCTGGTTCAACAATCCATTTTGCCTGTAAATTTTAAATCTGTGAATTAATTCTCATAGAAGCTACATTTGATGACTCAAAGTACAGAATAATGTGTTCTTTCATTCAGAAGTTAAATTCCCTAAAGAAACGAAAAATGTGATGAAATTAAAAAGTACTTGGTTAAAATGCTTCATCTTTCCTCCCAACTGCATAATTACATATATCGGGCGCTTTTTTTAGTGACAGAACTTTAGATAGGGATAACTGTGATTTGACAGAAGGTTATTATTATTTTATTATTTATAGCGAGCGGGCGTCTGTCCACGGACTATTGTGGTTCACCCCTAATTTATATCTCCCGACGAGATCCAGTTTTTGAATGAAACCGATAATCTTGTTCAGGGGTAATTTTTTCAGTTCGCTGTGGGCTATAAAAGCCCACCCATATTATTTTATTATTTATAGCGAGCGGGCGTCCGCACGGACTATTGTGGTTCACCCCTAATTTATATCTCCCGACGAGATCCAGTTTTTGAATGAAACCGATAATCTTGTTCAGGGGTAATTTTTTCAGTTCGCTGTGGGCTATAAAAGCCTGGCCAAAGACCTCGAATCTGATGCGACTCACCGCTGGGCACTCTGAGACGATGTGCTATTCATTGTCTTCAGCCAGACCGATTTTGTGCAAATTCGCTTTCAGTCTCCAGTGACCTGTCATAATTCCGACAAGTGTTCTTAGTTTGGCCCTATCCAGACCTAGCGCTAGGTTCGCCATCTTTTTGTTCGAAGCTGTTTCAAGGAACAACTTCGAATGTTTCAGGCCAGAATGGCTCCGCCAGAAAGACTCTAGCCTTGAGTTCATTCTGCCTGTTATCGCCTCGTTAGCCACGTCATGTGGTATTCCCAGGAATGGTTCCGGTCCTACCAGAGGCAGCGCAGCTCCAGCAAATGCCAGCCGATCCGCCTCCTCGTTACCCAAATAGTTTGAGTGGCTCGGTATCCAAACTAGAGTGACTCCGTTATACATACCGAGCCTGTTTAAAGCCGTGCGGCAACTCCAGACTGTTTTGGATGTAAAACAGCTGGATTCCAGAGCTTTTAGTACTGACTGACTATCAGTAAATATTTTGATTTTACTGTGGTGGATTTGCCGTTTTATCAGCAGTTCCGACGCGGTCTCAATGGCAAATATTTCTACCTGGAATATGGTTGCGTTTTGACCGAGACTGAATGAGATGTTAATTCTCGGTTTACTCCCATAGACTACCAGTCCTGTTCCGTTCGTCGTTCGCGAGCCGTCTGTGAACAAGCCAAGGTCGGTTCTCAATAGAACCCCAGCATGCTGGGTCCATTCGTCCCGGCTGGGGACGATTACATTGAAATTCGGTTCCTGGCTTGTGATTTTTGACATTAGATCCGAGGGCATCATAGAATACTGTTCGTTAAAAGCTCGTCCAGCAATCCTGAGCCTCCCATCACAATTGCCTCTGGCCTGTCAATCGCCAGTTGATATAGTTTGTATGTGGTCCGTTCCGCTTCCCTCTGCACGAGTAGGTGCAGGGGTGGTAGATTTAGTAGGACCTCCATGGCTGCCGTGGGTGTGGTGCGAAACGCACCTGTAATTGCAAGGCAAGCCTGTCTCTGTAGTCGGGTGAGCTTTTGTTCGCCAATTGTTTGTTGGCCTATCTTCCACCACGCTACAGCGCCATACAGTATCCGTGGTCTAATTACCATAGTGTATAGCCAGTACATCTGCCTGGGCTTTAGGCCCCAGGTTTTACCACAGATCCCTCTGCAAGTCCAGAAACCCATTCTGGCTTTATGACACACTTTATCCAGGTGTGCATTCCAGGTGAGGGTCTGGTCCAGGACTATTCCCAGGTAGTTTGCCTCAAATGAGAATTGTATTATTTCACCACGGATAGTCGGCGGTTCTAAACCATTCAACTTCCATTTTTTAGTGAATGTGGAACAAAGCTTTATTTACTTTCCAAATTTTTTGCGAAATCGGATACGAAAAATATTTTTGCATTTATCTTCACACAATTAACCACGAATCTTCGCTATCTGGAATATCAAGTAGATCAATTTTGTTAAACCTCTGTACAAGTTTCAATTTCAGAAAATTCTTTAAGAATTTTGAAAATTATAATTAAATGTGTTAGAAACACTGTTCTCATTTAGTACAGATAGAATAAACAAATATCTTACAGTATAAAAGGAAATAAAAGGAATCTAAAGTAAACATAGAATACTGACATATTTTACTCACTAGACTTTTAACTGATAAAACTGTTTCATAGCAACATTATGTAAACAAATTTTATTCCAATATAAACTCAAAAAAACCTCTCCAAAACAGCGTTTGAAAATCTCATCGATAATAATCAGTCGATTTCTCTCAAAACTAAACAAACCAATCAAAAAAAAATATATATTCATACCAGTAACCTAACCCTCACTCAGCGAAGCTAGAACATAAATGTTCTGAAAGATGTTTGGCGTTGTTTGGTCTTGAAACCCTAAATTGTCATTCATATTCTAGCTTAGCTTGACTAAACTTTAGGTTGCAAAGTATAGCCCCATTTGAAAAAAAATATAGAAATTCAATTTCTAAAGTTTATTAAGTATAAAATCAAATGCTCTAGAAAGATCGAAGAATAGCGCTGCTAAAGAGAGGCCATCGTCAAGACTTTTATAAACCTGATCAACAAATTTGAGAGTAGCCTAATGTATTGAATACATGTATTAGAATACAAATCATAGTCCGGTCTATTTACACATTCAAGTTTACATAAATTCCCATAAAGCTGAATATTGGCATAGTTGTTCAAAACATCATTATAAAGAAAATCTCAAAAGTTCTCATCGTTCCGAGGTGTGCTAAAAATTTGGCACGGGGTCAAAGGTCAAAAAAATGAGTTTTTTGCGATTTTTAGCGAAACGGTGAGTTTTTTCGCAAAATTACCCCAGTACAAAATTGTAGATCACAAAATTCTCTACAAAAAATATATCAATAATTTTTTTCCTAAAAGCCACCATTTTGGAGATATAACGTTCCGAAAAGTTGGATCAGTCGTAATCCCTCTATTTTGCACACGTTTCCACGCCACCTATGAGGTAGTGTACAAAGCGCGTTTTTTTTAACGTGGTTTCCCCAGTAGGCCTATTCCACGGGTCTGCTGAGATTTTATATGTTTTAAAACTATTGCAAAATAATATTATATATTATAGTGGGCAAAAACAACGGCGGTGTAATTAAATAAAATACTTAAAATAAAAAGTTAGTCGTCTGATTCATAACTGTCCAAGATTTCTGTTTCTTCTTCTTCTTGATCTTCTTCTCCTTCTTCTTCCTGTTCATCCTCTTGTTCTTCTTCTTCTTCTTGTTCTATTTCACACGTAAACTGCCCCAATAGCGATTCCTGATCGGTATCAAACGAATCTTCAAGAGTTGGTGACTCAACATTCGAGCATGATCGGCCTTGACAGTGTGTGCATGCCAGGGAACAAAACAGTCCAACTTTTCTGCAACCACATTTTGCACTACAACGTTTCTTGCAGTTGCAAAATATTGTGTTGAGAAGTTTCTCAGGTGCTGGTGGAAGTAAAGTTTGAACTGGCTCTAGTGTATTGTCGATCAACTTCCAACCCCAGTCTTTAGGGTCCAGCTGATTACCAAGCCACACTTGAACTTGGTAATATACCCGAAACAGATGTTGATGAGCAGCTACTGAGGTTGGAGGAAGAGAAGCTAAGTTGACTTGTTTTTTATTACGCGTATTTTTCACGAAAGATGTGTATCGCAACTTATCTAAGCAAGTGGTTTTTTTGGGGGCTCCGTACATAGCAAGAAGAAATTGAACTCCGTTGGTGATAACATGTTGTTGAGTTGAATTACTATTTTTAAAAACTTCAGCACATTGTAGTAAATCTTTTTTTTCAAACATTTTGAAAACTGTTGTTTTTCCTCTCCTGTAAAAAGCAGATGTCGTATCGCAGCCAGTTATTGCGTGTAGAAACAATACATGATTTTGACATTTAGGAAAATTGGATAAACTGTTTGATGAATATATTTCCGATTGATTTTGGGCTTTTCCGGGTTTAAAAAAATAAATAATTTTTTCAGTTGGAGTTCGAGCAGTAAGCAAGACGAGTAAATCAACATCCTCACCAACAACAACAGTTGTATTTGTCACACTGAATTTCTTTATCGCTGTTTCAATAATCAATACATCAGCATCATCATTAGCTTGTTCAACGGATATATTCTCAGCAGTAAACTTGTATGTATTTCATATATTGGGCATGCCAACATAAAGCAGGTATACGACCCTAGCCACGCGGACAATAGAATAAAAGACAGATGTTATCCCAAGGTTATACTGACGTACAAATTTAGGAACGGGGTTTCATTATACCTGAGATTCTCGTAGTTTAACTTATATTTTACATAAGCAAGTTACAATAAATAATAGCGAACTTATTTTAGTTCTATTACACCTTTAGTGACTTTCATATGTGGCGTACGTGTGCAAAATAGAGGGATTACGACTGATCCAACTTTTCGGAACGTTATATCTCCAAAATGGTGGCTTTTAGGAAAAAAATTATTAATATATTTTTTGTAGAGAATTTCGTGATCTACAATTTTGTACTGAGGTAATTTTGCGAAAAAACTCACCGTTTCGCTAAAAATCGCAAAAAACTCATTTTTTTGACCTTTGACCCCGTGCCAAATTTTTAGCACACCTCGAAACGATGAGGAATTTTGAGATTTTCTTTATAATGATGTTTTGAACAACTATGCCAATATTCAGCTTTATGGGAATTTATGTAACCTTCCTCCTGATTTTAGGCTTAAATAGACCGGACTATCAAGAGAGTGCTCAAGTTATTTCTGGCCAAATTTTAAAAGGTAGTTCCTATAGTGTATGGTCCAATAATCTTTCGTTGTGAAGTTATTCAAGATTCTAATATTTTGTAACGTTTCACAATTTTTTCACTAAAAATATGGCATGATTTGAA
Source organism: Megalocaria dilatata (assembly GCA_034642435.1). Taxonomy (NCBI): domain Eukaryota; kingdom Metazoa; phylum Arthropoda; class Insecta; order Coleoptera; family Coccinellidae; genus Megalocaria; species Megalocaria dilatata. The sequence continues at coordinate 39,696,482 of CM067856.1, read as the reverse complement.
TTTTGATCTAAATCAAAATTCAGTGTACACTGTTGGAAAGAGCTATATGGTTGTCCAGCACACAATAGTAGAATAGTTACTGAATGTATGGAAGTTCATTTTGAAAGAAAACCGATAGGAAGATTCGGACCGATCAGGTGAAATCCCGACCTTACACCTCTAGACTAGTCCCTTTGGGGCGTAAAGATATAGTGCATATTACCCCAATTCATACTCCTGACCTGCTTAATGAAAGAATACATAACTGCTCTAACATACACATACTCTTAAAAACACATGTTTTTAAGATGCAAATGGCGTTTTGAAGGCAAGACCAGAAACAAATTTTGTCTCCTTTAAATATTTATTTATTAATTTTAGGGACTTTCGTATATCTTTTGGTTTATTTATTCCATTTGACATTGTATCTTGAGTTTAGATTATATACGTCTATTAAATATAAGCGGTGCTTGTTTTAGACATTAATTTAATTCTAAAAGTTTTTTGAATAAAAATTTTTTAAATTAAAATTGTAGAAGATAAACATATATTAATTTGTTTTAATATTCAAATTATGTAAAAACATTACTAAAAAACAAGTTTCAGGAGAGACTTTGCTTCGTCAGTACCCAATCACATTTTAGAAATATAACATCAATCAACAAAAAATATTCACTCACCTTAACAATCTAGAAACATTTTGGCAAATGAATACTGAACATTTAAATGGTGCCCCATGTGACCTCCAACAAATAGTTCTGTTGTTTACCATAGATCTTAAAGATTGACCGGCAATTTAATTTATGGCACAAGGACATCTGTATAAAGAATATTAAGGAAACCAAATAATTATATATTATGAATAAAATAAAATAAATGAAGGTTTATACTTGATAGAAGGTATATAACATTTTTTAAATATTTTAATATTTCAAAAAATTATAATATATTTAATATTATAACTTCAGGAATTAAATTAATGTCATTAAGATCTATGGTAAACCACAAAACTATTTGTTGGAGGCCACCAGTTAAATGTTCAGTATTCATTTGCCAAGATGTTTCTAGATTGTTAAAATGAGTAAATAATTGTTGTTGATGTGAGTAAATATTTTTTGTTGATTGATGTTATATTTTTTTAATGTGATTGGGTACTGACGAGCAAGGTCTTTCTTAAAACGTATATTTTAGTAATGCTTTTACATACCTTGAGATTTTCTAAAAAGTAACTTAGATATTGAATAATATTGAATATTCCAAGTAAGATAGTTTTATGATTCTTAGGATTATGTTAAACAGTTTTGAAAGATATGTTTTCATAAGAGGGATGAGCAGAAACAAAATTTTGTCTACTCAAAATATTCAATTTATAGGATTTTTATTTACAATTTATATTTATTGGATTTTGTTATCTCATTTGGATGTCTTATAATGAATGTTTATTTATTATGTCGTTTGATATTAGCGGGGCTTATATGACATTCATTCAATTCCTGAAGTTATAATATTAAATAAAATTTTTAGAAATCAAATATGTAGAAGGCTAATAGAATATATTTGTCAATATTAAAATATTTAAAGAATTTTATATATCTTCTATCAAGTATAAACCTCCATTTACTTTAAAATGAAGATTTATTAAATTTATTATAGGTCGTTTGAAAGCTTCAAAAATATGGCAGTTTTTGCACATGATTTCTGTGGGAAGGGGCAATTGAGAGTAAACTTTGAGCAATGATTATGCTGAAGCAAATTTTGTTCATTTCTTCCTCAACTATAATAGATAATTATTCCACAAAAATCTGCATGAAACCATTCTATTCCAAGGAGAATTTTCCGCTCTTTCCAACAGTGTACACTGAATTTTGATTCATAACTATCATTAGTTATGCTATAGTTTTAGTGAAAAAATTGTGACATGCTACAAAATAGTAAAATTTTTAATAACTTAACAACGAAAACTAGTTCAGCCATGCTATATAGGCACTCTTGTGTTGCAAATTGCCTGTAAAATCACCTTGTTAAATGTGGCCAGAGAAAACTTGGGCACCCTGTATACTGAGTAACTACCTATAATGCATGAACCATTTAGTATTAAGTTTCTTCAGCTGAACTTAATTCAGTACAATAAAATAGAAAGGCCTTTTACTTGATAGAAGGAATATAACAAAATTTGAATATTAAAACAAATTGAAATATGTTTATCTTCTACAATTTTAATTTCAAAAAAATTTTTTATTCAAAAAACTTTTAGAATTAAATTAATGTCTAAAACAAGCACCGCTTACATTTAATAGACGTATATAATCAAAACTCAATATATAATGTCAAATGGAATAAATAAACCAACAGATATAGGAAAGTCATTAAAATTAATAAATAAATATTTAAAGGAGACCATATTTTGTTTCTGGTCTTACCTTTAATAACACCAATTGCCTTTTAAAAACATGAACACACTTAAAGGACTTCACAAAGAATATAATTTATTTGAAATATTTAATATATTTGAATATTCGAATAAGTTAATTCAGAAATCTCTAAAAACATGCACTATATCTTCAAAAAACAAATATAATTCTAAGCAATTCCTTCTTCAGTCCTCAATAATATTCCAAATATCAAAATCAAAAAACCAACCTATATCCAAACCCTCACACATGTAAAAGGACTAATGCTCCGAAACACAGATCAACTTTATAATTCAAAATTGATCTATGTTCTAACAAAATCAAAGAACAGTGTGAGTTATTTTTAAGGCTTATTTAAATTCATTGACATTCCATAATGAGATTCATTGAAGCCACAATATAATTATATATTATATATAAAATAAATTAGAAAGGCCTTTTACTTGATAGAAGAAATATAACAAAATTTGAATATTAAAACAAACTGAAATATGTTTATCTTCTACAATTTTAATTTAAAAAAAAAATTTTATTCAAAAAACTTTTAAAATTAAATTAATGTCTAAAACAAGCACCGCTTACATTTAATAGACGTATATAATCAAAACTATATATATATATATATATATATATATATATATATATATATAATTGAATATATTGAATATTTCAAATAAATTATATTCTTTGAGAAGTCCTTTGTGTTCATGTTTTTAAAAGGAAATTGGTGTTCTTAAAGGTAAGAACAGAAACAAAATTTTGTCTCCTTTAAATATTTATTCATTAATTTTAATGACTTTCGTAGATCTGTTGGTTTATTTATTCCATTTGACATTATATTTTGAGTTTTGATTTTATACGTCTATTAAATGTAAGCGGTGCTTGTTTTAGACATTAATTCAATTCTAAAAGTTTTTTGAATAAAAAATTTTTTTGAAATTAAAATTGTAGAAGATGAACATATTTCAATTTGTTTTAATATTGAAATTTTGTCATATTTCTTCTATCAAGTAAAAGGCCTTTCTATTTTATTTTATATATAATATATAATTATATTTTGGCTTCAATAAATCTCATTATGGAATGTCAATGAATTTAAATAAGCCTTAAAAATAACTCACACTGTTCTTTGATTTTGTTAGAACATAGATCAATCTTGAATTATAAAGTTGATCTGTGTTTCGAAGCATTAGTCCTTTTACACGTGTGAGGGTTTGGATAAAGGTTAGTTTTTTGATTTTGATATTTGAAATATTATTGAGGACTGAAGAAGGAATTGCTTAGAATTATATTTGTTTTTTGAAGATATAGTGCATGTTTTTAGAGATTTCTGAATTGACTTATTCGAATATTTAAATATATTAAATATTTCAAATAAATTATATTCTTTGAGAAGTCCTTTAAGTGTGTTCATGTTTTTAAAAGGCAATTGGTGTTCTTAAAGGTAAGACCAGAAACAAAATTCTGTCTCGTTTAAATATTTATTTATTAATTTTAATGACTTTCGTATATCTGTTGGTTTATTTATTCCATTTGACATTATATATTGAGTTTTGATTATATACGTCTATTAAATGTAAGCGGTGCTTGTTTTAGACATTAATTTAATTCTAAAAGTTTTTTGAATAAAAAATTTTTTTGAAATTAAAATTGTTGAAGATGAAAATATTTCAATTTGTTTTAATATTCAAATAATTCAGTACAGGAAATGTCTCAAAAATTGTGAACTTTTATGAAAGAGAGTATTCGAGTAATTTTAGCATAAATCATATATTTCCTTCCTGGAAGCCATAAGAAAGAAAAAACAAATACCAATCATTTTATATTTTCAGGTTACGAGTAATAAAAATAAACAGATTTGATGTTGTCCGGGAACAGAAGGTCCGAGGAAACGAAACGGAGTCCTCTACTACTGTGCTACTAGTTTGAAGCTCATAAAGAGCATATAACAGAGATGAGAATGAGAAAAATATCCTTTCTATTCCTTGTTTCAGAAGACCATCTGTACAGAATGTCTTCCAGGAGAATTCGTTCCAGGAATGATCACCAACGGAAAACAATATTTCCCTTATTCTGCTCACTCAGAGGCATAACTTGGTTAATTGAAATCGAAGCTCCAGTTCATGCACCTGATTCAGCTCGTAAATTCCCCACACTCGTGTCGAATCGAAAGAACTGAAATTGCATATTCACGAACGAATCGAACCCGATATTCCAAGGCATAAAACCAAGATTTCCGATTCATTTCTCCGGAGAGGAACGATGCCATGCCTCGAACAACTCTCAAATTTATTTCTGCCCACAATCGTTGCCGTATAAATCGGTCATTTACCTCAATTTCGCTAAGGGCGATAGGTTTGTACACGACCTATGATGCAAAGCGTACCACCGAGGCAACACATCATGCTTCGAGAGAAAACAATGGCAATTTAACAACGTGGTTCGGCAAGAATAGAATCTACGGCGACCATTGACATCCTCTTGTATACTGAAGGAAGGGAAAAATCTGATTTAAGTATTTCTGTTCATTTATGACTCATGTTGTTGAAAAATATGGGAGTTCATTGTTGAGTACGTTGTTTTATGAAGTGAGCTATTCAGATTTCCTATCCATTTGTGTTCTTGGACGAAAGTAGGTCAAACGTGAATCAGTGGTAATGCTTGAACTGAAAAATTCGAGAAAATACATCATAATAATGTAATGTCACAAATACATATGACAAGACATCAAGATCCATGATGATCCTTGATGATTACGTTGTTTTATGAAGTGAGCTATTCATATTTCCTACGCATTTGTGTTCTTGGACGAAATTAGGTCAAACGTGAATCAGTGGTAATGCATGAACTGAAAAATTCGAGAAAATACATCATATTCTTGTTATGTCACCAATACATATGACAAGACATCAAGATCCTTCATGATCCTTGATGAGTACGTTGTTTTATGAAGTGAGCTATTCAGATTTATTATACATTTGTGATCTTGGATTAAAGTAGGTCAAACGTGAATCAATGGTAATGCATGAATTGAAAAAATTCATCATAATCATGCCATGTCACAAATACATATAACAAGAATTCAGGATCCTTGATTAGCTAGTAAAGTAATACACACAACCTCAAAATCTAAGGATATTATAAATACGTGCAACTAAATAGTTTGATTATTTCATGGTTCTGCCTTTACTTCATGGAAACTCTATTCCAATAAATAGTAGGGAAAGGTTATCTGAAATAGGATACTTAAGGTTTGGAGCTGTTGAAAAAAAGTTTAGGTATAAAAGCATGGAAAACTTTCTCAATTTATCCACCAAACATTACTTCATTCAAAAAACAAATATAACTCATCTGTTTCCTAAAGTGGCGCAAGATCGCTTTAACAAATCCTACCCAGAACTGAACTCCTAACTCGCACAAGCTGAAAAAGCTTCTGGGGGATCTTCTCTCAAGATCTAGTAGTATCAGGATAATATACTGAAACTATTAGTACTAACGATAAGTGATAAACATAAGACAAAACATTTTTTTTTGGTCCGAAACTCATTTTTCCCATTTTAGGAACATATACAGTACACTCGCGCTAGTGTGAACACAAAAAAATTTGCTTGTTCATATTTTCGAGCCGTTCACACTAGTGGAAGGTGTGTAAAAGACATGAAATAAATGTTTATTGGATTGAAAAATTGATATGAAACCAAAGCCTTCTATGTTACACTTAAATAAAAAACATAAAAATTTGTCATTTGAAATAACAAGTTATTTTTTTCGCCATTCGAATCACCATCAGTATTAGCCAGACTTTGGTTCACTTCCAGCATATCTCTATTCCAGTTTTCCACATCTTCACAGTTATACTGTGAAGAAGATTAAAAAATATTTTGAGTGGTTACTTAGTATCTTAAATCGGAGTTGATTTGATCGAATATTTGATAAGCATGAGTGTTACAAAGTTTTCTCAACTGACCGGATGAATTATGTTCAGCAAATCGATAGTTTCCTTTACTATAGGTTCCGATTTTTTACTCATCAATATTTCTTGAAGCTTCACAAGAGGAAGATCATCTTCATTAATATCGCTATGATCAAAAATTTTGTTCCAACACGTTTTGATTACCAGAGGATCTAATGCCATGCGCCTGTGTAAATGTAAAACAGCATTCCTCAAGGTGAGGTTGTCAAGCCCATCTGCCATGTTGTGTCCTTGGGCCACCAGAAAACTGAAAAGATTTTTTTCTGTAAAACAGTTTGGTTAACTTCAAGGCATTTTGATCCATTGGCTGGATTCAGAGAGTCATATTAGGAGGCAAATACATCACAAATATTTTGTCATCTGCTGTTCTCAATTTTTCAGCTGATGGATGTCAGCCTTTCTTGGAAGATTTGAACCTTTTAGAAATTGCTTTACCTACAGAAATATCTCATTTGCTCACATTTCATTTTTTATATTAACACTTACCTCTGGTACGAAGCATTCGAAGGGCCAATTTTGGAAAATTTTCTTTGTCGTCCAAGCATTTTTTATATTTTTATAAATACAGGGATTATAGAAATTTTTGAATACTCCTGGAAAATTTGCTTTGCCAATAATCAAGTGCATGACTTTGTGGGAACCTGATGCGTTTGCACCACCCAAAAAGCGAATTCGCTGCTTTGATGTTTTGAGACCGGGTGCAGTTTTTTCAGAACTCATAACATAGGTTTTATCAGGCATAATTTTCCAGTGCAATCCAGTCTCATCAGAATTGTATATCTGGTCGTGAATGATCTCAAATTTCTGTCTTGATTGAACCAATTCAATTTTGAATGGGCTCATATTATGCACCTCTGATGAGAAGTTTTCTCCACAAATTTTCAAAAATCCAAGAACATAACGAACCTTAAACTTTTGCAACCATCCATCCATCACTCGCGGTAAATTTTTCATTTCATCATTTCAAGGTTTCATGAAACTGAAGAGCTTTATGCCTCATCATTTCTCCCGTTATAGGCAAATTTAATTCCCTCTGTTTAATAAACCATCTGTTGAAGGCTTCCTCCATTTTCGGATATTCAGCTTTCCTCTAAGTGCATTTTTTAATTTTATTTAGCTTAAAACTCTGGTTCACAATACTCATGATTCTGGTCTGTTTTTTTTTAATCGAGCGTACAGTTCAATTTGCAATTTCATATTTTTTTAAGGCAATGTCACGCTTGTACCTTTCCATTGATTTTATTTTTAGGCATTCTAACTACATATTTCACATTAAAAGTCACTTCTAGCGATGGAAGACTCGTAATAAATAAAATTTGTATTATTTCAATGGCTTTACGCATGATTCTATCAACAAGTTGAAATAGTGAAGTATTAAGTCACACCAACGATATCGTGGATTGTTCACAATACTTAGAATATTTTCTTGTTCACACTATCGGGTTGTTCACACAGACGTGTGTTCATAATAGCGCGAGTCTACTATATACATTCTGTCAAGAAAGTACCGGGAATTATCGATTAAAATCTGGCGAGGCAATGAGGCAGGTAAAAATTTTTTTTCCTAGGTTGATACCACTGTCCCTAATTACTATGCCAAGCTTGAGCGGGATCTGTCAACTAGTGTGTTTGCAACAGCTGATTAAGTCAATCGATGTCAGAGTGCGTGCTGATTTTTACTATGGGTGATTAGGTTGAGCAAAGAATTTGTTTAAAGTTTTGTGTTGCAAATGAATTTTCGTGTGCCGATGCATTGAAAATGTTGCAAAAGGCCTTTGGTGATAATGCTCTATCGAAAACTCGTGCATATCAGTGGTACAGAGCCTTCAAGGACGGTCGTGAAGTGGTCGCCCATCGACGGCTTCGATCGAAGATAACGTCGATAAAATTAAGGAAAGGGTGCTGGAAAACCGTCGTACCAGCTTGAGAGAGATAGCACATGATCTTAAAATATCCCACGAGTCCGCACGTACGATTTTGATTGATATTTTGGGCATGAGAAAGGTGGCCGCACGACTCGTACCGAAAGACCTGAATTTTCTTCAAAAACGTCATCGCGAACAGGTTGCTTCAGACATGCTGGATCGCTGTAATTCCGATTCTACATTCATGGAACGCATTATAACTGGTGATGAGACCTGGGTCTACGAGTACGATATGCAAACAAGCCAGCAATCATCGGAATGGGTGGCAAAAAATGAGCCGAAACCGAAAAAACCACGCCAACGCCGCTCGAAAATGAAGGTGATGCTCATTGTTTTCTTCGATATCCGTGGCGTGGTGCACTACGAATTCGTTCCAGAGGGTCAGACGGTAAACAAGGAGTAGTACCTAGGCGTTATGAAACGTTTGCGTGAGCGTATCCGTAAGAAGCGGCCAAATTTGTGGGCGAACAACTCATGGATTTTGCATGACGATAACGCGCCTTCTCACCGAGCTACGATTGTGACTGACTTTCTCGCCAAAAACTCAACAAACGTGCTTCAGCAACCACCGTATTCGCCGGATTTGGCTCCCTGCGACTTTTTCCTCTTCCCAAAACTAAAATTGCCCCTTCGTGACACCCGTTTTGAGTCGATTGAAGCCATAAAACAAAATTCGGCGTGAGAGCTAAAGTCCATCCCGGAAAGCGCCTATAAAAAATGTTTCGATAATTGGAAGTGCCGTTGGCATAGATGTATTGGAGCAAATGGAGCCTATTTTGAAGGCGACTCAATAAATTTTGACGATTAAATGTAAAAATGTTGTTTTAATTGAAAATTCCCGGTACTTTCTTGACAGAGTAGTATCTAAAACGTTTTTTTTTCTAAATTGGGACTATATTTCTAATCACAAATCTCATATGAAATCGCAGGATTCATTGTCATTGTCATCTTTGGCAGGAACTGCACTGAATCCACTCGTCATCAGGTTTGCTGCTTAAAAAATAGATTTCGCAATAAAAGCACCCAGGATTTTCCTCATCGTCATTGTTCATCTTCTTTTCGTCTTGTTTTTTTCACAGATTTTCCTCTCGAAAGTCCTTTCCCTTACAAATGTGGCAATTTACTGGCACTTGACGTCGTTTTGCCTCTATCTGGCATTCAATTCATTCTTATAATGTGTGCTCGTTAGGATAGCAGCTTTACCTCTGTTTGTAGTTTTCACAAGCCTTGCTGCTTTTGGGTATGGTTGAGTAATTTCCGATGAAGCACAATCTTGAAGAATATTAGCCAAAGGAATATCATCATCACTGGAGCTGTTATCTAACTCATGAGGTCCAGTTGATTAGGATTGTGGTAGTGTATGGGACGAATATGAAGTTGAGGGGGAAGGCGTTTGTTGCCTAATTAAAAATGATGGTTCCCTTTGCCGTGAAATCATTTCCATTGTGGTTGATTCAGTTTCTGACTGATCAGTAGGATAAGCAGTATAAAGTGAAAATGTGACGATGAACGGGAAATAAGCTAGTTTTCTCAAAGCCATGAATTGCATTATTAGATGTTGCTGTCCTGAAGAAGGCTTTCCCGACTCTACCTAGATTATCCTAATAAATATTTCAACCTCTTGACTGTGAAATGTTGGTGAAAGTACCATAAAAGAAATGTCAAGCGATTGCATACGATCACTACAATGTGGTGGTAAGCATAATATAGTAACACCGTGGTTCTTTATTTCTCTATCACATTTATGTTTTGAGTATGAGTTTTATGGCCATCCATAATAAGCAACGAAGCATTATTTTTTGACGTATTCGTATATTTCAAAAAATAATCGAACTTTTTTTCAAACAGATTCAGTTGCATCTAACCAGAAGGATGGCACGCAATAATGGATTCCAATCGAAAACTCTTCCTTGAAGTGAACTTATGGGAAAATGACCATGGGCGGAACATAGGTTCCGGAAAGAACTCATGCATAGTACCGCAGTGGATAGTGTTCCTCGTTCTGCTAAGGTTCCTACTTGTTTTCTACCTTTCATTGCAATCACCTTAGATGGACGCCACTGTACAGTTGTTAAGCCCATCTCATCGACGTTGAAAATTCTAGATGGTGGATATGGGTATTCATCTTGCAAGAATTCCAGCAAATCAAAAAATTTTCCAATTTCAGTTTTATTGAAGCCCCTTTTATGAGCTGCTGAGGCTGCTTCCGTCTTCTCTGGGAAAGATTATCAAAATAAAACCTCGTATTGGAAAACCTTTTACTATCTATTTGCTTATTAAGTACACCAAGAGCTCTAAAAACTCTCCGATCCGCAGAATGCTCTATCAGCGTAATCACATTAAAGATCAAACTGATGTATTCTTTCAAAGAGAAAATACCGTGAACAATATTTAGGAGAATTCTTTGTGAATCAGTCTTCGTTTCGAATGAAACACATATATATGTTGTTTTCAATTTGTTATCTTGAGTTGTTCACATGCCATAGTTAACTGTTATCAAATTTCAGGTTTGTTGTTTGTATGCATGTGAAGGAGTTGACTATTTTAACGAAACACGTCATGTGAACAACTCAAGATAATAAATATAAATTTTAAACATTGTGAATCTCCATAGGCAGTTGCTTAGTCTTCATTTGGCTTCCGTATCTCTATCTCTTTTTTTGGTGGACTTATTTTTGAATTCATATTTTATTTTTCTGGTTTGAATGTTGAGAAATTTTTCTTTAAGTGTATAGTTTTTCCTTGAGTGGGACACTTTTGTTGGAATTGTTATACTTAAGCTGTGAGACATTGAATTCATCTCGACATTGAATTACCTGTTAATTTTAGTGATCCACAGTGTGCCTAATATAATTCTAGGAATTATTAATATATATAATATATTCTTCAATAACACAAGACAGCTTCTCCATTTTTCTTATATCATTGTCATACATGTCAAATGTCAAAAGTATGTCCAAAATAAAACAACAGAGTTTTCTAAGAGAAAGAAGATTGACATTCCAACATTACCTGTTTCTGTGCCTCCGTAAATAAATGAATGGTTTATAAGAATAAATATCTATAATGAATATGTGGAAATTAGAAATGTGAAATATCATATTTCAACACGATTCAAAATTTTCCTTTTTGTTGTGAAATGAAGATTCAATTGAAAACTAACTTTCCAATTCATACCAATATTAATTATATTGATTGAAATTAAAATTTGAATATAAATTGCAAAAACTATTGTTTTACATATACTTATAATTTATAATGAATGGATATATTTTGCTACGATCGTGAAAGTAATATTATACAAGTATTTCCATGATTAACGCCAACAAAAATTCAGTGCAATTAGAGTCTATATGTTCTAAACCCATCTTGATACCGACAATATATTATTCTCACATCTTAGCGTCTGAAAGGATGTCACTTTTTTCTCTTGCTTTACAAGTGGCTTTTTCACCCAATACGGCGTAATTACAACTACTATCATCTGATGGATTTCACTCCTTAATCCTCCCATAATGAAGTGAGCTACGTCCACTGTGGCTGAATCAATTTCCATATTTGCCGTTTTTATCGCGAACAAGTTGCCCGTCCTGATCGGGAGAACGCCGACGCGGTTGGTACCACTGCTAGTACTCCGCGGCGTGATTATTCCCGGTTAATATCATGCAACATATTCCATGCCGGTACTTTAGAGAGATTTACGATAAGATGGTATATTTGATCCGAGGTTGGCAATAGTAGAGCAACTAGATAAGACGTATGTTGGCAAGTTGGCAACATTTTTACAAATTTAATGAGAAATATCCCATAATGAAATGCACATCATGTTCATATGTTAGAATGTCGGTTTATTTTGCAAATTGATTTACAAATCAATCAGAGATGAAACCATATCAGTTTCATTTCGAAGAGGTTCTTTTTAGTAGAGCATTATCTGCGATCACAAATAACACTAATCGACAAGATTTTTGTTAACACAAAGCAGATTTTTATTTTTTTTTTGATGGAAATACCCTTCTAACAATTGTAAAAGTATTCCTAAAGCCCTTATGGTGAAATCACAAGTCAGGCCATTCTCTGAAAGTGTTAAAAAAGCCTGCTTCCAATATTTTGGTGTTTTAAATGGAGATCAAGACAAGCAGTGTGCAACCCATTTGTGCTATGTTAGTTATAGCGTATCATTGGTGCAGTGGATGAATGGAAACAGAAAAAGCGTGCCTTTTGCAGTCCCTATGGTGTGGCGGGAACCTACTTATCATTCAGGCAATTACTTTTTTTGCCTGACAAAGACTGGAGGTTATACCGAAAAGGGAAAGCCCAAGATCGACTATCCAAATTTGCAATACGACTTGTTCCTCATAATGCAGATTAACCAGTGCAGATCGCACCTTTAGATTCGCAAAATGTTGTTTTGGAAGATATTGGAGACAACGCATCATCAGGCAGCTTCTAAGAACAGTGCACCGACCCTACTTTTATTCCAGTTCCAGCGAGCAACATTTAGTTATTCAAAGTAAGCTAAATGATTTAGTACGTGATTTGGGGTTATTAAAGCAACAGTCAGAACTTCTTGGTTCCTGTCTCAAGGAATAAAACTTACTAGGCAACGAAACGAAAATTACGAATTTCAGAAAAAGAAATGCTCGGCTTTATGGATTCTGCAGTATGGAAAATTCGTTGTGTGCGTGTACTGATATCGATGGTTTAATGCAGGAGGAACTTGATCTTGAGCATTCCCCCTCTGAGTGGAGTTTGTTTATAGTTTAGTCTAAATAGAGTTTGAAAGCTGTGTTATTGCATAATGGACATTGGAAACCCTCTATACCAGTTGCCCATTCAGTGACGATGAAGGAAAGTTATGGAAATATGCGCACTCTTTTGGATACAATAAATTACAACACGTATAAATGGCAGATAAGTGGGGACTTAAAAGTTATAGGAATTTTGACGGGACTTCAGGGAGGATTTATAAAATATTGCTGTTTTCTTCGTCTATGGGACACTCGTGTAGTAAATTAGCATTATTTATTTAAAATTTGGCCAGAGGGAAGTTTATTCAAACTGGGATCTTAAAATGTTTAAACCTCTTGCAGACCCCAAAAATGTCCTTCTGAGTCCTCTTCACATTAAACTTGGGCTATGAAAATCTTGGTGAAGGCTATGAATAAAGTGATGGATTCAAATACTTAAACCAAGTCTTTCCCAAGTTAAATGATGCTAAATTAAAGGAGGGCATTTGTATTGGACAAATCAGAAAACTGCTGGACGACGTTACCATTTACCTGCTTACCAGGCAGGAACTCAGAGCATGTAAGTAGGTTGTAAATGTATTAAGAGGACTCTTGGGCAACAATATGGATGCAAACTACCAACAGTTAGTTAATGTACTATTTGATACCTACAAATAGCTTGGTGCTCGAATGTCATTAAAAATTTATTTCCTCCATTTACATCTGTCATTTTTTCCTGAAAATTTGGGAGCTGTCAGAGACAAGCAGGGTGAAAGATTCCACTATGATATTAGGACAATGGAAATTCGCTTTCAAGGACGATGGGATCCAGCCATGATGGGAGATTACTGCTGGTTTTTTAAGAGAGAAGATATGACCCCTCATAAAAAGAAAAATAGAATTTAATTAGTATTTAAAGTCAGTATTTTATTGAATTTGAGGTACATTTAGTAGATGTAAAACTTGATAAAGTCGATATATATGGTTAAAAAATTCTGAAATGTTTTTTTCAATACACATCACATAATTAAAAAAATGTATATGAGACAGTAATTTATTTCCACAAAAATGTTTGTATTACTACAACAATTGTTTCACCACGATGTGGCTTCTTCAGGTATTACATTGTACTGTCTGAAGCCACATTGTGATCAAACAATTGTTATAGTAGTACAAACATTTTTGTGGAAATAAATTACTGTCTCATATACATTTTTTTAATTAAAATGAGTTTCCACCATGTAAAGACCGAATCTATCAAATACACATCACATATTGTAACATAAAATGTAGTTCTATAAATGTAACAAGAAAACCTGACGTGGTACAACTTTTTTTTCTCATTTTCATATCTGGATACATCTATTCTACCATAATACGCTGTTTAGCTTTCAGCTTTATGTTACAACCCAAAAAATATTTCTTGTCAGCCAACGTAATTGAATTTTTTCTTGGTATGGCAGCTAAAAATTTATTTTTTACACATTTTTCAAAATTCCTTTTCGCTGGTTCATTTATAAACTCTTCCAATGAGAGGTTTCATTTTGATTTAAATAAACGAGTATGTTTTAAGGAAAATCAAATTTTTATTTCATTGTAAAGAGGAAGGTATGCCATTAACAATGGAAAACAATATCAGCCAAATGGCTACGGCTGCAACACCCTATCCTTTGCATGAAATTTTCCATGACCAATTCACACATTTGCGGCTGTATGTCCTTGATAACTTCACGAATTCCATCTTCAAAGTCTTGAATGGATTGTGTAGCATTAGCATAGACCTTATCTTTTACGTGGTACCAAAGAAAAACGTCTAAATGTATTAAGGAACGCGGCCAGGAAACTTTTCTGACACGATGAAAATTCGGATCATTTTGATGCATTTCAATGACTCAATTAGCTAAGATACAACGCTGCTGGTAATCGTGTGAACTGAACTTTTGAATCCTTAGGACCTAAGCCTTGGTATAAAATACGGTGTAATGTCGTTAGTAGAATGCTTAATTCTAAAGATCAAAGGGAAACCAACAAATCTGGGATTAAGTCAACACTACAGGATACAGCAACAATATTTGCAGTTGTTATTGAGCAACGCACACGGTTTCGATTCTTTATATCACTAACTAGCCCCAAGAGCTCACATTTTCCACCAGTTGCTGGCCGAGAAGGTGCTTCACGACGACCCAAAAGTGCTTTAGTTAAGCAAACTATGACTGCAAAATTTTCACCATTTTTGTAGCGTATTTCAACAATTTCAGTGCATTGTTGAAGCGCGTATCGTTCCATTTTTAGTGATGGCATAGTTTTTACTTGTCAAATGTCAAAAGATGATCACTTCAGAAGTGACAGCTGTCCAAATAGCGGGCTATTCGAAATGAAACATATTTTTGGAAAAATCTTTATCTGCTGTGATTATCATACGAGCAGTCGACATTTGATATTTCGCAGATTTTTGTATTGATTGAAAAAAGCGATAATGAGAAAAACTCATTTTGAAGTCTTCTATTTTTACATGTCAATTTATCTAAAACGATGTTACCAGCTACCTATATTCTGTTACATAAGTTACATTTGTGTCTCTCGGCGATTCGACAATAGGAGTCAATATTAAAACACTTGATCTTATAGAAAATCACAATGGTTAAAATGTGACCTCATTATTACGATGAATTAAAAATTAACTAAGCTTTAAAGAATCTGAAGACATTCACCGCCTATCCAATGTTATAACCCTCCGGGAACTTCCACGCGCAGTTCACTGCAATAAAATGGTGTAATCTTTTCTGGCAGGTGATAGATACCAGAAACCTCATTTCTGGATCTAGGAAAACTTCAACACGATTCATTAGTCCAGGCCAAATTTCAGACCAAAATACAAGGTCAATCCAGGCAAAAATTATACAAGAAAAACTTGCTCAAGTAAAAAAATTCAAAATCTGATCAAATAGAAAACAATACTTTAATCTCGAAAAGTTGGTGCTGAAGTCCACTAACAAAATAAATGTAATCTTTATAAGGAATCAGGTTTCAGAGTTCCATGTGATAATAAAACAACCTGAATTCAGAAATTCTTTCAATTAGAAAAAAAGTGAATATATTAGAAACTGGAAAAAAATTCAACATATAAAATATGTATTGAATATGGAGAATTTGAAATTTTTCTTGTTCAAACGAATCCACAATTAAAGAATACTATTAGGGGTATAAATAAATTTGTGCTGTTTTTTGTCGTAAATTGAAGATTTTTGGGGAAAATCTGGTTATACATTAAAAGTTCAAAGTATTGACGGATCCCATCGCCAAAAAAGTCCGGCTTATTGGCTGCTATCCATGCATGGATCCCTTTTTTAATTTATCGTAATTGGAGAAGTGCTGGTCAGCCAGGTCATGTTGCATCGATCGGAAGAGATGGTAATCGGAAGGTGCAATGTCTGGGCTGTACGCAGGTGGGGTAGGACTTCACATTTTAGCGTTTCTAAGTACGTTTTAACGATTAACTAATTGTCAATAACTTTCTCTGTGATTCTTTCATTCGATTGTAGCATCTCGTAATACACCGTACCCAGCTAGTCCCACCAAATGCACAGAATGATCTTCCCGCCATGAATATTCGGCTTGACAGTTGATTATGAGGAATTACCAGGGCATCTTTACGTTGCTCAACGTTTTGTATTATCGCAATAGATCCACTTATCATCGCCAGTCACAATTCGATACAAAACCTCATTTTTTTGCCTTTGGTGCAGTTGTTCACACGTGAAAAAACGGCGCCTGACGTCTCTTGGCTTCAGTTCATTCCGTACCCAATTTCCCACCCTTCGGATCATTGCCATTGCTTTTAAACGATGGAAAATGGTTGGCTAAATGATTTCAAGTGTTTTTAAGAGTTCTTTTTGCGCTTGTGATGGATCTTCATCGAGCTTTGCCTCTTATCCTTCATCCTTAATCTTTGGTGGCGCTCCGGGCCATTCATCGACATTCGAATCAAAATTGCCACTTTTAAATCGGATATTCGTTCAACTAGAGTATGGTCACCATAAGCCTCCACTGAAATACTATGACTTTCGCAGACTTTTCCTTCATATAGAAGTAATAAAGTAAAACTCCCCGCAAAAATTCATTACTCGGTACAAAAGTTGACAGATCCTGAAAAGAAGTCCCTGATGAAGACACATTAAAATGAAGGTGTTGCCAAATGAAACAACGGAATAATAAACCAGTAGAGATATCTGTTATCAAAACCGCACGAATTTATTTTTACTCCTAATACAAAATTTTATTTACCATGATGCTAACTCCAAACTATCTTTAAATGAAATAATAAAAATAATAAAAAGTAAAAATGGTTAATTTCATCTTCAGCTATTCAATTACTTAGTGCAAATTCAAATGAATCCGTTTTTACTTAATGAAAATTCATATTAATTGAATAAAATAATAAAGATTATTTGAACAATTTATTAATTAACGGCAATTCTTTCGCCAATATTGTGGCTTTTTCAAGTTTACATTTTGAACTATATCGACTGAGTCGATCCTCATTCAAGTCCTACTACTTTGTGAATCCGGGCAATGATATAAATGAAGCTTAACACGATTCTGTAGCTATTTACATTTTATAAAATGTTGTTAACCAAAAGTTAACCAAAATGGTGATGCTTTTGATAGTTAACATAACCTAGAAGTTTTAAATATCAAAACAGATTTATTTCGTTAGCCTCCTATAAATTTTAGTTTCAAAAATTTTATTCAAAAACTTTTAAAATTAAATTAATGTCTTATAAGCAGTGCTTATATTTAGTAGACATGTAAAATCAAATCTCATTATATAATATCAAATGGAATAAAAAAACCCAACAAATATAAATTGTCAATCAAAATTAATAAATAAATATTTGGATGAGACAAAATTTTGTTTCTGATCGTATATTTATGAAAACCAAATCTTTTTAAAAAATGCAAAACATAATTTTAAGAACTTCTCCAAAAATATTTCAAAGCATGTACCACATCCTCAAAAAACAATTAGAAATCAAATAAGTTCTTCGTCAGTCCAACATCACATTTAAAAACCTCTTCTTATTATTTTACCTAGAAGGTTCTTCGTTATTAATAATTCTGATAACTTTTTGTGCATTCGTTTTGGTTCAGATCAAATGAAAATTTCATTATGTGACTTTTTGTTTTTAATATTACTCGAAACTGACTTCGTTTTCGGAGGTTTTGCACTCTTCATTTTTTATCGGAGAAAATAGACATCCTACCGCTAGGGAGTGAATTTTGAGACACCCCTATATCATCAATATCATTATGAATTTTACCGCTCTATTTTATCTCAAAAATCTTGTGTCATCTTTTTCAGTGACTCACTTAATTATTCAAATTTGGATTAGGGTTGATCTGTCAACCGTACATACATTTTACCGACATAGGTACTTCTATTTCCAAGCTTGCGTGCATTAGAAACTGTAGAACTCAACATCAAATGGTTTCTGGAAACCGGTCCGCATTATAATAAATTTAAATATAGACGGTGCCGGGTTTATGTGAAGTTCATTGCTTTGAATCAAACTGGAATATCTACGTTTAAAAGGCCTAGAAAGGCTCGCCGAAGGAAGTGACTCAGGTAGTGCAATAACCATGAAATATCGACTAAAATGGATACCAAAAAGATCTTGAGGACTTTGGTAGGGGTTAAATAAAAATTATTTTTTTTGTAAATTTTAATTTCTTTCGTTCAGCTGAAGTTTCTCAGCACATGATTACACTGATCTGTTGGGAGAAATTTTTAACATTTATCTTTTCTATTAGAAAAGCTTTTATAGTGAAGGGTCTTTCAATGGAAACAACCCATTTTTAAATTGGCATTACTCAGGCATGACAGCCATTGTTTATTTGTGACATTGACAGTTGTATTTGTCAAGGTCTACCATTTAGTTATGGAAAGGAACACATTCCAACAACGTTTACAAATAATCCTAGTTTATTATGAAAAATCGCAATCTGTTACTCTAACTTTACGTGCTTTAACTTCAATTTTTGGTCGTCATAATCGTCCAGATAAAAGAACAGTTGAAGGTTTTGTGAAAAAGTTTGAAACAAATTTTACATTTCAGGAGGCTACAGTGCCAGTGAGACAAAGAAATGCAAGAATTGAAGAGACTATTGCTGCTGTACGTGAAAGTGTTCGTGAAAACCAAAATTTATCGGTTTCTCGAGTTCACAAGAACTAGGCATCTCCCAGAAGTCTTTGTGACGAAATTTACGAAAAGACCTTAGTTTACATCCATACCAAATTGTTTTAACTCAAGAACTCAAACCCACGGATCATTATTGAAAACAAAATCGGTAATTCGATTATTTCAAGAAATGGATAAATTATCCGCCTTGTTCCTGTGATTTAACTCCATTTGACTTTATTCTTGGGGGTTATATTGAGTAATTAGTTTACAGCAATTATCCAGCAAATTTAGACGATTTACAGATCAATATTGAATGAATAATTGCTAACATACGACCTGATTTTGTTGTGTGAGAGTCTCATGGAAAATTGGGTTCAACGACTTGATTTCCGCCAGCGTTTCTGTGGTGGAAATGAATGATGTTTTGTTTCATAACTAATAGTATCCATTATACTTTATAATGAAGTAAATATTTCAATAATTTTCCAATAAATAATGTGTTTCATTTACAAAACAAAATGAGGCGCTGTTACTTGAATATAATATTAGGAGTACAAATAAGTTTCCGCCGTTTTTTAACACAAATTAAATATATATTATAGAAGAACGGTAATATGAATTTATTTAAAATATTGCCCATCACTTGCAACCACTTTTTCCCATCTCTCAGGCAGCATTCGAATCCCACGTCTGAAGAACTCCTCGTCTTTTGAGGCTATCCACGAATTAACCCAATTTTTGGTATCCTCATAAGATGTGAAACGCTGCGCCGTCAGAGCATGTGCCATGGACCGGAACAGGTGATAATCGGACGGTGCAATGTCTGGTGAATACGGCGGCTAGGGTAACACTTACCAATCAAGTGTTTCCAAGTACTTTTTCACGGGAGCCGCAACATAGTATTGAGGGCGTTTTTCCTTCAGAGCTCGGCTCAGTCTCATCAATTGTGTTCGATAGAGGGCTCCAATAATTGTTTCGCTCGGATTAAGCAACTCATAATACACTACACCTAGCTGATCCCACCAAATACACAGCATAATTTTTTTTCCGTGAATATTCGGTGTTGCTGTTGATGTTGACTCGTGGCCAGGTAATCCCCATGATTTTCTTTTTTTTTGGATTTTCATAATGTATCCACTTCTCATCACCAGTTACGGTACGATGTAAAAAAACCCCTTTTTTATGTCTAGCTAGCAGCATTTCACTTAAGCATAATCGGCGTTCAATATCTCTCGACTTTAATTTGTACGGAACCCAATTTCCTTGTTTATGAATCATTCCTAATGATTTTAAACGATGTGAGACTGCTTGCTGAGCGACTTCTAATGTTAGAGCAAGTTCTTTTTGTATTTGAGATGAATCTTCCTCCAATAATTCCTCCAATTCTGCATCCTCGTAAATATTTGGCCTTCCACTGCGATCTTTGTCTTCTACGTCGAAATCACCGTTTTTAAATTTTTCAAACCACTCTCGACACGTTCTCTCACTCAAAGCACCCTCACCATATGCTTCTACGAGCAATTGATGCGCCTCAGCAGCAGATTTCTTTAAATTAAAGAAGTAAACTAACATTTCCCGCAAATGAAGCTTACTTGGCTCAAATTTTGACATTTTCAACTTATAAAAATTATATTTTACCAATATAAAATCAATGATATAAATAGGTTATGTTGTTCTTGAATGTCCAAACTATTTTTTAAGCCGGTTATCATTTGCGAAAGCTAACCACAACTCCGTGCCGCGCCATCTACAATAAAACGGCTTATTTGTACTCCTAATAGAATAATAGAAGGATATTTAGACTGAGACAAAAGTATGTCTTGAAGTAAAGGGTGGGTCACCTAGAGTTTGCATTTTGAAGTAGTGGTTATTTAGGGTCTGTAAACACTTCTATCATTCGTTTTTTGACAGAATGTTAGCTTAATATTTGACATTAACGAAATGGGTTGATTTACGCTTGAACAAAGCTGGGAAATATTAAAAACTTATTTACAAAATGAATAATCTGCCATCCTTACTGTAAGAAATTTACGTGGAAAATTTAATAAAAACGAAACGCCCTCACTTCAATTTGTGGATCAATCAGTTCGTAAATCTGTTTCATTATTGCAATTTGGTCGGAAAAACTGGATCATTATTTGAAAAAAGCGCCCGTTCATGTTCTCGTCCAGAACATCTGAAAATGTTCCTGCTGTAGCCCAGAATGTGGCTGAACATCCAGCAACATCAACATCATTTTAAAAAGGCGTCGGTAAGTTTGTACCATTCCCTACTATTACAAGAATATTTCAACCAAAGATAAGTAGCTAGAACTTGAAAGATCAATCTACAGATCAAAGCGAAGATCTCTTCTTCTGAACCGAGTTAAAAATTTGAGAACCTATATCCTGGAATTCACAGCCTCAGGAATATAGCATGCTACACCGTAGATTATGAAATATCGTGTAGATTAGAGAACCAACTGTACAGGTGATAACATTGGAAACTGTACTAGACGTGATAAATATTACAAATGATAGATACGATTTCTCTTGTTAATGTGTAATACAAGTAGCACGTTTGCGAATGTTTATAACCGATTTCTATCGTTGTAGGTCGTAAACAATCACTTGAGAAATTGTTTATCGTTTGGCGTTTTATACGCAGAAAATTGATTCCATGTTCTAGTGTACCACGCAGTTTACATCAACTACTTAGCAGTTATTCAATAAGTGAATTGAAAATTTGAATGAATCATTGACCATATATAAATATGATGATTTACACGTGGAGTTATAAGTTTTTTTTATTAAGAATATAGAAAAAATATATAAATCAATGACTTCAAGTCAGAAAATGTAAGGTTCTGATATTTTCAAGAGCTAAATGAATGACGATAAATGATTTGTTACATCTATTACCAATTAAAATGTATTTTAGTATTCTGACATTCAATTCGACATTTTAAATTTTGATATTAACCTGATACTCCCAGATCTTCTTTGATTAATTCAATAATTCAACTACTGAATAGATAAAAGATGATCCCTGACTTTTTATACAGTGTATTGAAGATTTTATTAGCAGAGTATCTTGATCTTGAAAATATTTTCCCCTGTTTAAACGCACATTTTTATATTATGGTACTTTGTGTCGAATCATAATAATAATTATAACAGTTTGTTGCCATCCACATGTACATGGTACATTCATGAAATAATTTCGTGAAATATTGAAAAATAAGAACTTTAGAACTCGTTGGGTTAACTCTATTTTTTCTGCTTGTTTTAAACATTCTAATTTCCCAGTAGATCGAGAAGTTCTCTGTATCGGAGTGTCAAATAGTGAGTGGTCAATGTTCCATTCCGCGGCATGCTGGTTCTATTCAGGTGCACTTATTTCAAACAATCCCTTATATAAAGTGATGTAAAGGTAAGTACCATACCTTATATAAGTTGGTTCACATGACTCCATATTCTTCATTCCATACATAATAGGAATGGCGTTCTTTTGCAAAATAAATACTCCTCAAAAGCGTTACCCCATAGGAGTATACCGTACTGTAAACCACTCTCGAAAGTCACGAAATATCTTATCATTTCGCGAGGTGCACATTTCTTAAAATTTTCAAAGCAGATACAGATTTTCAGATAATTCGTCACAAATGTGATCAATATGCGAGATCCAATTAATTCTGCCGTCTAAGACAAAACGTAAAAACTTGGCATCCGCTTGACTCCATCTACCTCCAAATCCCAGTTTAACTGTATTTCCTGAGTTTAATTTCAGCGAATTCATTGTGAACCATTCCTCAGTTTCCCTCAAAACATATTCTAATCTATTCAAAAAAACCATCACAATAGATACACAAGCTGTTTGCAATACTGGAAGCTTATATGTCATTTAAATAGATTAAAAAGAGAAAATTCCCCCAGCTGAACCATGAAGAACTCCACAGTTATTTTTTTGTTCAGTGAATGTCTTTCCATTTCAACAAACATGATATCTGTTTTCCAAATATGACTGCAACAACTCGAGTACCGTTTCCCTGAAACTATATGAATTAAATTCCTCAAGTAGTTTCTTAGTCCCTAGTTCAAAGCTCATCTTACTTTGTTTATTGCTACTATTAGAGCTGTAGTGGTATTTCGACCTCTTCTGTACCCATGCTGGCATTTATTTGATAAATTCTTTTTCTCCACCCATAATAAATAATATCGAATTAGTTATTTCGAACCTTTCATATGTACCATACCCTCATTTCTACTATATGTCGAAATCCACCTCGTATTTTGTGCTACAGAATGTACAAATTAATAAGCATAACCGTATATACATTATATCGGGTGTTTTCTTGAGAGTGATAGAACTTGAAATTGAAATAAAACACATTTAAATTAAGATTGCAGCCAAATTTTTTTTTATTTGAAAGATAATTTTATGACATTTACGTTTTAAAAATAATTTCCGGCATATGTCCACCACGACTAGCTCTGAGGAACCGCATTCGACCAGACCAATTTTGGACCACTTTTTCGAGTAATTAGGGCCTTATTTCATCTATAACACGAGTTATATTGGCTTCCAAAGCGTCTATTGTATCTGGTTTATCAGCATAAACTAATGATTTGACATAACCCCAAAGAAAATGATTCAGTGGAGTAATGTCGCCTGATCTTGGAGGCAAATTAATTGGACCATTTCTTGAAATAATGTTATCGCCAAATCTTTCTTTCAATAAATCAATTGTTACGGTAACAACATGGGGTGTAGCACCATCTTGTTGGAACCAAAACACTTCTGGGTCGATACCATTCAAATTTTCTAACAAATAATCATTGATCATCGATCTGTAACAAGCACCATTCACTGTAACATTAGCTCCAGCATCGTTTTTAAAGACATATGGACCGATGATGCCTCCAGCGTTTAAAGCACAGCATACGTGCATTTTTCAGGATGCAATGTAACCTGCAGAACTTCTTGAGGATTGTTTTCACTCCATATATGGCAATTTTGCTTGTTTACATAGCCGTTCAACCAGAAATGAGCTTCATCACTAAACACAATTTTGCGATAAAAAAGTGGATCAACTTCAAGCTGTTCTAGGGACCAATCAGCAATCAAACGACGCTTATTATGGTCAAGTGGTTTTAGTTCTTGAAGCAGTTGGATCTTGTATGGGTGTTGACCAAGATCTTTACTCAAAATTTTACATGTGGTGGATGCACAGAGTCCAATTCGTTGTGAACGTCTACGAATTGATATATCTGGATCATCATTAACACTATGACTTAGAGCAGCGATATTTTCTTCTGTACTTACAATCCTTTGTCTTGTTGTTGTTGTTGCATCGAGTAGAGAAAATGTTGTCCGAAATCTATCGATAGTTCGACGAATAAGCTGCTCTGATGGACGATTATGTAAATCATAAATTTCGCGAAGTGCTCTATAAGTTTGGCGAATAGAACATTAATTTTGAAAATAAATTTCAACAATTTGTAAAAGTTGCTGTCGCGTGAGTCTTTCCATGATAATTTATCAATGCTTACTGAACAGAAATGTCAAAACAACATGGCTTCTTCCTTCTTTCAAATCACAGTTATCCCTATCGAAAGTTCTATCATTAAAAAAAAAAACATCCGATAGCTATTCGTTTTATGATGGTGAGCTCAGACATAAATATAATTTTTCGGTCCCCGAGATAAACCAACTATTATCAGCATATAATAGTATGATCTACAGATTAGTTATCATTCCCATGGATAATAACTAATCTGTGGATGATACATTAATATTCTGATAATTTTTTGTTTATAGGATGATTTGATTGATTGTGTGAAACTACTATTATAGAAATAAATAAATTCAACAAAATTGGAATAATGCTCAACGAACAACTAGACCTAAATAACTCACTCCTGTTAACCATATTCAGATAAACTATAATTTACAGAGACCCCCTTTTTTAGGTTTCAAGGCTCAGTAAAAAATTTTTGTACCCACCCTTATATAACTAGAAACCGATTTCGAAAACAAATTTAGTTATGCAAAATATAAGATACCACCTACTTGAATATGCTACTGTGATAGCGAAACAATTGTTGTATTATGATTACAATAAAAATTTGTGAGAAACAAAAAAACCTTATTTAATATTGTACCAGTTACGAAAAATATTTTTTTTTCATGGTCATATTTTTGGAGCCTCTAGAATTTTCTCATCAGTTATCTTGATAAAATAAATGGAGGTTCATACCTTGTATCAAGTATACATAATTATTCATAATATATAGTTATTTGGTTTCCTTATACAGTTCTTCCTTGTGCTATAACAGAAGCCGTTAAATTGCTTTTTAATTTTCAAGAGCAATGGTAAACCACACAATCATTTATTTCAGTCAACATTGGACTCCATTTAAATGTTCAGTATTAATTTGCCAAGACGCTTTCTGGATTGTTAAAGGTAAGTAAATATTTTTTGTTGATTGATATTATATTTTATTAAATATGATTTAGTACTGACGAGCAAAGTCTCTCTTAAAACTTGTTTTTTAGTAATGTTTTCACATATCTTGAGATTTTCTAAAAAGTAACTTAGTTAGATATCCAATAATATTGATTATTCTAAGTAAGATAGTTTCATGATGAAATTCTTAAGATTATGTTAAACTTTCTTGAAAGATATTTGTTCTCATAAGAGGGATGAGCCGAAACAAAATTTTGTCTACTCAAAGTATTTGATTTATAGGATTTTTGTTAACAATTCATTGGATTTTGTTATCTCATTTGGATGTCTTATAATGAATGTTTATTTTATATGTCGTTTGATATAAGCGGTGCTTATATGACATTAATTTAATTCGTGAAGTTATCTTGATATTCATTTTCAGATATAAAACAACTCTTTAAATTTCAAGTTACTTCTTTAAAAAAAAACGAACTCAGAAACGACCGAAATAGAATTGAATTATTAAACTGTAAATTCAATATCAATCTTTTAAAACCATCTTGGGTCCAAAATTCAAAAAATACAGACTTATTGACTGGATACCGTTTGCTCTGATACACTCCAGAGTCTTACAGGAATAAATTATTTCAGTGCATATTTGCTCTAGAATTCTTCTACGCACTCTACATGTGTGCAAACAAAGAGAAACCAAATCATTATCTGCAAACGAATCGAAACTCCAATTCTCCCTCTGCTCTGAATATAAATAATGCCTACAGGCGATAAAACCAAGTTAAAAATCAACATCATTCGGATTTGTCATAAACTAATTCAGATCTGGGCACTAATTGAGCCAGTATATAAGTTTTACGTAACGGTTCGTTAAAACCAGATTGAAATTTGCATAGAGAGAACATTTCAATACGTCTAGGAATTAATAGTTGCGTGATTCAACAGATGAACGCAAAAATATTCATCAATCATAACATTAATTAGCATCTTCGATTCCAGGGGCGCACTGCATATTTCTCAGCAGATAGTGGTGTTTCTATCAAAGCCATCCATGCATAGATTCCAATCTTCAAACTTATACGAGTACCAGCGGGTTCAGTTTTTCTCACGAATATTATTTTCGCATCAGAAGATCAAACTAATTCAGGGTTCAAACTTGAGGCACGATTTTAGAGGCCGGTTCACGTCACCAACGCAAGTGATAAACATTTTCTCAAATCGTTCATGCAGAATATCAATTATGGCGTCCGCTGTGTGCCACATAACACCATCCACAGCTCGTCTACATCCATATAGTGGACGTAGCCAAAAAAAGTTATCATCGTTAACACCATTTTGTAGTTCTCACCATTGACGGTGATGACCTCAGCAACGTCGACTCCAAAAAAGTAAGGACCAATGACGCCGCCGGTCTAAACTGCGCTCCAAACAGTGGGCGCATAGCCACCTAGTGAACCTTGTGTGGGTTGACTTTATTCCCTAACAGCAATTGTGCTCTTAACACAGTTATGCATCAAACAATGCAACTCGTCAGAAAGAATGATTTTGCAGCCAAAATTGTGGTCCTCTTTCAAAGAAACCTCCTGATGTCCTGTCAGCGAACAAACGGCACCGTAACAATTGATTTATTGAAAGAAAGATTTGGCGAGAACATTATTTCGAGAAATGGTCCAATTAATTGGCCTCCAAGATCATGCGACGTAACTCCACTGGATTGTTTCTTTGGGGTTATGTCAAGTCATTGATTTATCCTGATAAACCAGAAACAATAAACGCTTTGGAAGCTAACATAACTCGTGTAATTGATGAAATATGGCCTGAATTACTCGAAAAAGTAGTCCAAAATTGGTCTGGTCGAATGCGGTTCCTCAGAGCTAGTCGTGGTGGATATATGCCGAAAGTTATATTTAAAACATAAATGTCATGAAATTATCTTTCAAATAAAAAAAAAATTTGGCTTCCATCTTAATTTAAATATGTTTTATTTCAATTTAAAGTTCTATCACTCTAAAATAACACCCGATATAATATTTAGTAATTATTTTTCAAATATGAGGTAGGGCTTATGTGTTTTCCATTGTGAGAATTCTTAATTGCTTTTTGAAGATGTACTTACTGTATGTTTTAGGAACTTTTTAAAGGATCTTATTTTGAACAAGTTCTTGAGGTTATGTTTTGCATTTTTGGAAAGGGATTTGGTTTTCATAAAACAAGGTACGAAACAAAATTTTGTATCCTTCAAGTATTTATTTAGTAATTTCAATTAATATTTTATATTACTTTGAATTCTTTCATTCCCTTTTATTTCTATGTAATCAGTGATAATTTTTGAATGTCTACTAAATTGAAACAGTGTTTTGCTAAGACATTCATTTAATTTAATTCTAAAAGTTTTTGAATGAAATATTTTATGAAATTATAATTTATAGGAGGTTAACAGAATAAATCTATATAATATTTAAAATATATTAAAGTGCTTATGGGGAGACAGGCCAGACAGAATTACTTTTTACCTGAGATTCTTCATCGGTAAGTCCAACCTTATTGCTTGAGACAAAAAGGAACTTCGTCCGTGACACTTTTCCTGCGTAAATTAACGAATAGCAGATATCCAAAGTTCAAATACACCTTTTATGTTCAGAAGAATAATTTTAAGTTCGATGGTTCAATGATCAAAATTAACGACTAAAGGAATATACACAAGAGCATAATTTATTATAAGTAAACGGTAAATAAAAGAATTTCTGAATGATTGACTGCGAATCGAATCCAGAACCGGGTGAAATCTAAATACACCCCTTATAATCCACATTTTCCTTTTAATCGCTTCTAATGAATCGATCTTTATATCCAACCGATTCGAGTATTTTTTCAAGGACTGAGCCGAATGATATCCTATTAAATCAGATTACTTATTTCGACTCATCGTAGTCCTGAGTTATAAGCTCATTAGGGCGGCATTTTTCATGGATTCTGCTATAAATTTTTCTTTCATTTTATTGTATGTGATTCTTTCAGAATATTATGTGTGAACATATTTTATTTATGCGTATATGGGAGCAGAGTAGATTATTCAGCTCATATGCAACTTAAATGGGAGGTGTGAAAGGACATAATAAATAAAATAAGACATACGTTTTCAACATCTCCCAGTTCAGACAATAAAACTTGATTTTGGTGCAACTCTTCTATGGGAGAGTTTGTTAGAGGGCAAAATCGGTTCAATGATTCCGCAGTTCTTTAAATTTTGAAGTTTTTTTTTATTTCTCACGTAATTTTCGAGCCTGTGGTTTCAATAGATATGAAATTTGTTGTTAGGGACTAGAATATTATCACGCATATTCTTGCGAGATTTCTGAGTATCGTTTAATCAGAAGATTAAAAGAAAAATGTTGGCAGAGCAGTGTTGAGTGCTACCAAAATCATAGCAACGACCCAGTTTAAATTAAGCATGTAGATGTAAAATAACGTCGAGAAGGCTGATGCAAAATTTCGAGGGACTTGGTTGAGATGAACAAGGGCGTAAAAGCTCCTGATTTCATATCAGTGGTTTTCTTGAATTTTTATATATATGTATATCAACTTATCTGTTAATATCTATTAAAACTTTCTTGATCGATGCTTATTATATTATGGATGTTCTAAAATTATTATATAGAATATGATTGAGATATTCCGTTGACCTGGGAACTGCAATAAATCCCTTATTCAAAAAAATTTTGATTTAATTTTCAGGTTGTACTAACTTCAAAATGTGAAGCTTTTAATTATTGTGGCCATCAATCATGGTAGTTCGCATATTTACGAATGGTTGTAAACATTTTCGAAAGTTTGATAAAACTCCCTTTGAGAATAAATGAGTTATTAAACTTACAATAAGAATATTGCCACTTCTAGAACACAGCTTTTCATTGAATTTTCGATTTACGCTTATTTCACATTTTATACGATTCATAATTACGAATAATAAACCAAAAGGAATTCTAGTTACACACCTCCCAAACATTAATTTGAGTCACACATCAGTCTGCCTCATGTCTAATTATGGAACATATAGGCCTCTTTAGCTCAGTGGTAGAGCACTGGTCTCGTAAACCAGGGGTCGTGAGTTCAAACCTCACAGGAGGCAAATGAAACTTTTGAAATACCTTCAAAATTTTATAAAGAATTATAAACAATCTCTTATTAAATTCACAGTTATTGAAGATGGTTCACAGCCTTTGATAAAAAAACGAAGTTCATTATCTCGAATAATATAAAAATATTAGTAATAATAAATTATTTTGTGAGGATCCTAGAAGATATGAGCTAGCACGCAAAATCTACGCACTTCACGTCAGTGCTTTTCACTTTAGTTCTTCATTATTGAGAATACAGCGACGCGAGTTTCCTAGTTTCACTAGATATTCAATCTGGGATATAAGTTGTATTTCAAAGGTTTTCATATATTCATGGGAGGCTTCGTTTATGGAGAATTTCGAAAAGTCGGGAATACTACCGTCTGCTGGTTCGTTTTAATTTTCATAGACCTCTATTGATTTATTAAATTCACAGTTGTTGAGATGGTTCACAGCCTTCGATAAAAAACGAAGTTTAGTTCATAATCTTAAATTATATGAAAATTGATCAGCATGCCGAAAATTTCAATTTTTAATTTTATCATACTATGACTCTACTTCTTCTGGTACAAAATATTAATTTGGATGATAAATGCGTCTGTGGGAAGGTTTTATGTCTAAATATAGAATGTGTAAGCCTCTTTAGCTCAGTGGTAGAGCACTGGTCTCGTAAACCAGGGGTCGTGAGTTCAAACCTCACAGGAGGCAAATGAAATTTTTGAAGTACTATCACAATTTTATAGAAAATGATAAACAATCTATTATTAATTTCACAGTTGTTGAAGATGGATCACAGCCTTCGATTAAAAACAAAGTTTAGTTCATAATCTTGAATTATATGAAAATATTATTAATAATAAATTATTTTGTGAGGATCCTAGAAGATATGAACTAGCACGCAAAATCGCCGGACTTCAGGTCAGCGCTTATCACTTTAATTCTTCATTATTGAGAATATAGCGACTCAAGTTTCCTAGTTTTACTAGATTCTCAAACTGGGGTAGAATAAGTTGTATTTCAAAGGTTTTTACATATTTATGGGAGGTTTGGTTTATGTAGAATATCCAAAAATCGGGAATAGCACCGACCTCTCTTTTAATATTTCACTGCTGGTTCGTTATAATTTTTATAGACCCCTATCGATTTATTAAATTCACAGTTGTTGGGAGATGGTTCACAGCCTTCGATAAAACACGAAGTTTAGTTCATAATCTTAAATTATATGAAAATACGTTTGCCTGTCGAAAGTTTCAATTTTTAATTTCACCATAATATGTAACTATACTTCGTATGGTTCAAAATATTAATTTGGATGATAAATGCGGCTGTAGGAAGGTTTTATGTCTAATTATAGAATATGTAAGCCTCTTTAGCTCAGTGGTAGAGCACTGGTCTCGTAAACCAGGGGTCGTGAGTTCAAACCTCACAGGAGGCAAATCTAAATTTTGAAGTATCCGCACCTAACGATTCAAAGTAGGTACCAATATAAATTTTTAGGTGGAGTTGTAACAATTTGTGGTTGGATTCACAATAAAAAATATTGCCATTGATAGAAAATATCAGTTGTTAGTTTAGGATCACGGCCTTTGAAAGAAAATGCACTCTTTTTCTATTCCATTTCCTAATTAAACCTTCTGCTCACTTTATAGAAATATTACTCAATCTAAGAAAATAATAAAAAGAGGTTTTTCTTGATAGGAGGCTTACGAGTACCACAAAATTTCAGATATCATACAGATTTATTCTCTTGACTTCCTACAAATTTTAATTGAAAAAAATTATTCAAAAGCTTTTTAGAATTTAATTGAATAAATGTCTTTCGAACACACTGCGTCAATTAAGTAGACATATATTATAGAATTAACACTCATTACATAGTACCAAAGGGAATGAAAGAAATTCAGAGAAATATAAATTGTCACCTGAAAATTATTAAATAAATAGTTGAAGAGCACAAAAATTTGTTTCGTTCCTTGTTTTATGAAAACTTAATTCCTTTCCAAAAATGCAAAACATGACTTCAAGAGCTTCTTCAAAAGCAACTTGCTCAAAATAAGTTCATTCAAAAAAATTCCTTAATCATGCAGACCATCTTTAAAAATCAATTTAGAATTATTAAAACGGCAACTCGTCAGCTCAACTTCATATTTAAACAATAAAAAAATCAACAAAAGATATCTTACCAAACCAACTGAATTGTAACTGAAGGTATTTTATGGACTTCTTCGAAACCAAATTATAAAATGTAACAAGCGTAAACCAAAATATATAATTATTATATTAACAATTAAATAATAAAAAAAGTTTATCTTGATAGACGGATTATTACAAAGTTTTAAATATCATACAGATTTATTAACCTCCCACAAATTTAAAATTCGAAAAAATTTTATTTAAAAACTTTTTAGGATTGAATTAAATAAATGTCTCTAGAACACACTGTGCCAATTTAGTAGACATAGAGAATTAATACGTATTTCACAGTACCAAAGAGATTGAAAGAAATTCAAAGAAATATGAATAGCCAACTAAATATTATTAAATGAATACTTGAAGAGTACAAAATTTTGTTTCGTTCCTTGTTTTATGAAAACTTAATTCCTTTTCAAAAACTTGTTCAAAATAAGTTCCTTTAAAAATTTCCTAAAACATGCAGAACATCTTTAAAAAAACAATTTAGAATTATTACAACGGTAACTCCTCAGCTCAACTTCATATTCAAAAAATAAAAATAATTAACGAAATATATCTTACCAAACCAACTGAATGCTGTTTACTGCACAAACGCTAGAATAAAGTGAACTTATAAACATCCTACGTATTCTATGTTAATCACAGAAATCACATAGTTTGCAAGGTATTTTATGGCCTCCTTTAAAATTTCAAAATTACTTAATCTGGTTGATTCATTCAAATGACGATCCGAAAGAAATTAATTATATAATGTATAAGCCTTCCTACGTTAAATTATACTGACAAATTAACACCTATATATATGAGATATGATTATCCGATTTTAATAATTTTGAATATATATGTCCAGTATCTCTTAGATGGCAAATGAACGAAATTTGGGCTTTATTAGAAAACTTGTTGGAAAAACTGATTCAATGGTGATCATCTGAAGTCGGTGGAGAGTTCTACAAAATCAACAACTTTGCGATCACATGTACCAGAAAACTTCAATCGGGGACAGATCAGTTGTAGGTAAACGGTTGTTGATAGTTTCTTGAAGGCTACGTCCTCTCTCATCATGCAGTTTGGCATTGTCTTGTTAAAGCAACGTTGTGAATGTAGAATCGGACTTTCATGTTGCTTCTACTGGATACTAATGGTGATCTAATATCATATACACTAGAACCTCATACTGTAACGCCTACAATATGATGGACACTTGACAACTCTATCAAATTGTAGATCATCAATATTCATCTATTTTTGCCATTCTGTGCATTACGTTTGATCAGAAATCAGTCTGCCAAAATTATCATGTAAAATATTACGTAAGCCTCTTTAGCTCAGTGGTAGAGCACTGGTCTCGTAAACCAGGGGTCGTGAGTTCAAACCTCACAGGAGGCAAAAGTTAGATTTTGAAAGATCGATAGCTATTGATGCAGTATGTTATTATTGTATGTCTTAAGGACTCAAGAATCGCTTATTATACCCACAATAAAAATGTGGTAATTCCAGAATCTTAGGTATCAGAAAGTAATTTCGAAATTTTTTCTTTTTTGGGTTCATATTTAGTTTATATTCGCATATCCTAGAAAAAATCGAATAATAAGCCTCAAATTTATCGTAAGCATCTATGAAAATCTCACTTTTGATGTCCATTTTCATTTAGTAACCTGTTGAATCGAATGAAAAAATTTTTAATGGAAACATTTCAACAAAGGTTTGGAACTTATTTTCTGTAGTAACTTTGAAATAGTGAACTTATAAAAAATTTAATAAAAGCACTGAGGTTTATTATATTCATAATATGAAATTAAATAATGACAAATTCGGAAATAAGATCTCACAACGGAATAAAATTGGTTCACGAGTTTTTCAATTGTGTTTCTTTTGAGAATTCATGTGATAAAATTGTAACTGCTATGTTAAACGAATTAACCCAATTAGAGCACATTTTATTGTAGAAATTATACCAAATGTAGCGCATCCACCATAATTTCGAGCATTCAGAATCAAACTACTTACTCTTTTTCTTATTAAACTGCCAGATTCTGAAAAAGTCGGTATCAATAGACTGAAATTACTCTAATATATATCGTTTTGAAAATTCTGAAATTTATCTTTAAAATGTCGAAAAATTCAACCCTTGAATGATCATCCTAACATATTGCGAAAAAAACCTTAGGGTTATATTATGTGCAATCAAGTGCTCATAGTTATGTGAATTGGGGAAACATTATTCTAATTGAAGAATCTCCCCAATTACTTGGTTAGAATGCTATCATTCGAGATATATTAAGAATCCGTGATTTGTGGGTTATACTATTTCTAAAATTATTCTTCAGCGTAAATAAAACTGTTCATTCAATAACTACTTCCAGTAGCAACAAAAAATATATATACATATTTATTGAACAATACAAATGAATGGTTGGAGAAATTATATATCAGAAATTACTCACCATTCATGAGCCTCTTTAGCTCAGTGGTAGAGCACTGGTCTCGTAAACCAGGGGTCGTGAGTTCAAACCTCACAGGAGGCAGGAATTCGTTTTTGAATGTGTTTGTTATTTTTATAGAGAATGATGATAGGTTCCATCCTTTTCAGAAAATATTAAAAAGTTTATAGAGTCTCTCAACATCATGAATGAATTTTCATTCCGTGGAGTGCTCTTTCCAACAGAACTATACAAAATAATAAGTTCAGAAAGTGTTTCACGTCATTAAGGATAACGGAATATTTTTGGAAATTCAGAAAAATTAACTGGTGCATATTTCAATTTTTTATCACAAAAGAGTTTACACTTTTTGTAAATAAAAAGTTGTGGATCACTGACGTGAAGTCCTGAACTTTTGCGTGCAAGTTCATATCACTATGATAAAATCTTTAAATTTTGAGCCGAAAATTGACTTAAACGACTTTGTTTGTCTAACTGACGAAGTCAAAATTATTTCCATTCGTCCGTAAACATGGTAACTTTCAAACCAAAAGAGCTAGAGCCTTGATACTTTGAAGAAAGGTTTAAGGTTTGAATATCTCTGGGTTAAGTTAATGGGCAAAATCAGTTCGCTAGTTGAGCAGTTATTCACGGTTGAAACATATTTTACCTTATATTTTTGAAACTGCAGATTCAATCATTTTGAAATTCAAATTGTTGAAATTCAGTTTTCTATTCGCCAAACTTATAAAGCTCTTCGTGAAATTTATGGTTTACATAATCGTCCATCAGAGCAGCTTATTCGTCGAACTATCGGTAGATTTCGGACAACATTTTCTCTACTCGATTCAACAACAAGACAAAGAATTCTACGTACAGAAGAAAATATCACTGCTGTAAGTCATAGTGTTAATGATGATCTAGATTTGTCTATTCGTCGACGTTCACAACAAGTTGGACTCTGTGCATCCACCACGTGGAAAATTTTGCATAATGATTTTGGTCTACATACAAGATCCAACTGGTTCAAGAACTAAAGCCACTTGACTATAATAAGCGTCGTTTAATTGGTGATTGGGCCCTTGAAGTTGATCCACTTTTTTATCGTAAAATTGTGTTTAATGATGAAGCTCATTTCTGGTTGAACGACAATGTAAAAAAGCCAAATTGCCGTACATGGAGTGAAATAATCCTCAAGAAGTTCTGCAGATTCCATTGCATCCTTAATAATGCACGATGTGGTGTGCTTTACACGCTGGAGGCATCATCGGTCCATATTTCTTTAAAAACGATGCTGGAGCTAATGTTACAGTGAATGGTGATCATAACAGATCGATGATAAATGATTATTTGTTTCAAAATTGGAATGGTATCGACCCAGAAGTATTTTGGTTCCAACAAGATGGTGCTACACCTCATGCTGCTACCGTAACAATTGATTTATTGAAAGAAAGATTCGGCGATAACATTATTTCGAGAAATAGTCCAATTAATTCTGGATTATTTTCTTTGGAGTTATGTCAAGTCATTGGTTTTTGCTGATAAACCAGAAACAATAGACGCTTTGGAAGCCAAGATAACTCTTGTTATTGATGAATAACTCGAAAAAGTGGTCCAAAATTGGTCTGGTCTAATGCGATTCCTCAGAGCTAGTCGTGGTGGACATATGCCGGAAATTATTTTCAAAACATAAATGTCATAAAATTATCTTTCCAATAAAAAAAATTTGGCTTCAATCTTAATTTAAATGTTGTTTATTTCAATTTAAAGTTCTATCACTTTAA
Organism: Megalocaria dilatata; assembly: GCA_034642435.1. Taxonomy (NCBI): domain Eukaryota; kingdom Metazoa; phylum Arthropoda; class Insecta; order Coleoptera; family Coccinellidae; genus Megalocaria; species Megalocaria dilatata. Next base: position 39,660,325 of record CM067856.1, on the reverse strand, counting down.
AAAAACACCCGATACATACCACGAATTTGTTTTTATATCTGACTCTCATAGAGGGCGCTAGCTCGTACCAAGTAGTATTGAACTTAACTTTGTCAAGGTTAGATTTATCGATAAAAATTTCAAGTGAGCTAAAACATCATTAAATTTTACACCAAAAAGTTACTTTTGGTGAAACTCGATACTGTGTACCGTGTTCGGAATATTTTGATTTGAAAATTATGAAGTAATAACCGATAATAATAATAATAATAATAATAATAGTGCCTTTATTCATACATTTACAATATATAAACATAGGGCGAAGTCTAGCTTAAAGCTACTCCACTCAAACCTGAAAAAAAAAAAAAAACAAAAAGGGAAAAAAAAACAAAAGGATAGAAACAAAAATAAGCGAAAAAAAAATAAAATTAACGAATCAATTCCATTGTGAGTAAACAAAACATATTTCATATTCATAAAATTTTCCTAATTTATAATTGGCTCGTCAAGAATTTTGACTTCAAAATTTTTCTCAGTGAGCTCAAAGAAACGCCTTCACACGAAACTAAAAATTCATTATGTAATTTCACCGCATTGAAGGTGAAGGAGCGCTGAAACATGGCTGAACCAAATCTTGGCAGCATGAGCCTATGACCATGCCTAACGTCCACGCAATGAACATCACGTCTAAAAATTAGCTTTTCCCTCAAATACGGTGGAAGACAAGAACGTAAAATTCAATGAACCATAATCGTCAGGTGGAGCCGGAAAACATTCTCAACCCTAAGCCATCCCAAGCTGTTAATTCCGTCCCTTATTCCACTGTCATATTTCCTCAAACCGAAAACAAACCGGCAGCATGAATTCTGCATTTTCTGTAGTCTGCGCCTCTGCACGGAATCAAGGCAAGGGTAAAAAACCGGTAATCCATAGTTTAGTTTGGACAAAACGAGAGTCTCACAGAGATACTTGCGTGACTGAAAATCCAAACAATATCTCTGCCGATACAAAAGGCGCAATGCAAGGAAAGAATTCCTCAACAGCAACAAGACATGCTCCCTGAATCTCAACTGGCAATCGAAAAAGATTCCCAGGTTTCTACAGCAGGTGGAGGACGGAATTCTTTCACCGCCCATCTTGATCTCAACCACACCCTGAAATGTCCTGGGAAAAAAGCATATATAAAAACATTTTTTAAAATTTATCTTCAAATTATTCATTTGGGAATAACGCATAATTAAGTCTAAATCCTCATTCAACCGCTCGACAGCCTGAGAAACAGAGGAGGGATGAAAAGAGAGGCGAACCTGAGTGTCATCACAATAAAAATGGGTGGATGCGAATCTGACCACTCTATGCATGTCAGCCACATATATAAGGAAAAGCAGAGGGCCAAGAACAGATCCTTGTGGCACCCCTGAAGTTATAGGCCAATAATCTGAATATGTATCACGCAATTTAACGCACTGATGCCTATCAAAAAGGTAAGACTTGAAAAATCTCAGAGCAGTTTCATCAAAACCAATATAAGTTAATTTAGCACAAAGCAGCTCATGGTCCAGGGTATCGAATGCCTGTGCGAAATCCAATAAGGTGAGAATTGAGGCATGTCCCCCATCCAAAGATCGCAAAATATCATCAGTGATGTTCAGCAGAAGAGTGGTAGTACTGTAACCCCCCTGAAACCCGACTGCCGCGCAGTGAGAATTCCATTGTCGGTGACGTATTTATAAACCTGAAGAAACAATATCCTCTCCAGAACCTTTGACAGAGCTGGTAGCACACTTATCGGACGAAAATCAGATAAGCTCTCAGGACTAGGGATCTTAGGTATAGGATTCACAATAGAGTACTTCCAATCATACAGATAATAACCAGACTCAATGCAAACATTAACAATGTGCGTCATGAAGGGCAGAGTAACATCGAGGGATAATTTAAGCATTCTAGCAGATATACAATCAATCCCCAGAGCGTTCGAACGAAGATCCAAGACAACTGATTTTATCTCGTCTATAGTCGCAAATCCGATCGAAAATTTTTTATTTGCATCAAATCTGTTCGAGCTATAATAACTGGTTCTCTCCGGGCAAGAATTGGAAGGACTAAAAACCGACCGAAAATAGTCATTGAATTCATGAGGGTTAGAAAAGCGTTCAGGCACAGAATTCTGTGAACAAGGATGCAATGTCCTGAAGGATTTCCAAAAAAATCCGGAACCCCGAGATCCGGCCCGGGACATGAAACCGCGTTTCTCCCTTCGCACAGCAGAAGTAACAACATTTCGCAGATGAGTATAATAACTGTAATCAGCTAAGTTCTTCGTAAGCTTATATTTAGATAGAGCAGCATTTCTCAACTTCATCATGCTTTTTATTGTAGGAGTTATCCACGGGGAAAATAATTTAGTAACTCTCGATTCGACGTAAGGGGCATGCTTGTCAAATATATCGGTCAGGCATTGACAAAAAATTGAGATCTTCAAATCAATATCACTAACATAAAGGATTCTATCAAATGACGCACTAGAAAGGTCCGATAAAAAGTCCTGAAGGGCAAACCGACGAAAATCACGATAACGATGCTGGTATAAAGTAATTATAAAGTTATTGATTGAGCAGAAATCACAAGGAAATTGAAATAATGACTAAGAACATAAAATAAAATTCAATTAGAGTAAGTGTTCAAAATGTCCTCCGTTTTCATGAATACACAAGTTTTTAAAGAATCCATTAATCTTCTAAACGGTTGGGAAACATAGCTGGTCGCGTAAAGGTGGCCTTGTCCGTAAAAAGAATACTTTTAAAAAAATTTAGATTGAAGGCTGTCCTTTCTTGTAATATTTGACAAAAATCCACTCTAACCGGTAGATCGTCTGGAAAGAGCTCTTGGTCTGTAATGATAAGGATGTAGCTGCTGCTCTTTAAGTATCCTCCAAGTACTTGAAGAAGACGTATCTGTTTATCTTGCCATATTCCTTACGCTAACGGTTGGATCATGATCAACTAAATTCAAAATAATATTTTCTTTATTAATGGTTCTTGTTGTTCTTAGCCTACCAGAATTTATTTATTTTTTTGGTCTCACACTTCCTGTTTCGCGACAACGTCGTTCAATGGCTCTAAATGTATCTTTAATTGGTAAGTTTCTTCGAGGAAACTTTTCTGCATAACGCGTAACAGCTGCATTAGAGTTTCCTAAACACTCCCCTAAGGTTAATAACATCTCGGTTTATTCAACATTTGAGTACATTTTGATCAACAATATCTAATTTTTTAAATAACAAGGTTTCAAAAATCTAATTATTGTTGAACTATCGTAATGACTGCCAATAAATGACAGTTTTCTATGGATAACTCAGAGAAAATCTAGATATACTGACTAGAATGGATTTTTGTCACACGTTACAAGAAAGGAAAGCCCTCAATCCCAATTTTTCAAACATGTATCCGTTTTATCGATGAGACCTCATTTACGTGATAAAAATTGTTCAATTCATTTAATGCAATATAATTAAAAATAATAATAATTAATAACTTTATCATTACTTTATACCAACATGGGTTACTACTTCATTATTTTCAAATCAAAATATACCGTTTTCGGAATATTTTGATATCAGTATCGAGTTTTACCAAGAGTACCTTGTTGGTGACAAAAATTGAATGATGTTTAAGTTCACTTGAAGTTTTGATTAATAAATCCAACCTTAAAAAATTTATGTTCAATACTTCTTGGTACGAACCGTGTAACTAGCGCCCTGTATGAGGGTCAGATATAAAAATAATTTCATGGGATGTATCAGCTTCCAAAAAATATTCCTATAAAATTTCATTACAATGTTACCGGTATTTTCGGCAAAATCGTAAAAAATGTGTATAATTTTTTATCTTCAACGTCCTTTATCCTGAATACGGATGACGTTACGAAAATTTTTTACTAAGCAAACTCCAATTATTATTTTTCAGTTTTATACCTATCCTAGAGACCATTTTCTGAAACACCCTGTATATAAATAAATTTAGGCAAATTATTTACTCCAGCAATGTAGTTGGACTCCAATACTTTCTGAAACTTCCAAGTCTTTAGGTCTTTTCTTTTGAAAATGAGCATTTTTACCTTCAATCGGTCGCTTGGACAGCCGACCACCGCAATATTTGGCAGAAATCTTCACGCCATTACTATACAGCTAAATAACAAATTTGATTTCAATAAGATAAGTATAAGACTGACAAAATAGAACAATGATCACGTTCAATAATAAGATATTAAATTCACCAAACCACATTTCTAATTGAAAATTTTCAGACATTTGCCTTCAATGAATAACCCCAAAAACTGTCCACGGTCTAGAATGGTCTTAACACGCTGATTGTGGATCCAAACATCCAGCAAAACATTCACGAAACATGTCTCCGCTTGAGTAGAAACCCTTCGGTATATCCGCATTTAACCAGTGGAATCTTCACCCTTTGCTCCTTAATATTAATCACATCTTGCCCAGTCTCATTAGGCGTCGTTTAAAACAGACATCTTCTCAAGGAGCGTCGCATCTTATCTTCCGCACGTGACAATACGCCTAACACAGCAGCCGGTGAAAACGTCATGAAAATTAATTAGTTGTAAAACTCTGACAGGAGCCGTTCACCGATATCAAAATGCAACACGAATTTCCTTTTCGGACAAAGTTAGGGCACACGTGGTATTAATGAGGGTCGTTTGTATGAATTAGCAGTTTGGAAAGGGTTTTTCATTTGAATTTATGTGTGCTCCTCCACACATCACCATTTTTCCGGTTATCATTTAATATTAATTTTAGTATACTTTTGTCATGCAGTCGATTTTTTACAGATAATACGAGAAAAATATTAATATATATTATTATAATTGATAATAATAGCGAAATTCTTTCCATGGTAAAACATAAAAAGAAACTATGGTGTAAGTATAAACGTTCTAAAGATGATAATGATTTCCATGCCCACAGGGAGTTTTCGAATATGTTGAAAAAGTGCATAAATTGTTCACGAGAAAGATATGAGGAATCTATTGCCGCCTCCAACAACCCAAAAAAGCTGCACAAATATATCCGCTCAAATTTAATATCCAAGGTGGGCATTCCATTGTTGAAGAGAGGTGATGAGTTATGTCGGGATGGTCTGGATACCGCCAACCTGCTTGCTGATACTTTCTCATTGGTTTACACACTTGAGGATACTCCAACTCAATATCCAGAAATCAAGGGTTCAAGATTGCTGTCTTCCCTGGAAAAGATAGAGTTCACCCCAGATGATATAAAGCGACATCTAAATTTACTGAAGAAAATTTCTTCCCCTGGACCGGATCAATTGTCACCACTACTCCTGAGGTCCTTGTCTGAATACTTGGCCTTTACACTTTCTATTATATTGAATTTATCATTCAATGAGTCTACAGTGCCTGCTCTTTGGAGAAAAGCTTGCATCACACCAGTATTCAAGACAGGTAGTAAGCTGGACCCTAATAACTATCGCCCTATCAGTCTTACACCGGTTGTATGCAGAATAATGGAATCTATCATTGCTGAGAAAATTCGTAATTTTGCCAATGAACACAAATTGGTTCCGAAACAGCAACATGGCTTCGTCAAGGGTAAATCAACCATGACGAATCTACTGGGGTGCATCAACAGCTGGACTGCGGCTTTAGACAGGGGGGAGGCGATGGACGTTATTTATTTGGACTTCTCCAAGGCCTTTGATCGGGTGCCTAGGCAGAGGTTGTTTCATAAGTTGGAACATTGTGGGATTCGGGGAAAACTTCTCCTTTGGATAAAATCCTTTTTGTCTGACCGAGAGTTCTGCGTTCGCATCGGGAGTTCTTTTTCGACAGACAGAGTGGTACAGAGCGGCGTACCCCAGGGATCTGTTCTTGGGCCGCTGTTGTTTATATTATATGCCAGTGACTTATCTCGTCACATCCGGTCTGACTGTGCTTTTTATGCCGACGACACGAAGATTTTTAATTACTCCACCCAACACAAGACTCTACAGGAAGATCTGGATTCAATATCTCAATGGTGCTCGGACTGGCTTTTGCCACTGAATATAGATAAATGTGTTGTTTTGCATCTCGGGGGTAATCATTCGCGTAGGACATATATGCTGGGTGAGCATCTTTTGGACACTGTACGATCCCATAACGATCTTGGTGTGACCGTTTGTGAGAATTTGTCGTGGTCAGAGCATATTACGAAAATTGTGAAAAAGGCGAATAGGAGGCTCTTCATGTTAAAGAAATCGTTCCGAAAAATATCATTGAAATCGTGGATAAGATTATACTCCAGTTACTTAAGACCATTGTTGGAATATTGCGGGCCTGTGTGGAATGCTGATTTAGTGCGTGATCAACAGTGCTTGGAAAAACTACAACGGAAGGCAACGCGACTTTGGTTTCGAGATGCATGACCAAGCTATGAGGAAAGATTATGTATGGTGGGTCTCAGCACCTTCGAAAGGCGCAGGCTACGAGGAGACTTGATTATTACTTTTCGTATATTGAGGTACAATTATGGCATGCTGAGGGACATATATAGTGTAAGCTCTGACACTCGTTTGAGAGGTCACCATTTAAAACTTAAGAAGGAAAACTTTTCTGTCAGGTGCCGCAAGAATTGTTTAGGGAATCGCGTGTTCGCAGTGTGAAATTCCCTACCTGCGGGAATTGTCGGTGCGAGTTCGGTTGGAGTGTTTAAGAGTGTATTGGACGGGTGGTTTGGCTGAGACATTAATGAAAATTTGTTTTTTTTTTTTTTTTTTGGCTTAGTTTGCTATCGGGTTTTTTATTGGACATTTAATGAGGTATGTTTACTACTGAGGCAACAAATTTTGTTAATTTTAGGGTTTATGGGTTCGCCCCTCCCTTTGTTTGTGTATTAATAATAATAATATCAAACTTAAAGATAAACTGAATATTAAAAGCATTTCTTCAATATTTTAAAAATTAATCACAATAAATCTCCACCAATATTTATTAAAAAATTCTCTTAAAAATTTTTGAAAATGAATTGCATGAAATGTCTCAGAAACACTGCTTCTTTTTAGTAGACATATGGAATTCACACATACGCGTGACAGCTTTTTGATTGAATATTTGAGCATGGCTTCATGATTTTTCTGTGAAGAAACATTAAGTTCAATAAATGCTTTAGAGCTTATATCACAGGTATTGATGAGGTAAACAAATACACTTGGCTTAAGTTTCACAAAAAACATGTTGTTGGCATAAATGTACCGATTAGTATTATTATTAATTACATTTTCAATATAAATCAATATATTTTGTCTTACAGGATTTGTTTCAGTCTGTTCCTGGCCAGTACTGAATTGAGCAGAAGGTATGTGATATATTTTATATTGATTGTTTTTATTTAACATCCAAATGAATTTCGACTGATGAGAATGGGTAAGAGTTTCAAACGATATTCTGGAAAATAAATCGTATTTTTTAAAGAGAAATGAAAAATAATTTTTGAACTTATGTGGTGTAATTTATTAAATAGAATTTGCTATTCATTTCCCATTTCCCATTTGGAAAAGCTATATCGAATAATGTTTGCTAGGAAATTTTAGTCAAAAATTATAGTCCCACCAGAAAGTATCCGAAAAACACATAGCCCAATTGTAATTATTCATTATATAATTTTAATTCTTGAATTGGAAAATTATAACATTTCATTTGTCTTATTTACTTATACAACCTCTTTTCAACTGTAAACACCTGACTAAACGACGAAGTACACCCCAAACCAGATCACCAATTTTCAGTGATGGTGGTCCAGGACTGTAAAACGGACTAAATTTAATCATCTTTGGCGCTGCTCGTTCAACTTCAATCTTCATTAGCCCTCATATATTTTTAATGGGACTTAGATCTTGTGAACCTGCTGGCCATGAAATGGTTGTCACTTGGTGCTCTTGCATCAAAGCCCGAGTATAGGCCGAAGTATGACATGTTGCATCATACTGTTGAAAATGCCACTCCTCTGGATAAAAATCATGCGTCGTTTCAAGGAGAAAATCGTTTAGAATGCCACAATATTTTTCACTATTAATGGTACCGTGAACTATTCAGAGAGGCCTAGCACCACGCTGAGAAATTGTTCCCCAAACCATCATTTTAGTGGGAAATTTGGAAATTTGAACGGTAACAGGTTGTTTTGATAGGATTTTTAAGTTATTTCCGCCAAGTGGGAAACGGCTTTCATCAGATATGAAGACATTAATAAAATTATCTTCTTGAAAAGGTTGAAAAAATTCTTTCCTTCGTTCCTTTTGTAATGGTGTCATTATAGAGATTTTTTTTTTATTTCCTTGATATGAAGCCTTGTCTTTTCAGTGACATACGGACGGTTTCTGAACATACTGTTATATTTCGTTGATTTCCAAATCTGTTAGCAAATTTACGAAACCCCAGGCGCGGATTGTGTTATCCTGAGGCCAATAAAGCGTTTAAATTGTTTCCTTTGATCTTACGCGGTCTTCCTGAAACTGGTCTATGCCTCATATCCATGCCATTTTTCATCCTCTTTATTGTCTCATATACAGCATTGTTTCCCAGTTCAGTTAATTGCACTAATTTTTCAACGTTTCGATAACCTTTTCCATACAAATATTCCACCTGTTTTCTTCTTTCCAGTTGCGACATTATTTCATAAATTATATACCTGTTGACAATCAACAATATTTGACAAATAGTGTTACCATGCAACTTTAACCATAGCAAACTATCTGCACATCCGATTTTATATATGACTTTTGTCTTTGAATGTTACAAAAAAAGTATATTAAAATCATGAAAAATAATAAATTATAATAATACTTTCTATACGGGCTTTATTCGTAGCTAGACGAACGGAAAGTCCATTTCTTAAGGCAAAAGCATTTTCAAAATCAACACCGGGAGCATGATTTTTCCACTGCTACACACCCCTGCCTTGTTCGCTCACGAAATTCTCGATCACCCCTCGTATTTCAGCTTTAGTTAGGGAAAAGCTCTAATCATTCACAGTTCCCAGAGCTTGTGCAATCAATTCTTCTTCTACTTTGGATAAAACGGTTGGATGTCCGAGATTGCCTTCATGAGAACCGTTGTTCTATTAATTTTATACTTTTCAGATACTGCCTTCAGCGATAATCTACCGGATTTTACTTCACTTATAGCTCTTTGCATGTTTTCTTCACTGTAGTATCTGTATGCACGACCCCCAGTTTTGTAGGTTCTAACCATATTTGCACAATTTTTTTCTAATATTAAAGGCACAATACACAGCGGAATGCTCAAATACTTAGATAATAATTCTATATACATTAAAATCTCCTCTGTTTCTGCTAATACAAGGGACGTTGACGAAGCAGCCCCAAATTATGTCAAAGTATCCCTCAGAGTCAAAGTAGTTCCAGTTTACCATCCGATCAACCCAATTTTGCAGTACATGGTCGATTGTTTGGGACTCAATCTCATGGATGGCAACTTCGATTTAAAATTTCAGCGCATCAATCTTTTCTGGATGGTTAGCGTAACACCCATGCTTAAGGGATCCCCACAAAAAATAGTCCTCCGAGGTGAAAATTAACTTCATCGCTAAAGATTATTTTTCTGGGAAAATCCTCATTTTCGACGATGCGATCATTAGCCCATTGAGCGATGTGTAAGTGCATCAGACGGCTTCACTTCTTGCAATAGTTGAATTGGTAACCCTTCATACTAAAGTCTTTATGCAAAATTCTCCCTAGAGAAGAAGCGCGACAAATGTTCAGATTAAGCACAATGACAAGCTGATATTGATGGATGTTCAGTCACATTCTGGGCTACAGCAGCGATGTTTTCAGGTGTGTTCACTGGAAGAGAACGTGAACGAGTTGTTTTATCAAATAACGATCCAATTTCACGAACTCGCTTCACAAATTGATCTACAAATTGACGTTAAGTCATTTAATTTCTACTGAATTTTTCACGTGAATTTCTAGCAGTTTGGATAGAAGATTTAGCATTTTCGAAATAAAATTTAAATATTTCAAGTTCAAGTTATGAGTTGATTCAATACTTTATTAACGTAAGCGCCAAAGTGATTACTAAGTGAATAATAATAATTTTTACATGTGTTACAGGGTATTTGAAAGAAGTAGTTGTGAATGAATTAATTCCTTCTAACAAAAAGAAGCAAAAATATAAAAATTATTTGAAAATTAGGTTTTTGGGTTGACTCGATAAGCGGAATGAAGTTTTGATTATTAACAGTGGTTTAAGAGTATTGAAAAAATATATCATATTGCGCCAAATCCAATATATATCCTAGAGAAGGCTGTCTAATGAAGTCTTCCAATAGCTTTAACTGCAATCACGTCGTCCACGCCAACTTCACAATTAAAATGACACGCTTTGAAAGAGACCGCAGTTTTCACGGCCGACTAAATCTTGGGAAAGAAACATTGTACGCGAATCCGATACCTTCGAGACCGGAAAGTGTATTGAACATCTTTGTCCTTTATTCACGGTTCAGGGGATTCGATGGATGAAATAAATTCTTTCCGATGTTGCGGAAATTGATTCACGTGAGAATTCGCAGAAAACGGGACTTAAATTGTCAATTTCAAGCTAGGCAGTTTACAGACGATATCTATCATAAAATAATAATGAAAAATTTATGAAGGCACTCGCTAACTTGCCATCACTAGATGTTTTATCTTGGTATAATATTATAATGCATGAAAGCTAAATTAATTCTAGTAATTGAAAAATATATAGGAGACAGTATTTTATTTCCACAAAAATGTTTGTACTACAACAATTGTTTCACCACGATGTGGTTTCATCAGGTATCTACATTCTACTGGTTGAAGGTGTTCAGTGTAACCGAGTTTGAATCCATTGTTAGGTACGTGACAAAATAATGGAAGAACAAGGTGTTTATTGGAATTTGCCGCCAAAAAATGCCATTAGGGAAAGATATTCAGTAATGGAAACTTGTCAACATCTATTTGTTCGTTCAAAAGGATTTTAAGGGCAATGTACCTGTTGATTTCAAGAATTTCTAAAAGTGTTAATCTAGAACTTTTGCTTTCAACGTGGATAATTTCATAGTTATTGTTGAGATTATGCCTGAATTCTTTAAGATGATTAGCATATTTCGAATGTTCTTGGATTCTTTTCTTGAATAATCTACCTGTCTGGCCAATGTATACTAAAGGGCAATCATTGCAAGTCAACTTGTAGAGTCCAGATTTTCTTTATTTGTTCGATCCTTATTGTTTTTTATGTAGGTACTAAGGTTATTAATGGTTTTAAAAGCTGCCTTGCAGTTGAAAATATTTTTGAAATATTTAGCAATATTTTCAGATAATCCATTAACATAAGATAAAGAAAAATATTTCTGTGTATTGTCCTCTATTATGATTGGGTGCACGAGATTTAATGCCATTTTCTTTCGTTTATTGGATACCATTTAGTCTATGAGAAAGGGGTTGTAACCGTTGTTTGACGCTATTGGTTTAATAATATTTAATTCTTTCAAACAGTTATCTCAATTCAAAGGGACATAGTCTATGAATGAAACTATTATATGGCTGACATCTTTTGATTGGTGGGATGATTTGAAGTTTTATGTATTGTAATGTATGTATGTGTGGGGTTGTGAAAAATACTAAAATCATATAAATTATGTAGTCTTGTTATTGTGAATTTGATTATTGGGTGGAGTTTATTAATGACTTTCGTAAAGATATGTAGTTGTCTGAAACAACAAAAAATGTTATCCACTTATCTATACCAATAAAGGAAATATTTGCTTATCGGATTTAGGTATATTTTTTATTCTAGATCATTCATAAAAATTTCAGCTAAAATTGAACTGAGTGTATTTCCCATTAAACCATTATCAGAAATATAGATTGTTCCGTTAAATTGAAAGTATTTTTGTTCAAGACATATTTCGAGGTAATTAATAATATCATTCATTTTGATGCGGTTGGTATTATTTCCAATCAATAGTTTTTTTAGGATTTGTATTGTTTCAATTGGAGGTATACTTTGGAATAAATTTTGTACATCAAATTAATTTAATATACAATTTTTGGGCAACTGGACGGATTGCATATTGTATATAAGTTGCATACTATTTTTAATAGCGTATTTAACTAAAAAGTTTGTTTCAATTTGAATAATAGAAATTAAAACTTTAGATAATTTTCTGTTGAGACCGAATCAATCAAAGAATTCTAATAAATTGTGAAATTTCCCTTCAGTGAAATATTCAACTATGGTGTAGATTTACACGGTGTTTTCAAACGTGAGAGCTTTTAAAGGGTAGCCATCTAGTGAAACCTCGGAACCATCCGATGCGTTTCTAATTCGCCTAATGGACTAATGATCGCATGGTCGAAGCCGAGCATTTTCCACGAAAATCATCTTAAGCGATGAAGCGCATTTTCATATCGGAGGGCTATTTTTGGTAAAGATCGGTTAGGGATAATTATTACGCGTACAGAAACAATTGATGCCTTGATTCGCCCCCCATGACATTGTAGCTGGACGCGGTGAGGGCGCTTGTCTTGACTAGGGTGTGAGGAATGTGGACATTTCTCGGGCTTCCTCCTCTAAGGAGAATTTTACATAAAGACCTCAGTATGAAGGCTTACCAATTCAACTATTGCAAGAAGTGGGGCCATCTGATGCACTTACACTTGGCTCAGTGGGCTAATGATTGCATCGTCGAAGATGAGCATTTTCCCAGAAAAAAAATCTTTAGCGTTGAAGTTAATTTTCACCTTTGAGGACTATTTTTTGTGGGGATCCATTAAGGATGGGTGTTACGCTAATCATTCAGAAATGATTGATGCGTTGACATGCTCCCCATGACATTGTAGCTTGATGCGCTGGGGGCACTATTCTTGACTAAGATCCTTATTTCATCCCGGTAAAATGGAGGATTTTAAGTCCTAATGCCTGAAGCAATGTCACTCGTGCCAGTCACTGGACTCATGTGGTGGAAGTTCGACAGAATGGGGACCTAGTTTCACCGTTAAGGTGGAATGAAGGGCTGAGCCGCGTTATTCAACTCGGTGACAAGGGTATCTGTCACAGCACAGCGCCTCTCCCTTAAAACTAACGTACTCTACCCTATTGCAGTATATCTCCAGATTTTTCTGTCCAATGGCCGAGTGCGTTATGTAGCATACTGTATTCGTACGACCAGTCTACCTAATGGTTTTGGACTCGAAGGGGGGAAGTGGTTGAAAGTCCGCATGCTGGAGTAGAAGGGTATTCCATCTATCTGTTAGCAGCAACTCATGTTCAGGATATCTCGAGAAATGCTTCAGGGTTTAGCGGGACTTGACGGTTCGTCCTGAATCTGGATCCATTGCGAGACGTTTCTGGAGTTTGTAGATCTCGTCGATACGACTAGACCGTTGGTGTTTGAAGCCAGGATAAACTGAAAGACTTCACAAGAGTTCGTGAGTCTTCACGTAGGCCGGATTGACGGTGCTCGTACCAGGATAAATTGAGGTATCAACCTTGAGACTTTCTTGGTTAATGGGACTGCGTTTGGGTGGGTGGATCCCCATCCACCCTTTGGCGAGTAAGTTGCGTCACAAAACGGCTCGGTACTGATACTGCAGAACCAGTAAAGGTTGGATATTGCTTCGCTGCTACCAGTCATGGTGTAGGTTCTCGGCTAATGCGCGAAGATAAGTCGTACCTTTAATCACACTTTCTGCTTCCTGGGCAGATTGTGAAGACTGCTGAGTAGTCACCTGGTGAAAGAGCCATGCTTACATGCCAGTAACCTAACCGATACACCCACAGTTTTGTAAGTGGTAGATGCATCACGGCACGGATTTGGAACTCTCTATGTCCTGTGTGATTCATTTTACAAAGGTACATACTCAATTGAATAGCGTAACAAATGTTGAAAACGGACAATGCATTTATCTGTCGAATCAAAATTATTCATCATCAAACTAAATTTTAATAATACTGATTTTATGAAAAATGTAAAGAAAACAGCCTACTAGTACTTATAACAATTGTGCGAAGTGTCCACCGCCCTGTTCGATACATTTCGCGCATCGTTTTCGCACTGAATCTAAAAGACTGCGTTTCACAACGTTTCTGGTGCATTTCTACACAACACAATTTTATTCTTTCGATCAGATCCTCACGAGTCTGAACGCGAATTTGATATACTTTTTCTTTCAAAGTGTTCCAGACATAAAATTCCAAAGGCGTAAGGCCGGGGTTCCTTGGTGGCAATCTTACCGGACCGTACCTTCCAATCTATTGCACCCCAAAATATTCATTCATTAACTCCCGTACATTCCGGCTGTTATGCCCTGGCGAGCCATCCATTTGTCGGTTAGCCAGGGGCTTTTCATCCAATATGTCTATTAAGCTTCTTTGGATTAATATAATGAATTCTTCAGCGTTGAGGGGATCGAGAAGTATTACTGGTCCGAAAATTCCATGTCTCAAGACTCAACCACACGGTTACCCTTAAACCATGTTGTAAATGAGAAACAATAGTCTCTTTTCCATACATGGTTATTTCGCAAATTTATCATACCCGATTTCGTGAAAGTGGTCTCATCAATCCATATTATCCTATCGCTCCTCCGCTTTCCTAACTTATTCAGGTACCACCTACAAAATGTCAGTCTCGTTTCAGCATCTACAGGTAACAGATCCTGCACCTTTGTCAAATGATATGGATGTAACTTGTTGTTTTTGAGTTCTCTGTGTACTGTAGAATGATGAACTCAATGTACAATCAATTCGACGAATACGTGTTGTGGGGTCCTCCCGGACAACTTGAATAGCTGATTCGGAAACCACCAAATGAGCTTGTTTAACCTAATCGCCTGAACACTTGTACCGTACTTTTGAACTACTGCACGAGCATTTCCATTCGCAAATGAACTAAATATCGCTATATTCGATATTTGAAAACGAATACTTATTATAAATTGAGTTGATTCATTGGATTCAAGGAAACGTACTAATACCCAAAATTATTAAGCAACAGAAACTGTGAAATTTTGAATTCAATCTCTACTTTGATATTCAATCACAAGGAGCATCAAGTAGAGCAAATTCAGATTTGGAATATTTCCAACTTTTCGTTGTTATCTTCTTAGCCATGATATTATGGCAGAGGACAAGCAGCTAGCACAAAAGTTGATATGTCATTCGAAAGCACACTAAATGAGGTATTTTTTGGTGTATAGAAAACATGTCCATAATTAATCATTTTTCATCGCTAAAACCATTGGAGATATATGACTGCTTTTATTCATTTCAGAATCGTGATCTTCATCTTCTTACCACGCCCCCTATTAGAATTTTTTGGCAGACAGATCTCCTTATCATGTAGTAACTTTAATGCCCTTTCACATATGGGGTCAAATTTGATGAGGCTACAAGAATAACTTAACTATCAGGTGTTTTTTAGAGTAATAAAACTTTAAATTGAAATAAAACACATTTAAATTAAGACTGAAGCCTATTTTTTTTTTATTTGAAAGAAAATTTTATGGCATTTATGCTTTGAAAATAATTTCCGGCATATGTCCACCACGACTAGCCTGAGGAAGCGCATTCGACCAGACCAATTTTGGACCACTTTTTCGAGTAACTCAGGCCTTATTTCATCAGTAACACGAGTTATGTTGGCTTCCAAAGCGTCTGTTCTTCCTGATTTATCAGCATAAACCAATGATTTAACATAACCACAAAGAAAATAATCCAGTGGAGTTATGTCGCATGATCTTGGAGGTCAATTAATTGGACCATTTCTCGAAATAATGTTTTCTCGAAATAAATTTATCGCCAAATCTTTCATTCAATAAATCAATGGTTAGGGTAGCACCATGAGGTTTAGCACCATCTTGTTGGAACCAAAACACTTCTGGGTCGATACCATTCAAATTTTGAAACAAATAATAATTTGTACATTTTTCAGGATGCAATGAAACCTGCACAACTTCTTGAGGATTGTTTTCACTCCATATACGGCAATATTGCTTGTTTACATAGCCGTTCAACCAGAAATGAGCTTCATCACTAAACAAGTCGATACTATTCAAATTTTGAAACAAATAATCATTTATCATCGATCTGTAACGAGCACCGTTCACTGTAACATTAGCTCCAGCATCGTTTTTAAATAAATATGGACTGATGATGCCTCCAGCGTGTAAAGCACACCATACAGTGCATTTTTCAGGATGCAATGGAGCCTGCAGAACTTCTTGAGGGTTGTTTTCCCTCTATATACGGCAAATTTGCTTGTTTACATAGTCTTTCAACCAGAAATGAGCTTCATCACTAAACACAATTTTACGATAAAAAAGTGGATCAACTTCAAGCTGTTCTAAGGCCCAATCAGCAAACAAACGACGCTTATAATGGTGAAGTGGCTTTAGTTCTTGAACCAGTGGGATCTAGTATGGGTGTAAGATCAAGATCTTTACGCAAAATTTTCCATATGGTGAATGCACAGAGTCAAACTTGTTGTAAGCGTCGACGAATAGACAAATCTGGATCATCATTAACACTATGACTTACAGCAGCGATATTTTCTTCTGTACGTACAGTTCTTTGTCTTGTTGTTGTTGTTGCATCAAGTAGAGAAATCTATCGATAGTTCTACGAATAAGCTGCTCTGATGGACGTCTATGTAAACCATAAATTTCACGAAGTGCTCTATAAGTTTGGCGAATAGAACACTGATTTTGAGAATACATTTCAACAATTTGTAAACGTTGTTGCGGCGTGAGTCTTTCCGTGATAATTTGTTAATGCTTACTGAACAGAAATGTCAGAACAACATGGCTTCTACCTTCCGTAAAATCACAGTTATCCCTATCGAAAGCTTTATCACTCTTGAGAAAACACCCGATATAAGTGATTTCATGGAAAAATTTGAAAAATTACATGAAATCAAGAAATGTTAAATTGAAGAATAACCATCAACATTTCGACCATGTGTTATAAGACATTTTTTGTTGTAAATAACTTGTATTATCCCCCCTTGAAATTTGGAACTTTTAAATGTAGACATCCTGTATATTAATATTGATCTATTATCCTGATTTTCTGTGAAGATCTCTCAAAACCTTTTTTCACGTTGTTCGAGTTAGGAGTTCAGATGTGTTCTGGTAAGGCTTTGTTACGGCGTTCTTTCGCCACTTCAGGTCACAGCACTGTTAATGTTCGACCCAACAGTGAAATGTGGGTGAAAATTGTTTTCCCCCTTAACAAGATATGAACGCAAGACCTTTCGTTTCTCAGTCTAAGACTCTAACCACTGAGCTGTCGGCACTCATGCTCCCTATTTTTATATATACGTGCAGTGTGGCATGTGGTGCCATCCTGCTATAAATATACCTTGTCGACTTCTAGGGCAATAATTTTGTGCCAAAATAAAATCCAGTAACGTAATCCAGACTATCAGTTTCTGCAGATATGTTATCAGTACTCCTGTCCATCTTAGTATAAGTAGAAATTTAACTTTCGCTAGAGCAGTGCTAGAAGGCAATTGATGATGATTAAAAACAGTACGAACTATACTCATGGCCTTTTAATCATTGTTATATGACATTTTTAATGTTTTAGTGAGTCAGACGAGCGTATACCGATCAGTTTTTCAAATCGTAACAATTTTTAATTGTCAAATCAGTATCCTTGTCAGTTAAAAAATGGCGCGGAATTTAAAATGAAATCTCTTGTTGGAAGACTCGATTATTATCGTCCTCTAGCGTAAATAGGTTCATTGAATATATCTCTAAAGAATATATTCATACTAAGAGAAACGTCATAATTTCTACTTTTCCATAGAAAAAGATGACAAAATTATCATACCCCAACAGGAATAACCGACTTCTTCTTTCTATAGTCTAACGAACAGCTGGAATTTCCGATTGTTTCACTTACCTGTCATATTTCAAAGGCATTACTAGTAATTGTAATTCAAACGTGAACCCAGAAGCGTATGAATATATTAGAGGGGTTCTGCATTTTGCACTTCGCTCTGGCAATTATGTACAGGCAGGAGTTCAAATCAATCAACAGTTACACGAAACTGCAGTATCTAACAGGAATGGGCCATCTACAATAGCGGCATGCTGGAACAGGCCTGTTCACTATCAAATAACGAATATAGCACAAGGCAGCCGGGCAATGTGAAATCCATTAGTGGGGTCTGTGTGCATGGGACAATTGATGTCCGAGGGTTCATTTCAGGATGGACTTTTGACATTGGGTATTCATTGGAAAAGATCTAATTATTCTGGATTATGAACTTTACGAACGTTTGTCTTAGAGAACTTCATTTTAGGAATAGCAAAAAGTTTAGTTCACGTTAAGAGATTATTTGCACCCGTACAGTTATACAGAAATCAATAGCTCTCAAAATGTATCAGAAAGAGCTAAAAACTTCTGAATTAGATGGTCGGAAGAAGTTATCGCGTTTCGCATTGGCTCAGATTCGAAGATGGATCCATCATTGAGATATAGTAAGAGAAAAGAAACGCAGTCGCAAAAGTGCTAGAACGTGAGTATTTTCACTAACATCTAACACAAAATTTTAGTTACAGTTTAAATGATCAAAGCGTAAGGTGCTTTAATGAATACTTAATCTATTTGAAATACTGGTATAGTGAGACGCCGATTGTCAAATGGCGAAGCAAATGTTTTGGCTAAATTTTATTCTCTATCTGTATTTCAATAGCATCGTCCACCATTATACAGTGTGTATATTGTCTTAGGTCCGAATGAAAACTATAGGGCAAGTATCGGGTGTTTTTTTAGAGTAGATAGAGATAAAACTTCAAACTGAAATAAAACACATTTAAATTAAGATTGAAGCCAAATTTTTTTTATTTGAAAGATAATTTTATGACATTTATGTTTTAAAAATAATTTCCGCCATATGTCCACGACTAGCTCTGAGGAACCGCATTCGAACAGACCAATATTGGACCACTTTTTCGAGTAATTCATGCCTTATTTCATCAATAACATGAGTTATGTTGGCTTCCCAAGCGTCTATTAATTCTGGTTTATCAGCATAAACCAATGACTTAACATAACCCCAAAGAAAATAATCCAGTGGAGTTATGTCGCATGATCTTGGAGGCCAATAAATTGAACCATTTCTCGAAATAATGTTATCGCCAAATCTTTATTTCAATAAATCAATTGTTTCGGTAGCAGCATGAGGTGTAGCACCATCTTATTGGAACCAAAACACTTCTGGGTCGATACCATTCAAACTTTAAAACAAATAACCATTGATCATCGATCTGTAACGAGCATCATTCACTGTAACATTAGCTCCAGCATCGTTTTTAAAGAAATATGGACCGATGATGCCTCCAGCGTGTAAAGCAAACCATACAGTGCATTTTTCAGGATGCAATGGAACCTGCAGAACTTCTTGAGGATTGTTTTCGCTTCATATACGGCAATTTTGCTCGTTTACAAAGCCGTTCAACCAGAAATGAGCTTCATCACTAAACACAAGTTCACAATAAAAAAGTGGATCAACTTCAAGCTGTTCTAGGGCCCAATCAGCAAACAAACGACGCTTATTATGGTCAAGTGGCCTTAGTTCTTGAACCAGTTGGATATTGTATGGCTGTAGACTAAGATCCTTACGCAAAATTTTCCATGTGGTGAACGCACAGAGGCCAACTTGTTGTGAACGTAGACGAATAGACAAATCTGGATCATCATTAACACTATGACTTACAGCAGCGATATTTTCTTCTGTACGTACAGTTCTTTGTATTGTTATTGTTGCATCGAGTAGAGAAAGTGTTGTCCGAAATCTATAGATAGTTCGACGAATATGCTGCTCTCATGGACTATTATGTGAACCATAAATTTCACGAAGTGCTCTATAAGTTTGGCGAATAGAACACTGATTTTGAAAATAAATTTCAACAATTTGTAGACATTGTTGAGACGTGAGTCTTTCCATGATAATTTGTCATTGCTTACTGAAAAGAAATATCAAAACAACATGGCTTCTACCTTCTCTCAAATCACAGTTATCCCTATCGAAAGTTCTATCACCCGATATGAGAAGAAAGGACAACTGCTCAAATTATCGAGCAATAAGCGTAGCTCCACTTTTATCGAACAGTCATGAAAAACCTTATAACTAATTTTCTTCAAAAGAAAAAATGACTCAGTGTAAACCAACATGGATACAGGAAAAATAAAAGCACAAAAACAGCTTCAATAGAAATGTTTAAGAAAGCGGTGAAGGCATTGGATAGAGGTGAACACCTTATGACGCTCGTCACTGATATGAACAAAGCATTTGACAGTGTCTGCGTCCAAACACTTTCAATGAAGCTAAGCTTTTATTGTTTCAAGGGTTTTAATTTAATGCTATTAGGATCATACCTGACTAGAAGAAGTCAGATGGTGTATTGGGAGGGCAACATATCGCCAGAGTAGAACAGTGAGTGTGTAGTGCCTCAGAGGTCTCTACTGGATCCGATTATTTTGGTCATCTATGCCAATGACTTACGTCTTCCTGAACGCCTTCATGGGTGTTTGTACTGTGATGCTAAGTGGGAACTCTGCACTTGGACTCGAAATTTCAGACTACGACCTGCCATCGGGATTTTTTCACAATTTATTGAGTAACAACAAATGTTTTATCAACACTGTGGCTTGTTTAGGTTCACAATGTAAACCTGAAGAAGTTTGGTAGAACAATTGCTGTTAATTTATATGTTGTACAAATATCCTTTATTATTTTATTCAATCTTTAAAAAAGATTAGCGAACCTGTTTTCTAACAGAGATTCGAAAGTAGGAGAGAAAAAATTCTAACCGCTTAACCCTGCATCAGCTCAGAAACTAAATAAAATTATCGTAGAAGGTTATTTTGTGAAACTAAAAGCGTTATGGAGTTGAATCTGCTAAGCAAACCACATCGAATCTATTATGCTTATTGAATAACATGCTGAATATGTCACTATGGGGCTGGTGAAAAAGTATTGGAAAATCAATTCCCACAGTAATTTTATTCAAGGGTTTTATCCTATAAACCAGAAACAATAGACGCTTTGAAAGCCAACATAACTCGTGTTATTGAGGAAATAAGGCCTGAATTACTCGAAAACGTGGTCCAAAATCGGTCTCGTCGAATGCGGTTGCTTAGAGCTAGTCGTGGTGGACGTATGCTCGAAATTATTTTTAAAACATAAATGTAAAATTATCTTTAAAATTAAAAAAAATAAGGCTTCAATCTTAATTTAAATGTGTTTTATTTCAATTTAAAGTTCTATCACCTTAAAAAAAAACCCGGTACATGAGTATGACTTTTATTTCCCTTTTTGTTCGTAATATGAAGCTTCTTTAAGAAGTAAATCATAGATTCGAAGGTTTTAAAGCAAAAAGACTATTGAACAAGCGCACAGAAGCTTTCGAGTTCACGTCAGTGTTTTTTTGAATTCAGATCTTGTTTCCAAAAACGTGGTTAACGTTCATATTTGACCAAAATTCTTGTTTATTTTCATCGCCATTATTTTTTTCAATGACGATAAATATCTCCATTAGTGCCAGTTAAAGTTATACCCAGTTCAATGATTATCCGAAAAAAAACACTAATCAGGGATCGCAACAAGACGCAATGAATACTCACACTGGAAATTCTCAACTCAATAAAAAGAACTCAATTATAGAAATCCATTAAATCACAATGGCCATTCTTTAGTTGGGCGAGTAGATACAAAATGGTTTGACAGCATTTATACTAATATTTATCTGTAGATTTTTCTTGGTTGTAATGACATACTAATGCGGTCATTACAGAAACATGGAGGAACACCGTCGTCTCTAAATTGAAAATTACAGGGGAATTAGGGACAGTTCGCTCCGAATAATAATAATTTAATACCGACGAAGGGTAAAGATTAATGATGACAAATTTTACCCCGCAATTTTCATAATCGTCAGGTCTCCATCGTTTTCGTTATTTGATGAGTCAGGTACGTAGGAGCCAATGTGACAACCAGTCGACGATTGGTCTCCCTATTTTCACCTCCACCGATTCTGTTGGTTTTGCTATGATTAGTTCTTTGTTTATACCCCTCCGTGTTGACGGTGTCAACGTCAATGTTTCATTATGATGGATGAGGGATGGAATGTTTTTCGTCTTGATTAATCTCGTAATCGATCAGTCGATCAGTGTTGAAACAGTCGAGTCTTCGTGATAGCTATGTAGGTCTCCAAGGATTAATATTGAAGTTTTTGAATTGATCATCCGCGAGCATATTTAATAAGCTCCAAAGTTTTCGCAGTGCAGAAAAATTTTATCAGAAGTATGAAAGGTTCGTGCGGTTTTTGTCGTAAATTGAAGGTTTATTGTGAGAAATCGGTTATAAATTCAAAGTTGAGAGTATTGTCTGTCGCTGGCCTATAATTTTTGCCATGTTTCTGGCAATTGACGAATTCCATTACGAAAAAAGCTGGCTCTTTCTTTACTTCATCTTAATTGGAGAAGTGATGGTCAGCAAGGCCATGCTGCATCGATTGAAAGAGATAGTAATCGGAAGTACCAATGTCTGGGCTGTACGGTGGATGGGGTATTTAGGCATTGCTCAGTATGTTTTAACGTACGTGTATGTTTTAACGTACGCGTATGTCGACGTATTGTGGTCATTTTTCTCGCAATCAAACGGCTCAAACGAATCAATTGTCATCGGTAGACCTTCTCCGTGTTCCTTTCGTTCGATGATAGCTCATTATACACCACACCCATTTGGTACCACCAAATAAACAGCATTATTTTCACGCTATGAATATTCGGATTGGCAGTTGATGATGAGGTATCCATATATTGCTCGACGTTTTGAATTATCTAAATTGTTAGCACCAGTCGTTATTCGTTGCAAACACTCCTTTTTTTTTGGCATTGGAGCAGTTGTTCATACGTGAAAAAACTGCGTTCGACATTTCTTGGCTTCAGTTTATACGCCCTCCAATTTCCTAACCTTTCGGACCATTCCCGTTACTTTTTAACGATATTTTTAACGACTAGTAGTACTCAACACCCCTTGGTTCCACCAGATACACAGCATAACTTTCGAACCATGAATGTTCGGCTTGGGTGTTGATGTTGATGAGCTTAAGGATCTACGAATGGGGCCGAAGTTAGGGGCGAGCAGAGCGAATTTTCCAAGCTCAACTAACTTGGTCAAAACGTCGTAGCCCCCTTTGTCCTCCAACGGACCAATCAGGACCCCGCAGCGGGAGTTTCAGGGTCTAAAAATGGAGCCAAATTTGGGGGCGAGCAGAGCGAATCTCCCAAGTCCAGCAACTTGTTCAAAATGTCGTAGTCTCCCTTTATCCTTCAGCAACCATTTAAGATCATTCAGCGGATAAGAGGACGAAGGTTGGAAAACCCACGCTGAGATTCAGCAGGGTATCCATCAATCTACCAATAAAAGGATCACAAAACTCTGATCGATCACAGGGTCGCAGATTCTGGTCGTCAATTAGAGCCAGCTTCCCCGTACGATTCCAAGCCTTGCGGTAGGAAAAGGATGGAGTGGGATAACATGATGGAATGGTATTATGCAAGAAAGAAAGAAAGTAAGGAAGTTTTGGATTGCGAGTCATCTGCTTTAGGCATCATAACCATATCCTCCATTTCATAAATGAAACTAGGACACTCGTTATGACAAGCTCCCCCACCACGACAAGGTACAGAGATAGGGGGGGAGGTACACCCGAAACTAGATCACCTCTATAATTTTCGGTGATAGTCCAGGACTGTAAAATTGCTTGTTCTTGCATCCAAACTTGAGTATAGGCCGAAGTATGGCACATTGCATTATCCTGCCGAAAAAGTCACCCCTCTGGTTATAACTTGCGTCGTTTCAATTCAGTTGAGTTTTCATAAACTGTACAGAAAGACGTAGCACCACGGTGAGATATTGCTCCCCAAACCATTATTTTGGTGGAAAATTTGGAAATTTGAACGGTAACAGGTTGTTTTGATAGGACTTTCAAGTGATTTCCACCAAGTTGGAAACAACTTTCGTAAGGATATAAAGACATTATTAAAATTATTTTCTAGTAAACGTTGACAAAATTCCATCTTTCGTTCCTTTTGTAAAGGTGTCATTATAGGGATTTTTGGTTTCCTTGATATGTAGCCATGTCTTTTCACTGACAAACGGACGGTTTCTGTCGGTGATATTTCATTGTGTTCGGTGAAATTTCGTTGATTTTCAAATCTTTAAGCTAGTTTGCGGAACCTCAGGCACGGATTGTGTCGTCTTAAGACCAATAAAGCGTTTAAATTGTTTCCTCTAATCTTACTCGGTAATCCTGAAATTGATCTATGCCTAATAACCATGCCATTTATTATCCCCTTTATATACAACACATTTTCCCAGTTCAGTCAATTGTACAAATTTTTTAACGTTTCGAAAAACTTTTCTATGCAAATATCCTACCTGTTTTCTTTTTTCTAGTTGCGACATTATTTCATAAATTGTATACCTGTTGACAAACAACAGTTTTTACCAAATAGTATTGAAATTCAACTCTGGCCATAGCCGACTATCTGCAGAACCTATTTTAAACATTGATTCCGTCTTAGAATGTTACAAAAAAGAAGTATATTCATATTATGAAAAATAATAAATTCCGGATACTTTCTTGACGGACTATATTTTTTCTTGGGGTTGTTTAAAAGATCCACTTTTTGCCCGTAGCTGTTAACAACAAAATAATCGTCTTTTCAGATTGGAATATAATGAGAAATAACTTTGTTTTCTATCACGCCTTTTCAGATCTCTTGGTTTTTAATCAGGCCCATAGATTTAAAACGCAAAGATAGTGCTCTGGAATACCGTCAACGTATGTGCAAACTTGTCTTGCGTTAGATTGAGATCTTCATCGAGTGTGTAATTTTTCTTCGATTATTTTTGGCTATCCCCGAGGTCTATCTTCAACACAGAAATCATCATTTTTGAAGCGCCGAAACCATTCTCTACATGTCATTTGAAGCATTGTCACCGTAAACTTCCACAAGCATACGATGAACTTCAGCTACCCAGCATAATCTTCTCGCCATGAATATTCAGCCTAACAGTTGATGATACATTGCCCGACGTTTTGAATTATCATAATGGACCTACCTTTGACAGCGAGTCACAATTCGATATAAAAACCCCTTTCGTTTTAGCCGTTAGAGCAGTTGTTCATAGGTAAAAAACGACGTTCGTCTTCTCTAGGTTTCGGTTCATATGGCATTCAATTTCCTACCTTTCGGATCAGTGCCATTGCTTTGAAGGATGGCAATCGGTTGGTTGAGTGACTCCACGTGTTTTTGCGAGTTCCTCTTGTGTGTTTGCGATAGATGTTCATCGATCCTTGCCTCTAATTCTTCATCCTTAAACTTTGGTGGCACTTCGGGTCGTTCTTCGTCTTCCAAATCAAAATTGTCATCTTTAAATCAGGCAAACTATTTCTGACACGTTCGTTCAGCTAGAAAATGGTTACCATAAATATCCAAATACGATGACTTTCGGTAGCCCATTTCTTTATACTGTAATGAAGTAAAACTCTCCCCTAAAACTTATTATTCAGTACATATGTCAATTTTTTCAAATCACACTTGTTGTTAACACGAAATGATTGAAACTGAAAATAAAGCCTAATGTTGACACTTTAAAATGAAGGTGTAGTCAGATAAGACAATAATTAATTAGGAACGACATTTGATATCAAAACCGCATGAACTTATTGCTACTCCTAATAAAACAAAATAGTAGAAATTCCCTCAAATTCTGTTGAGTTATTAAAAAATGTGACATTTTCAAAACCGTTAGAAAAAACGTTCTGTATTAAGCTTAAAACAATTCAAACTGTATGTTATCGGCATATGTCCAATCTGTCTAAAATCGAGGCTGTTAATCTTTAAAAATTTTATTTTTTCAGAGCCTTCTTTTAAAAACGAACCGAATTAATTTGTACTCTCAAAATAAAGTATTTAACAGTCATGTTCTATCTAACAGAATATTGTAGCTGTTCGCTTTGCAGTTCCGACAACTGTACAAATATTACCGCCAAATTTATACACGCGGAATGGCTGAACTAATCAATTCATTTGTTCGGACCAGACTGCCGCCATTACTGAAAATCCAAACATTTCGCGTACCGGACAAGGTAATCACACATGTATGTAAATGAAGGTAACGAGTTGTTTATTGAGCTAACGACAACGACACGTCCGCATTATTACGCTCCAGTACGGCCGACCGAACGTCCCTAGAATATCAAATCTAGCAAGTATTAATTTAAATCAGATGATTATCGTTCTGGATAACTGTGAATGGGTGAGTATGAATACGAGGAATAGTTATGGAAGGGGTGCTGATGAGGTTTATTTTGGAAAATGGGGGTTAGATGATGATGTTCGAAATTTGATGCCGTTATAGGTTTGGGGGTCCAGCCAATCATTATTATTACAATATGGATAAGAGCTAAGGTAAACATCTATAAACTCACATAATATATACACAAAATTGACGAGAAACTAATTTGTAATAAGTTACGAAAAAATTCTTCAAAAAAAAAGAAAGAGGGAAATATGACATAAATTCTAACAGTGAGATTGGGGACCTCCTTATTGCGCTGACTTCCATGTGTAGTATCCCCTACTGAATGCGTTGACAGAAAATGACTTGACAAAGGAGCCAGGAAGACCGTTCCAGGTATTGAATATCTCGTTGGGAAAAAAATTCTGGCGTTGGGTGGTTCTGAAATGTTCACATCTAAGCTTGAAGTTATGGTCTCGGAGATTGTTGGTGTTGAGGGTGAATATTGTCACCCTAAAAGAAATCGGGCATAACCCGGAATGAGAAAATTTAAATCCCCACGGAGACGCATGTCCTCAAAGTTGGTAGCATGGTAGCAAATCGCTGCTCATAGGTTGGCCGAAGGGGTCCATAGCCAATACGAGTTGCCCATCGTTGTATGGTCTCAAACATGTCAGCCTCACAACCAAACGGGAGCACCGTAGTCGAGCGTGGTCCGAATGTAGGTCTTGTAGATAGTTCCGAATGTTCGATCGTGACAACCCTTAAAGAATTTATAAAACATGTTGTTTCACTCTGGAGGAGACACGGTCAATATGACTTCGCCAGCTGAGGTTCTCTGAAACGGTGATACCAAGGTCAGACAGTTGGGAGACGCTGACTACCGATGTTGTGCGATCGATGAGGGTTGTTTTTTCCGATGTGGAGTATAGAATCTATATTGAGAGAAAGCATAGAGTTGTTGTACCAAGCGTTCAAGATATCCAGGTCGTATTGAAGCGTGATGCGATAGGTAAGTGATATCGTCGACTATTATTATTTATGATGAGCAGGCATCTGTCCACCCTACCACTGCGTCTGCACGGACTATTGTGGTTCACCCCTAATTTATATTTACCCGACGAGATCCAGATAAAACCGATAACAATGCGTCACCTTCAACAGCAGTTGACAAATAGTTTCCTTGGACTGCTCCTGACGATTGCATTTAAAATTGTCAATAAAATGGTCAGTAAGAATTCAATCAAGATAGAATTATCGACGCTTGCAGTACCTCAAAATTCGAAAACTAGATAAAAGCCTGACCAAAGACTTCTCTGAGACGATGTGCATGGCTGTTTCAGTGTCCTCAAGACACAGCCTGCATTCATCGTCTTCAGCCAGACCGATTTTGTGCAAATGCGCTTTCAGCCTGCAGTGACTTGTCATAATTCCGACTTAGTGTTCTTAGTTTCGCCCTATCCAGACCTAGCGCTAGGTTCGCCATCTCATTGTTCGAAGCTTTTCCAAGGGACACTTTCAAATGTTTCAGGCCAGGATAGCTCAGCCAGAAAGACTCTAGCTTGAGTTCATTCTGCCTGATATCGTCCGCTTAGCCACGTCATGTGGTATTCCGAGGAATAGTTCCGTGGCTACCAGAGGCAGAGCAAACGCCAGTCGATCTGTCTGAAGTGGTAAGTCAGTATACGAAAAAATAGAAGTGGACCTGGAGAGATCCTTGGGACAGACCAGAAAATACCGGCCAAGAAATAGAGAGAAGCTCACAGCCGACCCGCACTCGATACGAATAGTTGTATAAAACTTTAATCCAATTCAGAAGTCTTCCCCTAATATCGAATTGTTCGAGTTTAACATACCGAGGTCTTTATGCAAAATTCTTCTCAGATAAGTGCGAGAAATCTTCTGTTCTTGAGCACGATGACGAGTTGATGTTGACTAATGTTCACCCACATTGTAGGGTACAGCAGTAATGTTTTCAGGTGTACACACTGAACGAGAAAATGAACGAGTTGTGTTATCAAATAACGATTCAGTTTCACGAACTCGTTTCACAAATTGATCCACAAAATGCCGTTTCATTTCCAGTGAATTCTCCCCAATTCGACCCATTTTGTTCATTTCAAATATTGAACCAACATTTTGTCGAAACACGAATTACGGAAGCCTGTCAAACTCGAAATAACCACTAGTTCAAAATTGAAACTCTAGTTGGCCCATCCTTCACTTATTTGATTTACCTTTCTTCTTGTGTTTTGTCTGGTTTGTTTCCATATATGACTTTTAATTCACCTTCATGTAACTAATTTTAGAATAATAATTATATGAATATCATACACAGGTTATTAATATTAGGACCTCAGTAATGTAATGCATTTATTTACCCAAATACACTTTATCATTATTATTCTTATTCCTGTAGTGATGATGATTCCATCATAGAAGCTAAAGAGTTCTTCTCATTAAATATATTCGTTTTTGTCGCTATGAATAATTAAACGTCTGGTAGGTTGATCAATAAAATACGAAACGAATGAAAACCAACATGGAATTCAGAAACTCCTAATATTTGATGTGCTTAGCAATATTGCATCTATATCCAATAATCAACCCATCACCTCCATGCAAAATAGTGCAATTATTAATCGATTCCATTATTATTTCAACCCAGTTGTCTTTAATGGATCTTATAGTTAATTTAAATCATCATGAAATTGCTTCTTTACCGAATAAAAGTTTGTCCATCGATGTTTATTCATTTCAATTCATTTTATCTCCGGTAGATTCGATGCATAATGATGTAAATCCTAAGATTCAAAATGGCAATAAAATTCTGAATTGTCATTATAAAATAAAACACTTGTTTACATTTTCTACTTTATTTTTGGTATTGACGTACGTTTCGTCTTTGCTAGAAAGACTTCATCAGAATACGAAGTAACAGTTGTTGTACAATGAATTTATAAGATTTTTTACAGAAGGTGTACATGTGTTTTTAATTGTTCGTCGGGTTGGTTTTCTCAAAGAATATTCCCTTCAGAATCGTGTTCACTCGATCCCTTGTAAATATTGAATAGAGGGGTGTAATAAAAATCTATTTGTTCATTTACTAGGTTATTGCTGTTTTTATGTTTATTTATTTCGTAAATTTCCCATAAGTTCAATTTTAGACCTCTATTTTCAACATGTAGAATTTCTATTTCTTTTGTGAAAGAATGGTTATTTTCAAGAAGGTGTTTAGCATAATGTGAATCTTTTTTATTTTTATCGAAACTTCTTTTATGTTCGGTTAGGCGTGTACCGAAATTTCTACCTGTTCTACCAATATAAATCTTTGGGCAATCTGGGCAAGTGAGTTTGTATACACCTGATAATTGAAGTTTATCCATACTGTTTTTATTGTTTTTGATGTATTTGCTAATAGGATTGTTTGTCTTGAAAGAGACTTTAATATTTTCTTTTTTGAGTAGGTTTTTTAGTTGAATACTAATGTTTCCGAGATATGTGAGGCTAACGTATTTGTGTTCAGATAGATCAGATGTTACTGGATAAATTTCTTTTATTGTGTTTTTGTGTATACGTTGGTTAATTAAATTATATATACACAAAAACACAATAAAAGAAATTTATCCAGTAACATCTGATCTATCTGAACACAAATACGTTAGCCTCACATATCTCGGAAACATTAGTATTCAACTAAAAAACCTACTCAAAAAAGAAAATATTAAAGTCTATTTCAAGACAAACAATCCTATTATGTTTATTTATTTCGTAAATTTCCCATAAGTTCAATTTTAGACCTCTATTTTCAACATGTAGAATTTCTATTTCTTTTGTGAAAGAATGGTTATTTTCAAGAAGGTGTTTAGCATAATGTAAATCTTTTTTATTTTCATCGAAACTTCTTTTATGTTCGGTTAGGCGTGTACCGAAATTTCTACCTGTTCTACCAATATAAATATTTGGGTAATCTGGGCAAGTGAGTTTGTATACACCTGATAATTGAAGTTTATCCATACTGTTTTTATTGTTTTTGATGTATTTGCTAATAGGATTGTTTGTCTTGAAAGAGACTTTAATATTTTCTTTTTTGAGTAGGTTTTTTAGTTGAATACTAATGTTTCCGAGATATGTGAGGCTAACGTATTTGTGTTCAGATAGATCAGATGATACTGGATAAATTTCTTTTATTGTGTTTTTGTGTATACGTTGGTTAAAAACACAATAAAAGAAATTTATCCAGTAACATCTGATCTATCTGAACACAAATACGTTAGCCTCACATATCTCGGAAACATTAGTATTCAACTAAAAAACCTACTCAAAAAAGAAAATATTAAAGTCTCTTTCAAGACAAACAATCCTATTAGCAAATACATCAAAAACAATAAAAACAGTATGGATAAACTTCAATTATCAGGTGTATACAAACTCACTTGCCCAGATTGCCCAAAGATTTATATTGGTAGAACAGGTAGAAATTTCGGTACACGCCTAACCGAACATAAAAGAAGTTTCGATAAAAATAAAAAAGATTCACATTATGCTAAACACCTTCTTGAAAATAACCATTCTTTCACAAAAGAAATAGAAATTCTACATGTTGAAAATAGAGGTCTAAAATTGAACTTATGGGAAATTTACGAAATAAATAAACATAAAAACAGCAATAACCTAGTAAATGAACAAATAGATTTTTATTACACCCCTCTATTCAATATTTACAAGGGATCGAGTGAACACGATTCTGAAGGGAATATTCTTTGAGAAAACCAACCCGACGAACAATTAAAAACACATGTACACCTTCTGTAAAAAATCTTATAAATTCATTGTACAACAACTGTTACTTCGTATTCTGATGAAGTCTTTCTAGCAAAGACGAAACGTACGTCAATACCAAAAATAAAGTAGAAAATGTAAACAAGTGTTTTATTTTATAATGACAATTACAACTGATTTCTACCAAGCAACGGCCCAATCTATCATAAAAATTCTGAATGCTGAAGATTTAATTTTATGTTAAATAAATGACATCTACATTTCTCGGAATTGAACTGCCGAAACATATTGCTTACGTTCGTAAGTTCTTCAGTATTTAAACATTTACGGAGAATTTTCATCCATCAGTAGAAGAAATCAAATTTACGGCATTATGCTGATTTTGGTTTGTAATCGAGAAAAAACTGTTTAACCTCCATGCAATCACCACGAAATAAGTCCCTCATCATTACATTTCAGTTTGTACCATCTCGGGTTCATTCGATACATTGTGGTATAAGATTCTAGATTTGGAATGACAATATAATTTAACATAAGTGAAACTAATTTTTTGTGAAAAAAATATGTAAAGCACTGGGGTGAAGTTTTTGCGTGCTTATTAAACAGTCCGTTTCTTCTCAAAATTTCGAATCTGTGAATTACTTCAAGAAAGTTATTTAAATATTTTAATATTAGCCTTCTACATATTTAATTTCAAAAAATTATATTTAATGATTATAACTTCTGAAAATAAATTAAAATAATGTCATATAAGTACCACTTATATCAAATGACATATAAAATAAACATTCATTATAAGAGATCCAATGGTATAACAAAATCCAATAAATAAAAATTGTTAACGAAAATCCTTTAAATTAAATATTTTGAATAGACAAAATTTTGTTTATCTTCTACCATTTTAATTTCGAAAAAATTTTTATTCAAAAAACTTTTAGAATTAAATTTATGTCTACACAAGCTCCGCTTACATTTAATAGACGTATATAATCAAAACTCAATATATAATGTCAAATGGAATAAATAACCCAACAGATGTACGAAAGTAATTAAAATTAATAAATAAATATTCAAAGGAGACAAAATTTTGTTTCTGGTTTTATCTTAAGAAATACTACTTGCCTTATAAAAACATGAACACACTTGAAGGACTTCCCAAAGAATATAATTTATTTGAAATATTTAATACATTTAAATATTCGAACAAATTATTTCAAAAATCTCTAAAAAATGTGCACTATATCTTCAAAAAACAAATATAATTCTAGATAATCCCTTCATCAGAATTATATTTGTTTTTTGAAGATATAGTGCACATTTTTTAGAGATTTTTGAAATAATTTGTTCGAATATTTAAATGTATTAAATATTTCAAATAAATTATATTCTTTGGGAAGTCCTTCAAGTGTGTTCATGTTTTTATAAGGCAAGTAGTATTTCTTAAGATAAAACCAGAAACAAAATTTTGTCTCCTTTGAATATTTATTTATTAATTTTAATTACTTTCGTATATCTGTTGGGTTATTTATTTCATTTGACATTGTATATTGAGTTTTGATTATATACGTCTATTAAATGTAAGCGGTGCTTGTTTTAGACATTAATTTAATTCTAAAAGTTTTTTGAATAAAAAAAATTTTTTTGGAAATTAAAATTGTAGAAGATAAACATATTTCAATTTGTTTTGATATTCAAATTTTGTTATATTTCTTCTATCAAGTAAAAAGCCTTTCTATTTTATTTCGTATATCTGTTGGGTTATTTATTCTATTTGACATTATATATTGAGTTTTGATTATAAACGTCTATTAAATGTAAGCGGTGCTTGTTATATTTCTTCTATCAAGTAAAAGGCCTTTCTATTTTATTTTATATATAATATATAATTATATATTGGCTTCAATAAATCTCATTAAAGAATGTCAATGAATTTAAATAAACCTTAAAATAACTCACACTGTTCTTTGATTTTGTTAGAAAATAGATCAATCTTGAATTATATAGTTGATCTGTATTTCGAAGCTTAAGTCTTTTAACACGTGAGAGATATAGGTTAGTTTTATGATTTTGATATTTGGAATATTAAATGAGGACTGAAGACGGGATTGTCTAGAATTATATTTGTTTTTTGAAGATATAGTGCACATTTTTTTGAGATTTTTGAAATAATTTATTCGAATATTTAAATATATTAAATATTTCAAATAAATTATA
Organism: Megalocaria dilatata; assembly: GCA_034642435.1. Taxonomy (NCBI): domain Eukaryota; kingdom Metazoa; phylum Arthropoda; class Insecta; order Coleoptera; family Coccinellidae; genus Megalocaria; species Megalocaria dilatata. Next base: position 39,626,964 of record CM067856.1, on the reverse strand, counting down.
TTCTTTGAGAAGTCCTTTGAGTGTGTTCATGTTTTTAAAAGGCAATTGGTGTTCTTAAAGGTAAGACCAGAAACAAAATTTTGTCTCCTTTAAATATTTATTTATTAATTTTAATTACTTTCGTATATCTGTTGGGTTATTTATTCCATTTGACATTATATATTGAGTTTTGATTATATACGTCTATTAAATGTAAGCGGTGCTTGTGTAGACATAAATTTAATTTTAAAAGTTTTTTGAATAAAAATTTTTTGGAAATTAAAATTGTAGAAGATAAACATATTTCAATTAGTTTTAATATTCAAATTTTGTTATATTTCTTCTATCAAGTAAAAGGCCTTTCTATTTCATTCTATATATAATATATAATTATATATTGGCTTCAATAAATCTCATTAAAGAATGTCAATGAATTTAAATAAACCTTAAAATAACTCACACTGTTCTTTGATTTTGTTAGAACATAGATCAATCTTGAATTATATAGTTGATCTGTATTTCGAAGCTTAAGTCTTTTAACACGTGAGAGATATAGGTTAGATTTTTAATTTTGATATTTGGAATATTAAATGAGGACTGAAGACGGGATTGTCTAGAATTATATTTGTTTTTTGAAAATATAGTGCACATTTTTTAGAGATTTTTGAAATAATTCATTCGAATATTTAAATATATTAAATATTTCAAATTAATTATATTCTTTGAGAAGTCCTTTAAGTGTGTTCATGTTTTTAAAAGGCAATTGGTGTTCTTAAAGGTAAGACCAGAAACAAAATTTTGTTTCCTTTAAATATTTATTTATCAATTTTAATTACTTTCGTATATCTGTTGGGTTATTGATTCCTTTTGACATTATATATTGAGTTTTGATTATATACGTCTATTAAATGTAAGCGGTGCTTGTGTAGACATAAATTTAATTCTAAAAGTTTTTTGAATAAAAATTTTTTGGAAATTAAAATTGTAGAAGATAAACATATTTCAATTTGTTTTAATATTCAAGTTTTGTTATATTTCTTCTATCAAGTAAAAGGCCTTTCTATTTTACAGAATTTTGTTTCTGCTGATCAATCTTATGAAAACAAATATCTTTCAAAAATGTCTAACATAATCTTAAGAATTTCATCATAAAACTGAAAGGTGAGTAAATATTTGTTGTTGATTGATGTTATATTTATTGAATATGAATTATTTGAATACTGACGAAGCAAAGTCTCTCTTAAAACTTGGTTTTCAGTAATGTTTTTACATATCTTGAGTTTTTATATAAAGTAACTTAGTTAGATATCCAATAATATTGAATATTCTAAGTAAGATAGTTTTATGACGAAATTCTTAAGATTATGTTAGACATTTTTGAAAGATATTTGTTTTCATAAGATTGATCAGCAGAAACAAAATTTTGTCTATTCAAAATATTCAATTAGAAGATTTTGGTTAACAATTTTTATTTATTGGATTTTGTTATACCATTTGGATGTCTTATAATGTTTGTTCATTTTATATGTCATTTGATATAAGTGGTACTTATATGACATTATTTTAATTTATTTTCAGAAGTTATAATCCTGAAATATAATTTTTTGAAATTAAATATGTAGAAGGCTAATAATAATAAATATTTAAAGAATTTTATATACCTTCTATCAAGAATTAACCTCTATTTATGTTACTTCGAGAAAGCTTGAGCGACTAATTCGAAATTTGTCGGTTTTTCTATCGATGTATTTATAGTTTTCGAACGCCCCTTTTTGAAAATTTTAACGCCGACAAGATTCTCGTAATTCATCTTCACGAAATTATTCATGAGTCTTTGTGCATTTATTTCACATCTGTTAAATGCCGATTAGTTTATTGGAATGATGGAGAATAAGATGCTAATCGTATGCGTGCTTATCTCGCTTATTAAGATTTCAGTTAGATTGATGAATTAACCAAGATAACAAAAATCAAGAAAATAAATCACTCTTATTAGTTATTTCGAAATCACTGATATAAAATTCATAAAAGATTAAGCTAAGAGTTATTAATTGTTAGAGTTAATTATATTATCAGCACAGAATGTATCCGGTGTTTTTTTAGAGTGATAGAACCTTAAATTGAAATAAAACACAATTAAATTAAGATTGAGGCCAATTTTTTTTTATCTGAAAGATAATTTTATGACACTCATGTTAAAAATAATTTCCAGCATATGTCCATCACGACTAGCTCTGATCAACCTCATTCGACCAGACAAATTTTGGACCACTCTTTCTAATATTTCAGACCTTTTTTCATCAATAACACGAGTTATGTTGGCTTCCAAAGCGTCTATTGTTTCTGGTTTATCAGCATAAATCAATGAGTTGACATAACCACAATGAAAATAATCCAGTGGAGTTATGTCGCATGATCTTGGAGGCCAATTGATTGGACCACTTCCCAAAATAATGTTATCGCCAAATCTTTCTTTCAATAAATCAATTATTACGGTAGCAGCATAAGGTGTAGCACCATCTTGTTGGAACCAAAACACTTGGTCGATACCATTCAAATTTGAAACAAATAATCATTGGCCATCGATCTGTAATAAGCACCATTCACTGTAACATTAGCTCCAGTATCGTTTTTAAAGAAATAGGGACCGATGATGCCTCCAGCATGTAAAGCACATTTTTCAGGATTCAATGGAACCTGCAGAAATTCTTGAGGATTATTTTCACTCCATATACGGCAATTTTGCTTGCTTACATAGCCGTTCAACCAGAAATGAGCTTCATCACTAAACACAATTTCACGATAAAAAAGAGGAACAACTTCAAGCTGTTCTAGGTCCCAATCAGTAAACAAACGACGCTCATTATGGTCAAGTGGCTTTAGTTCTTGAACCAGTTGGATCTTGTTTGGGTGTAGACCAAGATCTTTACGAAAAATTTTCCATGTGGTGGATGCACATAGTCCAACTTGTTGTGAACTTCGACGAATAGACAAATCTGGATAATCATTAACACTATGACTTACAGCAGCGATATTTTCTTCTGTACATACAGTTATTTGTCTTGTTGTTGTTGTTGCATCGAGTAGAGAAAATGTTGTCCAAAATCTATCGATAGTTCGACGAATAAGCTGCTCTGATTGACGATTATGTAAACCATAAATTCACGAAGTGCTCTATAAGTTTGGCGAATACAACACTGATTTTGAAAAAAAATTTCATGTCTTTACATGATAATTTGTCAATGCTTACTGAACAGAAATGTCAAAACAACATAGCTTCTACCTTCTGTCAAATCATAGTTATCCCTATCGAAATTTCTATCACTCTAAAAAAAACATCCGATATAAATATTATGGACCAGACTGGATTCAGCAATACACAGTATGGAAACCACTCATGAAATAAATTTCTTTAGGTCGCTATGTTAGAAAATTATAAAAAATACTGAAACACGTCAACTTTCAAATTCCGTGATGCGCTTTTTAAGCATAAATTTAAATTTATAGGCTGATTAGCGCAAGTTCAGCACAGTCCGTCCTCTATATTTTAAAAGGAACATCCTGTATATTTTAAATGGAACACCCTGTATATTTTAAAGTTTTTTAAAACTCTTCAACAACCTAATTTAATCTAATGCATGGTTTTTTATATATAATACCGGGTGAGATAATGTAATTAATATTAATAGGATAATAATTTATCACGCGTTAAATGATGGTATTTTTTAAATAACCTAAATACAAACTCAGGAAATTTCGGAACCAACAATCAATCAAATTGGGAAAATTTCTAAAAGCAATTATCGATACGCTCATGGATCTTGGTTTTGTCAACATTTTTTGTTATAAATACTTAAAAAACTGGCTACATATGCTGATAAATAAAGAACATCTGCTAATAATGTGGATTGTTATCAGTCGGATGTTGCGGTGCTGAGATTTACATTGAAAATGTGATTTCCTAATTGAAAACGTATTTCTTGTAGAAGTTATAATGAACTATTTAACTGAGACTCATCGAGTTGAGATTACGGAGATAATTGCAGAAGTCAAGTTGAAGGGGCAAACTAATTTAATCAGGGGTATCCTCAGTTGCCTAATATTTCACAAGGTACTGTGTCCAAAATTCATGCACAATTCACAGAACATGTACATGTCAAACCATAAAAAAGAAATCCACAATTCGTTCAAGATACTGCGAAACTGGATGTTTTTACGGGTATTAGAGGATCTAACGACAAGTACCCACACGTCAAAGTGCCCGTGAAAATAATGTAAGTCATACACTTGTCATAAGGTGTCTCCACAAAATAAAACTCCATCCATATAAAATTAGTTTTGTGTAGGAGCTAACAGAAGACGATCCAGATCGTAAAATACATTTCTGCGAAACAGTGATGAATAAACTGAACAGAAATGAAGTAGCTGTTGGTACAATACTATTTCTGATGAGTCAACATTCCATTGAATGGGGAGGTAATCCGACAAATTTATATATAAAAGGTTATTATATTATACTATATAAAGTATCTTTCAATGGAAACGCACCATTTTTAAATTGACATTACTCACGCATGGCAGCCATTGTTTATTTGTAACATTGAAATGTTGTCCGTGTCTACCATTTAATCATGGACAGGTACACACTCCAATAACGTTTACAAATAATCCAAATTCATGATGAAAAATCGCGATCTGTTACTCTAACTTTACGTGCTTTATCTCCAATTTTTGGTCATTATAATCGTCTGGATAAAAGAACAGTTAAACGTTTAGTGAAGAAGTTTGAAACAAATTTTGCACTTCATGAGTGAGAGAAAGAAATGCACGAAGTGAAGAGAATATTGCTGCCGTACGTGAAAGTGTTCGTGAAGACCAAAATTTATCGATTCCTCGACGTTCACATAAACCAGGCAGTTCTCAGACGTCTTTGTGGCGAATTTTACGAAAAGACCTTGCTTTACATCGATGCAATATTGTTTTAACGCAATAACTCAAATCAACAGATCATTTAAAGCATCGTGTATTCAGTAATTGGTGTTTAGAAAAAATTGTAAGAAATGGACCGATGAATTATCTGCCTCGCTCCTGCAATTTAAGCCCATTGGACTTCTTTCTTTTGGGGTAACATTAAGTCATTAGTTTGCAGCAATCATCCAGCAAATTTAAACGATTTACAGATCAATATTGAACGAGTAATTGCTAACATAAGACCTGATTCGTGTGGGAGAGTCATGCAAAAATTGGGTTCGACGACTTCATTCCTGCCAAGGTTTCCGTGGTGCACATTTAAATGAGGTTTCATTTTATAACTAATGGTATCCATTGTTCTTTATCATGAAATAAAAATTTCAATATTTTCAATTAAATGAAGTGTTTTATTCACAAAACAAAATGGGGCGCTGTTAATGAAAGAGCCTTTATACAGGTATAGAAAAAGCAGTCGGAAACATAGGAAATTCAGTGTTGATCAAGAATGTAGTAGGGCAGTGGAAGAATCAAAAACTAAGCGCAATGCGATGATGAACGAACGACTGTTCTCTCTCAGTGATAGTATGGAGTGAAAGCAGACTGCACAGCCTTTCTGTCGAAGCATCAAAACTGCGCACTGCCATTGAGACTTTCTGTGATACTCACGATATTCTTAGATGTGATGAAGTGGATAAAAATAAAGACGTTATAGAGCCTCGGTTGACATGTGTTGCACTGGCGAAAATCGTTGAAAATCTCTGTCTCAAATTAAATATAGATTTAACATGGTGTGTGGGTACTGAGGTTAACAGCTGCTCGGTTATGGCCGCAGATACAAGGGGTGCTATGCTGCAGTTGTCAAAAAATGGTGTATATGCCAAACGTTCCCCGTGCAGCAATTACGTTTTTAATATATTATTCACGTCATCCAAAGTTATTACTTGCCGCAACATCTCGGGCACGATGAGACAAGTTGTGGCATTTGCCAATGCATCCCCGAAGAGACATCAAATTTCTAAAAAAGAACTTGGTGTTACAATGCAAAGTATCTGTATGACGCGCTGGGTCGAGAGGAATGATGGGCATCTATAATTTGAAGAAGACAACTTAGTGAAAATTTGTAGCGCTCTGGAAAAGATTTCTACTTGGCAAGACCACAAAACTGCCAATAACGCGCATACTACAAACGTTATGCAGTTCGAACTTCATCATATCTATCTGTCTGAGTGATGTTTAAGCTACCTAAATATTCTGTTTTTTATTCTTAGATACTAATGCATGAACGTAAGATCTGAATAATTCATTTTATTAGTAACTTTTGAGCATTTCAGCAAAGGCATTTCAAATAACCGTTTATATCACGTAAAGAGCCAACTATAGTTTAAATATAACTTAATATTATTCAGGTACGACAGTAGCCTTAAACAGAGTATTCCAAACGAGGGTAATTGGTTTAAAAAGGGTTACGGATGCCATGAATGATATACAATAAATGTCCTACAAAATAAAAGGGAAAAGAGTGACACAATTTTCCTACAGCTTTTTGAAGAGGCAAATGAAGTAGCTCAGCAACTAGATGCAGAAATTAAATTCCTCAGAATAGTATTACGACAACCACACAGAGCCAATAATCATCTTGCTCAATCCGCAGAGCTGTATTCATCCCTCTTCTAGATTCTGTAATAAATTACTTAGAGGACCGTCTGTCTCAAGAAGTACTTAAATTATTTTTACTCGGCGGTTTTTTTCCAAAAGTCGACTATACTAATGAAGGTGAAGACAATGAAACGGTCAAACGGCTTGCAAACGACTATAACCTTCTAATAGACAATATTTCAGTTCGAGTAATCATAAAAGAATATCGGCTGTGGAAGGTAAAATGGTAGCAGAAACAGAATATTCCGCAGCGATTTCTCATCTTACAGAAAATTGTGATACTGAAATGTATCCTAATGTAAGAGAATTTTTATGTATTCTTGCTATACTACCAGTTAGTGTAGTCACAGATGAAAGGTCTTTTTCCATTCTAAGGAGGCTCAAAACTTGGCTCATAGCTTAAATGGTAGAAGACCGCCTAACTGGATTGGCATTTCTCCACCATCACAAATGCATACCCATTCAAGTGGATGAAGTCATTTCCCTAGACGACAAAAGAGAAAAATTGATTTCATTATTTTATTTTAAAATTTGATATAATTTTAATATATGTATATGACCCCCCTGAATTGAACATTGGATCCGCCCTTGTAAGAGAGAACAATCAATTATTCGTCATCGCATCGCCTTGAGGTTTTGATTCTTCCACACCTTCACTGCATTCTTGATTAACACTGAATTTCCTATGTTTCCGACTGTCTTTTCCATACCTGTATACCAACTATGGTTCACTTTGAAGTAAAAACTCATCAATCACGTACCCACCCATACTCCATGTTTTTGAGCAGCATAGTGAGATGATATAGAACGATCCAAAACCATATTGAGCTAAATTTATAGCTTTGAAAAATTCTTCTATTGATATTAATATTCTACTTAGATCTCTTTTATGGATTAAAAGAAGGTTTCTCCAGGTTTGCATGAATAAACCTAAAAGGTTGGTGATTTTATCATTAATTCTGCTTATTTTCAGAATTTTCAGTAACCAGGAGTGGGGCAGAATATAGAGGTAAAATTTTTTCGATTGAACTGATAAATACAATAACTTTAATATCGTTTGATTGCTTTCCGCTAACTAAATTTTCACTTGATTTCCAACACATTACTTATAGAATCAATAAAATAAATGGAGGTTTATACTTGATAGAAGTTATATAAAGTTATTTAAATAACTCGTTTTTTAGTAATGTTTTTACATACCTTGAGATTTTCTAACAAATAACTCAGTTAGATATCCAATAATTTTGAATATACCAAGTAAGATAGTTTTATGATGAAATTCTTAATATTATGTTAAACATTTTGAAAGATATCTTTTTTCATAAGAGGGATGAGCAGAAACAAAATTTTGTCTACTCAAAATATTTAATTTATAGGATTTTTGTTAACAATTTATATTTATAAGATTTTGTTATATCATTTGGATGTCTCATAATGAATGTTTATTTATATGTCGTTTGATATAAGTAGTACTTACATTCTGTCAAGAAAGTACCGGGAATTATCGATTTAAATCTGGCGGGGCAATGAGGCAGGTAAAAATTTTTTTTCTTAGGTTGGTACCACTGTCCTTAATTACTATGCCAAGCTTGAGCGGGATCTGTCAACTAGTGTGTTTGCAACAGCTGATTAAGTCAGTCGACGTCAGAGTGCGTGCCGATTTTTACTATGGGTGATTACGTTGAGCAAAGAATTTGTTTAAAGTTTTGTGTTGCAAATGAATTTTCGTGTGCCGATGCATTGAAAATGTTGCAAAAGGCCTTTGGTGATAATGCTCTATCGAAAACTCGTGCATATCAGTGGTACAGAGCCTTCAAGGACGGTCGTGAAGTGGTCGCCCATCGACGGCTTCGATCGAAGATAACGTCGATAAAATTAAGGAAAGGGTGCTGGAAAACCGTCGTACCAGCTTGAGAGAGATAGCACATGATCTTAAGATATCCCACGAGTCCGCACGTACGATTTTGATTGATATTTTGGGCATGAGAAAGGTGGCCGCACGACTCGTACAGAAAGACCTGAATTTTCTTCAAAAACGTCATCGCGAACAGGTTGCTTCAGACATGCTGGATCGCTGTAATTCCGATTTTACATTCATGGAACGCATTATAACTGGTGATGAGACCTGGGTCTACGAGTACGATATGCAAACAAGCCAGCAATCATCGGAATGGGTGGCAAAAAATGAGCCGAAACCGAAAAAACCACGCCAAAGCCGCTCGAAAATGAAGGTGATGCTCATTGTTTTCTTCGATATCCGTGGCGTGGTGCAATACGAATTCGTTCCAGAGGGTCAGACGGTAAACAAGGAGTATTACCTAGGCGTTATGAAACGTTTGCGTGAGCGTATCCGTAAGAAGCGGCCAAATTTGTGGGCGAACAACTCATGGATTTTGCATGACGATAACGCGCCTTCTCACCGAGCTACGATTGTGACTGACTTTCTCGCCAAAAACTCAACAAACGTGCTTCAGCAACCACCGTATTCGCCGGATTTGGCTCCCTGCGACTTTTTCCTCTTCCCAAAACTAAAATTGCCCTTTCGTGGCACCCGTTTTGAGTCGATTGAAGCCATAAAACAAAATTCGGCGCGAGAGCTAAAGTCCATCCCGGAAAGCGCCTATATAAAATGTTTCGATAATTGGAAATGCCGTTGGCATAGATGTATTGGAGCAAATGGAGCCTATTTTGAAGGCGACCCAATAAATTTTGACGATTAAATGTAAAAATGTTCTTTTAATTGAAAATTCCCGGTACTTTCTGGACAGAGTAGTATATGACATTAATTTAATTTCTGAAGTTATAATATTAAATATAATAATTGAAATTAAATATATAGAAGGCTAACAGAATATATCTGTAAATAGTAAAATATTTAAATAATTTTATATACCCTCTATCAAGGATAAACCTCCATTTATTTCATTTTATTCATAATATATAATCATTTGGTTTTCCTAACTTTCTTTATACAGATGGTCCTTGTGCTATAACATAGGCCGTTAAATTGCCTTTCAATCTTTTAGATCAACGGTAAACCAAAGAACCATTTATTTGGAGTTAACATTACACTCTATTTAAATTTTCATTATTCATTTACCAAAAAGTTTTCTGAATGGTTGAAAGGTGAGAAAATATTTTTTGTTGATTGATGTTATATTTTATTGAATATGAATATGATTGAATACTGACGAAGCGAAGTCCCTCTTAAAACTTGTTTTTTAGTCATGTTTTTACATATCTTGAGATTTTCAAAAAAATAACTTAGTTAGATATCCAATAATTTTGAATATATTAAGTAAGATAGTTTTATGATGAAATTCTCAAGATTATGTTAAACATTTTTGAAAGATATCTGTTTTCATAAGGGGGATGAGCAGAAACAAAATTTTGTCTTCTCAAAATATTTAATTTATGGGATTTTTGTTAACAATTTATATTTATTGGATTTTGTAATATCATTTGGATGTCTAATAATGAATGTTTATTATGTCGTTTGATATAAGTAGTACTTATTTGACATTAATTTAATTCCTGAAGTTATAATATTAAATATTTATATTTAATATAATGATAATATAATATATATATATATATATATATATATATATATATATATATTTAAATATAATTTTTTGAAATTAAATATGTAGAAGACTAACAGAATATATCTGTAAATATTAAAATATTTAAATAATTGTATACAATTAAGATCTGAATATCTATTAGATTGTACTTATTCATAATACATTACTTAATTCATGGAATATTATTTTTGATCGATTTCCAAACTTTGGGATAACGTGAAACGATTCATGATAAATTGACAAACCTTATTGAACACAAATCATTTCGTATTTGGAATATCTCCATCTGGGGATCTCCATTCTTCTTCGAATGAAGTTGAATTATTGTCAAGTAAGAACTGCATGGACTTCTAGCTGGGTGCAGTCATGAAATGAAAGTGTTGGTTTTCATTTCCAGTGCTATTTCATTGTTTTACGGCGGACTTTCCAGCAAAAAAGGCGGTATTTTACGGTGGCAGATTGCAGGGTGGTTCTTTTTTCCTCGAGAGTAGCTGTCGAAGAAACTCCGGACCTAATGGATAGACTTAGAGAGAACACGTAATAAGTTTGAAAAGGGATAAATGCCGTCGAAGTACGTGCCTAAAAGTTTCCGTTCAAGGGGGAAATAAACTTTTTCATTCGTCACTGCCCGAGTGACATTCAACCATATGCGGCCCCAGGGTTGGAGTCAATAAGATCTTTTCGATACTTTTTCTGAATAATGCAAAATTTATGCCTTTTCTGCGAGTCTTCAGAAATCCAAATGTCAAAATGTTATTCAACAAATTTTCAGTAATAATTCACTTCCTACATTAAAGAGTTTATTTCAAATTGTTTAGAAGTACTATACAAAATTATGTAAGGGAGAGTGATAGGGTTGAAAAAGCTAATATTGTTTGAGGAATCAAATAGATAGGGAACGAATGCTGTCGAATAGATTTTTCACGAGCGTTGCTTCGTATTGTTTGTTTATTGATTCTTTAGAGACTGAAGTAATCCTCCGCACAATTATATGGTTTTGGGGAATTACCTTGTTTATTAATATATATATATATATATATATATATATATATATATATATATATATATATATATATATATTGTTATGGAATTATATTTAAGAAACTTTGGTGATGAATATTTATTAGATCACCCTTGTATATAAGTGATGTATTCTATGTTCCGGCTAACTCTTAAGATTATAATTTTGAATAATTGAAATTTAAATATAATTAAATTTGATTAATATTTGAGGGAGGATTCAATTTGAATTTTCTAAAAAGATTGAATTTTTAAATTATATTTCATGGAAGTAATTTGAAATATTATAATCAGTGAACAATAATCTAAATCTAATTCTATGTTAACCTAACCTTATCTAAATAACCTAACGTAATTCTAATGTAATCAATGATTGCTATTTCTAAATTTCTTTGTGGAAAGATTAACAGGATTGAATTTTAATACCTTTGGTAAGTTTGTTCATCAATTTATGAATGTTCCTTTTTACTGTCCCTTCTACGTTTCAGAAATAAAACTGGTTTCGTTGGAAACAACACTTCTAGAATGTTCTGAAATTCACAGGCTACTTTGTTGATTTTCTTCGATCTATCCAACTCGTTTGAAACTTGATTTCTATGTGATATTTTTCCATTCACATTCAGGTAATGTATTTTCTGGATTCAATTTCTATTCACAATAACCAAATAATCTTCTTTTTTTAGATGATGATACTTTTTTTGGCACTTTTTTAATTATGGACCGACAAGGATTCTGCTCTGCATATAATTGGAGACTGCCGACTTTTTCTGTGTCTGCCCTATTTATAGTTTTCAAGAAAAGTTGAATTTCTAAGCTTACTAGCTTCTGTTAAAATTATATAAAAATGATGCTTTTGATGATTTTACAAAATTTACAATATTTCCTGGTTTGAAATTACTTTTGAAAATTAGCTTATTTTTTTAACTACATTTTGATGTATGTTTCATGTTAAACAGAACAGTAAAAGTCTTGCTTTTTGTTCGTACAGTATTTCAAGTGTCAAAATTTAACAAATTTTAACTTCTAATGCTTATAACTTATAAAATACTTAATATTACTTATGAAATTGATTAAATTTCTTTAGCTTAGATGCTATTACAATACTATTGATGCCTAAACATGTTGAAGGATCTCTCTTACATTAATCATTTGAAAATATCTGACGTAGATGCTATCTTTCATTGAATTAAGTGTATTTTGATCAAATTTGTCCTATTTACATAATTCTGGTAAGTTATATTTAATTTAGCTTGTTCTTTGTCAACAATTTCACTAAAGTTTATATGTGATTCATTATAATAACAAATCTTTTCAACAAATTCTTCATCAATTTCAAATTTGATATCTAAATTCAAATTACTTCTATTTATTGCAACTTTGGCTGGTTTTATATTGAATAATTGTAAATTGAAATCTCCCTGTGAACTTTATTTATTAACTGTCAACAAGAGTACTGTTTTTTGATTACCGTTCAAAGAATTTTCAATCGACTAGTCGTTATGTATCCTGAATATGCTTTTTCTTCATGATTTTTAGCTTGTGAGTATTTTAATGAGTTGAATTATTAATATTTGTGTCAGAATGGATATTATTTAATGAATTTTGCTCTGGTTATACTCTAACGAGTCAACTTATATACAAAGGTGAGTCTTTTCCTTAATATTTTTATGTAATTATTTATTTTAACTGTAAATACCATGACAATATATATATATATATTGAAAATTACTATGAAAAAATATTTGCATATTACAGATAATAGCTGGAATTAATTCTCCAGAACATCTACAGTTTTAAATCTAACTGAATCTCATGAAAAGATTTAGAATCAAATTTTAAAAAACATGTCCTACATACACAGTATCACTATATACATATATATGATCATCACATGTATTCGAAATTAACTAATAAAGAATCAAAAGGAATATACAAAGATTACCAAATTATTTAGACATCACCTTATACATATATGTTTCGATTGAATGTTAAAGAATCACAAGTTCCATCACTAAAGACATATAAATCAAAAAGGCCTTCTTTGTTCTCCTTTTTTAAAGAATATATAGCACATTCTCCATAGAAAGAACCTGATAAATTCGGTCCCAAATCTCTTCAGTAAGGAGTTATTTGAATAAACAAAATAATAATTAAAAAATATGTAAAAATACCTTTTTTCACCAGACATTTCTGCAACTACTAACAAATTTTTGGATGAGCATGGACTATGCGAAAATTAGGTTATATCACAGAAATATACAATGAATAGAGAAGATACGACTTAGACTCGGCGGTTATCTAATGCCGAGTCGAAGAGATTTGGGTCCGAATTTATCAGGTTCTTTCTCTGGAGAATGTTATTTATATTCTTTGAAAAAGAAAAATGAAAAAAGGTGTTTTTGATTTATATGTTGACCATTTCTTAGTGACGGACCTTCAATCGAAACATATATGTATAAGGTAATGTCTAAATAATTTGGTCATTATTTTATATTTCTTTTGATTCTTTATCAGTTATTTTCCACCACATGTGGTAATAATATATATGTCTATAAAGTGATACAGTGTATCTAGGACATGATTTTTAAAATTTAGTTGTAAATGTTTTCATTAGATTTATTTACATTTGAGTCTGTGGAGATTCTGAAGAATTAATATCCAGCTGTTATCTGTAATTTTGCTAGGATTATTGAATGGTTATTTTGATTTCTTCATGCTCTAATTGTTGTAAAGTTTGTTTCTGAATAAACATTATTATTATTAAAAAAAATGTTCAGTGCATTGAAAATCATCAATTACTTTAGGAAAATACGCATGAATACAAGTTGAACTTAAAACAGCCCGTCGCCACATAGCCTGGGAACGCTTTTTTAATGAAAAATGTTAACAAATAAAAATTGAATTTAGTCCCGCACATTATTTCTATCAACTTATGCAATCGTGAGAAGAATAGAAGCTTGTGCTTTAATAGGCCTCATGTTTTATAATGTTAAAAAACACAAAATTATCTACACAATAAAATAATTAATAGGGGATTTTTTACTTAGTAGAAGAATTTTTCCAATATCTTGAATATCAAAGCTAGTAATTCAGTTATACTTATGTACAAATTTTAATTTTAGAAAATTCCTCGGGAAAATTTAAAATTGAATTAAATTAACGACTTAGAAACACTGTTTCTTTTCAGTAGAAATATAATTAACACACATCGTACAACAGTAAGAAAAAAAAATTTCTGAATAAAATATAGAATATTGACCGAACTAAAGAGGCATACCGGCATTATGAAAAATAAATTCCACTCCAAAAATTCCCAAAAGAAACCTGAAGAAGCCTTCGAAAAAACCTCACTTCAAAAAGCTGTTTCAAAAAACTTTCCAAAAATATGCACTTCTTCAGAAAGGCGTTCGAGATATTCATCGATAATTGTCAATCCACTTTAGTGAAAGCTGTATAGAAAAAACTAATAAGAAAATCAACTAAATCTTGAATATGCTTTTTTCAACCTCTTTGTATATTCTGTGAACGAACACAGAACAGAATGGTAATAATAGTTCAGTGTCGACCCTCTAGGTGATCATTTGTGCTCTGTCGTTATCCGAGTGTTGCATAAACGTGGTTAGCAAGGTATTTTAAATTTATTTAACGATTTTTTTCATTTAGCTTTCGAAAGTGGAATGACTATTATCATGAGAGTCTCAAACGCCTTCATGAAGATATGTTACATATTTTTGTAAAGTGTTTTGAAAGAGATTTTTAAAGAGAAATTGTTTCGAAGGATTTTTTAGGTGTATTTGGGCATTTATTAGGTGGAATTTTTTTCACAATGCTGTGTGGAAACCGCTGTATACACCAACGTTTATTTGGTGAGTCCGGTCAATATGTTATATTTTCTTTAGATTCTGTCTATCTCTTTCTAAAATAGAAAAAGACTTTTTACTTGATAAATGAAATAAAACAAAATTTGAATACAAAACAGATTCAATCTATTAGTCTTCTACAATTTTAATTTAAAAAAAAATTTTTTTTATTCAAAAAACTTTTAAATTAAATTGATGTCTACAATAAGCACCGCTTATATTTAATAGACGTATATAATCAAAACTCAATATATAATGTCAAATGGAATAAATAAACCAACAGATATAAACAAGTTCATTAAAATTAATAAATAAATATTTAAAGGTGACAAAATTTTTTTGTTTCTGATCTCACCTTTAAGAACACCAATTGCTTTTCAAAAACATGAACACAACTTAAGGACTTCTCAAAAAATATAATTTATTTGAAATATTTAATATATTTAAATATTCAAATAAGTTTATTCAGAAATCTCTCAAAACATGCACTATATCTTCAAAAAACAATTATAATTCTGGTAATCTCTTCATCGGCCCCAAATAATATTCCAAATATCAAAATCAAATAACTATCACTATATCATTGATATATTTGATTTTGATATTTGGAATATTATTTAGGGCCGATGAAGAGATTACCAGAATTATAATTGTTTTTTGAAGATATAGTGCATGTTTTGAGGTACTCTGCTTGATATTTAAGATATTGACAAAATTATATGGTAAGGAATTATTTCTAATGTAATATCTAATCATTCCAAATTAATTTTATTTGACGTTAAAGATTAATTTCCGAATTATCCACCTAATGAAACAATAAAACTGGTAGAAAACTCATCAAATAAAAATAAATGTTATTTAATTGTCAAAGAAGAGATTCTAGAATTTCTCATAGTTCGATTGATTAGAACTAGTTCCAATTTATTGTAAGTATAAATGAGTTTGTTCGATTTTTTTAGATAATTGAAGCTTTATTGTGAAAAATTCGTTATTTTATTTTACTCCTAATAAATCAAAATGTAATATTCTGACGATGTTACTCTGATAGCGAAACAATTGTTTTATTCGTAATAAATATGTGGGAATTAGAATAACCTTATTTGAAATGTCATTTCATATGGATTTCCAACAAGTATAGACTGATTCAATTAAATTCAATGAATCAACTTACGTTTCTCAATTCAAGACATAATCAATAATGTTTGAATAACTTTTCAGATGAAAAGTCTAAATGAAATATTTGAAATAGTCTTATGAAAAACCCAATCACAGTTATATCATCATGTTCATCAACCAGTAGAAATCTCTCCCAATCCCAACATTTACGGATTTTAATTACTAAAAATAGTTATCCAACTTGGAATTACAGGTAATTCTCTTGAAAAAGCTGAGAAATATATTTCAGATGAAAAATATCAATCAGATAAACGATAATTTAGGTTCTCAAATCAATTTGATTGATGATTGTAATGTATAATAAGCAGTGTGTTAATAATTTTTTTGCAATACAGGAAAAAATTTTTGCATTTAAAAATACGAGCAATATTGATTCTTCAAAATTATAATATACTTTATGTATTAAATATCGAATTCGGTACATTAAATTGTTTTTAAGGAAAAGACTTTGAGGAGGTTCTTCTAAGAATAACAACATCAAAAGTGAATCATTATGCAAGTAAACGAAATTAAAATACTATTAAAACATTGGAATTTTCCAGTATTTTCTGTTTTTGAATGTCCAGAGAGTGTCAACCTTTCCCAGACAAGGCTAATTCAATGTTCCAAAATAAAAGTTTATGAGCTCATGCCATAGCGTGACAACAAATGAGTTAGTTCTATTTTGAAGAGACTCGGATTCACAACGTCTCTCTAAAATAGAGTCTTCATCATAGTTAACTGTGCATGCAAATCAATCATCAAATGATTTTAGAATTAAACAAGAAAATGATCAATGCAGTATTAGCCAGGTATCAGGAATACACCTAGAAAAAATGTTATATTGCAACAGACTTTCAAGAATGGATGGAACTGTAGTTACCATAGGCTCATATTAACACGTTATTTGATTAGGCATTCGTTAGTATGATTTTAAAAGTAGATTCTTATGATATATTAAAATTTTATTCTCTCTTCAAATATAAAGCAATTATATAATTTTTCTGTCTTATATAAGTGAATGAAATATATTGTGTTTCATATAAAATTCTTGAATGTTGGGTATGATATTCCTATATCATTTAAATTTGAATATATTTTATTGACTTACATGGACGAGAAAACTGAATGAATTACTAAATATTTGAAAATGAAACAAAATTATAATATATATAAATTAATAATTCATTAGGCAATCTGATGAAAAATAACGAAACTGCATTACCAAAAACAGGATGTTAGGGGTTTATAAGTGAATCTGTCGTAATTGTCAGTATCTATTGGAAGCTATTTACAAACAAGAATAATGTGATATGAGAAAAAATATATCATTGAAAAAAATCTAACGTATGTAAACCTCTTACAGAAAAAGGACAAAATTTCAATACTAATTATAAAATATTACACTTTCTGTTTTCACGTCAGTGCTTTTCAACGTCTTTCATAAATATTTTTCACGTTTCGTAATCCTTGTTAGAAAGGAACCTACAGTTTGTCCAATGTATACCTATTGGTAATTACCACAGGTTAACTTATAAATCCGTTTTCTCGTTTTTTTTGAGTTCTTTGTTGTCTTTTATTTAATTGCCTCATGAGTCCTACTTTTGTGTGATATATTTAAATTTTGTTTTCCATTTGAATATTCAGCAATTCTTTTAATTATCTGTCCTATGTAAGTCAAAGAAACATATTTTATTTGAATACATTTTCTTGAGATTTGAGTGTGAGGTATATTAATTCTACTAGTCAATTCAATGAAAAACAACATAGACTTAATTTCAAAAACTGGAAATCTCAGTAGATGTAGAAATATTGGATACTCATTCCAAACAATAAGAAGAAAACATGCAAAATGTTATATTAATAAAAACCGAAATTTAAAATTTGAGAATCACTTACTGGAAACAGGATATAATTTTAATAACAATAATATTAATAGTTTTGAAAATGGGTTGAAACCCGAAACATATATGTCAACGACAAGAAATTGAACTTTTGTGAAACTTAAGCCAAGTGATTTATTTTCCTCATTAATGTCCAAATTGTTTCATTAAGTGGTTTGTGAGAAATCAATATATATATTTAATAACAATAAATAATGGAATATTGCATATTGAAGATAGAAGTCGTAGACTTAATTTTTTAGAAAAACTAGAAATTAATGGATAAAATGAAAAAAAAATTCTATTGAAGGAAAGTCTCTACTGCTTAACATTTTCAAATAAAATTTTAGAATCCCCTATTTTCAACCTGTTCCTCTATATTTTTTGGGAACAGAGTTTAGTACTCAAAAATATTTTTTTCACTGTATACTTAAATTAAATACTCACCTGGTGAATTCAAGCTTATGATGAAACAATTGTTGTGGAAGTTAGAGAAGGGGTTAAAATTTCCTAATTTTTTTTTCGATAGTACATGTATTAACTAGTAAGAAAAACCAAAATTGACATATATGATAGAACGACTGAATTTAAACCTAACAAGGATGACTTATATTCGTCCTAATAACCTGCGAACAGACTTGCTATAGGAACGCGTCTCCAAATTCCGCACTGCGCCCCTGGATAACCTACCAGCACTTACCCCCATTCAACCCCCGCGTCATTATTCCTTTGTTCGTGAATTTATAGCCACTTTAAAACGCATTTCTATCATTCCAGTATTTCGGGCCGACTTATATCTTGATTGTGGAGGCAAGTATTGGAAAGTTTACCTCGTAAATTTTGAGGTATAGGTAGTAAGATTTTTCCCGCCATGAGGAAAACTCCTGGATTTGAATAAAATGAACAAGTCGCGATAGGGACAATTTAGGAGAATAATATTTCATCTCCCCGGGGTGCTTTCTACTCTGAATTATACTCCTTGCCGAAAGTTTATTTCTGGCAGAAATTTCCATATAAAACGACTCCGAGGTACATATGGTAAGCGTAATCGCATAAAAACGAATTCGTGCATGGAGGAATATAACAGAACTGCCATAAAATCAGAAATCGGAATATGTGAATTGAAGATAGTAATATTCATCGAGATCAAGATCAGTTTCCAGAGTTTCTATCTCTTTAAAATCTATGACCCTAGGACAAAAAGTCTGGCTTTCATCACGGTAGTCTCTAACTGTTGTTAACTTCAAATATCACTATTACTTGCAGTCGAACATTGTGACGTAATTAAAGCTTGATCACTCTTTTGAAATAAAAATTACAGGTTTACTCGGCTAGTAAAAACTTCTTTCAAATTTATGATTGTTTCTGTCTTTACTTGACGGAAATTCATCTTGAAAATATAAATAAAAACAATATTCTAATTTCCGCTAATATATATATATATATATATATATATATATATATATATATATATATTAGCGGAAATTAAATATTGTTTTTATTCATACTTCCTTCAAGTTTTGCAATTATATTTTCAAAATATATTATTACAATGATGAAAAATTAAAACTCAAGTTCGATTTTAAAACAAATTGAATCTATGAAATTCATATTTAACTTAGTTAATGGTACGGTAGGTGGACTGATATAGGTGAACGCTTTTCTGGGCACTCTCGTAGGTGGAAACTGAGCCTATCACTGAAGTTCGGACTCTTTCCTGTTATCTTTTGCACAGACAACCTCAATATATCAAGCACAATGTACAAAATATAGCAAAGGCTTCAGATAATGGAAATTATAGAACTCCAGACTAAGTATTCAAGGATCTTCTAATCCCAGACAAGGCAGTGATTCTTATTCAATCTCAGACAAGAGTGTAATGGGCGGGCATCTCTTCAGACAGTTCTTCTTTTTCTTTAACTGCCATCCCCGCTCGGCTAAGATCGCCAGTCATCATCGCTAGCTTGACTTTTGAGGTAGTTACTCTAAATAGTTTTTTTGAGCTGCATTTGAACCATTCACTCAGATCTTCTTCCAACGTTTCTTTTCTGACTATCCTAAGAGCACCTGTAGCAGCATAAAAACCACCCTCTGGACGAGAATCTGCTGTCATCAGCCTTGGATCAGGTACTTCACTCTGTCATCGGTGTCGATGCTGCTTGGGATTTCTTCGTTTCCAACCTTAACAAAGTGCGTGTAATACTTTGCTACTTTCCAGAAAGATTCCTTCCAAACTTACTCAACTAGTGAATTGATCAACGGAATGGGCTACAAACAAATCTCTATATAACTGCATCATAAATAATAGTTGAACTATGACGTTCATAGACGATACTCCAACCAGTTATCACCATATATTAATACGACAAAGGATATATTCGAGTCTAAATTATCTAGCTCAAAAAAACCGCAAGCAATTTTAGAACTGTCAGATCAACTCTTAATTCAAAACTATTCAACACCTCAAATTCGAGAGCACGACGTTATTACTTTCTCTAACTCTTCGGAATTTGCTAGTTTTTTTGCTGAGTCTTCTGCTTCATCATTCATATCAGAATCGGATGACACAATTCCTGCTGTTATCGCACCGAGATTCAGTCAAATTGGATTGCATCATTTTTAGTGATTAGTAATACTCAAACCAAAGAAATTAAATACAAATTCAAAAAGTAATCAACCAAAGAAAGAAACAGACATCGCAGATACATTTTTTTTTAGGTTTCCAGATCCAGAAGAAACATTTCTTCTTTTTAATGAGAAACAAACCTTGCTATACTCGCTCTTCTGTACCTCTTTTGAAAGTGACACAGAGTTCTTAAGACTGCGATAGTTGTTCTTGTTCTGAAAAATAAAAATGACGTCCATAATATTTCTAACTACCGGCCTACATCTGTGCTAAGCGTTATTTTCAAGGTAATTGAGAATATTGTTCTTAAGAGAATTGCTCATTTTTTGGGTAAATACACTGCCATTTCTGACTCTCAGCGTGGATTTAGGTCTGGTCGTTATACAGAGACAGCAGCATTTAGGTTCACTGAATTTGTCCATAAAAGTCTGGACGAGAGTCGATTTATAGCAGGGTTATTTTTTGACCTTTCCTGTGCATTCGATGTTCTTTCCTTCAAGTTCATGAGGGAAAAATTTGATAATTTGGGATTTAGAGGTGTGTTCCTTGACTAGTTGTGTAGTTTCATTTCCAGTAGGACCATGAAAAAGGTTTAGAATATCACATCTAGAGTGCCCCAGGGCACTGTCCTGGGTCCATTTTTATTTATACTTTTCATTAATGATTTACCAGAATACCTGAAATCAGTACTGGCGCTTATTTTTGCAGATGATTTTTCTGTTGACATTACTGTCACGAATGCCGCTCAACTTGTTGATGCCTGTAAAAGTCTCATTAAAAATTTCATAGATTGGTGCCAGAAAAATGCACTTTTGTTGAATGTTGAGAAAACTAAATGTATTTATTTCGGTACCAAAAATATTGAGCATGACGTTTTATCTATTACCTGTTCTAATACTTCAATAAAGTCTGAAGAATGTCTCAAGTTTTTAGGTATATACTTTGACGAATATCTTAGGCGGAGTCAACACATTAACATACTGAGTAGGAACTTAAATTCATCCTATGCAAAACACCGATTTGAAAACTGTTTTTCTACTGAATGTTTGCTCAATTTGTACTACTGTTTGGTTTACAGTCATATATCATATAACATTGTACTGTGTGATAATTCCACTGAGGTGAATAGAATCTTTGTTGCTGAAAAGAGGATCCTGCGCTTGATCTTCTGTATTAACTCGAGGTCCTCATGCAGGCCTTTCTTTGTTGAAAATAGAATTTTAACGGTTTCTTATGTATATATTTTCAGAAGGAATTAAGAAACACTGGATAAATTCTCTAGTCATCACTCTTATACATTCTGTCAAGAAAGTACCGGGAATTATCGATTTAAATCTGGCAGGGCAATGAGGCAGGTAAATTTTTTTTTCCTAGGTTGGTACCACTGTCCTTAATTACTATGCCAATCTTGAGCGGGATCTGTCAACTAGTGTGTTTGCAACAGCTGATTAAGTCAGTCGATGTCAGAGTGCGTGCCGATTTTTACTATGGGTGATTACGTTGAGCAAAGAATTTGTTTAAAGTTTTGTGTTGCAAATGAATTTTCGTGTGCCGATGCATTGAAAATGTTGCAAAAGGCCTTTGGTGATAATGCTCTATCGAAAACTCGTGCATATCAGTGGTACAGAGCCTTCAAGGACGGTCGTGAAGTGGTCGCCCATCGACGGCTTCGATCGAATATAACGTCAATAAAATTAAGGAAAGGGTGCTGGAAAACCGTCGTACCAGCTTGAGAGAGATAGCACATGGTCTTAAGATATCCCACGAGTCCGCACGTACGATTTTGATTGATATTTTGGGCATGAGAAAGGTGGCCGCTCGACTCGTACCGAAAGACCTGAATTTTCTTCAAAAACGTCATCGCGAACAGGTTGCTTCAGACATGCTGGATCACTGTAATTCCGATTTTACATTCATGGAACGCATTATAACTGGTGATGAGACCTGGGTCTACGAGTACGATATACAAACAAGCCAGCAATCATCGGAATGGATGGCAAAAAATGAGCCGAAACCGAAAAAACCACGCCAAAGCCGCTCGAAAATGAAGGTGATGCTCATTGTTTTCTTCGATATCCGTGGCGTGGTGCACTACGAATTCGTTCCAGAGGGTCAGACGGTAAACAAGGAGTATTACCTAGGCGTTATGAAACGTTTGCGTGAGCGTATCCGTAAGAAGCGGCCAAATTTGTGGGCGAAGAACTTATGGATTTTGCATGACGATAACGCGCCTTCTCACCGAGCTACGATTGTGACTGACTTTCTCGCCAAAAACTCAACAAACGTGCTTCAGCAACCACCGTATTCGCCGGATTTGGCTTCCTGCGACTTTTTCCTCTTCCCAAAACTAAAATTGCCCCTTCGTGGCACCCGTTTTGAGTCGATTGAAGCCATAAAACAAAATTCGGCGCGAGAGCTAAAGTCCATCCCGGAAAGCGCCTATAAAAAATGTTTCGATAATTGGAAGTGCCGTTGGCATAGATGTATTGGAGCAAATGGAGCCTATTCTGAAGGCGACCCAATAAATTTTGACGATTAAATGTAAAAATGTTGTTTTAATTGAAAATTCTTGGTACTTTCTTGACAGAGTAGTATAACGCGAAATGCAGAAATCCTGTCACTGCCTAAACATCGAACTACTAAATTCGACCATTCAGCTATTAACCAAGGTATTAAAATTTACAATAAATTACCAGAATTTTCTGAAACTATAAATTTTGTCTGTTCTAAGAGAGAAACTAAGTCTATGTTGTGTGGAAGAGGATTTTATAGTCTGAATGAATATCTAAATGATCCTTTGTAACTTAGTATTTATTTTTCTTTACTTTTTCAGATTTGAACATACTATAATATATACTTTTTTTTGACTTGTCTCATACATTTGAATGTCTTAGGGGATGAACAAAGCTTATTATTATTATTATTTCGAAGTAGGTATAATTTCATCTTAAGATAAGACTTATCTGTTATATTAATACTTCGAAACCAAAGTCACAAATGTAAAAACTTCATCTAAAACACATCGAAGAAACTGAATTGTTTCAGCCGTTACTATTTGGTAGTTGATCATAATTAAAACAAATTGTAGAAATTACTATGTTTTACTACCAATAAAAATATATATTACACATTTTCTCGGGACTCGAGTTTCGGGAAATGAACTATACCATCATCAGACAACTCTGAGTTGTCTGATGATGGGATAGTTCATTTCTACAATTTGTTTTAGTCACATCGAAGAATTAAATATCAGCTCTGATATTTCAATATACTACTCTGTCAAGAAAGTACCGGGAATTTTCAATTAAAACAACATTTTTACATTTAATCGTCAGAATTTATTGGGTCGCCTTCAGAATAGGCTCCATTTGCTCCAATACATCTATGCCAACGGCACTTCCAATTATCGAAACATTTTTTATAGGCGCTTTCCGGGATGGACTTTAGCTCTCGCGCCGAATTTTGTTTTATGGCTTCAATCGACTCAAAACGGGTGCCACGAAGGGGCAATTTTAGTTTTGGGAAGAAGAAAAAGTCGCAGGGAGTCAAATCCGGCGAATACGGTGGTTGCTGAAGCACGTTTGTTGAGTTTTTGGCGAGAATGTCAGTCACAATCGTAGCTCGGTGAGAAGGTGCGTTATCGTCATGCGAAATCCATGAGTTGTTCGCCCACAAATTTGGCCGCTTCTTACGGATACGCTCACGCAAACGTTTCATAACGCCTAGGTAATACTCCTTGTTTACCGTCTGACCCTCTGGAACGAATTCGTAGTGCACCACGCCACGGATATCGAAGAAAACAATGAGCATCACCTTCATTTTCGAGCGGCTTTGGCGTGGTTTTTTCGGTTTCGGCTCATTTTTTGCCATCCATTCCGATGATTGCTGGCTTGTTTGTATATCGTACTCGTAGACCCAGGTCTCATCACCAGTTATAATGCGTTCCATGAATGTAAAATCGGAATTACAGTGATCCAGCATGTCTGAAGCAACCTGTTCGCGATGACGTTTTTGAAGAAAATTCAGGTCTTTCGGTACGAGTCGAGCGGCCACCTTTCTCATGCCCAAAATATCAATCAAAATCGTACGTGCAGACTCGTGGGATATCTTAAGATCATGTGCTATCTCTCTCAAGCTGGTACGACGGTTTTCCAGCACCCTTTCCTTAATTTTATCGACGTTATCTTCGATCGAAGCCGTCGATGGGCGTCCGGTCTTCGACCACTTCACGACCGTTCTTGAAGGCTCTGTACCACTGATATGCACGAGTTTTCGATAGAGCATTATCACCAAAGGCCTTTTGCAACATTTTCAATGCATCGGCACACGAAAATTCATTTGCAACACAAAACTTCAAACAAATTCTTTGCTCAACGTAATCACCCATAGTAAAAATCGGCACGCACTCTGACATCGACTGACTTAATCAGCTGTTGCAAACACACTAGTTGACAGATCCCGCTCAAGCTTGGCATAGTAATTAAGGACAGTGGTACCAACCTAGGAAAAAAATTTTGACCTGCCTCATTGCCCCGCTGGATTTAAATCGATAATTCCCGGTACTTTCTTGACAGAATGTACATGATCTCCAAAGGTAAGTAAAGAAATTAAATAATTCTGCCACGGTTGAATCTAATAAAACAAATTTCAAACTCTTTTCGTACCATTATAAATCTACATTCTCTGTCCTATTTCCATAATGAAAACAAGATGACGAATATTCATCCTAGAAGTCAGAAGATATTTTTTATGGTTATGTCTCGAACCCGAATTTTTTCAATTAAGAGATCGAAAGCGCGCTCCAAATTAAATTTTCGTTCCTAATGATTTCATATCGAGGAATTACTCGAGCACAAAACTGAAGAATTAATTAAATATAAAAGTTGAAGCGTGTTCTTCTAAGATTTCCCTTAGGTATAAAGGTCGTTTATGCGCACTGCATTCAGTATATTGAAGACAGAATACTTCGAATTAATCAGTAAAGGTTTCGATTTACATCTTAAATATTCGAAAAATAATATGAAATTGAAATTCAGGGAAATAGGTAATTGAAGTAACTGAAAATAAATACTAATGCAGTTATTTTTAACATTAAAACCAATGTTTCTCATTTCTTCGAATGAGATGATCTATGAAATGTTTGCTCATCCATGAACTGTACAACATACTATAGTGTGAAATATCATTCATTTTCGTGTCCAAGGGGTAGATATTTCTTTTATGTTATAACATTATGATTTTTCCTGTCTCACGCAGAGGCTGCCAATTTGCAAATTTTCTTTGCGAAATTCACAAATATTTCCTATTCGATGTATACATGTCTATAATTTTTTTAGTATTTTCACCTCATTTTCCCGCATTATGTACGAAATACATTCAGAATGCACAACAGGTAGTACTGAAAAGTTTATTTCGAATGAATGATAATGAAAAATATAATTAGATGATAGTACTGGTTTGGAAAAGGGAAGTGAGTAAGTAATTCTGAATTTTTCACCTGATCAATTTCTACTTATTATAGTTATTCTAGGCCACGTGAAAAAAGGAGGGCTTACACTTTCATAAATTTTGTGGATATAAAGGTGGGCCATCTAGAGTTTGTATTTTGAAGAAGTGGTTATTTACTGTCTGCTAATACTTCTGTTATTCGTGTTTCAGCATAAAATTAGTTTAATATTTGACATTAACGAAATGAGTCGATTTAAGCTTGAGCAAAATTGGGAAATATTAAAATTTTATTACCAAAGTGGTGAATCTTCTATCCAGAAGAAATTAAGTTAATTAAGTTAGAAATTAACGTGGAAAATACAATAAAAATTAAATGCCTTCATGGAAATTTATGGATCAATTTTTTCGTGAAAATTGGATCTATATTTGGTAAAACAACACGTTAACATAACTGTACAGTGAGCACATTGCTGCTGTACCTCAGAATATGGCTAAAAATCCATCAACATCAACTCGTCATCCTGCTCAAGAACTATACATCTATCATACTACTCTGACAAGAAATTTGCATAAAGTATTAAGGCTTGCAAATTTGAACTATCGCTTGACTGAAGATGAGCATCTTCATCTTTAGCGATGAAGCTCTTTTTCACCTCGTAGGACTATTTTTTGTGGATGTCCCTTAAAGATAAGTGTTACGCTAACCATCTAGAAACGATTGATGCCTTGGAACACGAAATCGAAGCTATCATTCATGACATTGAGTCAATCAACAATGTACTGAATAATTAGGTTGACTATTGCTTAATGCTAAAATAGAAACAACGGGTCCAATAACTAAAAAGTTCATGAATTGAGTTATCATGAATGCAGATGCGTTTATGTGGGACAAACCGGGAGAACTTTCACGAAAACGTTGAAAAAACATCAAGCATCATTAAAACATCGAAAAGATATTTCTTATTTTTCGGAACATTTTTTCGAAACAAGTCATGTGTTCCCAAAATCTCATCATAAAACACTACATCTAAAAGCGAAAGGCAAGAAACTAGACATATTTCATAAATAGAGTTCTACAGAAATTTATAATAATAATAAAAACTTTATTCCTGCAACATATATGACTTTTTTATATACATATGAAGTTTGTTATAGAGCCAGGAATAAAGCTGCAAAAACTCTGGAAGTGAATACACATTTGTTTTGAGCTATTTGCTACATATTTAATACAAACAAAATAATCTATTTTTCTTAGTTGACAGTGAATTTAAATAAACCTACTTATATATTACTGAACACTAGACAAAAACCTTAAAATTACATTGAAAATAACGAAGGAACTGAAACACGCATATCAGATATGAGAACGGAAACATTTTACAATAAATATGCCTAGTTTCTATCAGATCGTGAAATCTCTCACTGGACACTGACAATATAAATCTTTTTATTTCTCTTTTACAACCACATATATTTCTGAGCATTTTTATGGATTTTAGAATTGTGTTCAATATAGTTGGTCCAAGGAAGGAAAGGGTAATTCCTTTGTGTAAGGCTCGTCAGCATCAAAGGGGCCCTATCATGGTTTCGTGGACGAGTCACATATTTTCCGACGATACCATGAACTTTTATCCAATAGCAGCTTGTAAGTAGTAGAATTGTCTTAAATCCAACACTCTCGCTTCCTGGAACAAAGCGTCGATTTCGTAACGCTTAGGTCTCTTGAATATCAACTTTAAGATTCTCTTCTGCAGAATTTCCAGAGACTCGATATGTGTTTTCACAGCAATTCCCCAATAAGTTATAGCATATCGTAGATGACTCTCTACTAGAGCGAAGTACGGCGTTTTCAACTGTGGCGTAGGTAGTACCTTGGTAAGAAACCCAAACTTATATAACAAAAAGTGTCATTTATTGGTCAAGTTCTTTATATGTTCTGACCATTGCAGATTTGAGTCCACCGTGACACCTAGATACTTAACCTTAGTTACACCTTCAATTGTATAATTTTCCCCCATACTCGAGACTTCGAGGTTAAAAAAAAGGCGTTTCTTTGAATTGAATCTTATTAGCAAATACTTTGTTATGTTCAAATTTGTAGTTGAAAGCTTGTAATCCATCCAAGTTTCATTATCTTAAAAGCATTTTCTGCTCTTGCTTTTAATTCATACCAATGCACTGCCTGACAAAATATCACGGTATCGTCAGCAAATCCAAGTTGAAGGGCGTAGGAGACATTGTTGGATTCGCTGATGAATATAAAATTAATGAATCAGTTGACTGACCACTTTCCGAAGTTTTAAATAAATAAAACCTTCATTGAAAATGTAGTAAAAACTACTAAACTCGGGTAACTGTGTCGCTGAAAAGTTTGGTTTCATTCTTCATTCAATACAGTTCGATTTGTGCAATTTAGGAGAGAATACCGATTCTTGTAAAGTGGTATATATCCTATTCGCGCCTTGATGTTCTAAAACCATAAATAGTACATACTTGTTTTCGGCCAATTATGCATAAACTAAGTCACCGGAATGCACAACTCGTCAACGCTGAATCCAAGACCAGTAGCTTAATCTGAAAACCGGGCCACGTCTTCCATGTCTTCATTCGTGTCTAGCATCCTGATTATAATTGGGGCCGACAAATCAAGAGAATTCGCTCTGGCCAATTCCAGACATAATAATAATGAGTTATTGGGTTATATTGGATTCTGAATTGCACCTGGATTACGGTCTATTCAATTCTTTCACAAACCCCAAGTTATTACTGAGGTGTGAGAATTGCTATATCCATTCGAATTGCTGTGAATTTCCTCCATGGGGGGCATATTCCGTAACTTTGTTGGATTCCGAAGCCATATGTTCATTTCTGCAGGATTATAGAAGAAAAACTCACTGAACCATTCCGAGATTCAATATTTCCCCTAGAGAAGGAGAAAACTCATAGATACAAAAACTATTGGATATTATACAGTGCCAGGGATGTTACCAAGTTCATATCGGCAGCATTTATAACAGAGAAAAAAGGTCGTAATTTCACTATCTGAACCTGATTTTTTGAAAAAACAACTGATATTTTGGGCCGAGCTTATTAGTTGATATAAAACTAATTGACAGTCTTTAAATTCATCAACAATAAAAGCTTCATACTCATGAATATATTAAGTCAAAAAGGTATCGGCATTTTATAATAAAAAAGCTCGCTTAAAGAGACTGTCGAAATTCTTTTTGTCACTAAATCGTCACAAATGTCCTTTAAATTCACAAATTTGAACGTCATCTCATATACACTTTCAGTATCACCAGCTGGGTAGTTATAAATGGGCCACCTTCTTTATCTAGGATATCAAACTGAACTCAGAGAGAACTGATCCTTCAGCTGGGTTTTCCTTGTTTATATTGAAGCAATTTGGCTTGTTGAAATCCAAGATATTTGTAGGTTTCTTCTTGGTTCATTGCTAGAATGATTATTCCATTGGAAAGAGCTACATCTCCATTGACAACTTTGCCTTTAACGATGTTCAAGGCTTTACATTTTTCCATTCCGAATTCCATGAGTATGTCTTTCGACTGAAGGTTACGTCGATCAGATTTTTGATTTGAACAGGATTTCCACCATAGAGCTTGATATCATCCACGTACAGAAGATGAGATGAAGATTGGCTGTCTTCTTTGCTGATTCTGATTTTAAAGCTGATCATGATGAATGATGAATGATGAGCACCTCCAATTTCAAAGAGACAACTTTGTGAAAATTTGTAGCTCTTTGGAAAAGATTTCTATTTGGCAAGACCACAAAACTGCCAAATGACGCGCATTGCTTACTGGAAACGTTGCCCAGTTCGGAATTCATCATATCATCCATCTGCTTAAGCGATGTTTTAGATACCCAAATATTTTATTTTTTATTCTTAGATATTAATGCATGAACGCCAGATCTGAATAATTTATTTTATGATTAGCTTTTGAGCATTTCAGCAAAGGCAGTTCAAATTGCCGTTTATATCACGTAAAGAGCAAAACTGCACTTTGAATATAACTTAATATTTTTCAGGTAGCCTTAAGCAGAGTATTGAAAACGAGGTCAATCGATTTAGAAAGAGCTATGGGCGCCATAAATGATTTAATGACTGTCCTACGAAATAAAACAGAAAAGGCTGACACAATTTTCCTACAGCTTTTTGCATCTAGTTGCTGAGCAACTAGATGCATATATTAAATGCCCCAGAATAGTATCACAACAAACACACTGAGCCAATAACCATCTTGTTCAATCTGCTGAAGAGTATTTCCGCAGGGCTGTATACATCCCTCTTCTAGATTCAGAAATAAATGACTTAGAGGACCGCCTGTCTCCAGAAGTACTAAAATTATTTCAACTAGGCGTTTTTATTTCAAAAGTCGATTATACTAATGAAGATGAAGACAATGAAACTATTTTATTTAAAATATTCAAGTAGAGGAATTCATAACTCATTTCTCGAGATGACAAGAGAGAAAAATTGATTTTGTTATTTGATTAAATCTATTTTGACGCATAAAAATAAGATACTATGTCTTTGTGATTAGATTTATTACTGTAATATATGTATACATAATTGTAATATTATTTAAATATTTTAATATTAGCCTTCTACATATTTCATTTCAAAAAATTATATTTAATAATTATAACTTCAGGAATTAAATTAAATTAATGTCATATAAGTACCACTTATATCAAACGACATATAAAATAAACATTCGTTATAATATATCCAATTGATATAACAAGATTCAATAAATAAAAATTGTTAACCAAAATCCCACAAATTAAATATTTTGAGTAGACAAAATTTTGGTTCTGTTCATCAATCTTATGAAAACAGATATCTTTCAAAAATGTTTAACATAATCTTGAAAATTTCATCATAAAACTAACTTACTTAGAATATTCAATATTATTGGATATCTAACTATGAACTTTTTATAAAATCTCAAGATATGTAAAAACATTACTAAAAAAACAAGTTTTAAGAGAGACTTTGCTTCCTCAGTACTCAATTATATTCATATTCAATAAAATATAACATCAATCAACAAAAATATTCCCTCACCTTTTAACAATTCAGAAAGCTTCTGGTAAATCATTCTAAGTAAGACTGTTTTATGATGAAATTCTTAAGATTATGTTAAACATTTTTGAAAGATATCTGTTTTCATAAGATTGATGAGCCGAAACAAAATTTTGTCTACTCAAAATATTTAATTTATAGGATTTTGGTCAACAATTTTTATTTATTGGATTTTGTTATATCATTTGGATATCTTATAATGAATGTTTATTTTATATTTCGTTTGATATAAGTGGTACTTATATGACATTAATTTAATTTATTTCCTGAAGTTATAATTATTAAATATGATTTTTTGAAATTAAATATGTAGAAAGCTAATTCTAAAATATTTGAATAATTTTATATACCTTCTATCAAGTATATACCTCTTTTTAATTTATTATTTTAATATATGTATATGACCCCCTCTGAATTGAACGCTGGATACGCTCTTGATGAGGTTTATTCCTCATATTTTCAATACACCCATAAGCCAAGAATGGGGTACACTGTCAAAGCCTTTTTGTAGTTTATGAAGGGATTGTGTAGGTTATTTTGTTTTTTTTGCGCCTGCTTGAGTACTACCCTATCTATTACTACTACTATCTCAGAAATTACTTAAACATGAAGGAAATAGTTTAAACTCCTCTAGAGTGGCTTAACGTCTAGCACTCATGGAAATAAAAAAGGGTAATGCAAGCTCCATAATATCTATTAGATTTCGTGCTTAGATATTTCAAGATTTCTGCTGGAATGCTACATTCGTATCAACAACGGATATTTCCAAGTAAAAATATTTCTTCAACGATCTCATTTGTAATTCAATGGGTTCTAGCTAATTAGAGGGTTAGTCTTACATGAGTACGAATGCATTCCCGATTTCCATCCAATACGGCTCTATACCCAACAATTTTCGAATGATGTATCATACCTCCTTCTGCAAAAATTCATATAAATCTCCATAACGTTTTATCTACACGAATGAACTGAATATACCCGGTTGATAATGATCAAATTTCGGATTCATGAAAAAACCCCACGAACTATTTCCATTAATCAATGTTTATCTGCAACACGGCAATGAATTTCGAAATCGCCGTTTGTTGCCGAGGCAATAACGCGGTGCATTTGAATTCTAGGCACATGCAAGAGCAGATACGGACAGTTTCATGGAGGATCGGACAACTTTTACATCTCACTAAGTGCAATATGATGGGCAATTTATTATTGATGCGGTTTTGTTCTTTTAGGAACGGTACATCTACATTTCTTTGAATATGATGTTATCTGCTCATAAAATTCTGGTGAAATTTTCCCTATTTATCTCTGGTTGTTGCTGGACATTACTCATAGAAGATTAAGAGGCTTCACTTCTACTATTTATAATCACCGCAACAAATATTTCTTTAAGGAGACTCCCACAAATTATGTTACTTTCAAGAATACTTATTTTTGCATTGAATTTATTTACGATAAACATTGGAAAATATCAATCATTCCAATATATACTCCGTCTGGAAAGTATCCGGAAAAAACAAAGCTCAATTGTAATTATTTAGTATATATTCTTAATTCTTGAATTAACATCTTATTTACTTGTACAGCCTTCATTTAACTGTAAACACTTGACTAGATGTCGACGTACACCCAAAACCAGATCACAACCATAATTTTCGGTGATGGTAGGCCAGGACTGTAAAACTGACTGAATTAAATCATTTTTGTTTCGTGGCGCTGCTCGTTCAACTTTAGTCTTCATTACTCCCCATATGTTTACAATGGTACTAAGATCTGGTGAAGCTGCTGGCCATGAAATGGTTGTCACTTGGTGTTCTTGTATCCAAGCGTGAGTGTAGGTCGAATTATGGCATCATGCAGACTATCCTTGTGCATTTTTTGTTATCTCTTTTGATACTGTCTCTCACGAAAGACTACTGAATAAATTAGACAACTTTGGTTTGAGAGGAAAAGTATATGCTTTAATTAAGAGTTATTTAACTGATCGAGAGCAGAGGGTGGATATCGATGGTGAGCTGAGTGAACCCATGTATGTGACCTATGGTATGGTGAATATAAAAAAATCCATAATAAATTTTAAGCCCATTGTACACCTTCACAACACCAGAGCCAGAATGAGCTCCTTGACCGTACCTAGATGTAAAAAACTATAGGACAGTGCCACTGTGACTATCTTGCATCGAAACTGATCAATCAGCTTCCTGCTAACATCTTAAGTATGAACAATGTCAGTTTATACAGAAAAAAATGTGAAAGGTGGATTCTCCCCTACGGAAGGAAAAGACTGCAGTACTTCATTAACCGGAGGTAGGGGTGTTAGATGAATGGAAAAAAAAGAAGAAAAATAGAAAGAGGAAAAAAAAGATTGAATAGACGAATAAAAAATAATATTTGAAATATATTGAATTTTTAAATAAAAAAAAATAGAAACAAAAATAAATGAAAAAAAAATTAAACAAAAAAAAAATAATTGAAATAAAACTTTTTTATTTTGTAGGTGAATGATGTATTTCAGTTTAGTTCACTTTATTCATTCATCATCGGAGGCGATTTTTTCCCGATATGACACCACGTACAAGCGATGGCTAGCCGGAGTTTCTGTGGTATTGTGTATTTGTTCACATATATATTGATATGCATACTGCTCTGTTACAACTTTTTGTAAATGGTTTTATGGTGAATAAATATTATTATTATTATCCATTATCCTGCTGAAAACGCCACCGCTCTGGATATAAAGCATGCGCCGTTTCAAGGACGTTTTCAAGAAGAAAATCGTTTAGATTACCACAATACTTTTCACTACTAATGGTACAATCAGATATACAGAGAGACGTAGCACCACGCTGAGATATTGCTCCCCAAACCATTATTTTGTTGGGAAATTTGGAAATTTGAGCGGTAACAGGTTGTTGTGATAAGATTCTTAAGGGATTTCCAAAGTGAAGTTGGAAACAACTTCAATCAGATATAAAGAAATTATTAAAATTATCTTCCTGAAAACCTTCATAAAATTCTATCCTTCGTTCCTTTTGTAAAGGTGTCATTATAGGAACTTTTTGGGTATCCTTCATATGTAGCCTTGCTTTTTCAGTGACATACCGGCAGTTTCTAGACTTTTATATTTCGTTGATTTCCAAATCTGTTAGCCAATTTGCGAAACTCCAGGCGTGGTCCTAAGGCCAATAAAGCGTTTAAATTGTTTTCTTTAATCTCACGCGGTCTTCCTTGAAACTGGTCTACGCCTCATATCCATGACATATTTTATCCTCTTTATTGTCTCATATACAGCACTTTTTCCCAGTTCAGTCAATTGCACTAAATTTTTAAAGTTTCGAAAAACTTTTCTATACAAATATTCTACCTAGTTGCGACATTATTTCATAAATTGTATACCTGTTGACAATCAACAAATAGTGTTGCCATGCAAATTTGGCCATAAAAATAATAATATTTATTGATCCTGTAAGACATTACATGATTAGGACAAGTCAATTAATGTCAATTCAATCACAAAAAAGAATCATCATCCAAATATTCTCTGACACTATAGTATGCTCTACAGAGCATTACTAATTTAATAGTATTTTTAAATTTCAATTCATTCATAATTTTAATAGAATCAGGTAGATGATTATAAAGTTTCATAATTTGGTATAATGGAGATAATTCAAATTTTGTGGTTCTGTGGATAGGCATAGACAAAGTTTCAGAGCTTCTTGTAGAGTAGTTGTGAAAGCTAGATAACTTTGCAAATAGTGACTCATTCTCCCTGACATATTGCAAAGACTTAAAAATAAAGTTACAAGGTACTGTTGGAATACCATTTGCAATAAATACAGGTCTGCAATGATCTCGAGAACTAAGTTTGAACATCAACCTTACTATTCTCTTTTGTGATAGAAAAACTCTATTGAATTCAACAGAATTTCCCCACACCAAAATATTATAGGCCATATGGCTGTAACATAAACAATGATATACATTCAGAATTGCGTCAAAGGGAAGTGAGTCTCTAATGCGTCTTGTAGCGTAAAAAGATGAGCTCAGTTTCCCGCAAACATGGTCAAGGTGTTCACACCATCTCAAATTCTTATCAACGTATACACCCAAAAACTTTATTGAACCGCTTGGTTTCAACTTTCTCTTTTGCTAATGCAGACAAAATGGCTCTGCCACATAATTCTTTGCCTCGAATACGATTAATTCAGTCTTGGACATATTCACAATCAGAGCATTAGTATAACACCAATGTACAAAGGTCGCAACTATAATTTCACAGCGAGGCAGAAGCTCAACACGGCTCGGCGGCCACACCGCCACAGAGATATAATCCACAAAAATGACCAATCACTCATTAACAATGAAGAAGGGCAAGTCATTAATTGAGAGCGGTCTTAAATCAGAACCCTGAGGAACACCCAACTCACTTTCATAACTGTCTGAAAATGTCTCAAGAACTTTCACAGACATGGTTCGAATTGATAAAAAACTTGAAATCCAATCTAAAAACTTTCCCCTGAAACCTAGATTGTACAATTTACTGATAATAAACTGTGGTGAGGTGCAATCAAAAGCTCTTGTGAGATCAAAGAAAATACCACATACACAAAGTCGAAAAAGTGAAGAGCAGCAGCTTGAGTCGATCTTTTAGCTCTAAATCCGTGCTGACAATTAGAAATTAGATTGTACTTGTTCAGGTAATCAGTCATACGATTGATTACCACCCTCATAATTACCTTGGAAAAAACACTAAGGATGAATATAGGCCGATAGTTAGTTATGCTATAAGCATCATTTTTCTTATATATTGGCAGAAGAGTTGCATGCTTCAATATACCAGGAAACACACTAGAAGAAACCGACAGATTAATCATATGTGCTAGATGACCTGCCACATCGTCTACTATCGTCTATAATTTTACAGATGTTATATCTCTACTTAGTTTATATCTTTGTGTACTCATACGAGTATCATCATATATTTGGAAAAATCAATCAAGCGTGATGGCCAAGTGATCACTGAAGTGACATTCGAATACGTTCTCGCTACAGTGATTCAAGTTAGCATCGGATGTAATGTAGTCTACTTTTGAAGACGATGTATGACCATTAATGTTTGTGAAGTTTCGGTAGGATAAAGAGAAGTTATCTTTAAGTTATAGCAAATTAGTAGGTCATTCAATAGTTTTGTAGCCTTACATTCACTCAAATAGTCAATATTAAAATCGCCACACAGGAATGAACAATCTACAGAATTGCAGCAATATTCCAACACATGACTTAATTTTAGTATTAAATTGTCAACATTATTCCAAGGTGGTCTATAAACAGTAATTATACAAATCCTTAAGTTTTCGCGCACCATCTTCACAGCACAGAACTCATACTCCATTTCTTCTGAGAGACTTGAGTTTGGTACTTCCAACACATCCATACCAGTTTGGGCGAAAACGGCAACACCAACATGCTCCGGTATTGGCCGGCAAAAACTAGTCACCAATTTATATCCCGGTAATGACACTCAATGAATCACATTCAGGCTAGCTTCATTACATCAATGCTCAGCAACACTAAAAATGTTGGGTTTTTGGTCTGATGATAACACAAACAAGTTGTTTATCTTGTTAGTGATGGATTGAACATTCAATTGCAAAAGCCGGAATCTCCAAAAGTCATATTCTGGAGGGGACGGAAATTTTTCATCTGGCAAATTCAACGGTTTTGTATCGGCAACCTGCGTTGATAAAAAGACTGAACACTGAATCTATTTGGCCAGTTTGATTGAACTGCGACTTTATTGTAATTATCCTCAGTAATAAGTGCTTTGAAGGACGCATAAATATCAGGATAATGAGACTTCAATAGTTCACATCTGACATCAGTAAAATTTCGACTAAGAAAACTCTCCAAATCAGCAGCTGTAGTAGTTGGTCTCAAATTTAAGACATGCAGCGCCTTGTATTTCTTGACACCTTCCACTGAGGTTGGCCCAGAGAAATTTCCAGCTAACAAAGCGGGTCTTTGCTTCCTTCTGTTCTTTTTCTGTTCTGTTCTTATTGCCTGTGACTGTTTTCCGATCATTATTTCCCTCGGAGTTATTAGAATTATTAGTTGTAACAGATTTATTCCCCAGTTTCGGATCGAGTGACATTAACAAAGATTCATCCTTGAATGAGTTCAAGTCTTTGTTTACAAAATCGGATGTTGATTGTTTTGGTTTTAAAGTTGTTGTATTCAAATCTGAAAACTGAGGAGGTTCAATAATGGCATCCTCACATGGGGTTCACCTGTCTGCGCTATCATTATCGCATCACGCGGTCGTTGCTTAGTCATACTTATCTTATCAGCAGCTGATTTTACATTTGTTGCCTTCAGTTTTTTGTTGAGATCTGATATAGTTTTATCTTTTTGAACAAGTTTATTTTCCAGAACGGAAATGTTGTATTTTAATGAATCATTTTTATCATCGAGTTCCGAAATAATTTTCAACAATAAATCTTGATGTGTAGATTCAGCATTAATTACCAGAGTTTCAGATTCAATTGCATAGTCCGTCACTGATGCTCGATCCATCACCGAACTTTTCGCCCGCCGAGGAAATCAGTTCTTGTTCACAACATTTATCGATTCTTGTTCCACATCAATTGTGAAAAACTTTGGAGCAAATATTGCACTTCACATTCGCTCTTGCTATATTGCGTTTACAATAACAGCATTTAAGCGAATTATTTTGCAGAGAAATACTCGCACCTTCTTTATTAGTCGCAGCCATTACATACATAGCCGACTATCTGCACAACCTCTTTCATACATTACTTTTGTCTTAGAATTTTTCCACAATCTTGGATTCACATCCCCGAAACGAGAAATTACGCGTCTTGGGAATTTTTCTTGCAATAAAGCTAAAAAAATCGGTAATCATTCATCAAACGTTGTTGCGGCGTGAGTTTTTCCATGATAATTTGTCAATGTCTACTGAACAGAAATGTCAAAACAACATGGCATCTACTTTCTGTCAAATCACAAGTTATCCCTATCGAAAATTCTATCACTCAAAGAAAAACCCGATATTCATTCTCGATCTGAACAGTACTGCATTGTAAATTATTCATTGGAATGGCAAGCTCTAATTTCATAGCTTTATTCACACAGAGTTGAATTAAGAATATCAAATTTCATACTAACAGTTTCCAACTCATGAAAACACGATCAGCACTGAAGCACAAATGGAGTTCAAATTTCAGTATTTGTCTTTTCTGAAAAAAGTAAACCGGAAAATGTAAGGAATACTGCGCTCCCCTCGACTAGAAACTTGAGAACACTCTTATTTGAGTAGTCAGAATCTCGCACTGTCTTCAGACAAAACCTGAACCTTCTCGCAGAGAGTGATTGCCTAAATTTACATCGCCCTGGGATAATCCTCAATCGTTACTGATGCAATTTATCTCCGAGACTTCCACGGTAGAATTTTATTCCGGTGAAAATCCCAGATTCGATGAAAATGCAAAGCGGCCTACTCTAAATTCAGACTTTTCACGCTTTGCGTTTGAATATCTATGCAAGTTGGCGATGTTCTTTCGTGGAAATGATGGAATGTTATTCAGGTCTGCGCCTTAAAGGAAGGAATGCTGAAAGTTTATTGAACATAAGTTATACAGTTTTTTGCAAAATATATTGAAAAAAATATTCGGCAAACAAAATTCTAGCCGAATTGAATGAATTCATAATTCATCAATATGCCCGATATATCCTTGTCTTCAAATTAGTAATAATTTGCTTGCATGACTTTAAATCAGTTTGTGTGATAGTGAATATGATAAAAGGTTGGGAAAAAATAAATCAATTTTTTTTGGAAGATGGTTTATTCCTTTCAGTTGTGGGCTACAAGGTAATAAAAATGGAAGTCAACAAAGAGAAAATTCAGTACATTTTACAGTTTTTCTTTGATAAAGGCGAAATTCAAGCAAGGCGGCTGAAATTGTGAATGGTGTTTATGGTCTCGATACTGTAACAGCTAATTACGTGAAATTTTGGTCTGATCGATTTCGTTCATATATGTTTGATGTTAAAGATTCACCCCGCAAAGGTAGGCCCGTCGTCGAAAATGTCGATCAAATTACAGAAATAATCGAAGTTAACCAGCATGTTTGTGGTCGTAGCATCGCTCAAGAGCTAAAGATCGACAATAAACCAGTTTTAAACCATTTTCCAAAAACTGGATTCAAAAGAAAGCTCGATATTTGGATGACATATCAATTAACACCAAAAAACATAATGGATCGAAGTTCCACCTGCAAAGCCTTGGCCAAACGGAATGTTATCACCCATTTCTTAAACGCATGGTGACTGGGGATGAGATTTGGGTAACATACGACAATATTATGCGAAATAATTGCGTGGTAAAAACGCTGTGAGGCAGTTCAAACAGTGGCCAAACCAGGGCTAACCGCCAGAAAAATTCTACTTTGATGGCACTGAAAAGGAGAGCTTTATTATA
The DNA here is from genome assembly GCA_034642435.1 of Megalocaria dilatata. Lineage (NCBI taxonomy): Eukaryota > Metazoa > Arthropoda > Insecta > Coleoptera > Coccinellidae > Megalocaria > Megalocaria dilatata. Next base: position 39,587,166 of record CM067856.1, on the reverse strand, counting down.
AGTTGCTTCCATATGGCTAAACACTATAAATGACTGTTCCGTTTGAAACTAGCGACTGACTAGAAACAGCCAGAATTGACTAACAGAAGAGGTGTTGTGCTTCATCGGGACAACGCCAGACCACACACGTCTGTAGTGACTTGCCAGAAATTCCGGTTGGGAAGTTTTAATGCATCCACCATATCACCGGACATATCACCAAGTGATCACCATCTTTTTCTCGTATTGAAAAACTTCCTGAGAGATAAGAAATTGGCAGCAAGAGAAGATTGTGAACATCGAATACTAGATGCATGTTTAAAACAAATCGGACAATCCGAAACATGTTAAATAAAGTCTTGAAGTTCACGCAGAAATAATGGTGTTCTTTTCCCAACTTATAAGAAACTTGATGATTAAAGTAAAACAACTTAATTTCCGCTAATTTATTTAATTTCGCAACAATTGTTTCGTCATGACAACATGACTTCTTCAGGTGAGTATGGTACTAACTAAATATTTGAGATTGAGTTCTTTAAATATTCAAAATATGCAGAAAAGAGGGTAGTGGGAATTTACAGTAATTTGTTTTTTTTCTTATTACACAGTTTCAGAAAAGGTTAAGTAGGGGGATTTATTGAGGTCCGTCTGGTCGTTTAGGAGAATCTGTTTTTTATTGTATCTGTTAATTTCGAGGGCTTCTAGGTAGTTCAACATGAGGTTTTTTTCTAGGTGTAAGATTTTGAAGTTATTGTCAAAATCATGTCCTGTCTCCAAAAGATGGTCAGCATATGTTGAATTTCCATTTTTTCCAAGATATGCTTTTTCGTGTTCACGTATCCTAGTGCCGAAAGATCTACCTGTCCGATCCACATATACAGATGGGCAAGTACCACAGCTTAACCTATAGACTCCAAACTATTTGTTTTTATGGAACAAATCTTTATTATTTTTTATTAAATTTCCTAACGTGTTTCTTGTTTTGAATGAAATGTTGCAGTTACTCTTTTTCTTTAAATATCTTGCTATTTTTTTGTTATGTACTTTAAAGAAATATATTTTGCATCAATAGCTATTGTTGGATATACAAGCGTTATTGACATTCGTTTCAATAATTTATTTATAATGAACGGAATGAAACCATTGTTAAATGCAATCTGTTTTATTATATTCAGTTCTCTATCAAAATTCTCTTGTATCAGAGGTATGTTGTTTAATCTAAATATCATGCTATTATAAGCTGCTAGTTTTTGAGAATGTGGGTGATTAGAATATGAGTGGATCGTATTATCTGTATGAGTGGGTTTTCGTGAAAATTGAAAAGTCATGTTTATTGTTAATTTTTGAAATTTTTAAATCAAGAAAATTGATGCTGTTATTTTGTTCTATTTCATTGGTGAATTTTTTTGTCCGAGATAATGTATTTATAAATTCTAAAAACATCGCAAGCTGTCTACTGGTACCGGTGAACAAAGAGAAAATGTCATCCACGTAACGATACTAATAAATGAAATATTTAAAGAAGGGGCTCTCTTGGATTTTGGTCCATAAATATTTCGGATAATATCGGACTAATTGGGTTTCCCATGTTGTCATGAAGAAACAATTTTTGTGAAATTAAATAAATTAGCGGAAATTAAGTTGTTTTACTTTAATCCTCGAGATGTATTTCCGACAAGTAGAGACCGATACAATTAAACATATAAGAAACTTATTTCTGTTCAGTCATAAGACGCTACTTCCAAAGGTCAACAACTCACAGGACTTCTAGGAGTGGAGATAAGGAAAGAAATTCATTCAAATGAAGTTGGAAATATTGAGACATTTGGAATATATTCATCAGAGGAAATTACGGACTTATCCAATGTTCCCAGCTATACAAAAAAGTCATATATACCACAGAGGTTTATGATAGAATGGGCGATGATTTTCCCTTCTATACAAATCAAATTAAGTAGTATTTATTCTCTAGAAAATACTGATTACTTCTTATTAATTCATTTTCTTACTTGAAAGATAGAAAATAATGATACACTGTTCAACTATTGAAGTATTTCATCAGTTACTATTTAGTAGTTGATCGTGCTAAGAATGAGCTTTAAGAAATGACTATATTTTACTGACCGAGCAGTTTAGGAAATAGCATCGTTGGTTCCTTTTTCCTTCTTGACAACTCGACAAGTGAATCTTATCCCGATCTGATTCAAGATCGCATCTACCCATGCATTGTGTAGATTGATCGGATAGAGCACTTATTTTTCCAACAAAATGTTGTTCCGCCATAATATGCATCTCCAGTAAGTGACAGTAAGTGAATAATCATTTTTCCTAGAATTGGATTGAATGGAGAGATCCTAATGATTGGCCTAAAAGATCTACTGATTTGATATCTCTAGAACTTTTTGTGGGGTAATTTGAAGAGCGTCTTGTTTAAGGCAGTACCTGCTTCTCTAAAGGATCTTCGGCAAATAATAGTGTGAGCATGTATTAACATAACACTCAAAATGTAAAACAAAATGTTGCACAAAGATAAATACTGTTTAGAAATGAGCAGTAGGTGATTTGAATATCTTATTAATTGAAATTTGTTCAGAAACTCAACCACTGGTGCACTTTACCCATCAATTCCAATGGTTTTTTCCAACAAAACTGCCGCTTATATTTGTGGATAATTCTATAAGTCTATAAAATGAAACATTGTTGCTAAAATATTTCATTAATTTAATTGTTAAAAGTTTTTAAGAAATTTTTTAGATAAAATTTGTATAGGTTTCGGCGAATTAATCCAGCTATTATCTATAATAAAATACCAAACCTATTGAAAATCACCTTGTTTGTTATTTCTTCTACTTCAGTGAAGTCAAATAATTGTTTCATGATTGTCAATTCCAGCCCACCAAAACTTCACCCTCAAAACTCTCAAAAAAAAGCACTCATTCGCTCAGTCATTTCAGTATAGGAATAGTAGAATTGTAAGTTAGGTGCAGCTCATTTTTTTTTAAAGAAATTTGTATGAGAAAATGAAAAACAAGGATGAGTATTATTAGTGTTCATAAATACGTTTATATGGACAAAGACAAACTTTTTTTAATGTCTCGAAAATTTTTTAAATACTTGAGAAAAAATTGAGAGGGTGATTCCTTGTTAAAAATTAGGGTCAGTCTTTCATATGAACTTTATTATTTTGAGCCCCCTACTTAGTAAGAGCCCCCTAAAAAAGGCGCCCGAAAAACAGTTTTTAATTTTTTTCTTTAAAACTAAAAACTGACAATAAATTTAACTGAATTGAAGTTAATCAAAACTAGTCAGTTGTCCTAACAAAATGACATCCGCTCAGTAGATAAATTCTAGTTCGGAAATAGTTCCAGCCTCTACGATTCACGCTATCATGTTGATGATTTTTTTTCTTAAAAACCTCGAATGTTAGCAAGAAATTACAGAAGACCTTATTTGTTAATAATATATCAAGTGATCTTAAATTAATTTTTTTATTGTGAAATAGGAATATGGAAAAAAGTTTCTTGCGAAAGAAGATTTAGGGCTGGCTTTTTCTACCCATTGCAATCATAGAGGAACACCACCAAAAATTTTTTCGAGTGCCTCCTCGCCCGCATAAAATGTCTGCTTAATTTTATTCTTCTCAGTTTTTTTGGTTTTCAAGAAAAAAATTAAAACTCGAAAAAAGTTTTTCGAGTGCCATCTTTAGGGGGTTCAAAAAAATAAACGTTATATGAAAGACCCAACCTGTTTTTTTTTATAAGGAATCACCCCCTTAATGTTTTCGCTACTATTTATGTATATTATATTATATTACTATAAAGATAATGATAGCTCCAGAGTCTATTTCAGTAGGCTTTTTCAAGTTTTTAGATATCTGCGCATCGTTATCCTTGTCACTTCCACAGTAATATTTTACATCTTGCCAGAAATTATTAGTGGTTGAAAACTTGCTTTTAAGGATTACTTTTTTCCTGCTTGATTTTTGAGGAAGTCAAGTTTCACAGTGAGATGTAATAAGCTCGATTTGAATAAAAACTTTTTTTTTGTATTTAAATGTTCTATTATGCACTTTTAGTTTCTTACATTTTTCAACCAAGGTTATTTTTGTATTTGGTAATTCTGATTCTGAAGTATGGGTAGATTAATTCATAAGGAAAACAATCTTATGGTATTTATCATCAACATTGTAGATATTCTGCCAAGGAATAGATCGCAACTCTTGATCGAATTGATGAACGTTCATATCATAGCATTTATTTGTTTTTATATCCAATTTTTTAAATTTTTTTGTGTAATTTGATCTGAAAAAAACTAACTCATGATCTGAGATTTGGGATAACGCAATGTCACATCTCCAAGTCATTAGAAAAAAAAATTCTTGTGAAGCACTCCTCAAATTTGTCTAAAATTCAAACTGTTAGGTTCCGAGTATTTATGGTATTCTTAAATTTTGAGCACGTGTATATCTGCTTAATGATTTTATCCACTACTACTTGTATTATAGTAGGATCAACTATTATTAGATCAAGGTTTGTGCGACATGCATTACTGATAAAAAAATAATTGGATGTGGAAGTTCGAATATCAAAATGTAAGGTTCTATGTTCATAAGGACACATATGTTTATGTTTTCAGTTTTATATCGAATGTTCATCATTGAATAAAAATTGGCATATATTTCTACAAAGAATCCATCCAATATAGCAAAATAACCACATGGCATTCTGAATAGCACTAGAAATAAGCCTTATTGCTCGGTTTTTATGTGAGTTTTTGGGTTCTTCCGAAAATTCCCGAATTTCCATTCAGCTTGTGCAGCATATTGGTAATAAATAATCCCCTTCATCTTCCAAAGAGATTTTGTGGATCCCGTCCTATAAATATGCAAATAGACTGAATTTACCCAATGAAAAAACAATATATTCCAATATGGGAATAATATTGGCTCTTCCGTTCACTGAGTCTATTTCGAGGGTAATTTCCCATATTCGTCCTTGGCCATTAGGTTCCTCATGGAACAGGGGAAGTATGCATCGGTTTTGTTTCGGTAACTTTCTCTGTGAGATGGAACGAACGTGACATGCAAAAATAAGATAATAATGATTCTTACTTTGTGTCTCACAATCAAACATTTGCTTAAATCCAATTATTATGGTTTATTATTAGAAATTTAGACACTAATCCAAATTCAACACCTGACATATTGCTTTGTACTAAAAACATAAAAAATAGAACATTAACAGAACATTAGCCTCACCCCAGATCGGATCACCTCGCAAATCAATTCAAAATAAACAAAGTAAAAAATCCATTAGAGTACCCGCAGGAAGTACAACTGTCATTTGACAAATATTGCATTGAAGATGTTGATAGGATAATGAGCGAGTTGATACATCCAGAAACTGAAATGTTTCCAGAGTATATTTCATATTTTCATAAACCACTATCAAGAATGATAACAGGGCAGACTCCACAAGCAACAAAAAAATTCTTCATCTAATGTCTTCCACCCTATATTATGAGATTGATAAGACAAAAGAAACAACTTCATTCTGAATATCGAACCAACAATAAACCAAGCCTTAAAAGAAGAATTAACAACCTCAACAAAGACATCCACAAGATGATACTCTATTACAGTTCACACAAGTACTAAAAAGCATGCAGAAAAATAGAGGAACAAAAAGGAAAAAGATATTGAAGAACGATTAAGAAATTGTCTAAATATAACAAACAAACTCCTTCAAAAAACATTTCCAGAAATCATTCAAGAAGTCGATCAACCAAGAATTTGATGAAACCCATCGAAAGAAAATAGAACACTGGTATTAAAACAACTTTTCCCAGATCCTGAATACCAGCTAATGACAGAAGATGAATATAACTAGATCCTAAATTATCAAAAAACACGACTTCTGGCTTCGACAATATCTCTATAAAAATACTGACTTTCCGAAAGAATGGAAAAAAGGTATACGAATAACCATTCCAAAAGCAAATTTAAATCACTCTAAAGTAGATAACTATAGACTTATCACACTGCTTTCTGTATTTGGGTCCTTAATACAAGCCAATAACAGAAGATGAATATAACAAGTTCCTAAATCATGGAAAACACGACTACCGGCTTCGACGATATCCCTAAAAAAATACTGAGTTTCCGAAAGAACGGAAAAAAGGTATACTATTAACCATTCCAAAAGCAAATACAGATCACTCTAAAATAGATAACTATAGACCCATTATACTGCTTTCGGTACTGGTAACGAATTTTGATAAAATTCTTGGAGAGAGGATCAAAGAGTCACTAAGAAAATCAATTCTAATATACCAATTCGGATTTAAAAACGAAACTTCCAAAAACCATCATCTAATAATTTTCACAACAAATGTCCAATGTAACCAGAAAAAAAGGGAAAAATCAGCAGTCAGTTTATAGATATAGAAAAAGGTTTCGATAGTAATTGGCATGTAGGACTCATATATAAACTGCACCTACTGCAACATTATGAAAGTGGTCAATCAATTTATGATTGAAAGATTCATTCAAGTCAAAATCAAAAATGAAAGATCATCTCCATTTATACCGCAACAAGATTTCCCACAAGGCTCACCCCTATCGCCATTTCTTAATAATTTATTTTGTTACGACATATATGATAATAGAGACCCAATAACACACTTCATAGATGAACAATCATATATGTTAAGGTTTGCCGACGATACAACACTTATTACACATAGCAACACAACATCTTAATTTGTGGAGAGGCTGCAATAACTTGCAAAAGTGACAGTTGCATGGATGCGACGTTGAAGATTACACCCGAATCAGACAAAATCAAAGCTTATCCTATTGAATCACAAAACCAATACTAATCCTCTGTCTATTAAAATAAACAACATCACAATAAGCCCTACGAACATCTGCAAGTATGGGAAAATTCAAAGACAAGCTCAGCTTCAAAGCACACACAAGATTCCGAAAAACAACAGCCATTACACGAACAAGTCATTTCAGATCAAACTTTATTTTAACATCAATGTGAAGATTGCTTGTTCAATTTATAAGCTGATATGCAGGCTGGAGTACGGACATACAATTTTTCTGAACTATTCTAGATCAACGCTCTATAATTTAGAAGTAGCCGGAAGATCAAGTGTGAGAAAAATTACCAACATTAGACGCCCTTACAACTCGTTGCATAACCCTAAAACCAATTCTTATACGAATCAACATAAATAGAGACAATATTGCCAAGACTACAAGAACTGAGCAAAAAATTTGTCAAGAAGCACACCAACGGGACAATATCGGCCAATATGGTTAATTGCACGATCTTTTTCACAGCATCTCGAATTAATAGTTCCGTTTTATATTATTATATGTACGCAAATTATCTATCCATTTCAATTTCTAAGCAATGCATTTCTAATAAAGATTATTGATTTTTGACACCTGCGAATAGGTAGAAGTCAGATGGGGCCAGATCTGGTGAATATGGGAGGTGTGGAAGCCATTCGAATCATAAATCGTTCAATTTCACCATCGTTTTCTTCGTCTCGTGGATGGGTGCACTATTTTAGTGAAACAGAGGTTTTTTCTTTGTTCTGTCAGGCATTCTCTGCTTGACTGCTTCACCAAGTCGATCCAGTAACGGAATCTAGTAGTTGCTGTTGCTCGTCTGAACGTCGGAAGAAAGCCAATACAGAGACTTGCCTGCTGACTGTTGTCTTCAGATGTTTCAACCATCTTTCACCCTCTCCTCTCCACTCAGTTGATGCTCTCTTCGACTCTGGCGTACAGTGATAAAACCTTGTTTCATTCATCGATATGTACCGGCGCAAAAAGTTTTTTGGTCACGGGTAAACAAGCTTCAAACAGCGCTCCGAATAATCTATTCGTTATTCTTTTGTTGCTCTGAGCTCGAAAGGAAATTCTTACCATTATCTTCTGAAGGTCAGTTTTACCCAAAAACAAAAGTGGCATGGCATTGGCAGCGCCAGCAGTGTGTCAGTCCCGTGATTCAAAGAACCATCTGATATATTGGAAGAGATATTTTTATATACTTTCTCGAAAAGTTCACTAGTGCACTCAATTTTTTCCAGGAGTTATTGTTTTCAGGATATTTGCACAAGTTATCACTTCTAAATGAAACTCCTCATATATTTTTTGACCTCATCATCATCACCATCTTCTAAAGGCTATGCCTTGTCGTTGTTATTTACGTAAAGTGCAGGATCCGCTGCTATACGAAAGGACACTCTATACAAAAGTTTTTATGAAGAATTTTCTGGCTTCTATAATGAGATGTTGGTTTAAGAGTAGGTTCTTTTTTTTTCAAAGGCCTGTTTGGAGAGAGCAATCCTTCGTGTTAAAACAGTGATATTTTTGTCCATTTATTTTTACGCCTTCAGTCTGGGCTTTCATTGTGTTCATAGCTAGTTTAATGAATAGGTTGAACAAATAGGGCGACAGAAAACAACCTTGGCGGACTCCTTTTCATATACAAGATTCTTTGTTAGTTCCATTTACATCAATTAATAAGGTTTGGGTTTTGTATAAGCTTAAAATCAGTTTCCTGTCTCTTCAGTCTAATCCTGTTCGTTTGAGAGATTTAAAAAGAAGCTTCCGATGAAATTTATCAAATACCTTTTCAAGAACTATAAAGATAGCATAAGTTGTTCTATTCATTTAAATTCTTCTATGTAATATTTATCTCAGGGCTAAAATTGCCTCCAGAGTTCCACGTTCTCTCCTGAAACCAAATTGATCTTCGTCGAGTTGTCTTGAAGCCTGTACTTACCTATATTCTAAAGGATTTTAGATGCGTATGAAAAGATGGATATTATTCCACATTTAACACATTTGCATTTCCTTTCTTGTGTTTGATTATTACCTTGCACTTTGTGAACTCAGGTGGTAGACTTCTGCACTTACAACAGTCATAAATAAATTCAAATAATATTTGTTTAGTGCCTTCATCAATATTCTTTCGTAATTCTCCAGGAATTTCATTTATTTCTGTGGCTTTGTTTCCATGAAATCAGAAATCCTCTTTAAGAGAACGGGTTGAGCAGAAAACTGATATTAATTGTGAGAAACATCAAACAAAAATAATAGCGATTCTTCAATTGAATCTACGAATTAATTGTAACAGAGATAACACGAATTCCTGTGCGATTCCTGCCGAAACCGTTACATCTCACGGTCGCAACTGGCGAAGGACAGATCTTAGCTAATTTTCCCAATGGAACCAACAAAAGAACTCCTGAGTTATAGCCGTGTGCACTCCGCTGTTGACCAGCTATAAATCCCTACCTTATTATATGCAGTCGCATAAATTTAACAACTTTGGATGCATCTATCGCGAATGAAATATGGGACAAGTCCCAACTTCCGGTTCTGCTAACCAACTTAATACTGCGGCATCGATAAAATACGCCATAGATGGATGAAATTAATAGTGATTAATAATCTACTAGCGCTGTTTCAGGAAAGTAACTAATCAAAATTGAGAATTATGAGGTTGGCACTAACCGCGCGTTTAGATCGGGGCTTTGCGTGAATTGCATAAGATAATGTGCTTGCTGCAATAGAGATTGCAGACCAAAAGCTTATGTTAGTCTTAGATATACAGGTTGCCCAAAGTTGCAGCATTCTATGAATATGATAAAACAGGGTCATTAATTCGCGCTCTGAATTTGATATCCCTGTTCCAAGAGCTTACATCAAACCGAAGTATCATCCAAGACTTAATGTGTTTCGTTAGAAGTTTGCCGCCATTTAACAATGCATTCATATCATTTAACACTTCACTCCACTCATTTAAGAATACAAAACTTCAGTTATTTCATTGTAATGGATTTATTATATAAAATAATTCTGAAAAGGTTTTGAAAAGATGTTGATTCAAATTTTGATTTGAGATTCCGGTTTAAACTTTGTACTGCTACTGTTTTTGGATTAGGGATAATTCCTAGTTGCTCAATAGATTCTTTATTTTATCGATAAAAGAAACTCAAATCCTGATCTATTACGTCGAAGCACTTTGTTATTCAAATCAAAATACAGGAAACTCATTCAAAAAATATAGTTAAACTCAAACTAAAATCTTACGTAGTCCCATCACTCAGACACTGAAATAAAGTGTCATTTCCGTGTGTGTCTAACTTGAGACAATTTTAATTATGATAATTTTTGCGTATATGTCTAATTAAGTGCAGGTCTAACTTGCAATGGTAGAGTGTTAATTGCGGTTAGTAACGTGGACATGTCCAACTTTCTCTCTCTCTTCTTCAGCTATCCACCATCCACTCCTGAATGAAAGCCATACTCTTTCCCATATGTCTATCCCCAGCTAGTCTCATCCAGTTTCTACTTACCATCTCTCTGATATCGTCAACACATCTGCTCTGTAGTCTACCTCTACTTCTTTTGGTTTCACGAGATCTCCATTGGAACGTTCTCATTGTTTACCTGCAGCTGTTCTGCCTGGCTATATGTCCTGCCCATCTCCACTTTCTGACGGCTATTTCCTCCATGACATCCCCGATTCGGGTTTTCTTCCTGATTTCTGATTTTTTCTCTCACAGATATGTTGAGCATAACGCGTTCCATTGTCCTCTGTGTGCCGTTAGTTTATTCGCACTTTTAACTGTAAGAGCTGTAGTCTCCATTCCGTATGTGGCAACAGTTAATATACACGAGTTATGTATTCTTCGCTCAAGTTATATTGGGATATCCGGATTTTTTAGAATATGTGCGAGTTTTCCAAAAGCTGCCCAAGTTAGCGATATTCTTCTTGTGACTTCTGCTCCTTGATTTTATTTTCTTGAGTTAATAAAGTGCCCCAAATAAACATATTGAGAAACGCTTTCTAACTGTTGTTGAACAATCCTGATGGCGATGTTTGCCTCGCTCATACTTTTGGTCTTCTAGATGTTCATCTTCAGACCAACTTGTTTTGTGGCATGATTTAATTAATTTATAATAATAATAATAATCTTTATTCTGTTAATCAACTTACAGTCATGTCAACCAATTCATCAACATTACTGGAAAACAGGACAGCGTCCTCAGTGAATCGGAGTTGGTTGAGAAATGAGCCGTCAACTTTAATGCCTTTCGTTTACCAAGATAGTTTCTTGAATACATCTTCATCAGATTCCAGATCATGTCCAATTAATTAGCAAAAATTGCGTGTATTAATTTGCGTATTGCGTATATTATAACTAACTTAAAATTGCGTATGCACTCAAAAAGTTGTTAAACTAGGTGCCATGAATATCCGAACCTGGTTGCTATCCCTATATAAAAATATTAACCAGGCAAACTTTTCACAACACAGGCATACATTCATTTTGGTACAAAATGTTCGAGTTTTCCCTTCCTTTTTTAATGGTTTATCTGATTCCTAGTTGAACAGTCAAGGCTAGAAAATCATCAGGATAACTACAGGATGTCATTTAATTCCTCACCACCATAAAGTAATCAATAATTGTCATTAATAAATTGCTGCTGTTGGTTTTTCAAATTACTAGAACCAACGAATGATTCAAATGCTAAATTAATCGTGGCACGAACACAGCTTTTACAGGTTTAAATAAATAAACTCAAGTATGTCGTGTTTCACTTTATTTTAATGTGACAACTTCGGTTCACATAGGTACTTCATTAGGCTACACTGTATTCTTAAGATTTATATCTGTACAACAGAAGGTCCAGGAATCTTAATAAAATATTCAGAGTATGCTAGTGAGATTGTAGATCTACCCGCCGGTAGATCAATGCATCGGTAGATCTATGAAACCGGTAGATAGACATAGCAGATAAGGAAAAGTTAAATTTTGTATAATCATATTAGAAAATCTTCTCCAGATGCTAATAACATGGTTAAAACAAGCATTATTTCCAATGAAGAAAAGTTCAATTCTACATTATAGTTTTAGGTAATTTTTCCTGTGTGACAATATCCAATGTTGAGTGAAGAAAACACTTCTCAGAAAGTCTTCCCCAGGTGACAATAACATCCTTAACACAAGCATTATTTACAATAAGGAAAAGTTGAATTCTACATAATCGTTTTGGGTTATTTTTCCCATTTGACAATATCCAATGTTGTGTGAAGAAAACATTTCTTAGCAAATATTCAAACCTGTATTATATCGTAGCCAAACATCGACATAACAAATCTTGAACATTCTATACATTATAATATTCTGATAATAAATAATAAGGGATAAACAACATTTTGGTCAAATATATACCGTTTTGGTCTATAATTTATTGCCATTTTAAAGATGGCTTCATAATGCCTCTCTCATAGAAGTCTATTGGCGAAAAATTCTAATAATCAATATTCACTCTTGATGCCAATTTCTTGTCACTCAAGAAGTTTTGCAATGCGACAAAAAGATGGTAATCGCGTGGTACCAGGTCCGGACTATATGGTGGATGCATTAAAACTTCCCAATCAAGCTTCCGCAGTTTCTGGCGAATCACTACAGACTACAGTGTGTGGCCTGGCGTTTTATTGAAGATATGCGGCTGCACTGAAGCCGTCAAAAATTTATCATTTTTTAGAGCTTTTTTTAAATATACCCGTCTCGGAATTCTTTTAATCATTAAAATGGAGCACAATATCGACTTTCCTCTATCTGTTTCTACCTAATTCATTGTTAGAATAAAAACCTTTACCGAAACAAAATTTCTCTTTTTCCATCTTTACTGTTGCCATTCAGATAACGGTTGCGTGAAGAATATTATTTTAGTAGAGTATTTAGATTAGTCTGTGATTCTATCCCGACTATGTCAAAATCTTCCTCATACGGGTAGATGAATATTACTTACTATGAATAATACCTAACCAAAACTCGTCCATTTAGATGTTCTGCACGTTATCAGTAGATCTAGACAAATGCTCTTTCGATACAAGGAAGAAGTCGAGGAAGTAAATAGACTACTAAGTTTTCCTAGCTACGCCCATTCTCAAAGAATTATTCAGATGTTACTCTACAATTCCTACCTGTTTCTCCTTTCCTGGATAGGAATAATGCCGATCAACAAACATTCGTTACAATTTCTTACAATCGTCCACGTTTTACTGAATTCCATTTACATGATTTAACTACAGTTAAAATGACGCTCATCTGTCGAACTGCAGGACTCGAAGATAAGGACGTCTAGAGTCGGTATTAAAGAATAAATAATTCCTTTCCTTTCGTTCGTATCCAATTTACTTTACGATGGAACTTATTGGGGGCAGGACATTCGTGAGATGCTTAATATTTATGGATCAACGGAATTTATCTGCTTTGAATTCGCGAATAGGTTCGATTATGGAGTTGCCTTTGTTGAATTTCCTCTTCGATGGGATTTAGGTATCATAATATACATTTTTCGTTTTCACGATTTGAAGCGGGGACAATTCTGTTTTGCTGATTTGGTGATGACTTAAGGTAATCAAATTTTTTTATTTTAGATTAATTTTAGCATTTATATCGTACCGTGGTTACTTCACCACCGTATTTTGTTTATTGTTCCAGTTTTCTGAAATACCAAACAAAAGCGAATTAATTAATCGCAGTGATTAATTACATTAGGTTGTTGAGGACTGAATTGAAGTGCTGTGACAGTATTTTTTAATGTAATTATCGCGATGATGGACTAGCTCTGTTTACCTAAAAACACTTATACTAACAACAAAATATAAACCAAGCTAATAGTTGTGATTATCACACTATGAATAAAAGTATTGAATTTGCCAATACTTTGGCAATCGACAATATGTGAATTACTATGTTGATAATAAAAATGGCGATAATTCTTGACCAGTATATTGACTAAAATGGTTACTGCAAGAATAATAATAAATGCCATAATCTTGGGTCAGCACAGTGGCCACAAGCTACAAGGGTGGTTATTCCAAGAATAATAATAAATGGGATAATTCTTGGCCAGTGCAGTGACTAGAATTGGCTGAAATGATTACTGCAAGAATAATGTTGAATGCAATAATCTTGGGTCAGCACAGTGGCCACAAGCTACAAGGGTGGTTATTACAAGAATAATAATAAAAGCGATCATTCTTGAACCAGTGCATTGGTCGCAAAAGACAAAGGTGATTATTATGAGAAAGAAACTATGAATTTATATGTGTTACAGGGTATTTAAAAAACTATGAATGTATACATCTGAATACATTTCTTCAAACAAAAATGAATTGAAATTAATCGTAAATGCTATTTGTGGGTTGACTAAATGTGTGAAATGAATTTTCTGATTACTTACAGAAGGAATTTTAAGATGAGCTTCAAATAGAAAAAGGAACAATGAGCTTTTTTATATTTGTCTCCTTTTAATCTTAGGACTCACATGTAAACATGTTGATACATTCCGTAAGAGGAAAAAATAGAGTAATACAATTGAATTGCGGAAAATTCACAGGGCGCGATTCAGATTATTACCAAGCACAATCTACTTGTCCAGTCAAACTGATGGAATATAAATTTGGAAAAATATTGTATATATACCTCAGAGAACCTCAAAAATTACAGATACAGTATGAGACCGAATACAAGTTATATGTTACCTATTTTATGTGTCGTATATGGGAAACCATATGAGACTACCATACTCCAATCTGCTGATAACTAGTGCTAAGTTAAGATTTTTCAGTACCTCCAGGTCACCTAATTCCTTTGGTGACAGTCTTCGAGCTGAAGACAAAACCCAGCATTTTACAAGCGGATGGGGTATGAAACTCAACTCAGCGTCAAACAAAATGCCAAGATCACGCATTTGATTCATGAGTTAGGAAGTGGTCACCAATGAAGTACACGCCAACCAAGGGTTGCAATCTTTTTGTGAAAGTCATGTTTAGGCACTTTTCCAGATTTAACGTTAGTTCATTTCTCAAACACCAATCCCAGACGAATTGCAAACTGAACTGAAGAAGCCCTAAATCATCTACTACGTATCCTCAAGAACAGCTTCAAATCATCAGCATATGCTAAGCCCGTACACCCCAGAGAATTCAACAGATCGTTCATGAACACTACAAACAGTAATATACCAAGATTAGATCCCTGCGGAACTCCAGCTTCTAAAACATATTCAAACGTCTCAAAACCATTAGAAAATACATAACTGGTTCTATCATTCAAATAGGAACTAATCAATTTTAAGTAAGCAGGAAAAAACCCGAATGAAGAGAGTTTGCTCAACAGAATCTAATGATCGAAAAACCGAATGCTCTTGAAAAATCGGTATAAATCACGTCAACTTAACCACCATCATCCAAGGACTTCGATTTAAACTGTGATAGATAGCTAAATTGGTGATTGTCGATCTACCCTGCATAAAACCATGCTGACCTGCAGACAAGTGGGGGCGAACACCATTAGATATACTTCTATAATCTCATAGATTTTCGCGAAATTGGAGAGTGTAGAGATGGGTCTAGAGTATTTAATTTTGGACTTGTTACCCTCCTTAAAGTCAGGGACAACACGAGCTTTTTTCCACAGACTTGGAAATGTAGAGGTTTGTAAACTCTCCACTATAGTACGATGAATAGTATTGGCCAGAGAAGAACTGCACTTTCTAACAAAAACACAACTATATTAGGTTATAGAATCTTGCTGACAATTTATGAGTGGGAAAATATTTCTGGATGGCAAAAACAAGAATGTCTGTGGTTTAAAATGATTTTCATGCATTTATAAAACATTACATTTAAACCTCAGCCAAACATCATCATTCCTGTTTTTTCTGTTATGGTTATCGTTCGAACATCAATTAGAATCAACACATTAAAACATCCAAAGTGCCTACTAAAAACTGATCATGTTAATCATGCCACCATTAACCACAATCCTGGAAAGTGGGCGCTCTTCTATCTATGAATATTTATAATAATAAAGCTCGAAAACATAAGAATCATATTTTCCCCATAATCCGTAAAACTTAAAGCCAATATATAAGCATTTTATATAGAATCCCATTTTATCTTTATCCCATGAATGATGCCTATCATAATCCTCATATATGCAAGTAAACCCCGCTCTAGGTGTGACATAGACATTATTCGAACTCCAATTTTCCCGGGAAGAACAGCACGTAAGAGGTATTTCGCGATCCTCCCCTACAGCTATGGTAATATTATGGAAATGGATTCCAGCTAAACCCCATTTTCTTTCATATAACCAGATTATCGTGATGCTAAAAGTTGCCAAACAACTTGCGCCGATAATAAAGTAGAAAGTCTTCGCTTATTTTCGCGAAATGTGCCTCCGCCCCTTGAGAAGCACGGTCGCTTTCTTTTACATATCTGACATTACTTATCCGTCATTATGCTGGAAGTGATACAGGAGCTCGTAACGGAGAGACATGCACTTTATGGGACGTTTCGTCTAATGGGATGGCAGGATTTGTATTGTTCTCTCCTAACCGTTATTGAGACCGTGGATGCTAAACGCGAAATGTGTAAAAGGGGCTTAACGGTGTGTTGAGAATTGATTAAACGAGGAATGGGGAAAATTCCAATACGTTTGTCATTATAAAGTTTACTTCTAAATTGATTCAGAGCGTGACTGTTGGCGATTTTGGTTAGGGTAAAAATGAAGGCAAATCAGCTCGTTTTTCTTCATTAATGAAGTGTAAATATAAAATAACAAAGCTTATATACTGACGTCATGACCTCCAAGGCGTTCGTGCACCGATGTATTAAATTCAAATATAGAATACTATACAACCTTCAACCAAATTATCAATAAAAAAATTTAATATAATTGAAAAACACCTTTTTGGCTTGAAATCCTCCTCAGCGCCTGGGCCAGATGGAATATCCGCGTTTCAATTGAGGAGGTGTTTAGAAGCGCTTGCAATGCACTTGTCTATTTTATTTCGTCGATCGTTTTCTTCTTCTGAGCTGCCATCAGCTTGACTGTCTGCCTCTATTACGCCTGTGTTCAAGAAGGGTGACAAGCTTGATCCTAAAAATTGCACGCCTATTAGATTGACGTCATCTACTTGCAAAGTAACGGAGAGAGTTATATGTGGCCTTCTTAACCTTTGCATTCACTAACAAAATTCTGCCTGAACAACAGCATGGTTTCTTACCTGGACGCTCCATTTTAACGAAATCTACTCCCTTGTATAAATGATTGAACTAAAGCTTGGCACTTTGACAAACTGGTGGATCTCATCTATCGGGTGTTTTTTTAAGAAGGATAGAACTTCAAATTGAAATAAAATAAATTTAAATTAAGATTGAAGCGAATTTTTTTTTTATTTGAAAGATAATTTTATGATATTTGTTTTAAAAACAATTTCCGGTATATGTCCACCACGACTTGCTCTAAGGAACTGCATTCGACCAGATTAATTTTGGACCACTTCTTCGATTAATTCAGGCCTTATTTCATCAATAACACGAGTTATGTTGACTTCCAAAGCGTCTATTGTTTCTAAAAGCATAAACCAATGACTTGACATAACCCCAAAGAAAATAATCCAGTGGAGTTATGTCAAATGATCTTGGAAGCCAATTAATTAGACCATTTCTCGAAATAATGTTTTCGCCAAATCTTTCTTTCAATTAATCAATTGTTACGGTAGCAGCATGGAGTGTAGCACCATATTGTTGGAACCAAAACACTTCTGGGTAGATACCATTCAAATTTTGAAACGAATAATCATTGATCATCGCTCTGTAACGAGCACCATTTACTGTGACATTAGCTCCACCATCGTTTTTAAAGAAATATGGACCGATGATGCCTTCAGCGTGTAAAGCACACCACACAGTGCATTTTTCAGGATGCAATGGAACCTGCAGAACTTCTTGAGGATTGTTTTCACTCCATATACGTCAATTTTGATTGTTTACATAGCCGTTCAACCAGAAATGAGCTTCATCAGTAAACACAATTTTATGATAAGAAAGTGGATCAACTTCAAGCTTTTCTAGGGCCTAATCAGCAAACAAACGACGCTCATTATGGTCAAGTGGCTTTAGTTCTTGAACCTGTTTGATCTTGTATGGTTGTAGACCAAGATCTTTATGCAAAATTTTCCATGTGGTGGATGCACAGAGTCCAACTTGTTGTGAACGTCGACGAATAGACAAATCTGGGTCATCATTAACACTTACAGCAGCGATATTTTCTTCGGTACTTACAGTTCTTTGTCTTGTAGTTGCTGTTGCATCGAGTAGAAAAAATGTTGTCCGAAGTCTATCGATAGTTCGACGAATAAGCTGCTCTGATGGACGATTATGTAAACCATAAATTTCACGAAGTGCTCTATAAGTTTGGCGAATAGAACACTGATTTCGAAACTGAATTTCAACAATTTGTGAACGCTGTTGCGGCGTTAGTCTTTCTATTATAATTTGTCAATACTCACTGAACAGAAATGTAAAAACCACATGGCTTCTTCCTTCTGTCAAATCACAGTTATCCCTATCGAAAGTTATATTACTCTAAAAAAACACCCGATACTTGGACTTTGCAAAGGCGTTCGATCTGTTTCCCATCGTCGACTCCTTGATAAGCTGGAACACCTGGGTATTAGGGGTGATTGATGCCCAAGTAACCAGCGGTATACCTCAAGGTACGGTCATCGGCCCCATTTTTCTCAACTTTTGTACATCAGATTTTCCTTCTTATATAAAATCCAGCTGTGCATTATTCGCCGACATCAACCGTTATAATTTTCCTCCTCTGTGCGCTAAGATTCAACAAGATGACCTAAATACATTGAGTCGATGGTGCCAAGAATGGATGTTGCCCCTTGATGTCGATAAATGCTGCGTGCTTCGCATAGGCAATGAAAACCCCAAAATCAATTATTTCATTGAAAAGAGATTGCTGAAAAGAGTTGACAAGCACTGTGATTTAAGAGTAACAGTTACCTCAAATTTATCATGGCCCTGCCATATTGCAAATAAATGTAGTAGAGTTGTGCAGTGTAAAGAGCAAAACAGAGTTGTGGAAAATAGGGAATGATATAAGTAAATCTAAATTAAAAATTGCAAAAATTGATTCAATACAGTCCGATAATGGTATTATCTTGACCGACTCTTTCAAAATGGCCAGTGAATTCAACAAAGTATTTTCAAATCTAGGAAAGAAATTAACGAGTAAGGTGAAACTAAATCCTACATACTCACCCAAAAAAAACGAAATCTGAATTAATTTGTTTTGTTTCCTACTAACTGTGAAGAATTAAACTGTGTAATAAAAAAACTAAAAAGTCGAAAATCATCAGGTGCAAATAATATAACTACGGAAACACTCGAAGAGGTCTCACGCGAAATTGTGGCTCCTCTCGAATATTTGTTTAACAGGTTTATGGAGAAGGGGATATGGCCGACCCAACTGAAAAAATCCATTGTATTTCTATTTTTAAGGGGGGCAACCTTCTAGTTGAGAATTATAGACCGATATCCTTGATAACACACCTAGATAAGTTATTTGAAAAATTAATTCATTCATGACTAACAACATACTTAAAGAAATATTCTTTTCTCTCAAAAAATCAATACGGTTTTCGAGCAACTACCTCAACAGAAGATGCGATCCTTGCTTTGCTAACAAAAGTGGACTCTTCTCTCAAGTCCTCAAAGGTCTGTTTGTGTAGGTTTCTGGATCTAACCAAGGCGTTTGAGACGGTGAGTCATTTGTTCTTGCTGGACTCTTTGGAAGACATAGGGTAAGAGGTACACCACTGGATCTATTCAGTAGTTATTTGTCAGATAGGGTTCAGAATGTTAGAATTAACGGAGTAACAAGCGGTTCTGAAGTAGTGGAGTACGGTGTTCCCCAAGGTACGGTATTAGGACCTGTACTCTTCAACATATATATATTGATACGCTGTTCAACTTGGATATTGTAGGAGACATTGTTGGATTCACTGACGATACCGTGATTGTCAGGCGGAAGATTGGTATGAATTAAAAACAATAGCTGAAAATGATTTTAAGATCATAAAAACTTGGATGGATTACAAGCATTCAACTATACATTCGAAAAAAGTATTTGCCAATAAGCTTAAATTCGAAGAAACGCACGTCTTTTGACCTCGAAATCTCGAGTATAGGGAAAAATTATATAATTGAAGGTGTAACTAAGATTAAGTATAGAGGTGTCATGGTGAACTCAAATCTTAAATGGTCAGAACATATAAAGAACTTTACCAGTAAATTACACTTTTTGTCATACAAGTTTGGGTTTCTTACCAGGTACAACCTACAGTTGAAAACACTGTACTTCGCTCTCGTAGAGAGTCATTTCCTATATGCTATAACTTGTTGGGGAGCATACCGAGTCACTGGAAATTCTGCAGAAGAGAATCTTAAAATTGATATTCAATAAAGCTAAGCGTCGCTTTGTTCCAGGAAGCGAGAGTGTTGGAATTAAGACAACTCTACTACTTACAAGCTGCAATTAGATACCACCCGACGAGAGTCACTGGTATCGTAGGAAAATATGTGACTCGTGCAAGAAAGGGCCCATGATAGGGCTCCTGTTTATGCTGACGAGCCTTACACAAAAGGGTTACCCTTTCCTTGCGCCAACTATATATAACACGATTCCAAAATCGATAAAAATGCTCAGAAATATATGTGATTTTAAAAGAGAAATAAAAAGATTTATATTGTCAGTACCCAGAGAGAGATTTCACGATAGAAACTAGGCGTTTTACATTGTAAAATGTTTGGGTACACCCGTTCTCATATCTGATATGCGTGTTTCAGTTCCTTCGTTATTTTCAACGTAATTTTCAGGATTTCCTCTTAAAGTTTAGTAATGTATAAGTATGTTTAAATTCACTATCAAATAAATTATTTTGTTTGTGTTAAATTGCAAAATTGTATAGCAAATAGCTCAAAACAAGTGTATATTCACCTCCGGAGCTTTTGATGCTTCATTCCTGGCTCTATTAGAAACTTTATATCTATATAAAAAAGTCATATGTAT
Source organism: Megalocaria dilatata (assembly GCA_034642435.1). NCBI lineage: Eukaryota > Metazoa > Arthropoda > Insecta > Coleoptera > Coccinellidae > Megalocaria > Megalocaria dilatata. The sequence goes on along the minus strand of CM067856.1, from coordinate 39,566,199 downwards.
ATGTTGTAGAAATATAGATATTATCATTATTATTATTATTATTATTATAATATTTTAAGCAGAACATATTCTGCATTATTTGAGTTTCAAACTATTATACAGATTTAAGTTTGCAGTGTCCTGATTCGAAGAACTTTCTGTTACCCTACCTCACACCTGTTATTAATTATATTTGATGAAGAATATCAGCCAATGTAATTCATTTGGATATAAATGCTAATTATAGGCATCACGGCGTTCTGAGATATGTCTCCAGCATAAGGAACGTTTTTTAACGTTAGTAATGCCAAAAAAAATCGGGAATATAGTTCATTGGTTGAATTAACTTGCTGGGGTATGCTGTATATCTATATTTACGTGCATTAGTGTTTGATAAGACATTTGTGTTGTTAGTGTGGCTTAGTTGTATTTGTTGGACATAACCTCACACTGCGGCTTATGTCCCAGCGATCAACAAAACCCATTCTGTCTTACTTGAATTTTGAACTGTTATTATTATTATTTTTTATGACGAGCGGGCGTCTATCCGCCCTACCATTGCGTCCGCACGGACTATTGTGGTTCGCCCCTAATTTATATCTCCCCGACGAATTCCAGTTTTCGGATAAAATAGATAATCTTGTTTCAGACCTGCAAGTACAGAAACCCATTCTGGCTTCATGCCAAACTTCATCTAGGTGTGCATTCCAACTGAGAGTTCTGTCCAGGACTATTCCCAGGTATTTTGCCTCAATTGAGAATTTCACCAGGAATAGTCGGTGGCTCTAAACCATTCAACTGCCGTTTTAAGTGAATGGTACTATAACTACCTTTTGTGGGTTAAGAGACTTGTCTTCTCTTATACACCATTTGTCAATAGTGTTCAGTATCTCTTGAAGGACGGCCGATATCGTCACCTCCGATTTACCTTTCACTATGATTGCCAGGTCATCAGCAAATGCTTGAACGTCGACTCCTCACAGCGAAATGATCGCTAGCAGGACATCAACGAGAAGGGTCCACAGTAAGAATGAGTGAATACCTCCCTGTGGAGAGCCCTCCGCAGCCTTAAACTCGAAGACCTCATCTTGGTACGAGATCGTTATTATTCTGCCGCATAGCATTGCCAAATCAGCGGCTCGATTTCTCTTGCAGAGATTTTTTGAACTGTTATACAGATGTATAATATCGTGAGATCTCAACGTGTGTATACACCTTTAACTCCCTTACATTTAATCGGTTCAACGTACATTTATCCGAATACAATATCTTCTTCTAGTTGAGATTATGCTACGCAGATGATTAACATTGCTGATAGAAAATATAATTATAGTTTTCGTACGAGATGGTCTGAAATAGTTTAATTTAATTGTGGAATAGGGGTGATTTTTACGGAATAAATTGAAGAGACATGAGAACTTGCCGCCTGAGCAAGTATCTTCTGCGATCGATAGCATTTTTCCTGCACACGCTGATTTGCAATCAAAATTGAATTGCGAAAAAATTCCCGCGTACAATACAGGCGTGAATATGTGGATATCTGGAGAGTTTATCTTGATTGGATAAATAAATGGTTGGACCAGTTCGGTAGGGTATCTGTGAATTTCATCATTATGGGATGGGTATTTTTTTCACTCAGTCTAATGGACGACCTGCTACGTGGATGAAATTAATCCAAGATAATATTAAATATAATCGAATAAATATAAATTGAAAATAGCTTTCAAGGATTTTTTTCAAATATTTCCGACATTAACTGAATCAATTCTCCGAAACATCTGAAATTTAATCTAAAAGATCTTTATGTAGCAACCAAAGAGCTTCCGACTGATGAAAAAATTTGTAAGAATTTCAAATGCTTTTTCTGGAGAAAGTGCCTAAAATTTTTCAAAAAAGGAAATGAAAAAGAACTCTTCAATTTTATTGGATTCAATTTGAAAGAAAATTTTAAGAGATTGTTCAGACTGAATTTGTAAAAGTTGATCCAGTTAATATCTGTTGAGTTATCTGTTTTGTGCTCCCGAAAGTAAACGTAAATGAAACACTCTTTCATTTAGAATATCGATCAAATTTCCTTTTCAGTATAATGCTTGGACCTTACCATTATGTGTGCAATACAACATCATTTAAATGTCGTACGCCTGATCTCTTACAGGACTAGACCCTTGTGAGGTAATTTTCGATGACTCGCCGGCACATTTCGAGCAATATCTCGCCAATAACTTGACGAATGTTGGTTTTCAGATCGTCAATAGTCTGAAGATTACCGGTATGAAAACGATCCTTTGCAAAACTCAACAAAAAATCCAAAGGCGATAAATCACAAGAACTTGGTTGTCAATTCACATCACCGAAATGAGAAATTATGCTTCCTGGGAATTTTTTTTGCAATAAAACCAACACGGATCATGTTTTGTGACTTGTTGCACCATCTTGCTTGAACCACATCTCTTCCAATTCCATATCATTGATTTCAGGCCGAAAAAAATCGTTAATCGTTGGCTTTAGCGATGAGAATTGACGCTTCGAGTGAAACCTTCTTCATTTTTAAAGAAGTATGGGCCAATCACTCCACTAGACCAAATTGCACAGCAAATAGTGACTTTTTGTGGATTTAAAGGTCTCTCAGCAGTTACATAAGGTTTTTCACTGGCCCAGTTCCAAAATTTTGCTTATTTACATAGCCACCAAGTGAAATATATGCTGAAAAAATTCGATACGAAAAATCGTCATCCAAACGTTGTTCTTCAAGCACTTCATCGGCATATGTTCTACGCATTCTATGGTCAGCTGGCTTGAGTTCTTGTGTCAACTGAACCTTATGAGGATGGAGATGCAAATCCAGATGCAAAATACGTCAAAGCGTGCCGTAAGAAAGGCCCAAATGTTGTGCGCACCGATGAATTGATAAATTTGCTCAGTTAGCTGAACAGGATATTTGGTGAATAAAGGTATGTTAATATAAATTTTTTCATTGGATCTTTTGTGTTAATGCGGTAAAGGTAACAATTCAACCAGCTCGTTTGCTTTAGTGGGAGAGGTATATTCAACCCGGCCTAAGTGACTAAGCAGGGGCGATATTCATTGTCTAACTGCTTTTGACTAATGCCGAATCAAGATCTCCACGACAAACTGACAGCATTTTAGGAAACTGCCTTGGCGACCCACCTTCTTCATGAAATGACGTCACTGTAATATGGAAAAGTCCGAAGATGCTCGGGAAACTATACCTGCCAAGTGAACGTCGACAATATCTGGTTTATTTTCGAAGAAATCGAACACTAAGTGTTTTCATTCAAAAATTATCATTTTTACTTCCATCCGACCACCCAGACGGCTGATCCCCACGAAATTTGGCATAAATCTTCGTGCGTTTTATAATTTATAAATACCAAATTTGATTTCGTTGGGATCAGTAATTCAGAAACCATTAGGAAATGTTTCAAATTTACATAACTGCAAAACCATGGAACCGATTTTGTACATCAACGAATCCTACTAAGATATGAAGACTCCAAACCTACTCTGAAGGTTTCAAGTCGCCAGCTTTTTCCGTTCGAAAGGTAGAGTGTTTACGAATGGAGAGGTGAGGCTTAGTGTTGACTTCGGATTCTTCATCAGTGAATCCAAGCTTAGCCATTTGAGACCATTTTCTGATCAATACTCGATAATTCCAAATATTTGGAAAAAACGATAGCGGACTACACAAACGCGCAATAATATATTAGTAACTGCTTAACCAGACAAGAAGTTTTTTGGAAACAACATGAACCAACGATTCTGAGCATATTTAAAAATGTACACAGGCTACTATGTATCGGGTGTTTTGTTAGAGTGGTAGAACTTTCGATACGGATAACTGTGATTTGACAGAAGGTAGAAGCCATGTTGTTTTGACATTTCTGTTCTTTAAGCATTGACAAATTATCATGGAAAGACTCTAGCCGCAACAACGTTTACAAATTGTTGAAATTTATTTTCAAAATGAGTGCTCTCCATCAGAGCAGGTTATTCGTCGAAATATCGATAGATTTCGGACAACATTTTCACTACTCCTGCAACAAAAACAAGACAATCCAGATTTGTCTTTTCGTCGACGTTCACAACAAGTTGGACTCTGTGCATCCAACACATGGAGAATTTTGCGTAAAGATCTTGGTCTACACCCATACAAGATCCAACTGATTCAAAAACTAAAGCCACTTGACCATAATAAGCCTCGTTTGTTTGCTGCTTGGGCCCTAGAACAGCTTGAAGTTGATCCTTTTTTTAATCGTAAAATTGTGTTTAGTGATGAAGCTCATTTCTGGTTGAATGGCTATGTAAACAAGCAAAATTGCCGTAAATGGAGTGAAAACAATTCCAAGAAGTGCAGGTTCCATTGCATCCTGAAAAATGCACTGTATGCTGGAGGCATCATCGGTCCATATTTCTTTGAAAACGATGCTGGAGTTAACATTACAGTGAATGGTGCTCAATACAGATCGATGATAAATGATTATTTGTTTCAAAATTTGAATGGTATCGACCCAGAAGTATTTTGGTGGAACCAAAATACTGATACAAGATGGTGCTACACCTCATGCTGCTACCGTGACAAATGATTTATTGAAAGAAAGATTTGGCGATAACATTATTTCGAGAAATGGTCCAATTGATGTGTTATTGATAAAATAAAGCCTGAATTACTCAAAAAAGTGACCCAAAATGGTCTGGTCGAATGCGGTTCCTCAGAGCTAGTCGTGGTGGACATATGTCGAAAGTTATTTTTAAAACATAAATGTCATAAAACTATCTTTCAAATAAAAAAAAAATTTTGGCTTCAATCTCAATTTAAATTTGTTTTATTTCAATTTAAAGTTCTATCACTCTAAAAAAAGACCCGATATTTGATTCATTGGAATATTGGATTTCTGATGAATAACCAGAGATCAATTGACATTTCTGATACCACAAAACTGGATTCTTGAGAAAATTATGATTTTTTGGAAAATATTGAAGAATTTGCGTAGTAATTCAAGCAAATATTCTTCTAAATATATCTACTGCATCATATACTTTTATTTTAAACTAAAAAATACCACTAAGGATGCAAATTCGCTGATAATTAATCAACAATCACTCATCCTCAAGCTGAACTAATCCTTCCAGAAAATCAACAAACCTGCACAGAGGCAACAGACAATTCTGGATCGATTTCGAAAAATCGATAATTTTGAAAAATTTTTTTCAAGGAAAAACCAAATCTAAAAGATTTGGGCCGATTTTTTCGAAAATGTGGAGATTTACAGCTTTGTATCAATAGTAGTACTATTGAAGAATAATCTTCGGAAATTTCAATTCCGACAAGATCTTCAAAAACATGTCAAAGGAGTTCAAGATGGGCACGTTGTAATATCAAATAAATTTTTTATTGAAACAAGCATAAGGCATTGTAAGTTAACTTTCAACAAGCAGTGCTGTATCCAAAATTTTTTAGCAACTTTGAAATTATTAAAAATAAACGAGATATTTCAACACTTCATGTCTTGGAGGTAAAAAGAGTTAGGATCCATTTATAGAGTAAATTTGTTCTTATTATCATTAGTACTATCCATCCTATCAATTTTTCACACCTACTCCTGGACACCCTGTATATTTGTTCACTGGATTATAGGTAAAGACTTTTGAAAAAAACAAACTTTTCACCATTTTATTTTCCTACCTTAAACGTTCTAGCATTAGTCATATTAGTATGGATATTTACAGAACTTGGTTGATTACTTCTAAGTTTAGTCCTTGCTGGTGTTGTCCTGGGCAAAATAGGTATACCTGAGTGTTTTGTTGTCGTAGATTTATTCGAACTAGTCCTTGCACTTAACTTCGTTATTTGCTCGGTCACTCCTTTCTTCTGTACGTCAATATGAGGTGCTAACAACTTCAACAGCGTATAAAAATGTGGTAAATACGGATTTTTCTGAGCCTCCGTAGCACTTGAAGATTTAATATTCTTTGATCTCTCTAGGGATGATCTTCGCTTTGTGGACGTAGGTGTTCTTGGAACCCTCTTTGGTATATTGCTGTCTGAGACTCTTATTGCTCTAGCTGTGTTTGGAGTCTCGGGTTTGCACGAATATTCCAAGATCTTCTTAGTATTTGAATCTTCGCTATTTGAAGTTTTTCTTGACTTAGCACATTTTGAATTACTTTGCTGCAAATATCTCGAAGCAATAATAGCAGAGTACTCTTGGCGCTTGTGAAGAGCTGAAGTAGCCGGACGTTTGACTTCCTTTGTTTCAGAGTTCTTCGAAAATTGAACAGAACGAGGACGAGCACTTTTCGTCAGGGACGTATTTTCTTTGACGATATTGGAATATTTAGAAGACACTTGAGGAACCTTCTTAGTCAAAATTGTTTTCGTTTTGCTCGAATTACAGGTTGATGCTGTATGTGGCCTGGATACTCGCTCACTCAACTTATCCTCCTGAAACCTGGCTGTTTGCAATAACCTGAGAGGTGATTCAGTCTTCTGTTTTCCCATATTTCTCATAGCTTGTAAAGACGACGTATCTGAAACGCATCGTGTTAGCAAGTCTGGTGTAAAAGTTTTGACGACGTTTCTGTGGATCAAGATATTTAAAATACCTCCGATAGCACCAAAAGGATTTTTTTCAATTATTTTGAGGAGTTCGTTACATGAAATGCCACACATTGATCCAATGTCATGTATCATCTTGTTATAAATTGCTGTAGAAACTTTTTTTGCAGGATTGGTCCTGATCAAATTCTGTCCATTCTCTGTTATCCAAGGATGTATAATCATCTCTTTTATATCGATTCTCTTCTTAGAATCAGCGTTGAGCAAACGATTCATGAGATTTCGGAATTCCGCAGAAAAAGTCGCAATTGCTTTACGCTGAGTTCCTGATATGCCTTTGTTTATCTGTGCCACCAACAACTTACGACGTTCTTGTGATGAAATACTGGAACTCTTATTGCTCACGAAAGGAAGTTGACCTACAACCATGCCGTAGATAATGATTCCCAAACTCCACAGGTCAACTTCTGGACCGTACACTTTACTGGTGATAAAAAGCTCTGGTGCTGCGTACTCGGGAGAACCACAATGCGTTTTCAAGGGTGCATCTGCTGACCATTCATTGCTCAATCCAAAATCAACGATTTTTATTTGAGTTTGAGTGGAATTTAGCATTACATTCTCCATTTTCAGATCTCTATGTACGATGCCTTTTTGATGCATATACGACAAAGCTGATACGAATTGTTGTGCGAAGTATCTGGCTGTTTTTTCATCTAGTTTTCCAGTGCGTTGAGCTTTAACGTAGGTACACAAATCACCTCCAGTTACTACTTCAGTAATAAGGTAGTACACGTTATCAGATTTTTGTATAGTTTCAAAAAGGGATACTATACAAGGATGTTTAAGTTTAGCCATGATTTTAGCTTCTCGAAACAGATTTCTGACCACATACTCCTCTTTGATGTTATTGAGATCCATAATTTTAACAGCAACTTTGATGCCAAGCATTTCATGATATGCCTCTTCAACTCGGGCAAAGTTTCCTTTTCCAAGAATTTTTCCTGTGAATCTGTAATTTCCTACTGCAGTAAGTTTGCGTTTGGTCATTCCATGAACATTCATTTATACATTTTTATACTTTATCTCACTTAAAAATAGTTTTCAGCAGGCGATTTCAATATTTTTTTATGCGTTTGAAAAAGCTGACATAACGTTCGGCAGAGGAACAGTTTCATGTTTGACGAATGGTCTTCAAAACAATAAGTAAAAAAATTTGATGATACATATTGTCTCAAGTTGTATATACCGAACGAATTTTTGGTACCTTTTGAGTGGAGGTTTTTTTCGAAATGTCAGTTATAAATCATAGGTTTGTCATGTTGACAGTTATTAGTCATTACTCAATTGAATATAGAAGAAAATACATCCAATTTTATGAGGCTATCAAAACGATATTCCGAAGTTTATTAAATAAGTAATAAGTCAATCAAAAAAATATACAAAAGAAACATGCTTGCCCCAAAATTACTTAATACACCTGATATGCAATTACCCTTGGTTTCTCTTAGGCAGTAAGTCTTTTTACCTTCGGTAGGGAGCTAACCTCCCCTCTGCACCTTCCTCCTTTATCCGTGCTTGGGACCAGCAGAAGAAGTATCAGAGCTACTCAATCCACCCGTCGACCACCCCAGATCGAGTTTACTTCCAAAGAAAAGCAATCTCAAACAGACTATAAGGTCTTCAAGAAGAATAGGAAGAAGAAGTTAGGCAGTTATGTTGTTCAAGAAATATTGAAAATTTCTCCTGTCAAACTCCTGCCTCATTACTTAAATTTTCAATTTAATGAAGTAAATAAAAACAACCTGGCTCAAGTTTCACTGTTTATTTCATGTCTGTTGACATATATTTTTCAGGATTTTTACCCATTTTCAAAACTGAAGAGAACTATTTATAATAGTAGGGTAGATAACAGGTAGAATTTTGAAGAGTATAAAAATAAGATGTTGGTTCGGTCTTAATCTTTTACAGAGAGCAATGGTGATAAATTAAATTTAAGGTATTCATTTGTGATTTGTAGCTTTTTTCCATGTGCTAAACAAATTTCCAAACTTTCTAAAAGGGTTGGGAAGCTCGGAGACTTCCTCTGCTGGTTCCATCCCGGATAAAGGAGAAGAGATGTAGTTAAAAAAAAGGAGGACTGTGCTGGACTTGCGCGAATCACCCAGTATATTCAAATTTATGCTCAAAAAGCGCACTATTGAATTCGAAAGTTGACGTGTCCCAGTGTTTTCATAATATTCTAACATAAGGATACAGACAGAGTATTTTATTCCATAAGTGGTTTCCACACTGTATGATTCAACAAATATGAGAAGGAATCAAGTGTTTCACTTCAATCGAGGTCAACATGTATTACTGCCAAGTAAAGACTGGATCAATCAAAAATCGAAAAATCTACGTGCACACTAAATGTCCTTACTCTTTCAAGTAAGTGCTTTCTGGAGAATTTTCGTATTAATTCCGGACCGCAATAAAAGAAGTTACAGCCCCGTTTCTACATTTCTCCTCAAGTCCACTAATTCGCCACAAAGTAATCATATCTTCCAGTCGGCCGGAAATTAATGTCAGAATACTTTTTTCATTATTCCGCCGTGTCAATTCCGAGAAAGAAGCAGCATTCTGAAAGTGACGGAAAAATTCCAATCTATCTCTTTTGTAATTAAGTGGAAATTCAATCTTTTGAATGCAGAAGTGGGGTCTGAAACGGGCAGTAAATTTAGGACGCCGGCTTCGAGGTCCCTGGTGAGATGGAATTTGAACGGGGGACCGCGGAATTCCACAGCTCAATCACACTTTAAACAGTTCTGAACTAGACCCTCAACCGAAAACTGTAGAACAGAACCGGCTTTATAAGGGAAAAAAGTGCAAATTTACTGTTTTTCCTTTGAAATAGGTAACAAAATTTTTCTGATGTACTACTATTTTTCTTGTAGGTGGTTTGTGTGGTTAACTATTGTATCTTTTTTGATCCGATATTTATTTATTCATCAAATGAATAAAGCGCAAATTCCTCCTCGGAGCGGGTACGCATCTTGGCGAAAGAAGAAAGTTTCTCACCAGGATGGTCGATCGCCATTTCACTCTTGGGTCAAAAATGGACAGTGATGTGCCTAAGATCACGTAAGGACACAGTAACAACGCCTAACCGGAACACAACCGATCTCCTTACTTGCACCAGCAACACAGGAGCTTCTGAGGATCTAGAAGTATCAAAATGATATAAAATCAAATAAAACATACAGCATTTCTCAACTGAGGCCAATTAAGGTTTGGAAAAAATACAAAGAAAGAAAATTTTAAAATACACACAAAATCGATCATCATATCAATAATTTATATATGGAAGCCAAGTATAAGCTGAAAACTAATAATATAAAGAATAATAAAAAAACTGTCTAAATAACTAACTAACGAACTAACTAACTGAGTAACTAACTAATCAACTAACTAACTGACTAACTAACTAACGAACTAACTAACTAATTAACTAACTAACTATCTTACTATCACCCACGATCCTCACAAAATGTTTTTTTTGAGTCTTCTAATTAGTTGTTATTTCTAATTATTGTTCTAATTAATGGTTATTTCACACGTGAGTTATCTCACAAGTGAGTTATCTCACATGTGAGTGGTAAATTTAAACTTGATCGTAGAACTGCTGATATGGTTTCTTTAGCGCTCAACGCAGCTCTGCTCACAAAATTTTTGTCTCTGTTTTGAATATTCTAGAGACACGATCCTCATGAAATTTTGTAGGAACATATGTGTTACCTTTATCCCCAAAACAGCAAATTTCAGATGAATCGGATATGTAGTTTGGAGAAAAATATGAAATAAGGGAAAGTTTTAAATGTATATAAGTGCGAAACCATTGGACTCATTTTGCCTATTAACGAAATCAACCAAGATATTCAGGTCTAAAAGTTTCAAGCATCTCATCTCTTTCCGTTCGAAAGTAATAGTGTTTAACGCTGATCCTCTCACGACATTTTTTTTAACCTTCAAATCATATGAACCTCATGAACATGTGCACTATTATTCTCCTTCCAAATGTTGAACTTTAGATGTATCGAAGCTGTGGTGTCGAAAATATTGAGGATTATAAGAAAAATTTTCCAAAGTGAATAACTGCGAACCTATTCAACCGAATTTTTCCATTAACGAACATGAGAGGGACTTTTAGGTAGATAATATGTGTACTATATACAACATGGAAATAAAAATAAATGTATTCTTCTTTCTGTAGATTTCCTCCATGGTTTTTAGAATTCTGTGCATTTTTTGAAAAATCAAAAAATATCGGGTGTTTTTTTAGAGTGATAGAACTTTCGATAGGGAAAACTGTGATTTGACAGGTAAAAGCCATGTATGATTCAGATTTATCTATTCGTCGACGTTCACAACAAGTTGGATTCTGTGCATCCACCACATGGAAAATTTTGCGCAAAGATCTTGGTCTACACCCATACAAGATCCAACTGGTTCAAGAACTAAAGCCACTTGACCATAATAAGCGTCGTTTGTTTGCTGATTGTGCCCTAGAACAGCTTGAAGTTGATCCACTTTTTTATTGTAAAATTGTACTTAGTGATGAAGCTCATTTCTGGTTGAACGGCCATGTGAACAAGCAAAATTGCCGGATATAGAGTGAAAACAATCCTCAAGAAGTTCTGCAGGTTCTATTATATCCTGAAAAATGTATTTTATGGTGTGCTTTACACGCTGGAGGCATTATCGGTCCATAATTCTTTAAAAACGATGCTGGAGCTAATTTTACAGTGCATGGATCGATGATCAATGATTATTTGTTCCAAAATTTGAATGGTATCAACCCAGAAGTGTTCTGGTTCCAACAAGATGGTGCTACACCTCATGCTGCTATCGTAACAATTAATTTATAGAAAGAAAGATTTGGCGATACCATTATTTCGAGAAATGGTCCCATTAATTGGCCTCCAAGATCTTGCGACATAACTCCACTAGATTATTTTTTTGGGGTTATGTCAAGTCATTGGTTTATGCTGATAAACCAGATACAATAGACGCTTTGGAAGCCGACATAACTCCTGTTATTGATGAAATAAGGCCTGAAGTACTCGAAAAAAAGGTCCAAAATTGGTCTGGTCGAATGCTGTTTCTCAGAGCTAGTCGTGGTGAACATTTGCCGGAAATTATTTCTAAAACATAAATGTCATAAAATTATCTTTCAAATGAAAAAAAATTTGGCTCCAATCTTAATTTGAATGTGTTTTATTTCAATTCAAAGTTCTCTCGCTCTAAAAAGAACACCCGATATTAGGAGTATTAATAAGCTCGTGTGGTTTTGTGTCGAAAATTTAAGCTTCATTTTTAAAAATTGTTCATACATTCAAAGTTCGAAGTATTCTCCGTCGCTAACCTATACTTTTACCCATCTTTCTCGCAATTGACAAATCCCATCGCGAAAAAAGGGCCGGCTTTTTAGCCGCTGTCCATGAATCGATGTTCCCAGGACCGTTCCCTGCGGAACGCCACATTTCACAACCTTCCTAGAGGTCCTTTCGCCGTCCAGCATCACAATCTGCCTTCGGTTCTCTAAATAACTTTCCATCAGTTTATGAGATCTTCCTCGAAAATCCACATTTTCCAATGTTGAAAGCAGATCCCGGTGCGAGACGGCGTCAAATGCTTTTAATTGATCCACAAAGATGCACAATGCCGGAACACCCTCATCTAGTACCTCGTAAATTTTTAAAATCAATTTAGCCATTGCATCCTCTGTTGATTTGTTGCTATGAAACCCATACTGTCTACCGAACAGAATCTCATATTATTCCAGAAATTTAATTATTCGAAACTTTAAATTTTCTCAAAGATTTTCCCTATGGTCGAATATACTGAAGTTGGCCTATGATTGTTCAAAAGTGTCCTGTCCCCAGCCTTAAATATAGGGGTTACTTTGGCAACTTTAAGAATTTCGGGGAAAATCCCCTTCGCCATACACTTATTGAAGATGAAAGACAAAATGGCTCAGATATGATGTCACTTACATGTTTCAACAATTTCAAGTCATCTATGCCAGCTGACTTTCCAATCTTGAGATGGTCTATTAGAGATTTTACTTTTCTGCTGATGTATCCACCCGACCAAAGGAGTTAGCCAATGTTCTAGGTCGTGTCGTGATGGGTGGGTTGCTCTATCTTGTGAACCAGTTCCGAACTGATCCTGTAAAATACATAGTATGATCTTCTCACCATGAATATTTGGTAATTGATGATTAGGCATCCATACGTTACCCGACGTTTTTGATTTTCGTAATGGGGTCACTCTTCATCGCCAGTCACAATTCGATGCAAAAACCTCTTTCTTTTAGGGCATTGGAGCAGTTGTTCACACGTGAATAAACGGCGTTCGGCATCTCTTGGCTTCAGTTCATACGGAACCCAATTTTGTACCTTTCGGATATTTACCATTGCTTTCAGATTGCTGGTTAAGTAACTTCAAGTGTTTTTGCGAGTTCCTTTTGCGTTTGTGATGGATCTCCATGGAGTCTTGTCTCTAATTCTTCATCCTCAAACTCTGGTGGCACTTCGACTGCTACTTTTGAATCGGACAAACTACTTTAGACACGTTCGTTCATCTAGAGCATGACATCTATTAAAATATGATGACTTTCGGCAGCCTTTTTCTTCATATTGTTGTAATGAAGTATAATTCTTCGCAAAAACACATCATTCGGTACAAATGTTGACATTTTCAGAGCACACAGAAACTATGTTGTTTACAATTTAGCAAAATAACAGACACTGAAAAGAAAGCCTAATGATGACACTTCAAAATGAATGTGCCAGATGAAACAATGAACTAATAAACTAGTAGCGACATCTGTAATCAGAACCACACGATTTTATATCTACGCCTAATAACAATGCCCTCGTAGAGTTTTGTTAACTTAAAGTATAAACAATGTAGGAAGCAATAGTAACGATACTGTATCATTATACATTTGTTTCGTCATGCTCTGATACTATCAATAAGAACAAGGAACTAGATGATAAAGACCAAATAATAAAGCCTGGTAACGAAAATATTCGTTTTAAAAGTCCGGTCACATATCTTAAGATTAACAAAAACACACGTTCAAGATGATAGTATTCATTCTCAGTTAGACTGATACAACCTCTAATTTCTCTCTACCTTGTCACGAGTTAAGGTTGTAATTTTGTCACAGCTAAGATTAAATTAAATTACATAATAATTGATGTAATTTACATGCTGTCGGAATCGCGACTTAAGCATCATTCATTCCCATGAGAATGATAGATATTTGATGAGGTCGTAGAATAATGTAAAGTTAACTTTCAGACATAATTAGGTATTTTGTGATCGTAAAACGAGTTCTTTATAACTACTTAGTTCTTCATATGAAGAGCGGAGTATTTTGAAGCGCGTTGGGAGGCGGTTTGTTTCGTATAATCACGGTGGTTAATTATAGTTATCAGATAAATAGAGCTTGTTATGACACATTAACCATTTTTCCTGTTTGAATACATGAATTCGAAATGAACCAAAAACATGGAGATGAATGATACATGTCGTGGCTGAGTTGTTGGAATCTGAACGTAAAAGATGTTTTTTGCTACTCTTGGCGCCAACTTGATCTTTGATTCAAATACTGCGTATAATGGCTAATAAAAATAAGAATTTTCTTTTATAATCTTGAGATAAAATAGTCCTCAGTAGTCTCGAGACTACTTTCAGAAATTTATATGAGCCTGAGATGACTCTCGGAGACAAGTCGTTACTGGTCGCTGAGACTGCACATGTTGCAAACGGACAGACTTTTTTAATTTTATTTGAAATAATTCACACAATTTTTATTTTTCACAATTTATTGAGAATCTGACACGTGTTTCGGTCTTTCGACTCAAAAGAGCACAAAAACGAACTAAACTTAAAATAGAAAAAGGTTCTTTTATTACACTTAGGACAGCTGTGTATTTTTATGGCGCATGGAAATAATATCATCCAATAGGGGTGTTGCCGAATAGTATTTGGGAATTTATTAAATTCTCCTTTTTCTCAACGGCTTTTGTGATTGGAAGAATCTCCAAATAGTCCATCAATTCACCCTTATTAACATTATATACTAAAGTGACATCTTTCTCATTAAAAAATGATTATTTTCTATACAATGTTCTGCCAAACCAGTTGATTTCTGGGTTTTCAAAATAGACATTCTATGTTTTCTTATTCTATGTTGTAAACATTGTATAGAAAATAATCATTTTTTTAATGATAAAGATGTTACTTCACTATATAATGTTAATAAGGGTAAATTGATGGACTATTTGGAGATTCTTTCAATCAAAAAAGCCGTTGAAAAAAAGGAGAATTTAGCAAATTCCCTAATACTATTCGGCAACATATTGGATGCTGTTATTTCCATGCGCCATAAAAATACACAGATATCCTAAGTGTAATAAAAGAATCTTTTTCAATTTTAAGTTCAGTTCCTTTTTGTACTCCTTTGAAGATGGTCGAAAGACGGAAACACGTGTCAGGATTCTGAATAAATTGTGAAACATAAAAACTGTGTGAATTATTTTAAATAAGATTGTTATAATGTTTCACCTAGAGCCAACTGCATACTCCATTCATGTTATTACGGACAGACTTTTTTAGTCTTCCTTCATCGTTTCAAGATCTGGGAGGACAGAATAATTGGTTTTTGTTTCTCAGAATAATCTTATTATCTTATCATTTTATATTGTATTAATTTTTTTGTTGTGTTTAAATTAATTTGCTGAAATGAACCTAAGACAATGGACAGATGAGGAAATGTTGTAATTAATTATTCTTTATGAGGAGTTGTTTCGGAATATCAACCACAAATTATAGAGTAACCGTTATTGGAAAATGGCATATGAAAAATTTGGAAAAATATTTCATTGCAATACTAGCAAGGTTCAAAGAAAAAAAAATTACATACCTACGTCATCAAGTGTGTATATTTATTGCTATAATGTCTTTTGATTATTTTATGGAATTTATTCAATATTTAGTTCAGAAGTACTTGTTTAGTGATATCTTTGAATTTTTTTTTTTAATTATTATATATGGCATACTTAGACTATTCGTTCAGTTGTGTAAGGCGGAAAATGTATTGCCAACTACTGTAGACATCTCCTGAAAGAAAAATCCACACTGAAAATTATAAATTATCTAGAAATATAGATGTATACCCACATGCTAAACTGAAATCAGAGAACGAAGATTGACCATTAATGTCATGAACAGGAATCGCATCACGTAATTTTGTATTTTTCTTCACAATCTTTTGTTAAATCTGAATATCTAAAAATTATACAACAATTCCGTTATTCAAATACAATGTAAACACGAAATATTTACCCAATAAGTATAATATACGAGCATAATTTTGAATTGAACGCACATTTCAAAGATTCTCGCCATCATAGAGATATTAGAATATTATATTCCTATGCTCAGCATAGAATACACAATTTTCTGATTCTGAATTTGACTAAATCGATAAAAAGGAAATATCGGAAAGTAGTACTGTTGGATCCGAATTATTTCTCGATTCTCTGACAATTCTGTGATTGTTTAAATCAAAGCACAAACAACTACAAACCTCATTCATTTAAATTTTTTTTATCATTTATTACAACTTGATATGAAGATGAATTTTTTTGCGAGAAAATTCAAAATTACTTTGATTTCTCAACTCCTAGAATCCAACGCGTTATTTGCACGGCCACCGAGATGGTTGGTAGCTTTGTTGGTTTTCTACCACATATATCATTTGTAGATTTTAAAGTTCAGCTTTTATAGATTTGAAAATTGAAAAACTTCTTGTAAATATTTGGGCACCAAACATCTTCTTCTTCTTTCCACCGATAGGAATCAGTCTGCTGATCCTCCAAGATTGTGGTATTCATTTTGTGTTGTTATTTTATATCTAAATGCTAAATTTAAACTGGATATCAGGCCTGCTGCTATGGTTCCGACAGCGCTCAACGCAGCTCAGGTCACACAATTCCATTGTTGAATCTCCAAACCAAAAAAATGTACAAATATGCACGTTATTATTCTTTCTATATATAACATTTTAGATCGATTGGCTATATAGTTTCGAAAATATTAGGAAAAATAATACAAATTTGAAATCTGAATAACTGCAAAACTACAAAAGCGATTTTGTACATTAATCAAATTAACTGAAATATTCAGGCTCCAAATCTACTCAGATAGTTGTTGTTGCTGTATTACTTCTCTATTCTGTGATTATGCTTTGAATTATTAAAACAAGACAAAACAATTCTACATTTCATTCAGCCTTATTTCCTATATCATTACAACTTCATACGAAAATAAAAAATTTTGCGAAAAAATGTCAAAAAAGCTCTTATTTCGTCTCTATGGGTTCGAACCATTCCAATATAGATGTATTGTAGGAGTGAGATATAGAGTACTTTCTCTAACCCACTCATCCAAGAGAAGCCCTCTTGCCGTTATTCCTTATGTATATTATTATTATCCTGATACTCCTAGACCTTTCGTGAAGATACCTCAGAAGCTTTTTCAGCTTGTGCGAGTTAGGAGTTCAGTTGTGTTCTGGGTAGGCTTTGTTACTGCGATCTTGCGCCACTTTAGGTCACAGCAATGTTGATTTTTGACCCAACAGTGAAATGGTGGCAGACACCCGTCCAACTAGAAAATTTCTTTTCCACCTGAACCTGATTTGAACCCGGACCTCCCGGTCGCGAGTCTGAAGCTCTCCCGCTGAGCTATCCACACTCATCTGTATGCTAAATCATCCAATCCTACAGTTGTTGCTTTGTTTCGGTAGCACTAGGCAATGCTGTGCTCACATTTTTTATAGCTTCTAATTATATGATCCTCACTATATTTGCATTTGCTTTTTTGTTGTTATTCAACATCTGAATACTAAATTTGAACACTATCGTAAGACTATTGCTGTGGTTTCTTTAGCGCTCAACGCTGATCCACTTACAAATTTTTTGTCTTTATTTTGAATCTTCCAATCATACAATCCTCATAAAATTTTTCAGGAACATGTTCGTTATCATTCTCCTTCTAAAACACAAATTTCATATCAATCGGATCTTTAATTTGAAAAATATTAATCAAAATTTTAAGAATACGAAAACTGCGAAACGATTGAACTGACTCTGCCCAATAACAAACTCAACTTGGCAAGTAGTTGGCCCTGCGCTATTACGCTCCAAACCTACTCACTAGTCACTATCTTTTTCGTCAAAAGTTATAGTATATGATTTGAAGTAAAACACTTCATTTCCGTAGTAGTTGGCCCTGCGCTATTACGCTCCAAACCTACTCACTAGTCACTATCTTTTCCGTCAAAAGTTATAGTATATGATTTGAAGTAAAACACTTCATTTCCGCTTATATTTATTGTTCACAACAATTGTTTCGTCCATACTCACCCGATGAGGTCAATATGTCATTGACGAAACAATTGTTGTAAACAATAAATATAAGCGGTAATATAGTGTTTTACTTTGTAGCGAACGAATTCAATGAAGCTCTCGAATGAATGTGGATGTTGCGAGGGAGCTTCCACCTCTTATATTTATTGTTCACAACAATTGTTTCGTCCATACTCACCCGATGAGGTCAATATGTCATTGACGAAACAATTGTTGTAAACAATAAATATAAGCGGAAATAAAGTGTTTTACTTTATAGCGAACGAATTCAATGAAGCTCTCGAATGAATGTGGATGTTGCGAGGGAGCTTCCACCTCTTACTTAGGGAGACGGCGTTTCGTTTCCGAGCATGCGCATCTGAAACTCATCAGACAGGCGTGATGCGCATGCTCTGCCTGTTACGCCGGTGACCATGCGTCCGCTTGGAGCGCTGATTTTCAAACGCATTGCCTTACTCTATTTGAACCTAGCAGGGACGGTTAGTCACGATTCTTATGACTGGTCGGGTCCTCTATCGGTACGCCGGTCAAACTACGATAGAGCAAGGCAGGTTTCTGGACGGGGAGCGAAGAAGTTGTTCGCTACAACTTCAAATCATATACGATGAATTTCCGTCAAGTAGAGACCGAAACAATCAAGAAAAAGTTATAGTGTTTAAGGTAGCGCTTAACGATGGTCCTATACATTCTTAGGGATGTAACCATCTAAAACTCTACAATTAGGACCTTTCAAAACTTTCTCATTTTTTTGTAGAAATATCGATGGGATAGCGTTCATCTAGAAACAGATATATACAAATTCCGCGTCGACAATAGGAGTTTAATTTTATCTGCTTCACGATACTTCGAGTACAGTCTCTTCTTTACACCCGAGCTATTCATATCGCAACATTTTCTCTTTGGCTGCCACCACCATAGGCACATCCAAAAAGTCACTCGTTGTGTCTCGATGAAACGGTCACACATTCGCAGTTACTTTTTGTGCCTCGAACAACTAAATTTCAGTGACAGTCTCTTATTACCCATTCACTCAATGCAGTCACTCTTTACTCTTTGAACTAGCGAGTTCTATTTACATTATCTCTGCTATTGAACAAGTTAACATTCCCAGTCTTTGTTTGCCATTCACCCAAGACACATCTACACGGTCTCTAGTTAAGCTTCGATCAAAGCAGTCACGCACTCAAAAAAGTATTCAATCCGCATTCACTTTTAATTTCTCAAGGATCATCCTCTCATGATAACACAAAATCGCAATGAAACACCTGGAAGTGAATTAATTATCTGCTTTATTTACTTGTAGTTAGGTGATATATGTGTAAAGTCCAATCAATTCTCTCACCTGCCACAAATGGAATTTATCACCATATAATACTATAAAAATCATGATTACGAATCTTATCAACTATTCGGCACCCTGATCAGAATTCTCGTTGAGCCAAAACTAACCGCATTGTGTTGGCAACAGTGATCAATCTTATCTCTGGCGAAAATCCTGAAATCCTGAATAATTCATTCAGAAACTTATCGAAGGCATCCGTTCCATCCCAATAACTCCAACACATTAAGGAAAGTTATTTCCAATTCCTCCAATCGAGATCATCCCTTAGTCGAAGACCCCATTTTTGAGCTAAAGCGATCTTGAAATAATCTCCTATTATACAAAGGCGAAAAACTGGAGGATTTATACTGAAATTGTGAGCTCGCATTCAAGGCTAGATTGTTATCTGGCGACAAGAATAAGGTGGGGAACGGAATAGAGTTCAATCAGGATTAGAAGTGCTGCTCGCAACACTTGACGGCTTGGGGTGCTTTTCATTGAGGGCACTGATACACTCGCTAAAGTTTTACCAAGTGGAATGCCAGCAAAATTATTCCACGCATTTCTTCGATACTAAAGCTATACAAAACTTATTAGCGATAAAGATTACGAAATAGATTCCAATTCAATTATATGAATTAAATGAATTTACTAAATTCGAGGAGTCTGTCTTTAGATGAAAATTCAGGAGTAGTTTCAGATCAGGGAATAATGTGGTTTTCATGCAAAATAGCATATGCATCATTTATTGGAGAATTTTGACAAACTTAAGAAGCTTTGAAAAATTAAATTTTTTCGTGATTTTATAAAAGAATGTCAGCCAACATCATTAAGTATTAAATTCACCAGAGTCCAGATCACGTCGGTCCTTCTGAAATTATTACTCCCAAGAAATTATTTCCCATAACCTAAAAGGAAAATATTATTATTTAAGAGAAATTCATATCAAAAACTACGTTAATTGAACATATGATAGAAATATTCAACATTCAAATCAACCAAGAAAAATGACATGGTTAGCTTAATAGAGCTCAATACGTTCTAAAAAAAAACAATTGAACTAGTGACGAGTTTGACAATGCAAAATAAGCGAAAAACACTCTGAAACAGAATATTGAGACAATTAAAACATTACTCAAGTAAAATTGACACTCACCAGGAAGGTAAACACAATTTGCATATTTCAATGTTCTGCATAAATATATAGGGTGATTCGAGCAAGACCAGCATAGTCCGTCCTCTTTATTTTAAGTGGACCAGCCTGTATATTGTTATATTTTTTGAAGCTCCTTAACAACCTGATTTCAACAGACTATAACATTTATAGTCTATTATGAATAATACCAGATGGAATAATGAAATAAATAATTTATCACGCGTTAAATAAAGGTATTTTTTAAATAACCTAAACAAATACTTATGAAATTTCTGAACTAACTATCAATTTAGTTGCGAAAATTTCTAAAATCAATTCTCGATACGCTCATGGATCTTGATTTTGTTAATATTTTTTGTCATGAAAATCTAAAAAACTATTTACGTATGCCGATAAATAAAGAAAATCTGCAAATAATGGGTAATGTTATCAGTCAGATGTTGCGGTATTGAGATTTGCATTGAAACGTATTTCTTTTAGAAGTAATAATGAAATATTCAACTGTGACTCAAGAATTGAGATTTTAATGATGATCAGTTACGGGAATAATTGCAGAAGTCAAGTTGAAGTGAAAAACTTATTCAATCAGAGGTATCCTCAGTTGCCTGATATTTCACATGGTACTGTGTCTAAAATTCATGCACAATTCAGAGAACCTGAACATGTTAACCCATTAAAAAGAAACCGCAATTCGTTGAATATACTGTGAAATCGGTTTTTTTGTTAGATGTTACAAGGGATCCAACGACAATTACACGTTAAATTGGCCGTGAAAATTATGTAAGTCATAAAACTGTCATAAGGTGTCTCCACAAAGAAAGACTTCGTCCATATAAAATGACTTTTATGCAGGAGTGCTTCATATTAATGAAAATTACTTATCACTGAACGCACGAGCACGCTAAAGCTGTTTTCGCTAAATGAGTGGATTCATTTAACATATTAATCTGTTTTTGATTCAACTTCCAGCATGAGCTGATCTAGGAGATCAAATGTCTGACACTGAAATATATACTTGACTAAAAAGAATCAACAATAAAATCAAGTTAAACCCGAATGATTCAACGGAAAATATTAATTAGCAAACAGTTGGAAATTTCTTGAACAATAGCCTTCCCGACTTTCAAATTGATTAAAAACGTTTCTTCACCTTCCACCTATTTTAATTGCTACTAATTTACAAACGTATACAGAAGAATAGAAAACACTTGTCACTCTTGCCGAGACAAACCGAGATAGTATTGTCTGAGAAATTCAAGATAATTGAATCAACCCAGGTAATTTCAGTCCTGTTCTGGTCTATTATTTGTCCATCTCGATGCCGAACGGAGATTCATGCTATTCATTATTGATTTATTCCAGGATAAAAGCCAACAGTTCAGATAAGAGTCCTGATTGTATTATATCTCAAAAAATAATGAGGATGCCTGTGGAGAAAGGCATAATCTGGCTTATAGAACATAATCTGCGATAAGCATACCTCTACAAGTTTACATACATTGGCTAGCTGGCTTTTAATCATTGAGGTTTTTAGACGCTCGTGCCAGAGCACCTGTCATTTGGCCTAAATAATAATAATAATAATGGTCTTTATTCCTTCAGCTAGGTCTGTTTTAATCTTTGTTATTGGCAACTGCCTTTTGTGTGTTGAAGAAATTTCCAAACTTTCTAAAAGGTCCATTCTTCTGCTTTTACTACCTTCGTGTAAGATCTCAGTTCTACTGAAATCTAGGAAATGATTTTTATTTATACAAAGTTCAGAAAAACCAGTTGTTATTTTATTAATTTATTATGTTATATATTGTTATATGTTAATATAAAATGCATAAGAACGAACCTTTTAGAAAGTTTGGAAATTTCATTAGCACACAGAAGGCAATTACCAATAACAAATAACCAAATGGAATTTAATTTATCACCATTACTCTCATCTGTAAATGATTAAAACCGACCGAAAATCTTATTTTTACATTCCTCAAAAATCTAACTATTTCACTATTATAAATATGATTTCAAATTCTGTTCTCTTTAGTTTTGAAAATAGGTTAAAACCCGAAACATATATGTCAACAGACATGAAATAAACAGTGAAACTTAAGCAGTGTGTTTTTATATATCTACCTTATTAATTAAAAAATATTTAACCAAGGGATATGCGAGAAAACAATATCATTGAAGCAATTTTATGGACTATTTTATATTTTCGGCAAATATAATGAAGTCATTAACAGAAAATCTTCAAAGTTGAAAGAAATATAGTAAATCCAACCGAATTGAAAATATATAATTCAAGGTCATCTACATCAGTCTCAAATATGATAAAGCTGAAGATTTTGATAATCTATGAGCAATTCATAATGGAAGTAACCCTGACACGTACCACTTTTCAATAGGTCAATAAGACCATTTTACATTAGCAAGTAGTCAATTTCATGAGGGTACAATTAAAATGGATGCATTTTATATGAGAAAAAGTAGTTAACCTGTGTTGTTTATAATA
Organism: Megalocaria dilatata; assembly: GCA_034642435.1. Taxonomy (NCBI): domain Eukaryota; kingdom Metazoa; phylum Arthropoda; class Insecta; order Coleoptera; family Coccinellidae; genus Megalocaria; species Megalocaria dilatata. The sequence continues at coordinate 39,543,183 of CM067856.1, read as the reverse complement.
CAAGACATAAAATCAATATTGAAAATCAGTCTTCTGTTGAGTTTCGAAGTGAGTGGTTCCCTTTGAGTATACAAGAAAGTTTTTTAGGGACGAAAATGTCGAGACAGGCGCGCCGCAGTTGTAAAATCTCTACTGACAAATTTTGTTATATTTGTGGACAATTTATAGTGAAATCACAAGCCAGGTCATTTTTTGAAAATGTTAGAAAGGTCTACTCCCAATATTTTGGTGTGTTAATCATGACAAGCAGTGGGCTCCCCATGTATGCTGTGTTAGTTGTAGCTTATCATTGGTCCAGTGGATAATCATTTAGACGACTGCTATTTTTGCTTGACAAAGACTTAAGGTTATTCCAAAAAGGGAAAGCACAAGATCGACTATTCAAATTTGCAGTCTACAATACGACCTCTTCCTGTACGAAAATTCGTTGTGCGCATGTACGGATATTGATGGTTCAATGCAGGAACTTGATATTGAGCATTCCCCCTCTGAGTGACGTTTATTTATATATTCGTCTAAATAATGTTTAAAGGTTGTGTTATTGTGTAATGGAAATGTAAAACCCCTTATACCAGTTGTATATTCAATGACGATGAATGAAAGTTATGGAAATATGCGCACTTTTTCGGATAAAATAAACTACAACACGTATAAATGGCAGATATGTGAGGACTCGAAAGTTATAGGAATGTTAGTAGCACAAAATATTGCTGTTTTTTTCGTCTATAGGACATTCGTGCATTAAATCAGTATTACATAGCAAACATTTTGCCAGAAACAAGTATATTTCACATTAAACTTGGGCTGATGAAAAACTTTGTGAAGGCTATGAATAAAGTTGATGATAGATTCAAATACTTAAAACAAGTCTTTCCCAAGTTAAGTGATGCCAAATTAATGGAAGGCATTTTTATTCGGTCACAAATCAGAAAATTTGTTTGACGACGTTAATTTTACAGAGAAGCATACCAGGCAGGAACTCAGAGCATTTCTTAGTGTAGTAAGGGGATTTTTGGGCAACAATATGGATTCAAACTACCAACATTCAGTTAATGATCTTTCAAAAGCCTACAAACCGCTTGGTGCCCGAATGTCATCAAAAATTCATTTCCTCCATTCACATCTGTCATTTTTTTCGGAAAATTTGAGAGCTGTCAGTTACGAGCAGGGTGAAATATTCCACCAAGATATGAGGACAATGGAAATTCGCTACCAAGGATGATGGAATCCAGCCATGATGGGTGATTACTGCTGGAAGAGAGAAGATATGATCTTTCATAAGAGGAAGAAATGGAATTTGATTAGTATTTTAAGCAATACTTTTACTCTTTGTGTTTTATTGAATATAAGGTACGTTTAATAGGTGTAACACTAAAAAAAGTCAATATATAAGGTTAAAAGTTTCTGAAATCATTTTTTTCAATACACATCAGATATTGTTACATTAAATGTGGTTCTATGAATGTAACAAGAGAACCTTAGGTGTTAAAACTTTTTTTCTCCCATTTTTGTATTTGGATACGTCCATCCTATCATAAAATGCTATTCAGCTTTATGTTACAACCAAAATAATTTTTTGGTCGGCAGTGTTATCGATCCTAAAACTTTACTATTAAAAAAAAAATTTATATTTAAAATGCTTTTTCATTCTATAAGTTCAAAATTATCACCTATAAAAAAAGTCTTACTTTACCTTCACCCTTCCACTGGAATATAAGGCTGAAAGAACTCCATTGTCATGATAATTAATAAAATAGAACATCTCCGTATGTTATGCTCAAAAGGTCATCAGACGCAGAAATCTGAAATATTTATAGTAACTGACAAAGAAACTACAACACCCAGAAGAGAGGTGTTTAAATTTTAAATTTTTTTTGGTAAAACATAGATAGTATAGCAAATGAATAAAATTTGGAGAAAAAAATTGTGAAGATCTTTTCATGTAAACATTTTTTGTTACTTAAATATTTAATCGTTTTCTGCAAATTTTTTAAATTTTACAACAAACCAGCTGTTCGAGGAAATCCAAAGTCGATGTTTAGTTGTTGTTAAAACGCTTAGAGCACGTGTACGCGGAATTTGAAAGAGGTCGAATTATTGGTCTACGGGAGGCGGGGTTGTCATTTCGAGAAATTGCTAACCGTACGAACAGAAATCCAACTACTGTTATGAGATGTTTTGATAATGCCCAAAATCGAAGAAGGGGCACAAATGAAGTTCAAGATCGACGTCTAAGACTTATGGCTATTAGAGACCGATTTGTGACAATTCGATCTTTGGCTGATGAGTGGTTAGGAGAACAAGTAACTGTCCGAACGGTTTACCGCCGGATAAGTTCTTTTGGACTGCAGCATTCTCGACCCCATCTTGTGTTACCTCTGACGGCTGAGCATCGCCGGCAACGATTACATATACAGTGGTGCGGAGAACGTCAACATTGGAATGTGAAATGGCATCAGGTCGTCTTTTCTGATGAATCTCGATTCTCCTTGGGTGCACATGATGGCCGAAGAAGGGTTAGACGATGTCGGGGAGAAAGACGTGAACCTCGGTTTGATATTGAGCGTCATGTACACCGGACAGTAGACGTTAGGGTATGGGGTGCTATTGCACATGCAAGTAGGTCACATTTAGTCTTTATTCGAAGTAACAGGACAGCGCTGCGTTACATTCAAGAATTAGTGGAGCCATATGTTCTCCCTTACCTTAATCGGTTCGAGAATCCAATATTTCAGAAGATAATGCTCGACCTGCCAGAGTTAGTTTCTTCTTTTTTGAAGCGACTCATGTGAATCTTTTGCCATGGCCGCCCAGATCCCCGATCTTTCGCCCATAGAGCATGTTTGGGACATCATGAGTACGCTTCGAAATTTACCCCAGCCCCAACGGAGTTTGGCGGCTCTGAGACATGAACTAAAGGTAGCTTGGGATAGTATCCCTCAAGAAGAAATAGACCATCTTATTGCATCAATGCCAAGACGTGTTGGGGAGTGTATAGGTAATCGCGGTGGACAAACACATTATTAACAAATTTTTTTTAAAAAATTGTAAACCCTTCGTTTTCTTTCTTCAAATTTCAATCATTTACTCCTTGCTATACTATCTATGTTTTACCAAAAAAAAAATTAAAATTTAAACAGCTCCTTCTGGGTGTTGCAGTTTCTTTGTCAGTTAGTATAATTTCAGCCTTGTTTGATTCATTTTAATCGAGGTGTACATAAATTGATAGATGATTGATTTTTCAACTCACATATTCCTCACGTCAATAAGACCAGGAAAAAAATAAATTAGCCCACTGCTCGACAGACCAAACAATTCCAGTCATGTAAAATAATCTCGTTGAGCTTTTGGTCTGTGGAAATAGAATATATAATTTTCTTTTCATGGTCTCACTCCGGCGTCACGTTATGGCAACAAAAAATATCCCCCGGCATTCAAAGCATCGTTCGTAATTATTTTAATTGTTCGTTCAGTAGTTTGAAAGTGTTATTTATCTTTGAAAACGCCGAATCATCGGAGAAAATTACTAGCCTCGAAAGATTGAGTAGTCCACTAAGTATCACTTAGTTGATTTTCATGTTCGATTGATGGATTTGTACGACAATCCTCACGTTCTTGGAGACTTATGATTAAGGAATTCATTAAAATATCAGTGACGTACCGACATCGCAAGCATAAGCTGGAAATTCTGAATATAGAAAATACTATTTATGTGAATTGAAAAATATATAGGAGACAATATTTTAATTTTCACAAAAATGTTTATACCACAAGAATTGTTTCAATACGATGTAGCTTCTTCAGGTATTTACATTCTACTAGTGGATAGTGTTAAGTGTCAGCGAGTTTAAATACATTGTTAGGTACGTGATCAAATGATGAAAGAACAAGTCATAAAAACTCAAGGCGTTTATTGGAGCTTGCCGCTGAAAAATGCCATTAAGGAAAGATATTAAGTAATGGAAACTTATCAACATCTGTTTGTTCGTTTAAAAGAATTTTACGGGCATTATACCTGTTGATTTGAAGAAATTCTAGGAGTGTTAATATAGAACTTTTGCTTTGGACGTGGATAATTTCATAGTTATTGTTGAAATTATGCCTGAATTCCTTAAGATGATTAGCATATGTCGAATATACGGAATCAGATATATAACTCCTTTGGTGTTCTTGGAATCTTTTCTTGAATGATCTACCTGCCTGGCCAATGTATACTAAAGGGCAATGGTTGCAAGTCAACTTGTAGACTCCAGATTTGTTTTCTTTATTTGTTCGATCCATATTGTTTTTACATAGGTACTAAGGTTATTAATGGTTTTTTAAAGCTGCGTTGTAACTGAAAATATTTTTGAAATATTTAGCAATATTTTCAGATAATCCGTTAAAATAAGATAAGGAAAAATATTTCTGTGTATTCTCCCCTTTTATGATTGGGTACACGAAATTTAATGCAATTTTCCTTTGTTTATTGCATACCATTGTGTCTATAAGAAAAGTGTTGTAGCCGTTGTTTGACGCTATTGGTTTAATGATATTTAATTCATTCAAAAAGTTATCTGAATTCAAAGGGACATTCAAGAGTCTATGAATAAAATTATTATATGCTGACATCTTTTAGTTCGTGGGTGACTTGAAAATTCAAATCACCCCACCTACCGAAAGATGGCATTAAATCTCGTGTACTCAATCAAAAAATAGGACAATACACAGAAATATTTTTCGTTATCTTATGTTTATGTATTATCTGAAAATATTGCTGAATATTTCAAAAATATTTTCAATTACAACGCAGCTTTTGAAACCATTAATAACCTTAGTACCGACATAAAAACAATAAGGATCGAACAAATAAAGAAAACAAATCCGGAGCTACAAGTTGACTTGCCACCATTGCCCTTCAGTATACATTGGTCAGGCAGATAGATCATTCAAGAAAATAATCCAAGAACACCAAAGGAGATATATATATATATATATATATATATCTCCTTTGGTGTTCTTGGATTCTTTTCTTGAATGATCTATCTGCCTGACCAATGTATACTATATATATATATATATATATATATATATATATATATATATATATATATATATATATATATATATATATATATATATATATATCTCCTTTGGTGTTCTTGGATTCTTTTCTTGAATGATCTATCTGCCTGACCAATGTATACTGAAGGACAATAAATACCTGAGTTTTTATGACTTGTTCTTCCATTATTTTGTCACGTACCTAACAATGTATTTAAATTCAGTTACACTCAACACCATCAGCCAGTAGAATGTAAAAACCTGAAGAAGCCACATCGTGGTTAAACTATTGTTGTAGTATAACAATTTTTGTGGAAATTATAATATTTTCTTCTATATACTTTCCAATTAAAAGGAGTTACCACCAAATAAAGACCAAATCAATCAAACATTTATTTATGTGAATTCACTGTAATAAATTCTAAGTAAACACTAAATTTTTATCGATTTTCTGTGTTTTACTACATGACAACTAAGTAGATATCTTTAAATCTGCTCGTTAAACGCGTAACTTTCATATATATTCGTGTGCATTCAATTATTTTTCATCCATCTATTTATCAACACAGAAGAGACTATCTTCTTATCCGAGGAAATATAAGCAGTTCGGATTACTACACTAATTCATTCAAATTATTTGATATTAATGAATTGCAAAATATTGTCGGAGGTGTTCCGATTTTAATCGGTTCAATCTTATATTGACATCCTTGCATTTATAGTGTGGCGACATGCCTGCTCCTTGCTCAGAATTCCGCTCTGCTACAGCTTCTCGGCGTATCACATAGAGGACGCGACCACTTTCCGATACTCGGTTCACCTACCGCGTCGGCTTTAAGTAGAGCAGAGTACAAGAGTTCGACAACTGACGTTCCAAGTGAAAATGGTGACAGCTGTCATTGGCAGGCTTGCACCCCATTGCCAATCTGATGAGTGCAGGGGTTGAAAGCTGGAATCACCAAATACACAGCATAAATTTCTCGCCATGAATATTCGGCTTGACAGTTGATGATGAGGCATCCATACTTTGCTCAATGTTTTAGATTATGCTAATGGACCCACATTTCATCGTCAGTCAAAATTCGATGCAAAAACTAATTTTTCACCTTTTGGATCATTTCCATCGCTTTCAAACCATGGCAAGTGGCTGGTTGACTACAGGGCAGCCCTCCAATGCTTTCAAAATTCACAGTTTCTGAATAACTTCTCATTTATCAAAGTTGTTCAAAAACTTCATCACAAATATAGATAGCATTACCAGTAATATGAGAATAAATATCTTTGGAATAAAGAGTGAATATAGAAAGCGAGTTTCCTTTTATAGCTTACACATTTATCAGATTATCTTTCTTATTTCAAGAAACTTTCTCTGTATTGTAAGGTTGTGTTGCTGAGTTTTATGTTCTGTTTTTATCTAGCCGATTTGCCGTCCCCTGTTTTGATCGTCTTTGTTTTTTGTACACATTTACAGATAGACTGTAGGCACGCAGTTCATACAGGGTTATGCATTTTGTGATTCCGAAAGTAAACTTAAATAAAACACTCTTTCGTTTGGAATATGAATCAAATTTTTATTTCAATATAATGCTTGGAGCTTGCCATTATGTGTGAAATACAACATCATCCAAATATTCTCCGCGTAATCTCTCATAGGACTCGATCCTTGTGAGGTAATTTTCGACGACTCGACGGCACATTTTAGAAAATATCTCACCAATAACATGACGGATTATGATTTCCAGATCATCAAATGTCTGAGGATTATCGGCATAAACACGATCCTTCACATAACCCCACAAAAAAGTCCAAAGGCGATAAATCACAAGATCTTGGTGGTCAATTCATATCGTCAACATCTTGCTGGAACCACATCTCCTCCAATTCCATAACATTAATTTCAGGCAAAAAAGAATGGTGATAATTTGGCTATAGCGATGAGAATTGACGGTTTGAGTGACACCTTCTTCATTTTCAAAGAAGTACGAGGCAATTACTCCACCAGACCGAATTGCATATCTTACAGTGACTTTAAGTGGATGTAATAGTCTCTCATCAGTTACATGGGGATGTAACAAATTTGCTTATCACATAGCTTGAGTGAAAAATCAGAACCTTTTCAGCTTGTGCGAGTTAGGAGTTCAGCTGTATTCTGGGTAGGCTTTATTACTGCGATCTTGCGCCACTTTAGGTCACAGCACTGTTAATTTTCGACCCAACAGTTAAATGGTGGCCGACACCCGTCCAACTAGAAAATTACTTCTCCACCTGAACAGGATATCGAAGCCGGACCTTCCGGTCACGAGTCCTATGCTCTGCCACTAAGCTGTCCGCACTCATTACGTCATCAATTATGTAACATATAATTGATTTAAGAGGATATTACCAGCTAACTCCATTTTGTTTTTTAAGTAACATTGGTGTTTCCTAGTGATTAAAAAAAAACGATATTAAAACACTTGAAGTGTAATATACCCACTAGTTCTTACAAAGTGGTTAAAATAGCGGATTAGTAAACATAGTTGTGTGAAAATTCATAATAAATTAACTAAGCTTCAGAAAGACCGACAATATTAACAGCCTGTCCAATATCTTAATCCTGCGAGAACGGCGGCAAATGGTGGAATCTCCTGGTAGGTGTAAGATATCAGAAACCATACTTTTTGACCCAGAAAATCTCTCACACGACGAATTCGTTCAAGATGAAATTTAAGTTAAGCCAGAGTCTTGCTCCAAGCAACAATGATTCAGGTAAAGATTACTCCAAGTAAAAAAGTTGCTCCGGAAAAAAAAATTGCTCCAGAAAAATAAAGGGTTTTTCAATTAGTGGTTTCATTTTGAATAGCACGCTATCTGAGCAGCTGTCATCTTTTGACATTTAACAAGTAAAAACTAAGCCACAGGCAGTACCTCTCACACCAATTCATTAATTTTTTCCCAGGTTCGTCTTGCAAAATGCGGTCTTGCATTGACGTGTTGCAAAATAACGCCTTTTCTGTTGACAATCGCCGGATACTTTTGGATTAAAAATTGGTTCAATGGATCCAGTTGTTCATAATAAAGATCTGGTCCAGGTTTCAACACTTCAAAATCAACAATTCGGCAAACACAAGAAGCGCTTTTTTGGGATGTGAACCCGACTTCGCAGTACTTCGTGGTGATTTATTTGGAGAGAGCCTTTTGCTTTTTGGATTATCATATAGGACCCATTTTTCGTCTCCAGTGATCAAGCGATAAAAAACGGTTTCGTATGGTGCCGTTGAGAAAATACGTTACATGTGATGGATCGGTTGGCACTTCTGGTATTTGGCCATTTCACCCCAGATTGCAAAGAAAGTCTAATGTTCAATTATTTAGAAGTGAACAAGTCACAACAACCTTAAAATGTCCTTGACACGACTTCAAATTACACAATGAGCTGAAATTGACAATCAGATATGGACATGCGCAGAAACGACATTACTTTCCGTTCATCCTATTATATTAGTATTGTGAAAAATTAACTATTAGATGTCCTACGTGAATGATTATATGTGTACCCAGAACTATCTTCGAACAGAGTAACTTGAAAAAATAAATGTGAATATTTCTCCTAGAAACAATATTTTCGATCGCTGGGTAATTCTGGAGATTTATTATTGCAAATAATAGGGAAAGATATAATATTTTCAACAATTCACCAACGTATGCCATAAAACATTGGCATTTAAATCGTCAATGACTTGCACATTCAAGGGATAACTCATGAGTCAGTGGTCGATAACAATGAACACTTTCAGTGAGTAAAAGTTCATTGCTCATTTACTTACTTTTACGCACATACTGTCGGGATGCAGAACCAGTTCTCCATTTTTCTCAAGTTCTCCACGAGATAAAATCTTGGCGGCTTGAAGTATTATATTTACGAGTAGAATGCAGCAGGTATACAAAATGGTTTACACGTAACTCCGTTTAATAACTTAACGAGAGCATAAATTAAATGGGGACGGTGCGCTATTCATTTAATGCTTTCACTTGTTGAAATGATCCTTTCTACTCCAATATTGTTCTGATTGGTGGATACTATTCACCGAAAACTTCGAAATATTCAACACGAATATTTATTTCCTTTTGAAACTGAATCGTTTTTTTCGTGCTTTTATAGCACATCATTTCGTTCAAACGTCATCTTTTGAAAAACTATCTCAAACCATTATCAACTAAAGATGATAATTGCGTAATCAAATTAAATTCTGCTCATTCTCCTTGAGAGTCTTTTGTGAGCTTGTTAAGTTTCGACAGAAACAATATAAACTTGAGATATGAAGGCAAATTGAAAGATCAAGGGCACAAGGAGTCCAGAAATATGACCGTCAGGAATTATATTCTTTTGAAATATCCTGAAATAAACAAAGTTATAGCAAATAGGTATGCAAAAAGATGGGTATATTCACAGACTACGGATAATAGTAGAGAGGAGACACTTCCTTACCACCACCTTAAATATTAATTCTAACCCTGGCACGTCAGCAGATGGCCTAGAGATGAATTAATACTTGCTGTCGTCACCGCTAGATACCGCTGGCATCGGATCTGATGGTGGATCAAAATGCTGCATCGTTTGTTTCTTTTCGTTTATACCCCGACTAACGTGGTTAATATTATTAAGATCAAATTCATCTGTCAATTTGAACTTACAGTTCTTACTTAAATGTATTTCCACATAATCTGATGTCGAAAAATAGGAAATTTTGAAACTGTTGGGTCCATGATTGTGAAGATTCTAATATAGCGACCACCTTCTGCGCTTTTCGTCCAGAATTCTGCTTTGCTGTGCTGCAGCTTGCCGGCGTATCATATAGAGGACACGACTAGTCTAACATTACATGACTGACCGTCCGCGCTGGGTTCAAGTAGGGCATGGCACACAGCATTCGACGACTGTTTGAACATAGAAGACAAGATCACTGGCGTCACAGGCAAACATGCGCACCACTCCTGTCTGAAGAGTTCAGGCGCGCATGCTCAGAACGAAACGCCGCCTCCCGAATTATTAGGTAGAAGCTTCCTCATAACACCCGCCTTTCCTTAAGAGCTTCACTAATATTTTTCCAAGATTCTCCAAAAGATGTTATATCCATCTAACCACCACGCGAAATGTTATGCAGGACAAAGGAAGGTTAATATCCTATTTAACATCTACTTTTTATACTTTTACTCAAACAACAACCGCAATATTCTAGTTGATTCATATTTTCTTTAGATGATTTCCCGAGGTGAATCACATGGATATACAAAAGTCATTTTCTGAAGCAGTAATAATTAATCACACTGTAGAATGATTAATAAAGGGAATTGCTGAATGTTGTAAGTTAACATAACACATTTGATGGTTAACACAACAAAAGTTCATACTAATCTGATAAAAATATTCGCAATTGAATTTTTCTTTGATTTGTTCGATATTTCTACCTGTTACAATTCAATATTAATCCAAAAAAAAGTTGGTTCATTTACCTCCAGATATAATGATGATAATTACAATTTAAATTCCATTTTCAGGAATCAAGAGGCTACATCCAGAGGCTGATAGCAACTGCTCTTCTATTTCTTGAATATGTCCAGGAAGTCGAAGCTGATCGCAAAACCTTTGCAGATGCCAGTAATGTACAAAATATCTGGTCTATTCGGATACAGAAATGCACATGAAAATCCAAAAAGTGTTTCATAGGTTCCCTATCAATTCAGAATGAGCAGTTTTTCCATTCATCAACTAAAAAAAATCATCATTATAGTAGCTCATTATATTTTATGAGTGAATTTATTATCTTTATCGACATTGCTCATAACTTTCGAGTGTTAAATTACATTATTATAAAATTCACCAAGCAAAAATAATCAGCTTATTATTATACAGACACGATTATTTCCAGTTTAAGATTAGTTGAAAAATTCATAAAAGATTCATGTCGGTTTTCAAAACAACGTATCTTACTTTCGTAATTTTAGTGAAAATAGGGTGAGTGCATTATGACTAGATTTTGAACTGTTTCAGCCGTTACTATTTGGTAGTTGATCATAATTAAAACAAGTTGTATAAATTATTTATGTTTACTACCAACAAATTGATATTTTACACATTTAATTGTGACCAGAGTTTCGGGAATTAACTATCCCATCTTCAGACAACTGAAGACTCAACAAGCAGAACAGTATATTTATGAATATACAGAGGTAGAAGAGGTAATATTATATATAATAATTAGAACGTCGGCACCTCAAAGAAGATTGGTAAACAGATGTTACTTATTTTAATATCTCAAAAATTTTAGATTTACATACATCCGTACATTCATTCATTATTTTTATTGTGAAATAATTTGAAAATTTCAACAGATTCTAAATAATCAAGTATCTTTCCTTTTGATTCTGCATGTAAAATTTTAAGTTCATCTATTGTCGGAAAAGCATGGCCGTTTTATAAACAATGAGTGGCAAAAGTAGAAGTTTGTTTATTTTCAATGAAATTCATTTTCAATGAAATTCATTTTATGTTCGTTGAACCTGGTCTGTCCCATATATTTATTACTGTACAAGAACAAGATAACTCATAAACTCCCGATTTATGTATGTTTCTAGTTGGGTCCTTTGCATCAAATAATACGGATGATAATTTATTTTGTGTTTTGAAAGCAATATTATTATTATTATTTTTCAAAATTAGATGTTAATATTGCTTTCAAAATACAAAATAAATTGAGTGAGAATTGACGATTTGAGTCTCTCAGCAGTTACATGAGGATTTTCACTGCCCCAGATGCGAAAATTTTGCTTGTTTCATAGCCTGCGAGTGAAAAATGTGCTTCGACGCTGAAGAAAATTCGATGCGATAAATCGTCTTCCAAACGTTGTTGTTCAAGCACACAATCGGCATATGTACTAAGCATACTATGGTCAACTGGCTTTAGTTCATGTGTCAACTGAATCTTATAGGGCCGGAGATGCAAATTCAAATGTAAAATACGCCATAGCCTGCCGTAAGACATGCCCAAATGTTGTGCATGATAATTGATAAATTTAGATCTTCTTCAACACTTTCACTTAGAGTAGAAATATTTTCGGTCGAGCGTCCATTTTGATGATGTATGGGCCTTAAGACATCAGTAACAGATCCAATCCCATCGAATTGTTCCACTGTGTTCCCAATTGTACACTTAGATGGACGATAATGTGGACCATAATAGACACGAAACGCACTTACTACAGAATCATTGTTTTTGTAGTAAGTTTTCACAATTTTCACACGTTCAGCAGTAGATAAACGATCCATATTGTTAAATGGCTATCCCGTTATTTGAGTCGAATATCCATCCACCAAAAACGATGCTCATGAAGAATTCCTCGAAATATAAAAATACATAAAAGTGCCTAATAACATAAAAATTTTAAAATGCTGAATGAACAACTCAGTACATCAAAAATGGAGGCACCTCCACATGGTATGTCGAAATTGTTTCAATAAAGTATAAGACTGGTTTCTCTTAATCGGCTCCGTAAGTCTGCAAGACAACCTCCTGTATTGTTTTGTCAATCAAATCGTTACGAAGTAGACTGATCCGATTTACTTCTTTGAATACAAACAGCCATCTGTATCTGGCAAATCTAAACTCTTTGCATTTTCAATTATAAAACAGAATAAAAGGGCTACGCCACTCTATAGGTTTCACTCCATAAATATTCAAGAATTATATGACATATACGAATAATCGAATCAATACTTCCGAAAATAGAGTAGTTATTATCTAGGATCATCTTTTCATATCTTCTCATTTATTTATCAAAATCTTTAAATATTCACGAAATCCCTATTTTTTTTAATTTTCTTGTTTTCATTTTTGTTCTCTTCTGAGAATATCAAGTAATGTTGCTTTTTGCATTAATTTACAGAGATTGGTTTTCAGTCCCAGATATTCGATGGTATGATTTTAATCGTACTAATAAGGAGTGGGCCATTTAAAATTTACATTTCTATTGAATTTTCCACGTAAATTTCTATCAGTTTGTATGGAAGATTCACCAATTTGGAAACAAGTTTTTAGTATTTACCGGTTTTGTTCAAGCGTAAATCGATCCATTTCGTAAATGTCAAGTATTAAGCCAATTTTCTGTTAAAACACGAATGACATAAGTGTTGCGAGACTGGAAGTAAATACTACTTCAAAATAGAAACTCTAAAGGGCCCACACTTTATTAGCTGTTTACCATTATTCCCTTTTAGGTATATATATATTTTGTTAATTTCCTGTCGAAAATAATCTCAAATCATTATTTAAATATTTACATATATATTCAGTTAGCCTTCTACATATTTAATTTCCAAAAATTATATTTAATATTATAACTTCAGGAATTAAATTAATGTCATACTACTCTGTCAAGAAAGTACCGGGAATTTTCAATTAAAACAACATTTTTACATTTAATCGTCAAAATTTATTGGGTCGACTTCAAAATAGGCTCCATTTACTCCAATACATCTATGCCAACGGCACTTCCAATTATCGAAACATTTTTTATAGGCGCTTTCCGGGATGGACTTTAGCTCTCGCGCCGACTTTTGTTTTATGGCTTCAATCGACTCAAAACGGGTGCCACGAAGGGGCAATTTTAGTTTTGGGAAGAGGAAAAAGTCGCAGGGAGCCAAATCCGGCGAATACGGTGGTTGCTGAAGCACGTTTGTTGAGTTTTTGGCGAGAAAGTCAGTCACAATCGTAGCTCGGTGAGAAGGCGCGTTATCGTCCCATAGTAATCACCCATAGTAAAAATCGGCACGCACTCTGACATCGACTGACTTAATCAGCTGTTGCAAACACACTAGTTGACAGATCCCGCTCAAGCTTGGCATAGTAATTAAGGACAGTGGTACCAACCTAGGAAAAAAAAATTTTACCTGCCTCATTGCCCCGCCAGATTTAAATCGATAATTCCCGGTACTTTCTTGACAGAATGTATACATACTTGTTAGAAGGTATATAAAATTATTTAAATAATAATAACTTACAAAGAAACTCCAACAGGAGCTGTTTAAATCTCAATTTTTTTTTTGGTAAAACATGAATAGTATAGCAAGGAGTAAATGATTGAAATTTAAAGAAAAAAAAGAAGGATTAACAGTTTTTTTTAATAAATTTGTCAATAATGTGTTTGTCCACCGCAATTATCTATACAATCCTCAACACGTCTTGGCATTGATGCAATAAGATGGTCTATTTCTTATTGCGGGATACTATCCCAAGCTACCTGTAGTTCATGTCTCAGAGCCGCCAAAGTCCACGGAGGCTGGGGTAAATTTCCAAGCCTTCTACCCATGATGTCCCAAACATGCTCTATGGGCGGAAGATCGGGGGATCTGGGTGGCCATGGCAAAAGATTCACATGGGTCGCTTCAAAAAAGTTTAAACTAACTCTGGCAACATGAGGTCAAGCATTATCTTGCAGAAATATTGGATTGTCGAGCCGATTAAGGTAAGGGAGAACATATGGCTCCACTTTTTCTTGAAGGTAACGCAGCGCTGTCATGTTACCTCGAATAAATACTAAAGGTGACCTACTTGCACGTGCAGTAGCATCCCATAGCGTAATGCCTACTATCCGGTGTATATGACGCTCAATATCAAACTGAGGTTCACGTCTTTCTCCCCGACGTCGTCTTACCCTTCTTCGGCCATCATATGCACCCAAGGAGAATCAAGATTCATCAGAAAAGACGACCTGATGCCATTCCACATTCTAATGTTGACGTTCTCTGCACCACTGTAATCGTTGCCGGCGATGCTCAACCGTCAGAAATAACACAAGATGGGGTTTATAATGCTGCAGTCCAAAAGACCGGCGGTAAACCGTTCGGACAGTTACTTGTTCTCCTAACCACTCATCAGCCAGAGATCGGGTTGTCGCAAATCGGTCTCTAATAGCCATAAGTCTCTTGCTCTTCAAAAGTCTATGAATGAAGCTATGGAATATTTACATTTTAATTTGCCATGATTGATTGGATTTTGAATGGATTAAGGTATCAGTAGTGGTAGGTTTTGTAAAAATGTCGAATTCGAACTTATTATTACTATGATTTATATTAAGATCTAAGTTGATTGAAGAATTTTTTTCTATTTTTACATAAGATACGCAAGTCAAATTACTCCATTTAGAAAAATAAATGCAGGGAATCTAAAAAAATCGCAAAAAATTTAGACAAAATACACGGAACTCGGAAATAAAAAATGAGGAACACAGTTCACTAGGTGTCATAGATTCATTCTGATCAATTTGATATTATATTCATAGACGTACTAACGAAACTTCGGAACCTAATTGTTTGGAACTTTCCCAATAATGAATCATCGAGAAAAATCTTAAACAGTGCATGGTAACTTTCTTAATGAAACAGCTGCAGTTTCGTGTATTCCACATTCTGATTTCGATCGCGCATTGTTAATCCTCACCAAGGACGTGGAATAAAGACCCTTTCAGTTCAATATGAATCATGACAGATGCAGACGGTCATGAATATCTTCGTTAGGACAACGTGATTCTAGTGAGATCTCAGAAGGATAATGAGTGTGAATAATACTTGTGCTCCCTCAATGGCTGACAGTGACAGAATTGAGTAGCAACAGAGAGACATTTTGGTCAACCGGTTTAACGTTTTCGCTATGCAGGACATTGGCGTAGTTTATAAAATGTTTTATACTTATCGGATACTTTTTCTTGAAAATATTATTATTTTATCATTTAAAATTTTTATAGATTCTTTAAAATATGTAAGAAAATATTAAAGACTGAATTAACAAATTACATATCCGAAAATTCTGAAAACCTCAACAAAATTATATTTTTATTGATATCTAAAATATTATACCTAGGAAAAACCTTTTCTGTTCAATAACATGAAGATTATAATTCCTATTATACTACTCTGTCAAGAAAGTACCGGGAATTTTCAATTAAAACAACATTTTTACATTTAATCGTCAAAATTTATTGGGTCGCCTTCAAAATAGGCTCCATTTGCTCTAATACATCTATGCCAACGGCACTTCCAATTATCGAAACATTTTTTATAGGCGCTTTCCGGGATGGACTTTAGCTCTCGCGCCGAATTTTGTTTTATGGCTTCAATCGACTCAAAACGGGTGCCACGAAGGGGCAATTTTAGTTTTGGGAAGAGGAAAAAGTCGCAGGGAGCCAAATCCGGCGAATACGGTGGTTGCTGAAGCACGTTTGTTGAGTTTTTGGCGAGAAAGTCAGTCACAATTGTAGCTCGGTGAGAAGGCGCGTTATAGTCATGCAAAATCCATGAGTTGTTCGCCCACAAATGTGGCCGCTTCTTACGGATACGCTCACGCAAACGTTTCATAACGCCTAGGTAATACTCCTTGTTTACCGTCTGACCCTCTGGAACGAATTCGTAGTGCACCACGCCACGGATATCGAAGAAAACAATGAGCATCACCTTCATTTTCGAACGACCGTCCTTGAAGGCTCTGTACCACTGATATGCACGAGTTTTCGATAGAGCATCATCACCAAAGGCCTTTTGCAACATTTTCAATGCATCGGCACACGAAAATTCATTTGCAACACAAAACTTTAAACAAATTCTTTGCTCAACGTAATCACCCATAGTAAAAATCGGCACGCACTCTGACATCGACTGACTTAATCAGCTGTTGCAAACACACTAGTTGACAGATCCCGCTCAAGCTTGGCATAGTAATTAAGGACAGTGGTACCAACCTAGGGTACCTGCCTCATTGCCCCGCCAGATTTAAATCGATAATTCCCGGTACTTTCTTGACAGAATGTATGATCAATAAAAATAACAGAATTCAGCATCAACATTAGATTAACTAAACGAAAGTTGAGACAAGGTTATATAAAATGTTTGATTGCTTGGGCTTTTACTTGACAGAATTTCACATTAAAATAAGAAACTATCTCACTGAATAATCCGATAATTTTTAAATGTACGAATTTCGAAAATAAAAATTTATCGATAAGAATATCGAAATATTTCAGATTTCAAACTCAGTTCCTCCAGAAATAAGAGCCTAGGCACAACTTTCAAGGGCAAATATAATTGGAAGGGTTTATTATTTGGCAAAGGGTTTGTTTCAATATCTTGAATAATTCTGTCACATCTCTATAAATTTCAATTTAAAAAAATTTCTTGAAAATTAAAAGAATCAAATCGAATAAAATGTCTTAGAAACACCGATTTTTTTTAAACACAAATAGTATCAACAAACATCGTACAGCATCGAAAAGGGATCAAGAGAATCTCAAGAAAATAAAGAATATTGACCAACATTACCTAGCAAACTTCAACCGATACTGCTGTTTCATAGCGACCCTATGAAAAACAAATTCTAAAAGAAACTTGCCCAACAAAACCTTTAAAATCCCTCGAAAAAACTCTCTTTAATAATCTCTTTCAAAAAGCTCTTGAAACATATGCAGCACTTCTTCAGAACACCGTTTTAGACTCCCATCGATAAACAATCAATGAAAATATATCACATACCTTGCAACCCATATAAACTCAAACGATGCTAGAACACGACTGATTGTAAGGGGTTAAACACCAAACAATTCTTCACATTCTATGTTCGTATATAGAATATACACAGATATTTAAAAAGGCATGTTCATGACTTATCTATATGCGCTGGGCGCATGTGTGAAAAACAAATCATAATTATTATATACAGAATGAAAATAAATGGGAGAGTTCATTATTTGGTGGAGAGTTTGTCTTGTGAAACAGAAAATTATTCAAAAAGTGGAAAACTTATAAAAAGGAAAGCTACTATTCCTAAGACAAAATTTTTCTGAATCATTATAAGCTCTTAATATAAAGGGATTCAAAAATGTATATTGATTCATTAGCTAAAGATTCTAAACGTTTTTGGTATTAAAAATCTATAAAAGAGTAAATTTCTACGCTTTTCCATTCAAAATGAAACTTGATAAGAAAATATCCAAGCGATGAGATAATGTCTGTAATCCTTTTTGCATCATATATTAAAAGTGCATTCGAGTAGGAACTCGAATGCACTTTTAAGTTGAAGTCACAACGCTCTTGCGTTGTGACTTCAATATTGATCTAGAGGACCAACACCATTTCAGCATGAGTGATCTTCTGTTGACTTTTGAAGAGGTCCAGGATAGGTCTTGAGGAGATTAATGACTGGTGCTGTCCTGAAGAACAAGTTACCTTCAATTTCTATCAAAATTTGGGCCTACACTTCCAGTAGGTAGTACGGTAACACTTCCATTCAACAAACTTCTCCCTTCTGGTGTTTTTCCTCAGAAGAAGAAGGAAACCACTGCCCTGCCAATTTTAAAATCTGATCATCCGATAAGATCAATTATTATAGACCTATAATGAAATTATCAATAATTCCTAAAGTTTTTGAAAAATTCAAATCATATTTCCCATTAATTAATAATCAAATTGTAATGAACCAACATGCTTTCTTCCCGGGTAGATCACTAGAGATAAATCTGTTCCACTACACAGATTATGTTCATGGATGCTTGGATGAATAGGTTCAAGTTGACGTTGTGTTCGCCGATTTCAGCAGAGCTTCTGACAAAATTAACCATAATATTTTTCTTTTTCGTCTTGCTGGACTTGGTATTTCCGTAAGTCTCTTGAGATCGATGAGGTCCTATAGTAGATACAGGTCTCCGTTTGACCAGTAACATAACATCAGATTATTTATATCACAAGCTCCGGAATTCCCCAGGGATCTCATCTGGGACCTCTTTTCATTTTGATTTATATAAATAAAATGGCTTCTTGCTTTCAATATTGTGAATTTCTTTTGTATGTTGATGATATAAAATAGTTTATTGGGGTTATTGATTGCTATAACTTACAAACAGATTTTGATCGAATGGTGAGTTATTGTAATGAGAATAATTTATTCTCAAATTTATCAAAATGTGCTTTCATAACATTTACCAGAAATGTTAATGGATTCAATTTTTTAACGGATTGGTGATGCTTCAATTCAAAGAAAATACCATTTTGAAGACCTTGGAGTAATATTTGATTCTAAATTGATTTTTGACGCTTATAATGAATCACCAGTTAATTGCTGCTGTAGAATGTTGGGCTTTAATTTTCGGCGGTCTAAATATTTCGTAGTATTGAACCTATAGGTTGCTTATTCGATACTCACATATTGAGTCGCCTCTGCTTAGCAAGCGTGATTTGGTACCCGCAGTATAAGGTCTATATTAACCGACTGGAGAATATCCTGAACAAGTTTCTCAAATACTCATGAAACAAATCAAATTATCAATAAAGTAGTGGTAGTATTGTGGATGTCAGGTCCACTTTTGGGTTGTATCTCTTCAAGATGGAGGACTATGTCAAATGATCGTGACTACAAATAAATATCATGAGCTCCACATGTTTCTCTTATTATTCACTCACTTGAAAAATCGGCTCAAACGCTACTTTTTTCAGTCTTGTTCACTTTTAAATGATTTATTTTTTATGCCACTTATTTCTTACCTTATTTTAGTTCATATTAGTTCATATAGTAACACTGAACTACTGCATTGCTCTTAATTGCAGTACATGAAATTCTGTGGATAGTATGTTGGACATAAATCTGTTTGTCATAACGAGCTCATATCAGAGTGAGGTCTTCGAGTTCAAGGCTGCGAAGGGCTGCCCGCAGAGGGGTATGCTCTCACCCTTACTGTGGCCCCTTCTCGTCGATGACCTGCTAGCGATCATCTCGCTGTGGAAAGTCGACGTTCAAGCATTTGCTGATTACCTGGCAATCATAGTGAAAGGTAAATCGGAAGTGACGATATCGGCCGTCCTTCAAGAGATACTAGACAAATGGTGTATAAGGGAAGATATGTTTCTTAATCCACAAAAGGTAGTTATAGTACCATTCGCCAAGAAACGGAAGCTGGATGGTTTAGAACCGCCGACAATCCGTGGTGAAACAATACAATTGTATTACGAGGCAATACAACTGGGAATAGTCCAGGACAAAACTCTCAGCTGGAATGCACACCTGGCCAAAGTGTGTCATAAAGCCATAAAGGGATTCTAGACCTGCAGGCTAATCTGCGGTAAAATCTGGAGTTCAAAGCCCCGGCAGATGTATTGACTATACACTATGGTAATAAGACCTAGCGCAAGGTCTGGATAGGGCCAAACTCAGAAAATTGCAGGCTAAAAGCGCATTTGCACAGAATCGGTCTAGCTGAAGACAATGAATGCAGGCTGTGTCTTGAGGACACTGAAAGAGCCATGAAATCGTCTCAGAGAGCCCAGCGCTGAGTGGCATCAGATTTGAGGTCTTTGGTGAGGCTGTTATAGCCTACTGCGAACTGAAAAAATTCTCCCCGAGCAAGATTATCGGTTTTATCCAAAAACTGGATCTCGCCGGGGAAATATAAATTAGGGGTGAACCACAATTGTCCTTACGGACGCTGTGGTAGGGTGGATAGACGCCCGCTCACTTTAAATAATAATAATCATTATAAGTTTGTTTGTATCTCGAATTGATGAAATGAATAAAAAGACTGAATAAATAGACAATTCATTACCTACTAAAGGTTGGATAAATATTTAGAATCTTCACGCCACTGATATCATGCCATGTCTGCTTACAAAGATGACGAACTAATTACCGGCACATTATAATGATGTAAAAACACAGTATCAACGACATATACGTTAATGTTTTGTCAAGTCGTATATAACTGTTCGCCTCGCCCAAACTTAATGGCGAAATAAATAAATGGGTCTTTTCTCTTGCTGCTACCTCAACATGCAGTTCATTAGCGTGAGGAGATTACTCGAGTCTTGCACATATAAACTGACTCTTTCACACCGTATACACCACGAACATGAGGCAATTCTTTAATTTTGCGCGGGAGATAAGGACTGATCGTGGGAACTGGCCTTTGGTGCCAGGAAAACAATAGGAGTCGAAAAGGTATCAGGTGATATTTCGATTGTTCCCCAATTACCGTTTATTTTTCACAATTTAATGGGGGACGGGTTGAATGCGGATTGAAACTTACGAGCTAAAGCCTGAGAATGTCGATTGTTTATAATTTTTGCCACGAAAAGTAATCCATTTGTGTCTTCGGAAAACATCTAATATTTCATTGAGCAACATTCCCTTCACCTCAGGCAAAAATAAGAAATTCATAATTTTCTAGCGTTGATGAAAGACAAAAAATGCATTGAATAAAATAATAGAAAAAGGCTTTTTACTTGATAGAAAAGAATATTACAAAATTTGGATATCAAAACAGATTTAATCTGTCAGTCTTCTACAATTTTAATTTCAAAAAAATTTTAATTCAAAGAAACTTTTAGAATTAAATTAATGCCTTATAAGCACAGCTTATATTTAATAGTCGTATAACATCAAAACTCAATATACAATATCAACTGGAATAAATAAACCAACAAATATAAATTGTCAATTAAAATTAATGAATAAATATTTGAAGGAGACAATATTTTGTTTCTGATATTACAATTTTGAAAACCCTTTTCAAAAATACAAAACAGAATTTGAGGGCTTCTCAGAAAACATAATTCATTTGAAATATTTAATATATTTAAATATTCACATAATTTACTTCGAAAATCTCTCAGAAAATGCATTATATCTTCAAAAAACAATTGGAATTCCGATAAGGTCTTCATCGGTCCTACTTCATATTTAAAAAATAAAATCAACCAACAACAAATATAACTTACCTTACCTCAAAGTCCTCCTGCAATCATCGCTTTGGATAACCAACTTTAAAATCCAAAATATCCTATGTTCATCACAAAAATCACAGAAATCTGTAAGGTAATATAAGGTCTTCTTTAAACCACTTGATATTTCATAATGAGATTTTTAATCAAGCCTAAATATATATTATGTATATGTAAAAAAATGCATTCATTTCAAAAGCCAAAGAATTAACAAATTAATCAAAATATTGTCCATCGTAGCTTACTGCTTTTCCATACCCCTTAGATAATTTCCGAATCCCTCTTGTCTTTTGAGAAGATCCAATTTTGAAATGAATTTTCGATTCCTTCGAAAGAAGTGGAGCGGTGACCTGCCAAATCGTGTTGCATCCGTCGAAACAGCCAGTAACCAAAAGGAGCAATGTGACTCATGTGAGAATGCTCACATTTGCTCATTTCTGTCAACTAACAATGGACGACAGCAATGCACACAAGGTCCAATAGAGTCCAATATATCTCGAAAAAGTCACTGTTTGGAATGGATTTTGGCTGGCGGCATTATCGGTCCATTGAAAACCAAAAATTCGCTAACCCACCACAGCGAAGGCTAGCTTGAGCTAGCGATTTTTGTCCGTCTGCACTTGAAACATCCTACTTCGTAAAATGCCTCATAGTACGCCAAGGAAAAGATAAATTAAACTCATCTTTCCTGAATGAATCCCAAATTGTCTGATAGCCAAAATGCAAACTCTTACTCCCTATCTATTTATTTC
This sequence comes from Megalocaria dilatata, assembly GCA_034642435.1. Lineage (NCBI taxonomy): Eukaryota > Metazoa > Arthropoda > Insecta > Coleoptera > Coccinellidae > Megalocaria > Megalocaria dilatata. The sequence goes on along the minus strand of CM067856.1, from coordinate 39,520,599 downwards.
AACTTTACAATTAAAATAGTGGCTCTTATTTACAATATAATACAGTTTTACAATAAGCCTGAGGTCCGGGACTTATCTTTGAGGTTATTTCCTACAAGGTGTTGATGTCGATGATTACCAACTTCTTTCGGTTTGAGTAGAATGATATGGACACAAATGACATGCAGTTTCTACAGAACTACACTACGTACCACACAACTCATGCCAAAGTGGACATTTTGCACGAGTGATTTGAGGGCATAGTCATCTCACGTGGAGGTGATATGAACTGGCTACCGAGATCATGCGATTTAACCCCATTAGACTAATGTCTTGTAGGGTTATCTTAAGTCGCAGGTTTATGCGAATAAGCCACAAACCATTGCTCACACACTCTTGTTTTACCTAAATTTAAAGTTAGAACGCGCTTAATGACCCTTATACTTCGAAAGTATCGAATTATTAAGACGAGAAGATGACTCGAAGCTGTTCAAGAGAAATGGAAAAGATATTCACTGCTCTAGCAAATGGCTAACGACATGCGTCTTTCTGCCAATACTGAACTCATTTTATATATACATAATTTTTTCTTGAAAATGAAATTTTGGAAAAAAAAAATTGAAAGTGTAAAGTCGAAGGTGTTAACTGTCGCCTTCACCGGGAAGTTTCCTTAATGCATCGCGTTTGAATGGGTATTTTCATTCGTTTCATTCTTGGTTCAAATCTTGTAGAACAACAGGCTGGAGGATTTGGAGGTTGTATGGTCTGCTCACAATTTTTTTTACTAATGTTTGAGGTCTACTCAGTGTCGGGTCTTTTCTCATTTTTTCATAGAGAAGGTGATTTAGTGGATTTCCTGGATAGCGTATCCTACTCAAAGTCCTCAAAATACTGCCTTCTACTACTTCGATATTGTAATAGTAGATAAGAGTAGACAGCTCAGTGGGAGAGCATCAGGCTTGTGACCGGGAGGTCTGGGCTCGAATCCTGTTCAGGTGGAAAAGAAATTTTCTAATTGGACGGTTGTTTGCCACTATTTCACTGTTGAGTCAAAAATTAACAGTGCTGTGACCTAAAGTGGCGCAAGATCGCAGTAACAAAGCCTTCCCAGAACACAACTGAACTCCTAACTAGCACAAGCTGAAGAAGCTTCTGAGGGATATTCACAGAAGATCTAGGAGTATCAGGATAATAATAATAAAATAATAATAATAATGGATCTTCTTAATCGTTAATTCTATCGGTTAGGTTACTGGCACGTGAGCATAACTCTTTCACAATGTGACTACTCAGCAGTCTCCACAATCTGCCCAGGAAGCAGAAGGTGTGATAAGGATTACGCCTTATCATCGCGCATTAGAGAGAACCACTCCGAAGATTTGTACCCACCAAGCTTCCAGTTTTGGCTCCAGACCGAGAACCTACGCCGTGACTGGTAGCAGCGAAGCACTATTCAACCTCTACTGGCTCTGCAGAGTACTTTGTAACGCAACTCACTCTCGGAAGGGGCTTCTTATCCTCCGACCCTAACGCAGTCCCATGAACCAAGATAGTCTCAAGATTGAATGCCTTAATTGATCCTGGTACGGGCAGCTTCAATCAATCCTGTACGTCAAGATCCATGAACCCTTGTGAAGTCTTTCAATTGATTTTGCCTTCAAGCACCAAAGGTCTAGCCGTATCGTCGAGATCCACAAACCCCAGTAACGTCTCGCAATCGATCCTTGTTCAAGACGAGGCCAGTCGAACCGTCAAGTCCCGCTAAACCCTGAAGCATTTCTCGAGATATCCTGAACATGAATTGCTGCGAACAGATAGATGCAATACCCTTCTAGTCCAGCATACGGACTTTCAACCACTGCCCTCGATGCGGAGAAATGCTTGTTGATTTTATTAGGAGTACAAATAAGTTTCCACCGTTTTATTGTAGATGGCGCGGCACGGAGTTTCGGTTAGCTTTCGCAGATGATAACCGGCTAAAAAAATAGTTTGGACATTCAAGAACAACATAACCTATTAATATCATTGATTTTATATTGGTAAAATATATTTTTTATAAGTTGAAAATGTCAAAATTTGAGCCAAGTAAGCGTCATTTGCGGGAAATATTAGTTTACTTCTTTAATTTAAAGAAATCTGCTGCTGAGGCGCATCAATTGCTCGCAGAAGCATATGGTGAGGGTGCTTTGAGTGAGAGAACGTGTCGAGAATGGTTTCAAAAGTTTAAAAACGGTGATTTCGGCGTAGAAGACAAAGATCGCAGTGGAAGGCCAAAAATTTACGAGGATGCAGAATTGGAGAAATTATTGGAGGAATATTCATCTCATACACAAAAAGAACTTGCTCTAACATTAGAAGTCACTCAGCAAGCAGTCTCACATCGTTTAAAAGCCGAGAGATATTGAACAATGCTCGTCCACATGTTGCGGCTCCCGTGAAAAAGTACTTGGAAACACTTGATTGGGAAGTGTTACCCCACCCGCCGTATTCACCAGAAATTGCACCGTCCGATTATCACCTGTTCCAGTCCATGGCACATGCTCTGACGGCGCAGCGGTTCACATCTTATGAGGATACCAAAAATTGGGTTGATTCGTGGATAGCCTCAAAAGACAAGGAGTTCTTCAGACGTGGGATTTGAATGCTGCCTGAGAGATGGAAAAAAGTGGTTGCAAGTGATGGGCAATATTTTAAATAAATTTATATTACCGTTCTTCTATAATAAATATTTAATTTGTGTTAAAAAAACGGCGGAAACTTATTTGTACGCCTAATAAAACTCATGCTTCTGTCTCTTATGAAGTTTCCTATAATAATAATTTGGGGAAAAAGACATCCATTATTTTTAATTCTACTGTGCATTTGGTCAGACTGAAAAGAAATAATTTATTATAAGTTGCTTACATATAGTCAAACACTAAATTCGTATATCTACTCTCAACAGCTGGAACGTTTGAAGCTAGCGATTGATCAGAAATTGCGAGAATTGACCAACAGAACAGGTAATGTGTTCCATAAGAACAAGGCCAAGCCAAACACGTCTGTAGTGACTCGCAAGAAACTCCGGCAGATTGGTTGGGAAGTTTTGATACATACACCATACAGTCTGGACCTGGCACCCAACGATTACCATCTTTTCCTCGCATTATAAAACTTCCTGAGTGATAAGAGATTGGCATCAAGAAAAGATTGTGACTATCGATTACCAGAGTTTTACGCCAATAAGGATCAAATCTTCTATGAGAGAGGCATACTTTGTCAACGTAGGCAAGAATGTTTTGTTTGCTGATGATGAAGCGGTTGTGGTGACAGGATCTAATGTTGGAGAGGTCGAGCGGAGCGTTCAGGTGGTATGCAAACGTATGGAGACGTGGTGTAAACATAATAGGCTGATATCAAATGGTGAGAAAACATCCCACATGAATTTTCATAATATGAGATCTTTGCGGGAAAGAGGTCTCTCACTTGAGAGAGAGAGATGAAATATTTGGGTTTCTGCGTCGAAACTTCCTTGAGATGATAGTTGCACATCGATTATGTCTGTAAACGCTTGAATTCAGCGCATTTTGCTATCTTACAGCTTAAATCTTGCCTGAATAGAGAAAATCTTATCAGTATATATTACTCCATGTCTTACCGTCACCTTGCATATAACACAATATTATGGGGCGATGCTGTTAGTTCTGATCTCGCAGAAGAGGCTCATTAGGTTAATCTTCAACCTAAAACCTAGAGATTCATGCAAAGACTACTTTATAAATGTACACTACCCTCGATCTATGTATTTAAGGCGGCACTGGTTGCCAAAAAAAAGCAAATAACTGCAAACATTTGGGGGAGCACTGCTACAGGATAAGAAACAATGAGACTCTGCTAGTTCCCAGGCATCTTAACTCTTTCTTTAGTCGCCTGAAGTCGCCTCCATATATTTCAATAGCAGTTTATAATAGACTGCCGAAAGAGTTGGAAATATTGAGTTGAGAACAAAACGGTGGAAATTTAACGCAAATCGGACAATCCGAAACATGTTGAATAAAGTCTTGAAATTCAAGCACGCACCTATTATTTTGTAGATAAACTAGGTTTATTCTCACAGTCATAAAACTTCGAAATCGATCAGTGATGAATTTTTCACCAACCGGGAGAGATCGTAAGGAAATACAGGGTCGTACATAAGGCACATCCTTCGCTTGAATGTCTTCTGAACATGTATCGACCTATCCTATTATCCATCCACATTCCTCCATCCAAACCACTGCCATATATCCGATAACATCCTTTTACCGTTCGGACACAGCCAGGAGCCAGATCGCGTCAGGGGATGTGAAGGGACCCTTCGGACAGATAACTGCTGAAGATTTAATCCCGTTCCGAAATCCTCCGGGCTACTGAAACAAAGGGACATTTGGAGATCCGGTTCGCGATAAACGAACAAATCGTTCTTTTATAAGCGGACTGGCAGAACGTATCCTGCGAATCCGCCATTTCGTTAAAGGCTTCTCAATTAGGAGAGGATTTGTCGCGCTAGTCGGTAGCCTTAATTTTATCGTTCTTCAGTTTGGAGTATACTTGGATATTATCGGGACTCTTCGCAATTATAAAATAAAAGTTTCAAACATTTCAGTGAATTGAAGAAGGTAGCTACGTCAAGAGAATTTGTTCTCCAATTAAGGTAATGAAGACAAGGCAGAACGAGATAGCCCAATGATGACACTTCAAAATGAAGATTTTGACAGATGAAACAATGGAATAATAAACTATCAGCGACACCTGTTAAGAAAACCACCGACTTAATTCAACTTCTAATAATATTTTTGGTTATTCCATCGAAACAATTTGATAAAATAAGAAGGAACGGTTTTTTACTTGATAGGAGGATTATTACAAAATTTGAATATCAAAACAGATTTAATCTTTTAGTCTTCTACAATTTTAATTTCAAAAAATTTTTTTGAAGAAGCTTCGTACGTTTGTCTGAAGAGATCAGTACGCATGCCTGGAACGAAACAAAAAATGTTTGCTTATTTATATTTCAATTGACAATTTATATTCGTTGGTGTTTCTTGATTCCATTTGATATTGTATGATGAATTTTGATTTTATACGTCTATTAAATATGAGCAGTGCTTATAAAGACATTAATTTAATTCTTGAAGTTTCTTCAAAAAAATTTTTTGAAATTAAAATTCTAGAAGACTAACAGATTAAATCTGTTTTGATATTCAAATTTTGAAACAATTTGATCTGCAAACTTTTGGATAGTTGCTAAAAATGGAAAAAAATACATCCAGACATTTTGTAAATTGTGCAGATAATTGCGAAATATAGAAAAACTGAACTAAAAATTTTTTTTAATAGAAAAGAGATGGCGGATATGTTTTAGTTGAAAAGCTCTTTCAGCTCTCTAAATATCCTAGTTGAAATTTTCATATTCGATTTCATATGCGATTCTTTTAAGCAATTAGACATTGAACATTAGCAGGAGGGTAACTCAAACAGAAACCCAATATATTCAAATACACCAGATCTGTAAGTAATAAACTGCGATGTTTAGAGAACAGAAAAAACTTCTCAACTAAACCACATCCAATATCTCCTCCTTATTCCAAAAATGTTGGTGGTTCTTGCCATCCTCAGGTAATTTTTTTCAGAAGAATGTGGTCATAGGAATTCTGTCTCCCTAATACAGAACTTGAAAATTACTTTTGGATTCTTCAAAACTCTTAGGTTTGGGCTGTTCAACTGTCTGTTCAATATCACCTTTTGACGATAAGTTCAATATTACATTATTTCGTGAATAATCAACCGCTTTTGAAAATTTCAACGGGTTGTGTACAGAACATAAATAACTTTCAAACCCACCAACACTCGACATCTCTTCCCTATTCAAAAAATGTTGGGGGTTGATTGTTTCATGGGGGTGGTTTTTACGGAACAAATTCCTGATGGAAATTCGTCCCCCTCAAAACAGAGGATGACCTGTTTTTTAAAATCTTCGAAAATTCTACGTTTCTAAGTTCTAGGGGGTTTAAATTGTTTTTGGTACACCTTGTATTTCAAAGGACAAAACATTTTCTGCAGAATAATAATAATTGAAAGGGTTTATTACTTCGTTAAGTTTATTTCAATATCTTCAATATCAACCAAAATAATTCTGTCACATCTCTACAAATTCTTATATTTCAAAATGTGTTCAGAATTTTGAAAAAATTATATTGAACAACATGTCTCATAAACCCTTGTTTTTAGTAGACATAGAATTATCAAATATTGTACAGCAACAAGAAGGTATAAGAAATGGAAAGGAAATATAGAATATTGACCGAAAATACCAAACTTTAGTCAATACAGCTGTTTCATACCGACCACATGAAGAGAAAATTCGATTCCAAAAATGTCCAACGTAATCCCTTGAAAAAGCTCTTTCAGAAAGTGCTTAAAAATATGCGCATCTTAAGGACAGCGTTAGAAATTCCCATCGATACTCTTCAGTCGACTTTTCTGAAAGATGAATAAAAACAATCAATAAAAAATATATCACATACCTTATGCCTGCTTTCATATATTCACCATTCATATATACACCAAAATGCTAGAACTCGACTGCTGAAGTCGATTCCAGAAAACAGAAATTCGTTCAAAAAGAGTTTCCATCAATTGGATTATTCGTTGGCTAAGTGTACTATTCAGGAAGGTACCTTCTCAAAAGGCGTTTATCTAATATACGATGAACTTTACCATCTTCTTGAATACCCTAATCATTTTTCCAGGTATATTAACATCAAAAGCTTTTATACGAGCCTGCTCCAGAAAACAGCGTGCTCTCGTTTCGCCCAAATATATGCAATTTTCGAATTTTGAGCCAGAAATTGTCATAAATGATTAGGTTGGACTCGCTGATGAAGAATCCGGAATTCTTTCCGGCTGGGCAGTCTTTACACACGATAACATTTGAACGGAAAGAGCTAGTAGAGCCTTGAAAATTTCAAGAAGGGTTTAGGGTCTGAATATCTCAGCTGAGCTCATCCATAAGCATAACATAACATAACATAACATTCTTTATTGATCCTGTAAGACACAATTAACAGTGTATAGGACATGTCATAAAAAGAAAAATGCATTTAGCAATTTGATACATATACATAGTTGTTCAAATCAAGAGATCGGAAAAATACTCACCCACCGAGTAGAAACATTTCGATGTGAGAATACCCTTAACCTCTCTCCTGAACTGAATTACATTCAACGACTTAACTGATGATGGTAAATGATTATACAATTTTATACTCTGATATAATGGAGAGCATTCAAATTTATGTGTTCTATGTTTGGGAATGAGAAAAATATCAGAGTTTCTTGTTTCATAATCGTGACAATTCGAAACAGACTTCCATTTTGATACATTTTCTTTAGCGTAAGTTAGGCATTTCAAAATATAAATACATGGCAGCGGCAATATTTTGTTTGATACAAATATTGGTTTGCACGAGGAACGGGGAGTTAAGTTAAAAATTAACCTCATAATCCTCTTTTGAGCAACGAAAACTCTCGAAACAGAAGTGCAGTTTCCCCACAGCAAAATATTGTATACAAGATGGCTATAAACCAGACTATAGTATATTTCAATAAGAGAATTACGAGGCAGAGTGTTTTTGAGCCTATTTAAAGCAAAGAATGAACAATTGATCTTCTTGCATACATAGTTAACGTGGGATGACCAACCGAGACCTCTGTCGACATGTACGCCAAGAAATCTCGTAGAATTAGCCGCCACCACCACGCCGTCTGACAAAGTTAATCTCAGAGGTTCCATCTCGATGCCACCAAGGCCAAAATGTAAACAAACGGTTTTCCCGACATTAACCATCAAATTGTTCGCGCGGCACCATGCGAAAAACTCCGCCATTAAACCTTCACAAGCCCGTTGGAGCTCATCACGACTACGCGCCGAAACCACCACGGATGTGTCGTCAGCAAACAATATCGACAGGAGACAAGTTAGATGACTGGGCAAATCATCTATGAACAACAGAAAGAGTAGCGGCCCCAGCACGGAACCCTGAGGAACTCCCATCTCTATACTGTTGTCTACAGAAAAACATTCGTTCACTCTAACAGACAAGGTTCTTCCATTTAAGTAATCTTGTAACCAGTCCAAGAATATCCCTCTAAAACCCATATTATAACACTTGTCAATAATAAAATCGAATTTGAGAGTGTCAAAAGCGCAGGAGAGATCAAAAAATATCCCAGCCACCTGCATATTCTTATCCAAACACTCATATATTGACTCCACGAAGCTAAGTGCCGCCGTTTGAGTAGAATGACCGTTACGGAAACCATGTTGAGCTGAGTTCAATATTTTGAACCTGGTAAGATAATCTACCATTCTCGAAAAGACGACTTTTTCAAATACTTTTGAATAAACACTTAAAATGGATATTGGGCGATAGTTTGTTATATCCTCTAAAGTGCCTTTCTTGAATACAGGGACAACAATGGATTTTTTGAGAATTTTTGGAAACTTACCCGATGTTACGGATAAGTCTATCAGATAAGCTAAGTGACGGCTAATTGCTGGAGAAATCTCTTTAAGGATTCTTACTGAAATGCGATCATATCCCACGCTCTTTTTATTTTTCAATTTCTTCACGGTTTCCTCAATTTCAGAAAGAGAAACAGGATAAAAAAAGAAATTGCAGTTTAAGGATGGTGTAACAGTACAAGATAGTGACAAGTTGTTACCGTAGCAAGTGTACAGTCTATCTCTAGCTGTGGTGGAAAAATAACTCGCAAACAAGTCTGAAACTTCTGCAGGTTCGGAGAACTTTGCCCCATCTACCACGATCGACATAGAATTATTATTATTTCCTGATCTGCCAATGATATTGTTAACAATATTCCAGACCGTTTTGCTTTTATTTTCAGATTTAGCTATAGTTGCACAATGAGCATTAAATTTGGTGGACCTTATTAATGAGTTATGATGTTTTTTTTGATTTTTATAGTTTACGTAGGTAGTATTTGAACCGATATTCATGTGGAGCCAATACAGGCTATTAAGATTTTTTTTACTCTGCATTATTTCGGATGTTACCCAGCTTCGCTTCCCTGCCGCTTTATTGACCTTTCTCAAGGGGCAACACAAATCTAAATAGTAAGATATAGCATTGATAAACATTTCAAAACATTGATCAACATCATATTCCTTATAAACTTCCACAAATTCATACTCAGCTAGTCGAGTTACTAAATTAGCCAAACAGTCCGGACTCAAGTCTCTAATTAAAGACATTTTCGATTTATCACTGTAAACCGGTACAAAATTTAGTCTTAGAAGTATGGCTCGATGATCACTCAAATGCGCCTCAAAAACAGTAGCTCTATAATTCTCCAGATGGTCATTCATAATGATGTAATCAAGTTTAGAAATAGAAGTTCTACCGTTACTGTATGTGAAAACTCTAGTTGCTTCAGTAGATGAAACCTTCAAATGAAAACAATCCATCAATTCATTCAGTAATCTGAATTCATTGGAATCAGGACTCAGGTAATCTATATTTAAGTCTCCACACAGGAAGACATAATCTATTTTATCAAAACAAGCCTGAAGAGCGCAAAACAATTTATCAAAAAACAACTCAAGATCTCCAGTGCCAGGTCTGTAAATGCTTATGATACCAAGACGGGAATTCTTGACAGATATTACGATACCACACATCTCTATATGCATTTCAATAGAAAATTTCGATACAGAAAGTTTATTCACTTGAAGACCTACCCTGGTATATAGCATTGAGCCACCGTGTTGTCTCTGATTACGACAAAAATAATCAGCCAGAACATAACCCGCGATTGACACAACACTTACACTATCCGAACTGCACCAGTGCTCCGCCACACTCAGCACATCGGGGTGTATTTCCTCCACAAGTATCTCCAGGGCATCTAGTTTATTTGAAATAGATTGCACGTTCAATTGGACAATATTGAATTCCCCAATATACGGATCATTTGAAGGGGAACTTATTCCAGTCGTTCTTTGAATTTCCCACGCTGGAAAAAACGGTTTACATTGACCTTATTAGGCCAATTCGAGCTCACGAGAGCCTTCTCATATTCTGAGGCAGAAATCAGAACCTTAAATGAGGAATACGAGTCCGGGTATTTCGAGTTTAGTTTTTCGCATTTTATATTGGAAAAATTCCGTTTTAGGAAATTTTCTAAATTTTCGACTGAGGTATCGGGTCTGAGATTCGACACATGAAAAGCCTTGAATTTGTCCAACCCTTCCACCTCTGAATTCCCAGAATATGTTCCAGTTACCAAGGTTTCCCTGGGTCGACGTTTTGGTCGTTTGTGGCTAACTACCTTCCAGTTTGAGTCCTCTTTAGGCGATATTTCGTTGTCATCGAGGCCAGTTGGTGTGCCCAGATAACTTAAACCTTTAAGATTTGTTCGATTTCGTTCCTGTCCGGCTAACTGTTTCTTTCCTGGATTAGAGGGACCGGCAGTTGAAGATTTATCAACGACCACTCTCTCGGCGTACGTCTGACGGTGGGGAGCATCAGTTACAGCACGCTCAGAACTTAAATGCTCAGTTGAACCTAAGTTGACCACACATTCGCGACTAGCCTGAACACGCTTATCTTGGGAATCCCACGTTGACAACACCTCGTTGAATCTATTTTTTCCTGTTTGTTTTGATTTCAGCTCATTTTCCAGTGTTTTGATTTTAAATTTCAGCAGAGAATTGTTTTCCATTAATACGTTATTTTTAGATTCCAATTCTGCAATAATTTTCAGAAGGAGATCTTGGTGCGTAGATTCGTTCGTAATATTTTTACTGCCAATATCGGGCATCGGGGAAATCTCGCCGGTCGATTTTTCGGAAATAGGACCGGATAATTCGACGTCACAGCACTTTTTCACTTTAGCACCACATCCTGGATGGAAACTTTTGCTGCAAATTTGACACCTGCAACTACTTTTAACGATTTGCCGTTTACAAAATCCACATTGGGGAACAATCTTCAAAGAGAGAACAGCATCGATGTCTTTACTACTCGCCGACATGATGAATAGCATAAACTAAAATAATAAGATGCGGTTTTTTACTTGAAAGAACGAAAATTACAAACTTTGAATATCAAAACAGATTTATTCTGTTAGTCTTCTACAATTTTAATTTCAAAAAATTTTTTTTTAAAACTTTTAGAATTAAATTAATGTCTTATAATAAGCACTGTTCATATTTATTAGACGTATAAAAATCAAAATTCACTATACAATATCAAATGGAATAAAAAACCCAAAGAAATTAATTATTAATTAAAATTAAAAATAAATACTATCGAATGTTTCGTTCTAAACATTCGCCTGAACTCGTCAGAAAGGCCGTGGTAGGTATGTTTTGCCTTTGATGAACGTTTGAAAACATGTTCAGTTTCTGGTCTTATATTTATGAAAACTTAATCTTTTTCAAAAATACACAACATAATTTTAAGAACTTCTCCAAAACTAATCTATTTCAAATATTTAATATGTTTAAATATTTAAGTAAGTTACTTCAAAAACTCTCAAAAACATGTAGTAAATCCTCAAAAATAATTATAATTCAGATAAGTCAGTTCAACGTTACATTTATGATATAAATTCAATTAAAAATAAATAAACTTGTAATCTTACCAAACAATTTCTGGAAAATCTGTGAATACACTTAAACTAGGTAGATACATCTAATATCCAAGGTAATGTTCTATGCTAAACACAGAAATCACACAAAGTTTGTGAGGCATTTTATGGCCTTCATTAAACCACTGGAAACTGTATAATAAATTTCATTATTCAAAAACCTAATATAATTATTTATTATATATAAAATAAAATAATAAGATGCGGATATTTGATTGTATCGGTCTCTACTTGTCGGAACTTAATCTCGATGATTAAAGTAAAACAACTTAATTTCCGCTAATTTATTTATAGCGGAAATTAAGATGTTTTACTTTAATCATAATAAGATTCGGTTTTTTACTTGATAGAAGGATAATTACAAACTTTAAATATCAAAACAGATTTATTCTGTTAGTCTTCTACAATTTTAATTTCAAAAAAATTTTTTGAAAAACTTTTAGAATTAAATTAATGTCTAATAATAAGCACTGCTCATATTTAATAGACGTATAAAAATCAAAATTCACTATACAATATCAATCATTTGGTTCATGAATATAAGACCAGAAACTAAACATGTTGTCAAATATTTTTCAAAACATACGTACCACGGCCTTTCTGACGAGTTCAGGTGCGTATGTTTGTAACGAAACATTCGATATTACCGATTTTAATTTTAATTAATAATTTATTTCTTTGGGTTTTTTATTCCATTTGATATTGTATAGTGAATTTTGATTTTTATACGTCTATTAAATATGAGCAGTGATTATTATTAGTCATTAATTTAATTCTAAAAGTTTAAAAAAAAAAAAATTTTAAATTATAATCGTAGAAGACTAACAGAATGAATCTGTTTTGATATTCAAAGTTTATAAGCATAAACGGTTACATGGGTTTCGCGTTTGAGAATGTTTCGTCTTTTTTCCAATATTTTCGAAACTGCAAATTATGTCGATCTGAAATTCGGTATTAATAACGCCCATGTATACGCGAATTTTCGTGAGGATCGTATGATTAAAAATTAAAAAAGAAACTGTGAGCGGATCAGCGTTGAGCGCTACCTTGAACATTATAATTTTCGAACGGAAATAGAAAAAAACTTTATTAAATTGCCGGGATAGGTTGAACAAAATTTTCCATTCATTGTTATTGTGCATTTGCTCTAACAAACAACATGTATTCGTTTTGCCTAAATGTCTGTTTTTTTCGAATTTTGAGCAAAAAATGGTACCAAAGGAGTAGTAATTTGAAATAAGGTTATTCTGATTTTCACAAATTTTTATTGTTAAACTCACAACAATTGTTTCGCTATCACAGTAGCATCATCAGGTAAGATCACATTTTGAATAACTAAGCTTGTTTCCGAAATCCGTGGCTATTTATATTACAGTAACTACAATAAATTTTTATTAGGCACTAAAACCCAAAAAAGGGTCCCTGCAAATTCCAGCTTATCTGAATATATTTAACAGAGGTGAGCTATTTAAATCTATTTGTTCGTTAAGTAATATTCCAATTTTATTATGTTTATTTATCTCTAGGGATTCTAACAGATTTAAGGCATAACTTTTGCTTTCTATATGTAGAATTTCAAAGTTATGGTTGAAATTATGTCCTGTTTCTAACAAATGGTTGGAATATGTGGAATTGCTTTTATTGTTGAGGAAACTCTTCAAATGTTCACACATCCTATGACGGAACGTTCTTCCAGTTTGACCTATGTAAATTTTAGGGCAATCACCGCAGGTTAACTTATAAACCCCAGATTTATCATCCTTATGTGTGTAGTCTTTATTATTTTTGATAAATTTACTCAAGTTTAAATTAGTTTTGAATGAAGTTCTCAAATTATATTTATTTTTGAGGTATGTAGCACATAAGGATGATAAATCTGGGGTTTATAAGTTAACCTGCGGTGATTGCCCTAAAATTTACATAGGTCAAACTGGAAGAACGTTCCGTCATAGGATGTGTGAACATTTGAAGAGTTTCCTCAACAATAAAAGCAATTCCACATATTCCAACCATTTGTTAGAAACAGGACATAATTTCAACCATAACTTTGAAATTCTACATATAGAAAGCAAAAGTTATGCCTTAAATCTGTTAGAATCCCTAGAGATAAATAAACATAATAAAATTGGAATATTACTTAACGAACAAATAGATTTAAATAGCTCACCTCTGTTAAATATATTCAGATAAGCTGGAATTTGCAGGGACCCTTTTTTGGGTTTTAGTGCCTAATAAAAATTTATTGTAGTTACTGTAATATAAATAGCCACGGATTTCGGAAACAAGCTTAGTTATTCAAAATGTGATCTTACCTGATGATGCTACTGTGATAGCGAAACAATTGTTGTGAGTTTAACAATAAAAATTTGTGAAAATCAGAATAACCTTATTTCAAATTATTTAATATGGATTTTCACCAAGTAAGGACTGATACAATTCAATACCAAAGGAGTAGGTTGGACGCACTGATGAAGAATCCCAGATTCAAAAAATTTTTTTTTACTTGTCCATCTATAAATACTCTAACTTTCGAAAGGGAAAAGTTAGAGACTGGAAACTTTCGCGGTAGATTTGGGGCCTGAATATCTCAGTTATGTTCTTTAATGCAACAATATCGATTGAATGGTTTTGCAGTTATTCACATTGGAGTGTTTTCATTGTTCTTCTCAATATTTTCGAAACTACAGATCCGATCGATATGAAATTTGGCATTTAGAAGGACAATAATGACGCGCATATTCATATAGAATTTATAAATTCTCTTATTTCTACGGTTTTGGTATTATGATAGTATAGTCCGTCTAGAAAGTATTCGGAGAACAAAGCTCAATTGCAATTATTTAGTATATATTTTTAATACTTGAATTAGAAAATTATAACAAAATATTCATCTTATTTATTTATACAACCTCCATTTAACTGTAAACACTTGACTAAACGTCAAGCTACACCCGAAACTAGATTACCTCCATCATTTTTGGTGATGGTAGTCCAGGAGTATAAAACTGACTGAACTAAATCATCTTTATTTCGTAGCGCTGCTCGCTCAACTTCAATCTTCGTTAATCCCCATATGTTTTCAATGGAACTAAGATCTGGTGAAGCTGCTGGCCAAGAAATGGTTGTCACTTGGTGTTCTTGCATCCAAGCTTGAGTATAGGCCGAAGTATGGAATCTTGCATTATCCTGCTGATACCCTCTTGATATAAAGCATGTGCCGATTCAAGGAGAAAATCGTTTAGAATGCCACATTACTTTTCACTATCAATGGTACCATCAACTATTCGGAGAAGCGATGAGATATTGCTCCCCAAACCATTATTTTGGTGGGAAATTTGAACTCTATTAGGTTGTTTTCATAGGATTTTCAAATGATTTCCACCAAGTTGGAAACAACTTTCATCAGATCTAAAGACATTATGGAAATTATCTTCTTGAAAACTTTGACGAAATTTTATCCTTCGTTCCTTTTGTGAAGCTGTCATTATAGGGATTTTTTCGGTTTCCTTGATATGTAGCCTAGTCTTTTCAGTGACATACGGACTGTTTCTGGACATACTTTTATATTTCATTGATTTCCAAATCTGTAAGCCAATTTTCGAAACTCCAGGCGCGAATTGTGTCGTCCTAAGGCCAATAAAGCGTTTAAATTGTCTCCTTTAATCTTACGCGGTCTTCTTGAAACTCATATCCATGCCATTTTTTATCTTCTTTTTGTCTCATATACAGCAATTTTTCCCAGTTCAGTCAATTGCACTAATTTTTTAACATTTTTCGTATTTGTATTTTCTATACAAATATTCTACCTGTTTTTTTTTCCTAGTTGCGACATTATTTCATATATTGTATACTTATTGATAATCAACAATATTTGACAAATAGTGTTGCCATGCAACTTTAGCCATAGCCGACTATCTGCACAACCTATATTATACATTACTTTTATCTTAGAATGATACAAAAAAGATGTACCTATATTAAAATTATGAAAAATAATAAATTCCGATTACTTTCTGGAGGGACTATACAAAATATGGTCGCAGCACCTAAAAATTTTTTTGGTTTTCGCTATTTGCGAGCAGCATTTTTTATTCTTACATTGTGCAATCCGAAAGTATTAACTCACGCGCCGCTACTGCATGCTATTATTTTTTGCATAGCCATATTAAATTTCACAAAACTAAGGAGGATGAGAGTTCATCAAGTCTTTTCCTCTAAGTCACTTTTATCTGAACGAAACAGTTAAAACGATTCGTCAATTAGTCGAAATCCAAATTATATAATTTCTATTAAAAATACGAATCAAAAAAAAAGTTATCATTCAATTTTCTTCACCGGAAATGACGAATACCTAATCAAACTTCTTTTGAATAATTCATTTGAATTTTATCGGTAAAACTTCTTCACAAACCTCCGACTGATTTACCACGTAAAGCGATAGTCTCTCTGTATGCACATTAAAAATATAAAATTACACAAATATTCAATTACATTTGCGTTACGTCTAATATATGGGGCAATTTAAATGGTTTTAAGAATCTGCATCGTCCACTTTGCTTTGCTAATGTTTATCATTGGCAATAAATTGCCATTGAAAATGTACAGTTCGGGCGTTTACAAGCTTTATAAGAGATTTGATGGTGAAATATAGCTGGTTGCCATAAAAACATACAGGTAGAATGCAATTGTGCTTCGGTCTCTGCATTCTCTTTTGGTTTCACGTTTGAAAATCCGGAATTTCTGATGTTTACTTTGATGGTAGATCGGCATCGGTAACCATTATGGGTCGTTTAACCAATTGGCGCTTCGTTGTGAAACTTTCTAAGTAGATGCGGAGGAGGTTAAAGCTCCATATTTAATGTAAGTTTACAATGTACTGAGATTTCAACATGGAATAGAAACTTAATGAGTTACAAAAGGAATTTCTCATTAACTCTACCTCTTTAATAAAAGTAGATTATAAGCAAGGGAGCAGAATGCATGATTTTTCCCGAAGTGCTTTTGTAACCTGAGAAGACTAGAAAGCACTAACGAAAAAAACCATTTACTCCTGAGATGTATGCACTGTTTTTGCAGGAACCAACAGTTTGAATTGTAAGATACCCAAGATGTCAATAGAAAAGAATCTAAAACACCAATTGTCATTATGAAATTCGTAATTTACACATACAAAAATCTGTATGGAGCATAAAAAATATATTTGATTGCTATTGACACTGATGAATATGCAGATAACAGCTGGATTAATTCACCGGAACCTCTACAGATTTTAATATAAATAAACTCTTGAAAATATTTATAATCAAATTTTGAACATGCCCTAGATAATACTTTATCATTTATGTATATATATATATATATATATATATATATATATATATATATATATATATATATCATCACATGTGGTAGAAATTAACTAATAAAAAATCAAAGCAAATATGAAATAATGACCAAATCATTCAAATTCATCACCTAATACACTGTATCACTTTATAGACATATATATTATCATCACATGTGATGGAAATTAACTAATAAAAAATCAAAGGAAATATAAAATAATGACCAAATCATTTAAATTAATCAACTAATACAAATTTGTCTCAATTGGATATTAAAGAATTACAAGTTCATATAACACTGTATCACTTTATAGGCATATATATAATCATCACATGTGGTGGCGGCAATTAACTAATAAAAAATCAAAGGAAAAATAAAATATATAAATAATCCATCACCTAATACAAATTTGTCTCGGTTGGATATTAAAGAATTACAAGTTCACTCACCAAAATATGTTCCACATAGAATTCAAGGAGGTATTTTTTTCAAATCCCTTTTCAAAAAATAGATAGACAGACAAAATCTGAAAAATTCCAACGACCCAAGCTCTTCAGTTAGGATTTATTTAAATAAATAAAATAATCAGTAAAAAAAAAATATATATATATATATAAAAATATATATATATATATTAAATATATATCCTATGTTTCCGACGGTCTTTTCCATACCTATATATATATATATATATATAGGTATGGAAAAGACCGTCGGAAACATAGGAAATTCAGTGTTAATCAAGAATGCAGTGGAGCAATGGAAGAATCAAAACCTCAGCGCGATGCGATGACGAATAAATAATAGTTCTCTCTCAATGGCAGTGCGCAGTACTGATGCTTCGATCGAAAGGATGTGCAGTCTGCTTTCACCATAGATTAACAAGACTATATAGATGGGACACTAACTGGAAAAAGTCTGAATCAAGTTTGTCGCTTTTTTTGTAGCGATTGGTGCATGAAACAAATTCAACTAAAGAAAACTGTATTACCAACTCTCAAGAGAACTGCATTACCTCTGCTTTTAGAATACTGCATTATCGACGCTTGGCGCGAATATTTTAATCTTCTTTCAGTTTTCCCTATGGCTAAAATTAAACAAGTGTTCAGAAATTACTATGTTTTACTACCAAAACATTGAAATGCTTACATTCACACAACTTCACAACAAATACATTTCAATTTTTTGGTAGTAAAACATAGTAATTTCTGAACACTTGTTTTAATTTTAGCCGTAGGAAAAACTGAAGATTCAAATATTCGTTTCAATCTTCAAACTCACTATTTGAATAACAGATACATGTTTGAACTATATTTATTTATTATGAAAAAAATAGGAACTATTAAATAAAAAAAGAGATGAAATTAACATATATATTTACAATATTTACATTTAATTTTTTTGTAGTATAACATAGTAATTTCCAAAAACTTGTTTCAATGTTCAAACTCACTATTTGATTAATATAAATATGTTTGAACAATAATGATTTATTTGTTATAAAAATAAAAACTACTAAATAAAAAAAGAAGTAAAATTTACATATTTACATAGTATTCCTAGGTGTTAAGACAAAAATTGAACCTTGAGAACATTAATTTATGAGATCTTCTTTAAGATTCAAAACGTCTTTCAACTTGGACCTTAATCGGGTCAATAAATTCCTTAACTGGTTGCTAATTCCTTATCTGGTTGCTATTTTATTCACTTGCTTACACCACCAGAATAAAGAACACCTGACTAGTCAAGTATAATATTTGATAAAGATTATGTGATGCACACTTCATAATTTGAAAATTTAAATTCTTCAATGTGATATTTTCAAGATATTTTGAGATTTTTCATCTCTCACAAAGTCTTGGAATAAAATGGAAGAGATAATTAAAACACTGATCAAATAAAAAGTAAGTATAGTGTCTCGGTTTCATCAAATTACCAAATTGATATTTCCTACACTCGATAAAATCTAGATCTTTTAACAACTCACTATGACCAAGCAAATTAATCCTATAGATTTCACAGTTTCTAATAAATAAATCGTTTGATATAATTTTACAAATTGCACCACTCAAGCTGAAGAAGTTCTTTTCCAATAAGCATTAGGCACTGATCCAGAAACTGGCCCATACCATTTCAATCTGTTACCACAGGAAAATCACCTAGCATTGATTTATATTCTGAACTAACCAACTAAACATAAAAAAAAATATAGATTACATAGTATATGAAAATTAACCAACCTGAAGAAATTATATTCCTCTCAATATTTGATGATGTGATCATTTGTGCCAATCAGTTGGCTGTATAATTTCAATCCACCTCTTAAATAACTTGAGATCTCTCTTGGGAAAACGATGTCTAGGGCGGGTTAGATCTTGACACCCATGTGCACAACATTTCTTAGTATATCCCATTTTTAAGTACTGTATTGAACTCAATATTTGAAAATACACTAGTTTAGATGCACTAAACTGTTTTGAACTTATCTCTCACGAAATTCAATCAAAAATAAATATGAGATGCACCCGAGGTTAGGCCAAAACAAAACATAAACAAAACCACCACTTCGTTTCGAAATATATTACCATTATTACAACTATGGCTAACGGCTGATGGTAGCGGTACCTAGCAGCGAAATCAAAAATTATAAGTTGATGGTTAGCGCTAACTATTGACTGGTGCATCAACTAAAAACTTAGTTCTAGGTGGGGGTAGGGAAGTGTCCAATCTATATATTATTGTTAATCTATGGCTTTCACTCCCCACTACCAGTGAGGGAGAACAGTCGTTTGTTCGTCATCGCATCGCGCTGAGGTTTTGATTCTTCCACTGCTCCACTGGCGTCATTATTAAAACTGAATTTCCTATGTTTCCGACTGTCTTTTCCATAAGAAAAAGAGGTTGGAAATTTTATGTGAGGATGTGAAAACTGTTTTTATGTTAGTTTTTGAAAATATTTGAGCTATTCTTTGCAAAATTGGACCAAAATGTGTTACTTCTACAAATTTTTCGTCATTATCATCTGTTTTTTAAGTGGGATATTTTTGTTTCAGAATGAGTTGTTTTTCTTCTTTGTTTATACAATACAATACGATGGGTAGATTATTGTTAAATTTTTTTCACTCTATTGTCTACGTTTGCTCAGAAAAAAAATGTTTATGTCCGAAAACCAACAATGAGTGGACCTCCGTTATATCTAGTTCGAGCTCTATGTTTCAGATACCTGTGCGGTTCATACGCGATTATTATTCTGTGCTATTCTGCATTATATTTTCGATGGTCATTATCGAAAATAAATAAAAATTAAGGGCACGAATTGTATAAATTGATAATTAATTTTTAATTTATGTAACTAATTCTTGTCATCTTTTTCTGTTAGTGGGTTATGTGTTTTTATTATCTTCCTATTGAAACAAACAATTTTGAAATATTTACGGAAAAATATCATTCCAGTTTCACGATTCAGGGCTTGTACAAACGAATATTTCAGTATAAGGTTTTTCACGTATAAATATTATATAAAAATTATACAGAAAATAACATACTAACTAGATAATAAGTTCTTCAATTAAACTTATGTGATCGGAAGATACATGCTTTTATAATCCTTTCTTTTTATATTGACATTTGATTAAGAGAAACGGCGTGACATAATGTTATCATATAATAATTATTCAATATTTGATTTTCATAATATAACAAATGCAAGTAAAGTTATTGTCGTGGTGCAATCATCTTATGAGGATCAAAGTCAAATTCAAATAGTTTGGTATATAAATAGGTATTAAGAAATAGTTAAACAAAATTAATATCGTTTTTATAATATGTTCAGCTGCATAAATCCGTTCGAATTGAAATTTAAATTTTCTGCTCACTTTTCAATATTGTTTGAAAATGAATAAAATTTTCGCATATCTATTATTCGAGTAAATTATTGCAAACATGGTATATTACATACGTCGTTGTTAGACCCAAATAGAAGGTGAATTGGCAAAACAATAATTTGATAGCATATCTATTATTTCCCTTTTTCTTTTAATCTGTTATTTTATAGCCAATCTGGTGTAGAACATAAAAAAGTTGGAAATCCCTCTCAAGTGGCACTTCAGATTCTATTAATTCATTATGAAATATACCTGATGTCTAGATTAAGTATAGAGCGGAAATCAATACAAACAAATTAATGGCACGTGGCAGTAAGGATGATTTGAATTTGTTATAAAAACTTTTTCTCCCTTACGTCTTTTTAATTATTAATACCATTACTTCAAAATGCAAACTCTAGATGGCCCACCCTTTAATTAAAATATATTTGCGGGTATTTCAGTATAGTAAGCAAGATAAAATAAAATAAATTTGAATAATCTATTCTTGGTATAGGATAATATTTTATTTTAAATATAAAAAATCATTTCGCAAAACCTTCACATTATTTAATTTTTTTTAATTGAATGAAAATGGCTCAGAAAAACTATTTCTCTATTTGAGTAGACATAAAATTCTCAAATATTGCACAACACTCCAAAATATAAAGGAATTTATAGAAAAGGAAGAAAATTGACAGTACTTAAATAATGATCATAGCCGAGTAAATATGAAAATTATTAATAAAATATTCTGTACCAAAAAATGCACTATATATATTTTTTAAAATATAACACATTCGAACGCTGTTCTGGGGAATGTGCTATACTTTTAAATTTATAAAGGGCATATTTTGGTATGAAATTCGTTTTTCATAAATATACAGGTGGTCCAATGAAAACTTAACACCTCGATTTTCCGACTTTGAAATGAAAATATTGAAAATCACTCGGAGTTGTCAATTCCTGATTCGAGGGGGAACAACTTTTCCGCTTTTTTCATCCTCGTAACTTCAACCCCCTAACGGGGGTGAGCACAACCCCTTGATTTTGAATACGGATGAGGGGGTTGCGATAACCAATTTTGAAGATCGCATCGAGTATTATCTGACCCTGAAATTTCGCTGCAAAATATCATTCGGTAATGAAATAGCAGCGAAAATAGTGGAAGAGACAATGTGGAATTTTGAAGCGAAATTTAAGGATCAGATAGTACTCGATAAGATCTTCAAATTGAGGTATCGCAACACCCCTCATCCCTATTCAAAATCAAGGGGTTGTACTCACCACCTTAGGGGGTTGCAGTTACGGGGATACGAAGAGAGGAAAAATTGTTCCCCCTCGAATCAGAATTGACTGGTTCTCGATTTTACACATTTTCATTTCAAAGCCGGAAAATCGAGGTGTTAAGTTTTCGTTGGACCACACAATATATGAAAGTTTACTGTGGCGGCTATGTATGTTATTTAATTTCTGTAAATATTCTTTATTTTCTGAAGAGTCCTTCATATATTGTACTTCAATACAAACATACTTTTTCCAAGAAATTTTGATTTAAGTTAAAAAACTAAATCATGTGGAGGTTCTCCAGAATAATTATGTTTTTATACTTTAAATTAGCGGACTAAATGTTCTTAGGGCTCTAACTTCCCCCACATTTTCACTTTTTTCAAAACGGAGATTTGACATATCCTTTATTCATTGAAAAAAGTAGATTATGACTATAATGCGATAAAGTACTTCATACAAAAATTTATATATCGTACAAAAGCAGTTAGATAATATTGTTCGTTTCGAAATACTTACATTTTCGAAATACGAACATTTTCGAAATATTCATTATTATGTTCCTCTCATACAGGGATCAAACTACAAGGCGTCAATGGATACTAGAGTGTTTCTGATTTTGAAATGTGAAAAGTACAATAATCACAACGTCAGATAAGATATCAGATTGATGAAAAATTATAAATACTTCTCTAGATTTAATTATTATACAAATTAAACGCGAAGTGTTCCTCAAGTAAGAACCCCTTGGAGAAAAATGTTTCACGCTACCACTATTTTCCTGCTTGCAGTATGGTGAGTATTTGTGGAATAATGTGTATACATTTTACTTTAACAATTAAGATATCTGAGATCTTTCATCATCAATGTTGAAATTTATATGTGAAGCGGTCCCGTTTTAGTTCGTATGTTTGAAATTTGTACATCGTTCTTATAGAATATTAATTGTCAAAACGTAGGTCTTACTTTCAATCAACACTTAGAATTTGGATAACTCGGAAAAAAAATTACAGCATATTTTAGTTTTAGTTTAGTTTTAGTTTTAGTTCGTATGTTTGAAATTTGTACATCGTTCTTACAGAATATTAATTGTCAAAACGTGGGTCTTACTTTCAATCAACACTTAGAATTTGGATATACTCGGAAAAAAATTACAGCATATATAGTATAGTAATACTGAAATACTCAAAAACTTTCTTGTTTTAGTTTGTCAGATATAGTAAAAAGCTATTGTGGGACAAAACAATTGTTATATTTGAATACATAAGAAAATTTTTAAATATATTAGTTAATATAATTGTTATCACTTTTAGATTTAGAAGATTTTATGAGTAAATGTAATTCTGTGGGTACTGTATTGGGTTGAAATACCCGTTAGTATTCCCTTTGGTTAATAAATAAATCAATGAATACATACTACTCTGTCAAGAAAGTAATGGGAATTTTCATTTAAAACAACATTTTTACATTTAATCGTCAAAATTTATTGGGTCGCCTTAAAAATAGGCTCCATTTGCTCCAATACATCTATGGCAACAGCACTTCCAATTATCGAAACATTTTTCATAGGCGCTTTCCGGGATGGACTTTAGCTCTCGCGCCGAATTTTGCTTTATGGCTTCAATCGACTCAAAATAGGTGCCACGAAGGGGCAATTTTAGTTTTGGGAAGAGGAAAAAGTCGCAGGGAGCCAAATCCGGCGAATACGGTGGTTGCTGAAGCACGTTTGTTGAGTTTTTGGCGAGAAAGTCAGTCACAATCGTAGCTCGGTGAGAAGGCGCGTTATCGTCATGCAAAATCCATGAGTTGTTCGCCCACAAATTTGGCCGCTTCTTACTGATACGCTCACGCAAACGTTTCATAACGCCTAGGTAATAATACTCCTTGTTTACCGTCTGACCCTCTGGAACGAATTCGTAGTGCACCACGCCACGGATATCGAAGAAAACAATGAGCATCACCTTCATTTTCGAGCGGCTTTGGCGACCGTCCTTGAAGGCTCTGTACCACTGATATGCACGAGTTTTCGATAGAGCATTATCACCAAAGGACTTTTGCAACATTTTCAATGCATCGGCACACGAAAATTCATTTGCAACACAAAACTTAAACAAATTCTTTGCTCAACGTAATCACCCATGGTAAAAATCGGCACGCACTCTGACATCGACTGACTTAATCAGCTGTTGCAAACACACTAGTTGACAGAACCCGCTCAAGCTTGGCATAGTAATTAAGGACAGTGGTACCAACCTAGGAAAAAGAAATTTTACCTGCCTTATTGCCCCGCCAGATTTAAATCGATAATTCCCGGTACTTTCTTGACAGAATGTATATCTCCATTCGATATCAGATCATTTCCGAACCTTTTGTTGAACAGTTTTACGGTTTATTGTATGTAGAATTCTAAAAACGAATTTAATATATATCTGCTGTATATTATTGAAAATCTTGCATATTGCCCCAGTTTAAGTTTTCAACTGAATAAATTTCCGTAAAAATTTATTGAAAATATAGTAAGATTTTTCAGTAATCTCTATATATAAGTGAAATCGATGTATTATATTTCAAAATTATTCAGCAAAGAACAAATTTATTCTTATCGGCCGAAAAGTGTTGAAGTACGTAAAATTTAAATCTCGAATGAAAAAAATTGTTCATCATAAGGCTTTCCTTAAGAGCTACCTGACATAAAGTCATAAAACGTGATAAGAATTTAAGTTATACTAAGCGTCCACATATTGTGCAATTCTTTCGTCATTTTTTAATGATCTGAAAATTGAATTCAAAAAAGGGTACACAGGGGTTCATCAAAATTGGTGCAAAGGTAACTCAACACCTTTCATCTGTATTATTTCGCGTTAAAGATTGAATTCTAAAAAAAACCTGTGAAATAAATATATATTCAAGGGTTGGCCATCTAGCGTTTGCATCTTAAGGTAGTGGTTATTATAGTTTGCTACTTTTTGTATTTTGACAGAAAGTTAGTTTAATTCTCAACATTAACGGAATGGGTCGATTTACGCTTGAACAAAACTAGGAAATATTAAAAACTTATTTCCAAAGTAGTGAATCTTCTATCCCGACTGTTAAAAATTTACGTAGAAAACTCAACAAAAATGAAATGCCGCCACAATCTGTGAAGCGAGTTTCGTGAAACTGGATCATTAGTTGATAAAACCGCCCGTTGGCGTACTCGTCCATTGAGCACATCTGAAAACATTGCTGCTGTAGCCCAGAATGTGGCCGAATATCCATCAACATCAAATTGTCATCTTGCTCAAGTATCGAAAATTTCTTTCATTTCTCTGATGAGAATTTTGCATAAAGACACTGTATGAAGGCTTATAACTAGTGCAGGAACTGAAATCTCGTGACCATCCGATGCGTTTCCACTTCGCTCAATGGGCTAATGTAGCATGGCCAAAGATGAGCATTTTCCCAGAAAAATCTTCTTTAGCGATGAAGCTCATTTTCACCTCGGATGATTATTTTTTATAGGGATCCATTCAGAATAAGTGTTGAAACGATTGATGCCTTAAAACAAGAAATTGCAGTTACCATTCATCAGACTTTGCCCCAAACAATCGACAATGTACTGAAATATTCAGTTGATCGGATTGGGTACTACTGTATAATTAGTCGTGGCGGTCATTTGAATGAAATTTATTTTCATTCGTAAATTTCAAGGTTCAGCCTTTCTAATAAAATCATTTGAAAGAATATTTATTAGTTCTTTATTTATAGTAGATAAAAAGGCAAATTTAAAAGGGCGCACCCCTAATATTATTATAGTCGTAATGTGACGGATCTTTCAAGAGACACTTCCGAATTTTGACAATTGTTAGCGGCCATTGTTGAAGCTACACCTGTCGAATTGGCTGTCATTTGTTCAGTCTGTTTTGACATATCACCATGGCCAAATTTAGCGTTCAAGAAGGAGTTCTGTTCGGGCGCGTTTCGCCCAATTTGCGGTGATCAAAAATGCATATATAGAATTTTTGAATATTTGAATCGGAAAAAGTGATCCTTTGTATAGAATTATATGATTTCTTCATCTCAAGATTTCATCCAATAATAAATTTGTGAATT
The DNA here is from genome assembly GCA_034642435.1 of Megalocaria dilatata. Lineage (NCBI taxonomy): Eukaryota > Metazoa > Arthropoda > Insecta > Coleoptera > Coccinellidae > Megalocaria > Megalocaria dilatata. The sequence continues at coordinate 39,494,338 of CM067856.1, read as the reverse complement.
TCCTGTTATAAAGCCCAAGTGATACAACATCACTATGAATTTGGATGACTTAAGACCACCTAAATTCTTACATAATAAGGCTCAAAGCCATAGCTGAACACAACAATCCACGTAAACCACCACTAACGTGAATCGCATTTTTTGCACGCTCGTTCTCGACAACAGCTTACCATCGTTTTGCCCAGATGTCTGTAATTTTTAAATTTCGAGCCGAAAATAGTTTAAAACGTCCAGGTTGGACTCAGTGGTAAAGAATCCGAGGTCAAAAGTACCTGTGTTCGACTGGTCCGTCAGTAAAAACTTTTAACTTTCAAACGGAAAGAGCTGGAGGCTTAAAACTTGAAGAAAGAAATGATAACGCTCATGATCGCGCACATTTTCGTGATAATCGTGTAATAAGAAGATTAAAAAAATATTTTGTGAGCAGAGCAGAGTTGGGCGCTACCGGAACCATAACAACAGTGTTACGGTTGATTTTAAATTTAGCATTACATGTAAAAGGGGGTAATGCAAAAGTTCGTGAGTATTGTGGGTGATATAAACAAGCGCGCAAAAACACCTGCTTTTCACCATTCTTTTCGATATTGCAATCTTCATACGCAATACTAACGACAAGAGTAGTAAAATAATGATCAGAAGAAGAAATCAATTAGCCTTTAAGATATTCTGTATTACCCGATATCGTAAAGTATTTGTCATTATCGAATAATGCACATCATCGAGAACGAATTCATTATTTTGACGCGATAAATATTTGTAGATATCTTAGATAACATTTTTTTTTACCTTGAGGTCCACACAGTGCATGTTTTTCTATTCACAGAAAACTCAGTAATCGAACAAATTAAAGGTGTTTGGACTAATTATCTCGAGGCAGTCTGCTCACAAAAATGATGAGAAGATACTATAATGATAAGATTTTTTTCCCGAAGGTTCAAATATCTCAAAAAAATTAACTGAAAGACCTAGAGACTTCAAACTTACAGGATAGTTGAAAAATATATAGGAGATAGTATTTAATTTCCACAAAAATGTTTTTACTACAACAATTGTTTCACCACGATGTGGCTTCTTCAGGTATTTACATTGTACTAGCTGATAGTATTCTCTGCAAGCGACTTTAAATAAATTGTTAGATACGTGACCAAATAATGGAAGAACAAGTCATAAAAACTCAAGGTGTTTATTGGAGTTTGCCGCTACAAACGCCATTTAGGAAAGATATTTAGTAATGGAGACTTGTCGACATCTGTTTGTTCGTTCAAAAGGATTTTACGGGCATAGTACCTGTTGATTTTAAGAAATTCTAAAAGTGTTAATTTAGAACTTTTGCTTTCAACGTGGATAATTTCATAGTTATTGTTGAAATTATGCCTGAATTCCTTAAGATGATTACCATATGTGGAATGTACAGAATCGGATAAATAACTCCTTTGGTGTTCTTGGACTCGTTTCTTGAATAATCTGCCTGTCTGGCCAATGTATACTGAAGGGCAATCGTTGCAAGTCACCTTGTAGACTCCAGATTTATTTTCTTTATTTATTCGATCTTTATTGTTTTTTATATAGGTAAATAAAAAATAAAGAAAATAAATCTGGACTCTACAAGATGACTTGCAACGATTACCCTTCAGTATACATTGGCCAGACAGGTAGATCATTCAAGAAACGAGTCCAAGAACACCAAAGGAGTTATATATCCGATAACGGATGACAAGTTTCCATTACTGAAAATCTTTCCTTAATGGCATTTTTAGCGGCAAACTCCAATAAACACCTTGAGTTTTTATGACTTGTTCTTCCATTGTTTGGTCACTTACCTAACAATGTACACTGAATACCATCAGTCAGTACAATGTAAATACCTGAAGAAGCCACATCGTGGTGAAACAATTGTTGTAGTACAAACATTTTTATGGAAATTAAATACTGTCTCCTATATATCTTTCAATTGAAATGTGTTTCCACCAAGTAAAGACCGAATCAATCAAATACTTACAGGATAGGTTTGGGATAGAAATATATCGATTGAGTAGGCTAATGGATAGAATCGTTTCGATAGTTTCGCAGTTACACATTTCGGCACATATTGTGAAAAATTCAGTTTATGTGTATTAAATTTATTCCCTGAATGTGAATCAAGTTGAAACAAGGTGCATCTTCGAGTACGAATTTTCACCAAAAAAACAATAATTTATCACTTCTATAGGCAACGAATCTGAATCTTTTACAAAGATTCGCGATGTTTCATTCCAAAAATATTTCAGTTTCTACGGAATTTTAGTCTTTCTTAAAATGAAGCTTGGCATTAGCGCCAGTTCATTCACAATATAAAAGTATACTAATTATGGGGGGGAAAAATGAATGAGCTGATAGCTCATTCATGTGGAAATAATGAACGACTCTGGAGACTTAATTTAAACCCACGTTGAAGTTGTATAGGGTGTTTTTTTTAAAGTGATAGAACTTTCGATAGGGATAGCTGTGATTTAACAGAAGGTAAAAGCTATGTTGTTTTGACATTTCTGTTCAGTAAGCATTGACAAACTATCATGGAAAGACTCACGCCGCAACAACGTTCACAAATTGTTCAAATTTATTTTCAAAATCAGTGTTCTATTCGCCAAACATAGAGCACTTCGTGAAATTTATGGTTTACATAATCGTTCATCAGAGCAGCTTATTCGTCGAACTATCGATAGATTTCGGACAACGTTTTCTCTACTCGATGCAACAATCTAACAAGACAAAGAACTGTAGGTACAGAAGAAAATATTGCTGCTGTAAGTCATAGTGTTAATGATGATCCAGATTTGTCTATTCGTCGACGTTCACAACAAGTTGGACTTGTTGGACTTCTTTTGCGTAAAGATCTTGGTCTACACCCATACAAGATCCAACTGGTTCAAGAACTAAAGCCACTTGACCATAATAAGCGTCACTTGTTTGCTGATTGGGCCCTAGAACAGCTTGAAGTTGATCCACTTTTTTATAGTAACATTGTGTTTAGTGATGAAGCTCAGTTTTGGTTGAACGGCTAAGTAAACAAGCAAAATTGCAGTATATGGAGTGAAAACAATCCTCAGGAAGCTCTGCAGATTCCATTGCATGCTGAAAAATGCATTGTATGGTGTGCTTTACACGCTGGAGGCATCATAGGTCCATATTTCTTTAAAAATTATGCTGGAGCTAATGTTACAGTGAATGGTACTCATTACCGATCGATGATCAATGATTATTTGTTTCAAAATTTGAACGGTATCGACCCAGAAGTGTTTTTGTTCCAACAAGATGGTGCTACACCTCATTCTGCTACCGTAACAATTGATTTATTGAAAGAAATATTTGGCGATAACATCATTTCGAGAAATGGTCTAATTAATTGGCCTCCAAGATCATGCGGCATAACACCAATGGATTATTTTCTTTGGGGTTATGTCAAGTCATTGGTTTATGCTGATAAATCAGAAACAATAGACGCTTTGGAAGCCAACATAACTCGTGATATTGATGAAATAAGGCCTGACTTACTCGAAAAAGTGGTCCAAAATTGGTCTGGTCGAATGCGGTTCCTCAGAACTAGTCGTGGCGGACATATGCCGGACATTATTTTTAAAACATAAATGTCATAAAGTTATCTTTCAAAAAAAAATAATTTGGCTTCAATCTCAATCCAAATGTGTTTTATTTCAATTTAAAGTTCTATCACTCATATTTCTCATATTTCCCGCACATAATTAGTCTAGTATATTATTGCCATGATATGGTTATTAGTGCTAAACTCTTCTTCAAGAATGAATAACAGTAAATATGAAAGTCCTACAGTTACGGTTTTTTGCAATAAAATTTTGAAATTTTTGAAATATAACACAGCAAATCATAAAAAAACGTTTTTTTTTGTGACAAATCCAGATCCAGGGAAAATGATGGTAGCAATGGCTAGAAGACGGCGTGGTAAAAGACGTACACTGCATAGATGCACTTGTGGTGTAGGAAGCGATTGCTTATGGAAGTATGTTAAATTTGCTTTTGAAAGGCAATACGACCGGACAGCATTATATGGAAATAGAGATTCTATTCTACTTTCAGACTCTCAGCAATGTTTTTTTTCCAACAAAATAATGACTTATCATACGAGACTGATCAAGGACTATTTTGAACAAAACTGTGCAAATCTGTTGCTGTGGCCACATTTATCTTAGCATCTCTGGGACATTATTGGTAGAAAGTAGAAAGCTAAATTCCATCCAATACAGACTTTATCAGACTGTTACCATGAGTTTGGGAAAACATCTCAGCAATAAAATCATAAAAAAACAAACCTAAACCATGTAAATGAGTGCATACCGCATCGTGGAGGTACAACACGCTATTGATTTTGCTTGGATTGATCTTGGAATCCAACTGCCCGTTTCTTATTGTTCTATTATTTCAGCTGACACTGGTGTACCAAAACTAATAAAAAAAATTAGAATCGGTACTAAAAGATAGTTCTTCAATGTAACCTTGTATATATTATTTAGAAGCAGTCATTATTTCATAATATGCCAAATTTTCACTCTTGCCACTATATTTAATATATTTTTTGGAATAAAATCTATGTGTTCAGTTTCAGCTCATCTCAAGCGCTAAGCAACCGATCTTTCCCAACAAACTTCAAGTTTGGAGTTTCCACGTCTGCCTTTCAAATAGAGGGTGCCTGGAATGAATCTGGCAAAGGAGAAAACATTTGGGACTTCATAACGCACGAGCGCAGCTCTTTCATTGCCGATAGGAGCAATGGAGACATCGCTTGCGACTCGTACCATAAAGTCGATGAAGACATAGCGATGCTCAAACACCTGGGGGTCGATTTTTATCGTTTCTCTCTATCTTGGAGTCGAATTTTACCAACAGGAAGGGTGAACGAAGGTGTCAACTTAGCCGGAGTGAACTACTACAGAGGTTTGCTGAAAAAACTGAAGGAGGCTAACATCGAAGCAATGGTGACGATATTTCACTTCGATTTACCTAAAGTATTAGAACTACAACGCATGTTTGTCAATGAGAGTCTTAACGATGTGTTTGTCGATTATTCAAGAATGGCTTTTCTACTTTTTGGCAATGAGGTTAAATACTGGATAACGTTTAATGAGCCTCAAGGTATTTGTACTGAATTCTTGGAAGAGTTCTCATCTGAACCTGGTAGGGATTCTTACAGCTGCGCTCACAACATAATCAAATGTCATGCGATGGTGTACCGTATGTATGACGAGGACTTCAGGGAAGAGTACGGAGGTGAGTTTTCAATCTGTATAATAAAGTGCACTAAGTTTCTTTTCTAAATAGGAATGATCTTTGTTTCTTTTGAAAAAAGCATATCGAAAACTTATACTCATATTGTCATATTATGCTGTACTACCATGAGAAAGTACGGAAGCTATTTCGCTATCTCATCGAACCTTTCGGCGGAAAGCGAAAAGCAATATCAGGAGTAGCTTGCAGAAATAGATCGACCATTGTATTTCGACAAGAAGGCCTTACTAGGAAGAGGAAGAAAGCCTGATAATTGAAAATTTCAATGACGAGCGATTTTGCATCGCCTCAAAAACCTCCTGAAGATATAAAAATTGACTGAATGAGTCCCTCAGGAACAACAATCTGATTGTTTTCAATTTTTTTCCTAATTACAGAGCAACTAACTACCTTTTCTGAAAAATATTGTCACTGGCAGTGAACATTAGTTGGAACGTCTAAAGAAGGTTTGCGAAATATTAAAAATAAATCTGAAATAATGCTTTATGAAAAGACAATGTGATGTATCTGGCGGAACATAAAGAGAATCGTCTACTAAGATCCAGTTAATGAGGTAGTAAAGACGACGAGCTTCAAAACTGGCGGATTCCGGATAAAATCGACATACGGCAATGCAACGGCCATAGCGGCGCTCAACTTGAACGTTTACATATAGCAGCGAATACAAAAAAACGGCGAAAAACGAACCATATTGTCTTTCACTACGATAAGGCATTTCCGCAAGTTGCAAGTTGCAAGTTGAGCGTCCGGTCGTCGAATCCATCGCCAATAAGGCATGCGGCCTACTAACCCATCCACGATATTCATCTACAGAAGCGTCCATAGTCTATCAAGTACATAGCTCCCTGAAAAACTGGCAGGCGATATAAATTAACTATTTCATCTACAGAAGCGTCCACAGTCTATCAAGTACATAGCTCCCTGAAAAACTGGCAGGCGATATAAATTAACTATTTGACTATTTGGATTAGAGCGTAAATTTCCTCTTGAAAAATCAACTTCTCTGCCTGTGGAATCGAATATCTACCGAGCGAATGAACGCATTAATTGTTGTAGATGACAAATGCATTCCAGAATGAAACATCTTTCTGTTTAATTTTTATCTTCTTTTTTGCGTGCTTATCCTGGAGAATAACGAACCATCGTTTTACCCAAATGTCTGAAATTTTCGAATTTTGAACCTAAAATGCTCTCAAACGGCTAGTTTGGACTCACCGACGAATAATCAGATGTCAGAAGTAATATAGTCCGGCCTTTTTAGATGGTCTGTCCATAAACACTGGTAACTTTGTAACGGGAAGAGCCTAAGTAATTCTAATAATAACTTTATTATTCAGAATAAATATTCAAATAAATTAATTCGGCTGGTTTGTACCAAATATCATTAATAAAAATTGTGAACTATGGTAACAGAAAGTTCTACAAATCGCGACAGTGTAACATACATCTGTACAAAAATTCCATACTCAAACAAACTCGACAAAGCTTTGTTATATTACTCAAATTAATTTATTTGAATATGAATATGTTAATTATGAGCATTACGGCAAATTATGCTCTGATTTGAGCACGAGGAAAGTTTTTTCTGAGTTTGTAACGTGAAAATATCGAGAATACATATATTTACTTGAATTACCTCGCAAAGGTATGTCTTGTATGTATATTTGCATACTCTAGATGGCTCTAGTGTATGATTAATACAACAAAATCTTATCGAGTTTGCTTGAGTATGGGATTGGTATGCAGATGTATGTTACACTGTCTCGATTTCTAGAACATTCTATTATCAGAGTTCACAATCCTTATAAATGATATCAGAATAAATAATTGCAATTGAATATCTACATGTTCGGACTGAATAAAGTAGTATAGGGATAAGTGCAAGCACTTGTTTCCTATAAAGAATATAGATCCAAATAATGAAGTAATTGGGAAAACTGTATAAAAGTAAGTATAGATGCAAAATAGATGTATAAAAGTTCAGAAAAAGGCATGAAAACAATAAAAAAATATTTTATTGATTCGGTATCTACTTGGTGGAAACTCATTTTAATCAAAAAATATATAGGGGACAGTATTTTATTTCCACAAAAATGTTTGTACTACAACAATCAAAAGAAAATAGAATACTGGTATTATAACAAGTTTTCCCAGACCCAACTAGGTCTTGAATACCAACCAATAACAGAAGATGAATCAAGGGCGTACCCAGGATCAAATCTAGGGGGTGAATGAAACCAGAATTTTTAGAAAAATATGTATAATTATAACAGTGCTTTATCAACTAAGTTATTACAAATATTTGCTTGAGAAATAAACGTATTCTAGTTACATGCCTTATACTATTATCATTTTTTTTTGGATTTGTAGAAAACTCGTTCAAAACATTCGTTTCAATCCAGTCCTGATTTTCCTTGAGAATTTACGATGGACGCTCATCAAACTCAACCCAGTCAATCTGTCCTCTCCCGTTGTACTTTTCAGTCAATCTGTCAGTCATCAATAATTGATGACAATATTTGTTTGTTTTCTTCAATCATCTTTTGGTGACCACTTTGCAACTGTACATCAACTGGAACATTTTCAAGGAATGCTACCATCACTTAAACTACTGAACTAGATATTGAATTGTATCAGTCCTTTGTTGGTGAAAATCCATATTAAATAAGGTTATTCTGATTTTCACAAATTTTTATTGTTATGTTCACAACAATCGTTTCGCTATCACAGTAGCATCATCAGGCAAGATCACATTTTGAATATTTAAATAATAATAAATATATTTAAATATTACTGAACTAGAGTATAATATGTTTCGAATTGTCGAAATCATAATGCGAAATATAAAAAAAATCTCGAATTTGATACTCTAAAAATAAATATCGAATATCGTCTGTCGATGGTATTGGTATTGAAAATATCGAATATCGATAGTATCGGAATGGAAAATATCGACGATATTTATTGATTATTTTCTCAAAAAATATAGATAATTCGATATATTAATAGTATTATTTTTCTGTTTTACTATAGATCATAACTGAGTTCAACTGTACGATAATTTCGATCGACAATAATTCATAATTTTCAAAATTGTAAGTAATTTTTTTATAGAAGTATCGAAAGCAGATACAAAGAACACATAGCCGCCTTGAAATAAAGGAAAAGTCCAATTTTGCAAGCCATTTCTTTGAAATAAACTATACATTCCCTGAACTAGAAGATATGAAAATTCTACATTTTGCGATAAAGGGCAATAAAATGAATATTTTCGAAGCTCTAGAAATTCATAAACACCAAAATCTATTGAACGAACAGACGGACCTGTAGAATTCCCCACTATTGTACTACTGTATAGACCAACATCTTGCGACAAAGGGCAATAAAATGAATATTTTCGAAGTTCTAGAAATTCATAAACGCCAAAATGACCCGGCAATAAATCTATTGTACGTGCAGACTATAATCTATAAAGAAAAAAATACGCAACTGAACTCAATTGAAAATGTAGTAATAATACGAAACTTGAGTAACTGTAATTAAATAAAGCTAGTGATAGTAAACAAAGTAATTTCGTTTTTCTAACTAAAATGATCTATGGCAAAGTAACGGACTACTCTTTCCAATATTTTTTTAATATTAATACAGTTATTTCAAGAATTTTAATGTATCCCAGTAATAAAATTAAATAACGATTAATTTTTTTGCTTCCAGGGGGGGCAGCTGTCCCCCTCTGCCCCCCGCTGGGAACGCCCATCAGATGAATATTACAAGGTTCTTAATCACGGAAAAACCACGACTTCTGACCTCGACATTATCGAAGCACACTGTTCGGGGAAAAAACGCGCAAAAACGACAGATAACTGCACCATATCAATGCTTTCCGTTCGCTGGAACGGAACCATGTTTTAGATATGGTGAAAATGATTTCTAAACTGATGTCCAATTTTTTTCATATTTTTTCAACCACCAGTGACGCATCACACAAATTTCTGGAAGAAAATGGGACATTAATCCAGCTAAAATATTACCCTGTATTTTTTACAAGCAAGTGATATATCGGGTGTTTTTTAGAGTGATAGAACTTCGATAGGGATAACTATGATTTGACAGAAGGTAGAAATCATGTTGTTTTGACATTTCTGTTCACTAAGGATTGACAAATTATCATGAAAAAACTCACGCCGCAACAACGTTCACAAATTGTTGAAATTTATTTTCAAAATCAGTTCTATTTGCCAAACTTATAGAGCACTTCGTGAAATTTATGGTTTACATAATCGTCAGAGCAGCTTATTCGTCGGACTATCGATAGATTTCGGACAACTTTTTTCCTACTCGATACAACAAGGACAACCACAAGGCAAAGAACTGTACGTACAGAAGAAAATATCGCTGCTCTAAGTCATAGTGCTAATGATGATCCAGATTTGTCTATTCGTCGACGTTCACAACAAGTTGGACTCTGTGCATCCACCACATGAAAAATTTTGCGTAAAGATCTTGGTCTACACCCATACAAGATCCAACTGGTTCAAGAACTAAAGCCACTTAACCATAATAAGCGTCGTCTGCTTGCTGATTGGGCCCTAGAAGAGCTTGAAGTTGATCCACTTTTTTATCGTAAAATTGTGTTCAGTGATGAAGCGCATTTCTGGTTGAACGGCTATGTAAACAAGCAAAATTGCCGTATATGGAGTGAAAACAATCCTCAAGAAGTTCTGCAGGTTCCATTGCATCTCGAAAAATGCACTGTATGGTGTCCTTTACACGCTGGAGGCATCATCGGTCGATATTTCTTTAAAAACGATACTGAAGCTAATGTTACTGTGAATGGTGTTCGTTACAGATCAATGATTATTTGTTCCAAAATTTGAATGGTCGATGCCCAGAAGTGTTTTGGTTCCAACAAGATGGTGCTACACCTCATGCTGGTACCGTAACAAATGATTTATTGAAGGGAAGATTTGGCGATAACATTTTTTCGAGAAATGGTCCGATTAATTGACCTCCAAGATCATGCGACATAACTTCACTGGATTATTTTCTTTGGGGTTATGTCAAGTTATTCGTTTATGCTGATAAACCAGAAACAATAGACGCTTTGGAAGCCTATATCACTCTAAAAAAAACACTCGAATATAATATTCGCCTCAAATAGTATTATTTTGCCAAATTTCAATTGAAAAGCTAGAGAAATGTAGATGCTGTAACGAAAAAACTCAAAAACATATATCAACAATACATATTCACAATATCCAAGGACCAATTTAAATGTATTCGAAACGCAATATTCTATCAAGGTAACATCTGAAAGCCTCCCCATCTTTTATGCTAAGGTTCGACTCCCAAGATCAATACGAAAAAATGTGACAGCGTGGATATACCAAAATTGATCATTCTCATTTTTCAGGAAGCGTAGGCATAGTCCTGAATACCAATTGGGACGAGCCTGCAACAAACAGAAAGGCTGATATTGATGCAGCAGAAAGAAAATTAATATTCGAGGTAAGAAAATTGAATTTGAGAAGACTGTAATAAAAAAAAATTGTTATAAAATAGCAAGAAAGTGACCAAAAATTAAATTAAATTGGTCCTTACTTAATGAAAATTCATTTTAATTAAATAGAATAATAAAGATTACTCCCACAATTTATCAATTAAATTTCGTCACACTGTTCGACAAGTTTACATTTTGAACAGTTCAAAATGTAAACATGACGAAGCCACAGAGTTGGCAAATCAATTGTCGTTAAATTAATAAATTGTGGAAATGATCTTTATTATATTATTTTATTTAAATAAGTGACCTAGCAGATCTCAGTAGATGCATAAATGATTCAATATCCATGAATCTTATTTTCTGGTTTATTCTACAGAAATTAAACATACCAAAAATCGTATGCAGTATATGACACATTTCTAAAACAGCCAAACTTTGTATAGCGGGTGGACCATTTAAAATTAGCACTTTTGATACGGCTATAAATAAAAAACTAATGAATATTTTTTCAAAGTTATGAGTTTATTACAAAGGAGTAGTGAAAACGCATCGGATAGTCATGAAGCTTCACTTATTGCACAAGTTGAACTTTGTAAGCCTTCATACCGTGGTCTTCCTGCAAAATTTTCCTCAGAAAAGTGCTTGAGCATAATGACGAGATATGTTGGTGAGACTCAAAATAACCACTATTTCAAAATGAAAACGCTAAATGGCCCACTCTAGAGAAGAAAATAATTTCAATACATTAAAAAAGCTATAAAACAAAGATAATTCAGCACTGCCCTCTTAGCCAACACCTCCCTGAAATGTTCGTGTCCTTTCTCGATATTTTTTTAAACTATACCCGCAACACAAATAATTTTTTGGTACAGATATATAGACGACATATTAGTGACTTCCTGAGCTACACATTCAGAACTGATAAATACATTAGATCATCTTATCATAACGTCAAATTTACCATGGAGCTACAAACAAATAGTCGACTCAATTTTCTGGACATAACATCAACTAAAGGGAATAATAAATTTTCCTTTGATATATTGATAACAGATAAAACTATCCCAAATTTTTAAAACCATCCTAATTTATATAAACTCGTAACTTATAGATCAAAAATACCTAGAGCAATTTTAATTCTATTAGATAACATCACACTAAAAAGAGAACAGAACACCATGAGACAAATAGCTAGAAATAACCATTTCTAAAACGGAAAACAAATTTGCCAAGCTAACATATTTTTTACCAGTTTCGCAAGAGATAGGACTGATTATTTCAAAAAACAGTAAAATATTTTACCAACATGAATGGAGTATGCGGTTGGCACTAGATGAAACATTATAACAATTTTATTCGAAATAATTCACACAGTTTTTATGTTTCACAATTTATTCGGAATCCTGGCACGAGTTTCGGTCTTTCGACCATCTTTAAAGGAGTGCAAAAAGGAACTAAACTTAAAATTGAAAAATGTTCTATTTATTACATTTCGGACATCTGTTTATTTTTATAGCGCATGGAAATAAGTGGAAACTTAAAAATTTAAAAAGGTTCTATTTGTATTTATTAAACTTCGGACATCTGTGTATGTTTATGGCGCATGGAAATAACAGCATCCAATATAGGGATGCTGCCGAATAGTATTTGGGAATTTGTTAAATTCGCCTTTTTCTCAACGGCTTTTTTGATTAAAGAATCTCCAAATAGTCCATCAAATTACCCTTATTAACATTGTATAGTAAAGTCACATCTTTCTCATTAAAAAAATTATTGTTTTCTATACAATGTTCTGCAAAACCGGTTGATTTCTGGTTTTTCATGAACATCCTATGTTCTTTGATTCTATGCTGTAAATATCGGCCTGTCTGTCCTATATATGTACAATTCTCACAATTAATTTGATAAATCTCTGATTCGGAAAAGTTAGCGTTCCTTTTTTTATTGTTCACCAAAATCTAAATTATTTCTATTTAGTGCTAAAGAATTAATTCCCATTTTATGAAGACCATTAGAAATCCTAATATTGAAACCTTTTATAAAAGCCATTGAAAACCATGTTTTCCTTTCTCCATAAGGATCATTAATATTTATATAATTTTTTTTTAAATATTGCGATAAGTTTTCTTATTAATCATTTTGTCAATGATTTCAATTCTATAGCCATTGTCCACCGCTATGGCTTTAATTATATTGACTTCTTTTCGGAAATTGATTTCATTCAACGTTTGAAACACGTATCAGGATTCCGAATAAATTATGAAACATAAAAACTGTGTGAATTATTTTAAATAAAATCTTATAGTCCATACCACAAAATGTCCAATTTATTCTTCATTAATAAAGACAAAAACTACCTGTTAATAACTCAAGTGTTTATAAATTGAGTAATGGAGACAGTCAAGCGTTTTAACCTGATTTCCACTGAACTTTAATAATTTCAGGAAGTACAATTTACAGGGATATTAGATTAGAATTATATAAGTAGGCGTAAATTATTGATATCCAATTAACTGTTAAGCGTTTGGTGATACGAGTTTTGGTAAAATTCGCCATATTGAATTCTGAGCACTCCAACGGATTCATTTTTTTCCTTTGTTGCATATGTAGGAATTCAAGGTTATTTAAGGATACTGTATGTTTTGTACTGGAGATATGTTCGAAATAGGCGAAATCATGATCAGTGGTTATTTGTTCTTCGAAACGAGCTCTAAAATTACGTCCAATCTGTCCAGCGTTGGTTGCAATGCAAATATTATAATTTATCTAATAATAGTTTGGGGAAAAATAAATCCATTATTTTTACGGTAGATCTCTGTGAAAATGGATATCTCGTAAAGTATCGCTCAAACAATTTCAGATTTGTGCTGGTGGTCAAGGTGATATTGCCTACTTAAAAAATTATTTTGTTGTTTTTTGTTTGATCCGTTCAATTGTAAGTTACAGGGTGTTGAAAATGGAAGTTAACAAAGAAAAAATTAGGAACATTTAACAGTTTTCCTTCGATAAAGACGAAATTGTAAGCCAGGCAGCTGAAATTGTGCATGATGTTTATGGTTCCGATACTGTAATAGCTAATTGCGTGCACTTTTTGGTTTCGTTGATTCCGTTCAGGTATTTTTTATAATAAAGATGCACCCACCTCGCATAAGCAGGTCCGTCGTCGAAAATGTCGATAAAATCACAGAAATAATCGAAGTTGACCGGCATTTTAGTAGTCGTAGCACCGACCAAAAGCTAAAGATCGACCATAAAATAGTTTAAACCTATATGCGTAAAGCTGGATTTAAAAAAAAAGCCCAATATTTGGGTGGCACGCACATTAGCACCAAAAAACCTGATGGATCGAATTTCCATCTGCGAAGCCTTGGCCAAAAGGAATTAAATCGACCCATTTCTTAAATTAATGATGACTGGGGATGAGAAATAGGCACATACAACAATATTGTGCGAAAACGCGGTAAAGAAGCTCAGACGGTGGCCAAACCTTGACTGACGGCCAGAAAGGTTCTACTGGTGGAACTGGAAAGGAATAATTTATTATGAGTTACTTCTATATAGCCAAACACTAAATTCGTATCTATACTGTCAAAAACTGGACCGTTTGAAGCTAGCGATTGACCAGAAATGGCCAGAATTGACGAGAAGACAAGAGAAGAAGCCAAATACGTCGCTAGTGACTCGCTAGAAACTCCGGAAGCTTGGTTGGGAAGTTTAAATTCATCCATCATATACTTCGGATCTGGCATCAAGCGATCACCATCCTTTTCTAACATTGCGAAACTTCCTGGCATCAAGAGAAGATAAGGACCAATAAGGACCAAGACTATATGAGAGAGGCATTATGAAGCTACCTTCAAAATGGCAACAAATTTTAGAACAAAATGGTGCATATTTCACCCAAATCGGACAATCCGAAACCTGTTAAATAAAGTATTGACTTTCACGCAAAAATAAATAATGGATTTTGTTTCTCCCATCCTATTATACTCCTGATTTGAATGAGTACAACTTTGAAGTTTCTTTTAATTTTAAAACACAGATTTAATTCGATTCAAAAATTTTTTGAATCCACAGTTGAATTTCATATGAATAGGTGAAAATATTTTTATTTCCAGTTTGGTTGGTTCGCACATCCCATAATATACGGTGACTATTCGAATATTATGAAACGAAGAATTAGGTTGTACACTTTGCCGTTTTTTTCAAACCGTTTACCAAAATTTACTGAAAAAGAGAAAACGTTCATAAAGGGGACCACAGATTTTCTTGGTGTAAATCACTATACTACATCGTACGTCAGTGACCAGCCGAATCATGATTTGTTCAGAACGTTCGAGAAAGATATGGGGATTTTGAAGACTTACAATCCTGAATGGAAGAATACATCTCTAGATTGGCTAAAAGTGAGTAAAATGAATTTTTCACTTGAATTTTTCGAATAAATAAAGAACTTTTTTATAGTTAGGTTACAAATTTTTGTAGAGTTGAATGATTATAAAGCTTTAGCGCTTTAGGTCACCATTAACACTAAATGAGAAATATGAAAAACACTGTGTGAAAATCATGTGCAGGTAGGTAACGAGGTGGTAGTTATATAGATTTTCTTCACTATGAAAAGTCGGATCTTGTATGCGTTACAATAGGTCCTGCGAAGAAGTTCGCACCATATCCAAAACACCAATAGATTTATCAGCGAGATAAATATACTTGGCCGAAATAATTCTAAATATTTAACCTCCAGGAAAACTTCCACACCGATTCTCCTCATTACTGAAATGGTCATTTTTATCTTTTTGGGTGAGTTTCAATATGTGACAATGATAATCTTGTCACCTCTGCAGATACTACACCCTTATACTATTGATAAACCTAATATTCATTACTTTAGCGTCAAAGCTGATACAGCTAACCTTACCTTGTTGCATCAGTCCACTGAACGGCTCTTCAACTGCAAGATGAAGACCAGGAAGGATAGATAGGTACCCGCAGAATTATATCGACTATTTTCTCCTTCTATTTCAACAAAAATTATGTGAGGCCAATGAGAAGGTATGATTTGGCGTTTTTTAATCATGTCTTGAGTATGTTAAATACTCTTACATATTTTCACTCATAGGAAGTGTTGATCAGAAGAAGATTTCCTTCAACTAAGAAGTAGAGGTACTTTCTGTATTAAGGTAGTTAGATATATATTGTAGTTGCTTGACGATTTATAAGACAAGCTTGAAGCTTCCAACACTTCATTTAGTTTTTTGGCTTAAGTTCAATAGCTTTTCCGCCCTTATCATCTACGCCTTCTCTGTAGACCATGAGAAACGAGTCTGCATTAGAATTTCTGGATTTCTCTTGAGGTTTAAAACTGCTCTTATGCTTTTCAATTAAACCTATCGGATTTCTGCAGTTTTTTATCAGGAACTTTTGCAGTTTACATGCTGTGATCGTTTCAATAATCCCTACTGTCCATATTTTTCTCTTAGAAGTTCCTAGTTTTTTGCTACGCTTAGTCGATACTCTTCAATAAACACTTAAATCCTTCGAACGGTTGGACTGTCTAAAACCTTTCTGATTTATGTCTTCAGCATGCTAAACTACTAATTTCACACTTCTCTTCGGTGTACAATAACATTCAGAAGCACCAACCATTTATTGATTATTAGAATAATTACTGCAGAGAGCCATCTCTGCATCTGATACTGATAAATGTTTCTCGAATTTGGCTTTAATAATCTACCTATAGAGATTTCAATCTTTTTCTGTTAAGCTTCTGCTCGCTTCAATGTCGGCAGCACTGCCTTCAATATTTAACACTATAATTTGATGATGATCCACAGTTTCCAAATTATAATGAATAATATAGTTAATCTGTACTACCCTAAACGCTGTAGTGAGCATGGTATCGTAATCCGGTATGAAGTATTTATTGTTCTTCTTCCAGTTTTCCAATGGACGTCTAACTTTCTGTTTCAATTTGCTTTCAATTTCCACAGCAGTAGCAGTTATTGGTCTCTGATACTTCACCTTTTTCTTCTGCGATATTCCGAACTTATAGCTTATTTTCAGCTTGCTCATCACTAGCTTGACATCGTCCGAACATCAAACCGAGAAGATGATCTCCAGACTGGACCCAACGGAGTTTCTTCTTCGGATCCTCTAATTCTTTGATTCGATATTATTTTCAGCCTCTGTTAGCTCGATAATTTTCTCGTTAGGAATATCCCAACTTCCTGTTAAGTACGCAATCAGAATAAAAGTTTGAGACATATCACTATTCTTTATCACACTAGATATGTATCTTTTCAGGATTTCAATATAGCGCCAGTCCTTGCTGTTTTTCTGTTTACTCTTATCAATGCTAGTTAACCTTACCGATGCTGAGCCCTTGCACCTTAGAGATTATAGTTTATGCTCCCAAAGGGTTCTATAATTCATTCCGAATTTCTTCTTTTTCGGCTGCTTATTGCAATTTCGCTGAACCTTAAGTTATTTTTTTTTAATCTCCTCCCATCTTTATCCAGATAATTAATTCAAGATTCTCTAAGCTAGTCGCCAGTTAGAAATAAGCAGTACAATTTATATAACTAGTCATATTAATTTTCAATGCAAATCTGTCATAGCTCGAATAAAAACCAAACCAACGAGGTAGTGAGTGAAAAAAGATTTATCTTTACTACATGTGTGCCGACAGCTCAGTGGTAGAGCATAAGGCTCGTAACCGTAAGGTCGCGTGTTCGTACCCTGTTCAGCTGGGAAAGAAATTTTCTAGTTGGACGGGTGTCGGTCACCATTTCACTGTTGGGTCGAAAATCAACAGTGTTGTGACCTAAAGTGGCGCAAGATCGCAGTAACAAAGCCTACCCAGAACACAACTGAACTCCTAAATCGCACAAGCTGAAAAAGCTTCTGACGGATCTTCACAGAAGGTCTAGAAGTATCAGGATAATAATAATAAACTGTCAAACATGCTATGAACGAATGCAACCATTAAACTTCAAAAAAATATTGTTGCTGTGGCTGAACATATTAATAAAAAGGTGCAAGTGAACAACATAACACTAGAAACATGAGTATCCTACCATCAAAATTTATATAATCATCACTCCGACAACATAGAGGAACAGAAAGAATTCTAGGAATCACTTGACGACAGCGACAGTAAAGAAGAAGTTTACAGAGCCATATAGAAACTTAAGAACCAGAAATCACCAGGAACGGACATCATCAATGAAATGATCAAATACGGTGGCAGAGAAATTTTGATTGTTATTATTCTGATACTCCTAGATCTTCTGTGAAGATCCCTCAGAAGCTTTTTCAGCTTGTGCAAGTTAGGAATTCAGTTGTGTTCTGGGTAGGCTTTGTTACTGCGATCTTGCGCCACTTTAGGTCACAGCACTGTTAATTTTTGACCCAACAGTGAAATGGTGGCAGACACCCGTCCAACTAGAAAATTTCTTTTCCGCCTGAACAGTATTCGAACCCGGACCTTCCGATCACGGGCTCATGGCTCTACCACTGAGCGGTCCGCAATCATAAATATAATAAATGCAACAAGAGAGCACGACACTATTCTTGAGAATCACGGAAACCGGTGAAGTATTTTAAAAATGGAAAAACAGTATATCCATACGTATATATAAGAAAGGAAAGAAAAAGGACCCAAATATTTACAGAAGCATTACTCTGCTGAACTCCGCTCACAAATTATTTATCAAGATTTTGACCGGTAAGATTCCGAACAAGTTCAATATTTCCGAAGAAAAAACAAGGTTTCAAAGGTAATAAATAGATCGACAGTTTGATGCAATTTTTATCTTACGACAGGTAATGTACAAATCTATATATATCACCAAACCTATGTTTACATGCTTCCTGGACTAAAGAATGGCCTTTGATAGAATGAAACTGTATGATATCTTTCATACCCTAAAAATCAGAAATACTGGTGGGAATTTCATCAAAATAATAAAACAATTTAACACGGCAACACATCTAGAATCAAAACCTATCAAGGACTGACTATCTAAGGAAATTCAAATAACAACTAAATGTAGTCTTAGCCCAGTACTGTTCAATCCAGTTCAACCTTATTATTGACGTAATTATTGAAGAGATGAAAAACCCAGGGGAGGATATAAAATGGGTAATCGTTTTCTGAAAATTCTGTTCTATGTGGACGACGCTGTCTTGACCGCAGAAAATGGAGATTATATGTAACGTCTCCTATACAAAAGTACAAAAGAAAAAATTGAATATCTGTATTTGCTGGGAAAAATCAAAGGCCAAGGTTATTGCCAAAGAGCCCATTCGATGCAAACTGGTGGTGGAGAATCAGATTATAGAGCAGGTATAAAGATTCAATTATCTGAGTGTGATAATACCTAATGATCGAAGGATCGTGGAAGAAGCTCGAGCACAAGCATACAAAACAGCGAAGATTGCAAGATGTCTAAGGGACATTGTTTGGTACATTAACGCCATGATAATTGCTTCCAAGACAAAGATCTTGAAGCACTTGTTGGACCAGTACTCACATATAATGCTGAAACAAGAGCGGAAACATCTACAATAAAAAGAATCGTGAGAACAACTGAAGTGCGAGTCTTGAGATCTATGGAAGGAGTAACACTCAGAGATCACATCAGAAGCCTAGAAATTAGAGAAGAACTGGGGGTGCAGGATGTGGTCAGGTGGGCCAGAGCGCGCAGGAGGTTTTAGATAGAACACTGGGAAAGAATGCCCGCTGAAAGACTGGCTAGAAGGCAGAAATACAGAAACCCGGAACACGTAGACCCCTAAGCCAAAAACCCTCGAGGTAGAGCTGGTGTTCAGTATCACAAAAAGCTGAAAACCAAGCTTAAATGAGGAAGGAGAAGAAAAAATACTACATCTTAGGCAGAAATATGTTTGATAGTGTAGTTAGATTTTTTTACTTCATTATTAACTTCATAGAAAAGTTTTGGTTGAATTGTTCATTTTGAAAGTTTTATCAGCTTCTAAAAAGTCCATTTAAAAACTTTCTGTCTAACAAAACATCTTAATGACATTGGAATTTTAAAGTTCGCTTTGATGTTTTTAGGTTGTGCCTTTTGGCATGAGGAAAATTCTCAACTGGGTGTACACAACATATAAAATTCCTTTGGTTGTCACAGAAAATGGATACGTTGAAAATGGAATTATAGTCGATGATGAGAGGATATCCTATTTGCAGGTAAAATACTCTTTTAGTGTATTGAATAAAAATGTCTTGATATCAGGATTCACCTGTTATTTCAATGACGCGAGGAGTTGGGCTCTAAATGCCGCAGTTCAGTTTGGTAATGGACAAAAATATAGAAAACAGAGAATAATAATATTCTTTAATTAGATGATGCAAATGTACGTTGTTTTCTATTTATCATTGTGAGTTACTGACATGACGCGTTTCATTACATAGTAACTTCGTCAAATGCTTATAAACAACTGGTCTAAAATTTGGTAACATACAGTATTGAAATGGTTTCTGTTTTGAGATAAATGAAGTAGATAACACGATTTGATCATTCAATAAATTCTCCAAATTTCTTAATCGGTTTATTTATAAACTTTCTAACAGGTTCAGCTGCAGACCCTTATTATCTTTGTGCAAAATTTTCAAACGCTCATCAAAATATTCCTCTTCTAATAGATGTTACCTTACTTATTATTGAGGAAAGATGAAAAAACCTTCAAGATGTCTAATGGTACCTTTAAAGCATACGATTAGGTCATCTACATATATGTACCAATAACCTATCTTGTTAGCGATTCTATTGTTATTTTCATGACTAGTTTTTTTTCCAAACCATCCAGGAAAGTATCAGCTGAAAGTGAGTTCGAGGGACTCCCCATAATAAGGCCTATGTACTGCTGTAGATTTCATTTTGATTCATGCAAATTCTTGATGAATGGATGGTAGCAAATTTTATTACCGAATTCACTTTTTTCGAATAGCATTTCATCAATAAGGGCTATTACATCTTCAGGTGTTAGGAAACAAAAACGAATGGGACAAATTTTGTATTGGGTGATATTTCGATACTGTTAATTTCGAGTGTTAATGAATTTTTAATTGAAAATTGAGGATGAAATTTACAAAAAGTCCTTATGATATTGATAAGGAATTCAGAAAGTTTGTATGCTGTTATTTTGATCTGCAGATCAAAACAACATTATTTTCACGAAATCAGATAAAGATAAAACGATTGTGGCAATAGGTAAATAACCTCATACTGATAAAACATTAAAATTAATCCACAAAAGACAATAAGACAATACAAACACGGAGAAAAGACCTAAGAGAAAAATTCCATAAAGAGATCAAAACCATATTAAAACGAACTAATATTATAATCACACAAAAGGATATAAACAAAGTTGTAATAATTATCCTTCAGGTACCACCGTTCTATTACTCAATAAAAATTCACAAAAATATAATACCCGATAAGACCAGTAGTTTCACATACACAGCACTATCATAAAAAATTTCTAAATTCCTTATGAATATTATAAGAACTTTTTGTAAATTTCAACCTGAATTTTCAATTAAAAATTCGTTTAGCACTCATTGACAAAACTAAAAATATCGAAATACCACACAATACAAAATTAGTCTCATTTGATGAAGTTAATCTGTTTCCCAATGTACCACCTGAAGATGTAATAACCCTTATTGAAGAAATGATATTCTAAAAAAATTGGATGATAAAATCAGATATTATCTATCTATTTACTAAAAATTTGCTTAAATCAAAATTATTTCAGTTTTAATGGTGAAATCTACAATAGTACAGAAAGCTTAATTATGGGGTGTCTCTTTAGCCCACTTTTATCTGATATTTTCATGGATAGTTTTGAAAAAACAATTCATGAAAGTAAAAATAAAATCGCTAACAAGATAGTTTATTGGTATAGATATGTAGATGACATCATCGTATGCTTTAAAAGTATCAATAGACAACTTGAAGGCTTTTTTCATTGCTTGAATTCATTACATAGAAGTACCTATTGAATTTACAATGGAAATATAAAATAAAAACTCATTAAATTATTTGGATTTAACATTAATTGAAGGCATTAATAAACATAACATTCCTATTTTTTATAAATCTTCTCCTACAAATATAACAATTCCCAAAAACTCGTTTCATCCAATCCAACATAAATTATCAGCTTATATGTAATAGCGTGACACATAGATTATCAACAATTCCTTTATCTCCGAATAATTTTAGTCAGGAATTGGATTTAATTTTTAAGAAAATAGCATGTAATAACGGTTATTCCTCATCAATAGCAGTTGACAGTATGATGGCCAGAAAACAATATAAAAATGAAATAGGAGAAGGCTTTTTACTTGATAGAAGTAATATAACAAAATTTGAATATCAAAACAGATTTAATCCTTCTTTTACAATTTTAATTTCAAAACTAGTTTTGTTCAAAAAACTTTTAGAATTAAATTAATGTCTTATAAGCACAGCTTATAATGAATAGACATATAAAATCAAATCTCAATATACAACATCAAATGGAATAAATAAACCAACAAATATAAATTGTCAATTAAAATTAATGAAGAAATATTTGAAGGAGACAAAATTTTCTTTCTGATCTTACAATTATGAAAACTAATTCCTTTTCAAAAATACAAAACATAATTTAAGGACTTCTCAGAAAATATAATTTATTTTAAATATTTAATATATTTAAATATTCAAATATTTAAATGAGTTAATTCAAAAATCTCTCAAAACATGCATTATATCTTCAAAAAAACAATTAAAATTCCGTTAATATCTTCATCGGTCCTAAACCATATTTAAAAAATAAAATCAACCATTAATAAATATAACTCACCTAAAAGACGTCCTGGGATTATCTCCTTCAAATATTCATTTATTAAGTTGTTGGTTTATTTATTCCATTTGATGTTGTATATATTGAGATTTGATTTTATATGTCTATTAAATATAAGTCGTGCTTATAAGACGTTAATTTAGAAATAAACCGATTAAAAAATTCTGGGAATTTATTGAATGACCAAACCGAGTTATGTACCGGGTGTTTTTTAAGAGGGATAGAACTTTCGATAGGAATAACTGTGATTTGACAGAAGGTAGAAGCCATGTTGTTTTGACATTTCTGTTCAGTAAGCATTGACAAATTATCAAGGAAAGACTCACGCCGCAGCAACGTTTACAAATTGTAGAAATTTATTTTCAAAATCAGTGTTCTATTCGCCAAACTTATAGAGCACTTCGTGAAATTTATGGTTTACATAATCGTCCATCAGAGCAGCTTATTCGTCGAACTATCGATAGATTTCGGACAACGTTTTCTCTACTCGATACAACAACAACAACAAGACAAAGAACTGTACGTACAGAAGAAAATATCGCTGCTGTAAGTCATAGTGTTAATGATAATCCAGATTTGTCTATTTGTCGATGTTCACAACAAGTTGGACTCTGTGCATCCACCACATGGAAAATTTTTCGTAGAGATCTTGGTCTACACCCATACAAGATCCAACTGGTTCAAGAACTGAATCTACTTGCCCATAATAAGCGTCGTTTTTTTGCTGATTGGGCCCTAGAACAGTTTGAAGTTGATCCACTTTCTTATCGTAAAATTGTGTTAAGTGATGAAGCTCAGTTCTTGTTGAACGGCTATGTAAACAAGCAAAATTGCAGTATATGGAGTGAAAACAATCCTCAAGAAGTTCTGCAGGTTCCATTGCATCCTGAAAATGCATTGTATGGTGTTCTTTACACGCTGGAGGCATCATCGGTCCATACTTCTTTAAAAACGATGCTGGAGCAAATGTTACAGTGAATTGTGCTCGTTACAGATCGATGATCAATGATTATTTGTTTCAAAATTTGACTGGTATCGACCCAGAAGTGTTTTGGTTCCACCAAGATGATGCTACACCTCATGCTGCTACGGTAACAATTGATTTATTGAAAGAAAGATTTGGCGATAATATTATTTCGAGAAATGGTCCAATTAATTTGCCTCCAAGATCATGCGACATAACTCCACTTGATTGTTTTCTTTGGGGTTATGTCAAGTCATTAGTTTATGCTGATAAACCAGAAACAATATACGCTTTGGAAGCCAACATAACTCGTGTTATTGATAAAATAAGGCCTGAATTACTCGAAAAAGTGGTCCAAAGTTGGTCTGGTCGAATGCGGTTCCTCAGAGCTAGTCGTGGTGGACATATGCCGGAAATTTTTTCTAAAACATCAATGTCATAAAATTATCTTTCAAATAAAAAAAAAAATTGGCTTCAATCTTAATTTAAATGTGTTTTACTTCAATTTAAAATTCTATCACTCTGAAAAAAAAACACCCGATACTTCACTTCTATTGGATCTATTCTTCTTGGGACCAGGTGGTTTTACCAAAAACGGGAATCATTCAAATGCTATATATGCTACCAAATTTTAGACCAGTTTTTTATAAGCATTGGATGAAGTTACTATGTAACGAAACGCGTTCTGTGAGCAACTTACAAAAATACATAAAAATCAACATATATATGTATTATTTAATTATTACAATTATTCTTTGTTTTCTATGTTTGGAAGAATAATAAATTTAAATATTTTAAAACTTTTTGGGAGCTAACGGGCTCTAAAATGAAACTTTTATTTCCATAGGACTATTTGAGCAATTTGCTTGATGCACTGTTCGTCGATAATGTTGATGTTTGGGGATATTCGGTTTGGAGTCTTATGGATAATTTCGAATGGACCAGTGGTTATACGTGAGTATTTTCTTTAATCCTAACATACGAATAGCCTGAAACGAAGTAATTAACCAAAAATTTATAATTTCTTCTTTTTCAGTCAAAAATTTGGTCTATATTATGTGAATTTCTCAAGTCCAACCAGAGAACGTATAGCAAAGAAGTCAGTTCCGTATTACAAAAAAGTAGTGGAATCTCACTGTCTTATAGATCAGTGTGAATAAAAGTCCAAAAACTGGAAGGAAAGGTAACCCTAGAGGAAAAATGCGTCAGATGAATTGAATCAATGCATGTTTGTTTACAGCTGAAGTACAAATAAATATTAGGATATGAATCTCGACTTTGTATTTGTTAATTTCATTGAAATTATGCTCTTCTAGCAATGATTGGCATAAATAAAGGATTTGTTATTCAAATTACCACTGTAAAGTTTAAGGGATTAGAACTGTTTAATTTTTTTTTCAATAAAACAAGTTGTTATGAGCGTCTTTGTTTAGCTTTTTCTTTTTCTATTCTTTTGTCGTTAACTCAATAAATTGTAGAAATAATATTATTTATTATTTTATTTTATATAACATCTTCTGCTTCTATATTAATAAACGAAATGCATAACTCCAATCAACCAGAGTGCAGATGTTGAACAAAGAGGTGTTTTTAAGTTTTTAATTTTTTTTTTGTGCTTGTTCTACGATAAAACGTGCTATCGTTTTGCCGAAATATCGAACGGAAAAGGCTAGGGATTTAAAATTTTGATGGCAGGTTTAGGGCTAAATATAAAAAAATATATATTGAGTTCTTTAATGAACAAAATCGTCTCAATGGTTCCGTAGTTATTCACATTTGAAATTTTTTCACATTTTTCTCACTATTTTCGAATATTCAAATCTGATCGAGCTGAAATTGGGAATTTAAAAGTAGAGAAAAGTGGCGCATGTTCTTGCAAAATTTCGCGTGGGTCATATAATCAGAAAATCCAAAAAAATATAAGTTTTTAGAGCAATGCGGCGTTGAGTGCTACTGGAACAATAGCAACAGTCCTACGATAGGCATAATTAATTAAATTTCACCGAGAATTATTCATCTGTAAGTCTTACGTAATCGTTTAATTCTATTTTCATCTCAAACTTAAAAAATCACTTTGCGACATTGTGACCAAATGAGGCGCATAGATAAACGTGGCAGTATCGTTTGTCTATGGATAGGCGTCCTGAAAAGAGGATGCAAAAATGCTGAAGGTCACAGAATTGTATATATTTAAAATATAGGTTATACTATGACAAATAGGTAAATAAACCCATAGGTTCGTCTGGTTGTGGCCAATATAATATCTTGAATAACTAAGGAAATAATAGAACAAATTCATTTTTGAACTTATTACTACACATCTCCAATGATTAACTACTTATCTCCCAAAATAGTTTGTAACATAGTATGTAATCAATTCAAAGTGGATGAAACTAAACACGAATTTTAATCAGATACTAATCATTTTAGTATTGGTCAGCTGGTATCATACCATTAAAGTCAGTAAATACTACGGTCAAATCTGAGACATCATCAGTTCAACATGCCGTTTTCTGCTGATGCAATCGCAGCTCAACAAGTACAGGAACGCTTGAAATCAATACACCAATTAGTTCAGGACATTGAGAAAAAAAGACATACCAGTGAACAGGGTATAAATAATATTAAGAAATCTCAAGAAGGTCAGGAAGACAAGAGTGCCCATTCTCAGGTAATGCTTTAAGAAAATGTGAAAGTCGTACTGTAAATTATTATTTCAGTTGAAGTTAAAAAACCTTTACAAATCTGCTATAACACAAGCTGAACAAGAAGAAGAGAGCATAAGGGGAGCATTGCAAAAAATTGCTGAGATAAGAAATATTAGAAATGAGAGACGTATTCAGGTAACAATTCAGTGAACATGTTTGAGAGCGCAAGAAAATGCTTTTTGAATTTTAGGCTCGTAATGCTGGAAATAAGGAATCGATAAGGCAGGGGGCTTGGATGAAAATGCTATCACATTCTGCACAAACTCTTCCATTATTTGTTGGAAAAATTAATGAGAAACCACCATCACTTTGTGGAGCAATTCCAGCACATTCCTTTTATATTGCTAAAGTATGTTTAATATCATTTTTTATGAATCCGGCAGGTAATTTCAGTTAGATCGATAATCCTCTATTTCACAGTGAAATGATTATTATTTTGTAATAACTTTATCATTGTAAATTTAATAACAATATCTCAACCTGACTTTGCTAAAATATGTGGTACATATAGTTATAATATTTAAATTATTCAGTATATTGAACAATGATCAGTGCTAAAATAGTTTTGGCTTATGTTGAACGTGAACAGAGCTTGAACATCAATTGTTCTTTAGGGTTAATTTTTGTTTTGACATCTTCATTCATTTATAAATTGAATCACGGAAAAGTTGAGCAATGAACAATTTATTAAAGTAATTGAAGCCTACTACGAAATTTGGGGCTCAAACAAAAATGTGTTTTGTGATTTTTCTGTCCACATAATCGACCAATCAAGAGTACTATATCTGTGGCTCAGAGAAAGTGGAAGAAGAAATGTGGATCAATGGGAATTGAACTGAATGATACCTGCTCGCAGAAGTTCACGGATGATCAGGTCATCATTGCCAATGGCATAGATAATTTGAAATATATGGCCAGAAAACTCCAGGAGGAATATTAAATTTGGATGAATACGCAGAAGAAAACGGTGAAGAAGTCTGTGTAGTATCCAAGTATACATACCTGGGTGTGATGTTTGATTCAAGTGGAGGCGACAGCAAAGAGATCAGACACAGAATAAGCCAGACAAGAAAGATCATTGGATACTTTAGAGCACTCACATTGGTAATAAACGAAAACTGGCAATATATAACACAATAATGAAAAGTAACCTACTGTATGGCACTGAAACTTGGAGATTAACAGAAGAAAATAAAAGGCAGTTTGAGACAGTTGAGATGGATGTACTCAGAAGATCATTAGGAGTATCAAGCTTTCAAAAGATCAGGAACGAGGAGATATCCAGACTAATGGGAGTGGGGGGAACACTCTACAAGGCTGTAGAAGCAAAACAATTTATCTGATATGGACA
Organism: Megalocaria dilatata; assembly: GCA_034642435.1. Classification (NCBI taxonomy): domain Eukaryota; kingdom Metazoa; phylum Arthropoda; class Insecta; order Coleoptera; family Coccinellidae; genus Megalocaria; species Megalocaria dilatata. Next base: position 39,466,637 of record CM067856.1, on the reverse strand, counting down.
GCGAAGACTAAAGAAGACTTAGACTGAAGTGAACCTCATGAGTGCAAGAGACCTAAGACAGGGTCAATGAAACGACAGACAGGGGTGGAAAGCTGGCATCGGACAATGTCGAATGACATGATATATATAATAATGTTGGTGTTTCTTAAGATATTTATTTTTATTAACTAAAACTAAATAAATGTCTCAATTTCAAAACTTAAAGACATTCTAATATTGCAAATGTTTCTTGTGACAGAAATATTTTAGAAGTGATGTTGTGAAATTTTAATCAACCATTTCAAATTTGATCAAAGCATGTTTTAGGTAGGCGATATGGTAGCGGCTCTAGTAAAAGTAACAGAGGGAGAAGAAAACTGGATTCTGGCTGAAGTAGTTAGCTATAATCAGCACACTAATAAGTATGAAGTTGACGATATCTTGGAAGAACAAAATGAGAAGGGCAGACATAGTTTGAGTAAACGGAGAGTTGTACCTTTACCCCTTATGAGAGCAAATCCTGAAACAGATCCTTCAGCACTTTTTCCCCAAGGAACAATAGGTAAGAGGGATGCAAATTTGTTAATTTTTTTTGACTAAATTGTGTCTGGTTGGATGTTCACTTTTTTAAAAACAATGCAACTGGAGGGTGGAATCACTAAAAGGCAACTAGAAAAAGCTCCAGAGGGGCCTCTAGACAGGAAACAAAAAAATTTGAGATACAGCGAATTTATTGTCATGGAGCAAATCTTCGGATGAATTTGTCATGGATGCCATGACAAACATGTTTGCCTGGTATTTTGGCATTCTTGTTGAATTCATTAACTAATGGTTGGATCTTATAAAGCCTATCAGAAAGATCGTCTTGCTGATTATTAGCCATATGAAACATATTTAAAATCAATTCAAGTCCTTTCTATGTTATTTTTTTTATTTTTATTCTTATAAAGGAACTTTTTTGCCAATCTCTGATTGAAGATATTTTAATCAAGACTCATCCATATGAGAAGTCTTAGAAAAACGTACTCTTATATTTCATTTCGATTCACATCAAAGTAAGCATTTATACTTGAGTGTTAAGAAATAGTGTTATACCCTGAAACATATCTTGTTTGAACCCTGTTTCAGGTGGTAAATTGAAATTTGTTTATATTTGACTGACAGAACTGCTTGAATCACAATCTTTCTCTGCTTCATATTCAGAATGTGGATCAAAATAGTCCAAAAACCTTTCTTCATTAATACAATTCAAGTCTCTGTACACTCAATTGTACTTCAATTGAAGCTCTTTAAGCTTCAGCAACTAGATCTTCCTGTCGCAAAATAAGCTTGTCCATTTGTTTTATATAATTCCAAACTAAAATTCACAAAAAAACAAATTAATCCGTATCTATCAGTCTCAATAGATGAAATATGCACACAGCATGAATGAAGAGAAGGGATACCTTGCAGTCCAGTGTACTACTAAATTGATTAATTATCCGCTATGTGCACCACAAGGGGATATGGTTGTTTTCGCGAAAAAATTTTAAGAAAAGGTTTTTCTCATGTATCAGCTCTGATACATATTCTACAGAAAAAATATTCTGCCCTGTGCAATTTTTTTCTGAAGAATTATGAAGCAGTTAACTTGTGACACTTGCTTAGATTTTTATTTTTTTAAGTACTGAATTTTTCAATGAACTGACTGTTTTAATTTATTTTGTATGTGTTAACATTTTTGCTACTTTTCAGTGATGGCTCTGTTTCCACAAACATCATGTTTTTATAAAGCAATTGTGAACAAACCACCTGCCACACATATGGATGACTATGAAATTTTATTTGAAGATCAAACTTACCAAGAAGGATACAGCCCACCTCTTCTTGTTGCACAAAGATATGTTATTTCTGTTAAACAAAAACAGAAAAGTTGACCACATAATGAGGAGGGAAATCAAAACTAATGAGAGACACTTTTTAATTTAAAAATTTAAATGTTCCAGGTCATGCCATAACTTTTCAGTAAAATTTAATAGAAGAATAATGCAAACGTGTTTAGGCGGCAATCTTTATTCTGGTCACCTATCCCATTTAAAAGGAAGACTTAATTATGTTATTTTTGAAGAATCTATATTTAGAATTTTAATGAACAACTTTTTATAGTCTAACGATGAAAACATTGTTAAAAAATTGTGTTAGAATAAATGGAAAAAATTTCTTTATGTACCTTTCCAACTTTTTTATGCAGTGTGTTCAACAAAAAGGATATGAAGCAAATTACTACAAACTCTAACTGCTTTGGTTGTTAGAAGTTAATATGTTTATGTTGCAGACTATCACCTAGACTTGGATTATTAATGTTAAATCGGAAGCATCATAATTGAGGTAAAGTAGCACTCCATAGGAAAATATGTGAGGAAATAGGCTTTATGATTTTATTGCATGTCCTCATAGCTACTCTGTTAACAGTAAAGACACAAGATAGCAACAGTTTTCTCCGTATTAAGCTGTAGACAATGCCTAGTGGATATGCCATTAATGATATTAAAATCAAAAATTCAAGGATGCAATTGGCTACGCAGATTCATTCAAATAGAAGGAGAAATATAGTTGACTATCATCCGCTAATATGCAACAGACAGAAATAATTGATTTCTCGAACGGCGAAATGTATATAATAATGAGTAGGTCTAAAAATTGATCACTGCGGTATTCCCCTGCTTATTTTCAGGAAAGAAAACAACTACTTTCATAGTCAACCGGCTGAAATTGTGCGAAATAAGAGGAAAGGAGTGGTACAGAATCATCACAAAAAACAACATCAAATAATATGGCCTCGAACAGCTTGTGATTAATCCGTTGCCCTTAAAACGTAATTTTACATATAACAAAGCGGTGGTGCAGCTGCTATTTATTTTAAACTCTGAATGAACAGGTAGAATAATTTTATTCGAGTCTAAATGTGACCAGATTTGTTTACTCATAATTTTCTTCAAGAAACAGACTGGTTTGTTTAGTTGAGATTTTTTAAAGCCCCAGAAGTCCTCAAAATTCAACCATATTTCTGAACTTCCAAATTAAAAATGTTCCAGATCATGATCGCTAACCTGGAGGGCAGGTAGAACACCAGTATCCTCCACCAAATCAGAAGTGAGAGTATAATCATTTAACCTTGAGGAGTGGAGGTGTTTCAGGTTTCTCTATTTGGCTAATGCCATCATTTTCCAATACTTGCATTAAGCCTTTCATTTCTGCTTCACTTTTATTGAAAACATTCATATTCAAATCTCCAAGACAAACCACATAATCAGCAGTTGTTATCCTGAGTCCATCGTTTCAAAACTGTCTAGGAAATGTTTATAGTCATATGATAGTAGCCTATAAACCATAGAAATTTCCACTGCCATACCCATAAGTCTCAAAATGAACCCAAGTAACTAAATCATAACATATTTAAATACTTTCGAACGTAAGCTATTTTTAATGTAAATCCTTACTCCCTCTGTTGACTTGTATCAACCCAGTCATTAATTGCAAGAGAAACATCGGGAATTCGCTTATTCAATCAGGTTTCACTCAAGCCGAAAATATCAAACTATATCTGACCTTGTAATGCAACATTAATAAGAGCACATTCAAATGAGCTACTTTCAGAAAACTTTTACTGCCAACAAACAAAAATATTATAATAATAAAGTATAAAAACTATAGAAACTTCATGTAATTATAATACAGAATTATATCATAGAAATGACAAAAATCAGTCAATATTATTCAAGCAATATATACAGTTGAAATAAACTGTGGATGCAGTTAACAGTTGTTACAAGATAAGTAAATTACAATATAAAGTATATAAAAACTGTTTAGTTACACAGTGCTTCATCACATATATCTCGAAAAAGTAACTTGAGCAGATATATTTTGACAAACATTTTCAAACAGTAATATCTAATGAAACTTCTGCTTAGCAAAACAAATAATTTACTTCAATTTTTCTTGCTAGACTTAGAATAAAGCAGTGGTAAAGGATTTGTCAATAGCAAGGAGATGAAGAGTGTGATTTATAGCTATTTGGAGGAACACAACAGTTTTTCTTATGAACAGAATATAGAATCTAATTAAAACAAATTGTAGAAATTACTATGTTTTACTACCAATAAAAAGATATATTACACATTTTCTGATGATGGGATAGTTCACTTCCCGAAACTCGAGTCGCAAGAAAATGTGTAATATATCTTTTTATTGGTACTAAAACATAGTAATTTCTACAATTTTAATTATGATCAACTACCAAACAGTAACGGCCGAAACAATTCAGTTTATAGAATCTATTTATTCTATGTAGAACTAAATAAGACAAAAGGGAACAAATTGGCTAAAAATGATTACTTTGAAGGCGGTCCAATAACATAGGTATTATCTTTATTTTGATCATTTATTGTTATGATTCTTTCTGATCCTTGGTACTCTCAATAGAATCATAAAATTTTTACATAACAGTAAGTATTTCAAACAAATTAATAGGGGGACCAGAAAGTAATGTCGTTTCTGCGCATGTAGATATTTGATTGCCATTTGTACTTCGAAATACATTTTAAGGTAATTGTAATTTGTTCACTTTTAAATAATTAAATATTAGACATTTTTACCAATGTGGGGTGAAATGATCAGCCAAATAACAGAAGAGCATATCCGGCATTGTATGCTTTTTGAGTTTCGCAAGGGTAGTAACGCAACAATTGTGACCAAAAACATTTGGGATGTTTATCCAAGTGCATTAGACGTTTGTAGAGGCCAAAGATCGTTCTCTAAGTTCAGATCTGGTAATTTTGATTATCCCAAAAAGGCGCTTCTCTGTGTTTGCTGAGTATACGCGAAATTGCTCATTTTGCAGTGCTGAAACCTGGACAAACTGTTAATGCAGATCTTTATTGTGAATCAATTGATTTTCTTCATGTGAACAAATGATCTCTCATATCACCAAATAGCTGAAACTTGAGAAGTCTGGAAATATTGAAGTGTTTGTGTAGATATATCTATTGTTATTATTTTATATCAAAGAAGTCTAGCATTTCTGCATTACTCTTACGTATTCTTTAAAGGCTTATTTTTGAGCACTCCATCAAATTCATTTTATAGTCTCTGTCACATTTATGGAGAATTTTTGAGCATGTTAATATCTATATACAAACGAACTTACTTCAGTATCAGTTATTATTCAATACAGTCCAATATCTTTATATCAGTTGAACCATCTAGGTTGACTTTGTTGACTCTTACTTTACTGAACAATGGGGTTCAGTTTATGAAAATATTATTTGTCACTCTTCGCCAATGTTAGGTTTCTATCAAAACTGCCATTATTTGTTCACATACTCTATGCATCAACCATAGATCCTACTTGGCCGTGACAACAGTAGACATCACTTCACAATGTGGTTTGTCCCTCTTAATTTTGTATCACTGAATATATGTATTCATTCAATATGATTGCAGTTAGTAAAGAATTCAGTATTCTGTTAGAATATGAAGAAGTCACAGTTTGAACGAAACACATAATAAACCTCACCTACTCAATAATGAGTGTAAATCAACAATTGTTTTTTATTTTATTCATAATCCATGTTATCTGTACAGTAAGCACATACGGGAAATTCGTAAATAAATAAATCCAATAGACTCTCAATTTTATTTATCATACATAAATCATTTTTTACAGTTAGACATTTTTTTTCAATCAAAATTAAAAATTGGGATCCATCGATACAGTTGATACCTGCAAATCTGGCAACATAAAATTAAATATTCCCTTAATTAAAAAAATTGAACTGAGCAATAGGAAAACTCTACAATATTGATCAACACTCATCTCGATTCAGTTTCATACAACAAATATGAACTGTGGAACTGTGTAATTAATTAATTCATTCATTCTTTTATCTTCGATCACACTTTTTCAAACTGCCTTATTCTACTTTAAGAGTAAAATGATTTGTAAAACAAATTTTTCTTGTTTTTTCTTTTATATCGAGTCTCTTGTAACTTCTTTTTTTATTAACTTCATTTTTTCCTTCTTTTTTTCAGATCCAAAAAATTGACTTGAGTGTATTTTAAGAGTTGGTTAAATGGAAAAGAGATTGTAAGATGAAGTTTGCTTTACATACATGACTGGCTTAGTATGGTCCATAATAAGCAGATGCTCCTCGTCTGTAACTCCTAAAAGTGTAGACATCAGTTCAATAAGACAATGATTATCCTAACACAAAACAGAAACAATCTACTTACGAAATGACACACTAAAAAAATTAACTTTAAAGTAAAAACATGCCTTGAAAGTTCGTAGTCCTTGGATTGTGTGAGGGTTGCTACTCAAGTTTTGAGATTATAACTAATATTTATAATTGGAAGTGGTTTTATTGTTTTTCGAAATATTCTCTATCAACATCAATATACTTTTGCATGAAGATCTTGGAAATTTAGGCATTAAAAACACACTGAATATTCCTAAAGGAAATATCTGGGAATAGTGATTGATCAATGCTTGCAATGGGATGAGCATATGATTTATTTAACAAGAAAATTGAGAGGTAACATCTGAATATTCTGTATAATGCGCTTATCCAATCCCAGCTTTCTAATGGAATAATACGTTGAGGAGGAGTACTTGATTGCCATAAGAAAAGATTAGATATAATTCATTTGATAATATTGAGTATTTTCTCGAAATTATGTAGAAAAAAGAAATAACCTACCCCACTAAAGATCTTTATGAATTAGCCAAGTACTTGACATACGACATACTTATGCGATGAAAATATTGATGAATATATAAGAGAAGAAAATTATTCTCAGAGCGAGAGAACATAAGTACCGAACGAGAGCTGCTAACAAAAATTATGAGCGACCAACATATTTGAACATCTTTCATAAGAGAACTGAAAAAGTGGATAGTGAACTTTGACAAAAGTAGGATACATGAAATCATCAACTAATAATAAAAATTTTTTTGATTGTCTCGGTCTTTACTTGACGGAAATTCATCTTCAATATAAGAAAAACAAATGTTAACTTCCACTATTTTATTGATTTTCACAACAATTGTTTCGTCATACCATGACTTCATCAGGTGAGTATTTAAACTGAGGTATACAATGCAAAACATGACCTTAAATACACAGCTCTGGTACAAAAAATAGAGGGGTGGAAAGAGAGGTATACAATTAATGAAAAATATTAAGTAGGGGGGATCTATTTAAATCTATTTGATCATTCAATAAAATTTGTCTTTTATTATATCTATTGATTTCTACAGTTTCTAACAAATTTAGTTTCTGACTTTTGTTTTCAATATGTAATATTTCATAGTTCATATTAAAATTATGGCCAGTCTCTAACAAATGGTTGGCATAAGTTGAATTCGGCTTATTATTAATGTAACATTTTCTTTAAATATCGAGCAATCTTTTCAGATTTTTGGCCTATGTAAGTTAATGAAATAAATTTGGTTTCGCTTGAATTTTGAAATTTTGGATAGACATATAATATATATAAATTACAAGAGAGCAATATCACTTGTATATCCAAAATTTCAAAATTCAAGCGAAACCAAATTTATTTCATTAACTTACATAGGCCAAAAATCTGAAAAGATTGCTAGATATTTAAAGAAAAAAGAAAAATATAACATCTCTTTTAAAACTATTAATTCTTTAGGCAGCTTAATAAAAAATAATAAAGACGTCATTCCTAAAAACAAAAAATCAGGAGTTTACAAGTTAACATGTAGTGATTGCCCATGTGTATATGTGGGACAGACAGGCCGTTCATTCCAGACAAGGATACGAGAACATGAAAAATGTTACATTAATAATAAACCGAATTCAACTTATGCCAACCATTTGTTAGAGACTGGCCATAATTTTAATATGAACTATGAAATATTACATATTGAAAACAAAAGTCAGAAACTAAATCTGTTAGAAACTTTAGAAATCAATAGATATAATAAAAGACAAATTTTATTGAATGATCAAATAGATTTAAATAGATCCCCCTACTTAATATTTTTCATTAATTGTATACCTCTCTTTCTACCCCTCTATTTTTTGTACCAGAGCTGTGTATTTAAGGTCATGTTTTGCATTGTATACCTGTTTAAATACTCACCTGATGAAGTCATGGTATGACGAAACAATTGTTGTGAAAATCAATAAAATAGCGGAAGTTAACATTTGTTTTTCTTATATTAATAATAAACACCTGAATTTGACAATAAAAAATATACCGAAACAGAAAAAAAATACCAAACTACATGATCTCGACAGAATAACTTAAATGTACCTACTTGTTGTTGCGCATGTTGAAGCAATATTGGTAAAATTAGAGGATATAAGTGTATTTTATGTTTATTTTAGAATGAAGCTTTTGTTTTATAAACTGTGCACAGTAAATATTCTAGAATATTTAACTCAACAGTATTATAGTTTGTTTTTGTAGATCTGAATAAACTATTATTATTATTATTATGTGTTTGAAACAATTTTCGAAGCACTTTTTCCATTCTGATTGAGGTACCTCCAAAATATTTGATTTGAGAACTCATCAATTACTTCTTCAAGCGTCGAAAAAAGTTGGCGTAACAATTTATTTTTTGATTTGCGGAAAAGAGAAGAAATCATTGGGTGTCAAATAAGGACTGTACAGCGAATGACCCATCAGTTCAATGTTTTGAATGCTCGAACATGTTTTTGTTTTAACTGATGTGCGCGAGCTTGCATTATCCTGCTAGAGAATTATTTGTCTTCTGCGATTGGTTTCCCTGATGAATCGGCAAATGAATTTTTCTAACATTTCATTGCGCCAGTCGACACTAGATTTTTTCAGCAATTGTCAAATTATTCAACAAGAATAAATCTTTTTGGCAGCTAAATGTTCATGCAATATCGAATGTATATGATGAGTGAAACTAACCCCCAAGTATACCTTAATCTCACACTATGCCAAATGACATTCTTGCATTATCAGTTCATGCACAACATTATGTCCTGGCACAACAGCCGATTTTGGATGACCTTCACTTCGTTCTGTTCCAAAGGGTAAACACGATTGAATAGGAAAACCAGTGAAACACGGTGGCTCGAGATGGTGCTTCATACCAAAGTCAAAGCAAGTTGATTGGCACCCTGCAGTTGGTGTAATCCACGTCGAAGGTCACAGAAAATCATCGCATGAAAATGTTGAGTTTGACATATTATCAGTGTTACCATATCTCCAAACCTAAGTAGCAATCCTCGATACTTCACCTAATAACAGCAATTGGTTCACAACAATGGAAGAACATTGCCAAAGTTTGGAAAGTTTTTAAGATTTCAATCAGTTTCACATTGAAGGAATGTTATTAAAGTAAAAGAAGCTTTAGTTAGTTTTAAAACAAAATGAAAAAACATTCAACGTAAAAATCTCTGTTGACTCGATAGTGCTCAAGATGCAGCTTTTAATATTTTTATAAAAAGCAGTCTTCATGTTTTTCGCCATTTAGAGTACTTATGAATTAATTTGCCTGATGAAATGATTGAGTATGATATGTACAAGGGGCGTTCAATGTATTCTCAATTGTCATTTACTAATGACGCTATCTGAGGGTATAAATATAAAACTCCGTTTTCCAGGTATCTTCAGTGAAAGAGGACCAGAATGACTTGACGCCACAATGATGAAGAAATCGAGCGCCGTTATAAAGTATCGTTATCCACCATTCAAAAGTGGTCAAGTGAATTCAAAAGAAGAGAAAGCATTGAAGACGACTTTCGCTCGGGCTGGCCGTTAACGGCACCACTGAAGAAAATGTGAAAAAAGTGGAAAATCTGTTACTTGAAGATGCCAGAATAAAAATCAAGATGTTAGCAGAAATGACAAACCTATCCGTGGGTAGCATACATGTTATCCTTCATGACCATCTTAGCCTCTCAAAGGTCAGTGCAAGATGGGTACTGAGAATGCCCGCCGCATCTCAGAAGCAAGTGGAGTCTAAGTGTTGTAAGGAGTTTTTAGAGCTCTGTGGAGAAGACCCATCGACCATTTTCAACTGGCTGGTTACTGGGAATGTGACATAGGTTCATCACTATGACCCTGAGAGTAAACAACAGTCTATGCAGTGGATTGAAAAGGATGCACAACCCCAAACAAGTTTAACGTCACCCCATCTGCAGGAAAAATAATGCCTACAGTCTTTACGAATTCTAAAGGTATTTTGATAGAATACACTAACTACCATTTTCAACCGGCTGGTTACTGGAGATGAGACGTAGGTTTATCACTATGGCCCTGAGAGTAAACAACAGTCTATGCAGTGGATTGAAAAGGGTACACAGCCCCAAACAAGTTTAAAGTCAGCCCATCCGCTGGAAAAATAATGGCTACGGTCTTTTGGAATTCTAAAGGTATTTTGATAGAATACTCTAAAAAAGTTAATGCATCACATCAGCATCATACACAACCACTTTACGTAAGTTAAGAAGAGTAATTAAAGGAAAAAGGCAAAGAAAACTCACAACCGGGGTGTTGCTGCTTCACGCGCCGGTTTACAAGGCCCGCGTGGAGAAGGCTGCTTGCGGGAATGTGGCTTCGAAGAAATTACTCATCCTTCGTACAGTGCAGGCTACTACCTATTCCGAAATGTGAAGAAATATCTTCATGCAAAGCAACTTCCAGACGATGAAAAACCGGAAGTAGCAATTAATTACCCTTTCCTTGAGTCAACTATATATAACACAATTCCAAAATCGGTAAAAACTCTCAAAAATATATGTAGTTATAAAAGAAATAAGATTTATATTGTCAGTGCCAGAGGGAGATTTCACGATCTGATAGAAACTAGGCATTTTACACTGTAAAATGTGTGGGTGTACTCGTTCTCATATCTGATATGCGTGTTACAGTTTCTTCCTTATTTTCAATGCAATTTTAAGGATTTCCTCTCCTATTTAGTGATGTATAAGTAGGTATGTTTAAATTCGCTGTCAAACAAGTTTAGCAAATAGCTCAAAACAAGTGTGTATTGACTTCCAGAGTTTTCGCTGCTTTATTTCTGGCTCTATTAGAAACTATATCTATATAAAAAAGTCATATGTATATGAAGCAGAAATAAAGTTATTATTATTAATACCTATTTGGAAGAGAAGCCGGAAGAATATTTTTTAAAAGGTTTAGAGAAGTTTATTTCTCAATCTAACAAATGTATTGAAGTTCTAGGGAACTGCATTGAAAAATGGAGTTTTTCCAAAATTTACTGAGTTTTCCTTCATGCCCATACCGAGAATACATTGAATACCCTTTGTATTTTCAAAGTAAACTGAATTTGAAACAAAAAAACTTGCAAAGTCGATGTAAACATAATTTCTGAAATATAAATGTTGAAATTGCTGATAGAAGTGAACTCACTCCTAAAACAGCTTCACTGCAGTTTTTAGTCCTGTAAAATACTTCTTACGACATCAACTGTAGTAGTTCTAGTTTTCTATATTGTTATTAACAATGAAGAAATTACTTATATTGAGATATTTGATAAAGCAAAACTTTAGACAATTCTTATAATGATCTATAGATTTCATTTATTCGATTTTCAGGCAAAATCTACATAAAATAGGAAATCATTTCAAGGGAAAAATGCACTCAGTTGATTAAAAAATACGGAAATATCAATATCAGGATCTACAAATTTGTAGATTAAAAAAAGCTGCATTTTGAAACCTATTCTAATCTCAATTTGATCTAATAGTCTACTTTAAAACGCGATAAGATTATTTTTTTTAATGGAAACTTTATATAAATGGGAAAGAAAAATAGTGTTATTTAATTTCCACTGAACATTACTTTTCAATAAGTAGGACCAAGTTATACTGTTTGGTCCAAACCAGTCATACTTATTGAAAAATAAAATTCAATATGAATTAGATAGTTTTCTTCACCATTTATAATCATACAGTTTCTTTTTCAGCCAAAACTTACAGAATCACAAAAGAGTAGCCAAAATTTTGCACTATATAAAGTACAACGATGGTCAAAGTTTCAAACTTGAATGAAAATGTCACATTAATTTTGTCACTTTGAATAGATGTTCTTCCTTGAACTATTTTGAATGTTTACTATAAATTTATCATGATTGATTAATAATTGAATTTTTTAGATGCAGTATGTCATTATTCATTTAAAAATACATAAAACAGAAAAAATTATAATGATTGTTTCTCTTTTGATATGGATTGAAATGGCACTTACCTTGGCCTGCGTAAAGGTCGGAAACCTGAGTAGAACCCCCTGCCAATACCCCTGGATCCTCTAAAGGAGCTACGTCCTCTTGGAGGTCTATTTGTTGTCGAAATTCCTGGCCGATTCGTTCTTTTTGGCATAACCTAAAAACACAACCATTATCTAAGATTTTACTAACAGGAAATCATAGGTGATGTTCAAAATTGCTTGAGAATTTAAGACAAATTCAAAGGTTGAAAAATCTGATAAACTTGGCTAACTTGACACATTAACATTTGCAAGTAACATTTCAGACAAAAGGAAATCTAAGCTTTTTTCAAGGGATCATCAATAGTGATGAAAAACTGACAATTCATCCTAATATCAAACAAAAAAAGCCGAAGTTAACAAATTAGAGCAAAAAAACATTAAAATTTAAAAAGGTCCCGATATATTATAAAAATTCAGATGTATATTGTTAGCAAGTCGACAAATTAAACTATGCAAAACAAAAAAAATGACCAGAGTTGGTAAATTGTGTTGTATTATTGAAACACAATAGGGGGAAATCAAAGTCAACGTTTATGGCATATTCCAGTGACACAACACCGTTGAAAGTATAAAAAAATTATAGTTAGTATTTACACCAAACAAGTTAAATAAATTTGAGGACAATATTGAATGAAATATTGCCAACAATATGGCTAATACGAGATGGAAAATTGGCTCAAAACAATCGAATGAATGCTGCAAACATCCTCACTGTGATCAACAGAATGAGATCATATTCCGTAGTTGAATATACACACATTCGAATGTTTCAGCCTGATATCTCAGTTATTTAGACTTATTTATACATAAAAACCTTCTTCCTTTGCTTGAAATTCTTTTCATTTTTTTACTATTTGGAAATATACACACCTTTATTGGTCTTCCTCTGAAAAGAGATTCATCCAACGCCATTGCGGTTTGAACAGAATCTCTATCCACAAATTCAATATAGGCAAATCCCTTAGGATGGCCATCATACTTATTTCGCTGTATGGTAATACGGTTCATAGAGCCACAGCCATGAAAATGTTGTTCTAATTCATCTGCTGTAGCACCATAATCTACATTTCCTATATAGATGCTGCGATTATCTACTTCCATTTTTTCTTCTATTGACATATTCAAAGGACTCGCTAAAATTAATTAAAATACAAATGAATGTTTCAACCTGCTGATCAGAATGACAAACAAAACATGTATAAATATTAGTTATATCACTTACTCATTCCTGGAGGACTACCCATATTCATTTGTTTATCAACTTCACTTTGCAATTGCTTCAACTTTTCAGCTTCTTCTTCCATCTCTCGAACTCTAGCTTTGATTGCTTCCATTTCAGGATCATCACCTGTAGCACCATCGGCTTCTGTGTCATTTAATATTGATTCATCAGTAATACCATTAGCATCATCTAAATTGTCCAATTGATCTTCCGATCCCAATCCTAAATCTTCACTATCAGCCATATCTGCATAAAGAATCATGAATTAAGGACTATCGAACACCAACAAGTGAATGAAAATAGATGATTCCACGGATATCATTTACGTCTAAACATGTTGAATATTTTATTTAGAAGAACTGCGATCATTTGAGAAGTAAATAATGTTAATATAACGGAGAGAACCTATAGGGATATGGAAACTTACTTCTGGTTGATAGTAGAACACTTTTTTATTATTAAGGGAAGAAACTAGCACTTTCACCGTAAATCACTTAAAATACCGGCACAAATCCTCACAACTCACAATAAATGGCGGGCAGCCAAACACCATAGTATTAAATTAACAAATAAACCATAGAATAAAATGAATCTTATTTTCATAGATATCTCTTACGTCCACCAAAGAATTTATATGGTTCCACATCATTTCCTAAATATCAGTCATCAGCCTGTCAAAACATTAATATAAGTGAATTGATAAATACATTGATGTTCCTCTTCTTACAAAATGAGCCTGATATCTATATTTATTTACATAATACAGAGTAATCGTAGAACTGAATTTTCTGCTATTTTTCTTCGAGAACAAAAGATTTACATAGACTCTAGTAGATAAATGTTTGAGGTTAACTATAATAAAAAATTTTTTTTTGGAAAATCAGAATATGTGAGAGGAATATAAAAAAAACAGAATGAGATACAATTGGCAGATTTACACAAATATAAATGAAATTTGAATATCCAAACAGATTAAGTCTGTTAGTCTTCTACAATTTTAATTAAAAAAAAATTTTTCTATTCAAAAAACGTTTAGAATTAAATTAATGTCTAAAATAAGCACCGCTTATGTTTAATAGAGGTATATAATCAAAACTCAATAACAAATAGATTTAATCTGTTTTGATATTCAAGTTTTGTTATATTTCTTCTATCAAGTAAAAAGCCTCTTTCTATTTTACAAATATAAATAATATTGATGATTTTTTTATTTTATAAAAATTCATTGCATATTGAACAATAACAAATTCTACTTTATTATTAAATTGTCGCATTTAATTTTATTGTTATTATATTAATAGAATATATTGTTTTGTTCTATATAACATAGATATTGTTAACGTAAGCAAGACTTGCCCAGAGTGGCAGCAGGCTTCGTCATTGTGGCAACCTCGTGATCGGACAACTGTGCACCTTATGGGCAGAGGGAACTGAACAAGTTGTTGTAACTGTTGATAGTGGTACGTTCAGTTCTGTTCATAGATCAACAAGACTATATTATTGTTAATCTATGGTTCTGTTTTAGGCAAAGGGCAGATAGGTCAACGTTCAAGCTATCAACAGTATATTTATTACTAAGTTATTAGGAGTACAAATAAGTTTCCGCCGTTTTTTAACACAAATTAAATATTTATTATAGAAGAATGATTTTAAACGATGTGAGACTGCTTGCTGAGTGACTTCTAATGTTAGAGCAAGTTCTTTTTGTGTTTGAGATGAATCTTCCTCCAATAATTCCTCCAATTCTGCATCCTCGTAAATTTTTGGCCTTCCACTGCGATCTCTGTCTTCTACGTCGAAATCACCGTTTTTAAACTTTTGAAACCACTCTCGACAGGTTCTCTCACTCAAAGCACCCTCACCATATGCTTCTACGAGCAATTGATGCGCCTCAGCAGCAGATTTCTTTAAATTAAAGAAGTAAACTAATATTTCCCGCAAATAACGCTTACTTGGCTCAAATGACATTTTCAACTTATAAAAATTATATTTTACCAATATAAAATCAATGATATTAATAGGTTATGTTGTTCTTGAATGTCCAAACTATTTTTTAAGCCGGTTATCATCTGCGAAAGCTAACCGAAACTCCGTGCCGCGCCATCTACAATAAAACGGCGGAAACTTATTTGTACTCCTAATAGTTATAGTTATTAGCGATATATACTTCCCTACTGTTCTATTCGATTGTTAAACTGACTATGAGACTGTAAAAATATATGTTAGAATATATGTTCAACACCAGGTGTTATCAGTTCAGATCCTTACAGATATATTATCCAAATGTGAATTCTATGGATTGATCACAGACCACAGAGTCCCAAACTTATATCCTAGGAAAGATTAGATGGAATAAGTCATAGATAAACTAAATAATATTTTTATTGTTTGCCTATGGAATCAGCCATAGATTAACGAGACGGTTTCCGGGAAATAAAGGAATAGAAGGAGAAGATCTTCGGAAAGCGAAATATTGGAAATCTTTTTCTACAGGCATCTGGAAATAATTTCCAAATATTGTGTTGCTGGGAAGAATTGATAATCATAATAATAGGGCTTTATTGAATTCACAACAACAAAGTGACAGTAAGAAAACAAATTATAAACTACCCTGAAATGAGGTAAAACAATTTCAGGGCGGAGTTCAAATGATATGCAAATGATACCTCTGTTCTGCATGAACTCAAACCCTGTTTAAAAGAGCTCAAAATAGAATTGATATACCCACTAAAGTCCAAAAATTCATTATAAAGTGAAAGGATAAAAAAATGTATAAATGAATGAAAGAACAATCAAATGGATAACCAAATTAAATACAAATAGATTAGATATAAAATAAAAAACTGGATGAAGCTGCAGTGACCACCTCTTCGCTCCTCGTCTAGAAACTTGCCTTGCTCTGTTGCAGCTTGACCGGCGTATCATAAGAGGACACGACTAGTCTAAAAATTCCTAACTGACCGTCCCCGCCGAGTTCAAATAGGACAAGGCACACAGCATTCAACGACCGTTCTAAAGCGAAACACATGGTCACTGGCGTCTCAGGCAGAGGTGCGTTTCGCACCACAACCACGGCAGCCATGGAGGTCCTACTAAATCTACCACCCCTGCACCTACTCGTACAGAGGGAGGCGGAACGGACCACATACAAACTATAACCACTGGCGATTGCCAGAGGAAATAGTGATGGGAGGCTCAGGGCTGCTGGACGAGCTTTTAACGAACAGTATCCTATCGATGCCCTCGGATGTAATGTCAAAAGTCACGAGCCAAGAACGGAATTTCAATGTGATCGTCCCCAGCCGGGACGATTGGACCCAGCATGCTGAGGTTCTATTGAGAACCGACCTTGGCTTGTCCACAGACGGCTCGCGAACGACAAACGGAATAGGAGCGGGAGTCTATGGGAGCAAACTGAGAATTAACATCTCATTGAATCTCGGTCAAAACGCAACCATATTCCAGCCAGAACTATTTGCCATTGAGACCCCGGCAAAACTGCCGATAAAACGGCAAATCCACCACGGTAAAATCAAAATATTTACTGATAGTCAGTCAGTACTAAAAGCTTTGGAATCCAGCTCTTGTACCTCGAAAACAGTCTGGAGTTGCCGCACGGCTTTAAACAGGCTCGGTATGTATAACGGAGTCACTCTGGTTTGGATACAGAGCCACTCAAACTATTTGGGTAACGAAGAGGCAGGTCGGCTAGCGTTTGCTGAAGCTGCGCTGCCTCTGGTAGGACCGGAACCATTCCTGGGAATACCACATGACTTGGCTAACGAGGCGATAACAAGCAGAATGAACTCAAGGCTAGAGTCTTTCTGACCTGAAACATTCGAAGTTGTTCCTTGGAACAGCTTCGAACAAAAAGATGGCGAACCTAGCGCTAGGTCTGGATAGGGCCAAACTAAGAACATTTGTCGGAATTATGACAGGTCACTGCAGACTGAAAGCGCATTTGCACAAAATCGGTCTGGCTGAAGATGATGAATGCAGGCTGTGTCTTGAGGACACTGAAACAGCCATGCACATCGTCTCAGAGTGCCCAGCGGTGAGTCGCATCTGATTCGAGATCTTTGGCCAGGCTTTTATAGCCCACTGCGAACTGAAAAATTTACCCCTGAACAAGATTATCGGTTTTATCCAAAAACTGAATCTCGTCGGGGAGATATAAATTAGGGGTGAACCACAAAGTCCGTGCGGACGCAGTGGTAGGGTGGACAGACGCCCGCTCGCCATAACAATAACACAGGCAGAGACGCGCACCACACCTGTCTGAAAAGTTCAGGTGCGCAGACTCAGAACGAAACGCCTACTCCTTAATTAAGAGGTAGAAGCTCCCTCACAACAACCCCATTTCCTTCGAGAGCTTCAAAGTCTTAGACAACTGATAAATTGAGCTATAGTTGGCGCGAGGTTGCATGGGCATATATCGATAACTTTCCTTCAAAGTGGAATAACCGAATATGGTGTGAACCGAATATGGTTCATCAAGCATTAAACAATGCCAACTAGCATTGGTCTGAGCTAAAGTTGTTTTAATATGTGAGAGAAATTCACTGATTCTCAAAAAGATTCAAATTCTCCCTATAAATACAGATGCAGTCAACGCTTGGTAGGAGGACGATATAGACTGATTATAATATTTGTAGATCGTATGTGTAAAAGATTTCTCAAATATATCGATGTGGAAGAGGTGATATGAGTCCCTCATTTCTCGGATTCAAGGTATGCACGTCAGTTCTGAATCTAATTCTTCCGTGTAGGTATGGTTGCGTGTTGGGATTTTACTATATTGTGATATAGAACCAGAGTTGCAAATTTAAATCTGTTGTGCATATTGAGCCATCTCACATCCTTCAATTCTTGACTTATTCTATCAAATTTTTTCAACCCATAAATGAATCGCAAGCAACTGTTTTTAATTTTGTAACAAGTAATTTGATCTAAATATTGGGAAAATATTTTGGAACATTAACTAAATGCTGACAAAATTAAGGTGTTCCAAAGTGAAATTTTAAGATCCTGAGTGAGGCACCCTTCATGAGGATACAATAAGCGTAGGCCACAGATGGCTTTCTGGGTACAGCTCGATATATGAATACGAAAACGAAAAGAATTATCCCCAGCCGGGATGAATGGACCCAGCATGCTGAGATTCTATTGAGGACCGACCTAGGCATATTTACAGACGTCTCGCGAACGACGAACGGAACGGGAGCGGAAGTCTATAGGGGCAAACCAATAATCAACGTCTCATTGAGTTTCGGTCAAAACGCAACCATATTCCAGCCAGAACTATTTGCCATTGAAACCGCGGCAGATCTGTTGATAAAACGGCAAATGCGCCACGGCAAAATCAAAATATCAACTGATAGTCAGTCAGTACTAAAAGCTGTGGAATCAGCCACTCAAACTATTTGGGTAACGAAGAGGCAGATCGGTTGGCGTTTGCTGGAGTTGCGCTGCCTCTGGTTGGACCGGAACCATTCCTGGGAATACCACATGACGTGACTAAGCGGACAGTAACAGACAGAGTGAACTCAAGAGTAGAACCTTTCCGGCTGAGCCATTCTGGCCTGAAACAATCGAAGGTTTGGAACAGTTTCGAACAAAAAGATGGCGGACCTAGCGCTAGATCTATAATAGATAGAGCCAAAATAAGAAAACTTGTCGGAATTATGACAGGTTACTGCAGGCTGAAGGCGCATTTGCACAAAATCGGTCTGTCTGAAGACGATGAATGCAGGCTGTGTCTTGAGGATTCCGAAACAGCCAGCACATCGTCTCAGAGTGCCCAGCGGTGAGTCGCATCAGATTCGAGGTCTTTGGTCAGGCTTTTATAGCCCACTGCGAACTGAAAAAATTACCCCCGAACAATATTATCGGTTTTATCCAAAAACTGGATCTTGTCGGGGAAATATAAATTAGGGTTGAACCATAATAGTCCATGCGGATGCAGTGGTACGGTGGACAGACGCCCACTCACTATAAAATAATAATAATAAATCCATTTTCAGACCGATATTGCGAACAGATACTTTATAATCGCTATATTCTCCACTTCAATGGATATCCTGGCAGTTTGTCGTAAGTTATTGCAGGTCTTATTGCTACCGAAAAAGATGGCTTGAGATTTACTTACGTTTATCCCTAGGTTGTGCTTCAGTGATATTTTGCAATATTTTCTAGGTTCCTATTCACGTTTGCTACACTATCATCAATATTTTGAGGATGAAGACCAAAATACAACTGGATGTCGTCTGCGTAGAAATGAACATTGCAACTTCTTCGGAAGTTTTTGGATTTATGTATGTGTATATAAAACAAACAGAAGTGGTCCCAGAATGAAGCCCTGTGGAACACCAATGGAAATATCTACAGGATAAACTGATAATGGAAAATTGCTCTCCAGAATGCAAGAGTTCATTATAGGTACTAAGTCTCTTCAATGTGGTGAAAGATTTTCACATTTCTGATATCAATTTTTGTTTGTTTCTGTAGGTTCGTAATAAGACATGTGCAACAAAAACGAATAAGTTTCGTGTGTATCATATTAAATACGCCTGGAAGGTATCTATTGTAAGGTATAGATTATATATAGATTATAGATACTATAAGCTTTTATCCACAATCTGTGGCCTAAAAATTTAAATAAATATTCTTTGTATATGTTATAATAGTTATCAGTAATGCGCGACAACCTCAAAAAACTTGAGATAATTGAGAGATATATTATAATATATTTTATATTCCGAAATAAATATTGAAACTCGCAGTCTCAGAGTCTTTAACACTACGTGTAGAAGATCCATCTTTTAAATCAGTTCAGTTGCAAACATTGCGACGTCGAGGTATTGCTGGTTACATTATGTATGGATATTTTGTTGCTGGATTGTCTAGATATTTTACTACATGAAGAAAATATCCCAGTTTTGACTTCCAACGAAGGATATTTCCTTATACATTTTGAAGCTCTCGAAGGAAATGCGGTGTTGCAAGGGAGCTTCCATTCTCAATTTGGAAGACGGCGTTTCGTTCTGAGCATGTGCACCTGAAACTCTTCAGACAGGCGTGGTGCGCATGTCTGCCTGTGACGCCAGTGACCATGTGTTCCGCTTTGGAACGGTCGTTGAACGCTATATGCCTTGCTCTATTTGAATTCGGCGGGGACGGTCAGTCAGGAATATTTAGACTAGTTGTGTCCTCTATATGATACGTCGCTCAAGCTGCAATAGAGCAAAGCAGGATTCTGGACGAGGAGCAAAGTAGGTGCTCGCTACACACCCTCTTGTGAGCGACGATAAGATCAGAGAATAGGGCGTTGGGATCAGGCAGGGAGACAGTCCGCCGCTGGTCTGGTCGCGGTGCCATCTCCAGCGGGGATCTGTGGAACGAAAGGAAAGGTTGTCTCGGAATGATAGATAGGGGGCAATTGTGGCCTCCAAAGAAATGGGTTGGTTCGCTCTTGAAGCAAACCCCCCAATCACGGAGTCACAAATGAAGCTCTGAAAGGAAATGCGGTGTTGAGAGGGAGCTTTCACCTCTTAATTTGAGAGACACCGTTTCGTTCGGAGCATTCGCACCTGAAACTCTTCAGAAAGGCGTGATGCGCATGTCTGCCTGTGACGCCAGTGACCATGTGTTCCGCTTTGTAACGGTCGATGAACGCTATGTGCCTTGCCCTATTTGAACTCGTAGACGGTCAGTCAGGAATATTTAGACTACTCGTGTCCTCTATATGATACGCCAGTCAAGCTGCAACAGAGAAAGGCAGGATTCTGGACGAGGAGCAAAGAAGGTTCTCGCTAAAATTTTTTGAAGTGTTCCATTCTTAATTATTCAAATTAAGTCAACCATACATGCGCACTCAGTCGAAGACTGATTGAATTCTGAATGTCTTGTGCTTTGATCGTAGATAGCAGAGGATTTATCTACGTAGATAGAGGAAGATCTATCTACGGCTTTGCGGATCCACAGATGAATGAATCAAAGGCGATACGTGGAATGAAAGTGCACGCGGGTTAGAGGATAGCATCTATTCGGCCTAGCTAAGATAGACTCTTGCAGAGTGAGATAAACCATCTTGTTACTTCTCCCGTCTCAAGAGATTCACTCACATCGTATAATGAAGTCCAGACTTCATTAATTCAAAATAATTTTCACATGAATTAACTAATGCGGTAGATATTCATTGCCAAGTTTAATAAGGGGTATGAACTATGGCGAACAGGAAGCTTTTCGAATCGGGACAGTAAAACTTGCATCTATGTAATAGTTCAAACTCAAATATAGCCGAGTAAGTTGCAGCAAAGCGCAATGCGAGAATCCTTCCATTGGAGGTGAACCCACCTCGCTTCCAGTTTCGGCTTCAGTTCGAAAACCTACACCGCGAGTGTTAGTAGCGAAATACTATCCAACCGCTATCGGTTCTGCAGGTCAGCACCTGAGTTGTTTGGGACACAACTCACACGCAGAAGGAGATTGATTTCCAGTACCCAGCCGCAAAATCCAGAAATAGACCAAGAATAGATGACTGAATTGATCTTGGTTCGAACACTAACAACCGACCGTGTCGTCAAAATCCACGAACCCCTGGGAAGTCTTTCTTTCGATCTTGATTCCAGCACCAAGGGTTTTCAACCGTATCATCAGGACTCACAATCTCAGAAATGTCTCACAAACAATTTTGCTTTGAGCTAACGATCGGTCGTATCGCCAAGACACAGTAAACTCCTGTGCCACTTCTCGAGTAATCCTGTGACTAGAATTACTAGCGACCAGATGAATGTAATCTAGTTTGTAATACGAAAACTCCCTTGGGCATCCACCCTACCGAGGTAGTAGATTACATAAAGCACTTGTCCGTCGGACAGATAAATCTGAAAGATTAATCTGTAATTGGGTAGACTTACGTTGTTTTTAAGGGTAGAAGCCCTATGCTGCAATAACTACCCGTTCCTCCAATTTCACCTGAGTGAAACTAGGACCCTAGTAGTGACAAGCTTCCTCACCGCAATAAGGTCTGAAGACAAGGGTGAGGGCTATGGTGAGGAAAACAGGAAGTTCTTTGAATTGGGATGGTGCAACTTGTATCTGCGTAACAGTCCAAAAACTCAAGTACTGCCAACCACGTTTTGTTGACCGGCGCATATAAACAGCAGGCTTGAATGTTTTAATGCTTGTTGATGTATCTTCGGTGCAATAATGTAATGCCAACTAATGCAGTACAGCCACGTACCTATATTCGTCCTGTATTAATGGACATTAATGGTTTACTAAGCAGTAGCGCCATCCAATGCACGCGAATAGACCTAGCTTGGTGGGGTATGTTGCGTAATTGTATTCGCGTGCATTAGATGGCGCTATTGTTTGGTAAAACATTAGTGTCCCTAAATTTCGGACCAATTTCACAAAAGATAGCTCAAATAATTTCAACAACCTTTTTTTCAATGCTAAAGAAAGACCTGCAGGCTCAAAAAAGGTTCCTTCTGTTAGAAACACCTTCAAATCATGGTTTAATATCGGGTGGGGCTTCCTCTAGCTCTTCGTAGCGCTCTTATTCTTCGGCATTTTGTCAATGGGGTTATCAATGAAAGCTTGAGGAATGTTTTGCTAAATGTCCGTCAAAGCATTGCCGTTATTGTTGCTGTTGTAATGTTTAAGGTGGATTAGGTAAGCGCTGTAATTGCTGTGACATTGCAGGCCAGACATGTTCTGGTCTGGAGTGATAGCGGACCAATCCATTCGGTTAATGCTATGCATTTCTATGCGGTCGTTGATAATTCTTGCCAGGTGTGGATGAGGATTATTGTCGATTAATGTAAAATTTCCGCCAATAGTTACCGCAAAGGAAACTATAATTGGTTATACAATTAAATCACGATCTCTTACCGCTGTCATGGTTGCGTTAATGAGCATAATAAGATCTGTACGCTCATTAAAACAAATGCCTCTCCAAACGCACTGATCCGCCACCAAAAATAGTTGATAGTCATGAAATGTTCATTATACCCGTTGATCCCGTTCTCGCCACACAAACATTTGTCCATCAGACTAATACAGACAAAATCTATATCTATATCTATACTTGCAACAAATCTAATGAATGCCACCTTTCTCTAGATGCTTAGCTAGCCTTGTGTTAGTGCAGACTTCCAAATCAAAAATGGACTTTGTTAGTTTTAGTCTATTTAATTTTAAAAGATGAATTTGTATGAGTAGTTATTCCAAGGAAAGCCCAGAATTTCGGCAAAAAAGGTGGTGGCAAAGTTATATTATAATATTTCAAGGATACTAGTTTGAGTTGGAATGTGCTATTTTAGAATAATTAATCTTCTCTTTATTGATAATCATTTGAAATTTATGGAAATATTCATTTATCGAACAATATTGAAAATAAATATGGGATTGACCTGACCTTCAGTGGAATGATAGTAAGAACTATTGATTGTTAAATAATAGCAATCACTGTATAATTGGAAATATAGTACATGTCGGTTGAATTTGATTAATGCATAATGAGATTTTGTTACATTTTTGCATTCTCCTTTATTTCATATGCAAGTAAGTCTATTTATTAAGTAAGTTTATTATTTTTAAATATAAATTGCATGACTGTTTTCATATTCTCTTCCAAAGAGAAGGAAGTATGTTGTATGGATATTTATGCCACATTCAAAATAATACCTCAGTTCAAAAATGTTTAATAATTTTCATAATGATCCTATTTGCCTTTCAAAATATTTCTGATGATTTTATCCTTTAGAACAAATTAAGAAGATTGAAAAATAATAATAGCATTGACTCGTTTTAGAAGTTTAATTTTAATGTATTCCCTTGCTCTGGAGTTCACTTCAAGGTGGTAAATTTAAATACATATTCGTAAAATGTGTTAATTCAGTTGAAATTAAAATCTAATATATTTGAAGCATAATCTGGCAAAAAGTGTCATCTGTACAGATCTTCATTCTATTTTTACGATAGCATTATTGTATGATTAATGTTTAGTGAGGCGAAAAGTACGTACTACTCTGTCAAGAAAGTACCGGGAATTTTCAATTAAAACAACATTTTTACATTTACTCGTCAAAATTTATTGGGTCGCCTTCAACATAGGCTCCATTTGCTCCAATACATCTATGCCAACGGCACTTCCAATTATCGAAACATTTTTTATAGGCGCTTTCCGGGACGGACTTTAGCTCTCGCGCCGAATTTTGTTTTATGGCTTCAATCGACTCAAAACGGGTGCCACGAAGGGGCAATTTTAGTTTTGGGAGGAGGAAAAAGTCGCAGGGAGCCAAATCCGGCGAATACGGTGGTTGCTGAAGCACGTTTGTTGAGTTTTTGGCGAGAAAGTCAGTCACAATCGTAGCTAGGTGAGAAGGCGGGTTATCGTCATGCAAAATCCATGAGTTGTTCTCCCACAAATTTGGCCGCTTCTTACGGATACGCTCACGCAAACGTTTCATAACGCCTAGGTAATACTCCTTGTTTACCGTCTGACCCTCTGGAACGAATTCGTAGTGCACCACGCCACGGATATCGAAGAAAACAATGAGCATCACCTTCATTTTCGAACGGCTTTGGCGTGGTTTTTTCGGTTTCGGCTCATTTTTTGCCACCCATTCCGATGATTGCTGGCTTGTTTGCATATCGTACTCGTAGACCCAGGTCTCATCACCAGTTATAATGCGTTCCATGAATGTAGAATCGGAATTACAGCGATCCAGCATGTCTGAAGCAACCTGTTCGCGATGACGTTTTTGAAGAAAATTCAAGTCTTTCGGTACGAGTCGTACGGCCACCTTTCTCATGCCCAAAATATCAACCAAAATCGTACGTGCGGACTCGTGGGATATCTTAAGATCATGTGCTATCTCTCTCAAGCTGGTACGACGGTTTTCCAGCACCCTTTCCTTAATTTTATCGACGTTATCTTCGATCGAAGCCGTCGATGGGCGACCACTTCACGACCGTCCTTGAAGGCTCTGTACCACTGATATGCACGAGTTTTCGATAGAGCATTATCACCAAAGGCCTTTTGCAATATTTTCAATGCATCGGCACACGAAAATTCATTTGCAACACAAAACTTTAAACAAATTCTTTGCTCAACGTAATCACCCATAGTAAAAATCGGCACGCACTCTGACATCGACTGACTTAATCAGCTGTTGCAAATACACTAGTTGACAGATCCCGCTCAAGCTTGGCATAGTAATTAAGGACAGTGGTACCAACCTAGAAAAAAAAATTTTTACCTGCCTCATTGCCCCGCCAGATTTAAATCGATAATTCCCGGTACTTTCTTGACAGAATGTATTGCAGGATGTAGAATTTCAAATCATGAGTCTATTAATCATTGGATGAATTCGCGGTTTGTTGTGATCAACTAACGAATAAAAAACGAATGAATAATCGGCATTTGTGTTAACTTCTTCAGATGCTTACAAACAACTAGTCTAAAATTTGGTAACATACAGTATATAAATATTTTCTGTTTTGAGATAAGGGTACAACAAAATATTTTCATTACTTTTGGTAAAACCACGGGATCTATTCGACTAGAGACCCGGTGATGTTTATCAAAAGCAATAAAGGTTATTTCTTGTATAAGTATTTTAGATAGCATTTTATTCACATAAGAATGTTTAAACGCATGAGCGAAGCTCGAGCCATTAATTTTCTTAAGTGAATCAGATGTATCGGATGTTTTTTTAGAGTGATCGAATTTTCGATAGTGATAACTGTGATTTGACAGAAGGTAGAAGCCATGTTGTTTTGACATTTTTTTTCATAAAGCATTGACAAATTATCATGGAAAGACTCACGCCGCAATAACGCTTACAAATTGTTGAAATTTATTTTCATAATCAGTGTTCTCTTCGCCAAACTTCTAGAGCACTTCGTGAATTATGGTATATATAATCAAAAAATATATGAGACAGTATTTTATTTCCACAAAAATGTTTGTACTACTACAACAATTGTTTCACCTTCTTCACGTATTACATTGTACTGGCCTTAAAATACTGTCTCATATATATTTTTTAATTAAAATGAGTTTCCAACAAGTAAAGACCGAATAAATCAAATGTTTACATAATCGTCCATCAGATCAGCTTATTCATCGAACTATCGATAGATTTCAGATAACATTTTCTCTACTCGATGCAATAACAACAAGACAAAGAACTGTAAGTGCAGAAGGAAATATCGCTGCTGTAAGTCATAGTGTTATTGATGATCCAGATTTGTCTATTCGTCGAGGTTCACAACAAGTTGGACTCTGTGCATTCACCACATGGAAAATTTTGCGTAAAGATCTTTGTCTACACCCATAAAAGATCCAACTGGTTCAAGAACTAAAGCCATTTGACCATAATAAGCGTCGCTTGTTTGCTGATTGGACTTTAGAACAGCTTGAAGTTGATCCACTTTTTTATCGTAAAATTGTGTTTAGTGATGGAACTCATTTCTGGTTGAACGGCTATGTAAACAAGCAAAATTGCCGTATTGCGTATATGAAGTGCAAACAACCCTCAAGAAGGTCTGCAGGTTCCATTGCTTCCTGAAAATGCACTGTATGGTGTGCTTTACACGCTGGAGGCATCATCAATCCAAATTTCTTTAAAAACGATGCTGGAGCTAATGTTACAGTGAATGGTGCTCATTACAGATCGATGATCAATGATTATTTGTTTCAAAATTTGAATGGTATCTACCCAGAAGTGTTTTGGTTCCAACAAGATGGTGCTACACCTCATGTTGCTACCGTAACAATTGATTTATTGAAGGAAAGATTTGGCGATAACATTATTTCGAGAAATGGTCCAATTAATTGGCTTTCAAGATCATGCGACATAATTCCACTGTATTATTTTCTTTGGGGTTATGTCAAGTCATTGGTTTATGCTGATAAACCAGAAACAATAGACGCTTTGGAAGCCAACATAACTCGTGCTATTGATGAAATAAGGCCTGAATTACTCGAAAAAGTAATCCAAAATTGGTCTTGTCGAATGCGGTTCCTCAGAGCTAGTCGTGGTGGACATATACCGGAAATTATTTTTGAAACATAAATGTCATAAAATTATCTTTAAAATAAAAAAAAAATTGTGCTTCAATCTTAGTTTAATTTTAAGTTCTATCACTCTAACACCCGAATTCAATATTCGCCTCATATAGTATTATTTGGCCAAATTTCAACTGAATAGCTAAAGAAATGTAGATGCTGTAACGAAAAAACGCTAAAAAAACACCCGATATCTAAAACACACCTGCAATACAAGATTTTATTCGCAATCGCCTCATTCAGAATCCGAATTGTAGAAATTTTTCATCAAAAAATGAAAACCAATTTTTTAAGACATATACTAAATAACAAGAAAAAGTAAACACCTATATATGTTAAGCTAATTTCAATAATTTTTTGTATGTCGAGGTAATTTATAATGAAGAACTAGTGATTAAATGTTTAGGTTCATCTGTTAGGTTTATGAGGTAACTGGAAAGTCGTTATTATTCAGCTGTACAGTCACATTTGAATTTCACTCTTTGTATATCTTGTCGCCAAGCCTTTTTTGAATTTATCGAAACGCCTAATGCGCTTTCCAGCTCTGTGCTACTGAATTAAATTTGGTGGATGCGCTTATTATGCGTATTTTTAACAATTTCAAGTCTTTCCTGCGTCTATGATTAAGTATTGATTTTCGTACTACAGACTTCGTTTGCGCTTGATCGGTATGAATCGTTCTAGTTAGTTGGGCATAAACCATGAGAATTTCCAGTGGCTATTGATAATTTTGATGGAGTCTCCAGTTGGAAACGTCTTGAAACGAACATGTTGTTGACGGATAGCCGAATCGTTCTGAGCTCAGATCCCGTCTGTATAGGAAATAAATTTTCTATAAGGTTGTTTAGAAAGTAATTTCGTTTTTTCCCTAGAAAGGATTCAATTGTATTTTTTCAAATCCAACTTTACACTTAGGTCGCATGATAATTATAGGTTTTTCAGAGCTGATATAGCAAGGCTTGTGTGTGAAAAAGTTCAATTAATTCTACTCAGTAGTTTTTGGTTGGTGCCCATTTAAATATGGAGAGCAATAAGCAGAATTCTCGTCATATTTTACTTTTTTACTATAGAACAGATAAAACAGGTAAAATATCAATATATGCCTGTCTATATAGATTTTTTGTGGGAAAATATATTTGAAGTAAAGGTTCATTCAGAAGATTAAAGGTTTTCTGAAAAATTCATATTAGCTAAAACATGTACTTGAATTGAATATCACTCTTCAACTATAATTTCGATTGATTGATCCATTTTATGTCCTTTTTATTAAGATGGAAGGCAAATACCTGATCCGTTTAAAGGCCTAGAAAACCTAGCAGATAAAGTTGTCCAGGGAGTTGATAATGTGGGCCAAGGCGTTTTAGAAACATTGAGCCCAGCTGCAAAAATTGTTAGTGATGTTGATACGGCTGTCCTGGGTGGAATGAATGGTGCTCTTAATAAAGGAATCTTCACAGTGGAAAATGGTATTGTCCAGGGCTTAAATGAGGTCATAGGTGTTCCAGTCAATACAAAGGATGTTAATTTCTACCTTGCCAATGTTAAAAATTTCAAAAATCCAACGAAGGTCGATTATGCGAATCCTGCAGACATAGCCAGTACAAAACATAAAGTATTTTTCATCACACACGGATGGACATCCTGCATAAATGACTCATGGGTTAAAGATTTAACAGAAGTTCTTTTGATGAGATATCCAGAGTCTCACGTGGTCCAAGTTGATTGGGCGAAACCTGCTGCTCAAGTATATGCTCTTTCTGCTTTTAATACAGAAAGTGTAGGTGAGTAAGAAGAAATCAATAGTTTTCTTTCGGTTATGAAGATAGCATTATGTAGATATGTATTAATATTCATTTTTGGTTTAATTGAAATTATCTTGCCGACAAACATAATTATTGCAACAATCTATTTGAGCAGGCTTGTCAAATGTTCAGTGAATTATCTATTGACTGGGAATATATAACCTAAAGTAACAATATGATTTTTCCCCATAATAGGTGAAATTCTGTCAAACTTGACACAAAACTTGATCTACAACTACAGTTTACCAGTAGAAAACATAGTCTTAATCGGCCATTCACTTGGTGGCCAAGCTTCTGGCTGGGCTGGAAGGAAGTTCAAAACAGCTACAGGAAAAAAGTTGCCACTGGTTGTTGCACT
Organism: Megalocaria dilatata; assembly: GCA_034642435.1. Classification (NCBI taxonomy): domain Eukaryota; kingdom Metazoa; phylum Arthropoda; class Insecta; order Coleoptera; family Coccinellidae; genus Megalocaria; species Megalocaria dilatata. The sequence continues at coordinate 39,436,908 of CM067856.1, read as the reverse complement.
GGATCCTGCAGGTCCACTCTTTTGTCTTAGGCCTGAGAACCGACGTCTCAACAAGCACGATGCTGAAAGAGTGATGGTAATCCATACCGACGGAGGTGTGTTGGGATTTCTTGAACCATGTGGTACGATCGACTTCTTTCCTAATGGCGGTTCAGATCAACCAGGCTGCGCAAAAATAAATGTGATAGATCTTGCGAGTTATTTGAATCCATGTAAGTATACGACATATTAATGATAATTAATATACAGAGTATCTACTTTTGAAAGAGCCAAACTTGAAGGGAAGATCATAACAGTTATTTTCAACAAAAAATGTCATACAACACATGGTCGAAATGTTGAGGGTTATTCTTCAATTTAACATTTCTTGATTTTACGGAATATTTCAAGTTTTTCCATATTTTACCGCTTCTGTATAGCGTTTGTTTGGTGTTCACTATGAGTTTCGAACACCACAATAAAATTGGAAAGTGGATTGAAATATTTTCATCGACGGAATGAACCATAATAATTGAAAAACTAATCCAGGGTCGAAGAAACGATCACGCAATCTAACATTGTTTGTTCTTATAAAAAGTCTAGCACTTAAAAAACTTCTTGAAAGTGTCTTAAGGTATATAAAACTCAATTTGTGCAGAAATGAAAAGGACCATTGCACAGATTGAGTTTTGTTATTTTTATGCTTCAGTGGTTTAATAGTCTTGAAATTCCACTTGAGCGGCTGTAGTGATATTGATATTCATATGATACTCTTAGATCTTCTTTGAAGATCTCTTAGAAGTTTCATATAGATTTTATCTTCCACCCAAACGGGACCTGAACTCGAAACCTTCTAGTTTCCAATACAGGGCTCTATCTACTGATCTACTGGCACTAACTTCTATATAAAGAAACAAAACCAAACGTCCTTAATGATCAATAGAAAACGTCAATCAGAAACATAAATGTCATAGTAGGAAATCGTGGATCTCGGAAGACAAGGTCACAAAGGGAAGTTAGTTCAAGCCAGAGTGTCACCGCAAAGAAAGCCACCTAACAGCAGCGGTAAAAGTTATGCTGTATTTAGATGTTAGAGATGTCAAAAATGTTGTAACATACAAATTTAAATGGATTCACATTAGGATATAGTAATGTTTCTATTACTTTTGGACAAACCACCGGGTTTCTACAAGAATAGATCCAAGAGAGTTGAACTAGACAACTTGGTCTGGTCATTGTGAAAATTCCCAGAAATTTTTAAATGGTTTATTTCCAAACTTTCTGAGAATTTCAGTTTCAGACCATTGGTTCCTTATTAAAAAGCCATCAAAATAAAGTTTTTTTGTTATAAAAAGTTCTACTTACAAATTTTCTAAATAAAATGAAATGAGAAATTACTTATTTTTCTTTCATTTGATAGAAAAAGTGATAGAAAACTGAATAATTTCTTATTTAATTCCATTTCAAAATGAACTATCACGAAATAACGAAATACTTCATCCAACTTTCTAAATTTGTCATAATTATGATCATAAGAACTTTCTGCATTCAATTTTCAATTAAAAATTGACAAGTATTTATTGATAAAATTAAATATATTGAAATCACGTCAACTCTGAATTAGTGAGTCTCGGTTGGCGTAGTAAATTTGCCATTCGAAAAAAAAGTGAACAGTATAATAAAATCAGATATTATTCACCTACTATAAATTTGCTTCAATCAAAATTATTTCAGTTTTAATCACGGATTCTACAGCAATATAGTTTAGTTATGGAGAGCCCCCTGAGCCCACTTTTAGCTGGAATTTTCATAGAAAGTTTGGAAAAAACTGTTCATGGAAATAAAATTAGAATCACTAACAAGTTTATCGTTCTTTTATACAGATATCTGGACGACATAATCGTATGCTTTGAAGGTCCCTGATGGTTTTTTTCATTACCTAAATTAATTTTATCAAACAATCAGCAACCATTAACGGTTATTCGTTATCAATAATAGACCGTATGGTTGCCAGAAAACAATAAAAACATACTATTTACGAAATATACCCTAAATTGAAAGCCCAAGAAATATTCAGTTCTCTCAGCAACTAGGGTAAATTATTTCTAAAAATAAAGAAGTTCCGCAATAGCATAGATATTAACATATCCTTCAGAATCAATAATTCTTTCGGAAAAATTTTAGAATATGGGTGAAAACACTGACCTGAAGTCAGGAGCTTTTGCGCACTTAATAATATCACCCATGATCCTTATGAAATTTTGCATTAGCCTGCTTGTCGTTATTTTACATCTAAATGCTAAATTTAAACCCAATTTGCTATTGTTTCTGTAGCACTTGACGCGAAACGATAGCACGCTGTTTTCTGGAAGAAGCCTGCAAAAACTATAAATTTAAAATAACTAAATCAAGGTTATTAGGTGTTTACCATTTACCATGTAGTACCTGCCGAAAACTTATATTGATTTATTGATTCGTTATAGAATACAAACAGGCATAGTCTAAAAATATTGGACAAACCAAAAGCTCATTATATAATATATAATACTGGAATAAATTAACATGGACAATCTTTCCTAAATAATAAATTAGATTCTATTTAGCAGAACATCTTGTAACATAGTACATGATTTTAATGAGCGTTTTAAGATTTTGCATAAGGAAAATAATGGCCTGAACCTCCCAGAAAATTTAGAAATAAACTGATAAAGAAATTCTAGGAATTTACAGTTCGCCCTTATTGGGCTTATGATATTCTCGTAGGAACCCGGTTTGGTTTTTCCAACAGTTATAATACAACTACGGTCCTCTCATATCAAAACTTAATCCATTCAAATATTCTATATTGCAAATTTTTTCATATATATATATATATATATATATATATATATATATATATATATATATATATAATTTATTTGATTGAATATACAATGGGTTTCTTTCAAGTAAAGGCAGGCATAATTCGAAGTTTAATCTGTATTTGACAGAATTTAATTTTACCACGAGTTTTTCATTTATATAAATCATACAATCATTTGATCATACTTATTCTGCAAAATGTCTGTGCGAACTAATAGCATTCATGTCAGGCAAAAAATAAAAAATATTTTACAAATAATCTGCAGTACATGATGAATTTTTCAGAACGTATATTATACTGGTAAAAGAACTTTCATTAAATCAAAACTAGTACTTATATAAATTTTTCAAAATGCTGTACTTAAACTACTAACTAACGGAATATTTTTCTTCAGAACGCAAGAGAAACCTTACGTACCAAGAGTATTAGTAAAAAAGAATATCTATTTGAACTTATAGAAAATATTTGTTTCTTTCTAGTAATTTTATCATTTTCATTATTCAGTTATTACCAATTTTATTTTATATTAACTCCTTTAATTTTCCTGAATATTGTAATATGTAATGACGCCAAAAATTATATAACGTGTCTCCTTATTAACGGCTCGTCAAAAATTAAAGATATTGAAAGTGTTTTCTCTTCAGAAAAACCAAATTATTTTTGAAATATATAGTTTTTCATGTGAGAAATATACGATTTCAAAGAAATGATGTATTCACTATAACAAAAATACAATATTTGAAAGAGTATAAAATTTTACGAAAAACCGAAATTCTGCAAATTTCAAAAATTCATACTAGTATTCACCCTCAATGCAAAGTATGACTACCACGTGCATAAGTAACTGCTTGGTATTTTCTCGGGGAGCTTTGCACCAAGTAATTGAAAATATCCTGCTCAATTTTTTGCTAACGTCGTCGCAAAAAATCTCTGAGTTGTTTAAGCGTCTGTGGGCATCAGTAATTAATCTCAAACGTGCTCGATTGGCTTTAAGTCTGGGGATCTTGGAGGTTATGGTAGATGTGGAATACACTGGTATCTTTTAGCAGTAATCACCTGATGAAATCTGTGTGGCAGTGCATTATCATCCAGAAAAACGAAATTTTCAGCAATAGCTGCGTGAAATTGTACGACTGCTCCGTTGAATAATCATAATTGTGCCTCCTCGAAAAGAATTGACTTCTTGACCAAAGCGGCTAATCCTTTGTATGAATGAGCATGTCTACATCGTACTCATCGACTATTAGGAAGACGTCCATATCTGGACTCGTCAATTGGGCTCCATTGGCCACTCTAATCTTTGGAACTTTCCTCAACAAGTCTCTCGATGTTAGAATAACTTCATGGAGACGTTTTCTTACTGCGTTTAGGGAAACTGAAGTACCTGTGTCATCTCAAAACGTTGATTTACCATTTTGCAAGTGCCGAGAGGTCTTCTCGCCGAAATAGATGAAAACGGTGTTCAACTTTCGTTGTAGCATGTGGTCTACCACTTTTGGATCTTTGACGAACAGTTTCATTGGAAAAGTACCATACGTAATATCACACTTTTGCTAACATTGCAGAAATTGTTCACCTGTTCTTGTGTTCGACCATGCTGAAACATCCCAAGGGCTCTGTTGGCATCGTTCTTGGATAAATCTTGTCTTGGCATTATAAAAATTCGATTTTTAATTACGTAATTCGTTCGATCTTATCGAAAAAGAAATTTAGATTGAAGAATATGTTATTAAAATGTGCATTTCTGACACACATTGACAAAAATGATTGAACTGGATAAAAACTTGTTTCACGAAGAATCAAAAGTCGTATCTTTAATCGTTATAAGTTTATGGATATGAAAAAAATATAAAGGTGATACGAAAAATATGTATCTTCGAAAAACATCAATATCGTTAACTTTTGACGAGCAGTTTATGTGTTATGCTAATATATTCGTATTTTCCAGTTTCTCTTATCAATACGGTATTCCAATAAATCGGAATTGTTTCAGTGTCCTGTAACCATGTGAGGTCACAAAAATTATTAATCGAAGCCATAAACTCAACAAAAGCATTTCCTTCCAAAAGGTGTCAATCCTACACAGACTTCCTCTTGACTTTGAGTTGTGAAGATGTGCTAGCTCATATGGGATTCTTTAATGAGGAAGAAAATGGCACATTCTACCTACAAACTACATCTTCTCCAATCTTTTCATTACCATTGAAAATTTCATCTGCATCATCCAATCAATCTTCAGGAAATAGCGCTAATACGAATGGTGGACAAACTTCCTCAAACAATGTGGACACCGTCATAACATTACAGAAGGATGATAAAATATATCAAGTGGGTAATGATATAGTTATTGATATTCCTGACCGAAACGATACAAGGCTTAGGGTTCAAGGAGCACCAGGAGATACCATTATTTATGTTGATAAGGGTACTACTGTGAAGACAATTGTTGAGAGCAAATAATGAAATAAAATATACCATGTCAAAAAAGAAGATTATTATTTCAGTAGTTACGTTTTTAACGCTGAGAAATTCTATTTGAAATAAAACACAAAAAATGTTCTTTATATCTATGGAATTTGACAGATAATTTTATGACATTAATGTTTAAATATGAGCTTAGGTATAAAAACTAACTTCGCAGTACATTAGGCTGCTTTTCGGCAAGAATATGACAAAAATGACTTCCATGGACTCAATTATTTTTTGTTTATCGGCGTAAACATGCGACTTCACAAATCTCCACAGAAAATTATCTCATAGCGACAAACCTTAGGAATAAGGTGACCAGGCAACACATAACAAAATAATTACGTCGTGCACTATGTGAGCTTTGGCGCTGTCTTTTTGAAACCACACGTCTTTAATAACAGCACCCTGCAATCGAGGTACCGAAAGTTATTAATAATAAAGGGTTTTCCAATAAGAGGCTTCATTTTAAGTAGCCCGCTATCTAGGCAGGCTGTCACTTTTGACATTTGATGAGTAAAAACTACGCTTTCCCTAAAAATGGAATGATACACGCTTTAAAATTGCATTGAAATTGTTAAAATTCGCTAAAAAATGCTGAAAATGTTGCAGTCACAATTCGCAAAACTAAAGCACTTTTGGGTCGACGTGAAGCACCTTCTCGGTCGGCAGTAGTGAAACTGGTAAAAAAATTTGAGCTGTTGGGGCAAGTTACTGATATGAAGAATCGAAACCGTGCGCGTCGCTCAAGAACAACTGAGAATATTGAAACTGTAGCTCGTAGTGTTGACGAAAATCCAGTCGATTCTCTGTCGATCTTTGGAATTAGGCATTCCACAAACAACATTATATCGTATTTTACATAAAGACTTGAGTCTTAATGCTTTTAAAGATCAGTTAACACAAGAACTCAATCGCCAGCAACGTCGTATCTTCGCTGATTGGATCCTTGAAATGCATCAAAATGATCCGGTGCGATTTTTGGGCTACGCTATGTGCCACACAAGCAACGAAACAATCGTAATTTTGCAAAAAAAAGATTCCTGGCTGTGTTATTTATTATTTCGAAATTGGCCACCGAGATTTAACACCTTTAGACATTTTTCTTTGATGCTACGTAAAAGATAAGGTCTATGCGAATGCTGCACATTCGATTCATAACCTTAAAGATCGAATTTTTGAAGTTATCGAGAACATACAGCCGCAAATGTGCAAATTGGTCATGGAAAATTTCATGAAAAGGATACAGTGCTGCAACCGTAGCAGTGGTGGCCACTTGACTGATATCGTTCTTCATTGTTAATAGCAAACCTTCCTCTTTCAAATGAAATAAACGTCCAATGATTTATCTGAAAATTTATTCTTTTTTTAATATCAAAATGAAACCTCTTATTGGAAAACCCTTTATGTCTGTACCGTTCACCAATAACTGTAACATTCAAAGTATATATAAGTATTATATTGCGGCGGTAGTCTTGTGGCTTAGACATTGGACTCATAATCATGACCTTGGGGGTTCGAACCGCGGCCCAGGAAAGAAATTTTCTACCTTCCAACCATTCGCTGTTGGGTGAACAATTCACAGCACAGTTCCTAAAGTGGTGTAAGGAAACAGTCACAAAGCCTTCACAGAACACAAGCCCGATGTGGATACTATAGTAGATTCTGTCTGTCTGTATCCCTGGGACCAATAAATAAATTATAATTTTGGAAGACATATAGACAAATGATTCAACTACTCCATAAGGCGCACTAAATATTGACTTTTTGGATTTAATTTTATTATTTTATACGATTCTATTTTTGGAATGTTTAACGCTATTTGTTTGAAAAAATTCTTAAAACAAATAGTTTTCTGAAAATTTTTCATTTATATATGATACGTTTATTTATCAAATGTACTACGATTTAAAAAGACAGTTTACACAGAATGTATAAACTCATCAATGAAGAAACAACAATGTATAGTTTATTTCAAGAGTAGTTCAAAAAATGTTGGCCTCGAATCTATGAGAGCTCTTCCAATTCCAAAGTAGTTAGTGATGGTCGAATTTTTATGTGAATAACGATTTTTGTTAATTTCAGCGTACTATCACTTCCAGTTAATTTATAATAATTTTGGGTTAGTTCTTTAGATTTAAATATCTTAAAGTTACTTCATAGAGTCGCTGATGATTTTGGAAGTTGATAGATTAAGAAAATGAACCAGTTTTCCTAACATGATTCAAGCTATTTGAAAGTTTTTAATGCAAATACCTACATCATTAGGCGATGATCAGTCTATATATTCTAGTTTGAAACTCCTCAGGAACTCAGTCTCCAAAATGAACTTCTTGTGGATACTTCTGATTCCAATATATTGTGAGAATGCTTCAGCAGGTAAGTCTTTCATCGTTGATATATCGGGTGTTCTTTTAGAGTGATAGAACTTTAAATTGAAATAAAACACATTGGAATTAAGATTGAAGCTAAATTTTTTTATTTGATAGATAATTTTATGACATTTATGTTTTAAAAATAATCTCCGGCTTATGTCCACCACGACTAGCTCTGAGGAACCGCGTTCGACCAGACCAATTTTGGACCACTTTTTCGAGTAATTCAGGCCTTATTTCATCAATGACACGAGTTATGTTGGCTTCAAAAGCGTCTATTCTTTCTGGTTTATCAGCATAAACCAATGATTTGACACAACCTCAAAGAAAATAATCCAGTGGAGTTATGTCGCATGATCTTGGAGGCCAATTAATTGGACCATTTCTTGAAACAATGTTATCGCCAAATCTTTCTTTCAAGAAATTAATTGTTATGGTAGCAGCATGAGGTGTAGCACCATCTTGTTGGAACCAAAATACTTCTGGGTCGATACCATTCAAATTTTGATACAAATAATCATTGATCATCGATCTGTAACGAGCACCATTCACTGTAACATTAGCTCCAGCATCGTTTTTAAAGAAATATCGACCGATAATGTCTCCAGCGTGTAAAGTACATTATACAGTGCATTTTTCAGGATGCAATGGAACCTGCTGAACTTCTTGAGGATTGTGTTCACCCCATATACGGCAATTTTGCTTGCTTACATAGCAGATCAACCAGAAATGAGCTTCATCACTAAGCACAATTTTACGATGAAAAAGTGGATCAACTTCAAGCTTTTCTAGGGCCCAATCAGCAGACAAACAATGCTTATTATGGTCAAGTGGCTTCAGTTTTTGAACCAGTTGGATCTTGTATGGGTGTAGACAAAGATCTTTACGCAAAATTTTCCATATGGTGGATGCACAGAGTCCAACTTGTTGTGAACATCGACGAATAGACAAATCTGGATCATCAATAACACTATCACTCTATCACTCTAAAAAAAACACCCGATACATACTGTCAAGAAGGTATCTGAAGTGATAATTTGAAAATCCCCTTTTCACAATTGTTTTGTTGCTAAGTTGGCAAAGCTGCTCTTTATTCTCACATGATCTCATCTGCCATTCAGCTTATGTACAGAGCTCCATTGTGTTCACATCTCAAGTGTGTTTTGGCAGTTTTACATTGGCTAAAAATATCCATGAAAAAATTTACTTCATCTAAAACATGTACATTCAAAAGGACGTGATGGAAGAATTACCCTGTTCTGGCCTGATGGAAGAATTACTCTGTTCTAGCCAGCTATCATCGTCTACAACTGAGCTGTAGAGCAGATAGTTCAGTGGCTAGAGCTCTGGGCTGTAAACCGAAGGCTGTCAGGTTCAGGCCCTCCTCTAGGTAGGAATTTTTTTTTCTAGTTAGAGGGGTTCTGCAGTAATAAAGCCTAACTAGAACACAGCTGAACTCCTAACTGGCATAAGCTAAAGAGCTTCTGAGCGATCTTCACAGAAAATCTAGGAATATTAGGATAATGATAATAATAATAATTTAAAATCGCCAAAGTAAAAAAAAAATGTGACTGAAAATCGTCGTTGAAGGCTGAAGATATAACCGTTGATATTTATGTGTCTCATCAATTTTTACCATTTCAAACGATTGTTTTGGCCTTGCTGCTCGATTAGTGCTGAAAGATGTGTCACAAGTCATTGTGAACGAATTTCTTTGCTAAAAACTCGACAAACGTTATTGAACAACCACAATATTCCACTGATATTACTCTAATCGTCTATTTTCCTTCATCAAAACTCAAATCGCTACTTCAAGGTACCAGTTCTCAGTCGGTAGAAGACACGAGCGAATTTGTTCGAGTATTCAAGTTGATTCCTGAAAATGCGTTTAAAAAATATTTTGATCGTTGGATTATTCGTTGGTACAAGTATATTCTTTCGGAAGTGACCTACTCTGAAGGCGATACGATCAATTTGGATAAATAACGCATACTCTATATTTCATTGACTGATTCCCGATAAGTTCTTGGTACAGTTGTATGATATAATACTTTAGAAATGAATTAAAATTCCGAAGGAATTGAATTTTGTCAAGATGTCAAGATGTCAATAGATTCCTATTTCAGGTATTCTTGGGAATATTTTATCCACTGTCAGTGATGTTTCCTCTAAGGTAGTTAGTGCAGCTGACTCAGCCATTGGAGGAACCCTTACTACCATACAAGAAGTTACTGGAAGGCCTGTTGGTCTGAACGAAATAAAATTCTTCTTATTCACCAATGGAAATCCAGATGAACCCCTTCTCATCAATTCTATGAAACCGACAAGTCTCGCTGGAGACTACGAGAAGATGTTTTTTTTGATACACGGCAAACAACAAAATTCCAATAGTCCTTGGATGAAGAGCCTAACTAGAAGTCTACTGAAGAGATATACTGGTTGTAAGGTTGTTCACGTTGATTGGAGAGGCCCGGCAAATCAGGAGTATCCATTGGCTGTATTTAATTCAGAAAGTGTTGGTGAGTTTCTTATCAAAAGGTTAAATTTAAGGCTAGTTTTATGGAATAAAATCTAATCTTTGTGTCTGTCTGCAGCATAGAATCTGCCCTTTATTTATATTTGAAAATACTAATTTATAGGCTCTTCGTATCCATGCATAGTTAGGTATATGTAAACTCTTGATTCATTGTTAATTAAAATGATGCTCGATACATAGACAAAAATTGATTTCTGTTCTATGAATCAGGACTAACTTTACTTTTGGATTCGTTACGAAGGCAGTAATGAATAAGTGTAAGTTTCAGTATTCACATAGCAGCTTTAAATAGAATACTGCTCCTATCAGTTTTCATCTCTCAGAAGACTCCTGTCAAATTTTGAGCAAGCTGCATCATCTAATTTAATAATTTGACAGGCACTGGAAGCGAACAATCTCATATATTTCGGTAAAATATGATAGTTTTTTGGGACAGATGTCATTCATATTGATAACTTTGAAAAGGATAAAACAATCCAAAGTATTCAAAAGTTCTGGACGGATTCGATATTGTTTTGAAGGATATGCATGGGTGCACAAGGGTGCAGTTATCATGATGAAACAAAGCTTGAGCTCTTTTATCCAACATATTCTCCTCTGTTACTTTTTTGTGTTTCTAAACTTATTTTCCAAAAAACGACTCAGCGTTAAGAGATTTGAGTCAAATGAAGAGATTAGAACTGAAATAAACGTCAATTTCGAAGGAGTTGAGAAAACTTATTATTTTTATGGAGCTAAGAAGAGATTATTCTTTTAAATTAAATGCTTTTCTGCCAAAAAATTAATTCTCTTCACAGTAACTTATTTTCGAAACTGCCCTTGTAGTATGCAAATTTGTGACCACATTTCAAGCTAGTTTTTTCTATTCTGTTGTGCTGAAAGTGCATGCAAATTTAGTGTTGATGGATCAAATATCAAATTTCTCGCTTACAATAACGCGTAAACATATTAATTTCAAATTTGTGAAGAAAAAAACCAATAACTTTGGTTTTTTACGGCACACAAGCATCATTTTCATCAAAATGAAACATATGCACAAAATTTATTTGGGAAAAACGCATAAAAAACTGAATCATTCTTAATGGGACCCTTTGTTTAGTAATTCTTTACATTCTCTAGTCGATTGAAATTTCTTCAGTAAGATTTCCGGAAATGATGCTTGCTCATAATAAGAATCAGTTTTTGTCTTTGAGAGTGGTATTTAGATTCAATGTTTCGAAAAGAGACATTATAAAAACTAATTTTTAACTATTCAATTTCAGGAAAACATGTAGCGGATCTACTCATAAGGATTAATAAAGAGCAATTCGTCCCTATTAGAAACATTATTCTCATAGGCTTCTCCTTAGGCTCCCAAGTATGTGGTTTCACTGGAAAGTACTTCAGTCAGCTCACAGGCATAAAACTACCCAGAATAATAGCTCTAGATCCTGCCGGTGTTCTCTTCGTGCTGCGCCCAGAAGCAAAAAGATTAAATCGCAATGATGCAAGAGTTGTTCAGGTCATCCATACAGATGGTGGGAAAATTGGCTTAACCCAGCCTTGTGGTACCATAGATTTCTATCCAAATGGTGGTAAAGACCAACCAGGCTGTCCACATGTCGATGGACTAAGCATTAATGACAGTGGTGAGAAATTACGGCTTCTATCATTGCGCAATGTTGGAAAGTTTCTCTCTTCTGTAAACTGCGACCACCAAAGAGGTTATCAGTACTTTATTGAGAGTGTAGAAAACTATGGATCTTTTGCCGCGAAGAAGTGTACGAATTTCGAGGAGTTAGAACAAAAGGGATGTTCGGGAAATGTTGTAGCTATGGGGGATTTAGATATAACAGAAACTGGTGTTTTCTATTTGGAGACAAATTCTTATGCGCCTTTCTCTAAAGAGTCAACTCAAGAGTCTTTAATATCTTCTTTATTTGGTGGCGAGGGACAGATTGATTTGAGGATACATTAATGTCCATAAGTATGTGAAAATAGTAGCAAAGATATACCTGGGGAATATGTGCTCTTGAATATTTTATTTTTAATTTAAATAATCAACACTATGAAAGGATTGTAAATATAAAAGATTGAGAGTTTAATTGTAGTGTGTTTCATTTCCTTACTAAAATATTAATATTTGATACCTTCTTACTATACGGGGTGCCCAAGTTATCTCTGGAAAAATTTCATAAGGTTATAGGGTGGTAAAGGAAAGAATGATCATAAAATTTTCTTCAGCCACAATTTTTTTTTTCGTTGTTTTTCTTGCATTAAGATTGGAATGTTTTTGATTATTATACGGCCACAGTCGGAAAACGCTACAACGACTCCGAGATTTTCTGCTACAAGAAAGAAGATGCCAAGCAGTTATTAATGCACGTGTTGGTCATACTTTGTATTGAGGGTAAATGAAAGTATGAATTTTTGAATTTTTCAGAATTTCGTTTTTTCGTAAAATGTTATACTTTTTCGAATATTGTATTTCTTTTACTGTGAATATATCATTGGTCTGAAAAGTCTTATCATTCTTACCTGAAATACTCTACATATACATATTTTACTGTAATTTTCTTAAGAGAACACATAAATTAATACAATATCGTCAACTTTTGACGAGTAGTTTATTTCAGTTAGTGATTAATATTACAGATGAGTGGAATTTGTTCAACTGTGAAGGGCTCAAGCGTGTCAAATCTATATAACTAGACATTCGGAAAGATACGAAATTCAATTTTAACCAAGAAGACGACCAGGGTCCAGTGGAGCAGTGGAAGAATCAAAACCTTAGCGCGATGCGATGACGAATAAACGACTGTTGAGATTACATTTGCGTTGTGACTTGGACAGTTATCCTGTTGAAACCAGACATCATCGAAATTAATTGGTAGTTGTCGAACTGTTGGAATAATTTGATTCTCTCGTAGCGTTTAGGTTACCATCGATAAAAAATGGCCCTATTGTGTAATTCCCCATTATTCCTGTGCAAACATTAAGTTTTTGGGGATACTGGGTACTCACAGGAATAATCAGATGCTTATTCTTCCTAGACTAATATCTTACTACTGATGGGTTATGTTTTCTATTCAAGAAAAACTGTGACTCATTAGTGAATAAGATACTAGTAAGGAATGAATTGATAAGGAATGAACTATTTACATTTACTTTTTCCATCATAGTTGCATAAAATTCGTTTGATATTGTCTTCTGGAAAAATTTCTTGATTTGTTTGAACCTTATAACATCGGTAACCATTCCTTTTCAAAATATTCCGAACACTTCTATCGCTCATATCGACTTGTTCAGCAATTTGTTTACTCGAGCAAGGTACACTGGTTTCAACAGTAACACACACATCTACTTCTTTTTTCAGACGGTTTTCACTTATGGTTTTTGGTGGTTTATCAATCTAGCAATGTCTGCATGTTCGTAAACACCCACATTTCTCCATTTTTTAAAATTATTTCAGAAATAGCCGAACTTGAAGGAATCGGCCTATCTTCAAAGGCAACAATAAATTAATTTATTGTCTCTTGAATTGATTGACCACCAAAGTACCATTTTATTATCTGAATTTTCTTTTCTACACTGAACATTTCTATTTACTTTATTCAACCGATTTGGTCTAACTCATTTCCCGTTAGAAGTGCGAATGAAAGCTGACTGCAGAGTCTTTCGATCGAAGCATCCCCATCCGACACTATCATTGAGAGAGAACAGTCGTTTATTCGTCATCGCATCGTGCTGGGGTTTTGATTCTTCCACTGCTCCACTGGACCCTGGTCGTCGTCTTGATTAACACTGAACTTCGTATCTTTCCGACTGTCTTTCCTATCCGGGTTCATTGCGTCCTACGCCTTCCGGTTCCCAATCTCCAGCCTTTCCTATCATCCCAATCCCCTGGACGCAGATTTCGCTTGGACATACCCTTTTTTATTTCACTAAGTCATGTTGCTGTAAGTCTTCCACTTTTCTTTCTCTCTTCTTACATTTCAGTAAAATTTTTGATTTCGGATGTTAACTTTTATTTGATTGAATAACATAATATCAATATCTCTACTGAAGCCTGGTTTCCTACATTATGAACCAGAAAATCATTATGAATCATTGAATGATAATTATTGACCAGCCAAATTTTATAATATATGGAAAAGACATTATTGAATAATTCATACGAACTTTTGCTTTAAAATGTAATACATTCTGTCAAGAAAGTACCGGGAATTATCGATTTAAATCTGGCGGGGCAATGAGGCAGGTAAAATTTTTTTTCCTAGGTTGGTACCACTGTCCTTAATTACTATGCCAAGCTTGAGCGGGATCTGTCAACTAGTGTGTTTGCAACAGCTGATTAAGTCAGTCAATGTCAGAGTGCGTGCCGATTTTTACTATGGGTGATTACGTTGAGCAAAGAATTTGTTTAAAGTTTTGTGTTGCAAATGAATTTTCGTGTGCCGATGCATTGAAAATGTTGCAAAAAGCCTTTGGTGATAATGCTCTATCGAAAACTCGTGCATATCAGTGGTACAGAGCCTTCAAGGACGGTCGTGAAGTGGTCGCCCATCGACGGCTTCGATCCAAGATAACGTCGATAAAATTAAGGAAAGGGTGCTGGAAAACCGTCGTACCAGCTTGAGAGAGATAGCACATGATCTTAAGATATCCCACGAGTTCGCACGTACGATTTTGATTGATATTTTGGACATGAGAATGGTGGCCGCACGACTCGTACCGAAAGACCTGAATTTTCTTCAAAAACGTCATCGCGAACAGGTTGCTTCAGACATGCTGGATCGCTGTAATTCCGATTCTACATTCATGGAATTATATTACATATATGGCATTACAACTGGTGATGAGACCTGGGTCTACGAGTACGATATGCAAACAAGCCAGCAATCATCGGAATGGGTGGCAAAAAATGAGCCGAAACCGAAAAAAACCACGCCAAAGCCGCTCGAAAATGAAGGTGATGCTCATTGTTTTCTTCGATATCCGTGGCGTGGTGCACTACGAATTCGTTCCAGAGGGTCAGACGGTAAACAAGGAGTATTACCTAGGCGGTATGAAACGTTTGCGTGAGCGTATCCGTAAGAAGCGGCCAAATTTGTGGGCGAACAATTCATGGATTTTGCATGACGATAACGCGCCTTCTCACCGAGCTACGATTGTGACTGACTTTCTCGCCAAAAACTCAACAAACGTGCTTCAGCAACCACCGTATTCGCCGGATTTGGCTCCCTGCGACTTTTTGTTCTTCCCAAAACTAAAATTGCCCCTTCGTGGCACCCGTTTTGAGTCGATTGAAGCCATAAAACAAAATTCGGCGCGAGAGCTAAAATCCATCCCGGAAAGCGCCTATAAAAAATGTTTCTATAATTGGAAGTGCCGTTGGCATAGATGTATTGGAGCAAATGGAGCCTATTTTGAAGGCGACCCAATAAATTTTGACGATTAAATGTAAAAATGTTGTTTTAATTGAAAATTCCCGGTGCTTTCTTGACAGAGTAGTATACGACTGTCTGACGATCATGAAAGGAACCTCTTGAACTGCAAGTAGAATATTCTCTTTTACTTCAGTCATTTTATTCTTATAGTTATCGAAAATCCATCTTTAAGGAGGAATTTTGACCTGATTGCGCAAAATTTCCTACGATATTCTTGTTCTCAACAAAAACATGGAATAATTTGAACTTCAGTTCCAACTTCTGAGCAGTGAATAATTAGCTTCTTATATGAGATCATCAATTTTTTTTCTCCGAGTAATATATTATTATATCGTTCTTGTTTAAGTATCAAATATTCTAAAAAGTTCCTATGTTTTGAAGAACTAAACGGAACAAGAATTTGCATTGCCATGAGCCATCCAACCAGTTTTCATTGTCGTTCTTCTAGGATGTTAAAAGAAAAATTTAAGTAAATCCATTATTCCTGTCATAATAATTTGTTTTGAATGATGAACATTATTTAAATAACATTTTGGATATCCGATGATTACATTCAGTTGCGTGTTATCCACATAGAAGAAGTGACAAAATGAAAGTAACTGGGTATTTTTTGTGTTGGTTTATTTTGGAAGTCCATCGTGAGTATTCCTTATATAATTTCAATATTATCAAGATTATTAAGATATAAATCGTTTGCATAATCGCTTCGATGATATTTTACACTGAATGTCTTTATCAGAAAGCTTAGGAATAGTTTTTTTTTAATGAAATTGAGTCCATGAGAGTGGAAAATTATTCATGGATGATTGCTGCATACCAGAACTGCTTTTATTTATTTTAAAGAAAATCATTTTTGATCTAAACTAAACAAACAATTATATCATATATGCATCCATACCAAAAATTAATATGTTTCTTATTTAAATATTGTAATGTTTTGAGTCTATATTATTTTCGTAGTTATCCAAATAAATGTCTGATAGAAGAGGACTTTAGAACTGTCATCGGTAAGACTAATTTTTGGCACAAAAAAATTAGATTTGAATTAGTTCTGTGTGAGGCAAATTTCGAATGAGTTTTGGAGTTGTGAAGCTTTTAGTAGATGAAGGTTATTTGCTGTTGAAGACTTTTTCATTAAAGGTATGCATTTATTTGTTGGAATGCTAAAAAATATATTTTTTTTATATCGAATGAAACTAATTTTAGGTTTTTTCCATAATTAATTTTATCAATTCTGTGGAATTTTTGATATTGAATATTGAAGAAATGAATATAAAAAACTACTGATGTGATCCGATTGAATTTTTTAGGCAATTTGATCAGTCGTACATTTCAGGGTGTTGTGGATTAATTGGAATAAGTTTTTCAACCTCGAATGACGTTGAGAATATTGAATTGGAATCTATAATATTTTCTTTGATCTGTTCAGAACATGCATTAGTATGATCCTTTTCTATTCCTATTATATGTCTAATGTGCTCATTACATCTTCGATTTCTTGACTATTTTCGATTTCTGGTAGGCAGTTAATGCTGTTTACTTTATCCGTTATTTGAAAGTCTTTTTTTTTTCTTCTTTTATCTGAAGGATTTCTTTTAATAGTTGTTTATGATAAAATATATAGGAAAGGACTAAACGAACAGACGGACCTCAATAAATCCCCCTTACTTAACCTTTTCTGAAACTTTGTGTAATAATAAAAAAACAAATTACTGTAAATTTTCACTACCTTTTTTTGTATATTTTGATTATTTAAAGAACTCAATATCAAATATATAGTTAGTACCATACTCACCTGACGAAATCATGTTGTCATGACCAAACAATTGTTGTGAAATTAAATAAATTAGCGGAAATTAAGTTGTTTTACTTTAATCATCAAGATGTATTTCCGACAAGTAGAGACCGATACAATAAAACATATAAAGGAAACTTTCTGATGCAACCCTAATATAACATAATATTTCATCGAAATTATGTAATGGACACTTCATAATTTGAAAATCAAATTTCTTAGAAAGATATTTTCAAGACATTTTGAGTTGTCTTCTCTCACAAAGTTTTGTACGCTTATTTCACAAGTTTTAATAGGATAATATTAACTACGAATGAGCATAGGTTTTTCTTATTTTAACCAAGGATGTTGATGTTATTTTGTTTTAGGATATTGGAAATTTTGGAGCTTATTAGTGGAATAAAATTGATGCTATAAAATTTTTCTTCCTGTTTGCCCTGAAGGGGCGGGTAAATAGAAGCTTTTTCATGTTTTTTTCTTGAAAAATAAATTTGAAATGAGTTAATTCGTCTGATAATCTGTTCCAAATATGATTAATCAGAGGAATGAGCTATGGTAACAGAAAGTTAAGTGATAGTCTTGAACATGAGCTTTCTGCATTTGTAGTTTTAGAAAAAATCGGCAATACAAATCTTTGCTTGAATTGGCTCGCTGAGGTATATTATGTATGTATATTTCCTTTCACTAGATGGCGTTAGTGTATGATTAATACATTGCTATTCCTATACAGGGCGAGGCTGCCTTGTGTTCATTGGGCATTAGAGCGCACAGATGATTGAAGCCAATACGCTTCGAAACATGTACATATCTGCTGCTTATGCCCCAGAAGTTCACAAAACCTATTTGGGCTTGTTTAAGTTTTAAACTTTTATATAGATGTATGTTGGAGTGTCCCGATTCGAAGAACTTTCTGTTAGCACAACTCATACTCCTTATTAATGAAAAATTAATTTGATTAAAATATTTATGCTATAACCTTTGGACGCTAATGTTTTTAGAACTTCAATTTGTTCTTCTGAAAGTGTGGTTGAGAACTTTGAAAGCGAAATGTGAAAGTTTTTGAAACTCTCTTAATTGTTGGTAAAGATCATCTCGAAGCTTGTGAAAAAGCGCTATATATGAATTATATTGTAATGAGTGCCCTATATTTTACATAGATCAGACATAAATATAAAAGTAGAAGAACATGCAAAACTCTCTAGTACACACAATAAAAGAACAACTGTTTTTTCAGCACATAAACTTCTTGAAAAATTAACTCTATCTTATCTGTAAAGGGTTTAAATCTATCGAATATCTCCTAACCCTAATTTTGTTTGGTTTGATGAGTATAAATTGTATTGTTAATTGTAATCTCTTCAGTTTCGAAAATGGTTAAAAATCGAAACATACATTCTGTCAAGAAAGTACCGGGAATTATCGATTTAAATATGGCGGGGCAATGAGGCAGGTAAAAATTTGTTTCCTAGGTTGGTACCACTGTCCTTAATTACTATGCCAAGCTTGAGCGGGATCTGTCAACTAGTGTGTTTGCAACAGCTAATTAAGTCAGTCGATGTCAGAGTGCGTGCCGATTTTTACTATGGGTGATTACGTTGAGCAAAGAATCTGTTTAAAGTTTTGTGTTGCAAATGAATTTTCGTGTGCCGATGCATTGAAAATGTTGCAAAAGGCCTTTGGTGATAATGCTCTATCGAAAACTCGTGCATATCAGTGGTACAGAGCCTTCAAGGACGGTCGTGAAGTGGTCACCCATCGACGGCTTCGATCGAAGATAACGTCGATAAAATTAAGGAAAGGGTGCTGGAAAACCGTCGTACCAGCTTGAGAGAGATAGCACATGATCTTAAGATATCCCACGAGTCCGCACGTACGATTTTGATTGATATTTTGGGCATGAGAAAGGTGGCCGCACGACTCGTACCGAAAAACCTGAATTTTCTTCAAAAACGTCATCGCGAACAGGTTGCTTCAGACATGCTGGATCGCTGTAATTCCGATTCTACATTCATAGAACGCATTATAACTGGTGATGAGACCTGGGTCTACGAGTACGATATGCAAACAAGCCAGCAATCATCGGAATGCGTGGCAAAAAATGAGCCGAAACCGAAAAAACCACGCCAAAGCCGCTCGAAAATGAAGGTGATGCTCATTGTTTTCTTCGATATCCGTGGCGTGGTGCACTACGAATTCGTTCCAGAGGGTCAGACGGTAAACAAGGAGTATTACCTAGGCGTTATGAAACGTTTGCGTGAGCGTATCCGTAAGAAGCGGCCAAATTTGTGGGCCAACAACTCATGGATTTTGCATGACGATAACGCGCCTTCTCACCGTGCTACGATTGTGACTGACTTTCTCGCCAAAAACTCAACAAACGTGCTTCAGCAACCACCGTATTCGCCGGATTTGGCTCCCTGCGACTTTTTCCTCTTCCCAAAACTAAAATTGCCCATTCGTGGCACCCGTTCTGAGTCGATTGAAGCCATAAAACAAAATTCGGCGCGAGAGCTAAAGTCCATCCCGGAAAGCGCCTATAAAAAATGTTTCGATAATTGGAAGTGCCGTTGGCATAGATGTATTGGAGCAAATGGAGCCTATTTTGAAGGCGACCCAATAAATTTTGACGATTAAATGTAAAAATGTTGTTTTAATTGAAAATTCCCGGTACTTTCTTGACAGAGTAGTATATTAACATGAATGAATAGTGAAACTTAAGCCAAGTATTTTTCTCCACTTTATTAGTTTCTATATTCAGAAATAAATATGAACCATAGTATATTTTTCCATACAGAATCGACTTGTTTGAATCTCACTCCCTCTGCAATTGTGAAAACCCTTCATAAAGGTGCGTATGAAGCCGTCAAAGGAACCGTTAATACAGTTACTGAAGTAGTCGGTACTCCTGTGGACATAAAAGATGTACACTTTTATCTTCACACATCTCAAGATCACGGCTACCCTAATTACACTGTCAATCCTCTTGAACCTATTGAAATAGCATCAGAGACTGGAAAGGTTTACTTTTTGATACACGGTTGGACACAAAGCAGAGAGAAGACTCCATGGTACCGACCTCTTACGGAATATCTCTTAAAAAAGCACCCAGAAGCCCATGTGGTACAAATTGACTGGGGCAAAGCTGCAGCTAACAATTATGCTTCGGCTGCTTTTGGTACGGAAAGTGTGGGTAAGTGAAAATTTAGACTTAAATTTGAATGTTGACGTGCAAAACGCATTCGATTTTGCTGCTCTGACATTCGAGTTATGGATTCGTTATAACATTTAGAAATATGAGCAAAAGCTCACAAATAGACTATAGTGAAAGTTATGGATTAAGAAATCAGTAGAAGGTACAAATAGAAAACCTTTAATGATTAAAATATTAATTTAATAACATAAAGAAATTATGATTTTGTGGAGATATTTGAAAGAAATAGATTATGAAGGAAATATATAATATAAAAATTTTTAGAAACGCCTTTTAACGTTGTTTTTTTCGAACAAAAATATGAAGAAATATTTGTCAAAAATTAATAAGTCAGGAATTTCTAAGAGGTACTACAAAAATCTTTTATTTTAATAAAACTGGTGATGAATAATTATTATTATTGATATTATTCTTATACTCCTTGACCATCTGTGAAAATCCCTCAGAAGCTTTACAGCAAATGCAGGGTGTCCCAAAATAGTTGAAACATACTGATAGGACACACAGTACTGATGAACATGAAAACAAATTTTTCGCAAACATTTATCTTAATTCCTTTCACTTCTGAGACACAGAATGTTAAGGTTATAACAAATAACTCGTCTTTTGCGATAATTCCAAAATGACCGAAGATATTTCGATGGTTCTCAAAATATCCATACTGCTTGTGGTGAGTTAACTTTCAATGAACATAAATGTTCATGGGAAAAGCTCAGTGATAACTGACGAAATAATACACACAGAAATTGATATTTGCCGATAATTAATCAACAAACATTCACTCTCACATCTAAGCCAATCTTGACTGTGCCCAACGAATCTGCAAAAAGGAAAAAAAGCTGATATCACCAGTGGATCGATTTCGGTGTTCGCAGCTCATCAGCACGGTGCCATTTGTTATCTTCCACGTTGGAGGATTCTGATGAGTGAGTAAAACACACTACCAGCGCCAATTCTCTGCATTTCCATGAAATTCAACCGTCATATGCAGAAACATTGATTAATTATCAGCAAATTTTCATTCTTAATGGTATTTTTTTGACAATTATTACGGAGCTTTTCCGATGAAGTTTTATCTTAATTTTCACCCATAGTGTTATGGTTATTATGGTATTCTTATCATCATCTACCATCTACCCTATCTGTTTGTTACACCTACTTTGGGACAATGAGTATGGATTGTACGAGTTAGTAATTCAGTTATGTTCTGGTAAGACTTCATACGGTGTCCACATAAGGCACAGCATTGTGAATTATTGATTCATTTTAAAACGAAGGAGTTTTAATGAACATAAAAGAGACTCAAATGTAAAACATCATTTAGAAAATAATCATGCTATTTCAAATAATTTCGATTTTTTACATGTTGAAAACAGAGGGCTGAATTTGAATCTATAGGAAATTACGAAATAAATGAGTGCAAAGATAAAACATCTTTTGAAATAAACGGATCGATTTTATGATCCCCTTTTTCAAATATTTTTAAGGACTTTAAGAGAGGGATAGCTTCGTGAAGCAATAAAATAATTGTATCTCTTTTGAAGCAGAGGTTCATAAATAAAGTCAAAACTTACCCAGAAAGTTTTTTCAATAAACCGGATATTTATAAGCCGTGATGTAGTAAACGAGGCCAGAATGTAGAAAGTACAATTAACGTTTTCAGTTATTGTGACATACCGTGAAATTATTTAGTCAATCAATCATAGAAATCCAATATCGACCCGATAAGAAGAAATCCATTTCACATAACGATTCAGAAAACAGTAATTGCTTTAACTTTTGGTTGTTCGGAAAGTAATATCGGTCCAACACTTTTTGCCATCTTTCTGGTAGTAGCATGATTCCACGATCATAAAATTTTTGGTCGTTGATGCCAAAAAACTGATCCAGGTGATTTTTGACCTCTTCATTTGAAGTAAACAGTTTACCGTCAAGAAAATTTTGCAATGACCGGAACAAATAATAATCCGTAGGGGCTAGATCTGGAGAATATGGCGGGTGTGGCAGTATAACTCATTCAAGCTTTAAAAGCTTTTGACGAGTGACCAAACTTGTATGAGGTCTCGCATTATCTTGGTGTAATACTACACCTTTTCTGTTCATTAATTCTGGCCTTTTTTGTTGAAGTGCATCATTCAGTTTGTCCAGTTGATGACAGTAGACTTCCGAATCAATTCTTGTTTTATCCGGTAAAAACTCAAAAAAAAAAAATTTCTTAAAAATCCAACCAAACAGACAGCATCACCTTTTTTTATGGATATTCGCTTTGAGCCGGTTCATCTTTTTGCTCCATGATCTCTTGCGTTTAACATGGTTAAATACAACCCATTTTCCGTCCCTAGTAATGATGCGTTTCAAATATGGATCATTTTCGTGACGTTTAAGAAGTGAATCACAGACGTCAACGCGACGGCACAAATTTCTCTCCGTGAGAACACGGGGAACCAATATATCGATCTTCGAGGTTGAACCCAGGCCTTTCAAGTAGTCATAAACAGTTTCATTCGATAAATTCAACCTCTCACCGATCTCAGGTGTTGTTCTTTGACGATTTGCATCAACCTATGCCTTTATCGTATCTTTATCAGCTTCAACCGGCCTTTCGGAAGGTGGTGCATCTTTGATATCAAAATTGCCGGATCGGAATTTTACAAACCCGTTCTGGCAGTAGCGTACTTTCAAGACATCTTCTCCATACACATCGGTTAATTTCTTTCTGACTTGAAACAACATTTTTACCTTTTCTATAGCAAAAAAGTAAAATATGACGAAAATGCTGCTTATTGCTCTCCTTATTTAAAAGGGCACTAACCAAAAACTACTGCGTAGAATTCATTGAACTTTTTCACACACAATCTGTGCTACATCAACTCTCAAAATATATATTGTTTATGCGGCTTAAGTGTGAAGTTGGGTTCGAAAAAATACAATTAAATTCTCTGTTGGGAAAAAACAAAATTGCTTTCCGAACAACCTTATAATATACAATTTTCAGAGAAGATTGCTCTCTGACCTTCTGCGTCGACATTATAATGAATAGCTATAAATAGTCTTCACATTATAGAGAAAATGGACACTTATCAACATTAGAGTCAAAATATTCTTGAGATGTTTTGCTCGAATAGGCGTCAATGGTGCAGTGGCTAAAAAGTCTATTTCGTAAAATTTTCTTTGGGTGCGAGTTTGCATCCACGTAAGGAAAGAAATTTCCTGGCTAGGTTGAGTGGCCGCACTTTTTGGGTTGAAGAATTAACACTACTCTAAGATGTATGGCTCACCCGGAATAAAATTGGCCTAACCTAAGAAAATTATTGAAGTAACAGTGCTTTTTGTATGAAAAATAATGAAAAAACTATTTAGCGGAGGAACTTGGAGGAAATATGTTTCGTATTAAAACAATTTTCTTGAATTTTATTGATGTTTTAAAGGATAAGAATAAACTGTTCGTCAAAAGTTAAGCATATTTAATTAATTTGTATATATTCTTCAGACAAACCCATATTCCTTTTGAAATATGTATCTGTAGAGTGTTTCAGGTTAGAATAATAAAAAATTTCGAAGCTTCATACCTGTATTTTCCCTTCAAAACAAAGTTTGAGCACCACGTGCATCAAAAACTGTTTGGCATCTTCCCTGCATGCTTTCCTCCAAGTTAATGAAGAAATTATGCTCAATCTGTTGCCGAAGTTGTTGCAAAATATCTCAGAGCTGTTGAAACGTTTCCGGCTGTCATCAAGAGTTCTTTGTAATTGATCTCAAGCGTGCTCAATTAGATATGACTCAGGGTATTTTGGAGGTAATGGTAGACGTGGAACACCCTGGTTTTCTCTAGCAGTAATCATCTGGTAGTATATGTGGGAAATTACATTATCATCCAGAAAAACGTAATTTTCGTCAATATGCGTGAAATTTTGGAACTACTCCGTTGATCATTTCATCAACAGATGTCTCTGAGACGTTATGGTTTTTGGTCAGTTCTACTATCGAAGCAAACTCCAGCTCAAACCCTAATTGTGCCTCTTAGAAAAGGATGGCCTTTTTCGAGAAAGATGCGGTTCTTTCGTATGAATGGACATTTTCACATCCGTACTCATTGACTACAAGAAAAACATCCATATCTGGACTCGCTAATAAAGAGTATATAACACCATTCATTTCACCAGTGTACCACCTCCATTGCCCACTCTTATCTTTGACGCTTGTGTTCGCGAATGAGTGGAACTTTTATTGATACGTGATTTGATGTAAGATTGACTTTAAGGGGACGTATTTTGACTGTGCATAGGAAAACTGAAGTAACTGTGGCATCTCGAAGACGTTGACTTGCCATTCTCTGCAAGTGCCGAGAGGCCGTCTTCTCACCAAAAGAGTTGAAAAACTATCTTCTATATAGCATGTGGTCTATCACTTCTGGTTCTTTGACGAATTACAGTACAGTGCCAGTAAACGTAATATCACACTTTGGCCACTATTGAAGAAATTGGCCTTGTTTTTGTGTTTGACCAGTCTGAAGCATCTCAAGGACATCGTCCTTGGATAAACCTTGTCTTCGCGTAATGAAAATTCGATTTTAGATTGAGTAAAACCATTTGATCTTATTGAAAACGAAATACAGACTGAGGACAATATCTGTCAAATGTGCGTTTTTGACAAACATGCACAAAAAAGAACTAAACTTGAAAAAACTTGCTTCACGGTAAACCTGAATTGTTATAAGCTTATAGATTTGAATACAACGTTAAGAAACCACATACCCCAAGTACATCTTCGGAAAACATAATTATCCTTAACTTTTGACGAGCCATTTATTATACATATATTAAATGTGTTGGCGCGAAGTTGCATGGGTATATATAGATAACTTTCCTTCAAAGTGGAATACATATAATAAATGGTGTGCGTTTTGTTTTTCCATTACATAATGGCAAGCCAAAACGACATCATGGTGCTTAACATATCTAACCACCTTTCCCTCAAAGTTATAATAAAAATAACAACAAGTTTAAAAATTGAAAATTATTTTGTTGTCTTTAAGAATTACGTCAATAATAGTTATTGAATACATTATATAGTTTGTTCTAATATTTTTCGATAATTGCAATTGTTCATTTGCTGGTTTTAAACTTTTGTACTTTTTTTTAGATTCTTATGCTAATCTAATGAGCTGTTATATAGAAGTTAAAATTATCACTTTTTTCCACTTATGAATCAGTCTATACATTAAAAGCTATAAGAAAGTATCGAAATTTTAAACACTGAATATATACAGACCATAGTGTCTAATTTTTGTAACTATACTGAATTTATTTCAGGAAATATCATAGGTGATGTCATTAAGAAACTTGTTGTGGACTATAATGTTCCTGTAAAGAATATTGTCGTAATTGGGCATTCCTTAGGAGGACAAATTTCTGGATGGGTGGGCAAACGTTTTCGTAAATTGACCAAGACTAGCCTTCCCAGGATAATAGCATTAGATCCTGCCGGTCCTCTATTTTCAAGTAGGCCTGAAGAAAAGAGACTCAACAAACATGATGCAGATATTGTGATGGTTCTTCATAGTGACGGCGGAAAACTGGGCTTTGGAAGCAGCTGTGGTAGTATCGATTTCTTTCCAAATGGTGGATCTGATCAACCTGGTTGCTATAAGGTCGATTTGGCCGATGTGTCTACTTTAACCGAGCCAAGTAGGTATTGCCTGGAAAATTATTAGAAATTAAACAAGGACTTTGTGGTACAGAGTAATATGATGATAAAAACATTTTGTAACATAAAGCGATAATACAGAGTAGGTGAAACAAACTGAGAGGGTAGATGGTGCTAATGAAAATAAACACAAATTTCTTGCAAACATTTGAAGCGAATAGAAAGGTAATGATAATTTTATGTACAGTCTACATAATATACAAAATATTATAAATCTTTGGGCTATTTTACCAAAATCAAGAGGATTATTTCGCTGGAGCTTTTATCGATCGTTGTGGTGAAAACACTATAATGTTTGTAGAAGAGTAGATCGATGGGCTTTTTTACTTGAAGCTCTCGAGTGAAAATGCGGTATTGTGAGGGAGCTTCCACCTCTCTCAGCTCTGCCTGTGACGCCGGTCACCATGTGTTCCGCTTGGAACGGTGGTCGTCAAACGCTCTATGCCTTGCCCTATTTGAATTCGGCGGGGACGGTTAGTCACGAATCTTTAGACTGGTCGGGTCCTCTATTGGTACGCCGGTCAAGCTGCGACAGAGCAAGGCAGGTTTCTGGACGAGAAGCGAAGCAGTTGTTCGCTACATACTGTTCTTCACTTGAGTTCACTGACCCGAATCGCAAATTAACTAACCTTAATTACGAGTGTAAAAATCAAAGATAGTACATTCACTTTTAGGCTTTTTAGTTGTGATATTTATTCGAAAGTGTGATGGAAAATATTTCTTGAGATTGAATTAAATTGTAAGAAATGAGTGCGAGATAGAGGTTTTCTTGAGCGCGTTATGAACTGAAGAGAAACGTACTGACCGAGGCGATGTTTGTGTTAGTCTGGAAGAGCTACCTATTCAAATCACTTGGGGTGGCTGATTCGGGCAACATTCCTTGTCTTACAGCTGTTGGGTGACTATTGTTGGATTAAGATTTTTACGGAACCTGTTGCAATTTTAAAAAGGTTTTTGGACGCCGGCTCTCTACCAAAGGAACAAGATTGTAACAGAGAAAGGGCACGTAGAAAGCGCAATTGCGAGGGATTTTATATAATACTTTCTGAGTAAAGCTCGATATTGTCTTGTTCATTTTCGAACAATCGTATACTCATGAATTTGTAATGAAAAATTGCTCCCTCCAAATGAAAATTGATCTGTGTCGTCGTTTTCCGACGAAACTCAGTTATGGAAATATTCGGTTCTATTATTTTGTGTGGGTTCACACTTTATCATGCTCATTTACTGAATTCACTAGGTGTAGAATTATGAAGCTGGAATTTTTATATAGATGGTGCTAAGCCATCAGTTTGGACACCGTGAGACCACTTCTGCAGCGCCATCATCTCCCTATAATAACTGACGAAGATTTTGAATACACAATAACTTAAGTTCCACCTTTGTCTATAACCTCAAACATTTCAAGTTTTACCTAGGAACCACGACAGAATTGGATTTCTGTTATTATTTTAAGAAAATTACTGCAAAACTCACATCGAATACTTATTGGACATTACGGTGAACATGCTTAAGATAAAACACAGTGTTTCGAGAGCTTCGAAAAATCAAACTTGGTGATTTTGACGTGAGAATCGGAAAACGTGGAAAACAACCGAAAAAGTACGCAGACTTGGATGAAGATGATACTCAGATTCAACAAGAACTCATGTATGAATTGAATATGACGCCGAAAGTCATTTCCATTAGTTTGTCAGCTGTGGGAAAGATTAATGAAAGGCAGCAAGAAAACCGAAAAACTGCTTGTGAAATACTGCCCGATAGATGCAAAAGAAATTAATTTTTCCATCGAATCCTGACAGTGATGCAAAATGAATATAGTGAGCTATCTCGTAATTTACGGAGTACTCTAATATATCCGGGATTTTACGGAGTACTCTAAAGAACGCTAACCTTTTTATTGTGATCATCGAGTGGCGGGAGAATAGTACGTTACGTTGTGTAGATAACCCAAATTACACTCGAATGAGAACGAGGAACCAGTGTCCGGAAGTTCAGAATACAAGGTTCAGTAAAAATACAATATTTGTTTGTGGAAGGCAGGATCCCGCACCTGATTCTATATATGAGAGCGAGGTTTGGCTTTAGGGAAAAAGAGTCAGGGAGAAAAACACGTGACCTCTCTTCAGCTCCCATCCATTCTTCAACCCCGTCCTTCCCTTTATTCATAAAATTAAGGTTCCAGAGATCGATAACCTTTCTAATATCCTAAAACATATTTAGTGTGCAAGCAAAGGTAAATACAGCAATCAATTGAGTGAACACACAGATAACCTGACAATAGTAACAAAGATCTTCGAGGTAGTTCAACAAGAACCTTGTGGTAAGGAATTTCCCATTCACACACCTACTATCTAATTAGATTATCATAATCTGGGCGCATAATATAGTTGTTCATTCTTGTTGTGGCATTCTGGAGATACACAGGTTGTGTATAATGTTTCTCTTGTTTTCTTGACTTTGTTGTTTCTGAAAACTTTATTCATGACATTTTCATCAGAATTCATGAAGAGCACTCATTGAATCACAACAAATATTCATAAATTTCAAATTTTAAAACAGAATATTATTGTGAAACCTCTACATAATTTGATTTGAAAACATTAAGTCGAAATATCTAGACATTTTGATTGAATTTCTTCAAAAATTAAAGTTATAGAGGTTTCACAGAATTATTCTGTTTTAATATTTAAAATATTATTCTGTTCCAAAGAATAGATCTTTCAAATTCATTCTTCTCAATAAATAAATATTAATAACTGAACTGAATTGTATATTGGAGAATAAGACATTGTATTTCATCAAATTTTCACAATTTATTCTAAGAATGTGATAGATGACGCGTTTCACATTCTCAGTTAATGAACTGTGAATATTTGATGAAATATGGTGTTTTATTCTCCAACATACAACGGATTTTCAAGAAATAAATAACTCATCAATATTATATATTGAACACTCCTGAATTTGTTGCATGATTTTGAATCGCTTATTCATTTTTGTTTAGTTTGGTGCGACCATCAACGAGGCTATGATCTTTTTCTGGAAGCAATCAAATCACCATGTCTTTTCCTAGCAAGAAAATGTGAAGATTACGATAAGTTCAAGGAAAACAAATGCGAGAACGTAGCAGTTTCACTTGGTGACCTTGAAGCTTCATCGGCAGGATCTTATTATTTAAAAACGACAGACAAAGCACCGTTCATCGAAATTGACGAATTAAAACGAAACAGTAGAAATCTGATAAATTCAAGTATTCTGCAAAATGGCCTCAAAGAATGCCCACAGCTTCTGAATAATGGAGATCATTCAAATGAAAAATATGAAGGATTGCAGATAATGGGAAATCACAAAAACTACAGCAAAAATGAAAATTACAGTTCGTCAAATATAAGTGCAGAAAATAATAAAAATACTGATGATGAAAAACTAAACCAAGATGAGAATAATACACAGTTAAATGGTTCAAATGGAAGGCCGATAAGCAGTAATACCAAAAATGCCGAACTAGATTCTAATTCGAAATATGAAAATGATTACCACCATAAATATGATCATTTCAACGATGGACATCAGAAAAGTGTAACTTCTCATGATTTACAAAGTAATTCATATTATAAATCATAAAAATTGTTAGGAGAAACGTTATTGTAAGAAATTAATTTAATATTTATACATACGTTTCACCTTCAAAGAAGCATCTTCAGCAAATATCTCACATTAAAAAAAAAAACAGTTATTCAAAAAATTCACGAAAAAAGTTGTTCATAAAAAATGAACAACTCTCAAATGAAATGAAATCTACGAACATTACATGAATTGTACATAAAATAAAAAATTCATATGCAATCTACGGTCTCATCTCAAAAACAAATGATTCCTGCGACAATTCTGTGAAGTTTTCAATAATTCAAATCATAAGTAAAACGCATTTCTGTAAATTTTAATTACAAAAATTGAAAAGTTTACATTTTTGTGTGAACTACAACTTCAGTCATAAAACATTCAATCTAATATTGTTACATATTTGATAGATTCGGTCTTTACTTGGTGGAAACTCATTTTAATTAAAAAAATGTATATGAGACAGTAATTTATTTCCACAAAAATGTTTGTACTGCTACAACAATTGTTTCACCACGATGTGGCTTCTTCAGGTATTACATTGTACTGTTGTCTTCAGGTTGTCTTCAGGTATTACATTGTACTGTCTGTACAGTACAATGTAATACCTGAAGAAGCCACATCGTGGTGAAACAATTGTTGTAGTAGTACTTACATTTTTGTGGAAATAAATTACTGTCTCATATACATTTGTTTAATTAATATTGTTACCATTACCAAAGCAGATGAATCGAAAGTTACAACGATTCTTCGAACACTAGAATTCATAGAGAAAAAAACGAAATATTGAATAAAAGAAACACATTTTTTGAATATAACAATTGTTTCACTACACACTAGCATCTTTATATATTTCATTTTGGCAGAATAAATTTGTCTTACATTTTATATTGGCTAAAGCAGTTACTGCAAGTGTGAGTAAATTCAACGAGAGTCTCAAAGAATATTCCAAAGAAGTGAAAGTCACATTTATTTGCTCGTTAAGTTGGGTTTGTATTTCATTATATCTTTTCATTTTTAAGGACTCCAAAATTTCAAAGTGTAACTTCTATTTCCAATATACAAAATTTCGAAATTACGCTTGAAGGTATATCTTTTTTATAATTAGAGATTAAAACAAGTGGAATCATTTTTATGATTAATGGTTACCTTTGAATTGTTCTGTTCTTGTTTGGAATTTTCTGCCTAGAATAAATAAGAAATGACTCCGTTTTCTATTACTTTTAATCATTGAGAATACATTCACGCGAGTTTCGTAGTTCACTTCGTTTTCAAACCGATGTATAACAAGTTGTATTTCCAAGGTTTTATATATAATATATATTCACGTCAAGTAGGTCATATTTATTTCAGAATGGAATGTTTCTCATTTTTGTTTATCAGTTACAAATAGCTTCAAACAATCATTTCGAAACGAAATTTATAAATTCTCTTCTGAACAAAAAGAAGAAACAACTCGTTCTGAAACAAATATTCCCCATTTCCAAAATAGAAAACAATATGAAAAAATGTTAAATTAACATATTTTGGATCAACTTAACAAAATATATCTCAAATAATTCCACAACTGAAATGAAAATAGCTTTCATTACCTCATAGAAATATTCCAACCTATTTTTTTAAGTTAAAAACAGAAACAACGAGCTCAGTAATGCAAATAAATTAAATTCGGATGCATATATGCAGGAAAAATCTAAAGAAATCTCACAAAAATGTTTTAAGAACATTATCATTTGAACATTCAAAAGAAAACTTTAATTTGGCGAAACATTTGTTCAAAACAAGTCATGTTTTCCCATAATTAGATAATCTTAAGATATTTTATTTGGAACTGAAATACAACTTTTTATACACCAGTTTGAAAATGTATTATAGTAAAACTAGGAAACTCAAGAAAACCAAATAATTTGTGATCTATTCCTTTTTTTAAATGATCTATCACAAAGTGACGTTTGGCCTATATCATTTTATCTACATATCGTTTAAGCAATCATCACAAGTTAATTTATAAATTTCCGATTCAACATCTTTAGATGAAACATTTTGTTGTTTTTAATGAATTTACTGAGGTTTATGTTAATTATCAGCTTGCACCTAGTTCTATGCAAAATAAAATACCAGTATAGTATAATCAGCATAGCTTATCATTCGTCATTTGCATTGGAATAAACTTTTGTATTTAAAAAGAAATGGTCCTAGGAATGTATGCTATGGTACCCTATATTTCACGGTTCTGAAATCGTTGTATGCTGATCTTTATATATTCAATTCCATGTTCTACGCACCAGAAGCATTTGCTAGACCAATTATTGTAGTATACATAAGGCAGTTTCGTTGTTATTAAATGAATCATGAGTTTTTTGTCAGTATAACAGTGGCGTCGAATGAGGACCTATATATTGATCGAAATAATCCAAAAACAAACCGTAGTATAATCAGTGAAGATACTCCATGAAGGTAAGAAAAAATTCCGGATGCACTGATACACGCTTCCTCACAGATTCATATATTAAAAGTATTTTCGGATTTATGAAAAAGTTTATTCCCCGAAATAATCATTTCTTTAAGTATAAATTTTTTTTATTTTACAAACTCTAATATCTTTCGAGAATAAATAAACGAATAAAATGGAAAAAATTCACCATGATAGAAAAAAAAAGAATTCTAAAGTTGGGTTTCATGAAGATTGGGTGATCATTGGATCAACAGATCCTCTTGTCAACTTTAACAAACGGATCAACGAATTCGAGTTTCACAAAACAAGACAACGTCGCACTTTCTAGAATTTGACCGCTCAACAAATTAAATAAATAAAAATGTTTATATTTTTGTGGTATCGATGTTGTTGTTTAAAATTTAAAAACGGATTGTTATTGTTTACATGCTCGTCATACCATACTACTACGAACTACGTTATTCGTATTAGTTGTGTCCATGCAAAATAGAAAGCGACTTCAGACGGGAAATTTAAACTTGAACTCTTTTTAAAAATTCTGCATACGATTTTGAAATGTTGATATGATCTCCTATCGCCATTTGGAAACCACCAGTTGCATAAAATCGCAAACAAAGTAATAATTGTAATCTATCGTCGACCGATTTATTCCTTTTACTGCATGGTTCAATTTTTGGTCCAGTTTTATATAATAATTAAAAATAATCATAACTAATTCCATCACGACATTTTTGTTGAAACGAAAACGTATTTTCAAATCAATATCATCATATTTTGTGAAAGGATTACTCCTGCCTCTAATAATTCGGGGTCATCGAATTTCACTTAATTCTTTTTAAGACTAAGCATTTTACAATTATATACTTGAAAAAACTAAATACTCCAACTATTTAACGAAGGATACGAAAATCTCGATTCACCAGAATCGACAAATCAACTTGATATCTCATTTAGCAGCGATTCTAGGTTAGATCAGAGCACAAAATATTTTGTAGAACCCAATTTGTCCTTGATCGATGATCAACTGAGGTTAATCTGTCATAGTTTGATACAGTGACTAAATCTGTGGTCAGCACGTTGGGAAGATATAACTAGATATATTGTAGTGAAGCTCTGAAGGAATGCAGGTGTTATGAGGGAGCTTCAACCTCTTAATTTGAAAGGTGGCGTTTCATTGTCAGCATGCGCAGTTGAACTCTTCAGACAGGCGTGGTGCGCATCTTTGCCTGTGACGCCAGTGACCATGTGTTCTGCTTTGGAACGGTCGTTGAACACTGTGTGTCTTGCCCTACTTAAACTCAGCACGGACGGTCAGTCAGGAATTATAAAACTAGTCGTGTCCACTATTTGATAAGCCGGTCAAGCTTCAACAGAGCAAGGCAGGATTCTGGACGAGGAGCGAATAAGGTGCTCGCTACAGTAGAAAGACTTCGCGATCAACAGGCTCGATCCGATGACTAAAGTTTTGTGAAACCCACTGTAAATGTAGGTTTTCTTGTTATATGCTTTTATACTTTCCATTTATATCAGTTTCTTAATATTTTTCAATCATAATAACTTTGATTTTATGCGTTAGCGAAGTCTAGAGATCTTTTAATCAAGCTGCCACTGTCCTTCAATGAGTAGTTGTTGATGTTTTTTCAAACACTTAAGTGGGTTATTTCGAAATAGATAAAATCATAATTAACATGATAAATGTGTGAAACCTGTTGTTTATGGTTATGACTAAATATTAAAAGCTATTCAAGTTTCTGTCCATTAGTATATTACTTAATATTAATGTACAGAAAATGTAAGTAAGTTCATGTTATATCTTTCTAATCGTAAATTTCTTTAGATTTTCTTAAAATTTCTAGACGTCTAGGTGGGGGACATTGTTAAGGAGAAAGACTAGAAGATAAACTATTCTTGTTGTCTGCCTAGTATTTGAGAAACAAAAATAAATATACGAAAAACGTAAGAAACTGATATTAATAATATAGGTTTATGAAATCAGCTGAGGTACTGCAAAGTCATAAAACGGCTCTTGTCAGTCAAGAAGTGTTCAATATAAGAAAAACAAATGTTAACTTCCGCTATTTTATTGATTTACACGACGATTGTTTCGTCATACCATGACTTCATCAGGTGAGTATTTAAACTGAGGTATACAATGCAAAACATGCACAGCTCTGGTACAAAAAATAGAGGGGTGGAAAGAGATGGAATACAATTAATGAAAAATAATAAGTAGGGGGTATCTATTTAAATCTATTTGATTATTCAATAAAATAGATTTAAATAGATCCCCCCTACTTAATATTTTTCATTAATTGTATACCATCTCTTTTCACCCCTCTATTTTTTGTACCAGAGCTGTGTATTTAAGGTCATGTTTTGCATTGTATACCTCAGTTTAAATACTCACCTGATGAAGTCATGGTATGACGAAACAATTGTCGTGTAAATCAATAAAATAGCGGAAGTTAACATTTGTTTTTCTTATATTGAAGATGAATTTCCGTCAAGTAAAGACCGAGACAATCCAAAAAAGAAGTGTTCAGTTAGAAGGTGTCTTGCATGTCAACATTATTGATCACTATCCTGTGATTCTTTGGATCAAGCGTAACGAGAAATAAGAAAGTGGTCAGTCAGTAGACAGGTTGAAATAATTCGTAATATATCCAAATTTGAATGAGTCGTTTTCCTAACTATCTTGGGTTTAGCTGTGTAGTGTGGGGGGGATGTAAGTTTGGCTTTTGGCTACAGCGATTTTCATTTCTTAACTTATGGCTCTTATAGAGACCAATACTAATATTGTTTATGTTGAAATAAATAAACTATATTAAAAGAAAAGCATGGATCACAAGTGAAATAGTAACAGCAATAAATAAAAAAATCTTAATGTATAAAAATTGCAACAACCAAATAATATTGAACTTTCTCAAAATTACAAAAATTATAAAAACAAATTAGAAAAAATAATTGCATAAGCTGAAACATTTTATTACAAAAATAATATTCAGAAGTATAAAATCGATCCTAAACGTATGTGGTCCCTAATATTTAAGACTCGTTCTGCCCAACTCTGGATACAACTTTGACTAATGACCTAAAAGGTAGTAACAAGTAACTTTCCGGCTAGGAGAAATCTTGAAAACCTAATATTTGTGCTGACAAATGAAACAGAAATTCTGCAAACTATTAAAGACCTTAAGCATCCGGATTAGACGGAATTACACCCGATACATTAAAGGAGATCGCTCCAAATATTGCTGACACATTGACGTACTTCATTAATTTAACAATTAAAACAAGTATTTTCCCAGACTCATTGAAGAATGCTTCAATAAGACCCATTCATAAAGCTGGCGGTGGAGACGTAATCAACAACTAGAGGTCTATTTCACTGATTTTCAGTATTTTTAAAATTTTTGAAAGAGTTGTATACTACTCTGTCAAGAAAGTACCCGGAATTTTCAATTAAAACAACATTTTTACATTTAATCGTCAAAATTTATTGGGTCGCCTTCAAAATAGGCTCCATTTGCTCCAATACATCTATACCAATGGCACTTTCAATTATCAAAACATTTTTTATAGGCGCTTTCCGGGATGGACTTTAGCTCTCGCGCCGAATTTTGTTTTATGGCTTCAATCGACTCAAAACGGGTGCCACGAAGGGGCAATTTTAGTTTTGGGAAGAGGAAAAAGTCGCAGGGAGTCAAATCCGGCGAATACGGTGGTTGCTGAAGCACGTTTGTTGAGTTTTTGGCGAGAAAGTCAGTCACAATCGTAGCTCGGTGAGAAGGCGCGTTATCGTCATGCAAAATCCATGAGTTGTTCGCCCACAAATTTGGCCGCTTCTTACGGATACGCTCACGCAAACGTTTCATAACGCCTAGGTAATACTCCTTGTTTACCGTCTGACCCTCTGGAACGAATTCGTAGTGCACCACGCCATGGATATCGAAGAAAACAATGAGCATCACCTTCATTTTCGAGTGGCTTTGGCGTGGTTTTTTCGGTTTCGGCTCATTTTTTGCCACCCATTCCGATGATTGCTGGCTTGTTTGCATATCGTACTCGTACACCCAGGTCTCATCACCAGTTATAATGCGTTCCATGAATGTAGAATCGGAATTACAGCGATCCAGCATGTCTGAAGCAACCTGTTCGCGATGACGTTTTTGAAGAAAATTCAGGTCTTTCGGTACGAGTCGTGCGGCCACCTTTCTCATGCCCAAAATATCAATCAAAATCGTACGTGCGGACTCGTGGGATATCTTAAGATCATGTGCTATCTCTCTCAAGCTGGTACGACGGTTTTCCATCACCCTTTCCTTAATTTTATCGACGTTATCTTCGATCGGAGCCGTCGATGGGCGTCCGGAACGAGGCAAGTCTTAGACCACTTCAGGACCGCCCTTGAAGGCTCAGTACCACTGATATGCACGAGTTTTCGATAGAGCATTATCACCAAAGGCCTTTTGCAATATTTTCAATGCATCGACACACGAAAATTCATTTGCAACACAAAACTTTAAACAAATTCTTTGCTCAACGTAATCACCCATAGTAAAAATCGGCATGCACTCTGACATCGACTGACTTAATCAGCTGTTGCAAACACACTAGTTAACAGATCCCGCTCAAGCTTGGCATAGTAATTAAGGACAGTGGTACCAACCTAGGAAAAAAAAATTTTACCTGCCTCATTGCCCTGCCAGATTTAAATCGATAATTCCCGGTACTTTCTTGACAGAATGTATACCTAATCGTATTTCACGATTTTCAGATGAACGTGAAATTTTGAATAAAAATCGGTTCGGTTTTCGAAAGAAGAAAAGCTCCCAAAGGCAATAGCTTGACTCACTTCAAAGATATATAAATCTTTGGATTCATCGAGGTCTTGTTTTTGCATTTTTCTGGATTTAGTCAAAGCATTTGACTGTGTCAAACACAGTGAACTTATTACGATATTAATGAAATATATAGTTAGAGGTATAGGCTTTGACTGGTTTAGAAGTTATTTCACGGACAGAAAGCAATATGTTCAGATATATAATTTAAGCGGCTCAAGGGCGGTAGAATGTGGAGTTCCTCAGGAGACTATACTTGGACCGGTATTTATATTAATACTATTTTTTCGGTGAGATCTGGGGGATCGCGTATTTCTTTGCGGATGTGTTCTACGATAACGATTTTTGGGATGAATTAAGGCAACTCGTTGAGAGCGATTTTGGAAAACTAGTAAACTTTTTGAATTCCAAATTACTAACTTTAAATACAGAGAAGAAAAAATTCGTTGCATTCAGTAATGCTATGAACATAATACCTACCCATCTTTCTTTTGAAATCCGTCAATGGGGAAGTTCTCCTAATATCTCGTCTGTTGACTCCATTAAATACCTTGGAGTTCATACAGATTCTAACCTTAGAAGAAATCCGAATATTTGGTAGAAAAACTTCGTCCTTCGATACTTCTCCTAAAGTCCCCCAAAACATACTGTAGTCCCCATTTATTAAAGACAGTTTATTTGGTCTTGGTCCGAGCCCATTTAATATATGGTATTCTAGGTTGGGGAGGTATTCTTGAATACTATGTCAAAAAATTGGAGTCGCTCAAAAATGTATTTTGAGAATAATTCTGAATAAGCCATATCGCTATCCATCAGACTAACTTATCAAGGATATCGGGGTGGACTTGAGACAGTTTTTTCGTTTCGTTGTCGATCTACCAGAAGAAGAACATACAAAGTTCGTTTATGAACAACCATATTTATGGCATTCGAAATAGAGGACGCATGATTAATGTACGTTTTACATGTAGGACTATTGATCAATGGTCCCATCTCTACACTGTCCCCAGAGTATACAATGATCTGCCGCAAAATGTTGAGTTCAACTCTATGTTAAATTTTGAAAAAGGTTCAAAACAATGGAATATAAGCGTAGCAATAAACTTGATAAATGATTGTATAGACATAAAAGGTTTTTTTGTGCATAACTGATGATCTTGGGAATGACTGTTACTCACTGTTTGTTACCTTTGTCACAATCTTTTTTTTTTGTTCCTGGAATGTTTTGTAACTTCATACAAGGCTCTTCCTACCTCGGTTGGAAGTACCTTCGAGGCATTTTTCAAATAAATTTTTATTTTTTTTTAATTAGGGTAGAACCTAAATTTTCTTCTTTTGTATTTGTGTATTACAAAAAGGAATATTGTATGTTATGTATTGATATTGATATGTATTGATATACTACTCTGTCAAGAAAGTACCGGGAATTTTCAATTAAAACAACATTTTTACATTTAATCGTCAAAATTTATTGGGTCGCCTTCAAAATAGGCTCCATTTGCTCCAATACATCTATGCCAACGGCACTTCCAATTATCGAAACATTTTTTATAGGCGCTTTCCGGGATGGACTTTAGCTCTCGCGCCGAATTTTGTTTTATGGCTTCAATCGACTCAAAACAGGTGCCACGAAGGGGCAATTTTAGTTTTGGGAAGAGGAAAAAGTCGCAGGGAGCCAAATCCGGCGAATACGGTGGTTGCTGAAGCACGTTTGTTGAGGTTTTGGCGAGAAAGTCAGTCACAATCGTAGCTCGGTGAGAAGGCGCGTTATCGTCATGCAAAATCCATGAGTTGTTCGCCCACAAATTTGGCCGCTTCTTACGGATACGCTCATGCAAACGTTTCATAACGCCTAGGTAATACTCCTTGTTTACCGTCTGACCCTCTGGAACGAATTCGTAGTGCACCACGCCACGGATATCGAAGAAAACAATGAGCATCACCT
The DNA here is from genome assembly GCA_034642435.1 of Megalocaria dilatata. Taxonomy (NCBI): domain Eukaryota; kingdom Metazoa; phylum Arthropoda; class Insecta; order Coleoptera; family Coccinellidae; genus Megalocaria; species Megalocaria dilatata. The sequence goes on along the minus strand of CM067856.1, from coordinate 39,397,683 downwards.
TTATTTTCGAGCGGCTTTGGCGTGGTTTTTTCGACCGTCCTTGAAGGCTCTGTACCACTGATATGCACGAATTTTCGATAGAGCATTATCACCAAAGGCCTTTTGCAACATTTTCAATGCATCGGCACACGAAAGTTCATTTGCAACACAAAATTTTAAACAAATTCTTTGCTCAACGTAATCACCCATAGTAAAAATCAGCACGCACTCTGACATCGACTGACTTAATCAGCTGTTGCTAACGTACTAGTTGACAGATCCCGCTCAAGCTTGGCATAGTAATTAAGGACAGTGGTACAAACCTAGGAAAAAAAAATTTTACCTGCCTCATTGCCCCGCCAGATTTAAATCGATAATTCCCGGTACTTTCTTGACAGAATGTATTATCCTGTTACTCTTAGATCCCTCAGAAGACTTTTCAGCTTGTACGAGTTAGGAGTTCAGTTATGTTCTGGTTATTTGTTACTGAGTTCTTACGCCACTTAAGGTCACAGTACTGTTAATTTTAGATCCAACAGTGAAATGGTGGCCGAAATTTGTCCAACTAGAAAATTTTTTTCCTACTTAAACTGAACTTGAACCCGGACCTTTCGCTTCCCAACCCAAGGTTCTAACCACTGAGCTATCGGCACTCATCTGGATGGTAACAAACATTATTATTATAAGTTCAAACAATCATTAATTTTTCAACACAATTTTTTTGTTCTACTTTCAAATTTGAAACAATCAAAAACAGGCTTAAGCAGCTCAAAAATTGACTAACATTTATATAATTCGTGATAAGAAAAAATATTGGGCTAATAGAGATAATAAAAATAGCTCCATAACATTCTATTCCAAGTGGTTTTCAGCTTGTTTCATTCATTCTATTACGAACTCATTTGTTTTTCTAACAATAGAAAATTCTAGAAGAGCATTGACATTAATTCAGGAGCTTTTGGAGGCTTGTTCATTCGACCCACGTTCCTTACGAAATTTTGCAATTGCCTTCTTGTCGTTATTTTACATCTACATGCAAAATTTAAACTCGGTTCTAGGATTGTTGCTATGGTTCCGGTAGCACTCAACGTTGCTCTTCTAACAATTTTTTCGGGATATTCTGATTATATGATTATCATGAAATTTAGGAAGAACATGCGTATTATTAGTCTACCTCTAAGAACGAAATTTTTATCCATCTGATCTGGAGTCCCGAAAATATTGTGAAACATAAGAGAAAAATTCGCACTTGAATAACTGTGGAATCGTTGGACTAATTATGCTCACTAATTTAAGGTTCCGTATCATTTATTACCACTCGATATGCAGATCCATTATTTTGCGAAAAAATACTATCATTGCTCAGCTCCCAGATTCGAACCCACCAGGAGATGCATATTGCATTGGCAAAGATCACAGTTCTACGCCTTTTCTTGCACGGATTAGCCGATCTAGCGTTGTCAATTTCCTTCTACATGCATTATTTAAAGATTTCAAACTTCAGCTTCTATCGTAATTATTGCATTATTTTTGGTGTAGCAATGTTTTTTTATGCTTTAGTTTATTTATTCAAAAATTAGGGACTCAAACCAGTGTGATACTCAGAAACAGTATCCACAAATAGAATATTAAATTACTCAAATAATCCTATCTTATATGCAATAAACTAAGATTTAAAAATTTATGGAAACAATTGCATCAAAAATACATATTGAAATATCGGCAACAGTGAACTGAGGTATAAATAGATGCCAAGACACATAATCTACATCCAAATACCAATTCTGAACTAGATTGACTTGTATTTTAGAAAATATTTGAAAAGTAATTAAATGGTTATAACTCACAAAAAATTGAACTGCTTTCGCCTACATTTATTCCTAAGTAGTATAAGTATCCCCCAAGTTTGCTGCTTTACCATCCTTGATTGCCGCCTTGATTTGGCATTATCCTTTGTGTCGTTGTTTGACATCTGAATGCTTTGTTTGAAACTTGATAGTTGCTCTGTTGTTATGGTTCCAGTAGTGCTCAACGCAGGTCTGGTCACAAAATATTTATTTTTTTATCCTCTGATGATAGATCGTCCCGAAATCTTCCGCGAACATGTGTATCATTATTATTCTTCAAAATAAAAAATTTCAAATCGATCAGATCTGTATTATCGAAAGTCTTGAAATAAAGGAAAACAATTCAAATCTGAATAACTGCAAGACCATATAACTGATTTAACAAACATTTAACGAACTCATCAAAGATATTTAAGATCCAAACCTACCATAAAAGTTCAAAATCTCTAGCTCTTTCCATCCGAGTGTTTAAGGACGTGTAGACCTCGGATACTTCATCAGTGAGTCGAACTAGACTATTTTCGGCTCAGAATTCTAAAATAACAAAATTACAGCTATATGACCAAAACGACAGCAAGCTCACAAAAAATAGAATTCTGTGTTTGGTCATCCAAATATCAAATAAGTAAAGATTTCTGCAATTATAGAGCTGCTCTTCTGAAAAAACAGAACTTTCGATACTTCTGCCTGAATCATTTAAAAAAAGTAAAACAATTCTTGTAATTTATCTTCAGGAAATTAGGCACTCACGTTCGTGTCAAGTTCTTCATATCTAATAGTAAATTAAAACAAAATTTCAAGCGAATACAAGTCCGAAACCACTGAACTCCGTTTTTCAGTTTTTAAACATAACTGATATATAGCCCGTCTAGGAAGTATCCAGAATTTATTGTTTTTCATAATTTCAATATACTTCTGTTTTGTAACATTCTAAGACAAAAGTAATGTATAAAATATAAATATAAATAGCCGACTATCGGCAAAGAATCATGATAACCCTATTTGTCAAATTTTGTTGATTGTCAACTGGTATACAATTCATGAAATAATGTCGCAACCAGAAAAAAAGAAACAGGAAGAATATTTGTACAGAAAAGCATTTAGAAACGTTAAAAAATTAGTGCAGTTGACTGAATTGGAAAAAAGTCCTGTTTATGAGACACTTAAGAGGATAAAAAAATAGCATGGATATGAGGCATAGACCAGCTTCAGGAAGACCGCGTAAGATTAAAGGAAACAATTTAAACGCTTAGGACGACACAATCCGCGCCTGTGGTTTCACAAATTGGCTAACAGATTTGGAAATCAACGGAATATAAAAGTATGTCCAGAAATCGTCTGTATGTCACTGAAAATACAAGACTACATATCAAGGAAACTAAAAAAATTCCTATTATTTTTATTATTATTTACCTTATATTCCTAGACCTTCTGTGAAAATCCCTCAAAGGCTTTTTCAGCTTGTGCGAGTTGGGAGTTCAGTTGTGTTCTGGGTAGGCTTTGTGATTGCGATCTTGCGCCACTTTAGGTCACAGCACTGTTAATTTTTGACTCAACAGTGCATTATTGGTGGCCGACACCCGTCCAACTAGAAAATTCATTTTCCACCTGAACACGAATAGAACCCGGACCTTCCGTTCACGATCCCATGCTCCACCTTGTGAGCTGTCCACACTCATAATAACTTATAATGACACATTTACAAAAGGATCGAAGGATGGAATTTTGTCAACGTTTTCAAGAAGATAATTTTAATAATGTCTTTATATCTAATGAAAGTTGTTTCCAACTTAGTGGAAATCACTTAAAAATCCTATCAAAATAACCTGTTACCGTTTAAATTTTCCACCAAAATAATGGTTTGGGGAGTAATATCTCAGCGTCATGCTACGCCTCTCTGTATAATTGATGGTACCATCAACAGTAAAAAGTATTGTGTCATTCTAAACGATTTTCTCCTTGAAACATCCCATGCTTTATATCCAGAGGGGTGGCGTTTTCAGCAGGATAATTCAAGATGCCATACTTCGGCCTATACGCAAGCTTGGATGCAAGAATACCAAGTGACAACCATTTCATGACCAGCACCTTCACCAGATCTTAGTCCCATTGAAAACATATGGGGACTAATGAAGATTGAAGTTGAACAAGCAGTGCCATGAAATAAAGATGATTTAATTCAGTCAGTCTCACAGTTCTGGACTACCATCACCGAAAATTATGGAGGTGATCTAGTTTTGGATGTACCTCGACGTTTAGTCAAGTGTTTACAGTTAAATGGAGGTTGCATAAGTAAGAAAGATGAATGTTTTGTTATAATTTTCTAATTCAAGAATCAAAAGTGTATACTAAATAATTCTAATTTAGCCTTTTCCGGATAGTTTCAAGACACTATAGCCACCCTGAGAACTTCAAGACTCTAGTTGTTTTCATTGAGAAGTTAGCATTTTCATCTCTGGAAATTTTAAATTTTGCTATTGTTATTATACACCTAAATATCAAATTTAATTTCGATTGTATCGCTAATTTCGGAAATATTGTAAAAATAAGAATAATATATAGTTGTTTGATGGATTCTTTACTTGATATAAATTCATTTTCAATTAGTAATAAATAAATTTCAATTACCACAAATTTTTTATTGTTGAACGACAATTGTTTCGCCATACTTAATCATGTTCTAAATTTGAACTGACACTGTGTGAAAATTTACATAAGTTCTTACATATGTATCGACAGGTATTACAGCAAATGGGACTAAAAGTAGGATGACAGTTATTTGCGGTATCCCCAATTAGGTGGAGAGAAACCGACTATGGCAATCAAAGTTATTGGCTTGTCCAAACTAGATGAAGATATTCAAAAGAGATGACCTATTGGTATCCGCTTGTTCGTTCAGGAGAATATTCTGGGAATTATAAAGGTTTACTTCAAGTGGTTCTAGGAATGTTAATCTAGAGCCTTCACTCTCGATATGGATAATTTCATATTCATTATTGAAATTATGTTCAAATTCTATTAAATGTTTGGCGAATTTGGAATGTGTGGAATTTGAAGTGTAGTTCTCTTGATGTTCGTGAATTCTCTTCTTGAACGATCTGCCTTCTGGCCAATATAAACCTTTGGGCAATCCTTACGAGTCAACTTATAGACTCCTGATTTATAATATTTGTTTGGTTCATCTTTATTATTTTTAATGTATATGCTTAAGTTATTAATGGTTCTGAATGCTGTTGTGAACTAAAATTTTTCTTGAAATAATTAGCAATGTCTTCGGATATTCTATTTATGTATGAAATTAGTATAAATTTTTTTGGATTGGGGTCTAATGTGGTAGGATAAACGTGAGTGAATGCTTTCTTTTTCTGTTCATCATTTTATCTATAAGGGTTGGATTGAAACCATTGTTAAATGCTGTTTGTTTGATTATATTGAGTTTTTTGGGAAAATTCTGGGATTTCATCAGTACTTTGAGTAATCTATGGATAAAGCTATTATAGGCTGGCATTTTTTGATTAAAGGGATGATTAGAAGTTTTATGTATGGTAATATCTGTGTATATGTAGGTTTGTAAAATATGCTAAATTATGTGAATTATTTAATTTTGTGATATTTAAGTATAGAAAAATTATACTTCGGTTCTTCTCTTCTTCATAGGTGAATTTGATGGACGGGTGTAGATTATTAATGAAATTTGAGAAGGTGTTCAGTTAAACAACATAGAATGTCATCTACAAATCTGAATCAACGAAGTAAGTATTTGTGCATTGGGTTTGAATGACTTTTTGATTCTAAATCATCCATGAACATTTATGCTAGAAAAGAGCTAAGTGGATTTCTCATAAGTCCTTCATTGGAAATATAAAGAAGTCGATTAAACTCGAAATAATTCTGTTCAAGACATATTTCAAGACAATTCAGAATATCATTACTTCTGATAGAATCAGCATGAATAACTTTTTAACAATCTGTACTGTTTCTATTGAATGGATGCTAGGGAATAAATTTCGGACATCAAACGAAATTAATTTAGAGTTTGTAGGTAAATGAATGAATTTGATGTTATTTGTGAGCTGGAACTATTTTTATTGCATATTTGGCTTCGAAATTTGTTTCAGTTTTAATTATTGTTATTAAAGCTTTTGATAATTCTATTCTTGGGATATCATGAACAAAACAGCTGGTCTAACTGGGTTATTCACTTTATGAAGTTTTATCAGCGAATAAATTTTCGGTATTTGTGAGTTCAGAAGAGAATATTTTGGAAAATTATGAAATAGAGCGACGGATTGATTTATTATATTTTTTATTTGTCTCTGAAAGTATTCAATAGGATCTTTCTTAATTGTTTTGAATTTATCGGGTGTTAAGGAAGTGATAGTTTTATTCATATATTCATTTTCTAGTATGACTACAATGCTATTTCTATGTCTGATCGGGTAAAGATTAAATTATTCTCCTTGCTTTTTCTCTAATCGATTTTATCAATTTTTGTTGTTTTAAGGAGCGAATTTCTGTTCTATTATTGTTTTTATTCTTGTCAACTATGATATATTTATCTAAGTTTAGGTAAGTGTGGTTTTCACATGATGAGATGGATTTGATGGATATTTCTGAATCTCTTGCCAACAATTCACATAATTTGTATGAAGTGAGCAAGTAACAGAATGAAAATCAGAAAAACTATTGAAAAAGTTTAATTGATATGAATTTATCCAATCGAATTATATAACTGATAAATAATTAATTTGTGATGCATTCAAAATAAGATAAATCTGCATCTGAGATATTTATTATCTCGGCTCTAAACAAAAAGAGATGAAAACAGCCTATAGTTCTGAATGAATATTCGATCCAATTGGTTTTGGCTATTGGTATTCATAGTTTTTTGTTATCTATAATACCTCGTTAGAATTTTTTCGTTATCAGAATTTGAATATAAGCAGCTATTTATGCTTTCGAATTCACTCTAAACATATCAATGATGAACTTGCTGTGTCTGGTAGGGTTGGTGTTTTTGTCCACAGAATATTGTGAGTATTTTTTTCAATTTTTTAGGGGTTTTTGTCTACTATGAATATAGAAGGGACCACGGATTTTATCTCATTTATGAATTACACACCTAACAACATTTTTCGTCATACTGAATTTTGTTCGTACGAAAATTATATTGAATCAATTTGGAGATTTTCTGGGAATATTCATTGGATTTACAAAAAGAAATATAATTAATTGTCTCAATAGTCCATCAAATTGAAAATTTCATTATCAAGTTTCAGAGGTAATGGAAATGATTGTATATATTTTTTATTATTCGTTTTACGATCCGCATTTGAATATGATTCTCATAAGAACCGAGGAAAAATCAACTTACCAATTGAATAATCAATAAGTTCTCAATATTAGCAAAACAATTATTTTAATCAATTTCAAGACAAAAATAATATCGAGTTATCTAGTGAATCCATCCAATTCAAAACAGACGTTTCAGGAATAAGTGGAGTGAATTATGGAATCACGATCCTTCATAAATTATTCCCTTACATATAATTTGAATTTGAATGATAACTTTTCCAATTCGAATTTCATTTTTATAAAAATTGTACCACAATTTAGGTTAACCATGGAGTAGTAGCAATAGGTTAGTTAGAAGTTTATAATTTCTGATAATTCACAATGAAACTTGTTGTCTTTTATGGCTAGTGGGAAAATAAGGGGTTTATTACAGTCCCAAAATCAACGCTATACCTTCATCATACTGTATGTAATAATTTAACAACACCCATACCTGAATTGTTTAAAAAAGCATAAAAAATAGGTTAAAGTATCTGAAAAAGTAGAGCTGACTGAGAAAATCTGATTCGATATTTTGATTAAGCTCTTCAAGTTTAACATAAATCAGTTCGTTGGTATACCTTCATTTTAAATTTGTAAAGAATTTATGGAGATTTTTTTAAAAGAAACTAAATTCCAAGCTTAATACTCAATGAAAAATTTACTACAACAAATAAATAAAATAAAAAATACCCACTTACCACGTAATGCTAAATTCATTACGTTCGACGTCTAAAATTTATTTCCAAGTATCCAACCAAACGAAACAATTGAACTAGTAGACAATATATTAATCAACAACAGATGTAATACAATTATTAAATAGATATTTTAGAATGTCTAGATATTTGCTCTTAACAAAAATTATTTTCAATTTAGAAATGAAATTTATAAATTTGAAAAAGATTTCATTATGGCAAATCCTTTAACTCCTTCATTAGCAATATTCATGAATTATTCAGATTAAAATTTATCAAAATCCCCTCATGAAATATTTTTTATATTTATTTAGATATGTAGACGATATTTTCTGTTGCTTCACAGGTACAGACAGACTTTTAAAGTTCTTTTTATTCATCAATCAAATACATCCTACGATATCATCTACCATGGAAACTGAACATAATAATTCTATTAACTTTCTTGATTTAACGGTTACTAGAATGAATTATTCACATGATTTTTCAATATTTCGAAAACCAATATACACGGATTCTATTATGCATAATAAATCAAACCATCCTCTCTATCAAAAATTATCAGAATTCAATTATATCCATAGATTAGTTAATGTTCCCACGAATCGAGAAAATGGTATTTCAGAATTCAACATAATGAAGAAAATAGCTGTTAATAATGACTAAGTTCCTACATTTACAGACAAATTATTGATAAATAAAAATAATAAAATAGCTTTGAATATGGTATATCCTATAATAATATAAAAGAAAATTTTAAATACATTTCCTTGAAATACACTAAAGGTATTTCTGAGAAAACTGTTGCATACCTCAAAAATAAATATGATTTAAGAACTTCACTTGAAACCTATTCAAATCTGAGTAAACTCATTAAAAATAATATAGACAGTACCTACACATAACGATGATAAATCGGGGTTTATAAGTTGACCTGCGTTGATTGCTTAAGAGTTTACATAGCACAGACTGGAAGAACTTTCCGACATAGAATTTGTTAACATTTGAAGAGTTTCTTCAATAATAAAAGTTATTCCACATATTCTAACCACATACTTTTAACCATAATTTTGAAATTCTACATATAGAAAGTTATGCCTTAAACCTGTTAGAGTCCCTTCAGATAAATAAACACACTAAATTGGAATATTACTTAACCAACAATTAGATTTAAATAACTCACCCCCGTTAAATATATTCAGATAAGCTGGAATTTACAGAGATCTTTTTTGGGTTTTAGTGCTCAATAAAAAATTTTTGTACCTACTGTAATATAAATAGCAATGGATTTCGGAAACAAGCTTAATTATTCAAAATGTAAATCTACCTGATGATGCTACTGTGATAGCGAATTAATTATTGTTTTAAATAACAATAAAAATTTGTGAAAATGAGAATAACCTTATTTAATCTTATTTATATTCTCTGGGTGCATAAAAAATACAAAAATTTTTTTGTGTCAATATACCCCATGTGGTGTTCATTCAGATTTGTATTATTAATCCTCAATCTAGAGAACATCGTATAATTTAAGATCCACTGAAAATTTCATTGTTTTTGAAGTGCATATAGTTCAAATATCGTATAGACAAATCTGACATACATCGTCTCTCGTCCTGAACTCTCTTTTGAACAGAAAATAGTACAAAAATCGGGTGTTGTTCATTAATGATTCTTCAAGATTTTCAGGAGAATCAATAGACTCTAAGGTCTGTAAGGAAAATTTTTCAAAAGCTCATTATCGGATTTTCAAAATTTTGAGTAATAATCCTTTATATGAAGATTGTGAAGTTCTAATTGTAAATTTCATAAAAAGAATAGAATCATTACCGAAACATCGAAATTTCATATTCGAACTTATCTGATACACTTTCTCATTTTCAGTATGGTCGAGAATATCAGTGAACATATACGGTGTTACGTCAATAACGTGCAAATATAATGGAGCTAGAAACTTGTTCCATGAATTTTCTGAACAATCTAAACTATGTTCAGTAAATGTATTGCAATTTTCTAGAAGTCCAAACTTTTCTTGAAATTTGTTATTATTTCCACATATTTGAAATCTATAAATGCTTTTTTTTGGGAGAATAGCTAAGATTGCTCCATCGAATTATTTCAAAATTTTCACAAAATTTTTATATCTCTTAAATAAGATTTGAAATGGACAAAAAAATTGAAACAAAGCCTTATTCTTACTAGCTGGTTAATAATCCTGAAACATGTCTTCAGTAATCTATATAGAGTATATAAAAAACAGTAAATAAAAGAATGACAAATTTGAAAAAACTATAGAGGAAACATCGATGCAGATTGTCCCACAAAACGAAGTACCTTGACTAAACATAGTTTCGTTAGTCTGATCCTGAACCTAGATATCAGAATTTGGTGCACTATTAACGGGACACTATGTAGCAAAATAATATGTTATGTATAACAGATTCATGGAAAAACAACTAGATAATTTATCTTGTTAATAAAACATGGTTTGATCTGTCACACTTCAAAATTCAGAACACTCCATACTTCATACAAAAACCTCCTCATCAAAATCCAGCAGTTTCTCCAGGTTACTGATAATATTCTTAAAATAAAATAGAATAGAAAGGCCTTTTACTTGATAGAAGAAATATAACAAAATTTGAATATTAAAACATATTGAAATATGTTTGTCTTCTACAATTTTAATTTCAAAAAATTTTTATTCAAAAACTTTTAGAATTAAATTTATGTCTACAACAAGCACTGCTTACATTTAATAGACGTTTATGATCAAAACTCAATATATAATGTCAAATGGAATAAATAACCCAACAGATATACGAAAGTAATTAAAATTAATAAATAAATATTTAAGGGAGACAAAATTTTGTTTCTGGTCTTACCTTTAAGAACACCAATTGCCTTTTAAAAACATGAACACACTTAAAGGACTTCTCAAAGAATATAATTTATTTGAAATATTTAATATATTTAAATATTCGAATAAGTTATTTCAAAAATCTCAAAAAAATGTGCACTATATCTTCAAAAAACAAATATAATTCTAAGCAATCCCGTCTTCAGTCCTCATTTAATATTCCAAATATCAAAATCAAAAAACTAACCTATATCTCTCACGTGTTAAAAGACTAAAGCTTCGAAACACAGATCAACTATATAATTCAAGATTGATCTATGTTCTAACAAAATCAAAGAACAGTGTGAGTTATTTTAAGGTTTATTTAAATTCATTGACATTCCATAATGAGATTTATTGAAGCCAAAATATAATTATATATTATATGTAAAATAAAATAGAACAGAATAGAAAGGCCTTTTACTCGATAGAAGAAATATAACAAAATTTGAATATTAAAACATATTCAAATATGTTTGTCTTCTACAATTTTAATTTCAAAAAATTTTTATTCAAAAACTTTTAGAATTAAATTTATGTCTACAACAAGCACTGCTTACATTTAATAGACGTTTATGATCAAAACTCAATATATAATGTCAAATGGAATAAATAACCCAACAGATATACGAAAGTAATTAAAATTAATAAATAAATATTTAAGGGAGACAAAATTTTGTTTCTGGTCTTACCTTTAAGAACACCAATTGCCTTTTAAAAATATGAACACATTTAAAGTACTTCTCAAAGAATATAATTTATTTGAAATATTTAATATATTTAAATATTCGAATAAGTTATTTCAAAAATCTCAAAAAAATGTGCACTATATCTTCAAAAAACAAATATAATTCTAAGCAATCCCGTCTTCAGTCCTCATTTAATATTCCAAATATCAAAATCAAAAAACTAACCTATATCTCTCACGTGTTAAAAGACTAAAGCTTCGAAACACAGATCAACTATATAATTCAAGATTGATCTATGTTCTAACAAAATCAAAGAACAGTGTGAGTTATTTTAAGGTTTATTTAAATTCATTGACATTCCATAATGAGATTTATTGAAGCCAAAATATAATTATATATTATATGTAAAATAAAATAGAATAGAATAGAAAGGCCTTTTACTTGATAGAAGAAATATAACAAAATTTGAATATTAAAACATATTGAAATATGTTTGTCTTCTACAATTTTAATTTCAAAAAATTTTTATTCAAAAACTTTTAGAATTAAATTTATGTCTACAACAAGCACTGCTTACATTTAATAGACGTATATAATCAAAACTCAATATAAAATGTCAAATGGAATAAATAACCCAACAGATATACGAAAGTAATTCAAATTAATGAATGAATATTTAAAGGAGACAAAATTTTGTTTCTGGTCTTACCTTTAAGAACACCAATTGCCTTTTAAAAATATGAACACATTTAAAGTACTTCTCAAAGAATATAATTTATTTGAAATATTTAATATATTTAAATATTCGAATAAGTTATTTCAAAAATCTCTAAAAAATGTGCACTATATCTTCAAACAATAAATATAATTCTAAGCAAAACAAAATTTTGTCTCCTTTAAATATTTATTTATTAATTTTAATTACTTTCGTATATCTGTTGGGTTATTTATTCCATTTGACATTATATATTGAGTTTTGATCATAAACGTCTATTAAATGTAAGCAGTGCTTGTTGTAGACATAAATTTAATTCTAAAAGTTTTTGAATAAAAATTTTTTGAAATTAAAATTGTAGAAGACAAACATATTTCAATATGTTTTAATATTCACATTTTTTTTTAATAATATTCTTCATTGTTGCTCTCTCTACTTGACGATAATTCATCGTATATGATTTAAAGTGAAACACTTTATTTCCGCTGATATCCGCTAATATTCCGCTAATATAAGCGTATATAAAGTGTTTTACTTTACATCATATACTAATAATATGATCGAAGGATAATGATAGCACCAATATGAGTTTTAGCGATATTGGTGATACAATGATATTTCTGATCCATTTCACGACTGTAGAGTAATAACGGATGATCATTTCATTTGGGGATTGGATCTCGTGGTATTACATTGTGTAATAAGAAATAACTGTCATTGTTGCGTAATTATCTTTTATTTTAATTGTAGCGGTCTACTCAGTATCAATTGGGGGTGTAGTGAAGAAGATACACAAAGGAGTTGACGATGTTGTGCGGGGTTCAGTAAAGGGTGCAACAGAAGTTATCGGTAAACCAGTTGATATAGAGGATGTAAAATTCTTCCTGGTTACTTCACAGGATAAAGATGATGTGAATAATACTGTTGATCCATATAGTCCTAGAAATATTGCACAAACTGACGGCAATATATTCTTTTTCGTTCACGGTTGGACACAAAATAGTTCTTCTTGTCCTTGGTATAAACCCCTGACCGAAGTGCTGTTGAAAAAGTATTCAGATGCACATATCGTTCAGGTAGACTGGGGAAAACCTGCATCGGACAATTATGCCTCTTCTGCTTTTAGTACTGAGAGCGTAGGTAAGTTCTGTTTGGCAATTATTTTATTTTAGTCTTAATTTCTTCTATGAAAAAAGTAAATGAAACTTCATATGGGATAATTCTAGTTGAGTTGTAACCTACTACTCGTAGACCATAGGTTTTAAATTCTATAAGGTTGTTCGGAAAGTGATTTCGTTTTTTGTCGACAGAGGATTTAATTGTATTTTGTTGAACCCAACTTCACACTTAAGCCGCATAATCATTAAGTTTTGAGAGCTGATAGGGCAAAGCTTGTGTGTGAACAAGTTCAATTAATTCTACGCACTAGTTTCTGATTGGTGCCCTTTTAAATATGGAGAACAATAAGCAGCATTTTCGTCATATTTTACTTTTTTACTCTAAAGAAATTATAAATGCTGTTCAAGCCAGAAAGAAATTAACCGATGTGTATGGAAAAGACCTGCTGACAGTACGCCAGTGCCATAATTGGTTTGCAAAATTTCGATCCGGCCATTTTGATGTCGAAAATGCACCACGTTCCGGAAGGACGGTTGAAGCTCAGTGTTTGGAAACCTAAATGTTGTCAAATATGTAGAGTTTTTACAAACTCGAATTATTCCAACAAATCGTCAATTTTCTATCAATTTTGAGGACAAGTTTTAACAGGATGGTTGTCTAAGTCATAACTCACCCGAAGTGACACATAGTTTCTCCAAAACAGGTTTCCTCATCAAGTAATATCTATGAATAGTACAACTTTTTTTCCTATAGGGATACCAATGGACATGACTTCGGCATCAAATCTTGATTAATTAAGGTTGAAAACTATTCAACTTTGTGGCAAAATTGAGCCAAGATATGAGATTATCTCTGTATAATAAATTAATAGAATATGAGTCACTATTTATAACGTAAATTGAAGTTATTCTTGCGCAGTATTTCTTTCAGAAAATTTTCCCCGAGGGGGCAGTTTAAAATTCCGGGGGGCCAAATTATCCGAACCTTTTGGAAAAATATTTACTTGAAGAAATTTTTTCAAAAATTTCATTGATAAAGGAAATTATTGAAGAAAATAATAAATAATTGTCAATTTAGGAAAACAAATAATTTTTATTTACAAGAATCTTAGTCTTCTAGATTTTTTCCTACCATATAAATCTATAACTTCATCTTAGTACTCTTCATCGGGAGTCTCCGGTCCTTCAATACTTACGAACGTACAATGCATTAGCGTTCCTGGTAACATTCTGTTTCTTGATTTATTCAGTACCCTATTTATAATACTGAACAATATTTCTATGGATGCAGTCGTTACTGGCATAACGAGAATTATTTCACAGAGCTTCTGTAATTCTCTGTATCCCACATCCGCCTCCAAAATCTTCGAAATCGGATTATCATTCATTTTCATCGAATCATTACTGAGCATTGCTTGAATGTGAAATTTAAATAATTTTATGTCTGCTAATACAACGTCTGCATTGAGAGTATGAAATTTGATACAGAATTTATTGATTTCATTTTCTGTGAGAGTCATAAAATACTGGAAGGTTTCAAATTTGCTTGAAAAAGTCATAACTTTAATCGATTTATCATTGAACCTGTCATCTATTCCACTGACTACGCTATCACAATACGTTTTCACGACTTTTAATGTTTCAATGATTTTCTCATCTTGAATAATTTGGACTTCATTTTTGATTTCATCGATTTTTCTATTTATGTTTTTTTGTAAGGGACTTCTCTCATCTCCGCACTGCTCTGCAATATCTTTTAGATGAAATTTTGCTGTTGTAATTAACGGATTCACTTTGGTCAGGCACAAGTCCTTTCTTTGCAAAGCATTGCTGAGATACGAGAGTGCACTTAGCTCCTAGTTCATCATATACATTCTGTCAAGAAAGTACCGGGAATTATCGATTTAAATCTGGCGGGGCAATGAGGCAGGTAAAAATTTTTTTTCCTAGGTTGGTACCACTGTCCTTAATTACTATGCCAAGCTTGAGCGGGATCTGTCGACTAGTGTGTTTGCAACAGCTGATTAAGTTAGTCGATGTCAGAGTGCGTGCCGATTTGTACTATGGGTGATTACGTTGAGCAAAGAATTTGTTTAAAGTTTTGTGTTGCAAATGAATTTTCGTGTGCCGATGCATTGAAAATGTTGCAAAAGGCGTTTGGTGATAATGCTCTATCAAAAACTCGTGCATATCAGTGGTACAGAGCCTTCAAGGACGGTCGTGAAGTGGTCGCCCATTGACGGCTTCGATCGAAGATAACGTCGATAAAATTAAGGAAAGGGTGCTGGAAAACCGTCGTAACAGCTTGAGAGAGATAGCACATGATCTTAAGATATCCCACGAGTCCGCACGTACGATTTTAATTGATATTTTGGGCATGAGAAAGGTGGCCGCACGACTCGTATCGAATACCTGAATTTTCTTTAAAAACGTCATCGCGAACAGGTTGCTTCAGACATGCTGGATCGCTGTAATTCCGATTCTACATTCATGGAACGCATTATAACTGGTGATGAGACCTGGGTCTACGAGTACGATATGCAAACAAGCCAGCAATCATCGGAATGGGTGGTAAAAAATGAGCCGAAACCGAAAAAACCACGCCAAAGCCGCTCGAAAATGAAGGTGATGCTCATTGTTTTCTTCGATATCCGTGGCGTGGTGCACTACGAATTCGTTCCAGAGGGTCAGACGCTAAACAAGGAGTATTACCTAGGCGTTATGAAACGTTTGCGTGAGCGTATCCGTAAGAAGCGGCCAAATTTGTGGGCGAACAACTCATGGATTTTGCATGACGATAACGCGCCTTCTCACCGAGCTACGATTGTAGCCAAAAACTCAACAAACGTGCTTCAGCAACCACCGTATTCGCCGGATTTGGCTCCCTGCGACTTTTTCCTCTTCCCAAAACTAAAATTGCCCCTTCGTGGCACCCGTTTTGAGTCGATTGAAGCCATAAAACAAAATTCGGCGCGAGAGCTAAAGTCCATCCCGGAAAGCGCCTATAAAAAATGTTTCGATAATTGGAAGTGCCGTTGGCATAGATGTATTGGAGCCTATTTTGAAGGCGACCCAATAAATTTTGACGATTAAATGTGAAAATGTTGTTTTAATTGAAAATTCCCGGTACTTTCTTGACAGAGTAGTAGCAGGTGACGATGAAACTCTCATCCTGATTTCAAGCAAAATGCTTCCTGCAAGCGATGCAAGATCTGCTCCTTCCTTATGAATATATTTGCAAGCCATCAAAATGGACTTCAGACTTCTGAAAACAGCATTCATTATTTTATAGGAGAACCATCTAACTTCTATGCATTCTGGGATTTTTAGAATTGGATCATTCTAAAAAAATTTGAATTTCGTGCAGAATATTCTCTTTTTTGGTGACTTGCTGAATGGTTTGTAGGTATCCTTCAATACATAAAAAACCTTTCAATTTTTTTATTTTTTTTCTAGCAGGAAGTTGCAGCTAATAACAATATATGCGCTCGGCAATGCATAAAGAGCACATATTTTTTTGGCTTTTTGAGACAGTTTTCTTCTTACTCCACCTACACTTCTGGGCATATTGGATGCTTCGTCAAAACCAAATTCTATAATGGATAAATAAGACTGAGAGATGTCATTTCTTCGTCGATAACATTCGAGATAGTCTCGGCCTTGCCATCAGGGAATTTTACTATTGCCAGAAACTTTTCAAGAGGCACTTTATTTTCGACAACTCTGAACATTATACTCAGTTCCATTTCATTCTTCAAAGAAGTGCTTTCATCCGCTAAAACGGAAAACATCTTATTTTTCAAGGAATCCTTGAGTCGATCTCTTAAAACTGCACCCATACATGTGACCAATTCGCAAGCTGTATCCTTACTTCTATAATTGGCTCTGTCACTCAGCGTCTCTGTCCATTGCTTGAAGTCCTCATTTAAATTCACCAAAATATTTTCGATCAAGCTCTCATATTTTGTAGTATTAGCAATTTCTTCTTTTACTAAAAAGTACAATCCTCTTAGCAGTATTTTTAAGCCCCTTATACTCGAATCCTTTTTACTATCGCTCTCTGACAGAATTTGGGCATGAAATGGTCTTTTCAATGCCTGTTTTCTGAGTTTTTCCATTTCAATACTAGTAGTGTGAGCAGATGAATGCTCATGTTTTTCTAATCTGCCATTCTTTCCTAATGCCTTTTTAAAAGATGTGAAAGGAACAGATATAAATACTGCACCTGTATATTGAAGAAAATTTTTGCTCATCATACTCCAACCAACTATATTGTTTCTCCCAATTTTTGACTTAAATATTATTTATGTCACGAATCGGCATCTGTAATGGTTTTTTTTATTGGTAAATTCGTCGGTATTTCTCTAGACTAGACCCTTAATTACTTCCTCTTTTGGGCATTTTGAATATGTGAATATTTTGTTCGTGAAATAGAACAGAAACACTGTTCTTGCGCTGGGCGACTGAAATTTTACTTTCTAGTAAATATATGATGAATCCTAGGTTCCGAAAATTATTTTCCATACTTGTATAGCTGTTATTTAGCAGTAATACACAAATGATTTACAATACTGCAAGTGGTCTTCTTAACTCTTTTATGTTACCACACATTCATTTTTACCATTCAACATTCCACCATAGTAAGCGTATTAAATTGAAGCATAACGCACTTGTTTGACTTCATCTAACCACAATTAAATGTCTCAAATCACGTTCTATCGTATTTAATTTTATCCATGCACGATGGATGAGAAATTTCTACATTGGTATGAAAATGTATATCGATTATTTTTTGCAGGTCAAATAATCGCAAATGTAATCCAGAAGTTAGTAAAGGAAGATAATGTCCCCTTACAAAAAATAGTGATGATAGGGCATTCTCTAGGAGGTCAAGTAGTAGGATGGACGGGAAAAGAGTACCTCAAACTAAACAACGAGTCTTTGCCTAGAATAATCGGTCTGGATCCAGCGGGACCAATTTTTGATGTACGTCCAGAGTCTAGAAGACTCAACAAGCACGATGCAGAAGTTGTGATGGTAATCCACAGCGATAGGAGAAAGTTTGGCTTCCCCACAAATTGCGGAAGTATAGACTTTTTTCCTAATGATGGTGCTGATCAACCTGGCTGTCTGAAATTGAACTTGACTGATTTGTCCTTATCTAGTTTAACAGAACCTTGTAAGTTACCAATAAATTTTCAGTAGCAATACAGAGTGTGTTTCGTAAATATTTATATAGGCTATTTTCTTATAATGTCTAGCGCTTATTGACAGATAAATCGGCCTATCTCTTCTTGAGTGTAAAATAAACGCAGACTTTACAATATACAGTTTACTTACAAGATTTAAATTACACTTGAACGTCTTAGAAATACAACATTAATAACACTTAACGCAAAACAGTTACTGAGCTTCTGAACTATTCCGTCTTTATCTCGTTCTCATACCTTATCGCCAAATATGCATCTTTACTAGTATTATCTTGTCAATTATTACGGGGCTCTTCCGAAGGACTTTCATCAACACTACTGTATACTTTGGAAACACCTAAAAATATTTTATTGCCTATTTTCGCCCCATTGCCTAGAGAGCCCTCAATATAGTCTTCCATCCCTTTGAGAATATGAGTATTGCTTCAAGATTTTTATGTCGCTACTAGAATGCACCCACCAGCAACGGAGCCGAAGTTTCGCATGGCAGCAAAGCAGATTTACTACTTTGGCTCTGTTGGTATAAGTTTTCGATTATCGCTTCTTTTGATTGTTTGCTATTTTTCATGTTCAGAATCTTCCTATGATGATCCTTATCGAATAATTTTAGAAAATCATAATGATCATTTGAAGTTGAATATAGCTTTGTTCATGTAATGTATTTTTTCAGTATGGTGCAGCCACAGAAGATCCCATGACCTATTTATTGAGGCCGTAAAGCAACCAAAGGGTTTCATTGCAACAAAATGTACCAGCTATTCAGAATACCAAAACCATAAATGTGATGGCAACCAAAAAGTTTCTGTGGGAGATTGGCGAACTACCGAAACAGGTTCCTACTATCTAGAAACCACTGGAGAGGTACCATTCATCAAGAACCGAACTATTACCGATAAATCTAAAAATGCTGATAGGGAAAAATGAAAAAATAGGTACACAAACCACAATTTTCCATGAAAATCTTTTTCTGGTGTACTCATATTCTACAGAAATAATAAATAATTTCGTCTATTTAAATGATGAAATGATTTGGAAGCTCATTTAATTTATTGTGTTAACCTATTATTAAGAGAGGGTTAAAGATTTTACTGAAGAGAAAATAGAAATATTAGTCAGAAGATGACTAATATGTGTGGAAATGTGGATTATTCGTACTTTTTCTGTTAAAATGAAATATTTTAAGCAATTTTTTTTTAATGAAACCATTTTGTTGCAGGGAACTGATTAATATTGTTATTGTTCTGTTTCATCGAGAATGTCCCAATAAAAAATTAAGACTAATTGAGTAATGTCTACTATGAAAAAATAAAATTCTGTCATATACGTAATGAAAGGGTTTTAGGAATACATATTCCATTGCAGGACTTCGAATTAAGTGACTCAACTCAATCTTGAATTGATATGAAATATCTTGGTACTGAAAAACAAGCACCAATAACATTTTTATGGTATGATTAAATTCATTGAAGCTCAAAATATGTACACTGAATGTGATTTTAAACAAGTATCTTTCATGACGAAGTATGAAATTAGAGGGTGCCTTTTTAGTATACTTTCTGTTATATCAGGAAGGTGTGTAAATGAAATTGATAGCTCTGAATTTTGTGAAGTCAATTTTAGTGTTGTTAAATCTCCTAGTGACCTTTCTCCAGTTTTAAAGAGTAAGGAAATGGGGGAGACACTTTCAATTCGTTGATGAAGAAGAATCAATTTAATTGAAAAAATAGTTTTTTTTGTGCAAACTTCTACACGTTGTTGTTTCGGGTCTACATTTTAATTAAGTCCAAGCAAAAATACAAGAGTTCTTGTTCGTTAATTAAAATATCATAATTATATCAAAAGAGTGGGCCATCTAGCGTTTGCATTTTGAAGTATAGGTTATTTCAGTGTTTTTTCATTGCACTAAATTCTAATATCATTTGGTGGAGATCTGTTTTTGAAAGATTATTCTATTATTAGAGTCAAAATGTATTTAGACACAATTTTAGCGCGCTTGTTCCTCGGAACAGCGTGCTATCGTTTCGCTCAAATGTGTGTAAATTTGTGCTAAATTTCTTGAGAATCCTATAATCAAGAGATCCAAAAAAATAGTTTGAGAGAATCGTGGGTGATATGAACTAGATCGCAAAAGCTCCTGAGTTTATGATAGTGCTTTTCAGCATTATTATGTTGAAACTTAAATATTTTTCGGCGGGAAATGAATATGATTCATGGACCATTTCACAAAAATATCACTGAAGAGTTGCCAAATAACACTTTCTCCTAATTAGAAGTTGTTAACAAAGTATAATATATGAATAAGCTATTATGTAGCGAAACAATTGTTATATTCACATAATCCAGTGGAAATTGAAATCTCATCAATTAATATCAATAATCTTTTTTAATGTTATGTTTTATTATCCTGATACTCTTAAATCTTCTGTGAAGATCCCTCAGAAGCTTTTTTAGCTTGTGTTAGTTAGTTAGTTAGGAGTTCTGGTTAGGCTTAGGCTTTGTTACTGCGTCCTTTCGTCACTTTGCGTCACAGCACTATTAATTGTCGACCCAACAGTGAAATAGTGTCCGAAATCCGTCCATCTAGAAAATTTCTTTTCTACCGAAGCGAAAGTTGAACCTTGGACCTTCAGGTTCTCAGCCCCATTCTCTAACCACTGAGCTATTAGCGCTCATTATAATTCCTACTTTTTTAATCATCATATCAAGCGTACGACAAATAAGGATATTCTTTTGCGATATAAACAATTTTTATTTGATGAATAAATGTTCATGCATGACATTTGGTGATTTTATCTGGGTTAAATGGCGTGTAGGTCTGAACAAGATGGAACCCTTCAGAGCTATAATTAGTCTTTTTGTTCATAAGAAACACGATTCTATCAAGTAACCATTACATTCTTTTTACTGAAATTTCAATTGATCAGAAAGATCATGATTTTTCAAACATTTTCAATGTCTTTCTCTGATTACAGCTTTGATGATAACACTTCTTGTGGGATTTGGAAGAAAAATACATAAAAAGATTGATAATGTTATTCATAAGGTAATCAAAGCCACTTATGAGGTTGTTGACACATCTGTTGATAAAAATAACGTTGACTTCTTTTGGATTTCGTCAAAATTTAACGATGACCCCATTATTCACAAGGAAATTCCCGCGAGAATAGCATATACCAAAAGCTATATATTCTTCTTTATACACGGTTGGTCGCAGACTAAGGAAACTGCTCCGTGGTACAAACCTCTAACAAACTTGTTGCTGAAAAAGTACCCAAATGCACACATCGTTCAAGTTGATTGGGGTAAATCTGCAGCAGGTAGATATGCAGTGGCTGCTCTCAGTACCGAAAGCATTGGTAAGTGTTGATTTCAATCCCAACATCCTAAATAATAGGAGTAATAGCGGATATGTTATCTAAGTATCTGGGGAGTGTTAGCTATGGCAATAAATAAATTCTTCGAATCATTGGTATATCTAAATAACATGAAATTTATTATAGTCTATGGATTCTGTGGTTACTCTTCTTTCTTAGAGCCACTCAGTTTTTTAGAAGCAACCACGGTATATAGAGTATGCATGATACAATAATACTCAAATATTATACAGTCTGCATACGCAAGTGACCTGCGCATTAGATTTCATAGAGTAGCGGGAGATTTGAGTCTTAACAATATGTATTTTAAAAATATGATATCGGGTGTTTTTTTTAGAGTGATAGAACTTTCGATAGGAATAACTGTGATTTGACAGAAGTAGGAAACTATGTTATTTTGACATTTCTGTTCAGTAAGCATTGACAAATTATCATGGGAAGACTCACGCCACAACAACGTTTACAAATTGTTGAAATTTATTTCCAAAATCAGTGTTCTATTCGGCAAACTTATGGAGCATTTCGTGAAATTTATGGTTTACATAATCGTCCATTAGAGCAGCTCATTCGTCGAACTATCGATAGATTTCGGACAACATTTTCTCTACTCGATGTAACAACAACAAGATAAAGAACTGTACGTACAGAAGAAAATATCGCTGCTGTAAGTCATAGTGTCAATGATGATCCAGATTTGTTTATTTGTGGACGTTTACAAGTTGGACTCTGTGCATACACCACATGGAAAATTTTGCGTAAAGATCTTGGTCTACACCCAAACAAGATCCAACTGGTTTAAGAACTAAAACCACTTGACCATAATAAGCGTCGTTTGCATGCTGATTGCGCCCCAGAACAGCATGAAGTTGATCCACTTTTTTATCGTAAAATTGTATTTAGTGATGTAGTTCATTTCTGGTTGAACGGCTATGTAAATAAAGCGATGAAGCTCAGGTAAACAAGCAAAATTGCCGTATTGACGTATATGGAGTGAAAACAATCCTCAATAAGTTCTGCAGGTTCCATTGCATCCTGAAAATGCACTGTATGGTGTGCTTTACACGTTGGAGGCATCATCGGTCCATATTTCTTCAAAAACGATGCTGGAGCTACTGTTACAGTGAATGGTGCTCGTTACAGATCGATAATCAATGATTATTTGTTTCAAAATTTGAATGGTATCGACCCAGAAGTGTTTTGGTTTCAACAAGATGGGGCTATATCTCATGCTGTTACCGTAACAATTGATTTATTGTAAGAAAGATTTGGCGATAACCTTATTTAGAGAAATGGTCCAATTAATTGGCTTCCAAAATCATGGGACATAACTCCACTGGATTATTTTCTTTGGGGTTATGTAAGTCATTAGGTTATGCTGATAAACCAGAAACAGTAGACGCTTTGGAAGCCAACATAACTCGTGTTATTGATGAAATAAGGCCTGAATCATTCGAAGAAGTGGTCCAAAATTGTTCTGGTCGAATGCGGAAATTATTTTTGAAACATAAATGTCATAAAATAATCTTTCGAATAAAAAAAAATTTGGCTTCAATCTTAATTTAAATGTGTTTTATTTCAATTTTCCTATCACTCTAAAAAAAACACTCGATACTTTTTATGTTGACTAACTTTACATCGATTTTTTTATTATAATTATATATGTAAATACATACTTTTGACAAGATAATTCGCTTCTAATTCTTCTACTTGAAACAACAAACTCTACGTCACCGCCAAAGTACTGGTGAAGACGCCTAATTAGCTGAAATGGCTGAAAGATAGAAAACGGTGCCTAAACCTTGTTAATCGATTCAGAACTATTTTTAAATGTTTTTTTGGCAAAATGAATAATATTTGCGTGTGGAACTAAAGACCCGCAGATTCACATCCAAAGAGCTTCAGCTTGCCGCCCCCTGGTCTATAGAATACGTAGTTCGATGAATTTATGTGAAAGAGTCGATTGATACCATCTAATCATTTCCACATCTGAAATAACTGCCTATTGTAGTGATTAATAGAATAAGATGAAATGTGTTTGCTATATAATAACTTTCTACACGTAATTTCATTTTTGGTTGTTATTTTTTAGGTCAAATTATTGCTGAAATAATTCAAAAATTGGTCAACCAGTATAATGTTCCCTCAGAAAAAATTATAGTAATAGGCCATTCTCTAGGAGCTCAAATTGCTGGTTGGGCAGGAAAGAAATATCTTAAACTGTCCAATAGGCTCCTCAATAGGATAATCGCTCTAGATCCGGCAGGACCTGTCTTCAACTTACGTCCAGTTTCGCGAAGACTCAACAAGAACGATGCTAATGTTGTAATGGTTATTTTGACTGACAGGGCAAAATTTGGCTTTCACTGGAGGCCCGGAACAATTAACTTTCTTCCCCATGGCGGTGTTTTACAACCTGGCTGTTTGAAGCTCAATTTGATGGATTTATCCTCATCAAACATTGAAAAGGCATGTAAGTCAATAAACAATCAATTAAAAGTATTACTATCATTACAGGTAGAAATAGTCCCAAATATGCAATATACAAGCAGATGTGTTCACAGACATATGTCCTTATTTCAACAAGGAATTAAAGTTATCAAACTGAACAACTCCAAAAACATCAACTGTAAAATAATTAAAACATGTCGATACTGGGTTACCACTGGAGGGTGCCCTCAGGGAGTATTCGTACTCCCTGGCCACCCAATTTGGCGTTGGATTCGAGGGGGCATCGGTTGAAAGTCTGTATGCTAGACCAGAGGGGTATTCCATCTATCTGGCTGCGATTAATTCATGATTCAAGGTTCTTCGAGAAGTGCTTCAAGGTTTAGTGAGTCTTGACGGTTCGACCGGCCTTGTCCTGAACCAGGATCGATTACGAAATGTTTCTGGGGTTTTTGAATCTCGACGATACGTTTTTAGACCGTTGGTGCTCTAAACCAGGATCAATTGAAAGGTTTCACAAGGGTTCGTGAGCCTTGACGTTTAGGTCGGATCACGGTGCTCATATCAGGACCAATTTAAGCATCTATTCTTGGGATTTTTTTATTTATTGGGTCTGCGTTCGGGTGGGTAGAAGTAAAAAGACTCTTCGGCGTGTGAGTTGCGTACCAAACAGTTTGGGTACGGACCTGCAGAGTCAGTTGAACAGTGCTTCGCTGCTACCAGTCACGGTGTAGGTTTTTTTAACTGTAGCCAAACTGGAAGTGGGGTGGGTTAAATTCTTCGGAGTGGTTTTTGCTTTGGGCGATGACGAGGCGTACCCTTATCGCATAACTTGCTCTTTGGTTAGATTGTGGAGACTGCTGAGTGGTCATCTGGTGAGAGAGCCATGCTCACATGCTAGTTACTTAACGCAATAGAATTTACGACTGCCCCTCTATTTTCTACGGACACAGTACCATACTGATTCTGAAGATTTCGATCTGGATGTTAACCAATGAAATCTGGAGCTGAAGAAGTTGCATTACTCCTGTTTAAGTAATAGATTTGAACAATTTAATCTTATTCTTCCAAAGTGAACACCCTGTTTAAAAAAATATCAGATTTTAGTTGAGTGTTTCACATACCCTGCAACAAACAAGATATAATACCAATTCAGAATACAACAAAGAAATTAGGTATGTCTTTTATCTGGAGTCGACAGTATATTGAAAACAATGAAAATGGCAAGAGATTTCTTACTCAATTTGTAACACTTCTGATATATCCTATTTTTATTAAGGAAAGTTCGATATCTAAACAAATAGTTTTATTTTCAGAAATTGTTGAAGTAAAATATTGGTTAAATAGCTTTTTTGTTCAGTGATATCCTTAGATTGTAAAGACATTTGGGACGATGTGTCTATTCCTTACGTGAACAGAATATCGGATAATATTGCTCAGTACTTTGAAGAAAAAATTAACTGTAATGTAGCTTTTATAACGATTAAAAATTTTGGAATACAAAGAAAAGACAATAAAGACAATATACATTCTGTCAAGAAAGTACCGGGAATTATCGATTTAAATCTGGCGGGGCAATGAGGCAGGTAAAATTTTTTTTTCCTAGGTTGGTATCACTGTCCTTAATTACTATGCCAAGCTTGAGTGGGATCTGTCAACTAGTGTGTTTGCAACAGCTGATTAAGTCAGTCGATGTCAGAGTGCGTGCCGATTTTTACTATGGGTGATTACGTTGAGCAAAGAATTTGTTTAAAATTTTGTGTTGCAAATGAATTTTCGTGTGCCGATGCATTGAAAATGTTACAAAAGGCCTTTGGTGATAATACTCTATCGAAAACTCGTGCATATCAGTGGTACAGAGCCTTCAAGGACGGTCGTGAAGTGGTCGCCCATCGACGGCTTTGATCGAAGATAACGTCGATAAAATTAAGGAAAGGGTGCTGGAAAACTGTCGTACCAGCTTGAGAGAGATAGCACATGATCTTAAGATATCCCACGAGTCCGCACGTACGATTTTGATTGATATTTTGGGCATGAGAAAGGTGGCCGCACGACTCGTACCGAAAGACCTGAATTTTCTTCAAAAACGTCATCGCGAACAGGTTGCTTCAGACATGCTGGATCGCTGTAATTCCGATTTTACATTCATGGAACGCATTATAACTGGTGTAAGACCTGGGTCTACGAGTACGATATACAAACAAGCCAGCAATCATCGGAATGGGTGGCAAAAAATGAGCCGCAACCGAAAAAACCACGCCAAAGCCGCTCGAAAATTAAGGTGATGCTCATTGTTTTCTTCGATATCCGTGGCGTGGTGCACTACGAATTCTTTCCAGAGGGTCAGACGGTAAACAAAGAGTATTACCTAGGCGTTATGAAACGTTTGCGTGAGCGTATCCGTAAGAAGCGGCCAAATTTGTGGGCGAACAACTCATGGATTTTTCATGACGATTACGCGCCTTCTCACCGAGCTACGATTGTGACTAACTTTCTCGCCAAAAACTCAACAAACGTGCTTCAGCAACCACCGTATTCGCCGGATTTGGCTCCCTGCGACTTTTTCCTCTTCCCAAAACTAAAATTGCCCCTTCGTGGCACCCGTTTTGAGTCGATTGAAGCCATAAAACAAAATTCGGCGCGAGAGCTAAAGTCCATCCCGGAAAGCACCTATAAAAAATGTTTCGATAATTGGAAGTGCCGTTGGCATAGATGTATTGGAGCAAATGGAGCCTATTTTGAAGGCGACCCAATAAATTTTGACGATTAAATGTAAAAATGTTGTTTTAATCGAAAATTCCCAGTACTTTCTTGACAGAGTAGTATCTCATGTGTCTAAGTTGATTTGCAATGATTGCTTTCGAGTAAATTATGATTATGCCAGTCATTTAAAAGACATAATTCTCGCACTGGTGGAAGCAGTCGAAATCAACAGGTACAAGGCCCTTGATATTCTTCTCCTTGAGCAAACAGATCTCCCTTATTATAGAGCTACCCGTCGGCAATGGGCAGAACACCACCAAGATTGGCTTTTACCACAACGTACTTTTTTCGGACGAGTCATGATTCGGTTCACAAAGTGATAGTCGTCGAGAAAGGGTTTGGAGATGTCTAGGCAGACTTGAACGACTCAATTTCGCCCGGGAAGTTCTGCCCTTTCAAGACGGATCAATAATGTGCTGGGTGGAGTATAATGTTCGGTCACCGTACCCCTTTTATTATCGTTGAACGAACAATGACTGGTGCCATCTACGTAGAAAACATCACTGAACCAATCATTGTTCTTCTGCGCAACGAATTTGGAGATAATTTCATTTATCAGGATGATAACTCAATATAAAGTCTGACTAGCCCGTGAATCAATACTTGTTTGGCATCTTCCTTGCATGCTTTCAATCAAGTTATTGAGAATATCATACTTGTTTGCCAAAGTTGTAGCAAAAGATCTCGAAGTTGTTGAATCCTTGCCGGCTGTGATCTGTCGACATCAAGGGTTCTTTGTAATTGGTCCCAAGCTTGCTCGATTGAATTCAGGTCAGGAGATCTTGGAGGTAGATGTTGAATATCCTGGTATTCTCTGGTAGTAATCACCTGGTGGAATCTGTTATTATGGTCGGACGAAACATATTTACTCGTCAGGGAGCAGTGAATCACCATAATTGACATGCTTTGACATACGAAAATCCGCATACTATTAGACGTATAATCTTTCATGTCGATTAAGTGTAAATGTTTGAATTGGCGTTTACAACGATCAATTATTTGGGTCTTATTTCCTGCAAAATCGCTTGAATTTTAAACTTTTCCAAGTTTTATAGGAAGAGCATATTAATACGTATTCTATGGAACTTAAGATGGAATGCTTCATGGATGTTCGTCATATTTTCATAGAACTGTAAGAAACGGGCTGACCAATAGTTCAAGATTGATAGTTCCAGATTGATGGTTAGGGCGTGAGAGATCAAACTACTTCAGATTTTTGAGTTGGGAGTCTGAAGAGTTCCCCAGTATATTTTCATTTTTTCATTTCATTTTCACTTCGATACTTGTAATATTCCATTAAAAGACAGTGATTTTGTTTAGGTATATAAAATTATTCCTCCTTTAAAACAATGATATTCATCAAGGTCACATCACTTTACTACCTTTTTTGCAGTATGGTGCAGCCATTGGAGAGCGTTCAGCCTATTTGTCGAAGCAATTAGAACACCATGGAGTTTCATGGCAACAAAATGTGACAGCTATGCAAGTTATATCGAAAACCAATGCTGGAAAAATCCAAAAGTCTCAATGGGTGACTTGGAAACCATTCAAACAGGAGATTACTATCTGGAAACCACAACGAAAGCACCTTTCTACAAATTTTGAACGTATATTGGTATATCAAAGAATTGGTCATAAAGTACATATTTTAGTTTTTCTTCCATTAAGCCAACGTGAATATTCAATAAAGTATTACTCGCAGTTAGATATATTCAAGTCCTTTTTACGTTTTGTAGTTTCATTCGTTTGCTGTCATTGCATTTGTTGAGGTCGTTTGGTCTCTTCTCAATTTCGAGGAATTCTCGAATAATGCGACTTGTTAGCATTTTTTCCGTTGCAATAGTTTTGCAACTATCAAAGTCAATTTTGTGACCCGTATCTGCCAAATGTGTAAATAGGGCAGAGGATGAATAAGCTTTACGGACAGCAAGTTGGTGTTCATATACTCTGTTAGCCACTCGTCTATTAGTTTGATCTATGTATGACCTGGGACATTCCGAGCATGATATTTCATATATACCTTGAAATTCGTTTGGAATTGAATCTTTGGGAGATAGAAGAAAGTAAGATACGACTTATTTTATCAATAATTCCTCGGATGAAGGAAGAAAGGCCTTGTGAGGGTTATTCTCTGGGGGTTCTTCGGAATCTTGAAGGTGTATCTGGTTCCGTCGGAAGGATTTCTGAATTTGATATCTGCTATATCCATTTTGAAGTAGAGCAGATTTGAGATCATTGAATTCATGTTTCATATGTTTACTGTCGGTGAGATAGATGGATCTGTGGATGAGGGAGTTCAGAACGGAATTGATTTGTGCCGGATGCTGGTGAGAGTTGACATGTAGATATATGTTCGTATGGGTTTTCTATAGACATTGTGAGTGAAAGATGTGCCTGATTTGGTGATAAGTACGTCTAGAAAAGGAATGGAATCATTAGTCTTAAGTTTCATCGTGAAATTCATGTTCGGATGGAACACATCATCCACGTATCTTTTCCAACACGTAGGTTTGAGGTGAAATGTTTCAATGGCCCTGGTTTCAAAGTCTTCCTTGAATATATCAGCTGTTATATTAAAAATAATTTTAGATAGCTTGATTATTATTAACCAATAAGGTCTCTTGTAATTACTTGCTAAAATTTAAGGTTTTTGAGAAAAAACGAATTTATCAACAGAATAGCGTGAATCGTACAGGCTGGAATTATTTCCGAACTAGTAAGCGGATGTCATTTTGTTATGACAACTGACTAGTTTTGATTAACTTTGATTCATTTACAATTATTGTTAGTTTTTTAGTTTTTAAGAAAAAAATTGAAAACTGTTTTTCGTGCGCCATCTTTAAGGGGCTGTAACTAAGCAGGAGGGGTTTAAAAAAATAAGTTTATTGAATGACCCACCCTATTTTTTGACAAGGAATCACCGCCTAAATTTTTTCGAAACCATTTATATACACCCAGTGTATATTCTCGCGCCAAGGAATATGTTTGATATATTATAGAAGTGTGGTGTTTCCTTAAAGAAGCTGCCATTGTGCTTCAATATTGATGTGTGTTGATATTTTTTGTTAAGGTAAGTGAGACTTGGAAATAGATAAAATAATAATTAACATGGTAAATAAGCTTCAACATTTTTGTTTATGGCTACGGCTAAATGATAAAATCGATTCAAGTTTTTGCCATTATTATCTTATTTATGCTAATGTATTAAAATTGAAAGTAGGTTTGTGTAATATCTTTACCCATAAATTTCTTTTTGTCTGGTCTAGAATTATTCAAATATCTTGTAAGAAATAGTTACTGGATTAATCAGATAAATTATTCTTTAACTCTAAATCTATCGGGAAACTTTCAAGTGTCCATCTCTTTCCGCTAGGAAAGTATAGTACTTAAGGAAGCGGTCGATGCTGATTCACTAAAAAAATTTTTTTTTGAACTTCTAATTATACGTTTCTCACGATATTCTGTACGAACATGGGCGTTATTATTTTACTGTTTAGTACCGAAGTTCAGATCGATCGAATCAGTAGTTTCGAAAATATTGAGAAAAATGTAAAAAGCTTTCAATCGTGAAAACTGAGAATCTCTTGAATCGATTTTGCCCATCAACGAACTTAGCTGAGAAATTAAGAACCTTAATTTTATTTGAAACTTTCAAGATTCTAGATCCTTCCGTTCCAAAGTAGGCGTGTTTAGAAGCTGACCGGCCGAACAGAATTACTCTTGATCTTGGATTCATCAGTGAGTCCAACCTAGTCATTTGAGACAATCGTCAGCTAAAAATTCGAAAATAACAGATATAATGGCGAAACAGTAGCATTGTATTTTTTGAAACAAACGCGCAAAACCTGTCCAAATTGGACATTTAATTAGCGTCAGCGATCTGATAAATTTCGTAATTTCAAATTGCCAGTATATATACTGTTCATCTTCGATGGAGGAGCGAGAATTCTGATATCATATTCAATCCGCACGAAGAACAGAAATGAACTTCGTAAATCACTAGGCGTTTCCTAAACAGAAGATTATCAATAAGCTAAATTTTTGTGCTAACTTCAGAGGTAGTAGATAAGAAGGGAAGAAGCTTACAGAAAAAGATGAGTGAAAGACCCCCACCTTAATTTCAGCTGAAGGAAAACCCCTTAAATTTTTCACATCAATTTAGAAACACTCTATAATACTTGAGCTAGTTGAACATACATTTGAAAAAGAGTTTTAAATTTGATTTTTTCAAAAAATAAAAATGTCTGTGTGCATTGATGCGACAAGGGTCTAAGTAATATGAATATAATTCTTTTAAACAAAATAAATTTAAGAGAAAAAGTCAGGACAAAAAAGTTGCGTGTGAAATTCTTGTTTTTAAAGGAATTCCAAAAATTTTGATTTGTTTTGATATTCAAATTTTGTTATATTTCTTCTATCAAGTAAAAAGCCTTTCTATTTTATTTTATATATAATATATAATTATATTTTGGTTTCAATAAATCTCATTATGGAATGTCAATGAATTTAAATAAGCCTTAAAAATAACTTACACTGTTCTTTAATTTTGTTAGAACATAGATCAATCTTGAATTATAAAGTTGATCTGTGTTTCGAAACATTCATTTCTTTACACGTGTGCGTTGTTGATATAGGTTAGTTTTTTTATTTTGATATTTGGAATATTATTCAGGACCGAAGAAGGGATTGCTTAGAATTATACTTGTTTTTTGAAGATATAGTGCATGTTTTGAGAGATTTCTGAATTAACTTATTCGAATATTTAAATATACTAAATATTTCAAATAAATTATATTCTTTGAGAATTCCTCAAGGTGAGTTCATGTTTTTAAAAGGCAATTGGTGTTCTTAAAGGTAAGACCAGAAACAAAATTTTGTCTCCTTTAAATATTTATTTATTAATTTCAATGACTTTCGTATATCTGTTGGTTTATTTATTCCATTTGACATTATATATTGAGTTCTGATTATATACGTCTATTAAATGTGAGCGGTGCTTATTTTAGACATTAATTTAATTCTAAAAGTTTTTTGAATAAACATTTTTTTGAAATTAAAATTGTAGAAGACAAACATATTTTAATTTGTTTTGATATTCAAAATGAATATTTAATTTCGGCAATTTATGTCCTAAATAATATTAAATAAGGTTATTCTGACGTTCACAAATTTTCATTGTTATTATAATTCAATTGTTTGGATATCACAGTAGCATCTTCAGGTAGGTGGTAAGTTACATTTTTGAATATCTGAAGTTATCATAGCGAAACAATTGTTGTATTATATAAAATAAAAATAAAAATGTGTGAAAATTTGAATAACCTTATTTAAACTTATTTAATATGTAGTTTTAAGTGAACACTGATTCAATTAGACAATTTATGTCCTGATATTTGAAGGAAATAAGGTGACTAGGTCCCTTACATCGTAGGATCGCCACTTGTCTACAAGAAATTTCTTATGCACAATATTATCATAGAAGGAAAAAATTCGTTATGTTTCATTGGCGAATAGATAATTAAATCCATTCAATTAAATATTAATATGAAGCTATAACTGTGGACAATTTATGAATGAAGCAATGGTTTATCGGATTAATATCATGGTGTGTCTTGAACGGTAACGGCGGTTTTAAAAGGAAACATATTCTGAAATGAGTAGTTTGGCAACACAAGACTTAGTAGTGCTTAAAATCAACCTGTTGAATGAAGATCATGATACCCTCAGTAGAAAACGTTAATAATTCAGTTTCTTTTGATACGTCTATGGATCAGCCACATCAAGAGTTCTTGTTCAGTAAAATATTCAGATGATTCCAAAATTTTGCAGTCTAACCTAAATAATATTTCGAATTGTATAAAATTGCAATAAGCTTTGGCTAATTGATTTTAGTAAAAAGTAACATCAGAAATAGTTTGTTTGATTATTTCAACAACTAAATAATATTTCGAATTCTTCAGTTGTTGAAATAATCAAACAAATTATTACTGTTGTTGTTACTTTTTACCATAATTAATTAACCAAAGCTTATTGCAATTCTATTCAATTCACATATCTAATTTATATCAACTCAGTAAGTAGGGATAAAATTTAGAAAAATGATCAGAGAGTAGGTTAGTATGATATGAATATATCCAATCGAATTATATAACTGATGGATAACTAATTAGCGATGCAGATCAACATAAATATGGTGCAAAAGTTTCAGAGATATTTTCTATTCCGAATGAAACTAAAAAGGGAGAAACTATCATATATTACAGTTCTGCATATTGAATCTAATTGATTTTGACGCAGGAATATTCATATTTTTTCATTATCAATAATATAATACCTCGTTAAAACTTTTTTGTTATCAGTATTTGAATATAAAGAACGGTCCGCATTTTCTAATTTATTCAACACATATTCGTGAGAGATGAACTATATAGGTCTGGTAGGGTTAGTGTTTTTTTTGACTGAACATTGTGAGTATTTCTTGACTTTTTCAGAAGTTGTTGTCAACTAGCGATATATATCGGTTTCACAGATATTTTTTTAATAGTGATTCATATAGTGGCACCTTAATAAAAATGTCCAGATGGTGAACAAAATTTTAAACCATTCGTAAAAAACATGAATTGTATTATATAATAATATAAAATGAAATAGAAAGGCTTTTTACTTGATAGAAGAAATATAACAAAATTTGAATATCAAAACAAATAAGAATATTTTGTCTTCTATAATTTTAATTTCAAAAAAATTTTAATTCAAAAAAATTTTAGAATTAAATTAATGTCCAAAATAAGCACCGCTCACGTTTAATAGACGTATATAATCAAAACTCAATAAATAATGTCAAATGGAATAAATAAACCAACAGATATACGAAAGTCATTAAAATTAATAAATAAATATTTAAAGGAGACAAAATTTTGTTTCTGGTCTTACCTTTAAGAACACCAATTGCCTTTTAAAAACATGAACTCACCTTGAGGAATTCTCAAAGAATATAATTTATTTGAAATATTTAGTATATTTAAATATTCGAATAAGTTAATTCAGAAATCTCTCAAAACATGCACTATATCTTCAAAAAATAAATATAATTCTAAATAATCCCTTCTTCGGTCCTAGATAATATTCCAAATATCAAAATCAAAAAACTAACCTATATCAACAACGCACACGTGCAAAGAAATTAAAGTTTTTGTTTGATTTCCATATTTGGAATATTATCTAGGACCGAAGAAGGGATTATTTAGAATTATATTTGTTTTTTGAAGATATAGTGCATGTTTTGAGAGATTTTTTAATTAACTTATTCGAATATTTAAATATATTAAATATTTCAAATAAATTATATTCTTTGAGAAATCCTTAAGGTGTGTTCATGTTTTTAAAAGGCAATTATCAAATGCTTTAAGATAAAATAACTATGCTATGCAAATTCATAATTCTGAAGCAGTGAAGGAATGCGGGTGTTGTAAGGGAGCATCTACCTTTTAATTTGGGAGTGAAAATATGGAGACCCATATTTCGAGATTCGAGATTAAACCCAGGTCTTTTAAGTGGTAATAAACAGTTAAATTCGATAAATTTAACCTCTCACTGATTTCACGAATTGTTGTTCGCCGTTTTGTATCAACTAATGTCTTTATCATGTCTTTATCAGTTTCAACTGGCCTTTCGGAACGTGGTGCAACTTCGAACTTTGGAAAACCAGTTCTTATACTGGCGTACTGTCAACACATCTTTCCCCTTCACATCGGTTAATTTCTTTCCGGCTTGAACAGCTTTTTTGCCTTTTTTATAGTAAAAAAGTAAAATATGGCGAAAATGCTGCTTAATGCTCTCCATATTTAAAGGGACACCAACCAAAAACTACTACGTAGAATTAATTGAACTTTTCCATAAATGAGCTTTCATCTGTCGGGACAAAACGAAATTACTTGCCAAACAACGTTATAATTATATCTAAGTGGAAGAGATATATAATTTACAGAAAATAATGCTTTGGAACTTTTCACTTCTTAAAGGATTAAAACACAAATGGTAGTAAAGTCAAAGATTTTATGCTAAACAGCAAATAGCAAATTGATGAAAATTGTAAAATTTATTAATCGATTCATTTGTAGTTAATTTAATTTATTTTCGACTTTTTGTGAAGAAATACAAAATATTTTTCATGTTCTCATAACGAAATCGCAGAGTCAATGCTATTCTGACGTTAATATGCATAGTTAATTCGTAATACAATAACAACCAAGTAGTAAATTTTTGTTTCGTAGTCCTTAAAATTTCAATACATAAATGACTAAAATGCCGTCTTTTAGGAATGCTGAGTATGCCGACATGATGTTCAAACAAATCGGTTAGTTTCTTTCTGGCTTCAACAGCATTTAAATATGTCGAAAGTGCTGCTTATAACACTCCATAAATAAAGGGCACCAACTTAAAAATACTACGTAGAATTAATTGATCTTTTACACACACAAGTCTTGCTATATCAGCTCTCAAAACATATACTGATTATGCGGCTTCAGTATGAAGTTGGGTTCGAAAAAAATACCATTAAATCCTCTGTCGGGAAATAACGAAATTACTTTCCTAACCACCTTATAGTAAGATTATTTTCGTGATTCAATAAAATCCATCTACTGGTTCCAGAAGTTTGTCTATTAGAAATTTCATTCTTTCAGAATCTCGAAGAATCCACTCAGTTGCTGTTTATAAGGAATACAAAAAAGATGCTGTAAAGATCATTCTTCACTTACTACTTGGTAATAATTGGTTTCCCTGAAAAAACGACAGCTCCTAATGTTTTTGTACTTGGTCGAATTGTCCATCTAGCGAACTGAATATTTGACTTCAAATCTGGGAGACAATTTCATATTCGATTTTTTTTGTAATAAAAAAATTCCGAGCAAGTTAGACGTTCGCCGTGACAATTGATCATAGGTTTTAATGAATCGGCGTACCAAAACTACTCAAGTTAGTGTTTGTTACAATTTTTTGAAGTTAATTTTTGACTAAAAATATTTGAATATAGATTTTTTCTGACCATCGGTTAGGAACAAGAAACTATGGCAGAAAGTTATCACTAAAGTGAAAAGCAATCATTGGAATGATGTTTCATTTGAAAAAAAAAACAAAGATGCCATTATTTTCATTATCAGAAAATAACTTTCTTACAACAATTTGATAGAATATATAAGAAAAAAATGTTAACTTCCGCTATTTTATTGACTTACACGACAATTGTTTCGTCATACCATGACTTCATCAGGTGAGTATTAAAACTGAGGTATACAATGGAAAACATGACATTAAATTCACAGCTCTGGTACACAAAATAGAGGGGTGGAAAGAGATGGTTTACAACCAATGAAAAATATTAAGTAGTGGGAATTTGTTTAAGTCTGTTGGATCTCAATAAAATTTGTCTTTCATTATATTATTTATTATTATTATAATTTTATTATCTCTAAATTTTGTAACAGATTTAGTTTCTGACTTTTTTTTCGATATGTAATATTTCATAGTTCCTATTAAAATTATGACCAGTCTCTAACAAATGGTTGGAATAAGTTGAATTTGGTTTATTATTAATATAACATTTTTCATGTTCTCGTACCCTTGTTTGGAATGAATGTCTTTCCCACATATATACATGGGCAATCACTACATGCGAACTTGAAAACTCATGATTTTTTGTTTTCAGGAATGACGTCTTTATTATTTTTTATTGAGCTGCCTAAAGAATTAATGGTTTTAAAAGAGATGTTATAATTTTTTTCCTTTAAATATCTAGCAATCTTTTCAGATTTTTGGCCTATGTAAGTTAATGAAATAAATTTTGTTTCGTTTGAATTTTGAAATTTTGGATATGCAAGTGATATTGCTTTCTTGTAAAGCAAGTATATATAAGTCAAGTAAATTATCTATAATTGACGGTTTAAAATCATTATTGAAAGCTATTTGTTTAATGTTTTGATATTCTTTGTCAAATTTTTTTTTGTCATGGGTATGTTAACCAAACAAAAAATATGAAACCATTAAACAAAAAGCTTTCAAATAATGATTTTTTATCCATTAATTATAGATAATTTACTTGATAAAATAAATTACAAGAAAGCAATATCACTTGTATATACAAAATTTCAAAATTCAAACGAACAAAATTTAATTAATTAACTTACATAGGCCAAAAATCTGAAAATATTGCTAGATATTTACAGAAAAAAAAATTATAACATCTCTTTTAAAGCCATTAATTATTTAGGCCGATTAATTAAAAATAATAAAGACATCCTTCCTAAAAAGAAAAAATCATGACAAGTTAACATGTAGTGATTGCCCATGTGTATATGTGGGACAGACAGGCCGTTCATTCCAAACAAGGATACGAGAACATGAAAAATATTATATTAATAATAAACCAAAATAAGCTTATGCCAACCATTTGTTAGAGACTGGTCATAATTTTAATAGGAACTATGAAATATTACATATCGAAAACAAAAGTTAGAAACTAAATCTGTTAGAAATCAATAGATATAATAAAAGACAAATTTTATTGAATAATCAAATACATTTAAACAGATCCCTCTACTTGAGTTATTGATTGTAAACCATCTCTTTCCACCTCTCTATTTTTTGTACTAGAGCTGTGTATTTAAGGTCATGTTTTGCATTGTACATTCTGTCAAGAAAGTACCGGGAATTATCGATTTAAATCTGGCGGGGCAATGAGGCAGGTAAATTTTTTTTTCCTAGGTTGGTACCACTGTCCTTAATTACTATGCCAAGCTTGAGCGGGATCTGTCAACTAGTGTATTTGCAACAGCTTATTAAGTCAGTCGATGTCAGAGTGCGTGCCGATTTTTACTATGGGTGATTACGTTGAGCAAAGATTTTGTTTAAAGTTTTGTGTTGTGTTGTGAATTTTCGTGTGCCGATGCATTGAAAATGTTGCAAAAGGCCTTTGGTGATAATGCTCTATCGAAAACTCGTGCATATCAGTGGTACAGAGCCTTCAAGGACGGTCGTGAAGTGGTCGCTCATCGACGGCTTCGATCGAAGATAACGTCGATAAAATTAAGGAAAGGGTGCTGGAAAACCGTCGTACCAGCTTGAGAGAGATAGCACATGATCTTAAGATATCCCACGAGTCCGCACGTACGATTTTGATTGATATTTTGGGCATGCGAAAGGTGGCCGCACGACTCGTACCGAAAGACCTGAATTTTCTTCAAAAACGTCATCGCGAACAGGTTGCTTCAGACATGCTGGATCGCTGTAATTCCGATTCTACATTCATGGAACGCATTATAACTGGTGATGAGACCTGGGTCTACGAGTACGATATGCAAACAAGCCAGCAATCATCGGAATGGGTGGCAAAAAATGAGCCGAAACCGAAAAAACCACGCCAAAGCCGCTCGAAAATGAAGGTGATGCTCATTGTTTTCTTCGATATCCGTGGCGTGGTGCACTACGAATTCGTTCCAGAGGGTCAGACGGTAAACAAGGAGTAATACCTAGGCGTTATGAAACGTTTGCGTGAGCGTATCCGTAAGAAGCGGCCAAATTTGTGGGCGAACAACTCATGGATTTTGCATGACGATAACGCGCCTTCTCACCGAGCTACGATTGTGACTGACTTTCCCGCCAAAAACTCAACAAACGTGCTTCAGCAACCACCGTATTCGCCGGATTTGGCTGGATTTGGCTGCCTGCGACTTTTTCCTCTTCCCAAAACTAAAATTGCCCCTTCGTGGCACCCGTTTTGAGTCGATTGAAGCCATAAAACAAAATTCGGCGCGAGAGCTAAAGTCCATCCCGGAAAGCGCCTATAAAAAATGTTTCGATAATTGGAAGTGCCGTTGGCATAGATGTATTGGAGCCTATTTTGAAGGCGACCCAATAAATTTTGACGATTAAATGTAAAAATGTTGTTTTAATTGAAAATTCCCGGTACTTTCTTGACGCGCCTTCTCACCGAGCTACGATTGTGACCGACTTTCCCGCCAAAAACTCAACAAACGTGCTTCAGCAACCACCGTATTCGCCGGATTTGGCTTCCTGCGACTTTTTCCTCTTCCCAAAACTAAAATTGCCCCTTCGTGGCACCCGTTTTGAGTCGATTGAAGCCATAAAACAAAATTCGGCGCGAGAGTTAAGTCCATCCCGGAAAGCGCCTATAAAAAATGTTTCGATAATTGGAAGTGCCGTTGGCATAGATGTATTGGAGCAAATGGGGCCTATTTTGAAGGCGACCCAATAAATTTTGACGATTAAATGTAAAAATGTTGTTTTCATTGAAAATTCCCGGTACTTTCTTGACAGAGTAGTATACCTCAGTTTTAATACTCACCTGATGAAGTCATGGTATGACGAAACAATTGTCGTGTAAATCAATAAAATAGCGGAAGTTAACAATTGTTTTTCTTATATTGAAGATGAATTTCCGTCAAGTAAAGACCGAGACGATCAAAAATTTTATAGAAGAATTAATATGATATCACTAAGTTTCATAAATTCTGATGGTAAAATATTTTGGATCCACTTCGCAAGCATTGAGTAATAATTGCATTATATTTACACTCAAAGATTTTTCTTCAAGTTCTTCTTGAAGTTTCCAGTCATGTTTTAATAGTAATTCATCTTATTTGTAGCTGTATGCTCAGCATCAATTGTAGATGTAGTGAAGAAGATACATGAAGGTGTTGACGACGTTGTGGAGGGTAAAATAAAGGGTGCAACAGAAGTTGTCGGTAAACCTGCTGATATAGAGGATGTGAACTTCTATCTAGTTACTTCTGAAGATGAAGCTGACGTAAATAATACTGTTGATCCATATAGTCCTAAAAGTGTTGCTCAAACTGATGGCAATATATTTTTTTTGATTCACGGTTGGTCGCAAAGTAGATCGTCTTGTCCTTGGTATAAACCACTGACAGGAGTGCTCTTGAAGAAGTATCCAGATGCACACATCGTTCAGGTGGATTGGGGAAAATCAGCAATGGACGTTTATGCCTTTTCTGCTTTTAGTACTGAGAGCGTCGGTAAGTGCTATTAGTAAGTAAATCATTTCTTGAGTTTAATTTATCCTATTTAAAATCGATTCATAAATTTCATGCAGGATCACGCTGGTTCAGTGCTGGATATCGACGTCATCTACGAGACCTTAGTCTGTAGATTCGAGTTCTGTTTGTGCATTTTTCTAAATTATCATAGGTTGGCGAAAAAATCCATTAATTCTGCATGAATTTCAAGACTTTCTTAAGCATGTTTCGGATTGTCCGATTTGGGTCAAATATGCACTGTCGTGTTCTATAATTTGTTGTCATTTTAAGGGCAGCTTCATAATGCCACTCTCATAGAAGTCTTGGTCCTTATTGGTGAAAAACTTTAGTAATCGATTTCACAATCTTCTCTTGATACCAATTTCTTAGCACTCAGTAAGTTTTGCTTGGTGCCAATATCGCAACTAAAAAGCCTAGAAGTGAATGTATTTTCTATGATATTTACATTTGTAATTAAAGTTAGTGAATCTGAGAAGTGAACTCAGTGAACCCAAGTAAACAACAGTGAAAAAGTTCATCGATCTACTCTTCTACGAGCAAAAATATGTTTTCACTAAAACTGCAAATGAAAACTTAACTTTTAGTTTTGGTAAAACAACCCAAAATTGTACAATATAATATATAAACTTCAAATAAACAAGTTCTAGCCTATTATTATATCTCATATTCTCTTTGAAATATGCTCATCATATAATTTGCAAACTAACTGATTGACGTTCAATCATTTACCAACTAAGAAAAGAGTATCAACATACCAGGGAATTATTTCACTATATATAGAGCGATTATCTTTTGCAGGTCAAATCGTCACAATTGTAATTCAAAAGTTAGTTAAGGAAAATAATGTCTCCCTACAAAAAATAGTGATGATAGGGCATTCCTTGGGAGGTCAAATATCAGGATGGGCAGGAAAAGATTATCTCAAACGTAACAACGAGTCTTTGCCTAGAATAATCGCTCTTGATCCGGCAGGTCCAATCTTTGATATACGTCCAGATTCTAGGAGACTGAACAAGCACGATGCCGATGTTGTGATGGTCATTCATACCGATAGGAGAAAACTTGGTTTTCCCACAAATTGCGGAAGTATAGACTTCTTCCCCAACGATGGTGTCAACCAGCCTGACTGTCTGAAATTAAATTTAACAGATTTGTCCCTTTCTAGTTTGAGTGATGCTGGTAAGTTAACAATAATCTGTACTATCACAGAATGTATTAGGAGAATATTTGTTTATTTCGTATACAGGTCTGGAAAATCACGAACATTGGAAAAATCGAAAGATAATCGCGTTATGATAATGAATAATCATCCAGTGTATATCTCGAAAATTATGCTCTTTTCTCCCACATAGATGTGGGAAGTGGGGGGTTGGACACCTCAACACCTCATTTAGTTTCTCGTGATCCTAATCTATTTCAATCATAGAAAAACAAGGCTATATACTAATTATTTGATATTCTATGATTTTAGTTGCTGAATAGAACTCGTGCTGGAACGCAGTCCATAACGCTTGAAAATCAAATACAATAAGATACGACATTCCTATTTCATTGCATATTGCATGTGAGGAATTTATTTGCGACAATGAATGCCTTAGATATTTTCATATCTGAAAATCAGTACTTGAGTTAATTTTTTTGCCATAACAGCTTTGGAAATAAAATATTATAAATTCTGAAAAAAATTAAGGGAAAATCAGGTCGGATTCTAAAAAAATACAACGCGAGTCGAAGGCTTACAAATTTAAATTAAGTATTCAAATAGTCCACCTGTTGCGCCAAACAACAAACAAATCTATTTTTATTATTTTATCATTTATTTTTCTTTATTATTTATTATTATCCTGATACTCCTAGATATTCTGTGAAAAGCTACACTCATTATATTAACAGAGATAATCTCATATCTCTATTAGGCATAGTGGGTATTTTGATACAGAGTTGGATTATTTTAAACCCTAATTCAACAAGATTTGTGCCTCTATCGATCGCATGTCCATAAATCGAGTTTTTTAGATGTCTCCAAATAAAAAATAGAAAAAAAAACAATTGTTGAACAATAAAGAAAGAAACCCTAACTTTTCCGAATCGGAGATTTGTCAAATTTATTGTGAGTATTGTGATGGTACATATTATATAGGATAGACCGGCTGATGTTTACAGCATAGAATCAAAGAACATAAGATGTTAATTTTGAAAAACCATAAATCTACCGGTTTTGAAGAACATTGTATGGATAACAATAATTTTCTTGATGAGTAAGATGTCACTTTACTATATAATGTTAATAAGGGAAAATCGATGGACTATTTGGAGATTCTTTCAATCAAAAAAGCCGTTGAGGAAAAAGTGAATTCAACAAATTCCCAAATACTATTCGGCAACACCCCGATATTGGATGCTGTTATTTCCGTGGGACATAAAAATACTGGAACTCCGAAGTGCAATAAATAGAACCCTTTTCAATTTTTGAAGCTTCCAGTTATTTCCATGTGCTATAAAAATACACAGATGCCCAAAGTGTAATAAATGGAACCTTTTTCAATTGTTAAGTTTCTAGTTATTTCCATGCGTTACAAGAAACACAGATGTACGAAGTGTATTTAATACAAAATTTTTCAATTTTAAGTTT
The DNA here is from genome assembly GCA_034642435.1 of Megalocaria dilatata. NCBI lineage: Eukaryota > Metazoa > Arthropoda > Insecta > Coleoptera > Coccinellidae > Megalocaria > Megalocaria dilatata. The sequence continues at coordinate 39,354,907 of CM067856.1, read as the reverse complement.
AGTTAAGATGAAGATGTTCGAAAGAACGAAACACGTGTCAGGATTCTGAATAAATTGTGAAATATAAAAACTGTGTGAATTATTTTAAATAAAATTGTTATAATATTTGCCAACCGCATACGCGATTCATTATTATATGAAGTACTACTCTGTCAAGAAAGTACCGGGAATTTTCAATTAAAACAACATTTTTACATTTAATCGTCAAAATTTATTGGGTCGCCTTCAAAATAGGCTCCATTCGCTTCAATACATCTATGCCAACGGCGCTTCCAATTATCGAAACATTTTTTGTAGGCGCTTTCCGGGATGGACTTTAGCTCTCGCGCCGAATTTTGTTTTATGGCTTCAATCGACTCAAAACGGGTGCCACGAAGGGGCAATTTTAGTTTTGGGAAGAGGAAAAAGTCGTAGCTCGGTGAGAAGGCGCGTTATCGTCATGCAAAATCCATGAGTTGTTCGCCCACAAATTTGGCCGCTTCTTACGGATACGCTCACGCAAACGTTTCATAACGCCTAGGTAATTCTCCTTGTTTACCGTCTGACCCTCTGGAACGAATTCGTAGTGCACCACGCCATGTGATCATGTGCTATCTCTCTCAAGGTGGTACGACGGTTTTCCAGCACCCTTTCCTTAATTTTATCGACGTTAACTTCGATCGAAGCCGTCGATGGGCGACCGCTTCACGACCGTCCTTGAAGGCTCTGTACCACTGATATGCACGAGTTTTCGATAGAGCATTATCACCAAAGGCCTTTTGCAACATTTTCAATGCATCGGCACACGAAAATTCATTTGCAATACAAAACTTTAAACAAATTCTTTGCTCAACGTAATCACCCATAGTAAAAATCGGCACGCACTCTGACATCGACTGACTTAATCAGCTGTTGCAAACACACTAGTTGACAGATCCCGCTCAAGCTTGGCATTAAAGACAGTGGTACCAACCTAGGAAAAAAAAATTTTACCTGCCTCATTGCCCCGCCAGATTTAAATCGATAATTCCCGATACTTTCTTGACAGAATGTATAACGCTGCTTTCCAGCTTAGTCTTTTCAATCTATTGAAAAACATGGTAGTATGCTTCGAAGGCCTTAATAAAAAGAAATGAGTTACAATGAAAAGATCTATAAAAGCCATAATATTTGAATCATGAAAAAAGTTAGTCATGAAATTGTAAATGCGGTTATAGTTTTGGGATATAACGTTAAGGATAAATACTACTCAGCTTGAAGTCTAAACAAAACAAAATGCGATAACCAATAAAATAAATACAAAATGCAACTTTCATTCTCTCTTTAAAATTTTCAAGAAATCTTTATTTATAAATTGATACGCTTAAATTGCAACCCTTTGAATCCATCTGGAGAAAAATTTTTCTACAGTTATGAATTCCTGTACACAGTGTTGTGAATTTATGTTTAATAGTTTTGGAGAAAGCGTCAGGACAGCTGATTTTCCTTTTGTTTTTGAAATGTGTTCATTTCTAAAGAAAAAAAATTCAGGGCTGCAGCTAAATTATTTCTATTATATCGGGTGATTTTTTTTTGAATGATAGAATTTTAAATTGAAACAAAACACATTTAAATTAATATTGAAGCCAAATTTTTTTTTATTTTAAAGTTAATTTTATGACATTTATGTTTTGAAAATAATTTCCGGTATATGTCCACCACAATTAGCTCTGAGGAACCACATTCGACCAGACCAATTTTGGACCACTTTTTCGAGTAATTCAGGCCTTATTTCATCAATAACAAGGGTTATGTTGGCTTCCAAAGCGTCTATTGTTTCTGATTTATCAGCATAAATCAATAACTTGACATAACCCCAAAGAAAATAATCCAGTGGAGTTCTGTCGCATGATCTTGGAGGCCAATTAATAGGACCATTTCTCGAAATAATGTTATCGCCAAATTTTTCCTCCAATAAATCAATATTTGCGGTAGCAGCATGAGATGTAGCACCATCTTGTTGGAACCAAAACACTTCTGGGTCGATACCATTCAAATTTTGAAACAAATAATCATTGATCATCGATCTGAAAGGAGCACCATTCGCTGTAACATTAGCTCCAGCATCGTTTTTAAAGAAATACGGACCGATGATACCTCCAGCGTGTAAACCATACCATGCAGTGCATTTTTCAGGATGCAATGGAACCTGTTCAACTTCTTGAGGATTGTTTTCACTCCATATACAGCAATTTTGCTTGTTTAAATAACCGTTCAATCAGAAAAGAGTTTCATCACTAAACACAATTTTACGATAAAAAAGTGGATCAACTTCAAGTTGTTCTAGGGCCCAATCAAACGACGCTTATTATGGTCAAGTGGCTTCAGTTTTGAACCAGTTGGATCCTGTTTGGGTGTAGACCGAGATTCTTACGCAAAATTTGCCATGTGGTGGATGCACAGAGTCCAACTTGTTGTGAACGTCAACCAATAGACAAATCTGGATCATCATTCACATTATGACTTACAGCAGCGATATTTTCTTCTGTACGGACAGTTCTTTATCTTGTTCTTTTGCATCGAGTAGAAAAAATGTTGTCCGAAAACTATGGATAGTTCGACGAATAAGCTGCTCTGATGGACGATTATGTAAACCATAAACTTCACGAAGTGCTCTATAGGTGTGGCGAATAAAACACTGATTTTGAAATGAATTTCAACAATTTGTAAACGTTGTTGCGGCGTGAGTCTTTCCATGATAATTTGTCGATGATTACTGAATAGAAATGTCAAAACAACATGGCTTCTTCCTTCTGTCAAATCACAGTTATCCTTATCGAAAGTTCTATCACTCTACAAAAAACACCCGATATTAATTTCATTTCAATTAAGATATTACTGCTTTTCAAAAAATTATTTGAGAAAATAATGAAACAAAATATGGTTTTTCCACAGTGTGTATTCATATACATATCATTAATCTATATGTGAAGATGATCTTTTCGAAAACAATATTCTTTTATTTTTCATTTCTGAGATTGATTCGATAATAATAATTTTGCAGAGGCTTCTGAATTTCATTTGTTATCATTAATTTCAACAGTGGAACCATTAATTCCCATAATAATATAAATTTGGTAGTAAAACAGTTATTTGAGGGGAATTTGTATTTAAAGTCAATGGTTTTCTGAAATAGTTGTGTTTTTGATCTTTGTTTTTTTTTTGTTGATATTTTTCCTTCATAGATGCTATATGTACATAAAAGGAGTTTAACAAAGACGGAGAACATTAAATTCAATTCAAATAGGGGGAAAATTCTCAATATCCATGAAATTGGCTTATTTGACGCACATCTTTCCAGCATTAATGCTTGAATATTATTTTGGTGCAGCTAGTGCTTGCTAAAGGCTAATCTAGTGGGTAGGTATGAGAGTTTAAATACTCCCGAAGAATATAATACAGTGACGTCAAATCGTAAGAACGAGAAGTCAACAGGTTTATTTCGTGAAATAAATAATTCAGTTATCTACGATAGTTCTATAATCAACTCAGTATAGTTTCAAGAATTTAAGGCAGTAAACTAAAGGAAGTAAACTAATGGCGGTACAGGTTGTCGACTTTTTTCTTTTGTTTCTATGTTCAGAGTAGTAGGATCATCACTTATTACGAAAATCATCATCATTGGCTTCACAACTCCTCGTAACCCTATTAAAGCCTTCCAACTCTCCCGGTCTTGTGCTACAATCTCCTACAGTCATACATTTAACTAACTAAGATTGTCAGTTTCTTGATTGTGTCGGTCTTTACTACTCATTCGTTAAGAATAAATCGAAATTCGATTTTGTAATAGTTGTTACTTACCAAACTCACATGAAGAAGTCAAAAGGTAATTGACGAAACAATTGCTGTGTAAACAATATTTATTGCTTACACAACAATTGTTTCGTCCAGTTCCTGGTTATATCTTTTTCTCCACTCGTTCATATGGAAAAAACTAGTAATGATAATTTTTGATTGAGTAATATTAAGTTCATATATTACTCAAATTCTTTTCAGTATCGTGCAGTCATGGAAGATCCCATCAACTTTTCATTGAGGCCGTAAAGCAACCGGATGGTTTCATTGCCACAGAATGTAATAACTATGAAGAGTACAAAGAACACAAATGTGATGACAACCAAAAAGTTTCTATGGGTGATTGGCAAACTACTGAAACTGGGTCCTACTATCTGGAAACCACTGGGGAGCCACCTTTCATTAAGAATCAAAATATTACCGACATATCAGAAATACCAAAAACTGATTGAAAAAATTGAGGAAAACATTTATATAAACCTGAATTTTTCATGACCTTATTTTTTTGGTAAATCTTAATTCTAAGATCTGAAAAAGAATTTCATGACTTAAATTCGGAGATTGTTGGCTTTTCCGGAAGCTATTTATCTTATTCTGTTAATCTGTTTTTAGGTGAGGGTGAATGATATTACCAAAGAAAAAGTACAATAATAGTCAAAAGAAGTTATCTCCATCTGGAGAAATTGATAATTTAAATTCATCATGTTATTCAAATGGCAAATTTTGAGGTTTTCAGTTTAAACTGACCAACTTTTTGGAATGAACAACTTAATATTGTTTTTGTTTTGTTTATTTATCGAAAATATTCCATTGAAATTTTGTCCGAATAAAGTATTTATACCAATTGAGTAGTCCCTTATAAAAATATAATATTGTGCCATTTATGTAGTTAGCGAATGTAAGGGTTTAAGGTGTCATTATGAAACATTGCAAAACCTCCCAACGTGAATATCTCGATGAACTCCAATTAATGAACTGATATGAAATATTTGCTACTGAAAAAAAAATCAACAATATTTTGGCAGGTCCTACAATAGAGGTATAAGACATAGTTTTTGCTGGAATAACTTCTAGATGTATTCCAAGAATGATATCGAGAAAATAAACTGTCATGGAAATTAGTCTTTGCCTGATACTAGTTCCCAACTATTTTGTTCAGCAATGTATAAGTTGGGAGTACATTGTTGAATTAAATGCAGAACAAAATATTATTAAATTACATTCTGCCAACGATATCACTAATAAGTATCGGGTGTTTTTTTAGAGTGATAGAAGTTTCGATAGGGATAACTGTGATTTGACAGAAGGTAGAAGCCATGTTGTTTTGACATTTCTGTCCAGTAAGCATTGACAGATTTTCATGGAAAGACTCACTCCGCAACAACGTTTACAAATTGTTGAAATTTATTTTCAAAATCAGTGTTATATTCGCCAAACTTAAAGAGCACTTCGTGAAATTTATGGTTTACATAATCGACCATCAGAGCAGCTTATTCGTCAAACTATCGGACAACATTTTCTCTACTCGATGCAACGACAACAACTAGATAAAGAACTGTACGTACAGGAGAAAATATCGCTGCTGTAAGTCATAGTAATCACTTGTCAATAGACAAATCATTCAGATTTGTCTATTCGTTGACGTTCACAACAAGTTGGTCTCTGTGCATCCACCACATGGAAAATTTTGCGTAAAAATCTCGGTCTACACCCATACAGTATCCAACTGGTTCAAGAACTAAAGCCACTTGACCATAATAAGCCTCGTTTGTTTGCTGATTGAGCCCTAGAACAGCTTGAAGTTGATCCACTTTTTTGTCGTAAAATTGTGTGTAGTGACGAAGCTTATTTCTGCTCTAACGGCTATGTAAACAAGCAAAATTGCCGTATATGAAGTGAAAACAATCCTCAAGAAGTTCCATTGCATCCTGAAAAACACACTGTATGGTGTGCTTTACACGCTGCATGCATCATCAGTCCATTTTTCTTCAAAAACGATGCTGGACCTAATGTTACAGTGAATGGTGCTCATTACAGATCGTTGATCAATGATTATTTGTTTCAAAATTTGAATGGTATCGACCCAGAAGTGTTTTGGTTCCAACAAGATGGTGCTACACCTCATGCTGCTACCGTAACAATTGATTTATTGAAAGGAAGATTTGGCGATAACAATATTTCGAGAAATGGTCCAATGAATTGGCCTCCAAGATCATGCGACATAACCCCACTTAATAAACCAGAAACAATAGACGCTCTGGAAGCCAACATAACTAGTTGTATTGATGAAATAAGGCATGTATCACTCGAAAAAGTGGTCCAAAATTTGTCTGGTGGAATGCGGTTCCTCAGAGCTTGTCGTGGTGGACATTTTTCGGAAATTATTTTCAAAACATAAATATCATAAAATTATCTTTCAAATAAAAAAAAAATTGGCTTCAATCCTAATTTAAATGTGTTTCATTTCAATTTAAAGTTCTATCACTCTAAAAAAACACCCGATACATTGAACCATCTCATACACATATATTTTGTGTTTCTTTCCGTAACTGCCTCGGAAGGTGGTATGGAACAGTACGTCTTGTGTTGTTTTTTTTCAACAGATCATTAAAATATTAGGGATGTTTTCTCACAAGTAGCAGACATTCCAAAGCATATAGCCCCGAAAGTGTGAACACGGAATTATTTCTGAAATGAGCTCTATGATTCTTTATATTTCAATCATAGTCGTATTAGGATAATGAGCCAATATTTATATTTTTTTTTTGATTCTCTATTGGTTTACTGCCGCATATATGGGTTGATAATTCTACTAGTCTATAAAAAGGAATAGTGTTTCTCAGGATAAAAGACGCTCCGACTCGAGGTAAAGACCATAAATCTGTCAATGCTTTCCGTCAAATAGTCCTGACGCCCGAGTACCGGTCAGCTGTATCCCCTACTCGAATTACACCACCATCGAGGCGCTGTACTCATAATTCTTCACTGTATTTGGATAAATAATGTCACATTTTTATTTGAATAACTAAATTTGTTTATCTTCCAGTTGAACCTTCTTTCATTCCACTGAACAGACCCCCATAGGGGAAAGATTCTTCATTATCTTAATTACTTGAAATAATAAATTGGCTACCATATTCACTTAGTCTGAAATGTCTAAGCGATTAAATCGATTCCTACAGCTTCCACAAACTTTACAACAATGGACAAATAAGTTACAAGCGATTTGCATAAAATTTAAGTGGAAACAATCTAACACTAATGGAAAGGAGAAATCCATTAAATTTTAAGTATACTATCAAAAAATGATGGAGCTGAAAAAATCATTTGCGATTTTTATTTCGCCGATAGAAATAATGAAAGTGGGAAGCGAAGTATCAGTTTTACTGTTCCTAATTTATCGAGCAAGTAAGTTATCGATTTGAAACATTAATACGTTTAGAATATATTTCATTCCATTTTTTGAGTGCTATTGTTTGATCCATATAATTATACTCGGTGACAATAGGATTGGTAACATCAAAAGGAATAATTTCTTGAAATTTTAGCAACATAATTACTATGTTTAAAACAGGCTGAAGTAACAACGTCAAAGTTTTATCTTTGATCATTTCTTAATATTTTGAATATAGAATAGTTCTATTAAACCGAAACAAAATTTAATTCAAACAATTCGTTACTAATTTTTAAGGATCAAATCCAACCAAAATGTCTTAGAAACATTCTTTCTTCTTAGGAAAAAACTTTTGAACGGATCAGTTCAAATGTAGAACATGATTAAGCCATATTGTGACGACGCAATTGTTGTCCATCAATAAAAAGTTCGTGGAAATTGAGTTTTATTTACTAATCGTTGAAAGCTCGTTCTTGAGTTTCTGCTCACTGCTCTGGCTATTTACTCACCTTACAATCTTTTTCATGCAATGTGTAGTAGTTGTTCCATGTTTCATCTGTTGTCACATATCATGCAGGAAATCCTTTTTATCTCACTCGAACAACCCCAAGTGGATCCTTTCAAGAAGATACCTAGAATTAATCATTGAATATGTCCGTTTAAAAGTACTTTCAAAATTTATTTTGTGGTTAAGTTGGTATATTATTATTATTACCTATAGTGAGCGGGCGTCTGTCCACCCTACCACTGCGTCCGCTGGGACTATTGTGGTTCATCCCTAATTTATATTTCCCTGATGAGATCCAGTTTTTGGATAAAACCGATAATTTTTTCAGATCGCAGTGGGCTATCATAGCCTAACCTCTAATCTGATGTGACTCAATACTGGGCACTCTCAGACAATGTGCATGGCTGTTTCAGTATTTTCAAGGCATTCATCGTCTTCAGCCAGACCGATTTTGTGCAAATGCGCTTTTAGCGTGTAGTAACCGGTTATAATTCCAACAAGTATTCTGACTTTGGCTTTATCCAGATCAAGCGCTAGGTCTGCTATATTTTGGTTCGAAGCCGTTCCAAGAAACGTCTTCGAATGTTTCAGGCCAGGATAGCTCAGCCAGAAAGACTCTAGTCTTGAGTTCATTTTGCCTGTTATCGTCCACCTAGCCACGTCATGCGATATTCCCAGGAATGGTTCCGGCGGACCTATTAGAGGCAGCGTGGTTTCAGCAAATGCCAGTCGATCTGGCCTCTGCGTTACCCAAATAGTTTGAATGGCTCGCTATCCAAACAAGAGTGATTCTCTTATGCCTACCGGGCCTGTTTAGAGCCGTGCGGCAACTCCAGACTGCTTTCGATGTACAACAGCTGGATTTTAGAGCTTTTTGTACTGACTGACTATCGCAAAATATTTTGATTTTGCCGTGGTGGATTTGTCGTTTTATCAGCAGATCCGCCGCGGTATCAGTGGCAAATAGTTCTGCCTAGAGTATCGTTGCGTATCGAGCACGACTCAATGAGATGCTGATTCTTTCGGTTTGCTCCCATAGACTTCTGCTCCTGTTCCGTTTGTCGTTTGCAAGCCGTCTGTAAATAAGCCAAGGTCGGTCCTCAATAGAACCTAACAATGCTGAGTCCATTCGTCCCTGCTGGGGAAGATCACATTGAAATGCCGTTCTTGCTCGTGACTTCTGATATTAGATTCGAGGACATCGATTGGGTGTTGTTCGTTGAAAGCTCATCCAGCAGTCCTGAGCCTCCTACCACTATTGTCTCTGGCCTGTCGATCATCAGTTGATTTAGTTTTTATATGGTCCGTTCTACCTCCCTTTACACGAGCAGGCGCGGGGTTGGTAGATTTAGTAGCAGTTGCATGGCTACCGTGGGTGTCGTGCAAAATGCATCTGTAATTGCAAGGCAAGCCAGTCTCTGTAGTCAAATGAGCTTATGTTGGTCAATCGTTTGTTAGACCTTCTTCCACCATGCTACAGCACCATACGTTATCTGTGGTCTAATTTCCATAGTGCATAGCCAATACTTGGGCTTTAAACTCCAGATTTTACCGCAGATTCGCCTGCAGGTCCGGAAACCCATTCTGACTTATTGGCACACAAGTTAGTATTATATAACTAAGCTTTACTCACGCAGAGTTCGAGCGCGATCTGTTATTCAGTTTGCTTACTTTGCTTTGTTTTTTCAGTACATCTCAATTTGATTTCGCGATATTCATAATTGATAAAAATTTCGGGCAGAAAAAGTTCAGTTGAATTTTGCATTGCAAATCATATTTCGTATGTGGAAGTGCTGAAAATATCACACAAGGTTTAGGGTAAACCGAATTCAACGGAATTGAACATCGCCAAAATGAAATAAATGGTGACAAAATCATCCTTTGAGTCTGAGAGACCGCCGTTGAAAGTAATGTGTCTCGCGAATCAATTTGCACCATTTCAAACTATTGTTTGGGCATGAAATGAATTTGCGATCGACTAGTACCGAAAGACCTGAGCCGCACATCACTATGAAGGACTTTTCGGCCGAAAACTGAATGAATCGTACAAAATAACTACCATATTTTCCTGAGACGCCACCAGCCGAATTTTTTCCTTTTCTGAAAATCAAATTCGAAGTTACCTCACCATTCGATAGTAAACATAAAATAAAATACTCGGTAACTGCTGAAGTCGATTCCTGAAGTACGTTTGAAAAATGTTGAGAGGCACTGACGTCAATTAAAAATCTTTAACGTGCTTGTTCATATCTCATTATTTTACATTTGAATGTTTAATTTAAACCCGATCGTAGGACCATTGCTTTTGTTCCGGTAGCGCTCAAGACTGCCCGACTCAGAATTTTTTGGGAACTTCTTAATACCAAATTTTAAATCAGTAGGATCTATAATTTAGAAAATATTGTGAAAAATAAGAAAAAATTCAAGTAAGAATAACTGCAAAACCATTACACTGATTTTGCCTGTTAAAGAAATGAACAAGATATTCAGGCCCCAAAACTCAGCCTGAAAGTTTTTAGTCTATAGATATTAACGTTCGAAAGTAAGAGTGTTCACGGACAAACCTGCCGGACAGAATTGTTTTGATGATTGAATTTTCCGTTAGCGTAAGTGAATAATTTCAGAAAGCCTACTTTGAAGGTAATACAATAAATTTGGATGAATAATATCGGGTGTTTTTTTTAGAATGATAGAAGTTTCGATGAGGATAACTGTGATTTGACAGAAGGTAAAAGCCATGCTGTTTTAACATTTCTGTTCAGTAAGCATTGACAAATTATCATGAAAAGACTCACGCCGCAACAATGTTTACAAATTGTTGAAATTTATTTTCAAAATCAGTGTTCTATTCGCCAAACTTCGTGAAATTTATGGTTTACATAATCGTCGAACTATCGATTGATTTCGGACAACATTTTCTCTACTCGATGCAACGACAACAACAAGACAAAGAACTGTACGTACAGAAGAAAATATCTCTGCTGTAAGTCATAGTGTTAATTATAATTCAGATTTGTCTATTCGTCGACGTTCACAACAAGTTGGACTCTGTGCATGCAACACATGGAAATTTTTGCGTAAAGATATTGGTCTACACTCACACAAGATCCAACTGGTTCAAGAACCAAAGCCAATTGACCATAATAAGCCTCGTTTGTTTGCTGATTGAGCCCTAGAAAGGCTTGAAGTTGATCCATTTTTTTATCGTAAAATTGTGTTTAGTGATGAAGTTCATTTCTGATTGAACGGCTATGTAAACAAGCAAAATTGCCGTATATGAAGTGAAAATAATGCTCAAGAAGTTTTGTAGCTTCCATTGCATCCTGAAAAATGTACTGTATGGTGTGCTTTACACGCCGGAGGCATCATCGTTCCATATTTGTTTGAAAACGATGCTGGAGCTAATGTTACAGAGAATGGTGCTCGTTACATGTCGATGATCAATGATTATTTGTTTCAAAATTTGTATGGTATCGACCCAGAAGTGTTTTGGTTCCAACAAGATGTTGCTACACCTCATGCTGCTACCGTAACAATTGATTTATTGAAATAAAGGTTTGGCGATAACATTATTTTGAGAAATGGTCCAATTAATTGGCCTTCAAGATCATGCGACATAACTCCACTGGATTATTTTCTTTGGAGTTATTTCAAGTCATTGGTTTATGCTGATTGACCAGAAACAATAGAGACTTTGGAAGCCAACATTATTCATTATATTGATGAAATAAGGCCTGAATTACTCGAAAAAGTGGTCCAAAATTGGTCTGGTCGAATGCGGTTCCTCAGAGCTACTCGTGGTGAACATATGCCGGAAATTATTCTTAAAATATAAATTTCATAGAATTATCTTTCAAATTAAAAAAAAATTGACTTCAATCTTAATTTAAATGTGTTTTATTTCAATTTAAAATTCTATCACTCTAAAAAAACACACGATACATGTCTTCTATTTCATTGTCCGATTCCCGGTACTTTATTGGCACTGTATTCATGTAAATTGGTTGAAATTGTTAAGAAACGGATTTCGGAATATTCGATATTTAATTTTTTCATACGAGAATATCATTTTTAGCTTTGCTGTTAGTCTATGCTAGGACTATAGAAGTAAACGACGGGATTGACAATGACATAGAGACTATTGTGCTGAGCAAAATCAAGGCCATTAAAGAAGTTAATAGCATAGCTGTTGACGTAAACGATGTGAAGTTTTTATTATATACTTTCACGAATGACAATGATACTAACTATAGAAAACCTGAGGGTGACATCTTCTTCTTGATGCATGGTTGGTCACAGACTGCAGAATCCTGTCCTTGGTATAAACCCTTGACACATATATTGCTGAACAAGTACCCCACTGCACAAGTCGTTCAGGTAGATTTGGGTAAAGCAGTAGCTGGTGAATATGAAAATGCTGTTTCCATTTCAGAAAGCGTTGGTAAGTGGTAAACTTATGTTATGAAGAAAATAGGGTTAACAACAAAAAAATCATCGAAGGACTTACTTGACGCCAGAAGCTCTGAGAGCATTGAAATATCATTAATAACAAATCGAGACAGTGTAACATACATCTGTGTAACAATTCTATACTTAAACAAACTCGATACAGGTTTCTCGATCACTGGGGCAAATTATAGACATGCGCACGTTTCAAACTTGAACATTTTTATCAGTACAATGAATTCCAGCAACTACAAATCGGTCAAGTCTCTATATTCGTTATACACAGAAACACTTAGGTATTAATCACACACTAGCATCCATACAAGATATACCTTTGCGAGTTAATTCACGTAAAGAAATGTACTCTCGATATTTCCATGTTACTAACGCAGAAAAACTTTCCTCATGCTCAAATCAGACCATAATATGCCGTAAATGCTCATGAGTAGCATATTCATTACCAAATGAATCAATTCGGCTGATCTGTACCGAATATCATTAATAAGCAGTTTGAGCTATGGTCATAGAAAGTTGTTCAAATCAGGACAGTGTAACATACATTTGTATAACAATTGTATACTCAAACAAACTCGATAAGGTTTTATTGATCACTGAGGCAAATTGCAGCCATGCGAACATTTCAGACTTGTTGGTTTTCATCAGTGCAATGAATGCCAGCGACTACAAATCTGTCAAGTATCTATATTCGCTATATACAGAAACACTGAGGTATTAATCAAATACTAGCGCCATCTAGAGTATACAAATATACATACAAGACATATCTTTGCGAGCTAATTTGAGTAAAGAAATGTATTCATTGCAATGATGAAAACCAACAAGTTTAAAATGTCCGCATGTCTGCAATTTGCCCCAGTGATCAACAAAACTTTATCGAGTTTGTTTTGAGTATAGCATTGTTCTACAGATGTATGTTACACTATCTCGATTTGTAGAACTTTCTATTACCATAGCTTACAGTTCTTATTGATGATATTAGGTGCAGATCGAATTAATTTATTTGAAGCATTGAAATAGATTTTTGATGTCATTTAAAAATTCGAAAATGAAGAAAGTTTATCTTAAATATCAAACAGATTAATTCTGCTGACCTCACTACAAATTTCAATTTTATAAAAATTTTTTCTCAAAAACTCTTTAGAATTAAATTTAATTAATGTCTTAGAACGCACACTTTCAATTTAGTAGACATATAGAATTAACACTTATTACACAGCATCAGAAGGAATGAAAGAATCCAAAGAAAATATAGAATAATGATTGAAATTATCAAATAAAACACTTGCAGGATACAAAGGTTTGTTTCATAACGGCATCATGAAAACTAAATTCCTCTCCAAAAATGCACAACATAACCTCAAGAATTTCTTCAAAACTAACTCTCTTCAAAGAGCTCCTTCAAAAAATTCCAAAAATATGCAGCATATACTCAAAGAGTATATTTGGACTTCTAGCCGATAATCTTCAGTGATAGGAATTGAATGAGAAACTACTTTGTTCTCTATCACTTTTATTTACTGATTATACAGTGACTCGAGTTTCGTAATACTACATTTTCAAACTGAATAAACAATATATATATATATATATATATATATATATATATATATATACTAGAAAAAAAAAATATATATATATATATTTCTTGATGGCTTCGGCAAAACTTCAAAAGTGGGGTTTGCCACAGGTCCGTCTGCTCATTTAATATTATAGTTTTATTGTCGGTACGTGCTTTTTTTGTGGATTTCTATGGATTCCAGGATGTCTAGTTTTTTTCCTTTCGCCTCCACGTGCAATATTTCGAGATTGCCGAATTCTTGGAAGATATGATCGGTTACGAAAAAATTTTTCGCGAAATTAGAGTTATATTTCCGGTTCCTAAAAGCAGATTGACGTTCTTTGTATCTTTTGTGGAAAGATCGCTACTGTACTGTTGACAACTTAATTTATAGCCTCCAGAATTATTGAGCCGGTTGTTTTTGTCTTTTGCATTAAAAAGAGGCAGACAATTTTATATAAGGGTGTGAAAGCTGTTATTATGTTAATTTTAGACAAAATTTGAGCTTTTTTTGGGAGACTGGTCCAAAATATTTTGAAAATTGAATATTAAAACAAATTGAAATATGTTTATCTTCTACAATTTTAATTTCAAAAAAATTTTTATTCAAAAAACTTTTAGAATTAAGTTTTTATCTACATCAAGCACCGCTTACATTTAATAGACGTATATAATCAAAACTCAATATATAATGTCAAATGGAATAAATAACCCAACAGATATACGAAAGTAATTAAAATTAATAAATAAATATTTAAAGGAGAAAAAATTTTGTTTCTGGTCTTACCTTCAAGAACACCAATTGCCTTTTAAAAACGTGAACACACTTAGAGGACTTCTCACAGAATATAATTTATTTGAAATATTTAATATATTTAAATATTCGAATAAGTTATTTCAAAAATCTCTAAAAAATGTGTACTATATCTTCAAAAAAAAATATAATTCTAGACAATCCCGTCTTCAGTCCTCATTTAATATTTCAAATATCGAAATCAAAAAACTAACCTATATCTCTCCACGTGTTAAAAGACTAAAGCTTCGAAATACAGATCAACTATATAATTCAAGATTGATCTATGTTCTAACAAAATCAAAGAACAGTGTGAGTTATTTTAAGGTTTATTTAAATTCATTGACATTCCATAATGAGATTTATTGAAGCCAAAATATAATTATATATTATATATAAAATAAAATAGAAAGGCCTTTTACTTGATAGAAGAAATATAACAAAAGTGAATATTAAAACAAATTGAAATATGTTTATCTTCTACAATTTTAATTTCAAAAAAATTTTTATTCAAAAAACTTTTAGAATTAAATTTTTGTCTACAACAAGCACCGCTTACATTTAATAGACGTATATAATCAAAACTCAATATATAATGTCAAATGGAATAAATAACCCAACAGATATACGAAAGTAATTAAAATTAATAAATAAATATTTAAAGGAGAAAAAATTTTGTTTCTGGTCTTACCTTTAAGAACACCAATTGCCTTTCAAAAACATGAACACACTTAAAGGA
Organism: Megalocaria dilatata; assembly: GCA_034642435.1. NCBI lineage: Eukaryota > Metazoa > Arthropoda > Insecta > Coleoptera > Coccinellidae > Megalocaria > Megalocaria dilatata. Next base: position 39,339,635 of record CM067856.1, on the reverse strand, counting down.
CTTCTCAAAGAATATAATTTATTTGAAATATTTAATATATTTAAATATTTAATAATAATATTTAATATATTTGAATATTTAAAATAAATTATATTCTTTGAGAAGTCCTTTAAGTGTGTTCATGTTTTTAAAAGGCAATTGGTGTTCTTAAAGGTAAGACCAGAAACAAAATTTTGTCTCCCTTAAATACTTATTTATTAATTTTAATTACTTTCGTATATCTGTTGGGTTCTTTATTCCATTTGACATTATATATTGAGTTTTGATTATATACGTCTATTAAATGTAAGCGGTACTTATTGTAGACAAAAATTTAATTCCAAAAGTTTTTTGAATAAAAATTTTTTTGAAATTAAAATTGTAGAAGATAAACATATTTCAATTTGTTTTAATATTCAATTTTGTTATATTTCTTCTATCAAGTAAAAGGCCTTTCTATTTTACAAAATATTTTGGTTTTATGAATTTCTTGTCTATGTTATCTGGTATGGAAATGGGGTATATTTGCTTACGAATTAGTTCTTCTTGTTTTTTATTTATGAGAGAATTTGTGATTTCAGTTTCGAAATTATTATTTATGACTATTTGTTTGATTGTACTCAGTTCCTTTTTTAACGTAATATTATTTAAAGAAATTGAAAATGCTCAATGTATCATTGATCTGTATGCAGCGACTTTATGAATTAATTTATAAACTCCACCCGATTGAATTTGACTTACTAGATGATAAAACTAGACATACTATTTCTTTCATAAAACATAAAAAATAAAGTAATCAATCAAAAAAACTAAAGAACTTTATATCCAAACAGAGTAACAGTAAACAAAATTCAACTCCTAACTCAACGCCGCATAATAGATTCATAAATTACTCGAATACCACTTTTTCTACAGATGAAATTAGGCTTCTTGAAAAAGGCCCAATTTTTGACATAAAACCGCGCGAACTCATTCATACCCCTAATAGTGACAGCTGTATCAATCGAATAAATATAAAATTTACTATTGCTCCTTTATAGGTCTCAACATCGCACATATGATACATGAAATGGTCAAAGAAGGTTCTTCCGTAGAACAAATAGTGCTTATAGGACATTCCCTAGGGGGACAAGTAGCAGGATTTGCAGGAAAGAAATACCGTTCCCTGACCAACACGAGCCTTTCCAGAATAATAGCTCTAGATCCAGCCGCACCTTCTTTCGATAAACGAGAGGATACCAAAAGACTCAACAAGCACGATGCGGATGTTGTTTTCGTTATTCACAGTGATATAAAACAATTTGGGTTTCCCACAAATTGCGGAACAATCGACTTCTATCCCAATGGTGGTTCAGATCAACCTGGTTGTCCAAAGCTACATTTTAAAGATTCATCATCACCAGAGACGGAAAAAGCAGGTGTGTTCCTAAAATGCTAGATTTGTATAATAGTTAATTTCAATTCACCATTTGAAAAAAACTTATATATTTTTCCAGTATGGTGCAATCATAGAAGAGCCAAGGATATCTTCATCGCAGCAATCAACAATACACAAAATTTCATAGCAACACAATGTGATAGCAATGAAAATTACAAAAACCATAAGTGTGATAAAAATCAAAAAGTATCAATGGGCGATTGGAAAACTAATGCAATGGGGTCCTATTATCTAGAAATAACTGAAGAGGTGCCATTCATAAACTAGCACATAGAACATTGGAATTACTAACCTGATTGAATGAAATAAAATAGATCGATTGATATATTTTTAGGATTATATGTGAAAATTAAAATTTTAATCAATAGTAAATAAATAAATAAAATAAATTTCCTGATGATGAAGGATTATAATTTTAAATTTTAAATGTAATAGAACGTAATTTCCTGACTGTTTGAAGATTAGTGAAACTGAAGTAACAAAAAATATGTAATTTTTGAACTTTTTGATAGTAAAACATAGTCATTTCTTAAAACGTGTTTTAATTTTGTAATTTTGTTGTCATTCTGATCCTACATAAGTTTTTATTAACTTTTCAGTTGTCTGAAATGAACTGTCACTTCGAAATTTAAGTGAATGTCATAATTACACTACAGGTGATGAAATTTGGGTCGTCCAACTACACATTTATTTAAGTTATCTTTTATTTTGTCGTTGTAATATGATTTACTATCTGTATGCGATAATTTTATCGCAATTACTTGAATAAAAAAGTTGTTGTTTTAATAAGTGTTTGGAAAAAAAAGAGTTTCCCACCTGAATTCCTAAGAACCATTAACAGAATGTGTTTTGCTTTAGTAATTTTAAATATCTATTGTAAATTGTTCGACTGAGTTGTGTTGCTGTTGTATCAATTAGTTAAAGATACTGATGCTGGGGTGCCAGTTGTGACGGTATTATCATTGTCCAACAATTATTGTAACGATATAAAGAGACTGATCTACTCATAAGAAAAACTGGAGTAATTCTAACCATATGCAGGTAATCTGTCCAATGAGTGCATATATGAGTATTTTATCTAGCTAGCTATGAATGAGAGAAACGATGTCTTATTGGATTCCTCGAGGACATGGTTTCTAGCATCGAGTTGCACTCTTCTTGGCGACCGTTTGCTTTTGAAAAAAACCGTAGGATAGCAAGGCTAATACAGGTAGCCCCATAAGTGTTCGTACTTCTATCCATTCAACTAATGTTGAACTTGTAGGGTAATGGTTGAACGGTATTTCATTCATTTAGGTTCATGGTTCTTAGAACTAGATTAATTGGAACATCTCTCGGAGGTAAATTGTCAATATCACCATTACAATTACTGGCATGTGAGCATGGCTCTTTCACCAGGTGGCCACGAAGCATTCTCCAGAAATGCTCAAAAGCAGTTTGTGTGATAAGGATACGCCTTATCACCGCCCAAAGTGGGAACTCCTCCAATGGAGTTGAACTCACCCCGCTTCCAGTTTCGACTTTAGTTCGAAAAACTACCTCGAGACTGGTAGCAGCGAAGTACTGCCCAACCGCTATTGGCTCTGCAGGTCAACAGCCGAGTTGTTTGGCACGCGAATTCACATGCCGAAGGAGATTCTTACTACCACCCACCCAGTTGCAAACTCAAAAAACAAGAAAAATTCCGAGAATGGATGCTTCAGTGGATCCTGATACGAACACTAATAAGCGATCGTATCGTCAAGACCCACGAACCCTTGTAAAGTTTTTCAATTGATTCTGGATCGAGTACTTAACGTCTAAAACCGTATCATGAAGACCCAAAATCCTCAAAAATGTCTCGCATACAATCCTGGTTCAGGACGAGATCGGTCGTACCGTCAAGCCCCGCTAAATCCCCAAAGCACTGGATCATGAATTACGTGAGTATGTTTTTTACATCGAATGAAATTAGTTTCAAGTTTTTATATATAGTTTATACTCTGTAAATGATATGTGAATAACTCATAGATAAAACTTTACGTGTATGGATTGCTTTAACCAAGGGTTATGGAAATAACTGGATTGGTCAAACTGTTGGAATACCGGCCCCCTATGTGGCGGCTTGATTGAAAGCATTTTCAGTCTTTTAAGCCATGACGACATTCCGCTTCAAGATGTTTTTCGTGACGTGAACGTGACTACAGAGTTTAGTGGATATCAAGAGTAAAGATTTATTGCAGAACCAAAAACGTCAACAGTTTCCCGGTATAGTATCTAAGAGTCGATCGTGGCTGTGAATGGCTCTAACTTAATTTTAGATGGGAATCATCGGGGTCAAAAATGCAAACAATTCACCAAATTCTTACCAAGATATTTTATCTCACAAAATTAATAGAGAAATTATCAAACAAATTAATAGTGTAAAAACCTAATATCAGTCAATATGATATGAAAAACATGTAAGTGAGCATTTCAAAAAATGATTGCATATCTTTAATAAAAAACCTTCTAGAGGAACATAACGTCCATCCTCTAATCCTCTAATAATACTACTCTGTCAAGAAAGTACCGGGAATTTTCAATTAAAACAACATTTTCACATTTAATCGTCAAAATTTATTGGGTCGCCTTCAAAATGGGCTCCATTTGCTCCAATACATCTATGCCAACGGCACTTCCAATTATCGAAACATTTTTTATAGGCGCTTTCCGGGATGGACTTTAGCTCTCGCGCCGAATTTTGTTTTATGGCTTCAATCGACTCAAAATGGGTGCCACGAAGGGGCAATTTTAGTTTTGGGAAGAGGAAAAAGTCGCAGGGAGCAGAATCCGGCGAATACGGTGATTGCTGAAGCACGTTTGTTGAGTTTTTGGCGAGAAAGTCAGTCACAATCGTATCTCGGTGAGAAGGCGCGTTATCGTCATGCAAAATCCATGAGTTGTTCGCTCACAAATTTGGCCGCTTCTTACGAATACGCTCACGCAAACGTTTCATAACGCCTAGGTAATACTCCTTGTTTACCGTCTGACCCTCTGGAACGAATTCGTAGTGCACCACGCCACGAATATCGAAGAAAACAATGAGCATCACCTTCATTTTCGAGCGGCTTTGGCGTGGTTTTTCGGTTTCGGCTCATTTTTTGCCACCCATTCCGATGATTGCTGGCTTGTTTGCATATCGTACTCGTAGACCCAGGTCTCATCACCAGTTATAATGCGTTCCATGAATGTAGAATCGGAATTACAGCGATCCAGCATGTCTGAAGCAACCTGTTCGCGATGACGTTTTTGAAGAAAATTCAGGTCTTTCGGTACGAGTCGTGCGGCCACCTTTCTCATGCCCAAAATATCAATCAAAATCGTACGTGCAGACTCGTGGGATATCTTAAGATCATGTGCTATCTCTCTCAAGCTGGTACGACGGTTCTCCAGCACCCTTTCCTTAATTTTATCGACGTTATCTTCGATCGAAGCCGTCGATGGGCGACCACTTCACGACCGCCCTTGAAGGCTTTGTACCACTGATATGCACGAGTTTTCGATAGAGCATTATCACCAAAGGCCTTTTGCAACATTTTCAATGCATCGGCACACGAAAATTCATTTGCAACACAAAACTTTAAACAAATTCTTTGCTCAACCTAATCACCCATAGTAAAAATCGGCACGCACTCTGACATCGACTGACTTAATCAGCTGTTGCAAACACACTAGTTGACAGATCCCGCTCAAGCTTGGCATAGTAATTAAAGACAGTGGTACCAACCTAGGAAAAAAAAATTTACCTGCCTCATTGCCCCGCCAGATTTAAATCGATAATTCCCGGTACTTTCTTGACAGAATGTACACAAATCAGAAACATATAGGTTTTTGGTATAGACACGTATATAATATAATTGTTGCTTTCAGCGGAACAGACCGACAAATATATGTATTTCTCGAATACATGAGCTCAATCCCGAAATTAAATTCACAGTTGAAACAGGAACAAATAATAAATTTCTTAGAGCTAACAAACTTAAGGAAAAAGAAGCCATTAAATTTTAACATATCAGGAAAAAATCCATTTACAGATATAATCATTGCTCAAGATACTTTAAGTCCTGATGATAATAAATGTGCAGCTCTAAATTCCATGACAATACCTATGTCTCAAGAAAACATTTCAACAGAAGTCTTTATATAAAATCATAAAGCCCTAAATGATGAATGTTCTTTATATTTGGTGAATAGAATGATAACAAAGAAAATAAGCAAAAAATCCAATTATGATCATGAATATCTAGTCTCAAAAAATTAATCGAATCGGTCCTTACTTGATGAAAATTTAATTTATTGAAATAAAATAATATAGATTATTTCCACAATTCATTAAGTTAACCACATTGTTTCGCCAACACTGTGGCTTCGTCTAATTTAAGGTCAAAATGTTAATTGATCCACCGAAATCCAAAATTATTTGAATTAATTCATCTTCATAACGACCTCCTCAGATTGTCAAAATCTAGGAAATATTTCATTCAATGCAAAAAACCAAATAATTTAAAAGAATCGAGAGTGTAGAAAGTCAATAGAAATTATGTTAACGAAACTTACGTGGGTCGAACAGATAGGAACTTTGAAACAAAACTGAGGAGCATCTGGCTATAGGCAAAAGGTGTCTTTGAACATATTGAAGCTGTCCATCACCATATAGAAATCGTCGAAATCCTCCATTTTTGTCGGAAAAGATTAAAAATAAATTTATTAGAGTGTTTGGAAATAAACAAACTCCATAAAGATCCCGATCTTCAAACGAAAAACGCCATAAAATGCCAGAATACCAGAAATTATTCATTCCCCAAACCTCAACATGTATCCCCACTCTTCTCAATCCACAACATGTAGCCACACTCCGCTCCCTCCATAATATAATACCCCATATATCTCAATACATTCCTACACATTTGAAGAGGATGTTATGATTGAAACGCGTCGCGTATCACATTCTTATTGAATGAATGCAGAAAATTTTATAAAATAGAATGTTCTATCCTCCAATATATACAATTAGTATTTTGCATTTTCCTGAATCTTTTGAAATGAATAACTTTCACCCATGGTATATTACAAGTACTATTATTCGTTTTTCGCATTCAAAAATCAGTATTAAGCGAAGGACAAATCAATTTTTTTTGTAGTACAATTTAAGAGGCATTAACTCTCAAAATAATAAAGTTTAATTACTTATGAAATATTTCTGTAACTAAATTTAATGAAGCTGAAAACACCTATCGTAAAAAAGTAGTTATTTATGTTTATTTGTTAGAGTTAGTATGCAAATAGGAAAGGCCCTGTTGATTGTGTGGTTTCTTTTCTATTTTAAGGGTTTGTAATTGTTATTAATTCCGGACATTTAGCCAGACAAAATAATTTCAGAAACTTCATCATTTCATGGATGTATAACAAAATGTTTTATATCTAGCGCGAACTATACAGAAAGAAGAATTGTAGATTACCAAATAAGCAAACTGATTTTACCCACCTATGAAAAATACTTTGTTTTCATCCACGATGATACTAGGAAGAGTTATTTTGATAATAGAGAATGGTATGATCGTTTGAGGAAAGTATTGCTCTCCAAGTATCCTATGTCAATTATTTTAGAATTTTATTGGAACTGGAATAAAATTATTTTTACGTCTCCTTCGGCTGATGATGTGAGAAAAGTTGGTAAGTTACTTTCAATAATTTTCGAAATTGAATAAATTCCTTTCAAAAGGGCCATACTTCATATCAAGAGAGCTTCAGTTTGAACACTTCTTATATTCAAAAATTAATATAAAAAACTTTCACTCAATGCACTGGCGAGCAGAAAAAAAGGGTCACTTGATCATTGCTGTTCAAATATCTTTCTTAGTTGAAATTTTTACGAGAATCATGAAATTTCGGAAATGGTAGAGAAAAGAGAATTGCCCAGAGAAAAATGAAACTTTTTATTCGATTTTGATACAAATAATAAGCTTTTTCGTAAAATTCGAAATTGAAAAAACAATCGTATCTGTGAAAATTTCAGTATCAGTATGAGGTGTGACCTCCCCTAGCTTAGATTACAGATTCCAAACGTCTTCGCATGCTCGTGATGAGCCTTCGAATATTCTTTTGTGGAATATTCTCCTATTAATGACGGAGGGCTTCACAGAGCTCTTGTAAATTATTGAGCGATGAAACCATAGTTCTGACTCGCCTATCCAATTGGTCCCACAGATGTTCCATGGAATTCAGGTCAAGACTTCGTGCTGACCAGTTGAACCTTGAATTTCCAACCTCATATAAGTACGCTGTCACTATTCGAGCAGTATGTGAGCGTGCATTGTTATGCATAAAATTTCCTGCTTTTCCAAGAATGGAATATAAGGTACAACATGGTCCATAAGAATTTCCTCTATGTACCGTACTACTATTCATTTATAAAAAGGAACTCTGTGCGGCCCTCTCTTTCAGATCCAGATCTTCTGGTCAGCCTGCCTATCTCCTGATGCCTTGTCAATATTCTTTGGACTGTAGTTAGGGTAACATTCATTCTTCTAGTAACAGACCTCTGGCTCAGCCCATTTTCAATATATATTCAATTGGTAAACTCAATTTATGAAATTGTTTCTTTCAGAGAGTGGAAAACAAACTTTTCAATGACCAATGTTATCGTGAAGAATTATTCGAAGATGGTTTCTTTTAACAAGGAGTTCTTAGCCCATATGTCTACAATTTGCGTATATTCAGTTGATTTTTTAATGAAAAATAGATGATGAACAAAATATTATTGAATCAATTTGAACACGTGAGTCTATTGGAAACAGTGTAAAATCTTAGTGACTCGTTTTTTCTTGCTCGTCAGTGTCTATCAAATGATGTATACATTGGATTGTTATAAAATTAATATTTGTCTATAAACACATTTATGTTCTTTGTTCTGACATTGTACACAACATGTTTACATAAATTTATCCATTAGAGTGAAAAAATCAAAAACGATCACAGTGATGATAAAAGACTCAATCCAAAATATAAGCTCTGAAACGTATTTCATGGTTGTTCCTTATCTCCCTACAACTAACTATAACATTCAGAACTGAACACAATAACAAGAGTAGAAACTAACCCAATCCAGAAAAATTCTGAACAAAATCTGTAAATGTAAGCTATGAGGTCTTGTCTCTGCCTGATAATTACTTTGAAATTGAAACGCATAATTTTACATTGAGATTATCAGCAAGTATGTCGCAACTCACAGAAGAATCTGAATTCTTCTTCACAACAATCTCTGGGTAAATTCAAAATATTCTCTATAATATAATTCTTCTTAAAAGGTTTCTCTTTATAACAAATTCTTCAAATTTTCAACATTGGAAATATAACTAGTATTATTTGCAGGTTTCATGTTTATATCATTATCGTGCAATTTTAAGGCATTATGTTGAAAGAGCATTGATAAAATTTATCTGTTAATACATTCTAATATTCCTGTAATATTATTTCTACATTTCTGTATGTAATATTATCACCTCCCAATCCTCTGTGTTTCTTTCTGAAAATGTTAACTGAACCTTCATCTGCCTGTGCTTCAGTGCCCGGTCTATTAAAACTTGCCCAGGAGATGTAGGAGCGATGGGCGCAGGTACTTTGATATCTTGAAGATAGGTAAAAGTTCCTTCAATTTGGGTACCTCTGAAAATATACCTGTACAAAAAGGAAATAGCTTATGGCTTCGATCAATGAATCAGTCAAAGAATTCTTTAACCACTTAAATATAATTTGAACTTTTTTCAGTTTTAATTCTATTAAATGAATGGATAATTGATGATGATATTTTTTCTGATAGCTACAGACCTATTGTTCTTCTTCAACTCACTCGTAGACAATAGCGTGGAACCTGCGAAGATAGTTATTTTTGGTCATGGATATGGAGCATTAATAGGGTCAGTTACTGCCAAATCATTTGAGAAAGTTCATGGCGTTAAAATAGGAAGACTAGTTTTAATGGATCCGGATGAAACGATGTCAATATTCGCCAAAAACTTTCTATATGTCACCAAGAATGACGCTTCGGTTGTAATGGCCATACATACTTTAAGTGGACCTCACTCTGTACCTGCTGGGTCTATAGAATTTTTTCCAAATGGCGGATATTATCAGCCTGGATGTTATTTGTTCATAAATCGTAAGTTAGTGCAGATAATAAAGTTAATAAGTGAACTTCTGCCAATGTAACAAGGCCGCAGTGGGCCAGTAAATAAGGAAAGAACGCTTCACAGCTTCTTAAATATGATGGAATGGCTATGTATGATGCTGAAGCTCAATAAAAACAGGTGTGTCGGAATTCATTTGCTAAACTTTTTTTGGATGATTATTCACTCAAAGTTAAACCACGTAGTAGGTCAAACGAACATACAAATGACCAAATCAATTGATTAGCACCGTCAGATTCCTGTTCAGACTGAGTATATCGCACACATCACATCAAAATTATTTAGTGTATAAGGGAAACGTTGAAGAGAACTCGATATTTAGGTTTCTCATGAGTTGAAGGAAATTTATTGAATTAAACTCATGATACTCTGTGATTTGGACCTCAAACGAAATTGAATCAAACCATTTTCAACATGAGTAGTTAGTGACGAAAAAAAGAAAAAATATTTAATAAAAGCTGACATGAAGAACTAATCACCACACGCTTAATCGAACACTGTGAACCATTGTGTGTTTTAAAACCTATTTTAGTTATTTAATACATTTTTTCTGTTACTTAATTAATATCTATAAGAGAAGTAAAAATAGTAAGGCAAGAAAACTACTGAAGAAATGCTTATTTAACGGAAAAGCCTTGTGATGTTTTTCTTGAACTGTGCCTTAAGCAAATAGTAACATATTCAATGATATGACTGTATTAACTGACATTAAAAAGAGGAAACTCAGTAAGAGCAAGAATATTTAGATAATTTTTGGAACACCTTGTTTTTGGATGACGATAAGAGAACGATTGAAAATCTTATTCAAATAATGAATGAAAATTAGTCAACTTATTCACGTACTGGACAATAGATCTTGAGAATAAGGTCGCAATATTGTTAATGTCCCGTAACTTCTAGTAAGTTCTAGTATTGAAGTTACCGTTTTCATTTTTATACATAATACTTTATATTACATTGAAAGTAAAGATGCAACCATAAGGTTTTTTCTATACTGTATTTAAGGTTTGATCTTAACATATTCTTATCGTTGATAATAGTGTTGTAAAAGTTCTCAGAGACATATAATATTAGATGAAAAACCTACTCCGATCAGTCAAAACATTTGAAATAGCTTCCACTGAAGTTACTCTAAACCAAATCAAAAATTAATTTCCGTTATTTACTTCAGTTTTTATCAAGTTTGGTCATGATACACAGTATCAAATTTAGAGCATTTTTTTCTTTCAGTTTGTGGAAACACACGTTCTCATGAGTATCTCATATCAGCTGTTTCATACCCAGACCACTTTAAAGCCTACAAATGCGACAGTTTTGACAACTTTAAGAGAGGAATATGCAATGACAACCCAGTTTCATTGGGTGATTTGGAAACGAAAGATACAGGATCGTTCTTTCTAGAGACTCAGTCTAAGGCTCCTTATTTTAATGATTAAATAATAACAATAAACTTATTGAGTTGCCTTATTTCACTTTTCATTATTTCTTAGAACGAATCGATATATTTATTTTTATAATAAAAAGTGGTCAATATGTATGTTGCTTAAGCTTCCCTGCATATTTATTAACACTTCATCCTGAATAAGGATAGTTAAGTAATTCACTGGCATAATCGAACATATTATACACATACAGAGAGATTCATATTCATTGGATTTGCCTCTTTGTACTGTATAAATATTGATACAGCAGCATAGGTAAGTTTTAATCAAACACTTGTCCGATCATCAGAAATAAAATATTCTTTGTTCAACCAAATTATGATATATTATAACATTACACGAGCATAACGGAGGACATATGGAAGAGAGTCAGTCACGTTTCATGAATATATTCAAAAGAATTTCTACTTGATAGAAGAAATATAACAAAATTCGAATATCAAAACGGATTTAATTTGTTAGTCTTCTACAATTTTAAATTCAAAAAAAATTGTATTCAAAAATCTTTTAGAATTAAATTAATGCCCATAATAAGCACCGCTTATATTTAATAGACGTATATAATCAAAACTCAATATACAATGTCAAATGGAATAAATAAACCAACAAATATAAAAAAAGTCATTTGAAATTAATAAATAAATATTCGAAGGAGACAAATTTTGTTTCTGATCTCTCAAAACATAACAGATTTTTGAATGAACTCATTTGAATATTTGAATATATCAAATATTTCAAATAAATTATATTTTTTGAGAAATCCTTAAGTTGTGTTTAATGTTTTTGAAAAGAATTTGGTGTTCATTATGGTAAGATCAGAAATAAAATTTTGTCTCCTTCAAATAGTTATTTGTTAATTTTAAATGACTTTTTTATATTTGTTGGTATATTTATTCCATTTGACATTGTATATTGAGTTTTGATTATATACGTCTATTAAATATAAGCGGTGCTTATTATGGGCATTAATTTAATTCTAAAAGATTTTTGAATACAATTTTTTTTGAATTTAAAATTGTAGAAGACTAACAAATTAAATCCGTTTTGATATTCGAATTTTGTTATATTTCTTCTATCAAGTAAAAAGCCTTTTTCTATTTCATTTTATACATAATATATAATTATATTTAGGCTTGAATAAATCTCATTATGGAATGTCAATGGTTTAAAGAAAACCTTATAATACCTTACAGTTTTCTGTGATTTTGTTACGAACATAGACTATCTGTATTTTTAAGTTTGTCTGTTTAAACAAGTTCCGGTTACACTCTAAGGTAAGATATACTGATTGTTAGTTGATTTTGATATTTAGAGCCGATGAAGAGATTATCCGAATTCTAATTGTTTTTTGAAGATATAGAGCATGTTTTGAGAGATTTTTGAATCAACTTATTTGAATATTCGAATATATTGAATATTTCAAATAAATTATATTTTTTGAGAAAACCTCAAGTTGTGTTTTATGTTTTTGAAAAGAAATTGGTGTTCATCATGGTAAGATCAAAAACAAAATTTTGTCCCCTTCAAATATTTATTCAATAATTTCAAATAACTTTTTTTATATTTGTTGGTTTATTTATTCCATTCGACATTGTATATTGAGTTTTGATTATATTAAATATAAGCGGTGCTTATTGTAGACATTAATTTAATTCTAACAGTTTTCTGAATAAAATTTTTTTGAAATTGAAATTGTAGAAGACTAATGGATTAAATCTGTTTAATATTCAAAAGAATTTCTTTCACCCTATCTTCCAGAAGAAAGAATATTTAAAAATTCTAGAAAATCCGTGACGTGAAGTGAGGAGCTTTTCCGCACGATCTTTACGAAATTTTGCATTAATCTTCTTGTCATTATTTAAAATTTACATGCTAAATTTAAACTTTGCAGTGAGACTATTGTTATTGCTCCGACAGCGCTCAACGCTGCTCTGCTAATATTTTCTTCAAATCTTCTTATTTTACGAATTTCAAGAAATTTTGCGCGAACATCTGAGTTATATTCTTCTTCTAAACATCAAATTTTATTTCGATCGGATCTATAGTCTCGAAAATATGAGAATAATTTCGAATCTGCCGGTCATTTCTAAAATTCTAATCACCAAAAAGATTTGCAAATATAATATTTCCATGCTCAGCATATATTATAGAATTCTACGATTCTCAAATTCCTTGTACTTTTTCAAGGTCATTGAGAATGTTTATATCCATAACTATGGAAATGATAGAGAGTATTGCTGCTTCTGTATTAATTCTCTGTTCTGTGACGATGCTTTTATTCATTAAAATAAAACTGAATCATAAAATCCATTCGTCTAAATTTTCGGTATCATTTATTATAACTTGATATGCAGATCAACTATTTTGCGACCAAATTCGAAAACATTATCGATACTCAGCTCTTGGGTTTGGATTCACATCATAGGGATACATTCCATTGGAAAACGAAAAAACAAGTCCTACGCGGACACAGAGGCAGTTAATAGCTTTGTTGGTTAGTTTCTATATTATTTTACATTTTCAAGTCTTTGATTTCGTTCGACATTCAACTTCTCCACTCCTAGTCTGTCACTAGACCCTCACAAAATTTGGCATTAACGTTCGTGTCGTTATTTTACATCTAATTGATAAATTTGAACTGGTAAACATGTCGGGAAGCACTCATCGATGCCAATAAATTTTTATTTGATCTTTAAATAATTGGACCCTTTAGAAATTTTGTACGAACATGCGTGTCATTATTTTTCTTCTAACTACCAAATGTCAGAACGATTGAATCCGTAGTTTCAAAAATATTGTGAAATATAATGAAAAATTTCAAATGTGCATAACTAAAGGAAGCATTGAACCGATTTTATTTATTAATAAACTCAAAACACAGAACAAGCTTGCAAAACCCAGAGTTCTGTGTTTTGTCATCTGAAAGTCAAATAAATGTTATTTTTTGCAATTTCAGAACTACTCTCCTGAAGAAACGGAAAGTCTTCGAAAAATGATAATTCTTCTTTTGATTTTATTTCATACCGATTGGATTTGTACTTTCTAAAATATTAAAAAAAATTCAAATGAGAATAACTCAGGGACTATTAAGCCCATTCAGTACGTTTTTGAAGTTCACTGATATATTTAGATTCCAAACTCAATTCGAAAATTTGAATTTTCCGGGACTTATCGTTCGAAAATTCCAATTTTTACCTCTAGTCGTATGCCTAGATGGTAGATCGTCACGGAATTTAATATAAATATTCGCAGCATAGTTATACACCTTAATATCAAAGTTCACTTTGGCTACTAACGAAGCTAACCCAGAGTTTTAGGCCTCAAACCTGTCCTGGAAATTTCTTTCTCTTTTCATTGGCAAGTTAGAATGTTCACGAACGGACCAACTGGACAGAACTACTTTTGACCTCGTATTCTTCATCCAACCCTTCAAAATTCGAAAATTATAGACATTTCGGCAAAACTTTAGCACGCTTCTTAGATCTAGCGCGCAAAAACTGATTATTAGAATAATAATTGAAAATTATACGACGATATGAGTGTGGACAGCTCAACGGGAGAGCATCAGACTCGTGACCAGGAGGTCCGGGTTCGAATCCTGTTCAGGTGGAAAAGAAATTTTCTAGTTGGGCGGGTATCGGCCACCATTTCACTGTTGGGTCGAAAATTAACAGTGCTGTGTCCTAAAGTGGCGCAAAATCGCAGTAACACAACCTAACCAGAACACAACTGAACTCCTAACTCGCACAAGCTGAAGAAGCTTCTAAGGGATCTTCACAGAAGATCTAGGAGTATCAGGATAATAATAACAGTAAAATTACATGAATCTAATAGCATGGCTATTGAATTAGAACAAAATATAATTTTGAATTTGCTGCAGAATTCTAGCATTTTCAACACCATAGAGATCATATTAGATTCTGTAGTTCTCTCAATTCTTGTAGTTTTCCATTAAAATCTGCTGCGTCGATAACAATGGAAATATCAGAAAGTATTCTTGCTTCGGAATTATTTCTCTTTTCTGTGATACTACTTTGATCGATCAATGTTACGAACAATTATGAATCTCATTTATAAAATCAATTATTTCGTGAAAAATTTCGAAATGAACATAAACCTGCGCCACCACATAGATGCTATTTATAGGCAAAAGGTCTGAAAGGCAGAATAACTTTTGACCTCGGAATTCAACCTAGTCATTTATGATTATTTACGGCTCAAAATTTAAAAAATACAGACATTTGAGCGAAACGATAGTACGATGTTCCTTGGAACAAGCGCGCAAAAACTATCGAAACATTAATGAAAATTGAACATCAAAGGTAGCATGAATAAACAAAAAAAAAGGTAAATATACATTGGGACTGACGTCGTCTACTAACAACTCACACAGTATTTGGTTATATTCACAAGTAAAAATTTAGAAAAGCACTGAGGTGAAGTCGGAAGTTTTTGCGCTCTTGATCAATAGTCTAATTCCTCTGAAAATTTCAAATATGTGAATTACCTCTCAATGAACCCACATATAACGGGTAAAAATATTATACATATTCTGTGTTCTGTCATTCGGAAGTCCAATAAACGTCAGTTTTTATAATTTTAGGTCCAAAATCAGATAAGATAAGACCAAAAGAAAATTTTGGGTTGGGATGCATTTGGTTAAGCCAGTGAGACTGGAAGTCGACTCGATAGTGGAGAAGTTCTAAGATCTATTCCCTGCTTCCAATTTTTTAATTTTTAATTTTTTTTGACCGAAAAAAGTTAAACGGCAATGAATAGTTCGACAACTAAATCATTCATGAATAAGCTAAAGCTCCTCAATTCATAAAAGTACTTTTACATTCTGTCAAGAAAGTACCGGGAATTATCGATTTAAATCTGGCAGGGCAATGAGGCAGGTAATTTTTTTTTTTCCTAGGTTGGTACCACTGTCCTTAATTACTATGCCAAGCTTGAGCGGGATCTGTCAACTAGTGTGTTTGCAACAGCTGATTAAGTCAGTCGATGTCAGAGTGCGTGCCGATTTTTACTATGGGTGATTACGTTGAGCAAAGAATTTGTTTAAAGTTTTGTGTTGCAAATGAATTTTCGTGTGCCGATGCATTGAAAATGTTGCAAAAGGCCTTTGGTGATAATGCTCTATCGAAAACTCGTGCATATCAGTGGTACAGAGCCTTCAAGGACGGTCGTGAAGTGGTCGCCCATCGACGGCTTCGATCGAAGATAACGTCCATAAAATTAAGGAAAGGGTGCTGGAAAACCGTCGTACCAGCTTGAGAGAGATAGCACATGATCTTAAGATATCCCACGAGTCCGCACGTACGATTTTGATTGATATTTTGGGCATGAGAAAGGTGGCCGCACGACTCGTACCGAAAGACCTGAATTTTCTTCAAAAACGTCATCGCGAACAGGTTGCTTCAGACATGCTGGATCGCTGTAATTCCGATTCTACATTCATGGAACGCATTATAACTGGTAATGAGACCTGGGTCTACGAGTACGATATGCAAACAAGCCAGCAATCATCGGAATGGGTGGCAAAAAATGAGCCGAAACCGAAAAAACCACGCCAAAGCCGCTCGAAAATGAAGGTGATGCTCATTGTTTTCTTCGATATCCGTAGCGTGGTGCACTACGAATTCGTTCCAGAGGGTCAGACGGTAAACAAGGAGTATTACCTAGGCGTTATGAAACGTTTGCGTGAGCGTATCCGTAAGAAGCGGCCAAATTTGTGGGCGAACAACTCATGGATTTTGCATGACGATAACGCGCCTTCTCACCGAGCTACGATTGTGACTGACTTTCTCGCCAAAAACTCAACAAACGTGCTTCAGCAACCACCGTATTCGCCGGATTTGGCTCCCTGCGACTTTTTCCTCTTTCCAAAACTAAAATTGCCCCTTCGTGGCACCCGTTTTGAGTCGATTGAAGCCATAAAACAAAATTCGGCGCGAGAGCTAAAGTCCATCCCGGAAAGCGCCTATAAAAAATGTTTCGATAATTGGAAGTGCCGTTGGCATAGATGTATTGGAGCAAATGGAGCCTATTTTGAAGGCGACTCAATAAATTCTGACGATTAAATGTAAAAATGTTGTCTTAATTGAAAATTCCCGGTACTTTCCTGACAGAGTAGTATGAATGTCCTATATCTACTAATTACATTTTTTGATGAACATTATCATCCTCCAAGTTTCTTTCACATTGAATAAAGTAGATTTTCTCATACCTAAAGTGTACTTAATGTTTTGCATAATTATGATCCAGTTTATTATATATATTTATGATCCAGTATATTATATACGGTTTAGTTGAAAAAGTAATAATCTGTCAAGCTGGATCGACAAAATTTAGTCTTGGGAGTTTTTAATATACGAAATAATCATCCGTTAAATGACCACATTGTTAGTATTTTAAAATAGGCGTGAAAAACTATTTGAAATCATTTTAAAACTTGCTACAACGAACTACTTATTTCCCATTAAACTCGTACTTAGTCCATTATTAGCACAGATAATTTTTAATATTTCCCTTTTCGTTCTTTCCTTTTTCAATGAATATACTGATGACATTTAAAGAAATCTCAATGCAATCACAATGCGAAGTAACTTTAATTTGTCCTGCTTTCTTTTAATGTTATTTTTATCAGTTGACTGCGTTGTGAGTGAGGAAAGATCGACGTTAGAATGGTTGTCATTAGGAGTCAGTAAAATTTTGGATTTTATATTCACACCTGAAGAAGAGCTTGATGAAAATGATATACACTACTATATATTCAACAGAAGTATAATCGGTAACGAAGAAGGATCTGAAAATTCTGCAACTCAGCAGAGAAATTTGTATTTCATTATACATGGTTATATGTCAGGAAGAAACCGTACTTGGTATACAGAACTAACCAAACAAATACTTTATAAACATCCCGATTCTTTTGTTGTTCAAGTATCTTGGGAAAATTTGGCCAACCAGCTATATACTATTTCGAAAAGGTATACTGAACATATTGGTGAGTTTTCCTGAATATACTATAACTTTAATGTACGCCGTTTGAGGAGAAATTGCCGATATCTTGCTTATGATTATATTGGGGCGATTTTAAAGTTCAATGTTTTTTAACAGGAGGTAAAACTTGTTGTAATTTCATATAAAGAATTTTCATTTCAAAAGAGTTGAAGAAACTACCGAGATATATAATGCTGGATAAAATAGGAAAATTACTTTGTTTTCTATCAATTTTATTGAACATGTCCATAGTGCTGAAGCGTTACTACATTTTCAACCTGCAAATTATGAATTGTGTATTATGGTTTTGCTAGATTTCTTCAAATTTGAACAAGCTATTTTACCTGGCAGGTATGGGGTGTTTTTTTTTAGAGTGATAGAACTTTAAATTGGAATTAAACACATTTAAATTGAGATTATTTTATTTGAAAGATAACTTTATGACATTTATGTTTTAAAAATGATTTCCGGCATATGTCCACTACGACTAGCTCTGAGGAACCGCATTCGACCAGACCAATTTTTAATCAATTTTTTGAGTAATTCAGGCCTTATTTCATCATTTATACGAGTTATGTTGGCTTTCAAAGCGTCTATTGTTTCTGGTTTATCAGCATAAACCAATGACTTGACATAAACCCAAAGAAAACAATACAGTGGAGTTATGTCGCATGATTTTGGAGGCCAATTAATTGGACCATTTCTCGAAATAATGTTATCGCCAAATCTTTTTTTCAATAAATCAGTTGTCACGGTAGCAACATGAGGTGTAGCATCATCTTGTTGGAACCAAAACTCTTCTGTAAAGCACACCATACAGTGCATTTTTCAGGATGCAATGGAACCTGCAGAACTTCTTGAGGATTGTTTTCACTCCATATAGGGCAATTTTGCGTGTTTACATAGCCGTTCAACCAGAAATGAGCTTCATCACTAAACACAATTTTACTATAAAAAAGTGGATCAACTTCAAGCTGTTCTAGGGCCCAATCAGCAAACAAACGACGTTTATTATGGTCTAGTGGCATTAGTTCTTGAACCATCATTAATACTATGACTTACAGTAACGATATTTTCTTCTGTATTTACAGTTCTTTGTCTTTTTGTTGTTGCACCGAGTAGAGAAAATGTTGTCCGAAATCTATCGATAGTTCGACGAATAATCTGCTCTGATCGATGATTATGTAAACCACAAATTTCACGAAGTGCTCTATAAGTTTTGCGAATAGAACACTGATTTTGAAAATAAATTCCAACAATTTGTAAACCTTGTTGCGGTATGAGTCTTTCCATGATAATTTGTTGAACAGAAATGTCAAAACAACATTGCTTCTACCTTCTGTCAAATCACAGTTATCCTCATCGAAAGTTCTATCACTCTGAAAAAACACCCCATAGTTGAACCTGCATTTGCTCAGGCCCTAATAATACCACCCTGTCCGACTTTCTGAAATAAAACTCTTAAAAATATATCATAATTTGTAGAAATCTAAGTGGATAGTAGTCATCCCAACCGCAATTAGACAACCTACCTCACTTTATAACTACTTCCGCACACGTCACATCTCTTTTCAAATGAACTGATTGAATTGGCAGATATTCATTCCGAAATATGATAACGGGTATAATCATGGTAAACAGGGAGTTTTTGGAATCGGGATGGTACAACCTAAATTTGGGTTAAAGTTCTAACTTAAATAAAGCCGAATAGATTATCTTGATCGTCGGGCATAAGCAGCAGACATGCATATTTCATAGCTTTTTGGCTCCTATTCAGTGCAATGCTGTAATACCGACGAACGCAACACAGCCATTCACCTTTATTCGCCCAACATAGAGATACTAATGTTTTACCAAACAACAGAGCCATCTAATACACGCGAATACACATATGCAGCAACCACAATAGGATAAGTCAAAATCGAGCTGCATTCCCGATTACTTCAAGCGTCACTTACGAAGAAATCTTCTTAATGCTCAAGTTATAACACACACTAAGCCGCTTGCCAATAATAAGTATTTCTCTCCAAGTGAATTGACTGAATCGGCGGATATTTATTCCGAAATATGATAACGAGTATCAGCATGCTAAATACAAAGCTTTATTATATTTCAGAATAAACATCCGCTGATTCAATCATTTCATTTGGAGGAAATGCTAATAATTATTATAGCGGCTTAATCACTTGAGCATGGGAAATATTTCTTCGTCTCTGACGCTTGAAGTAATCGGGAATGCAGTTCTATTCTTGACTTAACCTGATATAGTACGCTGCGTATGTGTATTCGCGTGCAATAGATCGTGATGCAAAACATTAGTGTCCCTATGGAGGGTGAATATAGTTGCGTGACTGTGTTGCATTCGTCGGCATCACAGCATTGCATTGAAGAGTAGACAGAAAGCGCTCGAAGGCTTCCGACTTCACGTCAATTTTTTTCTAGAATTTATTTTTGGGAAATTTTGTAGTAATGTTTCACCCAAAGCGAACCGCAAACTCCATCTGAAAAATAGTACTGACAAAATCCAAGAACATTGGTTCTTTGTGAAAGGCATTCAGAGAATATGACTTTCATCATTCTTTTTATCCTTGAATTTTGTACTTGTTGAATGTTGCGTTATTTGGAGTTTAAAGATCTTTACAAATCTCACAAAAACGAAAGAATCGATAGATGTATTCCTGCTGAATTTCCTTTCACTTTATAAAATAGACATTCATTCTTCAGTATGACCAATAAGCTTTTTTTTTTTGTATTGATAGGTTTCAAACTGGCCCAGCTGATCATAGCTCTCGAGCTGGATTATGATGTTTCTCCAGAAAGAATTATATTGATTGGGCACTCTTTAGGTGCTCAAATTAGCGGATGGGCTGGTAGATTATTCACCAAAATAACCGGTAAAAAACTGCAGAGAATAATTGCTCTAGATCCAGCTCAACCACTGTTCAAAAACGTAAAAAGAAATGGCAGATTGAATGCAAATGATGCTCAGGTAGTGGTAGTTGTCCATACGGATCCGTTTTTCGGTTTTACTTCACCCTGTGGAACAGTGGATTTTTACGTCAATGGAGGTCAGTCGCAAGACATTTGTCGTAATGTGACAGATTGGCAAGAAAGACGTGAGTATTTTTTATACTGACTAAGCAAAGCTCCAAGCATGCCATCGCCTGTGTGTGACACCAATGAAGAGCCTTTCAGATATTGTAAATGATTGAAATTCTTTGATACTGTTCGAAATATAAAGCGGGTGGGCCATTTAAAATTTGCATTTTTGATGGACTATAAATAAAAAACCAATAAATATTTTCAAAAAGTTATGAGTTTATTAGAATCCTTGAATTTCACGAATGATACATAATATCCTTCAAATGAACGCCATAACTGGATATACAATATCCCAGCTGATAAGCACTATTTTTCAGTAGATTTCGATTATTTGGGGCTCAATCTCAAGAATTTCTATTTCGATTTCGTGTTTCAAGGCATCAATCGTTTCTTTATGGTCATCGTAACACTTGTCCTCAACGAATTTCCGGAAGAATAGTTATTCGAAGTGAAAATGAGCTTCGTCGCTTAAGATGATTTTACAGGGAAAATGCTATCATTAGCCCATTGAGTGAAGTCAAAATGCATCGGATGATCACCAGGCATCACTTTTTGCTCTAGTTGAACTTTGTAAGCCTTCACACCGAAGTCTTTATGCCAAATTCTCCTGAGAAAATTGCGAGAAATTTTCAGATCTTCAGCAAGATGACGAATTGATTGATGTTGATGGATCTTCAGCCACATTCTGGTCTACGGCAACAATGTTTTCAGGTGTGCTCACTGGACCAGATTATCAAATAACGATCCAGTTTCACGAACACGCTCAACAAATTGATCCACAAATTGCCGTTTCATTTCCATTAAATTTTCCATGTAACTTTCGAACAAATTCAGAGGAAGTTTTCCCACTTTGAAAATGAGTTTTTTATATTTCCCAGCTATATTCAAGCGTAATTCGACCTATTCCATTAATGTCAGATATTAAACTAACTTTCTGTCAATACACGAATGACAGAAGTATTGGCAGACTCAAAATAACTACTACTTTAAAATGCAAATGCTAAATGGCTCACCGTTTATTTATTAAGTAAATATATTTCCTTAAAACCGAAATCATAATGAGGCAGGGTTGCTTAACGGCGCTTCCAAGTGCTTGTCTGTATGAGCTTTACACTGGGCCGACCCTAGGTAAATAATTAAATTTCGGTCTTCTAGAAATATATGGGGTCATTATTTTAAAAAACTGAATCCTTTTAGCTCTTTTCCTGAAATTTTCCATTTCTCCTGAGGATAGTTCTTAAATTGCAAAAAAATACGTTTATTTGACTTTCGGATCACAGAACACAGAATTATATACGTTTATTCGTCATATATAGCTTCTTTAAGAAGTACAATAATTCGTATATAAATTATGGGCCACCAAATTTTCAGATCACTTTTTCCACAATAAAAATACACAATCACTGGTCTTGTTTAGTTGAAAAATCTTGTTTGAATATTTGCACAACCATTCCCGGCTTTTTCGTCCATAAATATTTAACATTAATGGAGAAAACATCGAAATTCTAGAGCGATCACATTACAGTAGACTGTCAAAGTAGTGAACAATGCCACTCCAAATAGTGAACGAACAAATATTTGTATTGGTACTCTATACAATGAACAGCTGAAACCTCTAAATAGTGAACCTAAAGAATTTGACAAGTCATAACAAGAAAACGATTGTTGAACGTTTTATTTTGTTTAATTTTGGTCATTTGCCTTGGTAAAGCGGTACCAAATTGTTATGCTGGTTTCGAGTAAGCATGAGTATGGCCAAGATTTATTTAACGCTTAGTCGATAAAGTGAAATAGTTGAACAGTTATAAGAAGGTGTTGGAGTTACTTCAGCAAATAAATATGGTGTGGATAAGTCTACCATTTTTATAACTCGAAATAACAGAGTGAATATTTTGAAGAAGATCAGCCATACTTACGTGTAACCATGAAAAATTGAAACTCTTACATCACCTGAATGCCCCAGAATGGAAAAAGCTTTATACCTGTAGTTTTTGAAGCAAAGAGTAAAACATTTTCCAGTCATAGGCCTTATGATCAAAGAAAAAGCAAAAAAATTGCACGAAGAATACAAAGAGACTCCATGTTTCAATGCGAGCAGTGAATAGTTGCAAATATACAAGAAACGTTTTGTAATTAGATATATTAAAATCTCAGAAGAAACACTGTCATCTGCAAGTAAGACGGTCAATCCATTTGAAAAGACTTTGCTTGAAAAAGTGGATGAACTTCAGCTGTTGAAGGAGCAGATTTATAATACTGATGAATCTTCCCTATACCGGAAATTACTCAAGGACAAAACATATGTAGGTCCTGAGGAGAAGACAGCTCCAGGAAGAGAAACAGAAAAGCAAAGGGTTACCTATCTAGCCTGTACAAAGGCAGCCGGCGTAAGCTGAAGCCACTTGTCATTAGAAAAGCAAGAAATCTTCGATCGTTCCGTGATTTCAATTGTCCAGTATATTACAGAAATTCCAAACCAACTTGGATTCATATTCAAGAAAAATGGTTCTTTAAGATGTTTATTCCAGAGGTGAGTTGCCACCAATTGTTAGAAATTTAAGAGTTTTAAGCTGGATTCATTGTTCTAGATCTTGACTGACAAAAAATTTCATGTTAAATCAATTCTTCTGCTGGACAATACGCCAAGTCATCCTTTAGCGGAGGAGTCAAGAAGTGCTAATGGTTTAATTTTCGTTATGTACATGCTACGTTATATAACACCTCTGATAGAGCCTATGGATCAGAATGTGATAAGGCTAACAAAACTGTTCTACCGTAAGAGTTTGTTGTCACGCATCCTAAATGACAACATAGACTGTATTGGAATGGCATTAAAGTCTCTTTTTTTGAAAGATGATAATTGTTTATTTAATTTTGGAATGGAATTCTTTGAAACCGGATGTTATCGAGAAATGTTGGAGTAAACTACTATCGCCATTGGATGAAACACCAGACTCTGATGATGAAGATGACATTCCCTTATCTGTATTGAAGTTGCGATAGTGTAATATGGAAATGGACCATGTGACGACAAAAATTAAAAAGTTGCTACGTCATGTGAATCTTGATGTTGAAATTGAAGCAGCTGAAATTGTTAAGTAGAAGATAGATTACGTTCAAGATGTAAAGGAAGCTGAAGTTTTCATTGAAAGGATTTTCATTGAGGATAATGATGTACCAGATAAAGATTTAGGGAATGATCTACAAGCCATTACGACATCTAATGCATTGAAATCATTAAATGAGGTGATAGGGTGGACAGAGGAAAATGAAAATAGTATTGACAACTCCACACCACTAGTCTTACATAATTTGAGACATACGATGGCTCAGATGGGTGTAGAGAAATCGCGGAAACAAACGAAAACCACCTAATTTTTTGAGAAAAAATCTTAAAACATCAAATTTGGGTGGTAAAATCTCTTCTTCATTCCGGAAAACAATGTTGTTTCATTTGAACATCGTTTCAGTGAAAAAATCGAAATAGTGAACTGAGCGTGCACTAATTAGTTCATTATATCGGGAGTCTATTGTATTGAAAATTTTAGAAAAGTAAGGAAAACTTCAAGGTAAGTTTGGCATTACCGCATAGTCCTTCGGCAGTATGACAGGAGAAAATATGGCGTAAATCACGATAAGTGCGCAAAATCCGACTTAATATTTTGTACCGAGATAGATCAGTATTATGCTTTCCAAGCAATGCAACAAAACTCATTCATATAATAAAATATATAATAAAATACTTCAAGAATAAACTGAGCATCGGAGTGGTTCATATGTACATAACTCAAATAAAATAATTCGGTTGATCTGTACCAAATATCTTTAATGCGGAGTATGAGCTATGGTAATGGAAAGTTCTACAAATCGAGACAGTGCAACATATATCTGTACGGTGATTCTAAACTCAAACAATCCCGATTAGGTTTTGTTGATTGCTGGAACATGAGTATTAGACTTGTACATTTGGAACTTATTGGTTCTCGTCAGTGTCCTGTAATGTCCAACGACTACAAATCTGTCACGCACCTATATTCGGTCTGCACAGAAACATCAAGGTATTAATCATACACTAACGCTATCTTGTTCACTCAAATATACATACCCTAGTGAGCTAATTCAAGAAAAGAATGATTTTTTTCTTAATGTTACAAAAATTAAAAACCTTCCTCATGCTCAAGTCAGATCCAATTATGCCGTGATGATCATAGGTAGCATATTTTTATTCAAAATTCGGCTCAAAATTATATTTTGCCAAAATTAGCTGAGAACTGAATTTCACTAAATTACGCTGCCCTTATATTTCAACACTAACTCTTTCAATGGAAAAAGACTTGAAATTATGTGAGTCTGTTCTTTTGAACGGAAAAGTTAGGATATTCGAATTTTCGGGTCAAAATTCGAAAATGAAATTTTGGCAAAACGATTGCAGGCTGTGGAACAAGCGCGCACAAATACCTGTAATTTTAGTGCTGATAACCTATGATTTTAATTTTTTACTTATTGTTTCAGTTTACTGTGATCACTCAAGTTCTTACACATATTTCACCAATGCTGTTTCGCACCCTGACTCCTACATAGGTGAAGCATGCTTCAGTTGGGAAAAGTGTAAAAAGGGAATTGTGGATGTAAAAGAAGAAAAAGCTTCTATGGGCGACTTGGAAATAAATCAAACTGGACTATTTTATGTGAAAACTCCAGATTATTAGTAATTAGAATCACGTTATAATAATTGTATACGAAATTTAAGAATAAATGATATATTTCCATAACAAAATAATAATTTCCCGTTCCCGATTCAAAAATAAATATCGAAATGAAATAATAAGAAGAGGTTTTTTTACTTGATTGAAGAATTATTACAAAATTCAAATATCAAATCAGATTTATTCTGTTAGCCTCCTATAAATTCAAAAAAAGCTTTGAGAATTAAATTAATGTCTTATAAGCACTGCTTGAATTTAGTAGACAACTAAAATCAAAACTCATTATATAATATCAAATGGAATAAAAAAACCCAACAATTATAAATTGTCAATTGAAATTGATGAATAAAAATTTGAAGGAGACAAACTTTTGTTTCTGATCTTATATTTATGAAAACTAAATCTTTTTCAAAAACGGAAAGCATAATTTTAAGAACTTCTCTGAAACTAATTTATTTGAAATGTTTTATATATTTGAATAAGTTACTTCAAAAATCTCTCAAAACATGTAGCACGTCCTCAAAAAACAATATGAAATTAAATAAGATCTTCGTCAGTCCAACTTCATATTTAAAAAATAAAATCAATTAACAATAAATATCTTACCAGAAAGAACTTGTGGAATCCTTGTTGAACAGGCACTAAAATTAGAGAACTTAAAATATTATACACCTGAATCGTGCAAATATGAGAAAAAGAAATTGGCTATAAGAACAACTAGTAGAAAAACTAAAAAATTTTTCGCGAGGGAACAAAGGAAAGACTATTTTGGATCAACACTAATTAATCTTAACAGCTGTCGGCGAAACAATCGAAAAGACAAACTATTTCAATAACATTACAGCATGATGAAAATATTATTTATCTCATTATGTATCTAAGAATTCTGTTACCAAATAACATTAATGAAATGATCATCTTTTATAATTTTTTGATTGAGCAAATAATAAATAAATCGAAGAGAAACCAATGAAGTTTAAAACAAAACCAACTTGGCGTTGTTCCTTGTTTAGATCTTTTTCTACTAAAATAATATAATAGGAAGATGTAATAGAAATATTTAACAAATGAAAAAGGCATTAAACCATAAATATAGGAAACAGGAACACTTGTTCTTCACAAGATCTTTTTCAAGCTGTTCGTGAAGTCAATCAACGATCCAGGGATTAATTACAAAGCAAATTATTACCGATATAATCGAGAAAACTTCTTTTAGGACTACTGTAATGAAAACTTCGAACAAGTAGAAGAATCACTTGAGTGTTTCATAATTTATGGATACGCTTTATGCTAATTTCTGGATTTCTACTTCAAATGTGCTCAAAGTGCTCTATTTCAATTGTTTTTCTATGATAATGATACATATTTTCCATCATTGTTTCCTACTTCTACTGTTTTCCTTGTTGTAGTCTCGCAAATATATAAAACTATCGAAAATCAGCATAAGAAAGCGTATAGCACTAATTGAGTCATTAGGTAAATGAATATTCAGTTACTCAGAAAGTGAATTATTCTTCGTCATTTCCCTTAAAAAAACCATTTTTGAGATTATTGACATTGGATATTATAAAATGTGATAAAAACTCCAGAAATTGCTCTACTTTTTTGGGTCTACCCCTGAGCTGGAAATAAAACTTATAGCTTCTAGAAACTTACTCATTAATGACTCTTTTCATTATTTTATTTAATTTAAATTTCAAAAAAAATGTATGCAATTAAATTAGCATCCGAAAAAACCACCCCCATGAATGTGGCATCGACCCACAACATTTTTGAATAGAAAAGAGATGTCGAGTGTTAGTTGGTTTGAAAGTTATTTTTGTTCTGTGCACAACCCAGTAAAAATTTTTAAAATCGGTTCACTATTCACGTAATAATGTAACATTGAACTTACCCTCGAAAGGTGATCTAGAACAGAGAGTTGAACCGCCCAAACTCAAAAACCTAAGAGTTTTGAAGAATCCAAAAATAATTTTCAAGTTCTATATTAGGGAGAAACAATTCCTATGACATTGTTCCGAAAAAAAAAACATGAGGGTGGCAACAATCCCTTTTTTTTAATAGGAAAGAGATAGCGGATGTGTTTTAGTCAAAAAGTTTTTTTTTGTTCTCTAAACATCCTAGTTAAATTTTCAAATTCGGTGATTTTTTTCAAGCAATTTGATATTGAACATTATGAGAAGGGTTACTCAAACAGAAACCCAATAAATTCAAATACACCAGATCTGTAAGTAATGATAGGAAACATTGATTGTTTTTCCCGAATGTCTAACGAATGGAAGGTATATATATATATTTTTACTGATAACTTTATTTATTCAAATAACTCCTAATTGAAGAGCTTGGGTGGTTAGAATTTTTCAGATTCTCTTTCTGAATGTGCTCTCTATTTTTTGAAGAGGGAAATAAAAAAGGACCTTTTTGAATTCTATGTGGAAATACAAATTCGTATTTGGTGATGAATTTGAATAATTTGGTCCTCACTTTATATTTCCTTTGATTCTTTATTATTTAGTTTCTACCACAAGTGATGTTAATATCGGGTGTTTTTCAGAGTGATAGAACTTTGAATTGAAATAAAACACATTTAAATTAAAATTGAAGCCAATTTGTTTCATTTGAAAGATAATTTTATAACATTATTGTTTTAAAAATAAATAATTTCCGGCATATGTCCACCACGACTAGCTCTGAGGAACCGCATTCGACCAGACCAATTTTGTACCACTTTTTAGAGTAATTCAGGCCTTATTTCATCAATAACATGAGTTATGTTGGCTTCCAAAGCGTCTATTGTTTCTGGTTTATCAGCATAAACCAATGACTTGACATAACCCTAAAGAAAATAATCCAGTGAAGTTATGTCACATGATCTTGAAGGACAATTAATTGGACCATTTCTTGAAACACTGTTATTCCAAAATCTTTCTTTCAATAAATAAATTGTTACAGTAGCAGCATGAGGTGTAGCACCATATTGTTGGAACAAAAACACTTCTGGGTCGATACCATTCAAATTTTGAAACAAATAATCATCGATCGACAAATGATCATCGATCTGTAACGAACTTCTTTCACTGTAAGATTAGTTCCAGCATCGTTTTTAAAGAAATATGGAACGATGATGCCTCAAGCATGTAAAGCACACCATACAGTGCATTTTTTAATATGCAATGGAACCTGCAGAACTTATTGAGGATTGTTTTCACTTCGTATACGGCAATTTTGCTTGTCTACATAGCCGTTCAACCAGAAATGAGCTTTTACGATGAAAAAGTGGATCGACTTTAAGCTGTCAGCAAACAAACGACCCTTATTATGGTCAAGTGGCTTTAGTTTTTGAACCAATTGGATCTTGTATGGGTGTAGACCAAGATCTTTACACAAAATTTTCCATGTGGTGGATTCACAGAGTCCAACTTGTTGTGAACTTCGACGAATAAACAAATCTGGATCATCATTAACACTATAACTTACAGCAGCGATATTTTTTCTGTACGTACAGTTCTTTGTCTTGTTGTTGTTGCATCGAGTAGAAAAAATGTCCGAAATCTATCGATAGTTCTACGAATAAACTGCTCTGTTGGACGATTATGTAAACCATAAATTTCACCAAGTGTCTATAAGTTAGGCGAATAGAATACTGATTTTGAAAACAATTTTCAACAGTTTATATGCGTTGTTGCGGCGTGAGTCTTTTCATGATAATTTGTCAATGCTTACTGAACGGAAATGTCAAAACAACATGGGTTCTACCTTCTGTCAAATCACAGTTATCCTTATCGAAAGTTGTACCACTCTAAAAAAAAAAACACCCGATATATATGTCTATAAAGTAATACAGTATTATCTAGGGCAGATTCAAAATCAATTCTGAATGTTTTCAAGAGATTTATTTAGATTAAAATCTGTAGAGGTTCCGGAGGATAAATCCTGCTGTTATCTGTTAATACTAAGATAAATATTTTTATCGATTTTTGAACACCTACTAAACGCCTTTCCTAAATATTTTTGAATGTTATCAAGAGCACCAATGATTCTTTAGTGGATTGAAGTATGTATTCAGGAAATAATCAATGTTATAAAGTCCATATTAGAATAGAACTAATTTCAAACCTTTCTTGAAAATTTAACTCTACCTGATCCAATTTGAAATCGATAAAAATACTATTAAAGCCTGAATTATTTCTATGTTTCTGAAATTTCCGTAAAATAATTTCGGCAGCCCGAGGAAAATGTCTTTTATTACATCTCTCCGCAATCAATTTTATCAACGAAAGTAGCAAGTTGAGTTTCAATCTCTGAAATCATAAAATATGATGTGGAAATTTATTCTAGCAGTCTTAAATGTCCTCTGTGTTTATCTTTCTGGTAAGTTCCTTTTTAATACTGCTAAATTTGATTGTCCATTTCCCTACCTTCAATTTCTTTTGGAAGATAGATTTTAAAACATAAGTTTACGGTTTAACGAAAAAAGCAAACTTTTTGATAAAATTCAATTTTTTTCATAAACATGGTCTCTTTCAAGAGCTATAAAATAATTTCAGCGCCTCTCTAACATTTCGATATCTTTCTTGATTTATGTTTTGCCTTAAAATAGGTATTTGTTTCTGTGAAGATCATACATTCGAGCAAAAATTCTTATCGGGGATCTATGTTTTCAGATAAAAATCAATGGAGATCAAATCTGATAAAAAGTGTGGGTACGGTAGTAATTTGAAGTATAATTCTTGTAATTTTGCCATCATCGCCTGACTTGTGACATAGTTTCTTTGTAAAAGATCACTTTTTCTGTTGTTCCAGCGTACTATAATTTCGCCCTAATGTCTGTAGTTTTCAAATTTTGAGCAGAAATTGCTTTTAAACGACTTACTGATGAAGAATTTGAAGTCAAAAGGCATTCTTTCCGGCCGATCGTCAGTAAACACGATAACTTTCGAACGGAAAAAGCTAGATACTTGAAATTCTCAGGGAAGTTTCAAAACCTAAGTATCCCTGTTGGATATATGTTATATTTCGGGTAATATAGAGATTTCCGTAGAAAAGTTATCTATTTACCCAATGATAACACACTGGTTTTATAGTTTCTCATTTTCACTTCGTTTGAAGAATCGCACTATGTCTACAGCATTATGTATTTTTCACCAAAATAATTTGGAGACTAGGTGAAGTTATTCTTCTTAACATGGATATCATAATAGATAAAATATACAATAAATTGGTTGAAAAGTTCTTGGTTTCATGAGGAAACACAATTCTTTTTTATCAACGAAGTTTTACCCAAGAGATACACAATATTATAGCGCTTTCCTAGCATTTCGATACTTTCTTGAAAAACAGTACATCTAAGGCCAAAAACGGTGTTTGTTTCGATGATAAACTCCTCATTCGAGACAAATTTCTTTCCGTAAGTCGGCGAGCAGCAAAAGTTTGTAGGAGCCAAGTCTGGAGAAAATAGTGGGTGCAAAGGCCCTTTGAAATGTGGGTCTTGCAATTTTGCAACTGGGCAAACGACTTGTGATACTGTGCTTGCGGTGTCTTTGTAGACGATCATTTTCTTTTTTTGCATCTGACGTCCTTTCTTCAAAATTTCCTCGTTCAATGGGTCCAGTTAGACCTGTAACGATAGCCGATAAACAAAATGCTGTAAGCATCCCAAAATACGGAGGCCATAACCTTATCAGCAGTCTGTTGCGCTTTTGGTCACTAAAGGCGAAGTTCGCCGGCTACTCAGTTGAAAATATTTTTGCTTCAATGTACACAAATCAATCCATGCTTCATCAATTGTCAAATATAGATGCAAAAAATTCTGTTTATTTCGCTTATACAACTTCAAACTGTACTGTAATTAGTAAACGAGGCATTCACTTCGAGTGCAGCTTTCGAAGAATCTCTTTTTATTTTTTTATCAGTCAATAATGGTCTATTTTCCTAATGGATTCGGATGATATTCATCAAGTCAAGCTTCCTTTTCAGCGGTGTTTCTTCCCATCAAAAAGAAATGAGTTCTCAACATACGAAATTCTTTTTTCTATTGATTGGAAAATCACAAGAATTGTTCCACTAAAACAACTGTAACTATTTAAACAATCGTCAGATCTTTAGGAAATTCCTGAAGGTATCTTTCGAAGGCTGTCACTTTTTAGCAAAAATATTAATTTTGCATTTGTTGCGCCAATTTTATGTCAGATCGTGAACGTATCAGCCAACGTAATAAAACAGTGCCCAACCCAAAAATTCAAACTGTTGAATTCAGGATATTTATAATAATCTTTGATTTTGAGCACTTATGGATTTCATGAAAATTAGATATGTTTTTGTTCACTTCTTTTATTTTTTTGGTTTGATAATTTATTTACTTTGGAATTACATTTCAGATGTGAACTGTAGTTTGTTAAGTCTAGTCTCTGGAAAGGCTTTGTTCTCGGTTTTGCAGAATATGCCGTTAGACCCGACTATCGGTGTGGGCGTTTACAAAACTTTGCCTGTGATATACGACAAATATGAAAAAATACATAACGTCTCAGGCGATGGAATTATATCACATGGCGTACAATTAACCAAGGAAACATTTTATTCGAAAGATCTGGATGAGAGAGACGTGTTATTCCATCTGTATAATCCGGACAGTCATACTAGTGAAGTCTTTTCTTTACAAAATATTCCTAAAACGAAAGAAAAGTTATTTGTTGTCGTGCATGGTTGGACCGAAAATACAGATGATGCAGACTGGCTTAAGGACTTATCAGCGAGATTAGTTGAAAGTTCAGAAAATAGTCAAGTTGTACATGTTGATTGGAGATTTAGTGCAAACACATACCTTTATAACTTGGCAATTTTAAGGACGAAACAAGTTGGTGAGTAAATAAAATATTTGTATGGGGACAGTTTTTGAAGGAATACCCGGGTATGGATCATTTACACAGCCCGATTTCTTGAAATGTTTTTGTCTCATGCAGAGTTTTAGCAACATCTGTTATTTAGTTTATTCACAGTGCTCTACTTTTATGTACTGCATTGTTTCAGCCGTTACTATTTGGTAGTTGATCATAATTAAAACAAATTGTAGAAATTACTGTTTTACTACCACTATTACCACTATTAGGTGTTACCACATATGTACCACTATTAGGTGTTACCGAGAATCTGTTGAAATATTCAAAATATTAATCACTTTTGTTTAAATACCACTGTAGCACTGTTAGGTCTTCAGTTATCTGATGATGGGTTAGTTCATTTCCCGAAACTTGAGTCACAAGAAAATGTGTAATATATATTTTTTGGTAGCAAAACATAGTAATTTCTACAATTTGTTTTAACTATACTTTTGTCAGTAATAAGGAATATGAACAAATATAAGAGAAAGTTTTTCAGATCGAGACAGTGCAACATACATCTGCTTAACAATTCTAAATTCAAACGAGTCCGGTTAGGTTTTGTTGATCATTGGGATATGAGTAGCAGACTCACGCATGTTTCTAAACTTGTTGGTTTCAATCGTCAATGCCTCCTTATGCCCAACGACTACAAATCTGCTACAGATATTGGATCTACATAGGAACATCAATATACAAAGTTGTTCGGAAAGCAATTTCGTTTTTTTTCCGACAGAGGATTGATTTCTTTTTCGAACCCAATTTTACACAGAACATTAAATGTTCTGAATGCTGATATAGCAAGCATTGTGTTCTTTGGTTGGCGTCCTCTTAAATATGGAGAGCAATAAGCAGCATTTTCGTTATATTTTACTTTTTTACTATATAAAATGTAAAAATGCTGTTCAAGCCAGAAAGAAACCAACCGATATGTATGGAGAAGATATGTTGAGAGTATGCCAGTTCCAGAAACATACACGACAACCCTAGCAAGCAAACAACTGTATTCCTGATTTTTTTTTAACGTTACAAACGCATCATGTTGAAGTCAGATCCTGTTACGCCGCAATTTTAATAATTTATATTCAGATAAATTAATTCAGCTGATAAACTGTAGTATACATTCTGTCAAGAAAGTACCGGGAATTAGCGATTTATATCTGGCGGGGCAGTGAGGCAGGTAAAAATTTTTTTTCCTAGGTTGGTACCACTGTCCTTAATTACTATTCCAAGCTTGAGCGGGATCTGTCAACTAGTGTGTTTGCAACAGCTGATTAAGTCAGTCGATGTCAGAGTGCGTGCCGACTTTTACTATGGGTGATTACGTTGAGCAAAGAATTTGTTTAAAGTTTTGTGTTGCAAATGAATTTTCGTGTGCCGATGCATTGAAAATGTTACAAAAGGCCTTTGGTGATAATACTTTATCGAAAACTCGTGCATATCAGTGGTACAGAGCCTTCAAAGACGGTCGTGAAGTGGTCGCCCATCGACGGCTTCGATCGAAGATAACGTCGATAAAATTAAGGAAAGGGTGCTGGAAAACCGTCGTACCAGCTTGAGAGAGATAGCACATGATCTTAAGATATCCCACGAGTCCGCACGTACGATTTTGATTGATATTTTGGGCATGAGACAGGTGGCCGCACGACTCGTACCGAAAGACTTGAATTTTCTTCAAAAACGTCATCGCGAACAGGTTGCTTCAGACATGCTGGATCGCTGTAATTCCGATTCTACATTCATGGAACGCATTATAACTGGTGATGAGACCTGGGTCTACGAGTACGATATGCAAACAAGCCAGCAATCATCGGAATGGGTGGCAAAAAATGAGCCGAAACCGAAAAAACCAAGCCAAAGCCGCTCGAAAATGAAAGTGATGCTAATTGTTTTCTTCGATATCCGTGGCGTGGTGCACTACGAATTCGTTCCAGAGGGTCAGACGGTAAACAAGGAGTATTACCTAGGCGTTATGAAACGTTTGCGTGAGCGTATCCGTAAGAAGCGGCCAAATTTGTGGGCGAACAACTCATGGATTTTGCATGATGATAACGCGCCTTCTCATCGAGCTACGATTGTGACTGACTTTCTCGCCAAAAACTCAACAAACGTGCTTCAGCAACCACCGTATTCGCCGGATTTGGCTCCTTGCGACTTTTTCCTTTTGCCAAAACTAAAATTGCTCCTTCGTGGCACCCGTTTTGAGTCGATTGAAGCCATAAAACAAAATTCGGCGCGAGAGCTAAAGTCCATCCCGGAAAGCGCCTATAAAAAATGTTTCGATAATTGGAAGTGCCGTTGGCATAGATGTATTGGAGCAAATGGAGCCTATTTTGAAGGCGACCCAATAAATTTTGACGATTAAATGTAAAAATGTTGTTTTAATTGAAAATTCCCGGTACTTTCTTGACAGAGTAGTATATCATTAATAAGAAGTATGAACTCTGATAGTAGAAAGTTCTTCAAATCGAGACTGTGCATCTGTATAACAATTCTAAACTCAAACAAGGTTTTGTACATTATTGGGACATAAGTAGAATTGTTTTACAGATTCGTCTACGTCTGTAACGTTCAATCCGCAGAAAAAAGTAACATTTGTGGATGCATAGCCTTTTCCTGTGCGTTTGCGTCGTCCTATATATGGCAATTGTACTTGTTATTTTAGCCATTCATCCAAAAGTATCGACCGAACAAAATGAAAAATCAATCGGATCAATCATCATTATTATCTTTCTGAAGAACAGTGGATGAGTTTGGTTGTATATTCTGACATTCCTTGTATTTTATAAGGTATTATAGGTATGCCAAATTCATTATAGGTGATATATTTTTGAACTGAATTTTTGCAGGTGAATTTATAGCTAAACGTCTTGTGGAATTAGTGGAAACAAATATAATTCTTGTAGAAAATATAGTCCTCATTGGATTTGATTTAGGAGCTCATATATGTGGCATAGCTGGACAATCCTTCTTCGAGAGGACTAAAAGCAAACTTCCTCGAATAATCGGTTTAGATCCATCTGGACATTTCTTCGAAGGAAAAGATAAAAAAGGTAGACTCGATGAAACTGACGCAAAAACTGTTATGGTTGTCCATACCGATATTTCTATGCTTGGATATAAAAGTGATTGTGGAACTATGGATTTCTATCCTAATGGTGGAAGTTCACAGCCAGGGTGTAGACTATCCAACTGTAAGTTCAAATAAAACTGATATACATTCTGTCAAGAAAGTACCGGGAATTATCGATTTAAATCTGGTGGGGCAATGAGGCAGGTAAAATTTTTTTTCCTAGGTTGGTACCACTGTCCTTAATTACTATTCCAAGCTTGAGCGGGATCTGTCAACTAGTGTGTTTGCAACAGCTGATTAAGTCAGTCGATGTCAGAGTGCGTGCCGTTTTTTACTATGGGTGATTACGTTGAGCAAAGAATTTGTTTAAAGTTTTGTGTTGCAAATGAATTTTCGTGTGCCGATGCATTGAAAATGTTGCAAAAGGCCTTTGGTGATAATACTCTATCGAAAACTCGTGCATATCAGTGGTACAGAGCCTTCAAAGACGGTCGTGAAGTGGTCGCCCATCGACGGCTTCGATCGAAGATAACGTCGATAAAATTAAGGAAAGGGTGCTGGAAAACCGTCGTACCAGCTTGAGAGAGATAGCACATGATCTTAAGATATCCCACGAGTCCGCACGTACGATTTTGATTGATATTTTGGGCATGAGACAGGTGGCCGCACGACTCGTACCGAAAGACTTGAATTTTCTTCAAAAACGTCATCGCGAACAGGTTGCTTCAGACATGCTGGATCGCTGTAATTCCGATTCTACATTCATGGAACGCATTATAACTGGTGATGAGACCTGGGTCTACGAGTACGATATGCAAACAAGCCAGCAATCATCGGAATGGGTGGCAAAAAATGAGCCGAAACCGAAAAAACCAAGCCAAAGCCGCTCGAAAATGAAAGTGATGCTAATTGTTTTCTTCGATATCCGTGGCGTGGTGCACTACGAATTCGTTCCAGAGGGTCAGACGGTAAACAAGGAGTATTACCTAGGCGTTATGAAACGTTTGCGTGAGCGTATCCGTAAGAAGCGGCCAAATTTGTGGGCGAACAACTCATGGATTTTGCATGATGATAACGCGCCTTCTCATCGAGCTACGATTGTGACTGACTTTCTCGCCAAAAACTCAACAAACGTGCTTCAGCAACCACCGTATTCGCCGGATTTGGCTCCTTGCGACTTTTTCCTTTTGCCAAAACTAAAATTGCCCCTTCGTGGCACCCGTTTTGAGTCGATTGAAGCCATAAAACAAAATTCGGCGCGAGAGCTAAAGTCCATCCCGGAAAGCGCCTATAAAAAATGTTTCGATAATTGGAAGTGCCGTTGGCATAGATGTATTGGAGCAAATGGAGCCTATTTTGAAGGCGACCCAATAAATTTTGACGATTAAATGTAAAAATGTTGTTTTAATTGAAAATTCCCGGTACTTTCTTGACAGAGTAGTAAGTTACAGTGCTGCCAGTAAAGCATCTTTCGTGATTTTCAAGACAATGGAAAAAAATAATTATTTTTTTGATAAGACCAATAAGCACCATTGACACTGAAGCTTACTTTAGTAATAATTGCTATCCGGAATCTGTATCTGAAAATCGAAAATTTTTGATCGGTTTGCTGAATTTAAACGTGGTTGTATGAACACCTATAATAACCACAAGCTAATCACTCGAAATTTGTAGATGGCTCAGTTCCGTTTCAGTTGGCCACCTTATAACTCATGGGCACTAATGGGCGGACCCTGTATTTAACTAGTGTATACACTTCTATGGCAGAAATATTCAACTAAGTGGAATAACCATTTTTCCCTTTTTATATAATACAGATCTAGCCATTGACTTAAAATCTCAAGTTCTTGAAAAATCGCTTTGTTCTTTGAAGGGGAAATAAACGTTCACTTTTATTCTCAATAAAAAAATTACAAAAAAAATTTCAAGTTCAAACAGTGAGAAAGAAGCCTCTAGTGTTACTGAAATCTACAAAAAATGATGCAATATCCCTTCAAGAACTAGAATCTCATGATTTTTTCTCAATATGTGGTAACCTGCTTCACAATATGAATATCTTAAGATATTCAGCATAAATGATTTAAATAACTATATAAATTTTGATTTTGAGTCTATTTGATGAAAGTTTAAATGTAATCGCTTTTAAATTCACAGATTTTGCTAGTTGAACCTTTTAAGGATTATAGAAAAAATTTTTAACTTATGAAGAAGAATTCAGATGCTTCTGTGGGATATAAACTCAAAATAAAATTCTGATTTTCAATTCAGGCATAAACACGTGTAGAAAGCATGTTGGTTTATGTTCAGTTTTTTCTTGAAGGATAGGTTTTGATCTTGCTATTTTGTTCAATTCTTAATTCCAGAGCTATCTGATTATTGGAAACAACAACGTAATACTTATAATAGCCTGTATTTTGAACTGAGTATATCAACATATCTTTTTTGGTTTTCAGACTAAGAGAAAAAATTAACGTCACATTATGGGTTCATTTCTACCTGATACTTTGGATGTTCTAGGACCGATTCAGAAGCATTTAAATAATTATTTTCTTGAGTAATTCATAATTTGTAGTTTCCATTCATAATAATAATGATAAAATTCTTATACTGATATCCTTTAGGTCAGTTCAGTTCTTTGAGTATATGTTTCTCTTACTCTTTCAAATTTCAGTATTATTTTGAAGATGCACAGTCATAATATTACTAAATATGCGGAGACTATTAGCGCGAATCTGCAAAATTCTTATTAGTGATTTCTATGGAATAAATTATTTATACCGGGTATTTCACGAATGATTGTACAGGCTTTCAGTGCAGATGCAGGAGATTTTGATGAGTCTGAATCAGTGCTCGAAATATGTCCTAACTATATTCGTTTAAGAGTTACAGGATGTTCTATGTATTTTATCAAAACTTTCAATCGGCATAACTCTTTGAACGCCTGCATGGATCTTCATGAAAACTTGAGGGAATGAGTATAGGCCAATGCCAAATATTTGCCCATAATGACTTATCGATAGCACAGGTCCGAACTGAGAAAATTACATTCTTTATGCCACATCTTGTAAAACACCCTGTACATCCAATTTTCAAAAAGCAAAATTCCCTTTAGAATCTACAATAAATACTCTTTCAAACAAGCCTATTGGGATCAATAGCACACTTCCCATCATCATTTTATGAACCATTGAATATTAGGAATTTTCAATTTATAGTAAACACGGACCTGTGAATCTCCGAATAATGCGTCTTATTCATATTGAATCGTTTAAAATTCTCAGTAACATGACTTAGGTATTGTGCTGTATCTTATTCCGTCCAATATATGAATGTAGGGGCAGCATAAAATATTTTTTGCAAAAATAAATTTAACCGAAAACTCGAATTAACATTGAACATATAATTGGACTATTATAAAATGAACTTAATAATACATATATAAAATGTAACTTATAAACATGTGAGGAACTGAAAAAAAAATGGCAATAAACAAGGGAAAAAATTATAACTTGTTTTCGAAAATACCCCCTCTCTCTTCTAAGCATTTCCTAGAGCTAGGAAAATGAGCTACAGCTTTCTTCAAAATTTCCGGTCGATTTCGTATTGCTTCACATGCAGCTTGAATACGATTAATCAGATGCTCCCTGTCTATAATTTCTCCAGAGTAAACTTCATTTTTTAAGTGCCCCCAGAGAAAATAATCCAAGTATGTAAGATCTAGGAATTATTTAAATATTTTAATATTAGCCTTCTACATATTTAATTTCAAAAAATTATATTTAATGATTATAACTTCTGAAAATAAATTAAAATGATGTCATATAAGTACTACTTATATCAAATGAGATGTAAAATAAACACTCATTATAAGACATCCAAATGGTATAACAAAATCCAATAAATAAAAATTTGTTAACCAAAATCCTATAAATTAAATATTTTGAATAGACAAAATTTTGTTTCTGCTGATCAATCTTATGAAAACAAATATCTTTCAAAAATATCTAACATAATCTTAAGAATTTCATCATAAAACTATATTACTTAGAATATTCCATATTATTGGATATCTAACTAAGTTACTTCATATAAAAACTCAAGATGTGTAAAAACATTATTGAAAAACAAGTTTTAAGACAGACTGCTTGGTCAGTATTCGAATAATTCATATTAAATTAATATAACATAAATCAATAATAAATATTTACTCAATAAGATCTGGGGATCTTGCACGCCAGTCATGAGGTCTCCCTTTACCAAACCAATGATCTGGATAAACTTGAAATGCGCTACAAGAATCCCCAGCTTACAGGCCAGTCATGAGGTCCCCCCTCTACTAAACTAATGATCTGGATAAACTTTATTCAAATGCGCTACCATTTCACGGGTAAAATGTGCCGGAGTTCCATCATGTTGGAAGTACATTCTTCTTGGAATATTGCTTCCATCATTCGAGAGCCCTGGCAAATGCTCGATTAAAAATTGTAGATATGTCCATTCAGTCCGTGTGGAAGAATATATGGTCCAATTAGGCGATTATTGTAAATTCCACACCAAATATGGACTGAAAAACGATGTTGTGAATTGCGTTTCCTAATATGTGCATTGCGAACATTCAAAATGCCATCTTTTGTGAAGGTCGCTTAATCAGTAAAAAGCTCGCAGGTTCCGCAAAACCCATCTGCAAAATCGCATCTTCGGTAGTTCATCGCCTGTCTCTAAGGTTTGGACGGATTGCAAATGAAATAGATGCCACTTCTTACGGTGCAGAACTCGCCAGACCTGATAATGTAGCAAACCTAAAACTGAACTAAGACCCCGAGTGCTGGTTGAGGGATTTTCTTGGACAGCTTCTATTATCTCTTCATGGTTTACCATCAAACTTGCTCTTTTTCGTTTACTTACTGACGGGAAGTGTCCAGTTTCACGAAGTGAGCGATTAACATGTTTGAATGTTTGGTGCTTAGGAATTTGACGATCCGGATATAGCCTTCGATATTCCCTAGCAGCTTCACGACCATTGCACTTACTAAATTCATATAGTATAATAACAACATATCAGTATACTCAGTATTCGTAAATGACGGCATTTCGATAATTCTCTTGATGGAACTTTTATGAAAACACAACAATCTACCACTTACGTATTTTTCTATTTCAATAATTACCCGACAATGGTTTGAAATGTCAAAATTCTTAGCATAAGCCACTTAGATATTGAAATGGGTTGAATTCAGAGTAAACGAATTTCTTCTGTGACTTCCACATAGCATTGAAAATAAATGATGATTTAAGCTTCAGATCGATTCAAGCAGCATGTGAGAAGATAAATAGTGGACCAGAAAGAAAGGCTAATGAAAACTGCAGAACATTCAATACAAAAGCTAGCAGGTGTCAAAGGGAAATAGGAAAATTCTCGAAAACAAATCACATACATATAATAATATATAAAAGAATGTATAAAAGAATTTATTTGCAAAAGTGTAAATAAGATGTCGAAAAGTATTTTGAAAATTCCAGATATGCAACAGCTCATAAAATATTTATGCAAAGTGTGCCATTATTTCAAATGAGCTTGTTTGAAAGAGTATTCATTGTTGATTCTGAGGAGAATTTCACTTTTCGAAAATTCGATGTACAGGGTGTTTTACAAGATGTGGGATAAAGAATATAATCTCCGTTCGGACTTACGCTATCGACAAGTGATTAGATGCAAATATTGGCCTGTACTCATTCCCTCAAATTTTCATAAAGATCCATGCAGGCGTTCAAGAGTTATTCCGATTGGAAGTTTTTGATAAAATACATAAAACATCCTGTATCACTTAAACTAATATAGTTAGGACATATTTCGAGCACTGATTCAGACTCACCAAAATGTCCTGCATCTGCCCTGAAAGCCTGTACAATCATTTGTTAAACAACCTGTATAATGCTTTAAAATAACCTGTATATTTAGGTACGCACAGTTGATGTTCGACGATCATTTCTATGAGTACACAACTCTGTTCATCGTTCCACTGTTTTTTCAGTATTATGCAATCATCGTCGGAGCTATGAGCTATTCATCTCTGCGATATCATCTCCTAAGAAGTTTCCAACGTTGCAGTGCCAAAGTTACGAAGATTACAAAAAAGGAACGTGCCGGGACAATAATGTCTATTTTGGAGATATCACTGAAACTACGGCTGGTACATACTATTTCACAACAACTGGGCAGACACCTTTTTATAAAACGGTCACTACTGTATTAAATCCACTGAATTGGTTTGGTGTATAAATATTGCTGTCTATATAAAAATAAAATATTTCGATCGAAGTTTTTTCTGCCTCAGTATTACCTGAAAATTTGTTTCAGTTCTTGATAAAATCATTATCAGAATATTCCTACATGACGTAAGGACTCTTGAATTGTAAGTCTCTAAATTGTTTCATTTGCGACTTACAGTATTTAGAATCTTACACCCATCAAAAGACTTTTTTGGCTCAAAATTCTAAAAATAGAGGAATTGTGACCCAATGATAGGTGCTCTGGTCTGATAAGCTACCAGTAGTCGACATAATCTATAGGCCAAATATTTACTATTTATACAGGATGTTCAATTTTTTATAACAAATAATAATAAATAATGATATATTATGTCCCGATTTCTGGCAGAGCTGCATCCTAAGCTACAGTTCTAATGAATTTCAAATGCTGAAAGGGAGTCAGTAGGGTAATCTACCGCTGTTTTATGATTATAATGGTTTCCAATGTCGAAGCGTTCTCTCACAAAAAGTTCAGAAATGTTTGCCTTCTCATCACGGAAAAGACATTCGGCTAAACTTAATCTCACCTGGTCTTTGTAGGGTGACAATATACTGAAAATAAATCCGTGAAGACAATGCATGTTTTTTGTATATGTAAATAAAGAGTAGGCCATCTAAAGTTTGCATTTTTATGTATTGGTTATTTCGAGTCTGGCAAATACTTCTGTCATTCGTACTTTGACAAAATTTAATTCAATATTTGACATTGAAGAAATTAGTAGATCTGAGCTCAGACAGAACTGGGAAATATTTGAAACTTATTTCCAAAGTGGTGAATCTTTTATCCAAACTGTTAGAAATTCACATGGAAAATTCAATGGAAATTAAATGCTCTCACGACGAGTACGTGAAAACTAGATCGCTATTTGATAAAACAGCCTGTTCACGTTTTCGTCCAGTGAGTACACTTGAAAACATTGCAGCTGTAGCCCAGAATGTGGCTGAATATCCATCAACATCAACTCGACGTCGTGCTCAAGCGTTGAACATTTCTCGCTCTTTCGCATTCTTGCATTTCTTGGTGTTCTTGGATCCAAGCTTGACTGGAGGCCGAAATATGGCATCTTCCATTATCTGTGGATATAAAGCATGCGTTTCAAGGAGAAAATCGTTTAGAATGCCCCAATACTTTTCACTATTACTCTACAGAGAGGTGTAGCACCACGCTGAGATATTGCTCCCCAAACCATTATTTTGGTAGGAAATTTGAACGGTAACATAAAATAGAAAAAGGCTTTTTACTTGATAGAAGAAATATAACAAAATTTGAATATTAAAACAGATTTAATCTGTCAGTCTTCTCCAATTTTAATTTCAAAAACATTTTTATTCAAAAAAATTTTAGAATTAAATTAATGTGTCTATATAAGCACCGCTTATATTTAATAGACGTATACGATCAAAACTCAATAAACAATATCAAGTGGAATAAATAAACAAACAAATATAAATTGTCAATTAAAATTAATAAATAAATATTTGAAGGAGAAAAAATTTTGTTTCTGATCTTACCATTATGAACACCAATTCCTTTTCAAAAACATAAAACACAACTTAAGGACTTCTCGAAAAATATAATTTATTTGAAATATTTTAATAAGTTAATTCAAAATCTCAAAACATGCACTATATCTTCAAAAAACAATTAGACTTTCCGATAATCTCTTCATCGGCCCTAAATCATATTTAAAAAATCAAAATCAATTAACAATCAGTTTATCTTACCTCGGAGTGATAACCGGATAATTGCTTAAACAGACTAACTTTAAAAATCAAGATATTCTATGTTCGTCACAAAAATCACAGAAAACCGAAGGTATTATAAGGTTTTCTTTAAACCATTGACATTCCATAATGAGATTTTATTCAAGCCTGAATATAATTATATACTATGTAAAAAATAAAATAGTAGAAGGCTTTTTACTTGATAGAAGGAATACAACAAAATTTGAATATCAAAACAGATTTAATCTGTCAGTCTTTTACAATTTTAATTTCAAAATAATTTTTATTCAAAAAACTCTTTTAATTACATTAATGTCTACATAAGTACCGCTTATATTTAATAGACGTATACGATCAAAAGTCAATATACAATATCAAATCGATTAAATAAACAAACAAATATAAATTGTCAATTAAAATTAATAAATAAATATTCGACGGAGACAAAATTTTGTTTCTGATCTTAGCATTATGAACAACAATACCTTTTCAAAAACATAAAACACAACTTAAGGACTTCTCAAAAAATATAATTTATTTCAAATATTCAATATATTTAAATATTCAAATAAGTTAGTTCAAAAATCTCTTAAACAATTAGACTTCCGTTAATCTCTTCATCGGCCCTAAATCATATTTAAAAAATCAAAATCAACTAACAACCAGTATATCGTACCTCAGAGTGGTAACCGGATAATTGCTTAATTAGACTAACTTAAAAAAAATCAAGATATTCTATGTTCGTCACAAAAAAGTCTAAGCAATTATCCTCTTTATTGTCTCATAAACAGCATTTTTTCCCAGTTCAGTCAATTGCACTAAGTTTTTAACGTTTCTATACAAATATTATACCTGTTTTCATTTTCCAGTTGCGACATTATTTCATAAATTGTATACGTGTTGACAATCAATAATATTTAACAAATAGTGTTGCCATGCAACTTTGGCCATAGCCGACTATCTGAACTACTTATTTTATCATGAAAAATTATAATTTCTGGATACTTTTTAGACAGACTATATCTACTGTTATGCAGTATAACTTTTTCGCCAAAACCAATGCTTAAAAGGAGGATTAGTTGACTGTATGCGTCTTTTGCT
Organism: Megalocaria dilatata; assembly: GCA_034642435.1. NCBI lineage: Eukaryota > Metazoa > Arthropoda > Insecta > Coleoptera > Coccinellidae > Megalocaria > Megalocaria dilatata. Next base: position 39,294,676 of record CM067856.1, on the reverse strand, counting down.
TTCCAAAAAATCGAAAATCTGGGCAGATAAATATATTGATACCAATAAATTTGAAGAGATGATGAAATGACATAAAAATAGAGAAAGAATAGATATGAAATCTAATTTATTAGTAATAACATTAAAAAATATTACGGATAATAATAAAAAAAATCAGTACAAATAAATCGAATATACAGCTAGACCAATGCCTAGAATTAATGATATTCTGTCAATAACTAATCCTAATAGAATGTAATACTGCTGATTATGCTTCATTCTTGTCATCGTGGAAAGTTTACCATACTCGTCTTTCTAGAAATGAATGAATAATTTATTTGTTATAATATCATCGAGTAAAGTACAAAATTTGTAATTTCTTTTAATGAACTCAATGTCCGAATATTCTGAAAATCAACACAGAATTTTTTACAAAAAGAAGAAATGCAAGAACGACACTTATAGGGAAAAGGTTCATAATGGACTCGCTGAAAAAATACTTCTGTAAAATGAAATTTCTTAAATCAAACGTAGAAAAAAAATTGAGATGACTCTAGCCTTGCTTTAAATGCACATATGTTACGGAACAGACCAGAAAATGTTCTAGTAGCCAAAAACTCATTTGAAACAGAATGATTAGTTCAATTTAGGGTACTGGTTTCCTATTTTGGACCACACGTCCCACAAATTGGACTATGTCTATTTGCCATTGTATCGGGTGTTTTTTTTAGAGTGATAGAACTTTTGATAGGGATAATTGTAATTTGACAGAAGGTAGAAGCCATGTTGTTTTGACATTTCTGTTCAGTAAGCTTTAACAAATTATCATGGAAAGACTCGCGCCGCAACAACGGTTACAAATTGCTGAAGTTTATTTTCAAAATCAGTGTTTTATTCGTCAAACTTATAGAGCACTTCGTGAAATTTATGGTTTACATAATGGTCCATCAGAGCAGCTTATTCTATCGATAGATTTCGGACAACATTTTCTCTACTCGATGCAACAACAACAACAAGACAAGGAACTGTACATACAGAAGAAAATATCGCTGCTGTAAGTCATAGTGTTAATGATGATACAGATTTGTTTATTCGTCGACATTCACAACAAGTTGGACTATGTGCATCCACCACATGGAAAATTTTGCGTGAAGATCTTGGTCTACACCTATACAAGATCCAACTGGTTCAAAGACTGAAGCCACTTGACCATAATAAGCGTCGTTTGTTTGCTGATTGGGCCATAGAACAGCTTGAAGTTGATCCACTTTTTCATCGTAAAATTGTATTTAGTGATCAAGCTCATTTCTGGTTGAACGGCTATTTAAACAAGCAGAATTGCCGTATATGGGGTGAAAACGATCCCCAAGAAGTTCTGCAGGTTTCACTGCATCCTGAAAAATGCACTGTATGATGTGCTTTACACGCTGAAGACATCATCGGTCCATATTTATTTAAAAACGATGCTGGAGCTAATGTTACAGTGAATGGTGCTCGTAACAGATCGATGATCAATGATTATTTGTTTCAAAATTTGAATGGTATTGACCCAGAGTGTTTTGGTTCCTACAACATGGTGCTACACCTCATGCTGCTACCGTAACAATTAATTTCTTGAAAGAAAGATTTGGCGATAACATTATTTCGAGAAATGATCCAATTAATTGTCCTCCAAGATCATGCTACATATCTTCACTGAATTATTTTCTTTGCGGTTATGTCAAGTCATTGGTTTATGCTGATAAACCATGAACAATAGACGCTTTGGAAGCCAACATAACTCGTGTTATTGATGAAATAGGGCCTGAATTACTCGAAACAGTGGTCCAAATTGGTCTGGTCGAATGCGGTTCCTCAGAGCTAGTCATTTGCCGGAAATTATTTTTAAAACATAAATGTCATAAAATTTGGCTTCAATCTTTATTTAAATGTGTTTTATTTCAGTTTAAAGTTCTATCACTTTAAAGAAAAACACCCGATATAAGGAAAGAATCATATTCAGCCAATCCACTCAAGGCATTTTCTATTGATGAAGCCTTTGCATAATCTAATTTGTATACCTGAAACTACGTAATATTTTCATATTTTCCTCATCCCATTTGTCACATTGTGACATTCAATTTGGATAATGAAATGTTTTGGTCGGTACATTTGGTAATTGATCATAATTAATGTTTTACTACCAAGAAATTTAAAAGTCTACGCGTTTTCACATTGTTATCTGTGTGTCTGTTTGAGGACCGGAATTTCTCTCCTTTGTCTCTATTTCTGTTTTCTTTTTCTAGTACTCTTCGGTATTATTTTGTGGCATTTTTTCAATTTACCTCACTTCTCTCTTTTGTCAGTTATCCTGTATTCAATTGATAGGTTTATTTTTATCTTGATGCTCTGGTGATTTCGCATTTTCTCTTTCATCTTCTGGACGATATTAATTTTTCAGACGTTTCGATCTTTCATTCATTTTTATCTGCTCGTTGCTAATGTACCACAGGGCTTCAACTTTGTTACTCGAAATAGTGCTTTTTTATAAACTTATAACTTTGTTGCCTGTGCTGTGTCGTTCTCTTCTTCTAATGTTTACTACGTTGTAGCAAGTGACTCCTGCATAGATTATGCTGAGTATTATTACCATTTTAATGATCATCAATCTGTCTTCCAACGACGGTTTGCTACTTGGATTAAGCAATGAATATAAACTGCTGTACAGTTATCTTCTTTTGGATCTATTTATTTCAAGCCGTTTGCTTTCTCTTTCCATTCAATTTTTGAATAATATATTGATGTATTATCTGCGAATTAGGCAATTTGACATCTCTTCATTTCTGGTTAAGGCCGATAGGTAAATATTGAATAGCAACGGTCCTAGTGCCTAGCCTTATGGACGCCGGGTTCAATTTCTGTTATTGTCGATCTTGTGCTATTTATGATAATCCTTAACTTTCTATTATTCAAGAAGGATTTTATTATCCTCGTCAGTTTTATCGGGAATTTTTACATTTTGATTGATTTTGTGTTTCCAATTCATCTAGTTTTCTGTTCCATTAATTTTTGATTAATTGTCGAATCCTGGTTCGAACTTCGTTCATTATTCTATTTGGTGTAGTTTTGTCACCAAGGAAGAATGTCCTCCTATCCTGTTGGCTTTTTCTTCTCCTCTATTAGAATTTTTATATAATCTGGTAGAGGTTTTCTCCTTTTTTGATTTTTCCTAGGTTTCGATAATTCCTCTTTCCATATTTTCTATTGATTTATTTGAATTGGTCTTTATTTGATAAAAATCCATTCAAAATATTAAGTATAAAAGTATGCCGACATTTTCTTGCACATGTATTCTTATTATGATTTTTTGGGTCTGATCAGCATAAATACCTTGTATTGATTGTTAAGTTTTCAGGTTTCTTATGATTAGGTATTACCTCGAAACTGTAGTGACAAAAACATGTGAATTTTTAATTTTTTCGAAAGTGAAACCTAATCTTACCTGGAAACTTATAAAATTGGTCCAACCTAGATACTAGAAGGTAGTTCAGTTTAAGAAATTATTACCTTATTTTAAAATATTAATTTTTGAAAGGGTTCTGTTGTTGAAAATAAGTAAACAATCAGACAAAATTATAGATAACAACCTACCTAAAATGTACGCCTACGAAAAAGAAAAGTTACTCATCTATGCAAATATGGTAGCTCAAGTATACTGACAGTAAAATTCATAAGTCAGCACAAAAACATAATGCCTGTGACTACCTGAACCATCTTGAATGTAAAGACCTTTCGTTTCGTGCTTTAGCTAAACAACATATAATCTGTAACTATCCTCAAACTGAGGTCTTATGGCACGATAAATATTAAAAAAAGTCATGGTCCAAAGTAGGTACGCTTCCCATATGTCCAAAATTTTTATTTATAAATTAATATTTAAATAAGGTTATTCTGATTTTCACATTTTTTTTATTGTTATGTTTACAACAATCGTTTCGCTATCACAGTAGCATCATCAGGCAAGATTACATTTTGAATAACTAAGCTTGTTTCCGAAATCCGTTGCTATTTATATTACAGTAAGTACAATAAATTTTTATTGAGCACTAAAACCCAAAAAAGGGTCTCTGCAAATTCCAGCTTATCTGAATATATTCAACAGAGGTGAGTTATTTAAATCTATTTGTTCGTTAATTAATTTTATTATGTTTATTTATTATTACTTAACGATTAAAAAGATTTAAATAAATAACTTCTGTTGAATATATTCAGATTTGGAATTTGCAGAGACCGTCAATAAAAATTTATTGTACTTACTGTAATATAAATAGCAACCGATTTCGGAAACAAGCTTAGTTATTCAAAATGTTATCTTGCCTGATGATGCTACTGTGATAGCGAAACGATTGTTGTAAACATAACAATAAAAAATTTGTGAAAATCAGAATAACCTTATTTAAATATTATTTGATATTGATTTTCACCAAGTAAGGACTGACTCAATTCAATATTTTATTTATGATGCAGATTTTCTCAATTTCTTCAATATGTCTTAAATTCTCATAATTATTTTATAAGAGATTTATTCGTTCATGACATCAAATGGAAAAAAATTCCCCTACATATAATAACAATTTTTTTAATTTATCATTCTGTTTGGGTTTTCAGAATATTTTGTCTTTTCACTTTATTATTAACAACCTTCATCAAGTGAGATTCATAAAATTTTTAATTAATTTTCGAACTTACCTTTACTTCAGGTAAACAGAACATCATTTTAACAACAGTGGACGTAAGTAATTTGGATAACATATTCGGAAATTGCCTTTCTCTCTCTATTCTGCTGATATTAATCACGTATATTGATATTATGATGGAAACCACACCTGCAATGATGCTGTAGGTATGTAGTCGAACTGAAATATAAAGTATAAAATTAAAACATAAATATTAAAAACATCTTGAAAACGAAATTAGAAGGGAAATACTTCAATGTAAAGGAACGATTTAAGAATGTGAAAGAATATTATATCTCAATAATTATCAAATTCTTATCCTTTAGTCTTCTTTCTTCTAAATTATAATTGCAATCTAATTATTCATATTTAAAAAGATGAATAGCTTGGTTTCGTCCCTTGTCCAAAATTTATTCTGTCATGGTGCACGTTTGTTGTAAGAACAAACTCCTACTCTATTAATAAAGTAAATAAAAACAATTTGGCTTAAGTTTCACTATTTATTTGATCTGTGTTGAGATATATGTTTCAGGTTTTTAGCTCATTTTCAAAAACCCGAAACATATATGTCAACAGACATAAAATAAAAAGTGAAACTTAAGCCAAGTTGTTTTTATTTACTTTATTTATTTCAAAAATTTTTCACCAAGTGGTATGCGAGAAATCAATATCAATCCTATTCTATGATATAACCTAACTATTTGACACACGTTATCGGTAACGCTATTTCAGTTCAAAAACCCATTAAATTTGCTTATTCCATTTTTTACATTAGTTAAATTCTAAGTAATGCAGCCTGCTAAAGATTTACAAAATAAAGTGGAATAATAATAACAGTAGTTTTTTCTTCAATTCTTATATTTATACAATGAAACGGAAATTAACATCTTGTAATTGCTTTTTTCCATTTGAATAATATTCTAAATAAACTATGCTTCGTACAATAATGTCATTATTTCAATTGAGTGGTACTATCATATTGAATATACTTTCTATAATTTTACTATAATAAATATTTATAGCACAAAAATCTGCATTATCGTTTCAAGGATAATTCGCTTCATTCCAGACTGCGTGTGCAAATAGTGATATGTTCACTCAAAATTCTTGATAATGTCTTCTATTTGGAACTCAAATTTGGCATCTCTAATTGTTAGTCTATCATAATGCATTTTGAAAATTTTGTTCAGCAAAATTTGCGAACGATAGTAGACAAGGTAGATTGTTGATAATGATGCCCCCTATCTTATATGTCCTGTAAATCAGTTGAAATGACCTATTATTCAAATCTTGAAGTCTTGCCGTAACACCATGTATTTCGAGAAATTTGTATGATGTATTTAGATAGTGGAAAATATTTGTTTACCTATGTAAGGAACTGCTTCGGTATGAGCTGGAAGTAAAACACCCAGATAAATAAGACAGGACACGGTCACAACCAGCTGAAAGCAACCCAAGCACATTTTATAAGGTCCAAATGGAGATACACAAAAAGAGCACAGAATAGCGGTGACTACAGCTGAAAAGAGAACGAGTCAGTTGAAGTTATAAGTTGTCAAAGTATACTGAACACACCAATGTAAGTAGTTACGAAAACCCTGCTGTAAACTTCTGAATTTCTTCTTAGATCTACGGTCACATATAAATATTCCTTATTATTTGGAAGTTTAGAATCTGTTCCTATATATACGTCAACTTCTTGAACAATCCATTCAGAAGATTGAATGTCCCCGTTATTCTACATTTAAATTAAAAGTGATTCATATTAGTACAAAAATTTAAGAGTTGAAAAATAAGAAATGTGGTAATAGTAATGAAAGATGCTAAACGATGTTTTAATTTAGTGTACATTTTTTAAGTTTTCACTTTGACTGCTAGACTCTGGAAATAAATAGAGACTTTTAAAATTCTGACAGTCCACGTCTTAAGAAAGATCCCAATGCATACTCAAATTGATTGAAGCCTACCCTCCTTTATCCTGTGCTTTAGTGAGAAATTCAAACGATGATCTAACTAAAAGATTTGTTAAATTTCGAAAAGTGAATGCTGAGTATTGATATAGAAAAATCTAAAATACTCTAAAATAGATCCAATTAAGGGATGTAAAACTGCCGTTATCCTTACACTATATATTAAAATAGTAAAAGTAAACCACAGATGTGCGTGACGTCACGCAGTGCTAACTTCCAGATGCGCAGGATCCCGACGGGCGAAGCCCGTCGCCTGGATATCGTTGCGGACCGAAGGTCCGCACTTCCCTCTAGACCGGTTTACCGTTCCCGTTCCGGGATGACCCTCCGTTCCCGAGATACAGGCGTATAAAGTTCGGGAATTTTCCCGCGCACTCCAACAAGCCCCGCCCACCGTAACCTCGAACCGTTTCTGTGGTGTACGTATAGGGACGATCCGCGAAGTCAAGTACGGAGACCGTCCGAAAATTTTCGGACCGTCGGAAAAAACGGATATATCTAGCGACGGGCGAAGCCCGTCGCGAAAATACCCATTCGAACCGAAGGTCCGATAGACCCGCTACCCGCTAAAGCCCCTATATTTCGCGGATTACTTTCCGTCGCTACGATACGAGCGGATGATAATTTCCGGACTTTTCCCGCGCTCACCAAACGGGTACCGCCCTACGCGTATGCCGCGTAGGGATGACCAAACGGGGGTGACCAAAGACGGAATTTCAACGAAAAGTAGATCCCACCTAAAATTATAGAAAATTATTTAAAAAAATTGATTTTTTCGAGGTGGATCGATCGAAAAATATAGATTAATCGACTCTACTCGTGTATCATATTAAAAAACAAGTATAAAATATCTAAAATGATAGTATTGTCAAACAGCATAAATTAGCTAATATAAAATCAACAGCTTTCTGTTTATCATATGTTCCTAAATAACGATGTCTATAGATTCATCCAGAAGAGAGCATTATTCTAATATGCTCACAAGATTCCGATCGAATAAATACAAACAAGTCTTGGACTAGCGATGTAGCGTGCCTTAATTACGCCATTTTGGTACAGCGTGTCCAAAAAGCATATCCGGTATTTGTTTTGGCGCTGCATTTGAAACTGAGCGACGGGGAAGAGTGGGAAGGAGATCGTGGTGTCCGCCATTTTGTGAAGTTTTAGTCATGAAGGAGCAGTACTCAGGAACGCATCGGGCTTTTTACTTACGAGCGTGTTGTCGCAACGGTGATTCAATAGTGGCTTCTCAACGTTTGTATCGTGCGGAATATCGTACACGCCATTCACCAAGTGACGGCAGCATAAGAAAATGGATCCGTATTTTCGAGAATACAGGTGCGACGGTAAAAATTCAACACTCTGGCTGCCCTCGTTCAGTCCGCGACGAAGAAACGATTCCAGAAGTGGAGGTGTCAGTTCGTCAATATCCGTCTTTATCCATCCGAAAGCAAGGCCAATCATTAAACATCAAAAAATCGTCCTTGCATTTGATTTTAGAGAAAGATTTGCATTTAAAAGCCTATGAAATTCAATTGGTTTAAGAATTGAAGGATACAGACTATGCTAATCGATTGAACTTTGTCAACGAAATGTTACGACGGTTCAACAATTTTGATAACATACTCCTCAGTGCTGAAGCAAACTTTCATCTGAATGGTCGTATTAATAAACAGAATTGTCGGTACTGGGCAGAGAAAAATCCGAGGCGAAAGCATAAACGACACCTGCACAGCCCAAAGATCGTTATTTGGGCCGTTATGTCTGCTCGAAGGCACAATCGCTCTTTATTTTCAGGAAGATCGACGGGGCTGATCACTCAATGTGAATAGTGACCATTATTGCAATATGCTACAGGAATTTCAAAGTTTCAACTCAAGAACGTGGTTTCAACAAGGTGGGGCCACTTGCCATACATCAAATCAAGCAATGGCAGCTGTTAACGAATTATTTCCTAATGAGGTCATTGCGCGTAGGAATAACATCAACTGGTCTCCCAGAAGCCCCGACCTTAGTCCACTTTTGCATGGGCATAGCTTAGAAGTAAGGTCTATGAGAATAATCCGACGAACCTGACGCAATTGAAGCAAAACAGCAGGTCAGAAATGGCAGCAATATCGAGAGCATTGTGTCAGCGTGTCACCAATATTCGTTCCCGATTAGAAGAGTGCCAGCAGCGTAACGGTCACCATTTAGAAAACATCATCTTTTCCAAATGATTTTCCACTTTATATTGTAATAATTAACAATAAACTTTTTTTTTATTTCAAGTAGTTTTTGTTTTATCGAAGTAACAAATACCCGATACTCTTTCTAGACACCTTGTATTATAGTTTTGCATAACATGTTGCAGTGTCGGTTCCAAGCACTGTGACGATTTAGGCAATAAGCATTGAACACAAGAAAAAATGTAGTTCAGAACGAATTGTATTGGAATTCAGATTACGGTTTGCAGCTTTTCTCACGTGAGCTATATTGTTTCTCAGTTTTTTATCCATGAAAAATCGTAAAGAATCGATGCAACCACATATGAACTTGAGAAATATCGAAATCTCATTCAAATTTTATAGCCAATGCATCATAGACTCCATACGAACAACTGGATTATTCTGAAGTCGATTAAGTAACTCCATCTTACCGAAGTGTGAAACGGAAGCAGAGGGAATTCACTCTTCGTTAAGAAAATAATTCCGAATTTACTTGCAACATATCATATTTCTCATATCCGTTTTTCACTTTGATTGCCAAAGCCGTGTGCTTTTCTAAAATATAAATTAAATTTACAAAAACTTGCCATGAGTGGATTAGTTATATTTGAATACACAACCCATAAGTCTTTCAGTTCCATCCAAAATGTAAATATGATATCACAACTTCTGTTATCTTTAGGCCACTCGTTATGTTGAGAAGCTGTGGTTCCACACCATGTTTTAATATCCAGTGTAGGCCTCCAATACACTATGCCTGTACTTTCTACGGTAAGCAGCGCTTGGTCGGTTACAATGTCATTTTCTTCGAAATGGCTGCAAAAAATGAATGTTAAGACAGATGTTCTCGTAAATCAGATTATTCCAGTCAGAAAGGTTCCATATTGAGAATCAAAGAAACTTCTGATATCTGCAGATCTTAAACACAACCTATCTGAATGATAATGAGTTACATCGAGAGGTAGTCGAATTAAGATTTATAAGAGTTTAATTTCGAATAAATTCAGTAATTCATCATATTTTTTATCTATAAATAAAAACTAAACCCATCTCCACGGTGCCAGAAATGTAAATGATCTGATAGGAAGTCATGGGATCACTAGAATTAACATCTTCATGAGTCGGCGACAAGAATCGCATGGGGTCTTTTGCTCCGAAATGTTAAAGCAATAAGGCGAATCCTACAGAATCAACAAATTCGACAACATTAGGAAATTGAGTTTATAAGTTCTTTCGAAAACCATACCCCCATACTCTATCAATAATTTGATAATGACTTCTTCAAAGATATTAAATTATCCATTAAATACTAATACTAATCTAGCTATAAAAATTTTATTACTTTATTTGAAATTGTCAATTTGTTTTGAATATTTTCTCATTATATTGAAAATTGAATTTTTTGAATGTCAAATGTGAAATTTATTATATATACAAACGTGCTTGAAATCTAGGTATATTATGAATATTTGGGAACTAGTAGTTTGAATTTCACAGTGTTAAGCAATATTTTTTATATTATTTATTATTTACCATTCATTTTTTTTTATGAAGAACAATTGCATCTGACTTCCTAATTGTTATGATGAGGAAAATATAATAAAACTCCTGAAATTACGTGAAAGATGATAAATTATTAAACCGATGTGCTATTATTTGGTGTTCAGATGTTGTGCAGTGAAATTGTTTACGAATCATTATTATTAAAATGCCAATATATTAGTTAGGAAAAACAACATGTAACAAACTGAAGGAATTCTTGAGGCAGTAATACGTCAAAACTTAACTCACTTGTATGCTATCAACGTAGGCTTCCAAATTTCCGCGCTACTAACTCTTATTTCAGTAACACCACCATAATTGGATGCATTCCAAACCAGTTTTTCATCCATCCACATCTGAATAAAATGAAATTCAATCACAGTAAGTAACAGCCATATATAGTCCGACCTAAGAAGTATCCGGAAAAAAAAAGCTCAATTGTAATTATTTAGTACATATTTTTAGTTCTTGAATTGGAAAATTATAACAAATTATTCATCTTATTTACTTATACAACCTCCATTTAACTGTTACACTTGACTCGAGGTACACCCGAAACTTTTCACCTCCATAATTTTCGTTTATGGTGGTCTAGGACCGTGGAAAAGACTGAATTAAATCATCTTTATATCGTGAGGCTGCTCGTTCAACTTCAATCTTCATTAGTCCCCATATGTTTTCAATGGAACTAAGATCCGGTGAAGCTGCTGGCCATGAAATGGTTGTCACTTGGTGTTCTTGCTTCCAAGCTTGAGTATAGGCCGAAGTATGGCATCTTGCATTATCCTGCTGAAAACGCCACCCCACTCGATATAAAGCATGCGCTGTTTCATGAAGAAAATCGTTTAGAATGCCAAAATACTTTTCACTATTAATTGTACCATCAACTACACAGAGAGGTGTACGGACGGTTTCTGGACATACTTGTATATTTCGTTGATTTCCAAATCTGTTAGTCAATTTACGAAACCTCAGGCGCGGATTGTGTTGTCCTAAGTCCAATACAGCGTTTAATTTGTTTCCTTTGGTCTTACTGAAGCTGGTCTATGCCTCATATCCATCCCATTTTTGATCCTCTTTGTTGTCTCATATACAGCACTTTTTTCCAGTTCAGTCAATTGCACTAATTTTTTAACGTTTCGAAACTTTTTTCATACAAATATTCTACCTATTTTGTTTTTCTAGTTGCGACATTATTTCCTAAATTGTAATTTATGTAAATGAAATTTATTGTAAATTGACAATCAACAATATTTGACAAATAGTGTTGTCATGCAGTTTTGGCCATAGCCAAATATCTGCACAATCTATATTATACATTAATTTGTTTTAGAATGTTACAATAAAAAGTATATTGAAAATATGAAAAATAATACATTCCGGATACTTTCTAGATGGACTATAAATAGCAGTAGAAATATGTTACTTTATAATTTATATTCTCCAATATTTTTTTTTTATTGCTTGCTCTAATACTTGATAAACAATCTCTAACCCAAAACAACTTAGGATGAAAATAGATAAGTCAAATGGTGGAAAATGCTTACTTGTCTCCGGTTTTCAATATGCAAGTCTGAACAACCCTTTTATGAATAATAATTCAAACACAATTACCTCAGTATTGAAGGAAGTATACCTTTTTTATTCAGCCATGTATTCAAAATTATTATAGCACCTAAGTTGGCGGTAATTAAAAAAATATACGCTATTTTAACGATTCATTTAAAAAAAACGGTGTATCCGAATTGATATTAAAATTGTTTGTTATTATATTATTCCTTAAATTAGAAAATCTTGTTAATAAACTTATTTCAAGCTAGAATTTGTTGAAATATTTTCAGTCTAGACAAGACTCATCTGAATCGCTCACCCAGTTAAGAGCTTCCTTAAAAATTCTCTTGGAGGACTAGTTGAATTCAATTTATGAAATCCAATGCTTATTCATTTAACTCATAAAAAATGTATAAATTGTATGCATAAAATGAGCTTTACATCTTCTAATGAAGATGCGTTCATAAGAATCGCCTGCGATTTCTTAAAACAACCTTGCTGTACGTGAATAGGGGCTTTTTTTTTGTCATTCTCCATCAAAAGAAGATCTACAGAAATGTAGTCTTCGAAATTTTTTCAATGTGCCCTATCCACCTGTGCAGGTTTATGAATCAAGGAATTCACTTATTCACTGGTCAGATATAATCGTCCTGTTGAAACCATGTTTCCCTAACTTCATCTCTTCAAAAGAACTTTGTCAGTTCTACAAAAATATCTAAGAAAACCTTACCGTTTAAATTCTTTGGCAACTCTATAAGTTTCCCATTCATAATACCACTCCTCAAGTTTACTTTAGCGCATCCAGAATGATTTTCACATTAGTCTATTCGTCCCATCTCTTGGGTCAAACATAAAAGCCTATAAAATATTCAAAGTCCTTTGTCTTCGCCCCTTCAGCTTCACAATGAATTCCACATATAACGTATGTTTACATCTTTTATATCATTTCGAGAAAATTGTGCAAGTATCTCCAATTAAAAAGAACAAATTTGACATACATGATACCAGCATGTGATTCATGGCTTATTTCTCTACATTTCGTCCCTCTGAAGATGGTAAGATGAAAACACACATGAATCTTCCTTTGAGTCAATTTATTATCATGTTTCACCTCGATCAAACCGCAAATGCCCTTTATTTTATGAATTTCATGTGATATCCGCCTAGAAAGTATCCGGAATTCATTATTTTTAATAATTTTAATATACTTCTTTTTTGTATCATTCTAAAACGAAAGTATTATATCAAATAGGTTGTGCAGATAGTTGCATGGTAACACTATTTGCAATTATTGTTGATCGTCAACAGGTATACAAAATATGAAATAATGTCGCAACTAGAAAAAAGAAAACAGGTAGAATATTTGTGTAGAAAAAGACTTCGAAACGTTGAAAAATTAGGGCAATTGACTGAATTGGTAAAAAGTGCTGTATTTGAGACAATAAAGAGGATAAAAAGTGGCAATATCTCAGCGTGGTGCTACGCCTCTCTGTATAGTTGATGGTACCATTTATAGAGAAAAGTGTTGTGGCATTCTAAACGATTTTCTCCTTGAAACAGCGCATGCTTTATATCCAGAGGGGTGGCGTTTTCAGCAGGATAATGCAAAATGTAATACTTCAAACTATAATCAAGCTTGGATGCAAAGACACCAAGTGACAATCATTTCATGGCCAGCAGCTTCATCAGATCTTAGTCCCATTGAATACATATAAGTAACTTAAAACTAAGATTGAAGTTGAACGAGCAGCACCACGAAATAAAGATGATTTTATTCGGTCAGTTTTAGTCTTGGACTACCATCACCGAAAATTATGGAGGTGATCTGGTTTCGGGTGTACCTCGACGTTTAGTCAGGTGTTTTAAGTTAATTGGAGGTTGTATAAGTAAATAAGATGAATATTTTGTTATAATTTTCTAATTGAAGAATTAAAAATATATACTAAATAATTACAATTGAGCTTTGTTTTTTCCGGATACCTTCTAGATGGACTATATTATTCATCAGAAATGAAGAAAATAAAGTTTTTGTAATCGTTGTACTAGAAAGCGAAAGGGCAGGAACTTTTATCATTTTTTTTCAGAAAAATACATGAATAAAAATTGTTTATGTTTAATAAGACTTACCATCTGACCTGTCACTCATTGTTTGCCTAATGTTACTTATTGAGACTATATATGACATCCGCAGATCTAGACTCTCTTACTTGATTATGGTAATATAAAACGAATTATGGTAGTTGTTTTATGTAAAAAAAAATTAATGTTGCAATCTAGTTGTGACATTTTAACTTCAGGTTGAATAAGCGTTGATGTGTTAGTTACCCAATTTGTATCATTTTGGATCTATCAATGTCGTCGAGATATAAGTTATGTGCAAACTTACAAGAGATGCCATTCCACGTGTGTGCAGGATCGATCTAGATTCATCCTGAAAACGTATCACGAAATGATATATTGATGATATATTAGTAATTTTCAATTCAGAATTTTGGAATTATTTCTTCATTATTTCACTCACAAGGTTCAATTGCTTTATTTCAGGGGCCATTTTCACAATAGTGGATGAAGACTCATCTTTCTTCGGTCTAACTAATGGATCATAATGGTTCAGTAGATCCCTTCTAAGTCGCTCTTCATCAGTTAAGTTCCTCTTGATTTTCTGAAAATAAATATAGAACCACCTTGCATCAAAGTAATGAAACTTAAAAACCTTTATATCATCTGTAATGCAGTCGAAGAACCACTTGGCTTCTATTCCATGCCAAGTACTAAATCCTATGGTGCTCATCGGCAGAGGATCATGGTCTTTCCAATTAATAAATGCCAAATCTTCTCCTTCCTTTCCTACTTCTAGAACTCCATCTTTGCCAATAAAATATATTTGCATATATTATGTATCACTTTTAAATTATTTTTTGTATTTTGGTTTCATAGTTAGAAAGAACGAAAAAATCAATCTAGAACTGGGAAAACTCGTTCATTTCTGAAGAGAAAGTAAAGAGCTTTTGTATAAATTCTTAGTGTATATTTTTCACGCATATTGATTGCAAAGAAGTGCAAATTTTAAATATCATACATATTTATTCTGTTAACCTCCAAATTTTAATTTCAAAAATGTTATTCGAAAGTTTTTAGAATTTAATTAAATAAATGTCTAAGAAATCACTGTTTCAATTTAGTAGATACATAGAATTAACACTTATTACACAATAAATAAGAGAATTCAAAGAAATATGAATTATTAATTAAAATTACTCAATAAATACTTGAAGAGTACAAAATATTGTTTCGTACCTTGTTTTATGACAACCAAATTCCTTTCCACACATGGAGATCATCTTCAAAAAGCAATTTATAATTTTTACAATGGAAACTCATCAGCCCTACTTCGCATTTAAAAATTGAAAATAATTATCAAAAAATTCTTACCAAACAACTAAAATGAAGTTAACTTTTAAAAATCCTATGTTTTTTATGTTCGTCACAAATTACACATAGTTTGCAAGGTATTTTATGGGCTCCTTTAAAACCAAATGGTAATATGTTATAAGTGTGAACCAGAAGATAATTATTATATATACAATAAAATAATAAATACAGGTTTTTCCTTTTTTACACAGGATTTTTAAAAGTTCACTTCATTCTAGTGTTTGTTCAGATTAGTGCATTCAGTTTGTCTGGTAAGATTATTTTTGTTAATTATTTATTAAATGTGTAGTATGGCTGATGAGTTTCCGTTGTGGGAATTCTAAATTGCTTTTTGAAGATATTCAGCATGTTTTGGGAGTTTTTTTGAAGGAACTTATTTTGAGCAAGTTGTTTGTGAAGAAATTCTTGAGGTTGCATTTTTGGAAAGGAATTTGTTTTTCATAAAACTAGGTATGAAACAAAATTTTGTACTCTTCAAGTATTTATTTAGTAATTTTAATTGATATTATATATTTCTTCGAATTCTTTTAATTTCCTTTTGGATCCGTGTAATAAGTTTTGATATTATATGTCTACTAAATTGAAACAGTGATTTCTAGGATATTTATTCAATTTTATTCTTAAAGGTTTCGAAAAAAAATTTTTTAAACTAAAATTTGTATGAGGTTAACAGAATAAATCTGTATGATATTAAAAATTTTATACCAATTACAGCAAAAGTGTTTCAATTTAAGGAAAAAATATACACTAAAAGAAGAAATTCTCAATTTTGATATATTATCCTGATACTCCTAGATCTTCTGTGAAGATACCAAAGCAAACGTTTCGGGAGAATTCCAGATGACAGTGATTCACTAAATATGGCTAAAAGAGTAGAAACAGTATACTAGAGGCACGACTGAAAAAATTTGGGATGGAATTTGGTCATTTACATCCAATTGATTCAAGCTTTTTTCCACATCACTCACATCAATTTTGATTGCACTGAAATCTTGGGTATAATCAGTCAGTATTGAGGCGCGTTGCGGTATTCACTCTCTGAAAATATTCAGCAAAGATATCGCTTATCACTTGCCCATCGCTGACTGTTTTGTTGTTATGCACATGAAGTTAGGGCAACCTGAAACTTTGTCATTGATGGAAACAAACATTTTTTTGGGGAATTCATGTTCAATAAATTTTTTATTATTTTGTAATTGTTCTGACCGGATTTGTGGGCCGAAGATAATTTTGCACCATTTTAACGAACCATGCCACAAAGCGCGAATGGTGCTAGATTATTTGATGAAACGTCATATCCTCGAACAAGCACCGTACTTGCCAGATTGAGCACTATGTGACTTCTGATAAGCCTCTGAAAGAATGATGGATGAATGATCGGATCCAATATTCAGATAGATATTATTTGATGATGTAGAATAGATTTGTAATAGTATTAACACAATTTTGTTTCATTAACGATTTCTCAGTAGTTTTTTTATCACATTATAAATATTAAAAAGGAATCATAATTATATGAAGTATAAGAATATTCAATAAATTAATTGAATTTCATGAAATATTGATATACATAATATAATATATAATAGGATTTAAAATTTATATATTCAATGTTTTATCAGAGCTACTATATTACGGAATAATTTTTAAATGAATATGTGAAAATTTCAAATCATTTTATATAATATATCGCTTAAAATGAGTTTAGATCGAGTAAATACTGTATTGATCAAACTGTAGAATTTTTCTAGTACTGATTTGATACTGCCTTGTAAACGCACATGCATCACTGTTCGGGTTATTTCCCTTCAGATGCAACTTACCTTTCGTCATGTGTATCCAAAAAGACCTGGGATCCAGTGCAGAAAGCAATCCCTTTATTCTAACGGACTCTTTCACCTGATCTTTCTGCATTCTTCTTATGTCACAAAAGGTATTTCCACCGGCGCCTATTACAATTTCGTAGGCAGGATCAGTTTTCTGTGGATTTTTGGTGGAAGCTATAAGGAGATGAGCATCGCTAGCAGCTAATACCGAAAAATGGAAATCCAGTCTTAGGTTAGTATCATTTTGTTTCGGCTTTTGCAGTTCGAAGAAATCTTTATATGCTGTCCCAGATCGGGAGTAGTAGACCTTACATCTCGTCAAGTCTGAAAAAAAATTTTAATGTTTAATTTTCTTATGCTAAGGTAAGTAAACGTTCAAAAATCGGTCATTAAGAATCCAAAATTCACGATGCATTTACAAGCATAGTTCTAATGAGATTTACGGATTTCTAATCTATTGGACCTTTATCTCATCTTTATTCAGATATAAATATTATTATACTGTGTATGGTATACGATAAACGTTCTCGAAATGGTCTGATTTATTATGAAATCCATTGATGTGTTTTTAATTTATTACGATTTGTTTTGCTTCTGCGTTGTTTGCTAATTTATGATACCTATTAAAATTATGATTTCAAATGTTTTTCGATTACCCTTGTATATATTCAGGATGTATCTTGCACTGCCGACTAATTTTTATTTTATTAAAATTTTGTTTGAATTGAGTTTTTGAATTTAATTAATTCCGATATGATATAATAGGAAAGGTTCTAATTAAAATTTCTAATTGATTTTTGAAAAATATAATGAAAACAAAGTGATTTGATATTTACAATCTGTGAATAAAATATCCTACTTCTTTATTCTACGCTCTAACCTCAAATATAATAAAATTAAAACATTTACAGAATTAAAATGGTTTTTATCACCATTGAGTAACACTTTCACCTAATTAATGTTCTTATAAATTGTCTCTTTATTCCGTTTCAGGGATTTCGCTCATTTTGGATTCTCTAGGTTCAACTGTTTCTTTCTAGAACTTTTCAAATACTATCCAGCCAACTATGTCAATTCTCTTCATTCGGTGTCCTGGCTCAGAAAGTAATTTCGTTTTTTTTTTGGGAAAATGATAGACAATTCTCGTATAATGAATACATATTTTATTGAATTATGTATTGGCCATTCTGGTCCAACACCTTTTGCCATCTTTGTGGTAGTAGCATGATTCCAAACTCATGAAATGTTTGCTTTTTGATGGAAAAAAACTGATTCAGGTGATTTTTGACCTCTTCATTTGAAGTAAAGATTTCACAAAAAATTTTGCAGTAACCGGAACAAATAATAATCCGAAGGCGCCAGATCTGGAGATTATGGTGGGTGTGGCAGTATATCCCATTCAATCTGTAAAAGCTTTTGGCGAGTGACCAAAATTGTATGAAATCTCACATTATCTTGGTGAAACACTACACCTTTCCTGTTGATTAATTCTGGCCTTTTATGTTGAAGTACATCATTCAGTTCGTCCAGCTAATGACAGTAGACTTACGAATGAATTGTTGTTGTTTTTCGGTAAAAGCTAAAAATAAAAAAAGATTCCTTTAAAATCCCACCAAACAGACAGCATCACCTTTTCTTGATGGATATTGGTTTCCATATTTGAAAGTGCACCAGCCAAAAACTACCGAGTAGAATTAATTGAACTTTTTCACACACAAAACATTTAATGATTATGCGGCTTAAGTGTGAAAATGGTTTCGAAAAAATAAAATAAAAGCCTGTTGGGAAGAAACGAAATTACTTTCCGAACAATCTTATATATTCGCTCAATGTATTTCTTGATTTTCTTCTTCTTAGGTTATGGGGAATGAATACTTCAGAAGGGTAATCTTCGGACCGACGTGGTCTTAAAATGACTGAGTACAAGTGGGCGTTGAAATTTTAATCGTTTTTCGGAAATTCTAGGCTTTTATTCAAAATAAGTTCACAAAAAAACTCAAAATTTTCAATATCAAATGGAAGGTTTCAAATTAAATATACTCGAATTGATACAAATCAGGAAATACTTAAGTGAAGATTAAAATCTCGTTCTAATAATTAATATTATTACTTATAACAACCCTAGGTGCCCCTGGAACATGGATAATTTTCGAAGATCAGTTAAACTATTTGAAATATTAAATACACCTGGAAACACTATTTAAAAAGACCATATTTTTGATGTAGTTCAGTTTGAAACTCGCTCAGATGAGAGCACTGTGATTTGAAACAAATGTCAGCTTCATAAAGGCTGATTATATTAAATATATGGTGTAAATTATAAATTATTTTTTATTTTTTCTCTATTTATCAGGCAACAAATTAAATAAAGGTTATCAGTTTCTTGCAGTTACGAAGTGTATTTTTAATTGCCTCCTAGAAACCAAACGACTAATTTCCATGTACGTAATCGCAAACTACAAATTGATAGTTCAATTTCCACTCCTACTTTCAAGTTTTTTGAACGGCATCACCTGTTCTGTTTTATTCTATTACAATTAACATCCAGCTTACAGCATGCTGGCCTTGATTTCAAAATCATTCGCCAAACTTATAGAGTACTTCATGAAATTTATGGTTTACATAATCCTCCATTAGAGAAGCTAACTATCGATATATTTCGGACAACATTTTCTCTACTCGATGCAACAACAACAACAAGACAAAGAACGAATATTAGATGGAGTAGTCCGTTACTTTGTGATAGTTCATTTTAATGGAATGAAATAATAAATTACTTTATATTTGATAGATTCGGTCTTTACTTGGTGGAAACTTATTTAATTAAAAAAATGTATATGAGACAGTAATTTATTTCCACAAAATTGTTTGTACTACTACAACAATTGTTTCACCACGATGTGCATTTGGTAAAAAACCAAATATTTTGGATATTCTTCTTACTTCTCAACAGAAGCTTGAAATACCATAAGATCAAAATGCAGACAGTACAATGTAATACCTGAAGAAGCCACATCGTGGTGAAACAATTGTTGTAGTAGTACAAATATTTTTGTGGAAATAAATTACCGTCTCATATACATTTTTTTAATAGAAATTACTTTGTTTTCTATCACTTCTAAGTGATAAGAAAAGTGATAGAAAACAAAGTAATTTCTTATTTCATTCCATTAAGACAAAAAACTGTACGTACAGAAGAAAATATCGCTGCTGCAAGTCATAGTGTTAATAATGATCCAGATTTGTCTGTTCGGCGACGTTCACAACAAATTGGACTCTGTGCATCGACCACATGGAAAATTTTGCTTATAGATCTTGGTCTACACCCATACAAGATCCAACTGGTTCAAGAACTAAAGCCGCTTGACCATAATAAGCGTCGTTTGTTTGCTGAGTGGGCCCTAGAACAGATTGAAGTTGATCCACTTTTTATAGTAAAATTGTGTTTAGTGATGAAGCTCATTTCTGGTTGAACGGCTATTTAAACAAGCAAAATTGCCGTATATGGAGTATCAACAATCCTCAAGAAGTTCTGCAGGTTCCATTGCCTCCTGAAAAATGCACTGTATGGTGTGCTTTACACGCTGGAGGCATCATCGGTCCATATTTCTTTAAAACGATGCTGGAGCTAATGTTACAGTGAACGGTGCTCGTTACAGATCGATGATCAATGATTATTTGTTTGAAAATTTGAATGGTATCGACCCAGAAGTGATTTGGTTCCAACAAGATAGTGGTACACCTCATGGTGCTACCGTAACAATTGATTTATTGAAAGAACGATTTGGCGATAACAACGGAACATAACAGAATTTCTCATCTTATAGCAAATTCAATACCGTTTCTAGATATGTGGTCAGATTTAATGAGGCTACAAGAATAACTGAAGTATAATTAATTTGAAAACTTGAAATTTTTCTTGAAATCAAGAAATTTTAAATTGAGAATAACCATCAACATTTCGACCATGTTTTATATGATATTTTTTCTTGCAAGTAACTTTTAATATCTCCTCTTGAAGTTTGGCCCTTTTAAAAGTAGACATCCTGTATAGCTATCTTGAAGAAAAGTTATTTTCTCTGCAGTTAGTTTTCATCTTTCGCAACAAGTATCGAAATATGGGTCTCATAGAGAATCGATAGCCTATTGTATAATCCCCTTATTGACTTTTCTTATGACTTTCAATCACAATGTTGAGAAGAAGTAGACTCGCTCCTTGTTGAAAACTATACAATGGATAAATACGGAAATCTACTCAAATTTAAACTTTCTAGGAAAATGCATTATCTCTACGGCAGTACTTTCATCTTATCCACAAACTGGAAAAGTGTTCTCCTCTATAATGTTTCAAGGTAGCCAATATTCGAGAAACATCGAATTCACAGTGTCAACATAGAATCTGTAAATGTAATATTGTTTAATTGAATGTCCACTCGAGAACATCGATTAAATCAGTTTCCAAAAACTCCTGAATTTATCTCAAAGGCGAAAGTAGGCCAGTTTTTGAATATCTGATATGATTTATACTTCAAACGTTTTTACAAATATCCAACTGAATATATGAGACATCGCAAATTTGTCCCTCATTCCGTTTGTAATTGTTCTTGTTTTGTGTTCATTTGATAAAGAATTCCTCATTTAAAAGTTCAATGTGAACTTTGGTTTGGACTATTTCGGTTGAAAGATAAAGTAGCTGCATGGAAGACGCTAATGACTTGAAATTTTCTAGTTCGTTTAGACCCTAAATAACTCGGTTAAGTTCGTTCGTTAACATTGCGCAACTATTCACATTTGAAACTTTTTATTTTTCCATAGCTCCGAAACTGCCGATCTCATCGAAATGAAATTTGTCGATAACATGATATGAGATAAAGCCATAAAAATATCGGGTGTTTTTTTAGAGTGATAGAACTTTAGATAGAAATAACTGTGATTTGCAGAAGCCATGTTGTTTTGACATTTCTGTTCAGTAATCATTGACAGATTATAATGGAAAGACTCGCGCCGCAACAACGTTTACAAATTGTTGAAATTTATTTTCAAAATCAGTGTTCTATTCGCCAAACTTTCAATTCGTGAAATTTATGGTTTCCATAATCGTCCATCAGAGCAGCTTATTCGTCGAACTATCGATAGAATTCGTCCCTAATTTTCTCTACTCGATACAACGACAACAAAAAGACAAAGGACTGTACGTACAGAAGAAAATATCGTTGCTGTAAGTCATAGTGTTAATGATGATCCAGATTTGTCTATTCGTTGACGTTCAGAACAAGTTGGACTCTGTGCATCCACCACATGGAAAATTTTGCGTGAAGATTTTGGCCTACACCCATACAAGATTCAACTGGTTCAAGAACTAAAGCTACTTTACTATAATAAGCGTCGTTTCTTTGCTGATTGGGCCCTAGAACGGCTTGAAGGAGATTCACTTTTTTATCGTAAAATTGTGTTTAGTGAAGCTCATTCCTGGTTGAACGGATATGTAAACAAGCCAAATCGCCGTATATGGAGTGAAAACAATCCTCAAGAAGTTCTGCAGGTTCCATTGCATCCTGAAAAATGCACTGTATGGTGTGCTTTACACGCTTGAGGCATCATCGGTCCATATTTCCAACGATGCTGGAGCTAATGTTACAGTGAATGGTGCTCGTTACAGATCGATGATCAATGATTATTTGTTTCAAAATTTGAATTGGATCGACCCAGAAGTGTTTTGATTTCAACAAAATGGTGCTGCACCTCATGCTGCTACCGTAACAATTGATTTATTGAAAGAAAAATTTGGCGATAACATTATTTCGAGAAATGGTCAAATTAATTGGCCGCCAAGATCATGCGACATAACTCCACTGGATTATATTATTTGGGGTTATATCAAGTCATTCATGCTGATAAACCAGAAACAATAAACACTTTGAAAGCCAACATAGCTCGTGTTATTGATGAAATAATGCCTGAATTACTCTAAAAAGTGGTCCGAAATTGGTCTGGACGAATGCGGCTCCTCAGAGCTAGTGGTGGACATACGCTGGAAATTATTTTCAAAATAAAAATGTCATAAAATTATCTTTCAAATAAAAAAAAATTGGCTTCAATCTTAATTTAAATGAATTTTATTTCAATTTAAAAGTCTCTCACTCTAAAAAAACACCCGATATATACCAAACTGAGTAAGGTACTGGAAATCACTCTTTTACTGGAGGAATTATATGAAAATGGAACATCTCTGGTGATACAATACATTAGTTAATAGTATGAAGCGTAACACTATGACCCATATGATTTCAAATAGTACCCAAAATCAAATTGGACTACCTAGGTAACTGAATATTTTCAAATGAACTCATAGTTTTGGGCCTATATTTTTATTCACTTCTTGACGTTTCATTATGACCGTTGACTTATAATCACTCTTGCCAGCTATTACTACCATTTTATAATGTGATCGTGCATAAAATTTTTTACCTGTTTGGTTAGTAGGGTTAAAAATTCCATAACAACTCTGGACACACAAAATTAACAAATACACGAAGAACAACATTGTGGTAGAGCTCATCACTGAAAACAATGTCAGTGTTCAGAATAACACTATTATCATAAAGAATTGTATTTCCGTTAAATTCTTATTATCTGAATATACCACCCACAAGTTCTGGATGAAAAATGAAGTGTCTGCCTTGCAAGGTTCTTTTCAATAACATCAGTGTAATGGTGAATGTTTATCAGATTTCTCTCCAGTTTTTCCTCTGACTAGAATCATTTTTACAATGAATGAAACGGAAGAAGAAAACCTATTTATAATATGTTGATCGACAGAGAAAAACATCAACTTCATCGAATTCAGTCCATTCTGATCTGAATCTTCTTTGTTTCATATATTAGGAGTACAAATAAGTTTCCGCCGTTTTTTAACACAAATTAAATATTTATTAGATAAGAAAGCTTGCTGAGTGACTTCTAATGTTAGAGCAAGTTCTATTTGTGTTTGAGATGAATCTTCCTCCAATAATTCCTCCAATTCTGCATCCTCGTAAATTTTCGGCCTTCCGCTGCGATCTTTGTCTTCTACGTCGAAATCACCGTTTTTAAACTTTTGAAATCACTCTCGACACGTTCTCTCACTCAAAGCACCCTCACCATATGCTTCTACGAGCAATTGTTGCGCCTCAGCAGCAGATTTCTTTGAATTAATTTCCCGCAAATGATGCTTACTTGGCTCAAATTTTGACATTTTCAACTTATTAAAATTATATTTCACCAATATAAAATCAATGATATTAATAGGTTATGTTGTTCTTGAATGTCCAAACTATTTTTTAAGCCGGTTATCATCTGCGAAAGCTAACCAAAACTCCGTGCCACGCCATCTACAATAAAACGGCGGAAACTTATTTGTACTCCTAATATTTTCACTACTAAATGAATTCAGCAATTGTCCTTAAATCGTGTTCATAGGTACGTAGCTGGTGATTGTGGAAAGGCGACAAGACATCCTCAACTTGATAGAACTGTAAAGAGATAAAAAATAAGGGACGAATCAAATGAATGGAATAGGTGGTTGGCTCTAGGTGGAACATTATAACAATTTTATTTAAAAAAACATTCACACAGTTTTTATGTTTCATAGTTTATTCAGAATCCTTGGTCCTTGGTGAAGATGGTCTTTCAACCATCTTCAAAGGAGTACAAAAAGTAACTAAACATAAAGGTGAAAAGGATCTTTCATTACACTTAGGACATTCGTGTATTTTTTTGGCGCATGGAAATAACAGCATCCAACATTCCCAGAGAGTATTTGGGAATTTGTTAAATTCTATTTTTTCTCAATGGATTTTTTGATTGGTAGAATCTCCAAATAGTCCACCAATTTACCCCTTTTCACATTATATGGTAAAGTGATATCATTCTCATTAAAAAATGACTACTTTCTATAAAATTTTCTGCAAAACCGGTTGAAAATAATCATTTCTTCAATGAAAAAGATATCCCTTTACTATAAAATGTTAATAAGGGTAAATTGATGGATTGGAGATTCTTTCAATCGAAAAAACCATTGAGAAAAAGGAGAATTTAACAAATTTCCAAATACTCTTCGGAACCCCCCTATATTGGATGCTGTTATTTTTATGCGCCATAAAAATACATAGATGTCCTAAGTGTAATAAAAAAACCTTTTCAATTTTAAGTTTGGTTACCTTTTGTACTCCTTTGAAGATGGTCGAAAGATCGGAATACATGTCAGGATTCCTAATAAACTGTGAAACATAAAAACTGTGCGATTTATTTTAAATAAAATTTTTAAGAGACAAATATTCTTCAGATACACGACATGAGAGAATGAATGAGTTCTTCATATAGTTGAGATTGTGGTAGATATTCCCCAGGTGAATTTTCAAGTTCCCGAAGAGCATAATAAAGTTTCGATGTTCATATGAATGTGTGGTATGGCTGAGACAACAGACTATATCATAGAATATATCTTGAATGAAACTGACCGCAATTCATGTAACTGGTTTTATTTTTAATTCTTTGAAACGATGAAAATATCCTCAACCGGCTCAATAAACTATTCTAATGAACGATTGACCATATAAGCTACAAAATTATTAAAATTATCTTGAAATTTAATGATTCATAGAGCATTCATACCCCTAATACCTGAATAATTCAAAATAGAAATGAATACAATGAAACAAATTACGAAAACTTCTATTATACCCATAACTATAACAAACCAAATAATAGAACAGACAAAAAGTAAACAAACTTCGCTTTTATCATGTACCATCTCAGAAAAAATTAATCAGAAAGTCGATATATAAGTTTCAATAACGTTGGTGCCCAATCAAATGAATTGAAAAATTATTTCGCAAAACTAAAAAACCAAGTATCCTCTTCTAGTAACATAAACTTGAGTAGAGTTTTTTCAACGTAAAAGAATAAGACAAATATAATAAATCATAAGTATGTCAATATGAATTGAAAATTTATATTTTATTTTTATTTATAAATTTATTCTTAACGAATTATTGGTTCTGATAGATATGTTTATGTCTATGTATGTAACATAGACATAAACAATCTTTCAGAACTAATAATTCATTAAGAATACTTTCAAAAGGCTTAAATTTGAAATAGAGATATCACATCTGTCAGGTGTTTACCAATTATCATACCCAAAAATTTATATTTAACAAACCGGAAGTTCCTTTGACACCAGAATAAAGGAACACGGATGCTCTTTCTTCAAAAATAAGTTGGATTCTACGAAACATTTAAAAAAAGGGAAACATGATTTTGATGGGCGTTTTAAGTTTTTGCATAAAGTAGATAAGGGTCGGAAACTCAGCCTGTTAGAAATTTTAGGAATAAACCGATTAAGAAATTCAGAGAATTTATTGAACGAACAAACTGAGTTTTTCTAATTCACCCCTTTTGTATCTATTCACCTAGGGATTCCGGTAAATAGTAATAAAAAGTAATAAAAAAGTTTATTTTCCAGAACAGAAACCATTTAAATGAAATATATTAACAAGTTTTAGACCAGTTGTCTATAAGCTTTTGAAGAAATTACTATATAAACGAAACGGGTCTTGTGGGCAACTCACAATAATAAATAGAAATCAACATAAATATGTGTTTATTTAATAAAAGTGCACAGCTTTATGTTCAAAACAGAATATTGTTCTCAAAAAAAAACGTATCATAAATATTCCAGGAAATCCGAAATACTAAATTATAATTTCACATGTAAAAACACAGATAAGTTTAACTACTCGTATAAATGTACACATTTTATTATAATATAAACATAAATTCATTGAGTTATTCCTGCTTAGGTCAACCTATATGAAAAAAAAATTACTTCAATTTTTTGTTTTTCATGTGTAGTGTAATTATTTCTCAATATTCTGAATTTTTTGGAACTCATCTTCAAATTCTGATATGTTTGTAAAATCATTATATATTTAGAACACTATTGGTTTTCTGTTATAATTCGAAGAAGTGCTTCAGGTTTGTATGGAGTCTTTAAAAAATCAAGCGTAAGAAATCAAGGCGTAGTAAAACAAAAAAAATTTGCTGATAATAAATTTCATAGCGTATTGGATGAGGACGATACTCAAACTTAAGAAGAACCCGCGGATCCATTGAATGTGGCTGAGAAAGCTTTCTTCATTAGTTCGAAAGCTATGGGAAAGGTTTAAAAAGTGGTATAATGAATTTCGCATGAAGGCAGCAAAAAAATCGAGAAACCACTGATGAAATTTTGTTCTAGTGACATAAAAAAGCCATTTCTCCATCAAACCATGACAAGTGATAAAAACTGGATATATTTTGAGAATCCTAAGCATTGTTAATCATGGGTGAATCCAGGTGAACCATTGGCATCCACTTCAAGAACAAATCGCTTTGTAAAAAAGACAATGTCCAATGTTTGGAGGAATGATAAGGGCGTTATGAAGTGCTAAAATCTGGTGAAACCGTTAACACTGATCGCTACCAACAGCAAATGATCGATTGAAATCAAGCTTTATGTCAAGAACGACCGGAATATGGAGGCAACACAGAGTCATTTTGGTCCATGATAATGCCCTTTCACATAAAGAGAAACTATCGAGAGATTCACTTGGGAAATGCTGACGCTTGCGGCTCTAGATTTGGCTCCGTCCAATTATTTCTATTTGTATCACTGGGATACGCTTTTTCTGAACAACGCTCTAATTAATATAGAAATGTCTTAATCACCGGTTCACTTCAAACACTGCTTTTTTGGCGTGGCATTCATAAACAAGCAAGGGGGATTATTTTGCATGAAATATTTTTCATCATTTTCATACAAGAGACCTATAAATTTATAAATTTTAATTTGTTTAGTACCAAAACTTGCTTTCACTATAATCAACTACCAAATAATAGTGTTCAAACAATTCAATATTTAACGTTAACAGTTTCAAGCAAGCGCTCACCAGGTAAAACGTGTTCCACTCTAAACACATCACTATATTTAATGGTTTTTTGTTCCACGTCATAGCTACTTTCATTGGTTAAGATTCCCTATTTTTCATCATATTGCGGTTAGACGAGTTGCTGCATAACCAAGCAGCGGTTCAAAATGATAATGATTACACGAATTAAAAAGAAACCTTCATAAAACTGATAGCGTGATAATTAAGATGTTAGTATCGAGAGAAGAAGGTTCATCACTCTGCAATGTCAAGATTGATCATTTCCTTGAGTATCGCTCTTGGGTTTTTCCTCAACTGCACCGATATTGACGGAAAAAGATACACTAAGTGTGGACTGACGAAACTGCTGGTCGATCTAGGATTTGATCGTTCTTACATCGGACATTGTGGGTTATTTAAAGAAACCAAAATATGATTTTTAGTTTTCATTCATTTCCAGGGGTATGTCTGATTGAGAGTGAAAGTGGAAAAAACACATCTAAAATCACAACCAGAGCCAATAACAGGCAAGGTCTAGGACTCTTTCAAGTGAGTTAATGATTAGATTGTTTACACTTTGTGTTTTGAATTCTCGAGTTAAGTTGCATTCATGTTTACGAGGCGACGGGATCTTAATATAGCATTATATAATGCTAAAACTTCATCCTTGAAACCTTTGGATCAATATTTTCTGATAATATTTTTCGAATTACAAATCTTACGCTATTTCGATATTCTGATTATTCAATGCGACAAAACATCCACGAAAATTTTAATTCAATGTAGATTTCAGGAAAATACTGAGAATATTATGTTCAAAACAACATAGAAACAAACATTTGTTTCAACTCATAAGTGAACAGGGATAAATAAAGTATTTAGACTTAATTCAGCTTTCAAATCTTTGCTAAAAACACAATTATCACAATTCATCTCTTCGACAGTCAGTTCAGTATTCGAAATTTATATATGTTAAGGAATTCAGTCTCATCGGGTTTTATAATTCTAATTTTCTCTTCCTGCATATTCGAGAAATACTTCAAATCTCAAGTACAGGCTTCATTTAACAAGCATTGACAGTTCGTACAATTGATTCGGCTAATTCTTTAATTCGCTGAATTAATGTTAATAATAATTTATCCATTTATTAATCTGAGTTTCTTATGCAGCAGAGCCGATATAATTTGCCTCATCAATGATAAGATATACAGAGAGTGACAGAAGGAAGTAATCCTGAATTGTTTGAATATGCAAAAACGCTCTTCATTATTGAACATTATTTAAAAACGTTGATGATTTGAAGTATTACACTTTATTTCCACTAAAATTTATTATTTACATAACAATTGTTTCGTTAATTACATTTTGACTTCATCAGGTGAGTAACTAGCTACTCTTACAAAATCGGTTTCCTTAAATACACGTCTGAGCAAAAAGAAACGTGATAACATGAACGACATGATTTTGATCATAATTTCAAAGTATTCCTTATAGCAGGGATGGCCAACTTCATGAGGCCCAAGATCGACAATTTACTGACGAAACCGTTTGGGATCTAACATTTATAAAATTGTCGGAATTTATATGAAAGAATATAGTTAAGAGGGACGGATTTAATTTTCTATATATTAAAAAAAATGAATAGAATGGGAATATAATATGAATTAAATAAAAATATAATATGAATGAAATGAAAATATACCCTGTATAAAATGAAAATATAACATGAATGAAATAAAATATAACATGAATAAAATGAAAAAATAATATCTATAAAATAAAAACGTAATAAAAATATAGTTTGATTTTAAATTAGTGCAAAATAAGTTTCCATATTTGCGAGCACTGTGCCTGACCATTTTCAGTAAGTTTCTCGTAGTCAGGCTTGTAGTTCGAAATTGTCAACCTCAAAGTATCAAAAGTATGTGTGTCTGTTAAGCGCGAACGGTGCTTACTCTTCAATTGTTTTAAATACGAAAACGCAGATTCACATAAATATGTCGAACCAAAATATGTATGTAGCCTTTCAACACATTCCTTTAAATTAGGATAATTCTTCTTGTGAACCCAAGCCCAGAAATCCAAATCTGAAGAGCACTTTGCTCTCTGGAATAAATCGAATCGCAGAGTTATACTTTTTCATTTTGAAGAATCGGGTGGTCAATGTGAAAAGTTTCTGCAAACTTTTTCGACAACTCATATATGTCACTTTCATTGAGAAATTTGAATGGATAACTCTTGAACTCTACCAGCTTTTCGATTTTTTTTTAAATCCATAAATCGAATCTGAAACAACTTCCTTGATTTCGGCCATATATTTGTCAGGGGTGAAATCGTAAGTCGGATGTTTTTCTATATGGTACTTGATGTTAGCAAATTGCTCAGGTTTTTTTTTTCAATGTCGAGTATCATAGACGGTGTTTATTTAATGAATGCCGCCAAAGAACTCATCATTACTATAATTGTTCTGTTTTTACCCTGTAATTCCAAATTCATTGTGTTAAGTTTGCCTGTGAAATCTACTTAAAATGCCAGATCACATTGCCGGTCTAAATTACGCAGCTGTTGATAGTCGTCTTGTTTCAAGAAAATGTTGCTATTTCTTCAACAGATCTCGAAACCTTTGTAGAAATTCACAAAGGCTCAACCACCTCACATCAGGGTTCAATGTTAATTCTGGTTCATTCTCATTAAACTGTTGTCGGAAAAGCCGCCTTTGGAGAGATTTTACTCTTATGGAATTGACAATTTTAAAAGAAATATCCATTACATTATTTGTGTTTAGTCTCTTACTAGTAAGTACTTGTTGATGAATAATGCAATGATAGCTAATAAACTCAGGAAAATCTTGATATTTATGGCAAAAAGCAATGAAACCATTATGTTTACCTGTCATAGCAGGAACCCCATCATTTGGTATTGAAATGAGTTTGAACAGAGGCAGCTTGATCTTATTGGTAAAGTTTTTTCTTCCGTGAATATGTCGAAGCCACGGGTTTAACCTTTCAAGGAAATCATTCTCAATAGTTCTTCTCTCAATGAGAAATCTTCGAAAACCATTCTAATAAAAATTAGTAATTGTGCCGTTTCAGTAATATGCGTTGATTCCTCCAGTTAAAGAGAAAAAGCAACGCAACGGTTGGCTACCCCTGCTATATAGAGATCAAATGCAATAGACCACATAGACGTATCAAAAGAATAATAAGTCTATGGACCAGCACCAAGCACCAAAAATAAACCGGCATCATGAAAAACACATTTTACTAAACGACCAGACAGATTTAAACCCATCCCCTACATTACGTTTTTTTTGCTCGAACTTGTATTTGAGGAGACCGATTTTGTGAGAGTAATTAATTACCTTACTCACCTGATGAAGTTTCGGTTACAATGTGCCCATCTTCATTATACTTTTAACTACAATCTACTTGCAATGCTACTTATACATTGGGTCGATATTGCCCCTGGTCGAAATTAAAAATAATGAGTTTTGAATTAGGGTTTAGTCATTATTCACAAGAATATTCTTTCTTTAGAACATTCTTATTCCCTTCAGAGTACTCAGGTACAATTATTCAGTGATTGTGGAACGTCAAGTAGATTTAAGTTTGTAGCTGTTGTCTCATAAAGAAATCATCATGCCCGAAACGAAGGACACTTAATTTGTTTATGGATAAGAGTAGAGCTGCTCGCTGCGTTGAATATTACTATCATAAAAGTTTGGTCGGTATGAATCAACCAGTATGTCCTATAAGAAGAACTTTTTCAACGCCCCCTGAAGTTTTCACGGTTCGTCAGTTCTGAAATTTTCTCCGGACTAGAGAAATTCCTGAAAGAATCTCATATTCCACGCTATCGGATCTTCAAACTTTCCGTAAAATAAATCTTAATTCTAATTTGAAACTGAGGGTTCAAATTGAAAAACAATCTACCGTAAATGTTTTAAATTGAAGGTTGAAATGAAAAAAACATATATTGAACAGAAATATATAAAAAGAAAGATTCGCAAAACGGGATACAACAACCAATATATGATTCTCTAGGCTTTTTAGCCCGATAACTGACTGTGAGAACTGAAATTTGAAGACAATATTTCGAAAAACTGAAAATATAAAAGGACTTCCACTAAAAGTCCGAATATGTCTGAAAAATTAAAAATCAGATGAATATTTGGATAGAGAATAACATACCTTTGTTAAAAATTAATAGTTTTCGGTGATAAATGCGGTAGCAACGTCATTATGTCATAAAACTGTAAAATCTAAACCTTATTCTTTGTTGCTAAGCTCATCGATATGCCTTTTATTTGGTTAAGTATACCTGGCTTTCCATTATCAAATTAAATTTGTAAAATCCATGAATTTTTGATTGTCTCGGTCTTTACTTGACGGAAATTCATCTTCAATATAAGAAAAACAAATGTTAACTTCCGCTATTTTATTGATTTTCACAACAATTGTTTCATCATACCATGACTTCATCAGGTGAGTATTTAAACTGAGGTATACAATGCAAAACATGACCTTAAATATACAGCTCTGGTACAAAAAATAGAGGGGTGGAAAGAGAGGTATACAATTCATGAAAAATATTAAGTAGGGGGGATCTATTTAAATCTATTTGATCATTCAATAAAATTTGTCTTTTATTATATCTATTGATTTCTAAAGTTTCTTACAGATTTAGTTTCTGACTTTTGTTTTCAATATGTAATATTTCATAGTTCATATTAAAATCATGGCCAGTCTCTAACAAATAGTTGGCATACTACTCTGTCAAGAAAGTACCGGGAATTTTCAATTAAAACAACATTTTTACATTTAATCGTCAAAATTTATTGGGTCGCCTTCAAAATAGGCTCCATTTGCTCCAATACATCTATGCCAACGGCACTTCCAATTATCGAAACATCTTTTATAGGCACTTTCCGGGATGGACTTTAGCTCTCGCGCCGAATTTTGTTTTATCGCTTCAATCGACTCAAAACGGGTGCCACGAAGGGGCAATTTTAGTTTTGGGAAGAGGAAAAAGTCGCAGGGAGCCAAATCCGGCGAATACGGTGGTTGCTGAAGCACGTTTGTTGAGTTCTTGGCGAGAAAGTCAGTCACAATCGTAGCTCGGTGAGAAGGCGCGTTATCGTCATGCAAAATCCATGAGTTGTTCGCCCACAAATTTGGCCGCTTCTTACGGATACGCTCACGAAAACGTTTCATAACGCCTAGGTAATACTCCTTGTTTACCGGCTGACCCTCTGGAACGAATTCGTAGTGCACCACGCCACGGATATCGAAGAAAACAATGAGCATCACCTTCATTTTCGAGCGGCTTAGGCGTGGTTTTTTCGGTTTCGGCTCATTTTTTGCCACCCATTCCGATGATTGCTGGCTTGTTTGCATATCGTACTCGTAGACCCAGGTCTCATCACCAGTTATAATGCGTTCCATGAATGTAGAATCGGAATTAGAGCGATCCAGCATGTCTGAAGCAACCTGTTCGCGATGACGTTTTTGAAGAAAATTCAGGTCTTTCGGAACGAGTCTTGCGGCCACCTTTCTCATGCCCAAAATATCAATCAAAATCGTACGTGCGGACTCGTGGGATATCTTAAGATCATGTGCTACCTCTCAAGCTGGTACGATGGTTTTCCAGCACCCTTTCCTTAATTTTATCGACGTTATCTTCGCAAGTCTTCGACCACTTCACGACCGTCCTTGAAGGCTCTGTACCACTGATATGCACGAGTTTTCGATAAAGCATTATCACCAAAGGCCTTTTGCAACATTTTCAATGCATTGGCACACGAAAATTCATTTGCAACACAAAACTTTAAACAAATTCTTTGCTCAACGTAATCACCCATAGTAAAAATCGGGACGCACTCTGACATCGACTGACTTAATCAGCTGTTGCAAACACACTAGTTGACAGATCCCGCTCAAGCTTGGCATAGTAATCAAGGACAGTGGTACCAAGTTAGGAAAAAAAAAATTTTACCTGCCTCATTGCCCCGCCAGATTTAAATCGATAATTCCCGGTACTTTCTTGACAGAATGTAAGTTGAATTCGGTTTATTATTAATGTAACATTTTTCATGTTCTCGTATCTTTGTTTGGAATGAACGGCCTGTCTGTCCCACATATACACATGGGCAATCACTACATGTTGACTTGTAAACTCCTGATTTTTTGTTTTTAGGAATGACGTCTTTATTATTTTTTATTAAGCTGCCTAAAGAATTAATAGTTTTAAAAGAGATGTTATATTTTTCTTTTTTCTTTAAATATCTAGCAATCTTTTCAGATTTTTGGCCTATGTAAGTTAATGAAATAAATTTGGTTTCGTTTGAATTTTGAAAGTTTGGCTATACAAGTGATATTTCTTTCTTGTAATTTATTTTATCAAGTAAATTGTCTACAATTAACGGATTAAAATCATTATTGAAAGCTATTTGTTTAATCGTTTTATACTCTTTGTCAAAATTTTCCTTTCGTTTTTATAGATTGGTTAAAATACACATGACGTAAGAAAATTTTGACAAAGAGTATAAAACGATTAAATAAATAGATTTCAATAATGATTTTAATCTGTTAATTGTAGACAATTTACTTGATAAAATAAATTACAAGAAAGCAATATCACTTGTATATCCAAAATTCCAAAATTCAAACGAAACCAAATTTATTTCATTAACTTACATAGGCCAAAAATCTGAAAAGATTGCTAGATATTTAAAGAAAAATATAATATCTCTTTTAAAACAATTAATTTTTAGGCAGCTTAATAAAAAATAATAAGGACGTCATTCCTAAAAACAAAAAAATCAGGAGTTTACAAGTTAACATGTAGTGATTGCCCATGTGTATATGTAGGACAGACAGGCCGTTCATTCCAAACAAGGATACGAGAACATGAAAAATGTTACATTAATAATAAACCGAATTCAACTTATGCCAACCATTTGTTAGAGACTGGCCATAATTTTAATATGAACTATGAAATATTACATATTGAAAACAAAAGTCAGAAACTAAATCTGTTATAAAATTTAGAAATCAATAGATATAATAAAAGACAAATTTTATTGAATGATCAAATAGATTTAAACAGATCCCCCCTACTTAATATTTTTCATTAATTGTATACCTCTCTTTCCACCCCTCTATCTTTTGTACCAGAGCTGTGTATTTAATGTCATGTTTTGCATTGTATACCTCAGTTTAAATACTCACCTGATGAATTCATGGTATGACGAAACAATTGTTGTGAAAATCAATAAAATAGCGGAAGTTAACATTTGTTTTTCTTATAAATCCATGAATGCCAAAATGAAACCTAGATGGATGATGTAGACTTCAGAAGATATTCCTTTCCATGCCACCAATATAAAATCGTGATTTATCGGAAAACAATACGTGATAATTCTCTATTGTCCAAACCAAGTATCCTCGTGCAAAATTCAAGCTTGCAATCCGGTTATCTTTAGTCATTTTCCATATTGTTTCAGATACTGAGTAAAGATTGGTGCAATTTCATTAAAAAAGGAGGAATGTGTAACGTTAGATGTGAGGGTAGGATTTCTCATTTTGAGTTTGCCTCATTACTACACATATTTTTAAAAATTTCAGACATGCTTGATGAATATCTAATTGATGATGCTCTTTGTGCGAAAAAAATATTCCAGGAACTGGGATTTAAAGCATGGAATGGATGGAAAAGAAGTTGCAAGAACAGAAATCTTTTTTTTCCGCAGTGTTAGGCACGAAAAAATAAAATATAAAAAAGTATTATAATAACGAGTGTATATCTAGATAAATTATTCATAAGTTTAATTTAATATTCTAATTCTTCATCCACAAGGATAAAATTCAGAAGAATAATACGTACTAAACCATAAAAATATTATATTTTAGTATCAGCACATAATAAATCAAGCATTAATAGTCTTATACAAATAAGTAACAATATTATTAAAAATTTTACAACAAATTATGTTAATCATGTACAATATAAAGTTTCAATTTAAACATTGAAAATATAAGTTTATGGCACTAAATGTCATCTCGTAAACATTCACATTTATACCTTCGTCGTAGCTTGTAGTTTAACGTATTGGTTATTTTGATCAGCTTCCATTTCTGGAGAAATGTAGCACTGGTGAGTTTGTAGTTTCGATTTTAGTAGGATTTTTCTTAGTCCCCATATGAAAGAGAGAAGTACAAAGCAAAAGATTATAAAGATTGAGAACATGGCAAGATCTAAACCAGAAACAATCATACTTTCTATTCTGAAAACATTTATACATCTCTTTTTGTAATTTTCTGGAGGAAGACCTGGGTGTACTATACTGGCGCATGCTCGGTAGGGCCCATTTGTTAGTCCATTGAAAATATAACGGGAATTACTGCAGTTCAAAGTCTTCTCAGAAATCAAAATACCTTGTTCAAATATCGCTAAATAGACTTCACACTTCGTCTCTGGGTACACGTCTACTATTACTGATAAATTTCCCGAATTGGAAAGGTTCCCTAGTAATGACGTCACCCTAGGGTATTGAACAAAAGACTCATTTTGACCTTCAACATTTTGTATCAAAGGTAAAATATCAGAGCAACCCAAAACAAGCGATACATCATCAGATTCTCCACTCTGAAGTAGAACCAAGCAATATCTGTACCTATGGAGTCTTTGCAAATCTATCAATCCTGGAACTGAGATTTTAAGTGATGTTGGATCTTTCATTTCTGAAGAATTACATTTGAGAGGCGTCGACTCTATCAAGATTTCACTAAGCTCTTGCTCTTCGTAGACATAGATGGCATCACAAGTGTATGGTATACCCTCCTCCTCTATTTTCCACACTAAATCCACCGTTCGACCATCATATTTAAAATCTTTGATACTTATCTGATTTTTCAGTGAAGATGTAACTGCAGGGGAATTGCTGTTATCTTGTTCTTCCTCCCCGCATATTAAATTTTCTGATCTTATTTCTACAAGAAGACCATTTTCTAGTGAGGGTGGTGTTGCACAAACTGCACTCTCTTTATCTTTTCGAGATAGAGCAGCATTTGTAAGCCAGATATTGAAGTCTTCAAGGCTGCAGTCACAATTTAAGGGATTGTCTGAAAGGCTGAATTCTTTCAGAACAGTTATATTCTTCAAAGCGTCACCGGCTACAATTGAAATATCATTATCATCGAGTTTCAAGGTATTGAGGCTCTTCAAAGGAGATATCAAATCAGCAGTTAAAGCCCTGAGGTAGTTGTTGCTCAAATTGATTTCTTTGAGTCTGCTCAAATGAGCTAGAGAAGCGCCTGAGACCGCCACTATCCTATTGTTCGATAAGTCCAGTGAGATGAGTTTGAATAACTGACTGAATGCATGATCTTCTATCACATCTATTTGATTGTGATGCACGCTTAAACTGTTCAGATTCATCAAACCCTCTAAAGCTCCAAGTTTGATGCTGCTTATAAGGTTGTGGGACAGTTGAAGATCTTTTAGTGAGTCCATTTTAGGAAATGATTTTGGGCCAAGGGGACCTAATAAGAGATTTTCTGAAAGATCTAGGTCTGCGATGTTTGGCATAGAACCTAGCTTCAATAAATTCGATAGTTTTATCCGATTTCCCCTCAGTCTCAATACTTTTAACAGAAGCAGTTTATTGAAAGTGTATGGTGCTATCTTTGAAATTATGTTATTGCTGAGGTCTATGAAGGAGAGATTCTTCAAACCCTGAAAAAAAATCAATTAATCATAACGATAATCAAATAAGTTTACAATTTACCTTGAATGAATTAGTGTCCAAACTCTTGATTTTGTTACTAGACAGGTCCAATCTTTCCAGATCTTGCAAATACCTCAGAGCTGCAATTGGAACCGAGGATAATTGATTATTGGGTAGTCCTAATGCTTGAAGTGGCGATTTCAATCCTTGAAAGGCTACTTGGTTTATTTCCTTTAATTCTCCAGAAGAGATGACTAGACCATGTAGGGATACTCCCTCAAGTAATGGACCTGTAATTACAGTCAGGTTCTGGATTGTACAGTCCAGAAGAGACACAGGGGCAGTATTCAATGAGCGTAATGTCCAACCTGAAATAAGATGGTCAAATCTTCAAAACAATTTTCAAAGATAAAGAATGTTAGAAAATTTTAATTGAAATATCTGTTTCTTATCATTAAGAATCTGCAGTTCATAATGAAGAATATAATTGTGATAAAAATTATGTACTAGAATGAATATCCGTTGCTAAAGCCAATTTATTGACTTTAATACACCCATGTGACTATAATGAAGAAACTGAAGTGTTGGCACCTTTTCGATAAGAAATGGCACTTTATAACGTATCAGCGTGACTTAACTGATTTTGCCTATTAAGAGAGAGGCAGCTGAAGTAAGCGTTTTTTCCCTACCTCTTCAGCCTTTTGACAGAGGATGCATTCACTATCACAAGACTCAAAAGTTCGGTTTCTATTCCCATAACACGCCTATACAGCGAATAATGTTACTCTCGACCCCTGACCACGAGAGTACCCAATTAATTTAGTGCGTTTATGACCCTATTTCCCATCATTTTAGCATGTCACAGTGATGCGTTCATTTTGAAATGAAACCAGGGGGAAACGTGATTGTCTTTCCCAATCCTTGAATTAAGAGGTGGGCGAATAGCTTGTCACAACACCTCCCAAAAAGCTACGAAACCACATCTGTGATTAATTTTGAGAAATATTAATCGAATTGGAGGTGAATTATTCATTACATGATATATCCCGTATTCTCTTCTAGTAAAACTAACATCAAAAAAATATTTCTTGTACCTCATTTCATGGATATCCAACACGGTTACCTTTATGAGAATCAAGAAAATCGAGATATTAAAAACTGTTTAAAATTAATTTTATTATGCTTCTGTTGGCTTTTCAGTACATTCAGGATTAGCAGATTATGCGCATTTATGAACTTGATTATCTCAATCTTAAAATCTACTCTGCAATATTCTAGAAACAATGAAATTTAGTGTCACGAATTTACCAAAAGATTAAAAATTTGCTCACTTATTATAGGAAGAGCTCTTCTGTCCCCCATGCATCTCAATGTGTGAGGCATGTCACAACTGCATTCTACTATTGACTGTTTCATAATGCGAGGACATCTCCATTTATCGTTTGTATTAGCTGCTGGGCTTGGAATAGCAGATGCTCCGCACCACCATACTAGGAACACCAAGAACCATCCCATTCTGAAAAAAAAACATAAATATTAATTGTTTATACAGAAGAATGACGACATAGGTGGACCTAAATTCTTATTTGATTATAATATTCATCTTTAGAGATCTACTTCTCAAGGTAAGGCTTCTTGCGATGGTCATTTTGACAACGGATAAATGATTAATGCGCAATATATTTTTACATTTATCACCAAAGTATCTTACTGTAAAAATATAGCATATTGTGAAAATTTACTCCGAAAATTAAGGTTCAGATTGAAATATTTATCACGAATTACATTTATTTTACATTCGACTGAGTGGGCGTTGCAACTCAGGCACTCATTCATAAAACTGGCGTGGTTCTACCTGATTGCAGGCAATCTGTTCATAAGAGCCAACACGTCAGAAAAAGGTATGTGCTAGCTTGAGAGGAGGGATACGTTAACGAGTTAGAATCCTCGACTTCGTGGTCGTGGTATGCTGGGCTTGAACCCGGATCAACTGGGGTGTCCATGGCAAGTCGGAACTCGAGCGGTCGAAGGATCGTAGCACCTTCGGCGTGTGGTTGCATCCCAAACAACTCGAGCTGACACTGCATAGCCAGTAGAGGTAGGATAGTGCTTCGAGGCTACCAAAATCGAAAGGCTCCGAGTTTGGGCCCCGCCTGGGTAGAGGAGACATTTTCTAGTGGGCTACTATTTCACTATTGGTGAACGCTGCACGTAAGGTGGCGTAAGTAAACAAAGCCTAACCAAGAAACAACTGAACTGCTAACTCGTACAAGCTATATGAAGTTTCTGAAGGATCTTCACAGAAGTTTCTTAAGAATTTTCACAGTTTCAGTAAACTATCAGATCTCGAAGTTGGGTAAAATTAATTAGTTTAAACATTTTAAACGAAATACGGGTATTAAGAATGTTATTGAAACATGATTTTATAAATTATTATGTTTTACTACCAAAGATATTGGAAAATGTAATTTCATTGTTATGTCTGCAGTTTTGGGTTATTTTCTACTTCATCTTCAGATAATTAAAAACTTAATGAAAATATATATGCAGATTCACTTTCAAAAGAAGGATAACAAAAATATAATTGTTTCAAAATTTCGACACAGTAGAGAGAAGTTTTTAACATATTTTATTCAAATAGGTTAATTGTTTGGATTTATACAGATCGTTATAGTCATTCATTATTTTTATTATGAACTCAGTTGAAAATTTCAATAGGCTCCAAATAGTTACGCATCCAATCTTTTGATTGTAGAAGTGAAATTTTTTGTTTATAAGAAGTCTGTACCTTTTGTTAAGTTTCCAGTTATCTAAAGATGAAATAATACTTCTGAAATACAATCACAAAAATGTTTGAACATAAAACAAAGAAGTTTCTGAGAGCTTGGTTTAATTATGCAAAAACAGTTCAATCTTTGAATAGGATATGTTTTTAAT
This sequence comes from Megalocaria dilatata, assembly GCA_034642435.1. Lineage (NCBI taxonomy): Eukaryota > Metazoa > Arthropoda > Insecta > Coleoptera > Coccinellidae > Megalocaria > Megalocaria dilatata. Next base: position 39,253,841 of record CM067856.1, on the reverse strand, counting down.
AATTGCTTGTGTAAATCATAAAAAAATGTGATTATTACTATATTTCAGTGAATTAAGCAAAACACAGAAGACTTCATCTGTGTGGTGGTATTATTCCTTATTGAGAACAATAATTCCAATTGAAAAAAAATTTTTCACAAAACATATGCAAATTGAATTGCATTTTCCAAATGAAAATTAGATGGGTATAAACCATAATATGGATTAACAGAGAAGGAGATGATTATATTTTTGTTAGAGGCTGCAAACGAGGGATTTCTGTGCATGGAGGTTAAGCATATGTACATTTTTGGAGTACTCATGAATAAACAGTGTCCATAAAGATCCTGATCTTCAAACAGTGTATAACCAATAATATATATGCACTCAGGATCCTCACAAAAATTTTTTTGTCTTTTAATTATACTATCCTCACTTTAAAATGCTGAATTTCAGATCGATCGAGTTTCTGGTTTCTGTATTAAGAGAATATGAAAAATTTTTAAACTGCGAAACTATCGAACTGATTTTGCCCATTAAGTAGGCAACAGAATCGAAATAAGCTCAGAACGCAGTAGGAGACTTAAGTGAAGCTTGAGTGATTCTGTTTTTAAAACATTTTGTGAAAGATCGCGAAAATATATCAACGAAATAGTGAATCTTTTGAGGGTTAATATGACCGAAAGGTTCTTTATTTTTAATATTTCTATTCACTGTTGGTGTACTTGTGTTTGTTGTGTTTGACTACATGAAAAATTCAAAATAATACTCTGTTTCTTAATCCCGCAAACGAGACCAATTTCGGGATTTAGGTATTCATTATTTTTATATTATTTTTAATTGTGGAATAGATAAATGACTACTGGTGGAAGAATTTCGAGACACCTGTATATTATAATGCATTCTGTTTTCCTTTACACTTGACAATGATTTAACAATTGAAAATGGTCGTATATCACATTCTTCAGCAATAAATTCTGAAAAATTCATTAAACGTAATGTTTTATTATCCAATATGATAAGTTGAAATTAAAGAATATTGTTCAGGAGAAAATAAGCATTTTCGCCAGAAAATTAGCATATATCAGGTGTTTTTTAGAGTGATAGAACTTTAAATTGAAATAAAACACATTTAAATTAAGATTGAAGCCAATTTTTTTTTCATTTGAAAGATAATTTTATGTTATTTATGTTTTGTTAATAATTTCCGACATATATCCACCACGACTAGCTCTGAAGAACCGCTTTTGACTAGACTAATTTTGGACCACTTTTTCGAGTAATTCAAGCCTTATTTCATCAATAACACGAGTTGTGTTGGCTTTCGAAGCGTCTATTGTTTCTGGTTTATCAGCATAAACCAATGATTTGACATAACCCCAAAGAAAATCTAGTGGAGTTATGTCGCATGATCTTGGAGTCCAATTAATTGGACAATTTCTAGAAATAATGTTATCGCCAAATCTTTCTTTCAATAAATCAATTATTATGGTAGCAGCATGAGGCGTAGCACTATCTTGTTGGAACCAAAACACGTCTGGGTAGATATCATTCAAATTTTGAAACAAATAATCATTGATCATCGACCTGTAACGAGCACCATTAACTGTAACATTAGCTCCAACATCGTTTTTAAAGAAATATGTACCGATGATGCTTTCAGTGTGTAAAGCACACCATACAGTGCATTTTTAGGGATGCAATGGATCCTGCAGAACTTCTTGAGGATTGTTTTCACTCCATATACGGAAATTTAGCTTATTTACATAGCCGTTAAACCAGAAATGAGCTTCATCACTAAACACAATTTTAAGGTAAAAAAGTGGATCAATTTCAAGCTGTGCTAGGGCCCAATCCGCTGACAAACGACGCTTATTATGGTCAAGTGGCTTTAGTTCTTGAGCCAGTTAGATCTTGTATGGGTGTAAACCAAGATCTTTACGCAAACGAGGTGGATGCACAGAGTCCAACTTGTTGTGAACGTCGAGGAATAGACAAATCTGGATCATCATTAACACTATGAGTTACAGTATGATATTTTCTTCTGTACGTACAGTTCTTTGTCTTGTTGTTATTCTTGCATCGAGTAGAGAAAATAATGTCCGAAATCTATCGATAATTCGATAAATAAGCTGCTCTGATGGACGATTATGTAAACTATAAATTTCACGAAGCGCTCAGTAAGTTTGGCGAAGAGAAAACTGATATTGAAAATAAATTTCAACAATTTGTAAACGTTGTTGCGCTGTGAGTCTTTCCATGATAATTTTTTAATGCATACAGAACAGAAATGTCAGAACAACATGGCTTCTACCTTCTGTCAAATCTAAAATGCTTCATTTGCGAGCATTTACGGCGGGTTCCACGCTCGTTTTTTCGGGAGTTTTGCAGAAAAAGATGCTGAGGTATTAAACAAAGACGCAAGCTGAGATTTCGAAGAGAAAATAATGAAAGTTTGTTTGAAATTCGTAACGTTTTCTATAGTCATTCAAAACTGCTATGTGCGTTATAGTTAATGAACTATAGTCAAAATATTGTTATATTTAAATTCTGTAATGCAAAACAGGAATCTTGAATGAACTTATAAAATTTTCCCAATGACATTAAATATGTGGTACCATTAATTCAAGGTTACATCGTCAGTAGGTTGGTACCCTGTCCCGCTGGTATGAAAACCGCATTATGTATTTGTCTATCCAATAATAGACTCCTCGTTTCCTGCTTCGGCATTTCAATTATGGAATATTGAAAAAAATTATAAACACTATAGTGGCAATCTGATTATCGTAAACCCTAATGTAAAGAAGTCATTAATTTAAAGAAACAATGGACAGACAGGCAACCAGAAAAACACCAGTTGAGAAGTTTGCGTATGTATTATTTATGATAGAGCAAGGTCTAGGGTTCAAGATTACGAAAATTAATGAACTGTTTAGGTATATCGATAAATATTACGTGAGGTGTACTGAAAAATAAATTTTGTAGTGGTATTACGAGTAAGACGATGAAAGTAACACTACTTGGTTTATGTGTGGTGCTCCTTGGCTATACCAAGGTGGAAGCTAAGGTATACACAAAGTGTGGACTGACTAGCGAACTGATCAACTTGAATTTTCCCAGAACTTTCATTGGAAACTGTAAGTAACGTTTTTTCTGAGATTTCTCTACTTTTCACACAATTTTATTTAGGGGTATGTTTGATTGAAAGTGAAAGTGGTAAAAATACATCCAAGATTACGAATAGAGCCAACGGCAAGCAGGGAGTTGGACTTTTTCAAGTGAGTAAATACATATATATATATATATATTTTTCAAGTAAATAAGAGGTTGGATTGATGTTGCTGAGGACTGATATAAATTATTAATTATTGATATTATGAATGAATTACATATTTCTATTTTTTGTATAATTACTTGGTACTGACGTACGTTTCATCAAGACCTCATTACGCAAAACACATTTTAGGGAATAATCATTCTTTTTTAAAAATTAAAGATATTTTATGCATTGAAAATAGAATTCTGAAATAGAATGAGTGGGAAATAAATGATATAAATCAACATAAAAATAACCATATCATATTTAACGAACAAACGTAATTTTTTTACCCGTATTTTCAATATTTTGTTAATTTGAATTTGAATTTGATTCTGCAGAGAATACTTGAAAGTTTATAAGTTAATTAGTGAGACATATTTTTTTTTTCTATTTTATAGAATTACTATAGGAATATCTGTATATGTCTTTCGAAAACTATTAATTCAATGATGAAATCCATCAGTACGGACGAAACGTACGTTACTATGGTAAAATATGGTAGCAAAAGCTTTCATTTATGAAACAATTTCATTAACAATAATAGAAGAAAAATTATTATTAAATAGTGCAAGTCACATATTACGTTTTACTTGATATGATAAGATTTATACTTAGAAGTCACTCGCAGCTGAGGTCAGTTTTAAACATCATCATATTGTCCAAACAAATAAAATTGTGATTTGTTTTCATACTTATTTGAAGAATCTACTTCAATAAACAAGAAAATATTCTACAAAAATTATTGAGGTGAGTTCTATCGGGTGTTTTTCAAGAGTGATAGAACTCTAAATTGAAATAAAACACATTTAAATTAAGATTGAAGTCAAATTTTTTTTTAATTAAAAGATCATTTTATGACATTTATGTTTTGAAAATAAATTCCGGCATATGTCCACCACGACTAGCCATGAGGAACCGCATTCGACCAGACCAATTTTGGACTACTTCTTCGAGTAATTCAGGCCCTATTTAATCAATAAAACGAGTTGTCGGCTTCTAAAGCGTCTATTGTTTCTGGTTTATCAGCAGAAACCAATGACTTGACATAACCCCAAAGAAAATAATCCAGTGGAGTTATGTCGCATGATCTTGGAGGACAATTAATTGGACCATTTCTCGAAATAGTGTCATCGCCAAATCTTTCTTTCAATGAATCAATTGTTACAGTAGCAGCATGAGGTGTAGCACCATCTTGTTGGAACCAAAACACTTCTGGGTCGATACCGTTCAAATTTTGAAACAAATAATAATCATTGATCATCGATCTGTAACGAGCACCTATAATTTCAATTTTGACAATATATATATTCCCAATAATTATTCAATTCATTCTTAAATTTTTGAATATCAAAACAGATTTAATCTCTCAGTCTTCTACAATTTAAATTTCAAAAAAATTTCATTCAAAAAACTTTTAGAATTAAATTAATGTCTTGTAAGCAATATACAATTTCAAAAGGAATAAATAAACCAGCAAATTTACATTGTATACGTCCATTAAATATAAGCGGTGCTTATAAGACATTAATTTATTTCGAATAAATTTTTTTTAAATTAAAATTGTAGAAGACTGACAGATTAAATCTGTTTCGATATTCAATTCAAATCTTGTTATATCCCTTCTATCAAGTGAAAAGCCTTTTTCTATTTTAATTCTTAAATATTTCCTGGTTTCAAATTAAATTCGTAATAATTGTTTCAATTGCAGAATATACTCCAACAACTTCTCTCATTTTTATACATTTATTTAATATTTGTCCCAATTAAGTTAATATTTTCTGACGTTAGATACAAACTATGAAAATTTTCTCTATTTCATTCTTGACCCTTTCTACAAGTTTTTTGCGAGATAGTTCCTGGAAACAGTCTTCTATTGCACTCAGATGTCTGTAATTTTCAAATTTTGAGCCGAAAATGATCTCAAACGTCTAAGTTAGACTTCGGGATCAAAAGAAAGTTTGTCCGGCAGGTCCATCAGGCTTTAAATCCGATAACTTTCTTACGGAAAGAGCTAACGCTTTAAAATTTTCAGGGTAGATTTGAGGTCTGAATATCAAATTTAAGTTTGTTAATGGATAAGATCAGTTCAATATTTTCGGAGTTAATCACGTTTGAAATTTTTCATATTTTCACAATATTTCCGAAACTATCGATTCGATAGATCAGAAAAATTATAAAACGCATGTTCGTGCGAAATTTCGTTAGGATCATGTAATAAGAGGACCAAAAACAAACATATTCTGTGAGGATCGTGGAGGAATGAGCATGCAGAAGCTCCTGACCTCATATAGGTGCATTTCACCATTTTTTTGCATTCCGTTTCGTAAATTTTCATTCTAATACTTCATTTTCCTTAAAGTTTTCTGTTTAGGTTTTATTCATATCAAACTATAACTTCAGGCAATGGATGTCCGATATCAAAATAATCGAGTTACTTTGCAATTAACATTTAAATCAATGTTAGTGGAGTCTTTCTTCATTTATTGGTTCTACACTCTGTAAGCTACTACTAAGTGATGTAAAAAAACAATATTTCGATTATTATTTATTTATTATACAGTTTATCTGAAAAAAGCGTACAAGTTCCATAAATTTCGGGATGTAAATCGACAAAAAACTTTCAGAAAAATGTAGATTTTTAATTTTGGTTCAGAGAGTTCGAAGAAAAAAGAGGACAGGATGATATCGAAAATGTTTTTGACAATCCTCACTTTGTTCTGTCTACATGAGAAAATGTGCTCTTTTTGGTTACAATGTATATATATATGATGTACGCTATCGGTTTTATGCAATAATGTTTCAATATAATTTGTTTTGAATCCTTAATAAACTGCATTTTGCTTAAACCTACATTCGATAGACGTTGGCAATCTGAAATAACTCTACCAAAACAAACAAATATAATTATAATTTTAAGAGATAGGAAACAAGTTTTTATTTCAAAGTGCTTTTACAGTCAAAGATCTCGAATTTTTATTATTGGTGTGGAATTTTATCATATTCAAGACTGAAGGTCGTCTTTACTTGATTTCAGATTAGGAGCAAAGACTGGTGCACTTTTGGAAAGAAAGGTGGTACTTGCAACGTAAAATGTGAAGGTAATTTGATGATGATTAATTTGAGGAGAAAGATATTCAATGCTTTGGCATGTTCAGAATATAAAACTGAAGAAGTCATAGTATTGGTGACACAACTACTGTTTAAATGAAATAATGAAGAATATTTCCACAATTAATTAATTCACTAAAATTGTTTCGCCACAAATAAACAATGGCTGCCATGCGTGAGTAATGTCAATTTAAAAATGGGGGTTTCACATTTAAAGCCACTTTACGTTAGTGAATCTATGGATCATACTGTGATGTGCTAGCATTTTATGGTTAATAGATTTGATGTTGGATGAATAGTGATATCAGTTTACGTAGGTGTGCGAAAAATATTGAAATCATGCAAAATCACCCTTTCTCAAAATTTTAAGATCAAGGAAACTCATAGTACAGTTCTTTTCCTTCTCAAAAGTGTATTTAATATATGGATGGATTTTATTAATGAACTCATTGAAATTGCATAATTGTCTATCTGTTCTGTCAAAGCAACAAAACATATCATTTAGATATCTCAAATAATCGAGAAGACATTTGCTCAAGCGATTTAAGTGGAATTTTTTTTGTACATTATCCATAAATATCTGCTAAAATCGGACTAATTGGGTTCTAAATAGTATCATTAAATTCAAAATAGTTTCTAGACATTTTAAAATAACATTCTTTCTTGTTGGTTATTCTTAGTCAAAAGTTTATTAATAATATCTATTGTTTCTGAAATGCTAGAAAATAAATTTTGTATATTAAATTAAATGAGTTTTGAATTTTTTGATATCTTTAATTTTGTGTTCAAAACTATTTTCAGTGAAATATTTGCCAAGAAATGTTGTTTCTGTTCAAATAAATTAGAAATTGATCTACTTAACAGTAGAAGTAATATAAGAAACCACTAAATTTTTTACATATTTTGCTGATCTGTATGTTCCGAAATTGATTATTATTTGTACCTTCTTTGTACAAATTTCTGCCTTAACATATATAAACTATATAGGGTGTCCCAGCGAAAATTTGACCCCCTCCAGAACTCAGAAGAGAAGTCAACTTCTGTTTTGAGGGGGGTTAATTTCCATCATGAGTTTGTTCCGAAAAAAACACCTCCATTAAGGTGCATCAACCCCCAAAATTTTTTGAATAGCGTAGAGATGTCGAGTGTTGGTTAGTTTGAAAGTTATTTAAGTTACCTGCACAACCCAGTCAAAATTTTCAAAATCGGTTTAGTATTCACGAAATAATGTAATTTGAACTTACCTTCAATAGGTGATGTTGAACAAACAGTTGGACCGCCCAAACTCAAGAACCTAAGAGTTTTGAAGAATCCAAAAATAATTTTCGAGTTCTGTTTTAGGGAGAAAGAATTCCTATGACGACATTGTTCTGAAAAAACCACCTAAGGGTGGCAACAACCCCCAATTTTTTTTAATAGGAAAGAGATGGCGGAAGTGTTTTAATTAAAAAGTTTTTTTGTTCTCTAAACATCCTAGTTGAAATTTTCAAATTCGGTGATTTTTTCAAGCAATTTGATATTGAACATTATCAGAAAGGTAACTCAAACAAAAACCCAATAAACTCAAATACACCAGATCTGTGAGTAATGATACAGAACATCTAGAAAAAATGTGAACTATTTAAGGAACAAAATATGGTTCAAAATGACCACCACCAATCTCCATACAATGATCTCCTTCCTATTCAAAAATTTTGGGGGTTCATGCCACCTTCATGGGGGTGGTTTTGTCGGAACAAACTCATGATGAAAATTCGTCCGATTCAAAACAGAAGTTGACCTATTTTTTAAATCTTTGAAAATTCTTCGATTCTGAGTTCTGGGGGGGGGTCAAATTTTCGTTGGGACACCCTGCATAAGATGATAAGTTGTTATTGTTTATAGTTAGTTCGAAATGTAAATCTAACGAAAACATCGTGTTGGCGAAATAATTGTAATGAACTAATAAATTGAGGAAATATTCCTTATTATTTTAATTCATTGGAATCAATTTCCATCAAGTACGTACGAACTCAGTTAAACAATTGTTGTTTAATTGACTTAAAAGTTTTAAATGTGAACTCCATCTTAAACCAAAGCAGGATTTCACATTATATTATACTATTATATTACTGAATATGGTTGTGATTGTTTAATTTACAATAGCTTTTTTGTATTTCAATTGCGTGCACTAGATGGCGCTAGTGTATGGTAAATACATTGGTGTTTCTGTGCAGAGCGAATATAGGTGCGTAGCTGATTTGTATTCATTGGACATTACAGCGCACTACCAATTGAAGCCAATAAGCTACGCATGTCTGCTGCGGTCAAGAAAACCTTTTCGGCCTTGTTTGAGTTTAGAACTGTTATACAGATTTGTGTTATACTGTCCCAATTTGAAGAACGTTCTGTAACCGTATCTCATACTCCTTATTAATCATATTTTGTATTGAATTAATTCAGCAAATTTTCTGGATATTTTCATTTAGCAAGATTTTCAATGTTTTTTAGATATGCTAGACGAAAACATCAAGGATGATGGAGTATGTGCCGAAAAAATCAAGGATGAATTCGGATTTCTGGCATGGGATGGCTGGAAGAGGAGTTGTAAGGGAAGAAATCTACCATTGCCACCTTGTTAATTTTCGATAAATCAAATTTTCTCGACACCGATTATTCCTCAATGATAATTGAAAAAGACACTTATGAATTAAATCAGATATAATCAATATCAATACTTGAGAAAATTGATCCTGGATCAATATTTTTGAAATAATTCAATCCGATTCTAATCTCTGTGAGATTGAAAAATTATTTCAAAAATGCCATCTCATACCTCCGAAGAAATTCATAAAAATACTATTGTTCTCTTTTGTTATTATCGGAATTGTTCAATAAATCTACAATGAATATCTGAAAAAGAAATTATTAATGTCCCATTGTTCAAGAAGAAACACGACATATGTTCCTGAGAACATTAACATATGTCTTGAAACCTAACGAATCCTTACATTCTCCGAGGAGTTCTTGAAATTTTTTAAATCTTAAGATTCTGCAGCCGTTATAACAACAAGGACTATGATGAAGCACTGACGTATACATTAATACTTAATCTAACCAAAGGTCTCCTCTAATAGTATGTTCGTATGGTCATGGTGTCGAAAAAAGACGCATTGCTGCCTGTTGTTTAACATTAGGTGTTTTTGCCGAGAGATTCGAAATTCCAATTTAAATTTTACACCATGAAAGCCGAATTAAATATGTCGAGAATGGTGTTACATCCTTCATTACAATATGGAGGATTTCTTCTGGAATGTATTCGGAATAATGATGGTCAAGAATTAGCATGGATGGCTGTGGCTCTAGATGAATAAAACATCTGAAACTTTTCGGAGGTGTTTTTGTGAATTCCGTTCATTTTTCGAAATTAATCAATTCAATAAAATACTCATAAATGCACTGATGTAGCATTAAAAGATTTTGCAAGCTCGTAGATCTGCTTATAATAATAATAAATAATAATAATATATTTTGACCAACTTTGAGATATTCAAAATGTAAACCTGCCTGATGATGCTACTGTGAAACAATTGTTGTTAGTAATTATATAATTATTCACTAAAATATACACAATAAAGTACAAAAACAGTGTAGAAGATGAATAAATAGGTGATATCACAGAAGCTTCAGTACCAGGGAAGCTATCGCTTGTACGTGATATATATATTTTAATTAATCTCTTCTTGATTGGTGAACAGAATTCAAGAATGAACAGCATTATATACCTATACCAAAAAAAAAAAAATTCAAGTAACCAGAAAAAAAAACAGAAGTAAAACAAGAAATCTACTCTTTTCTTTCCTATTTTGACCTGCACTTCTGATTCACAAAATCATGCATTTTTTCCTCCATAAGAGGGAATCCATTTTTTTTACATTTTTCTTGAATAAGCTGATGTTGGTTTTTCTTATGTCGAAGAAGTTGGCTTAAGAGTTTCGGCGCAAGGAAGCCACAGTGACGCTGCCCTATACTCTTGTCGCAACGAGATACGCTCAAAGATTTTAATTGACTTCTGGTGCTCTATTGTGTGCAATGGAAAGTAATTTTGAATTTTTTTGGTTGATAATCATATTCGAGCAGAAGTGTTGTCTTACATCCAGTTGTTCGGACATTTCATGTAGTTTATCATTAGAGAATTTAAGCGGTTTACTATATATGATTCGCAAAATCCATCTTTGAATGACGTTTAATTTCTTCAGGTGAGTATTACTTACACCACCCCATCCCACAATTTTGTATGTCAGCTGTGACCGCACCAATGCAAAATACAGTAATTTGAGATGCCGTAAATCAAGGTAATCTTTCAATTTATATAATATACCTCTTAATTTATTGGCTATATTCTTAATCTGCGGATCCCACCTCAAATGTCGGTCAATTTTTAGACCTAAATACTTGATGGAATTGGTTTCTGGGATATGAGATTCAGGTCCGATCACCAGAGGTCCCATACGCGGTAAATCCTCTAGAGTGCGAAGAAAAGGGTAAATATCTCCTTTTTTCCAGGTTCAGGGTCAACGTACTTTACCTGAATCACTCATCCAAAACTCTCTTGTCGTCTTCTGCCTCTGATTTTAAAGATTCCCACGAATTAGATTAACAAAAATCTCAATGTCGTCCGCAAAACTTAGGATTCTACCCTTGATTTCAACATTCAATAGACCATTTTTTTATAATGTGAATAAGATTGGCCCAAGCACAATATCCTGTGGGACCCCGTAATTCACAAACATGGGTTCAATTAACTCACCATCAATATCCACTCTCTGTTCTCGATCTGTTAAGTAAATTTTTAGTAAGTCGTAGATTTTTCCTTTTAAACCAAATTTGTCCAATGTATGGAGTAATCTTTCAAGACAAACGGTATCGAAGGCCTTAAAAAGATCAACGAAGACGCACAAAGATTTCTTACTCTTATCTAGCGAGTTATATATATATATATATATTTTTTTTTTTTTTAATTCACACTTCTTGTGGTATTCGTGTTACCCGGGCGCGTGCGCCAAGAGCAACTCCGATGCTAGTGGGGATATATAATTTTCCGTATAATGCTGACCGTTCCCAACAAGACTGCTTTCTGCATCCATGTGCTGGTATTATTTGGCAAATCCAGTTCCTTTAGGTGCTGTGTCGTCCTTCGATGTACGAGACCGTTTACACTTATTATTAGGGGCATTATAGACACCACCTTCAGTTTCCATATTTCTTTCATTTGGTGTGCCAGTGCCTCATATTTTGATATTTTCTCGGCATAGCTTTTTGCCAAGTTGTTGTCTTGTGGCACTGCAAAATCTATGATTATGGCGGTCTTCTTTCCTTTGTCCCACACGACCATATCCGGTCGATTATGCTCCACCCCTCTATCCGTTAATATTGTAAGGTCCCAGTAGATTTTGTATTGGTCGTTTTCAACTATGGTTTGTGGTGAGTATGTGTGGTGGGGTGTGAAACGCTGCACAAGTTGTTTCTGGAGGCACATAAGTTGATGCACGACCTTACCCATATTATTATGGCGGGCTAGATATTTCGTGCCGGCTATTGTGGAACATCCTGAGGACAGATGCTGGATCGTTTCCTCGGCTGCGTGGCACATCCTGCATTTAGTAGTTTCCACCTGTTGGCCTAGGATGTGCTTCAAATATGTCCTGGTTGGAATAACCTGGTCTTGGATGGCCAGGAGTGTTCCTTCCGTTTGGGGGAAAAGGTAGCCCTGTATCAGGTAAGTATTGGAATTTGGTAAGTCTACGTCTGATTGGTGAAGGCTAGCGTAGAACCGTCCGTGTAAGGCTTTGGTCTTCCATTTTTCTTTCCATTTTTCAGGTTGGTCTTCTGCTGTTTCCTGAACGTGATTCCTTCTCTCCCATTGGGCAGTAATCCATTGATGCACAGGTAAGTTATTATTATTAAAGTATTCTTTCATTTTGCATTCTTCTTTCAGACATATTTGCTCTAGGTTGCCGAGTCCACGTCCTCCCTCCTTGCGAGGTAAGTAGAGTCTTTCTATTGCGGAATTTGGATGTAGCATGCCGTTTTGTGTGAATGTTGTTCGTATCCTTCTGTCCAGCCTTTCTAAGTCCGTATTGGACCAACTGACGATCCCAGCCGTATACGTAAAGGTAGGTATTGCCCAGATGTTCATTGCTGTGATTTTGTTTTTAGCAGATAATTGGGAGCTGATTATTTTTTTGATTCTCCTAATAAGTTCGTTCTCAGCAGCGGTCTTATTTTCTTTTTGCTTCATTTCGTATGTTTGCTGTATCCCCAAATATTTGTATGTGTCCTCGGTCCTTAGGTTTGCTATCTCTCGTCCATCTGCCAGTTCAATGTTTGTTGTTTCTATCAGCTTTCCCCTCATTACCTCCACCGTGGCACACTTTTCTAGGCCAAAAGACATCCCAATATCCGAACTGAACCCTCTTACTAGTTCTAGTTCTCCTTCTAGTTGTTTTCTTCCTCTAGCATATAACTTAAGATCATCCATGTAAAAGAGATGGGTAATTTGGGTATTTTGGTTAATTGTATAGCCATATGCTGATCTGTTTAGCATGTTACTGAGGGGGTTCAAGGCAAGGCAGAACAACAGTGGGCTCAGTCCATCTCCCTGGAATATGCCGTTTTTTATTTTTATTTCTCCTGTGCTGTACTTGGTTGTTCTTGTCTTTACCGATAAAGTTGTTCGCCATGTTGACATTAAGGCTTTGACCAAGTTTATTACCTTTCCGTCAACTTTATATAGGTTAAGGATTTCTAGCAGCCAGCTGTGCGGTACCGAATCATATGCCTTCTGATAATCGATCCAGGCCATCGATATGTTTTTCAATCTAGTTTTTGCCTGTTTTGTGAGCATCTTGTCTATCATCAGAAGTTCTTTACTTCCGCGTCCTCTCTCCCTGCACCCACCCTGTTCCCATGCCATGATCTTATTTTTATTTAGGTGGATTCGGATTTTCTGTGCTATGGTTGAGGTAAGTATTTTATACGCTGAAGGCAGGCAGGTTATCGGTCTGTAGTTTTTGGCCTGCTTCAGGTCACCTTTCTTCGGGATCATGAGGGTGGTGCCCTGCGTAAAGTACTCAGGGATGGTGTCGGGATTCTGTATTGCCTTTTCTATTAGACGAGTGAGAGCTAGGTGTGAGTGTGTGAAAGACTTCCACCAATAGTTCTGTATGTTATCTATGCCTGATGTGGTCCAGTTTTTCAATCTCTTCAGCGTCTCTTTCACATCTTCCTCGGTAATGGTTATCTTAGGCATCTCTCTCAGGTTGGTGTGCTCGATCTTCTCTCGTTCTATCCAAACCGCCGTCTTTCTGTGTTCGCCCTTATTTGCCCAGACTTTTTCCCAGTATTGCCGCATGTCTTTTGGGGGTGGAGGGGTTGTCGTGTCTCTACCTTTTTCTTCTTCTAGTTTTCGGAAGAACTGCCGTTGATTGCAGGAAAACAGGTTGTTATCTTTGAATCTCTGTGTTCTTTTATGGTATCTTCTTAATCTGTTTCCTAGCGCAGCCGTTTTTTGTTTCAGTGCTTCCATGTATACCTTAAGTTGTTCTCGTTGTTCTGTCTTCTTCTTTGTTTTGATTTTCAGCTTTTTAGTGTGTTTCTCTATCTTTTTTTCAACTTTCTTGCTGGGATCTGTAGTGTTTAAATATGCATGTAGAATACCAATTTCCCCTCTCAGACTTGTTATCTTCCTCTCTATTCTCTGCTCCCATGGTGGTTTTCGTTGATCTTGTCCCTCTTGATTTGGTTTTTCGGTCTTCGTTTCTGATATGATGTTTGTGACTGTGGCTGCACAATAGATGGTATGACAGAGTTCATGGAGGTTTGCTGCATTGTTGAATGCTGGATGAAGGGCGGAGTCCACAGCCCGGATTATTTCTTTGGTATTTTTGTCTTGCCTGATTTTAGTGATTTTCGGCCTTGCATCCATGCTTACTCCCTCCCACTGTAGGTTGACTTGCTCGAAGTATGTTCTTATTGCTGGTGTATGTTCATCCTGTGGTTCTGGTATTTGCCGTTCATCTTCTGTTTCTGGTCGTAATAAAGTGCTTCTCCTATTGATGCTTCTTCTTATGTTTTGCACTGTTCTGCTTGTCGAGGATCTTCTTGCCGTGGCCTTCATCGCTTCGACTTCGTCTGGCGAGAGTAGTTTTCGGGTTTTTATGTTTTTAATTTGGGCTACAAGATGTTTTCCGGTGAATATTTTCTCCGGATATGCTACTGCCCAAAGCTCCGCTAGTTTTTCCGCGTATTTTCTTGTTTTCGTTTCTCCCTCCGTAGCTTCGTAATATGCACTGAGTAATTTGACATTCATTTCCCTTGTCCAGTGCTGCCTTTTTCTTCTTTGGGTGGAAGCGGGATTGTCTTGTGTTAACGGGTCAACACGCGACGTATCCAAGCTATCACCCTGTCTATTCCTAATAGATCTGCGAGGCCTTGTGGTATCGTTTCGCAGAGTGGTGCCACTCGCTCCACCATCTTCTGCTAGTGACTGTGCCAGTCTTCCCCCAGGCGCACTCCCTACACCGGGGGCGGTATCCGAGGCTTCGTCCACTGTGTCGAAAGCAATGCAAATTTCACAGCAAAGGGGCCGCTGACCCTCTTTACTGGGTAACTCGGGTATGCGGGGGCGTCACTCCCCGAAAGCTTTCGCTCCCCTGCATATATATATATATATATATATATATATATATATATATATATATATATATATATATATATATATATATATATATATCTATATATATATATATATATATATATATATATATATATATATATATATGTACATATATATATAATATATATATATATATATATATATATATATACATATGTATATATATATATATATATATATATATATATATATATATATAAGATGTCAAATGATTTATTGCGTCCTTTGTTGATTTTTTTTTCTCTGAAATCATATCGATATAGTGATATTATTTCATATCTGTTGCAAAAATTTTTTTAAGTATTTTTTTCATTATCTTTGCAATATTGGAGGTTGACGAAATTGGCCTATAGTTTTTTATCTCTAACATTCTTGAACAAAGGTTTCACGATTCCAATTTTTAACCATTTAGGAAAGTATCCTTCATCGAAACACCGGTTTATCAAATGGGTCAGGGGGGCTTTCACCTCATCCGATATTCTCTTCAAAGTTTCTACTCGTAAAATGTCATGCCCGGGAGTTTTTTTCTGCTTCAATTGCATTATTACTTCATGAACTCCTTTAATACTCGTAGGAAAAGGCTATACGGAGTTCTTTATCGCCTTATCATTTTTTCTATAGTTGTCAGGGATTTTAATTTTTTCTGCGTACGTTCGCCCTAAAGTACTGAAATATGTAAGAAAGTTATCAGAAATATGTCCCAAATAGTACCATCCATCGACCAATTTTTAAAATTTTTGTTTCAGGCCTAGAACGATTACATTATGTTGGATCAATCAACCTGTCTCATCTTTTATATTCTTTAGGTTCTACAGGGTGATTGGAATTTCGACGTGATCCTTCAAAAAAGTTACACCAGACGTCATTTGCAACATATTAAGTCCACTTCACAAGATGTCAAGAATGAATGGTTACTGAGCTATGATGGCACTTCGATTTTTTAGAAAATTTCTGCAAACATTCAATTGATATTTTTTTGAGTGGTGCAAAATTAGTGTTTATTCTAGGAAAGAAAATGTTTATTCATAACTCACATAATCTCACCAAGAAATGGTTCTCCAATAAGAGGTTTCATCAAAAAAATTAAATTTTTCATGCCCAATTCGCATATTTACGGCTGTATTTCCGTGACAACTTCACTAATTCCATCTTTAAGGTCTTGAATCTATTGTGAAGCATTAGCATAGACCCCATCATTCACCTGGCATCAAAGAAAAAAGTCTAAAGGTGTTAAATCATAAGAACTCGGTGACCAACTGTGATCACCTCTTCGAAAATAACACACCAGGAAACTTTTCTTGTAAAATTGCGATTGTTTCGTTGCTTGCTTGGCACATAGCACCATTTTGTTGAATATAAACATCGTCCACATCAATATCTTTCAATTGCGGCCATGAAAAATTATTAATCATATTTGGTTGACTCGGTCTTTGCTTGGTGGAAATTCATTTTAATTGAAAAATATATAGGAGACAGTATTTAATTTCCACAAAAATGTTTGTACTACCACAACAATTTTTTCACCACGATGTGGCTTCTTCAGGTATTACATTGTACTGGCTGATGGTATTCAGTGTAAGCGAGTTTAAATAAATTGTTAGGTACGTGACCAAATAATAGAAGCACAAGTCATAAAAACTCAAGGTTTATTGGAGTTTGCCGCTAAATATGTCATTAAGGAAAGATATTCAGTAATGGAGACCTATCAACATCAGTTTGTTATTTAAAACGGATTTTACGGGCATTGTAACTGTTGACTTCAAGAAATTCTGAAAGTGTTACATTAGAACTTTTGCTTTCAACGTGGATAATTTCATAATTATTGTTGAAATTATGCCTGAATTCTTTAAGATGATTAAGCATATGTCGAATGTACAGAATCGGATATATGTGTTCTTGGACACGTTTCTTGAATGATGTACCTATCTGGCCAATGTATACTAAAGGACAATCTTTGCAAGTCAACTTGTAGACTCCGGATTCATTTTCTTTATTTGTTCGATCTTTATTGTTTTTTATGTAAATACTGAGGTTATTAATGGTCTTAAAAGATGCGTTTTTTTGAAACAATTTTTGAAATATTTAGCGATATTTTCAGATCATCCATTGACATAAGATAACGAAAAATATTTCTGTGTATTGTCCTCTTTTATGATTGGGGTACACGAGATTATCTTATGTCAATGGATTATCTGATAATATCGCTAAATATTTCAAAAATTATTTCAATTACAACGTGGCTTTTAAGACCATTAATAACCTTAGTACGTACATAAAAAACAGTAAAGATCGAACAAATAGAGTAAATAAATCCGGAGTCTACAAATTGACTTGCAAATATTCCCTTTAGTTTACATTGGCTAGGCAGGTAGATCATTCAAGAAACGTGTCCAAGAACACCAAAGGAGTTATATACCCGATTCTGGACATATGCTAATCATCTTAAGGAATTCAGGCATAATTTCAACAATAATTATGAAATTATCCACGTTTAAAGCAAAAGTTCTAGATTAACACTTTTAGAATTTCTTGAAATCAACAGATAGAATGCCCGTTAAATCTTTTTGAACGAACAAACAGATGTTGATAAGTCTTCATTACTGAATATCTTTCCTTAATGGCATTTTTAGCGAAAAACTCCAATAAACACCTTAAGTTTTTTATGACTTGTGCTTCCATTATTTGGTCACGTACCTAACAATATATTTAAACTCGGTTACACTGAATACCATCAGCCAGTACAATGTAATACCTGAAGAAGCAATGTCGTGATGAAACAATTGTTGAGGGAGTACTAACATTTTTGTGGAAATAAAATACTGTCTCCTATATATTTCTTCATTAATCATAGCTCGGTAGCGAAATTAATCCATTCACCGTAACACTACGGGCCAAGCAGTAATATTCTCAGTTGTTCTGGAGCGATCCACACGGTTTCGATTCTTTACATCACTAACTTGTCCCAACAGTTCAAATTTTTCAACCAGTTTCACTATTACTGCTATTAATGCTTTAGCTTTGCTAACTATAACTGCAAAATTTTCACCATTATTATAGTGAATTTAACAATTTCAGTGTGTTGTAGCTTGTATCGTTCCATTTTCAGTAATGGCGTGGTTTTTGCTTGTCAAATATCGAAAGATTACAGTTTCAAAGGTGACAGCTGCCAGATAGAGGGATATTCAAAATGAAACCTATTGGAAATCCCTTTATATTTTGTAAAAAGGCATTAATCTCCTTTCATAAAATATCCATGAAGAAGTTGAGTATTAATCGAAAAAACTGTAGTTAACTTGGCGTACAGATAAAAATCAGTTATTCTCTGTTTCATTAGATTTCTAAGAAGGTTAAAATTTTATCAACTTTTCACCAGATCTAAAATATCGTATTCTTGATCGTTTCGGTCTCAACTTGACGGAAATTCATCGTAAATGATTTGAAGTAAAACTTCAAATCATCTAAAAAATCGTGAAAATTCAGTGAAAAACGTAATTTGAAGAGTATATTTTTGATAGAGGATAATATTCAATTTCAAATATGAAACACAATTATTCTGTGAAACCTCTACAACCTTCAATATTTCAAAGAATTATATGATGTATTTAAAAAAAAATTTTTTGAGAATTTTATTCCAAAAAAATCAGTCAATAATATAATTTTGCTGAAGGTAAGAAAATGGTTTGACTCAATATTTCGAAAACTTTATAAGTTAATAGTGACGATAAAAAGTAAAATCTGTTGATCGATCGAATAGATCTAAACAAACCCCACCTACTTAATATTTTTGAATAACATTTTGAAATTTCTTAATGATTTTGAACTATTTTCTAAACTCCCCCCTTTTTACTGGCCACTCTATATTTTTTGTGAACAGAGTTCAGTAGTCAAAAACATTTTCTGCATTATATACTCAATTTAAATACTCACCTGATAAAGGCATGGTATGACGAAACAATTGTTATGTGAACAATAAAATGTAGCAAAAATGAAAATGTTTGTTATTTTATAAATTCATAGATATATATTATACCACTGTAATGATCTGCTATGTTAGTCTCAACTATCACTAAAATATTTTCATAGGAATGATCTTCCACATTTCATGATTGTGATTATCATAGTTATAACAAAACAAAAATGATTGTTCTCTCTGTGCTTTTTGAAGGAAGACAGAGAAATTCTAGTAGTTGTCAGTTGATTGAATAATTGATCAAAAAATAAATGTTCACAAGCCCATCTCATAAGTTTTACTGAAGTTAATTAACATGGATATGATAAAGGCTAAATTGAAACCAAAGTCTAAAACATCTACCATTCATCTAACGCCTCTTGATTACACAATAGATACTACAAAACTGGCTTGTGAACTGGCCTCCGTTTATTTCCAGGATCCAAAATGTGAAATTGTGAACAGCAGAAAGCCCCATACGATCGACAATAACACATATACCGCATATAAAGCATCCATAGAAAGTCTAGCTTTGGATTCCGAAATAAACAGGAAAATACACTCTGAAGTCTTGAACTGGAATGACGATCATCCTCCTTCGTTGGCAGATTGTTGCGTTGTGATACTGAGTCGTAATTTTGAAAAACTCAAATTTTTAAATGAGTTGCCATGCGAGAATAGAACATATTTACTGGAAATCCTTCCCACCAATCTTCGTCTAGAAATATGCATACCTATGATAGAACATGAACATTACTGGAACAGGAGATACAATGATGAATTTGGCATAATAACTTATCCCAAGAGAATTGACTGGAACTGGAAATGTATCTACTTGGAAAGACATCTACGAAAACTTGTGGAATTCGCTCAACCTCAGTACAATGACGAATACGAGATGGATGAAATGTTGACTCTTCTTGAGCCTTACGTCCAGACGCTCCGTGTTACCCAACTCCAATACTGGACACCTCCATCTACTATGGAAAAGGAGGACATCCCAGAAATTTATCCTGATGACCACATAGACTTCAACCCTATATTCAATAAATGTCGAAGAATCGATGAATTCGACCTTGTCTTTGGTATGAATGAAGTAGGTGAGAATTTTGAGTGGAGAATGTTTGAAGTTTCAATTGCTGACTGTGAAAGACTTGGAAGGGCTCTTCTTAATCTTAAATTATTAAAGATACTCCGGATTCACAGGTCTAAAATACAGGACCTACACTGTCAAGCTTTGGTTAGAGGATTAGTACAAAACACCACTTTGGTAGAATTAGACCTATCCCATTGCAGAATTGGCAATCAAGGGGCTCTCTGCATAGCAAAATTAATAGAAGTCCATCCAAAGCTGCAAATATTGAACCTTAGTGACAATCTGATAAGTGGCGTGGGAGGAGAAGGTATCGGATTTGCTCTTCTGCAAGAAAATTCGTGCCCATTGGTATCGTTGGACTTAAGGTTGAACCCTCTAGGACACCAAGGAGCCCTTGGTCTTATGAGGAGCTTAGTCAGAGGCAATAAGCCGGAAAGGTTAAACTTAGCTTGCTGCCAATTTGAAGACATGACTTCATATATATTTGGTTGTATGCTGAAAGTGAACAAGAGTCTTTCTTGGATAGATGTTAGCAATAATTGGTTTGGTGATTTCGGAGGGAATAATTTAGTGGTAGGATTGAATTCTAACGAGACTGTGAAGTGGCTTGATGTTCGAGAAACTCACATCACCCAAGAACAACTATTTGCTGTAAAATGTTTGTTAAAGAGAAACAACCACGAGGAGTACAGTGATGAAGACGGAGAAGAAGAGGAGGAACTGACTGTCGTCGAGGTTAAGCCAAACGTTACGTTCGAAGATTCAACGAAGAAGGAAGACGATGGCACAAATATCTCCGAACAAATAACCGAGCAATAACAGCAGATTTCAGAGTAACCTTGTTGATAGTAACCTTGAAAATGACTTGTTTCATTCTTCGTGGATAAAGATAATATTTCGTTCTTCAGTGTTTTCCTAGCAGCTTTTATGGGTCAAAATTTTATTCACAGTTTTACGCTAAATCTACAATAGTTCTGCTAGTAAATACTTTTAGAAAAATTGTGGAGTAGGAACTTCAGAAAAGACCCATATGACCCATATAATATAATACCATTTTTTCCAAAAATACAGACTGGCAAATCATGAGTTGAACTACTATAGGCTCAAAAAAACTTTTTGTTTATCATATCTCTATTGATTGTTAACCTATGCCTTCATGTGATCATGCTAATTCAGAAAAATCTTAATTTTATTATACCTAACATGTAAATACCAGAGACAAAATTAATTGTAGTTAATTAAAAAAAATGTATATGAGACAGTAATTTATTTCCACAAAAATGTTTGTACTACTACAACAATTGTTTCACCACGATGTGGCTTCTTCAGGTATTACATTGTACTGTCTTTTTTATTTCCACAAAAATGTTTGTACTACTACAACAATTGTTTCAAACAATTGTTATAGTAGCACAAACATTTTTGTGGAAATAAAATGAAACAATTGTTGTTGTAGTAAAAACATTTTTGTGGAAATAAATTACTGTCTCATATACATTTTTTTAATTAAAATGAGTTTCCACCAATTAAAGACCGAATCAATCAAATATTAATTGTAGTTAGTTTCGAGGAGTTACTTTTATGTGGTATGTAAGTGATATTTTTTATTGTCAGGTTTAAAGATTTTACACATTTTCCATTAGACGTTGTCAGCCCCGAATTCACTGCGTCAAAATTTACAGTGTTGCATGGTTATAAAGCCTCACTAGAACACAACTAAACTCGCACAAGTATCCCAAGGTAGGTGTAACAAATTGATAGAATAGATAATATTAATGAAAATAGGATTAAATTTTCTTCCAAACATGTGTCCTATCTCTTTTCACTACCGAAACATTGGGTGTTAAAGTTGGAAAGTTGGAAAAATAACCTTTTTTGCCATAATTCCAAAATAATTCGATGTGACCCAAAACAGCCATACTGTTTGTTGAAAGTTTAATGTTTCTTGCATGTCTCGAACATTGGTGGCCTAGATAAAAAGGTTCTTTGATATTACAACGTCCTCAACTTGAACGACACTGACGTTTTCGCAACTTGATCAAAATAGATATTCAATATGACACCCTTCCCTGAACTCGTTGAAATATTCCATCATTACTTTAAAACTGTTGACATTCTATTCCAGTGTTCCAGTTGCAATATTAAATAATCTTTTCATCTACGCCACTGAAAACGTTGAAAACATGGAAGCAACAGGTTAGCTTTCAATAAGCCTCTTGGAGGTTTTGAGTGGCATGGAAATATCTTCATCTATCCGACAAAAAAACATGAAATTTCTCACAAATTTCACATCCTGTTTCGAAAATGAATAGTTAGGACCCATGTTTGCGGTTTATTTATTCTTGTTTAATTGATTCGGTCTTTACTTGGTGGACCCTCATTTTAATTAAAAATATACAAGTGAGAGTTTCTAAAATTTCACAGAAATGTTCATAATACAACAATTGTTTCACCACGATGTGGCTTTTTCAGGTATCTACATTCTACTGGCTGATGGTCTCCAGTGTACTCAAGTTAAAATACAGTGTTAAGTACGTGACAAAATAACGAAAGAACAATTCATAAAAACTTAAGGTGTTTATTGGAGTTTGCCGCTAAAAAATGCCATTAGGGGAGACATTCAGTAATGGAGATTTATCAACATCTGTTTTTTTATTCAAAAGGATTTTACAGGCATTGTACCTATTGATTTCAAGAAATTCTAAAAGTGTTAACTAAAACCTTTGCTTTCGACGTGGATAAATTCATAGTTATTGTTGAAATTATGCCTGAATTCCTGATTAACATAGGTTGAATGTACGGAATCCGATATGTAACTAACTCCTTTGGTGTTCTTGGATTCTTGTGTTGAATGGTCTACCTCTCTGCATTGAAATTGAAACTGTTTTTGAAATATTTAGCAATATTATCATATAATCCATTAACATAAGATAACGAAAAGTATTTCTTTGTATTGTCCCGTGTACCCAATCCTAAAAGAGGACAGCTATCTTATGTTAATGGATTATCTGAAAATATTGCTAAATATTTCAAAAATAGTTTCAATTTCAACGCAACTTAAAAACCGTTAGCACTCATGTTGATTCATGGTTGTATTGCAGAGTAGTGGTTATTTCGAGTCTGGAAACTTCTGTCATTCGTGTTTTGACAGAAAGTTACTATAATACTTGACATTACCGAAGTGGGTCGATTTACACTTGAAAAGAACTGGGAAATATCAAACACTCAATTTAAAATAGAATCTTCCATCCAAACTGTTAGAAATTTTCAATTCAATAGAAAAAAAATGAAATGCCCTAACGGCAGTTTGTGGATAAATTTGTGAAGCGAGTTCGTGAAACTGGATCATTATTCGATAAAACAACCCGTTCGCGTTTTCGTCCAGTGAGCATACCTGAAAACATTACTGCTGTAGACTAGAATGTATCTAAACATCCATATACATCAACTGGTCATCGTGCTCAATAACTGAACATTTCTCGCACTTCTCTGAGCAGAATTTTGCGGAAAGATCTAGGTATGGAGGCTTACAAAGTTCAACTATTCCAAGAAGTGAAGTCTCGTGACCATCCGACGTGTTTCCACTTTGTTCAATGGGCTAATGATCGTATGGCCGAAGATGAGCATTTTCCCAAAAAATCATATTTAGAATGAAGCTCATTTTTACCTCGAAAGATATGTGAATAAACAAAACTTTCTCATTTGGGCATCAAAGATTCCCCACGTTATTGTGGAGAAACCGATGCACCCACAACGAGTAACTGTTAGGTGCGGTTTTCAGTCCGGCATCATTGGGCCATTGAGAATAAACAAGGAGCCGCCGTCACGGTCAATAGGGGATATTACCCTGCCATGATCAACCGATTTTTGTTTCCCAAAATTCAATGGACGACGTTAAGTTTCAACCGGACGGGTTCACTTGCCACACAGCCATTTTATCAGCGATATTTTGCGCATTGTTCTTGAAAATCGTATAACCGATCGAAAAGCTGAGGCCTATTGGCCGCATCGGAGCTGTGATTTGATTCCTTTGGACTATTTTTTGTGAGGATCCGTTGAAGATAATTGTTACGCAAACCATCCAGAAACGACTGATGCCTTGAAATACGAAATCGAAGTTGCCATTTATGAGATGGAGCCCCAAACAATCGTGAATGAAAAATTGGGTTCTCCGATGCAAATTTTTAATAGCCCACCCGTTATTAACAAAAATGCTCGCTGTAAACTCTAATTCATAATAATTTCTTCTTCATTAATAAGAAGTGTGAGCTATGGTAATAGAAAATTCAACAAATCGAGACAGTGTAATATATAGTCTAGAAAGTATCCGGAATTTATTATTTTTCATAATTTTAATATACTTCTTTTTTGTAACATCCTAAGACAAAAGTAATGTATAAAACAGGTTGTGTAGACAGTCGGCTATGACCAAAGTTGCATGGCAACCTTATTTGTCAAATATTGTTGATTGTCAAGAGGTATACGATTAATGAAATAATGTCGCAACTAGAAAAAAAAAACAGGTAGAATATTTGTATAGAAAAGGTTTTCGAAACTTTGAAAAATTAGTGCCATTGACTGAACTGGGAAAAAGTGCTGTATATGAGATAATAAAGGGCATAAAAATGGCATGGATATGAGGCATAGACCAGTTTCAGGAAGACCGCGTAAGATTAAAGGAAACAATTTAAACGCTTTATTGGCCTTAGGAACGACCAAATCCGCGCCTGGGGTTTCGCAACTTGACTAACACATTTCTAAATTAACGAAATAAAAAAGTATGTCCAGAAACCGTCCGTATGTCACTGAAAAGACAAGGCTACATTTCAAGGAAACCAAAAAAATTCCTATAATGACACCTTTACAAAAGGAACGAAGGATAGAATTTGGCAAAGTTTTCAAGAAGATAATTCTAATAACGTTTTTATGTCCGATGAAAGTTGTTTCCAAATTAGTGGAAATCACTTGAAAATCCTATCAAAACTTCTTGCCGTTCAAATTTCCAAATTTTCCACCAAAAAAAGGGTTTGGCGAGCAATATCTCAGCGTGGTACTATGCCTCTCTGTATAGTTGATGGTACCATTGATAGTGAAAAGTATTGTGGCATTCTAGAGCACTTTCTCCTTGAAACGGCGCATGCTTTATATCCATAGGGGTGGCGTTTTCAGCAGGGTAATGCAAGATGCCATACTTCGGCTCATACTCAAGCTTGGATGCAAGAACACCAAGTGACAACCATTTTATGGCCAGCAGCCTCACTGGATCTTAGTCCCATTGAAAACATACGGTGACTAATGAAGACTGAAGTTGAACGAGCAGCGTCACGAAATAAAGATGATTTAATTCAGTCAGCTTTACAGTCCTGGACTACTATCACCGAAAATCATGGGGGTGATTTAGTTTTGGGTGTACCTTTAGTCAAGTGTTTACAGTTGAATGAAGGTTGTATAAGTAAATAAGATGAATATTTTGTAATAATTTTCTAATTCAAGAATTAAAAATATATACCAATAATTACAATTGAGTTTTTTTTTCCGGATACTTTCTAGACGGACCATACATCTGTATAATAATTCCATACTCAAAAAAACTCGATAAGGTTTTATTGATCATCCGGTCATAATTACAGACATGCGTACGTTTCGAACTTAATGGTTCTCGTCAAGTACTTATATCTGCTATATACAGAAACACTAAGGTATTAATCATACACTAAAGCCATCTAGAGCATGCAAATACATACAAGATATACTTTTGCGAGCTAATTTAAGAGAAGAAATGTATTCCCAATATTTTCTCGAGGAGTGCGTGCTATGGTAATATAAAGTTCTTCCTATTACCTATTACATAGCTCACACTTCTTATTAATGATATTTGGTACAGATCAGCCGACTTAATTTATTTGAATTTCTTCTTCTTTTATATTACCTTTTGAAAACTACTATCTAGAAATCCTTCTCCAACGCGATATGAAGCAATCTCATTCTGGATCAATGCTTTTCAACATTCATCCACTAACTGACCCTTCGGCCGCAAACGAAAGACGAAAAAATTGTACTTGCTGAAAGAAATAAATAAATGGCATGGCCCAGAACGGAAGGAATGCTATCAACTCAATTAAGTCCACATAATTTTCGAATGAAATTCCCTACGTAGTTCATAAATTTTACGTGATATATCACTTAGAGCTTCTCAAAGAATCATTATCCTTTTTCCTCAGCTCCCAATTAGTACGTTCAAGTCGGTAATCAATTCACCATGGACGTGATCAATGCCTAAATAAATCCAAGAGGAAGCCACGATCGAAGTCAGAAATACAAAAAGATGTTTTGTTTCTGGGCGGCAGATATGTTGTAAAGTTTTATAGGGTTGTCCATAAATCTATATCAATCCTCCTTACCGAATACAGGTCGCCTCCGTTCGTTACTTTTTCGGTCGGATAGGTATGAATTATAGATTATGTATTGTATTCAAAAAATTTTCATTTATTCGTACCTCTTTTTTTGTGCAGTTGTGGCTGGATGTCGAGATTGAAACACATTTTATCTTGAGCTGATACTTCTTATGGCTTTTACTAAATTATGGTTCATAAAGAATGGACCGGTATGTTTTGCTGAACATGGTAACGAATTTCCACTTGATGTCGATAAAGCGACAAGTTTGAGACTCGCAATGTGTAATGCCCTTATTTGTATGTAGAAAACGATGGGAATTCAGTTGTGATTTTACGTAACTCAGAAGTCAATATTAACGTATGGTTGTATATTATTTGTTATGCAACTCCAGCGTATGATGGACAATCTGAAATGCTTGTGAATCAAATAATTCTATCTTAACTAAGATTATAAATTCAATTCTTAATATAAATAGTTCAATTATTGCGCGAATCATTATTAGTAGCGTATTTTTAATGGGTTGGGAAAAAAATCCAATATTTTTGTGTGAACTTCAACACTTTATGCAATATGTATCGGATTGCCCGATTTGGATCAAATATGCTACGTTTCGTTCTATAATTTGTTGTCATTTTGAGGAAAGCTTCATAATGTCCCTCTCGTAGAAGTTTTAGTCGTTATTGGCGAAAAACTGGCAGATAGTCCTGGTTTGGCCACCGTTTGAGCTGAATCATCGCGCTTTTCCCAGGATCGTTTCCGCATAGTACTGTAGCATGTGACTTATTGCTTATCCCCAATCACCATCCGTTCAAGAAATGAATCGATTTCATTCCGTTTAGCCAAGATTTCGCAGATAGAAATTCGATTCATCATTTTTTTTTTGTGTTAATTGGTGTGACACCCAAGCATCGAACTTCTTTTTTGAATCCAGATTTGCGCAAATGGTATAATACTGTTTTATGGTCGATTTTTAGCTCCTGGGCGATGCTACGACTACGAACATGCCGGTCAAGTTCGATTATTTTTGTGATTTTATCGACATTTTAGACGAAGTCTGTGCTAGCTGCATCTTCAACATCAAAAATGGAATCGACAAAATCAAAATTGCACGTAATTAGCTGTTACATCATCGGGACCATAAACACCATTCACAATTTCAGCCACCTGGCTAGTATTTCAGCATTATAAAAAAACTGTAAAAAGTACTGAATTTTGTCGCGACTATTCATAAACACTATGCATATTAGGTTCAAGAGAAGAAAAACATAAAGAAATCTGTAAGTTTGTTGTTTTACTTTCAAACTGTCGTTAAACATATTTTTACTGTCAAAATAATTTGTAGTTAAACCAGGATAGCAGTACCCCCTTATTTAAATGTGAGCAATTCCAACAATATCAATTATTCATCAAATAATAATGAAAATATCACGTTAGATTGCTATAAAAATATTCCGTTCAAAATATACAAATTATCTCAATTTCTTCTCTACATTCTGAAATTAATTCACTATTTGATTCACCTTCCTCCTAACTCCTAACCGAAAATTACAATGGTGATTTATTAAAAATAATAATAATGAATTACTGATGTGACAATATTGATACATATGGAATTAGTAACAGCTCCTGTGCTCCAGTCGTTTAAAGAAAACCACATAATCCCTTACAGCTTTCTGTGATTTTTGTGACGACCATAGAATATCTTGGTTTATATTCAATATTTCAAATATACAAAATATTTCAAATAAATTATATTTTCTGAG
Organism: Megalocaria dilatata; assembly: GCA_034642435.1. NCBI lineage: Eukaryota > Metazoa > Arthropoda > Insecta > Coleoptera > Coccinellidae > Megalocaria > Megalocaria dilatata. The sequence continues at coordinate 39,225,515 of CM067856.1, read as the reverse complement.
ATGTCCTTAAATTATGTTTTGTATTTTTGAAAAGGAATTAGTTTTCATAATTGTAAGATCAGAAACAAAATTTTGTCCCCTTCAAATATTTATTTATTTATTTTAATTAACTATTTATATTTGTTAGATTATTTATTCCATTTGATATTGTTTATTGAGTTTTGATTTTATACATCGATTAAATAAAAGCTGTGCTTATAAGACATTAATTTAATTTTAAAAATTTTTGAATACAAATTTTTTTGAAATTGAAATTGTAGGAGACTAACAAATTTAATGTGTTCTGATATTCAAATTTTGTGATATTCCTTCTATCAAGTAAAAAGCCTCTTCTTATTATTTTATATATAATTATACTAGGTTTGAATAAAACTCATTATGGAATATCATCTGGTTCAAAAAGAAACATATAATTCCTTACAGCTTTCTGTGATTTTTGTGACGAACATAGAATATCTTGGATTTTAAAGTTTGTGTGCTCAGAACAAGGATATCACTAGGTTTGTCAGGTGAGTTATATTTGTTGTTAATTAGTTTTATTTTTCAAATGTGAAGTAGGAAAATATAATAAAATTTAAGCTGTGCTTAAAAGGCATTAATTTAATTCTGAAATTTTTGAATAAAATTTTTTTGAAATTAATATTGTAAGAGATTTACAGATTAAATCTGTTCTGATATTCAAATTTTTTACTTCAATAACCTTTTTCTTGTCATTCAATTTGATGTAACACATACTATGAAGATCTATAATTTTATTAAATTTGCAATTGAGCAATTAATGATATGGACCCTCAGAACAAAGTGTTCTGTTCAGCATTAATTTGCATATTTTCAGTTATAATATCACAAGAGCGTAGACTATATTCAATTATACACCGAATAAGAGTTTCGTATAATCGAAATATATTGTCTATGGTCGAGTTGGTATTCGTTACGATTATATAACGAAATATATCTCTAATTTTTCATTGATTAATATTAATATTGAAGGTACAATTATTATAATAAATATTTGATGTCTTGTCATTGTGAGAATTTGTAGTGTTGGTACTGTTGGTGACGCTGGATGTGGATGGATTATGTATGTTTCTCATTTTTTCAATTATTTTTCTATGGTGTTTCCCAGTAAGTTTCAAATACGGTTTCAGAAATTAAAATGATGAGTGTCCTGTTATTTTAGTAATTTCTTGTAAGTTTTCTCCCGAGTGTATCAAGATACAGCGGGGGAGCGATTCGAATGATTTGTTATCTTTCGTTTTTCCGCGTCTACACGGCTGCTGTACGTGTCCATTTGTCCATTTACCCAACTGATTCACACCTAAAGGGCAATTTTTTGTACCATTTTCCTGTTTTCTGCCAATGAATATTAGGTGTTAAAAAGAGACGATTAGTTGTGATACTTGGAGTTCTTTTGCTTATCAATTTTTCCAAGATATGTACTGGGCACTGATCTAAAAACTCTTTATTCGGTGTCAATCATTTAGAATCAGTGGTGCGTTGTTCACCACCTTTTGCTGTTTTTGAAAACATGGGATTGTACTCCAGAGGTCCCGTATTTTGACCGTAATTGTCGAACTCCTTTTTCAAATAGTCAATTAAGCAGAAGGCTGCTTCATTTTCACGCCATGCCAATTCCACAGCACAAATTTGGTAAAAAATTTTTTGTAAACCGTCTGGTGTATTATCATCGAAACTTGAAACAATTTTGGATAGTTCTTTCTCGTTAAGAGCGGCTGAGCTTTTTTTTCTGTCCGCAATTGCTTGTAATTTCTTTCTTTTAGCTGCACGAGCCTTTCTTGCATTTTCAAAAATTATAATTTCAAATGGATTTATTTCTCTGTTGAATTCTTCATGAAACTTTTTCTGTAAGAATTTAGCAGAAATATCCCAAGGAGTTTTTACTGTACTTTCTTTATATTCTCTGCCGTCTGCACTATTCATGTTGAATGCCCAATCCTTCAGTATATCTGCTAGTTCTTCATTCGAAATATCAGCACAAAGTTTGTGATTCCAATGTTCACAAAACACCGTTAACTGTTTCCAAACATAATTATGTGTTTTTGTGGTATTTTCTGGTGTCAAATTTTCAATTTTTTGATCTATTTAAACAGCAGAACTATAACCAAAGCGCTGCAGTTTGAAGAATTCAATAAGATTTCTTTGAGCTCAACTTTTATTTTATTTGGCAAACGTCCAAGAACGTTTCTATGGAAATGATCACAATATGTCAGGAGGCGAAACACCAAAACGATTATACAACGTCGTCAAGGGTATATTCACTTATCAATACACCGTAACTATGGGAAATTCACGGATTCGCAGCTCGAGTGGTGTTTCGCGAAAAACGTCGAGTAAAGAGACTCGTATAACCGAAATATATTGTCTATGCTCGAGTTGATATTCGTTACGATTATATAACAAAAATATTTCTCATTTTTTATCGATTTATATTAACATTGCATTTTGACAAATTTGACAACATTTTTTTGAGCTGGACCTTTATTTTATTTGGCGAACGTCCAAAAATGTAACTATGGAAATTATCAAAATATGGCAGGAGGGACCAAAACGATTATACCACGTCGTCAAAGGTATATTCACTTATCAATATACAGTAACTATGGGGAATTAACGGATTTTTTTGGTTCTTTAAACCAATCTATATAATTTTCTCCAAGAATGTTTATTGCAATCTTTTGTTTATTAATCATGGAATTCTCATAACTCTCAGCAACTGTATTAGACTTCCATCCCCCATGCTGTTTGCATGGGCAATTGAGCTTTAGAATCCGCTAAGAGAGTAGTCGAAAGTAACGAAAACAGTGACCAGTATACAAAGAATGATTTGGCAACTTTAAAAACGGGGCGATGAACATTTAACAAAAAATCTGTCGTGCTTAATATTTGATAGCCTTCATCATTTCGATGCAATTTATATCAACAAAAGCTTCATTGGTTATAGCGAATTCTCGACATACTTTAATTTTTGTGTTGGGTTTGGTCACTTTAGCAAATTCCTCCTTAAATGCTTCATTTTCTACGTTTCCATAGAAACGAAGTAACAAATAAATATGCCCGAATCACTAGACGATTCAAAAGGAATCTACGATGGGCGTCCATAAGGACTTTTAATTTGAATTCAAAAAGTTACATTCAATTCATAATTTAAAAAAATATTGTGTGAAACACGTTGGAAAACACTATTTTTCGTAACTCTCGTTCTTTCGTACAACGAGCGATGCGTTGAAATACGTTTGTTACAAAAAATGCTTTCCCAACTGGTTGCACAAATTACTATTAAAAAGGATTATTGAGAACGTGACAGAAATCAATCAAACAAACCGTAATAACAACAGCTGTTAACAGATATTAATTCTTGTATCACTAACCACCAATCTTCGACATGAAAATGCAAAAGAGAAAAAGAACAAGAGGGTATCTCGCAACTACATAATACCCATCTGATCAACCCATATAAGTACGCGAATTCAATCCGAAAAAAATTTGAAGATTCTATCGACTTGCATAATATATCCGCGATCTCGACAACCGAGTTCAAAAGCCGCATATCTAACCACGTAATCTACTCCAGAATTTGATGAATGGTAGATCCCATATCCAGATAGCCCCGGTACAAAGGCTACAATTCAGCTTTATATCTCTGGAGCCATCTATATCTACATTTTTGGATTGGATCATATTATGCGACTGGTCTATTATCATCATTTTATTAATGAATTTGTATCACAAAAACGAGTCATCTGGAAGGTGGCGCCACGTTGAGTTGTGTTTCGAGTCTCAAGATGAAGAGAAGTATTTCTGAATTGTTAGGAGCTGTGGGTGGTCCAGCATGAGTCCGGACCGCTGTGTAAATAATTGTGAATCCGGTATATTAAGGACACTTTGAGCAGGAGAACGGGATTTTTTTGCGGGATTGAATTGGTAATTGGGAGTTCTTCTGGTGTTTGTTTCAGCGAAGGAACGAGGAAATCAGGGCATCATTCATTACTGGAAAGTAGGGAAGGTTTTTTGCTCGGCATCGTTTGGGAGGTCTTGATGTCAGACTGTAGAATATTAAAACATTAGAGATTAGCTTTGCCATAAGCAATTTATAAATGCATAGTGTTCTCCGAAGATGCAATGTTGTAAGTAGTATTCAAGACAGATCTCTGATGGGGTTCTTAGGTCTTTATTGAGTTATTACTTCATTGAGTGTTCTAAATGAAATAGTATCAGGTGTTTTTTTAGAGTGATAGGACTTTAAATTGGAATAAAACACATTTAAATAAAGATTGAAGCCAATTTTTTTTTATTTGAAAGATATTTTTATGAAATTTGTATTTTAAAAATAATTTCCGGCATATGTCTACCACGACTGGCTCTTCGACCAAACCAATTTTGGACCACTTTTTCGAGTAATTCTGGCCTTTTTTCATCAATAACACAAGTTATTTTGGCTCCCAAAGCGTCTATTGTTTCTGGTTTATCAGCATAAACCAATAACTTGACATAACCCCAAAGAAAATAATCCAGTGGATTTATGTCGCATGATCTTGGAGGCCAATTAATTGGACCACTTCTCGAGACAATGTTATTGCCAAATTTTTCTTTCCATAAATCAATTGTTACGGTAGCAGCATAAGGTGTAGCACCATCTAGTTGGAACCAAAACACTTCTGAGTCGATGCCATTCAAATTTTGAAACAAATAATCATTGAGCATCAATCTGTAACGAGCATCATTCAGTGTAACATTAGCTCCAGCATCCTTTTTAAAGAAATGTGGACCGATGATGCCTCCAACGTGTAAAGCACACCATACAGTGCATTTTTCAGGATACAATGGAACCTTCAGAACTTCTTGAGGATTGTTTTCACTTCATATAAAGCAATTTTGCTTGTTTACACAGGCGTTCAACCAGAAATGAGCTTCAACACTAAACACAATTTTACTATAAAAAAGTGGATCAACTTTAAGCTGTTTTAGGCCCAATCAGAAAACAAACGACGCTTATTATGGTCAAGTGGCTTTAGTTCTTGAACCAGTTAGATCTTGTATGTGTGTAGACCAAGATCTTCACGCAAGATTTTGCATGAGGTGGATACACAGAGTCCAACTTGTTTGAACGTCGACGAATAGACAAATCTGAATCATCATTAACATTATGACTTACAGCAGCGATATTTTCTTCTGTACGTACAGTTCTTTGTCTTGTTGTTGTTGTTGCATCGAGTAGAGAAAATGTTGTCCGAAATCTATCGATAGTTCGATGAATAAACTGCTCTGATGGACTATTATGTAAACCATAAATTTCACGAAATGATCTAAATTTAAACAATTTGTAAACGCTATGCGGCGTGCGTCTTTCCAAGATAGTTTGTCAATGCTTACTGAACAGAAATTTCAAAACAGCATGGCTTCTTCCTCATGTCAAATCACAGTTATCCCCATCGAAAGTTCTATCACTCTAAAAAAAAAACACCCTTTTTTAATCATCAGCAGTAGGATCAGTACTAGTCTAAAAGGGAACTAAACCCAAATTTTATGTTTTTGCGTGCTCGTAAAGGCTTTTGTTAGTTTACTGCCATTTCTGTTAGTTTCATTATTTTAAATAACAAACAATGGCAAAATCATTGATTGCAATGATTAATTACAATATGTTAATGCGGACTGAATCTTATGTACTTTGGCGGTTCAAGCTTAAAGAAGTCCTTTTTTGTACTTATTCTGATGATGAACTAGCTTCGTTCATCCAATAAGATAAACCACAACAAAATGAGGAAGTGAAAAAACTCGAACACTTCAACCATAACAAATATTAGGAGTAAAGATAATTTCGTGGGATTCAGATAAAAGAAGTCGCTACTAGTTTATTATTTGATCTTCATTTTGAAGTGTCATCCTCATAATAATAATATATATATATATATATATATATATATATATATATATATATATATATATATATATATTCCACTCATAACAGATAGTGAACTATTGTTCATAGTACAGGACATGCGTGGTAATTCTGCACCAGGAATTGATGATACCTCGAAAATATATTCCCCACTTCTTTTCGTTTGGAATATAAGTCTACGATCTGGCATTTACCCCGATGTGCTGAAGATTGCAAAAGTTATCCCTCTGTACAAAGGAAGGGTGAAAGTTGTAGATTCTAACGTTCGTCCAATATCAATACTATGCATCTTTTCCAAGATTCTGGAGAGGTGAGTAAAGGAAAAATTTTCTCTTTTTCTGGAAAAGAATAGACCATTTCCAGAGCATCAATTTGGCTTCAGATCATCAAAGGGTACCGAGAATCCTACGCATCAGCCAACATCTGATATCCATAGAATCAGGAAAATGGAGAAAAATGCCATAGCGTTCGATTCGATAGAGAGAAGCACACTACTCAGTGATCGGGGTTGGTAATATGGCATTGAAGTGGTTCACTAGCTTCCTTACGGTCATCGTGAATTCTACTGATTAGGTTACTGGCATGTGAGCGTGGCTCCTTCACTCAGCAGTCTCCACAATCTGTCCAGGAAGCAGATAGTGTGATAGGAATACGCCTTATCATCGCGAATTAGCGAGAACCACTCCGAAGAGTTGAACCTACCAAGCTTCCATTTTCGGCTTCAGTCCGAGAACCTACACCGTGACTGGTAGTAGCTAAGTACTATCCAACCTCTACCGGCTCTGCAGTGTCAGTACCTGAGTAATTTGGTGGTACTACTCACTCGCCGAAGGGGCTTCTTATCCAGTCCCATGAGCCAAGATAGCCTCAAGACTTAATGCCCCAATTGATCCTGGTATGAACACCGTAAATCCGTCCTGTACTTCGAGACCTATGAACACTTCTGAAGTCGTTCAATTGATCCTGGCTTCAAGCACCAACGGTATAAGCTGTATCGTCGAGATCCACACCCCAGAAACGTTTCGCAATCGATCCTGGTTCAGGACAAAGCCGGTCGAACCGTCAAGTCCCGCTAAACCCTGAAGCATTTCTAAAGATATCCTGAACATGAGTTTCTGCGAACAGATCTATGGAATACCCTTCTACTCCAGCATGCGAACTTTCAACCACTGCCCCCTCGAGTCCAACACCAATTGGGTGGCCAGGTTGTACGAATACTTTCCGAGGGCCTCCATCCTTACGAGGTACCGCAGTATGCTACATAACGCATTCGGCCATTGGACAGAAAAATCCGGAAATTTACTTCAATAGGGTAGTGTACGCTGGTTTTAAGGGTGAAGCCCTAAACGGTGAAACTAGGGCCTCATTCGGTCGAACTTCCACCACACGGGTCCAGCGACTGGGACGAGTGACATTGCTTCAGGTACCAAGACCTTCATTTCACCCGGAATGAAACTAGAAACTCCTTTTTTCACGGGTGAAAAACTGCTCCAACGGCAAGAAAGAAAGGGGTTTTCACGTCGAATTGTGACTAGCGATGAAAAGTGGATCATTTACGATAATTCAAAAAGCCAGGCAATGTATGGATGTCTCATCAGAAACTGTCAAGCCGAATATTCATGGCGAGAAGATCATGCAGTGTATTTGGTGAGACCAGCTAGGTGTGGTGTATTATGAGCAACTACAATCGAACCTTAGGATCACAGGATAGGTCTACGAATGACAATTGATGCGTTTCAGCCGAGCATTGCGAGAAAAATCGTCACAATACGCCGACAAACACGACAAAGTTATTGGCAATGTATGACAAAGTGATACAGTGTTATCTAAGGCATGTTAAAAATTTAATTCTGAATGTTTTCAAGAGATTTATTCAGATCAAAATCTGTAGAAGGTTCGGAGAATTAATCCAGCTGGAATGAAATAAGGAATTACTTTGTTTTCTATCACTTTTTATTATAACTGATATACAGTGACTCGAGTTTCGTAGTGTTTACTACATTTTCAAACTGAATGAACAAATTGGATCTCAACTATTATATATGGGGATTGTAGGCTTCGGCAGAGCTTCGAAGAGAGGGGTTTTCCAAAGTTCCGTCTGTTCGTTAAGTAGTTTTATTATTGGTACGTGCTTTTTATATTTTTCAATTTCTATGGATTCCAGGATGTCAAGTTTTTTCCCTTTCGCTTCCACGTGCAAGATAACAAGGTTGTTCAATTCTGGGAACGTGTGATCTGTAGTGAAGAAATGGTTCGCAAAATTGGAATTATTCTTCCGGTTCCTAAAAGCAGATTGGTGCTCTTTGTATCTTTTATGGAAAGGTCGGCCCGTTTGTCCTATTTACACACTATTACACTACTCCATCCAATATTAATCCAGCTATTATCTATTTTTCTAAGTTTGATCCATGGGCAGGATCAACATTTGAGATTATCACAGTTATTCTCTTTTCCACTAATTGTTCACACTTTTAAAAGATAGCAAGCACCGTTAGGTGATTTTAATCACTTTCGCATCCACCAAATGACTTGTTTCCTGAGTGAGGCAACACATCATGCATATGCAGGTAAGAACGCCCATTACGGAAATATTACAACTACCCAAATATTGTGGGCGTAAAATATTCAGACACCTTTCTAAATTCTTTGATTTGACTGGCCAACCATCTGCGTTCTTGTGAGATGCAGACACGAAATAAAATTTTATGGTTAGTCGACGTTCGTTGTTTGTATGGCCAATTTATTGAAAAAAGAATCGAATTAGAAATATTTTGAGGAATGGGTGGAGAAATTTTTGTTGATGTTGATTAACGTAAATCTTTTATTGCCATGATTTTCAATTATATTTTGTGTGGGCAATCAGCAAGACTATCATATATTTTATTGTCTAAATTACAAGAATCACTTCAAACTGAAGAAAAAATAAAATGAACCAGATAGATTTTTCTACAGACTACAGACTGAAAAAGAACCAAATGTAAGAACTTATTACACCTTCGTATAAAAGAGTCTATCCACCGTTTCGTTCGAATATCCATTTAGTCTCCAAATATAGATAAGATATACAGAAACACGATAATTTTCAAAGGAAATAATATAGAAAATTTAAATGTTCACGAATAGGTAAAACATATCTGATTAAGCCATGAACAAGGTGATTTTATCTCTCACATAAATCAGGTCGTATGTTGGAAATTACTCGTTCAATATTGATCTGTAAATCGTCTAAATTTGCTGGATGATTGCTGTAAACCAATGACTTAATGTAACCCCAAAGAAAGAAGTCCAATGGAGTTAAATCACTGAGAATGATTTTTTTATGAAAATCTGCATCATTTCCGATTTTTTCTGAGCATCAATTACACGACGCTTTGAATGATCTGTTGGTTTGAGTTCTTGGGTTAAAACAATTTTGTATTGATGTAAACCAAGGTCTTCTCGTAAAATTCGTTACAAAGACATCTGGGAGATGTCTAGCTCTTGTGACGTCAGGAAATCGATAAATTTTGGTCTTCACGAACAGTTTCACGTACGGCAGCAATATTCTCTTCACTTCTTGCATTTCTTTGTCCCACTGGCATTGTGATATCATGAAGTAAAAAATTTGTTTCAAACTTCTTCACTAAACGTGCAACTGTTCTTTTATCCGGACGATTATAAACCAAAATTTGAAGTTGAAGCACGTAAACTTAGAGTAACAGATCGCGATTTTTCATAATATATTTGGATTTTTTGTAAACGTTGTTTGCGTCAGTAATGTCAATTTAATAATGGGGCGTTCCCATTAAAAGACCCTTCATAAAAAAAAAATTCTTCAGATTAATTTTTCAATCTGTGATTTTCTAATAGTGAGATTTTTCCTCGTGAATTATGCACGTTTATAGATGACTGCAACAAATCATACAAAATCTTGAGCAAATCAGGATGAGCGCACTCTGTATTAGATCGCTCATTCAAAAATGCATTCTGAGGGTACACATCCATGAGAGTTCCGAAGAAAACAATAAACATCGACTCGAAACAACCGGTGTCTGGGAGGCTGAGATTGTGTCCATATCCGCCATCTACCAGATGCAGATAAGTGCCAGACGAATGGCCTACCTATCGATATATCCTACCTGAACAAACGGAATAAATAATAACGTCAGAAACTGTTCACGAAACCCACTGGCATCGAGTCACCCACGTGAGCGTGTGTGTACGTTGTCCCGGGCCCACTCTCGAGGATCGACTCCTTCACATCAACTTATTTCCACATCGGCGATTTAAATTACAAATATTCCCTATCCCGGTGTACCTCTCTTATCTTTCGCACTTTTAATGACACGTTGACCGCCCAATGGGTCTTTGTTGACCGGACCAGACGGCTAGAAGTGGATTCTAGTGTTGATCCCATGATTATTCATGTTTTCATTGTGTTTGGAATAGGATATTCTGGTGACTTATGGTTCATTATCTCAAATATCGAACAGAGTAATTCTGTTAAACCTCGCTATAAATTTTAATTTTATAAAATTTCTTGAAAACTTTTTAGAATTAAATTAAATAAATGCCTTAAATATATAGAATTAACACTCATTACACAGCATCAAAAGAAAAAAAAAGAATCCAAAGAAAATTAAAAATATTGGTCGAACTTACTCAACAAACATTAGTGGAAACAGCACTGTTTCATACTGGCATTAGGAAAAACAACTTCCACTCTGAAAATGCTCAACATAAACTCAAGAAATTCTTCGAAACAACCTCTCTTCAAAAAGCTAATTCAAAAAATTCTTCAAAAATATGCATATCTTCAAAAAGGCGATTCGAGATTCTCACCGATAATACTGATCTACAAGATTTTTGTAACACAAAGCAGATCTTTATTTTTTTATGGAAATACCCTTCTTATAATAGGAAAAATATCCCTAAAGCCCTAACACCTACCACTTTTCAATAGCTCAATAAAGACCATTTTACATTAGCAAGTAGTCAATTTTATGAGGGGACGTTTAAAATGGATACATTTTACAACAGGAACAGTAGCTAACTGTGTTGTTTACAATATTTGACATACAATTAAGATTAAAAATCAGTCTTCTGTCCTGTGTGTAGATAAGAAAGTGTTTTAAGGACGAAAATGTCGAAACAGACATTGTTTTGGAAGATATTGAAGACAACGCATCATCAGGCAGCTCTGAAGAACAGTGAACCGACCCTACTTTTACTCCAGGTCCCAGTTCCGACGAGCCACATTTAATTGTTCGAAGTGAGTTAAATAATTTAGTACGTGATTTGGGGTTATCAAAGCAACAGTCCGAACTTCTGGATTTCATTCTCAAGGAATGGAACTTGTTAGACATCGAAACGAAAATTACGAATTTCAGAAAAAGAAATGATGGTTTAATGCAGGAACTTGATAATGAGCATTCCCTCTCTCACTGGCGTTTATTTATTGATTGTCTAAATGCAGTTTAAAAGCTGTGATATTGCATCATGGAATTTTAAAACCCCATATGCCAGTTGCCCATTTAGTGACGATGAAAGAAAGTTATGAAAATATGCCCACACTTTTGGATAAAATAAACCACAAAACGTATAAATGGCAGATATGTGGGGAATTAAAAGTTATAGGAATTTTAGTGGGACTTTAGGAAGGGTTCACAAAATATTGCTGTTTTCTTTGTCTATGGGTCAGTCGTGCAGTAATTCAGAATTATATTACAAAAATTTTCCCAGAAAGAAGTGTATTTCAACCAAGATCTCAAAATGTTCAGTTTAGACCTCTTGTAGACCCCAAAAATCTCCTTCTGCCTCCTCTTCACATTGAACTTGAGCTGATGAAAAACTTTATGAATGCAATGAATAAAGATGGTGATTGATTCAAAAACTTAAAACAAGTCTTTCCCAAGTTGAGTGATGCTAAGTTAAAGGAAGGCATTTTTATTGGACCACAAATCAGAAAATTTCTGGGCGACGTTAATTTTACAGAGAAGCTTACCAGGCAGAAACTCAGAGCATGGAACTCATTTGTATGTGTAGTAAGAGGATTTTTGGGCAACATTATGGATGCAAACTACCAACAGCTAATTAATGAATTATTAGATGCCTACAAATCACTTGGTGTCCGAATGTCATTAAAAATATTCATTTCCTCCATTCATATCTGTAATTTTTCCTGAAAATTTGGAAGCTATCAGTGACGAGAAGGGTGAAAAATTTTACCAAATTAAGACAATGGAAATTCACGATCAAGGACTATGCAATCCAGCCATGGTAGGTGCTGCTGGTTTTTGAAGAGAGAAGATATGACCCCTCATAAAAGGAAAAACTAGAATTTCATTGGTATTTTAAGTCAATATTTTTAGTCTTTGTGTTTTTCATAAATAAAAGGTACGTTTAATAGGTGTAAAACTAAATAAAGTCGATATGTACGGTTAAAAAATTCTGAAATCAATTTTTATCACTACACATCAGATATTGTAACATTAAATGTGATTCTATAAATGTAACAAGGAAACCTTACGTGCTTCAACTTTTTTTTTATTTTCCTATTTGGATACGTCCATTCTTCCATAATATGTGCTATTCAAATTTATGTTGCGACCAAAAAAATTTTTTCTCGGCCAGTATAATCTTCGATTCACTTTCAGACAGCAAATTGAAAGCAATTAACAAAAAATATTTATCATGCTTACATGACCACGTGTTAGTCTCAAACTAAGATTTTTTGGATATAACTGTGTCTTGAAAAACACTTTATACAACCTCTGTGGACGAACATATAATACTAATGGTAACCATTAAGAAACAATTTGTGTTTTATCTTAGTTTGAAATTAACACGTGGTCGTCTAAGTATGATAGATATTTTTTATTGATTCTTTGTATTTCGCTGGCATGAAAGTGGACTGAAATTATTGGTGAAAATCTCAAATCGCCTTTTTATACATATTTTTTAAGAGTTTTTTGAAATAGATCTTTAACGAAAGGTTGTTTCGAAGAATTTCTTGAGGTTATGTTGGGTATTTTTAGAGTGGATTTTGTTTTTTATAATGTCGGTATGAAGCAGTGCAAATCCCACTAAATGTTTGTTGAGTAAGTTTTATCAATATTCCATATTTTCTTCGGATTTTTTAATCTTATTTTGATGACTGTTGATTCTATATGTCTACTAAAAATAACACTATTCAATTTAATATCAGAAAATTTGATAAAATTAAAATTTGTAGCAGGCTATAACAGAATTACTCTGTTTGATATTTGAAATAATGAGAAATCCTTCTATCATGTAAAAATATCCCTTTTTTATAATTTATAGTTCAAATAAATTAATTTGAAGAGTGAAAACTTCTAGAGTTTCTAAACGGTTATATATTCACAAATAATGAAACCCAGAAGTAAATCGGTCCTTACTCGATGGAAATTCATTTAAATCAACCTGAACTTCTCAAAATAAGCATTGCGTTTATGCTCAGCGAGCACCTTTATCTTTGCTGAGACATACAATACATAAAATATTTAGCAAAAAAACCTGTCAAATTAATTATGTAATGTAAAGGGTGGGCTATCTATAATTTGAAGTAGTGGTAATTTCAAATCTATTTTTTGAAGTAGTGGTAATTTCAAATCTGGCAACACTTCTATCATTCGTCTTTTGAGAGGGAGTTAGTTTAGTATTTATTATCAATGAAATGGGTCCATTTACGCTTTAAAAACTTGGTGAATATTAAAAATGTATTTCCAAAATGCTAAAACTTCTATCCAAACTGTGGAAAATTCAAAAGAAAAGAAATGCCCTCACGGCAATTTGTGGATCAATTTGTGAAGCGATTCCTGAAACTGGATCGTTATTTGATTAAACAACCCATTCATCTTCTCATCTAGTGGACACACCTGAAAACATATCTGCTGTAGCCCAAAATGTAGCTGAGCATCCATCAACACTAACTCGTCATCGTGCTCAAGAACTGAACATTTTCCACACTTCCCTGGGGATAATTCTGCATAAAAACCTCGCTCTGAGGGCTTACAAGGTTCAATTAGTGCAAGAAGTGAAGTTTCATGACCATCCAATGAAAAATTGGGTCGATCTGATGTGGTACTGTAGCCAGTCGTGACTGATAGTTGAATGATATTATTTGACATTATTTCTTTGTATTTGTGAATACTGCGAGATGAATAAACTCTATCTATCTATTGTTTTTCGTGCGTAAATTTCAAGGTTCAACCTTTATAATAAGCTCACAACTGTGCAAAAATATTCATTAGATTTTTATTTATAGCCATTAATAAAATTTATAGTAAATTTTTTCATAGGCGATGACCTCTAGATTTGACCTAGGATGTGGTTATTGAAAATTACTGGAAACAGGAAACAAAAAACATTTTAATGCTTATTGGTTCATGTAATACTGAGAAGAAAAAGATTATAGCTATACTATATATATAACCGTATAGTTCTTCGTAACAGAATGGTCGTATTTTCACATAATTTTTGTGATCTGCGAAGTTGTCTGTGATTATTTAGGGCCTCGTTTACCGGAAGTTTGGTTCCTTGGAGCCTAAACACGAAACACAATAACGTTTTAATAGTTTGTCTTCTTGCTCAAACACGTCAAGATATACTTTTGAATTTATCTTCCTTCAATCCTTTCGAATAAATCATAATTCAACAATAGTAGTTAAAATTAATCCTTTTCCTATTTACACAATTATCCACAAAATAACGATTGATATAATACACAGAATTTTCTGCTACCATTCGATGCTTGTGCCAAAGTTGGAAACCAAAGTGCATATTCGATTTCGCCGGACAGTCAAGAATTGCATCTCCCATACAAAATACCTTATTAAAAAGATGGTGCCCGAGGAGGCAAGACGATCTTAGAGACAGGATCAATGGAAGGAATTGAACGAGTTCCTATATGTCCGATTAAGGCCATGAAACATGTCCAAATACAGAGGGGCGTAAGTGAAGACTGTGCTCCAGCCGGTCCAGTAGCGTAGTGAACAGTCATTTTCATTTAATTCTGACGAAAAAATTAAATGGTTCGATGAAATCAAGGTTTTAAAAACATAAGGGGAAACGAAAAAATCTTGATAAAATGAACACATGCATTCTGTGAACATAACTACGGTCTTTCTCCTTTGCCTAAAAGTTTGTCTATATCGATAAGTCATGGTAGACCAATGGTCTCTCTAGGTAGTATCTGGATTCAAATACGTTAAAACGTTAATTACTTCAGGTAACGCATAGTTCTTCAGATAGTTCCTTCTACATTTTTCGGTCTTCTCCTGATGAATCAGGTATGAGTCTCCTCTTTTAATTTTGATTCTAGATTCGCGTTTTCATTTCATTGTTTCTGGGAAGGCTCATAATGTCGCATACCCTCTCAATTAGAGCTCTACCTTCAAGTCTCAAATAAGTTGACGCATCCCTTTAGTTGTGGATGAGGAAAGAATTTGTAGGTGTATGCTAGCTGCAAATAAGTGCGGAGAACTCAGTGGTAGAGTATAGGTCTCGTAAACGGAAGGCCACGGGTTCGAATCCTGTTCAGGTGGGAAAGAAATTTTCTAGTTGGACGGGTGTCGGCCATTATTTCACTGTTGCGTCGAAAATTAACAGTGCTGTGACCTAAAGTGGCGCAAAATCGCACTAACAAAGCCTACCCAGAATATAACTGAACTCCTAACTCGAACAAGCTGAAAAAGCCTCTGAGGGATCTTCACAGAAGATCTAGGAGAATGAGAATAATAATAAATAATCTTCTCTATGCTGTAAACGATCTGATATCTGATTATCGGTCCTATGAAGGATCTCAGTATGTGCTTTTCATCAACTTATGATAATGTGAATGTATTTGATGTCCGCAGATTTACCATAACGATTGTAATATTGAAGATTTTGTAGCGTTTTCCTCCATAATTTCGCCAAAATAAACTTCTAATAAACTCACTACTTTGAAGAAATACTCTTTATTTTTTAATTTAAAGCGAATGAAAAATCCAAATTTCAAATAGCTCACCCTTTAGAAAAGATCTGTACTTTATGATAAAATAAACGAATTGAAAACACTCATTATTTCTTAGGGACTCTCAAGGATGCAAACAGTAGAGGGGCTGTTAAAAAGAGCATGACAATCTAACTTACAATATCAGTTCCAGTTAGTTCTGGAAGCTGCAGTGGTAGTGTAGACAATAACACTCCTCCTACGGACATGAAAGATTAAGAATGATTCGCTGTATAGAGACCATTTAGACCATTTTTTGGTCAGATGGTGTTTAAAAAAATTATCATCAGTTCTACCCAGATAAAGTTTGTAATCCTTTATTTTATGGACTCTGTCTATAAAACGAGAAATTGGTTTCCTTATTCTCGTCATAAAACTGTTATTTAGTAAAATAGAAGCACCGCTCACATTTAATAGACGTTTATAATCAAAACTCAATATACAATGTCAAATGAAATAAATAACCCAACAGATATACGAAAGTAATTAAAATTAATAAATAAATATTCAAAGGAGACAAAATTTTGTTTCTGGTTTTATCTTTAAAAAATTACTACTTGCCTTATAAAAACATGAACACACTTAAAGGACTTCCCAAAGAATATAATTTATTTGAAATATTTAATATATTTAAATATTCGAACAAATTATTTCAAAAATCTCTAAAAAATGTGCACTATATCTTCAAAAAACAAATATAATTCTAGATAATCCCGTCTTCAGCCCTTTTTCAATATTACAAATATCAAAATCAAAAACATAACCTACATCACTCACGTGTTAAAAGACTTAAGCTTCGAACTACAGATCAACTATATATTCAAGATTGATCTATGTTCTAACAAAATCAAAGAACAAAGTGAGTTATTTTAAGGTTTACTTAAATTCATTGACATTCTATAATGAGATTTATTGAAGCCAAAATATAATTATATATTATATATAAAGTAAAATAGAAAGGCTTTTTACCTGATACAAGAAATATAACAAAATTTGAATATCAAAACAAATTGAAATATGTTTATCTTCTACAATTTTAATTTCCAAAATAATTTTTTATTCAAAAAACTTTTAGAATTAAATTAATGTCTAAAACAAGCACCGCTCACATTTAATAGACGTTTATAATCAAAACTCAATATACAATGTCAAATGAAATAAATAACCCAACAGATATACGAAAGTAATTAAAATTAATAAATAAATATTCAAAGGAGACAAAATTTTGTTTCTGGTTTTATCTTTAAAAAATTACTACTTGACTTATAAAGTTATATAGTTCTATTAAATGTGAGCGGTGCTTGTTTTAGACATTAATTTGATTCTAAAAGTTTTTTGAATAAAAAATTTTTTTTTGAAATTAAAATTGTAGAAGATAAACATATTTCAATTTGTTTTGATATTCAAATTTTGTTATATTTCTTGTATCAAGTAAAAAGCCTTTCTATTTTACTTTATATATAATATATAATTATATTTTGGCTTCAATAAATCTCATTATAGAATGTCAATGAATTTAAGTAAACCTTAAAATAACTCACTTTGTTCTTTGATTTTGTTAGAACATAGATCAATCTTGAATATATAGTTGATCTGTAGTTCGAAGCTTAAGTCTTTTAACACGTGAGTGATGTAGGTTATGTTTTTGATTTTTATATTTGTAATATTGAAAAAGGGCTGAAGACGGGATTATCTAGAATTATATTTGTTTTTTGAAGATATAGTGCACATTTTTTAGAGATTTTTGAAATAATTTGTTCGAATATTTAAATATATTAAATATTTCAAATAAATTATATTCTTTGGGAAGTCCTTTAAGTGTGTTCATGTTTTTATAAGGCAAGTAGTAATTTTTTAAAGATAAAACCAGAAACAAAATTTTGTCTCCTTTGAATATTTATTTATTAATTTTAATTACTTTCGTATATCTGTTGGGTTATTTATTTCATTTGACATTGTATATTGAGTTTTGATTATAAACGTCTATTAAATGTGAGCGGTGCTTGTTTTAGACATTAATTTAATTCTAAAAGTTTTTTGAATAAAAAATTCTTTTGGAAATTAAAATTGTAGAAGATAAACATATTTCAATTTGTTTTGATATTAAAAAAAAACTGTTATTTGTCATCATCTTCAGTTCTTCAACCGTCCAAATGAAAATATCATTGTTTGTCAAAATTCCGCGAAGAAATCGTCCTGCAAAAAGTGATAAAGTCTCGGCTTACGCCACTGCGTATGGTAAACCGTGCTCCTCATAGATGTACAGGAATATATTATATCATCGGATCTTCATTGTTGGTTGGTATACATCGATTTCGCAGATTTATTATATTCTTGGAGCTACCAGCTGCAGCCTCGAAAAGGAAGTTGTGCGAGCCTTGGAATATCTTCCCCCATCTTTAACAGAAGAACGGGCATAAATATCGAACGCAGCATACCGTCATATGATGAAAGGTATTATATTTTATTGTATGCGGATCGTGCGTAAAGATATCTTCGAGAAGGATTGCATTATTCCATTTGTGGAAGGCATTTGAAAGTACCAGAAGGAGTTTTTGACGGAAGGCTTAAATTGGCAGCTTCAATTTGTTTAAATTTCCGGGTTGCGCTCGTGCAGATATATTATTAAATTATGAAGAGTTCCAGTTGTTCTAACTGCTCTTCAAATAGCACTACTAATAGAACATTGACGAAAAACTTTTTCAAGACGCTGCAGATTAGCCGGTTAGAATAGGCTCTTTTAAAATCCGAGTAATAATGTGGCAGATGTAGCGAATAAATGTAATGTAGTTAGCAAGAAAAAAATTTTAAAATGCCCCTGAGTTTGCATTGATCAATACTATTTGCATTACCAGGTTTAATGATGGAAAACCCTCGTTCAAGTTCAATTCAATAAGTATTATATTATTAGTATTTATAAGGAACGTTTATGACGCTGAAGAAAAAATAAATTTTATTGATATTTGCAGGGAATTTCATCAAAGTATTGACAGAATTACTATTACATACCAAGATTTCTATAATATAAATTATATTCTTCGAGTTTTTCTGACTCTGAAACCATGAAGAGCAGTCATAGCAACAATTATGTTAATATCAAACCATTCCAATTAAAATCTCTCTTCAGGAATTAATTTCACAGCATGATATTTTGTGAGCTCTGCTTTCTGTATAAGAAAATAACAAAATTCGACACTCCTGGTTCATTTTCCATAAGAATAAAATCGAATCCATAATAATCCAATAAATAATCCACATATTTCGTCAATTTGCATTCATGATTATGAACTGAACTAATATATCGCGTGCTCCTAAACTTTTTATAAAAAAACCAATCATTCTCCCAACCCATTAGCTGTCAAACAAGAAATATTTTCATGGGGAATTAATTTATCAAGTTAAAATTTATTAAAACAGGTGTACCAAATGGATATTTACATTCGCAATTGGTTTTGCTCTAATAAACTATTTCTACGAAGCCAATAAATATCGTAGGTGAGATATCCATTAAAATCTGTCATTACACTAGATTACGAAGTGAATTTCATTTCTTGAATCTAATTGCGAGGAATTGGATCATTTTTAAATTCGTTAATTATAATCATTTCCGAGAAGTGTTAGCGTAATGAGTACATAATATCTATGTAGGGAATTGAAAAATCACGATGCAAATCACATGTACCCACACTTGAAACCTGGCTATACTTGTACTACGGAATATGTGGGTTTGAAATTTATTTTGAATAAACACGGACATGCAAAGTATGAATTGAGTAGAGTACTTCAAGTTATCATCGTTTGTAGGTGAAAGGCACCATTAGCATTGTATGCAGAGTTTATGATTTTTTTTAAATTGGAGATGCCTTGATTAGCACATGATTATAATAAATCATAGGCGATACTATTAAAGGGTCTTTCATTAAATGCTTCCTATCTTTTAATTTGGATAAAACAAAATGTGTTTGAGATTTGTCTTATTTTACGTGACTCTGGCTCATAAATCAGGCTAAATTTGACTGATGACATGGGTTGTGTTGGAGGCAGACAAGACATCTGTCCGTTTTACTGTTCTATGAAGATTTTACGGGTCTTAAATCTTTTTTTTTGCACAATACATTGCAAGAAGAAAACGAATTCCATTTGTGACGATGTCCTGTGGAGAGGAATCTTTGTGATACTTCTGCGCAATCAATCAAATCATTACGTTTTTCGAACAATTTAAATACTGCTGGTTTTTACGTCTTTTAAAAAATGGCTTATGTGGTATCGCGACCAGTTATTGCATGTAAAAATAATTGTTTTTTTGACATTTTGAATATGCAGTAAGATTTTGTGATGAATGTATTGTTGATAGTCCTTGAGCTTTCCCAGGATTCAAAGAGTATTAGAATGACTCCTCCCTACAAATCATCGTCACAAATGGAATTCGTTTTCTTCTTGCATCTTTCTATGGTGCTCCAAAAAAGTCGATTCCTTAGACAAGTATAAATATTTAAGGTTTGTAAAATCTTCATGAAACAATAAAACAGTACAGTTGTATTGTCTGCCTCCAAGATATGCTTCTGCATTTCAACATTTATATCGTATGCATTATCAAGTTCAAGTGTGACTATGCAATGAACTGGACCCAGAAGAATGGGGTTGGAAATTAACAGATCATGGTTTGAAGCTAATTCGAACGCTACTCCCGCCTGCTCCAGAAAACCTGCTCAAGTCTATTTTTGTAGCTAAGAATGGTGGCTGTCAATGAAAGGGATTATTTTGTTCGCCAGTATATTCAATTGTCAGAGTCAGACTTGCTCCAATATTGCATCAAATACAACAGATGACAATACTTATGATATTAATGAAGAGATCCAATGCATCTCTTCTCTTAGAGCAACGAACAGAAGTTCTACAAGGAGAACTAGAAAACAGCGAAGATGAAGAAATAATTGTTGAAGTATAATTACAAAATTATATATCATAATAACATTTAGAAGAAATCAACCCATTACATTTTAATCATTAGCAATAGAACCATTCTTTCCATCGAAATGATAGGATCTGATCAAACTTTCTTTATCACTATAGATCGTGAAGTATCCCTATTGGGGAAACCATGTATCAAGTATATTATTTCATAGGTGGTGCGGAAATGTGCATATTGTGTAGATTATGCATTTTTCAAGGTTTAAAACCGCGATATCTTATGAATGGTGATTCGTACGAAACAAAAGTATTCGAATAATTTTTGTAGAGAATTCTATGATTTACAATTTTATTTGACTTATTTGTACGATAAAACAATATCAGAGAAATATGGAAACAACCGGAATTTTTCACCTCTAACCTCGAATAAATTATTTTGCAGATGTAGGATGGAAGGGAATAATCGACATTTAATTTGTAATGGTTTATTTGAAGTCTATTCCCAATTTCAGCTCTGTGCGAATTTTGGCTAAATTAAGTGTGTATTTTGACTAGACTGAAGTAACTTTATTCTTATGATTCTTTGAAGATAAATATACATTAGATTTGGGAAGTGAACAAGTTTCTTCCACCTATATCAGAAGTTGCAATAAGCCTTAAAGGCTATAGCGACAATATACAATCTACCACTGAGCAAGAAAATAAAGACACACAAAACTCAAGGTAAGCAGACACTTTGTGTTTCAACTTCATTATTATGGTAGCGAGTCTTCAATAAAAGTGTTATATTCTTTGATTTTTAGAAGTGGTCGTGATTGACGAACAATGTCCCTGATATGTTAATATCTGTTCATCTATACATAGCAAAAATACCAATACTCCCACGCAAATTCAGTTGCCATATGCTGAACCATAAAATCAAGTCCCAAACGCGAGCCGATAGCTTTTGTTGGACTATTCAATTCTCTCATTGTGGCGACCTGAATTTTCTCATAGTATATGGGAATTATATGTAAACCAAGTAGCTATTAGAAGATATAACCATTCAAGTCGGTGTGAGAAGGTTTCGTTATACATCAGCATATCTCCAGTAGGTGTGGCAACCGCGCATCCCACACAATTAGACCCACGTGCTTTTCGGAAAGGTGAAAGAGTTGTTTCGGTATAAAGGACAAAGAACAGATTTTCCGGCAGTGAATCTCAATGAAATATGATTCATACAATGCCATTTGGAGGTACACAGTAGAAATAAAATATTTTCCTTTTTATTTGACACTGCAAAATTCTTCTTACCTCTAGTAGCTGTAATATTGCAACACTTTCGGAAACAACGATAACATATACGTTTGTTGACAACGGTAGATTTAGAAACGAAACTGAATATTTTCCATTTAGCCTTCTCTATATTTAGATTTAATTGAGAGGAAAATGTTTGGCTTCACATATTAAAAAACATTAAAGTCATATGTATTTCAATCTTTTCATTTCAAGATCTTCCTTGATATTTTTTGTATCTCAGACCTCAATCACTACTTAAAATATCTGCGGTTTCAATTTACGACTTATTCACTTAACTAGGAAAGGCTCACCTCTTACCTTCTAAACTTAATGAAGCGATTTTTTACATTTGCGTTATATTATTTCATGGATTTAATTGAGATTCATAATATATACAAGATATCTTCGAAGTAGATTATTCTTTTAACGAAAGATAAAACTCATCAAACTGAAACATTCAACATAAAATCGCCTATGTGAAAGTTGAAAAATGAACATATTTTGGACTTGAAATACATCTTCAAGACTAACTAGGCTTTAATGGCTCAGTCTTCAATGAAGCCATCCAGATACGTTTAGTTGTCACGAAATAGATGTTGATGAAACTTTTGTTAATTTCTTATTTCATTCCATTAAAATGAACTATCACAAAGTAACGGACTACTCCATCCAATATTTTGTTAATTTTTTAAGTAATTTATATTCAGATATATGGGATATTCCTGAACTAGAAATACAAACGAATAGGAGTGATTAGTTTTTGATTACAGTAATATTTGATTCCGAAAATGACAGAAATTGTAGGGTATGTTATGTAGATCATGTTTAAAACTATATACTCACAGAAATATAAATGAAAATTTTATGTCTTGCTTCAACAAGAATTTTTATTATTTCATAGAAAATAAATTGATTATTAAAAAACGAAAATTGTTTAAACTCATGTATAGGTATGGAAAAGACAGTCGGAAAGATACGAAATTCAATGTTAATCAAGACAACGACCAGGGTCCAGTGGAGCAGTGAAAGCATCCAACCCTCAGCGCGATGCGATGACGAATAAACGACTGTTATCTCTCAATGGCAATGGGAAGTGGAGATGCTTCGATTGAAAGGCTCTGCAGTCTGCTTTCAGGTAAATCGAAATGTTCAGTGTAGAAGAAAAAATTCAGATCATAAAATGGAACTTTGGTGCTCAATCAATTCAAGAGAACATAAATTCATTTATTGTTGCCTTTGAAGATAGACCGATTCCTTCAAGTTCGGTTATTTCTAAAATCATTGAAAAATTCGAGAAATGTGGGTGTTTACGAACATGCAGGCATTGCAAGATTGATAAACCATCAAAAACCAATAGTAAAAATCTTCTGAAAAAATAAGTAGACGTGCGTGCTGCTGTTGAAACCAAATTTCTGAACAAATTGGTATGAGCGATAGAAGTGCTCGGAATATTTTGAAAACGAAAGGTTATAAGGTTTTAACAAACCAAGAAAATTTTCCACAAGACCATATTGAACGATTAATGATACAAATAATTTCCTCTGTGAAAATGAGTACTTGATTTCTTTTTCGCCATAACTGGCTTGAAAATAAAATAAATTCCAAAAAATGCGAAATACAGAAGTCGACAAATTTAAATTAAATGTTCAAATAATCCACCTTTTTGAGCCAAACAGTAGCCAAATCTATTATAAAGGGATAATCTTATATTTTTGAGCAGATTAGGCATAGCTGCTATTTTGGCACAAAGTCGAATTATTTTGAACCTTAATTCATTAATATTCGTCCCTCTATCAATTTCATGCTCATAAACCAAATTTTTCAGCTATCCCCAAAAAAATCATTGGGAGATAAATCTGGTGATCTGGGGGGCCATTTGATCGTGCCATTTGTAGAAATGACACGGTTCCAAAAAGCCATTCTGTTGAAACCAGACATCTTCGAAATTAATTGATAGCTGTCGAACTGTCGGAATAATTTAATTCTCCAAAAGCTCCATATATTTGGCAGCGTTTAGGTTACCATCGATAAAAATGGTGCTTTGATGTAATTCGCCAGTATTCCTGTCCAAACATTAAGTTTTTGGGGATAATGGGTACGCCGAGGAATACTTAGATGCTTATTCTTTCTGGACTAATATCTTACTATAATACTAATGGGTTATGTTTTCTATTCAAGGAAAACGATGACTCAGCAGCACACACGTTTACTTCTTTTTTCAGAAGATTTTAACTAATGGTTTTTGATGGTTTATCAATGCCTGCATGTTCGTAAACATCCACATTTCTCGAATTTTTTGATTATTTTAGAAATAACCGAACTTGAACGAATCGTTTTATCTTCAAAGGCAACAATAAATGAATTTATTTTTTCTTGAATTGATTGACCATCAAAGTACCATTTTATGATCTAATTTTTTCTTCTACACTGAACATTTCGAAATTTATTTTATTTTCAACCGATATGGTCTAATGCATCTCACGTTTGAAGTGCGAATATTTAGGTGGTTCTCAGAGCAGACTGCAGAGCCTTTCGATCGAAGCATCCCCACTGCCTGCTGCAATTGAGAGACTGACTGTCGTTTATTTCTCATCGCATCGCGTTGAGGTTTTGAGTCTTCCACTGCTCCATTAGACCCTGATAGTCATCTTGATTAACATTGAATGTGGTATCTTTCCGACTACCTTTTCCATAGCTGTATATTTCTTCAACCAGATTAATCAACGAAAAAAAAAATGAATTGCAATAAAGATAATTCAAATACAATGTTTGAGTAAGTTTTGCTTTATAGAAGTTCTTAAGTGATTTGAAAAACGGTTGTTGATTTAACAAAAATAATTAACAAGACGCTTTGTTTTAAACACGTATGAATTTGTAAAGGTATCAGATATTCTGTGCTTCCTGATTAGTATTTGATTTCATGAAAATGAACTTCGTCGGTTCAATTTTCCCCTTACGTCAAAATGCATTCATGAACTTTTTATGAATATTAATAGTTCCAAGGTGGTAACTATAAATAACTATTTTATTTACTACACTTGGTGTAAGTGCCCAATAAAGATATTAAAAATATTTCGTGTTGTAAATCACTAAGATTAATATTCTGGTACCTATGTAGGTGATTTTATGATCTAAAATATGTGGTGTTTGCGTTTACGATGTCATTTTAATTTTTCCTTCGCTAAAGTGCTCATATTTTAAAATTCAATTTGTACGAAATTAGACCAAAACAAATTTCAACAATAACTGAAAGAACGTCTTAGTTATTAATATTTTCATTCAGAGAACTAATAATATTATCAACTACTGAATTTGTTTTAAATTCTCATTTTTTGTTCCCAAAAAATACATTTTATATCGAAAACAAAAATTACCAGAAATTGTGCTGAAAAGCTGATAACCAACAAATTGTCAATATCTTGAAGTAATCAGGCTGATGTTTGTGTTTCCTCCATCAACTCAACGGTCATATTTCTTCATGAAAACTCAATCATTTGAAAACGATATCATACTTCACTAATTACAATTACTCGATGAAAGTGATGAAACAATAAAAACTCTGTGAATTTCACATAAAAGTTTATGAATTTACAATGGAAATATGATAATATTACGAAGTATCAAAATGGGATAATAAGTTTTGAATGATATATTTGTTTAATTGCAACCCTTTTAATTTGCAAAACTAAAAGTGAACAAATTTGAGTGAAAAGTTTGAGGCACCATGGAATAAATATGAAATTACTATGTTTCTGTCACTATTTTATCTTAATTCAATTTCCCAGTTTATTTGTAGCAGATTTCGCTATGTCCGTCACATGCCCCCCTAATAGAGGGAAAGATAGAAAGAATTGACAGTCACGCCAACAGTTTTTGGAGAAAATGTTGTTGTTTGGTTCTTCGAAGCATTGAATTGCACCAGATTCCGTTGGTCCCATTCTTTCATCTTTTTAAGATTTTCGTTTAGGGAATCGATTTGCTGGCATCAATGGAGGTGAGATTCAACGATGCTCAAAGGTTTGTCACTGGTGAAAGGAGACAACAGCGTGCTATCATCCGCGAAGCTCACAATGTGGTTTTTGGTACTAAGAAGATCGCTTCTGTGAATCAGGAAGAGGGTGGGCGACAAAACTGAGCCTCTAGCGTTCACGTTGAAACCAACACCATCCACGACCACATGAATGTTCAAGTTGAAGGAACTCTTCATCTTACTGCAGAAACTCCCGAAAAAACCATACGAAGATTGCAAATTCAGAAGAGCCTTATACCAGATTGATAAAGGCACTCTTCCATGAATCAGGGAAAATTCCTTCCCTATTTGACATAGTGAACATCTTACAGAGAACAGATGTGAGCTCTGCTGAACACTTCATCAAAACAATAGCAGGAATTCCATCTGGTGCAGTTGCTTTCTTGGAATTGACTCCACCAAGCACTCGACGAATGATAGTCTGAAGTATATATTCCTCATTCTAGATGAAACAGTTGGAATTTTTGGAGGTTCCCGGCCAAATGTTTCGATATTTCGAATGATCGATGTTTCCGCTGTGAACAGCGAATATCCGTCTTTAGCTTTTTATTCAATATTTCTTTTATTCAACTTTTCCCCCTCTGATAGAAATCAGAGGGGGAAAAGTTGAATAAAAGAAGTTGTAGCCAATTTTCTTTGACAATATCTTCATCTGGTCATTTTCAGCGTCGGTATTCCTCACTATCCTATTGATCTCTTTCAGGAATAAACAAGTTTCAATAAGTTCATACTAATGAGAATATAAGAAAGTCGAATTATCAGTCATTTACTCAAACGAAATAGTAGCGTTTTTTTCCGGGACGTCTTATAGACGATTTCATTCTTTCATTTCCATGAGGCTGATGCTCCGGTGTACGGTAGGTAGTTTGTATCTTTAAATGAGCCCTTGGTTTCTCCTTGTTGGTCGAATTTAATTTAAAGGTAATATGTTCTGAGAGAAAGCAAAAAACTACTGACAGCACAACCTTATAACTCATTTCACCGCTGCGACCTATTTGTTCTGCCAAACGAGTCTTCTGCTAAAATGGATCATTAAAAAAAAATTAAAGACACTTCATGTTCATAAGTTATCGATATTCAGATCATAAAAATATTATGACACTTATAGATTTATGGTGTGAGTAAAATATGAATAAAATATGAACCAACCTCATGACAGACCCATATTTAGAGGTTCTTCTTTTTTCCATATTCGCAAATTAATGCTCATGACAGGAATGCGAAATTAATTAGAGCCAGATGAATCCGTGGCTTTCAAATTATGAAGCACATATTTGTTTTTATAGGCTCGTACCAGAGCGCTTTCATTTCTTCTGTTCCTATTTTGCGATGATGTTCTAAAACTATTATATAGAACCTACACGTAGAAATTTATGATGAAATTCAATAACGTCCTTCGCCGGACACGATATCTCTCAAAAAAAATAACCTAAATACTTCAATATTGGTAAGACTATATGGAAATAACAAAAAGAGGTTTTTTACGTGATAGAAGAGTTATTTGAAAAATTTTAAATATCATACAGATCTATTCTTTAAAGCAAATTTTAATTTCAAAAAATTTTTATTTTTTTTAGAATTAAATAAAATGAATGTCTAAGAACGCACTGTGTCAATTTAGTAGACAGACAATTTAGTAGATAGAATGGAACACTTATCACATAGTACCGAAGGGAGTAAAAGAATTCGAAGAAATATAAATTAACAATTAAATCCACTGGATAAATACTACTTTAATTTAATTCTAAAAGTTTTTGAATGAAAATTTTTTGAAATTACAATTTGTAGGAGGTTAACGGAATAAATCCGTATATTTAAAATTTACACTTATAACATATTATCAATTGATTTTAAGGGAGTCCATAAAACACCTTACATCTCTGTGCAGTTTCTGTGGCGAGCATAGAATACGTAGGACTTTTAAAAGTTCACTCCATTCTAGTGTTTGTTCAGATATCCGCATTCAGTTTGTATGATAAGATATCATTTTTATTTTTTAAATGCGAAGTACGGCTGATGATTTTCCATTGTAATAATTCTAAATTGCTTTTTGAGGATGTTCTGTATGTTTCAGGAATTTTTTGAAGGAACTTATTTTGAGCAAGTTTTTTTGAAGAAGTTTTTGAGGTTATGCTTTGTGTTTTTGGAAAGGAATTTGGTTTTAATAAAACAGGGAACGAAAAAAAATTTTGCCCCCTTCAAGTATTTATTCAATAGATTTAATTGATAATTTATATTCCTTTGAATTCTTTTATTCCCTTTGGTATTGTGTGATATTCTATATGTCTACTAAATTGACACAGTGTGTTCCTAGATATTTATTCAATTTAATTCTAAAAGTTTTTGAATGAAAATTTTTTTGAAATTAAAATTTGAAGGAGGTTAACAGAATAAATCTATTTGATATTTAAATTTTTTTATTGTATGGAAAGATTAATCTGATAATATAATTACCTCGATATCTCAAGAAATAAATATCCTTCGGGTTAAAATCGAGCAGTTTAATGTAATATAAGGATTTAAGTGTTCAAACAAATTTGGTGTTAAAATTACAGCTATAAAGGCATAAGAGAAACTCACTTAACTAAAGTTTAAATATCAGGTGTTTTTTCAGAGTCATATATTTTTAAATTAGAATAAAATACATTTAAATTAAGATGGAAGCCAATTTTTTTTTATTTGTTAGATAATTTTTAGAAATTTATGTTTCAAAAATAATTTTCGGCATATATCCACCACTTTTGCGAGTAATTCAGGCCTTATTTCATCAATAATACGAGTTATGTTGGCTCCCAAAGCGTCTATTGTTTCTGGTTTATCAGCATAAATCAATGACTTGACATAACCCCAAAGAAAATAATCCAGTGGAGTTTGTCGCATGATCTTGGAGGCCAATTAATTGGACCATTTCTCGAAATAATGTTATCGCCAAATCATTCTTTCAATAAATCTATTGTTACGGTAGCTGCATGAGGTGTACCACCATCTTGTTGGAACCAAAACACTTCTGGGTCGATACCATTCAAATTTTTAAACAAATAATCATTGATCATCGATCTGTAACGAGCTCCATTCACTATAACATTAGCTTCAGCATCGTTTTTAAAGAAATATGGACCGATAATGCCTCCAGCGTGTAAAGCACACCATACAGTGCATTTTTCAGGATGCAATGGAACCTGCAGAACTTCTTGAGGATTGTTTTCACTCCATATACGGCAATTTTGCTTGTTTACATAGCTATTCAACCGGAAATGAGCTTCATCACTAAACACAATTTTACGATAAAAAAGTGGATCAACTTCATGCTGTTCTAGGGCCTAATCAGCAAACAAACGACGCTTATTATGGTCAAGTGGCTTTAGTTCTCGAAACAGTTGGATCTTGTATGGGTGTAGACCAGGATCTTTACACAAAAGTTTCCATGTGGTGGATGCACAGACTCCAACTTATTGTGAACGTCGACGAATAGACAAATCTGGATCATCATTAACACTATGACTTACAGCAGCGATATTTTCTTCTGTACGTACAGTTCATTGTCTTGTTTTTGTATCAAGTAGAGAAAATGTTGTGCGAAATCTATCGATAGTTCGACGAATAAGCTGCTCTGATGGATGATTATGTAAACCATAAAATTGACGAAGTGCTCTATAAGTTTGGCGAATAGAACACTGATTTTGAAAATAAATTTCAACAATTTGTTAACGTTGTTGCGGCGTGAGTCCTTCCATGATAATTTGTCAATGCTTACTGAACAGAAATGTCAAAACAACATGGCTTATACCTTCTGTCAAATCACAGTTATCCCTATCGAAAGTTCTATCACTCTAAAAAAAACCCGAAACATCGACATAATTCACCAGATTTGAATGGGAATTTGTTAATAAACATAGAGAGTAGACAAAGTCGGCTTCAGTGATGGTTTGGGCAGCAATGACAAGAAATTGACGTTTTCCACTGGCTTTCATATCAGAAGGAGTAAAAGTAAATGCTCCAATCTATAGATAGGTAGTGTTGGAAAGTTCTTTGAAGCCTTGGGCAAGTAAACAATTCAAATCAGAACGCTGGGTGAGCAGCACTCTACACCAGGTCACAGAAAGCAGCACACCGTCCAATGGCCTCAAAACAACGTTCCAGGAAAGACAGTGTATATTCCCTATACTTAAATCCATCCTCTGGATTTCTGCATATGAGGGTATTTGGAGGTGGGAGCAAAAAATACGATAGGCTGAAGACTGCTCACACGATAATGGGTCAAAATCACACTAAGCCTCCTACAAGGATCATGCGATAGTTATTTTGTGAGATTGAAGAAAATAAAGTAATTCAATAGGTCACATCGAAAACTAGATTTCCATTTTGTCTGTGAATCTGAAAGTAATGAATACCAGAAAGAATTTTTGAGAAATATTCATTATTTTTTTTATTTTCACTTTGTTCTGGAACAAAGTCGGTGCCTAACCCTGTATTTTCTCATCACTTTTAACTCACGTTTTCCGAAATTTACAAATTAAATTACACCGAAACCACACCAACATTAACGTCTAATTCTTTAAATATAATAAAAGAATCTCTGAAAATAGAATCAATGATAATCATGATACAATTGTGTCAACAAACCAAACCGAAAGAATAGTAATTAAATATTTTTCTTATGGTTTCATGCCCATGACAGAAGGATTTCCTGTGATTGAGGTAATACAGAAGAACCATGCGTTTCACCGGATATCAAGTCACCTTGTTCCTATTTTAAAAAAAATGTTAAACCCATTGTGAGCTCCACAATTGATTCTGTTAGATAAGAGGCAATCACTAATGAATGTAACTATTCATCAAAACTTTTAATCGCAGAAATTTGAACGTTAATGTTGTTTCATTTGTTACAACAGAATTTACGACTCAGTAAGAAATGACAATTGCTGATTTTCATTTAACTTTCTGAAAGCTTTCATTCTATCAAATAAAAGGTCGATATAAAGGTTTGGCCATCTAGAGTTTGCATTTTAAAGTACTAGTTATTTCGAGCCTGGCAAAACTTCTCTCATTCGTGTTTTGATAGAAAGTTAGCTTAATATTTGACATCAAATAATATCGAATTTGATGATTCTTGACCTGCACGATTAACTTCATAATTTTGTGGATCAATTTAACTCTGTCAAGATTCTCATAAAAGTTTTCTATATACCCACTTTAATTATAGAAATGTTCAAATTATTCAATAACGACTTATATTAACAAGTACACTACTGAAATTAGTTTAAAAATTAAACATCACCAAATGTAAAAATAGTTGTTAGAGAATACATCGAGCGGACAGTAAGTTTAAACACGTGCTCATGGAGAATATTGCAACAGAATGTCATTCTGTACAACTGTACAGTAATCAAAAAGAGTTGCTTAAATTTAATCCTTGTTTATTTAATTCTACTTATGCCACTCAAAGTTCATATGTCGCCGATTTCTATAGTAAGAAGTTGTTATTGTTAACTCATTGATCATGTTATGTTTGCTGATACAATCTTCAACTCTTAGCGAATGTTTAACTACCAAAAAGGAACGCAGTGCGCACCTTCGGTATTCCATTGAAAGAGCGCATAGAAGATGTAGAAAGTTCGATTCTGGACTCCTACGCATCGTTGGCACAGTTTAAAAGCATAGGTGGGTTGTTTATGTTATTGACTAACCAATTTTCGAGTATGTTGTATATACTTTGATCATTCAGATTCATGAATAACTCGAGAACTTTATTAGTGAATGGATATTTTCGTTTCGACTGAGAATTCTGAGCTTCAATCAATATTTCTGTAAAATAAAATAAATTTATTGATTTAACTTGATGGAAGTTAGAAATTTTAAAAAATAAAATTTTTATAGAAATTAATCCTAGAGCTATACATGAAATATTATAGAAATAAATCACTTAAAATGAATTACCTATACGATTGAAAAGGGAGAATATTTACTCACACAAAAATTCATACTGTAAAACGAGCACTTCAGAGAAATAACTAAAATTATTTTAATATTTAAATAACTAAAATTATTTAAATATTTTAATATTTACAGTTATATTCTGTTAGCCTTCGACCTATTTAACTTCAAAAAATTATATTTAATATTATATTATATAATAGCTTCAAGAAAATTTTGTCTACTCAAAATATTTAATTTATAGGATTTTTGTTAACAATTAACATTTATTGGTTTTTGTAATCTCATTTGGATATCTTATAATGAATGTTTATTTTATATGTCGTTTTATATAAGTAGTACTTATAAGACATTAATTTAATTTCTGAAGTTATAATATGAAATATAATTTTTTGAAATTAAATATTAGGAGTACAAATAAGTTTCCGCCGTTTTTTAACACAAATTAAATATTTATTATAGAAGAATGATTTTAAACGATGTGAGGTTGCTTGCTGAGTGACTTCTAATGTTAGCGCAAGTTCTTTTCGTGTTTGAGATTAATCTTCCTCCAATAATTCCTCCAATTCTGCATCCTCGTAAATTTTTGGCCTTCCACTGCGATCTTTGTCCTCTACGTCGAAATCACCGTTTTTAAACTTTGGAACCACTCTCGACACGTTCTCTCACTCAAAGCACCCTCACCATATGCTTCTACGAGCAATTGATGCGCCTCAGCAGCAGAATTCTTTAAATTAAAGAAGTAAACTAATATTTCCCGCACATGACGCTTACTTGGCTCAAATTTTGACATTTTCAACTTTTAAAAATTTTATTTTACTAATATAAAATCAATGATATTAATAGGTTATGTTGTTCTTGAATGTCCAAACTATTTTTTGAGCCGGTTATCATCTGCGAAAGCTAACCGAAACTCCGTGCCGCGCCATCTACAATAAAACGGCGGAAACTTATTTGTACTCCTAATATGTAGAAGGCTAACAGAATATATCTGTAAATATTTAAATAATTTTATATACCTTCTATCATGTACCTCCATTTATTTTAATTTATTATAAATAACTAGAACATCACACTAACACATTCAAAAAAGTTTCTGAAATTCTATGACAAGCAGAGAACACGTGTTATCAAGAAAACACTCAATAAGTTCATTTTATTCACTTTGTGAGAATAATTTCACTTTGTGCTGGATGGTATAATTTTTCGAATTTGTGAAGATTCTGAACGCAGCCCTATTTAAACACGTTTTTGAAATCGTTACAGCTATTTTTTGCGAGATTGTTCCAAAGTATGTTATTTTTACAAATTGTTTGTTATTGTTTTCTGTTTTGTAAGTGAGGTATATTTGTTTCAGAATGAATTGCTTTTCTTTTTTTATATGACAATTTATAATTTTTGTTTCGCAATGATTCATGTTTTATTCATTTAGTTCCCTTGCCAACGTAATATCATTTAAGGGAATTGAAAAAGCCCTATGAAACATTGATCAATAGGCAAAGAGTTCGGATGGTTTGAAAAGTTAAGTATGGTGGTATCTGACGTTCTGGGTTTTCTGAATATATCGAAGGAAATCTCATTATTATTCTTAATTAGAATTATGCCCAGAAAATATATTTTATCATTAGTTTGCAGTGCAAAGAAAATTGAACCTAGTAGTGCAAACCATCAAGATATTAATAACATGAATAGCATGCGGTTGGCTCTAGATGAAACATTTTAACAATTTTATTTAAAATAATTCACACATCGATAAACATACTCAGTGAACAGGATTTTGAAAAAATAAATACACATAAAACTAAATAAACTTTTAACCATCTTGTATCTCAATACAAGATCCTTAAGGCAGGTTTACAAATTTGATAATTTAAAACGTTATGTAAAAAACTTCAATTACCCAGAAATAATTCCTATTACTGAATTCTGGCTCCATCAATACGAGACTAAATACTATAGCATTGATCACTATATGGCTGTACACAAGTGTAGAAATTCTAGAGGTAGTGATGTGATCTTATATGTTAAAAAATACTTAAATTTCGAAGTCGTGGTAAATAATGAACTCGAATTTCTGAATAGGTGTGAATACTGTAAAATTTCATAGAAAAATACCAAACTCATATTCTGAACATTTGTAGAGCACCTAAAAACAAATTACATAATTTTACTTAACCATACTCTAACTGTTTTTCCTAATATTAAAAAAAAGAGAACAATTTTAATAAAATAATAAGAAGCGGTTTTTTACTTGATAGAAGGATAATTACAAACTTTGAATATCAAAACAGATTTAATCTGTTTTGATATTTCAATTAAAAAAAAATTTTTCAAAAAAAACTTTTAGAATTAAATTAATGTCTTAAAATAAGCACTGCTTATATTTAATAGACGTATAGAATCAAAATTCACTGTACAATATCAAATGGAATAAAAAAACCCAACAAAAATAAATTGTTATGAGTTCAGGTGCGTATGTTTGGAACGAAACATTCGATATTACTTATTTTGATTTTAATTGATATTTATTTTTGTTGGGTTTTTTATTCCATTTGATATTGTATAGTGAATTTTGATTTTATACGTCTATTAAATATAAGTAGTGCTTATTGTAAGACATTAATTTAATTCAAAAAATTTTTTTTTTATTTTTTTGAAATTAAAATTGTAGAAGACTAACAGATTAAATCTGTTTTGATATTCAAAGTTTGAAAACAATTTTATTAAAAAATACATGGATCTTGTTCACAATAATCATTACAAATTCCACATCACGCATAAACTCAAATCAGGGATCTGTTGTCGGCCACCTAATCATGCCCAGAAAATTAACGTGTAGCTCGAAGTTTTATGATACTCCTATATCAGATCAGAAGATGATCAAAGCAAAAATCAATCTACCCAATGGGGTAGATAATTATAATTATAATAATAAACCAACAAATAAAGTAACAAAAATACTATCACGTATCCATTACAACAAATTCAGGGAATGCATAATAGGGAAATGTAGAGAAAACATTTGAACAATAGATGATCTAATTGATGCTTTAACATAAATATAAAAAAAAAGAATTATCATGAAAAGGTGCTGAATAAAAATTTTTGGTTCAACAAGGAAATTCAAAAACTAAGGAAAATTAAAATTATTTTCTTAAAAACATTGAAAAAATTCTATCCTTCGTTACTTTTGTAAAGGTATCATTATAGGGATTTTTTTGGTTTCCTTGATATGTAGCCTTGGTTTTTCAGTGACATACAGACGGTTTCTGGACATACTTTTATATTTCGTTGATTTCCAAATCTGTTAGGCAATTTGCGAAACCCCAGGCGCGGATTGTGTCGTTCTAAGGCACTTGACTAAACGTCGAGGTACAACCGAAACAAGATCACCTCTATAATGTTCGGTGATGGTAGTCCAGGACTGTAAAACTGACTGAATTAAATCATCTTTATTTCGTGGCGCTGCTCGTTCAACTTCAACCTTCATTACTCTCCATATGTTTTCAATGGGACTAAGATCTGATGAAGCTGCTGGCCATGAAATGGTTGTCACTTGGTGTTCTTGTATCCAAGTTTGAGTATAGTTCGAAGTATGTTGCGTTATCCTGCTGAAAACGCTATCCCCCTGGATATAAAGCATGCGCCGTTTCAAGGACAAATCATTTAGAATGCCACAATACTTTTCTCTATTAATGGTACCATCAACTATACGCAGAGGCGTAGCTCCAGGCTGAGATATTGCTCCCAAAACATTATTTTGGTGGAAAATTTGGAAATTTGAACGGTAACAGATTTTTTTGATAGGATTTTTAAGTGATTTTCATCAAGTTGAAAATAACTCTCATCAGATATAAGGACATTATTAAAAGTATCTTCTTGAAAACGTTGACAAAATTCTATCCTTCGTTCTTTTGTAAAGGTGTCATTATAGGAATTTTTGGTTTCCTTGATATGTAGCCTTGTCTTTTCAGTGACATACGGACGGTTTCTAGACATACTTTTATATTTCGTTGATTTCCAAATCTGTTAGGCAATTTGCGAAACCCCAGACGCGGATTGTGTCGTCCTAAGGCCAATAAAGCGTTTAAATTGTTTCCTTTAATCTTACACGGTCTTCCTGAAACTGGTCTAGGCCTCATATCCATTTTTCATCCTCTTTATTGTCTCATATACAGCACTTTTTCCCAGTTTAGTCAATTGCACTAATTTTTTAACGTTTCGAAAACCTTTTCTATACAAATATTCTACCTGTTTTCTTTTTTCTTGTTGCGACATTATTTCATAAATTTTATACCTGATGACAATCAACAATAGTTGACAAATAGTGTTGGCCAGAGCCAAACCTATTTTATACATTTCTTTTGACTTAGAATGTTACAAAAATGAAGTATATTAAAATTATGAAGAATAATAAATTCCAGATACTTTCTAGACGGACTATATGTTCACCTACTTCCAACCACTCCGAACACGTGCGAACATGACGATGAAACGTGATTATAGCCTCAACAAAACAAAACCCAAAGTTTGGAAGAATCAGTTTTAAAATTTTGTCGAGAACAACAGCCAATTCACTTAAATTAATGTGAGCAGATTACAATGAGGAAGAAAAGCAACTACCAAACGTTTCAGTATACGCTAACGAAAACTGCATCTTGTGAATGAATAAACGACCTGATATCATCGTTACCATAATAATACCAGCTCATAACAAACTTGATGAGAGTATCCAGGTAGCAAAACATCGGCGATTGCACTGATAACCCTAAAAAATGAATCATTGTCCCTTTTTAATCATGCTGAACAAGCTTTCGGGATCAATTTACCGAACCTTGAAGCGCCTACTTAAAAACCAATGCATATATTAAGCAGCTACCTTAGATCTCCGACACTTTCGACACCGTATCGTGAGGTATATCTTTACCTCCAGTTAATTGAATGGAAATACTCCTATAATCTCCTGAAGAAAGTTACTGGCAGTGTTCTGCCATAACGTTATAATTAATCTACTTTGGTGAATATATTATGTGACAAACCTCGTTTAACCTTCTTCCCTAGAGGGAAAAATAAACTTCAGGAATTTAAAGTACTATTTGGGCGAGTAGGTGTTTTGGAAGTGATGTAATGGCTGAACGAGGTCTAAATCCATGCATAAAAATTATGGAAGCCGGTTGAATGAGTTGATCGTAAATATTGAGGAAAGAAAAATTAATTTTGAAAATATAGTCCGTCTAGAAACTATCCGGAAAAACCAAAGCTCAATTGTAATCATTTGGTATATATTTTTGATTCTTCAACTAGAAAATTATAGCAAAATATTCATCTCATTTACCTATAAAACTTCCATTTAACTGTAAACACTTGACTAAAAGTCGAGTGTTTACAGTTATTTTTTAACTTTTCGAAAACCTTTTCTATACAAATATTCTACCTGTTTTCTTTTTTCCAGTTGCGACATTATTTCGTAAATTGTATACCTGTTGACAATCAACAATATTTGACAAATAGTGTTGCCATGCAACTTTTGCTATAACCGACTATCTGCACGCCTATACACACATTAATTCGGTCCTCAAAAAATACATTTATTTCAAAAGATAATGTTTGTTAATAATAAATCAACAATAAAATAATAAAAAGAAGTTTTTTCTTGATGGAAGGATTATTACAAAATTTTAAATATCATACAGATTTATTATGTTAACATCCTACAAATTTTAATTTCAAAAAAATTTTTATTCAGAACATTGAGAATCAAATTGAATAAATGTCTTTAGAAAACACTGTGTCAATTTAGTAGACATATAGAATTAGGACTTATTACACCGTAGCAAAAGGGAATGAAAGAATTCGAAGAAATATAAATTGTTAATTAAAATTACTGAATAAATACTTGTAGGGTACAAAATTTTGTTTCGCATCTTGTTTTTTGAAAACCAAATTCCTTTCCAAAATTACATAACATAACATCAAGAACTTCTTCAGAAACAACTTGCTCAAAATAAGTTCCATTAAA
Organism: Megalocaria dilatata; assembly: GCA_034642435.1. Classification (NCBI taxonomy): domain Eukaryota; kingdom Metazoa; phylum Arthropoda; class Insecta; order Coleoptera; family Coccinellidae; genus Megalocaria; species Megalocaria dilatata. The sequence goes on along the minus strand of CM067856.1, from coordinate 39,187,432 downwards.
AAAATTTCTAAAACATACAAAACATCTTCAAAAGGCAATTTACAATGCTCACAACGGAAACTCGTCAACTCTACTTCACATTTAAAAAATAAAAATAATTAACAAAATATATCTTACCAGACAAACTGGATGTACTTATCTGAACAATCACTAGAATGAAGTGAAGTTTTAAAAAGCCTACATATTCTATGTTCGTCACAGAAATTACACAAAGTTTGCAAGGTATTTTATGGACTGCTCTAAAACCAAATGATTATATGTTATAAGTGTAAAACAAAATATATAATTGTTATATATTCAATTGAATAATGAAAAGAGGTTTTTTCTTTATAGAAAGATTATTAGAATATTATAAATATCATACAGATTTATTCTGTTAACCTCCTACAAATTTCAATTTCAAAAAAAATTTTATTCGAAAACTTTTAGAATTAAATTGAATGAATGTCTTTAGAAAACACTGTTTCAATTTAGTAGACATATAGAATTAACACTTAGTACACAGTACCAGAAGGGAATAAATGAATTCAACGAAATATAAATTATTGATTAAAACTAACTAAAATTTTTTTCGAATTAAAATTATTAAGAGGTTAACAGAATAAATCTGCATGATATTTAAAATTTTGGAATAAATTGACAAATTTATCATAATATTATCCATCACTACCTACTACTTTTCCCCACCTATAAGACAGTTTCCGAATCACGTCTCAGGAAAACTTCTTGCCCTTTAAAGCGAGCCAATTTCCGATTTCTTCGAAAGAAGTGAAGCGGTGACCTGCCAAATCTTGTTGCATCTGTCGAAACAGCCAGTAGTTAGAAGCAGCAATATCCGGCGGCTGCAGTAAGAAATTCCATTTGATCGTTTCTAAATATTTTTTTACAACTTTTGCGACGTGAGGCCGAGCGTTGCCATGCAAAAGAATAACTTTATCATGTATGTTCTTATATTTCTGCCGTTTTTCCCGTAATGCACGGTTAAACGAAATAATTGCAGTCTGTACCGATCACACGTAATAGGATCACCAGGTTTTAGCAGCTCGTAGTACACAACGCCGCCTTGGTCCTACCAGATACACAGCATAACTTTCGAAACATGTTCGGATTTGGTGTTGATATTGTGATCGATGGCAACGATTGACCGAGCAAAATGTAGTATTTTTTTCTTGGGATTGACTTTTCGTCACCAGTCACTACTCGATGTAAACAACCCTGTCTTTTTTGGAACATTCTCCCATTCATAATGAAGGGCTTCACGGAGCTCTTATAAGTTATTGGGCGATGGAACCATAGTTCTGACTCGCCTTCCCGGTTGGTCCCATAGATGTTCGATGGGATTCAAGTCAGGACTTAGTGATGGCCAGTTGAACCTTGAAATTCCAACCTCATTCAAGTACGCGGTCACTATTCGAGCAGTATCTGGGCGTGCATTATCATGCATAAAATTACCTGCTCTCCCAGAAATGGTATATACAACATGGTCCATAAGAATTTCCTCTTTGTACCTTACTGCTTTTAAAAATCAATTTATAAAAACCAACTTTGTGCGGCCCTCTAAAGACACACCTCCCCAGATTATAACATATCCTCCACCGAATGGAACTCGCTCCTCTATACAGGCATTGGCGTATCTTTCTCCTGAACGTCTATAAACGCGTCTACGACCATCAGCTTCTCGAATGCTGAATCTGGATTCATCAGAGAAAAGTACCTGGGCCTACTGAGCTTCTAACCAGTTTATGTGATCTCGTGCAAATTGAAGACGCGTAATTCGATGCTTTCTGGGAAGTTCTGGACCTGTTGCAGCTCTGTATGGTTGTAAATTCGATTCTGAGAGACTTCGTCTCACGGTCCATTCACTTACGTTTACCTGACGTACCTGCATCAATCGATTTCGAACTTCAACAGCAGTAAGATGGCGATTTCGAAGACTTGTGAAAACCATGAATCTGTTATCCTTCAACGATGTGCACCGTCTTCTTCAAGGTCCAGGTCTTCTGGTCAGCCTGCCTGTCCTTTGATGCCTTGTCAATATTCTTTGTTCTGTAGATAGGGTAACATTCATTCTTCTAGCAACAGATCTCTCAGGCTCAGCACATTTTCAATAAGTGCTACTATTCTCGCACAATCTTCAATTGGTAAACTCATTTTTTGAAATTTTTTCTTTCAGAGAGTGGAAAACAAACTTTTCAATGACCAATGTTGAACGCAACTGATAAACGATAAATTTATTGTGAAGAATTATTTGAAGATGATTTCTGGTCACAAGAAAATAATCGCCTTTCCAGATCTCTCGGTTTTAATTCATAAGGAATCCAATTGCCTTGCTTTTGAATCAGGTCCATAGATTTCAAACGCACAGACATTGCTTGTACTTTTCTTTTAAACCTAAAAGCTATTCTGAAAATTTAAAGTTGTTTCTCTCAAATATTATCAGACAGAATTTGATTACACAACGAAATATACCTCATACCAATATCAAGCTCGTATTTTTTTAAATTTATCGTACACACAAAGAGCTAATCTTAAAGATGGACGGACAGAATTAAACTTGAGCAAAAATATTTCATCTGTACGTTCAATGTTTGAGTTCATTTTTAGACTCAAAATCTACAAAATAAAGACAATTTCTTAGAATGTTGCATGATCGATATATATATATATATATATATATATATATATATATATATATATATATATATATATATATTGAATTGTCTTCATTCAGAATTATTCGTTTATTCAAAATATCAAAAGGTGAAAATTACTGACGTAAAGTCAAGAAGTTTTGCGCGCTTGTTCATATCTCCCACGATCCTCACAAAATTTTGCTATGGCACTGATCCTCTCATAAAATTTTGTTTTAAACTTCTATTGATACGATTCTGACGTTATTTCGCACGAATATGCGCGTAATTATTCAACTTCCAAATGCCCACTTTCAGATCAATCGAATCTGTAGTTTTGACAATGTTGGGAAAAATATTAAGAATCTTCAAACGTGAAAAATTGCGAAAATAATGAACCCATTTTGCCCATTAACGAACTTGGTTGAAATCCCTAACCTTCCCTGAAAGTTTGAAGGCTCTAGTTCTTTCCGTTCGACAGTTAGCGTGTTTAAGGACGATAGGCTTACTTTTGAGATCGGATTCTTCATGAGTGAGTCTAGCCTAGTCGTTTAAGATCATTTTCGGCCCAGAATTCGAAAATAACAGACATTTAGGCGAAACGATAGCATGCTGTCCCCTGGAACAAGCGCGCAAAAAGCATGATACAAAATTCGAATATTCCGTTTTCGTTGTTTCTGTGTTACAGTTAAAGAAGAAACGTTAGTGTGAGTTTCTACCCTTCAAGAACATTGATACAATTTCTTTTACCACTCTGAATTTTTCCGATTTTCAAAGCGGCAAATTCTTAGGCAGTACTATCAAGTTATTTTCTGAAGCCAACAAGATAACCCTTTATAAGACCAACAAAAATGATGAAATACGTCTCCCTTGATCTTCCCTATTGTTATATACCTCTATGTTACACCAGTGTGTACTGTTTCTCAAAACTTATGGGAACTTCTTTTAGGGGATCATCACTTCATTCTGTTCCTGGTTTCTTCAGATCAAGTCAAACGTGACAAATACAAAGCGAACTCCGGATCAACGAAGAATACAACCCCCAGCTCCAGTACACGAAAGAACTCTTATATCACGTTTTATAACAACTATGACCATATCTACTTTTGTGCGCTGGTACCAGCCTTTTCCCATTCATCCAGCATTTTCGAATTTCTAAAATAGAAATAATTGAAATGGGACCTATAGAAAAAGCCGCAGAACGAATATGCATTCGTTCTGCCATTTATAAGTAACAGATATCTTATCCAAATGAAGTTGCTTTGCGAAAGTCACGAAATGGATCTAGAGTTTGCATTTTGAAGAACTGGTTATTTCGAGTCTGGCATCACAGCTTAGTGGTTAAAGCATTGGGCTCGGAACCGAAAGCTCTCGGGTTCAAATCCTGTTCAAGTAGAAAAGAAATTTTCTAGTTGTACGGGTTCCGGCCACCATTTTCACTGTTGGGTCTAAAATTAGCAGTACCTGCGTCCTAAAGTGGCATAAGAGCGCAGTAACGAAGCCTATCCAAAACACAACTGAACTCCTAACTCAAACAAGCTGAAAAAGCTTCTGAGGGACCTTCACACGATCTTCACAGAAGATCGAGGAGTATCAGGATATTCGTATTTTACAGAAAGTTAGTTTAATATTTTACGTTAACGAAATGGGTCGATTTACTTTTGAACATAACTGGGAAATGTTAAAATTTAATGTCTAAATTGGTAAGTGAGTCTTCTAAACAAACTGTTAGAAATTTTATCTATCGGGTGTTTTTTTAGAGTGATAGAACTTTAAGGGATAACTGTGATTTTACAGAAGGTAGAAGCCATGTTGTTCTGACATTTTTGTTCAGTGAGCATTGACAAATTATCATGAAAAGACTCACGCCGCAACAACGTTTATAAATTTTTGTTCAGTGTTCTATTCGCCTAACTTATAGAACACTTCGTGAAATTTATGGTTTGCATAATCTTCAGATCAGCTTATTCGTCGAAATATCGATAGATTTCGGACAACATTTTCTCTGCTCGATGCAACAACAAGACAAAGAACAGTACGTACAGTAGAAAATGTCGCTGCTGTAAGTCATAGTTTTAATGATGATCCAGATTTGTACTACTCTGTCAAGAAAGTGCCAGGAACTTTCAATCAAAATCCATGAGTTGTTCGCCCACAAATTTGGCCGCTTCTTACGGATACGCTCACGCAAACGTTTCATAACGCCTAGGTAATACTCCTTGTTTACCGTCTGACCCTCTGGAACGAATTCGTAGTGCACCACGCCACGGATATCGAAGAAAACAATGAGCATCACCTTTATTTTCGAGCGGCTTTGGCGTGGTTTTTTCGGTTTCGGCTCATTGTTTGCCACCCATTCCGATGATTGCTGGCTTGTTTGCATATCGTACTCGTAGACCCAGGTCTCATCACCAGTTATAATGCGTTCCATGAATGTAGAATCGGAATTACAGCGATCCAGCATGTCTGAAGCAACCTGTTCGCGATGACGTTTTTGAAGAAAATTCAGGTCTTTCGGTACGAGTCGTGCGGCCACCTTTCTCATGCCCAAAATATCAATCAAAATCGTACGTGCGGACTCGTGGGATATCTTAAGATCATGTGCTATCTCTCTCAAGCTGGTACGACGGTTTTCCAGTACCCTTTCCTTAATTTTATCGACGTTATCTTCGATCGAAGCCGTCGATGGGCGACCACTTCACGACCGTCCTTGAAGACTCTGTACCACTGATATGCACGAGTTTTCGATAGAGCATTATCACCAAAGGCCTTTTGCAACATTTTCAATGCATCGGCACACGAAAATTCATTTGCAACACAAAACTTTGAACAAATTCTTTGCTCAACGTAATCACCCATAGTAAAAATCGGCACGCACTCTGACATCGACTGACTTAATCAGCTGTTGATAGATCCCGCTCAAGCTTGGCATAGTAATTAAGGACAGTGATACCAACCTAGGAAAACAAATTTTTACCTGCCTCATTGCCCCGCCAGATTTAAATCGATAATTCCCGGTACTTTCTTGACAGAATGTATATTGCTGTGCATCCACCACATGGAAAATTTTGTGTAAAGATCTTGGTATGAGTGAAGACAATACAAGATCCAACTGGTTCAAGATCTAAAGCCACTTGATCATAATAAGCGTCGTTTGTTTGCTGATTGGTTCCTAGAACAGCTTGAAGTTGATCCACTTTTTTATCGTAAAATTGTGTTTAGTGATGAAGCTCATTTCTGGTTGAACAGCTATGTAAACAAAAAAATTGCCATATATAAAGTAAAAACAATCCTCAAGAAGTTCTGCAGGTTCCATTGCATCCTGAAAATGCACTGTATGGTGTGCTTTACACGTTGGAGGCATCATCGGTCCATATTTCTTTAAAAACGATGCTGGAGCTAATGTTACAGTGAATGGTGCTCGTGACAGATCGATGACCAATGATTATTTGTTTCAAAATTTGAATGGTATCGACCCAGAAGTGTTTTGGTTCCAACAAGATTTTGCTACACCTAATGCTGCTACCGTAACAATTGATTTATTGAAAGAAAGATTCGGCGATGATATTATTTAGAGAAATGGTCCAATTAATTGGCCTCCAAGATCATGCGACATAACTTCACTGGATTATTTTCTTTGGGATTATATCAAGTCATTGGTTTATGCTGATAAACCAGAAACAATAGACGCTTTGGAAGCCAACATAACTAGTGTTATTGATGAAATGAGGCCTGAAATACTCGAAAAAGTATACAAAATTGGTCTGGTCGAATGCGGTTCCTAAGAGCTACTCGTGGTGGACATATGCTGGAAATTATTTTCAAAACTTAAATGTCATAAAAATTTTTTTCGAATAAAAAAAATTTGGCTTCAATCTTAATTTGAATGTGTTTTATTTCAATATAAAGGTGTATGACTCTAAAAAAAAATACCCGGTATGTGCTCTCAAGCTTCTAGAGTAACGACAGTGCTTTTAAAACTTTTTTTTCAGGAAATTGTTGTTGTGATACCATACGATTTATAGAATTTAGTGTAGGCTGGTGGTGAATTTTAGATCAGCAGTGAACTCCTTACGATTTTGCCGTTACCAATTATGTAGAATTGTGCAGGCGAGGATCAAGATGAACAATAGGTCTGTGGATGATTATTGCGTGGTGGATATCTTCATACAGGTATAATTACTTATGTTTATTTATTTGCTAATTCTATATCGTCGCCGTTAATGTTATGAATGAATATAACACAACGCTTAAGGTATAAAGCCAGAGAGGCCCAGCAAATAAGAGGTTTAAAAAAAATACACGGTCAGTGTTCATACCAACTTGACAGAATAAAAACCATTTCATGAAAAATCATTTAATCCAAATTAAATGTGAGGGACTCAACTTGGAAAAAGGTTTCACTCGAATTAAATTTGCATTAATTCAATTATTCACATATCAAGGTACCAGCTTTCTAATAAACTCATAACTGAAAAATGGAACTCAATGCAACTTTTAAATGACCCACCCCTTATATGTTGATTTCTATTCATTATTGTGAAAAACATAACCTACATCACTCACGTGTTAAAAGACTTAAGCTTCGAACTACGTGAGTGATGTAGGTTATGTTTTTGATTTTGATATTTGGATTATTGAAAAAGGGCTGATGAAGGGATTATCTAGAATTATATTTGTTTTTTGAAGATATAGTGCACATTTTTTAGAGATTTTTGAAATAATTTGTTCGAATATTTAAATGTATTAAATATTTCAAATAAATTATATTCTTTGGGAAGTCCTTCAAGTGTGTTCATGTTTTTGTAAGGCAAGTAGTATTTCTTAAGATAAAACCAGAAACAAAATTTTGTCTCCTTTGAATATTTATTTATTAATTTTAATTACTTTCGTATATCTGTTGGGTTATTTATTTCATTTGACATTGTATATTGAGTTTTGATTATATACGTCTATTAAATGTAAGCGGTGCTTGTTTTAGACATTAATTTAATTCTAAAAGTTTTTTGAATAAAAAAATTCTTTTGGAAATTAAAATTGTAGAAGATAAACATATTTCAATTTGTTTTGATATTCAAATTTTGTTATATTTCTTCTATCAAGTAAAAAGCCTTTCTATTTTATCACACTAATTAGTTCAAATTCAATGGGGACAAATATGCAGTTGAAACTTCAACTTTAAAATTGGAATAAACCAAAAAAAAATTTTTCCAAAGAAATCCCAATTGATAATATCATAATCTGCAAAACCGAAAATAAATCTTCACATTGATGTTTCTATATTCTCACTAATTTATAGTCCTGTTTGTCTTTTGAGATTTTAAAACAGTTAAAAATTCGATAATAAGAAGTTTTTCCTTGATAGAAGGATTATTACAAAATTTTAAATATCATACAGATGTATTCTGTTAACCTCCTTCACATTTTAATTATAAACAAATTTTTGATTCAAAAATTTTTAGAATTAAATTAAATAAATGTCGTTAGAACACACTGTGTCAATTTAGTAGACATATAGTATTAATACTTATTACACAGTAATAAAGGGTTTTAAAGGAGTCCATAAAATACCTTGCAAATTTTATGTAATTTCTGTGACGAACGTAGAATACGAAGGCTGTTTATAAGTTCACTTCATTTTAATATTTGTCCAGTAAGCAGTCAGTTGTTTTGATAAGATGTTTTTTGTTGATTATTTTTAATTTTTAAATATGAAAATGAACTGATAAGCTACCGTTGTAATAATTCTAAATTGCTTTTTAAAGATGTTCTACATGTTTTAGGAATTTTTTTAAAGGAACTTATTTTGAGCAAATTTATTTGAAGAAGTTTTTGAGGTTATGTTTTGCATTTTTGGAAAGGAATTTAGTTTTCATGAAAAAGGAGCGAAACAACATTTTGTATTCTTCAAGTATTTATTTAATAATTTTTAGTTGACAATTTATATTTCTTTGAATTTCGTTCATTCCCTTTGGTACTGTGTAATAAGTATTAATTCTATGTCTACTAAATTGACACTATGTGTTCTAAAGACATTTATTTAATTTGATTCTAAAAGTTTTTGAATAAAAATTTTTTTTTTTGAATTAAAATTTGTGGGAGGTTAACAGAATAATTTGAATAGCTTTTTTGGACGCCTTGGATAAATTTTTGTCCCTACACGAGCTCTTATTGTAGACAAACTTGAAAGTGAATTTTCTTTACGCGAAACGAGATAAATCTTTCTCAAACAACAACTTGATAAATTTTAAGGAAAGATTTGGGTTTACATCTTTACAAAACTCAACTGATTCAAGAACTGAAGCTATTTGACCACCATAAATGTCGCTTATTTTCTGATTTTGATCTTGAACAACTTGAAAATGATGAACAATTTTATCGTAAAATTCTATTCAGTGATGAAGCTCATTTTTGAATGAATAGTTTTGTAAAAAAACAGAATTGCAGAATTGGGAGTGATGAAAATTCACACGAAACTGTTCAGACATCATTACATACAGATAAAGTGAGGTGTGAAATTCATACTGGCGTAGTCATTGGCCAATATTTCTCTGAAGAAAATGGTCAAAGAGTAACAATTAGTGAAAAACAATACAGAACAATGTTGAATGATTTTTTTGATGCTGTTTTGAGAATAATCTGGAGGATATGTGGTTTCACCAGGATGGTGCTACCTGCCACACAGCCACCTCAATAATCGATTTATTGTAAGCAAGATCTGGTGATAAATTTATCTCAAAAAATGGTCCAATTAAGTATGCTCCCAGGTCGTGTGATTCCTTTCTTTGGAGATCTGTTAAGTCACATGTTTATATTGATAATCCAACAACAACTGAGCAATTAAAAATAAACATTGAACGTACTATTGATGAAATAAAATTTGGGAGAGTGATGAAAAATTGGGTTGACAATGCATTACGTACGAAGAAGTCGTAGTGGTTATTTAAATGATGTTATTTTCTATACATAATGGTATAATGTAACTCATCAAATAAAAAAATGTGTCTCACTGAATAACTTATGTTTTTTTTTATTTATAACTTTTATAATCGCTATTGGAAAACCCTTCATATAGAAATTTCTTGCTAAATCTAGTGAATTCTTACCGAAGTATTCAAATAGTACTTGAATCAGTGTCTCTGTACTCCTAAGTATTTTTGCATAAACATTCATATCGTTATTTCACATCTAACTGTTTTATTTAAACCTGATTACATCTGTATTTCTTGGGCTATTAGAAAACAAAATATAAAGGCCCCGATGGTCAAACTTTATAAATCCACCTCTTATCAGGTATGTTTAAAATCTACCCCTCAAATATCAAATCTGTAGGTTATTTCCTTCGAAAGTTATGAGCAGGCAACATTGAATTAGACTTGGTTAGACATTTTCTGAATGTTTAATATTTGTCGAAAGAAATTATAATAATAGCTCTGTACGACGAGCAAGCCAAAGGAAAATACATTTAATAATAATGGTATGAACAGTAGTAAATAAACACATCTGAGATGAAAATTCAAACATTTTCAATTTGAAAAAATTTTTCTGAGAACTCAAACAAAATTCACCTACCTTCAAATATCAATCGCCTATTCAAATCCAGTTTTCACAGTTATCATTTCCCTTGCAATCAACCCCATGGTCACTCAATTTCCGATGTTAGAAAAGTTTGTCACCCATTCATTTTCACCAAGAAAAACGACTTCTCGCGGAACTGACTCATTTCTTTTACATCTCAGCTAGTCCTTCAATTTCTGAGACACAGATGTGATTTTGAATCTACTCAAATACGAATCTCGTCTGATAGCGCGAACTCTTCTGAGCTGCTGCAAGTCGCTGGAGACCGTCGCGCTTGTTGTAGTATATAGTGAGTACGTCAAAATTGGTCAAAATCATGAATGTACTATTTGGTGTCTGGATGGACCGCGTGCAGTAACTCGTGATCTTTAAGTCACTTTCAGTAAGATAAGTAGCCTCTTCATAGTAATCTTAAGAATGACTTACCTCTTTATGATTAAACTCTTATTGTGAATTTTCAACCCGGTTGAGCATATGGTAATAATGGTACGATATCTTCGAGTTTTAGTAAAATTAGTTCGTGTGATTTTGATAACATATGTCGCTACTAGTTTATTATTCCAATGTCTCATCGGGCTCTAGGTGAAACATTTTAACAATTTTATTTGAAATTTACACAGTTTTTATATTTCACAGTTTATTCAAAATCCTGACACGTGTTTCGGTCTTTCGACCATCTTCAAAGGAGTACAAAAAGAAACTAACTTAAAATTGAAAAAAAGTTCTTTTATTACACTTTGGACATCTGTGCATTTTTATGGCGCATGGAAATAACAGCATCTAATATAGGGGTGTTCCCAAAGAGTATTTGGGAATTTGTTAAATTCTCCCCCTTCTCAATGGCTTTTCTGATTGATAGAATCTCCAAATAGTCCATCAATTTACCCTTTTTAACATTATATATTAAAGTGACATCTTTCTCATTAAAAAAATGATTATTTTCTATACAATGTTCTGCAAAACCGGTTGATTTCTGGTTTTTCAAAATAGACATCCTACATATATAAGACAGACAGGCCGATGTTCACAGAATAGAATCAAAGAACATTGGATGTCTAAATGAAAAACCAGAAATCAACCGATTTTGCAGAACATTGTATAAAAAATAATCATTTTTTTAATGAGAAAGATGGAAAGACATACTATACAATGTTAAATAGGGTAAATTGATGGACTATTTGGAGATTCTATCAATCAAAAAATCTATTGAGATTTTATTAGATGTTGTTATTTTTCCATGCGCCTTAAAAATGCAAAGATGTCCAAAGTGTAATAAAAGAACATTTTTTAATTTTAAGTTCAGTGGGATAGCGCACATGCAATACTTCCCGAAGAGATTAAAAACTACAGAAATAATAGTATTCAATAAACCTGGTAAAGATAAAAAACTTCCACAAAACTACATATCCATAAGCTTATTACCAGCCTTAGGAAAAGTACTTGAAAGAGAAATAGCAAAAAAATGAAACAAGAATCTGAAACTCTTAAAACAATTCCGAGTGAAAAATTCGGAACGTTCAAAAGAACAGCAATTATTCAGATTAACGGAGTATATCACAGAAAGTTTCCAAAACAAACAAGGCACAGGACTTGTTCTACTGGACGTAGAAAGAGCCTTTGATAGAATCTGGCACGAGCGACTGGCCTATAAAATGAAAATCGCGGGATACTTAGAAGCAGGTATACCCCAAGGATCAGTCCTAGGCCGTTTACTCTACAATATCTACATACACTATATACCAAAAAACTATGTGTCAGCGTGTGATCGCCAATCTTCGTTCCCGATTACAAGAGTGTCAACAGCTTAACGGTCATCATTTAGACAACATAATCTTTTCCAAATAATTTTCCACTTTATGTTGTAATAACTAATATTTTTTTTTTATTTTAAGAAGTTTTTTTTTATCGAAGTAACAAATACCCGATACTCTTTTTGGACACCTTGTAGATGGAATTATTCAAATATTTTACTATTAGCCTTCTACATATTTAATTCAAAAAAATTATATTCAATAATAATAATTTCAGGAATTAAATTAATGTCATATAAGAACCACTTATATCAAACGACATATAAAATAAACATTCATTATAAGACATCCAAATGGTATAACAAAATCCAAAAAATAAAAATTGTTAACCAAAATCCTATAAATTAAATATTTTGAATAGACAAAATTTTCTTTCTGTTCATCAATCTTATGAAAACAGATATCTTTCAAAAATGTGTAACATAATCTTAAGAATTTCATCATAAAACTATCTTACTTAGAATAATCAATATTATTGATAACTAAGTTACTTTTTATAAAATCTCAAGATATGTAAAAACATTACTGTTGAAAGGTGAGAAATTATTTTTGTTACTTGATGTTATATTTTATTGAATATGAATATAGTTGAGTACTGAAGAAGCAAAGTCTCTCTTAAAACTTGTTTTTTAGTAATGTTTTTACATATCTTAAGATTTTATAAAAAGTAACTTAATTAGATATCCAATAATATTGATTATTCTAAGTAAGATAGTTTTATGATGAAATTCTTAACATTATGTTAAACATTTTTGAAAGATATCTGTTTTCATAAGATTGATGAGCAAAAAAAAGTTTTGTCTACTCAAAATATTCAATTTATAGGATTTTGGTTAACAATTTTTATTTATTGGATTTTGTTATACCATTTGGATGTCTTATAATGAATGTTTATTTTATATGTCGCTTGATATAAGTGGTACTTATATGACATTAATTTAATTCCTGAAGTTATAATAATTAAATATAATTTTTTGAAATTGAATATGTAGAAGGCTAATATTAAACTATTTAAATAATTTTATATACCTTCTATCAGTATAAACCTCTATTTATTTTATTGTAGATGGAAGTCACAAAAACTTCGAACTTAATTGGACAATTTACATTCAAGCGAGTCAGATTTGAAATTTCAATAATAAATTGAAAAGCTGAAGAGATAATTTCTTAGTTCACGAGTAACTTTGAGAATTGCCCTAAAGTATAGGGCCTAGACTCAAAGCTTTCAGAATAATACAAACAAAATGGTGGAAAGCACTGAGATATGAAGTCGAAACCGTCTAGCCACTTGTTCAACTGTCCATTTCCGCTGAAAATTTCGAATCTTTGACTTAATTCTTGGAGAAGCTACATATGATGAATCAAAAAACACTAAATTCTGTGTTCTGACATCCTAAAATCAAATAAACGTATTTTTTTTTCAATTTTAGAACTCTTCTCCTGAAGAAACGAAAAATCTCAAGAAAATGAGAAATACATGATTAAAAGGCTTCGTTCGTCCTGCAGCCTTCAAACTGCACAGTTACATATTGGCAAGAAACACTGGAAAAAGAATTGATTGAACAGTACTTCATACTCGTTTCAGAATTTTTGTCCGAATGAAATAATAAGAAAAATCTCGTAATTTATCTTCACGAAGTTATGCATGAGCTTTCGTGTTGTTATTTCACATCTAAATACTAAATTTGAACTCGATGGGATTTGCATTTTCGAGAATATTTGAAAAAAAATTTCAAATAAAAATGACTCAGAAACCATTGAGACTATTCTATAAATTTTTGAACTACTGATATATTTAGATTCTAAACTTACCCTCAAAATTTCAAGTCTCTAGTCTTTCTAGTATTTTTATTTTGATCGGATCAGTAGTTTTCTAACTATTGGAAAATAATAAAAAATGTGAATAACTGCGGAACCATTGGACCGATTTAAGCCAAATAAAAAGACAGTCGGAAACAAAGGAAATTCAATGTTAATCTAGAGGACGACGAGGGTCAAGTGGAGTAGTGGAAGAATCAAAACCTCAGCGCGATGCGATGACGAATAAACGAGTGTTCTCTCTTAATGGAAGTGGCTGGTGAAGGATGATTCGATCGAAAGGATCTGCAGTCTGCGAATCGTTCGCTCTTCAAACGTGAGATTCGTTTGTCCATATCGGTTGAAAATAAAGCAAATAGAAATGTTCAGTGTAGAAGAAAAATTTCAGATCATAATATGGTACTTTGGTGATCAATCAATTCAAGAAACAATAAATTCATTTATTGTTGCCTTTGAAGATAGGCCGATTCCTTCAAGTTCGGCTATTTCTAAAATAATTGAAAAATTCGAGAAATGTGGGTGTTTACGGACATACAGGCATTACAAGATTGATAAACCATCAAAAACCATTAGTGAAAAAAGAAGAAGATTTGTGTGCTGCTGTTAAAACATTGTTCGAGTAATCAAATTGCTGAAGCAGTCGATATGAGCCATAGAAGTGTTCGGAATATTTTGAAAAGGAACGGTTACCGATGTTATAAGATTCAAGCAAACCAAGAAATTTTTCCAGAATACCATATCAAACGAATGGAATTTTTTGAAACTATGATGGAAAAAAGAATTTGAATATCAAAACATATTAAATCTGTTAGTCTTCTACAATTTTAATTTCAAAATAATTTTATTCAAAAAACTTTTAGAATTGAATTAATGTCTAAAATAAGCACCGCTTACGTTTAATAGACGTTTATAATCAAAACTCAATATATAATGTCAAATGGAATAAATAAACCAACAGATATAAGAAAGTCATTAAAACTAATGAATAAATATTTAAGGGAGATAAAATTTTGTTTCTGATCTTACCTTTGAGAACACCAATTGCCTTTTAAAAACATGAACACACCTTAAGGACTTCTCAAAGAATATAATTTATTTGAAATATTTACTATATTTAAATATTCGAATAAGTTAATTCAGAAATCTCTCAAAACATGCACTATATCTTCAAAAAACAAATATAATTCTAAGTAATCCCTTCTTCGGTCCTTGAATAAAATTTTTTTGAAATTAAAATTGTAGAAGACTAACAGATTTAATCTGTTTTGATATTCAAATTTTGTTATATTTCTTCTATCAAGTAAAAGGTTTTTTTCTATTTTATGATGGAAAAGTAAATGAAAATATGTCATTCCTTAACAATATCTTATTCACTAATGACTCATCGTTTTCCTTGACTAAAAAAAATAACCCATCACTTGTAAGATATTGGTCTAGGAAGAATAAGCATCTGAGTATTCCTGTGCGTAACCAGTATCCCCAAAAGCTTAATGTTTGGACAGGAATACTGGGGAATTGCAGCATAGGGCCATTTTTAATCGGTGGTAACCTAACCGCTGCCAAATATCTGGAGCTTTTAGAGAATCAAATTATTCCGACAGTTCGACAGCTACCAATTAATTTCGATGATGTCTGGTTTCAACAGGATTGCTGTTCAAATCACAAAGCAAGAGTAATCACACAATATCTCAGGACGACATTTTCGGACCGTGTCATTTCTATAAATGGCACGATCAAATGGCCCCCCAGATCATCAGATTTATCTGCCAATGATTTTTTTTGGAAATATCTGAAAAATTTGGTTTTTGGGCATGAAATTGATAGAGCGACGAATATTAATGAATTAAGGTTCAAAATAATCCAACTTTGTGCCAAAATAGCAACTATGCCGAATCTGCTTAGAGATATGATATTATATCTTTATAATAGATTTGGCTACTGGTTGTATTATTTGAACCAGGTGTATTATGTAAATATTTAATTTAAATTTGTCGACCTTCGATATCGCATTTTTTAGAATTTCGTTTTTGTGTTCGAATTCCTTATTTTCGTAGTATTTATTTATTTTCAAGCCAGTTATGACGAAAAAGAACCTGAGTACTCATATTCACAAAGGAAATTATTTGTGTCATTAATCGTGGCGAATAAATTCCCCGCAATCAGTGGAATAAGATAGTCATATTTATTTACAATCGATGTCCACGTTTCCCACGTTTGAAGTGCGAATGATTCTGCTTGCTGAACTGAAAACAGTGCAGAGCCTCGTTTCTATCGAAGTTTCCCCCACCAGCCACAAACATTGAGAGAGAACAATGGTTTATTCGTCATCGCATCGCGCTGAGATTTTGATTCTTCCACTGCTCCACTGGACCCACGTCGTCCTCTAGATCAACATTGAATATCCTATGTTTCCGACTGTCTTTTTCATACCTGTATATAGAATTGACACTCAGTACACAGTATCAAAAGGAGTGTTAATTCTCTTTGTCCACTAAAAATGAAACAGTTTTCTGGGGCATTTATTCAATTCAATTTTAAAAAGTTTTCAAGGAATTTTATAAAATTAAAATTTGTAGCGAGGTATAACAGAATTACTCTATTTAATATTGAAGAACACAATCGATATATTTAAACCCTAAACTTACTCTGGAAGATTCAATTCTCTAGCCCTTTCTGCTCGAAAGTAAGTGTTTATTAATGGACTGGCCGTAAATTAGCATTTACCTCGGATTCTAAGCTAATCATTAAAGGCCATTCAAAATTCGAAAATCACAATATTATTAATCCTATAAACCCTTGCTTTAGTCATAAGTTTCTCACAGTTATAGCTGCATATTAATATTTTATCAAATAAAGCTGGTTATCCAGTAACCAATAAAAATAATGAGTATTTTTCTCCTACGATAATAACGCGTACAATAAATTTCTTACAGAAGGTGGCAGGCAAACCTGCGAACTAAGGGACCTAATCACATGAGTTTGTATCATAGACACGTTGCCAAGGGAGGTTTACCTTTTCTTTTTATTTGAAGTTTTGAGATATTTAGGCTAAATTTTATTATAATTTATGGAAAACATGGTTCATCAATGCGAAATACATATGTAAAAATAATTAGGATTCCCATCCTCATTTTTCTTATTACAAGTATGAAACACTATACGCCCGCGGTTTTATGAATTTGAAGAATATCGAATTTCATACAACGTTACCAACGCAGAACTATCTTCTTAGCATAATAAGTCTATGGTACAACCGCACCTTAGCGGTTTCCATGTGCCAGTGTTTTTAATGAAAAGTTTTACGCATTGGTACATGCAGACTGTAAAACCGGAACTGATGTTATTCAGAGCACATTGGATTATGGAAGCCACTGGAAAATGGGGAAAAGCGTTTATTGAAACGATATCATTTCTCACTATTGAGATGCAACAAATGTAGATTCTATGGTTTTACTTAGGCGTGAAGCCATCGCTCCCACCAGTACCCCACCATGACTGCGATGATGCAATCATCTTCGATGACGTATTACTTAGTCAGTCTCATAGATAAATAATTATTTTATCTATGGTCAGTCTGTTCTAAGCCAGCAACTAGTTATGTTATGTCGCTAATATAAATATATCATTGCGTTCATTTTTATTCACGATAATAATAACTGTGTTAACTCTTTATAGATTCTAGTTATCGTTTTATTCTTGCCCCAAAACTCACTAGAAATGATATTATACACTACCCAGCATAAAATTTCCGTCATTCCGTAATTTACATTTAGTTCAAAAATCTTTTGTCTTTTCAGTTCTTACATATTTTACTATCTTAGGAGATGCTGTTATCGTGATTGCAAGAACTAAAAATTCGAAAAAAGCACAGACTTGAAGTCAGGAGCTTTGAATTTGTGAATTCGAGAACCATGATACTAGAACACCAGAAAGCATACATGAACAAAAACCAAAATTCAATCTATGCAAACCATCTGTTGGAGACAATTGAACTACCTGGAAATACTTGCAATCAATAGGTACAATAAAAAACAGATTCTCCTAAACGACCAAACGGACCTGAATAAATGTTGAACTTTTTTGAAATTACACTTTGGAATTTCCAAATTACTCTTAAAATACCTCCACCTCTATGTACATTTCGAGTACTTAAGTAACCCAATCATAATTATGTAGTCAGTTACCATACTCACCTGAAGAAGTTATATCAACAATAACTTAAGTTCTTTTGTTCAAAAGAATCCTTCCAAATAATTCAATCTAATCTAACTTCAATGGCCCAAATATTCATCTACATCATTAAAATCTCAAATTCTGTTTTTTGAGTCACTACAGCATACAATTTTACAAGAAAACAGTTTAGATTCTAGTACCATCATCCTTTATCAATAATCTACTTTTGATGGAAAATTCAAATTTACACTCTACGTTACCTTACACATAATATATACATTCTGTCAAGAAAGTACCGGGAATTATCGATTTAAATCTGGCGGGGCAATGAGGCAGGTAAAATTTTTTTCCTAGGTTGGTACCACTGTCCTTAATTACTATGCCAAGCTTGAGCGGGATCTGTTAACTAGTGTGTTTGCAATAGCTGATTAAGTCAGTCGATGTCAGAGTGCGAGCCGATTTTTACTATGGGTGATTACGTTGAGCAAATAATTTGTTAAAAGTTTTGTGTTGCAAATGAATTTTCGTGTGCCGATGCACACGAAACCTCGTGCATATCAGTGGTACAGAGCCTTCAAGGACGGTTGTGAAGTGGTCGCCCATCGACGGCTTCGATCGAAGATAACGTCGATAAAATTAAGGAAAGGGTGCTGGAAAACCGTCGTACCAGCTTGAGAGAGATAGCACATGATCTTAAGATATCCCACGAGTCCGCACGTACGATTTTGATTGATATTTTGGGCATGAGAAAGGTGGCCGCACGACTCGTACCGAAAGACCTGAATTTTCTTCAAAAACGTCATCGCGAACAGGTTGCTTCAGACATGCTGGATCGCTGTAATTCCGATTCTACATTCATGGAACGCATTATAACTGGTGATGAGACCTTGGTCTACGAGTACGATATGCAAACAAGCCAGCAATCATCGGAATTGGTGGCAAACAATGAGCCGAAACCGAAAAAACTACGCCAAAGCCGCTCGAAAATGAAGGTGATGCTCATTGTTTTCTTCGATATCCGTGGCGTGGTGCACTACGAATTCGTTCCAGAGGGTCAGACGGTAAACAAGGAGTATTACCTAGGCGTTATGAAACGTTTGCGTGAGCGTATCCGTAAGAAGCAGCCAATTTTGTGGGCGAACAACTCATGGATTTTGCATGACGATAACGCGCCTTCTCACCGAGCTACGATTGTGACTGACTTTCTCGCCAAAAACTCAACAAACGTGCTTCAGCAACCACCGTATTCGCCGGATTTGGCTCCCTGCGACTTTTTCCTCTTCGCAAAACTAAAATTGCCCCTTCGTGGCACCCGTTTTGAGTCGATTGAAGCCATAAAACAAAATTCGGCGCGAGAGCTAAAGTCCATCCCGGAAAGCGCCTATAAAAAATGTTTCGATAATTGGAAGTGCCGTTGGCATAGATGTATTGGAGCAAATGGAGCCTATTTTGAAGGCGACCCAATAAATTTTGACGATTAAATGTAAAAATGTTGTTTTAATTGAAAATTCCCGGTACTTTCTTGACAGAGTATTATTAAACAACAATGTAACTTCTGGTACCTCCACCTTTTACCTATAATCTACTTCTGACACTAATTTACATGTTTTGTTCATTGTTGAGGTGATATTAAATCATGAAAAATTAATTGATGGAGAAATATATTATTATATTTATTGTAAATTTTGAGTAGATTAAATACTGCCGTTACGGATATAGATAAATTATAATAATATATAATAATGAAAAATAATGGTTGATTATCTAAATAATAATGTTTATTTACATCATAAAAATTCAAAAATTAATTTACAGTAGAATCTAAACTAAAACTACAATTACACGGGAATAAATTTAAATTATTATCAATTAAATAACGTATTTTATAATACACTTTAACTACAAAGGGGGTAGAATTTATAAATAAATAACATTTATACATTCCTTAAAACTATGTATATATTATTTCCAACAATATGGTACAGAATACCAACTCAATGATTTAGGATTAAATTTCAAGCTTTCACATAAAATTCAGAACTAATTGACTAAAACAATACTGATAATAAAAAATAACATGAAGAAATGAGAAAATATTTCCTATGGTTCAAATCAACTCCGATTTGCCACAATTTTAAAAATACAATTATCACAAAAAATCAATTTTTCAGGCTTACTGTTGAATTTTTTACTCAAAATATGGGAGTCCACGTTTTTAAGTACTAACGAAAAAAAATCAAAATTTTGACCTACCTTTTGTAGTAGAAATGCTAAGCTGAGTTTTGAGTAAAGACGAAATGGTTTTCAAGTAAAAAGAAATATGATTGTTTGACGGAAAAAATGAGTTTTCAAAACTAATCACAACTTCTGAAATGCAAAATTTGATGTTTGCAAAATGCATCTTTTCCTTATTTATTCTAAATAGCCTTTTGAGAATACATTCAATTATTCTTATATTAAATATTCCGATAGTTAATTACTTCAAATAAGCTCAGTAATATAGGAGGATATTTAATTTCAACATTTTAGGGATGGGAACGAGAACTGTGGTACTACACTAGGATTAATATAGCAAATTGATAAACACTAATTTATATTTCTTTTAACTCTTTTATGTGCCTTTTAAAATGCAAAAATCATTACTGAACATTAACAGTCAATAAATATAATATTTTGAGGATCCTAAGACTTCAATAGTTTTAAAAAGTGAATCTCATTTATATAAAGAATATGGTAGTTTTTAAATCATGAACCAATGAAAAAATGTACTTCAGTATGCATTTATGAAGTGACTCTCAACATTTAATCATTTATATATTCGGAAGCAAATAAAAATTGAACCAGCAATTTAAATTCCAGTAAAAAGTCACTGTAACGATTGTCAGAATACAAATTTAAATTTAATTTCATATAATTTGCCTTTCTTCAAAACTATCCAGTCTTCTAGTTTCTATAAATTAACTACATTTTATGGATTATAATTTGAGATGCATTTCTTGCGTATACAATGAGGCACATTCAATGAAAATAAAATATTTAAGGCTATTTATCATATATCAGACGATTTGGCTAACATGTCTCATCGTAACTCTTTATTTTACATGAACTAAGAAAAAATAATTTGTGTTCATCAAATTATTGTCACTCAGATGTATAAAATTAAAAATTACCTCTTACATTATTATTGCGAATACCCAACAACCTTGCAATTGACAAATTGACTAAAAATGACTAGATCACTATTATCTTTCTTAAAACAATTCAGAAATTCAGATGCGGAGTAAACATAAAGTTATAACTAATATTAAAAAAGACGAAGACCCAATAAGAGAACATATAAAAAACTTTTAGGATGGTGTTAATTAAAATACCTTTCCAAAACTTTTACCATTCCAAATAAAATTGGATAAATTGATGGTCTGCCCATCATGATTAGAAACTTAAATTAATACTGAGTTAAAAAAACACCATAGGCTTGTTACTTTACTGGTACAACATTCCCAAACCTATAGCACTTCAACTTTTCAGGGTTATTGCTTGTGATAAACACCTCAACAATAGCGATGTCAAAAACAAAGTTGTTAAGGAGATAAAATTTGATACATATTGATACAATACATTTACATATATATTCTAGAATATAATGGTGCAGTTTTAAGTTGAATATCATAGAATGGAATCAACACCAGAAGAAGAAGAGAATAACATCAACATTGAAGGCCACAAAAATAAGTTGGCGACCTAAATATTATATGTTGAACCGCGTCTCTGATCCGTCTGCCAGCATCAAAGTAACAGTTCGATTGTTTATCCAAATTAACCTAGCCAGCCTCATTGGGTTTAACCTTGATACGTCAGCAATAGGAGCCGTGCTGTAAGACTTCACACACCTGGTCTGCGATTGGCCCAAACCGAACATACCTAGGACAATTTATTGGTGGATATTGTGTTGGAAAATATCATATTACAGAAATCTACCAAACCTCAGTACCTCTACTTTTTATTAACCAAAAATTACAGTTTGGGGAATTACAAGAGGTAAAACGAGTCATTGAATGTGTTGAACAATAATGCAGTTGAATATTCTATGAATTTTTAATTAAAAAAGACAGACTATATTGCTGTGTTAAAAATTATATGACGAATTTTTTCTTTAATCATACGATCTTTCAGTTCTGATAAAAATTTCATTGACATTTACTAAGTCAATTATCAGTTTCTATAAATGACTGAAATATTGTAGCAGCAAAACAAATAATTGTTTGATTTGCTGTCTTTATTGAGAACTATTATAAAAGAGATAATCGTAACTGTCATATATCAATTTATAATTATAAATTTTTCTTCTAAAATTTGAACAGGTTTGTTTACGTTGTAATTAAAAAACAACAGACTCTTGAAGCAGAACAAATTTAATGTGAAATGTTATTATCGAAATGGCACATATTGAATAAAAGAATTAATCGCGATAGTAACCCACAAGGATGAGTATCTGCCGAAATGTCCAGATATTCAGATTCAAAGATCTCCACTGACTTCTCATATTAGACTAATGATGGAAAATTCGACTGGTGTAGAAACCTTAGTGAAAGATTTCAACCACCAGAAACAAGAACTTTGAAGTGGTGTCATCTAGATCTGGTGACAAAAGGGGATTGTTGTTGTACATTTAAAAAGTCACTATCATATAGTAACCACTGCCAAGAACCACTGTTTCAATCCAAAATTAAAACTCCGATCAAGTTTAAATTTAGTATTTAGATGTATAATAATGACAAGAAGGCTAATGCAAAATTTCACGAGGATCACAGGTAAAATGAACAAGAGTGTAATGCTTTTCTCAAATATTTTTACCCAGTAATTTAAACAATGTGCTGATAATGTAAACCATATTGACTTGACAACAAAATTGTTTAGGAATTGTTTGCTTAAACAATGAAATTCTGATAGTAAAATTTCACCATCCACCATTCACAATTATATATGGAATCCTAAAATAGTCTTCTTCGTCTTTGTAAGATTCATTCTATTTTATCTAATAATATCCTGAGAATATGAAATTAATTTAAGGCAGTCTGAGTAGACATTGGCAAAAGTATTTAATGAATAATTTTTGTATTATAAATATCTGCTGACAACATTCTCGCAATGAGAGAACATTCTATTATATCTCGTTTTACACAATAAAGGTCCCCAAAAAGAATGTTTGATTTAGTTTATCTTGAATTTTTTGTTAACTCACCTGCTACTATGTACTGCTGTAGAGCAATTTATACATACAAAAAGTTTCAATATCACCAATTAATTGAGAAATAAGTATTCTCATTGAAAAATAATGCTGATGTAGAAGAGTTATCGGCAGTTTATATTATTATCTCAAATATCTAATATCGAAATGTGTAAAACCATAACCGTTGATTAATAACTAACATACTGAAACAATTTGCAAAAATTGTGGTGAAAATATTATTTGGATGAAAAATCCAAAATTTTCATTGGTTACAGTTTAGGTCTGCTGAATGAATGATTTTATTTAAGAACTCCCATTGACACTTAGTTATATTTAATTCAACCATGTTGTATTCCTTCTTCGTTAATGTATCAGAATAATCGTGGGAATTGAAATGAAATGCCGTCTCGCAACTTTGTTGTTGCTTCTGTAAGCTCTATGAAGAAACACATAGATATAGGAAATAAAACATTGTAAAACTTGTAAACTCCTCTATAAATCTTGGAAGTGTCCATTTACCATTCTGAAGCAGATTAGGTTCGAAAATGAATAAATAAATAATTTACTATTTGGTGAATTGCATAAGTCAGCTGAGTAAAACGATATTTCCTGTCACTGGTTAAATATATAAATGTTTACTCTGATGAAGAGATTATTTCATTATAAGATGACCAGGCATCACCACCCCTCAAGTAATAACTGGAAAAACCAAACACAATCCAGCTAAATGATATACAACCAAATGAAATTAATGAACAAATAATACTAAAATAAAGGCTGTGAAGGTGTGGGTCGGCCATCTAGCGTTTGCATTTTGAAGTGGTAGTTATTTCGAGTATGGCAGCACTTCTTCTTCTAACATGTTTCCACAGGTTAGTTTAATATTTGACATCAACGAAATGGGTTGATTTATGCTTGAATAAAACTGGGAAATAGTAAAAATCTATTCCCAAAGTGGTGAATCTTCTGTCCAAACTGTTAAATAAAATGCCCTCACGGCAATTTGAGGATCTATTTGTTCGTGAAAAATGGATCGTTATTAGATAAAAGATAAAAAAAAATCCGTTCATGTTCTCGTCCAGTGAGCACACCTGAAAACATTGCTGCTGTAGCCCAAAATGTGGCTGAACATCCTTCAACATCAAGTCGTCATTGTGCTCAAGGACTGAACATTTTTCATACTTCTCTGAAGATAATTTTGCATGAAGACCTAAGTAGGAAGGCTTACAAAGTTCAACTAGTTTAAGAAGAGAAGCCTCGATGCGTTTTCACTTTGTTCCATGGGCTTATGATCACATGCTCAAAGATGAACATTTCTTCCCAGAAAAATCATCTTTAGCGATAAGCTGTGATTTGACTGTTGGACTATTTTTTGTGGGGATCCATTAAAGATAAGTGTTTTGCTAACTATCCAGAAACGATTTATGCTTTGAAATACGAAATCAAAGTTGCCATTCATGGGATTGAGCCCAAACAATCGATAATGTCTTAAAAAATTGGTAAACACATAACTTTGAAAAAATTTTCATTAATTTTTTATTTATAGCTGATCAAAAATGAAAATTTTAAATGGCCCACCCCTTAGATAGCACTCAAACTCAAATAGTCAGTTCTTAGATTGACATTGTCTGTTGAGTGAATTTGTATCATCTACCCAACATTACGTTTTAACGAATTGAGTTCATTATCCAATATTGTAGTTACTTTAATCTGAAAATATGACCACTTTCGAAGTGGTGTAAAGCTAATGTACTTTTATTTACTTTGGCCTGATTGTGATTTTTACCATCCTTTTAATGTTGCTGTATTCCCAACTTCAAATACTGTTTTGTCTGTCCTATTTATGATTTATTATAAGGTATTTTTTAAATTGGGTTTGATTAAACGCTTGATGGCATTGGGTCTTTCAACTTTGTAAAGTTGAGTGTTCTGATTGAAAACTTTATTGTTTCTTTGGGAAAACCATATATAAAAGGAAATATGAAATATTTGTTATCTGTCATACGAGCATGATCTGGGGAAAACAACTATATGCATTAGCCTAGAAAATTTCTGGGATAGTTGTTTTTCCCGAAGATGGTTTTCATTTGCTCTAAGTTGGAACCATGATTAGAATGATGGATTTAATTTACCATTCTGCTCAATAGACCTTTAACTATTCTATGAGGATTCTACGCGAGATTGATGGTTTAATTTACCAGTTTGTCAACAATTTGTCACTCTTAAACTGATATACTACACCAACAAGCTTGGATAGAATCTTGAATGATCACTCCAACAATACAATTATCCATAAAGTACAGACAGTTAAAGGTCTATTGAGCAGAATGGTAAATTTAAGCCATTGTTCCTATCATGGCTCCAACTTAGAAAATGAAAACCATCTTGAGGAAAAATAACTATTCC
Source organism: Megalocaria dilatata (assembly GCA_034642435.1). Taxonomy (NCBI): domain Eukaryota; kingdom Metazoa; phylum Arthropoda; class Insecta; order Coleoptera; family Coccinellidae; genus Megalocaria; species Megalocaria dilatata. Next base: position 39,161,786 of record CM067856.1, on the reverse strand, counting down.
AGAAATTTTAACAATCAGTGGAAATACTCGTTTTTTACAAATTATGGTTGTATGAATGTTTCTGGAACAACCTCAGATAAAAAATATTTCAGATTTCCTTTTGTACATATTCTTTTCTAAAGATTTGACAAAGTTCTCAGTCAAAACACTTAATTAGCATACTACAATGTAAGAATTACCAACCATCTCTTTATAAAGTTGAAAAATCCAATACCATTAAGATATCCATTTATAAATACTGTATTACTTTAATAAATCATGCATAGGACAGAAAAAAACAGTATTTGAAGTTGGGAATAGGCAAATAGAAAAACGATTGCAAAAATAACCATCAGGCCAAAGTAAATAAAACTGCATTAGCTTTACATCAATTTGAAACTGGACATATTTTCAGGTTTGAAGAAACTACAATTAAGGATAGGAAACTCAGTTGGTTCAAACATTGGGAAGACGATACACTAAGTGGACAATGTCAATATGAGAACTGACCATAACATCCTAGAATTGTATTTCCAACATAAGGTATAAATATGAAAAAGCGAAAACTATTTATAATTCCTCATTTACACTCTTTATTTGTTGTTCGTTAATTTCATATGATTGTTTATCATTTAGTTAGATCACGTTTCTGATTTACTGTTATTACTTGGTGGGATGATGATGTCGGGCCATCTCAGAGTATCTGACAATGAAAGAAATTGTTTTCAGTCATTTGTTGGCCAGCACGCAATTTTTTATTTATTTTAACACATGACAGAGAATATCTTTTTAATCATGAGTTGTGCAATTCGCCAAATATCGAATTTTTTATTTGTTAATTTTCCAAATTTACATGATTTTGAATGGTAAATTGACGGAGCACTTACCACTTCCCATGTGTATATAGAGGAGTCTGCAAATTTTATAATGTTGTATTTTCTATACCTGTTTTCCTTCATAGAGCTTGAAGAAGCAACAATATAGTTGGGTAGCGACTCTTGAAGGAATGATTTAGTGTCTTATTTCCAAACTTTTTCCATTCCTATGATCAGTATTTTAAGGAAAAGTTAAATTTTATTAAAGAACTGTCGAAATTAAATCTGTGAGTGGACTAGTGTTTTTATGAAAAATGTTAGGCGCTAAATAATTCTAATGGGTAGAATGATGTTTATATTAAATCTGCGATATTATTGTTTTTATGTTTGCTTATTAAATTTTCATAGATCCCCGATATTGTAATAAAATCTAGTTAATAATATCCTGTATTTGTAACTAAAATCCATAGTAATTTTAAACATTATTCCACTTGAAAAACGGAAAACGCTCCATACAAATGGAATGCGTAGATTAGATAAAAGTAACCTTTCACAATTTTTTAGTTCTCTGTAAAATTCAAGAGTATTAATTCGAAAAATAAGGTTAGGAATCCCAGTTCTACGACTACCTCTACGAGATCCAAGAATGTACTGATGATAGCCATTAAACTCTCCATAACCTTATATAGTTCCACACCAAAGCGTTAATCACAAATGGTAAACCTGAGTCGCTGCTTATACAGGGTGTAAGAAAAGTGTTTGGTCAGAATTCAAATTTCAAAGATACAATGTTTCCCAAATACCGGAAATTGAATCAGACTGATATTCAATAATTGGATGAAAACCGTAGAAATAAAAAATTAACAAAAAGCATTGTTGGATTATGTTTGGTAAGGGGATAAATCAAGAATTATGTCAAAATGTATACAACACTATTACAAAAATGTTAAAGAAAAAACAACACAGAAATGTTTAGGACATTATCAAATGAAGCATTAATCTATTGATGACACTAATGACACAGAAGGGGCACATGGAAATTGCACTCTTGTCATGGAACACAGGGAGACAAAAACTAAACAAGAAACCCTCATTTCAAAACTAACATTATAAAGTTGGTCCAACCAAAAGAAGAATCTGAATAGGCCATCAACATTTCTTCAAAGAAGATATAAAAAATTCTTTCAAATCAGTTTCAATTCATACCAATACTAAAAAATATTAAAAAGTACAGGCTAGATTCTTTCTTTGGCAAGATCAAAAGGATTTTTTCAATCCCTCAGAACTCAACGTACTGTGGATAATGAGTGTGTGGTACATCTTACACCCTGTATAGTAAGTGATGATGCAATAGCATAGGCAAAAAGCGATTTATATGTTATATATGCTACCTACGTATATTGCAGCTTTTTTCATTGATATGATTTTCGCTTTCGTCATGATTTTCGTCCTGCTCAACTCTTGTACAACCACAGAAACTCAAAGAAAACCCTACTTTTGGACAGGTGCAAGAACCACAGTGTATATGGATCTTTCTACATCTTAAAATTACTGGAAGAGGCAAGTGTCAACGCAAAAGAAAAAATAAAAAGTAGAAGTGGGCCCAAAAACGAAAAAGTTTTCATTTTCACAGAATGCTAAGAACAACTATGAAACAAAAGCATTATTAACAGCAAATAAATAGATTTCAAATAGTACAGGGTGCAAAAATAAAAAGTTCCAAGTTTTCGACCCACACATTCGGTATGTAAGCTACTCACCGGTGCTAGTTTGCCAGAAGCATAGTTTATTTTCACCACAAGAGTAACTGACCAAAAATTTTCCATCAGGGCTAAAGGCAGCTGCAGTTACTGGAGTAGAATGTGCGTTGATGGAAGTGGTCTTATTATGGCGCAGCTCATAAAGTGTCAGCGTTCCATTATTAGAACCCACTAAAAAATAAGATTTAGAAATGACCGTTGCGACAATAAATATTCAAGAATACGTACCAGCTATTCTTCGAGTTGTAAGGCAATGTGAAACTTGAGTAAATCTACATATTGCAGGAAAAACATCCTGTAAACTCTTATTTTTGAGTTGACTTTGGTCTAAGCAGTGTAATATGATATCCATTAACTGAAAAAAATTACACAATCACATATTTAAGATAAAATATAGTGTAAGGAGAAGAGTATATTTCCTCCATGAATTACTCAGCATGAAGGACAGGAAAAGACGTTACAGGTACATTCACAATGTTTACTATCTTTCGTTACTTAATTCTCAAAATGTATTGTTTATGCACGCTTGTTCTAAAAACATTATCTGTATTTTTTTAATGTTGATATTAACTTGATTTTAAACGATTACATTGGACCTGTAGATGAATAATTGGTGATGAAAAGTTAAATTGTTTATCCCTACGTTTGACCAATTATAATCATGATAACTTTTCAGAGAAACATCTTTGAAACTTGATAGAAGAGTTTTTTTGTCAAGACTTATGATCCTTACAGATAACCGAATGGGAAGAATTATGTATTTAAATTAAATGATCATTGTTAGCAGTTGATAAACTGGGTCCCCCCAAGGAACCTACTTTGAATGTGGTTTCCCCCAAATATAGCACTAAATCGAATCGAATATTAACGTCTATCAACTCATTCACTTTGCATAACATAATAGGTTGTTTTTTCAACTAGATATATGAAGTATTACTCTTTTTATATATGGCAAAAACAAACAGGAATTTTTTAATGAAAGGAATATCTAGGATGAAATTGGCAAAATGTTGAACTATTTATTAGAATCTAGTGAATATACTAGTGAATGAATAATGAAAGTTCTGCATAATATATTACCAATACCATCCACCGGTTTAATTGATCTATGGGATCGAAGTTACAACGCTCAGCAGCCTGAAATATTCGAGAAAATGTCAATTAAGCTGTTAATTCATCTGAAACTAATGCAGGTGTTACTGCCTGAAAATTTATTATTATTGAAACGAAAAAATTGGAGAAAAAAGCTGAAGCAGGGTTCTAACTATCGATCTAAGTCAACTCACATGAAATTCCATTAAATTTGATAAAAATGAACTTACCTCTACCAACAAATCAGTCATTTCATTTTGCATTTTCTCTATCAACAACTCAACTCCTCTCAAAATCTCTGGTTTAGCTTTGTGCAATACATTATTGTTTATGGTTATATTTAATGCTTGAGCATTTTGTTGCATTGCATTGTATCGAGCGACCTCTTTTGCCATTGTCGTTATAAAGGCAGCAGGCCTGTAATAAAAATCAGAAGGTATTGAAATTAGATTTTGCAGAGTCATCTTGAATACTTATTTCATTAAAGTGTAACTACAACTAGAAAACATGTTACTTTAACTAGAATGTAGGTAATTCTTCATTTAAAAAGTATTCATGTGTGAATTACACAAAGTCACAAAATAACTGTTAACTTTTATTTGAAAGCTAAAAATTTTACAGATTTTCTTTTGCAGCTGATTATAGCCTTAAAAAATCTTCAGAATACTTAAACATATAGATAATGCCTACCTTGCGGTTGCAATGAGGGTCAATGCATGTCTTGCAGTTCTACAAGAATCTGCTTGAGGATTTAATGGTAAACCATAAGTCATACTAGGAACCAGTCTGTCAGCTTCAGAACAGAGTTCTAAAAGACCTAAAAATTATGAAGAGAATGTGAGAAAAATATGAAGAAATATAAAGTAGTTTAATTTAGTAAGTGCTATATTTTGCACACAAAATCGCAGTGTAAAGCAGTGCCTGTAAATGAGTTTAGTTTTTTGATGGAGAAAGTTACATCTGGATAAAATCCAAGTTTTTAACGTAAATTTATTGTCTCAAAAAAATATATATCCATATATAAGAAATAAAAATGCCTTCTCACCAAGAAGTACTTTACTGATGTCCAAGAAAGGTGCCCAAACAGTGAATCCTCTGCCGATCAAATCGATGGCTGCTCTTCTCAAGGCCACATATGCTGGAAGTTTGGGAGAGGGAGGAGCTAATAAGAGATGTGACAGCGCCATGGCCGTCAATCTGGCTAAGTTATTATTTCCAGGTCCTGAAAAATTGTATGTTAGTTCTCAACCCATAATATAAGATTAAATGTTGACCAACATATAACCCAAAATCCAAAAATTATCACATAACACACTCTGCCCAAATATGAAGCAACCAAATCACCATAAAGAAAAAATAGCAAATTTCACCTGGTTGTCTCTTTATACTCCACCTTAGGGACCATCTGCTACCTGGTTGGAAAATTTATAAATAAATAAGCAGCAGATATTAGTTAAACACTCGACATGTTTCATTAGTATGTACAGTAATATAAAAAAAAAGAATTTTTCAGCTATATGTGGAATAATTGGAATAATAAGAAAATGCAGTCATCAGAAAATTGATTTGTATTCTACTAAATGTTATAGCAGATTGTACTCATGACCAGAACTATACGAATATATTCATCCATATTTGTGACAATTATTGAATGAAAATTAGTAATTCATATTTTTAAAATTCCATATTATTAATAATTATGTTCACTAACATCAGATTGGGAGAATATATTATAGCTTTTCCAGCATTCAAATGAAATTTTTGCATAGCACGCTTTTTTCTAATATCGCAGTATTATTGCCATAGGACTGGCCTGTTTTTAATTGGAATAAATTCCTGCAGCTTTAACACAATTTTTTCAAATTCTACTAGAAAACATCAATTTGAAGTAAAACCTATTTATTTGTAAAATGAATGGAGTTTGCAGTTGGCTCTTATAAAAATTTTTCTTTAAAAAAATACTTGATTTATTATATATTTAACAATTTATTCAGAAATCAGACACATGTTTCAATCATTTACAACCATTTTCAGAGGAACAGAAATAGTATTATTATTAAATACAAAAAGAGTTGAGGTATAAACCTATAAACTCACAAACAAAAGTTGATAATAATAAATAAATATGTATCGGGTGTTTTTTTTAGAGTGATAGAACTTTAAATTGAAATAAAACACATTTTAATTGAGATTGAAGCCAATTTTTTTTTTATTTGAAAAATAATTTTATGACATTTATGTTTTAAAAATAATTTCCGGCATATATCCACCACAACTAGCTCTGAGGAACCACATTCGACCAGACCAATTTTGGACCACTTTTTCAAGTAATTCAGGCCTTATTTCATCGATAACACGAGTTATGTTGGCTTCTAAAGCGTCTATTGTTTCTGGTTTATCAGCATAAACCAATGATTTGACATAACCCCAAAGAAAATCTAGTGGAGTTATGTCGCATGATCTTGGAGGCCAATTAATTGGACCATTTCTCGGATTAATGTTATCGCCAAATCTTTCTTTCAATAAATCAATTGTTATGGTAGCAGCATGAGGTGTAGCACCATCTTGGAACCAAAACACTTCTGGGTCGATACCATTCAAATTTTGAAACAGATAATCATTGATCATCGATCTGTAACGAGCACCATTCACTGTAACATTAGCTCCAGCATCGTTTTTAAAGAAATATGGACCGATGATGCCTCCAGCGTGTAAAGCACACTATAGAGTGCATTTTGCAGGATGCAATGGAACCTGCAGAACTTCTTGAGGATTGTTTTCACTCCATATACGGCAATTTTGCTTGTTTAAATAGCCGTTCAACCAGAAATGGGCTTCATCACTAAACACAATTTTACGATGAAAAAGTGGATCAACTTCAAGCTGTTCTAGGGCCCAATCAGCAAACAAACGACGCTTATTATGGTCAAGTGGCTTTAGTTCTTGAACCAGTTGGATCTTGCATGGATGTAGACCAAGATCTTTATGCCAAATTTTCCATGGGGTGGATGCACAGAGTCCAACTTGTTGTGAACGTCGATGAATAGACAAATCTGGATAATCATTAACGGTATTTTCTTCTTACAGCAGCGGTATTTTCTTCTGTATGTACCTTTCTTTGTCTTGTTGTTGTTGTTGCATCGAGTAGAGAAAATGTTGTCCGAAATCAATCGATAGTTCGACGAATAAGCTGCTGCGATGGATGATTATGTAAACCATAAATTTCACGATGTGCTCTATAATTTTGGCAAATAGAACACTGATTTTCAAAATAATTACTGAACAGAAATGTCAAAACAACATGGCTTCTACCTTCCGACAAATCACAGTTATCCCTATCGAAAGTTCTATCACTCTAAAAAAAAACACCCGATACTATTTGTGTCCCTTTGAAACACATGTCAGGTTTCTAACTGAATTGTAAAATACATGAACTGCCTTTTTTTTAAATGTAAAATTCCTATTTATTTTGTTATACAATAATTTCGTCTTTATATTACTTTTTTAGAGGAGTAATAATAACAATAACAGGAATTTATTGCTCATAGCAAAAGGTCCTATAGTCCTTCAGCCCATTTGTAATTACAGATTTCTTAACATTTCGAAAATAAAATTTAATTACGAGATAATCACATAATATTATGAAAAGCTGTTTGCTTCCTCAGTTTCTCTCTTTTCCATGTATCAATGATTTTGGATATTTTCTGGTCAGAGGTGCATTATAACGAAATGTAGAATTAAAATATCTTCTTCAAACATAACAAAATTATTTTAAAGGTTTTTTTACTTCCAACCAAGATGAATTTCTTTAAAGTAAAAAGCAAGAAATTTAAAAATATTAATGTCCCATAGAGTGTTATGGAATCTTTTATGTTTCATTTAATTTTATAGTCTGTTTTATTATCAGTATTGAATAGTCAGGAATTAAATTTTAAAACCATGCACTTTCATCACACAAACCAACAATTTTCTGGGTACTGTGGTATTTTAAGTTGATTTCTTAGGCATTATGTGGCATAGGCTTCACTCAAGTAGTAGCAGAAATTTCAAGGATATAACTTTTAGTGGAATATATGTTACACTGTGTTAGTGAAATAAATGTGTTACAAATCTACAAGTTTTTAACACAATTTTGTAATTGCAACAAAGTAATTAAATCTATGGTTATATTTTAGAGGACACGCATTATATTGACATTAAGCCAAATTCCTAGCACTTCAAGTCATGCGGTTTTCAATAAAAATCTTTTTTTTCTTATACTACTAGAATAACTCATGTTTTCTCAACACCTTATGTATATATAAATAAAAATGTAAATGTTTGTTTTTTCTACAATTTCAAGCCTCTGAAAGTATTTACCAACCAGTTTGAAATTTTGACACAATGTTGTAATAGTTTGCTATGAAAGAAAACAATGTCTCTGATATAGTTCATCTTTTCATTCCTTCAGTTTGGATATTCAAGTTGAAAATAGGAGAAGATAGTTATTGTCAGAGAAAAGCCAATATATTTGTACAGAATATTCCTTTTTGTTATGGAATATTCTGTACATGTATTGTTGATGGAATATTTTTTTAAAAATGTTAGGTCTTGTATCTGATTTTTGAATTTTTCTCCACAGGATGATGTTATAGATTTGGCTCAGGTTTCTTATATCAGTTTTGACATTCATGGCGTTTTTGTTTTTTTATATAAATCATTTCCTTTATGCTCCTTTTATCATTATTAGTTTCAAAAGCAAGGATCTTCGTATTTTGGAAGTCTGGGTTGTGGTCATCTGTTAAAATATGTTTGTTAAGTGATGTGCCTGAGTTTTTCATGTATTTGTGCCCATTCAGTCTATTGTTCAATAATTGTGATGTCATGCCTATATATACTTTCTCACAGCACTTAACAAACATATTTTAACAGATGACCACAACCCAGACTTCCAAAATACGAAGATCCTTGCTTTTGAAACTAATAATGATAAAAGGAGCATAAAGAAAATGATTTATACTAAAAAAAAAAAAAAAACAACTGATATAAGAAACCTGAGCCAGATCTATCACACCATCCTATAGAGAAAAATTTCTAAAGTCAGATACAAGTCCTAAAATTTTTTTAAAAATATTCCATCACCAATGGTTATGTTCACGACCATCCTCTATAACCACTAATCTTTTCCTTTGGAATACATACGGAAATATCCAAAGAAAATATTAAAAACACCTAATATTTCACGGCAGACCGCGTCATTCGGGAATTATTGTGAACCAACACACAGACGATGCTGCATACCAGTGGAAGGTATATTGATTCTTGATCTGCTTAGGTAGGTAATATCTTTTTTCAGAATGGTCACATGACTGAGGAAATTTTAATTTGTGTACTAATAAAATTGAGAATGTCCTCAACAGAGGAGGAAACGTCTTTTTAATATTCATAGTACCAATATCCTAAGGATATTGGATTCCACAAGCAAAACAAAAAGGTACTATGAATATTAAAAAGAAGTTTCGTCCTCTGATACTTGTTTTGGTCGTCTACTATGGTCGTAAAATATGAAACAACAAAAATATATGTAAGGTTTCTGAATAAATTGTGAAACATTAATACGGAATATTTTTGAGTTGAGAAAAAAGAAATGAATTTGAGTATTAACAGGTTTTTATATTTGTGCATGCTGTAAGTTAGCAAATTCAATACTTACAATTGTGTTTTAGTATGATTGCGGCAATTACATTCAAATTTGTCAAAACTACTGCAAATCATCCAAATGATAATTGAACAGATTATATTTTGTATAATATATCTAATCTATATGAAATTGTTTCGACCCTAACTTGGTAGTTGATCATAATTAAGACAAGTTTTTGAAAATTACTGTTTTACTACCAAAAAATTCAAAATTTTACAAATTTTTTTATTACTGCACTTTCGGAGTATTACCCCATCTTCAGACAATTGAAAACTTAACAAAAGGAAGAGAGTACTTGAAGAACTTCCACATTTGCAACCCATTGCCTAGAAAATGGTTACTGTTTTTCTGCAAGACTTAACTTGACCAACATTTAATAAAACTTGCATTCTTGTTATCATTTTCTCTGTACCTGTCTGCTTCAAATAATCTGTATACTTTGTTAAGTTTTCAGTTGTCTGAAGATAGACCCATGAAAGTACAGTCACAAAAAATGTTTAAAATTTTTTATTTTTGGCAGTAAAACATAGTTAAGACTAAACATTATTATTAATGTAATTATTTGAGATTATTTTCAGGTCAAATATTTAAAATACAGAGATTATAATAATATAAATTCATGGATAATAAAAAATAAATATTTTGTCTAACCTAGAAAAATATTCTCTATTGCAAAATTATAATTATTACTTGTTATTTCATTGAAAAGTGAAACAGCTACAAGGCTGAAGATTTCAAATTGTATCTATTCAAAAACCTTGAAAAGAATAAGTAATATTTTAAACTATATTTCTATAATAAATAGGAAAAAATAAATATTGATTACTTACCGAATCCTTCAGCCCCACTACTCTTCCTCCTATCTTCACTATTTCTCTTTTTCGAATTATCAGTGCTGGTAATGTCTTGCCCAAATTCTGCTCCAATAACTCCCAACAGAATAATAGCTGTGGAATATTTTCTCTTCAGTTCCGTTATATTTGAAGGTCTCCTTACATTTTCATCCTCCTCATCGTCGTCTTCTTCGTCCTAAAACACAGTGATATCATGCTATTTCATCTACTGCAGCAAACATTGTATGTTACAATATACAGAGCTCTACATATTTGCCACTGGCAACACCTAGATGGACTTACTGCTTCAGTTGGCATGGAATTGGCTGAATTTATATTATTTTGTGTTATAGGTGATGTTATTTGTTGGGTTATAGTATCCGTTGGAGTTGAGAATATCGGTAAATACGGCGACCAAGTCTCTATTAGCGCTTTTCTACCCTTTGGACCCATTCTGTAAAAGTATAAAAATAAATATAATGTATTATTAACGTCCTTTAATATCTACCTTGAAAGTTCGGCAAGAAGAAGTGTTTGAGCTGCTTCCCTCACTTCTACACAATGGTGCTGCCACCTTTTAGCCATCATCTCTACTTGTGGTCGTTTGAAATATTTGGCGCCTGCTTCCACTACTTTATCTGGCAAAAGAACACAATGCAACGTAGACAGCAAGGACCAGCCTTGTTTTATATGAGCCTGTTGTTGAGTATAAAGCTCTTCATGTTCTTCGTCTACTTTACTCCAATTGACTCTTGCAGATTGTCTGAATAATTATCAAGATGAAACAGGAATAGATATATTGTCAGATTTATATTACCTGTGCATTTTTCTATTACGTTCTTGTTCTGGGACAAACGTAGCGTTGCTCATAGACATGAGAGTATGACTAAGAGCAATGATAGCTAACAGGTGATTGCTTGTTAGAGTTGTGCTCAATTCCCAATGGGTTCTAGCCGTAAATATTCTTGTCAATTGTTCCTGTCTTATCATATCAGGGGGTAAACTATCAGATAAGGATATTTCGGCTGGTAGAGGCATAGGTTCATTCTCCATTGGTATACAATTGTGCCATGTTGGAAGAAAAAGGGACATGTGGTTTGCTTTAGACAATACACCATAAGATATCGGAATCTAAACAAAAAAAATGGAAGAAATAAATATTGAATTGTATCAGTCCTTACTTGGTGAAAATCCATATTAAATAATATTGGAATAAGGTTATTCTGATTTTCACAAATTTTTATTGTTATATTCACAACAATTGTTTCCCTATCACAGTAGCATAATCAGGCAAGATCACATTTTGAATAACTAAGCTTGCTTCCGAAATCCGTTGCTATTTATATTACAGTACGTACAATAAATTTGTATTGAGCACTAAAACCCAAAATAGGGTCCCTGCAAATTCCAGCTTATCTGAATATATTTAACAGAGGTGATTTAAATCTATTTGTTCGTTAAGTAATATTCCAATTTTATTATGTTTATTTATCTCTAGGGATTCTAACAGATTTAAGGCATAACTTTTGCTTTCTATATGTAGAATTTCAAAGTTATGGTTGAAAGTATGTCCTGTTTCTAACAAATGGTTGGAATATGTAGAATTGCTTTTATTATTGAGGAAACTCTTCAAATGTTCACACATTCTATGACGGAAAGTTCTTCCAGTCTGACCTATGTAAACTTTAGGGCAATCACAGCAGGTTAACTTATAAACCCCAGATTTATCATCTTTATGTGTGCAGTCTTTATTATTTTTAATAAATTTACTCAAGTTTAAATTAGTTTTAAATGAAGTTCTCAAATTATATTTATTTTTAATTTTCTCAGAAATACCTTTAGTGTATTTTAAGGAAATGTATTTAAAATTTTCTTTTATATTAGGAAACACCATATTTAAAGTTATTTTATTATTTTTATTCATCAATAATTTGTCTATCAACTTTGGATCATAGTCATTATTAATAGCTATTTGTTTAATTATGTTAAGTTCTGAAATATAATTTTCTCGATTCATGGGAATATTAACTAATCTATGGATCATACAATTAAATGCTGATAATTTTTTATTTCGAGGATGATTTGATTTATTGTGTATAATAGAATCCGTATAGGTTGGTTTGTGAAATATTGAAAAATCATGTGAATTATTTATTCGAGTAACAGTTAAATCAAGAAAATTAATAGAATTATCAAGTTCGGTTTCCATAGTGAATTTAATTGAAGGATGTATTTCATTGATGAATAAAAAGAATTTTTTCAAGTCTGTCTGTACCTGTGCAGCAACAGAAAATATCGTCTACATATCTATACCAATATAAAAAGTATTTCTTAAGGGGATTTTGGTGAATTTTAGTTTCAATATTGTCCATGAATATTTCTGCTAATAAAGGACTTAAGGGATTTCCCATAATCAAACCGTTTTCAGATTTATAAATTTTATTTTTAAATTGAAAATAATTTTGTTTAGTGCAAATATCTAGACATTCTAAAATATCTTCTTTGATAATTGTATTGCATCTGTTGTTGATTAATAGATTATCTACTAGTTTAATTGTTTCGTTTGGTGGTATACTCGGAAATAAATTTTGTACGTCAAATGAAATGAATTTAGCATTATGTGGTAAGTGGATATTCTTTATTTTATTTATAAGCTGTAGTGAATTTTTTATCGAGTATTTAGCTTGGAATTTAGTTTCTTTTAAAATAATCTGAATAAGTTCTTTCGAAAGTTTAAATGAAGGTGCACTAACAAACGAAACAACTGGTCTAATAGGATAATCTTCCTTGTGTAATGTAATCAAAGAATACATTTTTGGAGGTTGTGGATTCATTAAAATTAATTTATTTTTTGGGGTATTCCGAAAGAGGCTGGATTCCAGGGTTAACTGTTACTGGAATAAAAAATTCACATGATTTTTCAATATTTCACAAACCACTCTTTCGGAATACTCCAAAAAATAAATTAATTTTAATGAATCCACAACCTCCAAAATGTATTCTTTGATTAAATTACACAAGGAAGATTATCCTATTAGTATTTCTGAGAAAATTGCTACATACCTCAAAAATAAATATAATTTGAGAACTTCATTTAAAACTAATTTAAACTTGAGTAAATTTATTAAAAATAATAAAGACTGCACACATAAAGATGATAAATCTGGGGTTTATAAGTTAACCTGCTGTGATTGCCCTAAAGTTTACATAGGTCAGACTGGAAGAACTTTCCGTCATAGAATGTGTGAACATTTGAAGAGTTTCCTCAATAATAAAAGCAATTCTACATATTCCAACCATTTGTTAGAAACAGGACATACTTTCAACCATAACTTTGAAATTCTACATATAGAAAGCAAAAGTTATGCCTTAAATCTGTTAGAATCCCTAGAGATAAATAAACATAATAAAATTGGAATATTACTTAACGAACATATATATTTAAATAACTCACCTCTGTTAAATATATTCAGATAAGCTGGAATTTGCAGAGACCCTTTTTTGGGTTTTAGTGCTCAATAAAAATTTATTGTACTTACTGTAACATAAATAGCAACGGATTTTGGAAACAAGCTTAGTTATTCAAAATGTGATCTTGCCTGATGATGCTACTGTGATAGCGAAACAATTGTTGTGAATATAACAATAAAAATTTGTGAAAATCAGAATAACCTTATTTCAATATTATTTAATATGGAAGAAATAAAAATATTGTACTTTCATGTTTAAAGCCATAGACATATAACCTCTTTGAATTAAATAACATTTTTCCCATTTAATCGTAATCATTGTACCCAGCAGCTGCTTGGACACTTGGATTCTTGTAGCATATATATATGTCCTTCATTTTTAATTAATAAGAATACAGAGTTTGTTTAATAATAAGTAGTTACTGTTGATAGTTTTTGACTAGAACTTTTGAAAAATTTCCACAATGGATGGATTTTGGAATCCCATAGTTATTTGCCAATTATTAATATCTGCTTGTGGGTCGTCTTAAGAATGACTAGCTTAATTGCTGTCAACAAACCTGGAACTCTACCTATGAATGAATAGAGCTTCAAAAGTTATTTGCTATTTTGTTTTCTCAAATCAGGAATATTCAAACCCTGTGCTGCATACAAGAATGCAATAGAACAAAACTTCTTGCTTTCAAATGTGTTGTTTATTACAACTATACTAAGTACATATATTTTACAAATTATAAATTGAGTTTTGAAATAACATTCAGCTATTCTATTATTTGGTTTAGTCTGAGTATTTTAGATGGTATTTTAAATTTGTTTTGAGGGCTTTGCTACAAACAAGTATGCTGTAATGTATGTGTGTTGATTTTCATACTGAAATTTCAGATTGGAGCTAAAACTTCGTTATTTTTTTCAATGTGTTGTTGATATGTTTGTATTGTAGATAAGGGTTACTTATTTCAAATATTCTTCTTGTAAAATAAAATAAAACTAATATTTTGTAGTTAGCTTTCATAGCATTAACACCCCAAGTAAAGAGTTATTATATATCCCCAAACATAAAACAACCAAGTTTGAGATGTGTCTTACATACTCGTACCACTGCATTAAACTTTACAACCATTTGCCACATTGTATTGGAGATCTTAATGAATTTAAAAAGGCTATTAAAGTCTTGTTAAATAAATGTTATTACACAGTGAATGATTACTGCTGTGATGTATTAGTGAAAAATTAATTCTTCTCTGACCTATACATTTGTTTGTTTAAAAGGAACAATAAATTATTATTCAATGTGACAAAGGGAGATAAATGTTAGGGTGTTTAGAATAAATTTCAGCAAAACTTATATCATCAAATGCTTTATGCCCAACTAAATATTAATAATTCACCCTTACTTACAATTACAATTGTAAACCCATATCTATGTAAATTGTACCTGCTGAAACGTTTCAAATACCTATTGTCTGTATCTTCACTTGATATTAACAATCGAAACCAGACTTTTTTATTGAAAAATAAAGTTAGATGAATGTTTTTCCTTTCTCATTTGAGAAATGAAATGTATCTTATTGAAAATACTTACTAGAGGTCTTAGTAATCCTAGTTTAGCCTGACACACCCGATCCAGATCACTGTCAAGACCCCAAGAATGCAATAAGGATAACAGTAGTTGGGCGATCTCCATTCCATGACTAGTTTCAAATGGAAGATTCAATGGTTTATTGGAAGATTGACTGTTAGGATCACCTCCGTCTAAAAGATGTAAATTAGTAATCCACATAAATAATAAGAAATGTTATTAGTAATCTATATTACACAATGATTATGAATTCAATATGCAGAATTCAACATTGACTGAAAATTCACCTTTGTTATCATTCCCATGTTTTAAGACGCTTTCCGCTTTGGCTTGAATCTTTGTTTGCATTTGCTCAGCTCCTTCTTTCATTTTGGCTAATATACCTATGTAGGAAATTGAATTTAGAAATATCTTTGATTCTACATTCATGCCTGTTTACTATCACTAAACTCAAATGCCTTCTTTTATCAACTACTTAATTATTAACCTTTTCGCTGCGAGATGTACATTTGCATTTCGTGCTCTGTGTGCGGCATTGGGCAGCCTATGTGGTTCGCATTATTAATTTCATCTTCTTCAATATTTCTGTCACTATTTGCATTTTCCTCCAAGTGACAATGTTCAGATAAACTGTCGTTATTTGAATGATTTGAAATCGATGATTATGATTCTATGACTTAAAAATCACTGTCGTCACTATTCATTAGAATGTTATCTAATTCTTGTTCATTGAAAAACTTTTGCCGCTGGTGTTTGTAAGGCATATTTGTAATGCAGTCACCTAATAAATCATCAACACTAAATAACACTTCGAAATGAACGTGTTTTGAACAAACATAAACAAATGCATAAGAACTGCATGCATACCCATGCATTTATACGAGACAAACTTTGGAAGAGTGGCAACTGCAAGAGCTAACACAAAAAATAGCGAATATATCAAACATATTGGATAATGTAATTGTCTGCTTGCCGTAGTCTGGTACCTCAAAAGAACCGGTAAATATGTATATCGTCTGCACCACAATCCCACAAATAATTCATAGGGTTTAATGTCTCCCACAACGAAAGGGTTAATGACATCAGAATGCAAAAGAGAAGTAATCATAGTTTAAGATGATGTCAGTTTAAAGGAAAGTATAAAAGCTATTTGGACTAGATATTTCAAAGCCAACCAAAATTAAGTATCCGAAATAAAATGTGCAAGCACTTATAGAACTCTAATGACAAGGAGATAAAGGTGCTGTTTGGTGCAAATTACGTTTGAACAAATCTAAAATAGTATTAAAATGTGCACAAGCATTTCAAGACTGTTTCTTTTTACCATGTTTGTCTTTCTCCTTTATAATTCTTTCCATATTTTCAGCTTTGTCTTTCACTTTTCCAAAGAAATCTTAGAGAGAAAAAATGTTATGAAAATGTGGAAAAGATATTAGTGTAACATATTTGTTAACTATTTTCATTTCAATAATTCCAACAAAATCAACATTTTACCTGCAATTTTTTTATGAGCATCAGGACTAGCACTTTGTGTTAAAGCTAAAACCTTCAAATATTCAGTCTGTGAAGTCAATCCTGCAGCTTCTAAACTACCAGGAGACATCATGGCATATTCTTCACTTAATAACTCGATGATAAGTGCCTCGATATCGAAGAATAATATATGACTTTCAGGGTCTGGAAAAAGTTTAATGTGAATTAGCAGAAACACAAGAAATACATGTTGAAATACCTTTAGGGTTAGTTCTTAAGCCCTGAATTGATAATGGGGATGTATGATTTCTCTGCATATGGGGATCATCATTATTTATGTGAGCTCCAAGCTGCTGTATTTGATGTAAACCTCTTTGTGTTGCGTGTCTGATTGCTGATAAATTTCTGTGTCGTAATCCCCTGTGAAACAGGTATTATTATATTGCTCTTTTAAATGAAATTCAAAAATATTTTCGATGAACTACCTACCTGAAGAAATGAACTGCTGGATTGGCTAAGCCAACTTCTGAGGACATATTATGAGCTTCGTTTTCTTCACAAGCATATAATACCTCTTCAGCTGCAATTCCTACAATTAAAGTTAATACAGAAGTTAATGTAGCACTCACAAATTTTTACGGGAATATTTTTTCATCAAATTACCGTTTAAGTACTAAAAAAAATTGAGATGTTTACATGTGTTACTTGAGGGTACACACTTTTGTTACTCTAGTTTTGTTGTATTAGGGATACAAATTAATTCCCGTGTGTAAAAACCTTTTCTTTTTTAACTTTCAAGCAGTTGTTCACAAGAAAATAATTGCCTCTCTAGATCTTCTGGTTTCGATTCATGAGGAAACCAATTGCCTTGCTTTTGAATCAGGCCCATAGATTTCAAAAGTACAAACACTGTTTGTTGGGTAACCCCTAACAGAAGTGCAAACTCCTCTTGTATTAAACTCTGATCTTCAACGGGTAATGTCTGTAATCCATCATCCTGAAATTTTTTTTTATTATCCCTAGAGAGGCGCCCCCTATGGCATTAGAGCTTGGCGCGCTGGGGACGCTTGTCAAGACTAGGACCCTAGTTTCATCCCAGTGAAATAGAGGCTTAAGTCTTGGTGCCTAACGTAATGCCACTTTGCGCCAGTCACTGGACCAGTGTGGTGGAAGATCTTCCGATGGGGCCCTAGTTTTATCGTTATGGTGGAATGGAGGGCTGAGCCGGTTGATTAACTCAGTGACAGGGAGTCCGTCGCAGCGCAGTGCCTCTCCCTTAAAACGAGCGTACTCTACCGTATTGCAGTAAATATCCGGATTTTTCTGTCCAATGGCCAAGTGCGTTATGTAGCATACTGCGTTACCTTGGGAGGGTGAATACCCACAGGTGGTACTTGTACCACCTGGCCACCTGATTGGTGTTGGACTCGAGGGGGTATTTTATTTATCTGTTCGCAGACCCCCATGTTCGGGATATTCTCATGAAATGACTCGGGGTTTAGCGGGACTTGATGGTTCGACTGGCTTCGTCCTGAACCTGGATCTATTGCCTAACGTTTCAGGGTTTGTGGATCTCGACGGAACGGCTACTCCGTTGGTGCTTGACGCCAGGATCAATCAAAGACTTCACATGGGTTCGTGGTTATTGACATACAGGCCGTGTTGACAGTGCTCGTACCAGGATCAATTGAGGCATCAATCTAGGGATTATCTTAGTTCTTGAGACTGTGTTCGGGTGGATGGATAGAAGTCCTTCCAGCGTCTGAGTTGCGTCCCAATCAACTCGGGTACTGACAATCCATAGCCAGTACACGTTGGATAGTGCTTCGCTGCTACCAGTCAGATGGTTGTAGGCTTTCAAGCTGAAGCCCAAACTGGAAGCTGGTGGGTTCATCTCTTCGGAGGGGTTCTCGTTTCACGCGATGATATGGCGTAATCCTTATCACACTTTCTGCCTCTGAGGGCAGACTGTGGAGACTGCTGAGTAGTCACTTCGTGGAAGAGCTACGTTCACATGCTGATACAACTATGATCGTAGAATTCACATGTCCCTAGAGAGGTCTATCTTCAACGTTGAAATCACTACTTTTGAAGCGCCAAACCATTCTCTACATGGGTTGTCAGTAGTTATAGCATTGCCACCGTAAACTTCCACAATCATAGAATGAGGTTCAGCTGCACTTTTTTTATTTAAAACAAAAAATTAAAACTTGAAGCAAATGCTATTTAGTTATAAAAAATCTGACATTTTCAACAGTAAACAAAACGTTTAGTATGAAACTCAAAACAATTCAAACTGCATGTTATCAGTAGATGTTAAATCTGTCAAAACCTGCGGCAATCAACTGTTACTATTTAAAAAAATTTAGAGCCATCTTTTGGAAACGGACCAATATTAAATTCATCTTCGTCTAAAGATTAATTTCCAACAAATAAACATAAATTGAATTGATTTTTGGGTAATACCATTAAAGTTATGGAAGAAAAGAGTATTATTTCTCACCCTGAAGAACTCTATCCAAATGACCAGTCTCCATCTGCCATACATATACAGTACCATCAGAGCAACCTATGATAATAAAATCATCAAGAGGGCGCCACTTGATGGTAGTTACAGGAAACAGATGTCTTGACGCCAGACACACACACTTCCTTTCAGTCAAGCTGAGCAATGTTACAGAATGATCTGACGCAACAGAACAGATACATTTTTGTATACGATTCTGTAATGGGAAAGAAAATCCTATCAATTGATCTGAGAACGTAAAGCTGATGATGTTCTTACGCTGCAGTTGTTGGGAGGTACCAAAAGCTGTGTTATTTCCCCTGCATGAACACAAAATCTGTGCAAGAGTGTACCAGAGTATAAATCCCATAAACATACGGCAAAATCAACACCACCTGATACCAGGAAGTTTTTATCATATCTGGAATGTTGACTATGGGGATACAGCAGGCAATTTACCCTTCCTCCATGTCCTGATAATATCTGATGTGGTGGCCAATCTATAAAAAAAAAATTGTACTGTAACCACTTTCAAAAGCTTCGTCTTGCAGAAGATGTATTCGTAAGTGCAAAATAACACAAAATCAAATCAATTTCTTCAACTGTCCTGGAAAAATTAAATTTATTCCTTGGGTGGAATCCATTTTTGTCTTATATAGAATAGTATACTGCCACTAATTTATGCAAACAACAAAAAGTATGCTTGGCTACAATACAGTGAGTCATGTAATTGAAAAAACAAAACAAAAGATTTCTAAAATAAATACAAATTACCAGATGACCCTAATTTTATGGTAGGCAGTATAGTGATTATTGAAAAAACATGAAATAAATATTTTGCTGATGCAAAATTTTATTTTGTAAAGGGAAGGTACATAGGAAAAATCAGGCAAAATAAAAATGATGTCAATATTATTTTGTATATACTACTCTGTCAAGAAAGTACCGGGAATTTTCAATTAAAACAACATTTTTACATTTAATCGTCATAATTTATTGGGTCGCCTTCAAAATAGGCTCCATTTGCTCCAATACATCTATGCGAACGGCACTTCCAATTATCGAAACATTTTTTATAGGCGCTTTCCGGGATGGACTTTAGCTCTCGCGCCGAATTTTGTTTTATGGCTTCAATCGAGTCAAAATGGGTGCCACGAAGGAGCAATTTTAGTTTTGGGAAGAGGAAAAAGTCGCAGGGAGCCAAATCCGGCGAATACGGTGGTTGCTGAAGCGCGTTTGTTGAGTTTTTGGCGAGAAAGTCAGTCACAATCGTAGCTCGGTGAGAAGGCGCGTTATCGTCATGCAAAATCCATGAGTTGTTCGCCCACAAATTTGGCCGCTTCTAGGTAATACTCCTTGTTTACCGTCTGACCCTCTGGAACGAATTCGTAGTGCACCACGCCACGGATATCGAAGAAAACAATGAGCATCACCTTCATTTTCGAGCGGCTTTGGCGTGGTTTTTTCGGTTTCGGCTCATTTTTTGCCACCCATTCCGATGATTGCTGGCTTGTTTGCATATCGTACTCGTAGACCCAGGTCTCATCACCAGTTATAATGCGTTCCATGAATGTAGAATCGGAATTACAGCGATCCAGCATGTCTGAAGCAACCTGTTCGCGATGACGTTTTTGAAGAAAATTCAGGTCTTTCGGTACGAGTCGTGCGGCCACCTTTCTCATGCCCAAAATATCAATCAAAATCGTACGTGCGGACTCGTGGGATATCTTAAGATCATGTGCTATCTCTCTCAAGCTGGTACGACGGTTTTCCAGCACCCTTTCCTTAATTTTATCGACGTTATCTTCGATCGAAGCCGTCGATGGGCGACCACTTCACGACCGTCCTTGAAGGCTCTGTACCACTGATATGCACGAGTTTTCGATAGAGCATTATCACCAAAGGCCTTTTGCAACATTTTCAATGCATCGGCACACGAAAATTCATTTGCAACACAAAACTTTAAACAAATTCTTTGCTCAACGTAATGACCCATAGTAAAAATCGGCACGCACTCTGACATCGACTGACTTAATCAGCTGTTGCAAACACAGTAGTTGACAGATCCCGCTCAAGCTTGGCATAGTAATTAAGGACAGTGGTACCAACCTAGGAAAAAAATTTTTACCTGCCTCATTGCCCCGCCAGATTTAAATCGATAATTCTTGGTACTTTCTTGACAGAATGTACATTAAGAGAGTATTCAACAAATGGTTCTTTACTTGAACTTTACTCTGAAATTAAAGACCATAATAAAGCTTAATTCAATAGTTTTGATCTATTTCCCTCAACACTAAAATTACAGATCAATTGATGATAAATCATTTGAAAAATAGTAGGTATTCAATACCAGTAAAATTGTAACATACCTCTATAATTCTGATGACTTCCATGTAGAAGTTGGAGCATGATACTTTGAACTGCTGGTGCAATTATTATGGTTCCATCCTCCCTTCCAACTACCAGTCTACACTGTGATGGTAGGTATATACTTGCAGTAAGTTTAACTCCTTAAATCAATAAATATAGTGAGATTATATATTTTATTTAATTATTCTTCTACTTACTTTGACCTTCATGTTTCTCTAATTGGTCTAAAATCCCAACAGGTCTTGGACGTACATTTTCCCATGCCTCTGAGAGACTTGTCATCAGAGAAGCATTCATCTTGACAGGTTGCGGGGGTTTGTGATTTCTTATCTCGGCCAGTTGGGCCTCTGAGATATCTGGAATGTTCCAAGCCAAGATATAGCCCTCTGAATCTCCTCGGAGAAGATATCGACTGAGTTTGTTTTGTTTTTGTGTCATGACAAAACTCATCGCAGGTGGACATGACAAAGTCTGAAAATTAACTTTATGAAACAAAATTCGAAAAAAATTCCAAGAGTTATCACCTTATTGTCAGGTTGACTGAGCAAACAGTAGAGGAATGGGCTGTCACTTTCTGTGCTTGGTTTGTGGAAGTTTGCATTATCAGGAACACTACTGCAAATTTAAAAATTGGGTTAAATAACGTTTTTTCATGGTAATAATATAAGATGGAAGTCAAGCCATTATCATACAATGCTTTGAAGAAAAATAAATCTTTTAAAAAGAAAGAAATAATCAATTGACAAGCAAACAGAAAAAGTCCAGTTCTATATTTCAAGAACATAAGAGATATATTGAAAACAGTTTTATAGTGTTGTGAGTGTTTACCTCAGATTTTTCATCCTGAGATTTCTAGAAAATAAGATTTTTGTGGAATCAGAGACAGATTAAGAAAAAATTTTAAAAATGGAAAGTATCACACTTCAGTTTCAATTTCGATTTTTGTAATTGGTAAGTAAATAAAATATAATGGGGGTATGTTCAAATATAACATCTTGAATAACTTAACAAATAACTTGACCCTGTTTTCTAAAAATAGCATTGTCTAATTGTTGTAACTTTTTTTATGATTTTGCCTATTATATCTATTAGTATAGAATAAGCATTTTGTTTTTTTTAATTTGATGTTCGAATTCTACATATTTAATAACATTCATGATATCATGACACGTCATTGTCTGGAACACCTCTGTTTGCATGTGATGAATCTCAAATGATCCAATACTGCGAACTAATATGGAGTTCCCCAATAAGCCAGTTGATACCTTTAACTTAGATGCGTTAGAGTGTTTCATCCATTGTCACATGCTGATACAAGAAATCCTTTTTATCTTTCATGATGTTGTTTTGAGTACAGTGTGAGAAAACATAGCATTTACATGGAAAGAAACTCACATGCTCATTTTGCTTTTGATGCCTTTAAGGTATCAGCTATCATATCCCACTTCACTTTACCATGTTCCAAAATTTGTATGACCATGTTTAAATTCAGCGATAACACAAAAAAATCCGCATTGAAATAAAATAGTCAAAAAGGCAAATGAGAATAATAACTTAGAAGTGGAAGTGCCAGACATGACAGAGGAAGATTCAGGTACTTCTATTCAAATAAAAAAGGAAATGCTTCGATTGAATACAAGGATTGCTAGTTAGGTTTTGAGGTACATCTTGGCTTTGATGTTTTTGAGGTTCAAATTAGGACAAAAGAAAAAATAATAAAGCCTAACCAGTACAACAGTTGATGTTACTTGTACAATATTTTGAAAGTTCTTCAGAAACAATGTAGAAGTATAAGAATAATATTAAAATGGTATAATAAACATAAATGAGAAGGCATTATATTTCAAAAGCTAAAAATATATGATTTAATAAAAATTACAAGAATATTAAGTCTTATTTTTGAACAGATCTTATGCAAAATGAATATCCTCAACTAAAATCTATCTTGCCTTTGCAAATAAAATTGATCAGTCAAAATAGAATCAACATTGATTATTTTGAGATATGTTGAAATTGTTTGTTTGCATATTTGTAAATATATTTTATTGATTTTTTCAGAAAAATTTGAAAAAAAAGGGAGTTGTTATAAAGCGGAAATTCATTCAATTCAATTACTATTTCGTTCGCCGCTATTTCTTGATGTTAGGTCAAGGTTACTACAATACACATTTCTTATGTTTACATTATGAACTAATTGATTCATGATAATAAATCTACATGAAAATTAACTCAAAGTGATATTTGCACACTGATATGAAAATTACCAACTTCATGTGACCACATTTGTTTTGTTATGTAATCCTCATATAAAAAGGACTGATAATTTTCAAGTTTATCAAAAGATAGAAAAGATTTTCCTGAGATAAATATACTTTATCTGTCTTCCTTGTACTTACTTTGCTGGCAACTTGTATAAGTAACCTTTGCCAGCATCTGATAGCATTATTATTCGATCGATAGCTATGAAATCCCCCGACATCCACCTCTCTCCTCTGGGGGCTAAATAGGAGCACAACACACTAAAGTCTCCTATAACAAAAATACATATTTGACACTACATTTCTGGTAGACAACAGAATTTTAATTGAATGATTGCTTCAATAATAAGTATATTATACCTCATTCAATACTTTTAATGTAAATTTAAAAGTATTATCCATAGGATGCAAAACAGAAAAAGAATTACCTGCATCATAAATTTGCCAATACTTTGTACAGACGACTAAAACAGTTCTTTGGTTATATGCACAACAAACTATACAAACAGCGTTCAAAGGTTTGATTTGTTTACTCTCATTTTCGTAAATAGGATCTGAATATTTGTTCTCTCCTCCAAGTAAAGTCCAAACTTTAACCATGCCAGTGGTAGTTATTGCAAGCACAACATCATCTTTTCTTTTCACTGGACGTAATACCTATAAATATGTTACTTTCAAATTATTTATAAGGGAAACTTTCTGGTGTATTACTCACATGTAGTGCACTTATCCAGTCTGGGTTCTGTCTAGATGATAACATAAATAGTACCTCTAAATTATAGGGATCCATAACCATAATTTCAGGGTAGTATCCGTTGCAAAATAATCTTACATCTGGGCAGTTGTTCATATGATAGGCCTTAAAAATTGTTATCGTAAGAAAATTATTTTATCATATTATAGAAAACACTCAACCTGCATATTTGTATGTACTTGCGTTAACTTCTTAACTTCTCGACATTTTCCATCAACCAAATCCCAAGAACACATTTCTCCTGCTTCTGAACTTGACACAATATAATTATTATCCGGAACAATAGATGCCTTTGAAATACAAAGTATAGGAGCTGTGTGCCCAACCAGTAAACATCTTGGTGTCATTTGTAATGTATCCGGATCGACTTGCCTTAAATACACAAAAATAAATACAAAAAACCTAATTAGGTCAAGAAACTCACCATAAACATATTTGACCATCATAGCACCCAGTTGCCAAGGTCTTTTGATCATTTGAAAGAAATATACACGATATGCAGTGTGTTGGAGGGTGTTTACCCCACAAAACCACAGGTACAACAAGGCTGGTACCAGGCATTTTATTATTCAAAGTTAATCTTCTAAAAATACACTAAAGTTCCAAGTTTACTGATTTCATTTTCAAGCTTATTAGATGAAACCTCAACAAATTAGAGAGAATACATAAGTCACATGCTTCAAATTTCCATTAAATTAATAAGTCATTGAATATTTTTATTGTGAACTGTGGATCAGCAATACTCAGCGTGTTTTTGGGTTGCGATTAAGGCCGATCAGTATCAGAATCCAAAGATTACTAATGGAGGATTGTATGGGTTTCAGATCTGCCTACCAAAGAAAAGGACGGATGCGATTCAATTTACGATAATGAAATTAAATTGCTCATTACTGAACATTTAGGACACGCCATACTAATCAACTGATCAGCTGTTAAACTTCAAACCTGACGTTTCATGTGACATTTGATTAATGTCATTGTTGTCAACATCCACAAAGAAGTTGATTACAAATAATATGAAGAAATTTTCATCTCGTGAAATGGTTCCTACAATAGGACTCGTAGGATTTTATTTATTTGTAGAAGAAATAACGGCCTGTATTTTGTATTTCAGTCTATTTAATAAATTATCAGTGCAGAAATCACAAATCATCTAAATATTTTATCGTACTTTTTATTTTAAAATTTCTTCGTATTGTAATCGATAAATCTCTCTGAGATAAAAGTTACAGCAGATAGCAAATATCCCATAAAAAGCAAAGCAAAGGATCCTTTAATATGGGAAAATCGTAATTTGACTAATCCTTGCTTCATTTTGCTATTGTCCATCATTGTTATTATTCGTTGTACACTGGAATCCATAAATTGATAAACAGCCTGAAATTAATTACTTAGGTAGTGGCGTAGTTTAATTATATATTATGATTATAGTAAACGATTTAGTTTTACCTATCTTCATGAATTAGGTACTTATAAATTTGTTTTAAATATAATATATTCCAATATATAGGGTGTTTTTTTAGAGTGATAGAACTTTCGATAGGGATAACTGTGATTTTACAGAAGGTAGAAGCCATGTTGTTTTGACATTTCTGTTCAGTAAGCATTGACAAATTATCATGAAAAGACTCACGCCGTAACATCGTTTATAAAATTTTGAAATTCATTTTCAAAATCAGTGTTCTATTCGCCTAACTTATAGAGCACTTCGTGAAATTTATGGTTTGCATAATCTTCCATCAGATCAGCTTATTCGTTGAAATATCGATAGATTTCGGACAATATTTTCTCTACTCGATGCAACAACAAGACAGAACTGTACGTACAGTAGAAAATGTCGCTGCTGTAAGTCATAGTTTTAATGATGATCCAGATTTGTATATTCGTCGACGTTCACAACAATTTGCTGTGCATCCACCACATGAAAAATTTTGTGTAAAGATCTTTGTCTACACCCATACAATATCCAGCTAAAGGATGACCATAAATAAGCTTCGTTTGTTTGCTGACTGGGCCCTAGAACAGCTTGAAGTTGATCCACTTTTTTATCGTAAAATTGTGTTTAGTGATGAAGCTCATTTCTGGTTGAACGGCTATGTAAACAAGCAAAATTGCCGTATATGGAGTGAAAACAATTCTCAAGAAGTTCTGCAGGATCCATTGCATCCTGAAAAATGCACTGTATGGTGTGCTTCACACGCTGGAGGCATCATCGGTCCATATTTCTTTAAAAACGATGCTTGAGCTAATGTTACAGTGAATGGTGCTCGTTACAGATCGATGATCAATGATTATTTGTTTCAAAATTTGAATGGTATCGAGCCAGAAGTGTTTTGGTTCCAACAAGATGGTGCTACACCTCATGCTGCTACCGTAACAATTGATTTATTGAAAGAAAGATTTGGCGATAACATTATTTCGAGAAATCCAATTAATTGGCCTCCAAGATCATGCGACATAACTCCACTGGATTATTTTCTTTGGGGTTATGTCAAGTCATTGGTTTATGCTGATAATCCAGAAACAATAGACGCTTTGGAAGCCAACATAACTCGTGTTATTGATGAAATAAGGCCTGAATTAGTCGAAAAGTGGTCCAAAATTGGTCTGGTCGAATGTGGTTCCTCAGAGCTAGTCGTGGTGGACATATGCCGGAAATTATTTAAAAAAAATATATATGTTATAAAATTATCTTTCAAATAAAAAAAAAATTGGCTTCAATCTTAATTTATATGTGTTTTACTTCAATTTGAAGTTCTATCACTCTAAAAATAACACCCGATACAAAGCGAAGTAGAGATTATCAAAATGAATAAATAAAAATAACAATGTTTCACAACACAAAAATTTACACATTTTTGCATCTGCAGTTTCGAAGTATTACTCCATCTTACAACTAGTGCTCTAATCTGTCACCCAATAACTGATCCTAACATGATGTGTTGGATGATTCAGTCGAAAGTTTGAGTGATGTATTAATTTTGGAATGCAAATTTTCCATTAATACTATTCAATCGTTTCAATATTGGAATGTTGATAGGACAGAAAGTTTTCTACTAAAGGTATTATTGAGAAAATTGTTATATAAGTACCTCAAAAATAATTATTTAAGAACTTCATGTAAAACGTATTGAAACCTCGGTAAATTTATTTGGTTATTCGGAACAAAATATCGTTTTTTTTTTGGGAAAATGAAATACAATTTCTGTATAATGAATAAATATTTTATTGAATTATACACTGGCGAACAGAAAAAACGGGACACTTGATCATTACCGTTCAAATACCTTTCTTAGTTAAAATTTTTACGAGAATCATGAAATTTCTGAAATATTAGGGAAAAGAGAATGACCCGAAGAAAAATGAAACTTCTTATTCGATTTGTATAAAAATAATAAGCTTTTTTTGAAAAAATTAAAATCTTCAAAATTGAAAAAAGTCTGAAGAACGATGAATTCATTGTAAAAGATTATTCGAAGATGGTTTCTTTCATCAAGTTTTTCAGCCCATTGGTCTAAATTTTGCGCATATTTAATTTATTTTCTAATGAAAAATAGATGATGAATAAAATATTATTGAATCAATTTGAGCACGAGAGTCTATTGAAAAAACAGTGTAATATCTAAGTGACCCATTTTTTTTTGCTCGCAAGTGTATATTGGCCATTCTGGTCCAACACCTTTTGCCATCTTTCTGGTAGTAGTATGATTCCACGCTCATAAAATTTTTGATCTTTGTTGGCAAAAAACTGATCCACATGATTTTTGACCTCTTCATTTGAACTAAAGGTTTAACCGTCCAAAAAATTTGGCGATAACCAAAGCAAATAATAATCCGAAGGCGTCAGATCTGAAGAATGTGGTGGGTGTAGCAGTGTATCCCATTCAAGTTGTAAAAGCTTTTGTCGAGTGAATAAACTTGTATGAGGTCTCGCATTATCTTGGTGGAAATCTACATCTTTTCTGTTGATTAATTCTGGTCTTTTTTGTTGAAGTACATCATTCAGTTTGTCAAGCGGATGACAGTAGACTTCTAAATTTATTGTTGTGTTATCCGGTAAGAGCTCAAAAAAAACGACTCCTTTAAAATACCACCAAACAGACAGTATCGCCTTTTTTGATGGATATTGGCTTTCGAAATGATTTGAGCCGGTTCATCCTTTTTCCTCCATGATCTCTTGCCTTTGACTTTGTTATATGCAGCCCATTTTTCGTCCCCAGTAATGATATGCTTCAAAAATGTATCATTTTTGAAGCACGTTTAAAAAGAGAATCACAGAAGTGAACGCCACGATACAAATTTCTCTCCGTGAGAACATGGGGAACCCATATATCGAGCTTCTAGGTTAAACCCAGGCTTTTCAAGTGGTCATAAACATTTCAATTCGATAAATTTATCCTATCGGTCAATTTTTTTCTGGCTTGAACAGCATTCAATGCTTCGAGCAATGCTCTTGCCTCGGCACTACTCGGTTCCATCGACGCATTCCCACCACGTCAATTGAGAGAGAACAGTCGTTTGTTCGTCATCACATCGCGCTGAAGTTTTGATTCTTCCATTGCTCTACTGGACATTCCTGCTTCTAGATTAACATTGAATTTCCTATGTTTCCGACTGTGTTTTCCATACCTGTACATTTAGATGTCTAGGGAAATGTAGGAAATCTCTTGAATCAGATAGAACATTAAAAAATGTGAAACGACGGAGAAAAAATTCGAAAACTGTAAAACAAATGGTTGGTTTTAATGAAAAGTAAAGAATTGAATAATGATAGAGCTAATCGGTGGTGGAAGATCACTAGAGAAATATAATTCAGAAGTGTTTAAAAATCTGTGTGTGGACTCCTAGTGCAACTCATATAGGTCACTAGAACTAGAAGATGTCAAAAAGGTGACAGCTAGAGACTGGATAGCTAGGATAGCTTTTTTTGTAGACTTATTACTGAATATCGCAAAACGCGAGGTTGGGATGGTCACCTATACTGTGTTGAAAATAAGTTTCAATTAAATACGTAAATAATAAGAAATTACAGAGATTTGTCATTATTAGCAGTTTTCACTCTACAAAATAATCTTTAGAGCTTTTTGCCTGAAAAACTTTTGCTTCTAGTCTGACAAATATCCGGAATATTCATTAATATTTTCGTATTTATGCTACAGGAGTAGAAATAAGTTTTTGATAGTAGATGTCGCTACGAGTTTATTATTCCATTGTTTCATTTGAACACACTTTCATTCTGAAGTCATTATTAGACTTTTTTTCAGTATCAATCATTTCACTAAAGTGAAAACAACATAGTTTATGGATGGTGTAAAAATGTCAACTTTCCATCGAATAATGTGTTTTTGAAGAAAGTTTCACTTTATTACTTCAATATGAAGGAAAAGGCTGCCTAAAAGTCATTGTATTTTAGTAGATGTTTATAGATGACAATACTGAAGCTGAACGAACGTGTCAGAAGTGGTTTGTCCGATTTAAAAGTGGCAATTTTGATTTGGAAGTCGTAGAACGACCTGGAGCAATACAAACGTTTAAGGGTGAAGAATTATAGGCAAGATCCATCACAAACGCAGAAGAAACTTGGAAAAATAGTTTAAGTCACTCAACCAGCCTTTTGTCATCGTTTAAAAGCAATGGGAATGATACCAATGGTAGGAAATCGGGTGCGTATGAACTGCAACCAAAAGACGTCGAACACCGTTTTTTCACGTGTGAACAACTGCTTCAACGGCAAAAAATGAAGGGGTTTTTGCATCGAATTGTGACTGGCGATGAAAAGTGGGTCCTTTAGTTGAATGAAATACTTATATATGTAGATTTCTATTTATTATCTTGGGTTATTTACATGATGCGTTTCGTTAACAATGGTTAAATTCTTCCTCTCGCATCGCGCTGAGGTTTTGATTCTTCCCCTGCTTCACTGGACCGACGTTGTTTATAGATTAACATTCCTATTATTACTTATTTTCTATGTTTCCGACTGTCTTTTCCATATCTGTATGTGTTCCAAGTAAAGACCAGCACGATACAAAGTTTAAAAGTAGGGCCATAACGATAAGAGTCATGCTGTGTATTTGGTGATACCAGCTGGTTGTGGTGTATTATGAGCTGCTATCATTGAACGAAATTATCACAGAGGAGGTCTACCAACGACAATTGATGCGTTTGGGCCGAGCATTGCAAAATGTACTAT
Source organism: Megalocaria dilatata (assembly GCA_034642435.1). Lineage (NCBI taxonomy): Eukaryota > Metazoa > Arthropoda > Insecta > Coleoptera > Coccinellidae > Megalocaria > Megalocaria dilatata. The sequence continues at coordinate 39,131,024 of CM067856.1, read as the reverse complement.
CACATGTTTCGTCGCCCGTTTAAACGTATTTAGAAACGCTCAAATGGGAAGTCCTACCCCATCCATCGTATAGCCAAGGCATTGCTCCTACCGATTACTATCTCATCCGATCGATGCAACATGGCCTGGCTGACCAGCACTTCTCCAATTACGATGAAGCAAAAAATGGATGGATTAATGGATAGCGGCCAAAGACCCGGCGGCCAAAGACCAGGCGGCCAAAGACCAGGCGGCCAAAGACCAGGTGGCCAAAGACCCGACAGCCAAAGACCAGGGTTTTTTCCGCGATGGGATCCGTCAATTGACAGAAAGATGGAAAAAATAGTGGCTAGCGACGGATAATACTTTAAACTTTGAACGTATAACCAATTTTTCACAATAATTCTTCAATTTTCGACCTAACTTATTTATACTCCTAATAGTCAGTATATTTTTCAGTAGAGTTACCTTTGTTTGCCAATATGATGACAGTCCAGATTCCAGCACTCTCAGAATGAATATATCGAGGCTTGGGGTAAGCACAGAGCTTTTTCGTAGTAAAAATGAAGTAAAGTCCCAATAGACCTCTTCTTTCATGAGATGGTAATTTTCAATCACATCATCCTTGATGAAGTCATTTATACCATAAACATCTATGAATTATAATTATTGAAATACCCACTCCGCTTTATCATTTCGAGTTTTGCATTGCGAAAAAATAAGAATACTTTAAAGAGAAACTTCTATGTTACGGTTTATTCGTGGATACCAATAATATTTTGATTTCAATAATCAAATATCTAGCCATATTTTTAGGAAAATGTTAAAAGAAATAAATGAAAAAATATTTATAATGATTTTTTGAATTACCTGTGTTTTTTTCAGAAAATGAGATAATTTTAAACAAAACTACTAAAAAGTTAATAATCAAATAATACATTTATAAGAACTTGAATGTATCCACATATGGAACTGGAATTTATATAATTCTGAATTGATTATATTATATCTTGCATTTATTTCTATTACCTGGCTACTTCTTTATTTTCCTCATGAATATTTTTCAATATTATATATTTTTTTCGTTTGTCCATTTTTGTATGGTCAGTAAATTTTGAATAAAAATATTTAAAAAGCAAATTAATTATTGATGAATATATTTTTCCAATATCATTCAATTTTCTCTTTTGAAGAGTTCAAATTGAGCTGCAGAAAACACCATGGTGTTATACAGATAATCTCTTAAACGAGCAATCTGTTTACATCAAATTTACAGAAACTTACAGATGTCTCTTTCTTGTAATAACCTTTCACAAATGAATGTGTGACAATTTATAGAAAGAATAAATAATCAGTCGTATAGCATCGTAGTGCACTTTATATTTCAGAAGCACCAACGTATACAGGTGTGGAAAAGACTTGGAGGACGACCAGGGTCCAGTGAAAGAATCAAAACCTCAGCGCGATGTGATGACGAATAAACTACTGTTCTTTCTCAATGAGTGGTGAGTGGGGCCATGCTTCAATTGAAACGAAGCTCTGCACTCTGCTTTTACAATCAGAATCATTCGCACTTCAAACGGGGGATGTGTTAGATCATATTAGTTGAAAATACAATCTTATTCCATTGAATGCCAGGAATTTATTTGCCATGATTAATGACACAAATAATTTCCTCTGTGAAAATGAGTATTTAGATTCTTTTTCGCTATAACTGGCTGGAAAATAAAATAAATTCTACGAAAATAAGAAATTCGAAAACAAAACCAAATTCTAAAAAATACTAAATCGAAAGTCGACAAATTCAAATTAAATGTTCAGATAATCCATCTTGTTGAGCCAAATGGGAGCCAAATTTATTATAAAGAGATAATTTCATAACTCTGAGCAGATTCGGCAGGCTGCTATTTTGGCACAAAGTTGGGTTATTTTGAACCTTAATTTATTAATATTCGTCGCTCTATCAATTTCATGCCCATAAATAAAATTTTTCAGACATCCAAAGAAAAAAATCATTGGGAGATAAATCTGGTGATCTGGGGGACCATTTGTAGAAATGACACGGTCCGGAAAATTCATCCTGAGATATTGTGTGAGTGAGTACTCTTGCGCTGTGACTTGTCCAAGCCAGTTTGAAAAAACCAAACATCATCGAAATTAATTGGTAGCTGTTGAACTGTCGGAATAATTTGATTCTCTTGAAGCTCGATATAATTGGTAGCGTTTAAGTTACCATCGATAAAAAATTGCCTTATGATGTGATTCCCCAGTATTCCTGTCTAAACATTAAGTTCTTGGGGATACTGGGTACGCACATGAATACTCTCTGCTTATTCTTCTTAGACCAATATCTTACTACTGATGGGTTATATTTTTTATTCAAGAAAACTATGACTCTTTAGTGAATAAAATATTGTTAAGGAATGAACTATTTTCATTTACTCTTTTCATCGTAGTTTCACAAAGTTTCCTTCGTTTGATATGATCTTCTGGAAAAATTTCTTGGTTTGTTTCAACCTTATAACATCGTTAACCAATCCTTTTCAAAATATTCAGAACACTTCTATCACTCATATCGACTTGTTCAGAAATTTGTTAACTCGAACAATGTGCACTGCTTTTAACAGCAACACACACATCTACTTCTTTTATCAGAGGATTTTCACTAATGGTTTTTGGTGGTTTATCAATCTTACAATGCATGCATGTTCGTAAACACCCACAATTCTCGAATTTTTTTATTATTTTAGAAATAGCCGAAATTGAAGGAATCCGCCTATCTTGAAAGGCAACAATAAATGAATTTATTGTCTCTTGAATTGATTGACCACCAAAGTACTATTTTATGATCTGAATTTTTTCTTTTACACATTTCGATTTACTTTATTTTCAACCGATATGGACCTACGCATCTCACGTTTGAAGTGCGAATGATTCTAATTGCTGAAAACAGAGTGCAGAGCCTCGTTTCGATCGAAGCATCCCCCCATTCACCACTGCCATTGAGAGAGAACAGTCGTTTATTCGTCATCGCTGAGGTTTTGATTCTTCCACTGCTTCACTGGACCCTGGTCGTCCTCTTGATTAACATTGAATTTCCTATGTTTCCGACTGTTTTTTCTATACCTGTATTTTCTATGTCATTTATAAAAACTTCTGTGAAGTACTTCTGTGTTGATATTTTCAATATTCTAATTTGACGTCATAACTGTGACGTCATGGGAAAATTAATGAATTTCAGACAGTTTGAAAAAATAGGATTGTGAAAACGTTCAAAAATGAACTCTTTTTGAAATTCAATTCAAAATGATTAATTTATTCTTTTTGTTTCACTCTAGATAAATTTGCGGAGGTGAGGTTCGGTTAGTGACAGGACAGTACCATCAAACTCCGTCTTCAAATTTATATTCGGGATTTGCTTACCTAATCGTATTTTCCTGTCATCCGGAATGGAGCGATTGTTATTCTTCCAGTAGTAAAAGATTGTAATTATTAAGTATTGAAGCAATTCTAAATGAGGACTTCACTGTTTCAAGGATTGAGAAAAATGGAAATAAAATTGATCTGTAGGAATAAACAAGGATGATTCATGATATAAAATAATTAATCGTTTTTTGGATTACAGTTGAATACTAGGCCAATTCCCGTAGAAAACGAAATATGACAGAATGACTCTTTGATTCCATTACTTCTTAACGTAGTCATAGATCAGATCATAAGTTCGCTGCGTCAAAGGATAGAAAATGAGCAATCAAAATATTGCAATTATTTGTTACGCTGATGATGCTATATTGGATGCAGAGAAGGAAGACGGTCTGCAGAGGCTCTTATATTGCTTATATCTAAGGTGAAATACTTGAATATATCTTCTGCCCCTTAGACAAAAATCTTGATAACGCCTAAGACACTTCTTAGATGCAAACTTTTGCTTGATGACGAAATTATATAGCACGATATGAAAATGAAATACCTCGACATAGTGATATGGTATAAGAAGTAAAATAACAAACTAATAGAGCAATCAGGGCTGCTGAATGCTTGAGCGATACTTTATGAAACAACAAATACTTGTGGGCTGAGACTAAACCAAGGATTGACAAAGATATCATAAAACCAAGTGACCTACATAGCCACACCTACCAAAAACCAAAAGTATATAGAAACAGACGAAGTGAAAATCCTGCAAAAAATAGCTGGAAAAACACTATTAGACTAAAAGTAGAGTCACAGCATAAGACGAATGTATAAGGTGGAAATCAGTCTTGGATCAATAGAATGCACATAAAGGACATATGAATCAAGAAAGAGTAGTCACAATTGCACGCGATAAATTACTATAGAGAAATAGAAGAATAGGGAAATCAAGAAAAGGTAAGGCGATATAACATTACTGCTACTTAAAATTAGGCATGTTAGAAAGAAGAAGCAGGTAATCATCCCTATACTCAAGAAAGACGAAGAAGAAGTTGTATACCACAATTACGGTCGTTTTAATGATGTATCAAGTGTTTTTTTTAGAGTGATAGAACTTAAAATTGAAATAAAACACATTTAAATTAAGATTGAAGTTAAATTCTTTTTTATTTGAAAGATAATTTTATAACATTTATGTTTTAAAAATAATTTCCGGCATATATCCACCACGACTAGCTCTAAAGAACCGCATTCGACCGGAATAATTTTGGACCACTTTTGCGAGTAATTCAGGCCTATTTTATCAATAACACGAGTTACGTTGGCTTCCAGAGCGTCTGTTTCTGGTTAGTTATGACGCATGATCTTAGAGTCCAATTAATTGGACCATTTCTCGGATTAATGTTGTCGCCAAATCTTTCTTTCAATAAATCAATTGTTAAGGTAGCCGCATGAGGTGTATTACCATCTTGTTGGAACCAAAACACTTCTGCGTCGATACCATTCAAATTTTAAAACAAATAATCGTTGATCTTAGACCTGTAACGAGCACCATTCACTGTAACATTAGCTCCAGCATCGTTTTTTAAGAAATATGGATCGATGATGCCTCCAGCGTGTAAAGCACACCATACAGTTCATTTTTCAGGATGCAATGGATCCGGCAGAACTTCTTGAGGATTGTTTTCACTCTATATACGGCAATTTTGCTTGTTTACATAGCCGTTCTACCAGAGATAAGCTTTATCACTAAACACAATTTTACGATAAAAAAGTAGATCAACTTCAAGCTGTTCTAGGGTCCAATCAGCAAACAAGCGACGCTTATTATGGTCAAGTGGCTTCAGTTCTTGAACCAGTTGGATTTTGTATGGGTGTAGACCAGGATCTTCACGCAAAATTTTCTATGTGGTGGATGCAGAGTCCAACTTTTTGTTGACGTCGACGAATAGACAAATGTGGATCATCATTAACACTATGACTTACAGCAGCGATATTTTACATAGCCGTTCAACCAGAAATGAGCTTCACCACTAAACACAATTTTACGATAAAAAAGTGGATCAACTTCAAGCTGTTCTAGGGCCCAATCATCAGACACTGACGCTTATGATGGTCAAGTAGCTTTAGTTCTTGAACCAGTTGGATCTTGTATGGGTGTAGACTAAGATCTTCACGCAAATTTTTTCATGTGGTGGATACACAGAGTCCAACTTGTTGTGAACGTCGACGAATAGACAAATGTGGATCATCATTAACACTATGACTTACAGCAGCGATATTTTCTTCTGTACGTACAGTTCTTTCTTTGTCTTGTTGTTGTTGCATCGACTAAAGAAAATGTTGTCCGAAACCTATCGATAGTTCGACGAATAAGCTGCTCTGATGGACGATTATATAAACCATAAATTTCACGAAGTTTGGCGAATAGAACATTAATTTTGCAAATAAATTTCAACAATTTTTAAACGATGTTGCGGCGTGAGTCTTTCCATGATAATTTGTCAATGCTTACGAACAGAAAATCAAAACAACATGGCTTCTACTTTCTGTCAAATCACAGTTATTCCTATCGAAAGTTCTATCACTCTAAAAAAAACACCCGATATATTGTTTCCAGTTTCTCAGAATTCTGCTTGAAACTTTTGATTAAGTAGAAATTATGCGCAACAAATGGGTAAAAAAATGCAACTGGAGATGAAGTTTATGTTTTTTGGTTTGCAATATGTATAACCTTAAAGACTCATATTTTGATTTTTTTTCAATTGTCAATGGCTTTGAATTTCAAAATATCCCAAATCAAAATTTGAGATGGTTTGATTATTTCCTGAATATTCATCCAAGTACAAGCCCAAATCAAATGGGAAGAATTCCTCATATTGTGCAAAAATTAATTTCGTGCCCTCTTAATCACCAACTACTATCGTGCCTTTTCAAGATTCTATTATCTATGTACTAGTAAACTCACTATATTGAAGGCGCTCCAAAAAAAATGCATTGTTATCTTTTCTGGAAAGCTTCTTCAGCTCATCTTCTGAAGCAGCTCTGTAGTGTTTAACAATTTTTCTATAGTTTTCCTACAAAATATTCCGATCAAATATATCGTCATTAAATATTGGAGAAAATTATTTGATAATCACATCACTTATATTTTTTATCGACAAGACCCAATCTTCGTATCTTCCCAAAATTTCAACATTTGAATTGCCCAAACTTGAAAGAGTATCTATAGGACTTTCATATCTGAAAAAAACAAGTTAAATATTGCAATGTTCCTAATCGTTCGTAATCATTGAGAACTCACCTAGGTATCGTCATTATACTTGCCAAACCACTAAAATAAGTGGAATTTAATATCAAATAAGCTAAAAATAATATCCCGAGTATAATTCTCTGGATTATAATGAAATATGATCTTTTGATTTGGATGGATTGACCCAAACTAATCTTCATGATGATCCAAAATGAATCTAAGATAAGACCTCGTGTACTTTTTGTAGGATCTGAATTGCTGAAAGAATAAAATTGTTCAGAAAAAGCTTTGATACATTCATTAGCTTACGAGTAATAAGCATGATGAATTTCTGTTATAATTTATCAATAAATTTTTTTTGAGATATTGATCAATTGCAGTTTTTTCGACTGTCTCTTCCATACCTGTATATTTATTTTATTCTGAGAGAGATTCATTACAGATTTCAGTTGACAAAATTGAATTTATCCTGTATTCCAGATTGAATATACTCGTAAAAAACTTACATTTTGATTTTTTTCTGCAGAGATTGTAATAACAGAAGTAATAAGATTGCATTGAATATGAAATTTCCTATAACGGCAATCCACAACGTAAATTGGAAGGACAAAAGTGGGGTGAGCCATCCATCTAGAATCCTTAAAGAATATCATTTCACAAAATTATTCAGCAACAAAAAATAGCATTACATTACTTTGGTTTCGGCACTAAACATGTTACTCCAGTTCTCAGATAAGGTGTAGATAGATCCAAATAATGGGTTACAAATTCCCATAGGAAACATGCAGCTGCGATTAAATAAGTAATTAATGCAAGAGGTCCAATGTGGGCAGACCTCTTCTTTAAACATATTATAGTAATGTTAATAGCTGAATACGTTGAAAAGATATATCAAACACTGACGTTCTGGTAAACATGGGTGACAATTAGGAGGTGTGTTTAAGTTACATTGTAGCAGAGGTATCGGGTGTCTTTTTTTTAGAGTGATAGAACTTTAAATTGAAATAAAGCACATTTAAATTAAGATTGAAGCCAATTTTTTTTTAGAAAGATAATTTTATGACATTTATGTTCTAAAAATAATTTCCGGTATATGTCCACCACAACTAGCTCTGAGGAACCGCATTCGACCAGATTAATTTTGGACCACTTTTTCGAGTAATTCAGGCCTTATTTCATCAATAACACGTCTATTGTTTTTGGTTTATCAGTATAAACCAATGGCTTGACATGAACCCAAAGAAAATATTCATATTCCAGTGGAGTTATGTTGCATGATCTTGGAGTCCAATTAATTGGACCATTTCTCGAAGTAATGTTATCGCCAAATCTTTCTTTCAATGAATCAATTGTTACGGTAGCAATGAATCAATTGTTACGGTAAAGCACACCATACAGTACATTTTCCACGATGCAATGGAATCTGCAGAACTTCTTGAGAATTGTTTTCACTCCATATACGGCAATTTTGCTTGTTTACATAGCCGTTCAACCAGAAATGAGCTTCACCACTAAACGCAAATTTACGATAAAAAAGTGGATCAACTTCAAGCTATTCTAGGGCCCAATCATCAGACAAACGACGCTTATTACGGTCAAGTAGCTTTAGTTCTTGAACCAGTTGGATCTTGTATGGGTGTAGACCAAGATCTTTACGCAAATTTTTTCATGTGGTGGATACACAGAGTCCAACTTGTTGTGAACGTCGACGAATAGACAAATGTGGATCATCATTAACACTATGACTTACAGCAGCGATATTTTCTTCTGTACGTACAGTTCTTTGTCTTGTTGTTGTTGCATCGACTAGAGAAAATGTTGTCCGAAACCTATCGATAGTTCGACGAATAAGCTGCTCTGATGGACGATTATGCAAACCATAAATTTCACGAAGTGCTCTATAAGTTTGGCGAATAGAACACTGATTTTGAAAATAAATTTCAACAATTTGTTAACGTTGTTGTGAAGTGAGTCTTTCCATGATAATTTGTCAATGCTTACTGAACAGAAATGTCAAAACAACATGGCTTCTACTTTCTGTCAAATCACAGTTATCCATATCGAAAGTGCTATCACTCTGAAAAAAACACCCGATACAACCTGTGATCGGTATTAAATTAATTTATGGTGCCTTTAATATATTCGAGGAACGTATCGTAGAACCTGTCAGATAGGAGTATCCAAAACGAATTTGACTAAACCAAAATCGAGAGAATGTGAATTTATTTTTCATTCAAAGATAATAATGAATACAGTACGTTCCACGTAGCCAGAAGGTTAATATCGAATTCATTTTTGTGTGGCGTAAAGAAGTAATTTCTTGCATGATAATAAGCTATCTCATTGATCAACACCCGTGGTTGAGATTTTTGCATTTTAATTTTCAACCAGTCACTATATTCAACTGATTTAGTATTGTGTCTTTTCTACTTCTTCGGAAAATTGCTTTTGTCGATGAAAGGAAAGTGTTTATGTGGAATCCGTCTAAAAGACAGGTACAGATATATCGTTTAAACAAGAGAGGAATTCTTCCTATATCGAGTCCTTTAATTCTGCGATTGTCAGTTTTATTCTGAAGGCATCTATCAATCTCATTTTTTTGTCTGCATGACTAGCAGAGTTAAATGCCATTGATGGCGTAGGAATAGCGAACAGAGATCGAGTAATAAATAAGCATTTCAAGTTTATGCAACTTGTCTCTTCTTCAGTTCTAGGCCACTAAAGTGTAAAATTAATAATGATAGCTCGGACTACTGTTGTACTGTTTATGACCAGCAGACTGCTCTTGGATAACTAGATATCTAAATCACTTCTGTAGACTGATATATCCAAAACACTCCTGTAGACTTGTTGATAACCTCACCTCACTCCTTTGTGAGTTTCAAGTCATATCTTACCCAGAATGACTCCTAGATACAGGATGTTACAATAGTTTCGACAGGTGTTGAATGTGAATAGAGCTTAAAGGTTGTTTGGACACCTCCAATCGTTTAGAAGATCAATCATGAATATGGTGAGCATTGAACAACGTGTGAGAATAATAATTGAATTATGTTAATAAATTTCAGAGAACCGAGTCAACAGCAGATGAAGACATGCGGGAGAACAGGACCAAGAATCCAAACACATCTATTGGAGTAGACTGCCATTGTCCACGGCCACATTAATAATAATAATTCATTTATTCATTCCGAATAAAGTATATATATAACAGAATATGAATAAATTTTTAACCCATCAAAAATTTCATGGGGAGTCAGGTACAATTTTGTCTGAAAAGAAACCTAAGTATATATAAATGAAAAATGTATAAAACAAAACATTAGTCAAACAAACAAAAATAAATAAATTTGACCAGACAACGTATTTCATAAAAATATATATGATATTTTTTAAAAGTATCATTCTGGTATCCATGTATTGCTTTATTCATTAGGAGATATTTTAGTTCATTCTTAAGCTTTATTCGATTTAATTCCTTCATTCTGGACGGCAATTTGTTGAAAATTTTTATAGCTAGATGACTTACATTTAACTGTGATACTTTTATAGGATGGTATGGTATAATAATAATAATCTTTATTTACATTCAAAAAATAAATATATATATGGAAAAAAATGCATCATTTCTGAGTTGAATGTAAAAAGGAGCTGAACACAATTTAGAAAAGTTCAGGTTCAACCTCCAGAACTAAAAATTATTGGTAAATTATCACAGAGATGAACATACTCTCTACAAAAAGTTAGGAGCAAACAGAAAAAAGACACAGATTTCCGATTCATCAAAAAAAATTTAGCAATGAACAAACACGTCTTTGCGTAGTCACTTCGCCATCGCAATGCCACCCTAGATGTCAATGAATCTTTCTTCAAACTTTTTTGTTAAAAGAGATAAAGAAACTTGATTCAGTGGATATTCCATTGTATAGCATATAAACGTTATTAGTAAATCCGCGTCGAAAGATAGCTGTCGGCGGTGAAATAAGTCCTCCTTTAAATCTCAAGTTCAAGTTGTGTACATTAGTTCGGTACTCAATTTTATTTGTTAAATATGGTGGCGATCCACTAAGTATAATTTTGTGAAACATCACCAAGGAGTAAAGTTTCCTTCTTTTTCCTATTGACAGCCATTTAGCATACTTTAACTTGTGCGAGATCCGTTCAAACTTCCATATACCGTACACAAATCCTAAGCAAGACTTGACTTCTGAACTCGTTCAATTCTCCTCTTCTCCATGGTATCCAGACATGGTGCATAAACAACTTCACAAAAATTAAAATGGCTTAAAACCAAAGCATAAGTTAATGTCATCCTTAAACTTTGACTGAGAATATGCCGATGTGAGTAGAGCAATTTCAGTGACATGTATGCCTTCTGCAGATATTATCCAACGTGTGTTTTAAAACGCAGATCTGTATCTATGTACATATCCAAATTCTTCGCCACCTGCTCACAAGCCAGAGAGGAATTAACTGACTTCAATGATGAAGTTGTTTTTGTTTCTAGTATCATAGTTGTGATTAAAGTTTTTTTTTCAATAGTATGGATATGGATATGGATATGGATATCATGGATGTACATTACACAGGTAAGTATAAGAATGGACGTCACGGTAAGAATTTGTTCTCTGGGGAATAGCTCTCTACAGCTATATCTACTAATTACGCCACATAGTATTCTCAGTACCTGGTTCTGTTTTATGAATACTTTCAGACAAATCACCCCAGAAAAGAATGCCGAAATCAAGGACACTATGAAAGTAGCTGAAGTAAGTAACCTTTGCTTTATTCTCCTAATTGTATAGATAGCTCTTGACAACTTAGGAATCATTTCATCAATGTGGACTAAAACTTGAGATTTGATTGCAAAAAGACACCAAGTAGCCTCATGTGATTTTCCGAAGACATCTTTGATTTTATTACTGTCCATCATCATTTTGTTTGCGCTGAACCATACCTGGTCTTCCTTTAGTGTCTTCTGGTCTTTCTCTTCCAATTCCTGGTTTTTCATCCCTTTATTCAGAAAAGAAGTGTCATCAGCGAAGAGCACGGTTTGATCTGATTTTACATTAGCTGGCAAGTCATTCATACATATCACAAACATAAGGATACCCAACACATAACTCTGCGGTACACTCTGACTCACTGTCTCCCAAGAAGAAGACCTGCCTCCCAAGCTTGTTTTCTGCATCCTGTTTGTCAGATAACTTTTCATCAGGTTAAGAGCCTGACCCCTGATTTGATAGTATTCAAGCTTGTTTAAAAGCACTTAGTGTGAAATACTATCGAAAGCCTTGGATAAGTCACATACCTGTAAACTAGATTTTTGTCCCCCATCAAAAGCTTCTCCTATATTTTCAAGCACCTCCTTCAGTTTCATCACCACTAATTTGCCCATCAAGAAACCATGCTGTTGTTTGCAGAAATTTTCATGATGTTTGAAGAAACTCAGTAATCTACTTTTTATTATTATCTCAAACAATTTTGAGAACACAGGAAGTATCGATACTGGACGATAGTTTTCTGGTAATTTCATGTCTCCTCTTTTATTGACAGGTACTGTTTTAGCCTTCTTCAACTGAAAGTGTCCCTCTTTTAGACATTTGGTGAGCATGCTACATAGTGGAATCTCAATGCACGGAAAAATCTCCTTCAATATGGTTGATGTCATTTCATAGATATCTCTCGTTTGCTTAGATTTTATCTATCTTAGAGCTTTCCTGAGTTCTGCGGATCTTGATAAGTTTTAGTTCAGAAAAACTTCTTTCCCGCTGGCTACTGAAATTGGGAACGCTAAGGAAATTCGCAACGTTGAAACGTTGGGAACGTGTCCACATAATCTTTGTGGTTACAAAAGATATGGCTTTAGCTTATGTGCCTTATAGAAAGCAGCCTTTGTACAAAAATTTCAGGCTCATCAAAGAGATCATCTATTCCCATTTACATCACAATCTTATATTTCCCTCGAAATAGTTTAAAGATATTAATAGGTTGTTTTCAAATACATCATTCAAAGACTTCATATGGGAATTGGAAACTTACGCCACGATTCTCTGTTAGCTAAATCTATACTTCAGCGCGAAAATTACTTTGTCAATTTAGACAAAGAAGCATTTGATTCTGAAGGAGTCTTTAGCAGAATGTACCCCCTCATGAAAGAGTTGTTTTTACTCTTCTTGGAAGAATTAAAATTTATTTTTCAAACTCATGTAACATTGATTTCTTCTGTAAAAATTCCTTTGCATCTGTGATGATGCTGTATAGTCTCTGATCAGACCTCATCTTTTCTAGAAATGACTTTATACTTTCGATAAGATCCACTGAAATTTGCAGCTTATTTGTGACATTTTGAAACAGTTTACCATATTTATTTTATGCAGGATCTCATGCCTTCCTTACTTATCTTATTCTACGACCAGATTTTGAACTTACCAAAGGCTACATCAGCGTTGTCTCTAAGTATGACACCCATCAGCCCACTACCTGTCCAGTTGGGATAAAGTTTTCCCCAAAGATCATCATCCATCTCGTTATAGACGAATTCTGGCGTAAAATTGTATAATTTGGCGAACATTATCACAACGTTCAATTCTGTCCCATAGTGTTCTTCAGAATAACTATCTTCATCTAGAAAAATCAGGACAGTGTTCAAATAAAAAATACGAAAATACAAATCCGTATCCTTAAAAATATCATTCCAAGTCCAATTTTGTAAATTTTCCTCATTACGTCAATTTAAAATGGACATTTTTAGAGGATTATATTTTTTAAATTTAATAACATATTAAAAATTGCAATAGAACTTTTCCAAAAAATTTTTAAGAAGTTCTTGAGAATTTTTTTCAATTGTTTCTATTTGTATTACATGTAATACAATATGGTATGATAGTACTAGAAACTGGAAAGATTTTTCATGAAAAATCTTTCCAGTTTCTAGTAGTGTCGTACACAAAGTCGACACACACCATACATTTGAATTTTATTTTTGGGGAATCAGGGTATATGTAAAACATTGTAATAGCAGATGATATTCAAGAAAATCCTTTTAAGAAATTATTGAAACTATGTTCACATTTTTTCTTGAATATTACTGAGAAGCTTGCGATTAATATTCAAGAAGAATCACAGACAACATTTTAGAAAAATTGAACTGTTTCAGCCATTACATTGCATTCATTCATTCTTTTTGGTATAATAAGTTTATAAAAACTACTATTTAACTACCAAACAAAAGTTCACATTTTCCTGTAAATTAGGAGTTAATATTTTTCGTTTGTACAGTTTAAAAATATCTATTACTTTTCTGATGTTGTTTAAAAAAAGATGAATAACATATACTCTGCCGAGGAAGTACTAAGCCATTTCATGAAAATTTACGCCAAATAGAATGAAAGTATGATTTTTCATAATAAGCCAATTTTAACCGAAAATACTGATGCTTCAAAATTCTCTACAAAAAGCTCACGTAGTATTACAAAAAATGATATGGGATGCGTTCAGAATGAAACCAAATTTATTGGATTACCTATAAAATAACAAAAAGAGGTTTTTGATTGATAGAAGGATTATTACAAAATTTTAAGTATCATACAGATTTATTCTGTTAGCTTCCTACAAATTTTAATTTCAAAAAAAAGTTTTATTCAAAAACATTTAGTCAATTATTTTGATTTTTCAAATATGAAGTAGGGCTGATGAGTTTTCCGTTATGGGAATTCTGAATTGCTTTTTGAAGATGCTCTGCATGTTTCAGGAATTTTTTAGAAGTAACCTATTTGGTTATGTTTTGCATTTTAAAAGAGATTTGGTTTTCACGAAACCAGGTAAGAAACAAAATTTTATAACCTTCAAATATTTATTTAGTGATTTTAATTTATAATTTATATTTCTTTAAATTGTTTTATTCCCATTTGGTACTGTGTAATGAGTGTTAATTCTAAATGTCTACTAAATTGAAACAGTGTTTCTAAGATATTTATTTGGTTCAATTCTAAAAGTTTTTGAATGAAGTTTTTTTTAATTTAAATTTCTAAGAGGTTAACAGAATAAATCTGTATGATATTTAAAATTTTGAATTACCTATGCCTCAGTGGGCATATTTAGAGCCTTGCAGTTGGTAACATTGTGTTGTGCAATTTTTTGGAACAAATGAATGCAAATCTTAAATTTTGTTTTAAACTGGGTATAACTTTCATAAAACGTTTCATCATTTTGAAAAAATATGACGCTCTCAGTTGTACGTGATGTTACTAATAATTTTCAGGATTTAAAAGGGAATGTCAGTCAATTGAAGGTTCTATCCGATCAGACAGACCTTCAACTGATGAATTCCGCTTTCCAAAAACCAACAATCTGATTCGTGGAAATCGCTGCTGACTCTCAGAAACGTTGGTTCCTTAAATTTCTTAAATGGGCCATTCCATGAGATCTAAACTTAAAAACTGAATATGCATTAGATTGCTGTGAAGTTTGTTCCTCATTTTATAACCGAATAACACATGGTACATCGTGTACATGTTAGGGTGCAATTCCTTTAAAAGTCTAATGGCGATGAGTTATTTCCTCTAGACATCATAACGGAAGACGAAATTTGGGTTTACAGACACGGTATTGAAACAAATCATCAATCACCACAATGGATTGTCTTGTGGCGACCCACGTCCCAACATCCTCCTACGCAGCAGAGATCTGCTTTACCGCAATTTTCCGGTATCTCACAGAGAACGCAACTGCTCTCCAATGTCCAATCCACAATCCTCTGCGGCTTCAAATAGTAGCAGTATCCAGCGTTCGATACCTTTTCTCCCAATGGAACATTGGCAGGCTTACAGGCAATAGCCAACCTGAAGTGTCCAATAGTTGAGGCGGGGAGGAAATGTCTATTTCCCACAAACAAGAGGTCCTTGAGTTCACTCATAACGCCATATCCTCAGAAGCTTCAGTCTAGTGATATCCTGGCTCCAAGATCCAACGTTAAACTGTTCACTGCTTTTTCGACTTTCAGGGAATTACGTATTTTGAAATTATATCCTAAAGTGGAATATTGAAGTGTATATATTAGTGAGGCGTTTCACAGAGAGAGTTGTGGGACAATTAATGGTTCTTATACCATGACAATGCACAGAGATAAATCAGATTACTCTTCAACCTTCTTGCTTTCTATACTTAGCTTCTTGGGATTTTTTCGTTTTTCAAATTGAAATCTTTGTTGAATAGACGTTATTTCAATCTGATATCGAAGAAAACTTATCACAGACCTTAAAGAAGCTACCAAGGATTGATTTGGAATATAGAAACACTACTGGAAAAAGTGTGAGATGAGTTCAGATAAGTAATTTAAACCGCACAAGGATCAATAATCTATAAAACTTAAAAATTTTTTCTTTTGAATATCCGATGTTCAACAGATCTCATATATATAATTTTAGATCAAATTTTACACATACCACAATGAGTATACGGTGGATAGCTGAAGCATGACAATCTCAAAGTTCTTCCATTGTGATTCCGAAGTTTATCAGGGTAAAGATCTACTCCAGCATAGAAGGAAGAATTTCCAATAAACACGGTATCTACCAATTCGAAACGTATTTCCTCCCGGTTTTCTCCAAAATTATGTGACCATAGTTGAAATATTTCAGAATCAACTTGCTTCACAAAAAGCAAATCATGAACGAAACGAAGATCAGCGGTATCACCGAACACTTCGTTTATTTCATCAGTGTTTTCTCTGATGATGATTAGATATTTTCGGCTATTATACCTCACAAGACTATACCTAATTTTTTGTTCGATATATTTAAACATTTCAGCGGGCTCCAGAGTATCAATTACAATCTCCCTACAGCCATAATGAAATTTGCTCATCACATCATCTATCACTTTTGAAATGTTTTCATTTTTTCCTCCAACAGAGATGCTGACTATTTGGTGATTTCCATTGTAAATGAAGGAGCTATTCATATCTCCAAGGAGTATTAGACAGCGTTCCTGAAAAAAATACTTTTCTAGAATGATATTCACCAGAATTGACACGTTTGTTTTCAGCAGAAGCATTTTGAGGATTAATTCAGTGTCTAGTTTGGCCGAGTAAACGATATTTTAATGTTATTTGCTTTTTCATCATCAACATGCTACGAAAGTTACTATGGATAATTGGTTTTGTTAAGAGAAGGCTTTTTTCATGAGTGGAAGGTAAATGGCTAATGATCATAGTTATGACTATTATGTGGAAGAAATCAATTCGAATGAATCGGTGGCAAAAGTATTTCAAAGAAACTCAACGCTGCTCCGCTCACAAAATATATATTTTTTAATATTCTAATTATACGAACCTCACGAAATTTTGTATTAGTCTTTATGTCTTTATTTTATATTTAAATGATAAATTTGAATTCGATCGTGGGACTGTTGCTATGGTTTCTTCAGCGCTCAACGCTGCTCCGCTTACAAAATTTTTGTTTTTGTTTTTAATTTTCTAATCATACGATCCTCATAAAATTCCGCAGGAACATGTGCGTTATTATTATCCTTGTAAGTCTCAAATTTCAAATCAATCGGAGCTGCCACTCACAAAATATTGATAAAAATAAGAGAAAATTTCAAATGTAAATCACTGCGAAACCAATGAACTGATTCTACCTAATAACAAACTCAGTGGAGATATTCGGGCATCAAACCTTTCCCAAAAGTTTCAAGCCTTTATATCTTTCGTTTTGAAAGTGATAGTGATAGCGCACAACGCTGATCCGCTCACCTAATAATTTTTTCCCTGGATTTTAATCATACTATTCTGACAAAATTTAACACGAATATGCGCGTCGTTACTATACTTCTAAATGCCAAATTTAAGATCGATGGGTTCGATAGTTTGGGAAATATTGTTTGAAATATGGAAAATTTTCAAATGTGAATTACCGCGAAACTATTGAACTGATTTTGCCCATGAACAAACATAGCCCAGATATTTAGACCTTAATTCTTCTCTGAAAGCTTCAAGGGTTTAGCTCTTTCCATTTCAAAGTCAGCGTGTTCACGGAGAGATCCTTAGCCGGCCGGACAAAATTACTTTTGACCTCGGATTCTTTATCTGTGAGTCCAATCTAGTCATTTAAGACCATTTTCGGCTCGAACGAAAGGATAACACGTCAAAGTTTCATTCAAATTCAAGCAAATTAATTATTTCACACCTTTTTACAAATTTAAATTTTAGGATATTTCTTGAAAATTTTAAGAAATTAAATTGAATTAAATGTCTTATTTACATAATTTCTATTTAAGTAGATGTAATTTGAATCAATATTCTAAATTTTCTATGAATTCTTTTATATGTTTGAGTGTTGTATAATGTTTGAGGATTCTATATGTCTTCTTAAATGTAAACAGTTTTCCTAAGGCTTTTTGATTTAATATTTTTTCTAATTGAGTTTTATTGAGGTTTCACAGCGTTGTTCTGTTTTAACATTAAAATTTTGAAAAACCCTCTTCCACGAAATATAATTAATTTTTTATTTTACGTATAATAATTAAAAATTTGTTTCCTCATACACGATTACAACACCTCTTTGCTGAATGATTCATAATTGGACCTGGACTATTTCTTGTTATTTATCTATCTGTAGATGAACCTAGAATTTGAGAAAATTTTTAGGTCAACTTGAAGCATTCAGTCTTTATTCCATTTTTAATGATTGTTCCTATTTATCATTCAAAACAGTCGACTGACGATTATGGTCGGGAGTTTGAAACGCTGTTCTCGAGAATGTGATATATTTTTTTATTATTTGGAATGGAATTTGTTGATGGAAAACAAAGTGCTTCAGCTACATGATTCCATGCATCTTCTTGGCGTGATTGGCTGCTGCAAATAAGCTGGGATGTTATTCAAGGCTAGGAAATATTCCTCTACAGATCAGCTTCTTCTACTGCATATAACCGCAGATTAGACCAGCGTTCCGAGCCCACTACTCTACCCACTAAGCTGTCGCTATATTCTCCCTACATTCGCCCTGCATAGGGAGACTAATGTTTTGCCAAACAACAGCGCCATTTAATGCCCGACAATCAACAAAACCTATTCGGTTGTATTTAAGTTTCGAACTGTAAGACAGATGCAAGTTGCACTTGCATCTGTGAAAACTTCCTCTTTACCATGCTCATACTCGTTATCCTATTCTCCAATAAATATCAGCCGATTCAATTAATTCATTCGGAAAGAAATGTCGAATTCTATTTATATCTTGTTTTTTCGACAGTTTAATATTCATTACGAAAGTGGCCGCAAAATCGACCTCTGAAATTGAATACGATGAAGAATTCAAATGAATAATTAGATTTATTATTTTTGTTACAGTGCTTGCATCACGTATATTTTTTAGAGGTCGATTATAAAATATAACTTCCTTCCTATGACGAATCCGAATTGAAAATGTAATTCAGAACAATTTATTCTGTTTATTGAATGTCTAGTCAATGTTGAAGTACATTTAATATTTTTCGGAAAATTTTTTCGGAACAATATTATTGTAATGCTATTTCCTGATAATTTTATATAACATGTTGATATGTTTGATACAGTTAAAATGCATGGATGAATCCGATATACACTATAAAAATTCATTAATTAAAAAATCCGGCAAATGGCTTTATTTCGAGTCCACCAGATATTGCGGATAATTTAGTTCCATACCAATTATACATATATCTGTCAAAATCAAAATAGGGCGCTCTGTCTTAGTTTGGAAGTTATGAACCCCTAAAGTTTGAGAATGCTCCATCTTCAAGTTAATTATTCCACCATAAAACTCACACTTTTAAATAGTTTACAAATAATCTTTTCTGAATGATTCGCATCGTTTTCTTACAAAATATTGACTTCTCAACGCAAAAACTAGAAATGATCGCCCAGTCATCAAGCTGTTTATTGGATGAATCATAATTTTTAAAAAGACTCAGTGTAATCAATTATTTATTAGATCATGCTGTTATTATCCATACTAGTATGATAAATCCAAATTGATATTTGTTACTTTTTCGTACCTAAACAGTTTAACTGATCGATTTGAAATTTTTTACAGGAAGTACATACTACTCTGTCAAGAAAGTACCGGGAATTTTCAATTAAAACAACATTTTTACATTTAATCGTCAAAATTTATTGGGTCGCCTTCAAAATAGGCTCCATTTGCTCCAATACATCTATGCCAACGGCACTTCCACTTATCGAAACATTTTTTATAGGTGCTTTCCGGGATGGACTTTAGCTCTCGCGCCGAATTTTGTTTTATGGCTTCAATCGACTCAAAACGGGTGCCACCAAGGAGCAATTTTAGTTTTTGGAAGAGGAAAAAGTCGCAGGGAGCCAAATCCGGCGAATACGGTGGTTGCTGAAGCACGTTTGTTGAGTTTTTGGCGAGAAAGTCAGTCACAATCGTAGCTCGGTGAGAAGGCGCGTTATCGTCATGCAAAATCCATGAGTTGTTCGCCCACAAATTTGGCCGCTTCTTACGGATACGCTCACGCAAACGTTTCATAACGCCTAGGTAATACTCCTTGTTTACTGTCTGACCCTCTGGAACGAATTCGTAGTGCACCACGCCACGGATATCGAAGAAAACAATGAGCATCACCTTCATTTTCGAGCGGCTTTGGCGTGGTTTTTTCGGTTTCGGCTCATTGTTTGCCACCCATTCCAATGATTGCTGGCTTGTTTGCATATCGTACTCGTAGACCCAGGTCTCATCACCAGTTATAATGCGTTCCATGAATGTAGAATCGGAATTACAGCGATCCAGCATGTCTGAAGCAACCTGTTCGCGATGACGTTTTTGAAGAAAATTCAGGTCTTTCGGTACGAGTCGTGCGGCCACCTTTCTCATGCCCACAAAATATCAATCAAAATCGTACGTGCGGCCTCGTGGGATATTTTAAGATCATGTGCTATCTCTCTCAAGCTGGTACGACGGTTTTCCAGCACCCTTTCCTTAATTTTATCGACGGTATCTTCGATCGAAGCCGTCGATGGGCGACCACTTCACGACCGTCCTTGAAGGCTCTGTACCACTGATATGCACGAGTTTTCGATAGAGCATTATCACCAAAGGCCTTTTGCAACATTTTCAATGCATCGGCACACGAAAATTCATTTGCAACACAAAACTTTAAACAAATTCTTTGCTCAACGTAATCACCCATAGTAAAAATCGGCACGCACTCTGACATCGACTGACTTAATCAGCTGTTGCAAACACACTAGTTGACAGATCCCGCTCAAGCTTGGCATAGTAATTAAGGACAGTGGTACCAACCTAGGAAAAAAATTTTTTACCTGCCTCATTGCCCCGCCAGATTTAAATCTATAATTCCCGGTACTTTCTTGACAGAATGTATAATTGTAAATTTAAAGTTCATTTTCCTTGGAAAGGAGGAATATTTTTAAAAAAATTTAAAATATTGAAACAGAATAATTCTGCAAAACCCTTAAAAAAGTAATTGAAAAGAATTGAATCGAAATGTCTTGGAAGCACTTCCTCTTCTACTCAAGTAGATATATACAATATTCTCAAATATCACATATTACTCAAAAATATGAAGGAATCTATAGAACATTTTGAATATGGACTGAAATAACATAATATGAATAAAAACAATATTCTAATTTCCGCTAATATTTTATTAACTCTACGATCGTTACGTCATACCATCTTGGACTTCTCTTCGACTTCTTCAGGTGAGTATTACAAGATACTGTATCTTGTAATACTCACCTGAAGAAGTCATAGCATGACGTAACGATCGTAGTGTTAATAAAATATTAGCGGAAATTAGAATATTGTTTTTATTCATATTTTCAAGATGAATTTCCGTCAACTAAAGACCGAAACAATCATAGATGAAATAACATAATATACTAAGCCAATGATACAACTGTATCATATGAACCTTATGAATAATACATTCAATTTTAAAAAATATAAATTTGAAAATATAGCACATTCTTCAGCTTTGTAACTCCCATCCATAATCGTAAGTTAAGGATTCAAAAAATGGAAAAAAATAAGAAATTACTTCGTTTTCTACCACATTTTCATTACTGAGCATACAGTGACTCTAGTGTGGTAGTGTTTACTACATTTTCAAACTGAATAACAAGTTGTCTTTCAATAATTATGGAAGTCTTCGGCTTGTGCAAAACTTCGAGAAGTGAAGAATAGCAAAGGTTGATTCAATAGTTTTATTGCAGAACTTTTTCTTGAAAACCTCTATCCATTCTACGATGTCTAGTTTTTTGCCTTTCGCTTCCACATATTGTATTTTAGGATTATCTAATTCTGGAAAGGCATGATTTGTTTCGAAAAAATGTTTCACAAAATTGACTAATTTTTGACAATCAGGACGCGTTGTTCTACCGTGTAATACTCCATGTTTACTAACTCCCATCTGTCAACTTTCAATCTGTCACATCATTATCATGTGACATTATGACTCTCAAACATGGCGCGCAATTCAAATCTTACGCTTTTATCGAAACACCCGTTATGATATTTTTTTTCTTGAGGAAGGACAGCAAGATTTCAGCCAGAAGTGGGCTGAGAAATGAGCCCATTGCTAGGCCAACTTCCTGCTAGTGAAAGTTGTTATTATATTGAAAATAATTTTCTTCGCCGCTAAGTTCGAAAATTTCATTTTTGTATCAATTTTTTCATTCGTATTCATATTAAGCTCTTTATGTATAGCGTGAATTAGTTCTGAAAGTCTCAGCAAATAGAAAAAAAAATTTTTACATGCAGAATTTCCTGATATCTCTTTAGTAACTGAACAATTAATGTGCAAATTCTAGGACAAGCATATTTCTAGGAGAATAGAGAAGTAATAGTAAACAAGTTTATGTATAGTGTATATAATATATTACACAGGAAATATTATACAATTTTGGGTTGATTCAGCAAAATTAAAAGGATTGTTGCCATAAAGTTTTTATCGATCGTTGTGGTGAAAACATTATATGGTTTGCAGAAAGTGAATCGATGAGCTTTTTTCCTACTCTTGTTCACATGGGTTCACTGAGTTCACTAACCTTAATTAGAAGTGTAAAAATAATTGAAAACTCATTCATTTAAGGCTTTTTAGTTGCGATATTTGTACTATCACGAGAGGGTTAACGAAAATGTTCCTTGAGATTGAATTTGAGAAGTCGGAAATGAGTGCGAGATAGAGTTCTGTCTTGACAGTGTTATAAACTGATAGCGACCTACTGACTGCGACGAAGTGTTTTGTGTTAGTGCGGTAGAGGTACCTATAACTAACTTGGGATGGCTGATTCGGTCAACATCTATTATCTAACTGCTTTTGGGATGACTCTTGTTGGATTAAGATTTCTACGAAAACTGACGGTGTTCTAGAAAGTTATTTTGGCATTTAGTTTTCTACGATAGGTGAAAAAAGGGAGTAAAAAGCTGAACTGCGAGTGATTTCTTATCTGTTGAGTAAAAACCGATAATTTCTTCTTCGTTTCCGGATAAAGCGAACACCTGAGTTATTAATTTTTTTTGAATTATATGTAAATGAAATTTTCGCAAGTATTATCGATTCATTCTTGATGTAAGCTACCACGATGCCAAAAAATCAAGTTGAAGAAATTAGTACTTCTGGATGTTATACTTCCACTCTGTCGATCACGATATTCTCCAGTCAAGCTTGGTGTACATTCTGTCAAGAAAGTACCGGGAATTATAGATTTAAATCTGGCGAGGCAATGAGGCAGGTAAAAATTTTTTTTCCTTGGTTGGTACCACTGTCCTTAATTACTATGCCAAGCTTGAGCGGGATCTGTCAACTAGTGTGTTTGCAACAGCTGATTAAGTCAGTCGATGTCAGAGTGTCAGATTTTTACTATGGGTGATTACGTTGAGCAAAGAATTTGTTTAAAGTTTTGTGTTGCAAATGAATTTTCGTGTGCCGATGCATTGAAAATGTTGCCAAAGGCCTTTGGTGATAATGCTCTATCGAAAACTCGTGCATATCAGTGGTACAGAGCCTTCAAGGACGGTCGTGAAGTAGTCGCCCATCGACGGCTTCGATCGAAGATACCGTCGATAAAATTAAGGAAAGGGTGCTGGAAAACCGTCGTACCAGCTTGAGAGAGATAGCACATGATCTTAAAATATCCCACGAGTCCGCACGTACGATTTTGATTGATATTTTGTGGGCATGAGAAAGGTGGCCGCACGACTCGTACCGAAAGACCTGAATTTTCTTCAAAAACGTCATCGCGAACAGGTTGCTTCAGACATGCTGGATCGCTGTAATTCCGATTCTACATTCATGGAACGCATTATAACTGGTGATGAGACCTGGGTCTACGAGTACGATATGCAAACAAGCCAGCAATCATTGGAATGGGTGGCAAAAAATGAGCCGAAACCGAAAAAACCACGCCAAAGCCGCTCGAAAATGAAGGTGATGCTCATTGTTTTCTTCGATATCCGTGGCGTGGTGCACTACGAATTCGTTCCAGAGGGTCAGACAGTAAACAAGGAGTATTACCTAGGCGTTATGAAACGTTTGCGTGAGCGTATCCGTAAGAAGCGGCCAAATTTGTGGGCGAACAACTCATGGATTTTGCATGACGATAACGCGCCTTCTCACCGAGCTACGATTGTGACTGACTTTCTCGCCAAAAACTCAACAAACGTGCTCCAGCAACCACCGTATTCGCCGGATTTGGCTCCCTGCGACTTTTTCCTCTTCCAAAAACTAAAATTGCTCCTTCGTGGCACCCGTTTTGAGTCGATTGAAGCCATAAAACAAAATTCGGCGCGAGAGCTAAAGTCCATCCCGGAAAGCACCTATAAAAAATGTTTCGATAAGTGGAAGTGCCGTTGGCATAGATGTATTGGAGCAAATGGAGCCTATTTTGAAGGCGACCCAATAAATTTTGACGATTAAATGTAAAAATGTTGTTTTAATTGAAAATTCCCGGTACTTTCTTGACAGAGTAGTATATTGATAGTTGGTGTTTATGCAACAAACTCATGCTGAATATGGAGAAGTGTTTTAAAGTTACATTCAGTAGAAGGTCACATCGGTTGACTTATAGCTATCATATAGCTGACATGTTGGCGATAAAGATCAAATATATGACCTTGGAGTTCTCTTTGATCCCACATGTTGAAGAGTTGTGTGCGTCTGATAGCCGCACTTTGGGCTTTGTGTTGAGGTGTGGCAGGGACTTCAGTGATCTGTCAATTTTTAGGAGTTTGTATTTCACGCTGGTCATCAGTAAATTGGAGTGTGCATACTTGATATAGTTTCCTATTTACGACTGTCATTTGGTATCACTGGAACGCATTCACAGAAAGTTTTTCAAGTTTGTGTTGTTTAGACGAACTGGCATGTATCCCGAGCGTGGTATTGATCTATCTTCTATCATGAATGAGATGAAGATATCATCGTTGCTTACTAGGCATGAGAATCAATGTGCAAAGTCTGCTCAGAGACTGTTGACCGGAAGGATCGACTCACCTTATCTGCTATCGAAAATAAATTTCAATATTCCAAGATTGGCAGCGAAGTCTACATCAACTTTTTATTTGCCTACAGCTCGTACTAACTTGTCGGAGCGGCCACCGGTGAACTGTACGTGTAAATGTGCTGATATATTCTAGTGAATATATTTGGTTAATTTTGTGAATTATTGATTATTTTATGTTTTTATTCATTACTACATTGTAACATTCTGTATTCTGTAACATGTTACCCTGTAATTGGGATATTCCTGTTGGGTAAAATAAAGAAATATATTATTATTATTATTATTATTACTAATGTCACGTAGTTAAAACAATGTCTACAACAGATTAGGCCTCAGTTCAAGAATAAGCTCCTGAAGTTTCTATACTTGAGAAATACCTTGCATAAACATTTTAAATTCCATATAATCTTTTACATCTTATGTTTTACACACAAATGTTTTTCCATATCTATCTAGTGCCGAATGATCAATGATTTGTGAATATTGATCACCCTGTGTACTGCGATCATAAAATAATGTAATTAATACAGACGGTCAGGTATTCCAGGGGGGTCTAATGTGATGTACCTGGTTGTTGTTTCTCGTTACGCATGTATGACGATTTTTTAGAAGGTCGGATGTTCATACATATATCCATCATTATTTCGCCTGAAGCCTTATACTTCATTTTCGTCGGGAAATCTGTTGCATCATAGAGAAATGAAGTCGCCGGTTGTGTATATAAAGTGTCCCATATTAGGTTTGATCGCCCTATTTTCAATTATAGGACCCTGCTACAGTAAGTGTTAACCTTACTTACATAATGAAATATTGGATTGTGAAGAATGTGGAATGTTTTAAAATTGAAAATTTTACCCCAAATGCATAATTACATTGTTGATCATAGTTGGTTGAGATTTTCAGACAGAGGGTTTAATTTTACAGGGCAATTAACAATTCTCCTACTCATATTTAAACCAACTGATAAAATTCATTTGACTAAGATGTTTTTTGAGTTAACAGTTGTAAATAATTATCCAATAGATTAAGGAAAAACTATTTGTCTTACTATCACTTTTTTATCGAAAAATTATACCGTAACCTGAGTTACATACTGTTACTATATTTAAGAAATTTATAGAGCAACCCTGTTGATTATAATATTCTGTTAAACTCCAAAAAAATTTTATTCAATATTATATAAATTTATACATAGAATACGTAGGCTCTTTATAAGTTCACTTCATTCTAGTGTTTGTACAGTAAACAGCATTCAGTTGTTTTGGTAAGATATTTTTTGTTAATTATTTTAATTTTTTGAATATAAAGTTGAGATGATGAGTTACCGTTGTAATAATTCTAAATTTATTTTTAAAGATGTTCTACATGTTTTGGTAATTTTTTTAAAGGAACTTATTTTGGGCAAGTTGTTTTCGAAGAAGTTCTTGAGGTTATGTTTGCATTTTTGGAAAGGAATTTAGTTTTCATAAAACAAGGAACGAAACAAAATTTTGTACTCTTCAAGTATTTATTTGATAATTTTTAGTTGACAAATTATATTTCTTTGAACTTCTTTCATGCCCTTTGATACTGTATAATAAGTATTAATTCTATATGTCTATTAAAATGACAGAGTGTGTTCTAAAGACATTTATTAAATTTAATTCTAAAAATTTCTGAATAAAAATATTTTTGAAATCAAAATTCGCAGGAGGTTAAAGAATAAATCAGTATGATATTTAAAATTTTGTATGCTATTTATCAAGAAAAAACCTCTATTTATTATTTTATTGTATATATAATAATCATATATTTTGGTTTACGCTTATTATATATTATCATTTGGTTCTAAAGAGGTCCATAAAATACCTTGCAAATTTTATGTAATTTCTGTGACGAACATAGAATACGTAGGATGTTTATAAGTTCACTTTATTTTAGTGTTTGTTCAGTAAACAGTATTCAGTTGGTTTTGTAAGATATATTTTTTTAATTATTTCCATTTTTTAAATATGAAATTGAGCTGATGAGTTACCGTTGTAAAAATTCTAAGTTGCTCTTTACAGATGTTCTACATGTTTTAGGAACTTTTTTGAAGGGAATTATTATGAGCAAGTTCTTTCTGAAGAAGTTCTTGAGGTTTAGCATTTTTCAAAAGGAATTTAGTTTTCATAAAACAAGGAACGAAACAAAATTTTGTACTCTTCAAGTATTTATTTAATAATTTTTAGTTGACAATTTATATTTTTTTGAATTTCTTTCATTCCCTTTGGTACTGTGTGATAAGTATTAATTCTATATGTCTATTGCCTACTAAATTGACATACTGTGTTCTAAAGACATTCATTAAATGTAATTCTAAAAAATGAAAGTTTTTTTAAATTAAAATTTGTAACAGGTTAACGGAATAAATTTATATGAAATTTAAAATTTTGTAATAATCCTTCTGTCTAGAAAAAAACCTCTTTTTATTATTTAAATAGTGAAGATGTTTATAAATTGAATTGTTATGAAGGTAGAAGCTTAAATCAAAATGGGTCAAAAGGAAACTTTCACAAAAAGGTTCTAGAAACACTAGACTTCATTCAAGCACAGTTAATTACGCTAAACACTTTTTTTTAGAGGTTTTTAAGAATAAGGTAATCTCGAAATCCTAATCTAATACCAAAAGGTAAAAAACTGAATATCTGGCAATTAATAAAGGTTTTTAAACCTAACAATATTAGCCCTAAATGAATTAATGTTTCTTTGAAGTTCCCATTTTTCGATAGTGAAAATAAAACATTTCCAATTATATGAGATCATAAACCACAGCATATTGTACACTGATTTGAAAATATAAAAGACTACAAAGATCCGGTCACTGTCTATCTTCTCAATAAAAAGAGACATAAGAAATGATCAAAATGAACTGCTACAGAAAAACAGACTATTAAATATATAATAAAATAATAAGAAGTGGTTTTTTACTTGATAAAAGGAATATAACAAACTTTGAATATCAAAACAGATTTAATCTGTTAGTCTCCTACAATTTTAATTTTAAAAATTCTTTCTAAAATTAAAATTGTAACAGACTAACAGATCAAACCTACTTTGATATTCAAAGTTTATTAAATATATCATTACGATTGTTTTGAAATATTTGAAATTATTCAATGAAGTAGGAAGAAATACCTAAAACAAGAAATTGGCAGAATTTATTCGATACCATAATATATGGACTATATCTTCCAACACTTTTAATTGATTCTTGTATAAAATTTTGAATTTTATTATTATTTTTCCATACCCTTGCTTGCAAATTATGAAAAAAATTGCATATCTGAATATCCAGGCAGAAATTTGGATAGGTTCAATTTTTATTTTTTTTTGTTATTTAAATTATTGAATTCGATCAGGATCGATTCCGAAAGGAGCTAAAATTATTTGATATTGCTATGTATTTTATTTTTCTTCATTATCTGGTACATATTTGACTAGTATATAAAATAGGGCGATCTAAAATTAACTAAATTTTTCACATTTAATTACATTAAATTAAAATCAATATCCAAAGTGAAATTTTGGGTGAACTTTGAAATTTAAATAACAGTTAATATTCAAATTTCTTACGTAAATGTTTTGAATATTAAGTAGAATATTTTGCGAAACATCTGCTAACTTTAATTTGAAAATTGGAAAACTAAATTGAAACCAAACACCGTTTATTTCAAATAGACATATAGAATAATCAAATATAGCACAGCACCCAAGAAAATATATGAGAAACTGAACAAATTATAAAATATTGACTGAAATTACCTAGCAAACTTTAGCCGTAGAGTTGTTTCAAATGGACCTTGAGAATGACAAACTCTATTCCAAAAAATGCTCTATATAAATTTAAAAATTATTTTCCACTTGTTTTCAACATACTACATTTTCCATCACATTCTTGTCTCAAATTTATATTTATCACACAAAAAAATTCGACTTCTGAAATGAATGAGAGTTTCATCTCCTTACCACGCCCACAATAAGAATTTTTTGGCACACAGAACTTCTTATCTTGTAGCAAATTTAATGCCATTTCCAGATATGTGGTCAAATTTGATGAGACTGCAAGGATAACTGAAGTATAATGGATTCTATGGAAAAACTTGAAATATTTCGTGAAATCAAGAAAGGTTCAATTGAAGAATAACCATCAACATTTCGACCATGTGTTTGACTTTTTTTGTTGCAAATAACTTTTACACACCCTGTATATGGGCATATTTTAGATAATTGCTTGGAGTGACTGCATTGGCTTTGACAAAGTCTTTCTGTATTGCAATCAGATATTTTGTCATTGACTGTTGAAATTGAATCAAATCTTTCTAATAATTTCAAAAACTTCTCTACTCCTTGAAGTTATTTGGATACGAAACCTGGTCCAATTGAGACTGATCTAGAGATGCGCATTGAAATGTGTAGTTTTAATAAATTAATGATTGATTAACACATTTATATAGGTTTTTTCTATTGACGTATATACGAATAATTAGGTGCCTATATAGGAAGTGATGAGATTAGATTTCTAATATTATTATATTACATACATATGCAAATTATGTAGGAGGAATATGGTTTCCCTGGGAGAATAATTGATTCTGTATAATCCGCCGGAGCTTTTCCTTGAAAATTATTCATATACTCATAATTGAATTGAAATAGAAACAATTTCGGATAAATGTTTAATTACTGAAGCATAATCTTATAATTCATAGAGCACTCATTTTTCAGTTTCATATTTGAACTTGGAACTTCGGATTCTTTAAACAAATTATCGTTTCATTTCCGCGTATTCTTTGAAAGAAAAAAAAACTGTAAATATAACTCTTACGAGAACTAGTTATGTTATTATACCAATCACATTATCAGAGATAAATAGTGAGTGATGAAGATTACATACTTAATTAAATACTTACTGTAGTGAAAATATATGTGAAGTATCCATAAAATGAAAATTTAAAGTATATATATGCGGAAAAACTATTAAAGAAGGCGTATTTTGAATATTTTGTGGATTGCTGTTTTTTTTTAAATTCGGAATCATTATAAGAATTAAATATTGGGGGAATAAAAAAATTAACAAAAACTTCAATATCGAGGACATACAGCTGCTAAATTGCGAATTGGTAATGGAAAATTTCATGAAAAGGATATGTGCTGTAACTGTAGCCCTGGCAACCATTTGGCTGATATCGTTTTTCATTATTAATGGCTAACTTTCCTCTTCACAATGAAATAAACATACATTGATTTTTCTAAAAATATACTCATATTTTTAATATTAAAATGAAACCTCTCATTGGAAAACCCCCATTCAATTTGTATTGTAGATTGTACTTATTCATTCACATTCGATAGTAAGCATAGCATAAGCCGTTGGTATCTATGTAGAGCTTTATTTGTTTCACTCCAAAATTACTCTGCGCGGATTGCTTGCATGTCAAGCTTTGTGGCGAATGATGTTTCATTTTGAAGAACATTCGGCAATAGAGTTTCGATGACATAATCGTAAAAAAGGAATCAACATTTGTTAAACGTCATTTCATGTCACTATTTTCTGCGGAAAATCATGCAGATGCATATTCCAAGTTTCATTAATTTTATTGAATTTGCCATTTACAGGTATATGTAATTATTTATATAACTTGCAATTGCAAATTTCTTTTAGAAATGTAGTCTAGAAAGTATCCGTAATTTATTATTTTTCATAATTTTAATATACTTCTTTTTTGTAACATTCTAAGACTGAAGTTATGCATAAAATTGGTTGTGCAGATAGTCAGATATAGCCAACGTTTCATGGCAACATTATTTGTCACATATTGTTGATTGACAACAGGTATACAATTTATAAAATAATGTCGAAACTAAAAAAAAAAGAAAACCGCTAGAATATTTGTATAGAAAAGGTTTTTGAAAAGTTAAAACAATAGTGCAATTGACTGAACTGAAAAAAAGTGCTGTCTATGAGGCAATAAACAGGATAAAGAATGGTATGGATATGAGGCATAGACCAGATTCAGGAAGCCATGTAAGATTAAAGGAAACGCTTTATTGGCCTTAGGACGACACAATCCGCTCTTGGGGTTTCTAAAATTCGCTAACAGATTTGGAAATCAACGAAATATAAAAGTATGTCCAGAAACCGTCCGTATGTCACTGAAAAGACAAGGCTACCTATCAAGGAAATCAAAAAATCCCTATAATGACACCTTTGAAAAGGAAAGGACAGAATTTTGTCAACGTTTTCAAGAAGATAATTTTAATGATGTCTTTAAATCTGATGGAACTTGTTTCCAACTTCGTGAAAATCACTAAAAAATGCTATCAAAACAACCTGTTACTGTTCAAATTTCTAAATTTTCCACCAAAATGATGGTTTGGGGAACAATATCTCAGCCTGGTGCTACGCCCCTCTGTAAAGTTGATGGTACCATTAATAGTGAAAAGTATTGTGGCATTCTAAACGAGTTTCACCTTGAAACGGCGCATGCTTCATGTCCAGAGGGGTGGCGTTTCCAGCAGGATAATGCAAGATTCCATACTTCAGCCTATACTCAAGCTTGGATGCAAGTGACAACCATTTCATGGTCAGGAGCTTCCCAGATCTTAGTCCCATTGAGAACATATGAGAACTAATGAAGATTGAAGTCGAACGGTCAACGCCACGAAATAAAGATGATTTAATTCAATCAGTTTTACAGTTCTGGACTATCATCACCGAAAATTATGGAGGTGATCTAGTTTCGGGTGTACCTCGACGTTCAGTCAAATGTTTACAGTCAAATGGAGATTGTATAAGTAAATAACATGAATATTTTGTTATAACTTTTTAATTCAAGAATTGATATATACTTTATAATTACAATTGAGCTTTGTTTTTTCTGGATACTTTCTAGACGGACTATACAATGTTTTCCTTCAAAACTTAAGCTCCTGGGACTTCAAAGCTTAACACTAAATAACCGAAAGAATTTTTACTACCTTCAAATGAAATTTGACGCTATGATTTTCTCATTTGAATACACTTTTAGGAGTTGAAGAACACAATTTACTGTATGCAGATGGTTATCAGGTTATTATTCATGATCTTACACTAGAGTTAACATCATTATTAATGATTTTTGATTTTGAGTGTCAATATTGAGTAACAAAAGTGTTAATTACCACCTTCAAAATAATAATGACTTGATCAAAACAGAAATAACAAAAATTCTTAATAACTGAGCAAATTTAATTAAATAAAATAGAAAGGCCTTTTACTTGATAGAAAAAAACTTTTAGAATTAAATTTATGTCTAAAACAAGCACCGCTTACATTTAATAGACGTATATAATCAAAACTCAATATATAATGTCAAATGGAATAAATAACCCAACAGATATACGAAAGTAATTAAAATTAATAAATAAATATTTAAAGGAGACAAATTTTGTTTCTGGTCTTACCTTTAAGAACACCAATTGCTTTTTAAAAACATGAACACACTTAAAAAGGACTTCTCAAAGAATATAATTTATTTAAAATATTTAATATATTTAAATATTCGAATGAGTTAATTCAAAAATCTCTAAAAAAATGCACTATGTCTTCAAAAAACAAATATAATTCTAAGCAATCCCGTCTTCAGCCCTCATTTAATATTCCAAATATCGAAATCAAAAAACTAACCTATATCTCTCAACACGTGTAAAAAGACTAAAGCTTCGAAACACAGATCAACTATATAATTCAAGATTGATCTATGTTCTAACAAAATCAAAGTACAGTGTGAGTTATTTTAAGGTTTATTTAAATTCATTGACATTCCAGAATGAGATTAATTGAAGCCAATGGAATGTCAATCAATTTAAATAAACCTTAAAATAACTCACACTGTACTTTGATTTTGTTAGAACATAGATCAATCTTGAATTATATAGTTGATCTGTGTTTCGAAGCTTTAGTCTTTTTACACGTGTTGAGAGATATAGGTTAGTTTTTTGATTTCGATATTTGGAATATTAAATGAGGGCTGAAGACGGGATTTCTTAGAATTATATTTGTTTTTTGAAGATATAGTGCATTTTTTGAGAGATTTTTGAATTAACTTATTCGAATATTTAAATATATTAAATATTTCAAATAAATTATATTCTTTGAGAAGTCCTTTTTGAGTGTGTTCATGTTTTTAAAAGGCAATTGGTGTTCTTAAAGGTAAGACCAGAAATAAAATTTTGTCTCCTTTAAATATTTATTTATTAATTTTAATTACTTTCGTACATCTGTTGGGTTATTTATTCCATTTGACATTATATATTGAGTTTTGATTATATACGTCTATTAAATGTAAGCGGTGCTTGTTTTAGACATAAATTTAATTCTAAAAGTTTTTTGAATAAAAATTTTTTTTGAAATTTAAATTGTAGAAGATGAACATATTTCAAATGAAATTAAATATTGAATCCAATATCGTCAGATT
Source organism: Megalocaria dilatata (assembly GCA_034642435.1). Lineage (NCBI taxonomy): Eukaryota > Metazoa > Arthropoda > Insecta > Coleoptera > Coccinellidae > Megalocaria > Megalocaria dilatata. Next base: position 39,097,369 of record CM067856.1, on the reverse strand, counting down.
CAATAACGGCTATAGTCCAATGATAATAATAGACAAAAATTCAATTAAAAAACAGAAAAGAATAGAATTCAATTTAGTTTACCTTGTTACAAAAATTTAACTAAAAGATAAATTTCCATTCCAGACAAGAATAGAATACCAGATAATATAAGCAGGTATTTGTATTTTTAAAATAAAATTTGACTCTAATGTAGCTTTTAGAACGGTTAATAATTTAGAATTCATATGAAAGATAACAAAGATCAAACAAATGAAGACAATAAATCTGGAGTATATAGGTTGACTTGTAGTGATTCCGCTATATATTGGTCAAATAAGAAGATCCTTTAAGAAAATAATTCACGAACACCAGCGGAGATACAAGTCGGACATTTCGTATTCAACCTATGCCTGTTATTTGAAAGAATTTGGACATAATTTCAACAATAACTATGAAATTATCCATAATGAAAAACTAAGATATGTAAAATATTTTCACTTAGTGAGGCATTTCCAAAAATTGACCCCAATATATTTTAGCGTTATTTATATCCTTTTTTGACATATTTTTCTTCATCGGTATTTCTGTAAACAGTTTACATTTATCCGATAAAGAAAACTCATATTGTATATATAAGAGAAATTACAGAACTTCAAATTTTTTTAATTCACTCTCAAATTTTAATCGAATCGGTTCTTACTTGATGGAAACTTATTTAAGTGAAATGAAATAATGAAGATTATTTCCACAATTTATATTTACAATTATTTCATCAATACTGTGACTTCCTTAGATTTACATTTCGAACTAATCCTAAAAATTACACCTCCTTTTCTTATATACTACTCTGTCAAGAAAGTACCGGGAATTTTCAATTAAAACAACATTTTTACATTTAATCGTCAAAATTTATTGGGTCGCCTTCAAAATAGGCTCCATTTGCTCCAATACATCTATGCCAACGGCACTTCCAATTATCGAAACATTTTTTATAGGCGCTTTCCGGGATGGACTTTAGTTCTCGCGCCGACTTTTGTTTTATGGCGTCAATCGACTCAAAACGGGTGCCACGAAGGGGCAATTTTAGTTTTGGGAAGAGGAAAAAGTCGCAGGGAGCCAAATCCGGCGAATACGGTGGTTGCTGAAGCACGTTTGTTGAGTTTTTGGCGAGAAAGTCAGTAACAATCGTAGCTCGGTGAAAAGGCGCGTTATCGTCATGCAAAATCCATGAGTTGTTCGCCCACAAATTTGGCCGCTTCTTACGGATACGCTCACGCAAACGTTTCATAACGCCTAGGTAATACTCTTTGTTTACCGTCTGACCCTCTGGAACGAATTCGTAGTGCACCACGCCACGGATATCGAAGAAAACAATGGGCATCACCTTCATTTTCGAGCGGCTTTGGCGTAGTTTTTTCGGTTTCGGCTCATTTTTTGCCACCCATTCCGATGATTGCTGGCTTGTTTGCATATCGTACTCGTAGACCCAGGTCTCATCACCAGTTATAATGCGTTCCATGAATGTAGAATCGGAATTACAGCGATCCAGCATGTCTGAAGCAACCTGTTCGCGATGACGTTTTTGAAGAAAATTCAGGTCTTTCGGTACGAGTCGTGCGGCCACCTTTCTCATGCCCAAAATATCAATCAAAATCGTACGTGCGGACTCGTGGGATATCTTAAGATCATGTGCTATCTCTCTCAAGCTGGTACGACGGTTTTCCAGCACCCTTTCCTTAATTTTATCGACGTTATCTTCGATCGAAGCCGTCGATGGGCGACCACTTCACGACCGTCCTTGAAGGCTCTGTACCACTGATATGCACGAGTTTTCGATAGAGCATTATCACCAAAGGCCTTTTGCAACATTTTCAATGCATCGGCACACGAAAATTCATTTGCAACACAAAACTTTAAACAAATTCTTTGCTCAACGTAATCACCCATAGTAAAAATCGGCACGCACTCTGATATCGACTGACTTAATCAGCTGTTGCAAACACACTAGTTGACAGATCCTGCTCAAGCTTGGCATAGTAATTAAGGACAGTGGTACCAACCTAGGAAAAAAAATTTTACCTGCCTCATTGCCCCGCCAGATTTAAATCGGTAATTCCCGGTACTTTCTTGACAGAATGTATATATATATATATAAGTCTTGAAAAAAGGGGGAGCAGGTACAAATAACTAACAATTCTCGGAAATACAGATAGGAAAATTTAGGCCCAAAAGGAAAACAACTAACCATCGATCCTTATTCAATAGGTCCGAGAAATTGTTCCAAGAGCATTTATGTGTTACATCTAATATTGATACACTAATGGTCCACTCAAATTGACGTAACCAAAAAACCTCTCTAGTTGGAAGCTCGTGAAAAAATATCAAGAAACTCCATTATTATTCACATCGAAATTAATTACATCTTCCTCGAAATATCATTACAATCTAATGTTTTTCTTTTACGAATATAATTTCGAGAACGCTTCACTGCTTTTATCCTTGGCGGAAATACCGAAAATAAGAGTGTTCGCGATCAAGCTATCAGACAAGAATACAAACGATTAATTTTGCATTTATATTTCTAGTTCAAGGATGATTAAATTAATTACACGGAAGCTATATATATATTACCGATGTCTCACAAGTTTACTTTCAATGATAACAGGTCAAGTTCCTGCAAGACTCGCAATCAAATTCAATTATCTGTCCCCATATTGTTTTGGGAAAACTAATAGTCAAAGCTATTGTTTTTTTTTTGTCCTATTAAATCGTTGAACTCTGATGATGTGATAATCACTGTAATTTGACGTTTTCGAAGAAAAAAGGATCTAAACTGCTGTAATTTTGTCAACAGTAGTTAACATTTTCAAGTCATTCAATTTTTATCCAGGTTTCATTTAGGAAAAACAAAATGAGTTAATCTAATGACCATTAAAATACGTATAAAGTAATTTTATTCATTATTTTATTTATTTATACGGGAGTCTTTTAATACTCCAATCAGAAAAGAGATAGGATTAAATACATTACCTAGATCAATTCTCCGAAACCTGTAGAAATTGAAACTGAAAAATCTGTTAAAAACTTTCAGAAACAGCTTGTCCTGTATGATGTTTGTCAGATGATCGCGGTCAATATTTTATAAATATGTGTTATAATTCTGTTCGTATATATAAAAAGACAATGTTTCTGAGACATTTTATTCAATTTAATTTTAGAAAGAATGTTTTTAGATTATATTTGTAGAGGTTTCGGAGAATTGGTCTAGATAATGTATGGAAAATTCGAAAAATCCCTCCCAAGTTTCAATTCAATTCAATTTTCAATTTATATTTGTTTATAAAGGGATATAGAGTATGATAATTTCATGAAAACTGTAATGTGAAGCCAAAAGCTTTTGCACGTTTTTACAACCTCCAATTTCTTCAAGAATTTCAAATCTTGAATTACTTCTGAAAGAAGCTACATATGACGAATAAAAATACAAAATTCTGTATCTTAAATATCAAACAGATCAATTCTGTTAACCTCACTACAAGTTTTTATTTTATAAAAAAATTTTCTCGAAAACTTTGGAAATAAAATGGAATAAATGTTTGAGAAAACATCCTTTTAATTTAGTACAAATATATCGGGTGTTCTTTTTAGAGGGATAGATATTTCGATAGGGATAACTGTGATTTGACAGAAGGTAGAAGCCATGTTGTTTTGACATTTCTATTCAGTAAGCATTGACAAATTATCATGGAAAGACTCACGCCGCAACAACGTTTACAAATTGTTGAAATTTATTTTCAAAATCAGTGTTCTACTCGCCAAACTTATAGAGCACTTCGTGAAATTTATGGTATACATAATCGTCCATCAGAGCAGCTTATTCTATCGATAGATTTCGGACAACATTTTCTTTACTCAATGCAACAACAATAAGACAAAGAACTATACGTACAGAAGAAAATATCGCTGCTGTAAGTCATAGTGTTAATGATGATCCAGATTTGTCTATTCGTCGACGTTCACAACAAGTTGGACTCTGTGCATCCACCACATGGAAAATTTTGCGTGAAGATCTTGTTCTACACCCATACAAGATCCAACTGCTTCAAGAACTAAAGCCTCTTGACCATAATAAGCTCCGTTTGTTTGTTGATTGGTCCCTAGAACAGCTTGAAGTAGGTCCACTTTTTTATCGTAAAATTGTCTTTAGTGACGAAGCTCATTTCTGATTGAACGGTTATGTAAACAAGCAAAGTTGCCGTATATGGAGTGAAAACAATCCTCAAGATGTTCTGCAGGTTCCATTGCATCCTGAAAAATGCACTCTATTGTGTGCTTTATACGCTAGAGGCATCATTGGTCCATAGTTCTTTCAAAACGATGCTGGAGATAATGTTACAGTGAATGATGCTCGTTACAGATCGATGATCAATGATTATTTGTTTCAAAATTTGAATGGTATCGACCCAGAAGTGTTACCGTAACAATTGATTTATTGAAAGAAAGATTTGGCGATAACATTATTTCGAGAAATGGTCTAATTAATCGGCCTCCAAGATCATGCGCAATATCTCCACTGGATTATTTTCTTTGGGATTAGGTCAAGTCATTGGTTTATGTTGATAAACCAGAAACAATAGACGCTTTGGAAGCCAACATAATTCGTGTTACTGATGGAATAAGGCCTGAATTACTCGAAAAAGTGTCCAAAATTGGTCTGGTCAAATGCGGTTCCTCAGAGCTAGTCCTGGTGGAAATAAGCCGGAAATTATTTTCAAAACATAAATGTCATGAAATTATCTTTCAAATAAAAGAAAAACTTGGCTTCAATCCTAATTTAAATGTGTTTGATTTCAATTTAAAGTTCTATCACTCTAAAAAAACACCGATAGATTAACACTCATTATATAGCATCAGGAGGAATAAAAGAATCCAAAGAAAATATAGAATATTAGTTCGAAATATTAGATAAATACTAAATGCACAACATAGCCTCAAAAATTTTTTCAACAATAATTCTCTTCAAAAAAGTTCCTTCCAAAAAAAATTACAAAAACATGCAGCACATCTTCAAAGAGGCCATTTTGATTGACCACGACGATATCTCCTCAGTCCAACTTCGCATCCAAAAATGAAAATATTAATGAAATATATCCTACCCTACTAACCACGTTTCATTCAGTAAACAAATATAGAACTGTAGTAATTTTTTCTGAATATTAAACCGTACGTATTCCATATTCGTCCATAGAAATTATACAAAGTTGGTGAAGCATTTTTATGGAGTCAGTTATATTCAAATGATACCATGTATATGAGTGAAAAACCAAAATATCATTATATCTGAAATGAAATAATGAAAAGGGGGTTTTATTTGATATAAATATCTTAATAATCAAATAGATTACTTCTGCTAACCTCACTACAAATTTGAATTTCATAAAAAAAATTCTCATTACATAGCATCAGAAGAAATGAAAAAATCGAAAGAAAATATAGAATATTGCTCAGAAACATTCTTATTTAAATTAATTCACACAGTTCTTATGTTTTACAATTTATTCAGAATCCTGACACGTGTTTCGGCTTTTCGACCATCTTCAAAGGAGTAGAAAAGGAACTCCATTCATGTTATTAAAAACATTCAATAAATACTTGAAGGATACAAACTTCTGTTTCGAATCAATGTATTATGAAAACAAAATTCTTCTCCAAAAATGCACAAGATAACCTAAAGAGTATTTAAAAAAATAACTCTCCTCAAAAAAGTTCCTTCCAAAAATATTCCAAAAACATGCAGCACACCTTCAAAAAGGCCATTTGAAATTACCACGTCGATATCTCTTCAGTGGAACTTCGTAAAAAAATAAAAATAATTAATGAAAAAATATCTTACCCTACTAACCATGTGTCATTCAGTAAACAAATGAAGAACTGCGATTTTTTCAGAATATTTTTATTTCAACGAATAATAATAAAATCCGAAAGAATTAATAGGTACGATGTTCCCATTTCTTAATAATATCTCTTCAGAAGTTTTGAAAAACCCGTAAAAATCACTATACCCAAGTGCTCCTGCATAGCCTAAGCTACTTCTTTTCCCTAATATATTGATCTTTCAAATTATGAATAATTAAGAAACATTTAAAAAAGAGTTATTTTTTATGCATTATTTTCAAAATATATTTTCAGGTGCTCAATACAACACTCTTACATCGAAACGACAAACGTTATGCCCACCCAATACAGAATGTCAGCCACTTTCAACATGTCCACTGCTCAATAACGTGCTAAACAACGAATGTGTTTTGAGAAATAGGTATGTTGAAAAAAAACCAAGGTACATGATAAATTCAAAACAATTAACTGTTTCCTATAGTTTTTATGAGCATGTGATCAACGTTCAGTACAAAACTAGTTTCATGACGATTATAGGACACAAGTATAAGTTCAATATTTATGTATTTGTCGTTCAAATTGAAGTCTTATATATAATTTTCGATTAAAGATTGGTTCACTCGATCCAACCAAGGTACATGATAAATTCAAAACAATTAACCGTTTCCTACAGTTTTTATGAGCATGTGATCAACGTTCAGTACAAAACTAGTTTCATGACGATTATAGGATACTAGTATAAGTTCAATATTTATGTATTATTCGTTCAAATTGAAGTCTTATATATAATTTTCGATAAAAGATTGGTTCACTCGATCGAACCAAGGTACATGATAAATTCAAAACAATTAACTGTTTCCTACAGTTTTTATGAGCATGTGATTAACGTTCAGTACAAAACTAGTTTCATGACGATTATAGGATACTAGTATAAGTTCAATATTTATGTATTATTCGTTCAAATTGAATAAGTCTAATATATAATTTTCGATTAATTGGTTCACTCGATCCAATTTTTCACAATAAATATCTCCATTAACATTTTGTCCAGGTTTCAGCACTTCAAAATGAACAATTCCGCGTATACTCCACCATACACACCGGAGCACCTTTTTGTAAACCTGGCTTCGCAGTACTTCGTGGTGATTCATTTGGAGAGAGACACTGTCTTTTGCGATTTGGATTATCATATAGGAACCATTTTTTGTCATCAGTGATCCAGCGATCAAAAAACGGTTCTGTATGGTGTCGTTGAGGCAATACGTTGCATGGGATGGATCGGTTGTTCTCTTCGGACAGATTATCGGGGATCCAAACACCTGCTCTGCTTATTTTTCCAATGGGCTGCAAATGTTCTTGGATGGTCGAACAAGGTTGGTTAAAGGTGTTTGACATGGATTTGCTTCCACTTCTGCCCTAAGCATGTCGTTGTCTATTGTTGTTGGTCTTCCTGATCGATAGGAGTCAGAGGGATCAAAATGTCCGGAACTGAACCTGGAGAACCATATTTGGCATTTACGAACGTCTAATGCACTTTGATAACCATCGCAAATGTTTTTGGTCGTAAATGTTGCGTTACTTTCCTTACAAAACTCAAAACGCATACAATGCTGGATATGCTCTTCTGGTATTTGCCTCGCCATTCCACGCCAAATTGCAAAAATGTCAAATATTTAATTAATTATAAGTTAACAAGTCACAATAACCTTAAAATGTCCTTGGCACGACTTCGAAGTACACAATGAGGTGACAAATGACTATCAAATATCGACATGCGCCGAAACGACATACTTTACGGTCCCCCCATTATACAGGGTGTTTCATCGAAAATTTAACGCAGAAACGAAGAATTTTCGAATATTTGAAAAAAAACAGGTCATCTTCTGTTTTGAGAAACTGAATATGTCCTTGATATTATTATAGTTGTTGATTTTATATCAGTTTATAGAAGAATATTTGACTGAAAGATATAACATCCTCTCTACACAGGCCTATTTCGGTAATGATAAAATTTGAACACGGAGCACGTTTGAAACAACTACCTGTGACAAATTCTCAGACAAGTACTTTAAGAAAGGATATGATTCATTCAATTTAAAAGAATCTGATTCACAATTTTAGTCTCTGGTCGACGGCATGTATGAATGATTAGTTATTGCAACTAATTCAGATTAAAAATTTAATTTTATAAATGATACGAATTTTTCTTACTTGACTTACCAAGTGCGATAAATAATTTTTATGAGCGAGTAAAAGAAGATGGATTTTCTAAGAAGGAAATATGGTAGGTATCGAAAACATTGAAATTGACTATTGCTAGGAAACATTCAAGGGAAATATTTGGGTTATATTTCTCCATTAGGAATACTTAGAGCTAATCTGATAAATAATTTCTGGCTCATCTAATAATCATCTGTAACTTTTTGAATATATATTTTATATATGTATATATAATATTTGTATATATTATACGGGGATATAAAATATAAAATATTTTCCCACTTGCTTGAAGAAATTCGAATGCTTTCATAAAAACTCTGAATTGATGGCATTACCTTGAAAAATTTTGTAAAACCTAACATTTTTTGTACATTATCAGGAAATTACACATGAATTAAATTGGTGACTTTTTATTTTATGAAATTTCATTCTGTCTTGAAAGTATCCGGAAAAGTTAAAGCTCAATTGTAATTATTTAGCATATATTTTGAATTCTTGAATAAGAAAATTATAACAAAATGTTCATCTTATGTACTTATGTAACATCCATTTAACTGTAAACACTTGACTAAACGTCGAGATACACCCCAAACTAGATCACCTCCATAATCTTCGGTGATCACAGTCTAGGACTGTATATCTGACTGAATTAAATCATCTTTATTTCGTGGCGCTGCTCGTTCAACTTCAATCTTCATTAGTCCCCATATGTTTTCGATGGGACTAAGATCTGGTGAAGCTACTGGCCATTAAATGGTTGTCACTTGTTGTTCAAGTGACACTTGCATCCAAGCTTGAGTATAGGCCGAAGTATGGCATCTTGCATTATCCTGCTGAAAACGCCACCCCTCTGGTTATAAAGCATGTGCCATTTCAAGGAGAAAATCGTTTAGAATGCCACAATACTTTTCACTTCTCCCACCTTTATTTTGGTAAAAAATTTAGAAATTTGAAGGGTAACAGGTTGTTTTGATAGGATTTTTAAGTGATTTGCACCAAGTTGGAAACAACTTTCATCAGAAATAAAGATATTATTGAAATTATCTTCTTGAAAATGTTGAAAAGCTATTATCCTTCGTTTTTTTTGTAAAGGTAATATTATTGGTTTTCTTGATATGTAGCCTTGTCTTTTCAGTGACACATACGGTTTCTAGACATACTTTTATATTTCGTTGATTTCCAGATCTGTTAGCCAATTTGAGAAACCCTAGGCACGCATTGTGTCGTCTTAAGGCGAATAAATCGTTTAAATTGTTTCCTCTAATCTTACACGGTCTTTCTGAAACTGGTCTATGCCTCATATACATGCCATTTTTATCCTCTTTATTGTCTCATATACAACACTTTTTCCCAATTCAGTCAATTGCACTAATTTTTTTAACCTTTCGAAAACCTTTTCTATACAAACATTCTACCTGTTTTCTTTTTTCTTGTTGCGACAATATTTCTTAAATTGTATACCTGTTAACAACCAACAATATTTGACAAATAGTGTTGCCATGCAACTTTGGCCATAGCCGACTATCTGCACAACCTATTTTATACATTACCTTTGAATGTAACAAAAAAGAAGTATATTAAAATTACGAAAAATAATAAATTCCGGATACTTTCTAGATGGACTATAGGTACATTGGAAAATGAAACACGATATTTCATAAAATTTTCACAATTAAGGTTACCCTCTACGCTCTTCACTGTTATATCATTGTCGAGCGTAACATATTTCTTGAGTTTATTCGTACAAATAGGTTTTCGCATTTTATTTCATGTAAATATTGCTCGCAAATATTTCTACCTCGTTTTTAATACATTCTGTCAAGAAAGTACCGGGAATTATTGATTTAAATCTGGCGGGGCAATGAGGCAGGTAAAAAATTTTTTTCCTAGGTTGGTACCACTGTCCTTAATTACTATGCCAAGCTTGAGCGGGATCTGTCAACTAGTGTGTTTGCAACAGCTGATTAAGTCAGTCGATGTCAGAGTGCGTGCCGATTTTTACTATGGGTGATTACGTTGAGCAAAGAATTTGTTTAAAGTTTTGTGTTGCAAATGAATTTTCGTGTGCCGATGCATTGAAAATGTTGCAAAAGGCCTTTGGTGATAATGCTCTATCGAAAACTCGTGCATATCAGTGGTACAGAGCCTTCAAGGACGGTCGTGAAGTGGTCGCCCATCGACGGCTTCGATCGAAGATAACGTCGATAAAATTAAGGAAAGGGTGCTGGAAAACCATCGTACCAGCTTGAGAGAGATAGCACATGATCTTAAGATATCCCACGAGTCCGCACGTACGATTTTGATTGATATTTTGGGCATGAAAAAGGTGGCCCACGACTCGTACCGAAAGACCTGAATTTTCTTCAAAAACGTCATCGCGAACAGGTTGCTTCAGACATGCTGGATCGCTGTAATTCCGATTCTACATTCATGGAACGCATTATAACTGGTGAAGAGACCTGGGTCTACGAGTACGATATGCAAACAAGCCAGCAATCATCGGAATGGGTGGCAAAAAATGAGCCGAAACCGAAAAAACCACGCCAAAGCCGCTCGAAAATGAAGGTGATGCTCATTGTTTTCTTCGATATCCGTGGCGTGGTGCACTACGAATTCGTTCCAGAGGGTCAGACGGTAAACAAGGAGTATTACCTAGGTGTTATGAAACGTTTGCGTGAGCGTATCCGTAAGAAGCGGCCAAATTTGTGGGCGAACAACTCATGGATTTTGCATGACGATAACGCGCCTTCTCACCGAGCTACGATTGTGACTGACTTTCTCGCCAAAAACTCAACAAACGTGCTTTAGCAACCACCGTATTCGCCGGATTTGGCTCCCTGCGACTTTTTCCTCTTCCCAAAACTAAAATTGCCCCTTCGTGGCACCCGTTTTGAGTCGATTGAAGCCATAAAACAAAATTCGGCGCGAGAGCTAAAGTCCATCCCGGAAAGCGCCTATAAAAAATGTTTCGATAATTGGAAGTGCCGTTGGCATAGATGTATTGGAGCAAATGGAGCCTATTTTGAAGGCGACCCAATAAATTTTGACGATTAAATGTAAAAATGTTGTTTTAATTGAAAATTCCCGGTACTTTCTTGACAGAGTAGTATATCCAAAATATCTGGTTTCCAGGATAGACAATTTGAGTTGTGGTTATCAAGGATCAGGACTTGTATGTTGTCCCAGTATAACTCCTAACATTCCTTTTAATCCAAATAGAAGTTTCAATGATAGAAGCTACACACCCGGAACTTCTGTAGATGGAATGAGATGTGGAATATCCCAGGTCCTAGGAGAAAGCTACAACGGCATAGGAGCTTATCCTTGGATAGCTAGAATAGGTTTCAAAAGTGGGTATATTATATATCATTTATTATATATTTGATATTTGTTTAGAGAGTAAATGAGAAAAAACACTTTCATTTAATTTCCATTGAACTTTATTTTTCAGCCAGTACGACCGGTTTCGATTAGCAAAAATCCGCCCCGAGACATTTTCAACTGAAGAACGAATATTTTTCCCTCAAACACAGAAAATGCAAACAATAAAACTTCTTGAAACGACAACGCCAAAAATCACTCAAAAGTTACCAGATATTTCGTCATCACGAGATCGTACAAGGTGTCCCAACGAAAATTTGACCCCCCATAACTCAGAAACGAAGAATTTTCGAAGATTTCAAAAAACAGGTCAACTCCTGTTTTGTGTTTGTACCGAAAAAACTACCCCGATGAAGAAGGCATCGACCCCCAACGTTTTTTGAATGAGGAAGGGATGTCGAGTGTCTATTAGTTCGTAAGTTATTTATGTTCTGCACACAACCCAGTTAAAATTTTGAAAATCGGTTCATTATTCACGAAATAATGTAATATTGAACTTACCGTCAAAAGGCGATGTCGAACAAACAGTTGAACCACCCAAACTCAAGAACCTAAGAGTTTTGAAGAATCCAAAAATAATCTTCAAGTTCTGTATTAGGGAGAAAGAATTCCTGTGACGACAAAGTTCTGACAACCACTTGAAGATGGCAACAACTGATGACAACCCCAACATTTTTTGAATAGAAGGAGAAGTTGGATGTGGTTAAGTTGAAAAGTTTTTTTTGTTCTCTAAACATCGCAATTAAAATTTTCAAATTTGTTTATTTAATGGTGGAACAATTTGAGTTTTTGAATATTCTTTTTTTTTAAACATTCGATGTTCTTATTGTTCATAATGGGAAAATGTGTGATACGCATGAAATTCATTACAATGTATACCTAATGTGTTTCAGTCTTTCGTTTCTGTATCATAATCGGGTCTGAAACTTACTTACGTGAGCGAAAATGGTCTATTCTATGGAAAAAAGAATAGAAATTCTCAAATTATGCTATCGGAATGACGAAAATTCTAGATTGACTGCAAGGTATTTCAATAACAAGATCCAGAGAGAAAAACAGCTTTTTAACTAAAACACATCCGCCATCTCTTTCCTATTAAAAAAACATTGGGGGTTGTTACCATCCCCAGGTAGTTTTTCGGAACAATGTCGTCATAGGAATTCTTTCTTCCTCATAAAGAACTTGGAAATTATTTTTTTGATTCTTCAAAACTCTTAGGTTCTTGAGTTTGGGAGATTCAACACTCTGTTCAACATCACCTTCTGACGGTAATTTCTATATTACATTATTTCGTGAATAGTGAATCGATTTTGAAAATTTTAACTGGGTTGTGCACAACTAACCAACACTCGACATCTCTTCTCTATTCAAAAAATATTGGGGGTTGATGCCATATTCATGGGGGTGGTTTTTTCGGAACAAACTCATGATGAAAATTCGTCCCCGTCAAAACAGAAATAGACCTGTTTTTTTAGAATCTTCGAAAATTCTGCCTTTCTGAGTTCTGGGTTTCGTTGGTATACCCTGTACATCAATTCACATCGACCAAGCGCCAGAAATCTCTACAAAATTCAATATCGGATCAAATTCAATAGGCGCAGGAGAACTTGGAGGTTGCTAAAAATTAGTGTAGTAAGCGCATCCACCAACGCAAACTCGAAGACTTCCATCGGCATTTTGAAATCATGACAGTGTTTATACACTACTTTTCAATTTTGAGCAAACTGCTTTATTTAGTTTATGTTTGAAAGCCATTGAAAGCAGATAACCTCATGATATCGACAGATGTGCAAAGAAATCATCATCGAAACCAAGGAAAGGTTTGATAAACTTGGCACCATTAATTTAAATGGTTAAGAACTGTTTTGCTGAATTCTCTTATAGCCATACTAACATATATGACGCCAAATGTTCAAGTCGATCAAAAGAGGTCTTTATGACAGAAATAGGTGATAAAATCCATCACACAATATCGCTGAATAAAAGTTCGTGATATAGCTGAAGCTGTAATCATCTCAATTGAAGGGGAATATGACATTTTACATTATTATTCGAACAAGAAAAAGGTTTTCGCTCGATGAGTGCTAAAATTGCGACTTAAGGAAAGTTTTTGTTTCGTTTCGTAAGTGTGGACGAAACATGGTTCCATAACAATCCACCGGAGGCTGAGGACTTGCCCAAGAAGTGGACTTCTCCGGGGAAATGTGCACTAAAAGAGACCAAGGTGAATGTGTCAGCCAAGAAAGTCATGACGAGAGTTTATCAGGATGCAACAATGTTATACACTTGATTACCTCGAAGAAAGTAAAATGATCACCAATTAATGCTATTCACAGCTATTGAACTAAAAATAACTGCATTTGTAAAAAAAAAGCTCTTCCACTAGGATTATGGACGGATGCACACATGTATAGTCGCCATTGCAGAAACACATAAATAGTGCAAATTCTCCTGATTTAGCCTCTTGTGATAATTCTCTCACTCGAAGTATGAATGAATGGCTAAGTGATAAGAGATTTAGTTCAAATGAACAAGTTAGTACTGAAACAAACTCCTATTTTGATGTGCTAGAGAAATGGTAGTATTTCAAAGGGATAAAAATGGGAAGAACGCTGAACAATGTATCTAGCTAAAAGGAGATAATATTCGGAACATTTTGTGCCGAAAAAATATTTTCTATTCGAAAAATCACTGAACTACCAAACTGTAAAAAAAACATTTGGAATATAGTTTGAATAACCATTAACAAAAAATAACTTTCATTGAGTTTTCTCTGTTTCCAGGTACTTTAACGGGAGAAACTAAGTTTCCTTGTGCAGGTTCAATAATAAGTAATAGAATCATATTAACTGCCGCTCATTGTGCCTTAGCTAAAGCCGAAAATTATAAATTGTGAGTTTTGGACCAAATATATCCAATGGAACAAATCAATAATTAATTTTTTCATTTAATAAGGTTCAATGTAAGAGTTGGAGAATATTCGACGAAAACAGAAATCGATTGTGGTCCAGAATTTTGTGGTTTACCCGTTCAGGATATGTCCATCAGTCATGTGATCGTCCATCCTGGCTACGACAAGCAAACCTTTAAGGATAATGTGGCGTTGATCGTTTTGAGAAATAAAATTAATTATACAGGTGAGAACCTAATGAAGTATTCGAACTATTTTATTTCTAAATAACTAAGGTGAAGTGCAGAACATGCATCACCTTTGGAGTCAATTTGTCGCATTTTGAAAGTAAAGAAATACATATGCTTCCAATTTTTCATTATACATTTTTGATGTCCTTATTCCGACTCCGCAAGCTCCATTCAAACATCTCTAACCTTCATAAATATTCCAGAGGTAGAGGAAATTGTCAATCAGCCGATCCAAATTACACTTATGTCGAAGCCTGATCAGTTCTAGGAAACACGCATTAGTTCCACATCAGAATGCTACCGGTTATTGATGTTATTTCCATTTAATCCATAATAACGTATATCAAATCTGTTACAGTGACTGCTCAGCCGATATGTCTGCCGGAATCGTGGTCTGTCACAAATAACAATGGTATTTTGGTTGGATGGGGTAAAACTGCCGTACAAACAGGTACAGTATGAGTTATATGAACTAGTAAATTTTAGACGAAAAGTAGATTACTCAAAACGAATTTAATCTGAAAAACAATTTATACGAAAGAGCTTTCTATATGTAAAAGCTATAGTAGGACACTACTTATAGAAACGAAGCGGATCTAACTTCAGTTTATTATTTTCTTTTGAAAGCACTCAAATTTCAATATACATCTATTATTCAATGTCAGTTACCGAAATACTAGAAATTAACGTTAGCACATGGCTGGTATCGCACTCTTGACACACGATGATTTATTGATATCTAGTTAGCCTAGACCAGTTCCGTGGATGATTAAATATTTCGATCCAACAGTGACGAGGAGTAACTCATTAAGAGTGTCAATATAAGATTTCAAGTCAAAAGGTGAAACCACAGCTGCGCAAAAGAATTTGAAAAAAAGGAAATCAACCGAAAACGTGAAAATTGCAGTATAGAGCCATCATCCAGATTTTCAAATCTGCTCAATACTTTGGCGATCCATGTCCTTCGAATGTAATCCTGAAAATTTGGATTACAAACTTCAAAAGAGATAAATTTACTATTGATCAGGAAGCAAAATTTTGTCTGTTCTTAGAAATATCGATGCCGTACATGACATTTGTATGATACCAAGGTTTACCGCTGTATTTTGCTTATTGTTCCAATATTGAGAAACAACAAACAAGAGCAAATTTATTGGAATGAATAATAACGACTGTACTGAGCTATTCCGTGTTTTACGGAGTACTTTAAAATATTAGGGATTTCAAGGAGTACTCTAAATATCTGTGATTATACGGAGTACTCTAAAGAACGCTGCTAGCCTTTTTATCGTGATCGTCTAGTGGCGAGAGAATAGGACTTTACGTTGTGTAGACAACCCAAATTACACCTAACGAGAACAAGGAAACAGTGACGAGAGGTTCAACTATTAAAAATACAGTAACGTCAGCATTATATATTTATATTAGTAATCTTGAAAGGCATCAACCCTCATTGAATGAAAACAATCATTTATCAGCATGTGGTTAAATCTACTCTACTCAGTGCTTCGCAAAGCTCCACAGTGAATCCAGTAGCGCCCCGGGTCTAAATGGCTTATTTCTACATATCGTTAGGTTGGTAACTCGCTCAAATCAGATATCATTCTTATACAGCTGAAAGGATTAGAGAGGACAGGATACAGCCAGCATGCACTCTCAATTGCATTTTCGGTAACCAGTGCAGAACCTAACCGTTACAAGGAGTAAATTTGAATGGACAGTAAGGTGGTATGCCCAGGAGATCTCCTTGAAAAGGGTATCCAACATAATTCGAGTCGACTGAAAAAGTTACTATCAAATGGACTGTATCTGGCCTCCTTGGGGTGGCCAAGGCCCAGGAAGGCTCAAATATTACTGAAGAACGAACCAGCACTACCTGAAGGACATGCAAACTCATCTTGGGGATATCACAATATCTCGGAACAATGATCTAGCAATCACTCAAACATTCTCACAGTAGCGTTGGATATCCGGTACCATATACTATCTCTATACGATACGTCCTCTACCAGGACTACTTAGCGATTTACCCTAAAGAACGCACTGGTTCACAAGGAATACAATCTCTCAAGGTAAGCGGGCACATACATATGGCAAATATGTAACACAAACTGACTAGGACATTATAAAATAGATACAGTAGTACCCCATCACCTAGGCGTGTTAATGGACGTTACAATAGAAGCAAATAAGGAAATAGATAACTGGGGGATCACACAAGAGTACATGCAAATCAGTTACATATCAGGCTTGGCGAATACTATGAACAGTACAAACAAAGAACCACTATTAATGAATACAAAAAACAGTAACCAGGCACTGAGAGAAAGTATACAAATAGATAACTTGTGAGGGTCGTGCCACTTTAGTTATATACAAAGGCAATTCATTTTAGTTGAAACATTCCGGTCGGATTAAATAACACTCAAGCAAAAATACAAGAATGAAAAGCAATAAATGGAAGTAAAATGAACGAGCATGCAATCACTAATTTCACATTAACAATAAGGTGGTATTAAAAAATGTAATGCATGCAGTTAATCAGAAACATTTAAAAAAAGTTTGCTTACTAAGAGTTACCAAGTACTATTATCTCTAGTATGTTTCTAAGTCGCTCAGGAGGTTTATTTCCAAGAACCTTCCTCACGGCCGCTTCAAAATACAATGGAAACGTCATAGGGACGTTATTCTCTTTGTTATTGTCACTCATCGCATACGTGTAAAGTTACAGAATATTTGATACATAAGTTAAATACCGTGATGTAAAGATGAAATTTATATAATCTATGAGGTATTCTGTCACTCGTATGATCCTTAGAGAATATCTCTTCAGTACCTAATATAGTTTGGCGGAGATTTAAAATTCAAAGAGCACCTTGTATTTAATTGTTTCCAACTTCGTTAATCCAATAATATTAAACCACAACGACGATGAGGAATTGACATGAAACTCGAACGCTTATAACAAATACGAAATATAATTTTAGGTATTCGCGATAATCGCGATAATTTTGTACCGAAAGCCCACAAGCGATAAGGGTGACTATCAGAATGATAATACAATATCTTGGAACGAAAGATCACAAGCGACAAGGGTTGATTATTACCGAAGCAATACTACAATATCTTGGACCGAAAAGCCTCAAGCAACAAGGGTGACAATCAAAAGGATAATGCCATATATTGGACGGAAACACCATAAGTGACAAGGTTGACTATCGAAGGGATAATTAGTTTACGGTATATTCAGAAATTGATTATGACTTCAGTTACTGGTACAGTCAACAGTATTGAACCATTTCAGTCAATTCGGATGAAGATTTCAGTTACTTCTTTCAGTATTCAATAAGTATGAAGAAAGTTATTAGGCCTCATTTTCAAATTATTTCAGAAACTCCTGAGTATCAGCAAGTTCTTCGTTTACCGATAATAAGTATTAACAAATGTTTTACTGTATACGGTAAGACTCTACCAGTCAGTGAGGATCAACTCTGTGCCGGTGGTGAATATGGCAAAGATGCATGTAGTGGTTTCGGAGGATCCCCATTGTTAGTACAACAAGGAGACACTTATTTCCAGGTAATTTTCAGTGAATTTGAGTTTTAAGTTAACGAATATGTCGCAAGCTGTGATAAAATGGAAGCACTTTCATATAGCATGAATCTTGGCAAAATGTTCTGCTGCAATATCTTGTGGAATAATTTTGTCTTTGTAAATTTCATCCAATTTTTTGAGGCTTAAATTGATTAAAATTTATAAGATAAGATTTTTCCACAAGATATTGCAACACCATATTTTGTTCCATATAAGTTTACGTGATCTAGGGATATATAATATTAAAGTATATTACATAATTATAGTTTATATACAATTATAATTTTTTATAACTACAGTCGACTCTCGTTAATTCGAAACTCGAGGGACTCTTGAAATATTACGAATTATCGAGTGTTTGAAATATCAAATGGTTTGAAATTTGTGAGAGAAAATAAATAAGACTTCGAATTATTAAGTGTTGGTTAATTTTTATTTATTAATATAAAAATGACAAGAATTAAGAGGTACATTCGTGTACATACATGTATTCGTAATGTGAATTAATTAATCTTTCGAAAGAACTTTGTTATACTGGTTTGCTTTAAAGCACAATTCTGCTGCTCACACTGCTCAATAACTTTTTTTAAGAGAAAAAGTGCCTGAAATGCTTTTTCATCACTTTCGTTTTGTAGACAGAAGCTTTGTAAGGTATCAAATGAGGATCTTGCTTCCTTAACTGACACCTCTGCCAAAGGTTCCGATGTATCGTCCTCATCTTCATCGTTACTTTGCGTATCTGTCGCAGATAAAATTTCGCCATCGGTTAGTGAACCTGAGACAGCAACATTTTCATCCACTTGAACAAAATCAGAAAAACTCACACTGCTGATGTCAACTAATGGTTCTATTGCTGGTTCTTCATCATCTATAAGTATTGGAAGATTTTCTTGATTTTCTTTTTAGAAACCGGATTTTTTGAAGCAGTTGAGAATCGTTAGGGGTGTTACAGCTCTCCATGCTTTGTCAATTAGTAAAATAGCTGTCAAAACCGTGATATTTGCAGTTAGCTGTTTGTCGAGAGATTCTAAAACGATCTTAACAATTTCTTTGCGATAGAACGTCTTAAAATTATGGATAATCCCTTGGTCCAATGGTTGCAATTTGGAAGTTGTATTTGGCGGAAAGAAGTAGAATTCCACGTTAGACAATGTAGGAGGACTGTTGTGGACAGTGCAGTTGTCTAAAAATAGTAAAATTTTCCGCTTTTGTCGTTTCATGTCCCCATTAACTGTTAAAAGCCAATTGTTAAAAAGTTCTGTCGTCATCCAAGCTTTTTTGTTAGCACGATAATCAGTTGGAAACGATTTTACTCCTTTGAAACATCGCTGTTTCATTGCTTTTCCTATCACTAAGGGTTTAAGTTTTTCCGATCCATCCATATTTACTGCAAGTAAAACTGTCAACCTCTCTTTACTATGTTTTCCTCCGTGACATTTTTCATATTTAAAAGTAAGCGTCTTGTCCGGTAAACATTTAAAAAATAGGCCAGTTTCATCAGTATTAAAAATGTCTCGGGCATCATAGTTTTCAATCAAGGTCTTCAATTTACCGTGCCAATCTAAACAAACTGCATCACCAACACTTTCACTTTCCCCACGAACTTTTTTAAAAACAACTCCATTTCTCTTTTTGAAATTTGTAAGCCACCCTTCACTTGCCGCAAAGTTTTTGATGCTTAGAGTAGACGCGAACTCTTTTGCTTTTTCCTTCAACAAGTTCCCGCTAATAGACACTTTTTGTCCTCTACACTGTCTTAGCCAAATGACCAGGCTTTCTTCCAGACGGGGAAATTCACCTTTAGTAGTTCTTTTCCGTACTCCAGCAGTTTGAGCAGCATTAATTTTCTCCTTGTGCTTTATTATTGTTGAGAGAGTACTCAGAGGAATCTTAAATTCTTTTGCAACATCACTCTTCTTCTCACCTTCTTCTACTTTTTCGATTAACTTTTTCTTTTCAGCAATCGTCAAACATCTATACTTTCTAGGGCTCATAACTAACACTAACTTTTAATCTGCATACCAACGAAAGAGTAACAGTTACTGAATAACTAAACAAACCAATTCGTAAGAAGTGTGTGCGTCAAATAGTCAAACTAATCATAACAAAAACAAAGGCTCGTGTATCTTGATACAAGTTTGAACTTTTCGCATACAAGTTTGAACTTGTCGCAAAATGTACTTACAATCTTTCCGCCTCTTCTCTCTGCAACTTTGAATTGTCGAGTGTTGGACGCTGATGAGTTCGAATTAACGCGTCGTTTTGCTAAATAGCAATGATTTTTTCGTTCGAATTACCAAGTGTATGAAAATGTATTGATTTAGTTCGAAATATAAAGAGATTTAGTAGGGAACTCGTGATAACTTTGAATTATAGAGAGGTTCGAATTATCGCAGGTTTGAATTAACGAGAGTCGACTGTATTTCATTTTTCAGGCTGAAATTTATTGACCAAAAAGTGTTTTACAGCTGAATAATTGTCTCGATATGCTAAAGATAACAAAAACAGGTCTAACCTAAGCTTTGTGCTCACATCTCGACAGTGATCTGTATGCCACTTTCAAACTGAATAAATATTTTTTCGTCAATATGCGTATATTTTTTTCGTATGATCGCTTGAAGAAGATGTGGATAAATTGTAATAATCTGTATGAGAGATAAATAAATAATAACTGAATACAAATGAAAATAATAAGAACTTGATCATTCATGCTACAGATGTACTTTAAATTTTTCAAAATAAGTTTTATTATATTATAAATGGACTATATTATATATTTTTACATTTATTTATGACATATTTTAGGTGGGAATATTGTCCTTCGGTTCTGATCAATGTGGAGCTGGAGGAGTACCCAGTGTATATACCAACGTCAAGAAATATGTACAGTGGATCAAGGAAAATACACCAGTGATCTACGACAACTGATTTTAATACTTACTCAACAACTGTCTCAGAATCTGCCGTTCTTTAAAAGATCAATTAATAACTTTTGTAGAAATTGTACATAACTAGTTTTATATTTTCATTTTATTCGAATTAGTAATTTTATAGAGAAATTTTTTTTCCATTATGGATATATGTCGAACTGAAACCTAAAACACATGCAAATCAAGATTTGTTTGATTGATTCGGTCTTTACTTGGTGCAAACTCATTTTAATTAAAAAGTATATAAGAGAGAGTATTTTAATACCTTGGTTTAAAATACTGTCTCATATATTTTTTCAATTAAATCAAGATTTATTATAGATTAAGTCGATTTTAATATAAGTTTTCTATATATCAATAAACGTGACTGTGGTTAAATTATTGTATTCATAAGGCTATAATAGCCTTTATACTTTCCATATAATTTCTCCGCCCGTTTAACGTGAAAGCGTTGTTTGTGTTGCATACATCAAGGGGAGATATTCTCAATGATTTAATTTTAGCGCGTTTGTTCTAGGGAAACAAGGGGATAATCGAAAAAATTGTCAACTTCGACATTGACATTCTTGTTTGACACTCATACGCACATCTTATTCTTCTTATTCAGCCTTTTTGCGTCCACTCCTGAACACAGACTCTTCCTAACTCCCTCCAATGCTCTCTGTCCTGTGCCCTCTAAAACCAGTTCACACCCGCCACGGACTAAGAGTTCTTTGTTGAATTCCGGATAGGACATAAAAACCACATGTGTTGTGTTAGGGGGGAATTCATTCCAATTCAATAAAATAATAAAGAATATTTTCACGATTTATTTGTACTTCGGAATTAGGTTCAAATGTAGGCATTTGGTGTGAAAAATATTCTGTGTATTCATCCGACTTCTCAAAAGAAGTTGAAAATACTTCTGGACCAAAAAGCAGATTTCAGCTTCTAACAAGAATTCAATTGAATCGATCCTCACATTATTAGTTTATTGGGTTAAAATGAATTTCCATCTAGTAGTTCTCGATTCAATTAAAAAAATTCAAATATCAAACCAAATTCATTCTGTTAGCCTCCTATAAATTTTAATTTCAAAAAAATTTTATTCAAAAACTTTCAGAATTAAGTTGATGTCTTATAAGCACTGCTTAAATTAAGTAGACATATAAAATCAAAACTCTTTATATAATATCAAGTGGAATAAAAAACCAACAAATATAAATTGTCAATTGAAATTAATAAATGAATATTTGAAGGAGACAAAATTTTGTTTCTGATCTCATATTTATGAAAACCAAATCTTGTAAGGTATTTTATGGCCTTATGGTTAAAACCAAATGACATTTATATCATGAAATTAAGAAAACCAAGATATAATTATATATTATATATACAATAAAAAAATAAGAAGAGTATTTCTATTGATTATTACAAAATTTTAATATGGAAACAGATTTATTCTGTTAGCCTCAAATAAATTTTAATTTCAGAAAAATTTTTATTATCCTAATATACGTAGATGGTTAAAACGCTGCATATATTGCAACTCCTATAAGCGAGCGCATATTTAGCTTTTAGGCGAAGAAGTGAAAGGGGAATTAAAGGGCTCAAAAATGTCCCTTTCTATATTTGTAATTTTCAGTCATATAAACTATATGAGTCACTGATGACACTGTACAATTTAAATCCCAATTTGAGGTTATAATCTATGATACATGCTTGATGAACTTTATCCTCAACTTTTCGTTCTTGGATCACTAATGTTTCCCTAATGAGCCAATTTATCATTCTGGCACAATTATTATTCATGTTACACCTTATTTCATCAACATAAGATTTATGTGTCAATTGGCAGTAGCATTTAAGATTCCAAATTTTTCGAATTCCATATCATTGATTGTGAAATTCACAGGAAACTCAATGGTTTATATATTATGTCTCGGGAGTGAGTTTATATAGTTTAATACTGTGAAGTGATCATAAATTGCTATCATTAACTGTTATTCGATGACGAATCTTCGAAATGGATAGATATATTTTATGGATTCTCTTAATCTAAGATGTTAGAAGAATTTGCATTTATGATCGAAGGCTTTATCGAACAAAGATGCTACGAAGTGATGTAATGCCATGAGAAATAATCTGGGAAATAGTTGACTGATACTGAAGAAATAAGGATATCGAAACAAATCAGTTTTCAATATCTATATTTGATGTTAAATTTATTTTTAATTTTTTTTTGGTATGAACAAGTCCAATAAGTAGAATGTTAAATGTCAAAGACTAAAAATAAATAAAGCACCAGTAAATCAGTTTACTCAATTCAAAATTGTAATTGCGTCCAAAAGTTTGTCGAAATAGGCTTCTCATTATTATGGTGGTGATCATCAAGCAATTTTGTACAATCACTTTGTTAGGTCTTGATGATAACTGGGTTTATTTTTTACTTTTAGGGATATCGAGTAAAAAATTATACTGTGAATTTCTCTAGATTGGGTAAATTCTACCCTTTCACGAACCTAACCTTTTTTTGGGCTTAAAATAAAATTGCAACTGATAATACTTGTATGATGAAAAATTTTATTCTACAGTTAATATCGATTTTGAAATTTGAAATCATAATATTCTGACAAACTTTGGTTCCTTCTATGAATACGTTTACTATGAGTGTTTTGGATTAATCTTGGTTATTTATGCTGTTTTTTGCGAAACAGTTTGATGTTTGATGTTGAACTCAAACACCAATTTTAATGGATCGTATAATTTATAAATAGTTAAAAAAATGTATATGAGACAGTAGTTTATTTCCACAAAAATGTTTGTACTACTACAACAATTGTTTCACCACGATGTGGCTTCTTCAGGTATTACATTGTACTGTCTGATGGTACTCAGTGTAACCGAGTTTAAATACATTTTTAGGTACGTGACCAAATAATGGAAGCACAAGTCATAAAAACTCTAGGTGTTTATTGGAGTTTGCCGCTAAAAATGCCATTAAGGAAAAATATTCAGTAATGGAGAATGATCGACATCTGTTTGTTCATTCAAAAGGATTTTACGGGCATTATACCTGTTGATTTCAAGAAATTCTAAAAGTGTTAATCTAGAACTTTTGCTTTCAACGTGGATAATTTCATAATTATTGTTGAAATTATGCCTGAATTCCTAAAGATGATTAGCATATGTCGAATGTACAGAATTGGATATCTAACCCCTTTGGTGTTCTTGGACACGTTTCTTGAATGATCTACCAGTCTGGCCAATGTATACTAAAGGGCAATCTTTGCAAGTCAACTTGTAGACTCCGGATTTATTTTCTTTATTTGTACGATCTTCATTGTTTTTTATGTAGGTACTAAGGTTATTAATTGTCTTAAAAGCCGCGTTATAATTGAAACTGCTTTTGAAATATTTAGCAATATTTTCAGATAATCCATTGACATAAGATAACGAAAAATATTTCTGTGTATTGTCCTCTTTTATGATTGGGTACACGAGATTTAAGGTCATTTTCTTTTGTTTATTGGATACCATTTTGTCTATAAGAAAGGGATTGTAACCGTTGTTTGACGCTATTTGTTTAATAATATTTAATTCTATCATAAAGTTTTCTGAATTTAAAGGGACATTCAATAATCTATGAATAAAACT